>OU342867.1:5000000-7500000 GCA_910591665.1 Ectemnius continuus
TGATAAGCTATTAGTGACTCCGTTTCATTGTCTAAATGTAGAACGATGATCCTTGGTGGTAGAGAAACCACTGATAATAGAACGGTATTGGTAGTAAGTTGGAAGCATCGATCCTTGCAATAATTTCGCGACGTTCTTGATGATTTGATTGTGATAAGTGGTCTCGGTACCGAGCTACTTGACCCGCTATCGTTCATCAGCGATAGTTGCACTTACTTAACCCTTCCGCTATTACCGCTACTCCAGATCCAAATGAATGCTACTTGTGAACTTAAACCAGTCGAAAGTGCGCCACCAGACGCTCGCGTCTCAAGTAAAATATCCATCTAATAAATCCTTTATAATACAATCATACTTACAATAAACCTCACGCAACAAAGAATGACTAACACTGCAAACAAAGCAAAACACATTTCCACGTTTCGCATACAACGCAAGTATTCCAGACGTATTTTCACTCCACACTATCGGAAACAAAATACTCACTGGCAGTCTGAAAACAACATTGAATACGTTCGCGCAACAAACACGATTCTGCAAACGTGCGTAATTGTTATTGACAAATCTGTCGGGATTGAGAAGAGTAGAGTGAGAGTGAACGCGATAGGATATCAGAGGGGAAGGAGGATGGTGTGTAAATTCGTCGATATTTTCGCCTCGCCTTTAATGACAAACTGTGCGAGTCGAGCTTTTTCTCTCTCTCGCTCTCTTTCGCCGAGACTCCTCCAATATGTGTGTATGTGTCGGGCGATGATGTAGCGAGACATGTGCAGCGGCAAAAGCGGAGGAGCGTAAATATTCAGGAGCGCGGCAAACGAGCGCCGAAGTCGCAGAATTTAATATTCATTGGCCGAGCGAGCGGGCGAGCGGCGCAATCTTATTTAAATTGGTAAAGAGTTCCCCCGGAAGAATTGCGAACGAGGCTTTGATTACCGGCTATTATGGGTGCCATTGATCCGTCCACTCGGCGAGCGAGCGGGCGGCGGCGGCGGCGGCGGTACTAGTCTACTCAATTAAATGAAGATCCCCGTGCGCGCCGCCGGTGTGCCCATTTAATTGGAGTAAGCCCGGCTTCACAAGAAACGGCCGTACTCATGCGCGTACTCCAATCGGCCTCTATCCTGGCCCAATTATTGTTTTACGCCAGACTGTTGCGCGCTTCCGATACCACCTATCCCACTCAATGCACCCTCCCTTCCCTTCCCCGCCAGCCCCTTCCGGGCAATTGCACTGCCAGTGAAAGCCCATTACATCGAAATTGAACTGGGAATATGTGCATTCCCTGGGAATGCTCTTTCAGTTATAATGTGTTATTATATGAAACTGCTAATGAAAGTTAATATACGATCTTCAATTTTATATGTTTTAGTACGCTTTCATAGGTCAAATGTAGGATATTTTTACTTTTATATTTAGAGAAGTTTTGATGGCTCGAATGTAGGATATTTACAAATGATATCTAATTGAATTATATAGAATACTTGTCATTCCGGTGAAAGGAGAAGAAGTGGGTCCGAATATAAATGTATACTTAGGACGCTCGATGAACAGTAATCGGTTTACTCCGAAACTCAGCGAGTTCCCCGTTGGAATGCGAGAGTTTGCGTTCTCCCTTTCGCCGAGGATTTGTTTGCCGGTTGGTGGCATTCTTTCCGCGGGGAGCGGTGGTGCGTGCCCGGGCACAATTGGCAAATAAATCGCTCCGAAGCTGGAAGAACGGGCGGCGCGGCGCGCCGGTGTTCGATCTCCGCGCGGCGAAACTATCGCTCGGCATCGAGAAGTAATAACCAGCTGTTAGAAGACTACCAACTAGCAAAGCGAGTCCGCTCGGGTCGCTCGGACTGCTTCGACAATAAATAATTCATGAGCCGGTAAAGAGAAGCGAGCGACTGGTTGGCGGGCGGCTATTATTCCCTCGACGGAGATATTCGTGCGCCGAATAATTTTCATGGCCGGCTCTCGACGAGAGCAGCACAGCGGCGCACAGAAGGAGGAACCAGCAAGAAGGGAATTTCGCAATGGAATTTCTATCGGAGCGCGCTCGCCGCGCCGCGCCGCTTGTTTTGCCTTATTAATCGCGATAATAAAGCGCGTCGCATTTGGAGGGCTGCCAGTGTCGAGTAATCATTTATAATGCCGTGGAATAAAAAAAGAGCGCTCGGCAGAATGTTCGATCGAAACCGGCTGAACTAAAATCCCGCTGGGAAAAAGCTGAGCACGACTTCCGTGATTTTCGCCAATTTTCGACCGAGCGTTTATGTGATCCCAGGTTAAATGGAATTATATTCCTCGCAGTCGCGTTCCATGACATTCGGCCCCCGACAAATCCGCACCGACGCATGTCCAATGGAATTCCGTCGAACATTAATACGATCTCATTTGTGCAATAATTATGAAATTCTCGATTCAATTGAAACTGCAGTTGGCATTATCACAAAGCACACAAAAGCAGCATAAATTCTAACAAAAGAAATAACACTTAAAAGAACTTTTAAACAACACTCCCAAACTTCCACTCTCACACATTAACCAACCAGTTCATTACAACGAAAACGAACGACTCCGCAACCCTCATCGGGCAGCCATTCATGCAGAATCCGAGAGACACACAGTCTAAAGGAGAGATAACCACGGCGAGCAATCAGTGCGCGAAGAAATAAAAGGATCAGCCAGTCTCCAGGAAGATTTAACTCGAGGGATTCCCAAAGTCGGATTTGGCGAGGGTCTTCTCTTCCGGCTGTGCTCCACTTTGTTTTCCGGGCGTTAGCTTTCAATTCTGCGGCGAGCGTGAGGGTGGGTGAGAGAGGGAGGCGAAGGTGGTTGAAGTCGTTCTCGGGGAGGATGGTTGGAGAAATGCGGATAGTCAGCAGGTCTCCATCGTCTGCTGACCGGGCACACCACGTACATAGGAAACCTCGAGAGTTCCTCGACAGCTGCGTCAGCAAGTCCTGTACACCCAGTTCTCCCTCTCCCTCTCCCTCTCCCCCTCTCTCGCTCTCTCTGCTTCTAGTCATCTATCTATCCAGCTCCATCTTCGTTATACCACATAGTCGTTTCGGCGAACTTGCCCGGGAATTTAATGCCACCCCTACGACTTGGGAAATAGGTCCTGGATTTTCCGCCTCGCTAACTGTGACCATTTCCCTTCTACACTGTAATCGCTGTATTAGTCCAAGTGCTTGAATTAATTGTCCAGAAATTGAAATGAGCGCTTTCAGTGCCAGTACCGGAGGGTTTCTAGCATCGGGGGGGAATCGTCCGACAGTAATTGGGAATTGGAATTCGGAAGCCGGCAATGAGTTCGTTGGGGAAATTCTATTAAAGTTTTTCTATCCCTCTGATTTGAATGTTGAGTGGGGCATTGAAGAAGTGATTGTGTTAATGAGTCAATCGTCTTTGTTAGTACAATTTTGTTTTAATAAGCGTTTGCTTCAATCGCAAGCTTTGCAGATAACTTTACGCGTGAGAGAAATTTTGGTTAAATATTTAAAAATTACATGATTACTGTTGAAAATGGCTGCTCGTCAGAATCAATAGGGGAAATTCCGAGCTTTCCATATCGACGCTCTGAAGAATGCAGGCGGATTCGAGTGCCGGCGAGGATTCCATCCGCAAACATTCGAGAGAGCAGCAGCAGCAGCAGCAGCAGCATTGCAAGAGGGGGATGCGTTTTCAAGTGGCTCGAAAACGAGCGGATTCGATCGCGAACCGCCACCGGCGGCGGCAAGCTCGCAGACACACACACACACACGCGCGCACATTTTGTAACCGAACGATAAGGGGGAAATCATTTGTGACACGGCTCGAACCACCATTGCTTTTCCATCGCTCTCGTCATTCCAGCCTCCTGTAATTGGGACTCGATATCTTCCTGCGAACCCACCAATTTGTCTTTCAATTGGAGCGGCCAGTTTTTCTAGCGCTCGCCACCATTAAAATCGCCGCCTTTGTGCGTGTGTTGTTCGCCGATTCCTATGAGATTCGAGAGCTTTGTTTCTCTTTGCCGGTGTACTTTGGAAGAATTTTATACTGATTAGTTTCATTCAATTCGATCGACAGTAATCATTACGCGAAGTAGTTGTACCATCAGTATCTAAGAAATCTGCCGTATCAGTTCCACTCGATCACTAATCGCTCTAACACAGAACTGCTCTCGAATTTAATCATTTCTAATTTCGCCAACAAAAGGAAATCGATCGGACGAGGAATCCGTCTCGATTACACTTATCAGCCTGTTCGCCGAGTGATCGAACGTCACCTGGATGTTTGATCGCGTCCGGATTTCGAGCAGCATCGTGAATCAGCGTTGCCATTGGCACACGCACACACAGAGAGATTCGGACGCGTTTGCTTGCGGAATATAAAGGATTATTAAATATCGTTATCGCCGCGTGTCTTGAGTGTCTACGTTGCCGGTGTAAAAAGATCCGCAACAGCTCTGGTTCCTCCTGCTCGAGCGTTATCGACTATTATCTCACCCATTATCTGTTTGCCCGGCGAGAGTCTAAATACATATGTGTATACTCTTACGCGCTCCGCACACAGATAAGATAACGAGCGCGCGTTATTTCGCGCTCCCCATAGACAAACAGCGCAGAGAATTCGGCTTTTACATCGATCCACCGATTACACCTTTCTTTTCCCTCCGAACTTTCTGCTTGTGCTTGCTACTAGTTTAAATGCTTCCAATAATTAAATATTTAAAAATTGAAGTATTTAATTTTGAGGTACAATTTTTCGATGGTAAATATTTGATATATTTGAAGATTCGAACGATATTAAAATTGTATTTATTTTACCGTTGCATCTTTCTTTTTTCGGCGATCTTTCTGCTTGTAATTGATATTAGTTAGCATACTACTTATTGCTCTGAATAATTAAATATTTATATATGGAAGTATTTAATTTTGTGGTACAATTTTTCGATGGCAAATATTTGATATATTTGAAGGTTCGAATGATATTAAAATTGTGTTTATTTTGCTGGTGCACCGTTTTGTACCTTGGCAGCGATTATACAGATCGATTATTTTCCCAGCGATACAGTAACCGATTGTCAGCACTGGCGAACATGACGCCGTGGTTTCCTCCTAACCGCGAGACTCGTTTCGCATTTCTAATGATACTCGTGGTACTCGGTCCTGGTATTCCTTTATCCGGCTGGATGTGCATCAAGCCTACTCCATTACTTATTATTTTTACTCGACTTCCAAAAAGAAATCAGAAATTTCATTAGGAAAATATAAAACTAAAACGACACAAATATACTTTGTGAAGTCTAATATTATTAATGTAGTCTTGGTAAAATTCTCAAATAAGAACCATGTGATAAGAGAGTCCAAGGACGTTCTTGAACAAAGCTCTCTCGAATTATAAGAGCGTTGCAGCGCAATCGCTTCGGGCTCCAAAAAAAGGAGGAACACTTATCGCAAATCCTCTGAAAGATGCAGAGCAGAGCAGAGCAGAGCAGAGCCGTTTCCTGAGACGGGGCCATTCATTCACTGCCAAAATTAAGCGTGGCTGCGAAAGGTTAATGCCAGCCATCCGTGCTGATAAGAGATATCAACGGAATTAGAGCGTCGAAGGGAACGTGAGCGGGCGTCTCTATCAGTTTTTATCTCCTTACGTGCAGTCGAGCGAGAAGACTCCTGTTCTCATTTAATTTTCGCCATACTTTACATGATCCGAGCTCTCCTCTTATCTCGGTGTGAGTGTGTCCGACACATTTCTCTCGACACGCGTATTTTTAGCTCCGACTCGCCGATATCGCCAATTGGCACATTATCACTGTAACCTACGTGTATCTGCTAATCACGCGCTCTCGCCAGATGATTCATTATCGAATCCAATACTCGCCGGTTCGAAAGCACCTACTTTCAAGTCGCGTACAGACACTCCTCGAAATACTATAATTGCTACTTAATTTCTATTAGTGAATCCTCGTGAAATACCTCGTCTTCTGCTAATGATTTGTTATCAATTCTAGAATTCGATGACTCGAACGCCCACTTTTTAATGCGCGTATAGT
The DNA here is from genome assembly GCA_910591665.1 of Ectemnius continuus. NCBI lineage: Eukaryota > Metazoa > Arthropoda > Insecta > Hymenoptera > Crabronidae > Ectemnius > Ectemnius continuus. The sequence continues at coordinate 5,006,029 of OU342867.1, forward strand.
CAGTGAAAGAAATATTATGGTTGTAATTATTTAGTAATATCGAATTGTTAAAATGGTTCGATCTTTGCAAGTCGATTGTCATTGAAAGTTGTGAGGGCCGAGGACGAGTGAAGAGGCTGAGTCACTTGTATTTAGGGATCTCGTGAGATCCTTAGGCCCCTATCGCCGACGCAATCTTCTGCCCTAAGCTCCTGCCGGGAGCCTCGAGAGCTATTCCAGGAACTGGGAGGGGATAAAATTGTTGCAGAGATCAAGAGCCTCGGGGATCGAGACTCTCTAATCCCCCAGTAAAGTGTGTCCCGTGTGCGCCTTTCCTACTTCAAATACTCAAATAAACGAGCCCCGAGAAGCAGACCTTCTTCATATTTAAATGCATCATTCAGCTTTTCATACAGAAAAGAGCTTTTCGATTCGACTTTACTTTCGCGTCAATTGATTATATTTAAATTATAATACAAAGTTGAAGGGCGAATTAAATACTTCTGCCACGATTCAATGAATTTATTCCTCTTTTGTGAATTTCATGAGAAATCATTGATTTCTGCGAAAAAATGACGGGCTGAAGCAGTTTTGCGAGTGAGTGTACGTGAAATCAGCCGGTTATAAATCAGCATGATAACGGGACGAGGAGTCTGCCTTATTACGAATGATAAGAGCGGCGCGCGGATATCGGGCGACAAATGTTTATCGTGCATTTAATATTCCCGGCTGACGTTCGATGACCGATTAACCAGGCTGCCCGGATCTTTATTGCTCTTATCATCCTGTTGGAATTTTGATTGGAACGCTGACGCGATTGCTAATTATTCCTCCTGCAATTATAGAATCGATCCTTGACCACTTATCGCACATCCACCTATACTATTGTTAAAGTCATTCTTTTTAATTGACCTTTTCATTCCCAATAAAGCACTTCAATTCTCAAGTGTCGAATATCATCTAAATAAACGAAATCGAAATTATTCGAGTATTAACCAATGTGAAATGTTCACACTCGTAGTTTCGATAATAAAAGAAAACGTAGGTGCAAGTTAATGGACGAGCCAGGCAAATGGAATTAATTGGGTTTTGAGAGCGGGCAGCGTGTCCGGGAAAAAGAAGCACGAGTAGATTAATCGTGCTGGAAAGCAGGAAGGGGGGGTTTGGCGAGGTGGACGCGCAAAGGCAGAGAGAGGGTTTAAACTGGGCTCGCAAATGACGAGGAGAGAGAGTTCGTGTCCTCCTTTGTCGTAACTCGGATCGATCGACGCGCGCCCTGTCAGCCACCCCCGCGTTAATCCGCGCAACCCTTTCACGGCCTTCTGACGGTAAATAATGAACGGCCGAATGTCACAAGGATGCCTGGCTCGGGCTTTGCCGATGCCCGAGGGATTCCCGGGACGCCATTGTCGTGTCGGGCCCATTGCGCCCCTCTAAAGGGTGAAACGCGGAGAATATGACGGCGCTCTCTGCGGAGCGCTGCTTCCGCAGATCAAAACGATACATGCCGCCTATGTGCTCTCCCATCTAACATCTACTCGTTAATACACACGCCGGCTTTCGTTTCATGTCTTTGCCTTTCATTTTTCCTAGTTAAAGAATTTTCAATCCCTCCTTCTATTCCTTATCTCTTTTATCATACAATCCACAGTTACAATCCAGTATCCACATTTTCATTTCACAATCGTACAATCCAACTTTCACTCTGTGTTAACAATCGAACAACACACGAATTTGTACTACGTGCCACTGTAAATCTCCATTTAAATAATCGGCGGTCTACTAATTACTGGCACGACAAGGGAGCTCTCCTTTAAAGGAGCGCAACAAGCACCCGAGGAAACTGGACGGGTATCAATAGAAGGATTGCTCGGGGGTCGGAAGTTGATAAAGTGGGATATAAGTTGGCGTGTAGTTTGTGAGGAGGAGGCGGCGAGGAGCGCGCACGAAGGGTACAGTTAAACGGGAGGATCGCATTGTGCTCTTGCTGACCGGCTATTTTAAGAAGGCAGGATCGCAAAAGTGCAGAACAAGCGCGCTCCGATCGCGATAGTATGCATCCACAATACCGTATTACGGGCGGATATGATACGACACGATAGCCGCAAAGCCAGCCAGCCAGCCAGGCTCTCTCCGATCCCAACTACCAGACAAGAACACCTTTGCTCGAGTGACTCAGAGAGAGCAGCCGAGCCAGAAGTTGTTTTGCCTTGGCTAAGCTAAACTCGCCACGTATGGCCACGTACCACGCCGTACAACCCACTACCCAACTCCTCCTCTTATCTATAAATTACAGTTTACAATACTACATCGCCATAATACGCATACATATTAATCCGATTGGTTCCTCTGATACTCGTATCAATCGCGTCGAATTTCTTATTGGACAAAGTGTCTCTCTTCAAGGCCATCTCTATATCTCCTTTGTTTTTAACGGTAGAGGAATATTTTAAGTGGAATTGAAGTTGATATTGATATTAATATCGTTATGATTAAAAAGAAGGCAATATTTCAGTTTGTATAATTAACGATACAAGACCTCAACTTTAAACTACACAAAGTCACTTCAAACACATGGAATCAGACATTTGCAATGGCTCACCATGAGATCTGACTATGATTGGTTGGTTATTTTTAGTTTGCGACATTTTTTTCACGTACCACGTAAAATGCCGAAAATTAAGTAAAAAACTAGGTTCAGCCAAATATAATAGAAATATAAACCATAAAAACTAGCTCGCATCTGGCTTGTTTTGCACGCGCGCAGCACTAAACGGATCGCAAATTGAGCGGAATTGTTCGCGTCAGGATCGGCGAGCGGCGGCGAGCGGCATTGTGCGCGAACGGCGGTGGCGGACACACGCACGTGGCGCGCGATGGAAATCGTGCGTGCAGTGAAAGCGACACGGGTGCGCGCGAAATGATTGACATTCTCCCCGGGTAACGGAAGCCATGTGTGCATTATGTGTATCCCGCGCACTTACCGAACACGCCGACGCCGACGCCGCTCGGCGCAAACGAGCGTGAACAATTTCTGTGGTGGAAGCACAGCCTCTATTCAGCCGAGTAATTGAAGTGACATCACGCTCGATGCATTATACGCCGCGCACGAGACGCCAAGCAGTGCGCGAAATTGCGAAAAATTGATGGGAATTAGAGCTTTGTGGGTTTATTAAAAACAGCGCCAAGGCAGTTGCATTGTTTGAAACTGGAAATACAAGGGGAATATTTATTTACAGAATAATATGATATTATAAATGTATAATTAACTCGAAACAGAACCGGTGAAATGAATAGGCGGCGAAGTAATTAACGGAGGAAGCCTGTCACATTCTCAGTTATAATTGGCCGCGCGAACAATTAACTGTAATTCTTTATACGTCATCTTCATGGGTCGTTAAGTGTGTAAAGCAACGCGGCCCGGTAAAAACTGGGCGATGGTATGTAATAGGATATCGAGGCGACACGCAATAAGTCAGAGAGGCAAGAATCGACCGATGACGCGCGGCACAGCCGTCATTTGCTCACGGCCCGATTAGCATAGCGAGCCATCATCTCTCGCAAGCTATAATTAAAGTCAAGTTCCCGCCAGCCACGACACGGCTTCCTTTCCATTCTTTCCCGTCGAGGGAACCCTTGCCGCCCATCTCCATCTGCGTTTCCTCCGGGCGACCTTGACACGGACTCCGAGAAAAATGCATGCGCCCCACCGACGTCCTTTTTTCTACTGCTCACCAATCATACTCCATACAGGCAGACTCAACAATCATTTCTAATGATTCCCCATAGAATTTTTTGGAGCAATGTAATTCACTCGAAGTTTGATATTTATTTTATAATGCAAGATATGTTGATGCGTTGAAATTGGATTTGTTTCCATCGATAAATTATAGTTGGTGATAAAAGAGAGTTATTTTATCGAAGTAAGATTTGAGAATTGTAGCGAAAAGAAATTTGGCACAGCTTCCTAGTTTGACCTGTTCTATTTGATATGTTTGCATTTCGACTGAAGTGAATGATATTCATGATAGCAGAGAGTTTTTCAGTCTCGTCCGATCGAAACCGGTTGAATGTCTATCGGCTAACGGACTGTCCTACACTTTTTGATGCCCCTGTTTATGTAGTGCGTGTACTGTGCGTGTACATATAAGCGTGTTGAACACGCGCGGAGAATGCGTGATTAGCCGTGTCGGGTAAGGAATGCTTTGTCACCGAGTGAGCCGCTTTTTTCGCTGGGAGTGATTGCACGATAGAGTCCGGTTAATTCAACGCTCTCCGAGGCGAGCACACGCGCTTCTTGCACTCTCGTTCCCGGGAAATCATTAATGTAATTGGTCTTGTACGGCTTTCTTGCGCCGCTATTGTTTCCTGGCACTGTTTCTTACAATAGAAATGCTCCTAGCAGTCTCTTCTCGATGGATTTACCGTTCGCGAATGGCCTTTTAATTCTCTTAAAGCAGAATTTATTAGTCTCGAAGCAGTTCCTGTGAATTCGCACGGGGCTTCAAATCGCACGCGATCCAACTGTAAAAATCTTCGTGGATAGACAACAACCTAATGAATAAATCCTCGGGATTTCCAATGGCAGACTTTGCAGACTTGTGAATCAAAGCATAACTCCCATTAAAAAGTGTGCCAGTAACCAGGATCACTTATCTTCCACGAGTGCAATAGAGAATTCAATTATGCAGAATCGCAACGATATTACTCTGACATTATTACTTTTTCGCAGACGGTACAGTTCGTTCGGGATGCACACTGCTCTCCATGTTAATTAGCAGTGCCCAGGAGCATTCCGCTGCGTTTAGTAACCAAACATCCACTGTCAGATATCACGGTCGGTTGCACGTGCAGCTTCGCATTTATGATTGCGAGAGTTCTTCTCTGCGCAGCCGTGTAACGCCAGATTCAATAGTTACACTGACAACAGGTTTGCCGAAGCACGTAACAAGCCTGCATGCAGATAGAACGTCGAGTGAGTGAGAGAGGGAGAGAGGGAGATTGAGAGAGAGAGAGATAGAGAGCGGGAACAGCAGAAATCTCCTGGGAACGGTCCCGTGAAGTATGCAGAACCGGTCCGGTATTTGCTCTTCAAACAATGGTTCGCCAGAGTGCCACGTGTCCTTGTAACGGTAACCATATCTCTCTCGGCCTTTCCTGCTCTCTCGCTCCCTCTCTCTTTCTCTCCTCCTCCACCCCCGCCAGGATCCATTGTCACGAAGCTGGTTATTACCGCGGGTTATTGCACACCGAGACAACATCGCTCCGCCGACGGATATCTGATTCGTTAATAATCGCTGGTCAGAGAAACTCCATCTAAAAGCCTCCCCGAAATACGTCAGGCTCAAATTGCACTCTCGTGTTTGCTCATTGTTTCGTTATACACGAGCGCTTGTCTTTCACGGAAATTTCGTGGTTCATATTGGGTTTGATGTGTGGGGAGAAGTTGAAGTTAATTAATTTGAAAAGAAATGTGAAAGGACAGTATTAAAGACGTATGTTTGAATGAAAAAGTGTTAGTAGTAAACAAGTTTGCTTTCCTCGTACGATTTGTAACTATTAATAGACGGACGATAGGTGGAATCGACGTAGATTCTGAGAAGCGAATGGGCGAGTCTCATTTTCCCCGACGAGATTAATGAACGGGTGACGAGAGTGGATTACACGGACGGAAAGCCCCAGAGCGGGTAGAAATGCGTTATCGGTCCACAGTGCTCGGCGCGCACGATAGTAGCGTATCTGCTCCGGATGGAGGACGTATCAGCGAGGCTTTCGATAAAGCCGCTCGCCGCTAATCAGAGAGTTCACGTCCCCGATCGACGTGGAAGTTCTTCTTTCGAAAACCGCATCCACTCGTCTGCTTCACTCTAGCATTGTTTACGCACTCCTTTGTTCCCCTCTCGGCGAAAGGATTCCAAGTGGAAGCTGTTGGAAAGCTGGATCACAGTGCGACAAATACCACCGACAAACTCGGCGTTCTCTCCTCCCTTTGCTGCATTCCCAGACAGATATTGGTGATTGGTTATTGGCTGGTAAATACTTGCTTCACGAGAGTTTCATCGCAGAAGTGTGAAAAGTGTGACACTGTAAAAATAGACGAAAATAATAGAACCAAAGCGAACTAAAGAACGGATTGCAGTAATAACATTTCACAGCATTCTGCGTCCGTTTATTGATTTCATAATTTGCCTAATGGCATCGAAAGTATTATGGAACCTTGCTCGAGTATATTCCCACGGTGGTAGACTCGAACAACGAGTGGGAAGCCATAAGATTGGTTGGCGGGAGGAGCCGCGAAAGTGATTGGCAGTATTGATTGAAGTAGGTGTCTTATGTTCCACAGAGAAACATGCAGTCGGCCTCGATGGCGTGGAACACGTTTATCTCGCTGCCGCCGCCAGGAAGCCGAAGCCACGGCGCACCGCATTCGGCGATGAGCGCGGCGCACGGCGGACACCATCATCCAGGACCAGGTGCAACGGCGGCGCATCCAGTGACCGTTGCTCAGCAACAGCAACGAGAACGAGAGGAACGAGAGGCGAGAGATCGAGAAAGAGAGCGGGAGCAGAGAGAGCGAGAAAGGGAACACCTGGCGGCGGCTGAGAGGCTGCACAGACAGGCTGAGGCCAGGGATCATGTTGCCGCACAGCAGAGGGCTGCTTATTATGCAGCAACTGCACCTCCGACTCAACAGGTACATCCTCTTTCGTTAACGCAAGAATTCCGGTATGTCTCCCTGACACGCCGGAAGCGCATTTCTAAAGGCGCTTTGCGTCATAGGTCTGGAAGCCGGTAATGAGGAGAGTTCGTTAGTCTTCGTGTCGTGTAAAGTATAAAAGACGTCGCGAGAGAGTGGAATATAGAATTATGTGGTATTTAGTTGATGGAATGAAAGAGAGTTTTATATAGTTGAAGTTAATGTAATTGGTAAGTTGGAGTTGTTGGATAATTGCTCATTATATGGGTGTGTGTTGATGCAGGTGTCTCGGCCGTCGAGTGTACCTGGAAAAGTCGACTACCCACCACCACCGGCGCACTCGCGGACGTCGAAGTCGTCCCTTCCGGTCGGTGGGCTGCACGAGAAGCCACCACCTGTGGTAGGACCGCCACACAGTTCTCTACCAAAGGCGGAGCCAAACGTTAGTTTGTTCAGTTACTCGAATTACCAGCCGCAACCGTCGTACATGCACGACATTAAGCTCAAGAGTGATCTCGGACAACCGCACAAACCGATGGTGGGTAAGAGCGGTCTGGCCGGAGGCCTCGAGCGGGACCACCACGGGAGGGAAGTTCTGCAGAATCAGCCTAGCCTACACCAAGATCACAAAAGTTCGGTGATAGTGAAAAATGAAGGACGGGAGCTGCCGAAGGCTCCAGCGCCGCAACAGCACTCGCCGAGTCCGAAGATGATGCCGTACCTAAACGTCCAGTCGGTGGCACCGCAGCATAAGCCAACCGCCTACGAGTACAGGAGTCCCACGCAGAGTCCTCATCATCTTCATCACTTGGACGGGATGCAGGCGGCGAAAAGTTTACCTCAGACTCACCACAGGAGCAGCAGCGGTCCCACCACCACCACGCAGCTGCCCAGCCCACATGGTCACCCGGCGCACTCGCACAATCGGCAATCACCACACGCTCAACAACACCCTCACCAACCACCGCACCCCTCGCCACCTGAGCCACGCTATCTTAGCAGGCCGGAAGCGGGCTTACCTTACGCCACGGCGAAAACCTCTTATCCGTATCCACACTCGCATCCGCCCACGGCTTCGCCGACGTCGCACTACGCGGCGCCGGCGGGTTCCAAGCCGAAAGTAAGCAGTCCGGCGCCGCCGCACATCTACGGGAAACCGAATTCGGGTATCATGACCGGGACACCAGTGTGCAGGGCCTCGGAGCCGGCGGTGGCGGCGCCGATACCCTTGACCTCGAAAGCCGGCAGCTCGCCTTACCAGCAAGTGCCTCATCATCACGGGGCGCCGCCACCACCTCTGCCACCACCTGCGCACAGCAGTAGATCCGTCTACGACTCCAGGGGCTTCGCTGGCTCGATGCCGGCAGCGAAACTCCCTCCGCCGCCGTTGCACGGCTCTCCACCCACCGCGGCATCGGCACCACTTTCCAGGCCGATCGCCCATCTAGCTCACCACCCGACGCCGCATCAGCAACCGGGCCAGACGATGCAGCATGCTCAACCACAAATCACCGCGTCCTTCCAAACGCAGCCGTTAGACCTAGGTGTTGAAAGATCGGGCTCGCCCAAGAGGAAAGCACCGACGCCCTTGCTCAGTGACAATCCAGGACAACCGGTCTCCCTCGAGGTTTGCAAGAAACGCAGAATCGAGGAACCACAACCCTTGTCCTTACAATGTGTCGGCCCACCTGTCCTCTCGAGAGTGAGCGAGCCCAGTCCGCTCATAGCATCGGCTGCGACCTCAATCACCACGGTTGTTAACACAGCCGCGTTACTCGCTCAGCCGAATAGTCAGACGCAAGAGCGTACAGTGACAGCGGCTAGCCCGGCGCCAAGAACTGCCAGCGGGGATGGCTCCGTGCGCCCGGCTAGTACGGGGAGTGTTAGCTCCTTGAACCCAACGGTAAGCGCCGCACCAAGTCCAGCGCCTATGCCCAGTCCGGCGCCGTCGACGGCGCCTAGTCCAGCACCTAGTGCGCCCGGTACACCAGCGAAAGCGAATCCAAGTACTGCTGACAGCGAAAAGTCCAACAGTCCTGCCCCCAGGCCACCAAGCAGCACGAGCTACCCTGTTCACAAGCTGAAGAAGGCTTGGCTGCAAAGGCATTCTGGAGAAGATGGCACGGAGGACACGACCGGCATGGTTGGCAGTGGATCCTGCGTCACCTTACCCCTAAATATCTCCCAGGCACCGTCTCAACCACTTAATAATAAGGAACGAGACACCGCCTCGAACACTACCAGTAATACCACCACTACCTGTTTACCCAGTGCTGTGAACTCGATTCACAATATCGGTAGTATGGCGGTAAACAGTATCAATAAAACTAAAGTGACGAATAAGAGCGGCCGCAAGCCGGCAAATAAAGAATCATTGAATGGACACGCCACCGACACGAAAACCCTCCAAGAAGACTCGTCCAGCAGCGACCCGGAGAGGAAGTCGCCGCCAAAAAGAAAGCCACCCAAGGTATCTATTTAGACGAGCTGTATACGTTGAATTTCTGTTATCCGTGCTGCTTTTACGCAACAAGTGTATTGGCAAAACTGTTGAAGATGTCATTAGTCCATTGAACATAATGCATAGAATTGTGTTGCATTATCTCACTCGTTAGGAAAGATTGTGGGACATGTATTTCCTATTCATTGACTCTTGTTTTGCCATTTTAGAGCATTATCGATGTGGCTATCTGTTTTGCTTCAATGTTCAATGTTTATATACGGATTAAACAAGAGCAGAGTACATGTATATTTTAGTGCATTTTGGGTTAGAATTGCAATGGATCTATTGGATGTTTGGTAGTTGTTTACGTGTACTTTGTTGCTGTCGCACTGTATCGATGTATGCTGCAACCACGCTGTTCAGTGTCTCTTATAGATCAATTCTTGTATGCTTTACAGTAAATACACTATGGTTTTTTAAACTATCAATAAACCTGTACTTCACATTCACACAATACGCTCAAATAGAACAAGAATACTGCGAACTGCCAACTTCTGTAGAGTCACATGTGATAGCTGAAACACGAGTTAGTCAATGTTGAACAGTTTGAATTTCGCGCTAGCGTGTCGGGCGTTTGAATTCGAATTGGCAGGAACGTTGGACGCCATTTTACTAGCACAGTCGGTTATAGAAGTACGAAGAGGAAAGGTGGTCGAACTTTCTGAAGTAGGATACTGTTTTCGTTACATAAAGAGCAATTTACGACGGTCATTTATGTGCCTAACATACCAACACGACACCCATGAGTGCTGTGAGATTCGGCGAGTGAAAATGGTAAAGTAACGCCTTCTTTCCAGTACTTTGTGCACCTTGGAACGTTTCTTAACCTTCTTTGACGAACATGGCGGGATAACGAAATTTGCTGTGCCACTAATTTACTCCATAGTACGTTTCTTATATCATATTTTTAATATATTGAATGTACAGCAAGCGTAGTTAAGAAAAGAAATACTGTCGTCAAAAAAATTCGGGAGGATTTGTATTATTCAAGCACTTGTCGACCGAGGAAACTTCGACCACGTTTTCACTGGTCTGTCCACTGTTACAAAATGGGATTATTTCGAATATTACACACTTACACAGAGCTATGTTCACGATTCTGTAATATTGATCGATGTATTTTACAATATTCGATCATCTTTTCACAAGATTTGTGTATTTTATACATAAAAACACTAGTACATATATATTCACAGTCGTGTTCGCATGTGGCACACATTCATTTTTGTCTGGACAGACATTCAGCTGCGCATTATTTTTTATATTTGTAGTTAAAGTTTAAAGAGTTTCTAGGTGGCTGTTAGTGCTGAGCTGTGTAACAGCTTGAGTCTGTAGTTTTAGGCAGTAGCTACGGCCAGAGCATGAACTTCCTGACTACTTAATAATCTGTGCACTGTGGTAGGTAAAACGAAAGAAGGGCGCCGCACGGAGACAACAAACGGCAACGGAAGATCAGCGCAGGCGAAAGGAAGAGAAACAAAGCGGCGGTGCAGGTGGAGGCAGTGAATCTAGTAACGAGAGCGAGGCTGGTTCAGCAAGTGACACCAGTGAACAGCTGGGCTCGATTCAACCCACATCGAGGGTGCGACATACCACGGCCAATTCCAACAATTCCTCGGGAAACGGTTAGTTGACGTAGCTTCTTGTAAATGGACTTCCCATCAGGTGAACTAACTATTCACTTGCAGGGTAAGTGGCCCGCGTTCCTTGATCATTTCACTTAACCCTCTCTTTAGAGCTCCATGGGAATCTCAAGAAATTCAGGAGTAATCTTGTTAAATGTATATTTACTGCTGCTCCATTTTTGCCAGGATATAAACTGCTTTCATTAAAAGACATCTACTTTTTCCTTCTTTTCAATTCCTGATACTCTTTTGGTTCACAAAGCTCTGCAACTCTTTTTACTCCAGCTCGCACACTTACCCTGTTTTTATATGAATATTTATTTTCCAATGAGACCTGAAACAATATTATTTCAAAATGATGAAAATTTATGGTTGAACAACCGTGATATATTACTTTATGAGCTTTTTAACACTGAATTTGATCAAACATCACGAACGAAAGGTGATGCGCGTCGACGTTGTTTAAATAGGCCACATTATTTGTCTCATAGGAAATAATAAGGAACCCAGGAAACGAGGTAGAAGACCAAAGAGTACGAAAGGTAATGAATTAGGAGGCGAAGATCAACAACCTCGTCAAAAAAAAGAACGTAGGGACGATAGTACGAGCGGTGGAAACAACGGGCCAGGTGGAAGCGGTGGAAGAGGCGATCCCTTTCGTAGGCCGCCGATATCGCAATTGAAAAAAACTGGAGATAGTTGGCTACAAGATGGTGCCTGCTTTGAAGTCGCCCCGAAGCTGGCAAAGTGCCGCGAGTGCCGATGGACACCAAATCAGCGATACAAGAATCTTCCTCAGAATATCTTCTGCAGATTTTATGCATTCCGTAGACTACGGTACACCAAGAATGGACAGTTGGCTATCGCAGGCTTCAGCGATCCACACAAAGATGCGTCGGAGGTAATTATCAACATCCTTTCTGCTTTGTATATAAATCTAATCATCCAAAGATAATAGTCCCAAATGGTAGAAGGTTTGACCCTCTAATATAGGCGGCGTACGATTATTTTTTGCAGATGGATCTTCGGTTGTGGTTGCCCGGAAAGGACGGCCCTGAGTCAGCAAAACAAGATGAGAAGCCAGAGAAAAACGACAAAGACAAATCAGAGAAAAACGACAAGGAAGACCTAGACCTGGAGATGGCTCATCGATTATTGAGACAAGTCGGCGATCAGTTTTGCGATCTATTGCATCAAGAGAAGGAAGCCTTACAACAACACATGGCTGAAGGTAAAATAGATTATATAAAGAAAACGCGATCACTCGGCGTGAAAATCACTTGAAATATTTTGGAAAGTAAGACCATCTTTCAAATAAAGTAAAATACATTTTGCATGAATGTTTCGTACAAGTCCTCAATTGCTTGTATTCATGTAAGAAAAGTAAAAATGTAGTAGTAGTCTTCAGATTATTTTACTTTATGTGTAAATCATTCGATGTTTCATGGTACTTGTCATACCGTGTTTCATGTCTTTAAGTAAAGTAAATGATTTTAAGATTCAGTTGATCAGTAACTATCCGCATGATCGCTTCGACCGTTTATTTTGTTCGCATGATCTAACGCTTTGCATATCCACTATGTATTCCTCTTGACAGCGAGTTCGGGGCTTGTAGACGGAACCGTTGCGTGGAAGCGAGTGGTCCAAGGTGTTCGAGAAATGTGTGATGTATGCGAGACGACTCTTTTCAATTACCATTGGGCTTGTGGCAAATGTGGTTTTGTTGTGTGCATCGATTGTTATAAGGTAAGCATCACTTTTCAATTTTGCCAGTATCTGGTAACAGAAGTAACAACAAACTATAATATGATGAAAATTTGTTTATTGAATATACATGATATACAACCACTATATCGAGCTTTTTAACACTGAAATTGTAACGGTTAATAGGCAAGGTCCTCCACTTGCATACTTGGATATTGACGTAAAGATTTTTCTCCTAGGGTCGTAAGAATGGAACGATTAAGATCTGGGGAGAAAGCGGAAAGGATAGAGACGACTTTTCGTGGCTCTTATGTACAAACCGACAAGTTCACGAGCCTGAAAGGCTAATGCTCACACAAATAATTGCTGGTGATAGTTTAGTGCGTCTCGGGCAGCGACTTCATGAAAGTAGAGCTGAGTGGGGTATACCGCAGCATTGCGGTTGCTCGCTAGTTGTATCTACAACACCTAACGATTATCTAAGGAATTTAATAAAGGGTGAGACCATGCCTGTTCTCAATGGAAATATTAAGCAGGAGGTGAAAGAAGAAAAGAAAGTGAACGAATCGAATGGGTCATCCGAAAGTAAGACGAACGGGGAAGATAAGAACTCTCCGTTGAATTGGCTGGCGGACGTAGCACTCCAGAATCAAGACAAAAATGAAAGTGGATCAAGCTCAGATTCCGACGAGGATCGCGATGGTAACCACTCCACATTACGAGAATTGCTGATCCGACCATCTCACAAATCAAACGGTAGTGGCTCTAGATCAAATTCGCCAACAAATAATTCCGGTAATGTTAATATAGCGTCCGGAAACAACACTCAAAACAACGTCACTAAGTCTGGCAAGAAGTCGAAGATGGACACCCTCGACGAAGTGATATCTAGTGTAATTGAGCATAGCGTGAAGAAGGAACGTGATGGGGGAATGGACGACGAGAAGCCCCGGGAGTTGAAGCACTTCGTCAGGAGATACAAATGGACGCAGAAGGGGAGAGAACCACTGCCTATTAGAATAATGACTCTCACCGAAAGCAAAAGTCTCTATCCGGACGTACCGCACTCCTGGCTCTGCGATGGCAAGTTGCTCAGGCTGAACGATCCAAACAGTCCAAACAACTACAGAATATTCCAAGATCAGTGGAAACGTGGTCAACCTGTCATCGTCTCGGATGTTGCCAAGTCTCTGGACATAAACCTTTGGCATCCAGATGCTTTTGCCCGAGATTTCGGCGACGAAAAGAATGACCTTATCAATTGCATGACTGGTAACCTTGTGCCGAACCAACCAATGCGTAAATTCTGGGAAGGGTTCGAACATTTCTCCAAGAGATTGAAGGACGAACGAGGAAATCCTATGCTATTAAAGCTGAAGGATTGGCCACCAGGAGAGGACTTTGCCGAATTGTTACCGTCGAGATTCGCCGATTTAATGAAAGTACTGCCCTTATCGGAATACACTCACCGAAATGGAAGACTAAACTTAGCAAGTCGACTACCTGACTGCTTTGTCAGACCAGATTTGGGACCTAAAATGTACAACGCTTATGGATCCGCCCTTCATCCGAACAAGGGCACAACCAATCTTCATCTTGACATCTCCGATGCTGTGAATGTAATGGTGTATGTGGGAATTCCTAAGGACTCTGACAACGACGAACATGTCAAAGGTAAAATTAACTTTCATTCTCTATAGAATAGAATAGAATAATAGATAGACTTGATGTTTGATTGAGGTAATCGAATCCAATTAATTGTGATTACAGAGGCACTAAGAGCGATAGACGAAGCAGGCTGTGATATTCTGACGCGACGACGTGTTCGTGAACGTGGAGAAGCACCTGGCGCACTGTGGCACATCTATGCTGCGCGAGATGCTGATAAGATTCGAGACCTCTTGAATGCAGTGGCGTTGGAACGTGGAGCACGTCTAGAACCCCATCATGATCCGATACACGATCAGAGTTGTTACCTCGACGGACCGCTTCGAGAACGCTTGTACCGTGAATACGGCGTGGAGGGGTAAGTAGCAACTTAGTACTTAAGTACTCGCAGGTTTTCCAAGTGGAATGTCGAAGACTAACACAGAAACTCTCTTTGTGTTACAGGTACGCGATCGTGCAATGCCTCGGCGACGCTGTATTCGTGCCAGCTGGTGCACCTCACCAAGTCCGTAACCTGCACAACTGTATAAAGGTAGCCGAGGACTTCGTGTCTCCGGAGAATGTCTCACACTGTTTCCACCTGACACAAGAATTCCGTGCTCTATCGGACACACATACCAATCACGAGGACAAGCTTCAGATCAAGAATATAATCTACCACGCTGTCAAGGACTCCCTGACAGTGTTATCAAACGTGAAGGAGGATTCTCTTGCCAAGCTGAAGGCGACTAACGACATAAAGAAGGAGGAGACGTAGCCCTAGGCCTCCTAACGCGGAAGGAAGAGCCGCTGATTATTGTTCGATTGAATCTCGCTGCCACTGCCAGCGAGTGCAACTTGTTGTCGCTCCTCGGTGCTCCCGATTACGCGTAGGCCCATTACGCCGGGAAGACGGGAGGATTAATAAACGATGCTCCAAAAACCCTACCTAATACTGAGGTGCAAGAATTTGTTGTGATATTTGACGAGTAACTTGAGAGTTTGATTTTCGGTATTGGCTGAGCCAATGAATGAGATTATTCGTTGTTTCGTTTGGATTTTCCTTTTGCACACATTTAATAACTCCCTTCTCGGAAAACGTGCTGCCGGACATGAAGTCCGTGAGTTTTTCATTGAAGCGCGTGGACGGCGGGCAAAGTACGAATGCGCCGCCGCGTCCACACTACCATTGTGATACCAGGAGGAAGACTTTGGATCATACATTATTTGTAATTAATTATATCGTGCCTGTATCCAATACACATACACACGAACAAACATACACAGACACACACACTCAAACACACTGTCTATATTATATAAATGTAGATAATCGATTACTGTGTAATGAATTCTTACTACCATCATGCGAGAGGATTGTCTAGTTGTGCAATTAGATGTCGATTAAAGTCTTAGCTGGATCAGTGATAATATTGTCGATCCATTATCATTCTGCTCTCGTGATCTGGTGCTTTTGGTATCGATTTTAACACGAGCTTTGCTAAATGGCCGATATATGTTTCTCGCTAGATGAACAACACACACTTGTGCTGCTACTACGCTGCAACACAAGGGACGAAACACTGCCTAATTTTTATTCGTGTCAGTCGAATTACGACTACGAATTGCGAGCCTTTTTTCGGGTATACCACCGTATGTGTGTGTGTTATCGATGCCGCGCTGCTGTTTGTCTTTTCCCGAGATGGCACCGACTATACTTTCTTTTGACTGGAAAATATATCGGCTATACAGTGCAGGGTGTTTCAAAGGTTAGTATGAAATGTCGTTTCATCGAGGCATCGGTATAACAATGACGAATCCCGCGATCTTTCGATATTGTCTTTCGTAGACAGGAGACGTGGGAAGGTAGTGTCTTTACAAAGTCCACTGTTTTCTAATCGATCGGATTGGCGTCACGGCCCCAGTGCTCACCCAGTTAATGAGGGTGCGAAGAACGAACCGAAAAAAAAAAGAGAAATGCGCAGGGAAAGAAATGAAAGAATTCAGGCCGTTATTTTTGTCAAAAGGAAAAGGGGGAATGAAAGAAACCACGCAAGCCGTCTATCCGATAGAATAGCGGTATAATCTAATTGTAATAAAAGTACGAGTAACGTATCGTGTAACATTATTAGAAGCGAAAGAACGGAGGAAGGTGAATAGAAAGGAGGGGAATAAAAAGAGGTGTAAACGACATTCAAAGTGCCAATGTTGAACGACGTGCGAGTGACGCGCCATTGTTTAAAGCGCGTTGCGATATCGTATATATGCGTAGGTAGAGAAAGGCGTCGAGTAGGAGAGGGAGAGTCGAGCGAATTAGTCAAGCAGAATCCACAGACGACAGGCCGAGTTCCTATCACTCAAACCTATTTCGCATTGAGATGAACCGCCGCTGCTCACAACAGGCCATGCTAGTGTGCGTGCTGTGTGTCGCGTGGTTACGAATTCAAAAACCGCAGACGTCGAATCCGTCACGCGTGACTCCGAGGGCCGCTCGAACTTGAACGCGGGCGGGTAGGCGGGCGCGCGCGCGCGCCGCCGCCGTCTCGTCTCAAGTTCTCGCGTGCACAAGGGGACGACGACGTGTGCGAGCGAGTGTGTCGATGGCAAAGACACAACGGCGAGACGCATTGAGGGTCGCCCGGAGACCCTACGTCTGCATTTGAATCAGCAAAGCCAGAGAGACGCCCGTGTAAAGAAGGTGTCGTCGGGTCGCCGGCGTCATCATCGCGGGCGCAGGGGGCGGGACATAGTTGGGCCGATGAATCGGGCTTTTGAAAGCGGAGACACGCGAGCACATCCACGCCCACACAGACACGTCGCGTCTTACTATCCGTCGCGGCGTTTCCGCGCTTATTGAACCGTTAAACACGACGATACGGATGCCAGAGGGAGGAAAATCGGTGCACTCTCTCGACAGTGGTGCACCAACGGCCACGGGGAGGAGCGAGCGATGCGAGAGGAGAGCGAGAAACGCGAATGCCCACTCGAATCCTGGAATCCGCAATTTCTTTGATCTCAACATTTTGTCTAGCATACAACGACTTGATTAAAGTAATATTTAACGAGTAAATTTTAAACTATCTTAGTGTCGATAAGTAATATTGTCAATGATTACGGCGTGGGATGCGAATTGAGGTGTGTGTGTATGTGTGTGACGGCAAGGCGACAAAGTCGTGCAAGAACAAAAGGTATCCTTATAATTAATCACGATGCGACGACGACGAAGGCGCTGTATAAAGTTCTGCGTGCGCGGGGAGGAAGGTTGAAGAGAGCTAGTAAGGGAAACGTGGGAAAGCATTACTCTGTGTATTATTGCTGCGCGACGACGCTATTTGTTCTCCTGCTACGGTGTATGTAAATAATAACATTTATACATGCATATATGTATACATATACATATATAAATACGAGACGCGCGAGTGGGAGGGGCGGAGAAGTTAGGGTGTTAAGGTATACACACTCCACGGATGGTAAGGAGAAAAATACACTTCACACGCGTAGATAGATAGTTTATTATACCATTATTAATTATTAATTATTAATTAATTATCATTAATACGATTAATTATTACGGAAAATACAATATTTAAATGTTGCTGAATATCGACGAGAGAGAGCGAGAGAGCGAGTGAATGAGTGAGACGAGAAAGCAAGAGTCACGGAAAGAGAGAAAGGGAAAGCACGATCAATCGGAGTAAAAAGTAGTGTAAATGCTTGAGAGACGCTTGAGAAAACGTAAGTGCGAGAAGCGGTGAGCAAGGGAAGAGCAGATATTGTGCGAATGTGAATATATGTGCTTGTGTGCTTGTTTTGGCTGAATGTGAACATACGAGAGAGGTGTGACACGCACGTAAGAGAATAAGGGGCTGTGTATTGGGGGCGGAGTGGAATGAATGCGACATTGTACAGTCCTTTAGTGCGATAACGAGCAAAAAAAATTTGAAAAACTCCTACGAAATATCCACCCCCAGAGTCCCGCACCACCCCACCACCGGCCGCCCCCAGTCATAGCAGTTATGAACCGCGGGCCGGCAGGTCTGAGTATAATTTTTTGTACTGTGTAAATGTAAGAACATACGTTTGAATAAGAAAAATGTTTATATTACAAGCCACTGCCTTCTACTTTCACAACCCACCCCATTCTTTTTCTTGTAGATTTTGAGCTCATTGGCTCAACGCAAATGTAACAATAATTTAAAATGTTTTGTAGAAATGATTTTACAATGACGAGATAAAAGTTCGTTGGAACTAAAATATTTCTCGTGATTCACGACGCGATGCCTGCAGTCAGACAGATTTGTCAAGTGTGTCAATCTATCGTAAGCCGGATCGGACCGATGGCTCCCGTTTTAGGGTTTCTCATTATCACACTTGTTGCACACGCTGACAAAGCGAACTTGTTGCACCTTGGCAGAGTTTCAATATTTATAGTAAGCAAGGGGCAACATGCTTGCTGACTTAGACGTTCTTTCTTTGATAGAGCCAGAAGAAGTTCAAGCACTTAAAGGGACCGCCTTTCGCAGAACTTTGGAATGACAATGATTGTCCACTCTGTTATGTCAGAGAGTCAAAGAAACACACCGCATAATTTATTTACCATCAAACACACCAGTTTATTAATTCTCTACAGAATACCTGAACAGAGAAAATCAATAGCGCTGTCCGTAGTGTTAATCCGAGACACTGCTGCTTTCTAATCGAACAAGAGGAGATTTATTCGGTGCAAGTACGTCGCAGTTGCAGGGTCGCAGCGACGATTTTCCCGATCGATGCTATCGTTTCCAATTACATATCGCATTCGGAGCACGAGCGCACTGATATTATATGGCTAAAAATAGTTGATTGCCGGCAGCGAGCTGCCGGCACTCCGTACGCACTGGAGATCGGATGGTTCGACTGAATAGAATATTGAATATCAGTCACTCGTAATAAAAAGTTGAGCCAAGTTCATCTGGCAATCTTGGGAGGGAAGGGCAACTGACCCAGATTCATCGATATCCTTTGTGAATAATCACCAGATATTTTGTATATTTATAGTACATTGTTCTATTGGTCTACTTGGTTCTATTGCTTCGAGTAGAAAAAGTATTCCAAGCTTCGTCTCCAGGCAGGATTTCCAGGCTTAGAGTTGGAAAGCAGAGGGAAGCTCGAGCGAAGGCTACCCTCACAAATTCACTCTTCCACACCACTTCTGCTCCGCTCGCTATATTTCACGAATCCCTCGCCGAGAGACAGCCGAGTACACAGCAATTTTTGCACACTTTTTATTGCCGCCAGGCGTAATTATTCGAAAACAACGCAGTCTGCAGTTTCACTTAAGCTGTTTTTTTATTTTATAGCTATTGTATCTTCTGTCTGTATGAAGATGTATTTAGGGAGACTAAATATTTTGTATTCGAAGAAAATACAATGACTTTTCTGTCGTTAAATACAGAAACAGGCAATCTATAAATATTGACTATAATTCTTTATTCATACCTACGTTTTTTCTCAAAGCTAGGCAAGTGCTAAGTAAGTAACAGTAGGAATTTAGTCAGAAAAAAGTTTGACTGTTTTAAGAACAAGGAGCTAACAATTATGAATATAAAACGAAGTTACTAAAATAAACTGCACAGGGCTTATTCAGCCGGCGTCCGATTTTCAGGAGTTTAAAGCCGGCGAGGGGTTAGCAAAAGCCCAACAAGGTGCAATATCGATTCGCACTCGCACAGATGCACCGGCGAGGACGAACTTTCGTGAAGATCCGTTTAGTGCTTTTCTCCGCAATGCACTGAAAAGCTCGGCAGCCGCTTCAACTTTATTCACGCGGACTGGACTCGCTTTAATTCGTGCACGATGGAGGAGCACTTTGCGCAAAGTGTGCGCGGCCGCGTGTGCTCCATAATTCTAAGTCTAATTCGCCGCGCGCTAGAAAGCCAGCCGCCTCGACATACATAATTGCCTGGCATTCATTCTTTGTTTTTATTATTTCCCCTCGCTGCTCGCTCCTGTTTATCGCGTTATAAGCTAATTGGCTTGGCCATGCCTCGCATATCTTCCTTATCGCGAGTGCGCCCGACAAGGCTACGCCGAAAGACAATACCAAGAACTGCAACGGATGTGCAACCTTAGGGGAACTTCCGAATTCCGCTTTCGTCGGCGATCGATGATTCGCAGGGACTGCAAGGTCGCCCGTCCGCTTCCCCAACGTTTGCACGTTTTCTCTCTTGCCTCGACGAACGTACGATCATCGTTCGAAAATAGTTGTTGCATTAATGATTGCTCTATTTTTGATTTAAAAATTGGGATTCGCTGACGCTGGCAAACTTCGTATCTCAATGCTTGGATGTATTAAATGTGCCATCCCTTTGAAGTTTCGAGTGGTGCAGGAATAAAAAAGAGAAGAAGAGGCTTATCGACGAAAAAGTGAGGGAAATGTGTCACACTTTAGTACTTGATTCTATACATCAGGTCTTATCTAAAATCTGGACCCTTCACGAGGACACTGCTGTGCAATCTTTATGGGACTGAACTACATCTTCGTCGGCCGAGATAAATCTTCCAACCCCAAGATGCACTCTAAATTGAATACATGTTTAATTCATGATGATTAAATTTATGATTGGCTTTATTCTTCGAGTACCACTGAATCGAGATTAGATCCGATCAGAGAAGACTTCGGAGCGAGCGTTAAGTGCAGAGAATTATCATTTGAATATTAGTGCTCTGTAATTGTAAATCGGAAGGCTCGCTCGAAAAGAAACTGGGACAATATTGATTGTGTGAGTATATCAGAGGAGATTTTAGAACGCCACTGGAGTTACTCCGGTTAAAGTTGACCAAGCTTTTATTTTCTTCTATCTCACACGAGAATCATAACGCTGCCACGATATTGCTCGAATTAGCCATTCTTACGTTCTACAAACACCTAAGGAAACATAACTGCTGAGTTTGTAGCTCGATTTACGACTTCACTTTAACAGAATATGATTCCAGCAATGCTAAGAACAGAACGCTAGTATTTACTAAGAAGGAGCATAAAGTCTATTTGCATCAATCCGCACACTTAGCAATCATTTCAAAAGAAAAATGCGAGCGTGCATAAAAAGAAAAGGCAGCAAATCTACATTGATCTTTCCAGCAGGCAGGCAACAATTCTTACGAGAGGCGTCGGAGTAATCAGCGCTCTCTCACAGGTGCATTAAAACTCGGCGAAGCAGGGCATAAAAGCTTAACGCTCCATCAAACGTCTACGAGGCTGCGTCTCAAAACGGTCTATCAAGAGCCGTTTACTTTCCTTCTCGGCATTCGAAAAAGAAGAAGAACTCTCGCGCGCGCACACACACTCTTTCTCTCAACCGGCACAAACTGCCCGGACAATTTCTCGTGTGTGCACTCTCTCGCGTTGGCTGGCTTTGTGCGCCTATCTTCTTCACGGTTTGCAGGGCGAGGAGAGTGCGAGAGTCGGAGCAGGTGTCCCTTCTTTGAAGGCAGGGGAGAGAGTAGAAGCAGCAGCAACAGCAGCAGCAGTAGCAGTAGCAGGAGAGAGCAGAGGGTAGGTAGTGCGGCAGGGGGCATAGCAGGCATTTTTCCACAAAAGGTTCAAAGAGAGTCTGCGAGCCTTTTCACCGAGGGATGCATGCGCTCATCTCAATGATAGCATATCCGGCCCGTGAGAGAAGGGCAGCGAGACAGAGGAGCCGATAAACTATGTAACAAATCCGCTGGCTCGCCTCGTCTCTCTCGATCCCATTGCCAGCGCCGATCGTTCTCTCCTTTTCGCTCCAATAGCCGTTTGCTTGCCCCTCTACATGTGGCCGAGAGGAATGTGTACTCGTGTATAGTGCTGTAGCCTCGTGTAGATTCCGTGGAAAGGCAGAAGGAGGGAGCGAGTGTGCCGGCACTGGAATCGTCGGTGTAAGAGAGAGAGAGGGAGAGGGAGTGGGAGTGTGTGGGTAGAGCGGCGGCAGACACACTCTCAGGGATCCAAGATGGCGTCGAACCTGTGGAGAGAGAGGAGAGGAAGACGATCGAGCGGCCGCCGAAGCAGAGAGCAGGCAGAGAGCAGCAGAGAGCGGCTCCCGCCTGGCTGGCCTGTCTCGTGTCCGTGTCGCCCTGTGACTCGCCGAGAGAGCGGTCTCTGCTCTCCTCCGCACCGGAGAGTACAGAGGAACAATGGCTCGCCAGCGGAGCGACAGCTTCGTGATCGTTCGCCTAGTCTCCTAGGAGAGTGCGAGAAGTCAGTGCCGGAGATCACCGAACGCGCGCCCGCCGCTCTTCGAACCCTGTGTTGTTGTCGTTGCTGCTCATATGCGCTCCTGCGCTCCCCGAGAGACTCTCAACGTGGACCCCGAGAGAGAAGATGTGCATGCACCGAGTGAGGATCGCTCGACCGCCTAATGAAATAAGTTCGCGCTAGTGTCCAGTCTCTAGCGAGGAGAGTCCAGCGTGCGTGCGTGCGTGCGTGCGTGCGTGACTGCGTGCGTGCGTGGCCGTGTGCGTGGCTGGGCGCGCGTGTGCGTGCGTGTCGGTGTGTGCGCTCTCGGGCAAAATGGCAGCCACGTTAACCGCCGAGCAGGAACAGGTAAGCCGAACGTCCTACGAGAGCCGCCGCTCGCTCCGAATATTACTCAACCGGCTGCTTCGTCAATGAAGCCGAGCCTTTATTACCGAGACAAACGTCACCGGCCAATCGCCGAGCCACCCTGCCACTCCTCCGCACGCTATACATTCTCCCATACAGTTGCACACTCGTCCATACACACAGAGAGAGATCTGCCCGCCGCGGATGCGTTTGTTAAGCGCGTAATATAAACATTCGCCAATCCTCGCACAACACACTCGTGTTTTTCACGGAGAATCCTACGCGCTGCCAAGCCGACTTCCTGTGCTCTCGCCGGCTGCTTCAGATATGTTTCCAAGTGTTATCGTTGCCTTCTAATCCGCCGATATACCTGTTTGGGAAGCGAGGAATTCGATGATTCCCTCTCGCTTTAAAGCGCTCGCTCGACACATGGCTAAACTCCGTTCAACACTAACTGGAGGCTTTCATGCTTGTCTCTTGTAAGTAAAGTGGAGTTTGAAGGTTTCTTTCTGTATCCCAGCGAGTGAATTGCATCGTCGAGTGAGACACTTGTTATAGTTATCTGTGAAATACTCTTTCTCTATTGAACGCTCGGCGAAGAATTAACGGAGATGTGAAGCAGGTATTGAAGCACCTTGTCGCGTTGATTGAACAATTTAGAATAACGAGAACAATACTTGGGAATCTTTTGTGTATCGAACAGTGGAATAATCGTACTTTCACTATGGTAATTTGGAGTCAATGAAATACAGAGGGAATTCTTTAATGTTCATTTGTACCGCTTGCGAATGCATTCCAATCTCACTGGAATTGGAGTGGATATTGTTCTACGCGTCCCACGCAGTTTTGTTGCGCGAGATTAATGAGCAAATCGTTACAAAACAACCAACGCAGAAACCCGCCGGGATTAACGCTACTCCATGTCAGAGCTGTTATTCGAAACGCAGCCGATTAACACACCAGTCAGCGGCATTACACCATTTCCTCCTGAATCATCCTTAAAAAATGTCGACGATTCCCAGGAAGAATGCGCGTTTATCTGGCGTGTGTATCGCGCGGAGTGTTTCTTGCGGGAAAGCGAGTGGTTAACTATGGGCAAGGATATCCTTGGAGATCGAAGTGTACTGACAGATTATTAAGTCATTTCCGCGGAGCGAGTGGGAGCGTTTCAAGTTGCATTCAATGCGACAAGTGGACTACTCTTGTCGAGAGGGAAGAGCGGCGGGGCGTCCAAGTAGATTTTTCGTTCGGCAATAATCCCATGAGCCCGTAATACCTCTGTGTCTGTGTGTGTTTGTGTGCGCGACGGGGAGTTCGATTTCCGATATTTCCCGTCGGTTGAGCACGACGACGCTCGTTCGAGGTAGACGCTCTCGTCGAGTCCCTCTTTCTCTCTCTTTCTTTCTCCTTCTCTCTCTGCGTGGAGCGCATTTGGAAGTGAATTAAAAATCCAGCGCGATCGATCGCACCATTTTCGGACCTTGTTGAGTTTCCCGACGCTCTCGGTTGCCGGCTGCCTATCGTTCGAGGGTTTCGCTCGCCGCAGCAAGCGCTCCTACCCAGAACGTCACGGGAGATGTGGAAAAATATCGATTGGTGATATTAGATTTCTTGACCCTGGAGCGCAGAGCTATCCATTTACCGTGGCGGCTGTGGCCGGGCAAGTGTGCGCGCCGGCAGGCAGACGCTGCCGGTGTGTGTGCGCGCGTGTCCTATGGCGGAAGTGGACGGCGGGGAGGCAGTCGGACGCCGGAAGTTGTATCGGTACCCAGGGCATGTACACAAATCATCGGCGAATGACTATTGCACGTTTCGGCAGTGTGAAAGTCAGTCGCGGTCGACTTTTAAATCGCCGAGCATCGATCGAGCAGCATTCGTCGCATTCTCATTACGGCCGCTCGAATTTATTAAGGAATCAAGGAATTTGTCTGATTTGCTTTTATAATAAGTCACTCGTCTCTTGGCCTCTCATGTAAATTTGTCTTCTGCGTTTCTCCTCCTACTTTAAGTTATGGTAAAAAGATAGGAATGAGAAGCATTTGGAGGATTGTTGTTTACGCGGAACGTCACGTCCACCGGGCTTTATTAAGTCGGAGTCAATGTGCTTTATAAATAGATTGCCCGTATTGTTTATACCTGAACGCCGCACGCTTGCCGGTGATATAAAATTAGAAAAGCTACTGCGACAAATTGATCACCATCGTTACGTGGGAAAGCGGACCGCTCTCTACTACCGTCTTAGTTCAGTCTTGTTACCATTCTTTTCGTTAACCATTTATGGTTGAGGACGTGTAGCGGAGCAAATCAACGAATTATATTAATCGAATTCATAATAAACAGAATTAAATGCGCGGTTTTTCGGTATTTCGTTATGTTTACTTAAGATGAGATTGAGTTTTATCAGTGCTAATTAATCATTTGGTCTTACATTTCAGGCCACACAGGAATTTATTGAGACAGTGAATAAGTGTCGGGCTGGAAGAGGAGCCGGACCAGTGAAATGGTGCACAGCAGTGAAATTCTTAGCGGCAAGGAAGTTCGAAGTAGCAAGAGCGTTGGCTCTCTATGAACAGCACGAAGCTACTCGAAGAAGAGAGGGTTTAGCTGTCCTGCATCCCACTCAGGAACCTCTGCTCAGTGAATTACGCACAGGAAAATTTACAGTTCTGGTACGATTTCATCTGTATCTATAATAACGGACGTATGTTTTACGACACACTTAAATTTAAAAGTACTAGGTTCCTCAAAAACATTTGCTGTACTTATTTTTATAGGGAAAGATTAGAACTGTAAATATTTACGCATATTTTTAGACTTTCTATTTAAAGATGAAGAAATGTAAATAGCTGCCAAAAGCTAGATCAAAGTCGTGTTAGAATCGGTTGCAACAGGCTGGAAAGTAAGTTGTAAAACATATGTCCGAATGAAGGTTATCGGAAAGTCATGTAAACTTGACCAATCACGGTGCATGACAAAACCCTGACCCAATTATTTATCTTATATCACTGATAATGTTACAACCTTCCGATTTACTGATGTTTTAGCCTTCGAGGGATGCAACAGGTGCAGCTATAGCAATCTTCACGGCACACTTGCACCTCCCGCAAGACACCACGCATCAAACAACGTTACAAGTGAGTCTACTTTTTCCGGCGGGAATCATTCGTGATTTATGCAGCGCGCCGGCTTCTTGTTATGAAGATGAGTCTGCCGTAAATTTGTCTGACGAAGCCTTTTCTTTTCTGTCTCTCACAGGGAGTCGTATATCAACTGGATGCAGCCCTCGAGAGTCCAGAGACGCAGAAGCATGGCCTGGTCTTTATTTACGACATGTCAGACAGCAAATTTCATAATTTCGACTATGACCTGTCGCAAAAAATCCTTAGCCTCTTGAAGGTAAGTCCACCCTATCAGAAAGTTTCTCTCCTACGTGCGTGTGCCATTCCACTCCGCGTGTCTGCGTGATGATTAATGTCTGCTGCTAGGCAGGTGCATCCTCACTCATCACTCTAGGGTGTCCCGTGTAAAAATACATTGCATACGAACATACGATACCCTCGTGATTTACAAATACCACTTCACTGCCGTGACTAATCACCATTACATTACACAGACTAATCCGACATTATGGTAATAAGTGCTGCATGGTCTGAGGATTACGCAGAGATTGTAGTTAGAATTATATTCGGTCATACTGTGTCTCGTTGTAAGGTATACATGGTACTCTCTTAGTATTTCCGTCTCCATCACGTCACCTACTATCTGTAACTGTATTTTGTAGTGCTTACATAGCTTACAATTAGTCTGTTCGTCAGTAATTGTACAGATGGGAATACCCTTGTCTGTCAGTCAGCTGTAAATCCTTACCGTCGTTAAGCGATACGAAGAGATAATGCATGCGCACATTCTCGGAGTGCAATTCAGAACCCATTTCGTCTTGAGACTCAACAGAACTTTGGAGAAGAGTTTCAATCGCGAAGGCAATGATTGCTTGTGGTACTTGATCGATTTTAAGTATAAAGGATCGAATGTTTGATGATGTATCGTAACGCATGCGTTAACCCTTTGCAGTCCAAGCTGTCTTTAATAATCCCTTTAAATTTGTCTCTCTTGTGTGACTGTGTCCTTAATATAAACATATTTGAAGATCGGGTAATATTCAATGACGAGTCTCCCTTGACAGGAGACTGCAAAGCGTTACTTGTCGTCTTTTTCGTGTTGTACAGTCTTGCTGTATAAACTAAGTACGTGTTATATTGAGACATTTCACACCGTTATTGATCTTTACTAATCTCTATCATGTGTTATTATTTATAAATTCCACACACATGTTTTCCCGTACCGGTGACTCACATGTAGGAGTAACAGCGACTAACATGGGCAATAGGAGCGTGCCTCACCGTAGCGGCCACGGCACGTATACTTCACTGTAACCCCACTGATATCTCACCATCTTACTCGCAAATATATATAACTTCGATCCAACAACTCTTGTGCGTTATTCACTCTGTAGATGAGTAGTATCCCGCTTCACTCCAAGTAGTCGAGGGGAGGCGCAATAATTATGGTAGGCCAGCCACATGTGTATTATAATATCGATCAGTGATACGTGTACATTCGCGTGCGATGCCCCCTGTGCAGTTTTATCCCCGGGAACACACGCGCGCGCGACTTAATCGGATGGCAACAGCCGTCGAGCGTGCGAGGCTGCATCTCAAAGAACACAGCGAGCCCCTCAAGGGGATCTTCATGCTCGAGGAAAACCGGGTTGCAATTGGGCGACGAAGCGTGCACCGCCGGATAGGGAAAAATCCGTTTCAAAGCTCGCCGCACGCCGTGACGTAATTATGCGATGTTTGCCAAGTATTTATAATACGATTCCTATGGACAGCCTCCTGTGTTTTATGCAGCCATGCAATCTCGATCTTGTTGAGCGAAGTTCTTCTCAAGAATTTCCGATAATCGATCGCTATTTCTAGTTTGTTTATCGTTTCATTGTTGGCGCTCCTAGGGCGTTCTTCTTTCGATCGCGCCTCTCAGACTTTATTAAAAATTTAAGAAAACTCCAGACGATCTTATAATTATAATTGTAATAGCAATTACTATTATTTAAGGCTTCAGAAAGGTCCATGATTCGATCCGTCAGCGTTACTTATAATTAAGAGATCTTGCATCAGTTTATTACAGCCTTCGGGAAGTGTATAAAAATACTCGCGTACCATCTTGCAATTGGTAGATCACATCTTTATCTCCGCGCTAAATCTTCTCGCGAATGTAATTGGAAGAAAAAGCGGATTACTTTCCAGCTGGTTGATACTAATCTCCGTGCCACGCGCGAAGTACGCACACACGCACACAGACACACACGCCCCGCCGGTAACAATAATCGCGCGGCCGTCGTAAAGGGGAGCTCATTAGGCTTTCGCGAGGAAAGCCATACCAATTACACTTCATTTCTCATCGCCATTGTGTAAGTAGACACCACGTACACCTTTAATCCGTCGACACGAGCGACAGAAAGCAGGCATAGAAAAGAGAAGCGTAGAAGATAATGGCGAGCTTGTAGATTAGTGAGAGAGTGTCGCGCTGTTTTCACTGTTGGGAGTGTGCATGTGCGAAGTTGATGGTGTGTTGAAATGCTACCGCTGTATTTATGTCGTCTCTTCGACGATAGACTCGCACTGTTGAATTCTGTGTGGCTGGCTCCACTCGATATGTGCGTGCCGAGTTTCTAATTGTCGGAAGCGAGGGGGTGAATTCCAAGTTTGTAGAGCGCATAATGCGATGTGCATGCCCGCTTAATAGAATCCTACCTAGTCTCCCCGCTTTCCATTTGATTAATAGCTATCGCGCTCCCATTATTTCAGGCTTGCCGGTGCTGGTCGTTCATCGCGATTGTTTCTTTAAGCCCTCGCACTTCTAAGCACTCCTGATTTACTTGTGCATTTGTCTTGTCAAGTTAACAATTGATAGATTGTATGGTAAATAAAAGATTCCTTGTTGTAGTTATAGTATTTTGTAGATAGACTTTATATTGATGTATAGTTTTAAGTATAAATGCATTCTAAATGCATGTTGCAATCCGATGAAATAACAACAGATTTAAGAATTGTACATTTTGAACAAGCTTCCAAGACGCAAAAAATGCACGCACTTTGCAATCTCTTATTCACAAGCGGTTAATTTATGGCATACTTTAATGCATGAGTGATTTGACGTGACTTGTTTTCATTAGCTTATCATGCCTCGCACTGTTCGTTGCGGAGAGGATGACTTGTATAACAAAATATAAATTACAGTTTACAAATGCTTGTAATTAATGCATCCGCTAATCTTGAAACAGCTAATAGATAACGGACAGCATTTGTAAAAGAGATTATGTCTGCCTTTTGACCATCTTAAACCTATCTTAGAATTCTCAACTTGTCTAAACCTGTCTAGAATTCAATTCAAAGTGAGAATTCTGTTATTTCTATTTTTAAAGCAGTGTATGATTTCTTTTGAATTCGGGAGTCGAAAAAAAGTTGGGAATATTGATTAACGCGGGTTGGGAGCCACTGGGTCGATACGTCATTCGACATACCTTCGTGTCGGTGCCAAAAGAATGGCGCGTATACATAAGGGGATGTTTGCGAAGCTGAATTGGGCCCGCGTAGAAAGGATTGATGCGCTATCGATCAAACTTGATTTCCTGAGCTCCCATTCACTTCATGCCTAAGCTCGCGTGTTTCCATCCACGATCGATGCGGGAACCTTGGCTGTTGCACGAGCCGCGCCGAAATTGGAAATTCCAGAGCAGGCAGAATTTCAGATTTCCATGTATCCGCGTTGCCCGTCGTTCAAATAATGCATGGAACAATGTCGAGCGGTACTAGTTCGCTTACTTGCGACACATCGGCAAGCAATATCCATAAAGTCATTTGAGCCGTGCGACACTAAATCGATTTGACACTCATTAACCCGAACGTGGAGAGCGCTACGCGCGCACCACCGGGACTTTCAAAGGCGGAAGGGGCGCCATTGAAAGAGGTTCCCCAAACCCTCGCCCTCCTCCATCCGTGTGTTCTCTATTTCCAATGTGTGCGAACCCAAGCAGTGTCGGAACGATAGCTGCATTTAAATCACACGGAATTCTTTTCGAACCGCAGACTACCACGTTTTCAATCCAAGCAAAACTTGAAGATTTAGGGGTTTTGTCAAATTTAGCACAGTCTTTTTGCGTTGCAGTTTTATATTTGCCTCTTGGGTACCGAAAACGTTCGGATTTACGAAGTTCTAAAGGATATGATGAAGATTCGAAAAGGGGAAGGCATGATAAACGTTCCTTATTTAATTTGAAATATGAAAGATACGAGTAAAGTTTCCGTAGAAAGAAGGAGTTTCTCTTGTTTACGTCATAAACTGCCAAGAATATCGGAAGATTTAGGAGCCGGCTGGCGGAAGCATTGTGCTCGTTTTAGTATACTCGGAACAGCAGATTTTCCCGAAGCACGCCATTTCCGACTTCCTTATTTATGAAGTTCGCAGAAGAAAGCTTTAATTTTAGAGTTTACATTGTCAAGGGTTTCTTAAGCCGTGTTGCGTCAGTATTAAACCTGGAATCACACTAACCTCACACTCAATACCTTAAACCCCGCCAACTGACATCAACAAGCTTTCCTCACATTTACCGAGCTCTACAATACAAAATCGCATCAACTCTCCCCATAAAACCAACAACACCACACATTCGCTCCTTAACAAACAATCCTCCATCAGCAACAACACATAACCTACTTACATCACTGGCGGAGGCTACTACTGTACTAAATTCCAGCATTCCTAAACTAATCACTAGCCCCTCGATAAAGATCGAAGTCTTACTAGAAGGTGTTTAGTAAATATCTTGAGAGATTCCCTCGTAAACTTACCGGGAGCACCAAATGCAGGTCACAGCGCGTAGGGCAGACGAGGGAGGTGGCGGCGATGGCATATCCCGCGGGTCGAATGTCGTCGGGAGCGTTTGAGAGTACATATTTATCCGTGATCCGGCGATACGGGCAGCAGGAACGGAGGAGTAGTGCGAAAGAGTGTGTGTGTGAGAGAGAGAGAGTGAGTTAGGCGGCGCGAGCGGGTGGCTGGCAGGATAAATTGATCCTTCTCGGGTTCACGGGGTTAGAGCGTAGTGGCACCGTACGCTCGAGAGGGTGGTCGAGAATCCGATAGTCACGGGAGAACAATGCCAGGAGCCGCGTTCCGCAAAATGAGAGACGCTGCTGCCGTGAATACGTCACTGCACGTAGAATTGCACCTCCGCACCACCACATCATCGCTAGCGGCGCGGCGGCAGCAGCGGCGGTGGCATCGCCGGCGTAGCAGGATGGCGAGGTGAGCCGAGGGGAGGAAAGAAATTGGCAAAGCGGTGGATACGTACGTAGGGGATGCGCTATATAGCGCGTGTGCGGAGGGCTAAAAAGAAGGGGTCGCCGCCGAGTGGCGCATGCGTCCCGACGCGGCGTAACGTCGCTACGCTCGCGGTCAGTAATCATCGTGACCCCCTTGCGGCATTATCGCAACACCGATCACCAGCGAAGCCACTCTCTACGAGGGCCGAGCATCCCCCGAGTTTCCTTCGTCTCGAATCATGCTTCTCCACACGGTCGCACTCTCGCTAGCTGGGAACTAGTAATTATTGACTTCGAGTCACACTGCAACCCCGTGCAGGCACGAGGGTTGATCGCCAGGGGAGCGACTGAGAGAGGGTTTTGAGGGGGGAGAGACAGAGAAAGAGAGAGGGAGAGAGTGTGTACGTGGAAGTGACTGTGCTCCAGTTCCAGTTCAACCCTCCCGAGAAGTTAACGCGCGCGGTTATCCTAATCTCGGTGCGATATCGATTGACTGACCAAGTGCCGGCGAGTCTGTGATTTTAGTGGCGGTGTACTCTTGTTCCGCGGGGCGGCCGAAAGTCAGTGGGAGAGCGAGCGAGAGCGGCCAAGCCAGTGGAAGCTCTCTCGGTGATTAACCCGAATTCGGGCCGATTACGGAGAGCGCGCGCCCGAGGCACACGCGATTGTCACCCAGTTTCGCGCGAGATTCTGCCCGCTCGGGCGGCAAAACACGGCGCGGGCGCTCGTTATGGAAGTGTGCCTGCTGCTGCCCGCCGGAGCTTCGCTATTCCTTCGCTAGGCTCGACCTCCTTCCCGCACCGCTGCCGCCACCGCCGCCGCCTGCTGCTCTCTTTCTCAGCACGGTAAACGAAAATACGAATCTATCGATTCACCCCGCCGGCTCTATTGGCCCCTCGAAACCAACCCAATGTCCTGTCCTGTCCTGTCCTGTCCTGTCCCGTCCTGTCAATCCCATTTCGCATGGAGAGCGCGCGCGCTCTCTCACTCTCTCTCTCCTCTTGGATAAATTTACTCTTATGCCAGCCGATCCTATTGTAGCTAGTGTGTGTATGTGTGTGTGCTTTGCCGTGAGGCCAGATTTTGTGATGGTTGGCGGGGTTTTCATGCGACGGGCTTAGCTTTGCCAGGGTAAAGATGGTAATGCCTACTGCTGACGTCGCCACAGTTACGGTACTTCCGCCCTCTACTTAGGCGAGAGGGTGTACGGAGGGTTAAGTCACTCGGCTTCCTCGATTTCATGCTCGCCCCACTCGGCTTGACAATCTTCCTCGGCCTGGTTTTCTGCCGCTCGGGCTCTACGTCCGTAAGCTCGGAAATTCCGCGCGGGATTACTCAATAATTGGCTGCTCCCGATTTTCCTTCCCTGCGACTTGCCATCGGATTCCTGCTTCCCCTCCATTTCCCGGAGTAAGAAGGTCAACGGGGCCACAGGAAACTTCTATCAAATTGAATGAGACGTCCGATAATGCCACGCAATTCTGCGCCTTTACGTGTAAAACGTGCCGAGTACCACCACCTCCTCCCCACCTCCTTTCCACCTCCTGCATTAACTAAGTGCAGTGTATTCGTGGATCGCGCTTACAGCTGGCACTAAACGTGCGAGCCGTGTGTGTATAGACTTGGTTCTATTATTGCAACGTCTTTCAAAGGTCAAGCGCGGCTCGGTCTTCGAAAATAATTTATACACCGCCGGGTCCGACCTATTTCGATTTCCGAAATTTTTCCTAAAATTGTAACAATCCGCGAGCGAGCGAACGAGCAAGCGGGCACGCGCGCGCATATTTAGGTCATGGTTTGAGAGCGCGGCTTGGCAATAGAAGCGCTTAATATTTGATAGCAAATAACACCGACATGGGAATTTCATTCTGTTTGGATTTAAATTATATTCTTATGGATTTTCATATTTTTATACGATAGGGTAGCAGTTAGAAGTTATTTTGATAATTGAATAAAAGTTCCAAGTAGTTGTAATGCTGTGTCATATGTTGAATTATTCGTGACATGTTTTATGGTACTTATTTCAGGGTGGTTATCCAGCAAAGCTGAAGAAGGTTCTTATAGTAACAGCGCCGCTGTGGTTCAGGGCGCCCTTCAAAGTCCTCCGATTATTTGTACGGGAGAAGTTGAGGGATCGAGTATTTACAGTCTCGATTCCCCAATTAACATTGCACATCCCGCGGGAGTCGTTGCCACATCGTCTAGGCGGCACTTTGGAGATACAGCATGAAGCATGGCTGCTCCATTGTCTTATGAAATCCATGACAAATAGAGGTGGTGGTGAACTTTGCGAGGTATGCCTCCCAATCCCATGGCTGCGAGGGAGATCAGTGGGAAAGTTGAGTCGCTAATTGTCTAATGTGTTTCAGGTTACCCCCAGAGTGGGTAGTCCTCTATCACCTACGAGTAAGAACCAGACGGTTCACCAGAATCCCAATGGAACTACCGTCAGTAGTTCAACTAGTCCGATAATCGATAAGAACAAAGTGAAGAACGGTGTTTCGAACATCGGCGATATCGAAATCACTAATGGTGATGTCTGGATGGGTACCGATGAGGCACCGTCCCCAGTGCAGCCTCCGTCCTCAGCTAGTTCGGGCTTTAGTGACGACGACAGTCTTCATGGCGATCTTGGCCTCCAGGCAGTCAGGATGGAGCAACTCATTGAGGAAATACACACGAAGGGACACGCTGGTCTTACCGCTGAGTACGCGGAAATTAAGCAGCGACCGCCTGAAGGGTCCTTTAATAATGCGAAGTACGTTCATCCCTCCTGCCGTTAATAAAAACTCACTTGAACCAAGTGTAAAGACTCTACCAAGCTTCTCTATTCCCTTTGCTATAGGTTGAGGTCGAACCAATCGAAGAATCGTTACACCGATGTACTATGTTACGACCACAGCAGAGTTTGTTTGTCGCAAGTAGATGGCGACCCCACGTCCGATTATATAAATGCGAACTTTGTTGACGGTTACAAACAGAAAAATGCGTTTATTAGTACTCAGGGTCCTCTGCCAAAAACCTGTGGTGATTTCTGGAGGATGGTGTGGGAACAGCAAACGCTTGTTGTTGTTATGACTACAAGGTAAATTATAACGATGTGCATATGTAACAAGCATTTGAAAATACTCTTTGTTTCTTTATTTATTCACTGTCTATTTTAAATGATTTTATTTCAGGGTCGTTGAACGGGGACGCACAAAATGTGCACAGTACTGGGGCCCAGAACCAGGTGACGAGGTGCAAGCTGGCGGCTTTACTGTAACTACATTGGAAGTCGACACGAATCCAGACTACACAATATCCATGCTGCTCCTTACAAACAACAAGGTATGAAGTAACTTTGGTGACGAAATGAAAAGTTGACAAAACAATTCAAAGTCCGAGTCACTCATATGGAATATGATGATTTCTTGCAGACTGATGAGGCAAGAGAAGTTTGTCATATGCTCTACACAGCATGGCCAGATTACGGAGTTCCTCAGTCAGCCAGAGCTTTATTGCAATTTCTATCGTTAGTAAGGCAACAGCAGAATAAATTACTTGCGAGCAGAGGAGACACATGGGCAGGACATCCGCGTGGACCGCCTATAGTTGTTCACTGTAGTGCTGGAATTGGGAGGACAGGTAATAATAATTTATTAGAATATATTTGATTATTATATTTTTTTTAACTATAGGAAATATATTTTAAAGCTGTACGTGCTTGTTAACTCACGACCAAAGATCACTAAGTCAACTTGATATCACTGTTTTAATTTTGTTTACAGGAACGTTTTGCACACTCGACATTTGCATATCGCGTCTCGAAGATACTGGCACAGTGGACATTCGCGGAACCGTAGAGAAGATCCGAGCGCAGAGAGCTTACAGTATTCAGATGCCGGACCAGTATGTCTTCTGTCACCGTGCTCTCGCGGAGTACGCACTTTCCCGAGGGATGCTGAGTCCGCAGCACCTCGCGATGTTACCTCCAACGGTGGAAGAGGATTCCGACTAGAGTCGACGCTTTATTATCATGTACGAGATTGATGTTCTTCCCGAATATGCATAATAGTCTCCTTACCATAGCCTACTTCTAGCTTAAATAACTGAAAGTTATTTTTTGCTATCATCTCCGATCGATGTAATATTCCAGATTTCTACTCTTGTGTTAGTCGAGAAATGTCTAGGGAGATTTATTCCTGAAGGAGGGACGAATATTTTCAAGGCCAAACGCGCGAAGATGGAGTATTTTATTCCTGTCTCGTAATTACGACGCATCGTGCTATCTCCTGATTCGTGGAGAGTTGCGGTGCGTATCGTGGACGCCAATCAATGATCGATTGGTTCCCGGGGGAAAATGATAACATAAATGTGGCACAAACGGATCCGTTGATCCTGTTTTAACCCTCTCATATGCGAATTTTATTGTGCACTCTCATCGTTGACCGCGAGTTATTTAAAGATGTAATGAGCACTTGACCGGGAACGCCTTACTTTGTAAACATTCCACCTGAGAAAAATATTACACCTATGTCAATTAAATTCAACGGTGCGCGAGGGTGCGTTAATGTTTTCCGTGCGCTTCGAGTAAAAGCTTGCACGCGTTCGCTGATGAGTGAATCACCACTTTTATCACCACTACGCTTTCCAGAATATAAATACGCTGACTATTGTTTACACAGCGAGTACAATTTTATTAAGTTAAACTGCGTTTGTTATTTACAGCGTAACTCGAGTCGATTATTGTTTAAAAGTGACGCAAATACATGCGCCCAATGCAATTAAAGTATTAGTTTTCCTTTACAGAATCGTTGATTTTTGTCTCGATTATCAAGCTGTTTTTCTATCGTAACAGATAATTGTAATATATGCAATGAATATTTAAGCGACAAAGCTTGTTTTCCACAGGGTTAATTCAATTGAAACTTGATAATGTGCCGGAGTAGTAGGGATCGTGACAAACGTGATAAGTGACTTTACTGGTTCGAAAACCGGTCGTTTATGCTTTGTAGAGTATTATATGCCGGAACACTCGGATTATCAGATATAAATGTGTATAATTGACTACATTGTTATAGAATCTTTATATGAGAGGGTTAAACCGCGTAACCTTACTAAGAGAATGGAGACCCTAATATATTGAAGTAAAATTATTCAAAGGAACTATAAATGTTGCTGATCACGGATTAATAATAAATGGGAGCGTGATTTATCAGTGGCCAATGTATAGTCACAGATATATCTAAGATTCTAAGACCTAAAAGTATATTATAAAGTGTTACGATGGCTTGCGCCGCACACAAGACGAGTAATCGATAATGTATCGATAGGCATTTTTGGGTAACCAAAGATTATCTCCTATGCAACTTTCAAACATCGGGATCTTTACTGTGTATAAAAAGAAACGTAAAAAAGAAGAACGAGAAATTTGGTTAACTACTTCGCAAGGGATTCCTTTACAGGGATTGCTAATCAGGGATCATCTCGTAGACTAATTATGTACTTCGAATTCGATAAAAGATTTAAGACTTTCCGCGCGTTCATTCGGAGGTACAAGCGTTCAGTTGAGTAAGCGCATGTATACGTTTAATAAATTTTACTGTTACTTCTAATATTTAACAGACTTCGAGAACCTTCTAAAACGTATAATCTAAATCTTTGTAACACTTGTAAATGATACGTGGAATTAGATGTTTTCATTGCGACTCCGTTTGCGAGATGAGATGCCTATGAGAGTGTTTAGAGAATAAAGGATATATTCTGCTACAGGAGCCTTCATAAGCGTGAACCAGAAACGCGGGTAGGGGATATAATTTATAATTCGAGTCGAATCGGCGCCCCGATAGAGTCACAAAATATATCTATTAATTTATTCTCTGTTAGAAGTTTCATCAGAGTGTGTCCGTCCGTGGACAGACACTAGTATCCGCAGCGTCGGAAGTTTACGAGGCGCGTTCTCTCGTTTCTGCGATAACGTTTCTATCGGAGTGTTGCAGACTGCACAGTAGACTGCGCGAACGGAAGTTCAAGAAATGGGCAGCTCTACCAAGCATTTTGTTCCACCGTTCGTTGGGTCAGAGCTTTTCCATCTGTTTCAATATCTGTTTCCAAATATGCATCAGTTTTTTAAATCTCACATTTCAAACAGCAATTAGTTCAATACACGAAGACTTACTATAGTGTAGAAAAACAAACTATACTTCTACTTTATATTAGAGTTACACAATGCCTGTACATTTTGTCGACAGATATTTATTTGGAAAATCCCATATTTGAGTGATTCATGTGCACACACACAATTTCTCATCGTACGCGATCGAATTCACTGTATAGTTTTCCCTTTAGTTACTGCATCCTAACTGAAATCCCAGGAAATAATTATACTTCAAATTGATTCAATCATTCTGAATTTATAAGTGAAAATTAATGAATATTTGCTGGAAGGGCAGAATGCTGGGTTCTCCGGGACGACAGTAGACTTCTTGCGCCGCAAAACTCGAAACTTCTCATGAATCACGAAACCTTCACAGGAGGGAGAAAGAGATGAAGGATAGGGTGAAGGGGTGGGGGGGTGAAAGAAAGAGAAGTCATATGTGAAAGTAGTATTGTAAAATAATAATGTGATAGCTGTTAGTACATCCTTGACACGATTTGTACGTTTTGTTTCTCCTCCGTTCGTCCGAACGCTGCCATTGTCCGTTTGTAAGTTTTTCTAATCGCATTTTCGCTGTGTCCACCACCTAAATTTCACACCCTACGCGATCCGTATATACATACTCTAGTTTTATTACTTGATTTATATACTAATTTATTAAATTGGCATAATATATACATTATATC
Source organism: Ectemnius continuus (assembly GCA_910591665.1). Classification (NCBI taxonomy): domain Eukaryota; kingdom Metazoa; phylum Arthropoda; class Insecta; order Hymenoptera; family Crabronidae; genus Ectemnius; species Ectemnius continuus. Next base: position 5,043,956 of record OU342867.1, read on the forward strand.
GAATCGAACGCATTCTAGATCACTATCTCGTTGAGAACACTTCACCCACAACCCACCGAACGTACTTCGCATACTCGTAGAAGTCTTGCGGATGTTCATGCGAGTGTGAATCTCCATTTGTCTCATGTAGAGTTTCAGTATTAAATTCTTACCATCTCTTCATTCCATCTCTTCCATAAAGTAGCATCTATCGTTGATATATAACTCTCAAGTTAATGTCGAATTACACCTCCCAATTATAAATTTGGGTTGACGGGAGATTCTAATTTTAAAATCAATTGAACTACTACTAATAATCCTGTGCTGTGCATTTGGCACAAGTATATACGCACAAATTGCTGCACGAGTTTATTTTAGTGGCGGCATTTCCACTCTCATTCGAACTTTTTCGGCGGAAGATAATACGAAAGCAACTTCTAGGCGAAATTTTACTGGGACTAAAATGTTATTCTGGTGCGATTGTAAACAGTGATTTTGTAGTTATTTGCACGTATTCTACTCGTAATGCGAGCATGCGTACGTTTGAAAGCAAAGAGGATCTCCCAAAATTCGCAAGAACTTTCCGGAATAGTAGTCTCTCATAGTAAAATCCATTTTTTCCTGTTTAAGTATAGCAAGAGAATTATAATAATTACGCAAGTTGTTAATTATACGTAAATGAATACTATTTATCGATTAATAAATATTTTGAAGAATAGGCAGTCATAAAACCAGTTCATTATCAACAATTTTATTCTTTGGAAAGTAGAATCCCATCGAAAGTTATGCACACAGAGTCAGATACGGAAAAATACAAATATGAATATTGTACTGTAATGGAATTTTTCGTATTGATACAAAATTACGAGCCGTCAACGTTAAAAGAATACCTGCCGGATTACAGAGGGTTCGTTCCTTCTATTGCATCAAGTATAAGTTGCAGAACTAAGGGTAGGTAGTCCGAACTAATTTGATTTAGTAGTATTACGAAATCCCGCAGCTTTACTCCGCTCGGTTGAACTTTTTTGTCCCTCGATTGCACATAACATTCGACCGTAAATACTGTTGAAAATAATTTTTAAACGGACATTTTTCCGTTAATTGGAAAATGTGTAACTTGGATTAATTATGCGCTCGAGATGCTAGAGATATCCGGATTCTACAATGCTACTTTCCTGAAGCGGATGAAAGCAAACGTGAAGGAAATTCCTGAGAAATTGCTGTTGAAATGTACAACGGAAAATGTCCTTGTTCCTCCGGGAATCCTTGTTGCTAATGACAGTTCCAATGACACAGAATAGAGTTGTCGAGATATTGTGTGAGATAATGACAGGAGAGATTGATGAGAGAAATTATCGTGCTGTATATACGAGTGGCATGACTCCTAAATGACTTCAAAACGCACCATGAATGTATCTAATTAATAATTATTTAATATATTGCAGATATAAATGGTAATAACATGCGTTTCATTTCTTTGTGGAACAAGTTCCCCACTTTATTCCTTTAAACTTCACACTCACGTGTTTATTAAATTCCACAGATATTTCTTAATCATCTACAAATCTGTTCCTATTTTTTCCATCTCAATTTATTAAAGCAGACTCCAACCAATACGTTGTACGAATGCTCAGCTTTAAAGCTCCGACTCCATTCAAGATAATCCAAAACAAACAATCTCCCACTAAGAACTTCACTTTCCGTTACACCTTACATCCGCTTTCCCATCTTCAGACAAGTTCCTCCAAAGCAAACAACTCTCAGGCAAGAAACGAGTGCTTTCACCTGGAAAAGAACGTTACGGCAATTCAAACAGAATTCAAACCAGCGGGTACCAGTGACGTATGAGCGCGCTGTCCAATTAAACCTTTTTGAAGAACCAGCTGATCGCATAGAGCGCCCTCGGCACTAATGATTGGCGAATGCTGGCATCGCATGCCAATTGGTGGTGGAAGCGTGCGGTGCATGTGCCGCACAGGCGCAGTCTCGCGGCGGTCCGCGTAACGAGCGGGCACGTCAATGGGCGTTCAGAGTGTAAGATGGCGGAGTGCAAGTCGGAGGTGGTGCAGCGGACGCCAGTGGCGTCGGCGGGCGAGGAGGAGAGCAGCGCGAAGTCGATCTCCTCGGGTGGTGGTGTCGGGATGATGAACAACGGGCGTGTGCCGGCGCAACACGCGCCGGTTAACCAGGGGGCCCAGGTCGGCCGGCAGGGCCCCAGGTGCGTCACCATCTACAAAACGGAGACGGGCTTCGGGTTCAACGTACGCGGCCAGGTCAGCGAGGGTGGACAACTGCGGAGCATCAACGGGGAACTGTACGCGCCGCTGCAGCACGTCAGCGCCATATTACCCCGCGGCGCCGCCGAGAAAGCCGGCGTGCGAAAGGGCGACCGCATACTCGAGGTGTGAGTACATACCCAGCAACCCTCGTACCTTCTCCAGCGACTTACACATACGCTAGTCGTGGAATCCCTGGAGCGCGCTTGTCGTCGTCCACCTATCTGTGTGTTGCGGCTGTCAAGTAGCGCGGCCCGCCGAGGACACAGGAACGCCTCCTCCGTCGCTCCCCAGATATATATCCCACTACCTTGGATACGCAGTAGTCGAAACGATCAAACAGGATCGCCCCCAGCCTGATCCAGATATCTGTCTCCTCCCGCTCTCCTCGGCTTAATGATCTTGCCACTGGCACGAGCTGTCACACCGGATTCGAGCGGGCACAGGCTCTCCCAGCCTTTCAATCTTGCCACGGGATATATCCACTCTTGAGCCCCTTTTCACCGGAATCCCGAGGCTTTTACGTCGCACTCTCGAGTACCTTTAGCTGGCAGAGTGTTTTGTCAGTATTCGGGTAGTCATAGCTCGAGCGGGTAGCATCGCCGTTTAAGCTTTCGCACCGAGCAATACTCTGTCCCGTTATTGTTTCCTGGAATGTTTTCCTGCAACGGTCTTTGCAAGCTGGAATACATTTTCCAGTCTCCTTCGATTCTTCCGGGTAATGCTGACCCTTAATCCTGCCAGTTTTACTTTCCTCCTCATCGAAAGGGAATGCGTTAATTCCCGAGGATTTTATGTAACACCCATGGCAATCATCTTCGCGTGCAATCCCGCCACGCTTTTACCACGGTGATGTTATCCTGCGGGTGAAAAAGCGTCGTGAAAGTTTGCCGAGCACTGAGCGTCTCTCTCTCTCTTTCTCTCCCTCTCGCGTAACTTTGCATATAATACGTTCTAAATCGGTGGCACGCCAAGTGTTAAATACGATCTATTCCTGTCCCTAACTAGAAGAGATACCACCACACTGCGTGACAGACGCTCCGCTCCTATTTAGCAGCATCAAAAACTTTCACCCGTTCCTGTTAGACAGTTCACGCGTATTAAGCGATTTTAATAGAGGCGAACTGGGCGGGTAAAGTTGGTGGGCGATTGTGTGCGAGGATGTCCCGAGCGAATTGGAGCGATTTACCTCCCATTAATGCTATGACTGAATCCTATTCCCGGGACTCGTTGTTTTTCTGGTCTCGGGATTTAACATCGCCGCCGCAGAACTTCTACCTCTTCCCATTCTGATCGATTTATGGTTAGTTCGCCGTCGCTTGCAACACGAGAGTCTCGGTGTAACGGGAGACTTATTGGAAAGGAGTAGCGTACTTAACGAGGGATGCACATGTATCCCTATAAAAGGGAATCACGAAACACACTGCTGCCGGTGTACTACGAATACTACCTAGAGAGATTCCTTGGTCTACCGTCTCTCCTATTTATAGCCAATGCATACCGGTATACATTCGAACCATCTGCTTGGCTTAGAAATCGTACACTCCTCGACTTATAATAATTAGAATATTTAAATGCGATATCTCTTAGATCCTATTTTCCTTTTACTCTAATGAATCAGCCCCCCCAGCATCAATTGGACTTGCTTGAAGAGTCCAGTTTTAATCTAAATCATAATAACTAGATTCTGAGTAATTTCTGTTGGGAATTAAGGAAGAGGGCAGGGCCAAGTTGTAGCAGCGGTAGAAATTGCTTTTCAAACGAACTGCAGAGAATCTGTAGATATTTTCTTCGCTCACTGGGATTGCTTTTCAAAGTTTCTTGGTGGTGCGCTCGCGTGATACGTCGTCGGTTTTCCACGGTCTTCTCGCGTCGGCCGGCAATCCGGTTTTATTATCGCAGTCTCTCAGCCCCCTGGCCGATGTACCTTGGCTTCGTTTTTCGCGGCGATCTTTGCGGCTACAGGTCCACATAGCGTCCTCGTCTTTGCCACTGTCTCGACATAAAGGAGCGAGCCTTCGAAATTATCATAAGATTAACGAGCTCCTGCAAAAGGACGTTGCTAGCTTGCTGCATAGCTCGCTGCACCTTGTATCGTTGACTTTGCTTATTTAGATTTTTAGCACTGCTGCACTTTAAAGTACACTCGTGGAAGAATACTTGATATTTGAAGAAGCGCAGTTTTATTATGCTTTGTTGATGAGTTCTTAATTCTCGACACCTTTTAGAATCAAACCTCTATTTTTTGTAATAATTTTATCACCTCATTCTAACATTGTTGAAAAGAAATCCCTCGCATTCATTAAGTGGAAACTTGAATATTATTACCCACGTTTTAACAGGGAGACTTTGTAGTCTTGGTTGCGTGTCTGCGACAGTTTGATCGTTAACTGCTCATGTCAGCAGTAATTCCCGTTAATTAAGTTGAAACGCCCGCTGAAAATTCGTACCTTCGTTTGAGTTTCCTGCGGAATTTCTTGCCGCTTGCTTAAGCATGACTAACATTTCAGCTCCTTGGAACTGCAACTTCTTGGTCCCTCCAAATTTCATTGGAGGAATCTTTTTATATCAATTGATTATTAACCATTAATATTGATAAACGTTTTATTGGAAATTAAATGTTGCAAGGGAAAAGAATTAATTTCAGTAGGCAGTAATATTAATGGCCTCGTTTCCCGAAAGTCTTGTAAGGCGATTACCGCAGTTGAAATACGAGTCGGCGTTAAATTGCCGTGGGGACAAGATTGCGGAAATCATTTTTTCCTCTGCTGGCGAAGAACTCTTTTCCGCGCGTCTCATTCCGCCTTCCGCTTGCGACCGATGTAATACTTCGCGGAAAGTTCATAAAAAACTGTCCGATGAAAGTAAACCAAGGATAAAATTTAAATAAACCGAGAAGATTCTCGCTTGGGTGGCAGGAACAACGAGGGAGTTTATTAACATAGTCTCAACAGTTTGCCATGTAGAGAATTTCTGTGTTAGGGGCACACAGAGATTATGCTAATAGACAAGCTCCACTTTAAGCTTTTGCTAGTCGCGTTGTCGACGATGACCGTACTCTCTCAGGTATAGCATCGTTACTTTGTTGACTGCAAAAGCGGCATTAATTAGCCCGAGGGCGGAAGTAGTTGAACTCCATTGATTTACGAGACAAAGAAGAACTCGCCTCGAGTGGTATGGCGTTGTTTCTCTAATTAGCAACCGAGCCGCTTAAACGCTTTGCTTGATCGTGAATAGTTTCCGCTGATGCCCCAACTTTCCAACTTCCATTCCGTAGTCGTCATTTAGTTATAATAGCTTGTACCTTCGCGCTGCTTTGTTGTATATGTATTTCTGAATAAAGCTTTTGAAATGTTGTTTCACGCGAAATTTTCCTAGTTGATCAAAGCAACTGAATTCCCTGTAGCACGCACTGCTTCAATATGAAAGTAATACCTACCAACTGCAGTTAAAATAATTGTTCTCAGCCACACCTGTTTGGCTTTAAATGTTGAACTACTCGAACGTTACTGAATTGTATTACACCTTGCAATTTCCCAGATACAGATTTTCCGCCAGGTGAATTGGAATATTGGCAAAAACCTTCGGCCAATATTTGCTTAGCTTTTTCAATTTACCTTCCTTTTCCGGGGGAAAAAAATAAAGTCGTGCACAAACAGATACTCTGGATATCTGCAAGCGGTGACGTATGGAAAAACTATCGCGACAGAGGTTTGCTTTTTCGAAAACGAACGTACACCCTGCAGATTGCAAGGTACCCTGGTGATTTGAAACTTCGAAACTTTTTCGCAATAAACACTCGGAAGTTGTAAAGGGTTTTATACTTTTAATTGAATTTCAAACGTAAACCAATAAATTCGGTTTACCCAAAAATCCTGAATCAACCGTTTGATCCAATTTTATGGATATCGACTAGCAATCTTTCACTTGGTGTAACAAACATTTAATCCTGTGTAGTAATTCATGGTTTGTTATTAAACGTTAATCGCGTGTCAAGGTTCACGCACAGCATTGTTTCATTAAAACTGCAGTATTTCCCAGCGGAAGTTTTTCGATTCCCCAATTGGTTGGCTTGATTGCGATCGCGCGAGAGCATTGGTCTCGAATTCGAATTGAAATGGTTGGAGGTTGAAGCATTCGATTATGGCCAGCTTTCCTGCCATTTCCGGCTATCGAGGAATCCCCTGAAATCCTAGCGCGTTTCTGCCAGTTACGTCCGATTTGAATTCCTCGGAGTGAGCGCGCCAATGATTGGCCGGGGCATTATTGCGTAATTAATTGCTCCAAGTAGAAGTCATCGAGGCGGAACACGGTGCACGGGCCAAAGTCAGATTGATATTAACGGGCGAAGATTGCTATCATCGTACTTGCTTCGTTTAATAACGATCGGTCCAGACGCCGCCGCCGCCGCCGCCTTTAAGAGAAAGGGGCATCATCAAGTGGATGATACGTCTGACTGTTTAACGTGACGCAAAATGTCAATCACCAGTGTCAATTACCTCCAACCAATCACTTCATGAATATTTACTTCTTATTTTCATTCCCTCGAGATTTATTCGATATTGAATCAGTTTTCTTGAAATCCGAATGAGTTCAAGAAAGACAGGATTCCTGTTTTTTATACACCAAGTGGATTATTGCAATAATTGTATCATTTGCGTAACTGCTTACGTTACGCAAACTGACATCATCCGCGTATAATTACGTTGCCGGTCCACTATAGTTTCTCTTCTATCTATAGTAAACAGGCTAATACGGTGTTTTTCTTTCAGCTTTTTAGAGGCAAAAACACTGCCATTACGTAACGCACGTAGAGTGCGAATCTGCTTTTCGAAAGATGCTTATTGTTAGTTGCTTTCTGCTGTCACCATTGCAATTACTTAATATTATTCTGCGACAGATAAGTGTTAACTTAGAAGTAAATAATCTTTCGACTTTAATAATTCAAAATTGCAATATAAGCACTAAATTATTCAGTTATTTAAATTGCGCCAACCGCAGTATTAAAAGAGTCAACGAACCATTTGGTATTCAGCTTTTTTGCCAATGCTTTTTTACCCCGATTGCAAATAATGTCCGCGGGGGGGAATGTGTGTGAAACTGGCAGATATGCAGGCTGCAGGTTAGTTGGCAGAGGTTGCCGAAGTATTAAATCGAGGCTCGATCGATATTCCCCAAGAGACTGTAGGTGGTCGAAGTTCGCCTTTCGTTAAGTAAGTTTCATAACGTTACGAAATGATCGTCATTCCTAGTGGTTATTAGAGGAGTCAGGCCCGGCGAAGGAGAAAGGGGGAAAAAGTGGCTCGCGTAACACATAATTCACTTAACACTCTGACACTCCGAGCACCCAATCATTCTTATTCGCTCATCAATTTCGCGTTAATGTTCGTGCGAATAATTTCACACTCGCCAGATCGAGACCAAACAATTAGGAAGTTAACGATTTAAACTCTATAATTAAAATTTCAAATAATATCATTTATTAGTCATTCTGTCATAGATAGAACAAATTGTGATAAGTTAATTCATGGAGATTAGATTTTCTTATTACTACCAGCAGTGTCAGCATATTTGTCATTATGCTGATCGGACAATATTTACCACTTAATTTGCCTTGTAGTATAATATCATTTTCAATGACTGGTAATTTGAGGAATGCACGTCTCTCGTGACTGACTGCGTGCCGCAGCCAGAGGCAAAAACGAGTGTGAACTACCGTTAGCCGATGAAGAGTGTCCCCTGGCGTTCCAGGAATACCAGCTCGCACGTGCATACACCATTTCATTCTAAGTCAATTAATTATACAACCCACAAAATAACTTTATTTACTTAAATTATGTTGCATCCATGAAATAACAGTTACTCTAATTCCCTGTTGCAATTAATGTTATTCGGGCAATTCAAAGATCGTCAAATATTAATTCAGTAGCACACTTGGGATTTTCTGTAATTATTATACAGAAAAGAAATCGTAGAATGAAACAAGTGATTTATTAATCATGTGCTTGAAATTAATAGTAATGCATTTGTATCAACAATTGTTAATATCAGTCTGAACTCGCGTCTGAAGAATGTTAATGTTTGTAAAGGGTTTGTCTCTTTTGGGGCTTCTAACAAGTGGTGATATGTGTGTATTGCATATGTGGATACACATATAAGAGGGGATGGATTTTTCGCCGGCCAAGGGCACCATATTAAATTAAAGAGCTCCCACCACTCTCCGCGCTAGACAATGCATCAAATTCTTTCGCTTTTCCTAGGAAAAAAGAAAACAAACTAAATCCTGTAATGATTATTATTCTTGACAGTAATAAGCTGCGTTTAAACAAAGGAATGACGTGTTTCGAGAAATATTTGATGTATTAGATGAAGGTTGTAGCTGGAAACCGGAATAGGATTATTGATCATCGTATCAGCTCTGATAAAATGCGAATCTCGCTGATAACAGAGATTATTGTCGATGATAATTTCACGCCGGAAGGACCGAATAACACTGAAGCGAATGAGTGGTCTGTGCACGCTCTTTGAACTGATGAGCTCCCATTCACCGGATTCTATCTTGCCTATCAAATCACTTCCTTTTCATATTTTTAGCATGAACGTCACAAAGTTGCTGCCTCTCGCCCGTTTACCATTGGTTTAATCAAACATATCAATCACATTTCCATGCCGCACTGGTTCATTCACCCTTTGAAACCGACCAGATGTGGAAGACAATATGTGGGCGTAATAATGATAGTTTCGTTACTGATAAGGCTAATATAATATTTCGAACGCAAATTTAATAGGACGGTTTACACATTATATAAATTTTATATGTAATTATTACAACATCGATATATAATTATTGTTGTATTTATACTCGTAATCTGACCAGTGATTAGGCGGGAAATTAGTGAGGAATACTAGGACTAATATTGAGCAAACTATATCCGTTCCCGATGCCTTATTGGCTGTTAGATGTTGCGCGAGCCAATAGCCACCTACTGATTCGAGTAATTACTTCATTAGCGTGGCAGCAGTGGGCTTGTTGTATTCCGTTATTGGCCGAGCGACGCCCAAGCATATCCGATGATCGGAGCTTTCATAAAAGCTGGCAGCGAGTTCAACATAATTGGAGTACACTCGAGCGATGATAGAGCCTCGAAAAATCCGAGCGGCACTTTCCATTTAATGGGAAAGAAGCTACTTATCATCAATTTCGCGGATTAAAAACGCTATAATGCGATAAGGAATTGTATTATCGGATCGGAGAGATCGGAACGGACAGATTATCGGTCCCAGCAAGGCCCTCTCGATAGTCGAGATTGAGATTAAGCTTCGGCTAAGCTGGTCATTAAGTTCAATACTGTTTTTCGATCAGTTGGATACACGTTCTCGCGGAGGTTTACACTTGCGAAGGCCGAGTGTGATTGTTGTAGAACGGCGACATTATGCCAACATGTTGTGCCGGTGATTTTGTATAGGAATGCTCGTACACGCAGACAACGGCAGGGACGAACTGCCTGGAATTCTCGACAAGAACATTTGTACAGGGTGAGTCACTTGCCTTTGAATCACCACCAAAAATGGGATATTTTCGGTGGTCAAAAATATGGGGAAAAAAAAATTTTGAGCTAGGGCTCTGGAATTTTTATGGTATCTTCCTTGACGCAAAAAAACATTACCTACCAAATTTCAGCCCCGGGAAAGGTCGGGAAGTACCAAAAACACGGGGAAAACCATCGAAATCAATTTTTCAAGATCAGTTTTCCACATGTTTTAGGCAGAATTCCGGCATTTCCTCCACAACATTTATGTTTTTTTTCCGTTTTGAGACACGGACAATCGAAAAATCAAGCGTTCGTCCCGGTCCCAGAACCTTCGAAAAATCGAAAATTTTTGAAGGGGTATACCTTAAAAAATTTGCGAAAAAATGAATTTTGAGCTAGGGCTCTGGAATTTTTACTACTTCTTCCTCGATGCAAAAAAACATTCCCCACCAAATTTCAGCCCCGGAAAAGGTCGGGAAGTCATGAAAACATTATAAAAACCATCAAAACGAAATATTCAAGATCGGTTTTCCACGTGTTTTAGGTACAATTCCGGCATTTCCCCGACAGATATTGTGTTTTTTCTCCGTTTTGAGACACGAGGAATCGAAAAATCAAGCGTTCGTCCCGGTCCCAGAACCTTCGAAAAATCGAAAATTTTTGAAGGGGTATGCCTTAAAAAATTTGCGAAAAAATGAATTTTGAGCTAGGGCTCTGGAATTTTTTCTACTTTCTCCTCGATGCAAAAAAACACTTTCTACAAAGTTTCAGCCCCGGGAAAGGTTGGGAAGATGAAAAAACATGAGGAAAACCATCGAAATGAAATATTCCAGATCGGTTTTCCACCTGTTTTAGGTGGAATTCCGGCATTTCCCCCACAACATTTATATTTTTTATCCGTCTTGAGACACGAGGAATCGAAAAATCAAGCGTTCGTCCCGGTCCCAGAACCTTCGAAAAATCGAAAATTTTTGAAGGGGTATGCCTTAAAAAATTTGCGAAAAAATGAATGTTGAGCTAGGGCTCTGGAATTTTTATGGTATCTTTCTTGATGCAAAAAAATATTACCCACAAAATTTCAGTCCCTGAGAAGGTCGGGAAGTCCATCAAAAAAATAAGGGCTAGGAGAGTTCTGATTCAAAGGCAAGTGAATCACCCTGTACGTGACGTTCGGTGCAGTTGCTTGCAATTGCCTGCAAAGCGCTCATTGAATATTATCACAGGTCTATGTAACAAGTATTTAAAGATAGGTAGTGTTGCCGTGACTTTGCGATTTTGCTAAGGAGACTTGCTAAATTCGCGTAAAGGTGTATTTCTTACACTGACGTTTTCTGTAATTTCTGCCAATCATGCTTTCATTCATCAGAATATAAATAAGAATAAATCGAAGTAAATTAGTATTATTCGACTAATCTATTTAATAATAAAGTTGTATTCTAGATTTTACATTACTGCCACTGTTTTTATTATTCAGTTATTCGGAATATGATTCACTTCCCTTTTAAAACGTTATACGTTGAACGCGTTGACAGGAGCAGTAACGAAATGCAACTGGTCCGCTGTTGATCGGTTAATGAAGTGATAACTCAGTTACAGTAGCCAGTTACTGTCGGCAGTCGGATCTAGTTAGCAACCAATAACTGTTCAGCTGTGAGTCAGGCAGGATTTGTCAAAGATTCGTCGTAGTATTGGCAATGGCGCAGTAAAAATATTGTCCGCGACGTTCTGCCAACTGCGTTCCATGGTAGTCTTTGAGAAGACGAGACATTTGCCAAATACCTACCATTCCGCTTCCGGCTAGGAGTTTCTGAACTAGTCATTGATTGCATTCCCGGTTCAATACTTGCTTCTATTGTCTATCAGCTGTATTATTCTCTAACGCGAGCAGACTTTTGCCAAACAACGCTTCCGACTTTCAGTTGCCAGATTCCGAGCTGGTCATCGATGGCTTTGGAAGTCCAATATTTGGTTGCTCCCATTGTCAATTGTATTTATTGTTTGTCAGACATTTTATATTACTTCCTATGAATCGTATTCCATGTTATTCTCGATTCTGGCGTGTTTGCTCCTTCACCAATTACCAGTCACATTATTTGGATTTGCACTCAAAGTTCCATGCTGGGCCAAGTCCAAATATTGGATCTCGTCCAATGGCTTGTCTGGAAAGTAATAGGACGCTTTTCATCGTATAAGGATGATCAATTGCTTATTAAACCAAGTGCTCAAAGTGAGTGACTTCCAATGTATCATGATGAAGAGCGTCGCGCATGTAATTGTCTGGTAATTGCAGATTCAGCTTATTGGTAATCTCAGTTATTTCTAATCGTAGTCGTCGCGAAGTATCAATAAGCGCGATTTTCCGCGAAGCTAATCGCTTGGTGTGAGATTAACGATGGGATCGTTGTATGTATCAAAGATCACGTGCGACATGTCTGTCTCGTGGAAAGTAGAATGTCCTTGCTCGGATGTTTCACCGTTACGGGAAATTCATAATCTCTAAATGACCCAACAACAATAATTCAGTTTTTGCAACAATTTGATTCAAATAACGATCGTAAAAATGTCGGGAATAATAAAAACACGTGAAGAACGTTAAATTGAGTGATGCCAGCTTGAAATGAAATATTCTAAAAACGAATATTATTTGATTAATATCTTGCCAGTATGTTTTGCATCGTGGATTATATTCGCTTTGGCCAATAATTATCGCGCCGATCAATCAGGTAATACCATCAGCGAGCGCAACGTATTCGGAAATGTCAGGCAGCTCGCGGAGCTGTTTTATCTCCCGATCAATAATAACACTGTTACTTAACACACGAATTCCACGAACGTAATTGTTTTTACCTGATTCGATGATACGGGATTCGCTAAGCTTATTTTCCCTTCCATCGGTGCAAAATGATTGTCAGTGAAAATTTTCAGCTGAAACGCAAGGCTTCTCCGGCACGCGCAGCAATGGACAAAGGTTTCATGCTTCGCCTATCAATAGAAAGGGTTTGTTTCCAGACATAAACATTTTTAAAAATAATCACTGGTCCTGTAATATCGATCCGAGAAATGCTTGTTTAATACTCAGTTATTTATGAGGTTGTTCGATCAGAAAAAACTTTAATTTCGCTGCGTTAAACGTATAAACAAAATGTGATATTGGATTATCAAAAGTAATTGGCGCTCACGAATTTATACAAGGTAACACTGTAATATTATATATTAATATTACAAATTGGTCTAAATACGTCCAATATACTTAATACAAATATTCTAAGTTTGAAATTCCAGTTTTCACATATTTTATGATAACTTGTCTATTTAACGTAAAAGGGTGGCAACTCCTATGAAACTAGTATTCAGGCAAGCTAAATAGCATCACGTGTCGATAAGCCGCGTCGACTACCAACCACCAATTCACAGAGTGCTATCTTTCCGTGTCCCCAGCGTCGCATACATACACACATTTTCTAATTCCACGGCGTGGACAGGCGTGATTGCGATAAGCGATACAAAAATGTCGCGAGAAGAAGTGGGCCACCCGGTATGTGCGATAGGCAGAAGTATAAAGTACAGGCGTCCAGCGCGGCGAGTGGTCCAGAAAGTACAGAGTGTGGCGGGCGGACGTGGAAATCCGTCAAAGTCGTTCCCAACTGTGCTGAGCTGTGCGAGCCGAGCCTCCTCTTTCGGCCAATAACAGCTAGCTCCTTTCACTCGTGGAATTCAAAGAGCGCGCAAGGCCGATCACCTGTATCTGCGTCGATTCCCTTTCGAAGCGGGCCGCAAAATCACAAGGAACTTACTGCCAGACCGGCTAGACCAGACGGCCAGGGAGAGTCTCTAGTCTGCATGGTGCAACCGAGTCACCTTCAGCCTTGCTTTCCCGTGCCATATGTCCGATAGAGTCATTCGATTTCATTCACGTGCCCGGCCCAATCTCGAGTGACATGTGTCAGCAGTCTGCTGGACATTGCTTGATAAGGGAATAGGGAAATCAGGGATTATCGATAGCCCAGTGTTCAAGTAGAAGGGTTGAGAATGTTGACGTGTTACGTGACGGCGATCCAGTACGAATGGATCGAAAACAAGAGGCAACGCAAGCCGCCGGATGCTGTGTCTTTAAAGAGCCTGCCACCTCGGTATTAAGATCGCACTTGGCTCCGACGGTGGTCAGATTTTCTTACCTGTGGTTACTTTCTGTTACAGGAATAATGTTAATGTCGAGGGCGCAACCCACAAGCAGGTGGTCGACTTGATAAAGTCCGGCGGTGACGTGCTCACTTTGACAGTTATCTCCGTCACACCGCAAGAGGCTGAACGATTGGAACCTTTCGAAGACTTGAGGTACTTGGAATTATTCTCATTTCACTTTTTTATGGAATCAATCGATTATGAATTCGTCGGTCGTATAAAGTAAGGGGCTTGAATGTAGTAAGTTGAGGCATCGAAAAATTGGAAATTGAATAAATGATCATTGGATGAATTGGTTTAGTTCAATTGGCAAGAAGTCGTGTATTCCCAGTTTAACTTTATCAGCCTGCACTCGTGCGCGGAATGACGGCAGCGTTAAAGCGTTTATCGGCCCCAAAGATCGCGCACTTTAGCCTAATTGCCACTCTTGTGTTCATTATCAATTGATCGTACTTGGACTAAAAACCGCCCACGCAAACTAAGTCTCTCGAACTTTCTATTCTTATTCAGCTTTGATGTGTTAACATTATAGGTATATATATATATGTATGTCTGTTTCCAGCTATGCGTCGGTGGACTACAGCGAGAAGCGGTCTTTACCCATTAGCGTGCCGGATTACCATGTACGCGAGAGGAAACACGAACGTTATGTGGTCTTCAACGTTCACATGGCTGGCAGGCACTTGTGCTCGCGACGCTATAGGGAATTCGCCGCCCTTCACATGGCCCTTAAGAAGGAATTTATAGGTTTCAATTTCCCGAAGCTGCCTGGAAAGTGGCCGTTCCAGTAAGATTGCTTTTATCAGTTCTGACTGACAGTTAAAGTACCGACCATTCTGAAATACTAACACCAATGTTCTTTGGAAACTTCTTGAAGTATTAAAACTCGTGAAAAAGATATCTAAATTTGGAAAACTGTTGTTGAATATTAGCGATAGACATGAAGGACAAATGTAAGATAACACATGGTAAACTAGTGCTATTTACTTTGTTGTAGATTAAGCGAGCAACAACTTGACGCAAGAAGGCGAGGTTTAGAACAGTATTTGGAGAAAGTCTGTGCGGTTAGAGTAATAGCGGAGAGCGATGCCATGCAGGAATTCCTTACTGACAGATTCGACGAGGATGGGGATGAGGGACCCGCTGTAGATCTTAAAGTTCTGTTACCGGACCGGGAGGTCATTACTGTAACTGTACCCAAGGCTGCTTCTGTTAAGGACGTCTACGATGCCGTTTGCAAGAGGGTCGGCTTGGACGTCGAGACCTCTAAATACTTTTATCTCTTCGAAATCGTAGAGTACAATTTCGGTGAGTGTAATATAGATTTTTATAACACTTCGATCTTCCTAGCACAGCACAGTTGATTTCAGTTACATTGACTGATTGTTTGATTTGTTGTTGATTTGTTTTAGAGCGAAAATTGCAGCCCCACGAACACCCACACACCCTGTACATTCAAAATTACTCGACGGCGAGTGCGACGTGTTTAGCAGTAAGAAGGTGGTTATTTAGCGTAAATAGGCCTCTCAGTGAGCAAGCCCTAACTTGGATATTCTGGCAAACGGTTGATGAGGTCAATAGGGGACACATCACTGCTGGCGAGCGATTGTATCAATTGAAAGCTTTACAGGATGCATCAAGAAAACACGAGGTAAGCACCCATCAATTCATTAACGGTCGATTAATCAACCGTTAATTATCAGTTAATCAATTGCGTTTCTTGAATTTTGTACTTCAATTATTTGCACCGAGTGCTATTACTTTCTCTGAACGATTGATTCAAGTGGATAACCATTGGTTCTGTGTCTTGCAGTACCTAAAATTAGCGAAAGAATTGAGCGGATACGGCGACATCGTGTTCCCCCATTGCGCGTGTGATTCGAGGAAGGAAGGCCACGTTGTCGCAGCCGTAGGCATGGGTGCGTTCAAATTGCACGCGGCGAAAGAAGACGGCACATTGGAGTCACAAGTGGTTGAGTTCCAGTGGAATACAATTACGCGGTGGGAAGTGGACGAGGAAGGAATGGCTTTCTGCTTCCAGTACACGCGCCAGGACAATCGGCCACCGCGTTGGTTAAAGGTCTTTACACCATATGTAAGTACAAATAAATCGATATTGATTTAGTTTCGTGCTTATACCCTTAAGGAATGGAGGCTATTTGAAATGTACTCAGCATAAACTGAAGTAATAAAGTCACTTTTTTCTTTTCAGTACACGTTCCTATCGGACTGTTTCGACCGAATAGCCGAGGAAGCGAAATGGGATGATCCAGGAGAATGACGTAGCGCGCAGCATTAAGCGTGCATTTGGTGCATAATGAGTTGGAGATAGCGAGTTTCATCGAACGTCTCACTTACCTTCGTAGCCAGACTTTTTTGACATAGGATTACTTTTTTAAGGCAAAAGTAGATCGGCAGAGAACCGTAATCATATCAGACTACTGCTTTACTAGCTTTACAGCGCGCCATGTTAAAATCATTTTTAACACTGTATCGATATCGTGATTATACACGAGCGGTGTTGAGGCGAATACGAAGGCGTTGCGCCACCATATAAATTTGCTGTTCCGCGTTTAATTGAGCAATGGAGATTAGCGAACGGTAGAAGTTACTTCGTTTACGTGTCATGTTGGCGAAATTGAATTCAGCTTTCCGGGGGCAGCATCTGTTCTCTAATGGAGTACGAATTACTTTAATTTAACGCATCCTGTATGCACTATTGAGAAGCATTTGCGGCGTCAGAAAGAGAATCATGTAGGTTTCCGTGCTAGCTGTAAGATCAACATCAGCCTAGACGAATCTATTCTTTGGCCTACCAGATGTTACTGATAGTGTAAAATACGATCTCAAGTAGGGGAACTCATGATTGCTTGCAGCATTTCCACAAACGTGTTTTTGCTGGATCGTTGCGAGTAAATTCGTTACGTTGCAATTCCTTCATTTCTTCTGGTTTGTTACACTGGAACGAATTCCATTCGTACTTTTAGCCGTGTAACGTTAATCGATCGGCACGAACATTTGCAAAGAAATGTAAATTGTTTTGTACCGCATTCCAAAGTTAGATAATCTTGATCTCCAAGATTGTCAAAGTGTGCAGTATATTATAGTTCGGGTTTGACAAGCTTGGCTTGTGCCAGAACAAAAAGGTTTAGAATTACATCGAAGAACTGGGAAACCAAGATATTTGTGCTTCTATTGCACTTCTTCCGACTGTTAATTATTTCAAATATCTATTTCTGTAGATGACCACAATAAATTTAATTTACTCGCAAGATTCACCAGGAATTTCTGTTCAAATGCATATAACTTATTATCAAACGATTAAAGTTTTCATTTCATTGCGTGGGCTAAAGTAGAGAGATTATATTAATTATTTGTTTGGTATTTGTACACTCTCGAGACAGGTGTCTGCGTGTACAATGAAGAGAGTATATCCATGCTGGCATTCATAAATCGAAGCTACGATTTTCCTTTTACGCATAGGGGTCTCACATTCTCACACTGTTCTGCTATTCTTAAGGCAGGTGCGAAATGTATAAGTACAGTCGATAGCAGTCATCCTACGCTAAGTATCATAGTCACACCATCATGTTTCTCACTGTTGAAATCCTCTCGTTAGTGAAGATTACCACAAACATCGCTGTACGAAACGCCATAGAGGTGGAAGGTGGCAGCATAAAGATACTCATCGAATACTTGTAAGAAAATTGCCAATAATTAGCGAAGCAAGTAGCGCTGGGCATTCGTGTCTTCTTTGTTATCGGTGAACGTGCTGGTGAACTTTTAAAAGATCGTAGCCGATCACACTTACTGCTAATGGGCCGGCGAAATCTTTGGAACGGGGCGCCAATATCCACTTTCTCCCCCACTATAATTATTCCCACCATGCTGCGCGTAATAAGCTTTACTCTTCTTTGTTCAATTCTTTGCCTACCCTCATTCCTCTCGTTCCGAAAACTTCGCGCGTCTACGGAGAGTGTCAGCCGAGATAATAATAAACTATGAAGATAGATCTATAATTACCGTTAATGTTTTTAAACTTTATTCGGGAACGGCCGTGACACGGGAGCTGTAACAAGGCATTAGGGAGAGCGAGTGTGTGGCGAGGACTTAAGCGTACCGATCTGAGCGCCCGAAAAGCGTGCGGACGGTAGTGTGTAACAATAACGTTAATAGTAATAGCAATATATTGTAATGTCGGTGGAATGCACCGAGGTATTCGATCGGTTTATATAAAGGAAGACGGTTGATTGGGACGTACTCGGGCGTACCTTAGGATAGCGTGACCTATCCGAGCGGATCCGCTCGTCAACTTCTCTGCCAGTCGAACCAGAAAGGAACAATAACGACTTTCCGATTTTCGTCCTGTCAATAGTTCTACTACGGGAACTGTGCAAGTGGATCTGTGACTTACACTTAGGTAGTTCTCTGTATGCATGTCGATAATGTTCGCCCGACAGATGCACCTTCGGTTTTGCAATCCTGCTGCAAAAGTATGTCTGGTTTCTGCGGTTCCTCGGGAGAAATATTTTCAAAAACTATCCTTAACTACTGGCTCTCAAAAATCTCATTTATCAACTGCTAATTGTACATATGTATTTCTTGTTCATTTAATATCGTGCGTATCCTAGAAACATTGTATCGCGGAAGTTTTGCTCCGATGTTGATTATAATTACGACAGTTCTCGCAAGTTAATTTGACGTTTTTGGGAACATGTTTCGAATTATGAACTTGCATTTATTTATTGAAACGCAAGGTGGAGACACATGCCATGGCCAATCATACTTTCATGAGCGCGAGATAATATGAATTAATGTCACTGTAATCATTCCAATCATAGGAAATACTCGGTATTCCGCCTGTAACTTTAATTGTTCCCGAAATACAACAATATGCGGCAACCGCCGCACTATTTATAATTAGTGTAATGTATCTAACACTTAGATACATATCATAAAGGATGCATTTCGCATAATGACGAACACCAGCCAAGCAGACTGCATTCAGTAATCTAATTTCCTAAGTAAAATAAGAGCGTTTCTTGTTACAATCGTTATACTACGTTAAATCAACTGAATTTCTCAAATCACACATACCTTATTCATTTGTGGAACCTTCATTTAGCGATGGGGTGACTGACTCTATTAAACGATGATCGTTCTATTTCCCGCCAACTAATAGGTTTATTTTCAGACTAGTATTAATCTTCTTTATACCACATACAGCCATTCTACCATTTTAGGAAAAGTATAAATCCTATTCCTGAGTAGAAACAAAAGTAGCAGCAAGGAACATATTGTTTCCGTTTAGTGTGTGTTAGTTTAATTATTATTAATTCACAGTAATCGGAGATTATCATCGTGGAGGGTCAGTTGCACCTCATTGGTAGAAACATTCTTAATAGCGGCATCAATTTGTAATCAGGAAGAGTTCATGTAAATTAATATTCGAGCCGAAGGTCGCATCACCATGCAGAAAGGAAAGAGACGGAGGATTCTCGCGCGACGTATTGTGATCTCGTTGAAGCATCGATCAATGAAGTAATCGAGAATGCAATTAAGGGCGGCCTGTCGGAGCTAGTACGTGTACGTGGCAATAATATTTTTTGTGATGTTATCATTGAATACAATTGTACAGTGATCGCCGCTAGGTAATTTTCCATGGTGGTGCGTGGGTGATGAAGGAAATACGTCCAAACTGTATTACTCTGACACGGCTTCGCCGAGTCGAATTCCTCCTCGAATTGAAGATGTTCGAAGAGAGTCACATTGCTAGCATGCTCGTTTAGGTACTTATTCTATTTTCGTAATTCGTACTGCGCGATGCTTTCTCCCAATCATCTGTTAGGGCATCGCTCGATGCATCATTATGAATTAAAACAGGGTAAACTTATCGATACCTTGATATACTTAAACGAACCATAGTTAATATAAAATTATATTTTATTAAAAGTGCTGCCTCTCGAATTAATCCGCGAGCCAATAGATTGTTAGGTGATAGAGTGTTACGATATAATTATCAGAATTAAAACAACCAATTTGACGAAATAATAAGTTGGTAATCGATACTTAGAAAGAACAACAATTGTGCTCAAAACTTCCAAGTCATCTTGTTTCCAATTTGCAAAATGGAAATTTCATAGAATCATGAGTGACTCCAAAAGAGAAATAGTATTAGTAGCTGGAATATAACAAGCTCGTACAGTATGATACATTTTTTTAGAAACAATTAAGTGCACCGTAAAGTGATGGCAAATACTCTTGAAATATTTTTTTAGTGATTCTTTAAAAGTGAAACCTTTATTATCAGAATATTTGCATGATTTTAATGCGGTTTCGTAGGATGCGGTTGATTTTTTCTGTTCAGGTCGTATTATCGTGTATCGCCATCGTATTTAATTAATTCATTGATTAAGAATATCAATTTGTAGCGAGTCCACAGATTGCTTCATTGATTGATGCGCGGAATGAGTCTATGGATGTGACGACTTAGCTAGCATAATTTAATTACTTGTTATAGTAAGAGCATATCATTACAATTAAAATCACTTTTAGGCGTTAATTGGATCATTATTCTGTATAAGCGTAGCCCTTAAACGACAGGCGCTCTCCAGTTTTAATCATCCTGTAAGATCAGTTCGTAACTTTTCCTCCCCTCGACTCCTACCCCCTAAGCAACCCCCTTCTTGCCGGTACACGTGCTTCGGGCCGGCAATCATATTGTTTGATTTCCTTTTTTCGAGATCCTCTTTTCTTCAGAAATCAGAGGAAATAAAGAGTCCATGGAAAAAGATATGCCTCGTCTTCTCATTATCTTTGTCATACACTTGATATTCAGTTTACAATTTCTTTCCAGGTAAATGTTAAATATAATTCATTTTTGGATGCACTAATGCTTGTCGTAGATGGATTCGATAAACATATCAACGAATTAACATACATATCACCAATTTTCGGAAATCAATATTACAGATATTATCAGTAGAATTGTCTGGATAATATCTCGGTCTCATCAGCCTCCAGTTGACATGAAACGTTCTGCTGAATCCGATAAAAGCGATATTCAGAGCAATGCAGTTCAGATAACGCAGACCGTTTCTATCTCCGTTGTTTACCAACAGTTTGATGAAACCATTAGCACAGATACTTCTCGGAGTGAGTAGCGTAAAAGTCCATGGGTTTCTTCCGTTCGACGAACTCCCTGCTGCTGGGGATTACGCGATAATGACCGGACACTTTTTGCTAGTGGAAAAACAGTAATATGCATTTGTAAACACTTGTTCTCGAAAATGAATAATAATTCCATCTTTACAGTTATCGTACAAATTAATAATTTAACAGATTCTTCGTGAATTGTATATTATCCAAGCAGCTTTAATCATAAATCAAATAAATGATTCACAAAGGGACTTTTAAAATTGAAGATTCGTAAAATCTTGTATTTTAAGCGCACAATTAACTTTGATTTAATTCACTATCCATTTAGTATTATATTCGAAACTTTTCTACTTTGACTGGAAAAACAAGGCACCCAAGGGATGTGCGTGCAGTTTGTTTCGCGTGACCCTTGGCTCGTGTTAATTGGGTCAGTTGCAAGATAGTACCGGCGAGCACAATCTTGGTATTGTCTTTTGCGGCTGGGCCGGAGGGGAGGGGGTGGCAAACTCTCGAAGTGGTATATGGTGTGACACACACAGACACACACACACAGACACCGATTTCTATCGTGCAATGAGTGAAGTCGAATGCGAGCGAATACTGTTGTGCCAGCCGGAGAAGATATCGCTAAGTGGTTGCCGATATACGGAACATAAGATCAGTCTAAAACCACCTGTCTCCGAAGGTGGAGGCACTCGCCGCTCGCGACTCGACTCCAACTTCCAATTAGATTAGATCGAACCGCAAGCCAAGTTCATTAGATTAGATCGAACTACAATCTAATCGGCGACGAGTTCCGTTCTGTCCTTTCGATTTAAATGCCATGAAGGAAACTGGAAATCCGCAACCCGCAGAACGCGCCGATGATCGGGGAATACTTAGAAATAGGTTCGAAGGCTTCAAGCGCAGGAGGAAGAAGTCTGGAAGAGAGAAGGTATTGTGTTTAATTGTTTATCTTTGCACGTAATTATTCGCACCCTTCGGAGAATTTTCGGTGTAAAAGTTCTGTGACGATTCGATTGTATAATGAGTCGAGGGACATAAATTTCTTATGGATTTTGCCATCTGGATTTTATAGTGTCGTTGTGTCATTCTGCCACGATAGGAAGTTGTGATTTACACGCGTTAATTATTGTCATTTCTGACAGAATAATGTAACGAGAGAACGTGACGTTTACTTATAGTTGTATTATGGAAAGGAATTAGTAACAATTAAGAAGCAACTTATTCAAATGTTGTCGGAATTGAATTCTCAACAATCCCATTGCGAAATTTAATTAAAAAGATCACTAAAATAATGACAAAAAGTGGGTTTAAAAATGCAGAACTTCGGTGAACTTATTTCGATGCCAGTTGTAGTTATTGTTCTCTGGTTCGACATGTTATCATCCCTGCGTATCAAAGAACTTCTCGGAAGAAGAGCTTGGCAGTGAAAATCACTTTATCTATGCCACTTGACATTGTGGACGCTGCTCGTCATTAACGAGAAAGTCTTTCTCAAAGAAATGTCTTTTACTTTACAACGTCTCCCATTCTCATGCTTTCCCGTTGCTTCGTTTTACTTTTCGACCGATTAGAAATAAGTGGCGGAAATGCCAGAATTTTTAATCAACCGATTAAACCGATATTCACGTGGGATATCGAAGTGCAAGTCGAGCCAGCATGGTTCCGATCAAGGAATTACTTGTTACGCAATTGTTATTGCCTTCTCGGTGTTATAGATTCGTTTATGACCGTGGGAATTTCATATTATATGTTTTATGTAACATTGTCCCTAACAATCGACGACTTTATCGTCTTCCTGCATTAAATTCCCCGGTGCAATTTGTTCCACGAGGCTTCCAAGAAATTTGTAAGAACAGCTAGAAACATGCTTCACTTTAATGTACTCGGTACTTATTAAACGATTATTGCAATTAGCAACGGTGGCAAATTAAACATGTCTGACAGACCTTCTAACTTGCACGTCCATTTCGTAACATCTGTCAATCAAATCTCAGTCGTCCATCTAACAAGCATGTCATAGAATGCGATTCCTACCGGCAAGGAATCACGCGACATTGTCACTTTGCATAACTTTGATGGCCAACTTTGCATAACAAAATTCGAAAGGTAGTTGAACGTGCATTCGAGACGAACAAATGTTTTTTCCTCCATTG
Source organism: Ectemnius continuus (assembly GCA_910591665.1). Taxonomy (NCBI): domain Eukaryota; kingdom Metazoa; phylum Arthropoda; class Insecta; order Hymenoptera; family Crabronidae; genus Ectemnius; species Ectemnius continuus. Next base: position 5,067,242 of record OU342867.1, read on the forward strand.
ATTCCTCGATAATTACCTGTTCGTGGCATTCAAATGATTTTCAAAGAGCATGAATCGCCGAGCCATTAACCCAATTATTAACGCACTGATTGCGCGAGACTCTTGTTGTACAAAGAGCCGTAAGTGGTTGTATGAGATCACTTGGGTTTGTGCTTTCTGCTTCACAAAGAGCCGCCGATGTCAGGTCGTTAATTATTATCGCTTGCCTAATCGTTAGACACAACACGGTTATCGAGGAACCTCGCGCTATTTGCTAGTTGAATCGTTTTATTTGTATTTGTTCACTTAATTTATGACTCATTCATTACTGTAAAACCTGCGATTGAATTTGACTTTGTAGTATGAAATGTGCAAACGATAAAATTCTCTTCGAATTATTAACTTGTCATTAAGTTTCATAAGAAATAGTCGGACTACTCGAAAATTGCCGTGGCTTTGGTGATTCCAAAAAGTGTGCAGAATCATCGCAAAATACGGGAAGAATATAAGCTCGCCTCAATTTCAGTATTTAATCCCGTTTGACATTGCAGTATCTGCGCGCGCTTTGATAAAGATCGACCTGCACAATCAATCTCAGGAAGAGATATACCAGGGTTTACTTCACGTGGTAGGTTTTTTATTGACGAGACGGGATCAAGTCCTTAAAAAGTATGCAGAAATTTCCGGGAGAGAAAGAGCTTTTAAAACGGAGCAATTAATTATACAATAATATTCATTCACACCTCCAAATATTGACGTGATTGTATTAATAAAGAAGAAAATTTCTATCACAATATTTTATCATACAATTAACCAATGATAATTAAATTAACTTTCGCGGTAGTTTAACAGTGAAAACATGTTCTCAGAGTAATTTAGACACTTGTGCCTTCCAACGGCACGATATTATGAGTGCAATTACCGAGCAATAATTGTTCGTTTATCACCAGGCAGCCGGGAAGATAAAAAGAGTTCACCGCCAAGGCGTATTTCCTTTGGGCGATCATCAGATTTGCATTAGCTGCGCGGCTTCTTTTAATCCTTTTATTGCACCGGCTGTTTGAACCACTCTTTCCGCCGTCTTCCCAAACAAGATAGCAAAAGAGATTTCCACAGAGTGTATTGCATGCAAATATATGATTTGCTCGACTAGCTTCTAAACTATAAAATTTACGACGAATGATATTAATGACAATCAAGTCCCTTTGAGTTATTCGATTGCATTATCTTTGAAGCTATAATTATTATCGAAGTTTAATTTCACATTGAATGTTCGTGCTCATTGATTATTAATCTTGCTTTCCCATAAACTGTAACTTAAATTCAAAGTGGCATCTGAGTATTGCTCGCCGCATTATCAGTTTTCATTGCGTAACCGCCAATCGCGAGCGTACGTCAAACTGTCAGCTCGAATCGCGTGCACGCATCGCGATCGCTCGCTCGCCGCCGCCGCAAATATCGTAATTCGATTTTTCATTAACGAGCTTGTTAGTTATATCATCGATTCGCACGTGTGCGTTTCCTTTCGAACGTACACGCGCCAGGCAAGGTCGCTCGGATTAGGATTGTTAATGCTCGGTGAATGCAACTCAAGACAATGACGATTGTGATTCATTCGCTCATTAGAATCAAAAATTGCTGATTTTTATTTCTCTTTCCTCATTGTTTCAGTTTTGTGTCGAAGTTTAAGATAGGCTTTAATAATAAGTGTTCAAGATAGGTTGAAGAAGCACCTGTTAACTATCGCGTGCGATCGGTAACTACACAAAGTAAAGCCCATTAATTTCATGTGCAAGAACTTGTCATAAATTGACAGTGATTGATACTGCTCGATAACGGACACGTGAGATCGTGCACGTTTCGCCCAAACAATCGGTAATAGTCTGTGCACATATCCAATTAAGTTCTCGTACAATGTCAACATCGAATTTTTTATTTACACTGCCACTTTCCTTTCCCTATCATTGAATTCCTATTACAAGCACTCTCGTACAATTATCCTAAAATAAAACCACTACAATGACAATAAAATAAAGTTTTAAACCACAAAACTACTTCATCACTCTTTATTACATAAATAAAAATAATCTATTACAACTTGAAACTTAATCCATGACTTCGATCTAAATGGGACTTAAACAGAATTAAAGAAAAGGAACAAAATCGCGAATATAATTCAAGAGAATGAACATAACGGAGGCTTGACGTGCGAGTAAGTCAACGTTGAACTGACCATGGCGAGCGTGCTCTCAACGAGTTTAAACTAGCGAGCTCCCACCGTTCTCAGTGAGAGCGAGTCCACTTCTCGTCACTGGCATCATCGTCCCCCGCCTCTCGATGACTCCACAAGACTCTGATCAGTGGGGATGTGCGTGTACGGCGTGTATTATCAGTGCGCCTTTATTCTCTGAGCGCAGAAAGTCCTCCTGTCGATTGTGGACCCGTGGGACGTGCGTGTTGCGAGCGTCGATCCTGTGGGACTTGCCGAGCGTCGTGGCGTCTCGCTCTCGATTCTTCCGTCGCAGGAAGCCGCTGGCAACAGCAGGGAATCATCGCCGTTCAGTCGAACACCCAGAACACCTTCGCCTTGGTACAAACCAGCAAGCAGTATTTCCTCTGGACTCATTAGCGCCACCAAGTCTGAGGAATCAGCGCTCGAGGCGACCGGTGTCGATCCCTGGTATTCGACTCGAAGGTACATAAGTCATCGACAAATGTCTGACAGCGATGACTTTTTACGTAGTAATCGGATCCAAAATTTACTGCATGCATTTTTCTTGCTGACCAGTTAAAAAGTTTGTACCGACGTTGATTATTCTTTTATAATTTTGAATATTACGATTGATTAATAATAGTTTTAGTTATTCAAGCTCATTGTTGTTAATTCACAAGATATATAACACGATTTTAATTATATGAAATAAAAAGATTGGCTAGATAAATTTTGGTAAATTAATAATTAATAATTCGAATTGGTTAATGTTGAAGGTCAACGGGCGAGTCGCGAAGTAGTTCACAAGAGCCGCCAGAGAAACCGGCGAGGAAGAAACCGCATGGGAAGAGTAGCTCGAAGAAGAATAATGAGAGTACGAGCTGCGGTGGCAGTAGCTTCGAGGCGATTCCAGGGGACAATGGATTAATAGGCGGCCGGCAGGAAATTGCTCGCGATGATTTCGTCGACTCGGACCCAGCCAGCGCTATTGCGAGAGTGCGCTTCGAGAACGAGAAGCATTCCAAGTAACACGCATTCTCCTTTCGAAACAATGACACCTTCCGAATAAAAATCACTGGCATTTTTATAAATCTTTTATAATACGTAATACTAATACAAAATACAAGGAAATTTTGAAATAATTAGATCATTTTTCAACATTATTTTGCAAATTAATATTGTTCGTCCAAATTTTCAAGTGTAAAATTAAGTGTTCCATTTATTTATTCAATTGGAAGATTTACCAGCTGAAGATATTGACGTGCAACAATCAAAGTTGCATCTGTTCTAACTATGATATTAGAATATGTTTTAATTATTTATAGCTCACGCCCGAATTCAGTGAGAAAGGAGGAAAAGTACAACGGCAACGCGAAAAACGGTCGTGCTATTCCGCCAGCTGTTAACATTCCAAGAAACAACCAAGCCGAATGTCATATTTCTGCCTCGAATGGAATCAACACGACAATAATAAGTGATAAAACCGATGGTACAAGAAATTCAAGCAACGGCTATCTCACCAATCAGAAAAATAGTGTTGTAGACGTTGTGCACGAACTCGTAGAATCCAGGTACATAACAATTACAATTTATGTACATTAATTAATCCTCTGAGACAAAATCAGGCAGCTTTTATTAATTATTAATTTTTAAAATTCTTCTTTTTTCATTTAAAGATACAATCCACAAACTGCTACGCAAAGAAGATCGGGTAGGCGATCAACATGCCGACAGCAGGATTCCCCGAAGCAAATAAAACCAGTAGGTAAGATAGTTATGTATTACATAACGCGTCCGATTGCACTCGCATGCGCGCTGTATTAATATTCGAAAAGAACCGCGCTTTAATTTTTTTGTTTTCCTTTACTCTATTAATTAATTTTACGACATTGGGTGATTTTTTGGGAATTCTTTTTTATAAGACAAAGATTTGGATATTATGTTGGAATGATCGCAAGATTCTCCGGATACCTCGGCTTGTTGGGATTATTTACCAAGAGGCAATTAGCGAGCCATGTAACCGGATCGGGCGGTTTCAACTTGCAGCACTGAAACCGAAAAACAGTGGGAAATATCTCAGTGCAACCTTTGAAGCATCGGAATATTAATTTTATAGGATATAATTTAGAGCGTTTATTGTGTAAAATATTGTTGAAATCATTACCAATGCCAATGCTTTGACTAAAGTAGGATTAATCAGTTCTTCCATGTAGTCTAAAACTGTTTCATCTTTGATTATTGGCTCGAGGATAACTAGAAAGTACAATTTAAGAGACAAGAATTATATTATCACAAAAATTAATTCACCAATGGAATTTTTGAATTACTGTTTGGAAAGAAGAAATGAATTTCTCGTTCTGCTTCTTCGCGATTGGAACTCCCATGCACAGCGTTCTTGAAATCATCACCTCTTCTACCGAATGTTCCTCTTATACTGTCAGGAAAATAAAGACGAGCTTCTACGACCTAGGAAAAAAATTAATTCATTGCAAATTAAAACGATATTAGTCATAATAACATAAATGAAAATTCTTACTTTTGGTGGACCAATGATCAATCGCCAATCAGCCACAGCATTTTCTTTGCCAAGCACGTGAACAATAATCGGACGGGAAGACATGTACGCCACCAAGTGTGGAAAGTGCATCTGACCGTAAAATTGTATATAAAATTCGGAAGCTTGCTCGGGTGTCAGTTTCAGCCATCTAGTTTGATATATTTCGAAACCTTCTTCAAAAATACGATTTTCGATTTCCCGTCTATAAATCAATGCTTCCGGCTTGATAATAGCCAGTGTGCATTCCAGGTCAGGTTCTGTCTTCTTTTTCTTTTTGATGGATCGTCGGGGTTCGACGCAATCTTTCGAACATGGGGTTGAAATAGTCGAAATGTCTTCTTCCCCTTCGTATTCTGGTTCACGTAGATATTCTCCTTGATTTACAAACTTGTACTGAAACAAGTCAAGAAATTTGATTTTACTAACATTATTTAATTATCGAAAATACTTTCAAGTAAGAATAGAAAGTAAAAGATTAAATATAAATAGTAGTTTTAAATCATTATAATAAATCATACTCTAATCTTATTTGAGTACCATTCTGGAGCACTCAGTGCAGGCTGTCGAACCCGAATCAGAGCAAATGCTCTTCTGAGTGCAGCAGACAAAAGTCGATGCACTAGATTCATCGGATATCGGTTGGAGGAATTCTATTGGCTTGCATTCGTTGGGATCAGGCGCAACACCCCTAATTATTTCCTGCACCATGTCCTTTCCCGAATGATAAGGCTGTGGACATGGTCGAAAAATTGTCACCATGTCCGGTGACTTTGCGTCCTCCAAATTATCATTCTTGATATCCTTGCAATCACACATCCTGACACTAAAATAATGAAATCGGCGCACTGTGATTAAACTAATTTAATTCAAAGTCAATGATATCTTTTTTCGAGAGGTTAATATTTGAGATTGTTTTGACACTCATTGCCAAGTTAAGAGTTCGTCCTGAAGTGATGAATAAAATGTACACGTGACAATGATTAATTGTTAATATTTAATATTTGCATTCTGTCATTCTATTTCAGATGGTTCGACCGTAATAGAGCGTAATGGAAATCTAGTGAACGGTCTGGCAAAGGAAACCTTGAAGAATAACAGTGTACGAACTCCAGAAATAAGGATTTCCGCGCCACCAGGATTACGAGCTCCTGGCATACGAAAGACCAGCATCTCGATGCCCAGCAATCTGGACGAAATGGAAGATTTAAGGATAGACAGACAAAAGGTACAATAAATAACTTAAATGTAGCTATTCCATAAATCTGTTCATTTTATTAATTCATTTTCAATCAAATTTATTTCACTTTAGTTTATTTATTCCAATTTAAAAATATACTTTAACTCTTTCCTAGTTCTTCGAAGACTGATAATAATAACACAAAGAACAATTTTCAAAAGTGTGCCAAGGTATCTGAAACAAACCAATCCCTTATTATGACGCTTGGCATCCAATTATCTATTCAACGTCGCAGGCGACGAGTTTCCCCCAGTGTCAAGTATATTTACCGCGGTAAGAATCGGAGCGTGAGTCCCTGACAAATCAAAGGACAGCCTGGCATCCCGGCTACATCGATGACCGCGAATAATTGAGTCAGTGTGTGTGCGCGGCACGGGTGGAATTCCGTCGTTTGCTGTTTCTCTCTCGGGCGTCTGATTAGTCGCACGTGTTTACGCGAGTGCGGCGCCTACCGCGTTCACAATATTCCGATATTACCGCACTGCTCGGCCAATTGCCGCGTCCCAACTGACATCGAGTTCTCGGTGATGTTAGAGTATGAGCGTTAAATGTTCACACACAGTGGAAATATTTTAATAACGCTTGAAACTTATTAAATGCTTCGTAAAGATTCAAACAGATGTGATATTACCGTATTTGTAGATCAATTGCGTTCTAATTAAAATCGAATTCTCGTTGCTGTGCAAGTGTTAAGTACGAAAATATACGAGTGCATCGAAAGTTGTTAATTTGATCATTCAAGAGTATTAATCTTGGCAGATACCTGTGATATTTTATTGTGATTTGTGGAGAATACATTAATTAAAAGTGGCGCGTATTAGTGTCTTAATGAAGCACGAGTTTCGAATTGGTAGAGTGTTATTGGTAATTGTTAATGAGGGGAGAAGTGTTTGAATAGTTATCGCGACACCAAGACGCAGTAAACGGCGATATTATATGAGCGGGTCGGTTTCAACGCCGGCGGAAAGAACACCGCTGTTAACGATGAACGATAAGGATGCGAAGGATCACAGGTACAGCTCGATCTACTCGCTGGAGAGAGCTCTTGCCGGCGGCGGCAAGCCCAAATTGGACGTCATTAAGGAGGTTCGAAAACGAAGCCAGCCTTTCATTTAATTTAAAACAAGATTGAATGCGTTCTGTGGCTAAGAAAGTAATTATCTTTCCATGCATTTCCAATGTGAGAGAATGAAGAAAATTTTCCACTAAGTTAATCATCAGAATTGGTGTTACAATCCAAGTGTAGTTTATTGTTCTACTTGTGTTTTTATCATTTTTAAATCTACCTTGGATTACAATGAGATTTCAAAGAAGAATGCAATGTGGAAGCCTCTGAGGAAGTACTTTACTATCACCGTCCTTATGTTCACACATTATCTCCTCAATGGGCCACGTAAAACCGGCTTCCTCGGCAAAGTACACAGGATTGCGCAATATCTATTAACGTCGCAAGGGGCATTCGAAAAGCTATGCTATCTTCTTCATTTCTGGATAGCAACAGTTCCATTGCATCGCCCAATGCGTTCACAAGTGATAAACTCAGTTTCAAAATAAATCAAAGTCCTTTAAAAAATAATTTCCCATTCATCATTTTCAGTGTTTTTTTGTAGATTTATTGTTGGTTTGAGTACACAAATATTTGTAATGTTATACTATTAATTGTTCATGTTATTCTCAGACGACTGAATGCAAATCCATTCGTGTGATTTGTGTCGTCGAGTGATTCTATTTAATTGCACAGGTGTTACGGCAATCGTGTGTTGTTTCTTTGACGATTATCATTTCCCAGGGGACAACCTCGAACTTCACGAGAGCGGAGAGCGACAGTAGCAGCGTTACCTTCAGTAATAGTGGATCGACACCCAATGGAAGTCCGCTGGGCTCTGAAACCGAAGAGGAAGCGAACGACGAGGAATTGGCAAAGTAAGTGCATTCTTAATTCAATGCAACATATTAATTCAAATAATAATATACCCGACGAAACGATAAATTAGAAAATATGTTTGACATTTTCGTCGCTGGATAACTTTTAGTTAATTTAAATCGCCTGCACTGGTTTTTAAAGATAACAGAAATATATATTATTCTTAATAACGTTTTTTATTTTTCACAAAGTTATTTCTAACACTCCAAAAAATGTAATTCTGTATTTTTTTTACGTGAACTATGATGCCTTATCTTGACTGTTCAGTGTCAAGTCTGCTACATATGATTTATGAACCTATTTGGTGCGATAAACGAGTACTATGATATAATAATAGACCAGTCGATCTTTTTGCATTTTTTATTATTAGCCACAGTTAACCTTATTGTCAGTGGTAGTCATTTTTATTTAATTACAAATCTAAAATTGGAAATATAGTTGCGATTCTTGGAGCGCGCACTATTATCCCCACTTCTCCGATAAATTAATATTCACGCCGACCTCAGCGTGTATCACTCTCGGGTTATCGAACGAGAAGTTCACTCCCTACTACTCCGCTTTTTTTTATCAGAATTCGTGAATCTGTTCGAGCAGTCTGTGCCTCCGCTCTAGTTAAATAGACGAGTCGTTGCGCCGGATTTCTAAAGTGAAATAGTCATTGATTTAATTTAATTTTTAATTTCTCCAATACAATGTCTGTTTAATAATAAATGAAATATTTAATACGTGATACTGTTATCTGTGATATTTTGGTGAATGTTAAATGAAGTCCAATTAGCAAACAAAGTGCAGTGATTTTACTGAAAGTCAAATCGTATTTTACATTTACTCAAAGTCAGCAGTCAGCACAAGTTTATTTTATTTCGAGTGTTAACTATAGCTCGTAAAATATAATAGAATATGTGAAACATAGATAAATTGTTAAGTGCTCGTAAATATGTAATTCTGTAAATGTAAATTCCACTGGCTTATTGCTCCACATATGTTCCCTTTACGATAACACGTGGCTGGTATTTTTGACGAGAACAGCAAGCGTGCATGGATTTCTGTAGTTTTTTCTCGACTCTGCCATTGTGAGACTTTGGTTCCAAGAATGACATAATGCGTAATCAGTGAGTGGCTATTGTGTACATAGAAGTGTCAAATATACATTAGTGAAATGATTCCTAGATACGATGTTGGCAGTGCAGTCTCGCTGCAAAGGTACATCATTCAATCATCCCAAAATTAATTCCAATTTCGAAGAACTTAAATACAAAAAAATTCTACTACAATCCTACAGTTTTCAATTATTCTTGTCCATTGCAAATTTCTCATTGGTTGCACAAATAATTACTATCATTATAGAGTGCCTTTACAAGGAAGTCCACGACGGAAACCAATGGTCAACCAGAAGCTGGGAAATGACCAGATGGATTTGCCAGGAGTACAGAGTACCAACTCTACAATAACTAGTGTTAACAGTATCAGCAGTCTTCTCAAAGAGAAGCTACAGCTGACAATACCTCAAGCACTGCGGAGCAGTAAACGCCGCCAAAATGCTGACTACAGGTACGTTGCCTTTTCAACTACGCGATTCTATAAACAAATCATTCACACGTGTATTTTTAGTCTTACTAACAGTTTTATCATTGAATTTTTATTATAATACAGGCTCAGAGCCTTCGTTGGCATTCTGTTCCTCTGCGTGGTCTTCCTCGTGGGATTTGCACACATCTATTATACTCAGCATGTCCTGCAGCGGGCGTATTTCGATAAGTTTAGGTAAGTCTCGTTAATAATTAATGAAAAATTATACAACAAATTGTTTACTATAATAAAATTGTAATATTAAGAAGCTTCGTATTATTTATTAAATTTCTAGTGCTTTACAGGCATTTTTGATTTATCTTTTCTTTAGGTTTAATAAAAACGAACGTGTAATGCACGTCTACAGTAGCACAGGCTCGGAGATCATCGCAGCACGACTCGGCGAAGGAATCCCCGCGGAAACTGGAGTGTTTCCGTGTCTACCTCATCACGAAAGAGAAGATGCAGTCTGCCTGGAGTGGCTGCAACAAACACGCCTTTATTTATCCCACACGAAACACGAGGATATGAATTGCTACCATGTGACGTGGCAGAGTCTAAGTCCTTATTATAATCCAAAGGATTGTTTCGACTGGTCGCCGAAAAGAGGTCACTGGTACGGAGCAGGTCAATTGCAGAACATGGCGTATCCTTTGGAACGAGGTCGCCTCGATTTAAGTCCTTTTATTACCGGCGATGTTAGGAAACATCCTTTCGGCAATGTCCTTAAGAGATACTTTCTGAACTCGAAGGGTGCGACGATCCTCGTCGACCCAGAAACCCCACTTTATGTTTCAATCAACGCAAACAGAAGCAATGACTTTTGTCTTCAAGCGAAGCACGATGCGTTCGCTTATATTAATCATCTTACACCTTTGCCGCAATTGAATTACACTATTTGCGCGACCGATAATATGAAAACTCTTCATTCGTACATGGCTGAGAAAACATTGTGGGATGGTCTCAAACCGAACGAATTAAATACTGTTCACTCGCTTCTCTCGGAGCCTGTCTGGCAGATCTCGCCGACAGATGTGGCTGCTGTTTATAATTACACCGAGGATGTCATCGCGTTGGGCTTCCTCAAGCTGGGACACGTCTTGCTCAGCGAAGAGTGGCAGGCGAGTCCTGGGGACTTTGTGCCAGATGAGGAAAGATTCACTTCCATGGAAGAAACTATTAGTATTATTCTACGAAGAGGATTTCGAGTTGTCTTTACTATTCAACCGTTTATATCGACGGAGTCTGTTAATTTCAAGGATGCTGTCTCGAACAGATTGCTCATCTCCGAGAGGGGCAGCGATCCTCGAATCCCGGCGTTAACAAGGTATTTAATTGGATTACAAACAAACTAATAGAAATTCTTATGGACTCGATTTTTCATTGATGCAATTATTATAATTAATACTTTTTTCTTTAGGTATAAACAAAGTAATAGTGCTGGAGTTCTCGATATCACCAACAACAAGACGATGCCTTGGCTGCAGTCGAAATTAGAGAGTCTCATTACGAAATATAAAGTAGACTTCTACTTAGATTTAGGCACCGCGCACGACATGCCGCATTATTACAAATGCGAGCAGCCATTGACGAATCCCGATCATTACAAAACAATATTCACAAGAGCGGTGCTGGGTTCGATTCCAGTGATCGGTGTATCGAGTGCGATATCGAGACCGAGAGCGCCAGTCTTCGTCTCATTACCACCGTTTCCTTCCTCCTGGAAGGCTATTAAGACAGTTATTCCTACTGTTCTTAATTACGGAATGATTGGATATCCTTTCATCATGCCAGGAGCTGTTGGAGGCGACGTCGCTTTGCCAATGTCCGATAATAACCCGGATAATGATCACGAAGTTAATTTGCCCGATAAAGAACTCTACGTTCGATGGCTCCAACTTTCCACGTTCTTACCGGTGATTCGTTTCACTCATTTGCCGAGTAAATACTCGGACGAGACTGTTCTCGAAATCGCTAAGAGATTAACTGCTTTGAGGCAGAAGACAGTGACACCCTTGTTGAAGAAATACGCCAATGAAACTCTCGACACTGGTCTGCCAATAATTAGACCGCTGTGGATGCTGGATCCTTCGGATTCCGCGTGTCACGTTGTCGTTGATGAATTTTCGGTCGGTGAGGAGTTGATTGTTGCTCCTGTGCTTTATTCCGGCAGCAGGCAGAGGGAAGTTTATCTGCCCGCTGGTGTCTGGAGGGATGGAATTGATGGCAGTTTGAGGAAGGGTTCGAGATGGATTCATAATTACAGGGTGGCTGAAGATAAAGTCGCGTATTTCGTAAAAATGCCGGATAATACAAGATTTTAAGTCCACGTCATTCGAATATCTTTTGGAAAATTAATACTAAACTTGGAAGGAAGCCTTGATGATGAGTTTGGTTGAATTTCCAATTGAATCCACATTTTTTTCATTTCTCACGATGACTCAATGGTAAAAACTGTGATTAGTTCTACTTTTACATTCCGAACGTTCGTGTGTTTCATTGTGCAATCAAATTGTACTTCAACCGCAGATGGAATTAAATTCATTCCTATCCAATTACAAGAAAGCTCTTATTACCCTTGTAATTACTGTTTCATTTGATGATTTATAGTTTAAGTTGAATTTTATCCGATCAATTATAGCAATTATAAATGATCTATTGCTATGAATGCATTTATACTGCATTAGTAAAATGAAGTTTTTTTTTGTAGGAACTTTCGAGTGCACTAGAAATAGTATTGCTATAATTATTAGACTGTGAACATTCATGCAAAATATTATTTCATTAATCTATTATAGATTATGTAGAGAATTCTGAGGAATGTAACGAACACCGCATATACATATGACACATATCACTCTGTAAAGGTATTTATTTGTTTATATGAATAAATGTATTTATTTGGTCTAAAGTGTATGCGTTATTCATTGTTAAGTTCGAAAGAAGAAAGCTTATTTGTCAACTTACCGAGAGTATCCATAATCCGACGAAAATTAATGAAAATATGACAACTACTTCATGTCTATTGGCTATCTATGAATGGCTCGAAAGAAATGAGTCGAAAAAATATGGTGCTTTGAGAGAAAATTTGCAACGAAAACTAGCTACTATTATAAAAGGGATCGATCTTTGTGTTGCAAAAAGAAAAATAGTTTCTTGCGAGGACTTGTTCTTCGGGTAAGCGAGTAGCCTCACTAAGGTAGTAGTGTATATTTATTATATTATCATTTGTATCATATAGCATAACATTGTTAGTTCTATAATAATAATAATCATAGCACCATGAACACTCCACAGTTAAGTTTGTTTTAATTCTTGGTTTTTCCTCTGTTGATTTACCTTTGCTTTTTTGCTCTCTTTTTGAAATCGTTAGTCGAAAAACACGCGTTGGCGCCGATGCGCTCCGAGGGGTGAGAACCACAACTTACTCCCATCATCTTCTCCGTTCGCGAAACTCAATTGCTCGAAACTGGAACGAACTCAGTTCTCTAACAGAAGCGCAGTACTCTACTCCGACGACGGTAAGCATCGTTGTTGTAGATCGTAGATTATCGAATGACTAGATCACTCTCGCGTTAGGAAACGTGAATGCCCACCACCTTTCCAGTCTATCGCTTTCTCTGACTAGAGTCCGAAGGAGCTCCGAAGAGTTATGCGAGAAAAGGAAGTACTCGACTGCCAAACTCCAATATAAGAGACAGTGGTGCACATGTAACTTAATTTAATTTAATAATAATCATCAACTCCAAACAGACACATCTGCGGATAGTCGAGGGAGAGAGAAAGAGAGAGAGAAAGAGAGAGAGAGAGAGAGAAAGAGATTCCTAGGTATAAATAATAGAGCATTAAAATAAATACAAAATCAGACGTACGTGCTACACTTATAAAATTAATCATCGTAAACGTTTAATGCTTTCGTAGGTAACGCTAAACAATGCCGTCCTCCTCCCTTATCCTAGAAATAATTCTTTTAAATAGCTAACTTAGCCCGTCACGAGGACGAAATTCAAGAAGAGCCTGCTGCTCACGCACTTTCCCTTTGCTTCGGGCAAGAAAGAATGGGCGAACGTCCGAGTGAAATCAAAGGTTAAACAATTCCGACGATTTACAAATTGCAATCCCTTCCAAACGGTGTATTCCACTGTTCTCACACCCGTCGAGCACCGTATGTTTTTTTGTTCTCCTCAAAGGGGGTGTGGGGTGGGGTGGTTCGGGGAGTTTGGAAGTTGGAGGGTTGGGGGTCGTACAGGTGTTGAGGCTCATGCTTCGTCCCTTAAACCCACTTCCTGCTCTTCCGCCGCAAAAATCCCTTCTCTCGGTCCGCTTATTGTTTCGCTGCTCGCTTTCCTCCCATTCCATACTCTGCTCTTAATTAATATATATAATTCTGTATATATATACTTTGTTCCTCCGTAGTCCGCCTAAAACTGTCTCAGTGAAAGCTCGTTCCTAATTCATTAAATAAATTACGTAGCATCTCCCTTCTCGAGTGTACTCGAAGAATCGTGAGACGTATGTATATATATATACTATGTATCTCAGTGCGATCGACAATGTAGCTCATCTTTCCACGCAGTGGTTGGTTTACTTGTTGGTTTCTGTATCAGTATCCTTTATTAGATTTCAATTATATCCGCCGGTCCCGTGAATGTCAATTTCTTTAGTTAGTGGTCGGTACGGTTTCGCTCCCTCGTGAATTTGCAACATCCTACCTAGTATATAGCTGGTCGTTAATTACTTTGTCAATAAATAATACATAAATACAGTAGGTACATACTTCTCTCGGGTAATCTCACCACTCGTCTCGCTTTACTTACTGTCCGTTTACTGACTTACTGCTCGCTTCCTTCTCCCTCAATTAAACAGCCTCTCTAATTCGATCTTTAATTCGCTTTCGCTTCCGTGCAATCTTTCTGGGTTTCGCTCCTTCTCCTTATCATTTCGTTAATCGGGCGAAGCATGCATCTCCCGTCTCGCACACTGCGGTTTCCTTCCCCTTGCGCGTTAATAAGCATCCGTCCGATGACGATGACGATGTGTCGAGGGCGCTCGTAACAGTCGCAGTAAATATCGCAGTAGTAATAATAATTAATAAGAGTGACATTAATAATTGTTACTCGCAACTCTGTGATAATAATTCGAGCTCTAATCTGCGACTGGCGCATTTCTAGATAACAATATCGACGTCTACTTCCTTCGTATTTGTAAACTGTCTCTCTCGCAAACGCCAATCTGAAGTGTGGGCTGGTGGTGGTTCAAGCGCAGCGCAACGTAATCAACTTCACACCCTGGTTCGTCCTTAATTAGAATGCCCCGGGGGCTCGCCGTTGCGAACGAACCACGCGCAGGGATTAACTTAATTAAGTAGGTGGACTTAAAGCAGAGTCTGCAAGGCGTAAATGAAATTCCGGCTGGTCGAAGAAAAGCTGCTGTAAAGGGCGGTACAAAACTTACTAACTAGAGAGTCAGCAACACTCGGGACTAACCAAGTAATCGTAAGAGTAAACTGATCGTCCTTCCACTTCATTGTGGTCTCTTTCACTGGATCGGGTTGTCACCCGATAGTCAGGATTCTCACGATTCCTACGGCACACGTAGGAATCCATAGTGATACGATACTCTTGCTCGGCAAGAGTCATATTCGTTACTGGCAGTCCTGCCAGAGTCGTCCTGAAACATCCTTCCAAGACTTCTTTCTCCATTCTCATCACTGGTGAACTTTTGCTCACTATCACGGAGCTTTGGACAGACTTTCGCTCGCGAGCGACAAGTCAGTTTAATTAACAAGCTCATTTCAATTCTTGTCACAGAGGTCGACGAGACCTCCATAATTGAGTGGTTCACCTTTGCAGTTGCTACTTTCGGTAATTCAAGCTTAGGGAAGAATTTCCCTGCTTGTAGCAAGGCTTTTCACACCTTCGTCAATCTCGAACGCTCCGTAGATCGAGCTCGATAACGCTCATTGAAGTAGAATTTACAAGGCCTAACGCTTCGCAACATAAAAGTAACAAGTACATGCCACGAGATTTCATCTTAAGTCAGATCTTCGTGAATTTCCCCCCCGGCGAATTTACGAGGAGCTGTGAGCATGTTTGGCTTTAACGTACATAGATGCAACATATAAACCTATCGTTAACGCACACGAATATAATCATTCGTTGGACATACACGACGACTTTTGTACAAGCATCATCAGCGCGACACATCTAGAACAAGCTATCAGCTGCGGTCTGCTTAGATAGAGCTTCCTCTATAAAACATCAATAATCCTTGTTATCGTTACATCGAAGTAATCATCTGCATTATCCTAGCACTCGTCATCGCCATCGTCATCCTTCCCACTAATCACCGTATCATCGAGCACGCTCGTCGTATTTCCCGGCCCTTCGGCTCTAACGCTTCCTTCAGTTGGCAGAGGAGTAAGTACAAAATGTGAAATCGCTCTTAGCAAACCTTCCCATCCGATCTCTCAGGAGACAGTTTCTCGATCCGAATCCGAAGTAGCCCCATGCGCGGAGTGACACGTGTTTCAACGAATAACGTACGGCCAGTTAATGAACCTGGAGATCATTGGATTTCTTTCGGCTATCGGTTGCGCACGACCCTGCACATCACCCGCTCGCCCCGGAACTTCTCATCATCGATACGACGCCGGTAATACCGCCGCTATTCCGCTTCTCGTCCTTGGACGCCAAGAGGTGCGTTTTAAGGTCGAGCATTTCCTTGTAGATTCGAAAGGTATTACATATTTCCCCCTGCTGTGAACTGTTATTATACCGTGATGCCTCTAAAAGATAGCTAAAAACAGATTGATTGGAGGAGCGAGCATCGCTGTCTGCTGGAAAGTGGACATCCCTCGTGAGGGAAGAGCGTGGCCAACACAGGGATGGTCGTCCTCGTGAACTTATCGAACGTGGACTGTGTCCATTGGATGGATGTTTCGCGAGTTTTACAATAATCACCCCTCCGCTAGGTCATCCTTTCATCGGCGAGGATTCATCGATGCATTCGCCTAGATCTGGCAACCCCTACGCGGGTCGCAGCCTCGCCATTCGCTTTTAGGTCTTGCACACCTCTCGAGTCGACTGGACTCGCGTATCTCTATTTCTCTACGATATAGAAACACGACACAGAGAACTCCTATCTAGTATCTCCCGATGTAAATAGTCATTGACTCTATGCACGAATAGACAATTACGACGAGAAAGTGATCGGTAACAACGAGGAGGGGGGAGTTTTTTTTTTTTGGTTTGTTACTTCTTGGATGTAGATCCTTACAAGCTCGAAATAGACTTTAAGATCGCTTTGGACGATAGCGTCGCGCGTCATTCAATCGCGTGGTGTGTGATCGAATTCATAGGAAATGTTCGAGGTTCGTCATTGCCGTCTCTGTTCGATTTTCTAGGGTACACCTTGCGCCAGGCGTGCGCTGGCGCCCGTGATGACGTACTTCCCCATCTGGTATCGAGACTCCGTGGTAAACTGATACACAGTGAAACTCTACGCGGTGCTGTTTTAAGCGGCAGCTGTGTCGAGAATAGTAAAAGGAGTAATTTAAGATGGTTTTTGGGTGGGTGGGTGAGGGGACCAATGAAAACCGTTGGGTTCAGCTCCCCGGTATCAGTGGGAGGTACGTGTCGCCCGAGGTCAGGAGTCGCGCTTTGGGAATTTGAATATCCTAGGTCAATTTGTTAGGTATCTAATAGAGAGATTGTCCCAGGCCGTGACACTTGCGAACACTCGACTTACACTAGGAAATCGTGGCCTCTTCCGATCCTCTACTCGCACCCTCCTCCACGCCGGTCTCCATGTCCTTCCCAGAGGGTTCCAGTGGATACGTTATACTATTTATTTAGTTCGCTGGTAGTATATGCTGCCCTTGTTTTGTTTGAGCAATGACCAAGTCAACAAGTGGCTCCCATTAATGGAATTGTCCGTGTAGAAATATAAAGGTCGACTAGCCAAGTGCATCTAAGACCGCGTGTGTTTGGTGATACGTCGTGAGACTCTAGGTCGGCTTTAGAAAATAGGCTCTTCATCCATTCGGTATGATGCCACGCTTTGCTTTATGCCTCTCTCCCTTTCTCTCTCTCTTTCTCTAACTTTACCTTCGAATCCAGTCTCTAGTACGGGAAGGAACATGGAGTCCTCGGCGAAGCTGGGTGTTCCCCGATTCCTCATCAAGTGAGTAGTAGAGGGACGCCTCCGATGGATTAATTGTGACCGGCTATTGGTTGCTTTTATGCTCCTAGACTACGTAGATCGCGAAGATAGCAGGCCACGACGTGACAGTCTTGTATTCGAAATGCCTTCGTCTTAGGAAGTCCTGAAATTCAGGCGTCGCTAGACGGGACGGTGAACCGAGCTGCGATAAACACTCGAGATCCTTGGTTTGTGGGGGATGAGTCCAGATGCGATGTGCTGGCGCGTTCTGGACACCGCTCAGAACTCGACTATTACGGCTGAGCAGGCTGCCATTCCCTAGAACTCGAGTCGGTAGGCACTGCAGCTAGTGTCGTGGTCCTGAAGGTTGATGCTGCATCGAGATGCTGAAGGTGATAGATCGATGTGGTTCGCTGTGAGGGCTTCCTCGTTATCCGTGATCCAGTAGCCCAGAGTATCCGTGTCGTATGTGGGAATCATTGTGACCTCTGTAAAAGACCAATTACAAACATCAAATCACATTAATATTCCAATAAAGTTAAAATCAAAGAAGGAAATTCTGTAATTGGATATAAATTTAATTACTTATTGATTTAATGTACTAATATTATAATATTTGAGAATCATACCAAGGTCCTTGTCTTCCCAAGTTTTCTTAGCTTCCAGAAGTGCGTCGTACACTTCCCGGCTGGGTTCCGTGCCGCTGAATACGTAATATCTCGCGCGAACTCTCTTGAAGAATTCCAGCGACGTGTAATAAGAATTGCCATGATGGGGCACGTAAGTTAGATCAACGTAAACCGGCTGGACTTTGTTTTTCGAGTCTTTCGCCTTCTTCTCATTTTTGCCGGGGCTTTCCGAGCGCTTCTTATTCTTCAGATTCTCTGACATCACTTTCTTGGTTTGTTTTCGCTCTTTCTTCGGGGTGCCCGGAACTCCTTTGTTCGAAACTTCGTTCGTGACAGGAGCAGGCGACGGTAGCCTCAGTGGTTCACCCCAGCTGCTGGTTACATCAAAGTTAAGAGTGCTAGAACTTGGTTCGCTGGATCTCGACGCGTGCGACGGTCCCTTCAAGTTGAACTTCTCAGGGGGTGTGGGAGAAGGAAGACCCAATGGTGTGTCCCAACCACTCAATGGATCCTTCTTGCTGTCGTCCTTGCTGTCATCTTTGTCGTCTTTCGAATCGTCGGAGGTTTGTGGTCTGAGACTACCGTTCGTATACCTTTGCGTAATATCACTGCCGAATGATTCGTCGGATTCCCTGGATTCCATCAAAGCTTTCTCGAAATCGAGGTCGCCCTTGTCCAAGTACTTCTTGCCAGTCTTCTCTTCGTAACCGCCAGCATATTCCTTCTCCACTGTAAACTTCTTGAAGGTAAAGTCACCTTGAATCGGAATTGGATCGCTCTTGTGCAATGCGCTTGTCTCGGGTGGAACTGCTGGAAGTTCCCCGTAGAAACTGCTGCTCATCGCTGCGATTGGGAAATCGACTGGTTTCCCTTCCGATTTGCCTGATGAGCCAGTTCCTTCTTCACTGGAATGGCCTACTTTCGAAGCCTCCTTGTCACTTGAATCCTCCGCGTCCGGACTGCCACTTCTTTGGAGTTCCGAGGATTTGATGCTGCCAATGATGCTGCTGATCGCTGATTCAGCGGCATCCTTGCTCGGCAGACTGTCGTCTACTTTGACGTCAGTCTTCTCTGCCAGGATGACAGTTTCTCCTTTCTCGTTTGTAGCTTCCGTCACTTCACGGATGGTTGTGACGATTTCTCCGTCATCGGACACTGTCTTTGTTGTGGTAATGATCGTCCTGATTACTTCGCCGGATCTGAATCCTTCCGGAGTGCCTGTTAATGATCTGCCTTCTGATCTTCTGTCCGGGGTGGATCTGCCTGATACATGCGCCTGAGCGCTCTCACGAAGCAGTGGCGATGCTGGCACTTCCGGGGTGGACTTGCCTGACGCGGCTTTGTCATCGGCAATGACGCTGCGAATTAATTCTGACACCGGATGTTCGGATTTCATCTCCTGCTTGGTGTCTGTCTTGCTTGATTCGTATAAAGTCTTCACTTCTGCCGGAATGTCGGAAGTGACACTGGCAATTGTCTCTTTAATGATCTTCTCAGTCTTTGAGGATTCAGTCGTCTTGGTTTCGCTCGATGTTTTACTGGTTTCGATGAGTTTATCCAGCATTTCTTGACTGTCGACTGTGTCATTGCTTTCTTCGACATCTTTGGTGGTAGTCACTTTGCCATCTGGTCCGGTAATAGTTGTAACTGTGGTGACAATTCTCTTAACATCGGCGCTTGTAAGAGTCTCGGACTTGTCGTCGGCTGTCTTCTCGGACTCCAACAAAGCAGTCTTCGCGTAATCTTCCGGAAGTTCTTCGGTAACAATCGTCTTAGTAGTCTTTCTTGTTATGGTTTCGACGATTCCAGACTTTCCTTCCTCAGTAATGATCTTCTTAATGGAATCGCCCTCTTTAGTATCCTTTGCTTCGTCTTCTGGTATGACTATTTCACGCTTGATCACCTTTGTGATCACTTCCGGCTCGCCCTGTTCGATTATCTCACGTTTCACCACTTTCGTGATTACTTCGGGCTCGGTTTGCTCGACAATTTCCTTCTTGATGATCTTGGTAATTGTCTCTGGCTCTTCTTCCACTTCGATAGCAGACTTCACTGTCTTTGTAATGACTTCCGCGGATGTAGATGTATCCTTGGCATGTTCTGCAGGTTTATCCAATTGTACACTGTCGCGTTTAGTTTCTGGTGCCGGTTTCTCGGTTGCTTCGGGAATTTCCGGAGCGCCGATCTTGCTTTCCTTTAGAATAGTTACTACTTGTGTAGTTGCCAAACCTTCGGTTGTCGAGGTCGTTGTCTTTGTCACTTGAGTGGTCACTGAAGAGGAAGTGGTTGTCACGATTGATGTAACATCGTATTTTGATCCTACTTTATCCTCCGGCTTCGCAACACCTGCTGATTCGGACATCGAATCAGGTGTATCAACGCGTCCTAAATCAGGTGTCGATTTTCCTGACAAAGTAGTTATGTGAGTCGTACGAATTTCTGTCATCCCTCCAACGAACGCTTTACGGAACTGGCTTTCGTATTCGGGATATCCACTCATTTTATATTCATAAGGAGACCCTCGCGAGTCTTCAGTCATCCTGTATCCTGATTCCGGTGATTTACCATAGCGATATTCTTCTCTGCTGAAGCTTTCATCGTGTTCATCCTCCTGATAGATTTCTGCGTCAATGACAGTCTCCCTGATTAATTTCTTCTTCACGATTATTTCTTCAATGATTTCTAGAATAATATATCGCGGTATCGAAGTCTTTATAATTATTTCCTCGAGAATTTCCTCGGTGATCTTTCTTCCCTTCTTGATGTACTCTTCTTCGAGGAGTTTTTCAATTTCGGTCCTCTTCTCTTCCGAGATTGAGATTTCCTCATCGATGTGAGGTTCGGAACGGGTTGGACTGCCGGGTGTTGATTTGTCCGAAGCGATAGATTCTTGGCTGGAAGTGCGGCTTCGGAAACCTTCTGTGAAGTCTCTGCCGTATTGATCGTAGTCCATTGGAGAGATTTTCTGCTCTTTGCTGTCGGGTTTGCCTTCTTCGCTGGTACTCTTGCGTTTCGAGTCCTTTGTCTCTTCTTCCTTGAAGGAATCTGGTCTCTTTGCCTGTGCTTCTTCAATGTCCTCGTCAATTACCGAACTCCTTGGTACGTTTCTTCTTATGATGATTTCCTCGATGATCGTGATAAGAATATATCGTGGCACAGATTTCTGCTTTGATATTTCGTCCAGAATCTGCATGGTTATCTTCCTGTTTCTGGTGATGTATTCGTCTAAGATAAACTTCTCGACATCGGCTTTCTTCTGGGGTTCAAGTGTCTCTTCTTCGGGTTTCTCTTCCTCGTCGCCTTCTTCTTCTGGTTCCTCACCCGCGAAATCGAAGACGGTTTCTCTACGAAGTTTTCTTTGCTCGATGATCTCCTCGATGATGTCCATTATCATGAATTCAGGCACCGAGTAGGTCATGACCAGTTTTTCGATAAGAGAAAGGGAAATCTTTCTCTTCTTGTTGACATACCAGGCGATGGTAGATTTCAGGTGGTCCATTCTTTCTTCTGTGTTAAGTTTTGCGATTTCTTCTTCATCTTCAACTTGCTCAATCTTGGTAGTACGCATTTCTTCTTCTTTCTCATCCAATTCTTCCTTTTCTAGTAATTTCTTGTCTTCGGCTTGCTCCAAAGAAGCTTCCAGTTCTTCGTGGAGAGTCAGTTTTTCAGGGATTTTATCGTCGTACAAGCTGGCTGCTCTAGATCGGCCCAAAGGTGTTTTCTCACCTGTGTCAAAGAGACTGTGCGACCTGGACCGATCTTTGGGAGTCTTCTCGCCTGTGGGCGACTCCGCCCTCGAAGATCTAATGTCAGTTATGTCAGTTTCAGGAGATTTTCCAACATCTTCGCCCTTAGAACTCAAAGGACTGATTTTGGATTTTAGATCCGCATCAGCAGCTGTGTCTGATGCCAATTTCAGAGAGTCTGCAATGTCTGACTTGTCGCTAATGATGCTTAATGATCGTGGTTTGCGAGAAAGTACTTCTGGCTCTTCGTGTTCCTCGGGTTTAGTCGGTGATCCTTTGTCAGATGTTTCAGAGGCAACTGATTTATCACCAGCAATGCTTGGTGATCGAGATTTGTCCAGTGCGTCTTCAAAATGATCCGGTTTCGAATCGTCAAGCTTGTCGGAAGTTGTAGGTGATTTTGCTTTCTCACTGACGATACTCGGCGATCGAGATTTATCAATGACATCTTTCAAGTCTACTTGTTCTGCAGCAATGCTTGGTGATTTCGATTTGTCTGCTGGTTCCTTTTGGTCTGGAACACTCACCAGACTGGCTGATCGGGACTTGTCGGCAAGTTCTTCGGTTATATCTTTCGAGTCAACTTTGTCTCCGACAATGCTCGGTGATTTGGATCCGTCGACTGATTTCTTGTCGTCGGCAACACTGGGAGACCTTGACTTGTCAATAGGTAGTTCTGGTTTGGTGGTTGTGTCTGGTGTTGGGGACTTCGACTTTTCTTTCTCATCCGCTACGTCGCGAATCGGAGTCGGAGACTTACTTTTGTCAGCAGGCACTTCGGATTTATCGGAAACGCTAGGAGAGACTGCTTTCTCGTGTTCTGCTTTGTGATCCTCTTTGATGCTCGGTGATCTCGATTTATCTGCAGGAACTTCTTTCTCTTCCGGTGATTCGGGTTTCTTCTCCTCGGATTTGTCACTAGTTATGCTTGGCGATTTGCTTCTGTCGACGGATTCCTTTACGTCATCGGCGACAGGAGATTTTGCCTTGTCCAGTGGTTCCTTTTGTTCGCTTGTTGCGCTGACGAAACTTAAAGATCGTGATTTGTCTGTTATGTCCTCGGAAACTTCCTTCAAGTCTGGTTTCTCTGCTGCCACACTTGGCGACTTGTCACCAGTGGCACTGACGAGACTGGCTGAACGGGATTTGTCTGTTGTGTCTTCAGCAACATCTTTCAAGTCAGGTTTCTCTGCTGCTATGCTTGGTGACTTGTCACCAACTGCACTGGCAAGACTGGCTGATCGAGATTTGTCTGTTGCGTCTTCAGCAACATCTTTCAAGTCAGGTTTTTCTGCTGCCACACTTGGCGACTTGTCACCAATAGCACTGGCAAGACTCGGAGATCGAGATTTGTCTGCTACGTCTTCAATAACATCCTTCAAGTCGGGTTTCTCTGCTGCCACACTTGGTGATTTGTCACCAACAACACTGGCAAGACTCGGTGATCGAGATTTGTCTGCTACATCTTCAATAACATCCTTCAAGTCGGGTTTCTCAGCTGCTACACTTGGTGATTTGTCACCAATAACACTAGCAACACTGGGTGATCGTGATTTGTCTGCTGCATCTTCAATGACTTCTTTTAGGTCTGGTTTATCTCCTGCTGTACTTGGGGTCTTCGATCGGTCGGCCGATTCCTTGTCAGTCGGTGCACTAACGACACTCGGTGATCGAGATTTCTCAATTTCTTGGTCAATCACATCTTTTGAATCTGACTTTTCTACACTAGGTGATTTGGAACCATCCACGGATTCCTTGGTGTCTTGCGAAGCAACGTCTTTCAAGTCAGGTTTCTCTTCAGTAACGCTGGGAGATTTAGACTTATCCGCTGGTTCTTTGATTTCACCAATTGTACTGGCGATGCTGGGAGTTCTGGACTTAGCTGCCGGTTCTCCAATCAAGTCCTTCGAATCTGATTTTTCCTCAGCAACGCTTGGACTCTTGGATCGATCGACAGGTTCTTTAGATTCTCCTACAGTACTTGCCACGCTGGGAGACCTGGATTTTTCCAGGACCTGTTCGGCAGTATCTTTATCTGCTTTGAGTTTATCAACTTCCTCTGTGGTGCTGACGATGCTTGGAGTTCTTGATTTTCCAGGCAATTCCTCAGCCACATCTTTCAAGTCTGGCTTTTCCTCAGTGACACTTGGTGACTTGGATTTGTCCGATTCTTTGGGCGCTCCTGTAGTACTTACTACGCTGGGGCTCCTTGATTTGTCCATTGGTTCATCCGCAAGTTCTTTGACGTCCAGTTTCTCTCCAGCAATGCTCGGAGACTTAGACCGTTCAGCCGGTTCGACTGCACTTACAAAACTTTCCGATCGGGATTTCTCTGCTGGTTCTGTCGCACTAATTATACTTTGGGATCGTGATTTATCCGATGGTTCCTCAGCGACATCTTTCAAGTCTGATTTGTCGCCGGCGATGCTCGGAGATTTCGATTTGTCTCCTGGTTCTTTTGAATCGCCTACTGCGCTGCTTACACTAGCTGACCTTGACTTATCCAGGGGTTGCTCGAGTTCTGCGAGGTCCACTTTGTCACCAGACACGCTCGGTGATTTGGAACGATCTGCCGGTGTTACTTTGTCGATGTGGTCTTGTATTGTTGTTGTGTCAATTTTGTCTTCTACAATGCTGGGTGCAGCATCAGCACCCTTTTTGTCGTCGGATTTGGTACTGCTCACGCTGGGAGATCGACTTCTCTCAGCATCCTCTGGTTTTCCTAATAAACCTGGTGATGGTTCTTTTTCTGAGGGCTCCTTGTGTTCACTTGTGACGCTAGCGATGCTGGCAGATCTTGATTTTGTCAAATCGTCAATTTTCTTCTCGTCGATAGTCGGTTCTTTTGCTTCGGATTTCTTCTCTTCCGATTTGTCACTTTCTACACTTGGAGATTTACTTCTTTCAGCAGGGGTCTCAGACTTTTCGGAAATTGTAGGCGATTTCGCCTTGTCAATTGATTCCTTTTGTTCGCTTGTTACACTTGCAATGCTTGGTGATCGAGATTTGATGACTTGCTCTTCAGATACGTCCTTCAAGTCTGGTTTGTCACTGGCAATGCTGGGAGATTTTGATTTTTCAGAAGGTTCCTTTGGTTCCTCTGTGGTGGTTGGGACACTTGGTGATCGTGATTTATCTGCTGTCGGTGGTTCTACATCTTTCAGATCAACTTTTTCATCAGCTACACTTGGCGGCTTCGATCCTTCGATCGATTTGTCTTCCTTTTCTGGACTGGGTGATTTTGCCTTTTGATCGGCAGTGACGCTTGCGATGCTTGGTGATCTTGATTTGTCGATTGCGGTTTCGACATCTTTCAAGTCTGCTTTTTCTGTAGTTACGCTTGGTGTTTTCGAACGATCGTCCGATTCTTTGGGTTCAGTTGTTACTTCAGGTTTGTCAGAAACTTCTACGTCCTTCATGTCAATTTTCTCTCCTACAATACTTGGAGGCTTTGAACCAGTGACTGATCCTTTTTCCTCAGATTTTTCACTTGTAATGCTTGGAGATTTACTACGGTCAATTTGTTCTTCAGTCTTTTCTGGCGAAGGAGACTTGGCTTTGTCACTATCTTTATGTTCACTTATCGAACTTACGATGCTTGCGGATCGAGATTTGTCGGTTGGTTCTTGAACATCCTTTAAATCGGGTTGTTCACTTGCAACGCTTGGAGATTTCGATTTGTCGGCTTTGTCGTCCTTTTCTTGCTCCTCTGCTTTGACTTCACTCACACTTAGTCGCTTCTCGGCTTCAACAGTTACACTTGCAATGCTTGCCGAGCGCGATTTGTCAACTTGATCGGATACTTCTTTTAAGTCTGGTTTTTCATCAGTGACACTTGGGGATTTGGATGGTGCCTTTTCGATCGAGGCATCTTTCTCTTCAGACTTTTCTCGGTCTGGACTCGGTGACTTCGCTTTCTCTTCTGGTACTGGTGATTTTTCTTTATCAGCAGCAATTGGTGACTTCTCTTTATCGTCAGGCACTGGTGATTTTTCTTTTTCGTCCTTTACTGGTGACTTCTCCTTGACATCAGCCACTGGAGATTTTTCCTTCTCGTCCTTCACTGGTGACTTCTCTTTGACATCAGCCACTGGCGACTTTTCTTTGTCGTCAGCAATTGGTGACTTCTCTTTCTCTTCAGGAACCGGGGATTTCTCTTTAGCATCAGTTACTGGTGACTTTTCTTTCTCTTCAGGAACTGGGGATTTCTCTTTAGCATCAGCTACCGGCGATTTTTCTTTCTCATCAGGTACAGGTGACTTTTCCTTCTCGTCTGGTGTTGGTGATTTTGCTTTCTCATCAGGAACCGGAGATTTCTCTTTAGTATCAGTTACTGGAGACTTTTCTTTCTCATCAGCAACCGGCGATTTTTCTTTAGCTTCAGCAACTGGAGATTTCTCTTTCACATCAGGCACGGGTGATTTTTCCTTCTCGTCTGGTACTGGCGATTTTTCTTTCTCTTCTGCTACTGGTGACTTTTCCTTTTCATCAGGAACCGGAGATTTCTCTTTAGCATCTGCTACTGGTGACTTTTCTTTTTCATCAGGAATCGGCGATTTTTCTTTAGCATCAGCAACTGGAGATTTCTCTTTCTCATCAGCGACTGGCGATTTTTCTTTAGCATCAGCAACTGGAGATTTCTCTTTCTCATCAGCCACTGGCGATTTTTCTTTAACATCAGGCACGGGTGATTTTTCCTTTTCATCTGGTACTGGAGATTTCTCTTTGACATCTGCTACTGGTGACTTTTCCTTGTCATCAGGAACCGGGGATTTTTCTTTAGCATCAGCTACTGGTGATTTTTCTTTTTCATCGGGAACCGGCGACTTTTCTTTAGCATCAGTAACTGGAGACTTCTCTTTCTCTTCAGCTACCGGTGACTTTGCTTTCTCATCAGGCACAGGTGACTTTTCCTTTTCGTCTGTTACGGGTGATTTTTCTTTCTCATCTGCTATTGGTGACTTCTCCTTTTCAGATGGTACTGGTGACTTTTCTTTCTCATCAGGAACCGGCGATTTTTCTTTAGCATCAGTAACTGGAGACTTCTCTTTCTCTTCAGCTACCGGTGACTTTGCTTTCTCATCAGGCACAGGTGATTTTTCCTTTTCGTCTGCTACGGGTGATTTTTCTTTCTCATCTGCTATTGGTGACTTCTCCTTTTCAGATGGTACTGGTGACTTTTCTTTCTCATCAGGAACCGGAGATTTTTCTTTAGCATCAATAATTGGAGACTTCTCTTTCTCATCAGGCACAGGTGACTTTTCCTTTTCGTCTGCTACTGGCGTCTTTTCTTTGTCGTCGACCACAGGCGACTTTTCCTTCGCGTCTGGTACTGGTGATTTTTCTTTTACATCGGGTACTGGCGATTTCGCTTTCTCATCAGGCACAGGTGATTTTTCCTTCTCGTCTGCTACTGGCGATTTCTCTTTTTCATCGGCTACTGGCGACTTTTCCTTTTCAGCAGCTACTGGTGATTTCTCCTTCTCATCTGGTACAGGAGACTTCTCTTTAGCATCAGCTACCGGCGACTTTTCCTTCTCATCGGGTACTGGTGATTTTTCCTTTTCATCAGCCACTGGTGACTTCTCTTTGACATCGGGAACTGGTGACTTTTCTTTATCGGCAGCCGCTGGCGATTTTTCCTTCTCGTCTGCTACTGGCGATTTCTCTTTTTCATCGGCTACTGGTGACTTTTCTTTTTCAGCAGCCTCTGGTGATTTCTCCTTCTCATCTGGTACTGGAGATTTATCTTTAACATCGGCTACAGGCGACTTTTCCTTCTCGTCTGCAACTGGAGATTTTTCCTTCTCTTCTGCGACTGGCGACTTCTCCTTGACATCAGCTACTGGTGACTTTTCCTTTTCAGCAGCAACTGGTGATTTTTCCTTCTCATCTAGGACTGGAGACTTCTCCTTTTCAGATGGTACAGGAGACTTTTCCTTCTCGTCTGCAACTGGAGATTTTTCTTTTTCATCAGCCACTGGCGACTTTTCCTTCTCGTCAGCCACTGGTGATTTTTCTTTCTCGTCTGCAACGGGTGATTTTTCTTTTTCGTCGGATACTGGCGACTTCTCTTTCACATCGGATACTGGGGACTTTTCCTTTTCGTCAGCCACTGGCGACTTCTCCTTCTCTTCTGGCACTGGAGACTTCTCTTTGACATCAGCTACTGGTGATTTTTCCTTCTCATCTGGTACTGGAGATTTTTCTTTGACATCAGCTACTGGCGACTTCTCTTTCTCATCGGCTTCTGGCGACTTTTCTTTTTCAGAAGCTACTGGCGACTTCTCCTTCTCTTCTGGTACTGGAGATTTCTCTTTGACATCAGTTACTGGTGATTTTTCCTTCTCTTCTAGGACTGGAGACTTCTCCTTTTCAGATGGTACAGGAGATTTTTCCTTCTCGTCTGCAACTGGAGATTTTTCTTTTTCATCAGCCACTGGCGACTTTTCCTTCTCGTCAGCCACTGGTGATTTTTCTTTCTCATCTGCAACGGGTGATTTTTCTTTTTCGTCGGATACTGGCGACTTCTCTTTCACATCGGATACTGGGGACTTCTCCTTTTCGTCAGCTACTGGCGACTTCTCTTTCTCTTCTGGCACTGGAGACTTCTCTTTGACATCAGCTACTGGCGATTTCTCCTTCTCATCTGGTACTGGAGATTTTTCTTTGACATCAGCTACTGGCGACTTCTCCTTCTCTTCTGGCACAGGAGATTTTTCTTTCGCATCAGCTACTGGCGATTTTTCCTTCTCATCTGCTACTGGAGACTTCTCTTTTTCAGATGGTACAGGAGATTTCTCTTTGACATCAGTTACTGGTGACTTCTCCTTCTCCTCTGCAACTGCAGATTTTTCTTTTTCATCAGCAATTGGCGACTTTTCCTTTTCGACAGCTTCAGGTGATTTTTCCTTCGCGTCTGCAACAGGTGATTTTTCTTTTTCGTCAGCTACTGGCGACTTCTCCTTCTCCTCTACTGCTGGAGATTTCTCTTTAACATCAGCTACCGACGATTTCTCTTTTTCATCAGGCACTGGTGATTTTTCTTTAACATCGGTTACTGGCGATTTCTCCTTGACATCAGCTTCAGGCGATTTTTCTTTATCGTCAGGTACTGGTGATTTTGCTTTGTCGTCAGGAATAGGTGATTTCTCTTTAACATCAGCTACCGGTGACTTTTCTTTGTCATCGGCTACTGGAGACTTTTCTTTTTCATCCGCTACCGGAGATTTCTCTTTATCGTCAGGTACTGGCGACTTTGCCTTCTCATCAGGAACAGGTGATTTCTCTTTGTCATCAGACACTGGTGATTTTTCCTTCTCATCAACAGTAGGCGACTTATCAGCTATGCTAGGTGTCCTGGATTTATCAGTGGTCACTTCTAATTTCTCATCAATAATACTGGCTGATCTGGATTTATCCAATAGCACTTGTTCTGCTTGGATCGATTCCTTTCTATCAGTGACACTAGCAATGCTTGGAGACCGCGATTTTTCTATTGCTGATTCAACATCTTTGAGTTCAGCTGGTTCTCCAGCAATGCTCGGAGACTTTTCCTTTTCAGTTATGTCTTTCAAATCGACTTTTTCTTCTGTCACACTTGGGGACTTGGAACGATCAATTTCCTTCTTCTCTTCAGACTTGTCCGAAGGTGGTGATGGAGATT
This sequence comes from Ectemnius continuus, assembly GCA_910591665.1. Taxonomy (NCBI): domain Eukaryota; kingdom Metazoa; phylum Arthropoda; class Insecta; order Hymenoptera; family Crabronidae; genus Ectemnius; species Ectemnius continuus. Next base: position 5,096,924 of record OU342867.1, read on the forward strand.
TAGGCTTGTCAATACGTCCTTCATCCGCTGGCTCACTTATTATGCTTGGTGATCGAGATTTCTCAACTTCGGGTTCTTTCAAGTCGATGGTACTTGGTGGTTCAACAGCTTCTTTCGATGGTTCGGGTTTCTCACTGACAATACTTGGTGATCGTGACTTGTCATCAAGTTTCTCAGCAGTCAAGCTAGGTGTCCTCGATTTTACACTGGCTTTTTCATCCAAGTCTGCTTCCGAGGGTTTCTCGTCTGTGACACTTGGCGATTTCGATTTAATTTCTTCCTTTTCTACCGATGGCGATTTGTCGCCAACGATGCTTGGTGAACGAGATTTTTCAATGGGTTCTTTCTCATCAATCTTTTCACTCAATATTGATGATTTCCTGCGTTCAGCTAAATCCTTTTCATCCGGTTTCTCACTGACAATACTTGGAGTTCTGGACTTCTGAATTGTTTCTTCTTCTTCTTTCGCTTTGTCGCTGACAATGCTTGGCGATCTGGTTTTTTCCATTGGTTCCAAAGCATCCTTTTCCTCTGGCTTTTCACTTGCGATGCTCGGCGATCGGGATTTCTCGGAAACTTTGTCCTCCGCATCACTTAATTTCTTCTCATCGATTGATTCTCCGGCTATGCTTGGGGATTTCGATCGGTCACCTTCCTTTACGTCACTCTTTTCAGTGGCGATGCTTGGTGATCGAGATTTCTCAATTGACTTTTCATCAATCTCCCTTTCTTCAGCTGGTTTAATCTTATCGTCGACATCAGCGTGAACTTCTTCCTTCTCAGGAGATTTTTCTTTGGCCGCCACTTCTTCCGATGGCTTTTCATCTTTTTCAGGGATGTCTTTTGGTACTTTATCAGTTGGACTGGGTGTCTTCTCTTTTTCCAGTGGTTGTGTTACTTCAGCTTTCACAGGTTCTTCAAGTTTTGCTACTTCTTCGCTTGCTTTGTCTACAGGCGATTTTGCAAAAATAGTTTCTGCTGGTGACACGTCTTCCGAGCGAACTGATTCAGGGGACTTTGGTCCAGTTATGTCCAAAGCTTTGTCAGTTTTCAAGTCTGCGATTGTTTTGTCTGGTTTTGCTTCCTCCAGTTTTTCTTCAGGCGTCTTTGCCTTTTCTTCCACTTTTTCTGGTACGACAGTTTCTTTTTCAGGACTTGCTGCCTTTTCAGGGGTAGGCGATTTCTCTTTCTCTGGCTTAGGCGCGACGGGTTCGATGGGAGATTTCTCCTTTTCGTCTTTTTCACTTACAACTTCCAATGGAGATTTTGGTTTCTCGGCAACTTCTGCTTGAGGAGATAATTTAACTGCCTCTGCTTCGGAAACAGGTGTGACAGCTTCGTCTTCCTTAGCCTTGGGGACATCCATTTTTTCCAGGCTGTCTTCGAGATCTGATTCTCTAGTTTGGGATGGTGATTTGTCAAGACTGTCTTCTGAAGTTACTTTTCCAATATCTTTGGACTTCTCTGACAAACTGTCTTTTTCTGGTGTGCTAATTTCTGATTGCAAGGAATCTTTGTCCAATAATAATGAGTCCTTGTCGGGTGTAGACTTTACTGAAGTTTCCTTCAGTGAATCTTCTGGCGTGACAGATTTCCTGAAAGTGATGCTACCACTGGCACAAATCTCAGTTTCGTGGCCACCATCTTCGCTGCTGGCTGTTACGAGCATTCTTCTGACAGTTCCTTCATCAGTGGAAGGAGAAACTGCTAAGGCCACCTTTTCTTCAGGTTTGGCAGGTTCGGCGTCTTTTTCAGGGGTCTTTTCTTTCACTTCGGCGACTTCAACTTTGGGTTCTTCTTTGATACTTTCTTTTCTTGATGGTACTTCATCGATAGTTTCAGGCACCTTCTCTTCCTTCTCATCCTTTTCTTCTTTTTGTACCTCATCTTCGGGTTTTTTAATCTCTTCGATCATTTCTGGTTTAGGCTCAGCTGGTCTGCCAGTGGCATCTGCCAATTTTGTTTCCGGAAGTACTCCTTCGACTGGCGTTACTTCTTTCGAGGGCTCTGCCGGTTTTTCTGGTACTTCTGCTTCGACCACGGCAGGTTTGGGTTCCTCTTTTACTTCTTCTTTGGCCGGTGAAGGCGACTTAGCCTTTTCTGGTACCTCTTCTTTTTCTTCTGGCTTCTCTTCAAGTACAGGTGAAGTTGGTTTCACATCCGCAACTGGTTCAACTGGTGCTTCACGTTTGGTACGCACCTTTTCTTCTTCGGCAGGGATAGGTGCAGTTGGAGATTTGTCTGCGTCCTTCAGACTTTCTTTCCGAATTAGTTCTTCCTTCATCTCTTCTTTTTCTGGAGTCTTTGCTGTTTCGATTGAAACTTCCTTTTCAACCTCCTTTTCAATCTTAAGTTCCTCGACTGGTGATTTTTTCTCTTCCTTTAATTCAACTGCGGGCTCTTTGACCTGCTCGACAATTTCACTGACTTTCTCAGTGATAGGAGATTTTGGTGCTTCTTTAGCCACGTCAGCCTTTTCTTTGGGCTCATCCAAGTATTTTTCTTTAGTGTCAGTGATTTCGGAAACTTCGGATATCTCAGTTTCTACAGCAACTTCTTCTGGTTCTTTAATTTCATCTTTCTTCGCCGGGACTTCGGCTTCTTTTGGTTCTTCGACAGAAGGTTCTTCTTTTCCTGGTTTTTCTTTAGTTTCGTGTACGAATTTCTCGTCTGCTTCGATTACTTCACTGATTGTGTCCTCGACTGCTTCTTCAGCATCTTCCTTCTCCTTTACTTCAGCTAATCTTCTCGCAATTTCTTCTGGGGAAGTAACTGGGACGTCACGTACCTTGTATTCTTGTTCGACAGCTTCGAAGTCGTCGGTGACATCTTTCTCGTCTTTGGCAGGTTCTTTTTCTAGGCCAGGTGATAGAGCTCTTATGTCTTTCGAGGCTTTCCTCGAAATACTAACAAAACCATCAACCAGTTTGTCCTCTTCAACAGCTTCTTCAGGAGTAGTTCTGGGTTCTTCGGGTTCTTCTTTCTCCTCACGTTCGGGAGACAGCTTGGCTTCTTCCTTGGTTGGTGACTTTTCTTTCTTCTCTTCTTCGGCAGCTTCAGCAAACGATTTACGCTTCTCAGCTTCAGCTGGTTTGACCACTTCCTCTTTTTCTTCTGGTACTTCTTTGACCTCTTTTTCTTCTACTTCTTCCTCTTGCTCAAGTTTTGATAGTTCTTCTTCTGTGACATCGAGAACCATGTGTCGTGCGATCTTTCTCTTAACAATGATTTCTTCGATGATTTCGATAACAATAGTTTTCGGTACGATCTTCTTGATGGAGATCTCTTCGATTACTTGAATAGTGATACGTTTGCCTTTGGTTACGTATTCATTGACGATATACTGTTCGAGTTCCATTCTCTTCTCGGGAGAAATAGGCTCCTTGAGTTTGAGTATTTCGGGGTCATCGACTACGCTCTCTCTGCGAAGTCCTCTCTTGATAATGATTTCTTCGATTATGTAGACTACGCGCTCTCTGGGTATGCGTCTCACGACTGTGATGTACTCGATCACTTCGATTGTGATTTTCTTCTTCTTGGTGATAATGAATTCTTCGATTATTTCTTCGACGGGAGCAGGTTTGTCGAGGACAGTCTTAATTTCAGCAGGCAATTCTGGCAGGCTGACGGCTTCCTTGACATCAACTTCCATTTCTGCGGCGAACTTAGGCGATGTGGGCGTAGAGCCAGGCGTGACCATAACGATCTCTGCTTTGGCTGGAACTTCTTTTTGTTCGAAACCTATGACAGGCTCTTGTATTTTCTTTTCGACGTGTTCTTCGTCAGTAGGTGGTTTCACAGCTTCCTTCACGCATACTGTTTCGATACCAGCATCCATAACATCCATCTTCGATGGCTCTTCTTCCTTACTCTCTTTCCTCTTGCAAACAACCTCATCTTGAATTAATTCTTCGCAGATTTCTTGGGCCTCACGTTTGTCCCTCACTGCGTCTTTCACTGGTGAAGTAATGTCTTCTTTGCCTGTGATTACTTTGATACATGGCTCTTCCTGTACTTCGACAGGAGTCTCGTAGGGCGGAAGTGGCTTTGTTGTGGTGTCGACGAGTTCCTCGACCTGTTCTTGAGGGTGGATCTCTTCTGTGATTCCAACCTTGGTTGGCATGATGACGTCTTCGAGTTTGGTGGGTTTCTCTTCATGTACCGAAGGCTTCCTTTCTTCTTTCAATGTCACAGCCTCCACTTTCTTAATGGATTCTTCAAACAAAAGTTCCTTCTCCGACAGGAAGTCCTCCTCCTTCAGAGCTTCAGCGACCTTCTTAACAATTTCAATGACATCTTTGGAAACTTCCCGAGGGGCTTCTTTGAGATCATCGACTTCAAACTGGGGCTCGAATTCTTCATCTTTCGGTATGTCGAACTTCACCTTCTCCGGTTCTTTTATCTCCTCCAACTTTTCTACGACACTTGCCAATGTATCTTTTACAACGTCTTTGGCTGCAGTTATTTCGTGTCTAATTTCAGGCATTTCTTCCTCAAGTTTTTCTTCCAGGGACTCCAAAGAATCTCTGAGGCTATCCTTCACTGTCTTGAATTTCTTGGACGCTTCTTCCAATAGAGCTTCCACATCGGCCTTTTCGGCATCTTCGTCAGCAGCCTCTTCAAGTGCAGCTTGAACTGCAGCCTCATCAATTTTAGCTTTCTCCAGCAATGCTTCAGTTTTTTGAACGACGTCGAGTTCAGTTACACTGCGGCGAGGTTCTTCAATTTTTTCTGTGATGCCAAGTTCGGTTATGCTGCGGCGAGCTTCCTTGACTTCTTCTTGAATAAATGCAGCTGCTTTTTCAATAATGCCTGGAGGTTTGGCATCTTTCGGGGAGTCTGGTTTTTCAGCAGGTTTGCTGACTTTCGGGAACATCTTCTCCATGTCAACTTCTTCCAGGACAGTCTTCTCCTGGGCTTTGGCTTCTTTGGGTGAGCTAGACTTGGACGAGGACTTGTCATCGGCCTCTTTATCTTGGTCCTTTCTAGTCTTCTTGGTAAGTTTGTCAATTCCTTTCTCAAATTTATCGGCGACCTTGCCAAAGAAACTAAAGACGCCCTTCTGTTCCTTAACGGGTGGCGTTGGGGGTTCCTTTACTTCTTGCGGGGGTGGTGCTGGCTTTTCTTCTTTATCCTTTTCGAAGTCATCCATTCTGTAGAGTTTGGGATCGACTTCTTCGTGTACTGGAAGATCAGCTACTTCGTCGGGAGTTTTGACAATCTCGCGTTGCAGGATTGGAGCTGTCTGGCGCACATCGAATACTTTGACTTCTGGTTTTGCTGGAGGTAGCACCACAGGTGGAGCAGCAGCCTCCTCTTTTGCTTTTGCCGGTATGTCCTTCTCTTTAACTTCTTCTATGACATGTTTCTCGTCGATGTCTTCTTTTATCTCGTCCAGAGGAATGCGTTCATCTTCTGGAAGTGTGGGGGCTGTCGTTGTAGCACCTGATTCAAGAGTAGATATTCTTTCTTGGGATTCCTCCAATTTTTCTGGAACATGTTCCTTCTGATCTGCTTCTGGTTTCATGTCTGTATCGGTTGTCTTCTTCTCGGAAGAATCGAATTTGTCAGGACTCAGACTCGACGCTTCCTTTGTTACGTCTTCGCTGTCTTTCTTGCCCGAATCATCTTTCTCTTCGGTTTTCTGTACCATTTCAGTAGCAGAGGCGATGATTTCTTTGACTTCTTCTTGCAATTGTTTTTTGTGCTCTGGTGACAAATCTCGGGGTGGTTTCTCTTCTGGTTTTATAGGCGTTTCTTCCACCTCCTTTTCTGGACTCTCGTCCTTCTCCTTTTCTTCGGCTTCCTCCTTCTCTTTAAGAACTTCCATATCTTTGAGAATCTTGGCCTTTTCTGATTCAGCTTCGTCGAGGACGTGCTTTTGCTCGGCCTCGCCGCTTTGCACCGAATCTTCTGTGTATACTTCTTCTTTTTCTACAATGAGGTATTCATCTTCCTCAGTGAGTTCTTGGCTCGCTTTCCTCGAGCTGTCTTTCTTGGGAGCGTCCTCGATTTCAGCAGTGATGTCCTCTTCAGTAATATCTTCTTCCTTCTTGTCAGTGACTTCTGCGGTGATCTCATCGTCACCTTCGAAGCGATCGTCTTTCCGGGTCTCTTCGATCCGTTCAGCCTTTTGAAGTACTGCCTCAATTTCCTCCACGACTTCGCGCTCCTCTTTAAGGTCAGCGAGTACTTTGCTTTCAATAGAATCGAGAGATATATCTTCCGACTTCTCGATAAGGCTCTTTTCCGAGATCTTTACTGCTGTCTCCGGTTCAATGCCTGATGGAGTGGAGACTGTCGAGGAGTCCGTTGTTCCTCTATCACCCTTTATTTTGCGAATCACGCCATCCTTGTCGGACTTCACTGAAGTTGTCGGCGTACTTCGAGTCGACTTCGCCGGGCTGCCGGGCATTCGGGCTTTACTTGGACTAACTGGTTTTGTTCGTCGGCTGATTGGCTTTCGATCCATCGGTTTCGGTTTCGCGGCTACCTTGACTGCCGGAGCCGTCTCCTTGATCGCTGATTTCTCAATGTTCTTTTGTTCCACGACCTTCCTATTATTCGCATCCTTGGCACTCTTTGCCGGCGGCGCACTCGCTGCTTTCACCGAGGGCTTCGCTTTCGTCGGAGCCTTCGAAATCTCCATCTTGGTCGCGGCACCATTCAAAGTCTTCTTCGGTGTGGTCGGCGAGGACTTCACGGGTTCCTTTTTCTCCACCACAGGCTTCACTTTCTTCTCGATGGGCTTTGGTTTTGATGGAGCTTCTACCTTCGAGGCTTTCACTGGTGGTTTTGTGTCTCGCGCTTCCTTTTTCTTTGGCTCAGGCTTTGGCTTAGGCTCCTTGGGTGCAGTCTTTTCGACTTCAGTTTTAATGATTTCAGTCTTTTTAACGTCTTCGTCTCGCTTCTCCGGTTTCTCCACCTTTACCGGCTCTTTCTTCGGCTCCTTCTTGGCATCTTTTAATTCGCGTTCGATCTTTCTACTTTCTTTTGCTTCGGTTTCCAGTTTCTTGTTTTCGGCGGCTTTCTTCGCCTTCATCTCCGCCCTGGGTGCTTGTGCCTTTGTTGGGATTATAGGGGTCGACTGGGGAACAGCCACCTTCGCCGATGTTTCGTCCCCAGCTTTGCCAGATTTAATCTCGGGTGAGTCTTTCTTTTCTCTTTTGATTTCTGGGACCTTTTTCGGTTCTTTCTCAATTAATCCAAGCTTCTGCTTGACCGGTTTGTCGCGCAAAGTTGCCAGGGACGTCGAGGGCGACAGGCTCTTCGCGGTGCATACCGGATGCTTGAGGAACTCGAGGTGTTTCAAACGATCGAAACCCTCGAATATCTTGTGCTGTGGTGTACTGCCTGGGAAGAGGATTCTGGTAATCGTGTGTTCCGGTTTAGCCGGTTGCCAAACCAATAGGGCGCAAATAGACACGAGATTCTGAACGGGGAATACAAGGTTGTTCGGATCCTTCTTGTGAGAGCCAGCAAATAATTTGCAGTCCGATGCATGCCACTTGGTAAGGAATTCTCTAACTTCCCGACTGTCCTTGCTGGGGCTGAGCACGTACATGTCCAAAGTACCGTGGGCCACTTTGTGATACAGATTAATGGGTTCCGGATCTCTGTAGCAGGGGTGCGTGCGTAGGTTGATGTGTCGGAGATTCACGACCATCTCCTGGCCAATGTCCGTCAGGTTCAATATTAGGGGATCAATATCCTTGTCGCCGTCCGGCGAATTGGTTTGTCTTCTCTCCTGTTGATGATAAAATATCAACATTGAATTTTTTATTATCTCCAACAAGAAAACAAAGCAAGAATTATCACAATACTTACGACTAAGTTACTGAAGAAATGTCCGATTTGTGGGAAAACAGGCTTCTCTTCCTTCTTACGTAGAAAACTGGACATTCCGCCAATGTTGCTATTATTAATTCTAGTGAGGAGAACCGCGTCCAGTCGGTCCAAGTGTCTCGTGAAGTCCCAGAAGCAGGCCTTTCGGGCGAAGCCTCCGTCGACGAGCATATTAAAACCATTGATGCCGAAAAGCGCGGCATCACCTTGGCCGCCGGGGAAGACGTAAAGTGTTGGATGACTGAATCTAATGTTGCCAACGACGTCCGACGGTTCCATCAACTCGTGCAACGTCTGTGCCACAAGGTACTGCCCGATATAGTTTGTGAAGTTCGTTATTGCAGGCACACCCGCAGTCAAAACGTCGTCAGGATTCACTCGTACTCTGCATGATCTAATTAACAAAAGAAAATATCTCGTTCAGAATGGAAAAAGTTCAAAGAGAGATTTGTAGCTGCTTTATAATATTATTTATTATATCACTGTATTATTTTTTGAACTTTTTCGGGTCTTACCTGGTACATGCTTCTCTTGATAATCGAGTGGTCGACCAATCGCCGACACCCGCACAATGTATATCTACTGTTACGCTGTTCTCATAGGCACGGAGTACTCTCTGCACGTCATGTTCACTAAAGGCATCCAAGAAGTCTGCAAGGCTGAAGGTTCCATCCTAAAAGGAAGAAGAATAAAATAGATAAAAATTATAAAGTGTTATTATAATGAGAAGAGTTATTTAAAATTATTAAATGATAATACAGACCTGCAATATCCAGGAACCATTGCCACCAAAGGTGTAGCCAGCATGTATGATGTGTCTGTGTTTCGTGAAGCTTGCGAGGAGATTGCGAATGCACTGTAATAATGTGTAGGTTTGCGGGTGGATTAGAACCTCTGTAACGAGGTTCTCCGTAGCGTATTGGATCAATCTTTCACCTGAAATGTTCAAATTGTAATATTACATTAAATCTAGGTTTCCTTTATCTTAATTTTTTTATCGAAATGTATTTAAGCTATCGTGAATTTAAGTGTGCACTTATACTAATTACTAATATAAGTAAAAACGATTCGCGTCACATGATTTGTCAACTGATGCACTTCTGGTAAAAATACCAGGTTTCCTAATACATACAAACGAGGTCTACAGCCTTTCGAGATAGCTCAACTCACGGAGAGCAATACTTTCTCGTGTAATCCTTACAAGAATGTTCAAGCGTCTCACGGTCTAGATAAGACGCGAGACTTAACGTCTACTGACTTCCTGTGCACGTATATTTCTCGACATCTCGCGAAAGCACCTATACTTGATGACTTGGGAATTATTCAGAATATTTACCGTTTCTGGCTTCTTCGCCCTCAGGAGCTTGTGCTACTAGTGCCAGTAATTCTTTTTCTAAGTCAACGTGACAGTTATCCTTGTCCCATGATAGGAATCCTGAAACAGAAAGATCATCGATGCTCTTATTGATTGGTTCAGCTTTATGCTGGTTTGAAATACATTTGATATATTCGAGGGTTGCTGTTATTGTAACTCGATGACAATTGTTGCAACATATTGCAGACACGTCTGTTACAAAACGGCGATAGGGGCGCACTTACACCAGGCGTTCTAAAAATAGCCGCGGGATTGACAGGCTTACGCTTGCGTAAGGGCAAAGATCAAACGTTGTATAATAATTGAAGTTGGATAATACGATTATGGCGATAATAATATTCTTATAAGAGCGTTTCACGATGTTCGGAAGTATTGGCTGTCTTCTCTCTTACAGACATTTAATATAATTGCATTATTTATCGTTCGCATTGTGTATACATTAACACAGCCAACTGCATATTTATTTATAATATTTGTCTTTAATAACAAATAAGGTAGAATCCCTAAAAATTATAATACAGACTCCTAGTTGTTAATTAAACAAGTATAAAGTGGATTTGTTCTTTGCGACCAGTAAAAGGGGAAGTATAATAAATTCTCGTCTTAATATTGGCCATAAAACCAATTACGGCTATCTCATTTAATTCTGGAAATGTGCAGCGCAACTAACGTCTACCTTATGAGCATATTCTCCAAATGGTATCGCACCGGGCTGAATAGCCGCATGCCTTGATCTCCCATTCACCGGCTAGTCCGAGATAAGCCTCGAAAAAGGCAAAATTAGAGGTGAATTTACCACGCGTGAAACTTGAAACGCTAAGGCCACACGGAACCAACCTGATAAGGCCTGCAATATATTCTGTTTGTTTAAAGAGCGTGATATGAATCGACGGCTTTATAATTTTAATGAAACGTCGTAATATAATAAAACGTCGCACTGAGATCAAAGAATTACGACAAGCTTTACAAATGCCAGCTTTTTTATCATTTAGAATTTTATCTCTGTTTCACGGGGACTTTTATAATTCTCTAGTTAATTTCACTATTTCCTACTCGAAAGCGATATAAAAAATCGAGAACTACGATTCGATCGATCCAAAGGGCAAATAATGCGAGATAATTAGAATTACGCAATACTCATTAGGAACTATTGCGCACCAGGGACAGAAATTTAAGAGGCAACATTACAGAATCACTGAAGCACTAACGAGCCACTCGCGGAAGAGCGGCGAGCAAAGTAGAAAACTCGAATCGGAAAGAAGACCAAGAGAAATAGTCCAAGAGCGTAACAAGAGTAACGACTTTCCTGAGTGACTAGCTGGCGAAGCAGCGGTAACAAAAGAGAAGGAGAGTCGCATAGTAACACACACAGAGAGCATCCCTCGCATTCTTCGGGGGAGAAAAGGCGAGTCTAATAACTGCACGTAAAATCGTAGAAACGCGTCGCTCCACTCCGGCGTGTTCCAAGCATCGCATCGAGGGGGGTGGGTGAAAAAATGTTGAACTGCTCCAGTTCGGGCGACAATGGCCAATATTTTTTTCGGAGCGCTTCTCAGTGGCTTTTCGAAAAAAAACAGGAGCAGGCCGGGAAATTGGACCAAGGTTGCGATGTAGAAAGAGAGAGGGAGAGAATGTGAGAATGTGAGAGAGGAGCGTGGAGTAGGTCGAGGGAGGGTTTGAGACGGCTTTGGAGTGCGAGCCAAGAGAAGCTAGAAGGGTGGTGGTGGTGGTGGTGGTGGTGGTGGTCTGACTGTGATCCCAACCTAGTTGTCGCAGCTGGCTGGAATAGTGGGTCATAACCACACGCATAAGCGCGTCCACCAGCTGAGTGCACTGCTTTGGCTTCATCAAGTGAAGCTTGTACCGCCACCCCAGCCCTGCTACTCTCTCCACGATGATGTAAGGGTTAAGGTTAAGAAGGTGAGCACTGTCTTACCGGGTTACACCACTTGATTGATGGGAAAAGTGAATTACCCGAGCCTCTTTCCAATTTCCACTCCAGGGAATTCCCTGCCTTTGGACTCGTCCATTCGGGGAATCATTAACTACCCCTCAACAATTTTAAAACTTCGAGAATAGAATTGTTTGTATCGTTTGAATCGAGGAAATCAATGAACTGTTGTGCCCGAGTTGATTTAATCCACTTCCTGACTCGTTCTGATTCTTTTATGTTTTGGAAGTCTTTGTGATTGCTTGCGAATGTGAAATATCAATTACGTAAGTTAATGACTATGTTCGTCGAAGGTAGGAAATTCTCGGAAGCAGTGTGTGGTTGTGCGGAGGGCCAAGGCTGACCTTGAACTGACCGGGGTGCGTCGTTAGTAACCGAATTAACCGCATGAAAGAATTCCTTAGGGTTGGGGGTGGGTGGGGGGTGGAAAAGGCCGTTCTCATCAAAGACGGAGAAGTGCGGCCAGTTAATAGGCTAATTGGGATGAACGAATCAGCAAAAGGTTCTCGCTTCATCCTGGCAGTAAAAGGGGCGGGCGGGTGCGGAGAGGAAGCTTTCGTGACGTCACGAGCACCGCACCCCGTCACGTGGTTCCTTGGCAGCGGCGAGGATCGATCGTAGCCGCATCCTGCACCCACACACCAGCCACCCTCGCCTTCCGGCGAGCGAACCTCTCACTTTTGTTCTCCGCCAAAAAGGAAGAACCTTCGGCCCAGTCTGTCTGGCCAACGCTCCATCCAATGGAAAGTTAATACTATCTACTAACGCACTTGAAACTGAAACCGCCCCCGATAAAGGCCAATGTATCCACCACTCCTCCTCCTCTCTTTTGTACGTCGAACCTTTCCACTCGGCTGACGCAAAAATCTCCCAGATACACTGAATAGACTTTCTAGTCTGTCGAAAGCGAAAATGGATTTGGGAAATCTACCCTGATTTTTCGGGGTTGGATTTATGTAGATAAAAATGGAGGAATTTTTATAGGAATGTATTTTTGAAATAATGTTTGTAATATTAAATAGAAACTGTGTATGATGACTTCTGAAACTCTGATTCAAAGATTGCGTTCTTTCTCCTGCTTCAAGTTTTGGATATAAAGTGTAGCACTGTTCTTCTTTTACATTCAATCCTGAAGACTTCCTCCCAACTTTGGAGGTTTCCGGCACATAAAAGCTCTGCCGGAGAGCAACTCACACCCACGGTAATTTCTTTTAACAACATTGCTGTTTGCAAGTCGAAATGCGGCCATTAGAACTCGCCCGGTGGATTCTCCTTGGGTAAACTTCCAACCAGTACGCAAGATCCTTTGAGTGCCTTCACTTTTGTTGTTAGTTGAAACAGAAATTAGATTTGTCCCGCGAGCAAGGGAAGGCGGGAAGTAAAAAGGAAATGCCAAGAGTATTTACTACTAATTGGACCGAATGAAGAATACATTTAGACAGTTAAATCCACAAAGATTTTATTGAGACACAAATAATCGAGTTCTTCGAAGAACTAATTTATATAAATCATTATACTTTAAATAACATTTCGTAACACTTCACATTGAAAAAAATATCGAATAAGTATTGCATCATCGTACGAAGGTGAAAAAAAACCTCCCACCAGTGTTAATTAAAATTCTTACCCAACTAAAAACGCCAATTACTCGAACCGTGTAATTGACAAAAAAAAGTCCAATAATTAATTCAATGAGAAAGGCTTAGCGGAAGGTTGCCGAAAGTCGGGCGTGTACTTAACGTCCACGCTTATCCTTTGTGCTTAGAAAGGCACTCCAAAGCACTTTTGCGAATGTCCTCGAGGAGGCCTGAAGCAATTGAAATGTGGAGGGAAAAGGAACAGGTGCATTTAAACGAATGTCGTATGTAGGTGGGAGTGCGCATTAATATAGCACACGTCTTTGAGCTGATACGCGTTTACACTGCAGCTCCAACTGCTTAAAGAAAACACTTTTGCTAAAAGGGAAGACTACAAACGTCTACTTTAGCCAACTGCTAATTGTCATTAATGGTTAACACAAACGGTGAATTTACTGGAAAGTACCACAGCATTATCCACAAACGACTTCAGTAATTAAAAAAGAATATACTGCTGAATTAAAAGGATTAAGATCGCATTTCTTAATTCGCTTAAAAATAACATCGAATGATTGGCTCAAGTTCCCGGATAAGTGGCCAGACTAATCGGAGGGCCATTAATTGGAAAAATGAAAGCCAGGGGAAGTGGGAGAACACGTCGCTGGGAGGAAGAACAATGGACGAAGCGAAACAAGCAGGGGAACAATAAGGCCGTTTTGACTGCTCGCGCCGAATTAAAGGATTGATGATGCTGCACAATGGGACGCTCCTTGTTGCCAGGAGTGTGCAGATAATTCCGCCCCCGTGGCGCCTCTGCACATGTGTGTACCCGCACAATGGGCACTGTGTCCGAGACGTTGCCAGGCAACTCCGGAATCAATCAATGCCCCGAGCCACCGTGAGAATTAAATGATACTATAAGAACAACTGGAAAAACACGAGATTCCCCGGCGAACGCTACTCGCTGCCGGTGACAGCCTTCCAGAGATTTTGAATAGCAAGTACTATTGATTGCCTGCTATCTTGAATGCTATCATGCTGATTACTGCCGTTCTATACCAGCTGCTCCACTGCGAAAGTGTAGAAAGTCTGAAGAGATTTAAAAAATGTAGGTCTCAACTTTAACTTTATTTTGGTGATTAAATAATCCTGTAACTTATATTTTCTTGATGCACACGTTGTACATTTTTAATACAAATATTATACAAGTCTATTTAAAGAAGTTGTATGCTTTTAAAGTTCAAAGTTATAGGTGTAATTCTTCCGAATCGGGTTCACTATTACAGTGCCACGTGGAATCCTCGTAACTCGAAGGGAACTCGTAAAATTGTATCGGTTGGTAGGTTCGAGTGTTGGTGAATTGCGAGATCCAAGAGTCGAAACTTGAAGCAACCGACAGCAGAAGCATTGCACACTCCAGTTTCGAGTCGAAGTGGAACGTGACATGAAACCACGCTTTCTGGAGAACTGTAGCGACGCGATAATTTACTCCACGATTCACTGGCTGAACTTCCCCGCCGAATTCCCGATTACTCCCCCACTGTATCGATGATTGCGGCGGCCCTCGAAGCCGTGAGTTCGTTTGTTGATTGGATTATCTTGCCACAGAATGGCTCGCAATTGCTTTAGTTTACTAACAAAACCGGTGGAACTGTAAACACTTTAACCGCTTCACTTAGAATTAGGATTAACACAGTAAAATTCAATAAATTAAAAAAGCAATGTTCACTAAATAAACATTACCTAAAATTTCAGTATATTAAAACAGTAAAAAATAATAACAAATTCCTTAATACTAAAAATACATACTCGAATAAATATCAGAAGTACAACACTCATCCACAATTAAGTACGAAGCCTGTTCTTAAAACACTTAGCAAGCGACGAATAAAGAACATTCTTCCCGACGACAGAATTTCTCGGAAGTTATTCCGCGAGTGAAACTGGAAGGCAAGAGGGCGAAACTTTCCGCTAGTAAATCTGCAGCCAAATTCTCCCATCGCATCGAGCAAGAGTTTGAGGGAGGGAGGGTTGGTGGTGGTGTGTGAGGTTGAGCGTGGCGAAGTTGCCGGGAGCAGGGCTGCTAAATCATTTAAATTGTCGAGGCTGGGCAAAGAGAAGGTAAGAGAAGGCAGAGGTAGAAGAGTACTCTGTATGCCAAATTGATCGGAAGCCCTAAGGGTGATACAAGAGAAGCCGTGCCTAGGGGGTCGTGCCTCTTAATGCTCGCCAAGCCCCCCACTCACCTCGCGATACCTATCCGATCTATCGATATATCGTTACACCAGGCCGAACTGTAAGGTAAGCGTTACTAAACACAACCCTCTATTTCATTCCGCCATGCCTCACTCGTAATAAGTTAATTGCCTGTAATTACTATGGCTTGACCATACTGTAATTAATTAGCCGGTGCCCTAAAGGAAATCTAAACATTTCAGATAAATCACTTTGACAATATGAAGGCTAAGAGGTAAGATAAATGTTTGTATACTGTAAATGGTGAGTGATTTGTTTTAAGTTATTTAGTGAAATTGTTGAATTTGGAACGATGACGATTTATGTTTACGAAAGTCCATCAAAGCTGTGCGTCACTTTTATTCCCATAGTTCTATATTGGTTCGTGGCTGAATCGTCTTGCCTTCGTTTCTTTCAGTGGATCAGTCAGAAATAAATGTCTAGGGTAGCGTCAATTCCATTCGGTGGGAGGGCGAATATGAGAGCAAACACCAATATGGCAGTGGGAAAGTGCCGGGGATAATAAAAGAGTAGGAAGGGCAACCTGGTAGTGATTGCGAGTGCTCTTGCTCGACTTCGTGCATAGCGTAGCACTAAAAATGTCGATAGCAGTTACATCACGTGGTATAAACCCGGCTTACTCCGTTACGAATGGCACGTAATATCCGACCTACCGCAAGATTTAAGAGTGATCGCTGGAACCGCGCTAGGATCCTAGGATGACCGTCGGGAGCAATAAAATTTGAGGCTCCTCGAACGCGCTGATGCGATGGGCTTTAGTCCCTTGACGCAAATCATCCCGATTTTATCATCCCTAATGAAAAAATCAATTTCTCGTTGAATATAAAGAGTGCTGCGGTTGATTTTGCAAGTATAATCTTAATCCTCCTGTAATCCATAGAATTACGCAAAAGATGATCTTATTTAACATATCTAGTTATCTGTTGTTTATTTTCAGTGCGAAATGAATTAGCTGTATTTTTTCTCTGTTAAATGTAAAGCATATCATTAGCGATGTACTTTCGACTTTTCAACGAATGCGCGGAGCAAGAGAAAGGCAATTGAAGGGATATAGTTTTCCTTCACCCGCAACAAGAATAGAAATAAGCATTGTGTTCTTATACAAAGCCTTTCCCGTTTATTTTGCTCTTCGATTCTATTTTTCCGCATTGTCGGAATCCCCCTATTGTTTGATCGTTCGCATTGTCACACCATTGCCAAGCCAAGGCAAAATTTACCTTGGCTGCGTCTATTATAATCAACCACTGAAACGACAGGGAATTTGAAAACATTTATCGCTTGGAAGCTTTAAATTTGCACAGCTACAGAAAGTATGCGGGTTTGGATAATGAAGCATTTCCAACAACGACTACATATTCCTTGTTTCTTGTTTGTTACTTTTTAAGGGCTGTTAATTCATTACGTGGATATAATTAGAATTTTTATTGCAAGACTGTAAAGATAAGAAAGAAGAAAGGAGGCTGTAAGATTGGCATATTTCTTCTGGAAGTTCTAATATGCCTGATCTGCGTGTCAAGAAGGTCATTTTAATCTCGAGAGAGTCGGCCACTCGAGGAGCTAGGACATCTCTCGAGGAGAACAATGTGCCGCAACGAACGATCAGCCGATGAAGAGCTATTACTTCGCTCAGCTGGGACTCCTTAAGTTGGTGCTGCAGGATTTCGCGCCTGAGATGTAGGCCACCGATACTTTCCACCCTTTCTTCGAAGCCTTTTGAAATATATTTTTTTCCGAACGGCCTTTACCTCATTTTGCACCTGCATTACATGGTCGAAAGCTGGTCTTATGTAACTTTAAAAAAAATCAGTCGTTCTTTCTTATATTAATGAATGAATTTTAAAAGGGTATACCTTAAAAAATTTACGAAAAAATTAATTTTGAGCTAGGGCTCTGGAATTTTCACTACTTCTTCCTCGATGCAAAAAAACATTCCCCATCAAATTTCAGTCCCGGAAAAGGTCGGGAAGTCATGAAAATATGGGAAAAACCATCAAAATGCAATATTCCAGATTGGTTTTCCATGTGTTTTAGGTAGAATTCCGGCATTTCCCCCACAAGTATCATGTTTTTTATCCGTTTTGAGACACGGACAATCGAAAAATCAAGCGTTCGTCCCAGTCCCAGAACCTTCGAAAAATCGAAAATTTTTGAAGGGGATACCTTAAAAAATTTGCGAAAAAATGAATTTTGAGCTGGGGGCTTGGAATTTTTTCTACTTTCTCCTCGATGCAAAAAAACATTCCCCACCAAATTTCAGCCCCGGAAAAGGTCGGGAAGTCATGAAAACATATGGAAAACCATCAAAACTAAATATTCAAGATCGGTTTTCCATGTGTTTTAGGTAGAATTCCGGCATTTCCCCCACAACAATTATGTTTTTTATCCGTTTTGAGACACGGACAATCGAAAAATCAAGCGTTCGTTCCAGTCCCAGAACCTTCGAAAAATCGAAAATTTTTGAAGGGGTATGCCTTAAAAAATTTGCGAAAAAATGAATTTTGAGCTAGGGCTCTGGAATTTTTATCACTTCTTCCTCGATGCAAAAAAACATTCCCCACCAAATTTCAGCCCCGGAAAACCTCAGGAAGTCTAAAAAAGTGGAAAAACCCCGTCTAAATCAGACCAAATCAACTGATTAGGAGGGTCTTTCCGAGTATTTTCGGTGTTGTTTCGACCCTTACGCTACTAATTCTTTGTTTTCTCCTCTAGAAGTTAATATAAAAGCGTATAAAAAAAGAGGGATGCCTGCAGTCTTGGGCACTCAGAAACGGGAGAGTAGCGTCATTTCATGGGTTTTATGTTGGCGCGCGGGGAAAAGTGCATCGCTAACGAGATGCAAGCAGGGCCAGTTAGTCGGAGTCAGAGTACTCGAAGGTAGCGGATCTAAGTATAGAGAAAACCAGAGGGGGAGGGACAACCCACCCCATGAAGAAGGGGGAAGGGGGCGGCGGCGGGAACCATCTACATACACGATGAGAAGTAGACACACACGGACGAGCAAACATACACGCGGCTGGGAGGCTTGCAATCGCGTTTCTCGATTTGCATTGACGTCCTTTTTCCCTGCCCCTTTTTCTTCTTTTGCTTTCTCTTGCTTTTTCAGAGGCGCACACGAGCCCGACGACGGATGCCGGGAATGCTGGGTTTGGCCCAAACTATGTTTAGACATCGTTTCTTCCCGTTGTCCTCCCTTACCAATGCCTTTTCTAACTGGCTCCGAGCATGGTGCATTCACCCTGCCGCCTGCCTCAAAGGCCAGCCCGTGTTATTGCAGTAGAATACCATTTAGTACTTCACCAGCTCCGCTTAACCGAACCCGATTTCGCTGAATGCCCGATTACCCTTTATACCAGTCGACTGCGCTCCAATGATACTCTATAACTGTGCACTATGCCAGTCGAGTTTTCTATCGAATTCCCAGATGCCCCCAACGCACTCCAATCATTGCGATCTTTTTGAGAGTAGTTGCAGCAATCTATTATGCACCGTGTGCAATTTTATTGATGAACGAAATGGTTAAAAGGGTCGATGAATAAGCTGTTACAGTTCAAATGTAAATAAATTGGGTACATATGAATGATTCGCATGTCTATGAAACCTCATTCCGTCACTCTAATTTTAGCACCCCTTAATTGCAAGTCTCCACAAACTTAATCTGCAATGTGTCACGGAGAATCTAGCAGGGATTAAACAAATTGTTCATTTAGTCTGTAACAACAGAGTGTAGCAGGACAGAGAATCTAATTCTGTCACTCCAATGCTAAAACCTGGCTAATTGCGAGCCTCTTCGAGTTTAATCCGCAGTACGTCACAGGTAATCCACCGCAAACAGAGATTAAACGAATTGTTCATTTGGTTCAAGTGCCACTGCAATTGGCGTTAAAACTGCAAGCCTTCGGGGAATTTCAAAAATTGCCTGGCCACCATAACGCTCGCTTGGGCACGTGGCTGACCTAGTTTATTGCTACAATAAAATAGATCCATTGCAAGACAAAAAAAATACGAGCATTTGCATTGTAGATTGCAGGTTTACCGAAGCATGCGTCCGACCCAATTGCAGCAATAAAAAATACTGCAAAGGTAGCAAAAAAAGTGGAATTATCTGCATTGCAAATGGCAGGCTGGTCGGAGCATGCGTGCAATCAAATTGAAACAAGAAAATCAACCAAATCGTAATAGAAAGAATAATATGAATTGTTGGTGGAATTGAAGAAATTCCTTTGTATGGCTGGAGGTTTACTTGAGCACGCGTCCGACCCAATTGCAACAATAATCTCTATTTCAGTTTGGCTCGCATGCGGCGGATACGTGCGCGATCCTCTCAGCGCGCGGCATTCTCGGCCGAGTGTCAAAGGATAAGTATCGCAGGTATAAGCGAGAAGCGGGCGAGAGGAGTATAATGCCGGAGAGCTTTTGTTTCGTAACAGGGTCAAAAAGTTTCTTCGGAAAGCGCTGACATGACTCTCGATTGATCTCGCTCTCGCGAGCATGTCGGAGCGAGCGAGACTGCTCGAAGGAGGTCGATGATGGCCTCTGCCTACTCGTGGCTTCTTCTAAACCACTTTCCTGGCCAATCTTTATCTTCAATGTATTTTTTTTCCTCTGCCCAAGGAAAAATGCTCTTCTTCTCTCGGTGTTTTAATTTTAAACTAAAGCGATCTTCAATGTTGATTATTTGTAGTATATTTCTGTTAATTTAATAGTAGTTGGTGCTTCGGAAAATCGATGGTTAATGGCTGAGAGTTATTAATTAAGTGCTTGGTTTGAAGGAAGGGCAGAACTTCCTGTTTGAATGAATTTATTTTCAAACCCAGTGTAATGCTTTTGCGCTCCTTCGCTTCCATCAATGTTATCGCTAATATTCATTAACGTGAACTGTTAATGGACAAGATAGATAGGCTGCATGAAAGGGACAAAGTGAAAGAGTCTGTACCGAGCGCAGAACCTATTCTGGAATAAGATAGAAGACGACCTAGCTCACTCGGAGCTATTTATATTTTCAAGACAAGGGTAAAGACCCGTTCCAAGGATTCATCGAGGATGTGACCGAAGCCTTTTTCGCTTGCCGGTGTAGTTGAGCGAGATCAACACCAGATCAAAGGTTTGCCGGAAAGAATTTAATACTTCCGACAAACGAGAGTGACACGTGTCACGCAGACTTTTGCAGACGTCTATTCGAGTCTAAATGTCTAGTGTCATGATTATTATTAGAACAATTTGAATGATTTCATTCGAACGTCATCTGACGCGAATGACGAATGCTGAATTAAGTCATCGCTAGAATTCTTTATTTTCAACTATTGCAGATTTTAGTCTTTATAAAATTAGTCACAGCTTCTGTGGAATTTAATTGGAAGGAAGAAGGAATGCTTTGGATTTCGCTGCATGCTACAAATTCACAGTTCTAATTTTAGTGAGGGGTGGAACCGCAAGGGTCAAAGGTGAGCCGCAAGGAAAGAAGGGTGGAAAGTCCATTAGCTTAGTATTGAAAAAGCTATCTCTGAAAGTGGCACAAGTTTGGATTGCAACAAAATGGAGCGAAATTCACAGATCTTCTTTTTATTGGGAAGATACAGCGCAACATAAGTTTGTTTCCGCCCGAGAGAAATTTTACTTCGATAATTGCGTTAGAACTTTCGTCTACGAGCTGCTGATAAAAAAGCAAGGAACTTGATTTCGTCCTTGATGGGTTGTGGCAAGAAAGTTAAACTTAATTCTGCGCGTTAAGTTAAAATTGAATGAAAAAGGAGAAGTTCAGTACGGCAAGAGACTCGAGACGGAGATTAATCTTGAGCGCGATGAAGTGATTAGTGTCCCAGTAACAACGTTCCCACTCGGTACATTAATTTAATATCGAAGGGAAAGCTGCGCCTGGAAAGTTTAGTAAATCTTCTTGGAAAAATCAATTCTTTAAGACCCAAACCTGTCGGTAAATTTAAACTAAACATTACACTCAAGATAAATTATTTAAGTAATACCACTTTTATTCCGAAGCACTTCCAGACGTTTGTTAATAAATATTTATCAAGACAGTAGTTGAATAATTGAAGCTCTTTCCGGGGCGTTTCTCTTGTTGAACTTTAGAATAACGCACCCTTTCTACCGAACAGGGAATGCCGGAACGAAGAGTGTTTCCGCGAATTGCAATATTTCACATCTTAGGCGTGGCGATCCAATTTCCAGATTAAAGCCGCACGGAGAGGGTAAAGGGCATCCCCTTCTCGGTTGAATTCGTGCTCGACAGAAGAGCATTTGCTGGATTAGCGCGTTACGGTTGGCGTCTGTCCATAAATCTTCCCTTGGCCGTTCTTATTAAGTTCCTCCAATAATTCGTACACTTGCTTCTCCAAGTCTAATCAAACATTTGCTTATGCCCGAGTTTTAAGATGATTGAAAACTTGCTGTTTATTTTTCCTTTCAAAGTGAAAACAGAACTTCGCAATACATTGTTTCCATAAAAATTGAATACAGAATTAGAATATCAATATTTTAAATAATTTCAAAGACTAACTACTGGAATGATATTGGAAGTTTTTAAGTTTGACACAGTCTACTTTTTCCAGGATATATTTTTCTTCCTGGAAAAGCAAGTTATTACTACGATTAGTCCGTGTCTAACGCAGTGTTGCGAAATTCCAGTAGACAATTAGTGCAGGGGAAGATTGCTGGTGTTGCTTTTACTCGGGGGTCTGCTTGCCAAGCAATAAAATTGAATGAAGGCGAGAGAGCGAGAGTGAGTGAGGAGGTATAGGGGCTTTCCTCCGAGAACATTGTGCTAAGAGCACGTAACACTTTGTGCACTTAGCAACGGGCGCTCTATGACGTAAAAAGAAAGACACGCGGTAAATCACTCGGCCGAGTGGCGCTGCCGCGCCTAATCGAGATGAGTTCGGTGGCACGTTTTCCAGAAACGTATCATCAAAAAATCTGTCTCCCAGAAAATAAGTCTGTCATAATTTCCACAATTATATATTCCTCGAGTGAAACATTTTTTTCCATCTCCCATAATTAGAAACCAATTAGTTTTCCAAGTGAATTATCGGTAACAAGTTTCTTCTTATGTTTTATATTAAAAATGTTAGCATCTCGAAACTTTGAAGGCATAAATCTCTGCAACAAAATATCTCGTTTCACCCCCTGCTTTTATGCTAATTCACTTTACTTTATTACATCCACGTATCGCCCTCCTCATTTTGCAGAATACGGAGAAACATAATGGAAAGCATAATGAGATTTCTTCCACTTTCATTAATAAATCACTCCGCAGAACTTTATACCGGAAGAGTCTGGCACTCCACTCAGTGACTACGTCATGTTACACAAGAACTACGTGCAAAGATGCATTTACAGCACGAACATGTCGTGCCAGTGCCGAACCGAGTCAATACATATTCCTTCCATATGCCTGTGCAAGTATACTCAAAAACAATAGAAAGATATTTGCCATTTGCACTAGCAAGACACGAGCACTGACAACTCCCTGGTATGTGAACCAACTTTAAA
Source organism: Ectemnius continuus (assembly GCA_910591665.1). Classification (NCBI taxonomy): domain Eukaryota; kingdom Metazoa; phylum Arthropoda; class Insecta; order Hymenoptera; family Crabronidae; genus Ectemnius; species Ectemnius continuus. The sequence continues at coordinate 5,119,431 of OU342867.1, forward strand.
GGTCCATTTACACATACAATACATGTCAGACATTATATACCTGTGCGGGTGAGTACATAAAATAACAGAACGTTATTTGCCATTTGCACTGAAAAGTCAGCGGTATGTTTGAACCAACTTTAAATGGACTATTTGATGATGTGCGTGGATGTGTGTGGGAATGCACCTTTGGAAAGGGGTTATCGATCATAAAGAAGCGGCTTTAATTTGTTCGACGAGCCGGGCTCGCGTCTGGCTCATCACCGAAAATGGATACACGTCGTAGTCGCAGAGGGCGAGAGAGAGAGAGAGAGAGAGCCGTGGGGGTCAAAAGCTCACGTGGGTCCTCGTAATTGCGGCGAACGGCTCGGCTGCGCTCTGTCTAGACGCGAAGACTCCTCTCAGCCTCGGCAGCCTCCAATGCGCTCCACATTAAATGCGCCTCCGTGTGCGTTCGTACAAAGGGGAACAAGTAATCTCTCGTATGAATGGGAATTGTCCGCTCGCTTAACCAACGTCTTCTAAACCTAACATCAACTGTGGAGAGCTTTTCTTCTAGCAAAATTACACTGGTTCTGACAGATTCCGAATAATGCTCGTGGAATTGGGGCGAACTTCATTGTTTTAATAATAGGAAATATTATAAGTGAACTCATAATGATTACCTGTAACAATAAGTGAAATAATACCGCGAAGATAATCGACTTCTTTTAGTGGTACTTGCAGCAAGTTTGATAAGATACTGTAGGAATGACAAGTACTTAATTACAGTTAATAAACAGTTTGAATTCTGGAAGAAAAGAGCGGGTAAGAAGTATTCGTGCTTCGCGTCAGAATTAAGCTTTCGACTGCAGGCGGAGTTGTCAGAGGGAAAGACGATCTGCCACAATGTTACCCTAAGCTTCTTACCAGCCTAACACCTTCGGTTACCTATCAGCTAGAAAATTGTACTGCCTGTAGTAATTACTTTAAAGGGTTTATTGGCCAAAGCCTTGCCGCGCTAGTATTACGCGACTTTATACGAGAGCCAGCCGGCTAAATTGGTGAACTCCACAACTTTTCATGCGCCGCCGATAAACTCGCCTGGAAACTATCGTGCGTTAGCCGCTGAATAATTAATTGGTTGTAAACTGAAGTAATCCAGTACTTGTAAGATGATTTAGTATGGAATTAAAACTTCCACGTATTACGTTGTAAAAAAAGTTCTACCATAAAATACTCTCTAACAATTAGGTAGAAAAATAAACAGACAAACTGGGTGCTTGTTTACCAAATCATCGCAAGAGAAATCATATGCAATCTCTTGAAAATGATCAATAATAATTTATTCGTATCTGTTTCAGTTCCGGTTCCGACGGAATATTAGCCACGTGCCATCGAAATAACCATGAAATGCGAATCCGGAATGGATAGAGTAGCGGTGAGGCAGTCAGTCCATTAAATTCATGTCACGTTGAAGTAGAGATACGTGTCCAGGAGAGGATGCGGAATTAATAATAGCACGGTGTCCAAGAGAGGATGGCGTAAGCCCGGCTTAAGTCGCTTTCCTTGCTGGATCCGTTATTATGAGAGAATTCACCGTACGCGCAATGGTTAATAAAGAAAGTATGGGAGAAGCCTTGCACGCTAATAAAGCCAACAGGAGATGAATATATGAGCGTGCTTTAATGATGACTCAACTCTTCCAAGTTATGGCAAATTGGATTACTCTGTTCCCAAGTGTTGCCTGCGAGTTCGTGAATGAATATTATATTCTTATTACAACTATTATAATAATAAGAAAAATCGTATTGGCAGAATTTCCATTCTTCTTATTATAATTAATTTCTGACTTGGTAAAAATAAGATTACAATCAACTTTCTATTTGAATTTCTACGTCATTAATAAAGTCACCAGCAATTAACTCTGCGAATATTTCAAAGTTCAGTGGAAAGATGTCCGAGAGATTCGGGAATTTCGTTTCGCGGCAAAGTCGACTTCGACAGAAAATGTTTGGCGTGAGCGCGCGCGCGCTGCAGCGACTGAATATAGTGCTTCTAATTTTACCATGGCATTCACCGTCAGCGTAGTAGACGTTCTCTCTGTCCCGCGGTGCTCTCTCGGTGAGAGGCTGCGCTTCTCTTGGACTACCTCGTTCTTGAACCTGACCCCTAACACTAATACACACGCAGAGTCGCACTGACTCGTCAGAGCAAACCCAGCATCCTCAAACTCGCCGCATATTTCATCATATTCGAGACGAAATTAAGTAACGAAATTAGTTCATTTGGATATATCTTATTTTTAATTACATATTACAGATTTATTAATATTCGAATCTTCTCTATTTTGAATAAATTTATGCACTGTTTATTATGCACGCAGGAACTGCTATAATAATTAATTTGCAAGCATACCATTAACGTGAACTGCAGGATATAATCCAACTGGAGTTTACGAGTTTAGTTGACGTCGCTTGGTGGATCGGCTTGTTAAGCTATTTTCAATGAAGTTCCTTAAACACTAATTATCCATGACCGCGTATTAGGGACGAGGATAATCACCGACGCAGCGTGGGTTCTTCGTGAATTATGCAACCGCGATATACCCGCACACTTAACTCCTTAAGCACTCAGAAGTTTTGCCTTGTTTTCCACCAGCAGCAGCAGCACCCCCGACGCTATAAATTCCCCGCGCGCCCTTCCACCCCTTTTCCAAGCTAGCACTCGGTTCCGCACAAGCATACGCAGCGCACTCAATTTAATGCCCGATGCTCCGCGCACTTTTTCACCCGCTAGAATTATTCCCTTTTTCATCGCTTCTCCGCTTTTTCTCTATAAAAGATTCTTTTCCCTGCAACTCTGCTCCGCCGCGGTTGTTTGTGCTGTACTTACACTCCGATTTCAACTACCCTTTTTTCCATTTCCTTTTTCTGTTCGCGCAGAGTTTCCGGGAATTATTAATTAATGAATGCAATAGTTTTGAGAATAATGAAGGAGTGGGATTAAGTTTCGAGTGTTTGGACTATATTTTGAGGATGTCATTGGAGGAATGGAACGGTCTAAATGCGACGTGCAGTAGACAATTGAGCACTAACAGTCCCACGTTACAATTATCGGATTTCGTTTCGAATAACAGTGCCATTGGAAACCTAATTTCCGATAGCACGACGCGACGGTATCTTAAAGTACGTAGTACCATAATAGAATCTCAATGCAGCCCTGGCTCTCCAACCACTGGCGGGATAATAATCACTGGATGCGAACGTGTTCATAAACAGGAACGAGCAAACCTTCAAGTGTTATGGGATTTACTTGCCATCTATTCGTGGTAAATGTATTCCTACCGAATATCACAGGAAACAAATCTGCAATCATTATAATACGCGAGGTTTTTAAAATTCTCTACTCGAATTATTTAAAAACGTAAAAAATGCATAAATAATTCACTTCGAAATGAACTCTCGAAATGATCCACAGCTATTCGCGGTTGCCAGTATCAATAAAGCAAGGGGAAGTGGAAACCCAAAGTAGGAAAAGCACCGATTTGGCGGCATTTCAACGAAGGAGTTTGTAAAGGAAGCTCCCTGAATGAGACACGAACGAATGGCACTCGAATAACGCGGAGGCAGTGCGGCTTGATTCAACTGCGACTGTAGGTCACCGTAGATCTCCCCGATTTAATTCAAGGAATCGTCCCCTCGTCTATAACTATGTATGCCTCTTCCGGATCCGAGTACACTCGAGGCAAAATCTATCCTACAAAAATAGTCACCAACTCTCCGCTTCAAAATAGACAAATTATTCTACGCCATAAAAAAGAGCAAAGTTGATGTGTCTGTTCGTGTATGTAATTATCAGGAAATAAAACTAACGAACTCAATAAATCATCGTTCATCTATTGCTGCGGCCCCTTGTTACACGTATTAATGATCGTAAATTGGCGTTACGTAATGGGTCACGTCTAGACGACCAATATTACAATTTTTTAAAACAATTTTTATGTTCTGCTACTACTGTAATTTTTATGTTTTTATGTTCTGCGAATACTGTAATGAATTTAGTTGTATAAATCTTGTATAATTGCCCGCAAAGTTTCGTGTACGATTACGTCAGGATTAAATAAATATTCGCGAAGACTCTGTCGATGTTACTTACTGGTTTTGGCGTTGGTTCTTTTATTTAAGTATCATTCGATGCACCGGCCACGTTTCTTGTGCGTTGGAAACATTTGGGTCCACTGTACACACAACTTTCTCGATGCTCCCCACGTCCTCAATCATGATTCATGCCGACAACTATGCCTTCCTACCTTGCCTATATATAGGGTGTAGTCTGACGAAAAACAAACGCGGTGTCCGAGAATAAGTTGGCCAGCGGAAAAAGTCTGGCAATGATTCATTATACTTAGACGTTAACAAACTCTTTTTCCACAGAAAATGCTTTTAGAAAATGCAAAACCTTGATCGTTTAATGAAGATGTTTTTAAATATTGCACTATTTAATAATTGAAATAGATAATATATATTAGGAATTAATTATTTAGTAATGATTGTTCTGGGAAAGTTTTAATATTTGGTTTTGTTGAATTGAAAGCATTTGAATCAAACTTTAATCATAATATTTTCCACTAGTTTTGATCGAAATTTTTGACACAGAGTTTGCTAAGTCGACGTCGATTAAAGCCTCACGCCTCGACGGATCAAAGTTATTTCCACATCTTTATTGGAAATCCCTCTCCTGACACTCGGTGGGAAGCAGGAGACTGTAAATCGAAATCGCCATACCCTTTCGCCTTCAAACTAGTTTCCAATTATCGACGAGCAGCCAATGGATTAGGCGGAACAGATAAAGGAAAGTGCTTAAGTACAAAGTTTCAGTAGAATTGGGAAAAAGGAGGATTTCTTCCCATTTGCCGCATTAATTCTCTGGGAGAATCACCGCCTGTAATTAAAAGTCGGCATTCAAAGCGGAATTCTTTCTAAGCGAGCGATTATTGGAATTAAAGGAGCTTCGAGCATTTTTCAACGACAAAATGCAAATCCTTTCCAGTGACTTTACTGTTGAAATACTAATTCTAATTCAAAATCAAGATTCACGGTATTAATAGAACATAAAAATAAGGTTCCATTATTATAATATATGCAATCGTCTATGTAAGATATAATGTATGCATAGTTCGGTTGGAATCAGGGTGAATAGAGTTTGAAACAGACACCCTCTATACAACGCGGCTCTCGCAGACCTATGAATACGGAGCTTAATTTACATGAATAGGTATTATCGCATGAATCCTGTGTGACCGTATTACCTTGCAACGACATATGCAAATATCCGTGTGAACATGAATCATTCTCGAAATATTTGAATACTCGAACAGAGATTGGGGTTATCGCGATGCACTTTTGATTAAATTGACTTAGTAACAAAGAAATTCATTACAAGAATAATTATTATAAAACCAGATTTGGTTGCGGATTGCTTAATCCTGAGATGCTTCCTGCTCCTTTTAAATCTCATATGTTTCTCTTAAAACTGTTTCCTGCCCGGGCACATCTCTCAAGCTGTAAAAATATCCGGCTTTCCTAAAGTAGAGTAAATCCCGACGGTCATGAAGCAGCCACTAGCAGGGCAAAAGGCTGTAATTAAAAGCCGCAAATAAATGTTAAGGGTGCTCCTCATTTCCCTCGGTGTCCAGCAATATCTTTTAATTACTGAGTCATTCGTAATACACGGGAAACACTTTGTGCTCCCTGCGACTTCGCCGCACCTTCGTTTCACCACTACTCTTTTTATACAAACACTATAATACGACTTCCTTAAATATTTATCCTCTTTTCCAACAAGTATTTTCCATATTATTGTATTTCCTCTGCCCACGAACAGATTTAAATTTCTTGCCTCACATTTTACGAAATAAAGTGTAATGTTCATTTAATTGCTTGGCATACTTTTTCCTACTTTTATGTGGCATTCAGCAAAGCGTGATAAAAAGTAGAACGATTAAGAATTGGTGTCAAAAGTGAGTGTAATGCATTTGCGCGGGCAAGCACTAGCTTGAAGTCAATTCTTTATGAAAGGAATTAATACTAAAAGGAAGACAATTGTACCACAAGTTTACCAAAGACAAATCGTCACTAAATACCTGTTTATAGCTCATCTTTGGTTAACCCACTATTGTTTAACAGATTTGTTATCGATATTATGCGCATCTACGAGTGGCGTGTTGTTCACATAACTCAGGGCGTCTAACATGACATGAATCGTATGTAATCGCGTCGAATTACACCGCGGAGCACGTTGACGTCCGAATAAAAATGGCAACCGTGAACTGTGTTTTGCCCAAGTAGCGGCGCACAGTAGCAAATACACCCATCGACACACACACACATACAATTCCCGCTCTTTGTTCGGAGAGTTAAGAACTTACATAAATCCAGGCCGACAGAAGCATCGGGAAAAGCGACTCTGCGTTCCCCGTCCACTGACTTTTATATTGTCCCTTGTGTCAAAGCGGGAAACTTTTTTCATCGCGACCGCTGCCAAGCGGCGGCGCACGTCACAGGGAAATCAAAACTTCAAAGTCCAAAGACGTATGTGTTGGCAGGGAAAGAGTCAAGAAGCTGCTAGGGGTTTTATCGTGTCAAGCTTTCAGTTTGAGAATGAAATACACGATATTAGTCGCAGTGTTGGAATATTTCGCATTACATTCTTTATTCTTCCTCAAATATTTTCTCGAAAGGAAAATAAACTACTACTGAATCATTATTACTGTGAATATTGAATTCAACTCTGCATAGAAATATCTTGAAAATAAATACATTGTACTATCGCAGCAATTACTGTCACTATAACAGTAAATTCCAGAGAGGCCTCGTTTTCAAGCGACAAAGGCCATTTTCCGCATTGAACCCACCCTCTTTCAGTGGGGCCAGCACAAACACACAAATGATTGAGGTTGTCGTTCAAACGTTCGTGCCAATTGAAATTCCAGCCGACAATGAGACACGTCGAGTGCAGTCTCGGCGAAGTGCGAAAATCCCTGGCGCAGATTACGCGGAGGGTGAAAGCCGAGCGATAAAAGTCAGTGGCGCCCTTTGCTCTTTGCACGAGGTGGGAATTTCGGCGACGGGGAATGCGCGACGGGGCGCAAACGTGGGCGAAATGATGCAGAAGTGCGGCGCGCGTGGCTTAAAATAAACGCATGAATGAATTCAGGTCCGGGCTTCTTTCCGCTCGGTGGCTCGAGCGAGTGTAGTGTAGGTGAGAACGCCGTGAGTCACATCGGCACCATGCCGGCCGGCACGTTTGCCACCTAACGCCGGAATACAAAGTATGTAACTCGCACCATGGAAACAAAACCGTCCTGTCCTGTCCTGTCTGCGACCCCGCCGGACGCGCGCGCACTCCTCGCCTTTTCGGAGCAAACCTTTCATTAGACGCACGCAATGTCATTAACTATTCCCAACTGTCCTGGTCAATTTCACCAGAAGTAAATTTCCTGTCCGCGGTAATAATCGTTTATTTCGAAGAATAAGAAATATCATAAATGTTCCCAAAGTAAAACATTAATGTTCTCCGCAAGAAATTGTCACTGCTTGAACATTTATTTCAACGATTCTTCAACATTTACACTAATATTTTAATAGACGAATTTCTTACTTTGAATTATAGAAAATTATCGATTAGATAAATATAATTCAGAAATAGTAAGTTAATCTTTAGACGAATGGATATCGAAGAGAGCTACTATTAGGAACATTCGAAGCATATCGGGAATGCATGGGATTGGGTCGCATGGCAATTGAATGGGAATGTCGGCTATGCATAATGCGCGACGGAGTCTGCAACAGAAACCTTGATGGAACGAGCCTCTTTCATAAGCTTTCACAAGCTTATCTTGTCAGTTCAATAGTCCGACACCGTAGGAGGGCTGCCGGGGTGTACCCGAGTGCATGACCATGAATACACATAGCCGGCTGTGCTGGTTTCACCCGGTGAATGTCATTGCCGAAGGCCTTCATTATAAATTGATTACCAGGTATGTATTAGTACTTGTACTCATTGAGGGTTCCCTTGCGTAATGTTCCTTCTTATCAAACTTCCCGAAATTTCACGTGTCCCACTATTTTTTCAACCAGCATATTTTATTTTATTACTTCCTTTTCAAAGTTGCATTGTTAAGTATTTACAACTAGAAAGAATTGTATTTGGAATAATTTTCTGTATAAAATATAACGAATATTCTTGAGACATGAAGATTTCTTAAATAAATTATATAATTTTGTTAAGATTGATAAAGAGCTTCTTCGGAGAAGAAATGTAGTGTATTTTAGTATTCGGGCTAGGAAGAAAGTTGCGCGAAGATGAACTCTTTCCTCGAAGGAAAAGGGATTTCACGGTTGAATGGGAAGGCAGAGAGAAGAGAGTATATCCTGGGGGACAGGATGAACACGTTGTAAAGCAATATGCACTGGACACTACACGAATGTGGGCGCACGCTGCGATAGTGCGAAGGTATAGAAAGAGAAGAGTCCGGACAGGACGAGGGCTGTCTCACTGTTCTGAAATGTGATCGTCAAACGTAACTCAACACCGCACCGTAATATTTTTATATCACACTAATACGTCCCCGCGGTGTACACTCACGCACGATACAATGTAAAACAAAGGTGAGCTCGCCTCACCTACAGGGTGTAAATCTCCTAATCTAAATAAATCTTTATCATGGCATTTTTCCTGCAGTTAACAAACAAATTCTCTACGATTTTAACTGATCTTGATTATATCGATTAATTTTTAATATCTAACGTACGAAGCCGCATTCCTTTTTGCGGTGAAGTCTTGTAAGTGGTATTCCTGCATTAACGGTACAGCGGCCAACTTCGTGTCCCATAATTTATTATAAAAGGTTGGAAAAGAAGTCCGAACACGCAGATCGATTTCCAGAGAACAAAAGTAAAGCAAGTGCTAGCTTGATATTACACTGCTGGGAACGAAAGACAGATTTTCTAGATATGTGTCTCTGTACTTTCTGCGAGGCATGCGATTCGAGTGAGACGCCAACTGGTTAATTGGCTATCGAAGGAAGATCTTGTTGGAAAGTGCACTCAAAGGAGAGGAAGCTGTGCTGCTCGCTGGAGACAGGATTTGTGTATGACTGAATTCCACGAGTGCGGGGGAACTCACCGCCACCCTGTATGCCAGCACTGATTAAATCCCCACAAAAGGGATAATGGCAACGCGTTCCAACCCTTCCATTTCAGGGCTTAATTGCTTCGCGAAGAAGGTGCGTGCGCTCCCTGGCGAAACTTGACGAAACAATGTAATCCCCCTCCTGAAAGGATGATGTATGCTCTTGTTTCCTTGAACGACAGTTCCACACTCGCTCGGCGATGAATTCTAAATCCATCTCCATAAATTCTAACGTTCCAGAATCATTTTTTGAAAGTCTCGTTCAATTCGCATTTCAACACATTTTCAGGAAATTAATATTGCTCTGTTGTGCACTGGAAATGGTGTTTGACTGATGAAAGAAATCGATTTAAGATTTCTTTACTTTTAATTAAAGCAAACTCGAATTGGAAAAGACTGGTTGAATATTTAGTGAAAAGTTCGTACTTTGTTGTTTTTAATTGAAAAATTCTAAGAGAATATCGAAGGACTCTGCGTCAGGTCCTGAATAAAATCTCGAAGCATTATTGCAGTCCTTTAACATTGACGTATAACTCGGGGACAAGTTAATGGAGCTGCTAACTCGATTATTCTGTGATCCGTAACCGATGTTTTCTCCACTGATACTAAATGACCAAGTTGTTGACAGCGCTTACAAGAATGGCTTCGAGGCAAGATTTTATAAAAATATTGCAGATTTCTATTACATTCCGTCAACGTTATATCAAATCTTCCAATTCAAAAACTACAAATATCTCTTTACATTATTTATAACCACACGAAAATCATGTGTGCTCAAATGGAAGTTTATATTATACGAATGCAATGGATTAGCGTCATTCTGGAAACATTGGCAGGACAAATCCCATTGGAGCCTTTTATGGATACGTAAATCTCGTGACATATTCCAAGCAGATATTCATGGACATGATAGAAGTTTCATCCCCGTATAGAAAGACGATTATGCGCACTCCTACAGAGCCATGAATACATCTGCCGAGAAGTTATTGGATCCTGGGGAAAGGCGTGTGATCCGAATGGAAGAATTCGGCTGGTTAGGAAGAAGGCAGATTCGATCAATCTGATTGAACTCGCTCCTTTCAGCGATCGACGGAGCAATATGATTATCGGGGACACGAGGCGCGCACGGCCAATGAGATTATCCGCTCATCTGTGAACGGTGACCTTACACAGTCACCGACTGCCCCACTGTCACCCGAAATCCTCCACTCCCATCCTCACCCCTTAAACAAGCCTCTTTTTATAAACGCCAACCCGTAAATAAAATCAAACAGCCATGAAAAAAATAGACTCGATATAAAAAAGACTCTCAACTACAAAATCTTTTCTGCCTTTTTGGGGTAATCTGTAAGCCCTCACAATAAATTCTAAAATACTATCGAAATAAACTATTATAGTAAATTTGAACTATAAATATATCGAAGTTGGAGCATTCTATTGAAGATTCGACCTTGCTATCAATGTCCAATGAGGGTGGTGGCGAGGATGGGGTGAAAGAAGGGTGGGCATAAAAAAAAAGGAGTGACAAAAATGACGATGTCATTTGGGGCCGGCGACAGTTTTGCAGTTGGGAGGCTAGTGGATGGATTATTGATCGAAGTTCTGGGGACTGCGGGGATGTGGCCGTAGGCAGGTAGCAACATGCGCATACCGCATCAACCTACAGCTACTCTACCACCGACACTCTCTTCCTCTCTCGCTCTCTCTCTCTCTTCCTCTTGCTTATTTTCTGCTTTCTTTCCACTCCCTCTCATTTACCCTCCACCCACCGAGCCTCTCGTTTGCCGCTGCTTTCTCAGCTTTTTTGCCACTTTCGCGTTACTCTAATTCCGACGTCTCCCAGTTTCCCCACCCCTTCTCCTTCTCCCTCATCTCTCGCTTTCTCGTAGTCTCTGCCGACGACACTTTCGCCGCTTGGCCATCCCCTTTTTGGCAATCCCTTGGTCTAATTATAATACGCCCTTCCTTCCACGCGATGCTTCTATTCTCGGTGCTTGCACTGTTTGGATAGTGCCGATTCTGAATTTATAAGACGCGGTTTGTGAAAGAGTTCCTGAGCTCTTGAATCCGATTGGGATTTTCGAAGATTGAATTATGGATGAATAAGGAGTGTGTGGAAAGGGGAATGTTGATGAGATTTGTTATTAATATATGGCTGTTTTGAAAGTATTGATTCAATTTCTGGGATTGTATAAGGGGAACGGATTGAATTTCCTCTGGCTCTAATTTCTATTCTCTCGTGCGAGATTGAGTAAAACAATTTGGAGCATAAAACTGTCGGCGGTGCCGAGAACTGGGTGGCGAAGTTTTGTCAAACGCTTTCAAAAGTTCATTACACACAGTTTCCAGCGTAAATTTCGGCCCATTCAATTCTTTGTCGAATTAAGCTCGCGTGTAATCTCGCTCATTGTCAGCGGATACTCGCTTCCTTTCTGCCAGGCTTCTCCTGTCCCCAATTTCCCTCATTTCGTGTCCTTCCTCCAGGTGTTAGGTAGAGGGCACCCTCCAGCGTGCATTCCTCCCCATCGATCTTCTCCGCCTACCCCTTTCGCTACTTTCTCTATTGGCCCAATTGTTCCTGCGCCCTCTCCACCCTCCATTTCCTGCCACATCGCCTATATCGAACCTCTCCCACCCCTTTCCACCCCTTTCCACTCGGTGCGTACACCGCTGCCGCCGCTCGCCTTTTGTACTGGCAATTTATTGTCGCTACTTCTTTCTCCCCGGCGATCCATCCACTGCGGCCTTAAATGCTCCTAGGATTTTTCCATCCAAGAATTCCCGCGTGAAAAATCCCACCTATCTTTTACTCCGGTAATATGCTTTTGTCCACCGCGCGCACTTAATATGAGATATTAATTTAAGTGGTTTGTGTAAAAGTAAGGTATTAGATAGAGCTTGTTTAATAGTATTGTCAAATTATACGTTTATATGAGATGGGAGAATAATATTCGATAGGGGATTAAGGAGAAATGTAATATTAATGCATAGGAAGCGAAATTCGGATATCATTTGGGGGTGCGATGATAAATGGCGGCCATAAATAAATTTATAGTCCAATCACACCCTAAGCTAGAATTGCTTAATGCCGCCCTCTCATTTCCTCTTCTTGGTATTCTCTCTCCGATGTAGAGAAGTGTCCCCGCAGCACCAATGGCCGACGTTCTACCCTTAGAATTCTACCCCAACTTCAATATCCACTGGGCGATATGGTACTTCGCCTCACGCCTGCGTCGAGAAACTCTCGTACATCCTGCCCCTCCCAACCCCTTTCATCCCATCGGATCCTGTGCTTCGTGAAGAACGAAGTTTGCCAGGCTTCCCTCGTGTTATTTAAACATTCGTATGAAATATAACAAGTGTACGAACGTTTCATTAACCGGTCGACACATATAACTCTTTATTTATTATTAACTCTCCCATCCGGCTTCACCAGAATAAAATTCGCGTTCGTTAATAATAATTCACTCGTTTTGAAATTCCAATATTTTCGTACCATACTGCAGAACAGCTATCAAAATATTTAACAATCCACGTAGATTAAAATTCTATTCGCAGCGAGGTAAATTTGAAAATTTAACGCGAACTTTAGTAATCCAGGCGTTGTCATACTTGCTGCCACGCCTGCGTGGAGAAAGCCTGCAGCAGATCCTCCGAACACGTTCATCCCCGTGGATTCAGTGCTTCATTCTTGAAGCTCGGCGTGCCAGACTTCCCTCTAATGGCTGCTTCACTCCGGCGAAGCACGCGTGGAAGCCTCTCGAAAGCCTCCCTCTCGCCGAAAATAAATTCGGCGACAGTTTTTCAGCGCGCCAGGGGAGTTGCCTTATTCCGGGCGGGTAGAATGGCGAGACATAAAAGGGGCCCTTTATTTGCCCGAGGGTCGACGCCTCTCTTGGACCTGCGCCGCTCTCAATGGCTCTTTCACGCGAAAATGTTATGCGTGGATCGGAATGACACTAATACCACCAAGAAGCCCTTGTCTTTTTATGACTAGTTATGAACGCCCTTACTGATATGAGTTTGTAAGGTAACAGGGAATTCTGAACTGTATTAAAGATTCACGTGGAATTAGGTTAGTGTTCTAGAGGCTGCTACAGTTGGCATTTGAAAAAGGTTTGTAAAGAGTGGTATAATAAAATATGAATGAATTTAAGGTATGTGTGATAAAGAAATATACATGCAACATCCGAAAAATGAAAGAATTGATTAAATATTTCAATATTTAATATTACTAGTTAAATTAATAAGACAGGTGAATGGACGATATTTAAAGTTCATTGACATTTCTGTCGTGCTAGGGGAGGCTGACGATAATGAGGAATTAAAGTGAGTGCCAGCCAGGTTAACTTAACATGTCGGGTTAATGAGGTTTCGCGAGCGAACACGACGAACGGAAATGTTCAGGTGACCCGGTGAAGGACCAACTGCGAGAAGGGCGCGCGGACAACGCCAGGATTGCGCAAGACTATGTGTACAGTTAAACTTTCGCAAACAAGATAACGGATTCCCTGGAGTTCGAATTACTGTTCGGCCTTCGTCCTCCGATTCAATATTTTATTGGAATCTCTTTGTACTCACGCAATTCCAACTTCGCCCGTTCTCGAGACGGAACGTCCTTTAATAAGGACGATTGCGCTGCGCGGAAACTTGCAGGAAGGAAAGTTTATCGAATTAGAGATAATAAAACGCGCGATCGAGAACTCGATGTTGTTAAGATGAAAAGAGTAAGTTAAGAAATAAACTCTGCACTGATACGAATATTTCCTCGACTGGTGTAACGAAAGATTCTTAGAGAATATTATACCAGACTTATTACTTACGGAGAAATTAATTTTTCCCAATTACAACCTTTCCCTGATTCGTTAATTACAATTATTACAGCGAGCCGTGACATTACAGCATTGTCAGTTCGAAAATAATACGCTCGCAGACGAGACGTAGTATTCTGTAGACTACGCCGAACAAAACAAGTCACCTCGACACATTTGTGCGCATTTACTAATTGCCGGCAGACGCGAGACAATTAACGGGCCGTCAATAAATTCATTAATGTACACTCCAATCCCCTCGGACACTCAGCCAACACAACCTCGCACCCCGCTACAAAAGAGTATCGTGATTACATGGAAGCCAAGAGGTACGAGGAGAGAAAGAGGAGGCAGAGTGCTCGCATCTCCCAGTTCACCCCAGCGGCGGCGGCGGCGACCGAATTCGCTGCCGAAAATTCGTTTAGCCAACATTCCATTACCGCTGGGCAAACGTTAACTCACTTTGTAATTGGGTTTGTTGCCCGAAAATGCTGAAACCTTGCCCCTTCTAGTTTCCAAACGTAGAAAAATGTTGGTCGAACAATTCTGCTTTGATTTCGCTAGCCTTTTAGTTTGATTTGTTTATTTCTCTGTTTGTTGGATCGTTGCTTCTAATGCGATATTTGGTATTTCAGTATTTAATAATCTCAACTTTTATGATTCAAAAGAGAAATCGGTTTGTGCAAGGATTGACTTGTTTTATTAAAACATCAACGAACAACAAAAGATTGGAATCTTACTTCCGAGTTATGTCCGAGAGAATATTAATTATCAATCATTAAGACATTGGCTGGTTACAAGCGCGAGGAGTTCATAATTAAAAAGTGGCAAACACGGTGAGAAACCATGCAAATCATTTCCACGCGAATGACGGTGAATCAACGTAGGATAATAAGTCGGCCCGAATAACGCCTTTCTCGTGCGAACTAATTACGAGGTGCATGTGGCTAAGCACGGTAATCGCGTGATAGAGCCAAGATCGATTCGGCTTCATAAACGCGTCCGGAAGTGGCGGCGGATGCTAAAAATAAATTGGAATGTGTGCTGGATAAAAATATGCTTATGGAAGTATAAACACTTTTACGGGCATTCCAAGACGAAGTCGAGCGAAGGGAACTTCAGAGAACTTTAGACTCTGAACAGTAATGCCAATATATTATTAATTATTATTTCAAAATAGAATCTTTGAATTTAATATATGTTCACCGCCGCAGCCACAAATAAGATTTATTTACCATAAACAACGGTCGACTCATCCAAGATTTGATGTGGTTTGCACTGTTTGTTTAACACTAATAATCGCATCAAACATATACGGTTCCTGTAATCGGGTTTAAACTTGTGGCTTTTGGCATCCGCAATAGAAATCCCTGATAGAACTCGCGAATTCCAGTTGCCAATCAATGCGGACATTTATATCAAATAGAACGAGTGACAATGTTGACAGGACTGGTATTTACTGAAAATTATTCTCCGCAACTTCTGCAGCAAATTTACTGCGACTTCCGTCGATTTCGATTTAACACGTCGAGAATTGCGAGTGTAAAACAGATGCGCGTCCGTCGCATTAATCCAATTAAGGAGAGCCGATCGTTCCGAGGTGATTGTTAACATACAACACAACTGGGAGCAATTTACCGGGGCGTTTATCTATTCCGAGTTTTGAACTATCGTTGTCACGAAAATCCAATCACCCGAAACAATATTGAGGCAGCGGGAGGCTGCGGTTTAACCATCGTGCACACACTCACGAATCAGGTGCTCCGTAACCTCGGTCATAAACGAGCAGGATTGTTCGTACAAACCGCATGTATGTGCACCGACTCGGCCAAAAGTATTCTGCGGCCTCCGAATGCGATAGCCCCATATAATATTAACTCTTTTAATATGATATACGTGACAGATTTATATTTCCAAGCAGATTTAATATCGAATTACCTTAACTACCCCAATTATTTTAAGTCCCCTCCATTTTTGCGTTAATTGCTAACTAAGTTTATGAAATATTCGTGAAATCCAAGGTTCAATTTTTTAAATTCTGTATAAAATACTAAATCACAGAAACACTGATATTACACAAGATTTCTAATTAAACTTGTAAAATTTCAATAATCTTTATCTTGAAAGGAACTAGAAAGTATTTCACTGAACTAATCGACAAACTCACATCAAGTGCTATCAGGGTACTCGAAATCACGTAACAAGTGTGTGTGCGTTGAAATAGTTGGATCCGCATCTGTCCAGAGAGCGGCTCGCGTGGCAGCTCGTCGAGCGTACAATGTGTGTGCGGACATTCGAATAATTACAGGGTGCTTGGAGCCGATGAACCAGGAACGAAGAGGGTGGAACGGGAAGCGGGCCGAAATAGAATCGGCAATAGACATAGTTGGACGGCGAGTAGTCCGGCACTTTGTTAACGCTCCTTCTAATTTGTGATGGCTCGCGCTGTTTACCTGACTCGCGCGAGCGTGCAAACCCACCGCTCGAGACACTCGCCACTTCTGTATTTACTGCAGCGCGCCGCTCTGATTAATGGGCTACTGGCATTCACCGTTTAGACTCGTTTCGAGTCAGTGGGCCTTTCCTCGAGATTTATATTACCGCATGCCGGCTCGTGATAACTCCCTCGACAACAGATAAGTTGCTCCTTTGCCTTTGAGAATACTTGAAATTAAGCTGTGTTCTCACTGGAACAACTTCGTACTTATATTTCGGATTTTTTTAGAAAGTTTGTTAATATTGTTAATATTAATAAGGAGCTTAGAGGGTTAATTTTTAATACTGTCTTCGTTTTGCGGCTTCGAGTAGAATGTGTTATTGGATTCTGGCTGCGTGTATTAAGAGAATCAGCGTTTGTCTAGCGAGCAGAGCTCTGGTGCCCGAGGCACCGAGGGGTTAGAGGTCTTAAATGCCTGTTTATATTTATAGAGCTTGGAACCTGCTCTTCGAGGAAGCTCCCGGCGACGACTCACGCCCCTGATGTGTACCCCGGAGAGCTCTTTCCGTTCTGGCCAGCCTGGAATTCGCTCCCCGAGCAAACCAAAGGACCAGCCTCCCACTTTCCCTTAGGATTCCCAGCTACACTTGGAATTGATTGCGAGAACTTCCACCGAAAGCAGGAAAATTACATTATGGAAATGCGAATACCGGCTTCCTTTCCAATTATTTTTTTCAGTGAAAATCCCTGGAAAAGCGACCTCTGGGAATCTCAGTTACTTTGAAGATCTCTTAACTGCAACTTATATTAAAAAATAGATTTTTTTCTCTGACTGTTAAGATTGAAAGAATATAAAATGTGCCAAACAATATTAGATTCACTTGACTGATTAGATGGATTCTTCAACTACCAATTCAACTCTGAAATTCACAATGAGAGATTCTTCCTCGTTAGCATTAAATTCCGATCTCGAATTCTATTCATCGTTCCGCTCACTTGTCTTCATATGATATCCTTTGAGAGGCGATAGCTATATCTCAGCTCTTCCTGCTCTCAGCTTTCCCCTAGTTTATGGCGCAGTGAGTCGGGCGACGAAAGATTTTCCGGGAAAAGAAAGGGACAACTATATGCGCCCGTCTCTTCTCTCGCCTTTGGAAATTCCTCAGATATTCTCCAAGAGGGAAGAAAGATAGGTACACAATGGAGTCTGAACTATACAAGGTGACCCAGACGAGTAATGCTAGGCCTTGACATTTTTCGGCAAATGCAATTCCGACGAATTCCATTGCAGAGCATCAACTGCTTTTGACATTTTGCATGTGCGAATGATGGACGTAACTGCGAAGGTTGTTCTATGTCTAGTTTCTATTTCACGGAACGAACAAACACAAGTTTCCCAGACTGTTTTCACGAGACTCTTTCAAAACTAATTTCGGATTGTTCCGCAATAGTTTAATAAAGCCGGCGGAAAAAGTAATTCAGTGAGCCCTATAAAATTCCAGTTGAGGTTCCTGGAAATTAGATTGCCTCTGCGCAGAGTAAACTCAAAAGTAGAATATTATAGTGGGCTTGGTAATTAACTTGGACATTAAGTGGCAGACGAAGGCTTCTTTTGAAAGTTGGCGAAATTTCGCGAAGTCCTACGTCGCATCTCTCTCCTGATTCCTGTGTTCCGTGTCGCTCAGTGAGCTTAATTATGTTTCTTTCGAGATTCTATTAAATCCTAAAGTTTCCGAGAAACCACCGCAAAGCGAAACACTAGAGCCTTCTTCAAATAAACTGTGGATTACGTTAATCATTATTCTTTAGTCCGCAAATCTTGCATTGATAATACGAAGTTTAACTTAATTAAGAGCCCAAACGATTCTCAAAGGAACATTCCAATTCAAATTCAAATAATCTTATAGATAAATTCATTCAAATCTTCGATAGTTCGATTTCTACGATAGTGAAAACAGAGGGTTCGAATTCTAGCATTTCTCGAAGACGATTTTCCTTCCACCCTCGAGGAGCACAGATAGAAAGAAGGGGTGGGCATCAGGTGCACCGGAAATTCGATGGCGCATTTGAAAAAGTAAGAAGCGATCTCGCTGCCTTAGTCCGCCGAACTAGATTAAAGATCTCTTCTATTCGTTGGCGCAATGCGGAAAACCCGAACGATGGCCCGACACGCTCTCTCCACCCCTCCAGGCCGCCCCCATCGCCACCCCCATTCTCGCCCCTAACTATCCAACTACCGCTATTAGATGCATTAGTTTTAAATTCTACTTCCAGAGAACATCAGAATTCTCCCGTCAGTTTTTTTGACTGATGAAAATTAATATTGGAATTTTTTAAGAGTTGTAAATAAGAATACTTGGGAAAGAGAAATCAACCCTTTAATAAAGCCTATTCTTTTCCTTGTTAAGACTGCTATTATGAAACAAGAGTCTTATTGAATAGCAAGTAACTAGTTTCAGAGACGAAGTATTCGAAATAAACTTCGCAGTCCTCCAAACTAACGACAGCTGCCAATCGTCGAGGGCAAGAATTTGGGGGTGCAAATCTTACAGGAAAATCATTTGGCAAGTTCCGACAATAAGCTGGAACGTAGTTCCGACTTTTGGAAAAGTGCCATGTGCGATAGACTAGTCTCGGCTCGCAGGAACTTAACCTAATTTTCCGAGCGGCCACTTTTCGTCGTCGGCTGCATTTCTACACGGCTATTACTCCTGGTTGTCCGGGTCATTTGGAATGCATCAAGCAGCGCCTTGACAATTGCACCAAGCTTTGTCAAAGTGCAAGGACACTGCGACTTGTTTCTCACTCTTCTAGCGAGCCCTCCATCTTGCTACTTCCCGAGATTAGCGCGATATGTTGCTACCCTCCAACAAAGCTGGCTCATCGCTATGCGAGTGATGTCAACGTTTTCAACCCTACATAAACTTTGCGATGACTTTCTTGAAATATTCACACCTTGCGATCTATTTTATTTTCTCTAGTTCACCCTTTCAGTTCCACTTTAATTTCCAAGGAAATTAATAGGAATTATTAGAAAGGTTGATAAATAGTTATAGCTTGTTAACAAATAAGATAGAATTATTATTATTAAATATCTTTGGGTGCCTGGCAACTTTTGAGGTCGACTGTATGTTCAATGCTTCTTTTTCATGCAAGGTATTTTAAATTCAACCACCGCCGATACTGAAGTAACAGTAACACCTGAACGAATGGTCGAGTCATTGAATATGTAATGCAGCGATTATGGGATGCGCAGACTGTGCAGGAGATAACCCGATAACGCTAATGCGCTGCGCATTCAGGCAAGCACTGATTAATGGCGCGACTAATTTAATTTTCTTAAATTTATCCCGGCAAAACTAGTCTGTCGCCTAATTATCCCGTTTAATCATATGCTCTGGGCACTGCCATTAAATCCCCATGGAACATCGAGTGTCATTGACTCGCCGGCACATTGTCCACTTTATTTGTCACCGAATTTTTACCTCAACAATGTTGCAATTAATATTTCTACAAGATTTCATTCCAATAACAAGAAATAAATAAATTATAAAAGAAAATAATGCAATTCTTCTTGTTGAAGTTCGTGAAAGTTTTATTTCTCATTTTCGAGGGTTAATTAGACGCACAAAATAAATTTGGAAATACGTTTACAGTGTATCTTTGGAAGATCAGAGATCTAATCTGACATTTGCGCAGCCGAGAGGCGTTCCAGAGACGGCACTCCGAAAAAGACTGTTTCATCCGGCCAAATGAGGCATCAGATAACCTCTACGATAATTAAAATCGTTTTGCTCTTAGCGAACGAGCAAGTGCACCAGCTATTAGCGCATTTTATCGACATAATGTATGGACAGGCAGGTTGCTAAAAGAGCCGGCATTTTGGCAGGAACGGCGCGTTGTCTGTCCAAGAAGCGACATTGCCTCTCGGCTTCAACTCCGCCTAGCAACAGAGGGTCGCAACAAAGTTCCTGAGTAAACCTGCTCCAACCTAAGCGAAGAAATACGCAACCCACGGGACCGTTATAACTTGCGCATACAGGGTGCTCCAAGAAACACCGGTACTTCTGATGAAAACGGTGACAGAACACAGTTTGTTTACTCGATTTTTGAACTTCTCTATGTTAAGGGAATTAAATTATAATCCTGGTGTTTTACATAATCTTTAATATATTCAAGAACTTTGCGATAATATATTTTATAAATTTTGAACTTTGAGATCTCGCGGATGACTTACATTTAATCAAAAAATAGCAGAAATATTTTGATTAATAATACGATTGTTATTAATACTTCGATTAGTAATAATAGTCTTATTAGACTTTAATGCAAAAATAATCCAGTGACGAAATACTTTGTGCTAAAAATAAATGAAACTTCGCACTATATCTGTTTTTATGGAAGGAAGTACATTTTTAGCCCTGTATTTTTGCTTCTGCACTTTGCTGTAGTACGCATGCGGTAGCCAGGAGACGCGCACATTTAATCGAAATCGACGTTGCTCGCGTATCCGGCAATCGATAGAACCTAAGTTTCGGGCAATAAATAGGAGCCGGAACCACGCCTTATGTTGGAAGGAGTCATGCACGATGACTCAACGCCCCATCCCATGACTTCATAACTCCCCTCTTCGCTACAATGAATACTATAATACGGAATTCATATTTCAATGGAACTGCAACTCCAAATATTAGTCAATCGTTCACAAACTGGCTTAACAATTGTATTAATTATTCACAATAATTAATATCTGCCTGATGTTCTTGAATTTGAAAAAATAACACTTTCGTCGTCATGTCCCGAATAAAAAAATGAACCAATTGCTGATCCAGACGTTTAAAAATAGACATGAATACAGACACCGACTTCTCTATTTTTACATGGCCACGCAAGGTTGCTGCGCCGAGTTTATACAATTCCAAGTGGAAAACACGAGTTCAAGTTCGAAGGGGAGCCAGAGATACACATTAATAAATGTATCTCCAATTTGCATTGCGACACTAAGCTCGCTGGTGCAACAAGGAAATTGCACAACGCGACTATAATTGGATCCTTTAACAAAGACGCTAACGGCCTGCTAATTGCAAGGCATGGAAACTTCCGCTGCAAAGCTTTGACGTGGTAAAAGCATTGAATTTCACTTTCAGCAACAAAGTGAACTAATTAAAATTTCGTGAAATTCCCTGATAAATTCCGTACTCCCACTCGTAATTAAAACACTAGTGAATCATTCTACCACATCCACTGTCTCTATTCCAAACTGAAACAAATTCGAAGTTCGAAAGAATAAAATCCAGTAGGCAATTTCGAAATTTGTGAGAAAAGGACCAATAAAGAAACCAATTAATATTGGAAATGGGAGGACTCACCCTTGGCGAGGCGATTTAGGATGAGATCCTTGTGTTGTGCGGTGTGAGGCTCTGGAAGCACAACGAGAAGGTAGCAGCCACTGAGTGGCGAGGGCGGCGGATGTTGCTGCTGGCCTTGCTGGGGTTGCTGGGATTGCTGAGGTTGCGAGGCCGTCGGAACACCTTGCATCGGCCCCGACGGATGCTGCTCGACATTTCCTGTCGATCCTGTTGTACCCGCTTCCCCACCTCCCCCACCTCCTCCACCTCCTCCTCCTCCTCCTCCTCCGCCCTCCCCGCTCGGATCGGTAGTACTCATTCCTGAAACACCATCATACACATGTACAATCATCAAAACACCCAGAAATTGCGAGAATTTGACGTCTCCCTTGAATTACAATTCTCGTGAATATTGTTCGCCAACATAGAATTTGGTATCGACTTTGTAATTACTTGTTGATAAGTTGGATTGGTGGATAAGTCATTAAACTGTTGGAATGTTGAGTGAAATAATTGTTGATTAAATAATTGTCATTGATTGCGGTTTAAATTCTTGTTGTTTACTTTCAATTATTAAGGACAGTGTTATAATAGAAATGTATCATTGTATTATGATTGTAATGTATAATAATGTGTTTCTAATTGCAAGATTGTAATAGATTGTGTGTTAATACAGGCTACAGGTGTAATACATTCATTAAAAGGGAGGATCAATGTCTCACCATGTATTACGGCTGCAATACATCAATGTATGCAGGCTAATCCGTGATGTATTACAAATGTAATACATTGTGATACATTGATCCTGCCATTTAATGAGTCCCCTGTTGGAGTGCTCCGTAACGTTGTGGTGCCAGCTAATTCGGTGTAATTAATACGGATTTACATGGAAATCAGTGATTATAATTTTATCAATAACCGATCATTACCACTTTTCACAATTCTCGATGCTATAAAATTCGATTACAGCTATTCTCGAGCGTTTAAAATATTATCTCATAAAACTGTTTCTTATCATTTTTAAATATTTAAAAAATAGAAACTGAATAAGTAAAAAAAGGAGTAAAAGTCAGGAAAGTCCACGGTTCGTCGTTAGCGGAGTTTCTCGAGACAGTCGGAGATTTTTCTCACCTAACGGCATGTGTGACTCGATCTACATTTCACGCATTTTGAAAGATTGCAGGGAACGAGCGGAAGATGTAACTCGGTAGGAAAGACTAGGGGAGTCGGCGAGGCTTATTAAAAAGTTGGCGATACAGAAGATTTGCATAGCCACGTGGAGTTGGCGCAGCAGCTTAATATAAATGCAGATGCCGGCGCGACGAGGACAACGAGGAGTTTAAAAGCGTGCGCCACGACAAATAAACCAAGCTGGTTGTGGGTCGGGATGAGATATTCCTATTTAATATGATCTATTTGATATGGCATTGAACGAGGAGCACTGTCGAGGGAACTCTTTGTCTGAAGCGACCACTCCAGCGCAACCCTCTCCTGCGCCCGATATTGCTGCTACCACCCGACAGACGTCTGGCTGCCACCTACACTTTCCACTGATAAATCATTCGCCTCCAATGGGAAATCCATCGCGCCCACAATTACGCAAATAATGTTATGCGCGATATTTCCACCACCACCAATGCAACTTTAATAAATTTGGAATTGAAGTATTCATTAGTAAAATTTGGGTTGTGAATATCCAGGAATTAATCATTCAAATATAATTGGACCGAATTTCTCCCATCTTATGATACAGTTCGAGCAATATTAATTACTGAGATGCAGTGTCGTCGCAATATCTTACATGGGAGTGACATATTGCGATTAATACGAGTACCACTGCTTTCTCAAGGAAATACAGTTGTGCGAATACCGCAGCAGCAAGTTGCGTGTTAATTTTGCCAGATCGAATTTCTCCGCGAGCGGTGGCGCAGCGAGACGAGTCGACGTCTTGAAAACTCGACACGAAGTCGACCGGTTAGTATCCATTACTGGATGCTACTTGATAATTATGTTATTCGATTAAATGCACCAATTCCATCGATTCAGCGCGATGTACGAGAGACCTTTACTACAATTTTAGAGGCGTTATGAAGCTGCAGTGAACGAGAAGATAAGGATCTCTCCACCAGAATTGCATCGGCTTTATGGTAATTTCACTGAAATCGATGACCTATTCTCTCAAAGGTCAGATAGGAGATTCCAACCGTTAATTTTAAGGGAACGCGACTGCAGGACTGCAGTTAAAACTCGCCAGGGGAAACAAAGTCACGAGGCTAAAGTCTAGCTCGAAAATAAAGTGATAAATTTATCGTTTCTTGGTAGAATATCAGAGTTAATAGACAGCAATATGAATCAGTCAATAGGAGTCTGCAAAAGATGATATCTCGAAAGGAAAAACGAGGGACATTTTTTCTTTTTGCGACATATGACAAATGTAACAACTTGACAATGTCTGCAGCGAGAATATCAAGACTACTCAAAAGTGGAGCCGGTCCTATTCTCATCAGAGGCGGATCCCATTTTCGCCCGTTTTACAATCCTATACACATTGTCGTCGTCGTCGGCGGCGGCGGCGGATGCTCACAAATTATTAATGCCCTGCGAGTCATGAAAGCGATGGCGGAATTTCCAGCGTCATTTTTACGGCAATCCGGTACGCGCTCCGTCGAGAGAAGCGGCCGAACGAAAGCTTCCCTGTCGGCGAATTAACGCCGCCAACTCTTTAACCCCCTTTGCCCTTTACCGCCCTTATTAACAAGGGGCTTCGCGGTCAATAGGCATTCGTGCTTTGCCGAGAATGTCAACTTGAAAGAAAGCGATGGAATTTGATGCACATATCGCAACTGTGTAACTAGTGCAAACGCGTAACACACTTTGAGAAAAACTATCGGAATCACACTCGTTCCAAGTATAGACTGCTGTTCTTTCCTTGTTACTCATTACATCAAAATAAATCTATTATAAAAATATATAAATGACCATGATTGTGAAATAACGAGGTTTCAAAAGCAATAATTCTCGTTCTTGTATTCCAGCAATAAATATTGCAACAAAATTCGCCCTATCATTATGAGAATTTCAATAATTCTACATTATTCATTTACGTCGCATCCCACGCGCATATTCTTTAAGATTCCGAAGTAATAATAGGGTTCGTTATAGGAAGGTGCGACGACGTGTACCGCTCAAGTAGAATGCAGCAATTTAACGAGTGATCGATAGTGACTAGAACGAGGGAGAACGAGATAGCTGGCAGCGATCGACTAGCAGTATTCACCGCGAATTCCTTATTTTCTCGTCCGCAACGGGGTGGAGGAGCTTGCGTCAGTATAATCCATTTTGCATCGGATTTACTCGGCCGGTGAAACGTATAGCAAGGGTTTTCTCTCTCTCTCTGTCGCCGCCGTCGCCGTTTCCCACCGCGACTCCAACGAGCCTCGCCAGGAGACTTTTACACCTGCCACCGATCTCTCTCCCCCAGCCAGCGTTCGTTGTACATTCGTTATTCCAGCATTTGTCGAGATAGTGTTACGCGAAGCCCCGTTGATTCTCGGAAAAGATTGCCGCGAGAGGAAAAAATCGCCGCTGATGCACGGGAAGACGTACAAAGTAGCCCCGGAGTGTTACGATTGCGCGTTTCACTGCCAGCAGCGGCTGCGACGCTGCTCTCTTCCCTACTGATTTAGCATTTAGCTCCAGGCTCGCCGAGCATTCTCTTAGCTGACAAATGATTTTAATAAGGCTTGCTCTCTCTCTGTGTCTTCATGTAGTCCGCCGCACTGGGGTTCACACCTTCCCTTGTAATTACTGTGCAAGTAGTATAACAATCACGAGTCTCTATCGTACATTGTAGTGATAATCGCGGGGATATTCAGAGCAGCTATTGTTTAATTATGAATAATGATTATAATCTCATTGGGAGAATATTGTATAAAGAATTATGGTAAAGTTGTATAAAGAATTGTGCGAAGGTTGCTCCTAATGCACTAGTAATGCTTTCGTATCGCGACGAATTTCTGCGAAACATTTACCAATTTCCACGTGTAAGTCTTCTGATTCCGAAGGATTGAGGTTCGGTTACACACACGTTGGTGATGCAGTTACAACATAGTATTGGAGTAGAGGGTCAGTGCTTCAGCGGTGACGAAAAGAATGGTGTCATTAGAACAAATTCTATTGTTCGCACATCCAACAGGTAAACAGTCACTTGAATGTTAATCCTGTTGTTACGTCCTTGTATTTAAAATTGACGGTGGCCATCACACTAATTACCCGAGAGTGTAGGTAATTTTGCAAGCTTCACTTTATTTTTAAGTGTTATTAATAAACGAGCCATTTAACGTTTAGCCGATCAAGCAGGCGAATTCAGCCATGTTAAACTCATGCGTGTGTGCCTCGGCAAAAAAGTGTAACTCGTAAAAAATTGAAGAGCAAGTCGAACAAAGTGTTTTAAAATGAATTATTGATTGTTATTTGTTCGATAACTCTTGACAGACGGCATTATTTATTCACTAGTAAGGATCGACTATTTATAATGTGACCCACTGTAACCCCCGTCCATAATTCTTTATGTAAACTTGGAAATATCTGCCGCGGCTAAAAATATTCCCTTTGTTGTCCGAGACTAATAATTATAACGCACCAAAAGTTTTCCTTGTTTACGTCGAACGGTAAACTATTGCACACACCAATTGTAACTTCCGCAAGTGCAGTTCAGTTCTTTGTTCATCAACGACGGAAGTCCGACTGAACCGATCCTGTAAAAAGGACGAACGCACATGAAGGCTTCAGAAAAGTTCTCTAACGATAAAATTTACCATTCCGAAAACTACAGGCAAACCAGCGAGAATTTTTATTCATTTGCCAAAGGTAAATTCAGCAATTGAATCCTTGTAAATTCGAAATAGAAATATTTCACGTTGGGGATGTGATTAAATCAGTTGCAGGAGGGGATTACGAAATGCAATTAACTTTTTCATTGCCGGAAGAGAAAGAATCTACGAGAACAGTGGCTGTTACATCAGAAGCTTCATTGGCGCAGGTCCTTCCAGCAGGACTGGCGAACGCCCCATCTGCACTGCGTACAAGCGCCGTTCAAACGAGCGTTCGAAATAGAATTAGCAAAGGACGGTGTGTCTGTCTGTGTCTGTCTGTGTGTGTGCCGGCACATAAAGATAAATGATCGAACAGACTCCGGTTTTCCATTTAAAACGGACACGAGCGATGATGGAAGCGTATGCGGCACCGAACCACTTTGGGTGTCACCAGCGAGTGTTCAGGTTAGGTAACCCGTGTACCGGTACCATTCGTCACCCCAGGTAACCGGCATCCCCCCCCCCCACCACCGACGGGCGTACCACATTCCGCTCCAATTTTTCCTAACAAATGCCCCAAATTGCACCCAACCAACCATAATTAGCAACAATACCATCAACGATCCAAGCAACTCCCAAAGAATCTCTTCTGCAAAATCAATGATATACACCAGAATCAACCCTTTCACTACTATCACATCTTACAAGGAGTGACTACAACTCTAGCACGAAATATTTCAAGATGAAATCAATGAAATCCGAGTGAAACCGGCAAGGGATTACAAAAGCGTACTACGTGCCGGACTACATGCTCAAGCTTGGGGCAAAGTGTGGTCGATCTTTACCAGAAAGTTCAGAACGTAGAACTGGTGGAGGACTGCGGTGCGGCGCACAAGGGGCGAAGATAGTACTAGAACCGCACTATCGTCCCTCTCTCTCTTTCTCTCTGTCTGTGTGAGTGTGTGGCCGTGTCGGTGGCTCGAGCTTAGCAGAGCTAGGTCTCCCTTCGTTAAGCCAAACGTCGATGAGATTTCCTCGAAACCTTATTAAAAGCTACACACTTTTGGGTTGGAAGGAGCGCGACGGCGAGTATGTATCGGTGGAGGGCTGCTGCTGCTGCTGTCACACAGAAGAAGGAAGACGACGTGATGCGTGTGCCTCGTGCTAGCTG
Organism: Ectemnius continuus; assembly: GCA_910591665.1. Lineage (NCBI taxonomy): Eukaryota > Metazoa > Arthropoda > Insecta > Hymenoptera > Crabronidae > Ectemnius > Ectemnius continuus. The sequence goes on from OU342867.1 coordinate 5,147,165, forward strand.
CGCGAGCAACCTCGTCGACCTCGAGCCGAGAGACTGAAGCGAGGAGGAGCCGATCCCGACGGTGTCACGGTGACCAACGGCGAGAAGAGGCACAGGAAGCGGCGGCGGCAACGGTGGCGGCGACGGCGGCGCCAAGGAACTCCTGGTGCGCCGGCCAGTCGAAGTGGGTATTTCGAGGTTGGCTGCTCGGTATTGCGCAGGATTTAGAGAGGGCTCCCTTGCCCTGAGGAGAGAGTTAGGGCCACATCCTAGCAGCCAATGCGCAGGATCCTCGCCGCTCCACACGGCCTTAGATCATTGATCCAAATTCTGACTAGCCGACTAGAAAACGGGCCAGCCAAGCCAGCCAGCCACTCGCAGAGGGTTCCCACTAGCTCGACACAGCCGGTTCAACTAAATGCGAGAGGTGGCCGGCGAAAGAGCTCTGATAGTGGTAGCTTCTGTCAGAGGTGGCACATGCCACCAACTGAACTCACTGAATAAGCGTGTCAATGAGGTATTCCCTTGCGCGGGGTTAGATCGATGTACCCTCGAGGATCTCCAGTCACCCGACGTTCATGCCGATGGGGGGGCGAACAAGCAGGCAGGGCTGACGGGGGGGTGCGTACGACTACGTGCGCACTACGGAACCGACCACGACGACGACACACACCGCTATATTCAAGCTGTGTGTGTGTGTATGGAAGTGAAAGAGAGAGAGTGAGAGAGGGTAGCCTCTACGCGAATATACTCGCGAGTGAACCGTCTGGCCGAGCAACCCCACCACCAGAGTCGCCGGCACTACTGCAGTACACCCCTTAGTAACAACCCCTCCCGAGTGGACCGCCCGACTACACCGGCACCGATAAAATCCATACGTCATCGACGGAAATTCCCTCCGCTACCGGATATATCGTCGTACCCGGTTTACCTTAGTATAATAACAGCGAAGGAAAGGGCTTCCAGATCGTAGGAGGGAATCGATTTTACTAAAAACCCACCACTCTCTCGATTACATAGTAAAAAGAATCATGCTGCTGCTGCTTCCTCTTACCTGGTTACGTCGTACGCTCTCTCCTAGTTCCAGGCTGCTCCTTCCGCGTTAATAGCGGACACTTCTGCGAGGATCGAGCGTTCCTCTCGCCAGGATCGGAGGGACAATCTCGGTCCCTCCTCTCTCCTCTCTGCGATCGGTGCGAGCGGTGGTGTGTGAATGTCTGCTGCTGTGTCTGTCAGTGTGTGTCTGTGTGCCAGTCGTTTTCTCGCGCGCTCTCCTCGCTCTCCTCTCCGTAACTGGCGATCTGCCGGTGGGCCGGCGGGTGAGGAGGGAGTGAGAGAGTATAGTCGGTTCGCCGGGAGGATAGTCAAGGGGCGGACTAGGGGAGAGTCGAGCCTGCCAAGAGCAATAGAAGGATCAAGAGGGGCTGCTGCTCGCCGGTAGGTGGGAGTGCGTGCGTGTGCCCGCCCGCAGGAGAAGAGGTCCTCTCCTCTCTGAGGAGAGAAAGAGAGTGAGTGAGAGAGAGAGAGGGTGAGAGACACTGCCGAGAACTAGGTGTATTCGCGCGACTAGTCGGGGGTGGCCGACGACCGATATTCACGAGCGAGAGCTTGCAAGCTCCCCTTTCCGGCACGGTCAGCCTCTCGCGGAGACGAAGACGAGACTGAACCCGGCTGAGCTAGCTGTCACGGCTCGAGCTTTTTCGCGAGACTCTCTTCGCTGCTGGTCCCTCGTACTCGGCTCTGTGTGTTAGTGCGCTCTTCTCGAATCGGCTCGGCAGCAGCACTCGCGTTGCGGGCTGCCGGCTCTCTGAGCGAACTCTGCGGCTCCCCTGCGCCGTCGGACACGCAGCCATCCGCCCCCACCCGTATCGTCCCCGTGATAGCATTGCATCCCCACTAGCGATGCGCGCCGACCAGATTCAACGGCCGCGCAGCCGGCACTCCCACACATTCTCCACTCCAGTCCATGTACACCTTCCTTGCGACGGACACCCTTCTCACTAACACACACACACACACAGGACGAGCAGGATCTCCAGCAGGACGTAGGCGCAGTTACCTATACATATGTTGAGAAAAACGTCTCCAGGACCTCCGATCTTAGAAACCCGCTTCCTTAAGCCCTCGTCTGACTATCTCATCCGACAGGACTATTCTACTAACTACCTGATTCGCAAGCGCAACTCGACGCACCCCATTTACTCGTTTACAGTGGATTCGGGCGATCCGCTTCCTCGATGAATCCTTTATTTGGTCGATGTTTCCCCGTGAAAACAGGACTATTTATTGATCGGACTATGCTTCCGACTAAAGGGTCCTCGGACAAATTCTGCGACAACTTGGATACTTGCAATATCCACGCTGGGATACTATTAAAAATCTAAAGGACTTATCTTCTCATTATTAAATAACACCTGGGCTGAAAATATGAGTAGCTTTAAAGGAATCGTAAAACTTGAAAAGGCATAATGCAGCGTATTTTTTCATAGCCAATTAGAGGCGGGCGTTCGGCTGCAATTGACCGGCGTGGTAAGCCGGTCAAGTGGTTAGGGAGCAGCGGCGGACCGGAAACGGGGAGATCGGGAGTCTTCCAAGGACGCAGACCGCAGTGCAACACGAGGGGGGGCAGCGACAGGGGTCGAGAGGTGGTCGAAGTAGGGGAGGGCAGCATTGGAGGCCGAAGGGGGTTGAAATGTCCCCGGGGGCAGTGCAGAAGGGGGCGGGTGTGCCGGGTGACACGCGATATCTACGCCACTTGTACTATTGCGCCGGCCGGCTCGTGCGAAATCGCCGGTTTTCTCGCTCGATAGCTCGCACCGGAAGTGGAAGAGGCCCTTGCGCGCTCGGAAAGAACCCCGAAAGAATCGGCAAACCTGACAGATATGACGATTATCTCGTTGCCAAGAATCGCTGATTCGGCGGCAGGAACATTGCCGGTGATTTGATCGCTCTGTCTAACCACTGATCCCCTTTCCCACTCCTTCTGCCATCCCTGCAATGGCAATTCAGTCACCACATCCCTCTCTACTTGATCTCGAGCATCGTGCGAGCCGAACTCCTTCCATCCTCGAGCATAAGGAGAATCATCGACTCCGATATGATTCGGTTTACGGGAATTTCTCGAGGTTTTATGGTCCAGCAAGCTTTCTTAAAGTATCTCGTAAATCGTTCGTAATTAAGTTTATGCTGGGATTAAAGGGAATTCAGGGGTTATGGAATCGTGATGGTTAAGTAATGGATAAGGTTTCGTGGCTGTAAATCGTTTTCATTCATTAGAATTACTTTTATAGAACGAAGAATGCTATTTAAATTCGAGTAACATGACAGAGAACGGTTTAAAAGAACTATTGGAAGTACATTCCCACTGTCAGATTGCAAATGTCAACGGGTTTCATTGGGATATACGGGAGGAAGTGTGTATATGGCAGGGGAAGTTTTCACGCGTAGCCGAAAAATCCGGCGGCGCGAAACTGCGCAAGGAATGACAGTTGGAATAATGTGTTCGGAGCTGGTCGTCGACGCCAACTCGGAAAAAAGCTATCCACGAAGTTTGTCGTGCTGCTGCTGCTGCTGCTTGTGGCCGGCGGCTTTTTAGACGAAAGCCGATCAAGTGAAGAGCAATTGTCGAGGAGGAAGTTCTGCTTCTTGTCGCGAGACTTTTCGTTGAACGCAATGCTTTCTATGGAAGTGTTGTTGCAGATAGTTGGGCGAACGACTTTCACCTTTGAAATAGTGCTCGAGGAATGTGAAGTATTGCATTCTAGTCACTAATACTTTTCAACTGAATAGTCAAACATCTGTTAGCTGATTCAATATTTCTATTTCAGTATTAACATTAATACTATAAGCAGAAATAAAAAATAAATTACACTACGAATTACTTTCGACAGATATTTCCTATGTAAGAGTACCGCAATATCGTTGAAAGTACGTGATAGTATGTGTTTCCAGTGGCTATTGTTACACTTTCTACACAGTCGCAAGCACGTAAGGGCGAACACCCTTATGATGTCAAGTTTCGTTTGAAGCGCAGTCTTGGCCGAAACGTATGGAATCAGCATTGGCAGGAATTCTTGCGGACTTCTAGTCTCAGTGCCGCAATGCTCATTCCACGCTCGAGTTTTACTGTTTCAATATACGTAGTCGCGGAATAAAGACAAGCAGAAATTAAAATCGAATGAAATCGTCGGTTCTTTAAGTGTAACATTAATATCTGTCATAATGCATTTCGTGTTGCTCGGTGTCCCAGAAGATTTGTCGCATTGCAGACCGCCATGCCGTTCCAGTTAAGCAAACTTTTTTTAATGACATTTGTTCTTAAACACGTGACAAGTTTAATTCAACGCCTACTGTTTATCTAAGTCTGAGGTTAATGGTCTTTTAAATGTGAATTACTTTTAAAGATTTATTCACAATAATGTTGGTAGAGCGAATGTTCAACTATTGATGTTCAGCATTAATACGAGTCTTAATATAAATCTATGATTGGAACGTTCCAATTTTGCAATATAAAAAATAACATTTTTCTTTCGACGATCATACGAAATTAGTAAAACTAAAAGAACTGCTGTCGTAATAGTTAGATTGAGAAGCTATTGAGACTAACATCCTTCTTGGAAAAGACATTATTTTTTAATAGCTCGAAGTGAATAAGATGCACGGCCCATTTACTTCTTCCTCAACTTGACTATCACAGCGCTCGCTTTCATTGTTATACCGGTGTATAAGGCGGGGCGGTTTGCGAGCATAAGCGAAAGGGTATTAAAGTGTCGAAGTGCTTGTGGAGGAGGAGCAGCTTCGTTCGAGATTTTCCTCGCAACAAGAAGCCTGGTGAAATAGGAGAGAAAAGTCCTCGCCGCGCAAAACCAACAAAAGAGAGTCCACTCGAGGTAAGCTAAAGTGAATAGGAGCACCGGGGAATTTACGGCAGGCATTACGTGACGATAATGTCATTTTGGTGAGACTGGACCCTAATAGGGAATGCCCGATCGGGCTGCCTATTCTACTGCCAGTTTACCACCTGGTTCGGATCAGAGCCCCTTTGGGCCTCACCTTTAGGTAAACCAAACCAGATTCATCAGATCAATGCCCAACCTGGGCCCAATCACAAACCGGGCTTCACTTCAACGAGGGTTGCTCGCGGCGGAAAGTTTCGAAGGAAAGTTTGCGCTCTTAAAGCTCCACTCGGCGAGGTGTATCCGGATGATCTCGATTGAGAGACAACCTAATCGATTGCGGCTCGAACAATGAAACGGCGAAGCCGGCTAATTTTCGCCGGGAAGGCAAGAACAAATCGGCTAAAAAGGTCATCCAATTTATCTGAATGAGGGCTGCATTGCAGCTCTTTCAGCGGGCCGGGCGACGTAACAAAGCCGTTCTTCGCCAGTGCAAGCTCCGCACCCCTATCGGAAAACTATCGATTCTTCGCCGAGCGCATTGACAGCCGATGATTGAAGTTGCAACTTTCTTCCTTTCCAGCAGTTCCTTTTCCTCAGGATTCAAACTTTAATTCTTACTGACATGTGCCACCGATGCTTCGAGAAAGTAGTGCCCAGTTATTAGGGCAGTTTCCGAGTTTCTTACTAATCGAAAGCTCTGTTATACTATTTTTATATTATATCTTGAAATGGACATTGAGAAAAATATTGTAATAAAGTGTTAAGAAAATCGACAACTCAACTAACGCGAGTCAGATAAGAAAGTTGTCTTCCATAATGATCGAGACAGGCGAAAACATCATTACCTCGAAACATGAGTTGAAATCGATAGATGTTTCTACCTCAGTGCGTAAGAAACATATTTTAGAAAAGAATGTTTTCCCTCGAGTGAACCAGGCAATATTTTACTTGGCGTAACCCACTTTTGCAATGATTTTAATATGATCAGCGAGGCTGATTCTATCGCGCGAACTGTGCATCCTGAGATTCCACTGTGCGCACATTCACCTTCGACACTAAGAAGTATTAATCACTTTGTACGCCGGCAAATAACATTTCAAGGAATCAGGACGGAAGACTACATCCCGCAGCTGATAATCACCGGCGGACCCGGTTTTTCTCTCCCCCGCGAGTTTTTCACCGATACAAAAAAATTGGGTCGCAAGCTAGCCGTGTGTTTATACAGGGTGGACCAGTAATGCAATAGAGAAGCTTTGCCCGGCCACTGAAATCTTCGAAAATGACCAGTTTTTGTCATAAAACATTGAATTGACAGGATTTACAATCAGTCTTTCTTGACATTTTTATGTATTACTCACAGAAGACATTTTTCAACTAATATAAAACTAATGGGATTATTGTTAATGTTGAACTCATTTATATTAAATTAATAGAAGTTAGTAATAAAACGAAGAATAATTTGTTTCCTGCTATCAACACAGTTTTGATAGAAAATTTATTTAGTTCCAATACAGTGATTTCATAGCTTACGAGTTTCAGGAGACAGCTGATTGTTTTTGGGACACTCTGTAGATTTAAATAAGCCTGCCAATCCTGGCGTAAATACAAAAACTCGATACACTCCGGAAACAGTGGGATCATTATGCGCTGCTTCCAGTTGGACTCGTAATTTCACCCGAATGTTATCTATCGTCAAGGTTTCGCTTAAGCATTGCATTTGTTCGCCTTTCCGCACCAGTTGGATGGAAACGAAGTCGGGCGCAGATGGCAAATTTACAAATACTATATTTATTACAATTTGTGATGTTGTTTATAAAAATTTAAAAAAGCCAGGAATAAATCTATAGAAATTTAATTCATACGTATATAAAAGTTGGTAAATAATGAAATGGTAGATAGAAATGGTAAATAAAACGAAAGAGAATACTAAAACACTTGTAAATAGAGAATACAATGACGATGGGAGATCGCTCGAGGACAAAAGGGTTGCGGAGTATTTAGGAAGGATGGGCAACCCCTAAAACCCAAACATATATCGAGGCAGAGCTCCCCTCGAAAGCTCGCACCCTCTTAAAATCCGGATCATAACGGATCTGGCCGATTGTGTGGAATCGATTAGAGGAGCAGGGGTAACACAATATGGGCGCGTGTTAGCCATAAACAGGCGGCCATGTAATCCCGTATTATTGCGACAGCACCACTACATAATAGAGGCGTGAACTGTCAACAGCCTTTGTACTCGCCAGCCTCAACCTACACGCCACTACCGATGTAATTATCGCACGGAACCAGTCAAGAAACTAACACTAAAACATTTTATTATTGGATACACCCGAAGAGTAGAACAATCTATCAGAAAACTATGATTATTTTCCTGAAAGAGTTATATTAAGAGTGATTCAATCATTTGTAACGCTTTCACTCCCAATATTTTTATAAATTTCCGATTAATATTTGTATTGAGAGCAGTGTGTGCAGAAAATAACGATTGTATTTCAAGTCCGAACTCTATTTGAACAGGTATTTCCATTCGAATAAAGTTTTTCGGCGGCCAAATTGTATCTGAATACAAAGATTTTTCTGGTAGTGAAAAGATTGCCGTAGCACTTCGCAAGTAGCGGCGACTGCAGTGACATGTAGTTAAGATGGTTTAATTAAAAGGAAGTGCAAGGCTACATATTTCTGGAAGACACACAGCTCATCTGGGAAACGGAGATTGGCAAGCAGGGATACGATTTCCGTGACTGCCAGGAGCTATCGACTTTCCAGGCCACTTCCTCTCTCGACCCCCCTCCCCCCCCCGCCAGCTCCTTCTTTTTGCTTATACTTTTTAGCCTATCTCCTTTAGCGCTCTGCTTTATTGGCCGAAACGCTCAGTGACACCTGCAAAAAACGTGGACTCCTTCCGTGGATGCTTTATTCCGCGCTTGTATCGCATTGGAAAATCGCCATCTCCGCTTCGATATAACACGTACGTGTGCATGCATACACGTGTATTGGTTTACTAAATTAGGAAGCTGAGATATCTTTATGACATTCTGCTTTTTGGGGCCAGTGCAACACAGTTCTTAAGGAACGAAGCAGCCGGATATTTCGAAACACGGTAGCAGTAATCAATAAAGTTAAATGGAAACTAATGACCGGCCATTGCCGTCCATTTTCGAAGGGGGACGTCAGCGGGGATCTTGGGGATCGTCTTAAATCACTTTAATTAACTTTACTCGTTCAAGTAATGAATTGAGTGTATTTCGCTCCGCCTCTTTGAAAGGGCACATCAGCGATGTCCTTCAGAGAGACAATTCCTAATGAATTTATCATTGACTTTATGTTGAATATTTTTAACCTGGCTAAAAAAACTATCAAGAAATAAATCAATGACAAACTTCTAACTACAGAACTTTAAATTTGTTGCTCGATTATTACCAACGATTGTGTTAATAAAATGTTCCTAGGTTTCGAATATTCGACGCAACTCATAGGAATAGCTTTATTTCATTTTCAAGGATTCCCCGCAAAACTGGCAACACAATTCACAATGAGGTCAGCTTAATGGACATTTGTGAGTGCGGCGGACGAGTATTTTAGTGGCCTTGGCAGAATGACCAGATGAGGTCATCCAAGAGGATGAGCACGCTAATTCCAGTGGTGCGATACGAATAATCCTGCAGGAAAGACAGCATAGGGGAAATGCCTGTTGCACTGGCTAACCCTTTGCTAAGCAAAACTAAAGCAATCTAGGAATTCATATTCGCCCCCTGGAATGTTCTTGTATCCTCCTATTGTCCTGGGCTATGCTGCTACTAGCATACTAGCATACCAGCGATATAATTCCGTTATGGCATTGGAACACACTTACTGTTAACTGTAATCATCCCCACTAAGGTCTGTGCAAGTACAACAGTAACATAATTGCTCTCAAAAAAAGTCTTATTAACCAAGATCTCCCATCAAGGACATATTCATTGTAAAAAGCTTTGTTTGCAAATTTTTTGTACTATTATTAGCATGCAAGGTTTTATATGTATATTTGCAGGGTAAAATAAAAAATGTTTGTTGAAATCGATTTACAGGCAAAGAAAGTTTGAGTGAACAGTTCGAATTTTAAAGAAGTGGCACTCTTGGATTGGTTGGTTTGACGAGATATAAAATGATATAAACCAGGGCATGTTTTTGTAGGAGCGTGATAAAAATCTGACTTGCATATTACTGGCATTCTATCACGAAATTCGCCGCCTCGCGATCTATCAAAACGCCATTTCGCTTTGGCGAGGCATTGTTTGCGGGAATCTTGGGTTTCGTGTCGCATTACCATTAGCTCTTACCAAAGAGTACGGAAGTGGGTGTACAGACAGGGAGGAAAATTGCCATCTAGAATGTCGAAAGTCTTTAGTTCTTCCTTCCCAGATAGAAGTTTCCCATCTCACGAAAATGATGTGTTATCATTTCGTCTGATTCTTATATATATTATTGACTGTACAGGGTGATTCACTTGCCTTTGAATCAGAACTCTCCTAGCCCTTATTTTTTTGGTGGACTTCCCGACCTTTCCCGGGGCTGAAATTTGGTGGGAAATGTTTTTTTGCATCAAGGAAAAAGTAGAAAAAATTCCAGGGCCCTAGCTCAAAATTCATTTTTTCGCAAATTTTTTAAGGTATACCCCTTCAAAATTTTTCGATTTTTCGAAGGTTCTGGGACCGGGACGAACGCTTGATTTTTCGATTGCTCGTGTCTCAAAACGGATAAAAAACATAAATGTTGTGGGGGAAATGCCGGAATTCGACCTAAAACACGTGGAAAACCGATCTGGAATATTTCATTTCAACGGTTTTTCCTATGTTTTCATGACTTCCCGACCTTTTCCGGGGCTGAAATTTGGTGGGGAATGTTTTTTTGCATCGAGGAAAAAGTAGAAAAAATTCCAGAGCCCTAGCTCAAAATTCATTTTTTCGCAAATTTTTTAAGGCATACCCCTTCAAAAATTTTCGATTTTTCGAAGGTTCTGGGACCGGGACGAACGCTTGATTTCTCGATTGCTCGTGTCTCAAAACGGATAAAAAACATAAATGTTGTGGGGGAAATGCCAGAATTCGACCTAAAACACATGGAAAACCGATCTTGAATATTTCATTTCAATGGTTTTTGCCATGTTTTTTTATCTTCCTGACCATTCCCGGGGCTGAAATTTTGTAGAAAGTGTTTTTTTGCATCGAGGAAAAAGTAGAAAAAATTCCAGAGCCCTAGCTCAAAATTCATTTTTTTGCAAATTTTTTAAGGCATACCCCTTCAAAAATTTTCGATTTTTCGAAGGTTCTGGGACCGGGACGAACGCTTGATTTTTCGATTGCTCGTGTCTCAAAACGGATAAAAAACATAAATGTTGTGGGGGAAATGCCGGAATTCTGCCTAAAACACAAAGAAAACCGATCCTAAATAATGAATTTCGCTTAATTCCGATTGTTTTTTGCATGTTTTCATGACTTCCCGACCTTTTCTGGGGTTGAAATTTGGCGGGCAGTCTGCCCTTGCATCAAGGAAGATGTGATATAAATTTCAGAGCCCCAGCTCAAAATTTTGTTTTCCCCATATTTTTGGCCATCGAAAATATCCAATTTTTGGTGGTGATTCAAACGCAAGTGACTCACCCTGTACATGTATAAAATATCAAGAATTTGAAACCTGACTAGCACAAAAACCATCGGTAATATATTGAAATACGTAAAATAGTTGTAAACTACTTAATTAAACGCGTGTTTTAGTTTCGATGCCTTTCAATTAAAGCAGACTTGTTCTCCAAATTTCTTTGGATTCTTCGACCATTTTAATTTTGCTCCCAAGTTACCCGAAACCGCCAGCAGTAAATTCTTGGCGTCTTCACTCGCGAAAACTGCACTCCGCCGGCCTCGTAAGTACTGCAAGTCTCGAGGACGACTTCTGCATACTTCGCGTAGCATACTTTTACGCCCTGTTATGTGGTTTCATGCGCCAGCTTTGGTCAAAGTGCTCCTCTACTTTGATTGAGGCACGTAAAGTCTAATTAGAAGTGATTTGAAAGGCTAATCAAATTACTTAGGAACCGGGACTTTTCCACAGCTCATCTACGCGTGAGAAATTGAACGCGACTTGCTTAAACCTTTACATAAAAATCGATATATAAATAAATATTTCTATTTCCGGCAGACTGTTTGTGAAAATTACAAGATTCGTTTAATGTCGAACCACTTCTGTGAGCAACTGAAGAGGAATCGGACACTGGCGATTGAATTTCAAAACTTTCGTACCGTGCAAGCGAACGGGAGTATTCGATGCGCTCCAAGCAGTGCAATTAAAATACTAATTAAAGCGGCTGTAGCTGAGGGACTGGCCAGCCGTGCCGGACACGGCGATCGCACGATTGAACATTCTTTCCACACACACATACACCATAATCACATTAACTTTCTTACCAGATTTCCAACGGCATTTTAAAAAACTAGCAAAAAATGATTAACAAATCCGCAATAGGGAACTAAATAAAATTCGAAATATTATTCTATAGGAACGGCTTCGAAATTAGATTTATATCCACGATTTTTCCGGCGTGTCCGTGCGGACTAAATTGAAGTGGGAAAGGTTGGAAAGCGCAAGCGGAAAGTCCTGTTTCAGGGGCACAGTGTTAACATTGCAGGAGCGCGTGTGAGGCTTACGTAACGCGGAAACAGGAGGCGGAGGATTATTTAAACGCGAGGAATGCCCTGCAAGGTGAACAACCCTAAAGGAGGACTGCACGATTGATTTTTCTTCGACCTCCCAAATCGAGAGGGAGCAAGAGAGTGCGAGGATGGCACGCAGTGACCGGCCGCATGGGACGCGCCTACTTCATCAGCATTCTATCGAATGCAGCGCAGCATAATGCATCATCTCGCACCAAAGCGACATGAGTCAAGTAGGCTTGCCAAACTGTTGTCGCGAAAAGTTGCAGCCTCCACCAACAGCAGACATCCAATTGCTTTAGTCTTCTAACTTCAACATTTCGCCAGTGATTGAAGTTTCCTGTTTTTTCCGGTTTCCCTTGCTTGCCAAGAGAATTTCGAGCTTTATTGTGTGCATTCAAAGAGGAACTATCTTTTTTCGATAGTAACTGCTATTCTTTATATTCATTTGTAGTCAGAAATGTTTGAAGAATACGAATCTACAGTAAAATAATGTTATAATCAAGTTTATGATTGGCAATTAAGCAGTTTCTTCCTGTTGAAAATGAATATTGTGGCAACATATATTCTGCAAAAGAATCGAATTTCTCGCAGGAGAGACACAGCAATAGAGGAAAACATTGAGGAGTCTCGAGGGTCTACTTTTCCCGGGAATGTGTAAGCTTTTCTAGACAGTGGGAAAGCATTCTTAACTACGTGCGGAAGTAATGAAAGAAAGGTTGGATAGAATCGATGGGGAAAGAAGATTAACCCTCGGGATTCGCGTTTCCACGCACCGGCGAATGCTTCTTCCCCGGCGGACTTGGCGATCTGCCCAAATTTCTACTTTATTGATCCATCTAATGATCTTGTGATGGTTCGCCGTGTATTCTCATGGCCGAATAACATGTTCGAACGAAAAATATGAAAAGATGCAGTTTTCCAACTTATTTTAAATAAAGCCAAGTACAATTTGCTTTTACCCAATCTGATAGTATTTGATCAGAGTTTATGATGACTTTAACTATAAAACAAAGTTCCCAGTCATTGCGTTGCACAGATAAAAATTTATTACTATAACTGTCTTCATTTCGCTATCCATCCCTGATTTATTTAACTCTTAAAAATATTACCAACCATTACCATATTCCAATTTTTTGTTCAATCTTAAATCGGGGAACAACTCCAAAGTGTTCCTTAAATTTTTTTTAACATTTAGTAAAAGAATTCTGAATAAATCCATTAAGTGGCTTACAAATATCTAATAACAATGAAGAAACCATCTTTACGCCGTTCTCGAGGATTGTAAAAAATGGCACATCTCGGGAACAAAACACGTGGAGTCCGTGCTCAAAGAGAAAGCAAAGTAGACTTGAGGAACGATATCTTTACTTATTCTCGAGGGTTTTTCCGAAGAATGGAAAAGCCTGGGGCAAGGCGAGGGGTGGTGAAAAGGGCCGAAAAGGGAAGGTGAAAGGTTCGAAAGTTGGCTGGCTGGTTGGCTGGCACGATGTCGGCCTGCAGTGGGGAAAGAGGGCGAAGACGGTGGGGCGAGTTTACGAGGCGCCACGACGACGGCGCCTCATCGATCTGACTAGCCGAATACCGCAGCCACTTACGATATACACGCAGACACACTTGGCACTGCTACACTCACACAAACCCACTGGCAGCGACCGCCAGAGAAAGAGAGAGAGAGGCTGACATAGGAAATCCACATATCCGCAGAGAGAGCTGCCAACCACTGCAAAGGATATACACTGCATGTCGCGACGTCCCGGCTATCCCGAGCGCCACCCCTTTCTCTCCTTTCTCCACCCTAAACACCTGTCCCTCGGGCTACCTCACGCCCCCGGAATATCATCGCCCAATCCACCCGTCCACCCCCGAATTTCTAATGTCTCCTGTGTCTAACCTTTGCGCTGCGACAGTCCATTCTACTTAATTCTTTTAAAGGAACGATGACAGAATACTTCGAAATTCTTGAAGTCTTTAAGTTTCAAGTAGAACACTAGTGATATATTTTAAAGATTGTTTTTTAATGATTCTCTGTTGGATATATATTTGTTAATTTATTAAGTCTTGATTAACTGATGTACAACTCAATTATATATGTGAATATTAATTCGTTATTAAACAGTGATTTGTCAAATTCTTTGGCAAGTGACACAGTTTGCTTGGAAGAGTAGCATCGCTCAAAACGAAACGATTTACACTCGGTCCGTCAGCAATGTGAGAAGTGTGTCTCTGGCAGTGCGCCGAGTTAACCGACTGCCGAGCACGCAGTGTGTTAACATGTCAGCTGCCAATCCGTCAATAAACGTCAGTCAAATGGCTGGCTGGTGTTGGAGGGCCCGCTGGATTAGGGCGAGTTTCAAGTGGAACGAAGACCAGCAGGTAAACAAGACGCAGTTATGTCAGGTTCGGCGACGTTATCAGCGTCGTATCAGACACGCGATATCCGTAACAGAAAAGGGCTGCGCGTCTCTCTGCCCACTCTTTTCACCAGCTTTCAGCTCTTTCGTGGCAGTAAATGCTACCACGCTGCCACGCAATACACTCGGAACTCGTCGACGACAGCCTTTTCTTCCGTTCTGTCAGCGAGCTGTTATCGAAACTGACAGAGCATCCACCAACATCTTCTCGGAAAGAGGTACTGCTAGTTTGCTTGTTAGGTAGTTGGCTAGTTAGTTGCACGCTTGCCAAAGGCCACTGGTTAACAAATGTTAACCACTCATTTACATTGCTAACTAGCTTACATTTCCTTTTGCTGACTAAACCACTTCCGCAACAATGATTGAAATGTCGAGTTAAACTGAAGCACAGGACAATATTGAAGGGAATTTGTTGAAGACAACAATGTCTTTAAAATGAAACTTACTATTCTTCTAGATTAGATATTATATCAGAAATCATGGGACAATGACATGAATATTTCCACGATGTGAAAGAAGTGTAGAATACAAACAGTATTATATAAAAATACAATAACATTAATAATTGTGCCAGTTGACAACTAATATAATTATCTACAATAAACCAACACGTTCGCTCTTCAAACACGTATAAAAACTGAAACATCAATTCAACCTCCTTCAAATCCACAATAAATAATAAAAAAAATCCATTTACATAAACATTGTCATCGCAGCATCGATAATCATTACAAATCAGTAGCAATCAAAATGATATCGACACATTAAACGAGCGTGGAATGACTGGAGAACAAGCGTGAGACAGAGCAGAGCGTCGGCTGCCGAGGACGGCAAGAAAGAAGCAAGAAGGAGAGAGTGGCCTGCGGCGGGAGGCGCACACACACACAGGCAGGCAGCGACGCGACGCGCACCGAGCAGCAAGCAGCACACGATTCCGTCGGTCTCCGCAAATTCGCGAATTACTTCCTCGGCGGAGATGCTGGCTGGCTACCATGTTCGCCAATCCGAAGGCCTGACGCTATATTCCCGGACCCTTTCTTCGTACGTAGCTGCTGCTGCTGGCGGCGGCGAGCGCGTCGTCGTACGCAGGTGGCCTTCGCGCCGCATGGGGATTCGCCGAGGTGGGAGAGCCCGCGCTATTCCCATCATATCGGAATCACGGCTTTCTTATGTGTGACGGTGCCGACCGACGCCGCCGCCGTGTTCTAGATACCGCCGGACGACCTGCGCCACGTGTGCCCGACGAAGGACAGATCTGCTTCGAGTTTTATGCTCGGTAAACCGTCCCCGCACTCGACGTTTCCATTGCCATACGGCTGACATATGGAAGAGGCATACTAAGTGGAGGAATTTCGAGTGCTTGGAAAGCTGAGAGGCTTCAATGAAATACAATGAAAAGAACTTCGAGTGTAATATACAAGCATTTAATGTAATACTAATGAGCTCGTTTGTTAGTTCCAGTCGTAGTCATAGATTTAGTCGCTGCGAGACAAACATGTTTTCTTGTAGGCGTCTGTTCATTTCAATGACATATGGCAGACATATGGGAGAAACATATGATATGCTAATTGTACTAGCTAATTGATCATGAACTCCAGTTTAGTTTCAGGGGTTCGTTAAATAATTATGTATCGGCTAATTAGTTAATTACACGTATAATAAATGGCTGGGAATACAAACGCGGTTTATCAAATTTCTACAGAATAGTAGATCTGGTGTACAAAACATTAATGCCAATTATTCAACCCTTTCATCCCAGTTTGATACAAAATGGAGTATAATTAGATGGTTAATTAATCATTAAGTACTTCATGGAAGCTTGTTATTAAACCGTTCGAAAATGCATAAGGTACGTGTACGCGTGCGAGTCGAAAATAGAGCAGGACTGGAGGTAGTAGACGTCCAGACGAACATATGGTTGAGTCGTGCTACTGTGCCTCCGATAGAAGACATCCGCGTGAAACGTATGAGCAGAATCGCATGAGGCACAAGGAAGTATGTCTATCAATATTCTCGCATAACATCTACCTTTCCTAGCGGGAACTTAATTTTTCGTAACAATGAATGAAACAATGATATCGTCAAATTTAATAAGTTGAAAATTGTACCGCCTCTTTACACTTGATATTTTATATGTTCAAAACGCGTGCAAAAGCAGTCATTTTCTAACTAATTTTATACAATCTCGATCTTCAACTAACACAGTTTAATTATTTTTTTGACTAGACAAAGGAATTGTAATATTTTCTCGCAGCCTGTTGCCAGTTTTATTATTATTAATATGAAAATAGATTGATTATTGCACCTAAATAATTCTGTCAAATATTCATGATTACTTGAAGGAAATTTTCAAGCTGAAACTTCGTCACATTTATGATACTTTACCTCAGTATTATTAATACTACAATTGTTTAAAGGTGGACAATTTTGACAAACTATCACATTCTTCGTGAACAAGAAATTCTAGTTAATTTATTATAAAACAATGACCTAATACACGCACGTGTCGTGTGATCCAAATAATCCAAGGAAATTTTGATGCTTGCATGAAGCTCTGCAGTCTAATAAAAACTCAAGAGCCCGTGAGAATCTGAAGGAACAAGGATGTAAAGGAAATCCCGAGAAAATGGGAATTTCTATGAGAAAATCCGTTGCATAAGCTCGGCGGGTGGAAAAGTATTGCCGGCGCAAGTGTTGCCCTCATCGCATATGCATGCCGGCTTTCTTAATCAGACGTATAATAATGCGATGCAGGGACTCCGTCTTCACTCGCCGCGGGAATCTGATCCTGTTTCGCAAAGGCGAGGTTAAAGCGACTTCCAGGTGAATCTGTGCTCCTAGTGATCTCGGCCGCTTAACTTCACTCGAGTGTGACCATCTCGGGATTCTTGATTTCTGGATTCCCCCCGGCGCCTTCCAACACTCATCTTTTCTACCGTTAGAACCTTCGTGCATAACTGATTCGTCGGTCAAGCTTCGCTATAATAATTACGCGCTTCCGTCCAATTAATTGATCTCTGCTCAAAACTTCGGGTAAAACAGCGAGATAACGAGAATTCACTAAGGAATTGATCTTATTCTAATTTTCAATTAAATATTGTGGATCTTTAATAACAATACTTTCAAAGTCTTCAAAGATGTAATTGAAAATCGTAGCGATTGAATTTCTTGGAATAAAGTAAATTATATCGAAGTCTGTCAGATTTTAATACTACCAACTTTGGAATAGATGTTAAATTAGTTTGATTATAAAAAATTATATAGTAAATTTAAATTGATCATCGACATTTCTTCTGCAGCGAATTAATTAATTGTGAATTAGTTTAAATGCATTGTCCTCGGTGAGAGGGATTAGCAACTCGACTTCCCTCCCTTGAATTGCGCTATAAAAACTACGTAAAGGAAGGCTTTAATCAAAGTAGGACAAAAAAACTCGGCTCAACAGAGCAGAATTATTGTCCAGCTGGGGTTAAACTTGTGAAATAAATTGCTGTTTCCGCGCTGTCACCGGAAATCCCGTGCTTTTCCCTGAAAAATTTTATATATTGAAGCAGGAGAGCAGAAATTCACTAAAGTCTCGTGACATCGATCCAAATAATTTCGCGCTGACCTGTAAAATCCAGCTCTGCAACAATTCAAGTTATGAAACTATTGCCTATTTAATCAATATAAAATCCAAGCTGGTTTCATACTTAAAACAATTGGCATCGTGGACTTCTGACTAGAAGTAAGAATATTCATCTAAAAGAAGTATCTCGAACCTCAGAAGAATATTCGCACAGATTTAGAAAGTGTTTGACTTCTAACGCAGCCTCCCTTAACAATTGACCATCGGAAAATAATTAAAAGAGGAAAGATCGAATTCCTTAGGAGCACGAAAGAATTATAAATAAGAATTAGAATTATAATTAAATAATCAAAGTATAGAATAAATTGTTTCTTCGAGAAGTAGTTAAATTAGCGAGGAAGTAGAAATAGGCGAGGATTCTGCCATTTAGACAGAACAGTAGTCTAACAGTAGAATAAGTCAATAAGTAGAAACGGGCAATGATCAGACCGGAGAATTCTTGACGCGCTTGTGATTATGTGATAATAACGCGCGTGTCGGGCAAAGAGTCGATTGACAATCAAGTGACAATACATTTCATGAAGTAACAGGCGTCCACGTGGACGCTGGAGGTTCGCTGCACCTCCCGCACGATCGCCGAGGCTCTGACCCGCACAACTTTACGCTCGGCGAGTATCAGGCGAACAGAATTCCAAGAGGCTTCAGTCACTTGCACTTTCAATGGCCCGAGTGGCGCGAACACACTTCGAATTCAAATGCCAATCTCGCGCCGGCTTACCTTTTGCAATCTGGCAAACCGTTTGCAATAAAATTGAAAAGCATACGTTTCATCTTTCGTCTCTAATAAATAAATAGAAATAAATCAATTCTATTGGGTAGCCAAATCGATATGTTTAATATAATAAGAACCCCATTAATTGGATTCATATGTTACTACTGTTGAGTATGTTTGCAATATAATTCTGGGTTAAAATTATTTTTTTTGTTTGATTCCACTTTAAGACAAAATTATACTTATAAATAATCTCAAGAATAAATGAATTAGATTATAAATAACTGTTGTATCCGTGTAATTATCATCCCCGCTAATACTTTAAATCGGAGAAGGCAGCAATAAATAAACAAGTAAAAGGAGTAATTGTAGTAAGTTAGAAGCTAACTGTAGTGTACCTGTAGTACCAAGCACTACTAGGGTGGAGTTTGGAGTACCGTTGTACCGCCTTTAACAAATACTTGGCACCAGGCTAGCAGGAGGAAGTGGCACCAAGCGCATTCTAGCGCGGAGCGAGCGAGCGGCGCGGAGAACGAGCGAGAAGCAGAGAGAAGTGGGAGGAGTGAAATAACACGCTCGGCTGTGGAAGGAAGACAGAGTGGCGTCGAACGTGCGGTAGGCCACGTGCTCCTCGACCTCACAGTTCCCCAGCATGTTCCCCTACGAACGCAAGACTCAAATGTGACCCGGCTTGGGGACATGGGCATGTCCTTAGCAAAGGTCAACGGACTCGTCCACTCACTGGCGTAGCCTGCCGTCGATAACTGACCAACCTCAACCTTCCGACTATTTATATCTCTCGTAGCACACAACACTCTTTCGCGGTTCTCTTAAACAATACGATCCGTAATATCCATTTTGTGTTGTTATTCTAATATAATTATTCCTTCTTTTGTAAAGAACGTCAACTTCAATCTTGTCCAAAGTTTTTCTTATATTGCGATTTTTTTTATTCACGAATCTTAATTGTGGAATATGAATTTTATGATTGAAACGTGGGTTTGGTGGAAATTTGAATTGGTTGGAGACTTTTAGGTGATTTTAATTAATTTCTAAGGGATCCGGCTTTTGATTGGGGTGCATTTTTGTCTGCGCCAGTGCTTTGATCCCCTGGAGCACGTGGATATCAGATTAGCGGGGAGAGTGCGGGAGCACGCGCGCACGGTCGTGGCCCCGGAGAGATATCTGCGTTAACTGTGCACCCCCACGCACCAGTGCGATATACACACGTGTATCTACGTGTGTGTTACATTGAGGGTCGACCATGTATGTGTATGTATTGCTAACACTTTCGAGCAGTGGTTTTCAAACAGTAATGTACACACACACTCGCAGTGTTAGAATGCAAATATGCATTCACACGTGCACACAATAAATATGCTTATATACTATAAAAATCTGTGTACTGGAAAGCACTGGACAGATCCAGATTTATAGTAGGAATGTTCATTAATAATAGGAAACGTCGATTTTTTCGCTGCGATAAATCTCTTTTGATAACACGATATCGGAAAACGCTTACCACCGAGACACATTTTTTACTAAGCGGCTTATAAGATCGAATCGTACAAAGAGCCATCGGCCCGTAAACATTTATCTTAAATGTGTATAGAGCTAGTAGATTGACCAATCAGTCGTTATTCACAACTTATCAGGAAGGTCAATATACATTTATCAAGAATGGGAATTATTGTAAATCCTTTCTCATATTGTAAATCTACGAATGTCTTCTTTCAATTCAGTTACTCATTCATATTGTACCTTCATATTAATTAAAGTATGGAGCACATACTTTTCATTAAAGTTCCATTCATTTATAACAGATCCAATTAATCTACAAACGATCTTTGACAAGTGGTCAAGTGTTCCAATATATTCAATATCATTAACAATTCAAATGTTGTAAATGCAATATCTGTGACTTGGCCCTTATTCAATTAACCAATATTTTATCCATATAAATATTATATGTGTTAGCCCTCAGAGCAATAAATAAAACTCACATAGCAGTTGATGTATTCATTGAGATCCACTGCAGGCATTGAGAGGACGTCACGTTGGGCATCAGCAGGAGGTGAACGAGTTGTACCAGCTGTCGAGTGCTGGGTTCCTGATAAGTTGCGCGGCAGCTCGACATCTTGCGGTCCGAAACACTGCTCACCGTGATTCACTCCTCTCCGTTCACGTTCCTCCCGTAGCGCCGTTATCCGCTGACCGCAATGATTACGAACAGCACCCACGCACTCTTAATTATTTATACCTGAATAGAAAAATGATTGTGTAAATAAAGTTACGCTCACATTTGATGTGCCGAGGAAATCTTTAACCTGCGTTAACGAACTTCAAACATATATGATTTTTTGTGTCTTGTTACATACATTGTCTTTTATATAACATCAGTTTTACTAACGTTTCAAAGAAATTATATTGACTTATTATACATTTGATCTAATTTATAGTAATTCAGATTACAGTTAGCATTTATGTTGAAGTTATTCAGATCGTTCAATGTACTAGATAATAAATCGTATTAATAGCATAGTTTTTCCACGTTTCTCTAACGTACCAAGTTTATAGGATATCACTATGATCGATAATAGAATTACTATTAATGGTTGAACCAGTAATATAACTATAATAACTAATTTTTAAAGGAGAACATACGCACCTTTTAGAAAGTATTCCCGCGGTTACAATGGTGGTTAAGATCGCGAAACGCTACTGGTTCTTTTCGATTCCTATTCCGTTCATTTATGCTACTAAACAATCTGCGGAATAGACCAATAAGATCTTAATTAAAAAGCGTAGCACCTGATACGCTGAATGTTAACATTTTAAAACGGAAAAATAAGTCGCAGAACATTGAGGACAATTAAAACGAACAACAATATATCGTATTGACTTCTATTTGAACTTAGGAGTGTCAACCTACTAAAGATTACGCAATGGCCTGAATTCCCTTTTATTGCATTTCTTTATTACGTTCCACTATACCTATTACCTAGGTGACTACGTGCAATCAATAAACAGTGTCATCTGTATAATAGTGCACTATACTGATAACGACTAATTAAAACCTGCCAGGAGATAAAAGGTTGGAGGGAGCGTTCTCCAAATGTGTATATTATTCGCACGCCCGGCTCGGAAGGCGCGCGTGATCCTGTCACTGCGCAAAATCGTGAGGCGACAAAACGCCGACATGGTGGTCGCGACACATCTTCATTGATAATTCGGGCAACGGCAGCGAGCGCGCGGGAACGGGGGAAAAATGACAGCGTGAGCCGCTTGCCAGTTAGCACTGTCCTGTGAAAGCCTGATTGACGCCAGATTAAAGATGAGGGAGACTGACGAGGAGAACTTTTGCAAGAAGATGCGAAAAGCTACCAGAGAGATACACGCGATCAGTGATACATTGGTAAATGCGCGATTAGCTTTCGGTAAGCTTCAGTTGTTTCCATTATTTTTCTCTATTGTCATTCCACTTCTCATTGTGATCGACCTACGTGTCGAGTAGTTTGTCGTTGCGAAATTGTTGGAGATTTGTAAATACCTATGACGTACTTGTCATCGAATATTTATGTTTGCGAATGGAGCACTTTGAGTGGTTAACAGATTCCAGGGTATACGAAACATGTTTGCATAATTTAAGAGGAATGACATGAGAATTTAGTGATGCCAGTAGTGTGGTTGGCCTTGCTACAGTTTCTATGATTTGTACAGGGTTCCTTGATGATGCGGTCTGGGGTGATGGACTCCTGGTGTTCTACGAGGTCTTCAGATACCTTGAAGGAGCTATGGTTAGGTTAAAGAATACTAAAATTGGATTACTACCGTTGAATGATCTCAGGAGAACCGAAGCTTTTGAGCGTGACCTGGATCATTATCTAGGAAAGGGCTGGATTAAGGATTATTGTCCTAGGTAAAGGGACATCTTGTTGCCCTCATTTATTATTTAACTCTCAAAGCATCAGTTCAATTTCTCTGCTGCTTTTTCTTTCTCTTTCAGTTTATAGAAAATATATTCTGGAGATGTTTTATTACTTTGACTTTATTTTCTTTACAGGGAAACTGTCACCAAGTACCTGATGCGGCTCAGAGAAATTGAAGACACTGACTCCACCTTACTACTGGCGTATATTTATCATCTGTACATGGGGCTGCTTAGCGGAGGCATAATTCTACGTAAGAAAAGGCAGTTGATGATGAAAATTTCTCCATTCAAAGAAACAAAAACAGGTGGTAATAATATCACTGATTTCGGTGAACGGAGTATATTCGAACTGAAACGTGATTTGCGTGATGCAATGAACAAAATCGCCGAGACACTCGACGAGGAGACCAAAGCGAAGCTGATCGAAGAAAGTAAGATAGTTTTTCAACTGAATAACGAAATAATTAGGAGTGTTCGTTCCGCGAGTCCCGCATTATTCAAGAAACTACTCTACTCCATTGTTGTCGTTCTAATTGCTGTTGTCGTCTTCCTTGCGGTTTTGCGTTAACGGTAAAATAGATGCTCGGCGCATTATGTTTCGATACTTTTCTCAGTGTGTGTGTGAGTGTGTACATATATTTTTATCAAACTACACTGATCTACTCGAAATAAATTATTCTTGTTTTTTAACAAATAGCTACGTACTTCAACCTTTGCCGAATTGCAGTTAATATCTCTCTTAACAAATCTATGGATCGAGATAGGAATTTCCACATAGAGTTTAACGTACTCCATATAATTATGGAGACATAGCGCAGAAAATTGTCAGTACGATAAGAAAAATTCGATACAAATTTTTGGGCATTTTCAGATAGAATTTTCTTCGTAAAATAAAATTCATAGAATTGGGAATTGCTTTAATGGAAATGAAAATGTACAATAGTACAGGATCTATAGGATGTAGTTGCATATTGGGATACAAAGAATCAAGTACTCCATCTTTGCGTAACGTAAATCTTTAATGAAACCGTTGGAATTTTATTCAAACAATTCACGAGTATTAACGTACCAATGGAGTGTAGAGCACGAGGCCAAAGAGAATACGGGAGCATTATTACAATAGAGTAACATAGCTCTTTCCACCACCGTTTCGATTGTACGTGATAGGATAAATCGCAGTGTACAATTACATTCGCAAAACGAGTACAATATAACAAATTGTCGTGAGATCACAAGGTCTTAAAGCTGTGTTTCGAGTTCGCTGTTAAGTCGCCGGTGCATATTCGCACATTTTGAGCGAGAGTACACTTACTCACAGAATCGCCATAATTTTACGGTGAATTCTATGATTTTTAAAGCATCTTTACCATCGAACTGGTAGCAGACTCGACTGCTACCTCCTGCGGACAGTCTCACGAGGACTGCGCCCTATTTTTTTACACGTTCTCTTACAAAAAGCGCAATAGTCTCGAGAACATCTTACAAGCAATTGAGTACTGCTTGTCTGTCGAATCTGAAGTGATTCCACACCATGGAACAAAACTCCATAGGCTTCTCTTGGCTCCAAGCACGTTTGCTTGATGAGAGTGGCGAAGCACGATTCTCCGACTTGACAAATGGAGAACGCATACCCTTTAAATCCGTTTGAGTTTGAAGCCTGCGTGCTGCTTCGCCAAACAGCAGAGACTTAAGGTTTCCTTCTGGAAGACTCGTCTTAAGAGACTCTTTCTTCGACGATTTATCTGCAATGCAAAACACGACACTTTTATTACCTGCAATCTTTACCTACTGAACTATTCAAACGTTTATTCTTCAATTTATAAAATTCTTTGTGATGGGGATATAATATACATAAAATTACATTTACGTAGTATATGTAATAGCGAGGCACATCGTTGCCACGCATTATTTCGTATTAATTGTAAAAAGCAGCGAATTCCAGCTTTGCGTCCATTAATATTTTACTAAGGTAATTTATAATACTTTACAAAAGTAACGAACTTTTCGATTATTTAGATTTCACGAACATATCCTGTTTGACGTAAATTTTCGAAGGTATTTTATTTCTTTTCTGAACTTTTATAAAATGAAACGCGGGATAATCATGGATATGCCAAACGGAGCTGTAAATAAAACTTGTAGTTTTATCAAACTAATGTTTCTTTAACAGACAATTTGAAGGTATAATTTCTACACCAACCAAGAGCTGTAGATTTGAGACTGTACATTGTAAATATACACAAATAAACGTAACTACTATTATTTAAATTGCATCTGAAATTTCTAAACGCACCTTTAATATCTTTGTTGCGAGATTCAGCTTTGTGGTTCGAGTCGTTTAATTTCATCGACTGGATTGCTGGGTCGGTTAAAAATGACAATTGGGCCGCTTGTGGACTGTTCGTTAATTGTTTGGCGAGTATCGACGATTTATCCTCATCAGTTTCGCCAAACAAATTGCGCTTTATTGTCGTCTTGCACACAACAGTTTTATTCTCGTACCCTCCGCGACGGGAAATCCGTGCGGGAGAAGTATTGGATTGCCGATTCTTCAATTCTTTAAAGCTAGGAATATCGTTCTGCAAGAACCAATAAATTAAACAATAAATACTATAAGTGTCACAACATTCCATTCAAGAATATGTTAATAATAAATAAGTTGTGATAATTACTTGAACCGAATGGCACAGCATCTGTTGCTGCCTTTTACTTTTTGACACAGTTTCAACATCTCCAAGAGATTTATGCCTGTGCCTCCGTACCGTATGTACATTTTTATCCCTCAAATGCTTATCATGGATCCACCGTCTCATTCTCCTGGAATTAAAATATAGTCACACATTTAATACAGGGAACACAGCTACATAAATAACAATATCAAAACTATTCTGATTAATTACCTAACAAATGGAATGACCATGAAGAATGCATTGGGGCCCACACCAATCTTCAATTTGGGAGTCATGTCCTTCTTATTGTTTGGCAGGTCAGCCAAAGAAAACCATTCAACATTCTTAATCTCCTTCCTTGTCTTTGGTTGAAACTTTGTGTCCTTTTGGACACCGCATATAATGTACAGCCTAACTAACTGCTCATTTATTACAGACTCGATATACTCATTCTCATCTATCAAGTTTGAGATATCGAAGCCGGTCTCTTCCAGGACTTCCCTAACAGCACAATGCGACGGATCTTCATCCTCATTGACTTTGCCTTTAGGGAAACCCCAACTGCTTCTCGCCCAGTAGCTCTGGACCAGTAATACTTTCGTTAAATCCTCGTTAAGCACGATGGCACCGAAGGTCGGCACGCTTTGCTTGTATTCTCGCCACTGCTCCAATATCGTGTCGATTTTCCCAACGTGCGTTTGAAGGAACGGTATGTGATGGAAGATGTGCGTGGCGAACTCGGTCATGTTGCACGGGCGTAGCTTCGGGTTCTCGTCGGTGCAGTAGAAGTCGAGGTAGAACCAATGCGCCAGCTCGATTTGGAAGCATATTCGTACGAGGTCTTTGCGCTCTTCCTCCGGCACGTTGATGATAAATCGACTGGAAGGAAATTTAATCCTTAGACACTTGGCATCGCTCCGAGGCAAACATTAATGATAGAAAAAAAGTCGAGTAATCGATAAGCATGATATTTACAAACATCACAGCTGCACGGGAATGCTAACCTGCTCAGATCGTCGAGAATGTAGGACGGCAAGCTGTGCTCCACCATTTTCGAGAACTTTAGATCGATACTTCTGGTTTTCGGCGATAATTGTCCAGGGGTTTGGTATAAAAATGCTTATTTCAGCGTCAGAAATTTCTTGTCGTACGTCAAATACGTAGTCATCCTTTGCATTACAGTAAATAACACGTCAGTATCTGAGATCGCAGTCTGCGGATAAGTTCGTAGTGTTCTTGCGAGAATCGATTGTGCACCTGAGGCCATCGACCCTAGCTGCTTTCAGGTGGAACGGTTTAAAAATAGAATTTGTTCAATTTCACATTATGAAGTATGTAACAATAAAATAACCGATTGAACTTGGCAGGATTTCTTCGCGAACGTCACAATAAACTACGACTGACAATTCCTCCCAATTTTATGTCTTTAAAGAGATCAAAGAAAAAAATGTCGGTAAATTTTCCTAGTAGTGTTCAACGTTTGCTTAAAGCTTTCTTGTGATTAAAGCTGGAAAGCTTAGCAAATTTTGTTCATCTTTTTTCGCGTCGCCAAACTATCAAATATGATAAACATTTCACTGTTCGAGTTTATCGTGTTGTGTGACAGTATTCTTCTCGTGCGTAAGTAGCTCAGAAATTAATTTAGTACAATCTAGGAGTACTAAAAATCTATTTCTTCTATTAATTATCGCACCAAAGTTTTTCTGGTGAGTGAAGTATTGGATTGGGCAGAAGTGTTCCCGTGTATGAACGACGAGCGTTTGCCCATTAAGTTTTCCTTCGGCTACGCGGATGGGAATGGCCCACACGCCTGGAAAACACTTTTTCCCGATAGCAATGGGACTAATCAATCACCAATTAATATTACAACGCGAACAGTTGTGGTGGTGCAACCGTCTGAACCGCTCAGGTGGAGTGGTTACGAAAACGGGCCTTTTTCGATGAGCATTGCAAATTTGGAAAGCACCGGTAATAGTCCTGATTTTTTATTCAAATCATTACAAATTAAATTTTGTATCAATAATTTTTCTAGCAAAGATAAAATTGCAAGATAAAATTAATTGATTGCGTTACATTAACGAAATATATTTATATTTGACATCTTTCATTAGCAACCTATAAATCTATTGTGTCATATCATTATTAGCAAGGATAAATTATTTTTAGTTGTCTTGACTGCCATTTGGCATAATTCATCGCGACCCAAGATAGTAGGAGGTCCACTGAAAGATGTGTATGAATTTCATTCGATGGTCTTCCATTGGGGACCCACGGATGAAGAGGGCAGCGAGCACACTTTGGATTATGTTCGTTTCCCAATGGAATTGCAAGTGATTCACATTAAAAGATGCCCTAAATCACCGCCTGACGCCACAAATAATAATGACACTTTGGTGATTCTATCATTCTTCTTTCAGGTTGATATTTAAATATTTATTATTTTTGATTTTATTACAACAGATTCCTCTTTAAACTGATTTTATAAACCCAAATCGTAGATCACAGAAGTAGATAATCCTTACCTGGACCATGTAGTGACCAATTTGTGGCGAATCACTGATCCAGGATCAAAAGTGCACATTCCACCTTTTCCCTTGCAATGGATTTTCCCAAGTTTCGAAAAAGAATATTATACTTATAGCGGCTCCCTCACTCAGCCGCCCTGCAGTGAAATTGTTACGTGGATTGTTCGACCCGAACCAATTGCTGTATCATCGTCCCAAGTAAACTAAATCTTTCACTATTCAACTAATTGAAAAATGATTATATTTACTTTTTTATTTTTTTACTTAGGTGCAACAATTCCGAAAGATTTGCTCGGAGGATGGTCCAATTCTGTTCAATTGTAGACCCGTCCAGTTGGTGAACGATCGCGAGGTTTACTATTACGAATAATACATTCGCATTCGATCCAGTTTTAAACGTATATATCTTTGTAACGAATTTTGACGAATCTTATCAATTTATAGTACGCTTGTAAAGACCTTCAATAAAAATTATTTTTTATATATGGTCCCAGTGGAAGTAGGTATATGTGAATGGGTGCACTAGATTATTTAAAAAGACGACAAGTCATAAGAGTAGAACAATTTTATTTTATTACCAGTTTAAAAATAGATGTACAAGCGGTGAACAAAGATCTGTCGAATTTTAAGTAAATACTGCATAAAACGGCCAATAACATCGATGTCTTTTCCGATATAAGTTCAAAATCCTCGTTAAGTAATCAAGTAATCGTGTTCTCGAGTGTTTGAACAATGGAGAATCGAAACCTCGTTCGCACAGACAAACAAAACTCGTTAATGTTGCTTGTCGCTCGTCGGATTGCGAGCTTATAAAGAGTTCCTGACCCATGTTCCCAATAATCCTCTTCTAGATTTCGTGCCACGCGATCACTCGACTTCTCTAAGCATAGAATACACATTTAAACGCCTATACAAAGAGATTAGTTAGAAAAAAGAACGGTACAAAAAGGACTGGTAGGAGCGAATTGGCTAATGGCGGCGGAAACGTCGCCGCTTTTATCGATAAAGTGTCCTATCAATATCGACGCTACACTAGCTACTAAGAATAATTAATAAATTGTCGTCTCTTTCACGCGCATTTATATTTATTCTCTCGGTTCAGGCACACGCAGTCATTCCGATTCATCCGCACTCATGAAAGCAGGTCAGAAAAAGGGAAGGCTCACTGAAGCTTCGGCAAACCCGCCGACAGAGGGACTGAGAGTTCCTTCACCTCGCGTTTTCGTTATGAGTTCTTTTATTGCCGTTAATGTTTTGCGATCTTCTACGCGTGCACATGGTTAAGAAAAAGTGGCACGGACTGGCTGGTACGTGAAAAATATTTGGGACTAGTCTTACTTTCCGAAGGTGCTTACGATCAACCCCACTTTTCCTGACGCTTTCACCGATTCTTCATTCTTGCTCTGCCTCGCATTGGGCCGCTTCCATTATAAGACTGCCGGATATTCCCGTCTCCACGAAATATACGTCGGAAGGACAACATGCATTCGCAACGATTGCTACACCCCCGCAATGTGTGTACCGTGTATATTTTACACTTCTGCTAACTATGCACGCATTCTCCGCTTGCGTGTGCTTGGAAACCTCCTTCAAAGTGATACCCACATTCCGACCGATCGTAAACTATAGAAATCTTTGAACCCATTGAAAATAGACCAATAAATTAATTATTCCTCTAATAATAGTAGCATCATCCTGCAACTGTTACTTCGTAGCAAAAAAAAGTGGGCATAAAAAGTTCCGTCGACCGCAACACCCAATTTATCCATCGAACATTACGATCCTTGTCAAGAGGGATGGGCATTGCAGTGCGCGTTAAGAAAATTCAAAATTCGCAATAACAACATTGGTGAGGTAGAAAGGAATGGTAATACAATATTGAAAAAGTCCACATGGTCGAAAATACATAGCAATAGCAGGACGTATCACGTTGCAAAAGGTTCCATCTTAATTATCCACCTGCCACACTCTTTCACGAGTTCGCAGATAGACTCGACTAGCAGCAATCACGTTGACCGCTGAGAAATGTACGTAATACTTCAAGCTAAATGGTATACCGAAGTTTTCGATCCTTCTTCACTCGCTCCTTCATCATCATCATCATCATCATCATTAAACTCAGCAAGATTCTTGATCTGATTTGCCGGTTTCTCTCAAAAGCTGCCTATCCCGGCGACGAGCACGTAGGAACTACGAGAGAATGGATGCGCAACATTCTACGACTGAACGAACGATCGAGTCCACGCGCTATTTCATGGCAATCCCCGTCCTTTCACATCGAAATACACTCGATGATCATTGCCGTGTCGGTATCATCGTCGGATAAAATACTGCTACGCATAGTAGAAAAAATGTCTCAACAACTGCTGCCTGTAACCGAATTCTAGAGATCTACGTGTTCTCTCGGATTATGGCCGACTAATTATCTCTCCCTAATGACGGAGAGCGATATTGATTTACTTAAATATTTCTCGAGGCATAAAATATACGCTTGGCTCTCTGTTAAGAATAATTATTACGTACGAACGTAACCGCGAACGCATCAGTTACAGCTCATTAAAAAAGTGGGCTCAGAAAAACTTGGAGGTTATGTTACATCGACGTTTCGAGCTCGCGGCTTTTTTTTGGGGGGGGGGGGAGGCCGCGGGCTCGAAAGAATAGGGGGGCGAATATATATATGTGTGATGGGCTCCGATTTACTGTCTCAATACTGTGGCGTTCATGCAAATGGTAATTGTTAATCGGGGATTGTGACTAGTACTTCGCGTGTATTCGATTCTAACCTCTTTCAAGCGATCCCTATCGGTGTCCTATCCAAGGCGCGACACGCTAACGAGTTCACATAGAAAAACGCGACGGAAGAGAAAAACCTATCGCGGCGCTCCACTCGTATTATATTCGTTAAAATCTATTTTTCACCTAACTCGTATGTAACGTACGTCGTTATATTATTAAAAGTAAAAAATCCGAGTAGAAAAAATGGGAATCGCGTCTTGCATAGAAGAGATTGATCATCGGTCGTCGTCCCTCACTTACCCAGAGGTGGGCAGGGTGTTTCGCTAATATCTACACGTATAAAGCGATACGCTGGAGTAAAAAAATAAAGATGATCGTTAAACGAGCGTTATAGCAATTAGCTTTAATTGAAAAAATTCATATGTTCTCCTGCCTCGTGCGAATCACTCTCGCAGGTGGTGGTGGATACGTGTGTGTATGCCTGTGTGCATCCTGCCGTGTATAACTGTTCGTGTGATTCTCTGTCTCTTTGTCTGTGTATGTGTGTGTCCTTCCCCTATTTGGTAACTTTCGGTTATTCATGACTTAAGTTGTACTTGTAAGATTTTTTTCTGTAATTGCATATAGTTTATATTACAAAATCATAGAAATTTGCGTTCACAATTGTATAGCTAGGACAAAAAGGATATTCTTAACTAATAATATTAGTAACAAGAGGGTTCCTACGGTATATATAACTTACGGATACGGCGAAAAACCTTGCCTCTTTACAATTAAAAACAAACGTCGACGTACAAATATACATAAAGGTACGTAGAAATTCTGTTTTCTTTTTTATCCGAAACGACATTTAAAAAACCAGTATACCTCCGATTATACAGAGCGTCGTCCGCCATCATCGTTCTTGCGCGTAGCAGAGGCGTCCACACATTCTAGCTTCTCTCTTTCTCTCTCGTTCTCTCTGCTCTCTTTCCTCTCAAACAAAACCAGTCAGACTTTCTCTATCGTTACATTGAAAAAACGCATGCATTATGCCCGCCTCTGGGATACAATCAGCCCCATCAACTCTCCTCTTCCTCTCTCACTGTCTCACGCTCCACCTCGCATTTTCTTTCGAATCCCACTCTCTTCCTCTCGCTCGTTCGTCATCGCCATTCCGTCTACTTTCTTTCCTCGCGTGAAGAATCTATTTCTCATAACCGGGCCGTCGTTTAAAAAAATAAAAAAATATCTCTCTCTCTCTCTCTCTCGTTCTCTCGTTCTCTCACTCACTTGCTCTCTGCCTGCCGCTCTTGCACGCACTCCCTCTCTCTCGCTTCGTCCTCCGGCATCCCGCTCTCTGGTCAGTGTTTCTTAAGAACATTGCACGGCTCCCAGCTGCATCTTATACTGCCTTACATAGACCCTAATATGGTCGCGCATTTTATCTTACGCAAGATACCTAAGTTGTCGCCCCTTAATATACCTATGCGCGTATATGTATACATCATTCTCCCCTGTATACATACACATAAATATATTAAGCATATACCGCCTCGTGTAATTACGCGTGTATCTGTGTCACTGTGTGTGTGTGTGTGTGTCTTCTGTGTCTGTCTCTCCGTGTAGGTTTGCTTGCCTCGTCACCACATTTACAATTAATTTCCACGAGCGCCGCCAGGGCGGTGATAATTGAACTCGATTCATCTCGCACTAAGCCGCCGATCGATCGTCGAGTAGACAATAACAAAAGAAGGTAAAAAAAGAGCACTCCGCTCGGTTTAATTGGGCACCACCGGCTCGATACAACTACGATGAAAAACCGTCGGTCAGCTTAGCGAAACCATTAGATAGGTGAGTGTCTAATTGTTCGACGATCGAAAGGCTCCTCTCTTTCTTTTTATACTAGAATCGTTTAACTCGAGAGATGTTGACTACCGATCGTTCATGGGACCATCGAAATCCAGCTGGAAGTTCGATGGCTCTTTCTCGCGTGGGGCTCGATGGATTTCGAGTTCGAGAGAAATCTGCCCTGGTGGCCGCGTGTATATCTCGGCGTGTATGTGGCCTGATTGTTTCTTTGGTACGTGGAGATGTATACATATATATATATACTATATATAACTATAGGTTTATATATATATATATCTACAATAATAGCGACGCTGTAATAATAATAGAATAATAATCATAGTACTCATAAATCGTAATATAATAGCGATAGCAGTGTGTCCGTGTGTGGGTACGTGTCTATACCTGACAGTGGGTCGCAATGATAGCGGCGTCAGTGGTGTGTTTCGACTATTACCGAAGATTATCGACTAAGAATAGCGCTCGAAGCGGCAATTGGTAGCGTTAGCACTACGTGATCGCACACGGCTCTACGTTTTCGGGGCTAATTGAAAAACGAAGGACCCTCCCGAAGTTCCGATCCGGCATCTAGTGACTTCCGGGAGTCGACTTTGTTGGCGTCGGAACCTCCCTCCCCCCCCGTTTCAAATAGGGATGCGGAACTTCGCACAAGTGGCGCCCCCGTCGACTCTGCGAGCGCGGAGCTTGCAGCTTATGCGCGCGGATTCACGCGTGTGTACTTTACTTGGCTAATAAAAATTTACAAAAAGAGTTGTCTCGGCGCGCGTCAGCTCCGGCGCCCGGACATCGCCGCCCCCGGGGCAGCGCCATCTCGCCCTTCCGTTTCTCTCTTGGAACTAAGGTAACGCAAAAACTAGAACAGCAACAATAGGAAGGAGGAGGAACAGGGGGCTGCTGGCTTGGCTTCTTCGCTGCAAGCGGGGGGGGAGAACAGGGGCTGGGGTGAGGAGCGCGCTGCGTGAAGGAAGGGTTGCTCCGAGACGACTTATCCCTACGGAGCGCTGCAAGCTCCCCTTCGACTACGGTGCGACATACAAGAATAATGTAACCTTTATTATAGTTAAAAAAATAAAAATCAATCGAATATGTATATATATGTATGTATATATATATATCGCTCGCGGAAAACGGTGTATCATCGGAGGGTGAGCAGCAGGCGCACACGACATTCTGTCTGTCTGTGTGTATGTGTATCTTTCTTGCCACCTCGACGGATCAAGCTCTGTCAGTCGTCCTAACGAGCTACGTTCTTTTCCAAACCCAACCGACACTCTCGGCTCCGTTTGCCAACTCAGAGTTCGCCGGGCGCTTCTTAGAAAAATACGCCGTCCTGGGAGATCGTCAGATTACGAGGGATCGCTTTCATTAATCGTCTTTAGGGTTTCCGAATACCAATGAGCACTTTCAACGAACAGCGATCTTTCCTTCGAGCAATATCGGCCGGGAAGGAGCGCTGTTCCATGCTCTTAGAACACCGCGGTAACAACAGTAATAATTGCTATTATAAGTAAATTATATCGTAATTAATGCCGTTAATTCATATATTATTCTCGATAATATATTATCACTGATAAGGATAACAGCCTCAGTTGGCTGTCGGCCGAATCGCGAGCTGCACTTTCGTCACTGAATGACTCGGTTTCTCTCGGGGTCGGGGACCCAATCTCGGAGAGAGGTCAACGTTCCGGTAAAAAAGATTTAGCCTGAGGTCCCAAACGGAAGTTCACTTTGCGAGTATTGTAGTTCCTATATCTTTATAAAGAATCGTGAGCTCAAGCTTATAAGACTCGGTGGTCGATATATACACAGAAAGAACCAATTGTAACCCTAATTGGATAATACGGAGGAGAGTATGTATAAAAAAATTCGTCGAAAAAAGTCCCACTCGAAATAAGTACCTTTTACGCGAGGCTTGCCCCTAAAGCTAAGGTGTGTCTACGTTGTACGAAGTATCAAAGTTTCTCCTTCTCCCATTACACACTAGGATCCTTGAGCGCTAGGTGTGTGTCTCCCTTGGTAAAAGCACAGCTCGCGTCTAGCAACGCGTATGAATTAGCTAGCTCCACACTCTGGAGCACTCACTATGTCCCGGAGGATCATTAACGATCACTCGTAATTAGTTTACACCCTTCGGTAGACGAGTGGCGAGCGCCGATCCCTCGTGATCTCCTGCTTCCTTGGAAGGGAAACTCCCATGACAGACGCACTCCTCGTGCCGCTCCCGACGTACACGTCACCCCACCCTCTTGCGAGGAGTCTCGCACGACGGCGACGTCGACAATCGCACCACCTTCTCTCCTTTCCTCCCGCTCGATTTTCCCTTGGCGAACTTCCTCCTCTCGGAGCCACCCATTTACTTTATCCAACATTTCTCCGTTCTCGCTCGACTCTCTCTCTCTCTGTCCTTTCCCTTTTCCTTTCCCACATGCTCACGCGCTTTCTCTCTCTCGCAATGTCGCAAATCACTCACGCGCTCCAAGTAGTCTCGGAAGGTGCGCCTGCACACTCGCAGAGGGACAAACGCACAATCATTACAACCCCGCACGCATCCAACGCGGGCACACCGAGAGGCAAACTTACTTACTTACTTACTTACTTCCACTTCGCTAGCACACCACACGCGCGCAGCAGACACAGCCGCAACACACGCACACGCACACACCCACGCATACACACGCTCTTAGAACACGCACGCATAAGCAGGCACGCGCGCAGTTTCTCTGAACTAAGATATTTAGACAAGAATATAACAGCGGTATAAAAAACTTCTCAACACTGAAAAATACAAATCTATCGTAAATGACTACCATTGTTACTCGTTCCCCCCCACAATTTTTTATCGGATTTTCTTTATGCGCTTTCCTCGTCTCTTACACCGTCCCATTAATTACACACATGCATTGCCCGAACGACAGTACGCGTTACAAGGTGGTGAGATCCTCTCGTCACACTGCCGGTGCTTTCTCTCTCACGGACGTCGAGCCTGGAGACGCGCCACTCTACCGTCGCGGCGGACTCCTCAGCGTCCGGTGAAGATACACTCGGCGAATCATCATCCGGATTTCTCTAGCCTACCACGCGGATATTTCTCTTTTAACTATCTGGCCGTCCCGGCGACGCGATGACCAATGCTTACTGTCGTCCCGTGCAATCTCAATATCTAAGTTTTCCTCTGTGCTTTTTTTTTCTTCTTCCCCCAATTGCATCTCCGCCTCTCGCTTCCCAAGTCTGTCTCAGAATATATTAGATATTTTAGTCGTTATTATCAATTATATATTAGTACTTTATATATATATAATATATATATATATCTATATAATTGTCATTATATTATATATTATGCTTTATCACACATATTACAAAGGAGGTGAAGAATCACACCTAACATATTATTTTATTATTTTGTTGCTGTTATTGTGGTTTCTGTGGCTCCGGTTTTCCTATCTATTGTTGTTAGCCCTTCACACTCGACGGCGCCTGGGAAGCGTCCGAATGTTCAGCGTAACGATTTCGAGAACGGCTTCCCGGCTCGCCGCGTTTCCAGTCTCGTTTCCCGGCCTGGTGCATTTGTCTGTGTGTAAGTGTCTCTGATAAGTGGATACCGGTGCGAAGTGTGTGAGTGTCTGTCTGTGTGTGTGTGCTTGTGTACGAGTGAAATTGCAGCTAAGACTGTGCGCTTCCTCGCTCTTCCTCGACTCCTCTTGCTTCGTAGTTTCTCGTGCACGCGGTGAATAAGGACTTCCGGTGACGCGATCTCCGCGTGTCTAAGACGATGATCTTTCGCGGCGTTAAATTACTAATCAACGAGACAAGGATCTATCGATGCTCAGTCAAGGACGACCAACTTACTTTCCAGCGGATCGTCGAGCTTTCTCAATTTTGGCATTAACAAGTGATATGTTCGCTGCAAGCTTCCCCGCAGGATATCTTTTTCGGCTTCTTCGCTCGAGCTGTCGTGAGTGAGTAGAGTGCGCGCTGATGCAAACAAGAGACCAACAAGGAGAGACAAATGCATCACGTGGTGACCTTTTTACTAATTGCTGGCACGTATAAAAGGGTACAGGGAGAAATATCGCTAGCAACAGGAATAAACTGGCGTACAAAACACAGGGTATCAATACTGGAGGCGGGAGCTTCCGGGCTCGGGCCAGCGAAGCTAATCATTGGAGCAATCGAACGGCCCAAGATTCAACTTAGCAATTCACTGCGTACTACAAGCGGGAACAAGAGTACGCGCGTGTAACAAAAGTACATCCTCAAATATCGCTCGTCACTAGGATTCAACGCACATCATTCGAGATCAACTGTCAGACTATCGTCATTCATAAAATGACATTAGCCTGACAGTGTTCTCGGTAATCGTCATTGTCATCGGAGTTTCATCGCCAGAGAGACGCGAGAACTGTTCGCTCAGGGCGAGAAAGCTGCGAAGAGACGCTACAAGTCCACGAAGAACACCTAAGGATAACTTCCGGCTAGCCATCGTACCCTCGTTACGCTTTATCTTTCTACAGCAAAAATAACCATGTGTACGTGTGTCCGCGCGCTTGTGTACGTGTGTGTTGTTCGGTAGTAGTTTCGCACAGAGAGGTACACGAATTCCGAGAAGGTCCGCGCGCGCTCGCGCGCCGGAACGCTCCGACAAAACGCCGCAATACGTTCCTCTGCCCTCTTCGCATACACACTGGCGCGCGTTCGCGCGCACGGACACTGTTTACCTCGAATTATACGTATATGTATACAGATACGCGTGAATTGAACATTTAGCTAGACACCCATATCCAAGGAGACATGCCAACCGCTGTCCCGAAATACGGAGAACACCATTTACCAACACACGTGTCCGCGATTCTACCTCACACATGACAATTAATCCGTCTATCACACACCGTATTCTTACACCATTTACTACGTCGCAGATTGTGTTCGAGTGTATGCGTGTCTCTGTGTGCCTCTGGCATATTCCTCCAGTAATCCTCCAACCTGCGCTCAGGGTATGTCTGTGTCTCTGGTACATAGAGTATAGTAATGTTCGTGTAGGTGTGTTAACGTGTACGATTGGCATTCGTGTGCGCGAGTGTGCCGATAGCAGGACTTAAGGGGCGCTCCCCCGAAAATCCCGACGGAGAACGGAAAAGTGTGCCGCCCCCCGTTCCTCTTCTTTTTGAACATTAGAAAAATTTGTCTAGAAAAATCTCGGTTTCGCTCCTCACCTTCTCAAGTACAATACACTCGGCGTTCGCGCTCAAGTTATCGGAACAATGCTACTCTCTATATAATATATATTTATATATATTATATTGTATATCAATATATATATATATACTTTTAATTATCAATTGATTTAGGTAAATTGGTACCTAGGTAAGTTTCGCTACAATTATATCGATCAATTAGTGGGGAGAGCATGTACGTGTTACGATGAGATCGCGTGTACCCGTATCTTCTATGCTCTGAGCTTGCTCGGTGTTAGTGTGTGTTGTGTGCATTTGCGAAGTGTTTTTGCGTGTAGGGGGGCGCGCGAGGGAAACCCGAGGGAGTCTCCGGCGCGCGCTCGATTCCTCGTGTAGTATAGTGTAGTGTGTGTGTGTGTGTGTGGGATGAAAATTTCGCCTAATGTATGAACCACGCTAACACGCTCGTACCGCTCTCGCACACGGGCCGTTTCGCTCCGGCAGCTCCGTAGCTGCTCCCTTCTCGGTTCCAAAGGGATTTCCAGCCTTGCGTCCTCTAAGTCACGCGTGTGCCACCTGCACGTTGGCGAACACTAGACGAATCAGGGCCTCGAGAACGCGTCCCTTGAAAATAGTACGAACACTCCTAGTACGAAAAGGGAGAAGAATTAGGAGCCAGAGTGATGATGACACGATGGCTCTCTCGCTGTCGCTCGAATGCCAGTGCAAAAGTAAGCTACAATTATCCTAAACTCGAAAGGGGCCTTTCTCTCTTTCCCGACATCGAAGAAAAACGAACGCTACGAAAATGCTAGAACTATTATAAAAATTTCAATCCGCTAATAAGTTGCTAATGCAGTTTGCGCTAAAGTGGAGAAGGCGAGACGACAGGGATGCGTCTCCTACAGTGGAGCACCCTGTCGTGCGCACGTGCCTGACGAGAAGCACTGCAGCACTCTCTCTCTCTCTCACACTCTCTCTTACTCTCTCTCTCTCTCTCTTTCTATCTCCCGACGAGTAGTACGTTTGCGAACATCTTCAATGTTCCTTGAAGCCATCCCCGCTAATGAGAGCCTCGCTCCTCGTTATTGTTGGCAAAAAACAATTGCACGGGCCACACGCGCGGGCTAAAAAGAGCTTCGCCAACGTCTAGGCACACCTTTTCAAGGAGAAAGATGGGAAACCCTTTAAGGCGGCGGCAACAGCTAAGGAGCGAACTTCCAATGCACGCGGCAGACGAGAGAGGCTCGCGCGCACGGATTATCAGCTCCGGCGGTACACGCACCTGCCCCGCGTCATCTACGCACACATATATACATACGCATACACGTGCATTAATAAATTTAATCCGCGAACAATCGGTGCTCCGGAGAGGTGGTGGTCCTCTCTTGGACCGAAGCGCTCTCTTCCTCCCGCTCTTTCTCACTGATATCGAGGAACACAATCATCGCCTCGTCTCTAGATAAAGGGGTAGAGAAATAGAAGGAGGCAGAGAGTGCTGCCTCTCGCGTTGTGTAAAATTGCACTAACTAATGCTTGTTCCTTTCGATCTCCCTTGCCCTTGTCTGTCCCTCATCCAACACACGACTTTCTTTCTCTCTCTCTCTCTCTCTCTCACTTTCTCTCTTTCACTCTCATCCCGCCTGGCATCTCCTCGCACTTCTACCAGTTTCCCGGCTTACTCCCTAACGAAAGTCCCTTACGAAACCTTGTCGAGCGCGTGAAAAGTGTTATATCGAGACTATTGTTGCAGCAACGGATAGAAAACTTCAATGCGCTCGCTCTATTGACTAAGTACTGAATACAAAATCTATAATAGTTGTATTTGGTACTCGGATTCAGCCGTGGGCAGGCGAGCGCCAGCTGGCACTCGCGCGGCATGCGACAGACGCACTCGACGCGTCTCGTGTCTCAATCTCGAGAGGCGCGCCTGCCTGCCTTTGCCTGTTACCGTCTCTCCTTTCTTTTCTCTCACCCTATTTTCCTCTCCTCCGAATGTCGCCTCCTCTTTCCCTTGCACCTTACACCGGCCTGCTCTCTCTCCCTCTCTCTTTCTGCACCGGTCGGACGACGCAGCACACGTCAACGCCTCTCATCACGAGTTTCACATAGTTCTTCTCTTTTTTAAGGGGTACCTTCTGTCTCTGCCAATGCTTAGCCGAGGGAGGTGGGCGAATCCGAAAAGTGGGGCTGACATTCATGATCTCTAAACTCGTGTACCGACACTTATTCCATTACTCGACCCGCCTCGCTTGGCTTACGTGCTTCGCGTCCTCTTTCAAACTCTTGCGAGCATGTGTCGCTTACGTGTTTTTCATTTCCCTTCACTCTCTCACTCTCTCTCTATCAACCCTCCCTCTCTTTCACTCCTCCCGAACTCTTATTCTTGGGCTTTTGGTCGCATTTCGTGGTTCCCTGCTCTGGCACATATCGCTCCCGCACTCTCCCCAATCATATCCTCTCGCTCGTCCATCGATTACCGGGCATTGCACCTCCCGCTCCGACCTCGTTCACTCGCAGGCTCACTTACGCACACACGCAACGGTTTCCGTGCACATCGCGCGGTCTCTACACACGCCACCTAATCTACGGCGACAAGTATATACAAAAAGGAGTACCAAAAAAATAAATATATGTATATATATGTATGTATGTATATATATATAGATATATATATAGAGACGTGGAGATTACTTTTGTCTGCCCATTTTTCCCGTTACATCAGCGTACGCAACGTGTCGGATGATCTCTCTCTCTCTCTGATTGCTAGTGATAGGTACTGCGCTTCGCAATGCCATGGCTACGTTGTACACGACTTGTATATGTATCTAGGCAATGTGTATGCTTCCCTATTTCCTGCTACATATATGTTTAACGTGTGTCTCTGCTGTCTGTGCTGTGGTGTCTCTCCTCGACTTTGCCGATACTGCTGCGACTGTGCGCGCGGGAGCAATGTCTGTGTCAGTGTTTTCTCTGTGGGTGTGTGTGTGTGTGTGTGGCGTAAAGAGACTCGCCGTGCGAGGATTAAACTACGAGCTTATGGTTTTCGACTGATGATGCTGCTACGTACAGAACGTCCATCTAGTAAGCGGAACACACAACGTTGCATACTGGCTCTCCCCGGGTATGGCGCTTTCCCCACTGTCTGACTGTCTGTCTGTGTGTGTGTGTATGTCGCGGCAAAACTTGGTGTGCCGCCGTCACGTAGTAGCCCGTTGTTACACAACCAACAACGGTGGCCAGCTGAGCGCCACGAAAAAGAGAGCGCCTTAAAACTCTTACTAGAAATTGATCGAAAATACGGATGAAATATGTCCCATACGATATTTGACTTTGTTAGGTGTTACGCTAACTGTAACCTACTTGAACGAGTTAATCCGTAAGAGCTAGTTTACTCGAAAGCTACTATTGAAAGAGAGACTTTTCTCGGGATAAGAATTCTTTAGCATGCAAAAAGAAGCGCCGGGCGCGCCAGTGGTGACGATATCGAATCGAAGAGATCGAAAAAGGGCGTAACGCCTATTGTATTGTCAATCGATGAACTCGGAAAGCGTAGAAGATTATCATGGCCGCGCTGCTGCCAACTTAGGACTCTCGTGACATTAGTTGGCATACGCCGATTTGCCAGTGGAACGGCGGCTATGCGTTACGCGGGAGCGCCATACCGGGAAGTACGCTCGAGAACCTCCTGCATCCCCTTTCCTCAAGAATAGAACACCTGCATCGACGCGTTTGTCTCGGTCAGGCTGGGACTTCATTTAAACTACGGCGATTGCATCATTGCGTTTGATTATATACACCGAGGCGAAGAGAATCAGTTAGGATTAAGAAAACGTGCATACACGGTCGGCCGCGCCGTTCAAGCTCGGCTCGATTAGTACAAGAGGGACCGTTATTTACAGGCGTGATCCGTATAATCATTTCACTATGTGAGTCTAGTATTCCGCGCGGATAGAACTTTTAATACCCTTCGCACGCGTCTTCAAATTTCTATCGGACGTATGAAGAGTAATTTAGCTACGACCTCGAACCCCGTCGTTCTTAAGGAACCCCGCTGTCCCTTCGGCTTTTCTCGAAAACAGCCTGGCGACCTACAATTCCCGATATATCGGACAACACTGCAGCACTGATCGACACCCGAAAGTGAAATGCGGTGCGTTGCCGTAATTCATTGTGTCAATTGCAAGGTCCCGGGGTCGAAGAGGGGCACGCCTTCGGGGTAAAAAGTATTTGTGGGTCAAATCAAGAGCGTGCCCGTCCCTCTTGGTTTTGGAGAAAACATCCTCGTATCCGTAACGCCAATTAACGATTCCGATTACGATCGTTTTTCATCTTTCAAGTACTACTACCGGCGCCATGACATCCAAACCGCCGGTGAGTCGAATTTCCCCTCTGACTTTTGCTCCGAATGGACGTAGCGGACTATCTTTTCACGACGCGAGTCTAAGGCCCACATTTTCGCTTCCCTTGGCCAATCAAGGCTCGTAGAAGTCGCACGCACCGATGTAAAGTATTGGCAGAGAATCCGGTAGAGCTATTGATAAGCTCTGGCAACCGGAGGGCGTCCGCCATGAAAGCGGCAGCATTCGGTTGCGCGTACACAACAAATTGAACTATCGACTTTATACGACTCCTTTTACACCCCTGCCTTTCACGTGGTATATGTTCTACATACTTCTCACCCCCTGGTTTGTCACGATTTCCTTTCTCTCTCTTTCACTCGCGCTCCCTCTCTTTCTCACGTTCTCTCGCTTTCGTATTTTTGCTACGCCTCTCACTCGAATAAGTTAATTAGTAAAAAATCATTTTGTTTCCTCCAAATGTTCACCCCACGAGCGCGCGAGTCTCGCGTTGTCCATGCGATAAGACGCATGCCAATAACGCACCTATTAACATATTCAATAAGTCCTTAAAAGCTAGAGACTGTGTTGATACAGAGAATTACCTAATACACAGCGGTTTGAAGCGTGGATTTTTCATTATCGATTAACATTCAATGCGAACGGTTCGCCACCTGGTCTTCGTCTCTACGTATCACTCTCTCGGTCTTCCGTATTTATCAAGGAACGCTCTCACCTTGTCGGCAGCGCGTTGCATCCGGTCATTTCTCGCCACGCGATCCTCTTTGTCATCCTCCTCCGCTGCGTCGCATCCCCGCGTTCACTGTCTGCCGCAAATCAAATCAGGTACTCACTATTTTCTCTACCATTATTCATTGCACCACCCTTCCTCCCGCCGCCATCATCATCATCACTCGTCTCTTGGTATCTTCCGGCGGGGAAGCTACGCTCTCCACGTATCGCCGGTGCGCGAGGAGCATCCCCCCGATCCTTCCTCGACCGCCTTAAGAAAGATAAGGCGACCGACAGGAGGCAGCAGAGAAAGAAAAAGAAAAGAAGAGATTAAGAAGAGGATAGAGAGAGAATGGTCCCCGCGCTCCTTACATATCAAGCGAGCACCGTGGAGATCTGTTTCCTCGTTAGCGAGGATCCGAGGAGTCCTCCTTCATTCTGTGATCGCTGGCTAAAGAAACCATACGACCGGACCAGGACAAAGAGGACATAGTCGTAACCTACGTCAACTGTTGTTCGTCTAGTTAATCTGCTCTGCCCGACATGTCTCTCATCTCCCGGAGGACTCCGTAGCCTATTCCAACGCGTCACGAAAAAAGACTGGCGTTTAGGCTAGGGTAGAGAGTTCCTCGGGGATGTTTCGGGCTGATATCTGGCATTCCCGGGAAGTGCTGCGAGCGGAATCAATGAGAAAGAGGACTCGCATGGCTCACGGCGAATCGGAGACTCGACCTGAGGCTCTCGCGAATCGCGACCGTGCTTCTTGCTCACGACGAACTGGTATTACTTTTATATTGCCCTGTGGGGCGGACACGTGCCCCCGGTACGGTAACTAGGGTACCCGATCTGGGACAGAACAAGTGCATTTACAGCGACAGGTAGATTATACGTATGTTACTATCGATATACTGAGAATCTGCGTCCGTTCTCTTCTGTTCTCTGCCTCGACATTTTCGTATTCTCGCGACGTCTGGCTCGGTGTCTCCGGTGCCATGCATGCTCTCTCACTTTTTCCACGTGTCTTGCCGTCTCTTGAGATCTTTCTCCGCGGTTCTCTTCCACCCTGGCGTGCCGTTGCTGCCAGGGGAACAGGAACTTC
Organism: Ectemnius continuus; assembly: GCA_910591665.1. Lineage (NCBI taxonomy): Eukaryota > Metazoa > Arthropoda > Insecta > Hymenoptera > Crabronidae > Ectemnius > Ectemnius continuus. The sequence continues at coordinate 5,190,542 of OU342867.1, forward strand.
GACGACGACACCGTTACCAGGCACAGCAGCAGTGCGCGGCTGACTCCATCGTCGAGTAACCGGTACAAGTTGAAGTAGCAGTAGAGCAGTAGTAATTTGTAGTAGAATAATGGTTGTGGTAATAGTAGTAGTAGTAGTAGTGGTAGTAGTAGTAATAGTAGTAGTAATAATAGTGGTGGTAGTAGAGTAGTGGGGGGAGTACTGACGATCGAGTGATAGTAGTAGATATAGGTGAGGACTCAAGTTGCCTTTCTGCTTGGTGTAGGTAAAAGTAATAAGGTTGGGTTCTCGGGCAGGCCGATATGGGTTGGGGGGAGTCTGGCTGTATCTGTATGTGTCTGTATCTTGGAGTGGGGAGGGTACTCCTGGGAGGAAAGGGTGTTCGTAGAAGTGGTAGTTAATTAGCTAGGGTTGCGAGATAATTAGGGAGAACGCAGCTGGGGTTAACACCAGCGGAAAGGCACGGCCCGAGGCCGATCCGCGCCCTCCTTCACCAGCGGCTTGTGGAACTCCCGACCTGGCCGAGAGTGAATCGTTGCCCAGCAATGTTCACAATAGTACTGCAAACAAACAAACAGGAAGCCTGTCAGGAATTTTTCACTCGCCGTGGCACTCGGCATTTCTGTATTATCCAATTTTTTCAGCTTCTCAACTTCTCCCACCGTAATAATGTCGAATTGCAAATTTGTTCGAATAATCGTACGCAGGAAAATTGAAAGTTTTTGTTGAAAGATTTCAGAAGAGAATGTTTCAGATAGGAAGTTGATTAATACAGTTAAGAAAGTGTATTCTAAATTAAGACAGGAAACTACTCTTGGGATTCACTCCCTTAGTGTTGTGAAATTAGACGAAAAGTCTACAATATGATTATTCTGACGTACCTGTAGGCAGGTAACATTGGCGCAGAAGAATGGAGCAAATTTGCCGCTGCAGCGTTGTCCCTGGCACTCGTCGCACATTTGATCGTCGAGAACGTAGGGTTTTACTTCAACCTGAAACAAAAAAATATCCACCATTCATTTAATTAACTTTCTTAATAAACATGGATGGAAGAGAAAAGTCGATACAGGATTGAACAATAAATCCACTGTAACTCGACCTTTAAATTTTGAATGCTTACCCTTTTGTCGATATCACCGTGCTGCAGTTGCACGAATCTAGCCGAAATTGCGGCTATGTAGCTCTGCTGATTGCTGAAAGCAACTCTGCCTGCGCCTTTCGGATACTTGAGCTCTGGATCTGTGTCAATTCCGGCATAGCAGACGCCGCCATAGAGTCGATCCATGATCATAGCGAGTTCGACCGCTTTCAGTGGTCTTGGCACGCCACCGACGAACACTGTCTTTCGTGGATCAAGTGGCATCGAAGCATCTAACACGAAGTCTGCATCGCTCAACCGCCATGGACGTATCTGCACGGGTTTGTCCTTGATTGTAGGCGAACTAACGCACAAATACAGCTTGTCCTCATCCTGGATGCATGCATCGATCAGCTGCTGTACCGAGCCTTCATCCTGCAACAAAGAATAGAGTTTCACATTAAGTTATAAGTCAATCTTTTAGACTTTGATTCAGTCTTTTATTTAAATTATTTCGAAGAGGAAATTATTAAAATTTCTCTTAAATCTAGTATGATAATCGTGTAATTACCTGGAACAGGAGGAAAGCGTAGCCCTTTGGTGGGAAGTAAGATTTGCTTTCTGCTTTGTGGGGCCAGTCAACAACTAGTGGTCCAAAGCGACGGAAACTCGCTGTGATTTCATCTGAAACAGTCAAGCAATGTCCAACATAAGAATTCAGTTTCAATGAAACTTTTCTTTGAAACTACTGTTCCGTTCAATGTCGTAAATAATGAGGACTTTAATTAAGAGTCAAATCAACGTTTCCCTTTGACGGTCGTTCATACGAAGAATATGGGGGAGCGAGCGTTCACTGTGCGATTACCAACTTTACGATTCATAAAAGGGTGAATAAGGAAACATGGCACGCAAGGGATGAAATTGTTTGAGTACCGCTTCTAAACTGTGCCTTAAATTGTATCAATTTCTTTGAGTATTAAAATAATCTAGAAATAGCAATAATGCTCCAAAAGTTGTATTTCAATTCAATTGCTTGGTAAACTTAATAAATTCGCAAAGAATTAATGGGTTGTAGTGTTGTCGGTGACAAACGCAATTTCGTTGAATTTCTTTTTTAAATTTCTCGCTTGTTAAGCTTACCTTCGTCAATGTCGGGCGGCAGTCCACCGACGAACACTTTCCTGGAGAAGCGCTCTCCAGTCTCGCTACCCTGGCTGTGCGGGCTGCTCCGGCTCGGTGATGAGAGCGGTGCTGCTTGTGACGCGGTTATACCGCCGCCGACGCCAACACCGACGCCAACCCCGACGCCGACACCCACACCGTCCAACTGACTGGGCGCATTCGGATCCTCCAACAGTGTGCCGCTCTGCTCGTCGAGACTCGGGAAGAACGGTGATTTGCCTGTAAGCACAAAGAAAAAATAGGATTTAATTAAGTAATTCAAAAGAATGGTAATATTTAATATTAATTACAGTATTGTAATGTTTTGTTACGGAACTCTACAATGTTGCTTCAATGAAAATAGATATTTGGAGCAGAATATATTTCGTCGATATTTTGTAAGTTAATGAAAGATTCCGATTTTTCCTTACAACCCTTCTTTATCCCGATAAAAAATGTGGAAGTATGATGAGAAAAATCGACTATTATTCGAATCTTAATTTCGGAGCACTACGCACTATACATTTTAAAGGAGCATTCGTCGCTCCGCCATTCGCCCTCGATTGTCATGTTTGCATTGCACGAGCACCTGCCATTTGTAATGCTCCAAACGATCTCTTACGTCACAACTTTCAGACCGGAATTCTCTGAGATGATTTCCAGCATTCTCGCCGAACGATTTACCGAATTATTATTCCCTGCCTTTCACTATTAAAATTCTCAGCAGAAGGCTTGCAGATTTTGACACAACAGACTGGAACATCACTTTTGACACTGATAAACATTGTATCGAAAAACCCACACGTTTTCCAAATCCCATTACGAATTCAATTAATATTTTCAACGAGGATAACACAACGCGTAATAGCTGACAAAATCAGCCATGAGAAACAAAGGACCAGTGAAGACGGAGCACCATCACGAAGGATATTGGAGCAGTCAAGGAATGGAAGGAAGAGGACTCACTGTAACTCCTGCGAATTGGGAATCTCGCTCTGCGTACGAAGGTCTCCATTTCCAGTGGCACTCGAAGAGATCGGCTGGTAGGGAAATTGGGAGATAAAGATATATACGAAGGAGCAGGCAACTGCGCTGCTTGTTACAGGTTGTCGTTAAGGGAAAACAGAATAACAGACTAGCAAGGGGACAAGAGCCGAGCGTGCAAGAGCTGAGTGGAGCGGAGAGAAGAGGAGAGAGAGGCGGGCGCGGCGCCGCCGCCGCTTTCGTGAAACAGACGAACACAAGGGTTGGCGACTTTCAGCTCTCGCTTTCCGCCCCGCCACTGATACAGTAGAGACCACTTCCATTTATCCAAACACCACTTTTATCAGACGTATCTCCACCAAACGAACATTCTCCAACTTTTCCTTCCTATATGTCCCCGCCACTCTTTCCAGAATGAAGCCCGAACTCGCGAAAAAAGTACTCGTCCACCCAGTTTTCTCCCTTTTTGTTCTAACAGTCAAAGTGGCTGGAATATTTTGTTGCCAGTACTTATTTTTAGACGGCTCTTTCATAAAGCATTTTTCTGCCTTTTATTGCGATTGATTTTATATGTTTGCTTGTAGTATTCCTCGCTCTTTTTTACGGAATCGCTTTTATTATTTAACGGCTTGTAAAATAAAAGAGAATCGAGCTCTTCGGGGAAACATTTCGAGCAAATAAAGCGCTCAGAGTAAATACACTGCTCTCGGAGGAGAGAAGAGCGAAATCGACATTGATTTCATTTGAGGTTTCATTAGCGAGCGAACTCACGCACACAGAGAGAGAGAGATGGGAGCGTGCGTGCGCGCGCAGGGATACGTGACCCAAATGAAACGTCGCTTCCCTAACGAACTACGGCACCCGCATTTATGATATACCGTTTCCGAATAATTCATACGCTTCTAGTAAAATGATGTCGAAAAATCCCGTAACACCGCGCCGAGGAAATAATGGCGAGTATAATTCTACAAAGGACTGAATTAATCTTGTATGCGCGTTGCATCACCATAGTCGAATTGGCAACGACTTTTTTATTCATTCATTGTTTCGCAAAGCGGCTTGTGAAAATACACTCTCAACCAGCGAGCAATATGTCCGCAGCAAACATGAGAGGAATTCGTTATTACTAAACGATCAATTAATCATTATATTTCCCTCATATCCCTTCAATGTGATTTTAAACATATTTTAATTTCCAACGATATTAACTTATTTAGTGATATTTACAAAGTGATACAATTTTGAAATATATTACTTTCCTTTAGAGAATTTTGTCAGTAAGCAAAATCAAAGAAGACTAAAGCTGTTTTAATGTATAATAGACAATGATATATTAATCAGCAATAGTCTATGAGAAAAAGGAGCTAGACGAAACAGATGACACATTTGCATCAGCCGTGAATCACGCGCAATGATTCAGGCGCGCCAAAGTACGCGCCAGTTTGAAGTTCAGTAGATAAAACTTATTGTCAGCTTGGCTCGATGCCCGCCTCGCGCTTTCCAGTCGATCCGCCTGTTACGTAAGGTTAATGCACTTGAATAATCCGTGCTCGCGTGAACTCCCAATCGATCGGGAGTGCCTGGCATTATTAGATTTCCCTCTAGCGACGAAACACCGACAATCCATAGAAAACAGTCGACGTTAATCGAATCTGCATTCCGGGCTGGTTCAATCGTCCTCCTCCCATTTTTGTACTTGTATTTGTTTAACATATTATCATTCATGATTTATTGAATTGTTAATTGTACAAGATTTTTGTGGTGCTATTCGATTTTATAATAAACCGAATGTTTGTTAAGGAATTGTATAATGAATTAGTTTGAATTATTGATTTAAACAAGGTGTGAAAGCGAAATCACTATTGGTGGAGAATAACATTCTAAAGAATGAGCAGTATGTAATAGAATTGATAGTAATGTGATTCCATCTCCCATTTATTACGTGCCATTACTTCTTATCGTCTATTTTCTTTTCGCCAATCCATTTCCAGTACTTCCAAGTGGTTTTAAGTGGTTACCTTAACGAACCAACTTCCATTACTCCAATGCAACTACTTACTGTTCAACTACTTACTTTCGTTCCTTGCATAATCTAATTTTAGTGTTGCTAAGCAAATCATCTCTATTATTATACGAAGTACCCATTCGCAAGAATAGAACTTAAACTTAATTAAAATCGTGCCATTGTCATAACAGGAACTATGCTATGAATAGATCCGAGCAAGTAGTATCACAGAAATTCTTGAACTATAATACTTCCGTGTAAGTAAATCGATCCAAGTCTTTCAGACTTCCGAGGACACATCAATCAATTTGAAAGTTCGTTCGAGCCATTATTTGCTAATCCATTAGTTGCCGAGAAGTCGAACTTCCAGCAGTGTTTTTCTTCTCTTCTAGGTTGGCTGGAAGTTTTAATTGAATTTTTCTAAAAGGGTCACTTAGCATATCCGGAATAAGTGAGTGGCGGAAATTTCGCTGGTCGACTTTGGCCGAAGGCATTTCTACGAATCGATTCGAACGTCGAAGGGTGATTTCCTCGAGTCACCGTGCGCCGCGTTTCCTAGTTCGTTCTTAGCCGCTGCGTCTTTCTGACGTGGCTTTAGCACTGTCATCAATCATTTCGCCCGCAGTTTAACCCTCTCGCATAGCGTTTCATCCCCCGGGCGGAGAAGAGGACGCCCCTGCCCTTCTAAACTGTCGGCGATTAAAGTTACTTCGCTGAGTATTTATTGGCCTGCCAACGACACTCAGAGCATTGACTCCTTTTTTTATGGCCCGCTCGATGTCACCCTGACTTTCCGCCTGTTGTGACTCCTGACGGTCGATCAGTCGAAACTAATTCTAACTTAATGCGGCTTTTCTCTCGCTCGTAGTTTCCCGGATATTTTCGTAATTGTTATGTGAAATGTATTTGGCCCTTCTTTATTGAAGGTGTTACTTTAATCCTTTTATTGAATCGCATCGACTCATATTTCAAGATTTATATACAAAAGTTATGGGATTTTATTAGTTGATATTATTCACACTTCCTTTTCAATTGCAGAATTATTTTCAGCAGTAGTAAAAATATTGCTAAAAAGCGATCCATAAAACTAACTGAAAATTAAAATAATCAGATCATCAGCTTGATGATTGTTAGGGAAAACAGGTGAAAATTCAAAGGGGCCAAGTCTAAATCAATGAAGTGCGAGTGTCGCGGAAGGCAATTTAATCCGTAGAAAATTGTGCGCCTTCCGTGAAAGCTCGAAAGCTCCGGATAAACGCTAGAGGGAACAGTGTCGTATTGATTGGAGGGTTCCGGGGGCCCAAGTCCCTCCCGAGCGTGCGAGCTCGGGCCTCCAATCCCCATCAATCATCCTGTAACTCTAACGGGAGCACCGAGTCGCCAAGGACAGTTGGAAGCGCTTCTGCGGGAAAACCGAGAGACACGCTCGCAACACAAACTCGACGGATGTTCTTGTATCCTTGGGGAATCCTCCTAGGAAATCGCGTGACTCGAGAAAAGACGAAGGACTCTCCGCGGAGTCCGCAAGTTCCCATCTACCTTTCGAACTTTGTCTCGTTCAATTTCCTATTGGTCGCCGAAAAGAAGCTTTGCAACTCCAAGCTGATTTTATTTAATTTTTAGTATTTAAAATAGACATGGAAATTATTATTGAAGATTCTAATAAGTGAAATTATATTGAATCTTGTCAATAAAGATACTGCTGCATACTCTGTAGAAGTCTCTCGCTCTCTTCCAGTATTTAATTATATTTCTATTCAGCAAAGGCGTACCAAGAAATGCAATTTTCCTGCTTCTCCCTTTCAGTTTCTTCTTTTCCTTGCCTAGTCTCCAAGATATTAAGAGGCACTTTGCATATTTCCTGGTAGAGTTGCGAAGGCAAACGGACTTTGACTTTTCCAGCTTGGTGTATGACTTAATCTAGACATCTTTCCGAAGTTTATGGCAATATTCAGTCCTGTCCCATAGCGCGTTATATCGATTTAGCCATCACTGGGAAAGTTCAATGCACGCTTCCCTGAGAGAGATCGCTTGGAAACTATTCCTCGCTTCCGGTGACATGGCAGGCAGCATTAGTTGTCCCCGCCGGAACAGGGATGCCTCGAATAGTCGCCCTGATGAAATTTCGGCACACACTCATCAGCCACTAGACTCCAGCTTCCAGGAGAACTCTCCGCTCTAAGCCTAATTTTGCGAGCGAGTTTACCACCAAGAACACATCAGCCCCTCCGTTGAGTTTAGCGAGGCTGGCACGCCGGTGCAATAAAGCCAGTTAATCAGGCGCAAAAATTAGTTGGAGCATCCTATTAATTATACACTGCACCGATCTTGTAACGAAGTTAACGCGAATTTACATCCATTATAAAATGAATCTTTTTCTGTCATTTATTAATTTAGACTTTTATTTAACTTTTACTCCAAAGAAATATCGAGATTTGAATGGGAAACGTTGATATGCTTTAAGAGCATAAAAATAGAAGGACCTTTGTACTAATCCGGGTAAAGCGACGGGCGCAGGCAAGTGCCAAGTTAGGGTCCATCGGTGCGACCACAGAATTCGATATTCCAGTATTATTTCGGGCTGCCATTCAATCCATGGTGCTCGGGTTTCTCTGCTTGGAGAGATCGATCTTGGCAAGCAGAGGCGAAGGAAGCAGCCGGGCAAACGGCTCTCTTGGATTTAGATGGAAACTCAGGAGTATCTCGACGTCTGATCGGCGGAGATCTCGTCGACGCGAGTGCACATCCTATTTTCCGATACATAGATTCGGAATTGGGTCGTTACGCTGTATTTGCTTAATCTCTTGGCGACCGAACCCTCGGACTTCGGTCCAGCCGGGCGTTCTCACGCAATCGGTTTATCCCGATCCCCTTCTCCCATAACGATATCAAGTCTTTCCGATAGATATATCACAGAGCGCCATATCCGAGAAATGCACACTGAGCTGCTGCCTGACAGGCCATTTAATGCCCAACCAGTTTTTTTCACCATTTTATGTGTAGACAGATCGAGTTACCTCTGACGTTCCATACAATTTCGAATGGAACAGGATTAGTCAGAATAAACATAGTTAATCCAAATAATATCTTTGTATTTTAACTTCGACGAAATTTATTTCAACAACTATTTCTTTCAATTATTCTTAAATAAGATTGTTAGATAAATAGGAAAACAGTTGGTAAGTGAATATGAAATGATCAAGATGGAGAATGAAATGACAAAGTGATAAATTAGCCGGCATAGAGAGAACTGGTCACAACGAGGAGGCTCTTCCGTAGCAAAATGCCACGTGGCAAAGCAAATTAGGAGGAAAGCCTGTCAGGCCAGTCATCCTGCTTTTCATGCGATTGAAGACCCATCCTGTTTGTCCCTGCTGGGCTCCCCCTTTAGACCGATCATATCCTTCCATCATCTTAGCATGCGATTCTATTACACATTCGAAAGGGAAGTCGAAGTTGGGAAAGTTTCGAGGGCCATGAAGGGTGCTCGAGGAAGGGTCGCTCCAGTGAGAACTGGAATACGTGACGATGTGGTTCGATATGTTCGATTTGACAGTCTCGTCGCTTCGGTTCCGATCGCAGTTTGATGCTACCAAGCTTGCAAACTAAATCTTCTATCATGAAAGTAATCAAGTCGTTCTTTAATTCTATAAATGTATAAAAACATAAGATTGACTTTTCTCTTTCGGAAATATTGACTATTAGTAAAAATCACACCTTAAAAATTCTTCAATTATAATAAACTACTTTTCATTAAGAATACTCAAAAAGCTGCATATTATTAGCAAATAACAAGCAAACTTTCGAGAGGCGCAAGTATAGGAAAAAGGATCGATTGCTTGAATAATGGATAAGGAAAGGGCACCCTCGCTCGATTCCCATCTGAGGGTGAAGGGAAGGGTAGGATCATCGAAGGGACTTTAAACCGCGATTCGACAGGTTCTCCGTCGACCCCCTTGGCAATCGGTTCGCTCGGCTAAGTTGCTGCATGCGTGATCCTGATACCAGACCAAACTTGAGACACACCATGCCGGGACAAAGGGTCGCCCTTTCGCATGGGGTTGACTCCCGCACTAATGCAGGATAATCTCTACGGATAAATGCGCAGCCGATTATATTATAACCAGCAAGGTCCTGCGGCGAGGACGAGCGGGGAAGCTAAAATTATTTAACGCTTTAGCTGGTAGCTGTGAGTCATGATCGACTTATTAAAATGATTTTCCTTATTGTCATATTAATTCCTTGCATTCAGTTTTCATGTACTGTGAATAATAATTCAGTACTATTTTAATATTGTATTAAATATAATAATGCAAATCTTTTCTATCCAGTAATCGATTTTCAAGATAGAAGAAATAAAAAGTTATATTGAAGCCAGTTTTATTTAAATAAAATGAACACCTGGCTTTTCGGGAATTCAACAGAAACAACGACATTATTTTAGCATGAGTTGGATTACACAAGCAGAAATCACAAGGCAGAATTAAACCGAGGCCGAAAGTCATTTACGCGCGGGAGCTTCACTCGAATGCACCGGAGCTTCATTTCAGTCGAAATTATTCACGTCGACGTAGGAAACATGGCGTAGAATTGCAACTGAGAAAGAAAAGCGAATTGCTGTTTCGCGAGTCGGTTTCTGGGTCAGTTTAAATTAATGAGAACGAACTCCCACTGGCACCGTGCGTTCCTCCTCCCAATGACTAATTCATCCTAGAAGGCGAGGGAGTTCCATGTTCTTAATAATAGAGCTTGCAATACAATCTCTTGAATATTTAGTGTCGAATTACTGAGAGGGCGGAAGTTCTACTGTTAAATAACTAAGTCTAACTAATTTGGAAGCCAAACATTCGCCAAACTCCAAACTTATCTACTTCGACTCGCTTCTCTTGATTCTCCATATTTATGCTCGCATTAACAAGTACAGGATGTCACATCTCACTTGAAATAAACACAAACTTTGCTCATTAAATGACCATGCATAATTTTTTCGTTCCTAATATTTATCATGAATGATACGATACTAAAATCATTGACTTCAAACTAAATTCACCACCCAGTACATACATGAAGAGCCGAAGAACATGCTGAAAACCACCCCAAGTTTCTCACCTTAGTCTTTGACGACGCGAGAGAGGAAAGAAAATAATAGAGTCAGCGGGAACCTCGAGGACGAAATGATGGTCTCGAGGGGGGGAGGACTCGGCGCAGTGAAATAAACTGGAATGGTAGGTTGTGTGGATGCGCTGAGAATTTATGGGGTTCCTTTAATGGAGGAGTAAAAGGCAGGCCGATATGCTTATCGCAGCAGATCGGTTTAATGGGGCCCGTGCGCGTATTTCTGCAAACTGGCTGGGTCATTAAGTCGCGGGCGGCGGAGGAGCTTTCCCTCGGAATCCATTGATAATCGATCGCTCGATTAGCAGGAGGCACACGTACCCGCCGGCATACTTATCGCCGATAGGATCGGCCAATCGGCATCGAACCCTCTAATCGGGAACGTGTTCAGCAAAATAATTCGCCGCAGCTAACACTGGCAAAATGCTATCTCTCTATGAAGTCTTTCCCGTCAAGGGCTCGCAACTGTTAACCACTCGAAACACCCTTTCCACCAGCGTTCAACACATTCCTCCCAGATAGCTATTAACTACTTGCTCCGCTAATTGATTGCTGCTTCCCATCAAGCCCGACGGATTAATGTCAAAGGCGAAATGGAGGTTTATCTGGATCACCGTGGATGGTGCGCCTGTTAATAATCGGATTGGCGTGACCTAATTTATGTGAATCGAAGGGCTTTCGCGCGAAGACGTGTAATAGTTCACTTGGATGTAAATGAACATTCATCGTACAGAATACTATGCAACATAAAATACTACTTCTATTAAAGAATCTCTAGAAATGCTTTCAGAGTGAATACATAAATTCCAGTATTTTTAGTTGACCCTGTACAAGCTGGTGGCTGAATAGAAGACAGTTTCTTCTACGGAGATGCATCACCAAGACTTTGGCTGTCAGTATCGATCGGGGCGGGAGTTCTACACACGTGAGCACCGGGGTCAAAGGGTAAAGCTATTCCTGGCGTTCGGGAATACGTGAAAAGGCACCCCGCTATCGCCTGGATATCGGCTGGGTGATTTTCAATTTTAAAGCACTCGCTCCTCCACCGCTCCTCCTATCTATTGGCATCGGAGAGAGTCAATAATGTTTTTAACCCTCCGATATCTCATATGTATTGTCCACCATGCAACGTGTCTAGAGTAGCGCTTTCCAAACTTGACGATTTATTTATTTTTTTCAAAATTAAACTCTCTTCTGCGTTCATTCTGTATATTTTAATTCGAGCAGCAGTTTCTTCATTATTTTAAATCACTTCTTAGTGGATCCTGATAAAATCCAAGCAGTTTATCGTGTTAATCACCAATTAACGTACACCACTAATTACTTCCCATGAGCACGCCGCTAACGAGCCAGTTTAGAAATATCTCAATATAAAGTACAGTCGAGTATCATAAAATGAAAATAATATCTTTCATTTATTTAGTTATAAGGTTCACATTGGCAGTGGGAGACAGAAAGACTGTGTTTTAATGAGTAAGCTATTTTTAATAAACGGCAGTGCTCCAGTTTAGCTGTGCAGTTGGAGGGATAATTGGGGTCAGTGGTATAGCCGGGCGAGAGAAGGATAGATGAAATGACAAGAAAAACGTGAGAAAGGGGATGTTTTCATTGGTAGGATTGGCGACAGTTATGGAAGATCGGCTGAATGTACGCCTGGATGGAGAGGGAGACCGTGCGGATCAATATTACAGGTAGCTCTGCCCCTCTACCACCCTTAATTCCAACCCCCGTCCAGCCCTCCAACCTCCCCAACCTCACTTTCACATCAACCCCTTTTGCCAGCCTCTAGCGCGTTACTCCCTTTCTTTATTCAGGATTTCATCTGGCATTTGTATTATAATTTCACTCTGATCCTTAAAAGGATGACAGTGAATACTTTAATGATTATAAATTATCTGGCAATTTTATTTGTGGATTTAAATCCATCTTATTATTATTATAATATATAATGAGTGGATGTATTTATTATTAACTTGTATATTTATCAATGGTTGATGTACGGTTGTGGGAAAATTTGTAAAGTAAACCTTCGCGAAAGTCACTTCTACCGAGGTTTCTCGATACTCTCGCAAGCCAGCGGTATCTCGACAGATTCTAACGAACGGCTTCGACGTGGCGCACAGACATTTTCCACTGAAGGAGCCCGCGGCTAATGGAATCGCGGCGATCTACCTAATAGGAATACGTGATACAATAGGCGAGCTCGTAAAATGTAAAATGCATAATATGGTGCCCCGGGGCGACCCTCCTTCTTTCCCGTGTCCTTATTCTTTCCCTCATTAAAAATGTATGAACACGAGTTATCTTTCCCCCGTAAGCCACGCGCATCGCACACACGCACGCACGCACGCATATACACTCTCGAAAGAGCACAAACACGTGGTCAATTTCCTCGGGCTATGCTGGTACAAATGGATCCACCAGCCCGGATATATGTAAAAGCGGCGCTAAGAGCTCTTATCTTCGTGAAAGCCTGTAAACATTTCGGAAAGAAGGATGTCCTCCATTGTAGTAAATTTCGTGGACGATTCCTCAGGGATGCAGACGCCAGACTTCACTGAAACTGCGGATCTGAGAAGTTGTGCGTGAAACTTTATGTGCCTTTTACAGGAACGATCTTTTTACATACGAGTACCTCGCTCCTGTTATATTTCATTCGCTTTAAAGGCAGAGGAAGTAAAGCAGAGTGGAGTGGAAAGGGTTTATGAATTAATAAGACAACTATATTCAGGATCGATATCCGGAGCAAGCCGATAACTCGAGCTAACCGGTTTAAGTCTAGTGTAGAAGGTGGCGCGTACAAATTACTGACTTGGTCGTCGGATAAAGAATATCGGGGCGAGGGTGGGGGAATAAATTTGCAGTGGTGGATGGAGCAGTTAGAGGAGACAAAGTGTTAGGAAGCACCGGCGGAAAGGGAGGAGCATAAATGGCCGGAGGCAGAAATAAATCCCAGTTGACGTAGTGGAAAGCCGCGCCTATACACCCGCGCCGCTCGGCCCAGCGTGTTTTCGGGATTCCCGAGGGAGAGAACTCGGATATCACCGGTGGGAGGTTCCATCATTTAATTTCTCCTTATCTCTAGGCAGATGGAGAAGAAGCATCCCCGAAACCTCGAGAAAGTAACCGCCCCCCCAGAGAACCACCAGCCCGGCGATATCTTCCCCCTGAAATATTTCTCCTCCACGGCGGAGAATCCTCGAAAATATTCGTGTCATGTGCGAATTACAAGCGAGTCGCGTGCGAGAATACCCTCAAGGGTGTAATGAGGTTTAGTGCGGGGCAATGCTCCGCGCTGAGACTGGATTTATTCTCTTCGAGGAGAGCACTCGAATTTTTCAGCTTCCATACTTTATAACTTAGCAGCATAATTCCATAACTCTGCCGAATTAAATCGAAGAGAAATGGTACAAGAATTTCAATTGCAAAATGCATTGGTTCAAAGTATAAAATAGAATTCAAACATATTTGGAACGAAAGAATTAATAACGCAACATTAAATTAAAACTCCTAGCACTTTTGTTACGTTGTTACTTAAGCGTTATCCTGGAAGTCCGCGACAGGCGAGTTTAGTTGAGCAAGACGTTTTTATGTTATCCTAATCCCGAAATGCGTGGCGAAAGAAACCTCGGCGCGTCTCGGGTGCTCTCCAGTATCACTATACCGAAGTACACAGACACACACAGGCACACGTAGCCATATAGAGAGGCGAGTGGATGGTCTGGGAGGGTCGTTCCTACCAAGCAGTAGTAGCGAAGTGTAGGGTGGCGAGTTTTTGACCGACTCGAGCGAAACATAATACCCGAAAGTAAGTGCACGCTCCGAGCGCTCTGATACGGGCTAACGCTCTGCCAAGGCATATCTACCAACTGCTACAGGCTCACTCAAAAACTCTACTCATGAATTACCTGCTAACTGAATTTATACACGAATATTACCTATAATTTTCTCAACAATTTATATATTAAATTGCCTTTGAATCACAACTAAAAATTGGATATTTTCGATGGCCAAAAATATGGAGAAAAAAAATTTTTGAGCTGGGGCTCTGAAATTTATATCACATCTTCCTTGATGCAAGGGCAGACTGCCCGCCAAATTTCAACCCCGGAAAAGGTCGGGAAGTCATGAAAACATGCAAAAAACAATCGGAATTAGGCGAAATTCATTATTTAGGATCGGTTTTCTTTGTGTTTTAGGCAGAATTCCGGCATTTCCCCCACAACATTTATGTTTTTTATCCGTTTTGAGACACGAGCAATCGAAAAATCAAGCGTTCGTCCCGGTCCCAGAACCTTCGAAAAATCGAAAATTTTTGAAGGGGTATGCCTTAAAAAATTTGCGAAAAAATGAATTTTGAGCTAGGGGCCTGGAATTTTTTCTACTTTTTCCTCGATGCAAAAAAACATTCCCTGCCAAGTTTCAGCCCCGGAAAAGGTCGGGAAGTCATGAAAACATAGGAAAAACCATTGAAACTAAATATTCAAGATCGGTTTTCCATGTGTTTTTGGTGGAATTCCGGCATTTCCCCCACTAAGTTCGTATTTTTTATCCGTTTTGAGACACGAGGAATCGAAAAATCAAGCGTTCGTCCCGGTCCCAGAACCTTCGAAAAATCGAAAATTTTTGAAGGGGTATGCCTTAAAAAATTTGCGAAAAAATGAATTTTGAGCTAGGGCTCTGGAATTTTTACTACTTTTTCCTCGATGCATAAAAACATTCCCCACCAAATTTCAGTCCCGGGGAAGGTCGGGAAGTCCACCAAAAAAAATAAAAGGGCTAGGAGAGTTCTGATTCAAAGGCAAGTGAATCACCCTGTACATAAGCAGCCAAGGTGGCAGTGTAGAGGCGCGTAAACACGCGGACACGAGCCGTTTAAAGGTGTGTGCGGGCAACTTGCACCGAGGGGAATGCCCTTTTCCAGCCGATTCTTTCTCTCCTTCTTACTCCAGTGCTCTCTTTCAGTCTCCATCTTGCTCCCTTTTTCTACTCGTCACGCCTGCGAAACTCCTCTCTTTCTCTCTTTCTCTTTCCGCTTGGTGTTTCCTCGCTCGCATTTCGTTCTACGCGCACTTCAGAGCAGCTTCGCCAATTTTCCTTTTCCCTCTGTCGTTCCTCTCCTTTCTCATCCGAATTGCACCTACCACCGCTCTTCTGCTTATGTCTACCCATCTCACCGCGCGCGCACCAGCAACACCGAATCTCGAACTGTTTCTCAGAGGCTAGACATTCCGTTTTACTTGGTTCTTCCAGGGAAACTGGAGGAATGCTGTTTCAGACAAATCTGAATTTTTTAGAGATTGCATTTATTTCCATGGAAGAAATAGTATTAAAATCGCGAAGATCCTACGAGCTTTCAAACCCAATTAATTACTTCCCAGTGAATCTAATAATACACTGTGTTCTTAATGCAAGTTGAAGATTGGATTCTCCCATAATAGTTCAAGAATTGGCTTTGCAATAAATCAAACATGCACGCGAGTCCTCGAACACAATGTACATTGGGGTGAAATTAGGACGCGTTAGAGGCTCAATTCAGGCATAAGAGAGTAAGTGGGAGATGAGGCACGGCATAGTTAAGATTAAAAGTGGAAGTAGCCGAATGCGTGGAGCACGCGAGAGGTTCGAAGCGAGGGAAAGGTGGTTGTCGTTAGGCTATCGGTCAGTAGTCAGGAGTGCCGGTTGCACGGGATCTGATAAAGGCGCACGAACCCAAGGCAAAATCTTCCAGTGATCTCGAAGCCACTGCCGGACGCTCGTTAATGCGCCGGAATCGTATCGTAATAAGGGCGCTCGCGTGGCGCCGCGCCGCCTCGCACGATAAGCCTCCTGCTTTTCGTGACGATACACACTGCTAACAGTACAATGGAACCCAATGTGAACGCAACCTCTGCATTAAGAAGGTAGACTCAATTCGCTCTACTTTGCGATTAGGAAGTTTCTTTTCTAACTCGTATAATTTGAATCATAAGTATATAAATCTATGATCCGCTCTTGAATTATCGAAGTGGAGATTATAATGACAGTCGATATATAACAGATATTATTCTCTCGAAATTGAAAGTCTCAACAAGCTACGATTACAATTTCATCTCAAGTAGCATCATGACAGTGGACGATTAATTTCAGTAATGATCGCGAAATTGGAAATGCTCGGGAAGGAATTATGATAATTTCCAAGAGACAAGGATTACGACTCTCATCGAGTTAAGCGTTATTCCCTGGCAGTGAATATACGATTGGCGTGCTCCGGAGGCGGCATTGAAATATGAAGGCGCAAGCGGCATCAGCGTAACGATTTGTATCCGCTAAGGCAGAAATCGAACGATCCCTGGCAGCGGCGCACCAGTGACTAATCGTGTGGCAAAGCGATTGATCGTCCAATGCCGTAATCAGATTGTCGGGAGATAAAGGAACGAGGATGAGCGGAGAGTGTCAAATGGTGTTCGGCTTGAAAATATTCGGCCTGTGTTTAATGCCTTTCGATAGTCACGGGGTGAGTTTATGCTTGATAGTTTATCGCGTTGGCATCACCCTCGTGCCTGCCATTGGCAGCAGAGGACAAAGCAGTCGGACAAGTTCCTCTTTCTCCCTTGCCACCTCCTCCTCCGCCATTCGAGAACTGTCAACTGGCGTTCCGCTCGTAAGTTCATTAATATCGGGACTACCGGAAAGCAATCAATTACCCGGCACGTGGGTGGAAATCCCATTATTGCGCTCGCTTTTCTCACACGCTCTTCTCTACCTAGAAATATTGCTGCCATTGTTACTCCACAGTGGCTCATCTGCTGGTATTAATTGGTTAATCAGAAATCGTCTGGAATTCTCATCTCATCGAAGTAGAATTAAATTATTTCAAATGTCAAACTTGGAATTCGATACTTTTACTTTCGTTAATGAAAATGCTGTAGAAGCACTCGTGCAATAGTTAATGAAAGGATAGTGCGAGCATATGTGGCAATAAAATACAGCGTCCTTCTCAATGATCGTAATCCGCACGGACACGCTTTTCCTCAATAAATCGCTTGCCAAGGCCGACTTGTAAAAGTAATCATTCCGCGGTTATTCAATAAGTCAGTGATTCTCTATCAAGGAGAATTCAGATTTCAAACTACCACTATTGCATTGTTCAATGAATTTATTGCAAATATCAGTCACATACGAATTTTTGAATGACAAATAATTCTGATAGAAAAATATTGCATTAATTTAGTAAATAACTCTGTTACTGCACTTTATTTAATACTAAAACAACTTGCAACTAAAGTACAATCTTTCAGCGAGAGAAATATAATTTTTAAAAAATTTAGGAGCAAAAGAGGAACTTTATGAAATAAAAACTTGAAATATTAATATTCCTGATAAACTATTCTAATCATTTCAACTACCTGGCAAATCTACTATTACCATTTAATCGAGATAAGTTGGGAGCCACTGAAGTCAGCGTACAGTTATTACCACGGCAGTCCGAGAAATTCATCTTGCGAGCGGCTGCTGCGGTACTAAAGATAACGCGCGCGCGCTCGCCCACTACCGGCTACGTTATTTCCGTGGCGGCGGCGGCGTTTTTCACCGGCGTAACCTTGTTACGCAATTGCGCGCGCGCGCGTTTCCCCGGGAGTTCCCGGCCTCGAGACAAGAATTGGAGTGAGTCCGATTAACATCGTTACCGTGCCGCGTCTGTCGAGGAAACGCGTTCACTTTGTTAACGCTCGATGATTGCTTCCCGATTGGCGCTGATGGCATCCAGTGGCGCGCACGCACAAAAAAGTGCCGCTGATGGATTTGTGAAAGTTGGTACAAGTACTGTGAATGGCGTGAGAAGCTCTTTTGAAATGGATAATGTAATTAATATTACGATATTTTATTCATTTAGTAAAACTTGCAATTCTGTTAATTACAGAATATAACATTGTATTGCGTTGTATAAATTAATACAACCCACACAGATCATTAACAATATTTTCCCAAAAGCAGATCTTATTCAGAAACTGACACAAATATTGAAAAAAATTCTGCCAGTGATGTTTGTCCAAAGTTTTCAATTATTAGTGTGGAATTACAGATTGCCGCTTTTAAAACTGAGCAGCTGGTAGGACAAGTTTTTACGAGCGGTATGCAAATGCACGTGGCCCTCTGCCGCGATAAAACAGGCTGCCACCCCCGCCAGCAGGATTTTTTATCACGATACGAGTGCCCATCAATTTCAGGGTGTCAGGCGTCGCACACTTCCAGCACGTTCGGCCGCAGTCCGACGGCCAATCGATACCAGCTCGACATGTGCTGTATCGAACACGTGTTACGAATGTTAAGTAGCATATTTGGAATTATTCCTGCTGGCGAAGTATTATGGTGGCGCGGGACGATAGGGGGTGAGTGACAATGGAAAGGGCGATAATGAAAAGAATGTCGCAGCATGGAGCAACAGAAAATGATTAAACATGTTTCCTTTTCCAATGCGGGTTGTTGTGACACGTAAGAAACAGTTGGAGAAATTAGTCTTCTCTAATTTGTATGCTAAGGGTATTTTTAAACATTTTTTTAATATAGTAAAATAAAATAGAAAAGATTGGAATATAAATTGTAGAAGAAGAAATGTAGCTTTATTTTGGGTGGTTGAGTTATAAAGCTTACTTTTAGAGCGACCTACATAAATGATGATTCCTAGCATTAGGAGAGCTCGGAAGCATTTGCCGTGGAAATCCCTTTCCCAAGTAGGACTCGCACACACCAACCAACGAGCGGGTGCACGCGGAATGACAGGCGATTCCTTTAACGTGGCGTTCGAGCTTTATCCTTGGCAGGGCGGCGAAGGAAAGTCAGGGAAAGGAGGACGAGAAACGAGGGCAGAAAGCTCTCTCGCGCGCGGAGATCTATTCCAATTTGGGGCGTCGTCGCCGCAGGCTGGAAAAAGGAAAGCGGCGGCGAAAATCTGGGCGCGTCGGAAGCTCCAGGCTTTATCGTAATAATCGGCCATTGTTGAGAAGAATATAATGAATGTTGCCTTGCGGACACGATGCCTCGCGCTGCCCGCTGCCGCCGCCGGCCATTCTTCTCTCATGACGCTCTTCCTGTCCCCTTAAACCCACTCGCCCCGACAGAATTCCGCCTTATTCCGCATAACGCCGATTTAATTTTAGATAAAGGCTAACGGATTCACTCGCACCCCATTCCGCCCCACAATCCGCCCTGGCCCACTTCACATTTCATGAATAAATAATCCTATTCTCATTATTTCGGGAGCATCGATTGAACTTTCCACCGTCGTGAACCACACTTTATACTCTCTATGTATCCATATCTGTCGTCCACTATTTTTGGAGAAGTCTATACTTCTCTCTAATAATTACTATAATATCTTCACTCTCCAAATATCACTCGGTTCTATTATATCTCGATTGAACCATAACCGGATCCAATTTAATCCCTAATTAATACAACATTAGACGAAAACGCTTTCTGTAGCACAATGTCTGACAGGGTTCGTTAAGAATGGGGCGCCAAAGTACTGCTGGGACGAAGGAGGCGTAATTAAGTGATTAGAGGATCATCTGGTAAGTATCCTTGATGATAAACGGCGTCCAATATGATCCGGTTTTGTCTTTTAAACGATTTTAAAGGATTAAAAGGGAGGCGGGTAGTGTAATGGCGCGGCGAACAGCCTCTCAATTTCGATAAGTCCTCGTTAATAATGGCAGTGACACCGCCAAGACCGGCGTAAGCCCTGTGATGCATGGGGTTCGATGCTTATTAAGGCACGCCTGGCTCCCGTAATTAAAACAGACCTTCTGCTTTTATTATCGCAGCAGTGTGTGCCTCTTTATGTTATGGAAGAAGCCTTTAATACCATAAGTAGTTTGATATGTCATCCTCAGCTGTTCCGCTCTGGGATTAATTCATGCAGAAATGATTGCTTCCAATCATATTTCTTTATTTTACCAAGAATTATATGATTCATGTTCTACTTCTATTATTTTTCAATTGACTTCAAAAATAAATGATTAAATCGAACATTATTCAACTCCTGAGTTTAAACGCAGTATATAATTAACTAATCCTTGTATAACTCACAAAAGAAACTAACATATATCATGAACGATAAATTCTCTGTCAGGGAAAAATGTTAAAATGTAGGATCCTTAAAAAGTGAGAATAAAAAGTGTAGTGGATAGGAGGCTAGGAGGAAATCCGAGGGATCTTTTCTGTCTACTTGTCATCATTTTCTGCTGAAGTTAAAGTCGCGCGGGGCGGTGAAACGTTACAAGAGGGCTTTCGCGCTGCTCGTTTTGCTGGTGCAGCGCGCAGCTGCTTTTGGCGGCGGAGTTGTGTGCGCCGTGTTGCGGCTAACCACGAATACGGACCTTTGCCCCTCTCTGCAACACCAATAGACTCGGCTACGACCTAGATCGCTCAAAGCAAGGTCACTTTGATGCTCGTTTAATATTAGCGAAAATCCGAGTGGCGCAGAAGAGCTGTCTAATTTCGTGCTCGTCTATTGATCCCTCGCCACCACCACCACCACCGGCGGCGGCGACGGCGTCCCCTCGAGCTTGCCACGCCAACTTTAACTTTCCCCACGTAAAGCCACTTTTAAATTAGTTTCCAACCGCTACTCTTTCCCCATGGACATTTGTTTTAAACTATAATGATTGTGTGTCCTTCTTGAAAAAAATAAATCGATTTCTGCTGTTTGTTTAATTGATGGGAGTTATAGTTGAAGTTGGTCTCAGTTGATTTCGCCTTTGATAGTTCTTAAGAGTAATGTGGGTTCGCATGACTGAGTGGAAGGTTAGTTAAGTTATTCCTCATTGAATATTATTGTTTCGTTCACACGCTGTGTACAATTATTATGTATTCCACCGTTTGTTTTTCCTGTTGTAATTTCTGGAGGAAATTCCTCGTGGAAAGTATGTTAGAAATGTTGGTATAATTGCCGTGGAGTATTCTCATGGCGTGAGAAATTTATTATAAATGGTATGGAATTCATGCCAGTAGGAAAGCAATTCTAGCATTAAATATCTTCGGTTGCTGTGAGAATAATATTTATACAACCTTCGAACTTTGTATCAAGTTGGGGAGAAGACAGATTGAAGCCGTTGCGAGAGAGGAATTACACGCCGAAGACGAATAAGCCGATTAAAATGCTTCCGCTTCCCATTTTAAGGGTTGTCGACCCTGCCAACTCCCTCTCTCTCTCTCTCTCTTTCTCTCCGCTCGAGACATTGCTACCACTCGACACTAGAGCTCTTGGGGATTGCCTGACTCCAAAGAAACTCCCTAGAGTTACAGTAGAATTTCTTGAATTGGCGATCGTGCGCCAAAGAAACCTCTCCAAGAACAAGAACACTCGCTAAACTTTGCACCGAAATTCCACACGCTTAATACTAATTATCCAACTTGATAAAGCAAAGTTTAAACAATGACATTCTACTTGATTGAAATTCAAAGGTGTTGTCAAGAATAATGTTCATAATACATTCTTTCTGCAAGAAAAATAGTTACACCGAATCTTTTTCGACAATTTCGGGCGAATACGCCATCGGCGGAAAGGCGCTTCCACTTCCGCTTTGGGATCACAAGAATTCATAATTACAGGCTTATTAACGACTTAGAAAATGCCGGGAATTAACGAGGGCGCGTCTCAAGAGGGAGCGTGTCTACGACAACCCTCTCTCGCCGCGAAAGCCACTCACTCTTCTCCTCGGCGTTTCGCGTTTCACCCTCGAGAGTGGCAGCGTCCCCCGAACACGAAGACAGACGGCCTCGAGGACACCGGCATGCCACTGCCAAAGAGAGCAGACAGAAGGCGACGGGAATAAGCTTGAAATGTACGGATTCGCTGGTTTCCGGACGCACGTGTACCAGCCTCCTCTGCCAGTCTAGTGCGCCAGGGTGACGGTTGAAATTAGACGGAACCAAGTGTCCTCCTTTACACGTATCCTCCTATGTAAACAGCAATCCCTAGTCCTTTCGCCCATTTTTTCGAAACAACTGTTTTTACATTCGCATTGTAATTTTAATATCAATCGAAGACAAGTTTATAACGATATTTTGGAAGTGCGAAACCAGTAATTCCTGAGACGAAAAGTCAATAGGAACACTCTTATTATTGACACAAGAAGTACATGCTAGTAGTTGTGTATCACAAACAGTATTCGTGAGTAATTACAGACAAACCATAGCGAACCAATGAAACAATGGACAAATTCGTGAATCGATGGAAGGAAATTATTTGTCTAATTATTACCATATAAAGGTTCGCGAGGCAAGTGGCAAGAGCGGGCAGAAAGGCCGGTGTACTGACTAAAGGTCAGTGGCTAACAGGCTGGCATTGGAGCGTGAAGCAAAATGACGATAAACGGCGCGCCAGCATCGCTGGAATGAGGAAAGCCAGTGAAAAATGGTGGTTTATAAGGAGCTGAATTCAGAAGTCCATGCTGGGAAGGTCAGGCATGGGGGACCTTTCTTTATTTACACCTAATTTCATCCATTAGTCCTTAAAGCCTTCTCTCGGCCCGTTGCCCTCACTCTTTCCGCCCGCTTCCATTATATCTCTCGTGCATTATGGTCCACCCTTGAGCCACCCCTTGCAACCATCGGGCTCCGCTGCTCTCCGTGAAATGGGCAATGCCTACTCACCCAGCAAATTAAAAATTCGCATGATCAAAGAACCCCTCCCCTCCGCTTCGCTACTCTTGTCTTATTCCGAGTACCTAAACCCCCATAGACTTAAGGAGGGCTCACTACGGGGATTTAAAGCTTCCTTCCTCAGCCTTTCCTCCAAGATAGATCGACCTCTTTTAAGCTCAACTTTAAAGGGAATCTAAAACCAAAAAAGTACTAACAAAAATTTGATTCTGGTTGAAGAAAGCGAATGTAGTGAAACTTGTAGAAAATCCTAAGAAGTTACTGAAGAAATTGAATTAATCTTTGAAGGATAAATATTTCGAAACTAGTAAAAGTTAGCCAATAGTTGTAGGAGTGCAAAAAAGGTTGAAAAGGGAATAATGTAGCTGGAATGAAGGGGTAAAGAAGGCTTTGTAGATCAGGTCGGGCTTAAGTCTTTTGAAAACCCAATAAAAGCTTTTGTGCCGGTGCACATGTCGCGCGTGTGTAATGAAACGAAGAGGGAGAAGCAGCGCGCTGCACTCTCGACCTTTCGAAAGTCTTGTGCAACCGAAACTGTGGGGCGTCCCACGTGGCTTCACCAACACGCCGCGTCGTCAATTGGATTGAATGAAGGGCGAGAACTCATCAAAAGGAAGAGCAACCAATGACTTCCATGCACAAACTTGCCTTTTATTCATTCCAATTAATTCAAGGATAATTCATGAATGCACTGCGCAAGTTTATGCAAAATAAAGACATAATTGTGTTCCCAATGATGAATTATGTGCGATGCACGTAGCAGTAATTATCCATAATGTCCTCTATTTATAACCTGTGTGTCAAAATAAATCATTGTGAATTTCTCTAGAGGAATCTGCAATAGTGATTAAAAATTCCGAATTGCATAAGGAATCATCCTTTATTTATGAGCAACTATCAATTAATGTCGACTATTCCATTGCCAAATATTTTCGAATCACTTGTTCGCCAACTAAATATTTACTTTTATTCTTCCCGGCTGTCATAGCGGGAAGATTCTTGCGCACATCTATGCAAAATAATGTGATCGTACTTTCGAAAAGTGGGACACTTGTGAGCTCGGCTATTATGTACACGAGAGACAGTTGACGTCTCGCAATGTCTATTCAGCATAGCTGTGAAACGAAAAGGTGAGAGAGAGGTTTCAGAAACCGTACGAACCGAACTCGACAACGGCGTGCGAAGAGCAATTCGAACTGTTGCAATGAAATTGCGGCTTTATGCAATCCCTAGAATGCTCTCGGTTACCTTGCCGCCGTCATTAATAGTCATTTCGATCGACAATAAACGCAAACGTCAGTTTTACGTAAGTGAAAGTAACTCCACGATTTTTAAATCATCACCAGCGCGAATCCATTCTACAATTATTCCGAAAAAAAGTTCATCACAAACTTAAGGGACAACCTATTGCAAAAGCGATTATTCTAATCCATTAAATCATATTGAAGATATTACTATACGAAGCATCCACCAGACAGACGATCATAAATAACAGTACAAACCAGTGACTTCAGAGTAACAAACATAATAAATCTCTTCTAGAAAAGAACAATAAAATCTGGCGTCAAAAGTAGGAGGGAAGAAATGACGAATTGGGAGCAGGATCGAAAGAAGTCCTATTTCCCAGGTGTCTGGCGTATCGGGCGAGTGGAGTAAGTAATCCAAGGGTCTTGAGTAATCGCCCTCGGCCTGTCCGCCTTCTCACTTGTCTCTACTTACGGCGTTACTCATATCGCTCGATCTAATATCACGGCGGCCAGGAGAGCAGAGAGAGAGAGAGAGAGAGAGAGAGGGCTAAACTCCATTCCCGTAATTCGATCGGTCCATGCGAGCACGGGGATACACGGCGTACGCGCACGCCGCGCCAAGTAACGCTATACCGCTTGAGAGCTGTTTGCACGCTCGGAGTACTCGGCCTCGTGCTCTCGGCACACGATACGACACCCGAGCACCGATCACCCTCCATGATGACATCTCGAAAAATATCCTCTACAGGCTCTCACAGAATTTGCGTGTCTAGCTTATTTCTCTTGGTGATAGTAAAAGTATGGCTAATTTGTAGTTAAGATGGCTATATTATATTGCGCTTTTGTGTAATGGAGGCGTTTATTTTAAAAGTGGCGTAAGTCCTTTTTCCAAAAGAATCGAATTAGATATCTTAATAGTTAGATTTTTGGATGATCTTTTTATTCTGAAGCAAATTGTTATCAATATATTAAATTTAGCAACTCAATTGTTGGATGAATAAAAGAGAGTCCTTTTGGGAGAATTGTTTTGTTATATTCAGATATGGATTATAATCGTAATATATAGAATTTGTATTGATGGGAAGTAAGACTGGCAGAAATACTGTATTAGGAGCAAAAGTAAGATAAGGAATGAGAGAACTTAGTCTCTTCTCTAATTGACACGGGCGTACTCCAGTTTCGTACGAATCCCAATGTTTCCGAGAAAGTTCCAGATAGAATGACCTGAACTCCATCCTAGAATCATCCCGCTAACCCAGAACAAATGTTCGCCTTGCGTGCGAAATGCTATTCATAGAAATTCAAACTGAACGCTGCCGCGCTGCTGTGGTAATTATGGTAACGCACCACTAATAAATGCCGAGCAGCGCTTTATAGTCATCGGAACAATGGCATGAAAGTTATAATGCGCACTTCGACAAGTAACACCTGTCTAATTCCGGCGGGCAACGAGTAGGAAGATGTGTTTAACAAAAAAATTGCCGGGCGCACTGAATCCGACACTTGATCTTGATGACTCGAGCCTGTCACTCTTTCGCAAGGCAATCACACCGTGTAACAATACAATAAATGTCACAGCCAGAAGAAAACAGGTCCGACATTAATACAATGCAGCCTCATTTATCATTCCTGTCATTTGATTCAATATCAACTTCTCGAATTCACGATTCTTACTAAATCCCATGCAATCAACTTTCTCAATTATCCTTGAGGAGCATTAATATCGATACATCTTATATTATAACCGAGTGCTCAATGATCCTTCCTATATCAAATAACCTGAAGCTAAAAGTAAACAGAAAGCTCCTGTTCGCAATGTCAATTAGGCCGAGGATGACAATCGCGAGGACAGTGGTTGCGCAATCGAAAGTAATTAGTGGGGAGGCGAAGTTCAGGGTGAAGTTTGGCGGTTCAAGGTGACCCGAGCGGTACTCGAGAGAATGCGCGTATACTGGGAGATAAAAAAGAAGGAGGTACACGCATATAGAAATAGAGGGAGAGAGAGAGGAGAACAATTGCGGAGTGGCAGACAATGGGCGGGCATTTTCACACATGCACTCACGGGACACCTTAGAAGAGATGGCATTCAGGTGGCTCATTCCACTTTTGTCTGCCGGCTTGTCGGAGCGCGCGTACACTGGAAGTAGTTCGCTAGTGGTGCCGCCGGGGCAGCTAATTATCTCTAATTGCGTCGTCGCGTGATAAACTCCGGCTACAATGCAGGCCGATCCTAATTGGCCGGGGGATCGCTTTTACCGCCCCCGCCCCGAGCGGGTTAATCGTCACGGGAGCAACCGGGAAGCAGACGCGCGACGGAAAGCGCGGAGGAAAGCGTACAATGAAAGAGAGGAGGAGCATGGAAACTGCGCGGCAGAGATAGTCGGAGTAATTGAATGACTCTCTGGAATATCGCTGGCACCATCTCACTCCGATGGGAATTCATTTAGTATCGCTTTCTCTCCCATTGTCCTATGATTGTTACATTGTTGTATAAATATTCAATGGAATCCTAGGATTTTCATGGCCTTTGTTGATCAAAGTTGTTGATCCCCCTTGCGTAATTGGCTTGACTTTGAGCTGGATGTATGAATCGTTCAATTTCTCCAATTCGAGTGAACCCTCCTTCCTATTGCGTTGTGTATTTATTATTATAATAAATAATTTCAAAATTAACACAGTAATAAAACTAAATCAACGAACAAGAAACTGTAATCAAAACTAGTTAGGACAAATAATTATGTAGAAAATCTATTCTCGAACAAAACCATCTGCCGTTGCTCGCATTCTCACTTCGACCGCACGCGGGCACTTTTTCCTCATAAGAAATCAGTGGCGACCACCGTGCGTGCAAGAACACGCACAGCATCCGGAAGTCTAATAACCAGGGCAGACATTCTCCGAGGTCGGTGCTGCAGTGCAAGCTCGGCTCGCGCGCGCGTATCACAATTTTTCAGATCGAGCAGGCGCGCCGACTAGCCTGCGCAAATAAAGAACACCGATAGCGTGAAACTTTGCCAAGGATGCTTGGAATGTGGCACAAGGAAAACTCTCCGCCTTGGGCGGCGATGTGTTCCTTTTTTTTTTCACTTACAATAGAGAATCGCCACCTTGTCGAATGACGGGAGAAAAAAATGTCACAGATCGAAAAGTATATCTGCAAGTACTGTAAATGGGTTATGCTATTTTCTGCGGAGGTTTCTTTGCCTTTTTTTTCTGTGTTTGGTGTCGCAGGATGCCGCGCGTAATTAAGCTTCACCAGTAAACGTTTTTAATAACGTTCTCATGATATAATTTAATAAAATTACTGAAAGAACTATAATAATAATTTAATAAAATTATTCCTTCTAAATTCACTGTCTCAATTTCTGCAAGGCAGAACTATAAAATTATTATTAAGAATCAGAATTGCCTGCTAGTAAATGTGAACGTTCCTTGAAAAGTATTCTCAGAAGCGTGCTATTAATTAACTGTGGGGAAATCGAGCGCTCCACATTTTTCAGGGGGGCAAAAAAAAAAGGGGGCGGATGATTTACGCCAGGTGAAAGACATGATTCACGCAAGATTTACGCAGAAGGTCACTATAAAGCTGTCATACGTCAGAGGTGAGGCGTACCGAGACTTATATACGTGGGATGATGAAAATGTTCTCGCATAGCAGGCGTTACAGGGCTTATGCATTCATTCAGCTCCATTCCGCGCGAAAGAAATTCTGAAGATATGAGAGATCGGCGTGGAAGCGCGGCTGAATAGAGCCAGCGAGCGAGCATCACGAATTGCTGCACGGAGAAATGGAGCACCTCGACCATACGTTTTTTGTGTTTCCACAGCACTCGTAATATAAAACAGAATCCCCGCTGTTTGGTAAAGCAAACTTCTCCGAATTTTAATTCTAGTAATACAAACTAAATAATATATACTTGTAACCAAAGTGGTTGACTAATAATTAAACATTGTTATATCATAAAATTGCCAGGTTTAATTTCCTACCAAATAAAATCCACGAGCAGCAAATAATACGAAGTTACTTATCTGACATCTTGAAAGATTATCCACTCAGAAATGGCAGGGTGAACGGATCGAGAAGCAAGGATCAATCCGTTGGGAGTGTAATGTTAATATCGGTCGGCGGGAGATCAAATCAGCGATGATCCAAGTTCACGGGACGGTCGATGCAATGGTAGGACGAGGCAAGCAGGCAAGCAGGCAGACTCCGTATATTCATAAAGCCGGCCGCAGGGATCTCCATACATTTAGATGCAGATCCACACGCGCGCCCCCTGTGCCCCGAGATTAAAGTTAAGTAACGGAGTCGACCGGTCTGCTATAAATATTGAACGACGCCAGCGTCGCCGCTATGTCATCCGGGCGGCATGGCAACCCTGCTGCTCTCCTATGTGTTCGCCTATGTGGGACAGATCCGAAAAATAGTCGACCCTTTTGGTCCACCTTCTCTCTCTCGCTTGCACTCTGAGGCGCGCGCGCGCGCACCCTCTTGACAGAAGCCTGGCTAATTAATGTATTGTTTCAGCGGTGGTATCTGCATCCACTGAATATGCAATGCGGCTGCCGCTCGTCGCCCTCCCTCCCCTTCAACCCCTTTCCCCTGCATGTCTAGTTCACTGTTGGACGATGAAAAAGAGCCAGCCAAGCCGAAGCCGCTGACTAAATGTACCCTCGTGTTTGTTTAATGGGATTAGCAGACTCCCTTCTAACCTTTTACTCGCCATTAGTTTCATAGTTAACTCCTCGCTTATTTAGTTTACCTCGATTTTCTCATGGATCCTCTAATTCCACCGTGAAATAGAGGAATCGAATATTTATTCACCGACGATTTCGTTCTACGGGAAGATCAAAGTATGTCAAAGCGAAACATTACAAGTTCTATTTGCAGTGAGGTATTACAGAAACTCGTTCCAGTTCCCGCTTCTCTTGATTCTACTCGACGGAAGATTGACGCGGCTGATTTTATTATTACGTAAAAGGGTTTGTAGAGGATCGGTAGCAGGTATTCTGACGTGCTATTACGAGTTTGTTTCTCTGTGATATTGCACTGTTGACGATGATCCAGATGTTCGAGGAGTTCCTGCATCGTCGAGTGAAACGCACGGCTTTCTGTCATTAAGATCGGTATCGCTGGGAGAATGATGGTTCGAGAGGAATGATTTGTGGCGCGAAAGACCTCGGGCTTCCAGTCCTTTCTGCTTGGAACATAAAGGTGGTAATACAGGAAGTTGTAACAGATTATCTTAACATGTTTATTGGACGCCGGGGTGATAATTCGACGCAAATATTCACTAGCCTCGGCTAATTAAAGTAATATATCAGTAGATAAATCACCGAGCGTTCAGGTATCAAAGAAATGGATATACAATGATCATCCGATGAATAATCTGGTTCACTTTGAAAAGGAAATAAATAGACCTACAAACTAACACATACAAAAACTGTCTTTCATTTTCTGTTACTTAAGTTTCCATATAAACTACCATTCGATCTTTTATGCCTAATAAAAAATGGATCTAAAAATGAATGTACAATTTGTATTACGAATTATGTGTTAACAAACTATCCTATACTTATGTAAGTCATTCGAATGTGGAAGGAAATAAAATCACGAAAGTAGGTTGAAGAATAAAAATCCGTAACGACGAGTGAGTTATGTTGCTCGTAAGATGATGTGCCGCAGTTCTAACGTTTGTAATAGAGGATGAGTAATGGGTTAACGAAGATATGGGAAGGCATGGTGTATTGGCGGTTGTCAGGCCGGACAGCATTTCACGTAGTGGCATAATGTGATTTACAAGTTTACGGCTGCGCAAAGGTCAAAGGCTCGCCGAGCAGGTATCGTTAGCATAGCCGCGCGATCTCGTTCGCGCCGCTTAACCGGACGAACGAGCGCGTAACATTCCGTTTCACAAGCTCACGCTTCTTTCGCTAACCCTGCAATCATGCGCCGTTCGATTCG
This sequence comes from Ectemnius continuus, assembly GCA_910591665.1. Taxonomy (NCBI): domain Eukaryota; kingdom Metazoa; phylum Arthropoda; class Insecta; order Hymenoptera; family Crabronidae; genus Ectemnius; species Ectemnius continuus. The sequence continues at coordinate 5,220,745 of OU342867.1, forward strand.
GAGCAATTCTACTGCTAACTTTCTTTTAATACCTTGGAATTATCTTCGAAATAAAATGAGAACACCTGTGGTTTTGGCAGGCAATGTTAGCAAGCAGTTTCAGTAAATTGAATTCTATTAAAAATAATTAAAGCGGTGGTTTATGGTTTTGTTATATTGAAACAAAAATAGGGGAAGGAAAAGAAGTCAAGTTCTTGACTGAAATATTAATCGGATTAAAAAAGGCCTGCGTTGTTTTATAAAGGAATATTTAATTACTCGCATTCTCATTCAGTTTTATTCGCATACCGAACCCCACGACAGAACTGCGTGCCTGTTTTAAACACGTGTGCGTAGCTAAAGGTTACTCGCAACAATGTGCAAGAGTGCATTATCGCGGGCGATCGCACGTTCGGCCAGAAATTCCTTTGACTCATGGAAACACGACACGCTACTAGATGGAGAATTATCAGCGAAATTCTTTCGCATTCGCAGACGCATGAAAGGAGGCATTTTGCAATTATCGAACTTGTGATAGTTCCAAATAAGCAGCCAAAGATAATACGCATAAAAGTATTAATCAATTTTGTGAGAATAAGTGCAATTTAGGAAGAACAGCAATTATAACTAAAATAATCAAAGTTTAATAAACCATTAAATCCAATATAATAAAAGTTAAATATGATACGAATTAATTTCTTGATAATTACACTGATTCTTTGGATATTCGTAAACTTTTCTACATTTTTACTTTCTTTTCAACTGTGACATTTCAACTGTGGAATTTTCACTCACCATGTAGCTGAGCCAGTGACTGCAGTGTGCTGGCATTGCAGTTGATAAATCCTGAAACAGAGACGGCGCCGAATTAAAAAGTGAATTCCCATGGAATTCGCGAGGGCAACTTTAAATAAGCGGACTTTATCGCCATGCTCATGAGTATTTAAAACTTTTTACGGATGCCCACTTTCTCGTATAAGTGCGCTTGCGCAGTGAGAAAGTTCCGGGTTTGGTGTGACTCGCTCGCAGTAATTAACATATGCAAACCCAGGATTATCGAATAAAATACGATCTTACCAATTAATTGATTAATCAAAGGACATATTCGTAGAAAGTCAAATTGATACTTTCATAATTATATCAAAAATATATCAAATATTAAAAATTCGCTTTATTTCGTCGAATAATTGTCAATATACTTTAACACATTGTCGAAAATATTGCTAACAAGCAGTGCGCAGAGAAAGATTAATAGAAGTACATGTTTATTAATAGCTGCCTCGGCATATTAATAACAATCCTGGCAGATACGTATTAGTCTGATATCGCGAATCGAAGAAAGCCAGTCGAGGGGCTGAGAAAGACAGAGGTAACTTTATTATCGAGTACAGGAATCAGACACTCGATACCATGGAAAGTCGGCGGAGGTGGATGTGGCTCGCATTGAATCATTGAAGTTAATAATGGATCTCGCGCTGCTACCCCTCACCATTTGATTAATCATATTCTCCGTTGCATTTCTTCAAACGAATGCCTGCTGCCTGTAATGCAGCACTTCCACCGACGTTTCTCCTTTGTCAAACTTGCCGCAAAAATCCTAAACTTTTTATACGTCTGACACCCATTTAAATGCTAATACATCTTTCCGTAATTGCAATTGGAGGCCATTTGTTGGAGTATAAAATGTTTCTCACGTCGAAGCTCGCAGGAAACGCAACGAAAGTTCTTTATTTCTTATGATCGTTTGATGTTTGAAGAGAACTTGTGCGTCTCCGTTCAATGTATGAAGAAGACATCGACGGGAGACGTTTGTCCATGGCTTTAACAGAGTGGTCCATGGTTGTTAACAGAAGATTCCCATGGCAAAGCTTGACCCCTGAACTCGTGGCTCATCCGAGCGCGAAAGACACTCCGCTCGATGGTAAACACTGGCATTTAGGATTACTAAAGCGGAGAACTCACGTCGCATCTTCGTGTTTTTATGGGACTCCTCGCTTTCTTGCTGCAGCGACTCATTCAGCCGAGCGTGTCCAGTATGAGGAAGTGGGACTTTGTCATGCTTGATTGTTTTCTTGTCACCCGTCATAAAGTACGCGGACGTTACGTATAACCGTAAATCCGAGAAATCATTCTTCATCGGAAATGCCAGTGTTCGATATACACCTTTAATCGCTGATGCATAATTAATAATGGCAGACGATGTTCAAGCCTTGCCATATTTTGCTTATTTAACCTAATCAGAATTAAGTCAACTGATGCTGGGAATTAATTCGATCAGAAAGAAAAATAAATTTAGTCATCACTGAATATTTAAATATCGTAAATCGGAGATTTAGTATTTAAAAGACATTGGAAGGATTTTTTATTGATCGAGTTCTTTAGTGAAATTAATGTTTTATCGTGAGCATGTTACGTGTTGCGAAAGAAACGTATAGATATAGTGGAGTCTGTCTCGGTTATTGGTTGGCGCATTGGAGTCCGATCGACGCCGATCGAGGGGCCTCCAGTGCACGAGGAAATCCTTAATTAGTGGGAGCGCGCGTTTGGCTTTTAATCAGCGAGGGTTCTTATATTTGCGCGCCAGCGACAAGGCGAGTTCCTCTGCGGCCCACTCAATCCCCACGAATCCATTTGATCACTCCTCGCAATCATTAACCCTTTCGATGCCAATCACCGCTCTAGACGGCTCGTTCGACTTACTCTTCCGGTATCGCGGTTTTCCATGCAGCTTGCTTTAAAAACCTCGACGGGGCATTCGTTGCAACAGGAATTGCCGATTTCATTCAGCCAGAATTCAATTGAAACTGCGGATATAATAATTATACATCGAAATCAATTACGAATGTCAGTGATTTCGTACGAGTTTATTGAAAACATAAGTGAAAGCTTTATATTTTTATTTAAAATGTTAATTCCCTGACAGGCTTTCAGCGTGCAACTATTTGACGATATTCCGCATTGTCGCGAAGCATCGGAATGAAATGTTAAAGTGCGAAAAATGACGTCAACTGACAGCTTTGAAACCTCGCGTAGATGTTCTACTCTTGGCAATTGCATCCACCGTGTAATTGATTCAGACTGACGTCAATTGGAATCGAACAGTCGGTGGCATTTTCTGATTCACGTCACTTTCCTGCGAACTGCCGCAGCAAGCGTCGGGGTGGAGCAATAATTCCATTATTCCCGCAAACTTTAACATTCCTCCGCGACATTTAAATAATACTAGAAATTATCTAAAAATATCTAATTACCAATCTCCACAAAACTGTACGCGTGCATCATATAAATTATATAAACTTCGTAGGAAACCATCATAAAGATTTTATTTCATAAATCATTGTCGTTTTATTAGTGCGTTTGAGAGTCAGCGTGTAGAATGGGGCCGAGTTGAAAAAATAGTGTTTATATTCGGGACACTCGTTAGGGAGTACTTCCTTATTGCGAGAAGTTGTCATGGCTGGCGTATGTATATGCATCATCAGAAAATCTGTCTAGTTGGGTGAGGCCGTTTAGTTCGTTTAAGGATTGCACAAGCCCGGCAGAGGCTCTATCAATGCCTCCGCTCCCCAGCCTGCCACTAACCATTTATCTACACGGTGATCATAAAACCTACGTCTTTATAGTCTTCCCAAAAATAGAATTCCAACTGCATCCTCGCTTCGTGACAAATCACGTTTATTACAAAATATTTTAGTGGTTCGATACTAGAATCACTGATACAAAAGGACCTGTTACATTTTGAGTAAATTATTTATAAAGATTGTGTCAACTATGAAATAATTAGTGATCGCAATGTGTGCACTTTTAGATATTGTCTATTTAATTTAAGTTGATTATGACTAATGTTTTCTTCTTATTAAAGTGAAGTTTAAGAATAAAACTTCAATGAGACAAAAGCGTATGCAGCTTGTTATAGAAAAGTGATCGTTATGAAATAATCTATCTTGCACTCGAATCTCGCAGTACCATTTGCGGCGACCCTGTATAACGACGCGCGACTGCTAACCAATTCCATTAGTGGAAAACGATAGAAATGCCACCAACGGAGCTTTCTCCAAAAGGAGACACCACGGCATAATATGTGAAATCTTATGATTTAATTTGCCGATCAAGGAAGCGAGCAGACGCCGCGCCGGAGGCCATTTTCGTTCGGCAGAATATACTATCCTTTTTAAACTTTCATCAATATTATCCACTATATCACAGAATTCACTAAAACTTCTTATTTTTCGCAATATTCAATTAATAGTTTCATAGTTGTTGCGAACTTCGCGAATGAAGTTAAACAACTGAAGTAAATTCCAGTGTCTTGGTAGCCTGTCACCTGGAACCCCGCCGTGCACGTGCATACACGATAATGTCTCAAGCAATCTCTCGAGAACGTTGCGTCATGTGTCAATGAACTTTCAATTGCGCAAATTAATATGCGCCTCCATCAGCCTAATTATCAGAGTCGCTAAACTCTTTTGGCGGAAAAGTGGCGGCCAACGTGGAACTCGTTGCAAAACGCTCTTGAGTAAAACGGTAGGAAGAAAGCATATTCGTATTACAATCGAATTAAATAGTAATAAAATGTTAAATATCTTTTGGTTTTTCATAGATTTTGTATGACTCTATAATTTAAAATTTACGAATGTTGTACTTTGTTCTATTTTGTTTTATTTAAGAAAACTTTGTATTATAACACTAAGAATTTCATTTAATCCAACTTTAAATATCTGGTATAATTTGTCGTAGTTCATTCCACTCTAATTTAAGAGGCATTGTACTAATCACCGGCAGTCATTCGTGCATGTTCCAATCAGTGGAGCAAACCAAAACCGTTTCCACTTGATCTAGCGAAGAAAGCTGCCGAGACTGAAACCATGAGAACGAAACGCGCATGGCCATTCCATTGACTTGTTTTGTGTGTATCGGAACAGTGCGCTCGTCTCGAGTCACTGGTTCATTCTTCTTTCCCATTCTATGGAGGAAAAATAGAGCGCGAGCCATGGAACCGTGACAGGCTGACTTCTTGCCTGGGGCCACGCCATTATGCGACAGAGAATTTCGAGAAGACTTTCCTACACTTTCTCTGGATAGCGAAACTTCGAAACTCTACGAAACACACTTCTTTCCTGGAATTTCATTAATTGATTGTCAGAAGAAAAAAACCTCACTCTAATTTCATCGATTTGTATTATACAAAACTTCAGTAGAAAAAGTTGGATTAATTTCAAATCTACTGTCAATGATAATAGAATACGAATTATATTTTTACAAATAAGAAATAATACAAATATAAATCTTGTATGATAAGATTGTATTGAAAGGTGTACTAATCTCGTGGGAGAAATTTCGTATTAAGAACGGTGCACCTGCGCCCGACAGAAATGACATTTTGTTGTACAAAACCAACCAATTCCGATGCACAGATGAGCGATCAATCAAAGCAGTCGACCTGGTAATTGGCAGCCGATCGTATCCCACACTTCAGTGAAGTCGAAGTAGATGCCGACACGGTATTCGAGCTCAAAGATTGAAAGGGGATGGCGAGCAAGCGTTACGGTAGCGCCGGCATCGTGACTCGCTTTCTATCCCATAGATTTACTGGACCCTCGCGTACTCGCTCCAAACTTAAGCCTCATTCACACGTTTCCTTGACTTATCAATGATTATACAAAATTAAAGTTTCAATCCATCGCAGAATATATAAATATTATTTTTCCCCTTCAAAATAATAATAATACTATTTTAATTTTGAACTAAGAACGATTTAGTGTAAATGTTTGATTCAATGTATCAATCAAGTGTGATTGGAGCTTTAGTAGGAACAGACTAATGGTTTTCCAAGATCACGTTCGTGGATCTTCTTCCTCGCTGTCCTCGCGGGCCAGAATCGCTTGGATGATAAGGCTCGATTCACACGAGATCACAAACTGGATAGTTAGCATTGAAGTTTCTCCTGCTATTTCTAGGACTCGAATGTAAGACAAAATAGAATTCGTCTTACACGATGAACTTGCAGTTAAAAATCTATGTTGTTCGATACTTTTTGTGACTGAATCAAATATATTCATTCTAATTGGATGTCCAGCTGATTATTTCAAGGTTTGCTCAGGAAATCAGTGGATTCCCATGGGCGCGTGTGGAGAATCCATAAATTTAAGGGCAGCCAATGCTACTGGGTCGCAATCGCAGGATTCCTGAACGCGGAAGTTCGGTGCGATCAGGCCGATGGAGTGGCGGCCGCGTGGGAGAAGCGCATTCCGAAGGCACCGCAAAAACAAGCAATGCTTCTTCTTGAGTTAGATCTATGCTCTGCGCGGCTTCAATGCGCCTAATGGATTAAGTGGACTGCGCCTCGACGAAAGTTTAGCCACGATAAATAGCATCGCTCGCAAAAAGGATGCAGATCGGAATCTTGGCATTTGCGCAATCCCGCACACTTTCCTTCCACAAATATTTCAGATATTTGAAAAAGTAAACCAGCAATGTAAAATGATCAAAACGTTCTTAAATAGTTAATCTAATATTTGTGGTACTGAAATTGTAATAACTGCATTAAATAAATAATGAACCGTCATTGCGACTTGAATTAATATACATTTATAGACTAATTAGGCTCTTGAATATGTAATGGAATAATTACGAAGCAACAACATTCAAAATATATTCGAAGGAATAATACAATTATTGGAATTTGAAGAAAGGATAATGAAATCCATTTGACGCAAGAATGAAATTTGTAATTCAGAGGAGGGACGAGTGTTAATCGGAATAACAAATAAGCCACGGTCATGTTTGCCGCACGCACCAGACGGCCGTGTTATTGACCTCTATTCGGAATAAACAAGTGTTATGAAATCCAGCTGCAGTGTAATTGCGGTAATTACATCTGCAGACACTTTAGGATCGGCTGGCCCCATTTCTCTGGCGCGCACTGACCATATCGCAACTGTGTCAAGAAGAAACCAATTGTTATGCAGAAATAGGAACAGATTGACGTCGCCTAGGCCTTGTACTCTCTATCGGGTTACCCGGCAATTATTATCATCGCACTCGTCGCTCCTATTGCTTTCCTCTGAGCTTTAACGATACACTTATTATCCAGTATAATTTGCTTTAAAATTGAGGGCTCTCTTATTCAATCAAATTTGACTCAGCCATTAAAAGCAAATTATTCCTACAAAGTACTTGAGTTTATATTATTATTTCCTATTTTTATTTATACAGAAGGGTAAAGAAGTCGATTGACAAGTTGTTATAAAATCGCACTAACTGGTTCTGAATAGAGGGAAATATATATCATGCGAGCATGAAGACGCTGCCAGTTGGTGAGCACAAGTTTCACTTATGTGAGTTCTCGCACGCCACATCGATTCAATACATCCTCATTATGCATGAAAAACGAAGCTGCAGATTTGCCTCTGGCTTTATTCAAACGAGAAGAAACCCTTCCATCAGAGCGCTTGAAATCAGCGAGTAATCAAATGATTTGCATGCTTTTCCTCGTGGCTTGTGCACATCCGAGAGACTGGCGCTTCAATGACGCGAGGCCATCGAGAGCAGCCTGGAACAATGACGGGCTTGATGTCTTCTTTGCCGGTGAAATTCGTTCCGCTTTTGAACACGAGCGCACTGACAACACACACGTCGCGCGCGCTTAACCCCGCCGACACCGGAAGGTCGATTCTAATCTCGTAAAGTTTACTGCACCGCTCGTTCACGACATTACAAGGCACCGCTTTATCTAATAAAGCATTAAGGAGTTTTCCATGCTAGATTTACGCAACGACGGACCCGCGTTTTGAAAGTCCTATAAATCTCATGTTTAACGACAGTCAATGACGCCTGCTGTTTTTTTACCCATTAGTTCATTATAGGACTCATTATAAGCCAAATGTTTCGTTTTAAAAATGTTTAGAACTTTCATTTATTCCAATATTTATCCTTCTAAAATAAAACTTTTGTAGTTTAATATTTTACTCCATCTAAAGTAAGACAGATATCACAAATTCCCAAATTAGATGATACAACTTGTAGATCTATAAATGGAACATAATTACAGTATTAGTTCCAAGTATACAAATGTAGAATTGTAGTATCTATGAGGATTCTTCGAGATCTTGTGGATGGTTGCACGATCTATCGTGCAGGATCTCTCGTCCTGTCGATTCTCGTGCCCTCGGATCAGAGGAGCTAGCGGTACTATGCAGCGATCGGAGGCACAAGTACATGGCGCTAACAGCCAGCATCTTCTCGTCGTTCATCTGACTTTCCATGTCCACCATCAACGAGAATCACCGAAGCTTCTTCGAAAGATAAATGCAGGTAACCTTCGAGAAAGGTACACACAACCTTCCTACGAAGAATCGTGCGAGTCTTTCTAACGGGCTGGTTCACCCTGAAGTCAAGTTGCTTGAACTTGGGGCCACGTGAAGTCAAATGCTAACTTGCAGTTAAGTATCTGCTCTGTGGTTTGATCGACTATCTTCAAAATTGCCGGGGAAAGTATCGCATGATTGGGCCAGCGCTGCTCGAAATGCTTGAGAAACGGTTTATAATGTTTAAAATTAACTGTGCATCCTTTGCGTCCTTTGTATTATTATATTGCAGTTATAATAGGAAACTTTAGGGAAATTATAAATTATAATATTGCGATTTTTATTATTTATTCAAACTATTGCAAGAGTAACTTCAGACTTTCCAAAAAGAATGATTCTTTAAATCTAGTTAAAGGAGTAATACAATAAATATTGAATCAAAAAATCTTTGTCATTTTCTCGACCACTTATAGAAATACCAGGATTCCTCGCGACCTAACACGGCAGAGGGCCTTCTAAGAACAACTACTTCGTGTCTGTTTATATCGCGCGACCGTGGGAAGTTGGTGGATCCAATCCAGCTGAAATCAAAGCGCCGTGACCTTAATATCTCGGCACACTGTCAGAATCTCGGTAAGAGGCGTTCCATTTTCGGTCGCCAGGAGAAACACTGCTTTATTTCCGCTGTGATGCAAGCGCTCCTCTCGAGTCATCGTTTCGGGAAGGTCATAGCACGTAGGTAAATACATGTGTGACTGACTGAGCCACGGTGAGAGTGAAGACTGCCGAGTGGAAGAGTCTCTCCGGCTTGGGAAGTTGCGAGAGAGAACGGTTCCCTGGAAATTCGTGAGCTCCGTAATACCAATGTCACCAGGCTAGCGTAATCTTTCGTCACAGTGAGCGAGAAACGAGAACAGAACTTCCTGCCGTCTCATCCCAACCGTACGATGATCCAACAGTTTTCTCCGCTTGTGAATTCCTTTCGTACCGAATACAATCTTGCATATTCTTCTATATTACTTTGCATTTATTATAGAATTAGTTAATGTATGTAATCCGGGTATATAATAGTTGTAATATTAATTATTTTTCATCTTCAATCGTATTATATGATGATCTAACAGTTTTCGTATTTTTATTATTAGTTATTTATTATTACTGATTGCACTAGCTGTTTCGTTTGCTTTCAACGGTTTACTGAATAGATCGGTAGTGTGTCAGGCAACTGCGTATCAAATGGAATTGCCAATTAAGCCACTGATCGTCCTATTGTAACACAGACGCGGAACACTGGATCGAGCGGCATCTGTACTGGTGCACACATTCTCCAGAAATAGCGGGGATGCCTATTTTTGGCACGAATAGATGAACGCTCGGCGCCGCTCGATTCCGCGTTCCATCTGTCGCCGAGAATGTTATTAAACTCATTTGGGTACAGTTTCTGCGCCTCAATTAAACTGCCCTTGATGAAAACGGGTTTCCTCAACGGCGAGAGTGCACAACACACACGCCGCCGCGCAGATGCGGAACGCGCGTGCCGCTCGCAGCAACCACTTGAATTGCAGATGCGAACACTCGGCCACAGCGCAACACTGCCCTTTTCCCCCGGAAAAAGGCCGAATTTCCGGTCAGTTTGATTAATAGAATGTTAACGTCTGCCCTTTACATCCTGTTCTACGTGCGACTAATTATAGAAAGCTTGTACTAAAGCACCAACGAAGGGTGTGAAATAACAATTGTCGAATTCCTAGCGAAATATACAATAATAATTCATACCATTCATAAAGTCTGTAATATTATTCAATGTTTACAAAGCAGGCAAAAAGTGCTCATCCATCATCACGAATAAAATGACAGAGCAAATTCGCAGCTCAAACAACGTCGATTTCCGCTTTGTACTCGAGATTCCGAGAGTCATCGGGCTCTTGAAAAAAGTCGCGCAACACACATGCCAGGCGTATGAAAAATCGTCATAATTTCGGAGCAGCTGGTGCAAATCAAGCATGAATTTTCAAAAGCTCTTTTTTCCCTCTGGCAGCGAACTATTAGTAAGGCGGGGAAATTTCTGTGCTGTCGGGTAAAAGAGGCAAATTGAAATATAATAGTGAGGATGGTTTGCTGGTGTGCTCGGATCATTGATGGAAAGGCACTGAAAGCGAAAAGGGCATGTCGCCTCGCGTGGCAATACTTCTGTTTGGCACAGTGGGATCACTTGTGATAAATGATCCTGAATTATGGCCCTGCCTCTTGACCTCCCTCTAGTCGCCATTCCGATTCTACTTCATGTATCTGTCATCAGTATTTTACAAATGATTCACAGCCACAATTTGTATCTATCACACCCAAATTTCCTGTCTCATTACACTGTCAGATTTCTAGTTTTATTAGGAAAATAATCAGTTAAGATTATTGGGACTCAACTATGTGTTTTTAAGAACTTAGTATCTTCGGTATTAAATTATTCGTAGATGTACGTAATATTGTAATTATTTGTGGAATTTGTCAAGGATCATAAGTTAATTTAAACATGTATGAATTTCTCTTTAAATATACATTTATATTGACAAGGATATACTCGGAGGTAGTGAGTAGTGTATTTTAGTTGCAATGTTGTCGTGGCAAAGACAGGTATCAATTATTGCAAGAAATAGTAGCTATTACTGTTGCCAGTTTTCCGAAAGCGTGTGAGGTCTAGCAGTCAAAAATCGACGTTAACGAGGATTGTTGCGGAGGAAAGTTAACCTTTTGCTGGTCGTACACATCGTTGACATTTAAATACGAACATTTCACCTTATCGCGACGGACATGACGAGACGCTCATCATAATAAAAATGCTTCCTGCTGCGAAGCGTAGCACAATGCGCTACTTTTTAGATGCAGTCTTATTGCAGAAACTGGTTTATTAGGACTACTCAAGTATAAATTCCATGGATCTCGTTGTGCGAGAAGACATGCCGCTTACCACTGCGATAATGAGGCACTAAAATTAAAAGGAATTTAAATGAAGCTTAAATTAAACACACGACTTTATAATTCTATTAATTCCTCCATTCAAGACCTAATAAGCAATAATTCCTTCTTCAAATATAGGAATATGAAAATACGTTCATTGAACATCTTTTAATAAATTTGCTATCAAAGATTAAAAAAACTTGACTGAAAAATTGCTGAGAAAATGGTGCGACACCTTGCTGGACAGTGGGCTGGCTGGAAGGGACGATTTGAATGTTCGATAGCGAGTTCCTGGAGTGCAATCGACTCGACAGGCAACACTAGCAGCGCGCGCTGCGTTTCAATGGACGTGCCGGTAGTCTTTTGCGAGGCTAGCAAGCGAAATGTCAGCCAGACAAACGAAGGCCGAGAGACATGTGCTTGAAAAGCGTGGAAGCCAGCGAGCAGATGCTAGTTGCCCATGGCAGATAGCTGTGGCTGCTGCGCCGGCTATCTTTCCTAGCTATCATCCAACCTCACTCGGCGAATCATCAGCAATTCCGCTGGCGTATGCCCCCGCAAGCTATTATCCGCCACGGCCGACTCTCTTTCTTTTCCTGCCCGCCGCGCCGCCGCCGCCGCCGCCGCGACGCCAATTTGTCTCAGTGCCGGCAGCGCCCCCGGGAAAACGACGCCCCGACGTCGTCTTTCGTTTTATTGACGATTAATTGGACCCACACGGATTTGCCCATTTCTTCCAGCCACTGAGAAACTCAAGCTGGGTTTATGTAGCTTCGTTTGATTTAATCCTGTTGACTTAATCGCAGCTATTCCAAGTCGAAATTTTATTAGTCAGACTTCTTTCGCTTTTACTTACGAACGAGTCACACTTACGGGCCTTGATCTTTACGCATTCGTTGTACAAGTGTACAAATTTCTGTCCGGATAGTTACCTGAAAGAAAATGGAAAAGATATTATAGAATGGAGTTTATAATAAACACAGTTTTAAGACAATTAAAAAAGAATTATTTATAATGTATTCATTCACTGAGTGCAATGCCTACAAAATCAATGAGTTTACGAGAGTTACGATACTTTAAATCTATCAATTGTATGGAAGATCGAATCGCAGAGTGAAAATGGAATTACATTAATTGGAGAAGTAACGGTCGGTCGGAGTAGATAAAGTTTCTGGTAAAATGTCGTTGACGAAGGTCGGGCGTCTTGTTACGCGCGTTACATACCTCCGCGCCTACTTACATTCCAGGCTTACACACGCGCGTCGCCGAGCGTATGGCAAGCTGGTGTAACGACACGAAGGTACGCATTCCGGTGGACCTTGTAATAGTTGCATCGTCTTGCTTTGCCAGTCATTACTCTCACTCGCTCTTTCGCCAGCCGGCGATCCGCGTCCGAGGATTTAATTAATGATGAAACGCGCATTTCATTAACGCTCATTGTCCCGTCGACACGTTTCTCCTGCTCATCCGAGCAACTTTCTTACACGGAACTGCCAGCGCCGCCGCGCCGCTCGGAAAGCTGGCATTCTCGGATTCTACTATTCTTCGTCCTGTCATTGATAAATCGTGTGGGATTATTCGGAGTGTTCTAATTTGAGGATGTAATTATTCAATTCGTGTAAATGTTATATTTCAAATTACAGAAGTTTCTGTAAGATTTATCGAAGGAAGAATATAAAGTCAGTATTTATTATTAATAGAATTGATTATTGTAGGAATTTTTTTTAACTCTTTAAAGTCTAAAGATGATCTTTTCAATTTGTCAGTGTTATCATCGATTAACAATATAAATCGCTGTTAAAAATTTCGATATTAACGTGGAGTAAAGTTTTTTCCATCAGCATCGATTTCAAAGGAGGCGATACCGGTTAGTTCGACAGAGTATTAAGTAGCCAAGGCATCGTTGACGCGAGGAACGCGCTCCCAGAGAAAGTGTTAGATAACAGCCAGCATTCGGAATGTGGCCCACAACCGAAAGTGACCTTATTTTTCCCCCACTCTTTCCTCCTCCTTCTCTCTCGCTGAAACTCACCGGGCGAGCTCCAAAATTAAACGAGTTCATTTCGTTTTCAACGAACCAACGAACCGACGACTAATAGATAAGAATTAAAATATTAAGAAGAGTGAAATGATGCGTCGAAAGTGAGAACTCGTCTGGTTGTTCGTGGAAAGAACAAGCTGTGGTCGAAGGAGAACGAAGGAGATCGATGCGACTCACGATCAGCCAGCGAGAAGCCATCGGGAATGAAAAGTCTCTCGGATTAGAATGCGCCGCACGAAATCTCGGCGAGTGCCGATTGTGCAAGCCACAAGGAATTAATATTCATAGGACGAGATCTGGCCAATTAACTGTTACTGATCTCGAACGGTGAGACTAGAACTCCCGCGAGAGTTGTTGCTAACCTGTCAATGTTTCAGCAAACATGGATTTCTATTTGCCTATCGCAGATCCCTCTGAATAATATCAAATGTTAAATAAATCTACACCTTATTATTTATTTTTGTAATATTCACTGACTTTTATTTAATCGACGCTCTTTTCATGCGATACAATTAACACAACTGACAAATGCTGCGAGTTGCATACAATTCTCCGAGAAGAGTCATCTAAACTTCCCCGCAACCAAACCAGTTAAAGATTCAAGTATGCCCTATTTGTATAAACAAGCGGCGAGTCTAGTGATTCCGGTGAAAAAAGGGGGTGTTGGTTGCCATGCAACGATGAGTGGAGAGAAAGATAAAACGGCACAGGAAGAAGAAAGAAGAGTGAGGGAGTGAGGAGAGGAGAGGAGAAGAGAGCCGATTCAATTAGGGGCTGCCGGCATCAGTGACATAACGCGAGCGACGATACGGATGCGCATATTAACCCATTTAGCCGCCGGTTACATATGGACAATGCATGATACATGTTGCACGCGGGCGAGCTCGCGCGCGCGCGCGCCACGCCGGCAATTTTCAGCCATTCAGATGCACGCGGAAGAGCATGGAATAAGCAGAAGAATAAGAAGGCAGAGTGAGCGAGCGTTGCCAGTCGCTTTGCCGTGGCGGCGCATCGAACAACGCCTCGCTTGAATAACTCCCATTAATTATAAAGGACACGCCAACCGTAAATAATAGATTTACGGAACTCACGCGCCGCTGGCTGATACCGCCATTTCTCGGCGTATTGTGCTTTAGGACACTTTTGCGATTACCTAACCGGAGTCGTGCGCCGACTCGGTACACTGGCCCGGGAATGTATTATTAGTCCTGCTATTATTAGTTTCCTGCCGGCAACGAAAAGAAAGGGAAGATTCTGGAAAACGGAACTACAGTTGGTCGCAAAGATCGCTAGAGAAATCGCGCTGGCAAGTAACTCAGTATTTTTGTTGGAGTTTTGTTTTATGGGATTTCGTTGGATAGTCTGCGTTTTATGTTCGGTGTGTTCAATTTGTTTCTCGGTAAACAGGAATAATAATCTTAATGCGAAGGAACCGACTGCTGTAACTAATTGGGTACGAGTCGAGTTATGTTAAATACTGTAAATTTGTTTTTAATAATGTTGTTGCTATCTGAATGTTAATGAAAGAGTTCTGCCGAGGATTCTAATGATCGGCGAGGGCTGCGAACCCGTTTGCACTATTTCCCATTAAGAGACCGGTTGTAATAAAGTCGTAAATAATTGTTGGTCGCACCGGAAGTCTGGCGGGCCGCCCACCACAGCCGAATGTCCACGAAAAATGTCATAAACCCTTGGAGGTAGCCGCGCGAATGCAGAACTTGCTGGTGGCGGCGGAGAAAAGTTTTCAATTTACGAGAAACCAGAGGGGACACCGGCCGAGGACAATAAGCGAGGAAAGTTCAGGGATTAATTTTGTGCTCGACTACTCGGTAATGAAAGAGCGCGCCGAGCTTTGCTCGGTTTGTGTTGGCTCCAGCTACAGGGTGACACCCAATAAGTAATGCCATCGACGATAATACAAGTGTCATTCAACCGGATTCCAGCAATTAACAAATCCAATCACATTTACATTTACCGGGTCGACCGCCTTCCCATCTACACGCTCATTCAATATACGATCGCTTTATACCACCAATATTTCTTCTCCAATCGATTCCAATTATATACTCTACAGGAATGGAGTCATAAATTAAAGTATATGAAATTCATTTATAACACGACTTTGCTGAAATATGCAAAGTTTCGCGTATAATGCGCGATCGATTTAGTATGAATAATGGTTGAAGTTCGTGTTGTGAATGAGCCTGTACACGTAGAGAGGAACACGCCCAGGCAACCGGCTTCCGTTTTTCGCGAAGGATGAACCCGCGTGCCAGAGGATAAACAGGCGTTCCTGGTCCATTAAGTCATTACGAGTTATTACTATCATTACCGCTGCATCGATAGAGATTGGATGATGAATCGGGCGGTCTTCCTGGCGGGAAAGAGATCGAGATAACCCTAAGATAAGGTTCTTACCGGAATGAATAGGCCCGGCGCGGCGCGGCGCGCTCCACGCTAACGGAAGAAAGTTCCTCCCTGGCGTTTCTTCGGCAACGCTTCACTGATTACAGTGCGTGATGTTGGGACATTGTACAATGGACTTTTTGCTCGCATTCCCCCCTTTTTTACTATCGCTTTCTAGGGCTGACACGCCCCTCCGTCCGGTCAGTGTCTTTCCTCCGATTTGGCACGAGCAAGTGTTACATTTATTTATTTGGTGAAAAGACTTGTACAGCTGTGAAAAAGTAGGTGAGAGAAACCTGAGCGGTGTATTTTTCAGCTAAATACTCGAGTACTTCTAAATGTAGAAAATGAATGGAAGAATGTCTGTCAATCTTGGCATTTTTATAAAGTATTATAAATTATCTTTGTTCCGTAAAAAGGTGACATGTCGACTTAAAACGCTCCTAGAATATTCATTTTAATTGATCCAAGTAAACTAATTTTGTTTAAAATCGCACGAAAGTTGACCTTCACAGTTTTTTATTTAGAAACACGCAGGATTAGTTATAACACCGCTGACATCGAGCGGCGTCACTCTAAGAATTGCACAACACTTTTCCAGGGTGTTTTTCACCGCACGGAGGAGGATGGTTAACCGCAGGAAGGTTAACTGCATGATTCCTTTTACAAGGAGAGTGCAGAAATGACGACGCTCCAAGAACGATTCACGTCTCGCGAATCTCGCAAGTGGGTTTATTGTGGTGGCAGTGGTTTCTTTCGGCGCGTTTACTGTCGTTTCGGTAACAATGCTGCTAGCCAACTCGACTTTTTGTTAGCGCGTCGCACAAATCATATTTTAGTTAAATGCACCCGGAATTTCTGGCGTTGGAACTTCTGCTTTACAATGCGAGCTTTTCCATTTTCTAAAAAACGAAACTCGGTGTTGAAGAGCGTTTAGAGGGTTTGTTTTACTATTTAAAATAAATGGAGATGAGCTGTTGGCAGAATTAGTAAAATACTTTTTAATATCAGTCGATTGTTGTTCTTTTTGCTTCGTTTAATAGCTAGACTTGGAATGTTAAGAGCTTGGAGCAGCAATGGAATTCCGTATGGAAGTTGGCTTTGCCCCGAAACCACCGGAATACGCAAGAGCAGGCGTTTTTTTCACCGCTATACTCTCTTATGTAGAGCGTGACGAAGGAACAAAGTAAGAGGCGCTCGGCTAAGAAAGTCTTTCTAGAGTAGGTGTGGTTGTTCCTCGAGCGATTATGTCGTAAGAATTCAGGTGTGTTTGATCCAGTTAATCACTTTCATCGTACCATTAAAAGTACGTGTCTCGATGACTCTTGCTACAGCTCAATGATAAATCGACCTCGATGCGTCCGTGGAAGTCCGTAAAACGTGAAGTAATCAATCTCAATTAAAACGAGATTCATTGCGATCTACGTTCTCGTGAAAATCGAAACCTGCTACAAATCGAAAACATCAACAGATCATGAAAAAAAAGGCGACTTAATCGGCGACTCTATTAGTAAACAGCCGGTTTGACTCCATTATAATTAATTCAGCACTGGTTTAATTAATTGACAGTGACTTACGAATTCAAGGTAAAAAGATAATCCTATTGGACGGATGTTTTATAGAAGTTAAAGTTGTAATGGACTTTTCAAAGTAAAAACTGAATGTGTCGATGCATACTTCCGAGCCACCTTGTACAGAGGCGTCGGGTCGCCATTAAATCGACGATTTGCGTGACAAAGGCGTCTGCGTCGCCGAGGCACTCACTGTCGCCTAGAAAAGGGAACATCGAAAGGTGCGCGACTGGAAAGATACTCTGAACAACTGAAACATTCCGCAAAACACTTCTAAATATTGACGTAAAAAGCTGGCATAAAAAATGGACGCTAATTATCTAAGATTTTGTTTAGAAATTTTATATATTCGATGATCTGTTTCTTATAAAACTAACTCGGACTTTAGTCAATGGTACATAAATCGATTGTTTGAATATCAAAACAGAAAGAAAACATAATACCAGTAGCAGAGAAGCCGGAATTGGGTCGGAAACAGATGGAAAGAACCTCCAGAATAATTAATTACGTCCAATTCCGACGGTTTCTTCCATGTTTTCATGACTTCCCGATATTTTCTGGGCCTGAAATTTGGGGGGAAATGTTTTTTTGCACCGAGGAAGAAGTAGTAAAAATTCCAGAGCCCTGGCTCAAAATTCATTTTTTCGCAAATTTTTTAAGGCATACCCCTTCAAAAATTTTCGATTTTTCGAAGGTTCTGGGACCGGGACGAACGCTTGATTTTTCGATTCCTCGTGTCTCAAAACGAATAAAAAACATAAATGTTGTGGGGGAAATGCCGGAATTCTACCTAAAACACGTGGAAAACCGATCTTGAATATTTCGTTTTGATGGTTTTTATAATGTTTTCATGACTTCCCGACCTTTTCCGGGGCTGAAACTTGGGGGGAAATGTTTTTTTGCATCGAGGAAGAAGTAGTAAAAATTCCAGAGCCCTAGCTCAAAATTCATTTTTTCGCAAATTTTTTAAGGCATACCCCTTCAAAAATTTTCGATTTTTCGAAGGTCCTGGGACTGGAACGAACGCTTGATTTTTCGATTGTCCGTGTCTCAAAACAGATAAAAAACATGATACTTGTGGGGGAAATGCCGGAATTGCACCGAAAACACATGGAAAACCGATCCAGAATCTTTAATTTCGTTTAATTCCGGCGGTTTTGGCCATATTTTTCATACTTCCCGACATTTTCCGGGGCTGAAATTTGGTAGGGAATGTTTTTTTGCATCGAGGAAGAAGTGGAAAAAATTCCAGGCCCCTATCTCAAAGTTCAAATTTTCACGAATTTCTGAAGCGATATTCCTTCAGGTTTCTTCAGCTTTCCGACGGAAAATCGATAACGGAAAAAGTAAAGAGAGAGAAAAAGGAGCGCGCAGACGAAGGAAAAAAGTGTGGCTAAGGAACGCGTGTAAGCGGAACGCATAATCGTACAAGTCGAGCGTGCGTCGTGTTATCGCTTTCAATATTTGCTCGCGACTTGTCCTGACGATCCTGCTTCTCCGACGACATTTCAAGATCGTTAACCTCGAAACGAGTCGATAATAGACCGGTCTAACTAACTTCCGCTCCGATCGCTCGCGGCTCTTTTTCAGAGAAACTCCTCAGCCTCGACCGTTAGTAATATCCAAATCTAATAGTCCCAGTCGAATCATTCAATCGGCATTTCCAATTATAGCTCTCTAATTAAAAATGAAATTAAATCAAACAAAAGTTATACGGAAACATTAATTCTCCCTATTTGTTTCGTGCTCATAAAAGAACTCGCACGAAAATTCCTTTTTTAAATCTACTGTCTCTTTACTTTTGCTGGCTCTCAAAACAGATTCAGTGTCAGTGACGTCTGTCATCAGCCACTGCATTCGTGGTTTATCAATCTGCCGGTAATAAAAGCAGTTGCAGCGATAAAGGAAGGAGAGGCAGAGAGAGAGAGGGAGAGAGAGAAAGATATCATATTCCTTGAGCGTCTATCAGCGAAGGGTAGCAGCACTACATCTTGTTAACGTTCATGCTGCGGAGGAACACGCGTTAGCAGATATTAAAGGCTGCTTGTAAACTTTCCATGAAACAAGATCTCATCTTGATAAGTAAACAGTGCAACTTCATTCCGCGCAAAGTAATCTCAATAAGACCAGGGTTGGGCAAGTATGAATAATATAAGGTCATGATTACTAATAATCGTGGGGAAAAATTTGTGATTAATAATAATCGTGGAGAAAAATCCGTGATTATTTGTAATCGTGGAGAAAAATCCGCGATTAATTGTAATTTACAAGTAATCACGAATTCGAATGATTCGAAGTCGAAAACATCGAATCTGAATGATTCGAATTCGAACGATTCAAAATTGAATACTTTGAATTCGAGGAATTCAAAACTGAATACTTCGAATTCAAATGTTTCGAAGTTGAAAACTTCGAATTGAATACTTTACTCATTCGAACTTGAAATATTCACCTTTGAATCATTCGAATTCGTGATTATTTGTAATTTACAAATAATCACGAGTTTTCCTCCACGATTACAAATAATCACTCATTTTTCTCCGCGATTATAAATAATCACGGATTTTTTTCCACAATTACAAATAATCACGAATTTTTCTCCTCGATTATTATTAATCATGACCTTATATTATTCATGCTTGCCCATCCCTGAATAAGACTAACAACAGCAGACACACAGAACTATTCTTTCATTCCATTGACACGATGAAATACATTCTTTCACCTTCAAAATTCATTTCGCATTAAAAATCATATTATGATAGTCAGCTACGGCTGACTTCATTTCTATTTCCGGGGGCGAAATTCCTAGAGAAAGAATCCGAAATGCGAGGTAGAAAATCTGCTCTCCTCGGCGTCTCTCAACTCACATTTTCACAGTTGAAGAGGCCAAGGCGAGCGCGTCGTGCATTAATACAAGCCGGGGTGAAAAAAAACAACACACACACACACACACAGCGCACGGCGGAACATCTTTTTCATTTATTTTCCATGCTTTGAAAAAGTGAGTGAAAAGACTAGTTGCCACATAGCGGCGGGCAGCAGCGTGCTGTGCCAGCATTTGTGCGAGTATGTCTCCGGCTGAGCAGCGCGCATATTTTTCTGTCTGTCTTTCTCGCTCTCTCTCTCTCTCTCTCTTTTTTGGCTGCCACTGTATTTCGTTTAAAGCGAATTGTCCGCTATTATATGCACATTCTCCCTCGGCATTAAAGTGTGCCATTTGGAATTTCGCATCTGTGTACACATACGCAGCAGCCGAATGGCCAGGTGATAGGCGCGTTTTCGTTTTTTCCCTCCCCATTGTTCCTCTGACAATGAACGCACGGGATCTCCTAGCTTGCCAAAATTATGAGCTCCGCTCGTAATCATGCGAGCACTTGCCCACCGTATGATATTGCGCTTCTCTAGTAAATTTTACGAAGTGATCTGTGTTACCAATATATTTTCCAGTGCTTGTGTCAATTATAAATTTAACTGTTCGAAAAATTGATTTAATAAAATTAATATCCTTTTATTTAATTAAGTTGGTATTACGTTTATGAATGAAGTGGATTTTTAATGTAATATTTACGATTCTTTAAATTCTATGGTGTTTCGTGTTCTTATTGTAAGTTAAATGTCTGCTGTGCGAAGAAGAAACGGAGTTTTCCCACGGAAGCAGGATCGATTATCAAAAGCCGGTCTCATCCTCGCTGGATTGCACCACGAGGATCCCCAGCCGGTAAGAGTAATTTATAGGCGTTGCGTAATCAACAATAGAGAGAAAGTGCGCTCGAAGAATGCTCGTCGCTTTGCTCGCCCGAATTCAGTGGCAGCAGCGACAGGATGTCGCCAATTTAACTTTTTCACTTGGAATTTTACCGATACGACTGATTATCCTCCAAGCGAACTAATAGTTAATTAAACAGTGAATTGAAAACCTTATATAACGAGAAAATATTCAAAGTTAAACAAAATTACTTTGAATTCAATAAATAAAACAATTGTAGGATACAAAAATCATATTAAAAACTTAGTAAAAATCGTAACAGGAAGAATAAAACTACTTATTGGAATGCCGGGCGAATTTCACCCAATCCGGAGACACGTGCTTCCTCGAGCAAGGTGTTCTTCACCTTGGCTAGGGAACAATAGCAGCCGCGCGCCTCCGTGTAAACACGCGTGCGTGCACGTGAACACACGTGAATACACGTGAACACATACATTTCGCGTAATTTAATTTCCTGCGCGACTGCATTGTCCGAACGCGATTGCGCTTCGGGATCAACTCGGTCAAGCGGAAGTGTCGTATGAGCACGCGCTTCTAACCGTTAGCGCGCTCCCTGAATTATCTCACAATGGGCTTCCCACGTTTTACTCGGCCGTCGTCGACGAACTCCCTCGACGTGCACTTCTCTTTTCCTCTTTTTGCACACTGCGCGTGCAACCTGTCACTCTCCGCGTGTATTCGGATTTCAAGAATCCGAATATCACGTAGGTAAAAGTGCGGGTTGCCTTAAATTAGCAACTTTTCTCTCAAGAAAAAAGCTTTTACCACAAATCCACTTGTTACAAATGTTGATATTACGGCGTATAAAAGAGATGCTCGTTGAAACTTTAGAGTGCCAATTATAATGCACTAATAATTGAAATAAAAAATTTGTAAGGTTATACAGAGGTATGATGTTAATATTAAAAAGCGTATTCATAATTATCGATCCTCTGGCTAAAGAAATATAACCTTCGGAGAGTGCTCTTTCTGTTGAAACAAAGATTACAACATCGGCGCAATTATCGAACCATTTACAATTATATATCATTATGCAAACTGTGCATGTATACGGTAAACGGGTGTATCGATATAGGAATAATGCTGGCACATGGAAAAGTCCAATTGTTGGCGAGCGTAAAGTGAAGATCGGATCAAGGTAGACGAGACAGGGATTTCTTCGAAACCTTCCCTTCCAAGCTTTGCGTGAACCGGACGCTATGTGCACACACACGAACACGCACACACATCCACAGATGCAGAGCCTGGCAGAAATTCTCCGATTTCGCATAAGAGGCTCATTCCATGGTATATGTAGGTACGTGACACGATTCTAGCCTGGAGAAGGCGTATCGGTGTTACACGAGCGAGCTACTATGGCGAAACCGGCGTATTGTGCACTCCCCGGATTGCGCTGATTACAAGAGTCGATGTAATCGATCCTGCTAACGAAGTAACGCAAGTGTGTCGCGTATCGACTCCCCCGATATTCTTTCACAATCTGTGCAAGAGAAAAGATGGCTAATAATTGTTGCCATGCAAATAGATTTCAGGCTTTTGGATTGCAATTGGATTAAAAATTTTTTAATTATTCAAAGGCAGAGTTGGAATAAAAAACGTGGTAGAATTTGCTATCACTGGAACGAGTTTTAAATGATAAGAGCAGGGGCGATCGTTGGAAATGAAGTTTAAATTTATATTAATCAGTATAAATGACGGGAATATTTGGGGAGCACGATTTTACATGTCAAAGATTAAGCAGGAATATTTACTTCCGTATTAGCGGTCCATCCTGCCCCGCTACGCTTTCCCATTGACATCCGAGACGCACTTCCGCTAGTTCTGAAACTAGTGACACTCTGCCAGCCAGCCGGGGAACTCTAAACCGAAATTGTGACGTAAAATTTCCTGTTTCAATGTTTCCTCGACGAGATTTAATGGCGCTTGTGGTTGTTAACGAGGGGTCGCTTTCGGAATCTCCATTAAGGGATTTCAGACCTGACACTGTCTGCATTTTGTCACTCTTTGTTTCCTGATCTCAATATAAAAAGCTAATATAATAATTTCACTTTATAACTTTATAATTATATTAACTTCTTACACTGTCAGTTTCAAGATAATTCAAATTCAAAATAATACGACTAAATTCACAATTCTGACAAAAATCGCAAGAATCGGATACGTTAGAGCTTCCGCCTCCGGCAAAAGTCAATACGGTCGAAAAGAGGATTTCACCTGAGAATTTCGAGGGGATTTATTTAATAACGTTTAGGGGGCTCGGCGGAGTCGATCGGGGAGGAGATTTGAGGAAGCCGTGAAAAATGTATCAGAGAGCAAACGGAGAGGCTGGGCTTTCATCTCGCCGCTAATACAATGGCAAACACACCCCCGCCGGATAACTTCCTGCCGGCAGCTGAAGCACCGAGGCCGCCCACGCGAGTCCCGTTACGCCATGGCCCACCATAAAGCTCCATTTACACATTCCGGTGCACGTAGCATGACAGTGCTGAACCATTTCAGTACAGATTTATATCACTGTCGTATGTAAATTAATTCCCTCCTATTTATTGCTATGAATTGTATTACAAATTTGCCAAACTGCCAGATTATCGTGGATAATATTTAATATTTCTAATATATCACATAACAGAAACATATATATTTACTCTCGCGTTAAATTTACATCCTTCAAATAAATCAGTATTATTTATTACTGCTTATTACTTGCCAGACAGAAATAATTGGGCCGAATTAGTGACTCGGCATGGCAGAGGACACACATGTGTCGCTGGTACGTGTGAAGCAACTTTAAGGGCGAGCGAATGACGACATCTCTGTCAAGTCGGAGGAGAGGAAAAGTGCTCGACGGGTCTCTGCCCTTGCGATTCAACGATCGTCCGGCAATCAGCTGCGATCTACGCTCGGCACCGGTGTGTTCCTGTCCGGACTCGCATCAATGCGGGTTCACACTCCGGACACGGACACCCGCCGGGGGGGTTCGCCACTAAATTTAAACACACCGCCACTCCTCCATTTGTCATTAACGAATGCATCCGTGTGTCTGCGCTGCGGCGGACGTGCGTGCACGGCACACGTGCGTCGATCAGCTGGCCCGCATAGCGCGCGCCTCCTCCACCACGCTCACACTTTGTCTTTCTTAGAGAGTCCTGCGTGTTTTGTGGGCTTCGCAGACAGCGATTCGATGTTAGTATTGATTGAGTGGAAAATGATTGGAAAAATCGAGTTATTTTGTAGAGAATTGAAATTTTGTATTAACTGAATAGTCAGTTTGATTAATTCGTATTGGGAATTCTTGAATATTGGATTTTACAAAGTACTTACAAATGGCTCTCGCGATTATGTATACGAACATACAGATCCACCATAACCAGTGATCAATCGCAGTCGGATAATTACCTGCAACAATAAAAATATCACATTATAACTAAGAGGAACATGTTTACCAATAATGATTATAATACGTGTTTAATAATAGATAGAATTCGTTAATATAAGCAGGGTTTATTTTGGGGGCTAAATGGAAAGGGACTGCATGGTGTGCGACGGCAGTTTCCCTTGTCAGGCAAATTCAATCATGAAACAGTATGGAAATGAGTGGCGGCGGCGGCGGCGGCGTGGATGGGGTCTTCCGCGAAAGTCGAAAGGTTGGGAAACGCTCGGCTTTATCATTCAAGCAGGCCCCCCTTCGCTAGCAATAGTGGCCCGGCAATCGAAAGAGAGTGGGGCCAAGGGAAGCCCAGCCCGGGCGGACATGTCTGTTTCGTTAGTTCCCGGTATATGCTGGTTCCGGACTGCATTTCAAATTAATCTATGGAAATTCGACAGCGGTAAAAGGTACGATGACATGCTTCCACCGGGGTCACCGTAACTATTAAATTCACTCGGCGTACACAATACTCCTTTCGCAAGGCCCCACCTACTCTTTCTTTTTTATCGTCTCCTTGGATCTTCGTGAGCGTAGGACGTGGTCGGAAAAGGTATCAAAACGTCACTCTCGAATTATCGACAGGTGAGTGTTATTCGAAGTTAGTTAACTCTGTGAAAGTATTGTTGGATAATCAGTGACATTATTTTGACGAATTTAATGTCTTTTCTTAGTTACAATTTGGAGTAGTAACTTTGTATTAACTCTCAGATTGTTCAAGAATATTCCAACAGAAAATTATTATCGATTACTCAATAAAGTTCAGTTCTATCTATTTATTCCAATAAGTCCTTCTACCAATCAGGAATCCACCAGGCATGGTATAAACGCATACTGACGTCATGTGACTTGGAAGTCTAGTTATACATTCGCGTCTTGAAAATAGCGTTGATCGTCTGCAATCTAATTTCTCCAGGCGAGTGTCTGGAATCGAAGGTAAAATAGCGGTTGCGAGTCACAGGCAAATGGAGACTCTGAGTCAGGACTTATTCTCGCCTGCGCGACTTTTACTTCGACATCGTTTTCCGTGGCGACCAATCGCGGGACAGGCAAGCACGTGATTTGGTGGACACGGAAAATGGAGGAAAGTGAAATTTGAAAGTTACTGGCGGAATTAAGACCAAAATAAACAGTCGGTCTAACATCATAAATGAAAATACTATCTCATATTTATTAATAATAAAAACCTTGAATCAAAGAACTACATTCATTTCCTGTTTCACGTTTTACAACTTCCACAAAACGATACTATTACAAGACTCATTTAATTCGATAAGATCCCACATTGGAAAGCACAAGAACTCCCACAGAGGGCTCTATTAAAACTGTGCGACAAAGGGTAGCTCTTACGCAATTAGTTGGCAAAGGAAAACATGGGAGAGAGCTCGGCAGCAATGTAGGATGGAAGCGGCGGCGGCGTTCGCCCTTACTCATCGGCCGTAAATCTAAAACGGAGCATTGACGCAGCGAGTGGCTCATCCCGTTTCGAGCCGCTGGAAAAGCAGGGGGCGCGCGCGCACACTCTCTCGAGCTATCTCGCCAGCACACACACACACACAGCTAATACACGTCCCATTCCCCGCAACAGCCAGCCACACACACACATACACACACAGATATATCCGGCGTGACGTCAGCGGCCCTGTCCGCAATCGACCAGCGAAATGCTGCTGGGAGGATGTTCGTAACAGGTGACAGAAGCTGCGCGCTCCCGGAGCGATTGTGCAGCCCGGACCTCTGCTTTATTGCAGACATTTGCGTCAGCCCTGTAATGGGATCGACCAGATAGCCAAGATGAACCGGTGATATTAATGGAAGTGCCGTTTCGACCCGCGCATCCTTCACTCGCTTGTTTAACGGAGCTGCTAGTCTATGTTAGCGAAGAGTCATTTGCAAGGAATTTGAATCGGAAAGCAGATGTTTCGATGAAAGAAGAAGATCGCAATTTAACGGTGATAATAATAATCGTAAAGATGTAGTTTATGGAAAGCAACGATGATAGTATTTTACTTGCACTTTGCAATTGTTGAATTTTAGTTCTGAGAAATAGTTTTAATTTTAAGTGTATTTATAGGGTTTATAAAGCAAGGATCTTGTTGAATAGTTATTTAAAGGACGAATGGGGATTTGTCGGTGGAACTAGATCGGCGTACGAAAAAGTAGTGTATGTATAGGGCGACCGGGGACGAAATCTCTGAGATCGAGGGACGGAAAAACATAGCAATGCCATGAAGCAGGGAGGCAAAACAAAAGCGATATCGTGGCAAGCCTATCTGGGATCTTATCGCGTGCGATAGCAGCCGAGGAGATAAGGGAGGATCAACATTGAGCTACGAGGCAATCTCGAGCGAGATTTTCGTCGGCCGACTATGATTTCCCCAAGCTGGCTTTAGCTCGGCATTACGAAAGAAACGCTCGGCCCAATCTAGAAAGACAGGTTGCAGCAGCCGAGCCATGGAATTTCAAGACACCATTTCATCTCAGCGCGAAGTTCAACGAATGAAACACACTCCCAACCATACTGCAATTCCCATTTGTAAAACAGAAGTCTTCTGTATTCCCTAATACAAAATTAACAACAAATCTACCACCCATCATACAATAACAATTTTTGCAACATAAAATCAAAATAAATATGTAACAAAATCCCAAGTGTCTAACAATATCAAATCCCGAAAAGGGGCAAGCTAGACGAAGCAATAAATTAAAGTCAGCCCCTCGAGCGACATAAATCCCGATGCAAACTTGTGCCCGAAAAGGGGCTCGACTTGGGCGCTAAGGAAAAATTCGATCACCCAGTGCGATTGCGAGCGAACCTTCGCCATAACCGAAATAACAAGACTTTTTGCCGCGGGCGACAAAAAAGATGGGGGTGGTGGGGTGGTAGGGTGCTATCGAAAGTTGGTGGAAGAAGGGCGAGGGATGGCGAGGGATGGCGAGGGATGGCGATAAAGGGGTTGGCGTAGGGGTGTGCGAAAAGAAGAACGGTCGGTGTATGTACGGCCCTAGCAATGTTGAGGGTGGCAGGAACTATGGGATCGATAGTTGAATGCCCTCCAGTTGACATGCGTAGCCCCTACCTGCTACCGCGATAACTCTTCCTTCTTTCCCCTTGCTCCCCGAGCGCCCCCTTCGCCCTACCGGCCCTAACTGCCGAGTGTACAGGGTGTCCCGGAAAAATACCGGCCCATTACTCTTCATTGGCTAAACAATAAGCGATGCTGTAATTAGGGCGAGTGTCGCTCGGTAAATATGTGGACCAAGGTCTGCGCCGCCGCTCTGATGTAACAGCAGCCTTATCAGATTCGTATTTGGACTTGCACAATACAACGCCGCGGTTCGTGTCTGAATATTCAGGTGAGTTGTAATAATAACTCGACTTTCTCAATATTAAATTACTACGAATCGTAGAATCGAAATTAGCAATAGTAATGAAACAGTAAGCTGTAAAGTATAAAGGTATTTTAAGCATCCAATTCATCAGGAAAGCTTTCTAAACTGTTTTACAGATGCAATCTGTATTATTACAAAACTGATTTAAAGGTAGCCAATCGAAATTTCACGCGGAACGTATGAGACACCCTGTACTGGAGGCTACCAGTTTTCCTTGACGGTTCTACTCCCATTTGTCCCGAGGTCGCAATTAGAGAAAGAATAATTCGATAGCGCTTGCAATACGTCGTTACTGTCGGATCGAAAGCGAAAAGGAGAGGAGAGAGGGGGGCAAGAAGAAGAAGCAGAAGAAGAAGAAGAAGAGAGGGCCGCTGGGTGAAGCGCGCGGGTAGAATTGTGGAGTAAAGTCGCAGTGGGAAGCTTGGAAATTTCCGAGTGAGTCGAGAATCCCGTAGCACCTCGGCGCTACGGTTTTACCTTGACTTTAGCGTCTGTCTCAACGGGAGAGAGGACTCTGGCCGATCGGCTAAGGCTCGTCTTCTCTCTTTCCTACGTGCCAGAGGCGCGCGCGTGTCTCCCAGCCTGCCTGCTCGCCTGCATTTGCGAGCTGCTGCTGCTGCGTACGTTACGTGCATGTGCATGTGCACGCGCGTTGCGTAACGCCCGGCTGAGCCTGCTCTAATGCGTCTCGCGACGACGACGCGGGTACACGCTGCCCTCGGGAAGTCCGCTTGAAATTCGCCGAGCTATTTAAAGGTTTACCCTATATTTATGTCGATCCGGATTACGACAGCTCTCTTTCTCGCCATGAAGAAAAAAGAAAACCTCCACTCTGAGTGTAATTGTTTGGGTCGAATTCATGCCTGCTTTTTCATAGGTGCTTCTTTGATGGACGATATGAATTTTTATTGATCACGCGCCAGTTTCTTCGCCACCTAAAAAGTGGGATTTACGGCGATTCTTTCATACATTCCGAGGTGAATTAATCGTGGAATTCGAACTCCAAAGCGAGCGAGCAGCGCTGAACTTGGCAAACAAGTGCGCAACAGAAGAGTCAGCTGCTGCCGCGGCGAAACAATGTTATGCGCTTATGCAACTGTAC
Organism: Ectemnius continuus; assembly: GCA_910591665.1. Taxonomy (NCBI): domain Eukaryota; kingdom Metazoa; phylum Arthropoda; class Insecta; order Hymenoptera; family Crabronidae; genus Ectemnius; species Ectemnius continuus. Next base: position 5,249,688 of record OU342867.1, read on the forward strand.
ACGCTGGAGATTGCAAAATTCGATTCTGCGAATACAAGACAGCTGATATTAGTATGCACCGTTATAAAAGCGGTTGCAGTTTGCAAGAGTGCGGTTTCAATTCGCGAGCGGCTCTCGCATAAACACGATATCTTATGCAGTCATTGTTTGCTTCCGCTGTTTGCGAAAGCCGAGGGCATCGCTGGCCGACAACAAGGCCTTGCTTCCTATTATTCCAATAAACAGCCTCCTATTTGTTAGCTGCGCGTCGACGCTGCCATGCCTTAATTATGGCTAGGCCGTCTGACGTATGTTGGGCCACGTGGACTACTTCCCCGCCACTTGTCAACTGATCCATCTTCCATTCTTCGCACATCGCGCGATCTTACTTCGATATCAGCTTTAGGCTCGTCGAACAATCCGTAGTAGACTTTATTGAATTTATTGTCTCGGATTATTACATTGCAACTTCCACTATGATCACAATGTAACTTTAATATTTAAAATAGAAATTGACAAAATACTATTAATTCAAGAATTATAATTCAATCCATTCTAACAAAATGAATGTTTACGGTGAGGATTGTATAATTGAAAAACAATGCTTTGTCACTAGCAGAACAAAGCGCGAAGTGCAAAGGGAAGCTGAATGTACGTGTGAATTGCGCGTGATTAATCGTCGGGGCTGGCATTAAATCGCCGAAAAGGTGCCACCATAAATTCCTACATTAATTAATATCATCCTGTCGTGAGCAGCACTTCGTCTTAACAAGGAGTGGAATCGTAGGAAATAATAACGGGGGCAGAGTACGCGCGTCAGTAATAAATGTTCGATGCAAGCGGTGCTCTCTCTCGCATTAAACGCTCTTTCATTTCGAGCGCCACACACTACCTTTCCAAGGCATAACTGTTTTTTATGGCCGCCGCGGAATTTCCCGCTCTTCCTTTGCCGCTATAAATTCAGTGCTGAACATACGCTCTGTGGACTCAAGTGATTCGAACGCGCAGAAAACGTAGGTGGCGTGACGGATTCCACTTATAACCGACTCGCAATTCAAGGAATCAGATCTTCGAAAATCTGTCACATACGCCGCGTCGTTCAGAAATGAAAGAAATGTGATGGAAATCGTTGGTTGACTCTTTTAGTAGTTGCAGTTCAATGTAACTAAGAGGATGTTGAAACTAGTTCATGTTATTAATTGGATTTATGATATAGTTGAAGATTAACAGGAGCTTTTATAAGAATTAAGTCATTATGAAGATAATGACGCAGCAAGGCAGGGAAGACCCTAATTCTTATAAGTACACGACCGTTTACAAATGTTCGTGGAAAGTCGATTAGGAGAGGGTTGCGAAGCCGTATTTCCACGACATCGGCGATATTGCAAATTCAATTATTTCAGAATAATTAAACTAAATGCCAATTAAAGGATCAATATCTGGGTTAGGGAAGCTACCTAAGACGCGACTGGTTGACTAATGATTAAAACAGATCTTGCACAGAACTAATCACGAATCATATTGAAACGTAACTGACACTAAACAGTCATTGCTAATCCATTATTTCTGTGCTAATGATTTAGAAATGCAGCTATTCTCCAAGTGTAACAAAATAAAGATTGATTCATTCAAATTAGAAAGTTGATGCGAAAGTTGGCGCGGGACGAGTGGGAATTAAAAAGGCAGTGTCACAAACAGCTGGCAAACCGAGACTGTCACGCGGTGGTGTGGCAAAAAGCGGGAGAGGGACGAAAGAAATAAAACTAGCACGCGGTGCAATCGATTGTGACACTCGAGATTTAGGTAACTTTCCTGTCACAGCGCGATGACGGGCACCGTTTACGTTTTTCTAGAGCGAGACGGTGAAATCGGCGGGGGAGAGGAGGGGAAAGGCGGACATTGTTTTCTCTGGGAATCGAAAGCCGCGAGCTATCCATGGAGATTTGTTGCCGAAATATTGGAATTGCAATAAATCCTTGTAACTCACTCGAACCAGAAAAAATTGTGATTCAAAACGTACACAAAATAATTCGATGTTAACACTTGTTTGATTGATGGTTGCTCTTGATGGTGGTATTAGAAAATTTGTAAAATAAAAAAGTTTCCAACCACTTTCAGAAGTGGAAACCGTAACGATCTTGAAGTCGTTCTGTTCTGCAAAAATACTTAGCGAAGCACGACTTCGACCATAAATATTAATATGGCGAGCGAGATTTGTAAATGGCCAACTTAAAACACATGTAACTCTTCACTCGAAGCACTTAATAGTGTGTAAGCAGTCACATAATTACTCGTACATTGCGCCGCGCGCCGGTTTGAACGTTGTTAACAAATTGGATGCGCACTCGCGCAAACCGTCAATCTTATCAATGCATTAATCAAGCACTTTCAACAACGTGGAAATCGCGTCAGTCCGACTGAAATTAATTGCTCGTGATGGAATTAAGTTGTAACTTCTAATCATCCCGGATCTCGGAACTTTACGACGTCTCGGCCATCAACTTCGATGATAGTGAAGGCAAAAACATATATCGCAGATAACTTCTTTCTAATCGATTGCAAATCAACGATGTTATTTAATTAACCGTCTTTCTAGAATAACTGTGTTAGATCAGCGAACTCGGAGGCTTGTAATGATCAATGAAGTTACTAGTATTACATTAATTACACAACAAACGTAACACAAAGAAACCTGTAATGCTTTGAATTTAAACATTTCTGTCACCTGCCAAAACAAATTTTTCTACTTTCCACATACAAAAAAATGCGAGCGTACAACTTACGTACAAGAGACAGTTAATTTTATTTAAGGAAGCCTCAAAATTCGCCAAGTCTGTTATCATAGTTGTATCAGTCTGATACAATCGGCGCTATACGAGTGAGAGAATTTCCCAAAGAGGAGATATCAAATGAGCCAATGCCTTATCCCAGCACCGTTCTTAGAATGTGAACCAAGCTGCGTCTAAGTCTCGGTTCGAAGTGGAGCCAAGAAAAGTGGCGGGACACTTAGGCCCGCGATAGCCCGCATACTTTCTACTTTTATCGCACTTTGTACCTCGAAGAAACTAGCGTAGCGCCAGACAAGTGGTGTTCGAGAATGAAATCGATATCTTATCGTGAGGCTCGCGGTGATAACGTCCGACGACCTCGTTGAAAGTCGTCCATTTCACTAGCGCGACAACAAGAGCAATCCTAGGATTGAACTCGTTTCATAAGATCGCAGCTCCGCACACCGCAGACCGCAGAACCCGCGTCTCCCTATGTGTACGTGTACATACACGCTGACCGAGATGTCTCCAAGTGAACCGTGGAAGGTTCGCTATAAGCAACTTATCCTCTTTTGAGAAAACCAAGAAGAACAACGAAGAAGTCTATGAAAAAATTATACTCTCGGATAATTATCTGAATTATACCAAACTAATGAAGAAAACGTATTATTAATTTAGTTCTATAAATAAATAAAAAAACTACAGAAGAATCGACTGATTTTTAAGTACGTATTTCGTTTGACTTCATTTATTAAGAAAACAATCGTTCCGTTGCGAAGCTAAGTTGGCAGCGATTAAAAACTAATTGAAAGTCGATCGCATTCATCGGGAGTGGCGAGAGGGAGGTGAGGGATGAAATTAAAAAACTTCCAAGGCGAACTTGCGACGGAATTACGTGAGATTAATGGATGACTCGAGGAAGATAGAGGATAAGATTCATCATTGGAGGTGCCAGAGGAATTTGGTTAGAAAAGAACCCGGGGAAAAGAGGTGGCGCTGGCGGCGTAATGGGCCGCGCCATTATGTAGATATCAGGGCTCCTTTTGTGATGGCACGCTTATCTTACAAAAGGAACGTAATTCCTTCGTGCCAGCGGCACATCGATATTAGCCTGCCGGGTTTCTTATCGGCTGAATGCTCAGCCTCGGAGACGCACGAGCGCCGCGAATTTCCGCCTTTCAGAGATAAAAGTACGGATTGTCGTGGCGAGGCATTGCGTCACTGCCATTAAGCGAGGCTTTTGTCAAAAAGGAATTGGCCGCTTTGTGCGCCGACGAGCTCCGAGCGACCAAGCTCTTGCGCCGCACTTAAATAAGTTTCTTCTAAGACGATTAACTCTAACGGGTTTGGGACCCTCGGAACTCTCCACCTCTCTACAACCTTCGGCTAAACATGCTTTGGCAAGCAACGCTCTTTGACGCACGCTTTCAAACTCATTTTCACATTAATTATAAGCGAGAACGAAGAAATGTGAACTGCAAGATAAATGGATGAAAGTCAATGAGAATTTCAGTCCAAGCTTTTCGGTTGATCACTTGAAAGCATTCAGCATAAATGCACTCGTGTTTATGGACTAATCAGTTCGCTTCTTGTTGCTTCTTTTCGGGAAAGTCCCAGCGTCGAGAAACAGACTTAATCTAGAACTGTCATGACTGACGGAGACCTATCTTAGAAATTTCGCTGGCATGCAAACCGGATTAGAAATCGCCGGGGAACTTCGGGGAAGCGCGATGTGCAGTAACATTTAACTAGCAGATACTTTTTCATGTTGCTCAGAGTACAAGTATGTAAGAACTGGAATCGGATTATTTCCAAAAATAGTAGTCACCAGGCAAATGTATTATTCGCCGCTGGCTGTTTTGAACGGATTGACGAGATGGTTGGGTGCGATCGGTGAAATTGTTTGCATGGCCAATAAATTCGAAATTCGAAGCAGCCGTCTGTTGCCGAGGGCTCGAAGATCGTATCAGGCGAGGATGCTGTTCCTGCCGAAATTCACTAAATGCATCGGCGTACGGTCAGCCGTGCACACACGCGCACACGCACTATCCAAATTGAATTCCGTTAGGCGAATTAATTGGCTCGTTAAGGGAACCGCGGCGTTTTGCTGGGCGACCGACGCTCCGGGCCATTCGATTATGTCCTAAAATAATTGCATTAACAGTCGAAATTACATGGCACCGGTTTTAAACGTATTGAGAAAGAAATTTCGTATCAATGAAAAGTCCAATAAAAACGTGTACAAATATATTCTCTGCATAAAGATCCTCTAGTTATAATTAATAAACTTTGTAACATACAAGAAAACCAATATTTTCGGTAGTACTTGCAATTTGCTAGCCTCATTAATTATTATATTGAATTAAACATTTTTCCGTTCTACCTGGTAACTAAAAGATTGCCCAATTTCAATACTGGTTAGTAATGATCTCGCTCGTTAGCGTTAGGGAAGGTATAATAAATCTCGAAATTTTCATAGCGCCGGTATATATCTCGGATCTAATTAAGAATGCCTCTTCCCTAATGACACAATGCATCCCACGCGAAGCCGTAAAGGTAGAAAAAAAAGGAGGCGCTGCGAGGAGGGAGGCAGGGCAGGCACTCGTTAAACAAGATACGGTCAGATCTCCGTTCGAAATGTTGCAACGGATCGCAACTCTGCGTCCGTCCCCTTTTCGAAAGGCGGTCTCCGCTGTTGCGGCAAAGATCCTTCCGTTAAGAAACACTCGAAACAATAAAAGCCTGAAGATGCGCCACGATTAATCCTTTCAGTGTTCCGACCTCTTAAACGTCCCCGGAGAATGTTCCACGTGTTCGAAAGGCAAAGTAAGTTTAACCTCGCTTTTGACCTCAGCGCTCGACATTCTCACGCCTCTCGGCGCACAAACAAACTTCACTAAATTGGAAAAACGCGAGTCATTCTTGTGAATGGAAATAATTCTGCTCGCCGGTACAGTTGCGCCAAAGTTCATAGTAGGAGTAATAAAAAATTCATTAAGAATTGCATTGGATATTGGACGGTTACTTTGAATAGTATTTCGCAATGGCATGTGTCACACTATCGGCAAAAAATCGAAGTCGAATAGAGAATATACGATTAAAATAACACGTTTGGAAAAAGGATGCTCGGAGAGATTGGCAAACCACTGTTTCCCTAAGATATTTAGTAAAAACAAGTTTGGTGCTTGCCTTTTATTATCGCACGTGTCATTCTACATCGCCCCTCCTCTTTCCAGGGAGTCTTTCAAAGTAGGGAACACGGCAATCGATATATACCTTCGAGAAAAACACCACCCCTCAAAAATCACCCCTCCAAAAACTATAACCCTTGCTCTATAAAAATAATAGCAAAAATAATAAAGCAGTTCTCTTCAAACACAGAATCCCCAAGCGACAAAAGTAACGAAAAATTAATTAGAATCGAATGCAGAATCCCTAAAAGGAAATTGAGTGAATCTCGAATTAATAATATCTAGATTCCGAGGATGTTATTGCTAGTAGAGTCACGTTGCCGTCCCATTTGCGTTTCTACGGCGTTCCTTGGAGCGCGAGCGGCTCATGAATGGCAACGGGAATGACATTATCAATTGTGCACTGCTCTCTCGTCGCTCGGGACACCCTCCACCGGGTTCAAGCGGTGCGAAAGAGAAACACGTCCCATTTCTGTCCATCAAGCGGAGCAGCGCCATGCGGGAGGATTCGCCTGCCTCTGCGGTAACGACGACGCCGGGACGCTATCGATTATGCCGGAACGCCGTCGTGCTCTTTTCATTCTAGCTGGACACACGTGCTTCCTCGCTAGAAGCATCCGGCCGCCCCTTCACTATCATTACAACTAACGGGATATATTTTTATCGCCTGCATTCTCTATTAGATAACATAAATTACCCCTGTTATTTGGAGCACCTGTGTTTTGTAAGAAACATCCTCCTTTTAACTTATATTTTATAATAATAAAAATTCCTTAGTCAGCCTTATAATTCTAATTACTAAAATTTGTATTTAAATAGTAATTGAATGATAGTTATTGTTGGGATGTAATAATTGACTGGTTTGCAAATGGTAGTAGACAGAAACTTCTCGATTTCGCCCGGCGATATTCGGAGCGTCCAACTACGCACCGGCTAAAATGACTATCAATCACGAGGAGCGCAATCATGTTTTATGCATTACATATTCATCACCCACCGCTGGAAAACATAAACACTAATGACTCACCCGAGCCAGGAAGAAAGTCTGCACTTCCCCTATTCGACATCTGTCCAAGTGAAAAGGAAAGCTTATCACAGCCGCCGATTCCCATGCTCGATGTGCACCAGACTTCGCTCTCTCTCTCTCTCTCACTCTCTTGTCCGATCTGTTCAGGTTCCTTCGCGTCAGGTTTCGTAAACACATTGGTGATAAGGCGAACGCCACACTTGATAAGACGGGCCGACGTGTTTGTGTTGAATTCAACACACATTAAATATCGGCCGAGAAGGGGTGAGAGAGAGACAGAGAGAGAGAAAAGGAGTGGCAAAAGTGGAGTGACGATGCAGAAAAGCAACAGGAAGTCTGGCGAATGTCGCTCCTCGCAAAAATAGAAGTATTTATTACTGAAAGCACCCTGATTGAAGGAATCAGTAAAGCGTGCACTGCACCGGCGCGCAGTAATTCCGTGCGTCGAAAAACACCAGCATTCGCGAACAACAGAAATATGATTTTATGTACGAGCCGTAGCGAATGTGCAAATAAATCTGCATTGCGTGCACATGGAACTGAGCTTTTAGTATTTACTAGAATATTAAATGTATAATACTTTACTAGATTCAAGTGACATGTATCAATTTTTAGTTATTTAGATATTCACAATTAAATGCCTATATTGCATGTGATAATACTTCAATAATTACTAAAAATCCTGCCGAAGTCGAATGAAAGACAAAAGGACTGAAACAGTCAAGATTTACAATGGCCAAGATGTTTTCCTCCCAGCGATCGTAGAATTCACTGTGACAAAAAGAGCGCAATCCACTTTTTCATGCTAGACAAACAATGGCGTCTATGACTGGCAATGGGGATCATACAGGAAATAATGTAGGCATCGCAGCGCGACGCGAACCGCTTCCTCCTTTGTTCTTGTCCCTGATTCGCTCAACTCTGACATACGACGGACTTCCTGGCACTCTTTTTTCTCGTCGCTCGCAACGACTGATATTACGCATTCCTTTTTATGAGAGAGTTATTAAAAATTCGAACGTAATTTCCTACGATTTTCAAACGTAACCTGCAGTTTTTTCATGTTCCAAGAGGAATTATATTACAGATTGATCTGTGAAGAGAGCGGATTGAAAATGCTAGCTGGCAAGCGGGACAGACAACGGTGCGCTGCATTTTCGACATAACGCGCGCGGGCGCGCGGGCGCGAGGGCGAACTGATTCAGCGAGGCTTTTCGAAGCGCCCGAGGGCCTATTTATAAGCGGGTGCGAGTTACGTAATTACTTTGGCAGGAATAGAGGGTACAGCTGGTTCTCCCCGGTTACTGAAATATCGCTCGCACATAGAGAGCAATTATTATTATGCCGGCGAGCAGTCGTCTGCTCGCCCGTCGCCGTTAAATATAGGACAACTTTTTCCCTGCTCTAATTATCGGAGTTAGTTAAACGCCGAGTTTTCGAAAGCGAGATACGAGCATTTTTTATTATCCAATTAACACTAATGGCCGCTCGCGTCGCGCCCGGGACCACCGGTGAAAAATCAAATTCATTAACTGTTTTAGGACTTCGAAAAAGCACTGCTAGTTGAAATAAGTGATAGTGCTTTGAGGGTTTGGCTTTTAATTCAAAGTCTAACGACGTTTAATTAAACTACACACTAATGAATAATTGCTACGTTAATTCAGCATTGATACAAAAACCAGACGAATCAAGTTATTCTAATTATTATACGAACATTAATAACCATCGTAAGTTAGAATTAAAAACATACCGGAGGAAAAATTCCAGTCTGCACTTTCATAATCCATTAATAGCAAAGATTGTAAACAAGCGGAATCCAAGTGGAAATTTTCATCACTCGCACTTCAGGCGAGGCGGGCGCCTGTTTGTAATTCCAGGGCGCGCGAACTCCGAGGATGAAAAGCCATTAGAAAGAAGCGTGCGTATGCGCGCGCGCGCCTCCCAAAACGAAGAAGCACGGCGCGAAAAGAGTCTGCACACGAAAAGCGATCGCCCCACCACCACCACCGCCACCACCAGCCAGGAAGGTCGACGAACCCGAGGAGGAACGCCGGGGCGCGGCGGGTCGTCCAAATATTTTCAAATCGCGGCGAGCACAATTCCACACGCTGGAGAGATGATGCTCCCAAGCTTCGCCGGAAGCTCCAGCGCGTATTCAAGTGCTCCGCGCTCGAAAGTGGCGCGTTCGACGCTCGCGAGGGAAAAAACATGTCTGGATTTACGAAATTCCACTAGTACCCGCCTCATATTACATTTCTCCATTTCTATTAAAAATTATCCCAATCAATAACCTAAAATACAAACCCCGAATTATTTTCTACAGATTTTCCATCATCAAAATATTCAACTACTAACTTTAAAAAAAAACAAGAAACATTTTAAAACAGGCCTGTAGCACTTGATTTTCCCCTCGATTAGGTCATCGGCCTTGGGCATATGCAATCATCGAAGTAGCTCGATGCGATATCGAAATCGACTGGGTGGCAGGGCAGGGAGGAGTGGGGGCGGGCGGGGTAAATGTAACGGGGAAGGAAAGGCTGGTCCATGCGGTGTGCGAGGCTACACGTAGAAGAAGAGAGGGTGGTAGTAGTAGAGGAAGGGGCTAGCGATTTTCCCGAGGGATAGAGCGGAGCTCGGGCGCAAAGTTGCGCAGGTCAGGCCAGGTCAAGGCACTCGGGTTGGAGCGGCGCTCGACGAAACACCCTACTGCCGGCTGGCTACCACGGGGTATATCCACTTCTCCCTATAACATAGCGCGGAGCGCGCATGCGCCCTACTCTTCCCAGGAGCGAGTCATCAGCGTAGAACAGGTGCAACACACACCTGACCTACCGGAGAGCGAACCTTTTAAACTTTAAAAGGCCTCCACTACCTTCTTACCCTCCTCTCTCTCTCTCTCCCTCTTTCTCTTTCTACCACATTCTCTCGCAGCTTCCTTCTCGCACCGCCTTTTATTCGGGAAGGATCCTTACTCTATGGGGCCCTCGTTCCACGGCTTAAGGTTTGCCAGGCCAACCCACCAGACAATTGGACGATCACGCGATCTATGGTAGAATGTCGCTCTATTGTGAGGCAGGCTTCCTGGGGATTCCGAGGGACAAGCAGGTTGATTTGTAGGGCGAATCGCGCGAACACGATATGCTAAGCGTTGTTTGTAACCTTGCGTGTGTTTTGACCGGATTCTTATTGTCGTTGCGGGGGAGTTTGAAAGGATGCTTATGAGTAGTGTTGTGATGGAAATTTGGGTGATGCATCGTTTGTTTGGCGGAGTGGAGAGAACAGCTGCGCGTGAAAGCTGGATGAAAGCAACTGGGTGATTGATACCGAATATATACATTCGAGTGCGTTTCTGGAATTGACAAGTGGCTCGTTCGGTCGCTCGAATTTTTTCTCATCTCTTTTCACAAGTTTCGTCGTTCAGCCAAGTACGTATTAGAGCTGTATGAATTTTTATAAAGTAACAATAGAATAAAAACAATGCTTCTTTGGTATTCTTGCGATGTTCAGTGAAGCATATTTAGATGCCTCGATTAATAAGTGTTCACGCATCGGTCAATCTCCTAGGAAGCCCTTAGAGTAAGGGAAATCGAGGGGGGATTTCGCCGAGGAAACTGTTATTGAGAAGGTCTATTGGCCTGTCATTTTCCTTGACGGTAGCGCACGTACAAACGGAGAGCCGGGCGTTTCTGGGGAGGAGGAGGAGGAAGAGAGAGGACGGGAAGACGGGAAGACGGGATAGGGTAGAGCACGTGCCATCGGCGCAGGCGTCATCCTTTCGATTTACTTCCAGCGGTGTGCCGGCTGCCCGGCGTCGTGAGACGTCGATCGTGCGTTCGTTCACTCCCTCGCCCGTTCATACCTCGGCCCGCAAGCCCTTTCTGCTTGCCGCAGCTTTTTTCCCCGATCGAATCCTCCCCGGCGCTCCTCTCTCTCTTTCTCTTCTCTCTCTTCTCTCTTTCCTACCCCTCCGCCAACCAGGCGTACCACTTTTACGAATTTTTCCCCTTACACTCGATTCCCCTCGCTCTTTCTCGCTCCCTTTTCACTGGATGTTCATTCATTACTGCGTGCCGGGCTTCGTCGAACGAGAGATGAAATTGTGCTTGGTTTCGAAATTGTAGGAATCCAGGGATTAATATCTCTCCTATACGCGGTTATGAACCAGGAAATATCGCAGTGAATAAAAAACTGTGGTATTTATTACTTTGTACCTTTATGGGAATGTATTTCATTTTTTCTGTCTTGTGTGTGCAACGTTCTGTCAAAGAAATTCCTTTTGAGATGATTCTCTGTATAGAAGTATTTATGGCTGCTGGAAGTGCAATTTTTCACGAAGCGCGTTAAAATATGTTCGATAAAGATTAATGCTCTCCTCGCTATCTAGCATCGCAGTCAATACATTACAACATCTTAATAAATTGATCAACAAACTCTCGCACGCTAAACGGATCCGCGAGGCTGGATAAAAAAAATCGGATAACCGGCAAAGCAGGAGATATCTCGAAGGAGGAAAAAACGAGCTCGAAGCACTCTCTCGAAGAATAACGGCTTAAATCTCGCCGTGACTGGAATGGCAAAGTAGATTTACTGTCCGATCGGAGGAAGAAGACATCGTCGCGTATCGTTGGTCGTCCGGCGAGGCGCGTGTCCTGATGATTCTCCTCTCGGTGAAATCGTTAATGCTAATGCGCATGTTGCAGGCAGAGGAGCCTCTTAATTCCTCAGGAGGAAGTGTACCCTTCGAGGAGGACAGGTTTTGCCAGGCGCAGCCACCGCCAAATTTGTCGCGCGCGCGCCCGCGTATGCCAAAAGAGAAAGCAGCCAAGCGAATTAATCAGTTATTATCATAAATGACGATTGCGCGCCGTCTAACCTGTGCGTTAAGCACCGTGCGCGAGCCACTCCTTCCTCGGCGCTCTTTGTCGGGCCCACGGATGTATCTCCCTCTCGACGTGTAATGCCATTAACGCGCCTAAATTCCAGCCAAAGCATGATAAAGCGGCGACACTTTCTTCGCTGACGGCAAATAATGCGGAGTGATTTTAGAAACCGCAAATATAAAGGAATAATAATAAAAAGGGGGAAAGTCCAGAAGGTGTGAGAATGCAATAATGCATATTTCGTATTCGTTATTATATCGAACGTTGATAATCTCTCTTTGAACGGTAATAATATATATTAAGTAAATAATCTATTTATTTTTAGATCACAGATTGCCATTGCAATGAATGAAATTAATAGCCTGCGAGTCAATTAGCCTAAATTATAGCTGTGCAATTTAAAATTCAGCAGCTATATTGAATCACTAATACTCGAATTTCAATTCAATCTGCATAAAGAAAGTTAGTTGTAATGAGATGCAAATCTATCATTGGCTATAGTTAATAATCAATATTCGTGGAAAAATGCACATTGATCCAGTCATGCCTCTTTTACTACGGCCTCTGTATTGTATGATCTATACAACTCTGACAAGTCATCGTGAAATGGATAACATCTATTAATATTCACAACTACAAATGAAACGTGGACTTAGAATCACCTTTCACGCGGCTGACAACACATGCGCCAACTATTCAATTAAACGATTAGAACTCTACTTAATTTCCTAATTGTTAGAGTATATGACTGTAAACCTATAAATATGTGCTTCCATATAAATAAAATGTTTATACATTGTACGTACAATGTACAATAAAATACAATGTTTAAAAGTGTGGTGAAGTGAAACGATTCAAAAGCAAGTGAATCACCCTGTACAAAGCTATCGGGAGCACTAAACCCGAAAGACGGCGACAAATAAACAGAACAAACTGTGCACAAAGGCGTATCATCATCCACGTTGTCACGTGCTCCGAATGCACGCCGGCAGAACGCGTATCGTCGTCACACGGTCACGAAGCAGAGTGCGGCGGCGGCGGCGAGGACGAGGCTCGAGGAAAAAAGGCGACGGGAGCGAGCGCAATCACGTGGCAGCGCACACACGCCCGAGGAGGAACAGAAAATACACTGGGCGAGGAGAGCACGCGCTCCGAGCATTTCGACTCTCTCGCCAATCCAAAAACAGCGAGGAGGCCTTGTCGCGCCCGTTGCGTCACTGGACTCACGCGAAGCCCCACGAAATTCGAGAAAAACTCTTTGCACGCCTGTATTATCAAGCAGAAATTACGCGGAGGTATGCTTGACCGAAAAAACGACGACGGTGTTTCCTAGTTATTTTACTAGACTTTTAAATAAGTCAAAGAAAGAATGAAAATACTGTCTGTTGGTTCGATCATGTAAATCTAATAGGAAATCAATCAGAATTCATATGTACAAGTTGTTCAATTTCAGTTACAAATGTTTTCAATTTTTGTTACGATACACCTAACAAACGTACTAGAGAATCGCGAAGACCTTTCATACACGTGCTTGTACGAACCTCAAGAATCGCGTGTTTAAATCAATGACACATGAAGGTCTACACCCCGCATATACACATCGATACTCATATGTAACCGGGGGGGCTGGGCGATGGCCGTGTTTTACTCTACACGTGATCGTACGCTCGAAACGGAGCAGCGAGCGTTGTTTGGTGGGCGAGCGGGCGGGCGAGCGGGCAGCGCAGTAAATACGACGCAGCATTTGAAAAAAGTCACTTTCGTAACATCATACATAGCGCGTGCCTTGCGGAACGTGTTTATGAAACGGGAGCTGTATCGTGCCGGCACAGATAACTCCAGTTGAATGCTCCAAAATGTAGATTATGCCAGCAGCAGCAGCAGCAGCAGCCGAGAGGACTCGTGCCAAGGACCCGGCGCGACTGCCGCCTCCAATCTGCTCAAATGGACTTTTACCAGACAGTAATTAAATCATCCGACGCGCTGCCGTCGGGCATCAATTCTCCCCCTCATTAAAATCGAATCATCCGTTTGGTTCAATAACAAGCAATTCTCGCGACTAATGCTAGTAGTACTGCTGTGCAGTTATTGGTTTTCGGGAAGCAGGCCGTGTAAACAAAAATAGGAACCGTGGCTCATTCAACGAGTCATCGTTTTACTGCATTGTACGAGTGAAAATGACAGTTCTATCGCTTTCCACCATCAAATCTTCCCAAACACAGCATTTTCCAAGTCGATATTGTACATACATCCTTAAAGATTAAATCACTGTCATGTGATTCTTACGATAACACAAGCTTCGGCGATCTTTCGATGATCAAAGCAAAGCATGAAAGGCATAGTGAAACATGTATGGACACGTTCAATGGATAAAAACTGGAGATTCAAGCACCTTTATTGAAGAAGGTGGTGGCCCATGGGTAGATATCGGCGGTGGACGGTGTCTCGGCCGGCGCGGCACCGAAAGCACGAAACATCTTCCTTCCTAGTATGAATCTTCTCTCTCCAAGATTGAAACAAGCGTGGCTAGGCGCACGCACAGTTTACAGCCGGCTGACGACACACACTCTCTTCCGGTTCCTCTCTAGCCGGCGATTCAATCCTCGTGCACTTCTTCCCTCGTACTCACTCGTCCCCTTTCTCGCTCCCAGCGTGCACTTGAACCTCTCTCCTTCCTTCTTTCTCTCTCTCTCTCTCTCTTGGAATCTCCGTCTCCCTCTCTCACCTCGAGGTTGAGTGCTTCGGCTGGTTTAGGAGGACGTGTGGCGCACGTGAACTTTACTCGGCGACACGCGATAGGAGGATCGGAAGTGCGGAGTCCAGGCGACACAACAACACGCACATGGGGCCAGCGGGCGCGGCAGTAAGTAACAACAGACTCCTCATGTGAGTGACCGGCGACGCGACGACTCTCTTCTACCTGCCGAGCAGGACTGCGCTCGTTACGGCAGCCGGTGCAGCCCGGCGCGCACCACCACTAGACAGATATTCACCAGTCTCTCTTTCTCTTTCTCTCTCTTTCTCGCGGCTCGCTTCGAACTTTATTCCGAGGCGGAGCGGCGGCAGACTCGGCTCGACGCCCTGCGGGTTCACGGCTGACCAAAAGTAGCCGGGGCGGCCGGGGAGAGCAGAGCGCACCACGACGGCGGCGGCGGCGGCGGGACGGCCACGAGGAGAGCCTCGACGAAGGTTGAAGCACCGAGGCAGCAGCCGCGCACGCTATATGTACACACGGTACGGAAGGGAGAGCCGGGGAGAGACAGTGTAGGAAGAGGTAGAAGAGAGATATAGGGAGCGAGAGCAAGAGAGGCTCTCGAGTAGCCGGGACTGTCCGTCACGGCTGAGAACGCAAAAGGGTTTGTTGCCACCAGAAGCCGCAGGAACGAGCGGAACCGCACGGCAAAGCAGTAGTCCTATAGATCGCACCTTCCCTCTCTCGTACACTCTCTCTCTCTCTCTCCCCCGTTCGTCTCTCGGATGCGCAGCACGTTGCTTTTCTTTCTGTTACACACGCATGGAGACACGGCACACTGACTCCCGGCTGAAGCTTGACTCCTTTAGCCCTCGACTCTCTCGGCTTTTAGTCGTGTTCAGTGTGTATCACTCGGGCCGACCGGGATCGAAGTGACTCGGCGCGGCGGCGAACAGGCAGGCAGGCAAGCAGGCAGGCAGCTCCGTGTTTGTTTTTTCGAGAAAGGCGTGGTTGCGCTTGCGAGCTCCGCTTGGACACAGTGGCAGAGACGTGCACCGATGCGCGCTACTCGAAGCTCGCTCAAGGAATGGCCGCTCCGCGATGGTCCTCGGCCCCCAGGCGTGGGAGGAAGCGGCCCGAGTGCTCCCGAGCGCTGGTGGGGGCCGAGCTATCGCCGATCCTCCAACGTGCGCCGTGACCTTTCCCTGTGTGGGTCTGCGCGCGGCCAACGCACACGCACGACCGCGGCGCCTCCATACAGAACCCCGGTCAATGTGTGCGAGATATCCCTCCTACCAACTCATACCAACTTCCCCGGCTACTACCACCAGTTCTTCCCACTCACGCACGCACACCCAACCACCACCACTCCTCTCACGCGCGTACGAATACACCGGCGCCTAACTATAGAAGGACCTTCGCTGTGTGAGAGAGTCGCACCTATGAACTCATACTAATTTCGTCGCCCACACCACCAGGTTCTTGCCAGACACCCATACACCGGCACTCGGCTACATGAATGCACGAGTGCAGGACGTGTAGGAGATAAGGGGAGTAGGCGAGGGTACATTCATGGGGGTTCGAGTACGAGGAGGTAGTTACCGAGGGGTTGTCCCGGCGACGTAGTGTGCGTGGCATAGTAGTAGGTGAGTTGAAGGAGAGGGAGAACGAAGAGTCAGTGAATGACGGAGACGGAGGGAGAGAGCGAGGAAGAGGATGCCAGTCGGAAGCAGATGGAGCGAGAAAGAGGGAGGAGGTTCGAGCGGCGAGGAGGCAGAAAGCAAAGGCCCGAGAGAGAGGAAGCGCACGGACTTCGGAATGGAGTGACGAAGCAAGTCTAGGGCAAGCGGATAACCCTTGGGCAAGAGGGAGAACTCGATGATTCGGTGAGAGAGAGATGAATAGAGGGATGTCGGAGTGGGAGCACTCTACGAGCCAGGAGACATGAAACAGTAGCGTGTTTGACGCACTCAGCGCCCTTCCTACAGCTCCTTCCTAGAGCCTTTTTCATCTCAAAGAATAAGAAGTTCAATGTACCTTTTACTCAGAATTTCTTAGCTGCTTGTGGCTCGCAAAGGGATTCTTTTAGAGCAATGTAGAACTCAGCTCCGCTGACATAGGAAAACCTCGAATTTTATGAACCCTTATTTCTCAAACCATTGAAATGATTTCGATGAAATTTTGATTGTATACTCTGCTAATAATGATAAATAAATTGAAGACACGATGTTAATATCAACCTTTTACATAGAAAGTTATATGATGCTTAATAAACCCTTCCAAAAGAAATACTCATGTGTCCCAACCAAGATACTACACGAATTTCACGTAGTAAACGCCTTCCGTTTCCTCTCTTTCGAACTGGGAATACAAATTAATTAAAATACATCGTACTTCCTGCAACCATGTAGCTTATTTGCCCGTCATTCTCCATCACAAAGCGCGACACATTTGCGTGGCGCGTTTCATTCTGAACTCGCTGTCTATTATTTGTTGCTGTGCAATGTTAGAGTAGCTTTGAAAACGGAGTTGAAAACAAAAGGAAAAGGGGATAAGTATGCTTATTAAAAGAGACGGGTTTAGTCGTGCGGAGATACAACACTGTGCTCGAGTGGTGGTCGACGTTCGTGGTTGCCATGGGGTTAAGGTGGGTTGCGTGTCACAGCGCTCGATCGAGGGGAGGAGGCGCTCCCGTAGATAAAAAAGAGAGAAGAGGCCGTTCCGTATGCGCGCATCGGTGCGCCAGAGTAAGAAAGATCTAGCGGACGCGAGCAAGTGTGACGGAGCTAAAAATGGGAATCTCCTCTGTGTATGTACACTGCACGTGGAAAATATCCCATTTGCAATTTGCTCCTACAATGCAGACTTGCTGGAAATGAAATGAAAGCTTTCTGTAGTTTAAATCACCGAAATCGATATTACTGCTTTCCGCTGGACGCAAGTGCGAATTTAGAATATGAAACTTTCACAAATTCATATTCGATGCAAAAGATTATAAATTATTTCAAGCTAACTCTGAAAAATTTCTTGATAATTTAAATCATTTATTACAGTTAATAGTAAAAATAATAATTGACACCATTTGCCATGGATGAGAAGTCTAGGGTTGCAGAATTTAATTCGGGGGTAAATGAAGAATCGCAATAGTACTCCTTTTTGTCAGTCGCTGTACAGAGTGTGCACATACACAAGCCCGGGCTAAAAGAGATGAGACTGAGCGATCCCCAGTGGACGCTAAAACGTAGGCTTGCCCGCCACGGTCAGCATTGAAGCGCGATGACTCAAAAACGCGCGTGTGTGCGGCACACAACATAATATTGATAGTCGGCGCGCGAGCATCTACCACGAGCAAAAAGTTGTGATACGTCCACCTGGGAGGACTTGAAATATGCAATGGGAATTGTAAATATTGCATTCAATGTTTATTTTTATCAAATATAACATATTTTAAATCATTCCACGGTTAATTATCGTTTTTAATTTGATACCTCGCTATTTTATTGTTAATATAAATTTTTCAAGATCAATAAATTAATTCTGCCTGGCAGTGTGTTAAAAAAAGTCTGCTTCGCCGTGTCGGAACATAGAAGTTCACACATGTGGACATGTGGAGGCGCGATCTATCACCCCTCGATTTCCAGTTCCGATTCTCCACGCGACTTTAAATGCTCGCCAATTAAGCTGCCTCCTACTTATCGCCGGACGATCGCTGATCCCAGACAAGCCTCGTTCCGCGTCATCCCTGCGATGGACCAGCTGTTCGCTTTGTGAAACGCATCGGGCCCGAGCTACCGTTCACCTTTTGCGAATTATACCGGTCTCCGAGAACCGAACACCCGCTGACTCTACTAACATAATTTCCTACCCTGCCAAATACTTGTCATGTTGTCCGTTTATGTATGTAAGTTATCTTAGGGAAAAAATCGATTGAATTCGAAAGAGAAGAATTTGTAGAAAATGGGAGTTAAAAATGAGGGTGTATTTTAAGAGCGAATGCGTCGATTAATATTGCGAAATTTAATTTAAGTGTGGCGTTATTTGAATTCTCTTGAAACGAACAATGTGATTGACAGTAAGTACATACTTGGATCTTCCTCGAGGGAAAATCGGTTTAGCATACATCCAAAACACCACAAATCTCCAGTGACACTTGACAATCGTTGTTTTCACCGGCTCGATTACGGCAACGCGGAACTATGTTGCATCTGAATGGCAATTTCAGCAGTGAAACACGTTACCACGCCTTTACTTATCATGAATTAAACATATAGAAGCGGTGGCATTAGAGAAGCATGGTTGGCAGGTTAGGCTAAGGTTAGTGGGAGCGCGTGGAAAGGTTGGCAGGGGGAAACTTATTGAACAGCGCGCGCGCGCGCGCTGGCGCGCAAGAGAAGACAGCCGGGCGCGTGCTTAATTCGCTCCTGATTCTCCCCAGCAGCGTGTCCCTTTGTCGGAGCGCTGGCTGCGTACACGCAAATCACACCGACAGGAATCCCGTAGCGGCTCTGCCTCCATGCAAAGCCCATAAGGGAGGAACAATGCCTCGGCGAAAGAATGAAAATTAAGTTTTCGCTGCCCGCCATACACGCCGAAACCCAAACCTATTAATCACCCCAAATGACAGGACTAATAGTCACGAACAAGACCTGATTTCGTTTCGTTATTTCATTATGTCATTACTTGCAGGACGTGTTCTTGCGCGAACCGGTTAGTTTTTGTTATAGATTGGAGGTTTGCGATTGGTCGATGCTCAAATGATGGAGGACTCGAGCAACCTATTTAAGTATCGCAGGACTAATTTAAACCTGACGTTCTAAAAGCTTTGACGTCCAACTCTTTTTCTAAGTGATAGATTGTTGTTTGGAGTAAATCGAGGTCTTTTCCTTTCGAAATATTTAATAATAAGAACTTCGACTGTCGAAGAATAGACGCGTGGACTTGAATATCTGATGAAGCATTCTCGAGCGAGTACGATAAGTAACAATAAATCGACAGCTGTGGGATTCTGAATTCCGACGGCAAGCCTTTAAAGGAGGGCATCCGTCGACGGCGAGGACGAGGCTCGTCGTCATCGTCATCATCGTCACCTGATAATGCGCTCAAGGCTGTCTGCTCGCGAAGTACGTAGCGCATGCATGCGTTTCCTCGAACACGTGACACCGCGCAACAGGATCAGCTGTTTTAGAAAACAATGCTAATATGTCGCACACTCGATTTTTCCGTGTGTCTTCCAACCGGCAATACTTGAATCGCCAGACACCCGATGTGTTGCGCGGCTCCGAAAGCAATCATACACTATCATCTAACTTTCTACGAATATCAAACCTTATTTTCAATAATCCAAACTTTCTTTCATTCTCACATTCTCCTTAAAAATCATTTCTATTCTACCAAAATAACTCCAAAATTGAAGTAATCATCCAAATATACAATGAAATTCATTGTCAGTTCCAACATCCACGATCGAGGGAAACAAAGGAAGGGTACGATTTTCATAAAAGTACATAAACATTTCCTGCATCGCGATTTCCTGTTAAATATGATTCTACACATGACGACATCCACGCGGCATCAAAAAAGTTACCTTATCTTTGTATAAGTGTGAAGTGCTCGGAGCTACGCGAGGACCGATAACGATCGTTCCGCAAACATGTGTGGTCACATATTTTCCGTGAGGATTGCGTGACACACTCGTTGTCCCAGTTGTATGCGTCTCCGTGCGCAACTGACGCTTTCGCCTTAATCGAATTACTTCTCCCGGTTAGTTCGAGCACCCTGCTTTAATCAGATATGAAATCAGTGCCACTACACCTCCCCCCTCGCACAACCCCCGCCAAAGATTCTTCTAATGAAGCATTCGGTGCATGCATATGTCTCGGTTCGTAACAAACACGTGCTTGAATTGGTTTATCATTTTTAAAACATCGGATCAAATTTTCTGCACTTCATATATACTGTAATTTAAGTTAAGTGAATATGATTAATTAATGTTAGATATTTGCGTGGAAATAAAATATGATTACAAAAGATTTATATAAAAAGAACGTGCATGAATCGGTTTATCATTTTTAAGAGATCGAATGAAATTTTATGAACTTCATATGCACTGATTTAATGTTAAGTTAATTTGATGAATTAATATTAGATATATGTGGAAATAAAATATTACAAAGGATTGACATAGAAATGTATACAATGATTGTAGTCCAAAAAGGAGAGAAAATGTACAGTGGGGATTTACCCGCAACTTTGAATAGTAATAAGGATTTATGTAGAAAAGGGGAAAGATCGATGACTCCGATGCTTTTGTGTCATTCTATTCATTGGATAATTGAGCACCTGTCACGTTCGGTGCGCTTGCGCTGGTGTATCACGTAAATTGAATCACCAGCGAAGTTTTGCCGGTCATCTTGTTGGCTTTGCTGACGGGGATATAACTCTGCGGGATTGGCCGCGTATTTGGATATAAGATCGGTGAAAGCACGCGTCATCTTTTTTTATTGGCGTGTAATCCCGCCTAATGTTTCCGCATCGTCTATTCATTTGATTATAAATCAAATAAGCTGCACAAAGTACGCGAACAGATTTATTACATCGCGCTTGGTATTCATAAATGGAATTCCACGCTGACTTCTTAATTGCTTGTCTCTTAAAGTTGGACATTCAATAATCAAGAAAACGCAATATCAACTCTTAACTCCGATTCCAAATAATAATACACTATCTTGAAAAAGGTAACGATTATATCACACAACGCCTTTGTATATGTCTACCAAAAAAAGTGGCGGAAAAAAGTCACTGCCGATCATTGAGTGAGCGATATCGCGAGTGTATATTGGCCGCAAGCGGACTTCATTCATGGAGAGGCATACGGGACGCAAAATATGAATCATTTCTTTCGGGCCATTAACGCATCTGCGTATATTCGAATGACCCTCTGCCGAGCGAGTACGGCGCCGCCGCCTGCATTCATTTATCCATGGGGTGGTGGACCCTCGTCCGTTCCTGTCCACGTATGTATGTAATTTCGAAACGCGCGAACACCGCGCTGGACAACACGGATCCCGACTCCCCTCGGAGAGAACAAGCATCCGGCAGAAACGAAAAAAAGCTGCAGCAGCAGCAGCAGCAACCCAGTCGCATTAGTAGTGTAAGACAGGACGCTCGGTATAAAATAAATCATCCATAACGCCATGGCCACCCCAATAACGAACGATGAAGACTTTTTCTCGGAGTGCGGGAAACCGAGCATTTTTTCGCGCGCTACGAATTACATGGTAGATCGATATCGTGTAATGCCCTCGGCATGTCACGTATTCATTATGCGAGGCTTTGATACACCGGGAAGTGGAGAGGGCGGCGGCGGTTGGTCAGCTGCTCGCAATAGGCTAGGTTCTCCGAGTATGGTTTTTATGCGCCCGACATCCGGAAATAATCGCCTTTTACCGCTTCCATGGAGAACTCCACGAATACGGTAAGTGGAGGACTTTATCATGCTTGGGTGTCGACTCAATTATTTTTAATGATATAGAAGAGTTTCCTCGATGATGTTATAATTAGAGATGTTATGATGTGAATCTAGTAAGATTCGTTGTATTTGTTTGTGTATAGTTTCGTGGATTTTAGTTGCTTTCTTTTGATAGTTTGCTTTGAGTTTCTAGTGAAAAATTAATTAGATACTATTACATCGACGGCTAGTATGGGCGAGACTGGAAAAGTGTAATGAAAATTTATTTCCACGGCGACTAATTTAATTTCCTTTTAAGCGGTGGAAACGCGTGCTCGTGATATTCATTACGTAATTCCGAGGT
The DNA here is from genome assembly GCA_910591665.1 of Ectemnius continuus. Classification (NCBI taxonomy): domain Eukaryota; kingdom Metazoa; phylum Arthropoda; class Insecta; order Hymenoptera; family Crabronidae; genus Ectemnius; species Ectemnius continuus. The sequence continues at coordinate 5,272,036 of OU342867.1, forward strand.
GAAGTCGACTCGAAACTGACGGGAATCTTCGTCGGACTTCCCCTCGCGATTCATAATTAATGAAGCGCTTCGGGAACAGTTGTAACGAGACTTTCGTTGCGAATTACTCCCACAATTTTCCAAGTGCCCGGCCCTCTACTGTAGCTTCGTGCTGGCTGATCTTTGAATTTTCAAGGGGAAACTTCCGAAAGTAGTCGCGGAAACTTCCCCTTTTCACTGGACGTCCAAAGCCAAATTGGAATCGTGTCTGATATTGTCAATGATAGTTCAGTAACTATTAATTATGTTTCGAAAGTAAATATTTCATTTTCACTGTTATATCTGCTGAGTAAACATACTATTATTCACGAAGGAATAACAAGTTTGTAGTCAAAAGCTTGACTTACCCTGTTGCGAGTGAAATGAACTCCCTTTCATACGAGAATAATTACTGTGCCTCACCTGTAACAGAAGAAGCGATTCGTTAAAGTATAAAACCCTCAGCGATTATCGTTGAGAAAAAAAGGTTGGTAACAAAGAAGAGCCTCGTAAAGTTTATATCCACGAAATTGGCGTGAAAACTTTGTGGTAAAATGCCACAGATGTTCCTCCATCAGCGGCATAACAAATTCCCTATGACATTAATCTCGAAATTCCCCAAGCCGCCAATTATCCAATAAATGTCGCTGTTTACGATCGCCGCGGGTGCAATAAAACGACGGCAGCGCCGGGACGCGTGCAATTCCGGAAATTATTTAATCCTTAAAAAGTACGCCGTTATCGCCGCCTTACGTAGGTTCGACGCGTACTTTCTACCACTCACACAGGCGCGCACCGCCGCCGATAATAAATGAAATTCATGTTACTTCGTTGCAGCAGCGTCCAGTTCGAGGAAAGCGTTGACGTATGATTTCGAAGAGCTATTCATTTTTAGCGCACGTCTCAGTCAACATTTCCTACTCGAGAATTAACATATATGCCGCGGCAAGTATAAATCATAGGAATATGAGTGTAAGATAAAACTGAAACGTGCCACATAAGTAAAACATCGATCGGGAATATCCTACAGCGTGACAAGTACATTCTCATAAACATTGCACATTTTTCCAACGTCTCTCTATAACTTGTTTGCTAGTACCAAGTATTTTTCCCACACAACTACAAAATACTAAAACTTATATTCTTATATATTCCCATTAAACAATCAAATTCAAGAGCTAGAACAATCTACCGCAAACTACAAATAAAGCAAAATTGAATAAACAAAGTAGCAAAATCAAGCTATCATACATTGTATTTAATTAGTAATATATGGATCTTCTGTATTACTTTGAAAATCTGGCTGACTGTGGGTTTGCACGGCAGGCAAGGTGCAGCAAATGTAGTCCGAGCGGACGTATTGCTCTTGGCTAGTCGCGTACTCCATTATTACATAACGGGTATGCGTCACAAAACATACACGCACAAAGGCAAACGGAGACCAGTACATCAAGAGATCGGTGTGTATCGACAGGGATCGCCGGGAGCCGCAAGAGCGACTACATGTGTCGTAACAAGCGAAGCGAATGCGCTCGCTCACTCGCGCTAATAATTGTGCCGTTTAACCTTGGACATTGATTAAACCATCCTTCATATCGCGCTACACCTCGTCGCTCCTACGTTCTTCTACACCAGAACCAAATCGTTTGGACGCGCTCCGAACGTAACACCGCTTTTGTAACTAACACCTGTCCAATCGCTAAATTAACATTAATACAGTAATAAGACGCAGAGTGGATAGAACTCAATTGGAAAAGTGTTGCTGTACGAAAATATATTTGATTGCGTAATGCGATAGTCATCAACCTTGAATAGTAATGTTTTTAAAAGGAAAGCTTTTAGTTAGCGTTATTTCGTGTTTCATTTTTTAATTATGAAATACTGAACTGTAAGTTCTAATATGGCGAGGATTAAATATAAACATTATATGAGGGAAATGACTGCAAAAGTAAACTTTGCGGAATAATGTTAATAAAGTCGCCTGTTGTATTATAATGCAACTGTAAAAGCTTACTAAAGTTTCACAAAGCAAAGCTCGCACAGTATGCTTAATAACAACGAGGTTGCTGGATGACTTCAATCCAATAAATGAGTGTGAAGTTATCGTGACACTCTCTGCAAGGAGTGCGAAGTTTTCGAGGAGGCGTGAAAATTGTTGGCTTACTCGAGCCGCTCGAATTGGTGATGCAAAGTCGAGCAGAGCATTACCACACCAGTTATCGTAATTACCGGCGAGGCATTACAACAATTCCTGTTGTCACAGGCTTTTAACGCATCGGCTGAAAGCGAGCAAAACAGCCGCGGCGCGGAAATTGCGGCCAGCAAAGAATGTACGGTTTGGGGGACACGTTTTATTTCGGGCGGAGCCAACAGCCCGTTAAAAAGTCGACCTGCGTCGCCCTTATTTTAAGATTTCAAATTGGCCTGGTGCGCCTCCCTCCTTCTGCTTTCACTCGGACAAACTTTGCACCGATCCGATCCGATCCGATCCGATGTGATGCGATGCACAGGTAGAGCAGAGTTACGACTTTTTCGAAAGTCCAACGAGAGCAGGGTTCAATTGAAACTGGGTTCACGACGCGATTCTTTCGAGCGGAAATAGAAGTTAAAACTGTGTCGAATTAAAATTGAATTAGTCACGAAATAAAAGTCAAATAAATCAAATGCAAAAACTTTGAAAATCGTTTAGTTCTCAATGGAGCACTTTTTGTCAGTTGGAGTTGATCGGGTGGGTTGGCTCGGGCAGTTTGTAAAAAGTTGTCTACGAGTGAAATAAAGATAAAAGGAATGACTATGCTAAATACCATAAATACTGAGTGTTAGGAGTGTTCTAGCGGTACCGAAAAATCCCTCGGCAAATGCTCGGGTCACTCGGTATTTGCTCATGCCCTCTTTCGTAACGTGGCCTGCTGCTGCTGGTGACGAGTCGTCGTCCCTCGTTAATGAAAACACTAAATACTGGCACGAGGAATTCGCGCACCAAGCTCTGTGCCCAAGAAATTAGTGCATACGTAAAGTCCGCTGCCAGCAGTATTACGGTCCATTGCGCAATCCTGACAAATTCCATGACAGTCCTCTCGAATCAACTACCGAGGAAAAACCACGCAGTGAAACTTTTGAAAACCAAGCCTTCCCACATTTTAAAAGCCACGATCTTCCTTTATTTTAGCTATTCTAAAAAGTTCATGTTTATATTAGTGTTTTAAATTTAGCGAAATTGTTAGCATAAAAAGATTGCAAATTTCTGAGAACTATAACTGTCAGTAATAATAAACGAATAAGTGTTGTCAGTATTACACGCCAATTCATTTGTTATTCACTTACTGCAAAAGAAGTATTCTTACTACAAAGTGCAATATCATGGCAGTACCCGGCAATTAACTCACTTAGCATTTGAGAGCACTCATATCAGCAGTTAACTTCCTGTAATTAGAAAGCCGGTTGATATACAATGGAAATAAAACCCGTTTGCAACTGACTTGCGTCACTTTTCCGGTTTCTAACAGTTATCACTAAACGCCACCGATCAATGAATATTCTATTACAGCTATTAAAAGTTCCACTGCGATAAATCTGTACTACCAATATAATAATTAATTCGTTCCATATCACAAAATATTATTTATTATAATTTTCTATATGCCTTATAAAAAGAACCAGTATTTTATTCTTCTATTTGATAAACATTACTGATCGATCTCATTACTTTTGAGAGAGCCTGTAGCTTGATGTGACCAGCATAAATGACGAAGTGCTTGACTTCGATGGTTTCTGCCGGAACGGAACTAGAATTCGAAGTCGACGTCCATGGGACGTGGCATGGGACGCGTCGCCGCCGCCGCCGCCGGGCGAAAGAGAGCAGATCAACGCGAGTGAGAAGCGGAACATGGAAGAAGCCGCAAGGAGGAAAAGGTTCCCGTCGGGCAAAGCGGCCTGGCGGTCTCCTCGCTAAAATAAGCGGAAGTAAGCAGTGAGCGCTACTAAATTTAGAATCCCGGCGTGCCGGTGTGTGCGTCGCTGTGTGTGCTGCTCATCCTTCGGCACAGCAGCGCGCTCGGCTACTATTACATGCGCCACGAGCTTGCAGCCTTGTGTCGCTCGCTGCCTATCTCCTCCTCGTGCACTGCGAGATTCGTGCCTCGCTTTAAGCCACCCTCACACTGTCCCAATCATGCATTTCTATTGAATCATTCACGAATGAAGTTTACTCCGAAAAGATTATTTGCAAGAAATTTATTTCTGGCTCAAGAATAAAAAATCATTTATAACGAACGTGTCTTGAGAAAATTAGATTGGAACTCCTAGAAATGGTAACTCGAATTCGATTGTATTTAATTTTAGCAATAATCTATGATTTAATAAAGAGACGACTGACTTAGCTTGTAATAACTATAATAGTAATAATAACAGACTCTATTAATCACTAAAACTACCTCGTTCCTTACTTACTACTACAATAACAATTAACTCTCCCATCTGATTACAGAAATAAACTCTTCCAAACATCGCAGAAGCAATGAAGGACATCCCCAAGTCACGCATCGAATTACCAGGTGTCCATTTCTCGAGAGGGAGAGGGAGAGTGCCGAAATTGAAAAGCTCGTTTCCCCCAAAAGGCGAGTTTCCATTTGGATCGTTGGAGAGTGGCGATGAGTAATGCGCGCGCGGAGTGTCTCTGTAGTGTGTGTACATTTCTGCGTGAAGATAGGATCGGGACTTGTGTCTGGCTGACAGGCGGCACTCGAGTGTGTCACACTGTGCACGAGCCTTAAGAGCGGATGGGCGTATGTGTATGCGAAGAGGCGAAGGGTGAAGGATCGGCGGCGAGCGACCAGCTGACTGCCAAAACAGCTGTAACGATACACCATCCTACAACACGATGATGCATTGTGGCCTGCGGGCCCATTTGCTTCCCTCTCCTCTCTGCGGCACTCCACCCCTCCGCCAGGCCCCTCTGTTTTCAGCAGTGATTTAATCTTCGGCGCGCACTCGCCACCAGGCGTCTCTCTCCGCCTCGATCTCAATGACCTCATCAGACCGCCAGCTTCTACCCGAATCTCGCGTGCCACGCATTCTTCGACGCTTTTGACGTCTCGCCGAAAAGCATTTGCAATTCCTAAAGCGATTTTATTGGGAATGTATAAGGTTTGATGTTTTTATTTTTGAATTGGGTAGCATTTTTTTGATTATGTAGTAAATTAAAGGGAGAATAGTTAGAGTTGTGTGATTAATGTTGAGATGGTTGAAATAATTGTTATTTTCTAATGCAATCGCGCCGAAGTCAAATCTAACCCCTTGATTATTGGCAGGCTTTTCTGTGGGATAGTTTGCCAGGCTGCGGTCACAAGACACCCATTGCGTGTTTGAGCCTGACATCGCTAATGGTAATAAATCACATGGCTTTATGCGGTCGAAAAGGCGTCAACTTTCTCGGCACCATTCCATGTACTGTGACGCATTGTGTGTCAGTGGTTAAACATGTGATTAGGATAAATGAACTCTTCTGATTACGCGTTGAAAAGGCGTTAACGCTCTAGCGATGATAGGGTTACACTGTGATTGGGCTTCGCTTTTGTCCGTCATGATAATGTTAGCGTCACTGGACAACATAGCTATGAGTTCGCATCCTGTAATTTTATAGGTGTCCAGTCAAATTAATTTGAATTTATATCTGTCCACCTTTCGCAGAGAGCTACGCTAGAATTCGTAATTGCTCCTTCAATTATGAATTTACAAAGCCGGACTTTCTAGAAATTATTTCCAAACTTTCAATGGACTATTAATAAAGAAACGTAACTAGAATTTTTCAATTTCCACGTACAAGTAAACCGCCGAGGTCGGTGAGCTGCTGGGTAAGGTAAAAGGTAAACTCTGAGAGCTCCTGATAAAGCTATTTTCCTCCACGGCGTTACATCACCTATAAATCTTATGCAACCCGGTGCTATCACGAACTTTATCGGGAAAGCTGTAAGGGTCCGGAAAATCTCAGGTCTTCGGGAAAACACTATAAGCGCCCGCATAGATTAAGAGAGCTCGGCATAGTTTGCGTTGCGAGCGACCTCCTCTTATCAATCTGTTAGCTGACGGGGTAGCACGATAAGGTTGGGGGCGTTCTTACGTGAAGATTAAAAGAATCAGGAAAGTAGATCGCTCGCGACGATAGACAGTTTATGATCTACATTGTTAAAGCAATCTTTATTTAACACTTGTTTCATATTGTGAAAAATCGAAAATTTTTGAAGGGGTATGCCTTAAAAAATTTGCGAAAAAATGAATTTTGGGCTAGGGGTCTGGAATTTTTTCTACTTCTTCCTCGATGCAAAAAAACATTCCCCACCAAGTTTCAGCCCCGGAAAAGGTCGGGAAGTCATGAAAACATAGGGAAAACCATCAAAACTAAATATTCAAGATCGGTTTTCCACGTGTTTTAGGTAGAATTCTGGCATTTCCCCCACAACAATTATGTTTTTTATCCGTTTTGAGACACGGACAATCGAAAAATCAAGCGTTCGTTCCAGTCCCAGAACCTTCGAAAAATCGAAAATTTTTGAAGGGGTATGCCTTAAAAAATTTGCGAAAAAATGAATTTTGAGCTAGGGCTCTGGAATTTTTTCTACTTTCTCCTCGATGCAAAAAAACACTTTCTACAAAGTTTCAGCCCCGGGAAAGGTCGGGAAGATAAAAAAACAAGAGGAAAACCATCGAAATGAAATATTCCAGATCGGTTTTCCACTTGTTTTAGGTAGAATTCCAGCATTTCCCCCACAACATTTATGTTTTTTATCCGTTTTGAGACACGAGGAATCGAAAAATCAAGCGTTCGTCCCGGTCCCAGAACCTTCGAAAAATCGAAAATTTTTGAAGGGGTATGCCTTAAAAAATTTGCGAAAAAATGAATTTTGAGCTAGGGCTCTGAAATTTTTACAACTTCTTCCTCGATGCAAAAAAACATTCCCCGCCAAATTTCAGCCCCGGAAAAGGTCGGGAAGTATGAAAAACATGGGCAAAACCATCAAAATGAAATATTCCAGATCGGTTTTCCACATGTTTTAGGTAGAATTCCGGCATTTCCCCCACAAGTTTCATGTTTTCTATCCGTTTTGAGACATAAACAATCGAAAAATCAAGCGTTCGTCCCGGTCCCAGAACCTTCGAAAAATCGAAAATTTTTGAAGGGGTATGCCTTAAAAAATTTGCGAAAAAATGAATTTTGAGCTAGGGGCCTGGAATTTTTTCTACTTTCTCCTCGATGCAAAAAAACATTCCCCACCAAGTTTCAGCCCCGGAGAAGGTCGGGAAGTCATGAAAACATATGAAAAACCGTTGAAATGAAATATTCAAGATCGGTTTTCCACGTGTTTTAGGTAGAATTCCGGCATTTCCCCCACAACATTTATGTTTTTTATCCGTTTTGAGACACGAGCAATCGAAAAATCAAGCGTTCGTTCCAGTCCCAGAACCTTCGAAAAATCGAAAATTTTTGAAGGGGTATGCCTTAAAAAATTTGCGAAAAAATGAATTTTCAGCTAGGGGCCTGGAATTTTTTCTACTTTTTCCTCGATGCAAAAAAACATTCCCTGCCAAGTTTCAGCCCGGGGAAAGGTCGGGAAGTCATGAAAACATCATAAAAACCATCGAAACTAAATATTCAAGATCGGTTTTCGACATGTTTTAGGCAGAATTCCGGCATTTCTCCCACTAAGTTCGTGTTTTTTTTCCGTTTTGAGACACGGACAATCGAAAAATCAAGCGTTCGTTCCAGTCCCAGAACCTTCGAAAAATCGAAAATTTTTGAAGGGGTATGCCTTAAAAAATTTGCGAAAAAATGAATTTTGAGCTAGGGCTCTGAAATTTTTACAACTTCTTCCTCGATGCAAAAAAACATTCCCCGCCAAATTTCAGCCCCGGAAAAGGTCGGGAAGTATGAAAAACATGGGCAAAACCATCAAAATGAAATATTCCAGATCGGTTTTCCACATGTTTTAGGTAGAATTCCGGCATTTCCCCCACAAGTTTCATGTTTTCTATCCGTTTTGAGACATAAACAATCGAAAAATCAAGCGTTCGTCCCGGTCCCAGAACCTTCGAAAAATCGAAAATTTTTGAAGGGGTATGCCTTAAAAAATTTGCGAAAAAATGAATTTTGAGCTAGGGCTTTGGAATTTTTACCACTTCTTCCTTGATGCAAAAAAACATTCGCCACCAAATTTCAGCCCCGGCAAAGGTCGGGAAGTATGAAAAACATGGGAAATACCGTCAGAATTAGATGAAATCAATGATTGAGAAGGCTGTTTCCAAGTGTTTTGGGTACAATTCCGGCATTTCTCCCACGGGTTTCATATTTTTTATCCATTTTGAGACTTAAGCAATCGAAATACCAAGCGTTCGTGGCGGTCTCAGAACCTTTGTAAAAACCTGGGGAAAAAATAACGAGGGAGGCAAGGTACGAGGATGAAGGCTAACCATTCCAGAGAGATAAGACATGACACGCCCTAAAAGTGATACACCCAGTGAGTTACGGGGAAAGTGGAGGCGTTCACGTTAAGACACGTGTGCATTGGCACATGGATATGCTGGTGTTATAAAACATTTATTTCTATAGTGTCTTTCAAACGAAATTGTTCGAATTGTACTTATTCAACCGACAAACTACTTTAGTACGAATATCCATAATAAATAAGGTGTAGTAAAAATTATAATTATCCTGCTTTTTGTTATTTATCATAAAAATGATTGGTATCGTATTGTTTGAGTGACCGGAAACTTTGCGACTAACTGTATGCGCTGCCTAAGACCGCAGGATATCCTTGACTTTACGTAAGCGTCGAACTCTTCCACTATTTGCTGGGTTTCTTTTCGCCATGCCTATTTGTCTTTCCCCGGCGAAGGTTGCAAGATAAATCCGTTGTGCAACGATTTTTCGCATTGCGGCTTCTGCTCTTGCCAATGAACCAACGCTCACGCATCTGGCAGTGCTTGTTACAAGCGCATGTATCTGGGCATTTCCGGTGGAAGACGTTGCTGTGAAATCGGCAGGTCGAAGGAGTCAGTTTCAGGTGTCGTAAAATCGCAGGAGTATGGGACTTTCGCCTGGAAAGGCATCGATTGCCGACAGGCTGTTTTTATGGCGAATTTAAATCATACTGTTTGTAAAAGTAGCGGTTCGCACCACGCCCACTACCAATCAGTGATCAAGTGCGAGAGACATTGTTTTTTAAAGCGCGATATAAAAAAACAGTGCTCGCAAACCACTGAAACATATTATTACAAGATAAACCATATATTCCCTCATTCAAAACCTAGCATTTCCATATGTTTTATTATCAAATTCAAATATTAGTTCATTTCACGATCCCAAACAACAAGAGCTTATTTTCCCGGCAATGGCTTTCTCGCGATAGTTGACAGCCCCGAAGCGAGTCTTCCTCGAGGCAGCGAGTGTTCCGTGGAAATGGTCTCGAGAAAGAAATGCGGAAGAAAGGAGGCTCTCTCGCAAGCACGCCTGGCGTCCGAGTATGTACACACACCTAACGAGCGTGGAGTCAAGATAGCCGTCCGCTAATTTCTCCGGAGTCTCACAAAACTCCACCACCACCACCACCACTAGCAGAGAGAGAGAGCAGGGAGAGCAGCAGCAGCACCACCCTCGGGCGGGTGATTCCGGCTAGTGTAAAGGCGCGTTGCCGGCTCGAAAGAGTCCTCTGGCGTGCGAGTCTGAAAATAGGGTTGGCTGGCGGGGAGGTGGTTGACGGAGAAGAGGGTGGCGTCGTCGTGCGCTTCGGCGCGAGGGTCAATGGACTCGTCGGATGAATCCGGCCGGGCCGCTGGACACGCGCAAATGACGTTGCTGATGGATCTTCTCGATATAACGGCCCAGAAAGCGATCCCGGGGGTTGCGTGATTGATGAGAGTTTCGCTTACGAAACCACAAGGCAAACCCCCCCTTGCGACCCCCTTGCGCCCCCACCTTCTATACCTCGATCGTCAGTCGTGCTGACCTCGATATCTCGATCGCCCCTACCGCTCGATCCTATCTCTTCCACGCGACCTAACCTTCCTTTTTATTTCTTCCTCTTTATTTCTTAAACCCCCTGCCATCCCCCTTCTTGACCCCCCCCCCCCCCCCTATGAACTGTCCCTCCCTCCACTGGTGATGCCTCCTCGCATTCCTCCCTGGCGAAACCTCACTCTTCCTTCTGTTTACCTTCCTGGTTCGCGCAATGTCATCGACTACTCCCTTCACTTCCTAGTTCTTCCTCGCTTGGATCATCGTCCGTCAGTTGCTTACAATTCGTTTTATTTAAATTATTTTTCTGTCACACTTTACTTTTGTACGTTTTTCTTTATGTTGTTTATGGTGTTTTAGTGGATGTCATTCATTTTATTTGTATTATTCCAAAAGATGTAATAACGCCAATGATTATTAATGTATTAAAAGTACAATCCATCATCTTCCTTTTTATTTCTTAAACCCTAACACTTCCCATCACCGGGAATGAACTGTCATCCCCCTTTTACTGATGGTCCATCACATTCCCCATTGGCAAAACGCTACTGTTCCTTCTGTTTACCTTCCCGGTTCGCGCAATGTCATCGACTAACTCTGCCCTCCCCTCCCCTCCCCACCCCTCCCCCGCCACTCTTTCCGGCCCTTCCATCCACGCCAGGTCGTCTGCCATTTGCTCGGCGCCGGACTTATTGGTTCTCGCCGGCTGAATTTCCGCCGTGACATCTGGGATTGCCTCTCGCGGTTTTCTCCCAGTCGGAGTGCTGGTGGGGGACGGAAGAAGGGCCGATTACAGTGATTAATTGTTGCGAAGTTATAAGATCGCTTGATGGAATGAGTTTTCCACTCGGTTGATCATTGTTGTTATAAATAAGTGTAATAGGTTCATCCGAACGTATGATTAACGATTGTTTAATAATTGGCATGCTTGCGAAGTTAATACAAAATTTGTATTGGGCTGTTTATAATCTATATTTGCATAAACAAGCACTATTCATGACAATTCGTTCAAAGGGGAAGTATTAGAAATGACCGAACTTTCGGTGTACGAGTCAATTAGTCGAAGCAGTCCTATCCTAGAATTATCGCAGTTTCCCAGATTAGAAGTGCCATTAGCGAAAGTTTTCCCAAAAGGGCAGTCGAAAAAGGAGCTTCCGGTGTGGAGAGGGGTGGGGGCTGGTAATCGCGTTAAGCGCGGGAGTTCCGTCATAAAGTGGAATAACTCGGTAAGGAAGCCAGGAAGAATCGCTTAGCCTTAGACCTTTTTCCTCGGGCTCGCACACTCCGCTCGCTGCCAGGTAATTAGAGATGCGTCACTACCGGGGGAACTTTTGAAAGGCCATTATAATTCGGCGCGAAGATGCCGGCGAAAGGTAATGCGATAGAGAGGTAATAAAAGTTTGGCCAATGGTAGACAATGGGTCTGGACTATTAGCGGGCGCCGCGCCGGCCGCCGCCGCCGTCGCCGCCGGCCTGAAAAACTGGTAAACAGGATAACGGCACTGCTGCCGTGGAAACAATGCGGAAGAGGAGTTAATTAACTCTTGATTCACTTTTAATAGGATATACGCACACCCGGAAATCGCCCAGTGAATAGTCCCTCCAAGCCCGAGTCTACTTACGCTCGGAATAAATTAAATAATTATCTCAGTCAAGGTCGAGCAATCGCAAACTATCAACGAATCTAATGAAACTCGGAGAAACGCTTAAGTATATTTTACCAGTCGAGTTGACCTGCTTTGTGATTTCTCCTTGAAAGAAATAATCGTAGGAAGGCAAGAAGTTTGTCCATCGGCTATGAAATCGAATGGGGCAAACTACTTCGTTGGAAAGAAGTTCGAGGGTCACCCGGAAGAAAGTCGAGATGGCAAGACAATGGCGAAAGAAGCGGAAAAATAGATTGCTTCGTCGTCTACGAAGATGGACGGAAATACAATTAAAAGCTTCGGGAGTAATTTCAGATGACGACGAGGAAAAAACGGTCGCTTGGGTTTCTATGTGGAAGAAGTCCTTCGAAGGACAAGGGACAGAAAGACGATTATGTGGGAAAAATGCAGCGTGGCAAAGGAAGATGATATTTCGGAAACTAGTAGAAGCCTGAACGCTTAATTGGTCTTTGATTCGATGAAACAGTTCGATTCACGGTTCACTGAATGGAAATTCAATCAACGGAGAGACAGGACCGCCCAGAAATGCTAGAAGAAACAAGCTCTCTGCTCGGAGCGCCATGATTCCACCGATTCCAGCTGTTATGCTAGATGCAAACGGTTTCTTACATTCATTTTAATGCAGAAAACAAAAAATAACCGGACATTTAGTCGATTTTTCCTGTTTAGTTTACCACTCGTTATTGACCTTGATGCACCCATTCGATCTGAATCATTAAACAAGTGATTACAGTGTTATTATCACAGGCATCGTCCGATGTTCGCAGAAGCAGGATTAAGACATTTTTAAGATAAGATTACGAAAGAAATAACAAATAATAATACAAGAGCATAATGCTTCAAGAAACGACGATTTCAAATTCTTCAAACCTCAGTTTTATTCTCCTCAATGGCAGAAATGTATGCTTTATAAGTTTATCGGAATATCGATGCAATATCGAAAACAGATTTGCGGTTTCACGCTCGGTTTCGCAAAATCGCCTTGAACTTTTTATAACGGCGAGCGTAAGAAGTTACGTGGAATGTTTCCGCCTGTGTATGTTAAGGTCGCCGTTAGCCAGGGATTTTATTAGCTAGTGTGCTCAAGTCATTGACCCAAATCGGCGACTTGAAATGAAATAGAGCGCGGACTGCCAGCAGGAGCAGGGTCATCGGTCACACGGATTATTACGTTCCGTGACTAATTCGATCACCTATCGGATTTTCTTCGCCCTCCAATTCCAGCTTCCAATTCAGCTCGGTCCACCTTCCGCAAGGAAAATCCAATATTTAATTTGTACGCCCGATGCTTGCGGTGATCCAAGTGACATCTTCGCGTTACTCGAATATTATATCGCGTCGACCAGCCTATTTTTTCGGCGAGTCAGTAAACACGTCCATTTAAGAGGTGCCTCTTTGTTTTAATTTATTAATTTCTATGTAAAAGGATCATGAGCATCATCTAGCATTCTGTGCAATTAATAACACCACTAATAGGTAGCAATGAATAAAATTATTACTGGGTTAAATGTCTGTCATAATTTCGCAAAGCACTTATTTCTACCGGAATCAAATTATTATAGGATTAGTAGCTAATTGGTAATAAAGGATTCTATTGTTAACAAGGGTTTCAAGAGGCTGAAGAAAGTTCTGCACAGCCACCCCATGGCAACATAGGAGAACTAAATCAATATAGCGTACACCTTGCCATTAAGGGGTTCGTGACTATAATTACTGCGGTAAATAATTTACTGCCGCTTTATCCCGCGCACTGATCGGACAGCCCTGATCACTGTGTGCTCTTACGCTAATATTACTATTCCCTGCTTCCGGGTTGGGCTTAAAAATAACGCGGCACTGCCCTCGAGAATTGATGATACATGCCCACGTTCCTGATAAATCTTATCGACATGTGCGAGTATCATACTTGTGACCCTCAGCTTTTTCACCGAGGTCGCCTTCAAGCAAAGTCATTTCCATTTTGTTATACTTCGTTTAAGATATTTAAATTACTATTTACAGTGATTTATAATACGAAAGAGAGCGGAAATTTTGCTCTAGCTGGAAATCGAGACAGTTTTAGACAACCGAAAGCAATGGGGCGCATAAATTCGCAGTATTGCTCGCATTAAATTCTACATTTCTGCGGCGCGCATTCAATTTCACGCCTTTCATTACGCGCCGCGTAGTAAAATCCAGTTATGCAGTTGATTGGCGCCGCTCTCTCCCTCCACTGACGAGCGCCTTATATGCAATTTCATTTAAACTTTAATGCGAGCTTGCGTGATCAAAGTACATTGGTCGTCCTACTTGCTGAAATCAAGTACCGATATCCGATTATTATCTGGCAGCGTGTAATTGTCTATTTTCAGCGCTGCCTTCGAAAATCGATTTTCCACTCCTCGGTTACTTTAATCCGATATATCGTGCGGGGACGAAGACTGCGCTTGTTCAGGAAAAGCACTCTGTTTTTTCTCTTATAAATTATATCGTGCTTCAACTATTCTTCACGAATTTAAATATATTCAATCATATCAATTATAATTAATCGTCCTTCCAATACAGGATATATTTCATAATTTTCTGGAGTGTATAAAAATGTCTAAAAGGATCTGAAAGGGTTACAAAGTATGATTGACGCGACACACATGAGAAATCCATTGAAGATTCGCATTCCCAGCGACCGCAATCAGTTCCACAAAGGATCGGCAAGCGTTTCGAGTGATATTTAAGGGAAGTCTCTGTGGGGCTTTGACGCGACAAGTTCCGCCACGTAATTTCATATTCTCGAGGTGTCGCGGAAGACAAATCGATTTGCGCCCTTGCCTCCCCCTGCAATCGAGAGGTCGAATGCCCGGGTGAAAGTCACGGCTCAATTTATTCCCAACAGAAGAGTTTCGCGCGCGCGCGCGCGCACCCACCAAACCGCAGAATGTCTTCGCGCGCCGCCCTGGAAAACCGCAACTCCTGAAAAGGGCTTGAAATGTCCTTGCGTGACTGCGCCGTGCGGCGAAATCTCAACAGTTATGTAAGTTCCGTATTCCGGGATTGGACTTTAACCCACAAAGTTGTAAAACTTCGAGCATACTTGTACATATTTATCTTTGCGATTTTTATTCTGCTTCCACAGCGAAAATACTTCATAACATTAATTGTACTTGTGGCCTTTTAATGACAAAGGAATCCTTTCCTCTCGAACTGGATCATTGATCCCCCAAGGGTAAGTCGGATCCGCGTCATTGCTGGATATTAGTCCGGAGACGTGGCGAAGTTCGAAGGTCGTGTTATCGAGAGGGTTGAAGTGGTGGCTTGCCGCTCGATTTTCAATGCAAAATGCGACCTTGATAGCTTTCAAGTGCAAGGCCAAGGAAAGGTTCGCCTGTCGACTAGGCGATTGCGCTAGTGTTGAACTCGAGTATATGTACATGTCGTTCATTCGTCTGCCCGGTGCTTTCATCCACTCGCACTCCTTTTACCCTCGGCCACCACCCCCGTTTCGCCACCGCCCACCCTTTCACCCCCTTTTTTTATTCTTTTGACGTAAGCCTTTTGTCCCCCCGCTGCTGCCGGGGCTGCAGGATATTTGCGGAGCTTTGTTTCGTCGAGGACGGAAAGAGAGAGCGGCTTGAATATACACGTCGCTAATGGCGCGCGGCCGACGCTCAGGACACGAACACAAAGGACGGCGGCGCGCGTTTGCTCCTTCCGCCCCGATGCCGACAAATGTTTATTTATAATTTGACCGTGGTCAAGAAAGCAGGAGGAATCGCGGCCGCTCGAGAAAAAAGCGATCTACACGACCGCTTGCTTGTGATAGTGTAAGAGGGGAGGTAGTCCTCATGCAGATTCCAGATATGTATGAGATCGTGTCGATATTAGAGTTGCAAATATATTCCCTCTCTAGGTTCACCACTTCCCGTTAATTGATTTGCTAATTGCGACTCTCTTATAATAAGTAAAATCCGCTGCAATTTATTTAAAATAATTATCTATGCAGATCGGTGGTATTTGCATTAGTGAGTCACGGATTCACTTCTACCTGTAATTATTTCCGTCCGCTTGGAAGTCGGGAATAAGTTTGCCTTGATCGATCGAAGATATTGATTATAGGCGATCGGTGAAAACTTGATTAGAGTAATATTTGGCGCGGTCAAGAGGTAATCGTGAGAGTAAATTGGGCGGCTATCATGAAATGGACAGGCGGATGCGAGCGGCGCGGCGGCGCGGCGTGATAGCTTCGCCGGGCGGTATTGTCGGAAGTGCAAAGGTAAACTGGAATTGTTAATCTTTGCCCGCTGCTGATCTGATGCGGCGGTGCAATGTTGCAGGTCACTGCAATGCGGCTAGCGGTGGTGGCAGTCGGTCAATAGGCAACCGGCCAACTCCGCTCTGAAATCTAAATAAGCCCTTGTGCCATTTCACAGCCGCTCTCTCGCCCGGTCACCTCGGAATATATTATTTCTAAAAACACCTTCGTCCCTAACCGTTAGAATCTCATCAAGCGAGGCTTGATCAGCCTTCGGTTGCATGCGACTCAACGCCTAGCAGATTTCTTCAAATTCATATCAGTTTCCCTCCTCGAAGCCACAAGTTATATTCAGTGTTTTAAATATACACTATTGAAGTAATTCATTTATATAAATCACACGCGCAATGTATTTCATTTAGAACTTATGCAAGTATCAACTTATAAGTTAAGTAAATTAATTGTTGGATTATATAATTGATATAAATGATTTGAAGAATGAAAGGTGTATAAAAGTGGAATTATATTACTTTCTAATATGCACCATTTTTCCAATATCAAATTTCAAGGACATATCAAATAATGCCTTATATTATTCACCTTGACTTTGAGTTTTTTAATTTAAACGCAAGAGTGTCAGGGATGGTGCAACTACTTTAATTAATATTATAATTAACGCAATTAGGATGGGAGCGTTCGCGAATTCATTTTAACGTCTTGCGCTTTAATTATGCTTCATATTTCCTGCTCATAAATACCGAGTAGGTGTGAACACACATGCGCATCACGAATTCTCTTTGATTTCTCTCCGGGAATCTCCCAAAGAGGGCAGCATATAACTGCTTCTGTTGGTCGATCGTTTCGAAGGTTTGCTCGGTCGGTACTCTGAGCAATGATTTTGCGTGCGCCAGTACGAATACGTTTTACCAGTAAATCATTATGAAATGACACAACTATCACATTGAGCAAATTAAGAAAATATTATGATTTTTTTTATCAATCATGCTTATTTCATAACTCAAAAAATGCATCAAATGCGAATATTTCACTACGACAAAGTGTTGATCGTAGAATTGTATCATTTTCTTCTCTTGCATTTGTTTTATTATTACGACAGAAAAATGTGAATGTATTCCCTTCATTTTTTACCAATCGTACCAGCTGATAATTTGTCATTTATCAATGTTTTATATGAATAAAATTTAATATCACCAATTCTCCAATTGACACGACTTAGAAAATTGAAAGCGAGGGTAGCGTGGGGCAAAGTCGACTTGCAATTGGCTCCGCAGGGCAACCTTGCAGAAGCAAGTGTCTCGCGCCGCACCCTTGAAAAGGACACTCGAGAATTTCGTCACAAACATTCATTTTCAGGCTGGTAAAATTGGCCGAGAATAGCCGAGTGGTCTTCTCTCGTTGCAGCTAGTCGAGTGGGCCGCCTTTTGCACCGCATATATCACCGTTCGCCGACGATAGAAGTGGCGCGCGGGCAGCTATATGCATATCGCAGTTTTCAAGCCAAGGTTTTCTCTCTTGAAATATGCAGGGAGTGACCTTTCGGAGATTCCCCGAGACTTTACTGAGATTAGACTGCGACCGCGCCACAGCATTAGGAGAGCGGTGTGTCAAGCAAAATTCTACACGAGTGCTGTCGCTGACGATCGATGCTCTTTCTAGTATTTTATTATTCCCCGCTCATCAACTTCTTCCTGAACATCGCTCCACTCTTGCTACTTTGTGTATTAAATTATTTTGATTGAAATATTTGCACGAAAATAAAATAGAAATATAAAGTACGTGAAAATGGTACTAAAGACAGTTATATTTGGAAGGATCAAGATGAATAAACATACTTTTATATTATGTCTGGCGAATTGCGTACAGAATGATGTAAATTCTATTCTCGCACCGAATATACCTTATCACCGACGGCATTAACTCTCACATCATTTCTTATCGGACATTAACATCCACCTTGAGATCATTATCTACCAATCAGTTCGCGGCATGCGTGCCATTAAAACGATTCTCTCCTCACGCGTCTCGATTTGGTAGACATTCAAAATTGTCTCAAATAAAATTCTACCTCATTCATCCTAGTAATAGAAGTGGAAACACTTCGTCGAGATTACCAACACTCGAGTGTCGAAGGAATCTTTTCGGTGGGCGTTGGAGGCTAAAAAAAGGGGGATCTAATAAAGCGTGGTTGAGTGGCGAAAGAGCGGGAGCGGTCTAAGTTTTCTCATATCGAGTGTGCGATCGATAGGAAGGCAGCGCGGCCGGCGCATCTTTGAGTTCTCACATAATCTCGGGCAATAGCTGGCGGGGCTATCTGGATGGCGCCACCTCGTAACAGGGCGAACCGGCGACCCCAATTCCTGATTTTCTCTTGCGCGCACCGTGAAAGAAGAAAGAAGAAAGAGCAACCACCCTTGAAGAGGGTCGGGTGGTTGTAGGTTGGACGTAGGATCGCTTCATCATCCGGTAACCGAGGAAGGAAGCCTTCTGGTCACCCTCGATCGATACAAGTATCGCAACGCAGACGAATAATGGGCCGAAAGTTTTTTCCCACCCCCCGTCGACACCCTGCGGCTTTTCCTCCTCCTCGCCATGATTTAATAATACCCCGTCGAGAGAACCACCCTCCTGATACCTGATTCCTGGTTACGCAACGCCGGACAATCATCTTGTGAAAAGAGAGCCATGCTTTGCCACAAAAACACCCTGTCACCCGGCGCGAATTATGGCGATAGTTATGTTTCCATCACTTTTATTCGCCACCAATTTCTTGGCGAAATCACTCGCCAAAGTAAATGGAGTGTTACTCGAATAGGGTGGAAACTTTTACTGTAAGTCGTATCATTCTTTCGAACGTCTAATATGAATGTACGAGTTGAAAGCATTGGGATCATAAATAACTTAGCATGGAAAAATAGTAAATAATGCTAGTCTAGTTTAGTGATATTGCTCAATATCGTAGGATTTATATAACAAACATTCTATTACGCGAGACAATCGTAAGTAACAAGATCTGCTCCAGCGTTTCACTTTTTTCATTAATTCGAGCACAAGCGGCGATATGCGCGAGTGCAAATGAAATTCATAGGGGATCAGGTCGGCCGCGAAGAAAGCCGAGATAAGCTCATTTAGCCGGGCACATGGCGGGCGTCCTCCCCCATTTAAGCATTCTGGGGAGTCGCTTTGAAAAGTGGGCGTCCCATATTCCAAAGCCGAGGCGAGGAGTGCGCGCGTAGCCAGGAAAACAGCTCGCAAAATTGAATTGAATCGCGGCGAGTACTCACCGCGCGGATAAAAGGATCCGCTCGTGGATATTTCTGTCGGTCAAGGAGGGCGCGTGTGTGCTTCGGCGAAGAAGGCCGCCCATTAAAAAGGTAAGTCTCGAGGAATATCGCGCGAGTGCGTGAAATTAATCGCTCCGCTCTCCCAAAGCCCGCTTCACAACCGCCGCCTGTTTACATGTACAACAGGCTCCCTCTATTCACTCACTTTGCGAATTATGCAAGCTGCACCCAAATGAATGGCCTCTCGCTTAAGATGTCTTCTCACTCGAGCAACAAAGTCGTACTTTTTGTTTATCACTGTTGTTGGTATTTTTTTTATAAATATCGACGTATCTTCGTTAGGAATTATAATATTTAATATAATAATAATATCTTAAAATTTTAAATAGATCATGTTAATAACAAGCTAACATTAAAGTTAAAAATTGTTATATTATAATGTTAATAAAAAGTGCAATTATTACAGTACGAAATAAGTCTGAACACTTTTAGATTTTCATGATAAAAGAGTCATCGTTCCAGTTCAGGCATGTACGTATGCACGTGCATCTCCCCGCTGTGTTTACCCCATTCTCGAAGGGTTTGTGCCGGGCTAAGGGGTGTGTGAGCGGCGGGAGAAGACGATTCAGTGAAACCCTAGATGGCTCAAGTGCGAGTGATTCCCGTTAAAATCACCCTTCGCGAGAATCACCGGTGTTAGTAACCGATTACTCGACACTCGTAGCAATGGAATATGGGTCAACCAATGCATTCACATCTGGCTCGAATAAGTACGAACGACTTAAAGTTTAAAGTATGGATAAGTTTTGTGAGAGTACTTATTTTCTACTGATAGAAATGATGTGTTTTAAATTTCCTCTGATTTGAAATAATAGAAATCCTGTTCAAAAATACTTTTGTCAGGATTTTAAAAAATGTTACCGTAATAAAAAATAGTATTATTTAATACATTTATCGTTAAGTATTGTAATAACTGGTCAAGTACGTTTTTAATTCTACTGTTCAAGTTTTATACTAAATTGAAACTTACTGCACTTTATGGTTTAGCAACAATTTGATGGCAGAGCTCAGCTTTGAATATTTTGTGCAACAGGACGTATTAATTTCAAAGAAATGTCCGTTCGGAATTGCGCGAAGCCTGCATGCTACGTTGAACTGCTCGTGCCAGTAAATCCGCTTTGATTTTAGAATTGGTGCGGTTCTCGCTCTCGTTCGATGCGCTGATTAGTTCTACGCGCCGCGGGGCGAAATTTCGCGTGCATTTCTGCGATAATTCCGCTCCGGGCGAACAATGGCGTGACGTAAATCACGAGAATTTCAGCGCACGTCAAACTTGAAACAATCGCAACTGAGCTGCATTGAGTTTTGTAAGGCGAAAGAAGCTTCCAGAAATTATCAGTGGAACGTTCAACGCATTTAACTGCTCTGAGGTTGAATTTATACCAAATTACTGGCCGACTGTTTCCTGAACAATTATAACTAATTAGTTGTAACGAAATTCTGTACTGCTGCGCTGTTTATCCGGAATGGAGATAATTATCATTCCAGGAAGATTCTAGCCTATGACTCACGGAAAATGAAGTAATGTTCGTTCGCTTATTGAGGTCGCATGTGTACGCGCTTTAGCTGATTATGTATGCAACAGTAAATAAGTATGTCAATGTTTCTTTGCCTCTTCTCTACTCTCTGCTATTGAACTTCTTATCCGTCGCCATGATCCCTCCACTAATGACTATCGCGCGAGAACAAAACAAACTTTAAATCCCAAGCTGATTTCTTAGTTTTAATTAAGATAATGGCCAGCTCTTCCACTGTATTGTAAGATCATCCGAATATTTTGCCGATTTTAAGGTCACTTTGTACGAGAAGATAAGATCAGTGTCTACAAGGAATTCCGTCTCTCTACGATGTAAAAGGCGAGAAACGAGCTTTGCACTCGCAGTGAAGGAGCGCGCGGGCTTTACTGAAGTTTCCTGAAATGAAGTTAGGTTAGGAAGGTTCGCTTTGTGGGCAGAGCAGTGTCAGTTTGAAGAAGAACCGAGCGAGGAAGCGGCGAGTGCATCGGTGCCGAGGTTACACGCGGATTTTTCCTCGAGACTTGACCCATTTAGTAGTGCAGTTTAAAAGTGTCATGCTGACACTCGCCAAGATGGCGTCCACTCAGCGGTGGCGCAGAGCTTACAATGGTCCCGCGAGAGCTTTTTGTTCTAGAATAAAGAGCCGCCTCGCACTGGGATCCTACGGCATCCGTCGACACCCTCAACCTTATTTCTCACTCGGCTTTCACCGCTCCAGCGATTTTTGTTAGCAATCCGCCCTCGCCGCCCTTTTAACCGCTTAACTCTCACAGAGTACTTCCGACTTTCCAAAGATTTCACCTGCGAGCACTATCGAAAACCAGTCTCACTCTAATTGGTTACTCATCTTATACTAGAAATCACCACTCGATGTATAAATTTATTGGACTTGTAATGTTTGCATCGCAAACTGAAGAATAAAGGAAATATTGAAATCTTAGAACTACCGATCGATCTTTTAGATAGAAATACCAGAGTTAATGATCACGAACAATACCAGGAATAATAAGAATGGCGCGGTAAAGGAATACAGGAAGATTGACATAAGCTAACAAGGAAAAGCAGCGTTCATTACTGCGGAGAGACGGCAGGACTCGATTCTCGGCGTGACGAATATTCTTCCCGGCATCTTTTCACGGAGATTGTTATCCAAGACGAGGAGAAGTTGCCGATCGGGGGTGAGGGGGGGGGAGGAGCGGGCGATTTTAATTGCATGCATAAGAGCGGGTGTCTGATGGCCGGTGGCGAGAAGAAAAGGCCGACAAGCCCGCCTTACCACAGGCAAATGATAATTACGCGATACAATGAAGTCGCCGGTCTACCAAGGTGTCACTGTCTCTTCCCCTAACCTCTCTCCTTTTCTCGGCAGCGCCCTCTCGCCAAGTCTATCGGCTCCTTCGTCTTCCAAGCTGTCCCTTCCACTCAATGCTGAACCCTTGGCAACACCCGCGCAAGACTGGTAACGAGACTATCGCCGAATAATAATAAGCACTGCCTTAAAAAGGTGGCACAGCTATAATGGGAGAAACCACCTCCATTAACGGAGACAAATAAGGCCGGATGAAATAAGTGCGAGCCCCGTCAGAATCCCCTCAGGAACTGATATGAAAGGGATCGATAACAAGGACTTCTTTATCGCTTTCTCACTGTGTCGTTGACATCTCGACAATCACTCTTGTTTTTCTTTCCCCAGCGCTGGTCAAGAACAGTTATTCGTTGAAATTGATTGAACCTCCGCGCTCCGGCTGATTCGCTTTATTCTGGTATTATTCTGACTTTTACTAGAGAATTTTTCGCCCGCACTGAATTGTACATACAGCTCGCGCGTTTTCTACTCGTGAGGAATAATATTTCATAAAATACGCCCGCTGCTCTTCGACTTTGCTTACACAAATAATAGTATTTTATACGTTTTTTCTGTAATTAAATGCTCCACTCGCTCGCGGCAATATTTCTCGGCCTCGTGAATGGTAAATTGATCCTGGGATATTTTGTTTGTGTTTTATTTTACTCCTGCGTCTGTCGAAATTGTTTCAAACTGTTCCCCCTGCTTTTCCGCGTTGCGAGTGCTCGTCAAAATTGTTGCTGCCTCTTGGCAAATGAGATGTAATTGCCGTTAAATATACGGTCGCATCGAGTACATCGTAAAATTCAATTAAGCTGTTATTTGCAAGCGAGTCGGCTAATAACAACAAATTAAACTGACCACTTGAAGGATCATCGAAGCGCTGGCTTCGCTTACCCAAGTAATTTTGCCCGCTGAATTTCGCGTGTAAATATAAGCAGGCATTAACCAATTTGTTCTTGTAGTATTTACTGCGCCGCGCGTATGCATATTGCGCGAAAACATTCCCCCTTTAAACCGGAATTCATGACTTTTTACGATTAAACTACTTCGAATACTTTATACCGTCGACGCACTTGGAAATAACGCACCAAACTTCGTACGAAAAAAGCATTAAAATCTGTATTTTAATAATTAATCTACGTTGGATATCCATGCTTTCAGACAAATGTCGAGATTCGCACGAATGTAATATATTCTACTTCGAAAATACTGAAAACACGAAAGAGTAAAAAGCATTGCTTTTAGTTTCTGTTTGACATGAACTAAATAATTCGGTTCCCCAAGGGTTAGCGAGGCGAGAAGTTCGTTAACTAGTATTAGCTAGACTGCGTGCGTGCGCATCCGCGTCGAACTCTTTATCCGGATGGAGTAGGCTCGAGGGTATTTCGAGACGATCTTGCGACAACGCTGGGGCTCTTGGGATAGTTGGGCATAGAGCTCATAGGGCTCGTTTGAAGTCTGAAGGCGCGTAGGGAGAAAGTCCATGGTTCCTGGACTAAGTAGGAAGGGCAGAGCCATGAAGCTTCAACCCTTCTTCCGTGTCGAAGGAGGATCCGGTGTGTTAGTGCGGTGCGCGCTTGTGTGTACGCTCTCACTGTGAGCGTGCCGGCGCGGCGCGCCGCCCAATGGCACCCTTGCCCTTGACTCAACACGACTCAACACGACTCAACGCGACTCGACTCGACTCGACTGGAGGCGCGAGAATGCTTGTCTGAGGGGGCCGCGCGACTCGCAGACAGCGTGGGCAGACGCAAAAAAGAAAGTGTGAGGGTTTCTGACAAAAGGGAGACTCACCAGTGCGACGCGTACACCAGCCATCTTCTCTTCACCGTCGCCCGCCGCCACCTGCCTCGCGCTCCTCTCCTACAGGTTGTTTTACTCATCGCGTACCGCTCCCTCCGCCCGCCAACAATCACGAAAAGCACTGATATATACTCCTGCCAGAGGAGAAACGAGAGGTGTCGCCTTTGATGACGCTTTTACCTTGTTCCCCGGTTAATTGGAATTGTCAGGATCGAATTAACGCCGCGACATTCGACTCTAGTTGAACTTTTCCGTATTTTATCCTTAAAAATTTGTACGATTCTATTCTTATAACTATATAAATCTCTATATATAACACTAAATTCGATATTCAAACAGGACTACTAAAAAATGCTCTGATGTTTATTTAATTAAACTAGTATGGAAAACTAGTGGTATCTCAGGGCCGGGAAGAATGGAAGGGCCTGTAGATTCACTAGCATAACTACAACTCTCTCTTCCTTCCGCGAGGACGGAGTAGACGCGTAGATTCTGCAGGTTGCGGATCGAGTGACTCCGGTCGGGGGTGAGGGGGGTTGTGGGGGGTTGTGGGGTGGGTTAGGCTGAGTAGAGAGAGAGTAGAGTGAGTAGAGTCCGGGCGCGTCAAGTGGAGGGTGTCGACAGGAGGGTTGCTGCTGGTGCAGCTACCACCAACGCATGCTAACGCTAAGTGCTCGGCTACTTGCCTCCGCCTACGTTAGTCTTCCGTGAATGATAGTTGCCTCATTCTCCACACATCCCACGCCTCATCGAATCATCATTGATCAACCCAATCTCTCTTGCAACCGCTCAACATTATTTGCTTTCGATTTACTACAGAAAGTTCGGGCAAAGTTCATGTTTGCCGTTGGTGGGAGAGTGTTCATAGGGATTTAAAAGTCGTGATATATAATTGGCAGAGTTGACTTACCTTTCAGATGCTCCGGGTTATCTGCCGCGCCAGCACGCATGATGTCACTGAGGTAATGTTCGAGAGTCCGCATACTGTCCAGGGGCGAATTTCCATTGGCTGTCATGCGATCCTGAAAGAGTAATGGAATTTCAAATTAATAGGTTTGTTGTAGAATAGAAATAGTAATTTAATATTATCCATGTTTCATAAGCCTTATAAGTTTATATTATATTCTGGTATGAATTATTTGATTCTATAAAAAGGAGCAATGGGGGCATGGCAAACGAGGACATGTAATATATGAGAATGTATTAGGAACTTTTGAAACACATGTTCGAAAGACCGACAGGCTGGTTTTCATTCTGGGAGAAAGGTGCGGCTGTGCCATAAATTCCGCGGCGCTTTAGATCCTTGTCGAAGAGTACTTCTCCTTTCAACCGGAAGCGTTGGTAACTCGCTGCCAGCCAGCATCCTCTGGACCCTTTTTCAGAGTAGGCGCG
This sequence comes from Ectemnius continuus, assembly GCA_910591665.1. Classification (NCBI taxonomy): domain Eukaryota; kingdom Metazoa; phylum Arthropoda; class Insecta; order Hymenoptera; family Crabronidae; genus Ectemnius; species Ectemnius continuus. The sequence continues at coordinate 5,297,374 of OU342867.1, forward strand.
CACAGCCGAAAAAAGGGGCCACGAGAGTTATATGGATGGAAGTAAATGGGCACAACGACCCTGCTGAATAAGAGCGCAGGCTTCCCTTTGACAGTGACCAATTGAGAAAAAGGTAGGGTGAAGCCACCGGTTTTCGGGCATTCGCCACTGATCGACTACTTTCGCAATTTCTCTCGCTCGGACAAATAGTTGCTCGACCACCCAATATCTTCGTGCAAAACTCTTCTTGCCAAGGGAAAATAAGTTCACGGAAAAGCAAGTATATTTGTATTCAAACCGAAGAGCAGTTGTTAGTAACAAAACTTGCGGGAGTTTGTAACTTTTAGTGGGAAATGGGAAAGAAGCCGAGTTGTTCCTGATAGTTAGAGGGAACAGTTTCTGGAAGTGGAAAGGAATGTCGAGCGGCACGTATGAATGCTTCTCCCCACCACAGTTAACTGATCGTCCGACCATACCTTATCCTTTACTACTGCCGGACACGAATCCCGTCGCATGCCTGACTAAACTTTCCTACACTACTGACAGCCGACATGTATCCGCTCTACACTTCTTTCAAATACAATACAAACTATTTAACAATACTAACTTCTTGAAAAGAACAGTCCATTGATAATAAAACGAATGTATTATTTTTAGTCATTAAAGACTTGCTATTTTAATGAAACGTTAAATCTAAATTTTACCAATAAAACGATTCCGATTGCTACAAAATCATGCGAGCTTCATGGCAATCAAATGCTTGCAGTACGAGTTAAAAATATAGGACAGATTCCAGAGATTGCACTGCGTTCGTAACAACGCTGTCACTGTTCAAAGATTGCACACGTTTTAATTGCTCGGGCTGGACGGGCCGACACCTTTCTATTTTTACACGCGCGTCGCACACGCTCTTGTCCTTTGAAAGCGAGCGCGCTGCTGCGGAAAGAAAGAGCGCGAACAATCAATACGTGTGTGTGTGTGTGTGTGTGTGCGCGCGCGCGCGCGAGCGCGAGAAAGGCTGGCAGTGGCGAAAAAATGCGAAACAATTGACGAACTAGGAGGTAACTGAGTGCCGGCGTCCTTCGGCCGGAAATGAGTGCTCGCCGACTGGCATTCATTCTCGCATCTCAATTTTCCGCGAACCCGCCGCACACATGCTCCCTTTTCCAGCTTGCCAGCGAAATTATGACCGTGACACTTATTTGGTCAGTGTTGAGTGAAGGCAAGAATGTGCACCGAATGAAAAAGTTGACGGGCCAGAAAAGAATTGCACTTGCCGCGGAGAGTTGAACATTTCAGAGAAATGCGAGCCGCGGGATTGCATACTTATTTATTCACAGTAAAAAAACAACTCTCTTGCGACATGGTAAATGCAACCCGGCTTGTTGCACGTTGAAAGAAAAGCAAAGGAAAATGCAAACACTTGTTATACTATTCAAATATAAATTTGAAAAAAATACAAGCTCCGCATAACGTATCCTCTCAAAAATTACGGATTCAGAACAAAAGACTCGACTCGATGGTATTCGTAAAGGACATTTCCTTGATCCTAGTGCGAGGTAGACAGAAGGAGTCTCCTATCCCATCATTTCCAGCCCCCATACGGTGCTGGTTCATCCAAAGAGATAACGCGCGCGTACACCATCTCCGCACGTCAGGATCATTTGCGCGGAGTGTACCTCCCCTTTGTCTCCCTTTCACGACTTTTGTCAGCGAGTGGAAGCGCAAGGCCGTCTAAAAGTGCCCATCTTCCCTGCCGGAGGTGCAAAAGGTGGCCCCACCTTCGCCGAGGCCCATCGTCTGCGAGGCCCCCTAGGCGTGCCCCTTTCCACGTCCTCGTCCACTTCAACGCCCAAACCCCCCTGCTCGCTCCGGATCCGATCCGACCGAGAGGGAGCAGAGGGTTTCATACCAACCCCAACCTACTTCCCCTTCCCAGGCTCACCCAGTGATTCCACGCACTCACCCACACACGCGCGCAAGCGCCACTAGGACAGCCGCGCACGTATCCGGGGGGTGTGCGTGTGTGTGCAGCGGGGGTTGCGCGCGTGTTGGTGGATGGTGTAGCCGGGAAAATCAATATAGGGAAACCAGGAAGCAGCGGCAGGGCGTCGACAGCGAACCCCCTGTGCAGGCCTCCAGTGCCACCCCTATTCCGCCACCCCTCCAGCCAACCCCCTTCCACCACTCACGCTTCCAACCATCCCCCTCTTTCGTTCTCTCACTCGTGCCCCCCACCAACCAGAGTTTCCTTGATACATCTCCTCCATCTTTACTCTCTCGGCCTTCCTCTACCAACCCCTTCATCCCTCAGCCTCAACGATCCCCCCCTCCTCGCTTCGCTCCTCTCGCTCGTGCATTATCTGTCCTAGCTATCTACCACTATTTTTCTCCTTCTCCCCCTTTTCCTCTGGAAAGTCCTGCCGAGAGGCTCCTGTCCCTGTGATTAATCTATTTATCGGGCCACCGATCTGTTCAACCATCTTCTTACTCCTGTGATACAGAACCGGAGTGCTCCCGCCGCTCTCCCTCTGCCAGCCTTTTCTCTGAGTCCGAGATTCCACGCTGATGGAAGGAATCTCGTTAGTTGTGCCGCATTACTGGCGGATTGCTTCACTGCGCTGGATTACTTTGGGGGGTGGTTTGACGGTCCTCGGTATTGTAATGAATGGTGTAATCCTTTTGAGTAGAGAGTCGAGTGTGTTTTGGAATAAGTGGATTTGGATTTAGTGTGGGAGATGTTTGTTCTCGATTTTTTAAAGTACACAGTAATCAGATTGTTAATTATTGGAGCAACATGTTTGTGCAACATGTTTTAATTTAATGATGCAAGAAGTTATTGAAATCAACTGTTCGCCTAAGAAATAAATCGTAAGATTTTGAGAATAGCCCGGAAAGTATACTCGGAAGTAGATTGCGGGCGGTGTGAGTGCGCCATAAGACTGCACTCTCACTTTGTTCTTTCCTGCGGCATCCGAGCCTGAATTCAGTTTGGAATTTCGTTTCTCCGGAGATTCGCAGGCCCGGCGAGCTACCCTTATTCCGGGGCTTTCTTTTTCCCGGGGTTTTCATGGTGGTGCCGCAGGTATATCAATTTCTAGCCCCCCCGGGGCTGTATTCTGCAGAGGCTTGCGTCATCCGTTCGCCTCTACCTCGAACACGCGGTTCGCCCAATAACTTGCATCATCTACCATCCGATCATTGAATTTCCCAAGTAATTTCTCAAACTTCCGCTTCCTACACCGCATACAGGACTTGGTTATTTTGGAAGCCATAAACGCTTCCTACTGTGATTAAGAGCGCTTGTGTATTAATGATTTGCCAGATTGTTGTATTATTAACATTCGACAAAATATTCATATTTTATAAATTGCAATGTGGAATTAAATGTAAAGAATAATTCATAATTTTTAGAATATTAATCTCGAACCTCTAAAATAGTCCCAATGAAATCCGCACATTATATAGTCCAATTATTTTCGTCGCTTATTTAGAGCGGACCATTTATTGTGGGGGAATATTTAGGGCGAACAGTGTGTATAGGTGTTTGAACGTTGTATTCAGAGTGCAGTTGAAATCTCGGGGTATAAATTGCCGAATGTAGCAGCAGCCTGACTGACGAAAGAGAAGCGCGCTTACAAAGGAAACGGGGGTGTAAAAAGGGTTGTTAGCGTGCGCGGATGTATTCCGGCAGATCCATCTTCAGGTTCTCCATTTCTCTGGGTGTATGTCAGTCTACCCGGTGCCCTAATAAACCAGGTCTCGAGCAGCCAGATAAAAACATATCCATATTAATAAATCTGCATATTAATAATTAACATCGTATTTATCAAACAATCAAAATGGTTGGACACTTTTCACTAACTATTAAATTTGCAGAAACATATATTTTTATTCCGATTGTCCCTCTTGTCATTTTAACCTGATTTCGATGTGCATGGAAGCACACATATCTATATGCACCAATTTGTACAGAGGATCTGTATTCAGATGCTTGTATTTACACATACATATGCATATGCTCCTATTTACAGAGAAGCAGATGCATGAATATGCATATGTAGGCTTCTGCCCCACATACGAATCAGTCAAGTGATTGCAGCAGCTCGACGAATTGCTTCAGTCGACCTTTAAATTACTTTTTGATAAATTTGTTTTATCTATCATCGTATTAACTCCATTACTCAAAAACAGGTTGTACTAAAACCTGGATAAAATCATTCTACTCTGAATTAAAAGTGCTTTAGAGAAGGCTTTCAAATGAAATACGAATTAAAAGCGAGTTGACATTTTGTTTGACTGAGAGGGTGAGAAATGTCTGGAGATTTTCGGTGCCACCCAGTAGATGCAGGGTGGTCGGGTGCGCTGAGCAGCCATCGCCGGTCTAGACAGGAGCGTTCTTGCACTACCAGCCAGGCAAGCCCGTTGTTCTATGCACGTTTTTTGTGCCCTCCTGGAGAGTTCCCTCCTTTTCTTTTCGCGCGGCGCACGGTGTCGGCAGACACACGAGACACGAGGAGACATCCAGCCACGGCTCACACAAACACAATATCCACCGGTCTCCGCTCTCTCTCTCTTTCTCTCGCTTTCTCTCTAGTCCTCCTCGTTCCGACACCTTCCCAAGCACCCTCGCACGTGCGTCCAAGCGCACTCGCGCGCGTAGTCTGCTCTCGCATCGGAAGCCTGCCTGCCACCCTTCCACGTGGCCGAAGCGGCACCAGCCGCTATCACCAAGACTGCGAGTTAGCGTACTCTCTGAATGCCGGACACTTTATGAAACTAAGTCCTGCGCGAGCCTCCAGAAAGAAGTCGTGCTTGAAAAGCGTGCCGAGCGCTCGCTCGCTAGCTCGCTGTCGAGAAAATTGCGAGAGTTTGCATAGTTTCAAGCGCGCGCGCTCGCGTCCCACACTTTATACTAAAATTAAGTCCGCGAAGTTTCCCTCGGGAAAATGGGAAAGAAATTGTGCTTAAAAGCACAGCGGTTAGTTTTTATGGCGAGGTTGTCAGGGTTGGTTAGTTGCCGGCAGGAATAGATTGGTTCAATTATTTCTGTGTTGGATAGAATCAGTGGTCGAGTCGACAGGGCTGGAATGGATTAATAATGATCGCGGTTAATTGTTAGCTCGACGCAACTAGTAAGCGGAAGTGCGCCATGAAGAATGGGCTAATTCGAAGGCAGCTGGCCTGGCAAGTGGGATGATAAATCCAGGGCAAATCGTATGCGACTTGCCCGCAGTTTGTTCGAGATGAGTGACACCGAAGATGCGATTTCATAAAACCGGGTCACGTTGCAACTAAATATAAATTCGCGCAAATGGTTGGCAGTCGTCTTTGACAAACACATATGCATAATGCATATGTGCCGGTGGCCTGTCTATGTCTATCCTCTCGAAATATTACGCTCCATTCCACAGGGATGTATATGTATCAACTCGGCGCACTTTAACTCGGCTACACTCGGCCCACTCTTCACTTCGAGTTAGTATTTGTTTTCCTCCTATCGTTCCTATTTCCCGTAACATCACACAACCACTGCCTTTCTATATCTGCTAGGGCATTCACTGTTTCGGAAAATGGAACAGTTCACTCCGGTTATATGATCCGAGCAACTTCTGCTTGTACTCGCATTAGTCCAGTTTGACGGCTGGAACTATGCTGCCCTTACTTTTTCATGAGATTTCTTGGTAAAAGAACTCCAAGTATCATCTTTTCTATGATGTTAACCGCATGTGTGTCTTTTTTATAGTCTTCGAAGTGGTAATTGTGACAATCTATTTTCTGAATTATATTGCGGCAACGATTTTATATTAATTCTCGGACGACCACTTGAAACTGTAGCAGTTATATGTTTCCTGCGATGCAACGATGAGTCATTAAGGCTGCCGTGCTCAGGCAACGAAAAGTTTATCCACCCCCTCGAGAATTAAATCAGAACACGGTCCTAATGAAAGCAAATAAACAGGGAAAAATTCGCGCGAAGCAGAGACGTCCTCTTTTTCAGGACAGTAATGCGGAGTGACGTTTCAATTATCAGCTCGTTCTTGTTTGGACTAATTGTACTTTACTTGCATTTCAATGAAGCACTTTTTTTAGACATCAGTAGAACTTCGTTTTTAGGACAAACGTGCAATTCTCAAAGTTTTCATCGAACAGTAGAATTATCAATGCAAAATCTAATAGGCTGTGAAACATTTCTTAACAGTTAGTGGCAGAATAACTACGAAGAAGATTGAAAGGTAACAAATCATTAAATCTGCTAACATGCCTGTAATATCATCTCTCATTACAGTTTGTCAACAGCTCACTATACATTGAAACTTCATAATAACCCGCGATAGCAGAAAATGAAAGATTATGATGTATTTAAGTGACAGGCTTGTCACGCCGTCCTCTCGCTCTTGCCAAAATACACAACGGCAGACTAAACCAGCCAGAAAATGTGCAAGATAGATATAGAAAACAGACGGCTTCTATTTCTTGCATTACAGAAATCAATACCAGTCTCAAAATTCGTAGACAGCAAGCACAAAGTAAAATACATATACAACGTTCATATTAAACTTGAACTCGTTTAATATAACTAAACAAATAACTGAAATAAACATTTTTATCATGGACTACCGAAGCAGTGAAACATTGGTGAAATATTGGAAGTTACAGACGCTTTGAATGTTAAAAGACAGAAAAGGGGTTTTCCATCAGTGGAACATTTCCAATTATACGATATCACCGAACTCTCGGTCTACCACAAATTTCCTACGACATTCATTTCGCTAGTAATTAGAAGATGAATTATTGATTGACTCTTTGTGGAGCTCGAGCACTTATCCTAGTAAAGGGTTGAGGGAAAGCGCTGTCGGTGGATTCGTTTTGCAAGTGGAAACGTGTTGCCAGGCGATCGTGGAAGAGGGATGCTTTGAAAACACGAGTTATCTCGGCTGAGCGCCGCTGGTATTTCGAGCAAGAAATATGGGTTTCCTGGGAATCGATCATGCATGTTTTAGAAGTATGCCGGCAAAGTAGAATCGTTCCGAGGATCTCTAAGGGCCAAGCCAGAAATATTTAGACCGACGCTGATATCAGTTCTGAATTACGATCGGGATGAGAGGAGTATTTCATCTCCCGTGATATCGATCTCCCGCAAACATGCCTCCACTCACTTAGTATCGAAATTACTTTTCGAGTTAATGTTGCTAACTTCGAGTGGAGGCAAATGTGCCGCGAGATATCCACAGGATTTTCGTGCTACCACTTTAGAAGTACGTTATTACTTTTTTATCTCGCTCTTTCATACTTGCTATACTATATAAACCACGAATTAATAGAAAATAGAATACTAGCATTGCAAAATATTGTCAAACGATGTCTTTTTCATTTCCAACAAGCGGTGTTAAATTGCCGCGTGTTCGTCCCAGTTTCCCATTGCGCAGATCAATAAGTGCAACTTCTGTAAAGATGTTATCAATAGCGAGTGATAATCATCGGTCTCAAGGTTTCCCCTCATTCTTTCAAACACGCTAATTGCCCAATGCGGTGCAGGCCGAACGCTGCTTTAGCATTGGGCGATTTATTCCGCCCGCGCGCAAGAGAGTGTATAAGCCCCTCGTTAACCCAGATTTAAATCCCGCGCGTTTCAATGCAGTCTTCCCGGCATTGTTTATTCCGCACTTTTGCATTTCAACGAACTGTATGTATATATGTAATAGCATGCTGAATCAATATTCCCCCTTGTACCGATCCGCTGAATAATAAATTGGACACGACGCCACTCGACTGAAAAAGAGTAGTCCTCCTGGCACCCGCTTCACGGGAAATTCAACGCCTCCTGCGATTTCCTTGCTAACAATATGCTAAATTAGCCCTTTCAATCGTGAACAACAATCTAGAAATATGTTTTGGAAATTATATTTGTGTTCCGTTATAAAAAACGGTATATCAGTATGAAATATGAATCATTGAAATAGATATTTCAACTTGTCTGTAATAGGAAAGGCTTTATTCATTTAATTAGTGCAGTTGAACTGGATGGTTACTTAATCATTTTGACGTTTCCACAAAAGCATATATGCCAATGTAGGTCATCCGCAAGCTCGCAATCAGTGTCGGGATACATTTATCAGTGCGCGTTACAACTCCAGGTTACTACTACGCAATAAATCTCCATGATAAACGTCTCATGTAACTGTGTAGAATGGGCCCTGAAAGCCCCGCGGGAACACACATCCCCAAAGTCCGGAAACTAACAAAACAAGGTGGTCCTAGCCTCACAAAATACTCCCATAAACCTCCTCGGCGGCGTCTTCGTAAATAAACACGCGTGCTCCTCCTCCTCGACCGGTGGCGAAAAATTAAATAAACAAGCGGCCCTCCAGTCACCCGTGCAACATGCTACGTGCAAAGTGAACATAGGCGCAGGCTGAATATCGCCGGCGAGCAGCCGATGCGCCCCACGCAATAATCAATAGAGCCAGAACGCATTCCCGAATTCCCTGAAACGGCTTTCTCATACTTGATCGGGGTAGCGGGCGCGCGCCAACTTTCGCATTGCTCCGCTGTCTGCCTTTCGATCTTTCGCTTCTACGTTCAAAGGGGGGGAAAAACATAACCTCCAACTGGTCTTTCTCTGTTTGCTGGTATCAGGTTGGAATCCCTGGGGAGTCGGAGGTAGGAAGAAATCGTGGCTGGAGGAATTTGTCGAAGGTGTGCGCTCGGAATGAGCGTCGCGGCGCACCGCGTCCGGTGGGTGGGTGAGGCGGCGGTGAGCGGGGAGGGATGCGGAAAGAGGGTGGCAGGGTTGGTGGGAGCTGGGCGGTGGGGCGAACGGGGGTTGGGAGGAGAGAGGGTATCCGGGGTCGGCGTAACCCGGATCCCGAGGCGTGTGCGGAAGAAACGGGACTCCAGCCGGCTACCCGCCCGGAACTAGGTCACCGCCAACTAGGACGAGGGGCTCGGCGGGAAGCGACCGGGGGGAAGCTCTGCTCGCCGCCCCGAAGAAGGGTGGCAACCATGGCGGAAGGGTGGAGAACGCGCATACAACCCGGTGGCGCCACCGACGCCATCCAATGCGGTATACGGGCTTTACGGTTGTTCCTGGTTTATCGCTACCTTCCTACCCTCCGATATCCCCCTCCCCCCACCGCTTCCCACCACTAGATTGATGGTGTTTATGCGATTACGGATATGTGTCGCCGCCGACGTGCGACGCCCTGAATTTTACCGACCCATTCTTGACGAAAGATAGCAGTAAAGGAGCCGCCTGGGGACTCCGATGTTCGGGAATTAATAGGGAATCCCGCGACAGCGGTTTAACGATGTAGTTTTGTAGTAGCAGGTTCGATTTATGGTATTGAATTTCGAACAAGTGGCTGGGCAATAGGTGCGAGCATATAGGAAGGTTCGCTCCATTCGTTTATTAAAGTGTAACGAATGGAGTACAGATGGGCGGCCATGCCTCCAGTTATTGGCAAGACACAAGTGCACACCGAATGCTCCAGAATTTGTTCCACTTTATGCGCTCCAATTGATCAAGATTGCAGAGTTCGGCTGCTTTTAAAAACCAGTATTGTACGATATGGATGACCTACTTAAACCTTTCTCCCCTAATGTCAGCCGTACAAAAGTGTATTCTACTGTTTCGGTCATTGGAGCGATGACAATGTATTTTATATTGCCTGACAAAATGCATATTTCCGTAAATATGAAAAAGTTCGTATTATTAGTTGTTTTGTATCGTTGAGGTTCAATTTCTTATCATGTGAGGTAGAATTGCAGCTGGAGCGAGCGAGTGTTTCGTGTTTGGCGTTGTTCGATAGTGGGCGGCAGCGAGCTCTTCCGCCATGGCAGCTTCTCTCACTTGGCAGAATATTGGACGTGTCGTGTCGGCCACTAACAGTTCGCTGCATTTCATTATATAAGTCACGCGGTGCGGTGACGCAACATCGCGCGCCGATATAAGTCCAATTTATTATCGACTTTCCTGGCGCTGCTGCAAGGTGCGCCAGCAACCCTCTTCTTCTTTCCCGCAGCAAGGTTGCAGAAAGAATGCTCGCACGCCGCTGGCTTTAGACGATCGGCCTCTGATATTGCTGATCTTGTTAGCTCCTTTAAAGAGATTTCCAGACTACGCCGTACCTTCTAACTTCACTTGTTCGCGGCCGCATGATAGCTTTCTCAACAGAAACTTCATAGAAAAGTCGAATCGAATGTTCCTTAGTTGGAACAAATCGTACCTCGTGTACGAATGTCACTTGCACCCTGCCATAGTAAAAAGTAAATCAAAACTCAGCGAAACCTTCTACAATACCTCAGAATATTTCTTTACTTCAAAGTCAAACCCACTTCCTTTCCATTACAAACAAATACTCAACAATTTCCTACTCAAGTTTTCCTATAAACATAAATCCATAATCCAACAATTCCATAATTCCAACAACCACGAGTACCAATTACCCTTCCACCGAAAAGGCTCATTTTCAAAAGCTTTTCAAATCTCGCGATACTCAATACGAAGGCCGTGAACAAAAAAAAAGCGGAGTCATCGGGATATTCGAGACACAAAGCGAGTGAATCCGGCGGTGGCACTATTATCCGAATAAATTTTCATTAGAGTGAATATAGGAGCGCAGCGTCGAGGTAGCACACGGAAGGATGAGCCCGGGGCAGGGAAAAATCTATATCGCGTGAAAGGCAGAGTGACCTATAAACCCGGTACTGGGTCACTCTGCACCGGCGCACTCCCGAATTCAGATCGACAGAGCGCCGCTCTGCCGGGGGTGGCTTTCAAGGGGGTCGCAGTGGGTTGCTGGTGGGTGGAGGGAGATCGAGGAGGAGAAGCGGGAGTAGGAAGAGGAGGAGGAGGGAGGGAAGTATCTTAAATTGGGTTAACATCCAGACATTCGACGTCACGAGGACGTAACAAGCTCTCCTCGGTAGGAAAAAGTTTTTCCTTCCTGCCCACCTCTTCCGGCTGCACTTCTCATAAAGGCATTAATCCGCCTCCACCACTCGAAGACCACTCGCCTCCTCCATCTCCCACCACCACCACCACCACCCCCCATCGAGAACACGATACTTCGCCGACAAATCACTGTGTGTTGATTCGTTTACCAGCTACCGTGGCCGGGAACAAAAGAGCTGTATTCCCATCGTGCTCAATCGCCGAGCGATTGAAATTCACTGATAGAACCGGGGCGACCTGGAATCCTTTGTCTCCCGGAATAAAGTCGTTTGGAAATGAAAGAGTAGAGCTCATCCGCTCCTGTGTCCCTTTTAGATGGGGATTGGGTGAATACGTCTCAGCTTGAGCGCTTCTTTCCGTATCGCTGTCTAATAACTAGATTGAGGATGTTTATACGAATATAAAATAAGGGGATGTCGCAGATTCGAGTGTGTTTGTCGGGAGGAATTGATTAGATTTTTTCTGTGTTTTATAGTTCATGGGTTAGTTTTAAAATATCAGAATTAATATGGAATATTCTGTGATGGATAAAATATTTTATAGGAACGGGAATATCGGATGAAATTGCGTTATCTTAGTTAGACGCGGAGTTAATAATTGTGACTGATGCGACCCAGTGTATCTCAGGGACGAGCGGTTAGAGCGCAGCGGGCAATTAACACCCTCGTTTCAAACGATATGTCATCCACGTGCGGACCGAGTTCTCATTGCGCTCGAGTTAGAGCGTACTCCGAGGCAAATATCTGGATCGCATGCAGCCACGTCTTAAGCAGGTTGACATACACTTCAGGTATACACTGGCTCCGCTGATGTTTCCTAGCGCTCGCTCTCGCAAGCTGATTTCACGCATACGTGAACACGTGTACTCGAGGCTAAGTAATATGGGACAGAAATGCAGGCTGCGCAAGCCGCACTCCGGCACACCAACCATTTAACTTCCCAGTTTAAAGTCATGATTAATGGTTAATCATCTTCGCGAGTCGTATTTTAGATTTAGAGAAAATTCATTCCATTCGTGGATGTTTATGTTCCCACTGAAACACAAAAGCTACGCAAGCTGTGTTTCCCTATACGACAGGTTTGATTGTAAAATTAATTTGGAAACGATAATTAAGTTTCGCTGGATAAATATGAATATTTTGTGTTGAAGGTTCGCGCGTAACGTTAGCTATTTGTTCATGCTAATAATGGATAAAGGCCAATCGAGCGTGAATAGAATTTCAGCGATGTATGAAATTGGGTCATTCTTGAAACGACCTAAATCCCCCGTCGAGGATTTCCCTCTACTCCGGCGTATAATGGTTTTATTAAGGCTCTTCGGGAACGCAGCAATGAAACTCGGGATTATCTTTCCTCTGCAACTTCAAATGCATTCGAGATTAAAGCCCCTACGTTTGCCCAGCTTGCTGTTTGACAATTTCAAAGGATCAATTACACAATTGATTTATCATTGAACAGTTTAAGCGTCTTCGAGTTTTTTTATTGTCCTATTAATATCAGACTACGTTGGATCGGAATTTTTAAAAAACAAACTTTTATAGAAACTCCCCCGCTGCGATGCACGCCGGATTTACGAGCGTTCCATAAATCCTCCGCGAGACAGAGTATTCTAAATTTGCAAAGGCTCGATTTTCCATATTCAGTAGAGCACACTGTTTACATAAAAAATACACGCCACGCTAGTAAATGCGTTCCCGTGCTGCGTCAATATCCATTGTTTGGAAAAGTGTACATTTTGCATCGACTGCGACAATGCTCCGTTGAAATAAATGTATTCTCCCCCGGGGGAAAACAGGATTCATCGCAGGTGGCAAAACAAGGCCCCGTTACAATAAATAAGATAGAAATATTCGATACAAATTGCAAAACGAGAGAATAAAATGCGACTACAAATTTCCCTGCAAAAAAAATCCCAAATTCTATACCGCCGCGTCTGTTTCGCAACACTACCAAAGTACAACAGTCGCGAACTAATAAAAATATATCTTAAATAACAATAGAAAATGTGGATATAAAATATTATGAAAGCATATATTCAAGAATGCGAGTAAAAAGAGACAAATAAAGCATCAGTGCAGATAGCAAATATGATATTTAGGTTTCGGAGCTATAAATTCTGTATGACACTCCTAATGCTCGCCTACCAGAATCAATATGTCCCGACATATGCTGTGCCACAGAGCTACCAATACGAAATGATGGGTTTTTAGCTGGGTGGCGCATGCGATTCCGATTACATCCGCGTTAACGCTCCCTTATCAATCCGTGCGCCTCCCTCCCCCCCGCCGCCGCCGCCGCCTACTTGCCAGTTAATCCGTAATGCCAGATGCCATTGGTTTCCTCCTACATTGCTGCATCAATAAACACCGGGATAAAGCCAGCTAACCTCCGCCAAAGTATTCGAGTCCAATAAAGACTTAATTAATCCAACGCCATTCTCCATGATTTTATAGTGGATTTACACCTAGTTCTGAATAAATTGTCCTTTTACAGTAGAACAAGTCGCCCGAGAAATTACTTTGCTTAATTATAATGTACTTCAATTAATTGCTGTGTGCTTATCAATTATTGTTATACTCTACAGAATTATTCCTGGGTATTCGAGATATGCATCTGACACCTCTGCCCTTACGGGACAAGCAGTCGGCCTTCCCACACGTTTAATTAATTTTCAATGATCATTTTCTGCCTCGCGCGTACATGTATGCACTGTTTGTTCCGTATGATTGTTTCAGATAACGTAACCTGGCACTTTTTGTAACAGAATATTCTAGAAACAAATGGAAGCACCCATGGAAAGTCATTTGTCGATTTTCCAGTGTGTCACAGTTTACATTTGATACGACTGATGAAAAAATAATATTCAATGTTACATATAAAACGTTTCTAAGTATTTTTATGCAATTAAAATTGGTAGATAATTTATAATTCAGTGGTGGGGCTGATTGAAAGGAATCATTCTGCGCGCTTGACTTTGCGTGAAGTTCCGCAGTCTAGTTAGGAAGAGAAAGAGGAGATTGGAGTTAACTAAGGACATTGTGAACGTTGAAGCAGGAAAATGCCGCCCCACCGGAAAGGCACACGCGACAGACGTTCCGGGGGAGCGTACACGCGCAGAGGAACACACGCAGGCAGACAAGGAAAGGTGTGAGGGAACACGGCGTCAAGGTAGTGCCAATAAAAATCGTTATCTTTACGCGACGCATGATTTTTCGTCGGCGTAAGCGGCGCATGCCTGCTCGAGCGAGACTATGTCTCGCCCGCTCGGCAGAGCCGCGATTGCGCTCACCTGCCCACCCGAGCCCTTCTACCGCAATTCACCCAACCTCCAAGGTAAACCCATCCTCTTACCCTCTCGCATTCTAATCCTTCCGAAACACAACCAAATCCTGCATTTAATCCAACATTCACAATCAAATTATACACTTTTATATCATCTCTTTTCTCTGGGTCTGTCACGTTATTATTGTTGCCGAGATTTTTCATATTTTAGTACGCTTTATTTAATCCCAGATAAAAGCACATCTGTGCCAAATTATTTTCTCAACCGCATATTTTTTCCACATTTCCCCAACTTTCCTGACTTTTTAATAAATCAAGCAAAGAACCGGTAATAATTTCCTAGTGCATTAAAGTGCTAAATCTAATGGTACCACGAAAAAGAATAACTCATCGAATTTAGCGGGCTGCAAAGGGAGTTTTTCGCACTGCAACAACGCATTACAGTTCATTATTTCAGGAATCAAGGAAGGAAACAGGCGAAACAAGAACTCTGTCAGGGCAAAGGCTAAAACGATTCCGGAGCGCTAGCAATTTGGCTATTGTAAACTGCAGCAAGCCAGCACGTCCAATTAGTAGAACTGACTGTTGCCACTGCCAGTTGGTAGATGCAGTTCTAGTGGAATAGGAACTTTAGCTCTCACAACCAGACACAGAGAGAGAAGGGGCCGCCGGTGTGTTGGGGCGGCGCGGCGGCGGCGTCGGGGCCAGCAGGCGGAAGAGAAGGAAGAGGAGGAGAGGAGGGGCTCACTATTTCTGTGGAGTCAGAACTTCCCATACCTGCGCCGCGTATTTCTTTTTCACCTTTTTCACCTTGCCGCGCATAATCAAGCAATTGCTTCGCCTGCTCGCAACGTCGCGTGTTCCTCGCGCTGGCCGCCGGTCGCCGCCGCCGCGCGACGATACCTGCCTTCTGAATAATTGCGAGAGATTACTCGAGCACTTTCCACTGATAAACTAATACCGGCCAATCGAGCGACCATACGAGTAATAACAAGAAACATTAATCGAGCTGTAATTCCAGGGCAATATCAACAGCTATAATTATACGACACTTTATACGATCTTCTGTATTTTATATCAACCAAAGTGTCCGCCCATTAACATCGTCATTGGATAGACTTTTGTAATATTACAAAGAATATTTAAAGTAATTGTTCCAATCGAAAGTGAGTTCGATTTGTTTGAGAGGATTAGTTAGGGGTCGAAGGGTAAGAAAGTCGAAGTTTCAAAGTAACGAAGTGCAGTGAACGATCGCGCCACTAGGTGGCAAGTGGAGCCTAGATGATTCGGTTATTTGTCTTGGCGGAGAATGACGATGCTCGTACGGCCGGCGCGTCGCGGCGTTGCTATCAGTGGGACATTCTTCTTATCACTCGTACATATGTATGGGGACGTGAGAGCCGACGTGTACAGGTCGCTATTGGTCTCCGCGAGCTGGCCTAGTGCACGTGCTTCGATAGCCTCGTCAAGGTGAATGACGAGCTCCAATGAGCTGTCGGACTTCGAGCACTCCGAGTCTTCCCTCGGCTTCGTCGAATGTTCCTTCAGGTTGTTTACAACACTTAACTGCACTTGCCAGCTTCTACACGCAACCTGGAAACCTCAAGATTTCTTGGCCTACTCGCAGATTCATCGTCTCAGCATCTCAATTTGATTTGGAGGACTTGACAATATGTTTTCGTAGCATTCGACTTCGGAATTCATGAATCTCGATTTTTTTATTCACTATTGTTAAATAATTTGATAAATATTTTGTTAATGCATTGTTTTAATATTCGTGTACGATTATTTGTTATGAACAAACGTAGTTTTGTTAGATTTGAATATTTCTGAAGGGAATTGCAGTGGGGACCTGCCGAATGTTTGTAGGCTGACGAATTGACCGAACGATCCAGCCGTATACGTCCATGTGATTCTGGTGGGCCGTCTAAATTGGGCCGCGGTAATTTCGGAATCTATGTCCGTCCGGAGTCGCCACAAATAGGCTGCTGCACTGTTTTACGCTAATAACAAGCCATGAACGCCTATCGATCGCGGAAGTGGAACTTGTTTGCTTGTGTCGAGGACAATTTCTACTGCCACAAAATGACTTGGTGAGAAATAATGAAGTAGAAAGCTTGTTTTAATTAGGGGAAGATTTTAGACCGAAAGTTTACCATCGTATTTGTAAGGTCGATCATTTTCTGTTTGGTAAAGTTAATAGATTGGTCTTGACTCAGAAAGAAGAGATAATTAGATTATACTGATCCGGCTTATCGAGGTAAGACACTTGAGTCGCATTGAAATCACGGTCAATTACTTCAGCCTCAACGTCTACATCGATACTACTTCACCAACGTCAGTTTTCTAGGCCTCGCACATGTTTGTCCATTGATTGGTTACATAGGAGTGTAAATAACACGAATTTCTATTACTTCTGTTGCATATCTTATCGAGTGTGCTATCGTTCGATAGGAAATATCTGTAATCTTGCATTATGCTGCACCAGTCAATTGCACCATTACTTTTACAACTCCTAATATTTACTAGTTTTACCACTCACAACTTTTAATAACCAATAATCAATTATTGATATTCTCATAAATAGTTTTAAAGAATTGTACTTGATAGAGAAAATGATGCATGCGGAACAACTGGAATGAGAACCCTGTGCCAGAAACTGGGTGTCAACGATGTCAATGTAACTTAAACGCTCTTGGAAACGTGAGACAGGTAGTGGAAGACACGTTACTCTTGAATTAAAGATAACGCGCTACCATGTATCGATTGTTACACATCTGGCGCGTCGACGGTACACCGATTTTATAGCACTCATTAGCCTTGGGAGTCTTTTTTCGTCGAGATATCGCCGCTGTTAATCAGCTTATCGCGCCTGCACGAATGTTAATACGCGCGACGCTACGAAACGCCGAGCTTCTCTGTTAGCGGCTGCGCGAATGTAGTTCAAATGGAATTGCAGATCCATGGCGTTCGGGAATGGCGATAACATGAGAATGAATATTCACCTGGCAATGATGTAACCGCTGAGTAGTCTTGCAAAGTGCAATCTTTTATACTTCATCGCTTTTAGAATCAATTTTATATCTTAAAGATAACTTCGTGCAATTATCTTTCCTTCAATTTATAATAATTCAACTAATGATCGAAGGTTATGGCAAAAATTCATATGCATATTTCTAAGAAAGCCAGTGGATGTAGTTGGCGGTATGAATGTGCTACATTCAATTATAAGACAGTGCACTGGTATGTCGTGAAGAAGGATCAATAGGTATCACGCACGTCCGCAAAGAGGATTGGACATTTCGGAGTGCCAGACAGTAGGCCTGCATGATTACCCAACTGTAATCCTCTGCACGTCCGATGTAATAACCCTTCAAATACGTGTACTTCACTATCTTGTAGAAGAGCGTACTAAGCTTCGAAACTTATATAAATAAAAGTAAAACAAATTATCTTCATTAAAATGTGTGTATATTAAAATATCCAAGCAAATGGAATTCAAACTCGGCAGAGGAAAAGCGAAGCTGCGAGAAAATATGGGCTAAGATAAACTTGGGAGTGAAAGGCACTGGCAAATCTAAAAACATACTGAATGTACTTGCCTTTTTAATAATGTTTATAGAGAGTTTCATTTCGAGAAGAGTGGCATAGTAGAAACATTCCGCATTCACTTAGCAACTTCAACCCTTAAAAAGCAGTCCGAATGCCACGCTATCACCGAAACTCATTTCGAAACTTGTGTACCACCGAGTGAAGAGGAAAAGTGCACCTGTTTTGCAGGGCAAAACTTTGTTGCACATACACACTGCGAGGAATACTATGCTAGGCTGGCAGTGGATTACAAAGGACGTAACCTACATTCTTTCTACGATGAAGAAAGAATAGATCTGTTAAACTATGAGCACATAGTTTAATTACTAAATTTCTAGGCGTTGGAGTAATGACTGTCCGAAATCAATGACTGAAAGATTTTCTATGAAAACGCAATGAGAAACTAAACTTACACTGCAAACATTACGTTCGCGAGTATAACGCCAGTTATTACTGTTGATTCACACATATTTTCTTAAAGGGAAATTAGAAATGAAAAATACGGTCGGACTTCCATTATCGGGGAACGTATCCCTCAGGAATATTGTAAGTTTGATTAACAGGCGTAAGCGATCAAAGGTAGTAATTACAGCGCCCCTTGTACCCTGAAGCCCAGTAATTAAAGGTAAATTTGCCATGGCTCGGTTCTAGCATAATACCGGCTCAATCCACCTCATCATCTTTTACATGGAATCGCTATCGAAACTTTGCTCCCACGCTACAGTTTTCCTTGTATGTTAAGTACAATCGTACTAACGTTCGCTTTAATATTCCGGAAATAAAATGTGAAATACCGTTTCTCGTAATGGAATGGCATTTAGTACTATTTAAAAAGAAGAAAAAACTGACCGCTTGCAAAACTGTTAAAATATCGTTCTTATCAATATGTTTGTATTAAAAATATGTCTTTCCTCTAAGAAAGGAAAAAGGACAGTTTAAACAGAATATCAAAAAGTTTGGCGATTGATTTGAAATTTGATTCTATTTGAACTATTAAATCGAAGGCGCAAGGTTTATCTTTCTATTTTCCGGAAGGGTTTAGGGAATTGACAAATCTACGAGGAGGAAACAGGATAAAAGATGCTAGTCCAGAAACGACATCCGCCATTCCTTCATCTCTCTTTCGTTCTGGCTCTCTCACTCTCGCATAGTATGCAGGTCTATTTTTGCTTGCCGGTTAAAATAGCTGAGCTTAAACTTTTGCTAGACACTGTTGGAGCTGCCACACGTCCGGCAAGAATTAGGTCAGACTTCAACGACAAAATAAGTATCGGTAAAGCTTCCCGCACGCCGCGAATCGCTCGGTGGAAAAGTGCTTTCGGAAATGTAATTGTATCCGTCCAATATCCAATGGTAGATTAGCATATTAAATTGAACAACCAATGCACTCTATCGCAATCATTTCTCCTATAATAATATAAATTCTCCATTGTCTTTCGACCTCTTTTGTAGCACGTACCTTTTTTTCGACTTTTTTCATCGATATACAATATTTTATATTATTTGAACTCGAATGAAAGTTTATTATAGAATTTCGACTATTGGGAAAGAAGTTAAAAAGGAAGCTTTTAGCAGGAGAAAGGAGAATTTACGAGGGTGTCTTATTCTCGCATTTACGACCTGCTGGTTATACCGAAATAATTAGGAGGCCCGAGTGCAATGACCCAAAAAAATCAGTGGCTCGGTGGTTCCCTTAAATTTCGAGGAGTGGTGTCCCGTTTAAAAATGACTATGTCACCGAGGCGGTAGAGCTCAAGTGACTGTTGAAACAGCGGTTGTGCCGTCTAAATTTAAATACAAGTCTCGAAGTAGTTGCATAACCTGGCATGAAGTGCTTGCACCAAACGAAACTGGCCACCGGCCTACACTCCTTCATTGGTCTACCTTGCATAAAGCTTTGCAGGTTACGCCAAGCATTCTCAATGAACTTCAAATCGTTAACTCTCTTGTTTTCGTGTTCTACAATACAGCACAATGTAAGGTTAATGTGCATGTAACCATAACTGGATTCTGTTCGGTTCGTCGAGTGTTATTACCCATAAAATGACTAAATGACTTTCGTCGAAAGGTCAAACAATTAGAAGAAAGAAATGCGGTAGTACGTCGGTGATTGAATCAATTAATAAAAGGACATCGATGTTCCACAATGTAAGTAGCTAATTGTTTCTAATTTTGGTGGGATTTGCGCGAAAGTTTTCTGCTGAAAAGTTCACTGCTCCATTCTGCAGAGTAGCACCTTCGTAATATGGGCTTAGCCTTACGTGGTGAACGATCGATAGCACAATGCCAGCCGAGTGAAAAGTTGGAGGAAAGAGCTAACCTGCGATTGGGGAATGAGCATGCGAGCCAGGCAACTCACTCGTTTCGAGTTCATTCCTACCATGCCTAAACTTCTCTACCGTAGAATTCTTGTTTAGGGTTAAAGAACTTAGTTCTTCGTAAAGATTCAATATTTCGTAGAGGATTATTTTCGTACGAAATCAAGCATACATCAAACACAGCGTGTCAACATACTTTACCAAGCTCTACATAAACAAAGTTCAAACGACCCAGTTATTTTTACCGAATCGTTGAAAAGCATTGAATGAGTCGTTGTACCATTTTGGAAATTATAATGTCAGAACTTGGGGAAACTTAAAACTCCACCTAAAAATCGTAAAATGTTGCATTCCCAGCTGTCTCTCGATGGGATGCTTATAAAGTGTGGCGAGCGGTGGGAGTGGAGTGAGTCAGTGAAACAGTAGAAGTATATTTCAAGAGAACTTTTTCTTAGCTTCTCTTTTCGAGAGCAAGTGCGAAAACTAACATTCAACGCACGAGAGATTTACGCAGTATCTGTTACCGTGCAATTCCTCCTTCGGAAATCTACTTTAATGCCTTTTAATCACTCTGTGTAAGACAAGGCGAACGTTGCTTCAGCTAAGACAATGTTTTAAGTCGCTCGAAAAGAGGCCGAATCGTTCGTGCACTCTGTGTATGCGGAGTGTTGAATAATCAAATTCTTCGCTCTCGGTGAAAGCAAACATTTGCGTATGAGATAATAGTCACATCGGTAATGTGCTTGCGGTAGCCAAGGAAAACCTTCATGAAAGCAATTATAGCTGCCCGTGTGATCTACATTCGAAATCATACCACTTTAGAGCTGCTTATTAATTAAATTATTCACTAATGCAAATAAAACATTATATATCACAAACAAATCGAATTTTCATTAATTCTCGTTTATAAAGCTTCTCACCAATTTGGTAAAATTTCAACCGCAGTTTAGAATTGAGGAACTAAAGAGAAAGGGCAGGAGGAACCTCAAACATCAATTCCCAAGTAAGCCGAGCCTTTTCCAACGACCTTATTCAAGCCGAGGAACATCTTAGAGTCGAGGGAGTCAAAGACTGGCGAGTAAAAGTGCGCCGGTGGAGGAAAATGCCACATTTCTCTCAAGGGTCGTGGAAGCCGCGCTAGCGCTCCCTCAGCTGCAAGCTCCCTCGCCACGAAATTCACGCTCGGCAAAGCGGAGCGCGCGCGTGTCTTTCGGAGTGAAATCCAGGCAACAATACGTAACTATCGACCCAGTTTAAAACACCGCGCGTTCTAAATCCCGGCAGAGCTCTCCGCCCCCGCGCCAACAGGCAGAGAGAGAGAGAGAGAAAGAGAGAGAGAGAGAGAGTGAGCAGTGCGAAAGGAGCGTAGAGATTGATCTGTAAATGGGGAGGAAAGCGAGGAAAGCCTGACGAACCTGCTGGAACGGTGGCAGTTGGAGGAGATCTCTCTCATCAGCAGCGGTGACTTCGAAAGTAGGCGCAGGTTGAGGCGGATAAATGTTGCCCTTGCCAGGATAGGAAGTGCTCCTGCGAAACTTGACTGGGCTAATGCATGAGGGATGAGCGGCTGGTCCCGGGTGGCCGGGAAACGTGGGGCTAGGTTTTCTGCCCTGGAGGCCGGCGGCGGCTGCGACCGCAGCGGCAGCGTGCAGGGAGGAGTGGAGAGGTGGTAGATTGGGCACAGATCGGCCACGACTCCATGGCGAGAGACCTTGGCTGGCAACTGCTGCAGTGGCCTGGGGGCCCGCGCCCCACTGCTGCGGCGCCTGAGGCCCCCCGGACCAAGCCGCGTAACCCTTCCCAGGTAGGTAAACACCGGGATGCGATGTCGGCGGTGGTTGCTGTTGTTGATGCTGTTGTTGTTGCTGTTGCTGCTGTTGCTGCTGCTGCTGCGAGGAGACTTGGAGGCTGTGTCTGTTACTAGGCGCACCAGTGTTCCCATGCTGCTGCGGGAAATTGTGGCTAGCGGTGATTGCACGCCGAGTGCCCGTCGAGACGGTGGCACCTGCACCGGCGAAGAGGCCTGCCGGTCCACCTGCGGGGAAATTCTGAAAGGCGGCGATCGAGCCGTTCACCGGGAGCGCGTGCAATCCGCTGTCGTCTGGCGCGGACCATAGACTCGGCACCCTTCCGGGGTCTGAAAAGCCCTGGAGGGTCGAGGTCGTGCTACACGTGATGTCCTTCTCGGTTGAGGAGGGCGTCGTCGGGGTGATGGCGATGCTCTCAACCTCGACGACGTCCTTCGACTTCTCCTGGCCACCTACGCTCTCGAGGCCACTGCTTGGCGAGAGTGGCGCGGGCTTCCCGATCGCCTGCTTCTCGATTAAAAGGTCGTCCTGCATCGTGCTGGTTGTTATCGTGACGGCGGTGCTGCTATTGCTACCGATCGATGATTTCGACGTCGACAAGCTACTCGAGAAAAGACTGCTCGTACTGAAGTCCCCCATAAAGCACGGGGGTACCGGCAGTCGAATATCGGCGCACTCGTCTTGCAATGATCGATTACGTAGCTAGGGCCGTTTGGAAATGTTGTGTCCTTCCTGGATCGACTTCCTTCTTGGTCTGTCGTCTCTCTTCTGGTGGTGGTTGAGAGTTGCTCTGTCGAGAGGTCTCGGTCTCGAGGAAACAGAAGTCCTCGTCGACACGAACGTCGTCAACGCCGAGCGGAGCTCGCGAGACAACTATCGATCCACGCCGTACGCGTAAAAACACCCACGAATCTCGGAAGCAGGGCACCCTTCGTCAATACTTGGATCCTTTCCTCGTACCACTTTCTCTTCCTCCTCAATCTTCTTCTGATTCCTTTGCTATACTTCCGCTGAAAATCGTCGCTTTGCTTGCTCGCTCCTCTTCGAATCGAGTACTCCCTCAAACGCACTGTGTCAACCTTCCGGACCGATTAAATTTGACTAATTAGGCGTCGCACCGGTAGAAATCGGTGGCGACTTTGCTCCCGTAACATCCTCTTGGTTATCGAATGGTCGGCCACCCGTAGACACTCATACCCATCACGAACCGCCTGATTTGCCAAAACTCCACCTGCCCAGGGAGGAAGATCGCGCACGACTTGGAATTCACTTGCCTCCCGTAAACATAATTTCGCCCGGAACACTGGACCACTTGGAACCCTCCCAAATATCCTCCCTAATAACACAGGCACGCGTATGCAGCGAGAGGTTCTCCGATTGGGATTCTAGCCTATGAGGAAGCTAGCTTTCAGCTCGAGCTGGCCAACCCTTCCTTCCGCCGTCTTTCCAAGTATCGCTCAACACCACAATTATCACTGAACACAGACTGAGAGAATGGGGTCGCAGGGGCAAACCCGGCCACTGATATCGAGGAGTCTTACGAAACCGAGGAAAGGATGCTTGCCCGACACTCGCAACGATGGAATTCACCGAGTAGTCGATTCCAATTGTTCCCCAGCTCGGTGTGTATCGGTTACTCGATCGATCACCGATAAGCCGACGAAGCGCGTCAATCTACACGCACGCAGCCACTGGACACTTACTGCCGAGGGAGTACACTGAGTTTCTCCACGGTCAGGGTCTGAGTACGAAGTGTTGTACTTCGGAGGAGGAGCCTTCTGAAGAATCTAGCTCGGTAACGGCTGGCACTGCTCCGCGGAGATTGCACTGCCGCAGTTCGATTCTGGGCTACCTGGAGCAGAGGAGGATTTCCTCCACCCCCGATTGCGGAGCGTTGTTAGAGCGCTGGCTGGCGCAGAGAGCGAGCACAGTTGCGTCTTTTATCTAGTTGCTAGCGGGCATACCGCAGCAGTGGACGTAGGTATTGGCATGCTACGGTTCCGGAGCGCTGGCGTGCCTGGACTCCCCGATGCCGACTGGCCAGGGTTCCCGCAAGTAGTTGGAGGCGACGAGGCGGCCGAGTGTCGTGATAGTCCGCCCGTAGCACGTCCGATTCCACTGGCTGCGCTTGACGGTCCTCTCGATAGTGGCAGCCCGGTACGGCGCGTTTCGACGAGTCCGCGACGACGGCTTCGTGGCTGAGCGTCGCACGTAATGCGATTCGTGCGTCGTGCCGACTTTTGGAACACTGTGGCCGTGTTGCGGGCCAGACCATACCACCAGCCGTAGTAGTGTAGTGTCTCTCTGCTTAAGCCCTGCGCTCGGCGATCTTCGGCCTGCCGCTTCGTCGTCGTCGTCTTCGTCCTCGTCCTCGTCGACGTCGTCGTTCTCCTCGTCGCTGCGTCGCGCTGCTGCGTCGTCGGACGCAGGCGCCCTACCGCTCTCTCTCTCGATATCCACCACCCTCGCCAACGATAACACGCTAGAACCCACCACCGCTGACCCCGACGCCGCTGCCACCGCCACCGACGTCGCTTCTCCGCCGACGCCGCCGTCCACGCCGCCACCACCACCGCCGCCGCCGCCGCTTCTCCACCACCTCCACGCTTACACCCACAACTTCACCTCTTCCTTCTCTTGCTACCCCTCGGCATGTAATTCTCCCTTCGCACTGACACTCTACTTCCACCTATGCCCGAGCAACACCACCACCACCACCACCACCACCTCGCCAATACCAAACACCCCCGGCTAGAGCTACCCTGTCCGAGCTGGTTTACCTAGCCCGTCCGTCCTTTGCTCCATTTCTCCCTGAGCCGAGCTCCCTTGCTTTTCGAACAATTGTTCTCGAGCACCTACTTCCCGCCTACTTTTCAAACCTTGTCTAATTGGTTTATTGTCATGCTTTTTCCTCATTTTGGTACCTTCGTTTCTCATAGGTTGATATATTCGTGTGCTGGTGGTAGATATTTCTCTATGATCTTAGATTTTTATCATGTTAGTTGTGCTTCTCCCAAAATAATTATTAGTACTCGATAGTTTTGCAAAAAGAAATTTAGGAAATCATCGAAAATCAACAGTTTGTTCATTTTGTGTTAGTTTATCTACTTTTCTATCTATCTCTTGGCTTAAATAAACTTCAGACGTTATTCTCGACGCCTTTATATTACAAGGTTACAACCGAGGCTGAATATTCTGATAAGCGGTTGAAAACCTAGGTTGTATAAAATAAGAAATCTGACCTCTTTATTTAGGGGTGGAATGACCTACTTTTGAGGACCGTTTGACCCCAATTTGACCTTCTGTTCCGTAGTGCTCTATATTTTACTGTTAGACTTGATTGCCATAAATTATTGAATGTTCCCAAAGGTTTCTATATTATTACTACAATCTTGTTAATTGCAATGGATTGTAGTATGTAAAAAGCTGTGGTGTTGTTGCACCAACGAATAACGGTGCATCCCTTTGTAACTAATTGTTAATTTCATTATAACCTTTCACTACTTTGTAGCGAGAACTCAATTGTTTCGCCTCTCGAATGCTTTGGTAAAATGGCTGATCGGATTATCGATCGATGGCGTAGTATTCAAATAAAAGAATAAAAATGTCTAATTTCACTTAGTTTTTGGTGTACATTTTTTGGCGTACATTTGTCGTTCATTGATCCAGTTTCCGAAGTCAAGCAACTCATTTCGTTTGTAACGCGAATTATGTTCGTTACAATTCACTATTCAAATAGTGAGACGCTACTTCATTCACTCGCCAGAATGAAGATAACGGCAAGCAATGTTCTGATACGAAGATACGAAGATACGAAAACATGAAGATTGGGAGATATACTATGTCTTCATCGTATCAGATTTCTGGCGCAAACTATCAACGTACAAACTAGCAACCTAATTCATTGCTCGAGTGATAAGCATTGTTAGCAACTAGAATTTCCTTAGTAGCATCATTTCCGTTACAACATGAAAAAATTGTAACCTATGATTTGCATACTTATAAAATAAAGATGAAATTCGAACACACGTAACCTTGTTATATGTTGCATATGAAATATTGACTTATTTACCTTAGCCTGCTAATATTGAACTCGGTTTCGTTGGTCCATCCAATTTTCCTGCACAATTATTTCACTCACTCGAAAAAGAATCTCACGCGCGCGAAGAGAGATCTTTTAAAACTGTTCTACTACCACGGAGGAATTCGAACGTCTCGCAAGACTGAGAGTACTCCGTGTGCGCAGGCGATTTAGCACGAGCTGGTTTATCGCAATTAGTCTGCTGCGACGCATTATACCCGTCATCTGGTAGTTTGACGTTTGCCAAGGAGGAAAAGATCTACTTACATTTAGTTGCACTGAAGGGAATTCGTTGAGCCGCCACAATGAACAGGCTTTTCGGACGCACCAAACCAAAAGAGCCGCCACCAAGCCTCATAGATTCCATCGCCGGGGTAAGAAATTCGATCTCGCACTCTGCACAAGGTTATATTGCGTTATCGTTTTGGTATCTCGAACTGTTGTTTTGCTTCAAGTGCCTTCGCACTCCGTTAACGAATTTACCAAGGGAAATAATATTTTTTCTATGAAAAGTACAGTGGAGCAGATTGAATACTACATTCAATTATTTCATTACTCAAACCCGTTGCTTTTACGATGAACTATGACATTTGACGTACTAGCACTCTGAATCATCGTGTTGCTTAGATCGATAGCAGAGCCGAATCAGCTGAGAAGAAAATCGCTATGCTCGACGCGGAGCTCAAGAAGTACAAAGACCAGTTGGTCAAGATGAGAGAAGGTCCTGCTAAGAATGCAGTGAAAGCAAAAGCAATGCGAGTGCTTAGGCAACGCAAGACGTATGAGGCACAAGTGGACAATCTACGCCAACAGTCATTCAACATAGAACAGGCAAATTATGCTACTCAAACGTTAAAGGACACTCAGGCCACTGTGGTAGCAATGAAAGAAGGAGTCAAACAGATGCAAAAGCAGTTTAAGAATATCAATATTGACCAGATCGAAGTATGAGAAAATTAGGCTTACATTGTTGTAGCTCTTTTCATGAATGTCTTTGTTGGCAGTGCAGTTTGATTGATAATTGTATTTCCAGGATTTGCAAGATGATCTGGCTGACATGTTGGAACAAGCTGATGAGGTGCAAGAAGCAATGGGACGTAGTTATGGAATGCCAGAGATAGATGATGATGAGCTTGCTGCAGAGCTAGAGGCACTTGGTGATGACTTAGCACTTGATACCGATACCAGTTTCCTAGATGATGCCATTAAAGCACCTAGCACACCTGACAAGGAACCCGGAGCAGCATCTATTAAGAATAAGGTTTACTATCTTAAACCTTTCATAATTAAATCTGAATTTTTTACCAAATCAAAGGATACGAAATGAAATCTTATTTGAAAGGGTAATAACTATCATTTAATGAATTTGTTCTTTTTCAGGATGGTGTGCTAGTGGATGAATTTGGCTTGCCACAAATACCAGCTAGTTAAAATTTGCATATTGCCTCGAGGGAATTTATTGCTTGTGCATACGCCCAAAGACAATGCCTCACTGGACATTCAAATGCTTTTTAACGATCACGAGCATGAGGACATTATATTTCAAGTATTGAAATTTGTTGTACTAAACTTGCGCAAAGTATGATGATTTAAGGACTAACGTAACTTTGTTATCGCTGATAGGTCCACTATTTTTATTAAATTCTGTTTATGTTGTAGATGTATAAAGAGATTAATAAATAACTTAACACTACGAATGAGCTTCTTAGTTTATTTAATTTGGGAATGTTCAATTAATATCTAACTTGACTTTATTCCTTGCTATATGATTTCAGTCGGCGTCAAATAACTTCCAAACGTGGAACGTAAACTTCATTTTGGTTGACGAGTTCCTTGTATTGCATGCAGATGTTGGTTATAGCTTCTTTGCATTCGGAGAAATGTTCTTGCTCAAAACCAGGGATCTTTGTGTAATGATGTACATGTGCCTGGAACACCAGATTTATATTGTTATTTACAAAATTCTTTGAGACTTCTCTTTATGCATTACGTACCTTCGATCGATACAACGTTGTAAATTGTTGTACTATATTTTTAAACAATGAAGACATCGCAGAGGTATTCGTCAGACACAGTAGCGATGAAGTGTGCCCTGCTGGTGGCACCGAACATAAGCCAACTTTCATTGCGTCCTTACTCCAAATTGTAAACTTCGCTTTCGTTTGGAATCTATGAATAAAGAAACGAACTACTGAATAGCAAAATTTTAGTTAAATAATGTATTAAAGTTAACAGTTAAGGCTCGATTACACATTTAAACTTATAATGATATTGTTAATTGAAAAACTAACGACATAATAAAGCAGTGAGCTTTCAAACCAAGAAACATACCGTTCAACATTCCTTTTCAAATCGGAAATCGAAGTAGGCCCCCTTGCGATATGCGCTGCACTTAAAACCACTGAATCTGGTTGAAACAAATCCACCTTGATTAACTGATTGCTTCGCGACCACGCTCTGGTAAACAGTTCGTCCTGTATCCTCAAATAAAATTGTATATTTTCATAATTTTACGAAACGAAAACATTTGAACTTCATGCTGAGAGAAAATAAAATCGTTATACTTCTTTGCACCGTGCGTGATGTTTATCGATGGTGCAGTTAAAGCTATTGGGCTGACGCTGCTACAAATGTAGTGGAGATTTGGATACGGCACAAGATTGGTTGATATTTCATTCATATCCATATTTAAATTACCAGGGAATCTAGAACCACTGAAGAAATCGGATTACAATTGGGAATACAATCTAATTATTCATGTCAGCTATTGTTATTAATATGACCAATACCTAGTTAAATGTAGGAGCATATTTACAACAATACTGTTCATATCCTGAAAGGGCAGACACGAAGCATTATACTTCATTTGATCGACATTCTCCTTCCTTGCTATTTGGGTATTGCATATATCCAAAAGTGATCTGTTTTCCACAGGAAACACGCAGGTTGCATGTTCCAGAAGTTCGCGCGTAGCCAGCAGAACATTATACGGCGATGTAATTACATCCTCTGTGGCAGTTGCGTAAACCGGTGAGACCAATCTGTAATATTAATTAAATTGCAGTTGCATAAACAATCATAGACTACTAGTGGGACGCACCGATCAGTTTGGGGATAATTCTCAGCGAGCAATTTCAAGGTCGCGGTTCCCAATCCTGAGCCTGTTCCACCACCGAGTGAGTGCATGACCAAAAATCCGTGCAATCGATCGCATTTTTCCACCGTACGTTGTATGGTTTCTTCTAAAATCGTCTGATACTGGGTCCCGTGTGTGTGGTACCCCACTGCCCTGTTAAGATACATCTCAATATTACAACATAATGTTAGTGAATAAGAAATTGTAAATTCAAATAAATTTGAATCAAAACCAGGGCAAACTAAACAGTTACGTATTAAATTATATTATATTTTTATCATAGAACGAATTTTCAGTTCGTTTATTACCAATTATTTGCGGACCCCGGATAACTTGTTACCGAACATGCTTGGTCAAATAAATCGCGTAATGGACCTTGTCGAAATCTTGACACGACGCTATCCTCCATGTCTATCAAAACTGCCTATATAAAAAGTTAGGGGAAGTTTCAATGATAACTTTAATTGAGTTTTATTTTATAATCGATAGATTAGTCAATGACTCGAATGTTCCTTGTTGTAAGAATCGTTTACATACCCTGGCCTTAACTTTAGCTTGACTCAGATCACTCAAGCTCTTAAAACTTAAATTACTGGAATTGCCAGGAATGTGGAAGAACCCATGAAACGCATCCGCAAGGTCACTGATATTCTTTATATGACTTCGCTGACTTTTCAGGAAATTCATATTGCTGCCGGGGGTTTGCGTGCCGTATTCGTGCAACGCTAAAGGCCAGAAGGCCGATCCAATTTGATTGCCACATTGCCCAACTGCGCAATGCCAAGGATAACACTTATGTTCTACGTGCGTGTATTTATAATGCTCGAATAAATTCCTAACATGATTTTCGGTAAACGTACGAGTTCTTGTGCATCCACGAAGAAAATCGTATATACAACGTAATCGATTAAATATGATAGATGAATTCCTTAAGATTAATTAGTGACGCAAATTATTCTCGAATCCTGACTTTTTTCGAGAAGTTCGAAAATAAATAATACCAAGCATACCACGAAAGCAATACATCAATCATTTGTTACAAAATAAAAAAAGTCGACAATACATTATATTCAAATTGTTTGAATTACATTATGCTTTAGATGTTCTTTATATATCGATTTTTTATAAGTATAGCATCCCAATGGTTTTCACAAATTTTGACAGTAAGATTTCCTGTCAAAGTGAGCGACTGCTACTATTGCAGGTTACTTAACAGGATACCGAATGTAGATCTCGACTTACCTTGTACGACAACAAACTGGCTCATCGCAATTCTGGATCACGAACAACCACTCCTAACTTTTCTACTTAATATACACGAAATCACACAGAATTGTACGTGCAATAAACAAACTTTCAGCAAATTTCCAGCACACCCGGCACTCCGATAATTTACGTGCAATTCGCGCCAATATCCTAATAACGTGAAACAAGCTTCGAGTGTGTTTCAACGCATTGATAGATCGCGCTCGAATAGGTTTCAAATTTCAAACCGGTCGGCACTGTATTCAGGATGCCGAATGCGTGTTGCAAAATTTTATGACGCACCGTCTTGTGATAAGAAGGCTGATTACACTAGCCAAAACAAAGGAGAATAGACTGCAATCCATCATGTCTCTAAAAACCGGCATAATTCTATTTATATTTTGCCTAATTTCTGTGAAACTCTCGGCCTCTCAGGAATCCGGTGAGTGTGCATAACCTGCATGTTAGCATGATGAAAACGCCGATATTCATACACGAATGAAGTATAAGACTTCTAAGATCCAAATTTTGTTATTTGTTGGATACTAATCGTTCACTTTTAAATAACTGCCTCAATGCTCCAAAATTACATGTTTCGAGAGCAATTGTTACATTTCTGTTTAACAATTAGCAACATATTTTATTTGCCATGCGAATCTTAATTTCGGAAATTATTCAATGAGATAAATGAATGTATTATATAATTGTTATACGTAATTCCTAATGATTTAATGTTCTAGTCCACATTCTGGAACCAGGTGATATTAGAGACAATGACAAGTCAGGGCTACAAATATATTGTCACACTGCCAAGTCAAAATACTTGATGAATATGTGGAAAACCTTGACTGTAAGTATAGAAGAGTTGAAGCATCATTGATAGATCACATGGTGTTATAAAATGAGTACAAATAGGATACTATTGTTTTCAGTTGCATTTAAACACAAAATTAGATAACTATGATATTTTTGATGGGAATAATCCAAGTGAGGTAACAGCAAAACATGAGGAGAATAATCGATCCTGGAGGTTCAACCTTTGGGGTACAAAGAAGGATAAAACATTGAAAATCAATCCTTTCGAGGATACATGCATTGGTATTCATGTGTATCCTTCCACTAATCATAAATATACCATTAATATGACAGAAACACGTGAGTAATGCAATGAGAGATATGATTACTATATCAAATACAAATTATAATGCATCATATTTTTATTCTAGGGGTGGATGTATCCAAACTTATGCTCATGTTACTGGGTGTGATTTTATACTGGAGTGCGGAACGGCTCAGCAGAAACCCACTATTTTATTACTTGTGTGGTATAACTCTAGGTGTAACAACATCCACTTTAATTTTGATATATTTAGTCAGTAAATTATTCCCAAGGGTAAATGTCTGCTTAGTTTGCTGAGAAAATATTAGATGCTATTTGCCATATGCATTTTTGCAACCTTTATTCTTTGTTAAAGGGGAAGCTGATGTACTTGGTGGTAGCCACTGGTTGGACAATGAGTTTCTACCTTGCACAAGCGTTGATAGATAACGCACAACTCATTGCAATGCAGTACAGTGACTATGTGATGTGGTATATATTAAGTACATCCTTTATAAGTTTCTTGATTTGTTACCGATTTGGCCCAGTAACAAATACAAGAACAAAGAAAATCATACAATGGTTCTTACAGGTACTGAGCCACTCAAAGGTTTCTATACTATTAATGATAATTCATAGAATGATACATTGATGGTTGTTTCAGATTGCAGGATTGCTGTGTATGTATTACAGCAGTTACTTTCGCGAAGCGTCGTTTTCCTTCTGTACTGTATTAGTAATACTATACAATTTCCCGCTTGTTATTATTCGGAAAGGAAGGCATTACTGGTAAGCGTGTAAATAGAACCTTTGGATAATTTTTTGTGATGATTTTTCCATTTGTGTTTACATTAACAATCAAGTTGATAGAATAATTGTGTTTCACTGTATCTTATTTTCTGCATTGCAGATTGCAACCCATTTTCTGTTGATTCCCTGTATAGTGACTAACTGCTGAGATTCGTTCGACTGATTTTATAGCTTTCCTGATACAATTGCATTCTGTTTGCCAAGTAAACTTTTGTACTTATTGAAATAAATTATTTATATATTATTGCCTTTTTTACTTGTTTGTTGCTTAGCTTGTTTGGTATCTTAAGCCTTTAGTGTAGTATCTCTTCAATCTATTATTTTTGCACTAATTTTAAAATTGGCAACAGAGGTTTCTTTCGCATTGAATAATTTTGTTAAGATGCATAAGGATCGTGTATATCTTCATTGTATTCCATGGTTCCTGCAACAAGTGTTATACTCTTATTGTGTTGCCATAAGCAGGAAAAATATGTTTCCTGAAAGAAGAAAACTGTTATCCGACGACCAGTACCGTAAAGAAGGCATCAGGGAAACCGAAAAAGCATTGATTCACTTGCAGCAGTACTGTTCCAGTCCCGAATGCAATCCTTGGAAAACTGTCTTAAGGCTCAAAGATCCGATAAGGTTCGTATTGTCTGAACATATGATACTAAAATTTATCCCAGCAGTATTCATTAACCTTTGACTTTTTTATTTCATTAAACATGTTATGTATGTCTATTATTTCAGATTCGCCAAATTTATGGAGGGTGAATCCCACTTGTCCGAGGATGAGACGTTAGAGCACGATGCTGAAATTACGCGAATAAGTGAAGAGTACGAATACACAGATGAGGAAGATTACGACTTGTGATGTCGCAGGTTTCGGACTCATCACTGAGTGCTACATTTCTTCTTGGTTTGCGTGATGACTTAGTTAACCGAATAACTGTATTTTCTTTATCCACGTGAGGCAGCTTGTAAGTCTTTTTTATTTACAATCTTTATTTATTAACATATATCGTATCATCATTTGTTTGTACAAAGTGGATATTCCTCATTTCTCTTCTATATTTCATTGCCAGAACAATGTGAATAGTCTGAGTTTAAAACTGTAACTTCATCGTTTATCTTTGAGAGCAGAGATTCAGGGTACTCGATATTTAGCAGAATGCACTTCCAGTGCGTATTTATAATGTTTTCCAAACCAAATAAACGTTTTATTTCTGTACGTTGTCTGCCAATGGCTTCCACCACATCACCTTCGAGAACAATGATGTTTAAAGAAATTTACATCTAAATTAACATTAATGGTAGATATGACGGCAAATGTTCCGGATATCTACACTTATTTTTAAGTGACTTTATCATTGTTCGTTGCCATGTCATTTTCGCTATAGTCGCGTGACTACCGTCTACTTCTTTCCTGGCGCGTGCTAGGTATGCAAATTACTTATTTCGGTCCACCTTCCTAATGGCCGAATAAGTGCTTATTACCATATCACCATGTGCATACGTTTCCGTAGTTAACGAGACACGGTCTTTATGAATAAGTTCGTTGAAAAAGCAGTCTAATCTTTAACCGTAATTAAACGTTGAAATAACAGCGCTTGTGTGTCACAACTGCTGAATAGCAGTTACATTTCTTTTAAATTTACAATTTTATTGAGCTGACGGGATTTATTGACGTACGAAAGAACGAAATAAGCCCACTGTTACCCACAGAGCTTAAAGCCTGTAGAAACTATCATATGTTAGTAACAGTTAGCCTTGTGTTTAAAATTACTGCAATTACAATGTAAAATCGTTGTAAGCGAAGGCTGAATGAGACATAGCTGACGTTGAATGTGCGAAGGGCTGGTGGAAAACAGGTGGAGTTTTTGCATCGACTGTAGACCACAAGGGATGGTAGAGCGGAAAAAGCGCGCTCTTTGTTGTCGCGGACTGGATGTGGGTCAGTAATCATCGAAGTCCCTTTTCCCATGGAAGCTCGCTCCTCTCTACATCTCCTCCTCGCTCTTTACTCTCTTTCGCTCGCATCGAGGAGTTTGTTGCACCGGCGCGGCGCGGCAGCCTACTGACGGCCCGCTTGTTATCCCTTGCTTGCAACCCCATTTAGACCGCCGGAATCTGTCTAGCGCTACGGGGTGGGCCACAATCATTTTTTCCAATCCCAGTTTTGTCTAGCCTGCATTGCAGGGTCACTGACTCGGTGAACAAAGTTTTCTCAGATTTCGCAGCGCAGAGAAAGCGAACTGTACTTTACATTTGGATGCAGTTGTACTTCTCGGGCATAGAACAAACTTATGGAAAAAGTGCCATAAGTTTTTTTATATTCCCTTTATTGCTTGTCAAATTAATATTACTATAATTTTTAATTAACACATATATTTCCTCACACATGATTTGTTATAATGAATATAACATAAATAATATTTTAACACGAATTATTGAAATATTTAAATATTGGGAGTTGGGTGTTTAAAGTGATGATAATATATTTTCGAGCCACCCTGTAGTCAGGTCATTTCCTTGACGATGAGCACGACTGGCGAAAATCGCCAGCCAGAATATTAAAAGGGAGTGCACTACAGTGCAAGCTGCGTCTCACGGAAACATCGCAAGTTTGTTGAAGTGTAGTATTTAATCCTTTGAAACCTGTTGAGACATTCTGCGCTAAGGCAGATACGGTGGACAAAACAACATTGCAGCTTTCGTTGCCGCGACGAAGGATGTTTTTAAAGAGGATGCAAACTTATTCATTATTAGACAGAAATTATCATTCCCAACTCACACTGCTATTATATATTCTTAATTAAGGACTACAAAAATCAACATATTCCCAAACGATAATTAAAACATATAATAATAATAAACCACTGATAAATCTCGCATTTTAAAGCTCACAATTAATCTTCGAAGCGATTGCACTTTGCACTTATCATTAGGTATAACAAAAACGAATAATACTAAATAAAACATAACTTTCGTACTTTGTTAAAACACCAACTTAGAAATCAAAGAATTCCTGTTTGCCTTGACAGCCAAATCTAAAATTGAGATATATCGTTTCTGGCGAGGGGATGAAGAAACAACATTTAGGGGGGGAAGAGGAGTACCCACGAGTATTGTGGGAGCCAGTAAACTGGCGTAATGTGCCGGCGTACCTTGGCAATTTGTAATCCAATATGATCAATCGAGTGAAGGCGGTGAAGCCACACGAACGCATGTGTGTGCGCTCGGACGTATAGCGATCGAGATACACCAAGCTTTTTGCAAGGTGCCCCATTGACGGCCACCTGTCGACGCCGCTGTTCGCCGGCTGGTGACAATCTGCTCAACACCGGAGAAGCCAATGTGTAATAGTCTGTGTCCTAAACGTATGTGTTTTCGTACCAACATGTACGCTCATCTGAAAACGCATTCCGGGAATCTGCTGGACAGTTAAGTCTTTGCTTTCAGATACTTAATACTTTAAATTCGCATACAAACTACAGAATGCTTGAAGAATGAATTATAATATTAATCGGTCTTTGGAATGTAGCGTTAAATAAGATTAAATTAGTTAGAGAATTTGTTGTAGAAGATTTGTCCGCTTCCGTAATAAAAGAGATTTCCAGTTCGCACCTCGTATCCATGTCTTCTCTTCCTGATCTTATTTATTGACTTCTTCACATTCTTCCCACAAACCATTCATCAGTCGGCGGCATACGATCCAGGTTTTTCATGAACGCAAACAGATCGTTTACATCAGTAATTCGAGCGGATCGCACTGTCTGTGCAATATTGTAATCGGGAATTCCTCCGATTACCATATCGATAATATAGACATCGGGAATTTGGATGTTTGAGAGTTTCTCTATTTTAAGAATGGAATAAGCCTCTAACGTCTGCCCTGGTTGCATTTCATATGTCACTGCATCTCTAAATAAGATGGAAAACGGACTAGACGGTGCCCGTTGCTCATCACTTTGATGAATCGGTGATGTTTGAGTTTCAACACTTCGCATCTTTGTCGTGGTACATTGATTTCGTACATCTTTGAATAATCTCCTGATTTGACCCAAACACTCATTAGCACGTGTCAGTGACGACAAGTAGCTACATAGTTCTTCCACCAAGCGCTCTAGTCGTTCTAGAGAATCGGAATCCATTGTTCTTCGACACCACAGGTAACTATCTACTATAATATTTGATACTTAGTAATAATTATAAGTAACACGATTACGACACAATAAATTATATTGTACGTACATCCACGTTGTTAATTGGATGTTTATCGAGTTGTAACACGAATTTTCAACTCCAACTCTGAGGTGTTGGAAGAAAGGGACGCGAGGGATCGTAGCTGGGCGACGAGTCGCACGGAAATGCAGACATTCTTTGAAAAGTGTGACTGAAAGGTCGCGGTACAGTATATGTTTATTTTCTACACTTTGAGTGACTGTGCCTGGCTTTGACTTGCAGGTCATTTCGGCACACCCTGTGTCGAAGAGTCCACGTGTCCCCTTCAAGAGGGGATAGAATGACCTGCTGACGGAAATGGTGCCCTTGCTTTTTCCCAGACCCTAATGCCTTCTTCCCTTGATTCGATAATGGATCGATGGGCCGAAATAAAATTTGAGAAGGTCATTCTAACACCGCAAGTGCACTGGAAAAAATCATGCTAGGAAATGACAAGTGCGATAGCGATCGAATGGCACATCTGTGCATATTTCACAGGAGTATATTTCAAAATGCCAGCTGTCTAATGCCAACCCTTCTTCGTTTTATCATACCTAGATCATCGATATCTCTAAATATATGGGGAACACCGTATACCATAGCTAGATGATTTCAGATTTACCCTCGAGCAGTGCACGCA
Source organism: Ectemnius continuus (assembly GCA_910591665.1). Lineage (NCBI taxonomy): Eukaryota > Metazoa > Arthropoda > Insecta > Hymenoptera > Crabronidae > Ectemnius > Ectemnius continuus. Next base: position 5,334,526 of record OU342867.1, read on the forward strand.
CACTTGCAACCAGGAAGAGGCGGACAAGGAAGCGTACGATAAATTCGGAATAAAAAGAAATCGTGTTTCAGAATAAATGGGTTTAAATTAACTTTATTTTTGGGGATCTAGATGTATGAAATTGGTGCCACTTATATGTGATTATATGAGCAGCATGCTATCAGTGATGGGTTGATGCGGGTTTAGTGGAGAGAAGGCTTTCTGGTTATCGCGAATGTGGATGGGCAGGTGCGCGATGCATCACGGAAAACCAGTCTTTTTCTTATTGATCCTGCCTCTCTGCCCTTTGGACCGCTACCAATCCCACCTGCCGATCACGTGGTCGCCCGTGTACCGAGCTACCTTACTCCTGCTACGATTTATCTCCTCTTCTCCCCTCCGACCATGTGGGTAGCTCCTATTACAACAGTCCGACACGATCACTTTCTCGTAGTAAACACTGGATATGTAATCGCCAAACTAAATCTCTACATATTTAAAACTGCTAAATTACAAATTTAATTTTGTTTCAGTAGTCTTGTAAGTTTTAGAGTAGTATATAAAATATAATTATTCGTAATACATCAATTTTAGTTATAAATATTTCTTGTTAGGCAGAATTACACAAATTCACGGTGCTTGCAGACTAAATGACTTTTTCTATTGACTTATCACAGTTTGTTAAAAGGGACAGACAGTCTGACAGTGGAGGGTAATACTTTTGCCTGTGGTCGGAGAGATTTACAAGTTCAGCAGTTAGCAAGGAAGAGGAAATTGGCTGGCCAGCGGTGCATCGGAACGTAAAGATTCCATCCGAGTTTCTTGGCGCGTTGTGTATCCTGTGTTTCGAATGAATTACCGGGCGCGCTGCATCCAATTATACGGGCGGGCGCATTTGCAGCTTCAACTTCAACCGCTCTGCATTCTGACGGATTACCCGCACTTGCAATCTTCATCAAGGTAGACGGGAGCCTTACTTCGACTAACAAGCATTTACCATTTTTCTAGCTTTATATCGTTATATATTATAACTCTCAGAGAAGGAAATCCTACCACTTTCTACACCACGGAAAATAAATCACGTATATTATTTACATTCGATTATATATAATTGTCTGTTTATAACTGAAAATATTCAGGCCGAGTTAATTAAATTAATTAACTCGGCAGAATCCTTGGCCGATCAGAGAATAAGCAAACCACACATTCCATACTCCTGCAACCACATTTCGTCTTTTGTGGTCGCGCATATTATTCCTACTCCTCTGAAGCCTAGTCCACACTTCTCTATCCAAGTTCCTGTCTGCAAGGATCAGAGAAGTGTGAGGGAAACAGTAAACAGTGACTGCCACGTCCTGCAACAGCTGTTAATTTCGTAGCTCGGTTATCCATTCGTTTGCCCGGCCTTCCGTGACACACATACAGAGACGCACGCAGATGGGATTTCAAGTGGCGAGCTGAGAAAGAGGGAGGATTAGGATAAAGGCGCGTTTTCACTAGAATAGTTCGCCGTAAGGCTCCTTTTCCACTAAAACAATATGCGGTTACAGATTTGTGAACATCTGAACAGAATCTCGAACATCCTTCGCTTCTCTACAGGAAAAAAAAGATTGCCAATATCATATTTTAGAAAATTTTGTTAGGAAAACCAGTCAACGGATCAATCGCACAATTGGCAATTTTTTTCCGTTGCATAAAATAAAACGGGAGGGTTGCAAAGGGTTGGGTTTGAATTTCTGTAAATTCGTGGCTGCTGAATTACAACCCCCTTAGTGGCAAATGCGACTATCAGGAGACTCCTGGTTTCCGAACAAAATTTCCTGTGCATTCCACTTAAGGGTTGGGGATGATAATATAATATGAGAAACCTTTTTTTCCTATAGAAAATCATAGAATGTTCAGTGTTCGTTGTTCTGCTAGGGTGAATTGTTCTATTGGAAACGGGCCTTTAAGAGAACGTGATGGCAGTGCTTTACCTGATGATACTCACCCCCGCTGCGCAGCTTCAAGCCGAGCTTTCTTCGAGCGGTGTGAAATCCGTGTGATATATGTACTTTCATGCTACGGGATCGTAAGCTTCAAGTGTCCTTTGAAAGTTCGCTTGAACGTGTCAGCGCGGTGAGATACTTTCGACTTTCAATACACGGTGAATAATGCGCGCAAAGTGCTGGCAAACTAATATTTCACGGAGAATACAATTCTCATGAACTTTCGATAGATAACGGATTTGATATCTAGATTTTAGTATTATTTGCAGTGCAATATATAATAGAAATATATATAAATTGTTTGTAATTTGCTAAAGTCTGTTTTCGATGAAATCTTGAGGCTTTTTAGGAGAGTCCTTTTTAGCGAAGGACAAGCCACAAGCGAGGCAGTGATTCATGTAGTTGTTTGTCGGTGACGCGAGGAACTAGAGCACACATGTCTCGAAGGAGGGTGATTGGGGCCATAGAAGAGCTGTCGACGGGGCCTTAAGGTCCTCGGGTGATCTCAACGCGTGCCATCTGCCGAGCATCCAGTTTTTCTGGGCGGCCGCGCGCGCCCTTCGGGGCCGCTTGGTGGTTGCAAGGAAGAAATAGCTGGCAGCCTTTTAAAGAAACTGATTTCAGGCAGCTGCCTCTTTCGCAACGATTACCGGACGCATCTCCATTTTCCCCCACTTCTTTGTCTTCGCCAGTTCTTCCTCGGATGCGCGCCGCGCCGCTCTCATCGCTTCCTTCGCCGCTCGCCTTTGTCTCCGCACTCGCTCACTCTCTCACTTCAACTACTTCCTCTCCATATTTTTAATGCTCTCTTTCACAGGAATTGTACGCTAACGCATTGCAAATGCCGACGAGGGAGGATGGGGAAGTCTACGCGGAGAATAGTGGTGAATTATCGGTCTCGTTAGGAGCACTCTTCTTCTTGCTCGGAGTAATGAACGGTTAGAAATGATGGCGAGCTCCCTCGCAGATCGCTCTTCCCTACCTTGTCCACAGGATTGTTTTGCTCGCTGGAATCTATTATTAGGGGATACGTCTTAGTCGTTAGGCCTTGTTAGTTCGCGACACAACAGCTGTAGCGTTGACATGCAATTTAATTTAGACGTCTTTTCGATCCAACCCCTTTTTCGCTAATATGACACATGCCAAGGTATAACAGAGATCTTACGAGATATTAGGGAATCGGTTGAGTTTCTCTGCCATTCTAATATGTAGTTTTATTTTATGAGTATTTTTTAATATTTTACTGTGTTTTTATCGGAATATTATAACTTGTGTAAAATATACTGAAAATTCCAAGTTTGAGATATTCGATAAAGAAGTTTCGGCGTTGTTTTCAGGACTAAAGAATTTCTGAGGCAAGGAATAATGACCTGAAAAGGACCTCGAAGGGTAGCGGAAGGGCAGGTTTGACGGATGGTGGAGAGGCCAGGTCGGGAAAAGTATGTCCTTACAAGAACATAAGGCAAAAAATGACCACGCCACTCTCTTTCACACGCTACATCAGGTTTTATTTCTTAAATTTGTACGAACAACTCACATTTCTCTCATTCTCATATGAAAAATCTGCAAAGTGATTCGTGTATATTTAAGATAATGATGTAATTTTAACAATAATGTTTCAAACGTATGTGAATTCATGTTACCATGCAACTTGTATGTACTTGAGCACTCATAAGTCATGTCACCTGTCCGAAGCGCGTGTTGTCGAGCTTTTTGTGCGTGGTGTTAGCACATCATTCGTTATGGGATTCTCAATGTCAGGTTTCCTTTGAGAGGATATTAGTAATGCCGCGCTGTCTCCTAGGAAATACGTGGAAGACCGAACCGACTTGAAAGGGATAAAAGAAATGGGGACTCGCGCGACACATGCTTCCTAGTCGTGGTGATCTTTCACGGAATATACGTGTGAGCTCCATCGCAAAGAGGCTACAAGCAAACTTTTTTCTTGTTTATGTATTACTTATGTTCTCGTCTGCAATGTATAACACTGCCGGATTTTGTCGTCAGAGATTTGTCAAACATTCTTTTAACAGCACAATATCTTCCAAGACAAAGTTATCATCCAATTAAATAAATTCTATCCAATCTTCAAAAATGGCATTAACAGAAAGTAGAAACCCCCAAGCAAAGAGAGATGTTGAATTCAATTATGTGGAACAACTACCGCAGAAGACAAGATTCAATCCAGTAAGGACGATTAATCCCAGTAAAAACTTGGAACATAAACAGCCGGTGGTAAAACAATGTTACTCAGCCGGAGTTGTTTCAGTGACGGCAAAAACTTTCGACTAGTTAATCTAGATTTCTGAAATCGGGAGCAAGCATGGGCAAATGGTAAGAAAAAGGTTGCCGAAGGTCCCTTTAGTGGGTACGCACCTTTATTAAAGGGGCAGTAAGGGGCGAAGGGCAAAATGCGATGTCATTCGGGAAGCGGCTCGGGGAAAAACAGGAACGGGCGTGCACGCGGGTGGCAGTGACTCAACTCAAGTGAGCGGAACGCATATATGTATGGATATCTGCTGGCCAGCATGGAAAAAAGGCTTCCACGACTCCATATACATTCATATCAGTGCTGAAACTGACGTGGCGGAGGGATTTGAGCTGGTGCCAACGAAACATGTGGAATTAAAATGTCAAACAATTCCTGAATTTAATGGCTCGTGTCCGAAGGAATAGGGAAGTGCATAAAGCCCGATTGGAATACCCTTCTTATTCTCGTAATCTATTTGCGCCATTGCAAACAAGATAATCTAACAAGCTACTGCAAACATAATATTAAATACATTGACAAATGAAGGAACCATATGTGAAAATATTTGTTAACATTATAATCCACAGTTAATTTAACAGACTTATTCTAATAACGTACTAATAATATAAACGAATACTATAAATATTCCGACTAGAATTCTTAAACAATAGCCGGCTAGTAATAAATCTCCCGAAGGAAATAACTGTCTGGGATAGTTTTGTTTGTATCCCGAGTGGCATTCTTCGCAAGGGTGACTCCTGATCGGCCTGCATTATTTACCTTTGTGGTCATTAATGTTTCAGCATACGGCGCGATTGGCCACGCTGCCTGAAGGGTGCGTCCTCTCCTCCACGTGTCTGCTTTCGTTGGCCATTAAATCAAACGCGAGAGCAGTGCAGCTCTTTTTAATGCTCTCGATGGGGCAAGAGATCCTAGAGAGAGAGTGTGATCTATGGCCAGACTGTATCTAATTGACATTGGCAAACATTGTGGTGGGCACACACCAGCATATAATACTAGCCAGTGGGATCGTGACAAGCTTTTTTCGTGGGAACTAAGTTCTGGGTGTGTAACCACTCCAATATAAAATATCTAGTTTTTCCTTTCCTATCCTTTAGTTTTGTTTCTTTCTAAATAAATTATTATACATTACATTACTATTTTTATAAAGTTTTGTAACAATAGTTCGTGATTTTCTAAGTGAAAGCCTGTAATATAAGAAATTGATAATTTTTTGTTTTCGGAGTCCGAAGCGTGAGTACCATTTCACCTTCGAGATCCGAAGGAAGAACAATTCCGATCGCTGACCCGCTTTCTGAGATCACGAGAGCTCGAGCAATCTGTTTATAGGAATCCTGAGCGATGCAAGTGGTCGGGGTCAACCGGGAAGAATAAAGCGATTTATCATGGCGCGATGACACGATCCTGCAGGCTAGGCACGCTGATGGGAACGGATACCGACGAGCTACTGGATCTAAGGTCATCCGTGAAAGTCACTGGCTCGATAACAAGAAATTTGTATGCAATTTTCTAGCCGCGAAGGAAATTGATCCACCTTGGAAATGATAAGTTCTCGGCAAAAGCAATTTAAACATATCAGTTTCTATTTTTTAAAACTGCAGTCTGTCTTCTTATATGGAAGTTAATATTTCCAATAAATAATTTTAGTGTTGTTCTTGGTTTGTCAATGGTAGAGAATTGGAATCGAATCAAGAGAAGTATAAAGAATGCGCGCGTAGATTCCTAGTCATCTTTCGTTGAGCACGGCTATCTCCGTGCGCTCACTTTATTCCGGATGACAAGTGGCGGTAGTTTGCACCGAATAATGGCATTTTCCGGGAGAAACAAACGGATCGTAATCGTGACAATGCGTGCTATATCTTCGGGCAACGTGTTGCTTCGCAGATAAAGCGCCCGACGGAGAACAGAAGTGACCATACACCATTTGCCACATTCTGGCAAATGACCAAGTCTACTTATCGATCTGAGAAATTCATTCCTTCAGAATCATACCATTATCAATATCAATTACTTTGAGTTAATAATGAAGAACTACGATGTTCCATAGTTCATGTATTAATTTCTTATTTTCAAATAATGTAACGTTGCAAGTCTGCTGGAGCAAAGATGGAAAAAGTGAAAGAGTAACTGGCGTAAATCTGTCTTTTTTAATCTGACAAATTTGTTGTGACATAGTGCAGCTGCTGTTCCTGTTCTTCCCTCCTTTAGCACCAAGTTAACACGCGCACTCGGTTTTGTCATGTCATATATTTAAACTTCGCTTTCTAACGAGCACGCGCAAAACTTTCCTTTTAAAGCAGCCACCCTTTCGCCAGAGGTGGCAGCATTAATGCACTATTGTTACACGCGCTTGCGAAATCACGCTCGTTACCGCCAGGTGTAGTCTGGTTTGCATACCGCATTATTGGATTAGTTTGCCTCCTATTGTTTCTAAACATTGACCCGCATGCTGTTTTCCCAAACTAGTACTAAATTCCTTTTGTTACCCGCTGTACTCTAATTACATTACTTCATCTTTAATAATTATAGATCAAATCACTGTGAGTGGCTGTAAAACTGCTCGAAAGGAATGATATCACTAAGAGGTTTAATAAATTATAACGCAAACAATGGGTCAAACAATCGCAAAAGCTCGGAGCCGTGCAAGAAGGAGCACTTTACTCGGACGAGCGAGCTTGAATGCGTTCAGCAGAATTTATGAGACAATAACACAGCGATTTAATCCGGGCTTCTCTTCAATCGAGCGACACGATTCTCTGACGAATAGATGAGTCTCGTTCAATCGATATAAGCGAAGGCTGTGCTTTTTCACGGGTCACCGATTCCATAACTCGTTCGGGAGTATGACCGACCAGCTGCAGGATACATTCACTTTCCATAGCTTCCTCGGTGGAGCCGAGCGGAGATAGGATCGTTTTTCCTGCCGCTATAAAGCAACCACCGTACAATGAAACTCGGCCGCTCAGGAATGTGAATATCAAATTGCATGTAGAACGATGTTTGAGTTTTCTTAACACTCGCTAATATATATGTTAAGTCGCACCGGTTTGTTTTTGGCTTGTCTCGCGTGTTTTAATCTACATTTTAATAAAGTGAAACTTCCACTGGCAATTTAACAATTCTAGCGAGGATCTTGTTTGCGTATTCTGAATTTGGTGCTTTTATTGCTCGCGCCTTTGGAATAAACTATAAAATGCAAGTTACCTTTAATTCGGAACACGCAACGCCCAACTCCCGCCACTGATAGTAATGCGGGATTACCCTTGTTTTACGACAAAAGTTCTCCGACACATTTCCGCCTATTATCTCGGTGCCTACTACTTTATGTTTGTTTTATACTGTTTCAGGGGATGATTTAGCAGCAGGGTCTGCTTGCTCCCCTAAAATCCGCCCCGCCACTCCTCGCTGATTGCTCCAATCTATGCGCACATCGGCGAGCCTTTAAATCACCATGTGGACGTACAAGAGCATCGAACATGTACAGGAAGAGTGCTCGCCTTGAGCGGCTTAAAAAGCTCCACCACTTGAAACGGTAACCAATTCGAGACAAATTCGATTATGTAAATCCTCCTGTTATCGGGCGGAAAAAAAGGACGGCGCGAAGTGGACTCCATCGAGTCGTCAAACGGAAGCCCCGCTGAAATTGGTTTCGCCGTCGAGGACAAAGAAATTAAGCAGTATGGAATTGACTGCTCTTCTGTTTTATTAATTGTCACGGCCTGATTGCGTAGACTTTAATTCTCGCCTGGGTATTCAAACTCGAGTGCAACAGATTTTCGGTGAAAGATACTAACTCATATAAAGTGACACCACCTTTCAATTAAATGAAATAATTCGAATTGCTTCATTCAAAATGTAAGACTAAACTACGATAAACTATACAATTAAACAGTACGTTTATTTTACCATGATCATTTCTAGTAAAGAAAAGTAAGGTTATTAAATATCTCTTCCTTTATAACGAAAAGTGCGAACCCACAATACCATCGAAGGATCCAAAACACATGCTCAAGTGGAGAAAGTAGTACTTGAATTTTGAAAAACTCACGTGAAAAAGGCGGGAAAGGCTGAAAGCAGTGCTCGGAGAAAAGTCGATAGGAGAAGTTGGCCGTTAATGGGTTAAAGAGTTAAAAGATTGGAAAGAGCTGGAGAACCCCTGTGGCAGGACGACGAGGTCCACGAGCGGTGGGAGAAGTTGGTGAGCCAATGGGCTCGAGGTTGGAATGGCGCAGTCGCGCGCTCGATTCGAGACATCGAGACTGCTAGGTCAGAGCGAGCGTGGACGTTCACCGCGACGCGTGTATTCTTCGAACCGAGTGTTCTCGCTCGTCTCCTCGTCTTCGTATCGTAAGCGCGCTTGCCGATTCACCCCCACGAAAATCATCGGTTCCACTCACCCAGTCCTGTGTTCATCCGACCTCGACTTAACTGGGTTCCTGTGGAGTGAGCTCTTCCAATTTACCGCAGTCGAAACACACACACACCAAGCGAGGGTTGCGCCCGATTGCGAAGTCGTCTCCCAAAGGATTCTAGTGTGGGAACGAGTTGTGAGTGAGTGGTAATCGATTAGGACCAGTGGCGAATATCGTAGATCGAAATATGAAGGGATCCCGCGACGCCTCTACCAACCTCAAGGGCACTAATGATCCCCGTGAAATGTAGCGCGTCGTGTCAAGGTCCCGGAAAGAGCACTGTGATATCGAACGCTATTACTCGCGCACTGGCGTATCTTAGTGGTACGTTGTCGGTTCAGTAACGTATATTAATCGCTCGGCTGCTCCTCGTAGCTGATTTAGTCTCTCGCGTGTGTGTCCGTCCGTCGTCCCCCCATGGCTACACATGCAAGCGCGTGTGAAGCGGACTTCACTGCGCTGTAGATTGCTCGCGCTCCTGTCCTTCGCTTACTTTCTAACTCTGTGAACTTGTGTACTCCGGTGTTGGCCCGCCGTGGTGGATCGGCAAATAGAGCGGCGGAGGTGTGCAGTGCGCCTGATTGGGTTATTGTTGCCGTGAGAGTGCGATACCTTGGGATTTGCCGGATACTTGAATTTGACTCGGTGTGTTGTACTCCTGTGTGTACGGTGTCTCTCTACTGTGTGTTGTACTCCTGTGTACGAGGACTTGCGAGGCGAGCTTCAACGATCGACGGCCCGAGCTGGGATTCGCAGGAGAGAGGTGACCGTTAGATTTTGTTTTCTTCTTCTTGCAGTATATCCCAGGCTTGCATGAGCCTTACTGCCACCACCATTCTTACCTCTAACCCATTATACTCCACCAATGATGTATTAGCCAATTCATCATCATTGGGTTAGATATTTCCATTTGAATATCAGTTGGAGACAGTGATTAAGGAAATTGTGATTTGGAGAAAATTCGAAATGATATGATTAACGTAACAGGTTAGTAATCCATTCCTGACTTCAACTGAGACGTGAAATGAAATATCTAATACCTATGGCTATCCTAATATATGAACTCTAGCTTCTACTATTTCAGGGAACTAAAATATTTGTCAATATTTACAATCGTATTCATATTGAAACTATAATTGGGATCACGAAGCAGGTTAATTGGATTAATTGTAATGCCGCGTACATAATGCAGTTTAGTCGAATTACTACCGTCGTAATATAATGCTCCGATCATATTAATTCGAAACAATGGCGGCGCTGCTTGAAATTGGTTACATTTGTCATAATTCCAGCTTCGATTCGACCGGCGCAAATCATAGTAACAAATTGGGTACATTTTACCCAAGAATTAATGTTCTACCAATTTACCTTCTACGGATTACTGTAGAATAGATTACAATATGCTTGTGTTATACGTATTGATTCGTATTACCTTCGCAGGTTTTATTAGGGCAATAAATAAGCCGCCGTGAATCAGGTTTCGTTTTCGTGACCGATACTTCCTTTTTCCTTCTCGTTGCTGGTGTCGTTTTACTGGTGGACCGATTGCGCCTTTGTAAGACACGCGTGAACTGATTGCGTGTATTATTTATAAAATAGAAATATTTAGTATTCTAATTCCTATTGCAATATTATTAATACTTTTGGAACGCATGAAAGTATCTCAGTATTCCATAGCCGCAGTTATATTTGATTATAACTTTATATAGGCGAGGAAATTCTGTTAAAATATATTCAGTCATTCTCGAGTTTATCTCGAGCATACAGATGAAGGAACGTTGCCCTTTATATTAGTAGAGAAGAATAGAAGAGATATACTGTACAAATTGAACTTAAAGAAACGACAGACCTGGCAATCTCTCGAACAGTAAAAATCTCCTAAGCTACCAGCTCGGTTATCTTTCTTAGAGGCGATTTCAAGGCGCTGCCGACGCCAAATGATTTTCGCCATCAAGCCACGCGTTCACCCGAGGCATCCAGCAGTAACAGTAGCAAGGCACACACACACACACATACACAGATAGATAGAAGCGGGGCCACCATGCGAGATACTTTATCAGTGTCGGCCGCTTGTGATTCGCAGAGGATCGGGATATAAAAGGGTCTCGCATATTTCACCCCGAAACGAGCACTCGTCGCTAAAGTCCGAGAGAGACGGAACGACGGCAGAGCTCTGCAATGACGTTTTGTAACAGGTCGAATGTGCCTGCTCATTTTTCACAAATCTGAAACGCGGAGATGACCGTCCACCGTCGCGCACGGACTTCGATCGGATTCGATACGCGATTAAGATCAATTCAACGAAACTAGTTCTCTCTTCTCGCCAATGAAACGTGCTCGAGAAAAAGATTCAATGACTGTGAAGGTGTACAGTGGGCGTTCCATAAATTGCACTAATTCCACCAATTGCTAGTTAATGAGAAACGTACTTCGCCGACAATATTTATGGGACTAGTTGACTTTTGCAGTGGTCCCACTGCTGGCGAGGTTTCTCTCCTAAACGTAATTTCATCATTTTCGTGAGCTCTCCTTTCCAGTTAGCGCGAATTTTAGTGGGTGCTTGGGTCGAGTTTAACGCACTCCGTGATGGGACAATCGCATTAGAGATCCTTTGCATTTAAATCCGATTAATTAACGCGTTGATTGTCATACTTTGCTCAGTTTCGTACGTCCTTGATAAATGTATTTTCTCATTATCCATGATATATTTCATTAGTTGTCGAATTAACTATTCAGCCGCATGTCCGAGTATCCAACAATACTATTTATCTTTTATACTTTGCCATCTGCGGCGTTGAAAAAATCATTAAAATATAAGAACCAGTTTTTAAGTAGAATCTCTTAAAACAGGGAAACATAAGAGGTGACACCTGTTCATGATGAACATCTACATGAACCTTTTTTTTATGGGGCCAAGTAAATAAACATGCGAGTTTGAAGTATCATTTTCTCGAGTGTGGAAGTACAAGTATGATGGCATGATTATTAGAGGAGTTTCTAAAGAGCGTATCTGGTCTATTGCGGCTCATTATCAAGCGGGGAGAGTGCATTTTGGGGAAATAGGAAAGGGTGCTTGAAAGTGCGGGCGCGCACGCCTTCGAAATCACGCACAACGGCCGCCGTTGTCCGCCTGGCCAGATTTAGACTGAGGCTGTCCCATTCGAAGGCAGGCGCGTGCACACACGTGAATAGTAAAGCGTAAACAGTCGGGCGTCATGCAAGAAATCACTCAGGAGCACCCTCGACCTTACGAACGCGGCGGGTGCATAAAGAGCATTAAAGCACTCGGAAAAAAGCGAGCACTTTCTTCTCACGGTGCTCGTAAACACACGGGACCCCTGTTTTTCGTGAAGTGCTCGGAACACTTGTCGGAGAAGCCGCGGTACTATGTTCCTTACCCTTTGCACAACGAGAGTTCAATCTTTTGGAATTCAGCTTGAATCAAGAGACTTTCGACTAATTAATCCTTTGATTGTGAATGCAATATAATTCTTATGTAAGGTTTTACTTGTGAGAAATTTTTGTAGTCTTGATTCATTTTATTGAATTAAAATTGAAAAGTAAAGATTGATTTGATTTAAGCAATTTGAGATGAAGTGCTAAATGATTTAAAGTACAAAACCACAAATTTGTTTATATTCACAACTTCATTTCTTCATTTAAATGCATCTGCTCATTATGGCGATAGATCGTCAGGAGATTCATAATATCATTCCGGAATTGCGGTTGCTTTATTACACGCTGACGTGAGTTAGCCTGAAAATGGCCTCGTTGGCCACCGTGAATTATTGACGAAATGGGTCGCGAGACCCAATTACCCCTCGTAATAGTTTCCACGAACTTAACGATCGCCGGCTGCTTTTTCGCACACTAACTTAATGTACATCGCATGCCTGACAGATTTACAAAATCCCCCATAAAATGGCATTACATCGATCAATAAACTCGATGGAATTATTAGCGGACCAGTAATATAACATTCAGCACTTCAATCGATTCGATTCTAATTTATGCACAGTATTACAACACGTATTTACATTTATGAAGAAATGAATTATATTCGACGTTACATCAAATATACTTTAGTATTTAATATCAGCTTTGTTGCTACATAGAATGCGAATATTTATATTAATATTCAATAAGGCATTCTTGATACGAATTCTTGTTGACTGCTGACACTTGGCCTCATTGATATCGTGGCAATCTGCTCGAGTATAATTATATTCCTCTCCCGACACGGATGCATAATTCCAGCATGACTGCTTCGTTCGTGGAGTTGTTCTCCTCCTCGCGTGTTGGTGTGCGCGCTCGCGCTTACTTGGAACTTGAAGCGCGCTGACCTGGCGATAGGTCAAGTTTAGCTGCAGTCGGCCTGTCCTCAAGGCCTGTTCTCAGTTCATCCAGTGTACACATGTACACTCGAGCCTTCCAAGAGAGACTCGCGCCGCGCCGCGCCGCCACAGAGTGACTCACGAGAGTCAGATTGACGCAGGACTGCATCGCTCTGTCTCTTCTGTGTGTGTGTGTGTGTGTGTTGTGTGTGCCTTCTGCTACAATTATACTGAAACTCAAGTATTCGGTTACAAGCGTAGAGATTTTTGTCTCAGAGATTTTGTTACACATTGTTGCCGAATACTTTTCCTTTTAGTATTACTTTGTATTATGCGAGCACTTTGTGGTAATTTTTGTTGAGAATAGAAACATTGAGTTTTAAGACAGTTTGTATACAAATCCATAATTTTTTAGAGTAGGAGGATCGTAATAAAAAGTGTAAGTGAATCTTCGTGTCGATGAATGAAAGCTGGGAGCAATCATTGCGTGACGCTATCGGAAGAGCACGCTTAATTATCCGATGATAGACCTATTGGTAGATGGCAATCACTGTCAACCGTGAAACTTAGCGTACCGTGAAGTCTCGTCGTTCATTCATCGCTACCGTGTTACATAATAATTGCTGTTGGCACGTGCCCCAACGCTCTGCTTATATCTACAGAGTGGGACAGAAACATTTTCAGACTGCAATCACTCTTGTCAGTCTTGAACCAAGTAACGAACTTGTGATATTTCAAAGTTGTAATTCCAATTCTTCAAATCTCGAACCAATTACAAATTTCAACGCAGATTCTTACCTTTTCTTTTGTTTCTAATATCGACAGAAACATGTTAAAATAACGTTTTTTATGGTTTTGTTTGACTACGCTAAATTTATTAGAATATTCAAATTGGTAACAATATAATTATTAAAAGAGAATGTACAGTTATAAATTTGCGAGTACCGCGAATTAACTGTTTGGCGATCGTTTTTTTGTGGCCACCCTATTAGTGGCAGTGGGTCGAAGGATCGGGTCGAGTTCAATTGGTAGCCGGAAATCATGTTCACACGCAAGGAGAGCCATTCTAATGACAGTTTGGCGTGACGCTTTCTCATAAGAGTGCGGTAATTTATTTTCCACCGGGGGATTTCTTTTTACTGGCCGTGCCGTGGCCCGCGCTGTTAATGACGACGGCTTTAATGTTGCCCCGCTAATTGTCCGCGTCCACCGGGACTCTCTCTGTTGGCTGTTCATTAGAGCTAGACAGAGCCGCGCAAAAAGTTGAATTAAACAAGGTTTTGAGGTCTTCTTTGTGCGGGGGCGAACCGAAATGCTAAAAGCTAGACATAACTTTATGTGTAATTGATTTAGGAAGACAAAGCTTACGAATGACATAGCAGTGGAAATATTAGGAAATGATGCGATATAAAATAAAAATACGAGATTCAAGCTTCAATTAATTAAATCGCAAGAACATAAGTTCAGTATAATAAATAATAAAAAGAAGGGTAAAACCTCGGTGGTAGGGAAATGTAAGTCGATTTTTACAAAAATTGAACCTTGCAACTTTAAAAAGTGAAGGACACCTGTGTTTCGCCGGTGGGTGTAACACGCGGGCTAAAGTAGAGCCAACAAGAAAATGAAGAATGCCTCGCACATGTTAGTGCGATGATGTCTTATTTATATGTAAAGCGAGAGGAGAATCGGTGGGAGCAGGTGCGCCGTACAAATAGAGAATCAGCGGCTTCTAGGTCGGCGAATATCGGGCTCGGGAAACTTGCCGCTGCCAGGAAGAAATGGGTGAAGCTCGTGCCAGGTCACAGAGTGCGCACACCACACATTATACCTCGGCCTTTCCTATAAATTGCCTCTCATTTGTCCCGACTTCGCAAGGACGCTCGCTTCTACAGAAAAAAGTCGCACAGTCGGTCGACATTAGGAAATGCATTTGACACATACGATTTTTCTATTGATTTATTATTATATATAAAGTTACACAATTGCTTTAAATATAATGAAATTTCTGTGTGTGCAGAAATTTCTATATAACAGTAATAAAGAAGAAAACAAATGTTTTCTGTCGAATGCCTCGTATTTTATAATGCCGACCGACTGCGCGCCGACTTTTTCTATCCCAGAAATACACGGAGCGTTTTGTAGTACTTGTGATTTCACGCCAGGAATTTTTTTCACGGCCTGTTTGTTTTACTTTCGCGTGTAGGCTTGTTTTTGCGATCGACGCAGAGACATCCAAAGCCGTGGCATCTGGCTCCCGTTGAAAAGTATTACAGTTTACCCCGTCTGGTCTTTGTTTCTCTCTGACCCCGGCGGCGAAATCCATTAGCGTTATTAGAAATGTTTTAAACGCGACAACGAATTTCTATCTCTTTATATTCTCACAACTCTTTTCATTGAATATCCCACCTAAGAATCTGGTTCAGCGGAGAAAAACAACTAGTGGAACAAGCAGGATTATCTTCGCTCTAATTCACAATAATGAAAGGAAAACAGTAATCCTATATCAAATTAAAGTTCCAATAATGTTTGTCGAGAAGATCGTGGATGTTGGCGTGGATTCTGCGCGGCCGTATTTTCCACGGGGAAGACTTTTATGGGTAGTTTCTAACGATAAGGTTAATGGAATCTTGTAATAAGGTGGGAGGCAAAAATTCCACTTCCGGCCGATGCCTCTCGCAGTTACCTTGACGAAAATGGATGATTCCTCGGGCGCGCGTGCTACCCGCCTGATATCAAGGGGTGCTATCGAGCTGAATGAATGGTAGGCGTTGGTTACGGGGTGTCACTGTCCTCCCTAGGTAATATTTACCACCCTCTGACCCCTCTATCTCCAAGCATACAGCCACGCAGACTGCCTTCTTCCCTGAGGAAACACGTACAAGCGAGAGAGAGAGAGGGAGAGCCCTCCTTGATAGGTTACGCTATTACTTATACCGAGCTTCACTTCCCGTACCAGTCGACTTTCATCGTAGCTTCATCACTTCTTGAAAAACCCTCCTCGAACCCTTAAGTGTTTGTACAACTTGCAGCAGAAATCTAGTCGAATTAATTTAGTTATTAATAGAAATATGAAATTATAATTTTTTCTTATCGTTTATTATTATTACGGGTTAGTATGAAAATGGGCAATTCTGTAGTTATAATAAATTCCTTGCTGAGGAAGGATTTCATTTCGAATATAACTGTGCTTGGTCGAACAGTGGAGTATAATTTAAAGCGTTTGCGTTTGAAGAGAACACCAGGCATACTTTAGCGAGGCACTATCGGTCCTGTGATTTGTAGGCTGGGGAGGGTGCGGGTACTCTGTGGGGCGATTGAATATGCACGTGGCAGCCTATAATTAGGGGTCGCATGACCCCTGCGATTTAGCTCGGTTCTTTAATAGGAGTAAACCGGTCGACTTGAGAAAATGAGAGGGTTTAGCAATATTGCCGGGGCGATATAATGGAGCCTTCTTCGAAGGAAGCTGCTTGTTACCGGTTAATTAATCTGGTTATGAGCTTCCTAGCCCAGTCGTAATAAGGGTGGCTCGACACACCGCCAATAGCAATTAAGTCGTCCCGAATTGAGATCTGACGGAGCCGAGTCAGACTCTGTTAATCATTTGTGCCGCATTCCCGTGTACAGAGTCTCCCAAAAATCTTTCTTCCTTCCCCCCTCTTGAGTGACTGCGAGGAAATCTGAGCCGTTTCCGGAAGGAATATGGTACATAAATATGTCAGTAGACCTGTCAAATTTGGGATAAACCTCGTGTTAGGGGCTCGAATTACTCCGGCATGTTTGACTGACTTGTCGGAATGATTATCTTGAAAGAAATTTTGTTGAAATATTGTTAGTAAATGTAAGTTAAATTTAAAAATAGATTTAACAGTGAATCATTCGGAGTTTCGAAGATTTTGAGGTCATTTGACTATAATCGAGTGTATCGATTCATTTGGCGTAACTGTACTTATGCCAGCAAGCAGACAAAACAGGTGCTTGGCGTCAGATATCTTTAATTGGTGAGCCGATATTATGCAGACTGCTTGACAGCTGTGCCAATAAGTGTACAGCTCGCCTGAATCTTGCCAGCCTTCACCACGCGACAGTTGGCTCTTGTAACTGCTCAATATGATAGTCAGTTGGTGGGATTAATAGTGATTTTCGCTTGAGGGCTGCCTATGATATATGCGATCTCATTTCCAAGGCACATCTGCGACGCCTGCTGCAACTGCTTATTAGCAAGAAGTTTTCAAAGAGAATTATAAGCCCTGGCATTTGCAATTTGACATCGCGCTGCGTTCATACCCGCCAGTTGAATAACCTTCTTGCGTAATTAAGCATAGGAAATATTGATTCGTGAGTGATATTTAATTGCGGAACTTTGAATTTTTAAGAAGAATATTTATTTTCGAAAATTCCTATCTTGTATTAACATAAGTGTGTAATCATTCATTGAGCCATCCATAAATGAATTTTATCGTAGTTGAAATCGAAATGCGAAATGCGTGCACGAAATACAGTATCTGTTTATCTTTGTTTACCATTGGTGTAATTAAATGCGAGTCATGTTCCGAGCATCTCGTCGACGTGTGTACTTATATGTATGGGCAGAACTATCCAGCCATAATTTCTACTTCCGATCGATCCATATAAGAAGCAGAACATCTTTTCTATTCATTGACATTCACTTCCGAAACTATTTCTTTTACCGTTACCAACTAATGAAACAAATAATATTCACTATTTATTTATCGACTTGGCAAGCTACGTTGGCGGAAGCGGTGATAATAAATTCACTCACAAATTCGTTACAATAGTCATTCTTTCGAAGTAGGTCTTGGCGAGCGTGTCGGGCAATCTCGCACGTGACGCGAAATCAAATTCGATTTTGGAATTGTTCCTCAAGGGC
Organism: Ectemnius continuus; assembly: GCA_910591665.1. Lineage (NCBI taxonomy): Eukaryota > Metazoa > Arthropoda > Insecta > Hymenoptera > Crabronidae > Ectemnius > Ectemnius continuus. The sequence continues at coordinate 5,352,402 of OU342867.1, forward strand.
GAATCAATGCCAGCTTCCTCTTCCCACTGACCCATATTCTTTCCGAAATTGAAATGTGGGTTACCATTCCACAGCTGGCATTGATGCTTCCATAAAAATCCGCGGTTTAATCATTGCTCGTACAAGCGAACGTGATTCCAATTTGTTCGGACTTTGGTACATTTAAACTTAAAAAGAATTTGACTCGGAAAAACTGTGACATCACTGCGCCAAGGGAGTTCGATTTTATTGGATTTCCACGTGGTCCTTCCGTGACCATAATTTCACCATTACTTGTTGCGATAGCCAAGCCATGCACACGGAAGTAGTGCACTTTTATGTTTGACGTTTGCGTATATAAAGGCGGAAGCCAAATGCATTTCTAGCATTACTAATAAGTTCTGCTTTTAAAATGAAGCTGTTGAGGTTGCTCTTATTGCTCAGTGTACTTGTGGCAGTACAATGTAAAATGAAGAGATTGAGAAGGCAGTATATAGGCGGAAGAATCCGTGATATTGCATTAACTTCACAAGTGTATACAATACTGCGTGATGAAAACGGAGTTTTTAAAGTTTACGGTCCCGGAACTTACATGTCCGATAAGACGCTTGCAAGTAAGGGGGCGAATAATACGTCAAAGCAGGTATTTATCAGTTCCATACTACAAGAAACTATTGTAGAATATTCCTTCAGATTTAGGTATTCTAGAATCTTTTCTCTTTGCAGTTATGTTCGATATGTCATCCTTTTTTTGTGCCACGATTGGGATAAACAAAGCAAACGTTAATCAATATGAGACAATTACAAAATGACATCGAAAAATGTGTACAAACATTATCGATTATAAATAAATTCTTGTTTCCACGGCTGATACATTTAAATCTGTCTAACAACTTCGTTTGCATTTCGATCTTTCTTTAAACACATTTCTAAAAATCCCAAGAGATTTTCCATATTATGGAGTAAGTATTAAGACTCGAGTTTACAGAACTATTTCATTACTTTCTGAAGGCATAGTGCGGTTGAGGTATCCGAGGGCTTCATTAACGGATTGTGGGCCGCGAGTAGAAGGGGATGAAAGGCGTGAGAGTGGTGGAATGCCGAGTTTATCCCTCTTTAAAGAACTCGACTCAGTCGCCGAGTGAACACGCGGACGGATCGCTTCGCGTTGATAAGCGAGGCGAGCACGAATTTTTTCCGGATAAGTGCGCCTCCGTTCCTTGAATGCGAGGCGTTAAATGGGTTGAGGGTTTTTCAAGAAGCAACGACCTTTAGCCGCGCTTTACATAATTCATTGGACGTCGAGGTGCCGGCGCGTATTTGGATCTCGCCACGCTTTTCTTCCAAGGAGATCCATGCAACTTCCTTTCATCGTCTCACGAAAATCATTCCTTTACATGGCGAGAGAGGCCCATTTGCATTCGAAAGCTTTCGTTTGAATTGCGAATGATACCACGTGATAATGCCCCGTCTTACCTTCTCCTATACTTTTTGCAAGTTTCCTGCTTGACGTTTCAGTCGTTTGACCGCTACACGCGCTCTCCCATAGGCGCGCTCGAGCGTATAATTTCGATTCATCATCGATAAGAAATTGTAATGCGACACACAACTAATTATACCAAGCTTGTGATTAAACGTTAACCTAATATTTTATCAAGCCAATTAATATATAATGATTTTAATAACGGGAGTTACATTTCCACATGATACAATTTACAATCAACCTATTAATTTGTAATTATTATTAGCAGCGAAACAATTCATTTTGTACCGTGAAATTCTTTGAACGAATAACGAATGTGTTGCACAGTACAAAGACTTAATAAGCCATCATAATTACTGCACCATTCGGATAATGAAAAATTCTGGACGAGGCAGATTTACAGGTTTCATGCGCATGTAAAATTTACGTAGTCGGTTATTGCTGGGAGAGGCAATTCTGGCAGTAGCTATTTCATCAGAGGCTGCGCCACGTTCGAACGTATTATATCTCCAGCTATTAAACGTGAGCCGTAAAGAGCATTAAACTCCTGGCAGTAATTACGTATCGAACAAACCGGATCAACTGGAATTCTGTAGCAATGGTAATAACATATCGGTCAAGTTTGGTGGTCGTGCCAGGGGATATCTCAAGTGGAACTCTCGCGGAATGTTTAGAATCTGACACAAATGTACTGCTCGTCTCCCAAGAATCCGGTCGATTCGGTTTGACTGGTACATAATTAGTGTCAGCCTTCTACCACTTTGCTTTTATATATTACCTTATCTGCGAGCCATTTATTTCGATAACTATTTTCTAAATTCCTACTGCTTCCATTTCCGCATACTTGGAAACAGTCAATGAAAAATGTAACAAGTGTATGCAAATGTATTCGTGGACTCGAAATTTGTATTGATTATGTTCGAGGACTTTGAGGAGAGTGCTGAAGCTGTTACGAAAGCGATGGACATTTTGTTCTATCAGCCTTTAAAATTCGAAAACCACGTCAAGTCAAATCCACTCTACTTTCGGCTTGTTTACTCTTGAAACATCTATTTCCTGACTCTGCCATTTTCGTGATACGTGTACTTCATGCATTTATGGATTCCCGGTTATGCTGGATAGGCGGCGGATGAATCTTGGAAAAAGGGGCACTTTGCAAAGTCAAATCCAGTAGCTGGCGAGATACGCCGGGGCTTTTGTAGTGTCAGTTTAACACCGTGGGAAACGAACGCGGCGGTATGCGCGGCGGCGGCACTATGGAGCTGACGAAATTTCAATCTGATAAGTAAAGCGAAACCAAGCACACACACACACAGAGTGAGGAGAGGAGAGGAGAGCATGCCGCAGTAACTTCTCAGTCAAACAAAGCACGTAAACGAAGCCCGGGCTGCATGAAAACAGACAAAGCATGAAGCGCCGCCGTCCCGTTGTTAGTCGGATCGCTTGGCGCAAGAGTGGGAGGAGAAGGAGGAGGTGGAGAGGGTGAGTTGCTCAGGCCGCGAATGTATATTCGAAGTTTATTTCGCGGTGTACATTCCCCTTGGTATAGGAAGTCATTGCACTTCTCGCCGCTTCGCCCCACCGGAACTGTCTCCCACAGATACGGACACGTAACGATTGCACCGGAGTGTCAGGGTAGAGGTCGCACTGGAGAAAGGATCGCCAGTGTCCTATACCACCACTATTCCTCTCTCCGTACAGGGTGCTTCAAAGCTAAAGCCTCCTCGGTCCTCCTCTTGACTCAAGAAGACAGAAACTTCAGAGCCAAAGATAAAAAGTATTACCTTCAATGTAGATTTATTCACGAAGTTCAAGATCACCTTTTTATAGCAACAAGAAATTAAATGCTCATTTCATCTGACAAGTGGATACACTTTTGCACCAATTCAATAGTTTCAAATATTTTTTAAACACAGTATTATAAATATATAAAAGCGATTTTATAGATTTAGGTCTTACAAAGAATAAAAGTATCTCATTTTTAATTCAGTAGGACTAATAAAGAAATGAGTTAATTAGAAGGTAGCGTGAACATTTTTTATGAAATATCAATGTGAGTGATTATTTATTAAAATATCGATCATCGGTGTTGCGTGCTTGGAGGACACCCGCTAGAAACTCGATGCAGCAATGCAGCAGTGATGCTTCCACTCGATTACGATGCCGTAGCCGCAATTGTCGCTCGGCAATGCGCCCTCTTACCATCACTTGTTACGACAGCCACTCTTTCCGCCTGCCAGATGTACGCTTCTGCAAAATTGCTGCGCTAATTGTACCGCAATACACTCACCCACTTACACCCACTCGCCACCATTCTCCTACACGCATTGCTCTTGCAGCCTCATTACCAGTTCCATCTTTCTAATTGCTTTCTTAGAAGATTTACAGTTGCCAAGTAGCGTTCGGATAAGATTTATTGGAACACAGATTGAAATATAGCAATTTCTTTAAGAAACTAACTGTGTGTCACAGTTCTTTATTGTAACTCTTGGATTTTGTTATTGATCAACTAATTTTATTAATATTCTGTGGTGGTTGAAATGGGTTCTAGAATTAAATCAATGTGTATTAGAAAGGGTGTGTTTATTAGTGTCTTTTAAATGTCATTGGGAATTCCGTAATACACGGGTGATTGGAATTTCCGCAGGAAAGACTTTCCGAGCGGTTCGATTCACTCTCATTTCAGCAAGATGAATAAAAGGTCGTGCATTAACAAAGGTATCGATGGCATTTAAATATGGTAATGGAGCAGCAGCTCCGAATTGACTGAACGGTAACACGTTGCTGCCCACCACATTTCCGCACTCAGTTAGAAACCGGAAGCATTGATTACGAATACTTTATTAACTGGCCGCCGAAAATAGCCAGGAATTGTTGGGGCGCGGCTGCAAATCCTGTTTGGTTTATATTTTCGGCAGCTGCTTGCCGGGAAAAGGAGATTAAATTACGCGCCACCGGCGGCCGCCTCCGCAAGCCGAGGTGTTTGCAGACGCTTCTGAAAATAATCCACGCCACTAATTACGCTTAATTTTACGCTCGCGTTCATACCACTTTCGTCAAAATTATCTTCAAATGCACTCGTAATAGGAGTGAAAAATTCAACTATTTAGCTAGCGAAAACACTGCCGTCCTGATAAGACGGCAAACGATAAACGAGATAACATTTGCCATTTGCTCAATTTGAAAACACACGTGAAGAAATAGAGTTCTTGCCAAAGATAAATGCTGCAAAGTAAAATTTAACTAATTTTAATTTAGTAATTATTAATAGCGCACCAAATTAGATAGTTCAAAAGTCTATAATCCCAATCCTTTACGTTCTCCAAAAGATCTACATCGACTAACACCCCAGTAACTCTACCTTGCCACGGCTCCAAAAGCAGAGTAACACGGGAAACAAACTGTCACTCTGAGAAACGTGTGTCGGCAGGCCGACAATTTCCGTCGAATGCCAGTTGAAATTTTATCTTCCGCCGGGAGAGCACGGAAGCGATTTCGGTGGTGTGCAGCATGTGCTCTGTGTGTTGTGTGCTGTGCTTCCAGCAACTCGTGGGCTCTCTCGCTCAGTTGCAGCGTGTCCAAAAATAATTGCCGAAGCTGCACCAGTAACGCCTTGAACGCGCGCCGTCCCTCCGTCGGTTTTGTGCTGCGCCTGGCCAACGAGAGCCTTTCCTTCCGGGGACATACGGCCAGCGCAACACGTGAAAGACCACGTAGCCCTCGCTTTCTGCACTCCGATCCTATGGAAGATGCTGATCCCCATACCTTCAATCTTCACTCAATGCTGGCCAGTGGTTCTCTCTCTGAGACGCGCGTAACCTTTGCAACTTTCATCAGAACGCACTTTTCATATAATTATACTTTTCTCTAGTGCAATTATTACACAATGATGTTATATTACAATCTTCGTTATTACGATCGTTATTATTACGTTAGTCAAAAACCTTGATAGTTAATTGGCTGAATTCTTTTTCTATTTGACGTACTCTAATTTATTCTAATATAATTTATAAAAAGGAAGATCATATAAATAATCTATCCTACTTTTGTACTAACATCCACCAGGAGTTTACCACAATTCCTCGACAAAATTACAAGCTCTCACTCTTGAAATTAAATCATTATTATCGTACCAGGAAAATGTCAGCCGTACGAATCTGGCTGCGATCAGATAGAGAGTATGTGCGCGTATGTCCGCGAGCCGAGAGCAGTTATTTAATGTCGGTCAGCCGATCAATATATCCGATGCGAATCGAGCAAGCGGCGGGACATTGGACCCCATAAAAGCAATGATCGACGTATCGTATATTTCTTGTTTTATCCTGTTCACTTGGAGTGAAAAGGGGTTGGGGGTGGGGGTGGGAGTTGGAGTTGGGGGGTGTTGGCTTGAAGTGCGCAAAATCGCGCTGTAGCTCGCGGTGCAGCCGATCGATTTCTGTGTCACGCAGAGAGCTCCGAAAGAGAGCTGCAGCATTTTCTTTGTGGCATTCCCTTCCCCTATTTTCTCTCCCCCCCGCCTCGCCTCGCCTCGCCAACTACCCCCTTTTCAGCCGTTCTGCCGTTTGAAATTGCCATTGCCACGATCTCGTTTTCAAGCCGCGCGTAATTCGAGCTCATCCGCTCGTTCTCTCTCTGTCTTTCTCCCACTTGCACCACTGTCATCCCTCTATGATTCTCTTCCAACAGCAACCACCCCCCACTCGTCCCCCACTTTCTTTATTTCCGGAATAGCGTGTGTTCCGGCAGCTTCTCTTCCGTCCAGCCAACGATGAGCCAGCAATTTCCTAGCGCGTTCCTGATACCACTGCCGCGTGTAATAACTTTTCCCGCCGAGGCCACTTTGCGCCCATTGTGCGCTCCTGCTGCCGCTGCGCGCCTTTGCGCAATTCCCCTCCCGCCCCCTCAAGATGAGTGGCTTTCCTTTCCACGCTGTTGGTATCTTTCGGGCAATTTTGGCGCGTAATGACCGCCGCATGTAACGGAACTCGTCGTTATTCAGTGCGTGCGGGTGGGAACATGTGTTGAATGTGAAAGCGTGCGTTTTATATACTGCAATTTTGGAATTACTTGTATTCTTTTGGAGTTTGTGCCATAAAGATTTTACTTGGCAAAATTGTAGAAGAAATTCTAGAGTGATGAATATGAATTGTTAGACTTGAAAAGCTTTGGTTTCAAACGGTGCGCATCTGAAAGAACTTGAATTCCGATTCGGAAAATGTAAGATATTCGAGCGAGAGGGTCTGGAGTTTCGGAGGATGGCAGAAATCCTGGGTTAAGAAGCAGGGAAGCGTGGCGGCGGTGGGCGTATTGTTACATGAATGAGAAGGAAAGCTCGATTCCCCAAGTTGAAGCGCATCCTTGCGTGGTTACGCATTCGTCTCTACGGCTTGGCCTTCGGCGCGGGCTTTATTTTTGTCGTTTCGTCCACCCTTCTGCGAGCAGACCGAGAGAGCCGGATAAATTTATCGCGTTCACAACTCTCGCGCCCCGGCCGAGGGCAATTCCGACAGGGAAAAGCCAGACTTTCGTAGAAAAACACGAGCTTTCCCCCCCTCCTTCCCTTTCTCTCTCTCTCTCTCATCCTTTACTTTCCCTCCCATTGTTTCCATTGGTACCGCTTACGTTTTCCATCGATCGTCAGATAATACTTCGCCCGACTGATCTCTCGTGAACTTTCCTGCAAACCCAGCTTCCCCCGCAGCTTTATATTAATGTCAATATTTAAATAGTCCGCGGAAAAGTGGCCGACGCAAATAGCGCTAATTACTCAGGCAAATAAGAGCACGTGGACCATGTGCATCACTGCGCTCGAATTGCGGCAAATCTCATGCCGCTCGAGACAGAAAAAAACCCTCGCCATGCGGTATGAAAACTAATAGAAATGCGTAATTGGAGTTTTATGAGTTATGAAAATACAAGGTTGCCGTGAAATATTAGACAGCAGTATTGTATTTATTTATTTGATATATTTTTAACTGATAAAACTGATAAGAAAAGAACATGGTGACTAATGAAATTAGGATAATAGGAAAATAGGATAACAATTGTTAGTGTAATTATTGGAACTCTTACAAAATCCAACAAGGACATTTCATACTCCCAACATTACCAGCTCGATTTTTCATCCTACCATCTTTGAAGTATGTCTGCATCTCCATCCTCGGTCTCTCTCTCTCTCTCGACTGATTTATATCCGCCGGGATGCTGACACGCTTCTTCTAACAGTACTGATGATTGATAACGCCATTCAGCCGCGCACCGGCCTCGTTCTATCTCGGCAAAGGTTTTCATTTAATTCCTCCAGGTGTGCACTGTGTACTGGGCGCTGTAGTTGTATTGCGGGATGTCGAGTTTCCAGACACCATTATCTGCACTCGGCCTTTGTGCGTGACGTTGTAGATACTGCGGACGAGTCTACCCTGATAAGAATAGGGAATATTGGCAATGGAATGATACTATGTACTATGTTAAGCTGTAAATAAGATGGCTACGGGATTCGAGAACAAGCTAGTTGCGCGAAGATAGTACAATTCTTGAGATTCGTATCCACTAGAAATATAACCACGGCAGTATTCCTATTTCGATGTAAAATTTTTAAAAATATTCTATATTTCCAACAGAAATTCGTGTTTGCTTATAATGTTTTATAATTAAAACATTGTTGGTTTAATCGAGACAAGATAGCACTTTGTGGGCTGACAAGCCGTCGCTCAAGTGGACAAATGAGTTTAATATCAATTAAAATCGCACGGCACTTACCGAATTTATGCATGCTGCTGGCAGGCTTAAAGGTATCAAAGGAACGGATCGTTCCAGGCTGCTCCCGCAGCGGAAGCAATCTATCATCCCCATGTGAAACGCGCTACTAATGCGCCCTCATTTAAAAAGCAATCGGCATTGTTACAGGCGCGCGCACGTGCACGCGTGAAACAAAACGCGCCGGGCAAACGATCGGCCGGGAATTTCGCGGCGATTAAGCCCGAATGAAAATTGATTGTGCAGTGCATTATCGAGGAAGAGTGAGAGGAAAACGGGGGAGGTGGTGGGCGCGTTACAGGGTGGCTCATTCGAGGTGGAAGCAATTAAAACAGACTGTGAAATTTGAGCACACTCGAAACGTGTTCCAAGTTCTGCTCGATTCTTTCTCTCCGTTCGCGTGTTGGCGGCTTCGCACTTTCCCGCTCTCACTCTCGCACCGTCATGTGGCAAATTAATTGCACGCCCGCTGCTGATTCGATCGCCGGGGATTCGTCACGGCTTCATCTCGTCCTGGCACGCCTTATTATCCGGCCGCCTTCAGTTTACCGACATTCTTCAATGCAGTTTTTCTCCTCGAGCACACTTATTATTCCGATGAATTATCGCTATCTTTTTTGCACGATCCTTTTGGGTGATTAGAGGCTTCCTTTTGATAATCGCTTTTGGCGGTGTTTTTCTCCTTCGTAATTTTTCATGTTCAAAATTGAATTATCGGTAAGGACTCGAGATTCATAAAAGTTTAATATTACGGGACGTTGAAAAATGTAAGGTACATGCTTTCCGGCATATATGGATGTGCTCGATGTTTCATATCTCGGCGTATCTGATATTGGGCATCGTTTTTCCTTGTATACGTACGCGACTACGTCTGACTCTAAGAGCTCCACTGACTGCTGTAGACTTCCGATTCAATATACTGCGCGGAATACACTCTACAAAATCGAGACGAATCCGATATTGTCCTGCTTACGCTTACGACGTAAATACACACGAAACATCTGTATAGTTGCTCGGTAACAAGGTTCCACAAAGGAAATGTAAAAAAAAGTTGAGATTCAACTAAAGAATTCAATAGAAAAAATATTTAACATTTCTATTTCGATTTAGCTGGCATTTAAAGAGTCAACATCAGACATTTGACACACACGGCGGGTTTTAAATGCCCGACGAGTTTGAGCGGATATTTAAAAGGACGAAAAAAAGTCGAGCACCTGCAGGAAACTTTCTTCCAGCTCGTGTTTTTGAAAGCGGTATTAAAAGGCCGTCAATGATGCAGAGGGGAGTGGTGGTGGTGGTGGTGGTGGCTGGCTGGATGCTCTTGGCAGCGCAGTGATTTGCATCTGGCTGGCAGTGTTGAAAGTAAATACGGGCAGAGGCAGCTCACAAAGTCGCCTTCACAGGCGCTAAGGGAAACAGGACGAAAAGCCGGTCCTCGGCTCGGAACACCTGCTCCGTAGGTATGCGAGATCCTCTCGATTCTTCTCCGCCTGCCTGCTTGCCTGCCTGCTTGCCTGCCTGCCTGCAGCTCTCTGCCTCTGCCTCTGCCTTCCACTCTGAAGGAGAACTCTCGCAGGAACAACCGACTCGCCTCCAACTTACTCTTTTGCCATCGAGCGATCGTTTACGGCTTGCGAAATCTCGCCGAGCTGTAATAATGGGCAATAAAGACTTTTATTCCGCGAAATAAGCTGATAGAAGACGCTTTTTACAACGCCTATCGGAATGCCTTATGACGCTTTCAGACTTTTGAATACATTTTTCATAGTTTCGTTTTATGGTCTCGTAAGACAAAGAATACAAGTAAAATAAATATCGAAATGGGATTGTCAATATTAGAATCAGACTCGAAATACTAGATATACAAATTTTTTCGGTACACTGTGATATAGTTTTCGAGTATAAAAGTGGACTATGCCAGAGACAGGGATAATTTAATAAAATTCTATCGATTTCCAAATAGCAGGTAACAGAAGAATTCCGGCAAAAACAGAGGAATTGAAAGTGTATATGAAGGGCGGCAATAAAAATTGCCGGATTCCGAAATCCCGCTGGGAATAAAACTCTCGTCGTGTAAAACGCATCGTCGACTTTGGAAATTCGTGCAGCAGCAGCAGCAGCAGCAGGAACGCGCGTCGCCTGGCGCGTGCTAAATCCGATCGCTTCTTTGCACAGAGTTGTACACGCTGGTACAACGTATCGTACAAAGCGCGCGCGCGCAAATGCCTGCATGTTGCGAACAAGCGGCTGTCCATCGAGGCAGCCCTCGTGTTCACTCGATCCGTTTGCCGTCGCTCTATAAAGCCACCTTTAATTGTTGCCTGGTTACCGTGTCGTTCGAATCGACCTGCACTCCGAACCCCTTCTGCGCTCGTTGTTGTCTCCCGTTTTTGTTTCCCGTGTTTTCTGTTTGCTTTTTTTCCCCCGCCGCGCCGCCCTGTCGTCAGCGCCTCGATTATGCCAGACAATATCGAAAGGAAACAATTGTGATAAATGGATTTCCTGAATCCTTCGAGACATTGAAGCGTGATGGAATTTTAGAGCATATGAGAGAAGAATTGTTGAAATATCTCTTTGGAAAGTAGGAATATCACGAATCAAATATAAGTGCATGAGATATAATTTATTATGCATCGGATTATCTTCTAGGGATTAGTTGGAGAAAAGACAGAGAATGGGAAAATAATCTATTAGATGCAGATGAGTTTATTTTAGGATTGATTAATGCCAGCTTGAATGAAGGTAGATTTTCCAAAGTCACTGAGAGCGCCAGATTATTGAATGCCAGGCTGGCTGCAGACGTGTTTAATGGAATTAACAGTGCGGCATGAAAGAACCCACTTACTTAGTCTCGCCACACACGACTGCATCTACAATCGATCCCCTCGTTTTCCGCTTTATTGACATTCTGCATCCAGCCGTTTACCGAACTCTCACGCTGAGTTTCATTCGATACGTACCTTCATTATGTCTCTCTCTTCACAATGCGTCTTCGCCAGCTGTGCTATTGAATTGCACGTTCACTTCGAGCAACATTGCATTTGCCGCCAATGAGCAATCAGCTTAAATCGTCCCTTCGAGTTATTTATTACAATCAATCAACGGAATATTTAACAATTGTTTTCTTTCTTTATACTAAATCGAGATTTTTTGTCTTTCGATCCATGAAATGGCGTAAGCCTGTTTAATCACTTAAATCTGATAAGCCGCAGTTGGGACTTTTTGCCAGAATGCTTTTTATATTCAAAGGCTTAGTATTTCACGTGAATGATCCTTCTGGATGTTCGATTTATTTTCATAAGGAGGCCGCTTGCTCCGCTGAAAGAAACGCCCCGATAGCATCGCAGTGAAATATCGGCTCCAATTTATCAAGTGGCGAGAACGCTTGGAAATCGATAAGGGCTGCTCGCCAATTTCTCGATGCACTCGAACATGCACATAACTTTCAAAGAAATTCCAAATTTTTCGAGCTAGTCGCGCGCGACAGTAAAAAAATGACTTTTTTCTGGCGGTGGTAAATTTGTAAAGAGCGCGTGTGAGCGTTGATATTTATCAATTCATTCGTCCGTGTATATTACATTTCTATGAACACAATATTTGGAGAAGTTTTTTTGTCTATTATTCTTTTAATTAAATAATATTATTCATTCAAGTAAAGCAATAGTTCACAAAACAAATAAAACAGTCCAATGCAATTTATATCAATTGTATTTCAACGTTTCGTCATTGAAACTTCAATAAAAGACTGCTTTCAAGACTAAAGGGCAACATTTCCGAAATCCCAATACGACTTCCCCTTTATCAGGGCGGCTGATAGGACTCGCCGGAAGGAATCCACGTTGGATTCGAGCTATAGACAGACACTTATTCCGCTCTGCGAGCCTAGGAAAATCGGGATGGAGCCATTGGTATCTCGTTTCAGAAGCGCGGCGCTGCTCGTTTTCGCCGGATCGAGCAAACGCTCGGCTCGGCGCGGCGCGGCGCGGCGGGGATCGGCAGCACTTCTTTTCTCCCGGCATTCGCCGGGCCCCATTATTCCGAGCGGAGTGACTTTCACGGCAGAGTTACCCAATAAAAGCATGCAGTCAACGCGGGCCCAATCACGGCGGAACACCTGCTGCCGACGTGCATTTACCTGCCCTTGTCTCTCCCTCGCTCCAACATCCCACTCGCTGCTGTACTTCTACCAAACCACCCGGCTCATTGCCTGTAATATTCCGGCCGAGTAACAATCCTTAATAACAGTAATAATAATAACAGTAACGTTTTCTTTATATTACACTTCTATAGTTTGTGTGAAATAGTTATGAATTTTGAGAAATCATAAAACATTTATTTGGACATTTTACCTTTGTAGAAATATCAAAGAATTATCTTGTTTAATTAGTAAATTATAATAGTAATTCAAAAAGCCTTATTTCCATTTCACCGGATTCATAATTTAAATTGAGATTATTCGGTATGCCTGACACATTTCCCTCCTAATGGGAAAGTGAAGAGCTGATGAGAGCTGCCTACGAGCTTTTTCACTCCAGCGAACTTCGCTAATGAAAGCCCATTTCGCCACAACACGTGGACAATCGGACACGCGGACAATCCAGGAGTTGGGGTGGCCCAGCAATGCGAATCCGGATGTTAATAATTAACACAAATATCGAAGTTACAAAACGCGCGCGCGCGTGTATCATGCTGGCCAGCGGCGTAACACGCGGCACTTAATAATACTTAATAATGCAGCTGGCGGAGCAGCCTGGAATGAAAATCGTGATTTATGCAGTATGCGACTCAAATGGGTTTACATAACAATTTCGAAGGTCGACGTACAATGGCTTTCCCTGTTAATTTCTCATGGTAACAGTTATGAGGATCGACATAGCAGCCAGCGGCAGATTTACTGGCGCTGCCGCGCAGAAATTCCTATTAATTACTGACCAGCTGTGTTCGAGACTTAATGTCGAAACACAGGATTTGTGTATTATATTGTTTGCAATGAACAATCATAAACTGAATAATTCATGTAATTCATAAATGGTAATCGAGAGATTGTTCCATTTAATATGACAGAAACAAAATATGATTCTCGTATTAACAGATTAACATTCTATTTTGTCGACACGAGCATCTCCGTTACGGGAACCTTGAGGATCCAACTGACACCCGATAATCCCATGAACAGTACATGCAAGACACACACACGCGCGCACGCACGCCCTGGTAAAAGGTAGGGCGAGCGGCGCGGCGTTTCATTGAAAGTAGAGAACTCCAATGTGTAATCTGATCCGGACATTAGTGGCGGCGCGAGCAGTGTTGTCGTACGCTCGGAAGGTCTGCGCTTACGTGAGCGCGCGCGTCCGGTCGAAGAGAGTCCATAATGATTCGCCTGAAGTCTCGACAGTTGGAATTATCGGATGATAACTCTTGGAGCCCAGCCAGGCCATCGTTCTTCGCGCCAATCTCTCACTCTCTTTCTCTCTCTCTCTCGCCGCGTATGTGCCATGTATGGATGAAACGTCATCGTGTCTGCAGACTGTATTGACAGTCGCCCAATCCCCGCCGCCGCCGCCGCCGTTATCCTTTTCTACTTCGCCGATTTTCAGCTTGACGCGATCCTACATTTCCCAGGATGATTTTGACACGATTAACGCATCCGACGTTTTCGATTCAGTTGATTTATTTAATGTTCGTATTAAATGAGAGTAACAAGAGATAGAAATTTGTGCATGCACACCGGTTGTATGTCTAAAATTCCCTGGTGTATTTTATGGATTAATCCTTAATAACGACTACCGTTAATTTGTCGCTTTTGAGGGGAATTAACAGGAGGAAAGTTAAATGCATTAGTGGGAATTATGAGAGAAAATGGTTTACGCTGGATATTATTGCAATTGGCATTTGTATGTTTTCCTTGTGATAACGCGTCTGCAACGGGAAGTAAATGCTAGCAATAATAAACTAGAGTTTTATTTTCATCGAATCATTCGAGTCGACAAGTTTCCCTGAGAATTGCTGCGTGCTTTTGTCCAAGTAAAGTATAAGATAGCACAAAGTCTTTGTGAGTCATGACATTACAATGACATTACCGAATGACTCAATCCACTTTCGTCAACGAATCAAACGGACTAACGCTGATATACTTCCACGTCGATTTATCACACCTCTGAGAATTCATTCTTGAATGCCCTGAGATAGTCTCCCGTGCGTGGGTACTCAGTACAATAGCCTTTGCATGCCGCGAAGTGGGGACTGAAGAACCTATCTCACCATGGAAATGACAATACATACTTGCTCACTTAAGCCACTCGTACCAACCGTAAGAGATCTGCCTCGCACGTGTAATGTTTTAATCCAATGAATGTGGAACATTGTTATTATTTTCAATACAACTAGAAATATATATTCGTTACAATATGAATAAGAATTTCATTGAAATAATGTACCGTCATTGGCAATTCGGATTGAATATATTATTCGCATTAGTTAGAAATAATAATTATTATTCTAACCAATTAAATACGTTATTTCCGCGTTGTTATATTAAATTAACGTGTATCGTTTTCTGTTCCAGGTATGTCGACTTCCGAAATAAAATACTCAGCATAACGCAGGAGTGCGTGAGTGTTGGTTCGTCCCGAGATCAGTTACTTTCCGCAGCATACGTGTACGTATTCCTTTCTTCTTTATTGTGAGTGAGCGTGTACAATGGTCTAGCACTTTGTCACACGTATCAGTGACATTGGACGCACGTGCGCTGCAAGTACTTACTTAAGGTCGATTTACACTGTACGGAGCGCTAACGTCACAAACAGGATTGGTGAAAAAATAAATTTTCAACTGGGGCTCTGAAATTTTTTTCACTTCTTCCTTGATGCAAGGAAACATTCCCTGCCAAATTTCAGCCCCGGAAAATGGCGGGAAGTATGGAAAACATGACAAAAATCGAACAGAAATAGACGAAATTCAATATTCAGGATCGGTTTTCCACGTGTTTTAGGTAGAATTCCGGCATTTCTCCTACAGGTTTCGTGTTTTTTATCCGGTTTGAGACACGAGCAATTGAAAAATCAAGCGTTCGTCCCGGTCTCAGAACCTTCGAAAAATCGAAAATTTTTGAAGGGGTATGCCTTAAAAAATTTGCGAAAAAATGAATTTTGAGCTAGGGCTCTAGAATTTTTTCTACTTTTTCCTCGATGCAAAAAAACATTCCCCACCAAATTTCAGCCCCGGAAAAGGTCGGGAAGTCATGAAAATATATGGAAAACCATCAAAACTAAATATTCAAGATCGGTTTTCCACGTGTTTTAGGTAGAATTCCGGCATTTCCCCCACAACAATTATGTTTTTTATCCGTTTTGAGACACGGACAATCGAAAAATCAAGCGTTCGTCCCGGTCTCAGAACCTTCGAAAAATCGAAAATTTTTGAAGGGGTATGCCTTAAAAAATTTGCGAAAAAATGAATTTTGAGCTAGGGCTCTAGAATTTTTTCTACTTTTTCCTCGATGCAAAAAAACATTCCCCACCAAGTTTCAGCCCCGGAAAAGATCGGGAAGTCATGAAAACATAGGGAAAACCATCGAAATGAAATATTCCAGATTGGTTTTCCACGTGTTTTAGGTAGAATTCCGGCATTTCCCCCACAACAATTGTGTTTTTTATCCGTTTTGAGACACAAGGAAACGAAAAATCAAGCGTTCGTCCCGGTCTCAGAACCTTCGAAAAATCGAAAATTTTTGAAGGGGTATGCCTTAAAAAATTTGCGAAAAAATGAATTTTGAGCTAGGGCTCTGGAATTTTTACTACTTCTTCCTCGATGCAAAAAAACATTCCCCGCCAAATTTCAGCCCCCGAAACAGTCGGGAAGCTTGGAAAACGTGCAAGAAACGATCAAAATCAGATGAAATTAATTATTCAGGAGGCTATTTCTGAGTGTTTTCAGTACAATTCCGGCATTTTCGCCACTGGTTTCATGTTTCCTATTCGTTTTGATACTAAAGTAATGGATTTTGAGCGTTAATGCATCGGGAAATGGAAATGCACTAGTTTCAAAGTGGGTTATGGTTATAAATTATGGCAATATACTATTTAGTCGAATTAGAACATCACATAAAGTTAAACCCGTTTTGCACAGGCATAATGATATTTCCCCGACAATTGAATTTCCCTTCCATGCTCCACGGGAATTTCTGATTGGAGCATAACTTTGATTTGCGGTTTTCGGCCTCCCCCCAGAGCTTGATACAGTTTCGCGACGCAGCTAATTTATGCGCAATATCCAACAAGCCGTGAGTAAACTCACTTTTGGGAGACAAGCTGGTAAATTTGGTCAGACTGTTTTGGGTCAGTATTTGTATAACATTTGTCAGCGCAGACCACGCATCTAGCTGTTAGAACATCCAGCACGAAAAGTAGCTAGAATTCAGTCCTGTTGAGATCTATTTCATTGTATTTGAAATTCGTTTGGTAGACCAGACATTTTGCATTTTCCACAATCTTTCCAACATTTTTTGAAATTTTTAAATCATTCAAGGATCGATTGTTTGGGCATCAAAATAGATAGAAAACAAAGAATCAATAACATAAAGGAAGGAATTGTACTGAAAACATTCAGAAACATTATTTTACAATACATTTTTAAGTCCATCGACGTTGATAACATTCACGCTTTCAGAATTCTTAATTCTCATAGTATTACGTAGCTGCTCCATAGAATCCTATCTTTGCGAGCGTCAATTAGAGCATAATAGAGTACTGAAAAGACTATCCATCTTCGCCGCACTCGTCTAGCCCTGGCCGCGAGTATATGTATCTCCCGGAGTATTCACTTTTGTTCCACTTTTTCTGGTACTTTTTCAGTGGTCGGAGTAGCATATTAACTGCGCACTCGTCGATCTTTGAAAATGGGTCGGCGCGCGCCCATTCTCCAGTCGTCGTCGCCGCCGCCGCCGCACTCTTTCGTGGAAGACTTAAACTGTCCTCGTCGCCGCTCGACACGACAGAGCAAAAGAGAAAGAGAGAGCGAGAAGCAGGTAGAGCAGTTAGTTTTCCTCGAGTGTCCTCCACAGTCGGATTTCCTCTTCTCCGGTTGCCGTAGAGGACAAGAGACACGACGGAGTCCGTCGCCGCCGCGCCGCCGTTCACTCACTTTGTCTCCTGCTCGTGATTAACCGCATGCTACATTTCGGCGCTATTCCCTGTCGGATTCAGGAGTTTTATGTCGGCCTATTATTCCTATTAAAAGGCCTGCGAATGAGTAGTGGAAGCAGCAGCCCTTGAAATGCCGATATTTCGCCCGGGCAAAATTAAAGCTATCGAGTCTGGCAATGTGATCCGATTTGAAATTCAGATTTCTTGAATTTGATTATTCAAATGCGTGATAAGGATTTTTAATATATTGGCCTTTCATATCTTTCAATTTTTTTATTTTGAACAATGAACGATTACAAATATAATGTTACAAAGCAGTATTTTATAATTTCAAGTATATTAATATTATACTTTTCATTGTTCTCTACGAAGGAATAAATTAATTTCATATCGGCCTGGGTTCTTGTACATCAAAGTGTCGAATTAGCATAGCGCAGGAGTTCTCCGTGTGCGATGTAACTCATGCAAGACTTGGTGGCGCGTGTGAAGGTTGATTCACATTACAGAGAACTTGGAGGGCGCAGGTTCGCGCTCGATAACAGGAATTTCGTCACTTTATACCGAAATGTCGGGCTCAATTACTGTTGGCATGGGGCAAGAATCCCTTAGAGCGACGCCGGCGCGCATGCACGCAACTTTCATACGCATCAGTGTTCGCCGCGTGCCCGGAGGTGCATGCATTCCTCGCCCGATTCCATCTCGGCTTCGCTCATAAAATTAGTCTGCCTTCGATTAAGTATTCAACCACGAAATATTTCACACGTATATTTCACCCGAGAAAATATACAAGATAAATGAAGAAAGTTATAAGAATTCGTAGTAAAAGTGGAATATATTTATAATACGAACAAACTAAAATATAAACTATCTTCAATTAGCTCTACTTTCCACCGAACTACCCTTCGATCGGCAACAATTAAAAGCAGCCGCAAAAAAGCCATTTATCTGCGACCCTTTATACTTTACCACGGGCACTTTTAGCAGTTTCTTTATCCTGCTTCCCGTTTCGAGTGCGTTTGCGACAAAGGCGAGAGCTAGTAGAAAGAGAGTTGGGGAAACCCAGGAGCGTGGAGAGCGCGGTGAGGCAGAGGAAGGCCGTGGAAGAATGAGAATAACCGGAAGTGAGTACGGCGAGCATGGTGCGCGCGAGAAAGAGAGGAGAAGTTGAAATAGGGAGGAAGAGAGAGAGAGGTGGCTGCTGGCAAGACTTGAGAAGTAGAAAGCGGGGTAGTGGGCAGATCGCCACTACCTCCGCAGAGAAAAAGAGGGTTGAAGGAAGAGAGGAGGAAGAGGAGGAGGCTCGATGAGAGAAGACGAAGGAAGCGCGAGGGGAAAGGGCGCGAAAGAGGAAGGAAGCTCGAGTGGCGAGAATATGATCGCTATTCACGTCCAGCCGCCGAACTTTCCAGACGACAAAAGTTTATGAAATTCCCGAAAAGCATCGCCCGCGCCATGGACGAGGACGTGACGGTGCGCGCCGAGAGAGCCGCTCGGGCATTCATTTCGACCATCGCCGCACCAACCTACCACTATGCACCATTTATTCGCCGTTTCAGAACCCACTCTCTCCTCCTTTCCCACCAAGCCTTGCTTCTTCATTAGTGGCGAGGAAAATCGAGAGACACTGATGCTAGCCACCAGCTAAGTTTCAACCCTTATTTCAGTTGGGCTAGTTCTTGAACGGGGTTAAAATAGTCATATTATACTGCTGTTAACTTTGCATATATGCACGAATATTATTTCTGCTTTATAATATTTATTTCTGTACAAAGAATTCTTTATATTTATACGTTAATCATTTACATACCAGCAAGGCGAGCTAAAACCACAATTGAACGAGTTGATCTCCTCTAAACTCGACATTGGTTAGCGGTGTGACGTCTCTCGGGGCAAAAACAGTGGGGATTGGCTGTTTAACAGGAGGGAAAAGGGCACCCCGTAGTCTCAGACATCCAATATCACAGTGGCGATGATTACGCGCGTACTTCACACGACATTTCCCATTTCGCCATGCTTCCCTATCACGTACTCCAGTTACGCTGTAATACCAGGCAATGTCTTTCGGCCACGTTCTCAGCAGGCGCAAACCCTCCACTCTGATTCGCCGGCTCACCGGCGTCCTGCTGTGTCACACGCTGTGTGTCCTTTGCTGTGTACATATGTATCTGCACGTACGAGTAGAAATTTCATCCTCGACTCGTCTCTCTCGCTCATTCACTCGCTCGCCCGCTATATTTATCTTTCTCTCTTCCTCCCCGTCGTTACTTGGCTCAGGCTGAATTGCATCTGGCTGCGCTCCGAGTCCCGACTGTGTTTACCCTTCTTTAAGTGCTCCTTCCTGTTTACTTGCTCGCTTTGCCCTGTTGCGACCTTTTATCGTTTTCTTAATCTCCCATAAAAGAGAAGTCCTCCGCGGGATTAAGCTCTCGTGGCTCGGCGGCACGGCGCGCCCAGCGATCGCAATTATTCCTGCCATGGTTGAAGCTGGGATTGCAACCGGCGCGGCGGCGCTCGGTTTACACTTGCCATGTGAGCTGATTAAGTCACTCGGGCTCTGTTTAACGCGCCAATTGGACGTTTCAATTCAACGATTAGTATTATTATTTAAATGTGTAATTGTGGAGTTGTGTCACTGGGGTTATTTAAATTTCAAACAATGCGTTATTTATTATACAATAAACTTAGTGAATAATCTACATAAATAATGCAATCTGAAGAAATCTAGATCGTAAACATTGCTCGTGTATTATATCACGTCTGGGAATCGCAAGTTCCCATGCGCCGGCGGCGGCGGCGGCGGTTTCGACGCTTAGGATCATTAAATGGCGGAGAAAATAAGAAAATTCGAGTAGTTGGGGCGGCGGGGAAATTTCAAGCGTCTGGTTCGTCCGCGTGGTCATGGTAACTCAACTGGTGTGTATGGAAGTAACCCGATAGTGGCTGTCGGTCCGGGCGAGTTCGGCCCGGCCCATTGTTTCCCGGCAGTTTATCGTAACCCAACACTTATTGTGCATATCCCCCGCCTTCCTTCGAGCGCACACTGCTTTTGCTCTCTTGGTAGGCTCTCTTGTCCTCTTGTTCCATCGCCTACCTGCCGCCACGTTAGCCTCTTCTACTCAGCCTATTCGAGAGCCGGCAGCTCGCTCCCACGAGACATGTGCCCCCCGCTCGCCCTTATCTTACCCGTCTCTCGAATCTCCTCCTATGTTACATGCTTCGGCTGCCTTATGCTCGATATGGAAAACTTGGCTTTCGGTGATCGGGTGTCATAGTTGCTAGTTTAACCTTCACGCGCTCGCTCCTCCACGAAATTCCCCAACGAATCCCACCACAAAGTGTTCAGATAGCAAGAATTAATGCGGAGAATTAATTTCTAAATTTAGAAATAACTACAAGTTAAATTAGTAGCATAAAATAGTATTTACTATTTCAACAAATAATACGAAACAGAATCCCAAATTTATAAGTCCCTTCACTACTCGAGTCTTGTTGTCCTTGCGACACCATCCCCAAAAACTTTCCCGTAGCCCGCCTTGTAATTTTCCCAGCCGTAGGAGGCCCTTGATGGGAAAGAAGAGCCGAGGCGGCGGCGAGGGGGTTGGCGTACAAGGGTGATTACAAGTTGGAGGTCCGTGCGAGTCGGGTGACGGAGCTTGCGAGCTTCGGCAACCGCTCGGGACTCCTCCAACCCCCTCTGCCAAGGGGGTCGATAGTGCTCTTCTGATGTAAAAACTCGCGTGCTGACCTGCAAGGCTATTTCTAGCCTTTGGTCGATATATCCTCCCCTCCCCTCCTCCTCCCTCTCTTCACTCTTGCTCTCTTGGAGTAATCTATATACAACTATATATACGTCTAGAGATACATAGTGCAGCTGAAGAATGTTGGAGCGCCCGAGGGGGCCACTGACATGAATTATCGTCCTCGACAGAATTCGACAACACTGGCATGCACGCGTGTATACTCACTCTCTCTCTCCGCGGGGAAGGATTGCGAATTAAGGTCGATTCATATTAGCTGGGACGCAATCACGGTTCAGTGGCGCCGAGAAAAAATATTGTAGTGAATTTTTGTGGCAGTGTTTATTATACACAAGATAGTCTTTGATGTCTGTTTTTGGTGCGTGGAATTGTGTGGATTGATTTATAAATTTATTAACTCGAATTTTGTGTATTTTGAGTTTAAATACAGCTTTAAATTTTAAAGGTGGCAAACTTCAAAGTTCATGGAAGTGCTAGTGTGATGCGTGAGTTGATTTTATGTGCGTGTATTGTGAAGTTGTTATTAAAATAGTTTGATGTAATATTAGTGAATTTGGCTGGTCAGTGATGTTGGGGTGGTGCATAATGTGAATGGAGTTTTAGTTTGAGTGGCGCACACCTCCACCTCGCCACGTGGTACATTTTATTCTGCTCGCAACATGATAAAGTGTGTCTGCCGCGATCGTGGCCCGCTCGCTTTAGGTTTTTGCCGGTGGTTTTATCGCCGACACAAGGAATTTATCGGGCCTGATAATGCATCGGCCACTTTCCTACGAGTGTCCCCCGCGTTTATTGCGCACGAGACGGTAGTAATGTTGCTTTGGGACTATAAATACTCGGAGGAAGTTGGAGAAATTCTTGTGAATTATCTTTATTCTTCGAGGAAGGAAAGTTGAGAGACAGCCTGAATTTTGATTGCATTTTAAGTCCATGAAACTTCATTTGAGCATAAAAATACCTGTTCTGGAAGAAAAAGGCGTGTAGATAAAATCGTACACAGTGTGTGACACGAGCATTCTGTAATACAGGTGGCAGTCATTCCTGGTGACATAGTCCTTAATGTTAAGGAAGCACGCACTGACAATGTTGGTCGGTGGGTGCGTCGAAATGAAAGTACATACGTACAACACATTCCACTCGGGCGGAATGAGCTTTCCGGAATCGCGCGTAACGACAAAACTTGTTTCTTCGGGAATCCGATAACGATGTAACTGCCGAGAACGAGAGTCCTCTGCATTCTCGGCACGTTCCATTCGCACACGCGCCCGCGCGCACCTGCATTGTGCGCGACTAGAACATCAACTTTAAAAGGTTTAATTAATCTCACGAGAATTAGCAATTGTTCACTCCCGATTAAGGATCTCCTCGAATGCGTGTGGAAGCGTGGATGAAAGTTCTTGAAAGTTGGCGTTTCATTATTTCGCGTGTCGCAGGGTTTAATGAACTCTTTCTGAAATTTTACAGTTATCCACTATGTATGTCACATCTCACGCGAGAAATTTGAAATCTAGCAATTACTTTGTGACAGTAAATAATTTTCTCTCAATATTTTTAATATAATAATTAATTGTACGAAAGTACAACTCGATGAATTTTTCAATTCGCTTGCAAAACTCTATTTGTATCAGTTAAAAAAATAACGCGACGTTATTTTTCTCCTTGTTTAAACGTGTCCACCGACCTGTCTGCGTTTGCTTATTGCGAGCTTTTCCCAGGCAACAATGTCAACAGAGGATTGCGTTTCCATTAAACCAATATCGTAGAATGGCATCACTGTGTACATGTTAACTGGAATATGCTTTCAACGGTGCAACTCGATAGCGTAACAAAATTACCGCTCGATTATGTTCCCGCGTCTCTTGAGGCTTCTGCGAGCGCGCATTCGAGGCCAATTTTCTCATTACAATAGGGAGCAGTGAAATTTCCTATTAAGTTCACCTTGATCAAAGTTAATTGGCCCGCGATATAACTGGTCGCGTTAATGTTCTCAATATGTTCGATTGATGAAACGTTGAATAAAAGAATTGCAAATACTAGCGAGATTAATTGAAATTGTTTAAAAAATGTTTTGAATTATTTATTTAAAATATTAATTTAATAAATGATAAGTTCTTCGCAAGTGACAATCAGATCACTAAACTTTTTAAAGCATGGATCAACATAAGCTGGGATATATTTTGCAAATGCACTTTATTCTCATCCCTCTTAAGTTTGTAGTGTACTTCGCAGAGCCTGCTAAAGGGTTAATCGCCTGTTAATTTCGCGGAGACCTTGCCGTGTGCTGGGAGGGAGTTTGCCATGCTCCTCGATCTGCC
Organism: Ectemnius continuus; assembly: GCA_910591665.1. Lineage (NCBI taxonomy): Eukaryota > Metazoa > Arthropoda > Insecta > Hymenoptera > Crabronidae > Ectemnius > Ectemnius continuus. The sequence goes on from OU342867.1 coordinate 5,375,836, forward strand.
ATGAGCAGAGTTACGGTGGTCTCCCAGTGACGCAATAATCTGGGTCAAGGGGTGTTCACAGCCATCGCGGAGTCTCTCATCTCAAAGGAATTAATTTCCTGCAAATTACACGCCAATTCCCCGAGAGCGATGTTTCTCTGCTCTCTTGACTCGCCCGAGCTTCCTCCTTGCACACTGGAGCCTCTTTTGTTTAAATCCTCGCTTCACATTCCTCTACTTTTTCCTTTTCCAGTTCCCATCTGCTTTCTTTTGAAGCATCCCTGTATTTCTCCGGAGAGAAGACCGCTTTCAATAGTAATCGCGATGATTAATACCGCTCGCTGTATGGATTCAATACACTTCGATGCTCTCCTTTGATTTATTCTTCACTAGCTCATTCAGCCTCGAGTGATGCGTCACAAAAGAATGTTGCATAAGTCGATCGAGGATTATTCTGTTTCACTTATTTACTAAAGCTAAATCAACCATACGATGTAATACCGTAACAAAAATTCTCCATAACTAAATTCCATTCAACAGATTTATTATTATATTCTCTAAAAGAATGATAATTACATCGAATTAGTTACGTTCCACCACATTCGATTCACATAATACTTCTTACAACTTGTGTATCAAGAGTTAATTGGTGTAATTAACATGGAAGGAAGTGTGTACGCGGATGGAAGATGCAAATAGTAGTATTCCCAAGGAAGATAATCAAGCGGGAAGATATATCCTCGCTCCCAAGGGTTTCAATGAGAAATAATTGAGGCTGAGTCTCGGCTCAATTTACTTTTTCCATTACTGGTGCAGTGGATCGGTATAGTTTTCTAATGAGGATAGATAGGCCCAGCGCGATCAATAGAGCGCCGAGAGAAATACAGTAGCTCGTTGTAACGCTTTTAAGTGCCGGTGCCGTAATGGAATCCCTCCATTTACACGAGTTCCTATTGGAGCAGCCTCTACGATGCCACCTGCCTTCATCCTCCTCCTCCTCCTCCTCTTCCACTATTCTTTGCTCCTCTCGAACCTGCACTGTGATTTCTCTTGGGGGACTAGTGGTTTATCGATGGTGTGTATCGACTTCCAGGGAAGCCTTCGAGGAACTACACTCGCCTCCGACTTCGAAGATAGCTCCGCCGATTCTCTCCGATTCTTTGTGCTCCAATTTACTTATTTGCACCGCCCGCGTGCCCGCTTCTCTTGCTTTCCCGGCATTGATCGGGGAAAGTTGATACGTTTGCACGGGACTCTCTGCCTATCGTCGCACACATCGCTGACCTTTCCTTTCTTGCTCGATTTATCCAGTGCCTTTATTTAGTCGCTTTTTCGCTGTGCTAGATTCCCGCCGCATAAGTTAATCTGTGCTATAGTCGACGGAAAAAGTGAAACTGTTATCAAAGAATGTAAAGAAAAGGAGAGTAAAACAACCTGAGTGGATTGAAGTTGATAAAGAATTGTGTAAACGAGTTAATTTGGACGATTTCCGAAATATGTCAACAGAATTGCAAGTGGTACGAAGTCAAACACAAAGTTGGTTTGGAGGTAACAGGTTTTCGAGCAATTCTCGAAAAAACCAGACGCGAGAGCCTGGTCATCGAGTTAGTTTGGATTTGGAAAAATGGCCAGTCGAGCCTGGCCTTTTTTGCGCGGCAATGCGGACGGACGAGGCCGTGGAGCGCCATTGAAATTAGTGGAGGGGCGGCGTGGCACAACAAAGTGGCTTAAATTAACGGCAAGTTGAAATGCAAATTTCTTCATTCGATTAAGAACAAGCCTGGCTGGCTGGGCGGCAAAGGGAGAGGAAGGCCGAGGGTGGTTGGTACTCGCAGCTAGGAGAATCCCACTGGGAGTCCGATACCGAAGTAACTTCGTTTACACACATTTTCGAAATCGAGGTTGCTCCACGCGCGCTCGCCAGCTAATCAACATTTCCATTCGATTACATAAACTCGCCGGAGAATGAGGAACTTTCAATACACAGAACCCAGCGCCACCCTCTTGCTTGGCTTTCGAGAGTGCCGCCAAAACTCAGGGGTGCCAAGAAACTGCTCGAGCGAATTTAATGAAGGTCACTAATGCCTGATTACTCACTAAGTTCATGAATAATTAACCAGGCCCTAACTGAAATAATATGCGAGAAGACTTGCCATAATAATTCGGGGACGGCAGCCCATAAATGGTAATAAGTTTGGGCGCGGTTGTTAACATAAATGGGGGAAATCATGCCTTTTGCAAATGTGAAATAAGCGGGAAATTATCTTGTTGAATTCGAAACATGCATCCCTCAAAACATTCACTATTAATTGCCAATAATCAGAACTATTTCACTACATAATTCATCTGTAAATGTGAATCAATTGTGAATCACCATAATACAACCATTATTTTTTAATTCAAAAACAAAAGAATTACATAACGAAGCAATGACAGTTCATGCGCGCGTGGAGTTGAACCATTTCCACCACATGTAATGCAATATTATACGGTGGGGACAATCGGCCATAAAAATTCCCATAAAACTGAGCGATCGTGAGGCAATTCCTTACTGAATTTCATTTGCCGGCCAATTATTCGATGGCGAGTGTGAGTCGGCAGAGTCGGGTTTGATTTCGCTCGCTTTCTCCGGGCGCGCAATCGGAAGAGAATCGCGTGTGTGCGCCGCGCGCGGTGTGTTCCCATGTGTGCACGCGTGCATATATCTGCTTGCTCATTTTTCCGCTGGGCCCGCGGAGAGGTCGGCTTTATCGCCGCGAATGCGATTTCAATTTAATTGAATTTTTCCTCGGCCCCTCTCTTTCTCTCCCCACAGTTTCATCCCCTTTCTCTTTGTCTACCCTTTGCATCGGCCTGTCTCCGCTTTTCCAATTCCTCCCTGACAGCAGCGTGATAAATCGATGGATCATTTGGACCGGCTCGGACTCAGCCACGCGCAACCCGAAGGCCTCGTTTGCAAACAATCCATTTTTCCGGCGAACTACGCAACCCGTCCAACCAGCTTACTGCAGTGTTCCGTGCGCAGTCGAATTCCAGCTTCATCCTGGAAGCGTGTTTGTGTAATTGCTCCGCGTGTCCTTCGCTCGCCCGGCGGCGCCGCTCCACGCAAACTCCAATATAACTATTTCAAATTTTCACCCTGATTATTCGAAGGGCTCGCCTGGAAAGCACGTAAAAAGACCTGTGTAATGAAAGAGAAACATTTTCTGGCATTCGTTATGCAGTGGAAAGCGTAATAAAAATTACAATATAATTATTCTTGAATTTCGAGAACTTTTATGATGGAAGCTGTCTGGAAAGAATAAAGTGCCAAATGTTTTTCCAACAGACTTTATAATTCTAAATAAATATGAAATAAAACTCGTATTGAATTACGATCAAAGGAATGATCAATATTTCTGTCCACACCGAACTATCAAATATCTTCACTCGGTTCACGCTCGACGGTCCAATCACGAGAAGTCGATGTCTGTCGATCTAGAATTCAAGATAACCCTGCGACTAGTGTGCCAGTTATCCCGGGGCGAGGAGATCCCGACGGATGATCGTGCTCGCCGCTTTCCCGAACGAATACGAAAAAGCAGCGTGGCGGCGCGCGGAGGGGAAGCGCGCATCATGCACTTCGCACGTCACGACAAATGCAATCTTCCGCGCGCAGAGGGCGACCGAGGAATACCTGAGAGAATTGTGCCGTGGCGAGCGATCGATGCCAACGCGAGATGAAGGGAATTCCACCAGTGGTGTATGTCTGTGTGTGTGTGTGTTCGCTCCAATAAACTGGAATCTTGAGAATACGTCTCGCAGCGGAGCTAGAGCGGAGAGAACACGGGAGTTTCCGGTCGTACCAGAGGACGCGACTCGCCACCCCCTCGAATTTCCCCGCCTTTCCTGCAATCCGAGTGAAATTCCTCAACGCCTCGCATTATTACCGCTGATAATGAGATTTATTTCCTGCTATTACCTGTTGTATTGCGGTGCGTGGATACCACTGTCATTTCATATTAGAGCGGCTTCAGTTAATATGGATTTCTATGAGGGGAATTATTATTAAAATCGATGTAAATTATAGGCTGTTATTTAGCGATCAATTATATATTCGTATAAGACAGAAGATATGAACGTGAAAAAAGTGGGACGAAGGAAATAAAAGTATGGAGCGTGGAAGTTCATTATTATACATTATGGGAGACGTAGAATTTTAATGGAATACTGTCTTACATTCACTCTTCACTTTTTCTTCTCCTTTTTTTACAAGTTAAATACGAGGGGAATGAAAATGATTCAGCAAACCTTGCTGTAAGAAGTTCTATTAACCATCATCATCATCATCTCGAGTGTCTGAGTGGCTTGTATCAAGGAGTTGCTGCTGCGTTCCTTTTGTTGCGCTTCGCCGGAACAGATAACAGAGCGGCGCTACGTGTGCAAATAAAGGAAAACCGGGCTGCTTTTTCGTCGAGGTACCAACTAGTTCGGCTGAAAGTTTTAATAGGATCGGCTGTTGTATTTAACTGGCAATTAAGCAATCTGCCGCGGACGGCTTGCTTAATTATGACGGCTTGGATTCGGATATTAAACTCGCCAGGAATAATCACTGGCTGCCGCGCGCGCTCCCACACTCAAGACAGCCCTCTTTATTTTCGGCAATTAGTTCCCCGCCAGTAATTAATATCCAGCGCGGCTCTTACTTCGAAATCCGAGTTGCGTACTATGGTTACCCTCGAATGAAAGAAGTAGCAAGCTTAAAGTAAGCAGCTGTTGCTTCCGGTGAAATACTCCGATTCTTATTAAATCTTTGTAACATAGTAGTATGAAAAATGTTTAAATTTGTACCACCCTTAAATCGTGAAAATTAAAAAGGCACGAAGGTAATTTTTGTACAACAAAGTATGAATTTTTCCACATTCTGTGTTTCAGAATGTTACATTGTACCAATAGAAAGTTGCATCAAGATTTCTTTCGCTCAATTAGAATGTTATTGTTATGGTTTTCAACCGCAAAGCTTGGCAAAAGAGAGAAGGTGGTGAAGCCGACGGAGCTTTCACGCGAGAAAGAGAGTCGGTCGGCTCCCACTTACTCGGAATGGAATTCACGGGAACAACTCTCCCGGAAACTTGGCTCGCCCGGAGAATTCTCGAAGGGAAACTTCTGGCGAACCCACGGAACTCCGGCGCTCCTCTTTCAGAAAGCCGGCCCATTGAAATTTGGCGTCGAATACGGCTTATGGTTAGTAGAACTTCGACCATCGCACTTGGAAATGGATCAATTGAGGCGAAAGAATTGCACTTGAGGCATGAGCCACGCCATTATCATTAACTTATTAAAACTCGAAGAATGGCATTAAATTAGAGTAATAAAAATGTCTGCAATATTCACGAATTGTTTTGATTTAAAATTGCATTTATTTCATCAATCATTTCCTATGACATACGAATCACGCAACACATGCAATTCTTTCATCAATCAACTCTTCTATTAATGAAAAAAAATCGCCTTACAATAAATTAGACTAGTTATGAAAAGTGGGAGATTAATGAGGAAGCAAGCTCGCGGAGATCACCGATCGAGCGAACCAGTCACACTCGACTAGTCAGTGATGGGTGAGGAGGGGCCAAACTTCGTAATTGCTCTTTCAGGGAATTATTCGGCAGGCAACTTGAGTTGCTGACCTTCCGATTTCGAGCTCGTCGCCCTTCTCCTCGCTAATCGGGCGTAACGCGAATATTTCCACGAGTTCAGTCAGAGTTTAATTGGTAAAACGAATCGGCCATTAAGCGTGTCCTTTGTCAAGTCGAATTATCGATTATTGATTGGGCCGCGAGCCGGCGATTTCGATCGGCTGCTGCTCCATTGCGCGAATCATTTAGCGAACTAAAGCGAGCTTGATGCTATTCCAGGCATAGTTCCCCTCCCCGAATAATCCCTGACCACTAATTGGCCTGTGCCGTTATTGATGAGCCTGGAATAATGTTGGCGCGCGCGCGACCTTCTCCGGAAAAGTACTCGCCGTATCAGGAGTCGCCCTCTGACCATTTCCATTTCGACGTAGTAATTGCGACCAATCATTAGCCGCACCGTATATAAGCGTTTGCGTGGGACAAATGACGAACAAAGTGATTGCTTCATTAATCATTTGCAGTGTGCCTCGACGATTTTTGTGATCGATTGGCTTCACGGACCATTTGTTTCCACAGCAATTGATGTGTGTCATTTGTGGATTCCTCTTGTATGCGAGCGTCGGAGCTTTTCATTAGAATAATTCGTACTAATTTTTAGTTGGAATTATTTCATATATTTGAATGGTATAATATAATATTTCTGTAGCAAATCAGAGAGACTAGAATTGATTGAATGGAGCGCGAAGCACTGCAGTGTTTTCGAATCAAGGCAAAGTGAATCGCCTTGCGCCGAATTATTGGCACGAAAATATTATTGCATGAGATTTATCGCGCCGTTCGCATGAAAGAGCCCGTAACTCGATTGAGCGTGAGGCTCGGTAGATTTATTGAACGTTATCGACCCGTTACCACCCTGTCAGCGTGCACGCACGCACGCACGCACGCACGCGGCAACTTGCCGAGTTTTCCCTTAATTTCATTTACAATAATTCCATTATTGAAAGTGTTTTCCGCCTAGCGTTCGTTCGGATCGATGCAGATCGAATTTCTGCCGGGACTTCCGCCGATCGTTGCGAATCGCATATGAAAACAAATTCCTCCCAGTTTTGCTTTCGACCGCGCGTCAAAGTGTCGGCGCATGTTTGTTCGGGCTACATTGTACGTATTGGCGGGCATCTGTGTCAGTGTGAAATTAATTTAACGTGAATATCCAGCGTCCGTTTGCCGCTTGTGCGTTTGACAGTTGGTAAAAAGCGGCGAGTGCCTCGCGCTGACGAGCGACGCACTTGTCAGCCGGCCATTTCATTAAAATTTACCAATAGCCGACTCTAGTAGCCGCAATCTCTGCTGACCTATGCTTTTGCCTTTCTCTCTGTTACAGTGTGCAAAGAGCCGCTCCATCGACTGCCAACTGCCAATTTCCCTCATCGAAGGTGAGTCATTTACACAGGCAGTTTGAACATTTTCATTTGAATTCCTCCCACTTTCCACGTCATCAAAAATTTCCTTCACAAATTTCTATAAAATCGATTTCTTGACGAACGAATTAATAATATTCTATCGAAAGTTCTCGTTCCTTCTTATTTCTTATATTCCATATTAATGGAACATATCGATAATATCGATTTATTCTGATATAATCTGTCCAACACTTGGCTCGAGCGAGCAGGTTTCGTAGGAAGGAATCTCGCGAGAAACTGCGAAAAAGGATAATTAATCGTTCTTTCCCTTGGGCTGGGAGAGCAGCTGCTACCCGGGCAGAATGCATAATGCGACGAGTGAGAGAGGATATGCGTGTGCTGGCGATGATATCATGCGTGAACGCCGAGCTTAATGCGTATCAGCGGCAGGAGCGATCATTATCGGAAGTCACCCTCTGGTAATACGCAGCCACTCGACACCGATTACACTTATTGTTCAGCCCTTACCTGTACTTGCCGTAATTTCACAGGCCGATGCATGCGCCCAAGTAGCCAATTGAAAGAGTCCAACTGAAAGCAGTTCCGGGGTCACTGGGCTCGCAATGTGTGAGCTCAGTTAGCCTGTAATCATTAAATAAATAATGCGTTTACGTAATGGAGTGTGAGACTGTTGTCAAACGTGGACACTTGCAGTTCTCTTTAATGTGGGATTATAAAACATTAATAATAATATGTAAATTTCTAACATTCGATTGAAATATTTACAATTATAAAATAATCTCAGAAAATATTCAATTTCGCAATGTGCAAGTGTTATTAAAAGCGAACTAATAAATTCGACATCTTTAATTTTTCACTTCATTTTATGGGACAGCATTGAATAAGTATTTTTTGCATCACTTTTTAGTGCACTAGACGAGTAAAATTGGAGAGTCGCTTCGAAAGCGAGGGAGACCTATTTATTCTGTAGGTGGAGGCGATGCTGCTCGCGGTGGAATGACAGTGCGGTCTAACGAAAAAGCCGGGCGGCGAGATGCAAGGAAAGCAGGAAGAAAAGCTCCGGCAAGTTTGTCGCAACGCGAAACTTGCGGTCGTCGCCTCCGGGCGTTAATAACCTCATGCATCTTCCACGAACGAAAACCGCCGCTATGCGCCGCCGCCGCTGACGCCGCCAAAAATGCGGCGAAGAATTGTTGAAATTACAGCCGGGCTGCGGTTACACCCGGAATTTACTGCCGCGTTTCTTCCCCCGAATTTCCCCCACCGCACCGGCTAAACTTCCGCCGTAATAATGCGGCGAATCACAATTACTCAACTAAACGGTTGACTAATTTCCAATTATTGAAGAAAGCGAAGCTTGAATTTCTTTACGATCTTACCTTTTCCTCGTTCTTCGTATTAATAGCAATTTAATAGTATTTCAGTTTATATTTAATTTATTTCCACGTCTGTTCGCACGTGATTGAGAAATCCAAGCATAGTCGAATTTCGCTACGCACGGGTTTCAGTCACAGTGAAACGAAACGCGATACAGGATAAAATGTAGATGTGCACATATGTACAGAGTGTAAAGTTTCATGTCTGATTAATTTAGACTAGTAATCCTAGAAGCCGAGTTAAGTATATGTAGGAAAGGATTTGGCAGAGATTTGTTAAATGGAGCAGCAGTCAGGGACAATCAGATGAAATTGATCTTTTCGTTCTGTCCCATTCCAAATAATTAGTAACAAACAGAGCGGAAAATTCGCTTGTAAAATAAAATACTATTGCCGTGTCGAATTCAAATTTCTAATCCATTTAGTTCCGGTTTATATGATTATAGCTTCGGAAAAGAGTATAATACTGTTTATGTCGTCAATAACTATTTACTTTGTACAAATATAAAATGGTATTACCCATAATGCGAGGGCAATCCCACCGCAAAGTGCTGTGAACGACGCACTAAATGTTCATCACTGGCCAGACTAATTAAACTTTAACAGCTAGTACTTTATTATAATAGCTCCAGGCTGGACGGCAATATCATATTGATTTTCTGAGTTTCTCATTTTATGGTGTCTTCTATCGCAGGATACTCGAACCAGCTATCATTATCGAAAATTGCACACGGCCCTATTAAACCCTAGATAGTTATACTTAATATAATCTTCATTCGACTTACGATACAAGAGGTATTAGCTATGCCAAACTGTTATAGCTATTTATAATTAATTACAAAACGCAATATTCAAGATTCGGGATAAGTTGACATTAAATCAATATTAGCAAGCTCGGCTATATAATGAATATTATATTATAAATTGATTAATTTAATAATTCTTGAATAATTGAATAATTGTGAGTAATATGAAAATAACTATTTAATAATATAATTAGTTCGAGTATTCGTGGATTATATATTATGAAATGAGGTATGAGGTAAAGATGGAGGCATCTCTAAGTAAACTCATTCGCCATGGGAAATGAAGGATAGCTCATCGGGTGGTTTTAAACAGGCGCGATGCTTTCTCAGGATGGGGTTTGGGCACTTCCATAGAGGTACGCGCGAGCTTTTAGCTTAATGCGTGCGGTTCATCAGAGCGGGCTAGACCAGATAAGGATCGATGTGACTCTCGCTCCTCCTATAGTTAATATACGAGCCTTTCCATTTACACCCCTTGAAAGCACCCTTGTTTCCGCCGTGACGTTCACGAATCCGGCGACGAAATTCGTATCCATTATTCATACGCTAGATTTCTATCTTCGTTCGAAAGACGACCGACTCAATCGATTATTAACACAACAGTGTTTCTAATTCGTCAAACCTTTAATCCATAAAAATTCCGACACAAAAACCAGAAGGCGTTCGACTGAATTTAATTATCACAACAAATCCTTTTTATCTCCCGGCAAAAGCATTGAAATAAAATTCTGCGAAACTTGCGACAATTTCCGCAAGGTTAAACAATCCGGTGGTGCATGTTTGTTGTCAGCGGCTGGTGAGAGCGCAAGCGCAAAGCTTGTTGGGCCATCCATCACGATGAGCGGTGCCGCGCAAGAATGCAAACATGGAGAAGGAAAAAATGCGGGTACTAACTAGCGCAGACAGGGCTCGCTGCATCGAGCCGTGTGCAGGGTGAATGTTTACCGAGCCGGCTTGAATTATTGTAGCAGCATTCGGCTGCTGCCACGATGAAGCAGTATCTAATGCGTCTGGACGTCTGGAAGCATCCCCCTCGCATCCCCTCCCCAACTCTTCATGGTTAGAAGGGTGGCTGTCCCTGTAACTCGAGTCCTAACACCGGCGCAGCTTAAAGTGTCAAATAAATTAAGCTCGCGAGAAGGCATTGAGCTCGATCGATCCCACCTTTCTCCTTCGTTTATTTACCCTTGCTGCCTCCAAGGATATTGCCATTCCGTAATTACGATCGCACATCCATTTCCTTCTTAGACAGAAATTTAATATCCCTCCGATTTCTAGAATACTCCCTGGTACACAGTTGCTCGAGTTATTAGTACACCTTGGATCAAATGTTCTGAATAAAAATAATCAAAGTGTTTGCAGTTCTTTGAAAATAAGAGCAGGAGAAACTCTGCGAATCTAATTTCCTTGACTAACCATTAGAGAATCGCGTTGAGTTACCAATAGTCGTAAAATAATTAAAACGCTCTGTACATGGTTGGCTCGAAGCAAGAAGCTCGAGAAAAGAGGAAGAGGGAGAGGTCGCGGAGAGGCAGCGTTCGTTCTACGGAGACAAAAGGAAAACTGCATTTGTAGTGTAGTATGAAAAGGAGAGAAAATAAGATGAGTGCGCTCGAGCAGGGTTGCAAAAAGCGTCCGCCGCCGTGCCGCGCCGGGGGGAAAAGGATGGCACCGGAAAAGGAAAAGGGACGGCGGCGGCGGCGGCGGCGGCGGCGTCCTACAGGCATCATACATTTACATCATACAGAGAGCCTTGTGTACCGCAGAGGAGGCTCTCGCTTTTTGAATAAACATCGTTTTGGATTTTCGCGGGTCGCCGAATTAGTCCTGTGAAAAGAGGAGATCCATCTCGTGGTAATTAATTGACTTCTCTTACGGCCGCTTCCCTGTTCATTCGTGTAAGTGGGAGAGCGCGCGCTCGCGCGCACATACACCAGCGTTATGTATGGTCTGCCTTGCAGGCCAGACTCCGAAAATGAAAAACGAGCGGAAAACGGAAGGAGCGAGAGACAGAGAGGAACACGCGAGCCGCAATGAATCAAATTCCATTTGAAAAATTGACTTTCCATCGATAACTGGAGTTATTGGACGGCCCTTTGTGCAGCGGCGACGCTGCTGCCAATTGGAAGTGGCCATTGCGAAAGGCTCCATTGGAAGTTTTCGATAGGGGAAGTGGAACGAGGGAAATTATTTCTCTGTTCTGTGCTACCAGCCAGTAACAAAAATGCCTAAAGGAACGTCAATGATTCCACTTAACACGAACACCCCTGCAATTTTTTATATTAACTCCAGGAATTTCTATAACAAGAAACACAATTCTACATTTCACCGAGTTTATTTAACAAATCAAAATATGTGTATTATTAATTGAATTCTTCGACAAATCGTTCTAGAATCCCCAGACTACGTCAGATACATGCCCAGTGAGTATTCTGTAACAAGAATGCAATCACCAATCAGTGCGCCTATTAGAAGACACGTTGACGTGAGCAATTGGCTACACTGGAACAACTGTGGCATGCTGTGTCCCCATTCCCTCGATCGCAAAAAGCACGTACTACGGTCATCGAGGAGAGAGTTGAGTTGCCAGTCGGAGGGTGTAAAGGGCAGTCGGAGAAGGCGGGCGGGCGCGTTCTGTGTTCGAAGGGTTGGTAACTAGAAGTCATCGGCACCGACAGCGCTCGCAGTCTGTTTTTATCGGAGTTGCAGTCGTAATTAAATTCCGGCGATCGAGAATCCGGCCTGCGGGGACGGGCACGCGTGATTGCACGCACTTCGGGGGAATTTCGCCGACCTTTCATCGTTTCATCCCTTGCTCTCGGACATTCGCCCCTTCGGCACCCTCGCACGCACACCGTCGCCGCCTCCTACGACTTGGTCGACTCCTTTCACTAGCCGGACATTCAATTTTCGATGCAATTAATTCGCTGCCCGTCACTCACACCACTCGCCAACCTCTCTCCTCGATGCATAAAAGATTAGGGGTTCTATTTCCACTAACGAAGATATTAACTTTCCCTAGAAATATGTGGTGGGTGGAATTATTCTCTGACTGAATAATGCTTGGATAAAAATAGAAAATAGTGTTTTAGTATTAATTTCGTTCAATTTAATTGTACGATCGTTGGAGAATGGTAATAATATGCTCGAATTTTTCGTTCATCCGAGAGACTGTAGTTTCGGGATATTTATGCGAGTGGATTGTCGTTAATGGGGAAAATCGGAGATATCGATAGTTGCATCGAGGGATATATTGGTGGATAGGCAGACGGGAATGGATGAATTCGCACTAGGAGTAACAAGCAATATCCGCGTCCGTCTGCGGCACTATGATTGCGGTTGGAAAGTAAGGCTAAAATAGCTATAGTTGGAGGAATGATATGGGAGCACTGGCACGCGTCGCCTGGGAGACAGGAGCGGAATCGAGCACGCCCGGATACTCCCAATGAGTAAAACAATGGTTGGCAGCTGAGCAATTAACGAAAATTGGAAAAGTGCGCACTTTCGCCAGGCTTATTGTTCGATGCCAATTCAAGCCTTTACGACACGCCGAATGGGATAATGCGGCAGCTGCCAGCTTCTATTAGAAATGCGCTCGAATCATCCCGGAATTACTGCTCCTTTATATCTGTGCAGCGTTATCTTCGGGATTACCGCATCGGCCGTGCTTCTGCGATGATCAATCATTACATTCTCGACGCTTCCCACTCGGCCGCCTTTATCCGCTGCTTCTGCGCCACTCGAGCTCACGTGAATTACGATCCTGCCGAGATGAACCTCCTAACCACCCGGAAGGGATTTCTACCAGAATTCCTAGCGTGTTCTACTGTCGTTTCTCATTTTTCGAGCGGTCCCGCACAAGAATTTCATCTAATATCTGTAACGAAATGAAAGATGTTGAGTTTAAGTAGAATCGTGCAATGATTACGTGGAGAAATTGGAGTGTTTAAAGAGAGTATTTTTTAAAGTTAATTAAAACCCTGAAAAGATAAGGTATTAGTTGTTGCTTGTCTTAATGCGTTCCAATGGTAATTGGTGCGGCACACCGCAAATCTAATTACTGTCATAATTCGGAAGGGAGCGATCCACTTTAATCAGATACTATAGTTTATAATTAATGTACTTTCTTAAGGGAAATTCTGGCGCGATTGAAGATACTCCTGATGAGACTCTAATCGACTTTCTTCGGAAGTTGCGTCGGTACTCAGCTGTTCTTTCATACTTGGTTTCCATGGGGCACCATCGCGTCCCCTCCCCATTTTTTCCCCTTTTCCACCAGCCAAGTTTACTGACGTCTCTCTCCTGTTGACTTAGCAAACCGTCCATTTAGCTTCGGGTTACCTTCCACTTCTCGCCAATTTTAGCCCGATCTGCCAACGATCCCGGTAAAATGCGGCTCCGCCGCGTTTGTTTTCTAATTAATATTGACTTTCTCCACCGAATGTTTTCGTCGGTTACGTTGGTTTTCCTGATTTTTGCGCCGGAGCACGGAAAAAGTTAAGACTCGGGGAAATTAAATAACTGACTTGGCACTAATGTCGTTTTACACTCATTCTGACAAATAATTGGTATCATTAATGATTGGTGCGTACAAATTCTCAGCTATAAACTCTCGCAAATCTGCATAAATTTTATGTCTTACTTTCTCCTTGAAATTTGTATACATAATATTTTTCTGTCACAAATAAATTAATCAGAACGAAGATAAAATTCATGATTCACTAGTTATGAGTTCATCAGGATATAAATGTCACTCGTCGGGGTTCAACTGCCCTTTTATCAGTCTCATCGCTCGTAGAATCACGTAGTCTCCGCGATGGCCTGTTTACCTTGCCCCAATAACACGCGTCCGAGATTAGAGCAGGTAGATCCGACAGCTAATGAGAGGTTGCTTCTTCGTGATCAAGGCACATATTCAGCAGCAATCACCTGCGCGGAGCCAGTCCGAGGGAGAAATGTAGATAAAAGAGAAGGAAGGAAGGAAGGAAGGAGCGCGGCTGTGTTTGTCGAGCCAGGTAATTTCGTCTTGCGTTCAAGCGTTTCTGCTCGTCTTTTCCTCGGTGCGACGACGTCGAGGACGCTTTTGCCCGGCTCCTCTAATCCTTCCCGGCAGTTCTTTGCTTTCGACTCGACTTCAGTCGAGCCAGCAGCCTTCTCTCTTTCATCCCAAGCAACTGCCTTATGGGTAATTGCGAGCGCACGGCAAAGATCCACTGGCTAACCCTGGGCGCAAGGTGTCCTCCGGTTAACCGTTATACTCCAACGTTTCGGGTGTCCAGGAATTTTTCAATTACCGCTGAGTGAATCACTTAATAATATCTATTAATACGAGATTGAATACTCTAATATAATATAATGAAAATAATAGTAAAATTAAGAATTTTATTTAATGTTTCGAATTTTTATTTATGATTATATTTGAAGTTTAAAATTAATAAGTTATTACTACGAATATAAAGTAGCATAAAATAAATCATTTATTGTGAAATGAGGATATTTGAGGTAGAACAAAGAAGCAGATTATTTCCTTACTGGCAACCTTGCTTTCAACAGGCTGTCACGCTTGGTGGCTTAGATTCGGCGAGGCACACAGCAGATTAAAGATCGCTCGCCCTGTAATTTCGCCTCAGCACCATAAGGAAGGCTCATTAGCCTCGCACGCCATTGGATCTTCGTACGCGTCTCGCCTTATCAGTTTGTGTATCGGCTGGTTCCTCGAGGGAACACGAAAACCGTCCAGGAGCCGGAACGAAGATTACTCGCGGAATGATTTTCGAGAGGGGAATCGACGCAGCCTGCACAATCCTCCTGATACATATCGTGCTCGCTCAACTATCAATGATCTCGCGCGACTGTTACTCTCATCTGATCGCATTACGGAATTGCTGAGAATGAGGCCGGATGCGTGGCAGAAAGATTGAACGTGATGTCGACTGATGACACGCAAGACGAATCATTATCGTAGAGGATAGAACACATTTGAAAGCTATTGAAACTGGAGCAAAACGTGAATAACTTCGGAGATATAAAGAGAATTTTATTTTATTAACAATGTGTTTGGTAAGATTGTGTATTATTGACGTAAATTTGAAAATTGTTATTTAAGAAACGCGTGCGGTATTTTTAAAAAATGAATCAAGAGTCTATTAAGGACGAGTGAATTTTAGCGTAGCCGAAATTATGCGAACCGGTTAGGCCACACAATGCCTGAAGTAATTGGTCAACTACTTTGTCAGATTTACGTAATTGGTCGGCGACTTTCCGGGGTGGCAACCAAGGGAATCCAATCCTTTGCAGGATTTCACACAGCGAAAGAAATATCGTCTCCCTTTAACTCTCGCCTTTAATCCTTATTCATTCCTTCGCCGCTAATTGAAGGATCCTCGCCAAGAAGGAATCCATTGTGAGTCGACTTGGAGAACAACAACTTCTCTGCTCCCAGTTCACTACTTTACTTTTGAATACTTCGGAGTCTTCAGTTGGTAACTGGTTCAGTACTAACAACTAGTACTTGGGCCAATAAGCGAGAAAGCACATCTTTTCCTTTCTCGGTAAGCGCATATTAGACTTCCATGAAAGAAGGTCCGATGAAATCAAGCAGAACCATCGTTTTCTTGCCGGCAGAAACCTGCAAATCACATTTCCTTATCGTAGAAAGTTGCCGGCAAGAAACATAGGAAAACCACGTCTGCTTTCGCTCCGGCGCCACCGGTTACCTTTTTCCCTCTTTCTATCTCTCTCTCGCCGGGACAATTAGCATTCAGTGCACTTTTATACCGTTTTAATCCGCACTCCTGCCGGCAGATATAATATCGGAGAAGTTCCCTCCTAATGGGAGCACTCGTGCACCAAAGCGGCTGGAATCGGGGCCTTTCGGATCGTCCACTTGTATCTCGGCGATATTCAATAATCCCATAGGAGGAGCGACGGAGGGTGAAGGGAAATGGGAGGTTGGATAAATAGGAAGTGAATAGAACGAAAGAAATAGACCGGCAAAGATATATAATAGGCGAGAGGCGAAAGAGTACGCTTTCCCTGACGATTCTTTCAGATCCGTGCCTCCTCCCTCCCTCCCCTCTTTCCATCTCCTCCAATTCCTCGTCCTTCAACCATTCACAAGCCGACTGAGGAATTAATGGGAAGAAAAGTTAGTAAAGGGAAATTCGAGCACTCCGGGAAGCCCGCGCGTAATTAGGCCAGTTTTTGCGTACATGAATATTCGCCGCCGATATTATTCCACCGTTCCGACTTAATCGCGGCGCTCTCCTGTTTTTATTAAATTGCATTGTTCCGCGCTTTTATGGGGGGAGTCGCCACTTCTCTTTTGGACTCTGATTTTTTATGGTTATGACTGCTTTCTCCACTGCGGAGAAGTCTCGTTTTGTTATTATTTCCGGGGAAACAGGTGCTGGTTTTTTCGTGTGTGGCTATGTTTTTTTGTAGCTGGCACGTTGGAGAATATAATAGTTCGACTTTTTCATATACAAATATTGATTGGAGTGTTCGCTTTATGGGAATATAATAAATGGAAGTGAGAAATGTTGAGTTTCGCTGGCTTTCTTCCAAGGTGGCGATGCATTGTTACGCTGCGACGATATCTGAGAGTATATCACAAAACGAGCATGAAAACGAAAGGAAGAGGAACGAAAGAGTGCGAATGCGGAGGAGCCTGGCCGGAAATGAAGCCTGGCCGAGGAGATAGCGATAATCAAAACCGACGAAACCCACTGATTTCAACGGCTCCCTCAAAGATCATCGAGGCATCCGCTCGCTCGCGTCTTTATACGAAATTGTACGTTGCCACGCATAAATTTGAATATCAAGCTTTTGAAGATCGCCCGATTGCAAGGTGGGAAGATTCAAGGTCTCTTGTCAGACCTTATTTCCTAACGAACAATCAAATCCACTTGCTCAAAAGTCCTCAATCATTCCAACTTCAACTTTACAAAAGTAGCTTGAAATAAAAATCGTTTGACGTCAGTGAAGGAAAATTAAAGCGGCGAAAGTAAAAAGATTCTTTGACCGGAAGGCTTTCGAGATCAACCATGCTTGAAAGTCACGCGAAGCACCTTTCTTTATTCAGGAAGGTTAAGCAGAGGGATATCATTGATGGTGAGAGCCGCGCTTTTTTTTCCTCCCCTCGGGAGGGGGTGGTGCGTCGGTACTTCCGACCTCCAAAGAGTTACTCGCTTAATCGCACAGATTCGAGCGCGTATCGATCTTTAATTAAGGCGAATAATGGGACGCCGGTTGATCGCCGTGCTAATTAGCGAGTCCACGTGCGAGCGCGGGGCCATTCAAGCTTGGGAATCTTAAGCGATTAGGAAGTTCCTGTGGCTCGAGTGTACATTGCACCTGCGTGCCCCTAAGCCTAATTAGAGGCACAACGCCCGCGGCTTCTCTCCTCGCCGCTCTGTCGTACTCGCTTATACACTCGCGCGCACTCCTCACTAATTAACTGTTCGATTGATCCGTAATTACGCTACTTCCTCTCCCGGCTTCTCTACTCCCCGCCGCCGCCGCCGCTGCCAGATGTACAACCATGGAGATATCACTTGAATACCCACAAGCACACTCTTGACAGCGCAAAGTGAGAGATAACGCAATCATCGGGGTTGAAAAGTGAGAGGATGATGATTGCTTAAATTAATATGATATGGGAAACTGAATACTTCACTGGTGAAATATATTACGATGAAAATCTGTAGAGGTGAAAAGAAATGTGTTAATTGTTCATATATTTTTTCAATTTCCTATATTATTCTTAGGGGTCAATGTATAATTAGTAACACTTCATAGTTACTTTTTAAAGAAAATTTCATTCAATGTACAAAATTTATAATTACGCGAATTCTGCCCTATTGTCTGATATTGTGCATTGGCTAAAATAAGGATGTTTTACAACCAGTGGGATAATATTCCAGCGAACTCCTTCATTAAAGTTGTAACGGCCATTGGAGTTTATGTGAAAGTCACTGCGGAGCTTCTAATAAGGTGTACGCTGTGTTATGCAGATAGCAGCCTTATAACCAAGTATACAAAATTTCGTTTGAATTTACTCACCGGTGTACCGAATTTCTGTGGAATATGAAGCGCGGGATAACGAACCTCCAGGATTTTCGATGCGCCGCTCGAAGAGTAGGAGTGCGCGGATATCCTGGATAAGAATGGAGTAGTGTACACCTTGTTGCATTTATAGGGTCCCCTAAAAATTTCCTCCAGGCTTTAAGAAATTTTTATTAACTTACAAATTCAGATAACTTTTGTATAATATATATTTTGATTTATATATTACTACAAAGCTTGATCAAGAGATTAATATATTAATAAAAAGAACTTTTAGCTTAGATATTCTTGTTTATATTCATATAATTTTACGTTGATAGGAACATTTAACTAGATAAATAATAGATGAAGATTCCAGTAAATAATTGGAAATGTAAGTTCGACTCAGAGTTCGACGCCCTATCTTGAATCAGCCTGTACAGGTGGCAAATATTGTGGAGATGCAGCAATACCGTATCTCATGTTTAAGCCTCTCATTTAAGCGGGCGTTTCGCGGCGACTGCACTATCGGCGAGAGCGGGTGAAGCGGCTCCGTTATACCAGTTAGCTTTGTTTGCAAGTTCAATGAGGCCACCACTATTTTTAACGACCCACACGCAGCCCTCCTCCTGTATTTTGGAATGAGGAGACCACCGCAGTAATTAAAGAAGATGGCTTCAGCAGCTTTAGCATACACTGCCGACTAAAATGCATCTGAATATTTAACTGGTTGACGTTCCGAACGAAATCTCCATTCACCCGAAAGATACATTGTTTCCTACTAGATTTTCTCCAACCGCTCGCAAAAAGTTTACCTTTCCGTCGAATGTAAATGAGTATAGAAATAGTTAGAAATATCCTACGAATGTTGTGCACATATATTTTCAGTCATTCTAATTAGAAATATTAGGAATAATGAAAATGAAGTTTAATTCATAGAGATCTGTATTTGTAACTTTTAGAGATTCAATGTTTTTGATTGGATTACATAATAGCATGGTAGTTTTAGCTTGAGAATGCTAGTAACGGGGAATGTTAGTCAGACAAAACATTTGTAGGGGAATCCTTAGGTATATAGGATGGCATTTCAACTGGCAACAAACGCGCGCCTCTTATTTCCGCTCCCTTTCCTCCGGGCGTATGTGACCGGACAGCTTCTATCGGATTTTACGAGCCGCTCGATTCGCTCCCGGGAAACACGGGGGAAGATACACATGCGCCAATCCCGATGGCTTCCGCAGCATTTCGAAAGCAGTTTCTGATCAAGTGAGCAGACACAGCCGCGCAGAGAGAAAGGGAGAGAGAGAGAGAGAGGCCGCGCGAGCGTAATATCGGGCAAACGTTGACGGATGAAACCACCAAGTGATTTTCTGTCAGAGAAGACGGCTTCGGATACGCGCTTTGTCGACAGGTGCGCTAGACAGGTATTTGCATACTTCTGCCGTCCTCCTGCCTCGGGTTTTGATGCTTCCGACTGAGAATGTCGCCTTTTCCTGTTGTGTCCGCTTCAGCCAACCGATAGGAAACCGCATGTGTCAATGACGAACCAATAGCATATCATTCCTTCATATTTATCATGTAAGCCTTTCTACTCGCTTTATTCTTTATCTATTTAAACCATTACTAAAATTATCTTCCACAAATAATAAACTTTTACAACTAATAAGTAACTTCACATTAACTCAACTTATTATATTAAGTGTAAAATGTATAAAAATAAACTTTAAAATCGCCTCCACAAATAACTCAGATTCAACAAGAATTATTGGACAAATCCAAGCTGGAGCGTCCAATTGTAAAGGACCACAATCGGACAGATATTTTCGTCAAGCTTACTGGGGATCCTAGCAATTGTTGGGGTTAAAACTGTTACCGCTTGAACCGGCAAGCCCGAGCGACTTAAATTTCCATGAATAGCCGCATATATCCGATTTCCCATTTTTGCGGAACACACAGTGGTTGGTGGGAGTGGGAATTCCCCGAGGCAGTTTCTCCTGTGGCGGTGGGCCGCGCGCGCGCGCGCGTTCCCCGAGTGGGTTTGCGAGTCCGAACAATTGTGCGGCGAGGGGGCGGCTAATTTGCTACCCTCGAGCAATTGACTGCCGGCTGGCCACTCTCCGCGTCTCCTACTTCTCTTCTTATTCTCATACCAACATACCTCTTCGCCTTGGCTTACTGACGACTACTCGCACCAAAGTCTCAGAACCACCCTCTTTTCCCTCCCTCTCTCCCTTTCTCTCTCTGTCTCCATTTCCTGCGAGGAGAGCGGCTCATTTGAGAACTACGCCGGCGGATTTCGTTTGCCCCGCTTGTTCCTGTCTGAATAATGTTTGCGCCTTAATGCTGCCTCGTTTTGATTAGACGAGTCCGTGTTAAGGATGCTTAAGTACACCCGTGATAATTTCGTGTTGGCTCAGCCTCTGCTTTACGAGCAGCCACCCCGAACCACCCCAGACTATGTTTCATACGTAGAGAAAAGTATGAAAGGCGAAGTGAAGCTCGCGCAGACGCGAGCTTTTCTTCTTGTTTATGCTGCGGTAATCGAGTTGTGGATGTCGCAGTCCGGCGGACTAGGGTCGGCCTTTTTTGGAATTGCTCGAATACCTTGTCACATGCTTGCTGGATTGTGCCAGATTCGGTTAGGAAGCTACAATCGAGCTCTAGCTGGATGAGAAATTGCCGACCCTTTTTCTGCCGCACCACTCAAGCGATTTTCATCAAGTAATTGAGGATTCTATTAGTAGTTCTGAAAATATTTTAAAAAACTTGTGGAATATGAATTTCGATTGGATGATTGGTCTTTTGTTAGGCGGGAATTAAATTTGTCTTGACTGGTTAATTATTTCTCTGTGTCAAATTTCAACGAACAATGTCGCGGTAATTTATGCAGGAAAATCGAGTTCAGTTCAGATACTCGAGTACGTACTCTATTCAGGGGCTAATTATTTTTTAGTTCGCTTGTATCGGAAGCAGCCGTCAATGGCCCGTGTCAGATATATGCGAAATTGCTTTCCTTTCAACTTTTAATCGCCCCCGACGTATCGAGGTCGTCGTCTCGACAAATACCCGTCAGCCATCCGGCTTGTTTGCTTTGCCTTTTGACACGGATTACAGGCGCGAATGCTCCGCCACAGCGGAAGATTCTGCCCTCGAACATTGAGAGACCAAAGTGCTCCAGATCCTGATTTTATTGAATACTTGACACGTGTCATGCACTTTAAATTCTTACTGCACCGAAGAAAGTAATGAAAAGTAAGACTATTATTTCCTCTACTATTATTATTCCCTTTTCTTTCTATTACATTTTTTAAAATATATCTTCGTGTGCTTTTGAAATAAATAATTCAAATCAAATTAGTCATTCAGATGTAAAAGACACTTTACCATCAACTTACTCATTTACAAAGCAAACGAAACCGCACACATTCCAAGCAATACCGCGAGCACTTCGGCAGTTAAACAAATCATAGGAATTCACTTACACCATCAGCGATTTTGCAGGTGGCGTCGAAGTTTCATTAAAGCTCGGACTGTTTGAGTTCTGGCGGCTCTTTCCCGCGTTTACCTAGACTCCACCTGCACACTTTTCCCACTGGGTGGATGTCGCCGGGCCGGATAGATCTCCTTTCCGGTGTGTCCTGGGGTGTCTAGACTCCGGAGATGGTGGCGCGCGGGCGCGGCTGCCTCTGCTGTTCTGGGACTTTGCAATTTGAGCAGGCCGGAGGGGGTGGAAAGCTGGTGGTCCTACATGCAGACCTTTGGCCGGGCGAGCGGAAAAAGGAAGGCAATCACTTTGGGATTTTATCCGGGATTACCATGGGTGAGAGGGATAGTGGAGGCTGCTGCTCTCCTGGCTCGCTGGACTCTCTGGTAAAGGCGACCTGAAAAGCAGAGAGACAGCCAAGAAGAGTCGAGGAGGGCGCGCGCTCTCTCACCGACGACAGAAAGAGGGAATAGGAAAAGCTGAGACGAACCGGGAAAACTCTTCGATTGCACCCTCGGATTAAATGGAGACTTCGAATACCGAGCGCTTTCCTCCTCCCACCGCACCCCCTTCTCACCCCCTTCCACTAAGGATCCTCCTCTACACCTGGAGTTTATATCCCCCGGCTGATTCTCGAATTTATTTTCGACCCTATAACCGGGAACGCCGCCGCTAGATCCTCGTCGGGATTGCCGAGCGAGCCGGATATGATAAAATGAAACGGTGTTTCCTACTCTACTTACACCTGCGAGGGAATTATTCTTGTCGAATGTGAATTATGATTTTCCACTATACTTTTCCAGATAAAATTTTTCCCAGTTTTAATTCAAACCTCCTTTCTTTAAGTTTTATTTTTATATATTATATAAAATATATATTAATCGATTTATTTCTTACGAAAATCATTTAACTTCGTTTATGGCGAGAAATTGCACAAGGAATAATTCCAGTGTAAATATAGCCATTTGTTTATAAAGTGGGTGGAGCTTGTGCATTCTCGATTAGGGGTCTTGGAGCTTTCAGCAACATATCCTTTCACGAGTGGTCCTCTCGCATTTCGTATACATTATCTCCTGGGAGGTTCGATCGGTTGGCTCCGACGGCTAGGTGGTATGTACTCGACTCCCCGAACTGAGTCTGGGGAGCAATACATATCTCGTATACAATAAAGGGATTTATCTACAGCTCCGTTATTCGAGGATGGAGGCGTGTTTGTATAAATAACGGACCAATAAATTCCCGTGAATCCAGGCAAGGTAATATGCTGTAAAATGGAAGACAAAACTGTTGTAGATGTCCAAAAAGCGGAATAAACAATGGTTTACTCTTCGTTCCTTATTATAATTGACATAGAAAAAACAATGTCAGAGGAAGTAAATAATATCTGTAGCACAGTAATATATCAATCACAAAGAAATACAATAAATTTATTTATTTATTTATTTAATTAGTTTTACTGTCATTCAATAAGAATATGATGTCTTTCATTCTAGATTTTATAGTGCGTTGCATCTTCTTTCGTTTTAAGGTTGTTGCAAAGTCTCTGGCATTTTTTCTGATTTAAGATTTATATGAGTTGTGCATCAGCACGATCCCAGTCGACAGTGTAGAGAGAAGTTTGCACCCTCCGGGAGTGAGAACGGATGTAGTGGGATGGCCTGGTTGAATCGAGGCTCGCATCTCTTATCCGGACTGGCGATCGATCGGGATTAAAGGCAGAGCCACACTGTTAACCATGCCCTTAGGGGGCATTGAACTATCTAAGGTTCTGCCCAGGGAACCTTTTGATGAACTCCTGGCCACTGTGGTTTCCTGGTCACCGTCCGCCTTGCGATACAATATCAGTTTGCAAATTGGCTGCCTCGCTTGCTCCAGGCGACCATCTCCGATAGAGTCAGCCGACAGCCTCGTTGAATCTGGTCGTTTTGCATCAAAGTCCGATTACACTAGACGAGGAAACGTTTGTTCTGCTTTGCAAATCATTGCCACTAGATTTGTAGACTTTAATATAAAGGTTTTATTCAGAGATTAATGTTATGTTTTATGGGTATAACATGTGATTTAATATTAATTTTGTATGGAAGGAGTAATGAAGATAGTGTGTTTGAGATGACAGATTACGGGTTTTGCTTATGTATCGCAGAGATAAACATAATCGTTTTAAAGCTTGATAAAGAGCCATATTTTTTCCTCGAGCATTCCTTGCGACAGGTAAGGTTGCGCATCCAAGAGATACGTCCTTCCGAGGAGTTTCCCCTTGGTTTCTTCGAGCCCCGGCTTTCCCAAATCAGATTCGTATAACTTTGTTTCTCCACCATTCCTATAAAATGAACAAAGTTCTGTTTGGGACACTCTTACGGGGCTTTGAAGTTTTCCTTTGTCTGGGTACACACGAATGCCATCGTCTTATTTCTCGGACTTCTCACAGACGTAATATCCATTTCGCGTTTGACTTGAGGGACACTTGCTCATAATTGAGAGAACCTTCAACTTGTTACCGTGTAATAGGAAACTCTGATGTCCAACGATATTGCTTTCCAAGGCAACGCGGAACATCCACTTTACTGCTCGACACTTCCAAACTTCATTCTCCCTTTCACGAAAATAATTCATAACTATTTGAATAATTATAATCTGAAGAAAAGGAAGTTATACGATTTTACATTGTATTACAAGATCGTTCAGGAAAGGCATTCTTCGGCAGTTGAACTGGGAGTTTGCTGTACGCACTTGTCGGAGCGCAAAAAGCAAATGTTTGCGCCATTAACTCGAGCGAATCATGAATAATGTTCACTGGTACGAAGTGTGCAGGAAAGTGGCAGTGATGCAGGCAAGTGGCTGTGCCCGAAGCCGCCAATGAAAAATTGCATCGCCGGCCAGAGGGATGTTGGCGCCGTGCAAAACGGTTGGACCGACTCCAAAGCACACGAATCTTCGTATGCACCGGAAAAAGGTCGACTGCCACCCCCCCTCCCCCCCTTTTTTTCCTCCCCCTTCCTTCTCTTCTGTAAACTTCCTACCGCCGCGACAATGCCTTTTAATTCCGGAGAATTTAGTAGACACTTTGTAGCGGCGCTGCTGCTCCCACTAGCAATACCCGTGAATATGAATCGTAGAAACTGATCTTTCTTCCTTTCTTTGGAGAGATCGACTTGTTCCAAGTTGGAACCATGTTGGACTGCAATATTTATTGACCCAACAGTCGCAATGTTCCTATATCAAATGTATGTACGTCACAGTGTTTTAATATCCTCCAAGAATTAATATGCGTGTTAAATCTTGAATTGTGTACATCCACTTCAATTAGTCTCGCGAGAGAGCATTTTATAATTAGCCATGAAGGAAGAGTCGAGGTAAAAAATTGCAAGGCATTCGTATTACTTTCATGCCAAGTTTTCCCTCGCCAGCGGAGATTAGCTTGGTAGCATTGTGGCTCATTCGTGGCGAATTCGTTTAATCCAGCGGAGGTTTTTCATAATTTTACAATTTATCTTAATCTTGATAGGTGAGCTGAATTTCTCAGCTCTCGTAGGACAGAAAAAAGCGAAACAGAGAGTTGTAAAAGAGAGCGAGAGAGAGAGAGAGAGTACGTGTAAGGTTTCTCTGGGAAAAGTGGGGGTTCCGGTAAAAGCCACGAAAAAGTTTACTGCCCGCTTTATATTTAAATACGGTAGCTCTGGCGATCACGGGAAATTCTGCATCCAGCGAGAGTGGATGGCATCATAAGCTCTGGGAAAAAGTTTTTCCACTTTCATGCAAATCCGGCTACCGTAATTGTCCGCTATGTCGACTGACTGCCAAGCGGAACTCGCACGCAGAATGCCTGCCTGCCGCGAGTCTTTCAAATGTATATGGATCTACAGGAAGTTCCAATTCTGCGCCACTTGACATTCTAAACGTTCAAGGAATTCCTAAGAATTCGAGGAAATCATTATAGAACCCAAAGTATTATTATATCCAATATAATTGCTGCCTAACTGTTTATTATATTGACTATAAAAAAGTAATAGTTCAACTGAGAAAATCGTTAATTTAATAAAAATTAACAAATCTTGTCCCAATTCCTAAAAATGCAACTGTTTGAGAAGATTCATTTTTCGAGTTCGCGTCTTTTATTTTTAACCCTTTAGCTATGCCTGCACCCAACATTTTTGAGACTTCCTGTAGAAGATTTCCTAATGCACTGATTCGCCAACGGCACTGCCGAGTACAGGTGACTGTGAACAGGGCATCCTTTCAAAGTCAGAGTGAGCGACACTTCGCCTTACTTCTTAGAAGGCGCGAGGAATTTCTACTAGGTGTCCCCTTGGTTCCTCGTTCCTCGTTCCCCGTTCCCTCCTATCGAACCATTGCGTTCCGATACTTTGTACGTATTCCTTCGCCAAGAATGAGGAGTTCGACTTGCTCAAGGGTGGTTTCACGTTTCGGCCACTGACTTCTCCGTGCGAATGTTTCCTTCATAGAAGATTAACGATTCCTGAGGGTTTCAGAGTGCATTTTTTTCGCTTCGTGTCTCAGGAACAACCCTTCTTTTCTGTTTCAGGATTTAATCCGCACCGAAGCCGACTCGACCAGTAGCTAATGGTGAGATATTATTTCATAATTCATTATCGCTTTATAATTCTTTTCTTTTTCCTCCCACGCTTTTTTAATTGCTCTCATATTTAATATTCCACAGTTTTATAATATAATTCTCATTCGAAATTTATCTCCGCGACTCCATATTTTTTCTACCATTCAAGGATGCCCGTGAATGTGTTGTGGTCCACTTAAAATGTTGCGCGCTTTAAAACTTCGCATTGGAATTACCGAAATGGATTGTCGAAATTCAGTGAGCCAGCGGAGCGCAATTCCAAAAGCGTCAAGCGCATTTTCCTATTGTCGAGTGGGGAGGGGAAAAAAAGGGCTGAATGCGGGCATCCCCGTGCGCAATAAAACGAGATTCATCCGGAATTTGTTTCTTCGGGACGTGCGTCGATTCGATCGGCAGGCTGAGCGCGCGCGGGATATTCACGTGCCGCGGCGGCGCGCGCACGCATGCAAATGGGCCGAGGATGACGCGAGTGCATTTTTCATCGGGCAGCATGCCGCCCGCCAGTGATGGCTCGGTAATACCGATATTATCGCTCTTGCAAATTCGGCGTCTCCCTCGCTCGCCGCCGCCCCGTCCGTCACGCTGCAAATAATCGCTCAGCAACACGAACATCGAACGTCGCTTAAAATTAAACCAGCCGTACCTCTTCGATCCTTCCATCTCATAGCGCGATCACTGAGTCGCTCACCTAAAAATCCCTGCCAAATATTAATATTAATGCGCGCGGTTGTTCGCCAAAGCATTCAGTTCGAGAAATTACAATAACAATTCCTCATTGACAGAACCTTCGAACGAAACCATTTTAAATCAACAAAGAGCTAAGTTTTTATTATAATTCCACTTGTAACATTTAGTATCAGACTTTTCTTGACAAGTTTATCACATTAAAATGCACTGATTAATAATTTAGCGATTCTAAATCATTATTAATTATAACAAGCGTATTTTATACGCGTCAGAAAGATAGCGCGAGAAGAGCTTAGGCAAAATTCAATATGGAGCGTTTAGAGCTACAAATTTGCTGCATTGCCAAGCACGCTAGGTTTACTCTGCACACAGAGCTTCGGAGTTAAAACGATGCTAAGCCGGCGAGCGGCTGCGAGGACTTCCGACACTTCTCTACGTGACGTCCGGACGCGCGACATGCACGACGTGCCGTAGAATTATTATTGCGAGTACTATCTCAACGTACGGGCATTATTAATCTGTCTGTCAGGTGTGTTCCTCCGTGAGGCCGTTCGCCGCGCTGGTATAAGCGGATAGACTGCGCCGCCGCTGCGAGATGGTGATCGTAAATGCATCAGTCGATCCACTCCGAGCACACCGCATAATGACACTACGCGGTTGCCCCGACGATATTTTATTCAGGATGAACCGTCAAGTGGAATCAGACGTTATTTTGTCAGCCACGCCGTGCAAAATATTCTTACAATATTTTTCTAATAATCAAATGATAATAACTGTATGAAAATTCGACAGACAAGTTTAAAAACTCAACAAACAATTTGATAACTTATTTAATTTAAGGTTTGCAATTTTTCTTTGCAGTAGAATGATTAGACAACTTCGTAGTCGGTGTCTGTGCACGGCACAATGCTTGCGAATGGTGTTAAACTTTACTTTCCCTCTCCGAATCAATGCAGCGTAACCGAACCTAGCGCTCGGCTCGCTTGCAATTCGCAGGAGAAGCATTGTGAGAGAAAGAGAAGCAACTGTGCGAGTGGTAGAGAGAGAGAGAGAGAGGGAGAGAGAGGCGGTGGTGCGCGTCAAGTTTCCGCGGAGGCTCTGTTAATCGCATTTGAGCCCTGGGTTCGACACGCTCTCTGCCGTGTGCCGGCAACTCAGTTAACCGGCGACAGAATAACACGTAACACCACCGCATTTGCTTGGCTCACTCTCTTTCTCTCGCTCTCTTGCTCGCTTTGTCTACGCGCTCCATAATGCCGCACCCACCTGACAGCCAGCACTGCCTTGATTATCGAAGCTACGCTCGGTAATAAAAGCGAAACCCGTGAGATTTAAATAGGCTTTCTTTCAAGTGCTCTGATTCAATCGGTTAATCATTCGTTCACAATGCCTTCTACTTTATGTAATATCACAGCTATCTTTGAGACGTGTTTGGAATTCCAAAAGTCAATACTGGGGATTTTGAATTTTGAAAGATTATTTGGGGAAGTTAAAGGAAATTATGTCAGTTGGTAAATAGTATTGGATGTTTTGTGTTGATTGAAATAGTTGGGAGTTGAAAAAAAAGGCGTGCGGGACTAATGCTAGTATTAGCGTGATAAATTGTGTCTGATGCGGCGGCGGCGTCATAGTTGAATGAGTGCGCAGACTTGACGGCGATGCCCTGGAATGTCTGTATTACAAATACCCGTGGCTTTCTTCTCGCGGCAGAACTTTCCCGTTTAGAGCTAATCCAAGCCGCTCGGGAGAGGCCGATACTCGATAATCACGAAATTCCCAGCGGTTTTCAGGCTAGCTTCTTTCATTGTGAGGCTCGCGTCTACGTGAAAGGCTCAATACTTAGCTTGGCAGGAAGGTTGAGATGCTGCTGCTGCTGCTGCTGCTGCTCTCCACTCCTCGTTTTATTCCCTTTACTATCAACTACCAACACGAACCTGCTTTTCCTGCGGCTTTTAATAAAGCGGCCCGAAGCAGCTATGCTCTCCGCTAAGGATTTTCAATTTCAAGCGATAGCCAAGCCGATACTTAATATTTCAGTGTACTCACTCCGACGTCGGAATCCTCGGAGATATTGTAGCTTGTCGCTGATATTCCTTCTTCCAAACTAAACAGGAATTTGTTCGGAGAGGATAGAAAAATTACGGATGAAAATGGAACAGAATTGAGTGACAAGCTTTCGTTGGAATATTGAAGCAATATTTTAACTTAGTCGACTACTTTCTTTAAATAGAAATATAAATTAGCTGCTTCCATTTGTATGACATAATTTCTTTCATTATTCATCATAATAATAAATGCACAAAATATAAAAATACTAGAAACCAGTCGAACTCACACTCCTCTCAAGAATAGTTTCGGTTTCCCTTTGCGATTGTTTTCAAGCCAGCGATGGAGCTGTCCATTTTCATCAGGGTCTGTCTTTTCCAACAGCGAAAACCATTTCAGTGGCTATGGTGGTCCGCGTCACCAGACTCCCAAAGCTTCCTGGGAAAAACAGTCAATATCCAGCCACACGCAGCAAGCAAGCCCCGGGAAAGAGAAAGAGAGAGGAGAGGAGAGGAATATGGATGAGAAAGGAGGGTGATAAAGAGAGGCAGGAGGCGGCGGGAAGAGTGCGAGGCAATAAGCGGCAGAAGCAAAGCGCAAAACCACTTCATTAGCTTCAATTTTCCCAATGAGTCTCGTGGCCCCCACAAATACCATCGGAGCGGCGCGGCGGTGGCTTGGCAGGCCGATGATGTTTTCGTCAACTGTATGTGCACCGCGTCGCCGGTCCATGCAGCTTCACTACTCCCATGGAATCGATATCGAGCCAGGTTGAATTGAATGCGAGCTTATTTCCACCGGCAATTTCCCCGCGAGCGTTTATACTCTCTCCCGAACAAGGGCTTCCCTCCTCTGGGCGTCCTCCCTTTGCCACCGTCGGCGGCGCCACCGGCAACCCCCCGGCATCTCTTTCTCCTAGCAGCGAGAGAGGAGGAGGAGGAGGGTGTGCTTTCGGGGTGGACGAGGCCAGAGTTCAATTCACCTACAGGGGACTCTCGGCCCTGTTAATACAATCCCGCCCGCCCGCTCCTAATAAGATTCCCGCCCCGGGCTACTCGTCGATATCAATTTCTTTATTTCCAGCACGAATAATTTAAAGAACACCAAGCCGAAGAGAGCAGGGCAAACGAAGGGGGAGAAAGGGAAACGAGCGAAATGAAATTTCCTGCGATCGTAAAGTTGCGATAAAACGAGACGATGTTTAGTACAATAGAATCGAGAGTGATTGTACTGCAAAGTGATTCTTTCAGACTTTTTTCAAAAATAATGATTTAAGGGGAAGTAACATTAATTTAGTCTAGACATATTTGATTCGCTTGAATTCGAGTGACAGAAATCTAGTCGACCTATCGAATGAAATCTAGTCGATGTACTCCAGGAAGCGGAATCCAATTCGATCGACGTATCAGTCGGAACCCGCTAAACCAATCTTATTCTAGTAATGTTGGCTGGATGATGAATCGCATCGAAATCAGCCGCATTGGTTACTCTTTGGCCAAGTAGCATGGAAATGGTATTTCGACATTATAGGGTCGGAGAGAGGAGTGCTTTCGATTGGATGGGCCAAAGCCGGACAGAGTCCTCCGCGCGTATACCGGAAGCTCCATCGGATTCGGCATCGACATTTTAATCCAAGCGTCCCAACATCAGCATAGCTACGTACCGTACAATCGACATGCAACAATTCTGCCAACATTGTGTCAGGTGGTTGTCTCCTGAAACTCCGCTGCCGGACAAAAGCCGATCGAACCCTTCGCCGCAAAACTAATTGCGTCTCGCGAAGGCATTAATATCCCCTTGGTTAAATTAATCCGGCGATGAACCAAGCCAGGCTTTCCTACGGGATTATCGGAGTTACCTTAACGTCTGTCTCTAACGGCCCTCGCCAAATAGAGTCTGTCCACTTAGCGCAGAGTCATCTGCTTTCCCATTCTCCTTGTGTTTCCACGGATATACCAAAGGTATAATGAGCACCTTTTTAAGACAAGAATTTCAGTAGAATACGTCTGTCTAGCAACAAATTATCAATTTGAATATAATGCTTAACAAATATTAGCCAATCTTTATATTGCGAAATAATCTAGTAAATATGTTGATAAAATATAACAGGGTGTAAGAATTCACAAAGTTTCCTTACGAATATTATTATCTATAATTTTGATCTCGTGGAATATCGTGATTGGCTATTTCATTTATAGTAAGCTTGCATTATCGAGTTAAATTTTGGTGGAGGGTAACGCTTTCCTGGTTCGTGCAGGTTACACAGTGTCAGGCGGGCACGTCGCAACTTGGAAGTGTCAATTAAAGTCTGATAAGCATAGCGGGAGTTTGGTTCGGTAAGGTCGGCTGGGTCGCACGACAGTAGTTAGGGCCGATTAATGTGGTCTCGCGTGTGTTGGAATCCGAGCGATGCGTGTGGCAGAAATTACGTTGTCGCACGCCAGGTGAGCCGCCTTATCGATTTAGCTTCTCCACCTCCCTGTTTTCCTGTCCTTGCCTGCCTGCCTTCGCTCCCCCTTTCTCAAACACACTGCTTCCTAAATCTTGACAAGCCGTGGGAGCCTCCCAGTATTAACAAGGTATTAGCAGTCTTGACTTCGTTAAACATCAGTCTAAATGTGTCGCGAAATCCCTTTTGCGAAATTAATTGTTTCCTTGATATGCTAATCAGGAATCGATATTCTTTTTCTTCCCATAAAGTAGAATAGAACTTTGCATCAATGGGCCCAGAATCGGCAGTTTGCGAAGGCACAAAGTGTTAGTCGAATTTCTTGCAGGACATTGTAATTAAGAGGAAGTTTATAAATCAGAGCGGTTATCGGGCAGATTAGCTTGATATTAAACAGAGAGTGTATAATCGATTTATGGCGAAAGCGGGCTTTTTTCGCGGCGTACTAATGGTCGTTATTGCGGATCAAAGGAGTGTGCGATTGGGTCTCTCTGGCGTAGAGCGCATTATTGGTTTTCGATTAAGCCTTTGACTCTCTTACTCTCCATCCTCGCGCGTCCAAGATCTTTGAACTTAGACGGCGCAGCTCCTGCGGGATCGTCGGACTTTCCGGGTGAAATATTTGTCTCGTGTTGGCAGCTTATCCGCTTTGTGCCGAGTTTATAATCGCTTCTGAGACAGCTTCTGCTTCCGGGCGTCCCTTTTTTCTCCGCTCCTCTTTGTCCCCTTAATTTCCCAGCCGGTTAAAGCCGCCTTCTCCGCCGCAGTCTCTCTGCCTCGCCGATGTATTTGATTAATTTCGCCGGGGACTCACTCCTCCGCATACTTCAACTCCGCAACTCTGTTACTTCGCGGAAACTTTCATTCCCGTTGCCATTAAATCGACTTGCCTTCTAGACCTCCCCTAAAAACTCCTCGCGTCTTAACATTCACACTTTAAATCTTTACATTCTCCGCAAAAAATTCGAAACTCGAGGATTAAACTGTTTCTTCCCTTCTAAAATTAACACAAAAATAAGACAACGAATTACAAAGTTTAAACTAACTAATTATTGTCTTCGAGAATATTTTAAACTTCGTATCAACAACCAGTGTCTACAAAAACTAGTTAACCCTAATCTAGTTTACTCATTTACGAACTACCTCATAAACATCCCTAACGGGTCAGTTTCCCAACTTTACTAAAGCCGCCCTAGCAGCGGGCTGCCAACTAATCAGTTAACGCTCGCGCGAAAAGTGTCAGTTAAACGGGTTAAAAGTGTAATTACGCTTGGGCGGCGGCGGCGGCGGCAGTGGCGGGCGATTTGCATAATGCGAGCATTACACGAGGCAAGCAGGATTTGGTGGGAATCGGTGCGATGAACGTTCCGTTATCGGTGCTGGAGCACGAAAATCCAAGCGGATGAGCTTGCAGCCCCCCCTGCGACGCCACTTACGCCCTGGTAATTGATCCGACGGACGCCGATCGCGCAACCGATAGTTAGACTGATGATGCGACTGATCCAATACTTGCTTAGTAAATGTAGAAGCGATTTACAAGTATCCTGGAAAATCGAGTGCCTTCACAACTAACGGGAATTAAATCTGCATGAATAAACAAGCCGAATCGTTTGGTTTTAAACGCGTAATATTTGGATGTAAATCATTGCTTGGGAGGATATGGAAATTTAATGAAACGAAGTGTATAGTTTACGTACGTTTGTACAATTCTGGTTTATACATTTGCACACGAATGTGTCGATGGACTAATATTCTGGTACGTTCTAGAAATCTCCAAGCGAACTAGGACTCGAAATAGATGGAAGAAAATTAATACCTGTCTCGCCGCACGTTCGACGCGTCTAATCATTGTTTCTGCCGTCGAGCGTTTTCTATTTTGCCCGGTGAAAGCAGGCCATCGATGAAAGACAAAATGGCCTCGCGTTTCGTAATCCGGGCACGAAAATATTCCCCCATTGTAAAGGCTCTTTGCTCCGATTTATTGTAAAGAATGAAAGGATAATATCGGCGGGCAGAATCGTAAAAGTGATGCATGGCTGCTAGTCGAAGGGATGACCAACGACGCCCATTCAGAATCCACGTATTACAGACCTGTTATTTATATCTCCGCGGCACGTTTGACTTTTATATTACTAAGAATTAATTGCTTTCAATATACCACCAAAGTATCAACTCTCTGCATTGCGTGAAGTGTTTACAAATATTATTTACAATGGCTTACCGTAATAAAACAATATTTTAAAAACAGGTTCGATCTTCAGGGAGACAAGTTCATTCAATAATAAATGATTACTAATCAGGGAATCATTAATGTTATTCTATATTTTATCAGAAGCTAATTATTCTCAGAGTTGACTCGTGTATCCACACGGAGAATCGGCTGTCCGTGTTATTTCTGTATTATTCAATAGGAATTCTTCGAGCGGTGCGTGTCGCTGTCGTGGTGAATATTAATCCTGGGTTAAAAGAGGGTTCCCAGTTGCATGGGAGCCCATCTACGTGACAGGATCGCTTGTGCCTTCGAATGGGTTCACTGGGGTCGAAGTGAGGTTTATCAGGCCTCGAACTCGCAAGCGGATCCGCTTGACAGTATTGCGCATCCGTGATGGGGTCGAAGTGCTACTTGCACGCGTATTATTCAGGGCATCAGTGGCGCAGCCGACGGCAATGTCGAGAAATTCCCAATAGGTAATTACTGCGTTCTTGTCAGTCGGCCGACTGACAGGAAAACTGACGTGGTACATTTCGCCTTGTTAGCACCGCTACTCTGCGTCACCAGTGCTATGCTAGCTTGCATGGCATCTCTCGATCCGCCACCCAAATCATTCCAGTACAGAATGAAATCTGCATGACTCACAGTTTGCGAAAGTATTGGTGCACTGTGTGAAATTACAGTAACGGGACTTTTGATCATTTTTAGTTCGAATTAATCTGTTTCAATCATTTTGCAATTTAGACTTTCTGAGAATGCAAATTCGTTTTATAATCTAATCCCACCATTGATAAATTACAACGTTCAGAATACATAAATTTGTCTTTTCCACAGTAGTATAAGAACTACGGACAGCAGGATCTCAGAAATAAATTACCGCGTATCTCACCGACAATGAATTTAAACAACAAACACCAGCCTCTCTGACACCTTCTCTGGTTTCAGATAAATGATTTCCTTTGGAAGCTTTTCACGCGAGACAGAGCAGACACTCGAAATAATCGTTGCTCATCATGATAACGGGAAAAACAGGGGAGCGCATTTACCGCGAAACATGACTAGCGATTGGACGGATGATTAAGTTTCCGGGAGGAATAAAACTTGCCCAGTCACTTATCTCGCGCATGGCAAA
Source organism: Ectemnius continuus (assembly GCA_910591665.1). Lineage (NCBI taxonomy): Eukaryota > Metazoa > Arthropoda > Insecta > Hymenoptera > Crabronidae > Ectemnius > Ectemnius continuus. Next base: position 5,410,682 of record OU342867.1, read on the forward strand.
TCCAACGGTAATCCCGGAACGATGTTGGGATTTGTATGGTGGATGCCTTTCGCGATCCACGCCCGAACACAATGGGCCACCATTGATTTATCGCTGCGGCTGCGGCGGCGGCGGCCGCCGCTGCCGGTTCGGAGCACAATCGGCTCGGCGAATCTCTTAATTGCATTATGAGCGGGCTAACGTCAGAGATCGACACCACCCCCTCGATCATTATCTCCGGCTAGAAATCGCACGCCTATTTGTCATACTGTTTCTCGCGAGTCATGCGGCAAGTGCTCCTTCCGCTCCCACCAGCCAGTGCAGGTTGTTGCTGCGCTTGTTTTCCCGTCGCTGATCGAATTGATACGAGTTGCAGATCGAAATGAGAAATTTATAGCTTGACCTTCCTACAAAGTTTGCTATAATGCTTCATTAATGTGGTTTCTTTATTTCAAACATTGTAATTTGTAATTGTAAGGGTCACAGTGTTCTATTTATAATCTACGATGGAACAAGGATCTGCTTTATTAATTGATGTCGTAATCGAATTCCAAACAAATTCAATTATAGCTGAATCCACTGAGATATCCATCAAAATTCCAGGAAGGATAAGAACATTAGAACTGCGGGACGGCGTAGTTCACGTAGACAGAAATTATACAAGATGTAGGAGGACCTAAGTCACTTATCCTGATCCAAGAGCGATTCAGTTTATAATTAGATCCTGCGAAAACTCCTGTCGTGGAACGCGGCTTCCGTTCGATGCTTAAAAGGCGGCGGGTTGGTGATCCTAATGCGATTATAAATCTCAGCCGAGCTCGCCAGAATTCCTACGGCTCAATCGTCGTCGGGGAATTCGACGAGGTTACGCAACGGGTTTGCCGGGTAATCCAGTAATTGATTTCGATATCCGCGTGCGGCGCAATGGGCAGAGGTCCACCCAACCGGCTCGCATGTCAGAAAGCATTCCATTAGAGGACCGCCCAACACAGACACCCCTCAAAACCCTGTTCTCCATAGTGAGATTCTATAAATTTTCTTTTCTTATTATCAACAACAAACTTACATTTTCTATAACAATTATTTAAATAATACATATACTACACAAAGAAATAGAAATATCAATATTAATTAATACTTAATAATAGCCATTCGAAAGTTTATTTTCTTGCTCTATTCATTTCTAAATAATTTAATTACTAATACTTCAAAGGGCTAACATTTTTCTAATTGATCAGTTTGCATCCCTTTGAACTGCAGCGGAAATTGTCCTCTTTCACCTTGGAGTCTTGAGAGAATATTGGCTGGTGTATGTTTAATGACTCTCGGGGTCCTCTGTCACCAGTCGCATGTACGAAAATGCCGTATGCAAATAGCAACACATCTAGTTACGTTATGCAAATGTTTGGTCACAAGGACACCCGATCGGGCTCTCTCAGTACTCGGGAGAGTGCAAGCCGGGCTTTAGCTGTGCACGCGATTGAGTATTGATTGGAAAAGCAACCTGGCACACGGAGTCTGCCGGCTAGGGCTAGTCGAATAGTGAGAATGACTATACCTATACCCTGTTAGTCCGAAACTGACGCACTAGGTGTGGCCAGAAATTGATACGTGCCAGCACGAACATAAAGCACCATGTTAAATCGCGCTGGACTTTTTTTCTAGCTGGCAAATATCTCGCGTTCCTTCCTAAAACGAAACATATAGTTTTCAAACGATAATAATTCTTTATACAAGAAAGAATTGTTATATTATTTATTAATTCTGTAGGTATGAAGTGTTTATTTTTCGTGGCATAAAAAATGACTGATATTTATTTTACTTTTGTATAATTCATATATGATTGTCTTTGAGTCAACGTTATATTTTTTACATTATTGTTTTATTGCATTTAAATATCGTGACGAAATTAGTCCAATTTGCACTTCCAATGGAATGCCCCCAACTTCTTCACTCTTTCGTACTTGATAAATATCCCCATTCCAACGGATCCCATCCGGCGTGCAAATTCCCGAGACTTGCGTGAAAACGGACAAACACTTGGACTGTGTGCGCGATTGCGGCGAGAGGAATTGGCGAGCCAGCGAGAGAGAAAGAGGGAGAGAGGCTACGCGTCTGCCGCGCCAGCACTTAATCCTGCTAGTGAATTACCAAGACGCATGGCTCCACGTTCATATTCATTAACGTTCGCGTTAGTCCACACACATGTGTGTGTGTGTGTGCAGGCGCGTGCGGTTGGCTGTCCGGGATGCCCGCGAAGCCGCAAAGTTAGGCGAAAAGGGTAGCTGCTTAATTCCGGAAAATAGCGAGGAGGATTTCCTAGGAATTGGAGAACAACATGTTGACCAATTTATCACTAACTTTCCGTATAAAATAAATGTATATAATAACTATTTAATTAATATGTTCTTTGTTTATTTTAAATTGTATTTTATTTCAAGCACTGTAATTTATACTTATTACGAGATCCTACAAACTTGACAATACGAAACCTATGTAACGCATGCTTTTGCGTTCGTATTAATTAACGTTCGCGTTTGCTTCCACGAGTGTATGTACGCGTGTATGCGGCTGGCTATCCAGGATGGCCGCGAAGCCGCAAAGTTGGGCGGAAAGGGTTGGTAGCTGCTTAATTCTAGAAAATAGCAGAGAAGCCTACAACCCGGTGAATCGGCCGGGGTTTACGGAGAAGGGTTTGCTGGATACTGGTTGGGTTGTGCATGTGTCTTCCCCGTAAATAGCCGTCTCCGAAAATCACGAAATTGTAGACGGCCGACTCAAGCAGCTAAAAGCAACTGCGTTCCCTGCCTTTTGAATTAATGAGTCCACGGAAATGCGGTAATCTCGGTGCGTTCGTCCCTCTTTCCCGCCCCCGAGCTGCGTTCGCATAATTTAAAGCTGCATCACAGAGACCCTGTTACGCACTAGAATCCAATGCATACCAGTTCCAAGTGATTCCAGTACCTCAAATTTGAGAAAATACACATTGCGTTGCTTGTACCTTAGTAAAATCGAGACTGCGTTTATTTGAATTCATTTCATATTTATTTATAAAAATAACTAACTTAAAACATGTCAATGAATTCGAAGGGAATTGATTAGATTGCAGTAATAATAAGCAGAGCGTAGAATTCTATTTTCGAGAGATGGTTTGATGTGTTTCAGTGCTGAAATTCAAATGAGTAGGAATGTAGATCGTGTCAGGAGATCAATTAGCAATAAATCAGGAGCAAAGGGGAGCTCGGGAAAGAAAAGCTATCAGTGGCGCGGAGCTATTTGATGTGGCATACGGTACATTTCCCAGCTGCACGTGGGAATAGTCCAGGCAGAAGGATAACAAGCTTCGATTCCATCGGAGCACTCAGGAGTCCGCCAACTCTACCATCCAGCCGGCGCGCTCCTGTCGGAAACGTAATCCCGGCGGGGGAGGCTCTTAATGCGATCTCGTATTCTTGACGATTAAACAGGAACGACCGTTCTCCACCCTCGCCGGGGACGAGGCGCGTCTGCGCGTACTCTCGCGAAAGTGCAAGTGCACTCGCAATTTCCTTTGATGTTAATGACCAACGTTACCCTATCCTTTTCTCTCCCAGCGCCGTCCGAAACTTTTTCACTTCGCTCCCGAGATATTCAGAGAAGAGCAGTAAAGTATCATAATATTTCCTGGATCATACTGGACTTTATATGTCTGTTATTGCCAGTACTTATAATTCAGATATTTTTATAATGCTTCATTTACTTCGATTTTAATTTCGATATACTTTATTTTCGATTTGAAGAATTGAAAATTAAGTTGAACGTTGTTGTTGGATTTGGGAGATTATTGGGATCAACATTGGATTTCGTGGAGGAGTTTGAATTTCAAAAATCGTAGTTTCTCCTATGCTATTACTGTCTCGTGGAAGCATCAGCAAGCGGGAAATGTCGGAAACAGTGCATTAAAAGCATAAAAGCTTTCAGTGTCCACATTAATTTCCAGTTTAGTGTTAAGTGGACACGGTGGCAGGGCAGGCGTAGTATAACAAAAGCGACGCTGGCCTTTTAAAAGAATCAGGCCACTGATAAAGAGTGTAAATGACCTCATCGACACGGATACCAAGGGTGACAATGGAACGACATTGAGTTGCATCGAATTACTACTTTCGGTGCATGTGGAACGGAAGGAAGCTCCTTCAGCTTTCATTGTCTGACGCAAGCAGAAAGCCCGAATTCGACAGTCAAGCTCAAGTGTATACCAGCACATATTGTATATTCGAGCACTCGAATATGTATTTCTAGACCGTTTTAGTATCTTCAACTAGACTTTTTTTTGTTACAGTGGATTCATTGCCTGGTCGTATCGAGGCTCGATTAAACACATTCGGTGAGTAACAAGATTTACTTTTGATATTAATAATTCCAACACTGTCCTACTTAAATACTTGACTTCAAACTGAACCACACACTATCCAAGGAGAAGTTTAATCAAACTCGACACAAGATGGATGCTTTCGTACTGTTATTACTTCATCAAAGAGATGTAGTTCGATTTGCCAAGGCGGGTCGAAGGAATCAAGGAATTAGGACCAATTTCCCATAACAATGTATGAAGTCCGGCGATGATCGTTGTTGTAAGTAAGCGATCGTTAAAGCGAGTTTACGTCGCGACTACATCGACGAGCAGCCTAATTTCCTGGAGGATGATTGGCGCTCCTGATTACGTCCGGATTGTACACTCGGCGAAGGTTTTGCTCATTTCTCATTGCGAGGCACCGGCAAAATAATACTGGCTGGCTGCCGCAATTACTTTCGGCTTCATTGCCAGGGTATTTCGGGTGGCTGGGATGGCGCGTCGAACGGCAGCGATGGGTTCGCCGAGGGTGGAGTTAAACGGTGAGTCATCCAGGACCCATCCACCACCCCCGGACCACCGAGTTACTATCGAAATTTCCGTTTCTTCCTTTCGCCCGAGCTTCCTTCGACGCCGTGTGATTCATCAAGCCTCCGCAAGCTTCATTACTACCCGTAAAAGGATACTGTGAATTAAATTTTCTTCCCCATCCAGTAATTGACGAGTGGATTTTATTGGCACATTCTGCCAGTGCTAAGTATTCCCTCGCGGACGTAAAATCCTTCTTGCTATTCTATTATTTAAATATCTCTAAATATATAGTTCTATCTTTGTATGAAAGCGTCAATAATTTTGTCGAACAATCTATGTATTACTCCTATATTTTACAGACCAAAGCTTTAATAATTAATATCCGAAAAATCGGAGTGTCATCGAAATTTTAGCTTCACAATACAGTTTCTATATTTACATATGTAGACATGTGCTTGCAACATTAATTCCGAGGTTGGCTCGCGCATTTCCGAGTGGTGGCGCGTACACGAGCAAGTCGAACGTGCCGCAGGCATTTCGTGCTTCCTCTCTCTGTTCTTCCTGGATGTAAGATCCTTATTTCGTGGTGCGAGGCCGACGGAAAATCGTAGTCCTATCGATCGACTCCGCCGGCAGATAGTGCGCCCTACGCCGCAGCCCGGAGAAAGGAAAACGGGGGAGAGAAGGAGGAAAGGTTGGAAGTAGCCGAAAAGAAATATTCCCGCAGCTGCGGTTCGCGCGCTGCAACATTACTGGACGCACGTGCTTAGAATGGTTTCCGGCTTCTCTTAAGCCCCTCTCCTGGATACTATCTGGCACGCAATAATTCCAGCCTTTCCAGATTGCTAATTTCAACTAGCGACTGCAATGCTTTCGCACCTGCGGTGATGTTTGATACGTAATTCGCCGCAATAGTAACCGACCAGAAACATTATCCAAATAACAGGCTGATTTCCCTGGTTTAATTTAGAGTAATCGCACGTTTTTCATGTTCTGTATTTCACGGACAGAAGCTTTAACCTTTTAGATCCTCAATTTTTTGTATAATTAATTCGAAAACATCGCAATCTAAAGAAAAATCTTTATTATTATAAAGTATCAGGGTTAAAAATGCAAAATTGTAAATATACGAATTTTATGTGCTCAAGAAATACCGCTGCAAAATATTTGTTTCCAACTTGTTTCCAAGAAACATGAAGAAAGCTTTTTTTAGGGAAAGCTCCGAGATGGCCATGCTGAGGAAATGGCTTTTCCACGAAAGTAAATAGTTTTCTGGTAACACGCGCCGCCGTTCGGTATTAAAGCAATACGCGCTGCTTGCCTCTTGGACATTGACCCCAGGCGGTTTGTTGCTTTTCCGGGGAATTATTAACTTTATGGGAGCGTGCGTGTTCGCGAGCCGCTGAATGGAGCACTGCTGGTTAGGGTCGCTCTACCAACGGCACGACACCAACTCGGCGAAAGCCACCCATTGATTTCCCAAGTGCAATCCTCTACGGACATTGCACTTTTAAAAAATAACCACTCATAATAATTATAAGAAATTATAAGAATCCGGAACTTTGCGAATTTGGAAAGAAATAGATGGGAAAATAAGAGTTAAAAATAGCCAATTAATTATTAGAATAATTTTTCTAACCAATTGAATTATACGAATTGTCGGGGTTGTTATTACAAGTGCGAGGTTTGCGGCAAACGGATAAAGCACCGCAAAGGAATACACTCTCCGGCATAAGGTGACTCGGAATGTGTTTGGAAAGCATTTGCCATTCCCGATCGACGTGAAAATATTCCGAAGCTAACCTTCGATCTCCGTACCAGTTCCACGACCTCGAGGGACGACCAAATGTATTTTTCTTCTCCCCGAGCCTCCCACGTGCACGTGCATACATACGCGTATGTCTACCGCGAATGGAAAGAGGACATTCTTTGTTGGCCGCTTGTACGTGCACTCGAGCGCATCCGTAAATAAGGAAATTGATTTATCGCTCGTCGATCAGACGATCGCGCTCTACCCATTCTTGACGCAGCCTGACGCATGCTCTCCCATAAATTTCCCCTAAGGATAACAAATGGCATTATAGCTGCCTTTAATGTACTCCATTTGTTACCTCACCTTTTGTCTCTGTTTCCACTGGCGCTCGTTAATCATCACTGGACCGTTCAAAGTGCGGACAAATGGAAAGGACCTTCGCCAGAAAAGTACTAGATGTGTAAACCTTAATACAAAACTGAACGAATCTTTGCGATTATAATTGCAATAATAATAATTAAGTATTAAAATGAATATTTAAGATCGCGTTTTGCCGGACTTTCCTTTGTATTAGGGACAAAGTAGAATAATGTCGAAACAAAGGCGGAGGACAAAAGTGGCGGCATTCGTTGGCAAAGCTCTGTCACGTTCGCATGTTTACAGTGATGGTTCGACAGGAAAGAGGAGAGAAGCGGTCGCGGTGGCAGAAAAATCGCGCGATTCCTCGTTCGAGAAAGGTCGGTGCAACGTGACTTAGATGAAAAATTGCCTTGTCCGCCGAACCCAGCCAACCCCTTTCTGGCTGCAACGCTGGCCGTGAATTACCTGGCAGCGTGGTAAAGCGGTTTATGAAACGTCTCCGTCGTTTTTCTTGGGAGACGTGTCGCTCCTACCAATTTCGGTATACGCTCCTTGCCTCCCTGCTGTTCCTATTTCCTTTCTAAACTCTCGTCTTGCACTTCAAGATGGCCCCGGAGTTCAGGGCATCGCCACTTTTAACCCTTATAACGTGCCCTTCTTTATTTCCCGCAAGCTACACTTCCAAGACACAATAAAAGCTCCGGACAAAGGTTTCACACTTTGTACTTTGGACTATCAATATTAATATAACTTATGTTTGGAAATTTATTAAACTACAGGGTGTGAATATTATCTGGGATATCCCCAAAATCCCATTGTCTGGGATTTTCCCAAGATCTCCCAATACCTACACGCGTCTTTTAGATAAAATCTTAAAGTATGGCATCGCAATATATTAAAGCAGCAAAAGCTGTTCAAGAAACTAAACAGCCACTTAATTCAAGTACATTTACGAAGAACTAGATAGTAGTAGTACTTCTTCATCAAAGTGGCGAAACTCTAGTACTAGCATTACACGAGAGGTAGAAAATGCACAAAGAGCGAGTGCAACTCCCATTCTCTTGGTATACAATTCTGTACATCGCGGGGTTCCATAGGTAATCTGTCTTACCTGTAGGAAGGAGGAATATTTACCGCGGTATATCCTCTCCCGTGGGTACGCGGGGAGGTCGCGCATCCCTTTGTCGAGGTCATGCCTATTTTCCAGCGGATAGCGCGAAAAGCGGCTAGGATATTCCCGAGCGAACAAGAGTTGGCTGCCAGGCGACAAGCCTTGGCAGTTCTCCAATGGGATTTTCGACAGTGAGTTTCTCTCAACCCTTACACTCCCATCTCCCCCGCGCGCCCCCTATCTCTTTCTACCGCCTCTCTCTCTCTCTCTCTCCCTTCACTCACCGAGCCGTCTGTCTGTCTATCGCGCAAGAGAGTGCTGCGAGAGAGGAAAGACTGCGCGAACATTTCGCTCTGCTCGATTCTCGATAATTGAGGTGTCGATGTCTGACTGGAGCAGGAATATCCAGACTGCAGCGCACCTGCCAGTCTGACCCCCTGGCTAACTGCCAACCAGTGCTCGCTGTTGACCGACAAACAAAGCGGGACATTGTACTATCGCGTGTTCGTGGATGCAGGTCGAGCCTATATCCTCTATTCACTTATACCAGAGCTTCCAACGAGCCTGAAAGAGAAGAATCTGTCTTAGATAGTTGTATGTTTGAGTCGATCGGCTTTGAAACCACTGGGACGACGAATGTTCCATTTAGGTTTACCAGGGATTGCAAAGATAATTCGTAGAATACGAAAATTCTTTTCGATTGTGTGGAGTAATTGCTAGATGATAAATATTGGGGGAATGTGATTATATAAGAATTAGAAAGAGTACTATTTTATTCATACGAGAAGTTTTATTGGTGAAAGGTGTCGATATAAATTAGGAACATTTACTGGCGAGAGTGGCACTTCGAAAGTGATCGGCACAAATGCGAGATATCCTGTTCCCTTCAATCACTCCGGCCCTTTTCCACGGGGAATTGATGAGTGCCAGTAGTTGTCGATCGCATCTCCCCTTAACGAAGACGCGCCCAAGGAAAGCGGCAGCCGGAAGACAAATCGTTAGGAAGTCTAGAGCGAAAAATCCTTTTAAGTTCGGGCATTAAAGGTGCTCAGAGCCGTGATGGCCGCGGCATACTATAAAAGAGAGTGATAAATCGCCCAGAAGTATTAGAGGAACCGCAATTACAGTTTTATTAATTACTTCGCAAACTTTCTAATTACCGAACTTCGATACTGTTCTCGATAACAATGACACAGCTTAATGCGAGGTTCATGTCGCTCATTTTAAACTCATTATTCTATTCATTTATTTGTTTTTTTGATACAGTTATTAATGCGACTTGTATATTAACAAATTTTACATTATTATTATTCCTGTCTTTATTAGTTAAAGTTGATTAATATTTGCAGGAGAGTTCCCTGTCTAATGATGGAATATGTACTTTCCGAAGTAGTGTTACTTGATATTGCGTAGCACGTACTAAGCTTAATAACGAGATGCAGGGAGGCAGGCCCTCCCAGCGTATGCACAAGTCAGCGGAGATTTGCTTGATTGTTTACCTCAACGCACTATGTAGATCGAATACAGCGAATGCGCCTGGTTGAATAATTTGGAAACAAGATTATATTTACTTCCTCTCGTCCGCCCACGAATACCCTCAGGGAAAGCAGCGGACGATAAGTATTGCAGACGGCGAGTGTACTTGAAGAAAACTTGATAAGTCCAATCTCTTCGTGCTTTTAAGCTGTCTGCCCGGATGAAATTATAATAAAATAAGGCCTCTTCGCATAAAGTATAAGAGAGAATAATTCTATCCGGCGGGGATTCCGGGGAATTTCAGTCTTTATGGTGTAGGTACATGTCTCATAAATTTAGTAGTTTATAAATCTCTAGTAAATACTTTTTGAACGATAAACATGATTAAGCGCCATAATAAAATTCATTATTAAAGTAATAATACTTCGATCATTCTAAGGACGATGGAAACATGTCACTAAAGATAGAAAACGATATCACCAATGCTGGAATGATAAACTATTAGAAAAGTGAAAAGAGAAGAGATTGATATCTAATAAAAGAGAAAATGCCTGGTGAATTGTTACCGTAATTCCCCGAAGCGATTCGGATACTTTCCTGGCGAGGATCGATATTACACATTTTCGAGCTGGGTCGAAATGATTTCCGTGAGAAGTGTAGAAGCGGGAAAGTTTAGGTGGGCACGCGCAGCTTAGCCGGAGTTCAGCTTTAAATCAATTTTAGTGGCATCGATGGGGCCCAACAGTGGAATGTGGCAAAGGGGCATAGTGCTCAGGTGCGCCCTCCTCCCCACCACCATCCGATATGTATGGTTAATGGCATTTTCTGCCCTTCCGCTCCTCGTCGCTGCCATCCTCCTCCCGGAACTGGTAATAACGCTTAGTAACACGCTGATAGTTCACTAATACGTCACTAAGGAGTACTACTAACTGCCCACCATCAGATAAACCGCCGTCCGAGATTGCTCCCATTTAATTAATCGACCGCGCGCCACCGTAAACTTTCTCCGACACCCAACCTTGGCCAATATCATTTTTCGCCAGATTTACTTTTCATTGAGTTGTTTAAACAATGGTTACACACGTGCGTGTCTGCTGCGCCCAGCAAACAATCCTAAGCACATACAAACCTCTACCTGGTAGTGACGAGGCTCTACAAGATGAAACGTTAACAAGTGATTCGATGTCCTTAAAACAGTTCAATATTTCACTGTTGATGATCGTTATTAATTATATATCATTTAGATTTAGATTTTGTAGCAGACTATCATTTAAGGCACGACGATTTTGATACATTTCTTAATATTTATTAAATACAAAAATGATTCAGTACACAGATTTTAATGGGTTGATTCTGGAGTGTTAATGAATGCGTGAAGTGTCGTTTGAAATTGCAATAGTAGGACAGGAGAGTGGAATTGAGGCGCGGGTAAGCAAGAGCGCCGTGCAGGATTACACGAAGGCTTGTGTTTCGCCGGAGGCGCAAGGTGAACTTCGACCCCTGAGCCGCAAAGGAAACCCGGAGATCGATGCGCCCGCTTCATGGCGGTTAATTAATGTTCTCCGGTATTTGCACGAGGAAAGCTGGCTCGATCGATGAATTAGCGCCGCGACGGACCGCAACTTGCCACCTTCACCCAAAATGCTCTACACTTGACGGGCAATAAACGCTGCCCTACTTTGCCTGCCCTTAATATCCGCTCGCTTACCAAAGGAATGTTTTGTGTGCTCGTTCCTTTTCAGTTGGTATTACAAAACCAGCCGCTCCAGTAATCACAGTAGCAATTAAACGAGTATTTTCGTCACTTTTATTAGAGTCGTAAAAGAAAAAGGATAGTTGCTATTGGAATGATTACAATGCAGCGACAAATGTGCAGAATTCTTTTTAAAGATCATTCTTCCTCCATTTCAATTCGAGATGAATTCGAAGATGGTTCTATGATATTTTGTATTGTTTTTAATAGCTGTTAGTTACAATAGCATGGAACGATTCCTGCAATTATTCAGATAGCTGCAATTACACAACCCTTGTGTTAAAGGAAACTGGGTGAAATTGGAGTAAAACATTAATCGCGAAGCAGCTCGCGCTGATCCCTCGATATCTTAACGGGATCTAATTAAATGAGTTTCCCACGGCAGACAGAAACTTCAGCCTTCGGCCTTAATAGGGATGTAACATCTCATAACTGATTCTGATGGATAACGTGGAGGTGAAGCCGTCTGCGGCCCATGGGAGCGAGCATTCAAGCCGATGGCAAACCTGCAAAATTAACTGGCCGGAATCGAGAAAGTTGTGCTTGCGGGGGCCGGAGCTTTAAGTGGTTAGGATATACTATCGATGGGAATGTGTGGGTGTACTCTCGCGCAGCCGGCAGTGCATAGAGCCGCCGGAAAATCTAATAAAAACTTTCCTTTCCATTTCAGATCGCTGAGACACGCGCGTGCGAAGGACGAGGCGAGGAGCGTCGAGACGCACTCGATACCTGGCACGACCGCTTCTAGCTTAGGTGAGTTTATTACTCTGACAGTTTGACGGATTGCACCGCCAGGAATACCCGGATCCTCGCTTCCACACTGTCCTCACTAACAAATGCCACGTACGCTCTTTAACTATTTAACGTCGAGAAAAGTCGAGAGAGTTCGGAGATATCTGCAGGTGGATAAAGTTCATCTGGTATTTTTGCCATTTTTGAAAGTTTTCAGACTTCGGTATTGAAATCTGATTTTGTTCGAAGTATATTAAATATTATTCCTAAAATTATGAGTTATCTAAGTAGTGTGTTACAAGTTAAGTTAAAATTCAATCAATTTCAAGATCTCTTTGGAATCATTCACCCCCTCGAAAGGATGTTCGTTCGATGACTCGATATTCCATGGCTACTTTCCTCCCCAAGGCAGTTCCGCCTTCTCGAGAGGTAGAAATTTTTCTCTGAGTAGCTCTGGGTAACAAAGCTTACCATACCGCGCGTGTTTCCCTATTCCACCCCGTCCGTCGTTTGCACGTTCCAGCGGGGCACTTGAAAAACTTATTTAGAAGCTCGTGAACTTTAATGGGCTCCCTTTGTCGTGCAAAATGCCCGGCATAGTGGAACACGTGTTCGCGAAGCCTGCTGATGATTTTCCGCTGGAAATAGTGGAAGATTAACCAGGGAAAATGAAGTATCTTTTAGACAGAATGTTAAGATGGGGTGAATGTGAAAATAGGAAGGCAGAAATAACTTGTGTGCTTTAAGTCGATTTTATTTCATACGTCTATTTATTCTACTATAATATAAATTATTTTATTAACGCATTGTTTGATAATTTTGACCTTTACCGAAAATATCACATACGATTCCATTCAATTCGATAAATGGCGAATGAAGGAAACCTTTTCGGAAACCATAGGAAGACCCTCCTTCTTAGACGAAATGTTCTACCATGTATGTACAAGTCTTGAAAGATGAAGAGACTCCCAGGCACCAATTCGAAGGTGGAGGTTAATAAACCAGGAGCCCTGAGGGGGATTAATGAAAGTGTGGTTAATCGGCGTCATCGAACTTGGCGGAGCTACTGGCTGGGACTCAAGGGCTTCGAGAGGTTCTAATTCCGTCAGAATCCGTTTTGGCCACCCCATGCGTCGGCTTCTTTTCCCTCGCGGAGGGTGCGATTCTCCCTGTGGACCAGATGACTCCTTACGAGAAATGGTCTGGGTTAGCTTTCCCCCGTTACACAGCCATTCGTCTCCGCGATTTGCTTCGATGGACCCAAGAATGCCCCTTTTCTTCCTTCGAGTGAGACCGGCTTTTCTTTTTCATGGGGAAGCGTTACGTACGTGGGTTGCGTGCGAAATAAATTATTTGAATGACCTAATGCTCGCCCACCGCGCCGCCCTCTCTCTGCCGCACGAACTTTCTGCCACTCCGGATGCTAACAGATTTGCTGACAGCAGCTTTCCGCATGAATTTCTTATGAGTTAAAGCACGATACTCCGAATTTTTAAAGAAACATTGCTTTGTTCCTTTGAGTAATGGATTATAATTTATTTTTGTATTTGAATCCTTCATACTTTCGCATTATTGTAATATTAATATGACTTCGTTCTTCAGTCATACAACTGGTTAATAATTTATCTTGAATATGTCGATCAATAAATTCTATCTTACTTGTAAATTAGTTTATTTTGTTCTATCACGTTCCAATGATAGGTGCATTTAAGCGTTCTGGCAATATCAAGGAGTTGTATAATTCTCGAAGGACATAGGAAAAGGAGTCCTTGGAGCGTGCTTCCCAAGAGACGGCAATATGGCAGCGGGAAATGTTTCGGAAGTGCGCCATGTGCTCCCAGCGCTTCTTCTTTCAGTGCAATAAGAAGACGGGAGGGTTCGGGGAAGGTGATGGTGGGCGAGCACGGTTGCGAAGGGTGTTGCGCGGCAGGGGATGAGATTATAGGGTCTAACGGAATTTAACTTCGTATCTCCGGGTACCTTTATCTCGCGATAAAATAAGGTATCGGGAAACCCGTATCGCCGAATCAATTCTCCCTTTTCATTGGTGCGCTCGAACGACGCCTCCAAGAATTGACGGCTTGAAAGGGTTGCGCTGTTCCTGAAGTACAAACCGATTAACGCTGAGAGAAGCAGACAAACTGCGCGAAACTCGGCGGAAAAAGAGAAACTCGTATTGGTTCGCTTTAATAAATATTGTAATTCTAATAATATCTTTGACTTTCGGTAATTTATTTCGTTCGATGGCGTCTGCGCACCGTAATGGGTATTCTTGGCACGGTGTTAGTCGCAGATGTGGAAGCCATAATTTTTCATGGGCGAAAACACACATACGAATGAAAAATCGCGGCTTTTCCCTGCAAAAGTTCTCGGTTGCGCGCCTATTTAGTCACGGAAATGAAACCCGTAGCTTTTTTTACGAGAGCGAGCTCATATCCGAATGAAAAATCCTCCGCTTTTGTGACTGAGTTCCTTCTTTTTTTTTTTTATTGTGACGAGTGGCAAATGCGACAGTGCATTTGGTTTAGTATTCGCGGAGTAGCGTCGACTGGAAAATTCATGCTTCGCAAAGGACTCACGTAGGATTTCAGGGTGCAGAGGTGGTGACTCATGGGTCTCTTGAAAATGATAAGACATAAAAAGAGGTTTTACGGTTCAGGAGGGTTGGGATTCAAAATCGTGGGAGCACGCTTATCCCGGAGTTCTTTCGAAGATTATCCTGAAGGGGAATTCCCGTCTTATGTGCACCGAGGAAGAACGACCATTCAGCCGGGCAGATCGATTTCCTTGAGATTAGGGTGAAGTAACCCCACGTGGACGCCCCACGTGTATTTATTTTTATGGCGCGCCGGCTCCGCTTGTAATAATGTATTCCGCCCTGAGTAACGCACCATACGCTCCCGAGATGGATGCTCCAAAGATTAGTCTCGCCACCTTTGATATTTTCCACCCACTGCCTTGCCATTCGGTTACCTTAACAACCAACCTCTTCCTTAGTCCCCACACCCCACGGAACTTCCGTCTGACATTCAACCCCTTGGACTTTTTCCTCAATGCGCATTTCGATAACTCGAACTCTATTGAACTTTTGAAGCTAATTTATATTCACTCATAGGTTGGTACGAAATTCCACTTGCGAAATGTACTCTGGAATATTATGCTACAAATCAAATTAGTTATTACGATTAAAAGACTCTTTTACTTACTTCTTACTATTGCGTAAACACAGAGTATTTATTTGCCTTTGTTGTGGATAGCGTCGAGGTTAATCTTACACATTTCTATGGAAGCAATGCGAAATTCCGAGAGTAAAAAATAGAAGGAAGCGCAGTGGGGACTCATCTACTTAAGTGGAGCAAGGCCAGAGGAATGGGGGACACCTGCTCCGGCCAAGTGGAAAAAGTTAATTTCCCGTGCAATTTCATGATCCTTGCATTGTCGCTATGTTTAACTTGCATTTTCTACCCGTGCCTTCCTCGCCTTTATTCTTCCGGTCTATTTTTAAATTACCGTCTGCGACGGCGTCTAGCATTATCTTTTCCCCGGCGCGTCTTATGTACAGTTGGCCACAGAATTTTTCAGCTAGTCGAAAATAACAATAACAGTTCACTGTTTATTTCCGCCACTTTTATTTCGCATTATTATCATTGTCAACGTTGTTTTTGAATGGTTAGTGCTTTTATTTGACTCCGTTTAAATACGAGAAAATTCCGAAATGCCGAAGACCTTATGAAACATTGAACCCGAAGGTTCTATAGGGCAAGCGAGTCTTCTAATAGAAAGGACTTATCTCGTGTACGGAACTTCCAGCGCTCTTTAATATTACATCGCTTTGAGCCACCTTCCAGCGGACTTTCCGGAATATGACACACGTGCAATTTTGAAGTAAGGCGTTCCTTCAAACTTATATCCTTTACTACCACCTTCAAGATGGATAACTGTCTCGAAACTCTATAACAGTCCAAATCCATGCCTGAAAGTTCATTTCGCATTAAACCAATCTTTTCAAACAAGTATAATAATTGCCTTTTGTATGCCTTAACAATAGTTCATATCCACGCGTATTCATATGCGTGCGAATGGAATTATAAACAAAATGCATACAAGCGATACTTTTGCACGGCTCTGTAGCCGGGAACAAAAAAGCGGCCGGTCGGATTTCTCAGGGAGCGACGGTTAAATTAAATAGTCTCGCAATTAATCTCGCATTTATGAGGTTGTTGCGGGGCTGTCGCGAGGGGAGACGCCTCATCGCGGCAGCCGAGGACGCCCTCCGCGCCCCGCCGAGGGGGACACTGAAACGAAAATCGAGCGCAGTTACACAGCGCCTATTCCCCTCTGCGCTCACCCCTCCCTTCTCACTGTTTGTGTATGCGTAAGTATGCGGTGGGGCAGAGAGAATCGTGGAAACGAGCCTCGAACAATTTCCATTGATGCGAGTGTCCATTGTTCTTCCCGCACTTGGCGACCTTGCACTCCATAAATTGTAGCAATTGTAGTAACTATACGATTGCTTGGAATCAACCCTCGAGATTTCTTTGTATCAGCTTTATCACTTTTGTAAAAGAATGTATACTTGTCGATTGTTCATTGGTTTGTCAAGGGTTCGTTATAATATATTTTTTAACGAATCTGATACAATTTTCGAAGTAATTAGCTGTCCGATAGAATTGCGGAACATTTACTGAATGTTGCAAATCTTACGTTAGAATTACACATAAAGTATTTTTTTATTTATTTGATGTTTGGTGTTTCATTATATTTAACATCATAAATTGATGACAAATGTATTCTGGGCGAGTTATCGAAAGTGAGGGATTCATTTTTGGTGCACCCTGTACGTGGACGCAAGCGGCTGATACCAGTGGGACGAAGGGATGTCCTGTATCCATGGTGACAAGCTGACTCATGGGGCAGAAGGTTGACGCCGGAAAACCGAGTCCATCCCAAGCGAGATAATAGGGGAGGGAAAATCCTCCCGAAGAATCCACGATTCTTGCCCGAGCATTGTTCTGCACGAGGGTCGCTCTTCTGTGATTCGTGAGATGACCCTTCCCGCCAAATGTCGCCCCAACTATCTTTTCCTCGTTCTTCACTTACCAGAAAACGAAATATGCCCTTTCGAGATGTACACAACTGGACAGCAGTGGACGTCGACCAGATTGGAACAAATCCAGTTTCCTTTCAGTGATAGAGTTTCGAAATACGAAAACATTAATGGTTCTTAGCAGCATCGTTGTTTAATTTTGCACTATTCATTGTGCAATGTTTATAATTTAAATATTTTATATCAAAGTTCCTCGTACAAAATTTTGGATGTCTCGGGAATTATCGTTTAAATGTAAACTACAGGATTAAACATATACCTTGAGTTACAAGTACCGCAGTATTCCATGTAGCACAGTTGCTTCCCGACTAGTTTCTCCCTGGTGACAAATCTTCGAACGAAGATATTATGCATGAGAACGATGTCACATTGGGTGGTGGCGGTGGCGTAGGGCGTGACAAAGGGAAATGCGCGAGGACGAATATAATCGTAAGGAAGAGCGTCGGAAACAGAGTTCTTGTTATGCGCATCTGTTTAAAGGTTTTGCGCCAGGATGAAAGCTTCACTTCAGGTTGCGATCGTATACCTTTGAAGTAATATAACTGCGCAGCGCCCTCTGCCCGCCCACAATTCTCTTCACTTCAACACTTCACTTCAGTAACTAGCGCGGAATAATTACTCGCCATTAACACACCTTGGCTGGCTTGCAACATGATTTATATTACACAGAAGAACAATAGCGGTAGAATTAGTTCTTGTCTTCAAACGAGCGCAATTCTCAGGCAGCTGGAAATTGAAGTCAAGATTATGAAAGTCTTAGAAATGTACAACACTTTATGTAAGAAAGATCTCGGGATTTTTAATTGTCCTTAAAAAAACTTTTATTCTAGAACGCTGTTGAATGACACTGTGATTTTGTTTGGCAAACAAAACTAGCAATCATTGTCTGTTTCCACTCTGATTGGTTTCTTTCGGGACTGTTCTTCTAGCAGGGACTTTGAAGTACTGATTGATCCTCGCTGCAAAATCCTTTCGCCGAAGGTATACCGAGTAAAAAGAGGCTGCGGTCCAAGTAATCATCTTGCCGAACGACTGTCTATATTGATGCTGAAACTGGATAGCAATGCTCCATTTTCTCTATCGACAATTCCCTCTGTGCCCGCGCACAAAGAATAAGTCCTTGATCAAAGTTCCACTTTTTCTCTGGCGCTTGAGATTCTTCTATGCCGTGGCTGCAGCAAGGGCCATTAAGTAACCTAGAAGCACTCCGATCACCATTGCACTTTTGCGGCCTCCTTTTTCAATAGAAAGTTTGTGCAACGATATCTAATACATTTATTATTAAACCAACATTTTCATAAAAATAACTAAAGTATTTCTTATAAAAATAGCAATCAAATTTGTAAAATAAAATAAAAGCAGCACATATTTAATTAAAAATATTTATTGATACTAATTTCGTAGAACTAAATATCCCTTTGAATGGAAATCTATCTGTCACCCGAATTCTGTGAACGACAAAGCTGTCAGAGTGTTTAAGATTACTGTCACACAAAACTCGAAGTGATAAAGAGCGCGTCTGTCATGCTCGGCAGTTTTGACATGAAAAGAAGAATACCATGGAATTTTATACGCCGACGTTAAGAGCGTCTCAGTGGACTTTGTTGTTTTTAGCACTCAGCGAGTGGAACAAAGGACTGGCAGTGTTGGAGGGTAAGCAGGGAAGCGACGTTCAGTTCCGAGTGATTTTTTTCCACCGCACCAACACACAGTCGCGATTCGCCGGGCGTCCAATGAAAGTCAGATCCTCGGTTCCCGCGCCCACGGAAATGTGGGGCTGTGTTCCCTCGCGTGACAGCGTAACACGATTGTTACCCTGCCGAAAGGGAAAGGGAAATCATAGTGATGCTGCTGCTGAAGAATGCTCCAATTGTCCTCGCACCTCTGCGCATTCGCATTCCTCTTTCAAGTACCATTGCCGTGCTTCTCTCGCGAACCGTTGTTCGGCCGACGCGGTACTTTTACCTGATATCGACAAATGTTGATTGAATTGAAGCTAAATTGAGGGGCGTCGCTATAAATGAAACAGCCTTTCGCAACACTGCATGTGTATTTTCCCTTTACATATTTCTGGACTGGAATTTTAACTCTTTTTACATCTAATTGTACGTGAGGAAATAATTAAAAGAAATATATTTGTTAGAGTTTCTCAAAGGGGAAAGTTTTGAAATAACCTGTAGTTAGTCTTTGGCGCGTCTGGCTTTTGTATGCCTGTCCTATATCCCATAAGTTAGCGGTGCTACCACGCAGACGGTAAGAATAGACCGAAGAAGCAAAGTACGGTTGCTCTTGGAAATTGCATTATAAATTCATGTGCACTTCCGGCCAACTCCTATTGGACGCACGCATAGACGGCATCAATCATAATTTACGCTTTATCGCTGAAATTCCATGGCTAGAAATATGAATGCGAGTGCAAAGATCGCCGTGGATATTCTGCTCATACAAAGTTCCGCTTGGACATTTATATTCCTGAGAAATTGCATTGCGTGTTTGCTTATTATATTAATATTAAATATCGCGGAATGATTAATTGAAGGAATAGGTAACAATGAGAAGAAAAGTGGAGTGTCCGGAGTTGAAAATTCGTGCGGATTTCACGATCGGTTAACTCGGGCGCGCTTTTACTCCTCGAGATTTTATCCGGCAGATGAGAGGAGCGAGGAAGGGAGAAGAGGGTGGCAGTAAAATACGCTGATAATGATGGCTGCGTAAGGGCGGCTGTTTGTAGGTTCGGCAGCTTTTATCGCAGCCACTTGAAGCACGCGCCCACCTTTTCATCCTTTTTCTTTTATTGTTACAGCGCGAGACGCGTAAACCCGAGTAAGGAGAAAGGGATGGAAATATTTATCCCTTCCTTCTCACTTTACCCTCCGCTTAAAACTTTAATGAAAGAGATCGGATGCTGTGACGATTAAAAGACGGATATCTTCCATCGAATTCTCCGATGATTCTTGATTGCCGCTTTCTCTCTGCTCTTGTTTTTATGTACAGGCTCACTCAAAGATGGCAATCTTTTTTTATAAACCATAAACAAGAAAAGGAAATCATCGTTTTCTATTAACTGGAACTATCCTTTTAAAACATCGAACTTGCCAATGTCAAGACTTTGTAAATACTTTATTACAACAATAATATTTAACCGTAACAGGTTAAAAACACAATTACAAGGAAGTGCACGATGTTGCTGAGTAATAAAAATTAAATGCTCATAGCAGTAGCAATAATCTCGCAGTTGGCGTGCATTTATCACAATGTTATCTGCACCAAAAGCTTCTCAACAGCGTCCCCCATGGCTCCCATGAGTTATGCCTTTGGCAGGCTTTCTCTCCCTCGTTTTTCAACGTGAAAAGAACACTTTCGCGCCACGCATACCAATGCGCCCGGGATGACTCATAAGATCGACCTGTTTTCGCACCGCGTATCGCGATGCGTTGATTGCGCCATACTATCATTGTTACTCGGAATTTAATGACCGCTCGATGTAACTCTGCAGATAAATCTCAGCTTCGTAAATATTATTTGGATATTACGAATTCCTGGATACATTAAATGTTCTTAAATATATTAGTATTATAAATATAAAACCATAAAAATTGCTGTAATTTTCGAACTCAACATTGGTTTTTCCAGTAATATTTGTATTGGCTATATAATTTTTTAGGAAATACAATTTGTAATAATTGACCATGCAAATTACAAAGCATATGCATTTATTAACACTGACAAAAAAGTCGATGTCTGTCTGCTGAGTCAATTTATTTGAAGTCAGTTCAATTTGTCTGAATTTATTTTACCACTTGGCACCACGTGGGGCCGTTTGCACATTCGAGTTGGTGCAATTCAAGGCGATTCTTGGTCGACGGGAAAGCGAGCCAGATGCAAATCGCACGGGCGAGAGGCCTTGATCTCTCGACCCTTATCATGTCGGTGTTAAAGCGTGCACACTCATTCACCGACTCTCTCACTCACTCACTCTCACAAATACAGCCGACACATACACAAAGAGAGAGGGAGAGAGATGTGCAGGCGTGCCAAAACCGCGGGGGGTCAAATGGCCATTAACCCCTTTCTCGCGGCCGAAGATTCGCCTTATCGAATCTCAGGAACATTAGTCGCGCTTGCACGCCGCCAATTTCAGGTGATAATGATTTCAATGAACTCAATGAACCAGCGATTTGCTGGCATCGATCTCGTCGTACACACTCAGGACGCCTTCGCTTCCCATTGTATTCCCTCGTAGAACCAATCATCCGCTTCTTCTCGCTCCTTTTGCAGAACGAACTGACCTACTTTTTACGATGCACAAGTACATTATGATTATTCAATATTCTTGCATTATTAGTTGGATTTTTGTAATCGTAAAGAGTGGATTTGTTCGACAGATTTTTAACCAGCATTGCAATTGCAAATTTATCGGGTGTTATTAATTAGAATACACTCGAATAAATAAAAGCAGGGGCAGATTTCCAGTACTTGCGGTGCTCGCAGTCATCAGTAGAAATTATGGCAACGCACTGCTGATTTAACCGAAACAGTAGGTCGGAGGCTGCCACGTCTGGCGTCATAAACGGTGACTAATTTTATCGCCGGTGTTTTGGCGGGAGCTCGTGTAATTCGGCGTAATGTTTCACGGCCTGAAGCAGCCAGCTGGAAAACAAGTGGTTTCCGTAGCCCTTTCCACGCTCAACCTGTTGTAAACGCTTTCCCCGCTGCTTCACCAGCTGTTAATTCTGTTGCATTAATTGTATTGTTTGAAAACCACAAGTGTTCATCGCGTTAACTGCAATTCCCTCGTTATAACAATATTGGTTTTCATATGATTTTGTGTTCTTCCTTTAACAACTCTCGTTTTGTACAAACAACATATGTTATATTCACGCATACATTCTCTAAAGTATCCAATATGATTGTGTAAATTATTTGAAAATTAATCCTTTGGATAATTTAATTTGTTTCATATTTCAGTTGCATTGTTTACCTGTTAGTCCTTTAAAACTTAATCATCAGACGTACTGCATTATCGATTACAGAATGAATAAAAATATAATGTGTTTTCACGCCAATAATGGCTCGATTGGCGAGGATAGCAGGAAATGCGCGAAAGTCCCACAAATTTCCAGGCGACGAAACCAGCACAGTTGTCAAGCTGCATGGCTTTCCGCTGCAGAGGGCACATTCTCTGCGTGAAAGCGAACGGATATTTACTGCATACACTGGCCCAAAAGGGTGGAGGATATTAAAAGCTTCATCAAAGCTTTCAGGGCGCGCGCGCGCGCTTCTGCACTGTTTTACATCCGTACTTGCGTGGACAAAGCGCGCGATAACTGCATTTAATTAACTCGGTTGGTACGCGCGTACTCGTCGGGAAGCTTTGTTTTCCCTGAGGGTTGCGCGACTGCCAAACCATTTGTGTCGCCATCGAAAAATTTTTCTCAGTTTAAAACGAAATATCCATTTTTCAACACGGCAAATGATTTCTTTTGTACGTTTTACATGTTTGCTGTCGCGCGAATAACTTCGCTTTGTAACAACACGTTTTACTGAACATTTTGTTCAGTTTAATAATTCGCGTTGTGTCTGCGCGATATGAACGTTTTATTATTTTCAGTGTTGAAAGAATACGCGAAGAATCGAATGATTTTTTCACCGATCCAGTAAATGTCCGCGGGATTGGTAATTGGATTATTCTTCGTCGCGAATCACTTTGTTATACGGATCGATTATCGGTTGCATATAAATTGGATTTACTGTCAATCTGGGGAGGATAAGGGCGCACCTAAACGTTAATTGCTGGCTGAAGAAGGTGAGGTCGAATAGGGCAATTAACGTGTGGCGCGTTGACGTGTCTGCGTGTGACGTGTATTGTTGTTGGTGAAAAAAGAGCAACAGTTAACTCGAACAAGAGCCCATCAAGAGCCAGCCACACGCGATATGGGGTGAGCAGTCGCTCCAAGGGTCGACGCCAGAGTGCACTAGAGTTATTAGAGCACGTTCCGTCCTCTTTGTTCTCAAGCCCTTTGTTCATCTTGTTATTATAGTTGCTACATTTTAACTTCTCTTATTATTTAACACAGAACCAGTGCTTGAAAAAATGTAAACGTTATTTTCACGAAATAACAGTTATATTGACGAAATTTTATCATTTCTTCCTCGATACAAAAAGGGGTTTGAAGGGGTATGCTTTAAAAATTTTGCGAAAAAATGAATTTTGGGCTAGGGCTCTGGAATTCTTACTACTGCTTCCTCGATGCAAAAAAACATTCCCCACCAAATTTCAACCCCTGGAAAGGTCGGGAAATATGAAAAACATGGAAAAAACCATCGAAACTAAACATTCTAGATCGGTTTTCCACGTGTTTTATGTAGAATTCCGGCATTTCCCTCACAACATTTATGTTTTTTATCCGTTTTGAGACACGGACAATCGAAAAATCAAGCGTTCGTTCCAGTCCCAGAACCTTCGAAAAATCGAAAATTTTTGAAGGGGTATGCCTTAAAAAATTTGCGAAAAAATGAATTTTGAGCTAGGGGCCTGGAATTTTTTCTACTTTTTCCTCGATGCAAAAAAACATTCCCCACCAATTTTCAGCCCCGGGAAAGGTCGGGAAGTCATGAAAACATATGGAAAACCATCAAAACTAAATATTCAAGATCAGTTTTCCACGTGTTTTAGGTAGAATTCCGGCATTTCCCCCACAACAATTATGTTTTTTATCCGTTTTGAGACACGGACAATCGAAAAATCAAGCGTTCCTCCCGGTCCCAGAACCTTCGAAAAATCGAAAATTTTTGAAGGGGTATGCCTTAAAAAATTTGCGAAAAAATGAATTTTGAGCTAGGGCTCTGGAATTTTTTCTACTTTTTCCTCGATGCAAAAAAACATTCCCCACCAACTTTCAGTCCCGGAAAAGGTCGGGAAGTCATGAAAACATATAAAAACATATTTTTCCCGAACGAAATACACATCCTTTCGCGTATTTGTTCCCTTGTGAAAAATCGCCGAAAGCCAGGAAAAATTACGACTTATAAAACTCGAACGTCCTCGACGGAAAGAATCGCCAAGTCCAAATCCGCCTTAACATCGGGGCTTTTTCATCAGGAGGAGATCTCCTTCAAACAACTGAATTGGAAGTACTTAGGGGCACTCGAGCGAGCGTGAAGGAGAAGACTGGTCGAAATTAGGGTCCATTTAAATTCCAGTTTCCGGCGGGAAGAACTTCCGCGGATCTTCCGATGGCCAAGCGAGAAGCACCGCGTTCCCGGAATACCGAATCAGCAAAGCCGGTTTTCGGAAGCTTTAAGCTCTCTCTCTCCTCGCCGGGAGTAACTTCGGCAAATCTTGGCGAAAACACACCTTCTTTCCCAGGCGACGCTCTTTCCCTTAAAGCGCGCTTCCGAGGATTTCTTGGTTAAGAAGCGAGGCGTCAGCAACGCCTTCATACTACCACTGAAAAGTCTTGGCTTTTCCAAAGGGATGCCGAAGGAACATGTGTCAACCTTCGCACTGCATAATTATTCTTTCCAACTATTCTAAAAGGACTATCTAAAATTATACACAAAGAAAACACTCTTTATTATATTCCCTATTTATTATTCATAACAGTCAACAATTAATACACTGTTTAAACACTGTGCCATATAAATATGTCGAATATAAATATTAATATAAATAATTTTGTACATAATATTATGGAAGACGCGATAGTGGAAAGTGAGAATCACTGGGAGCGGAGAGTAAAATTATCGGAGGAAGTCAAAGGGCCGATGGACTTACGGGAAAGTCACGTGTAACCGCGTAAACGGCAGGCGGCCCAATTAACAGAGCTTGTTGGAGCGACTATGGTGTACGCCGGAGGCCCCGTAGCCGTCGGCTTATGTAAGCCTCGAATTTCGCTGATCAAGCACGCAGTCGCGTGAATCACGCAACCTCTTAACGGAATTTCAGCACTCGCGCCGCGCTGCGCCAACAAACAACCCGAATCTCTCCACATGCACACGCATTCACACAGAGAGACCTCCATATATTCCACTACCAACTCCCCTCGCCTCCGGCGAACGTAACGCTGTTCTGATTAACGCTTGATTAAAGTGCAACATTTGCGCTGTTTGCGAACCGGATTACATTTTAACGAGCGACGAAGACTAAGCCGACGATGTCTCTGGTGGTAAGTGTCCGCCATTAGTGTTTCGGGAGTTTCATTAGACTAGTTTTTGGGAATTTAATCACAATGGCAATATAATTGTGATGGTAAAAAATAGGAGGGTTTGGGAAATGATTGAGAATATTTGAGGAAAATAATTAGACGAAGCTTTCAAGGGGATTTTTAATTTGTTAATCGCAAATGTAGATTTATTTAAGAAAACACTGGTTACTCGTTACTTGTGAGAAAGTACATTATTCCCCTGTCATCTGAGTGACGTCAGACTCCGCCTGGAGAACAATGAAAGTTCATGGTCTGGTTTTAACTACTTTTCTTTCCATTAAGGAATGAATATCCGAGAGAGTGCTTTCCCTTGGCGGTGCTGCCTTGAAATTCCTCCTTTGTTATCGCGCAATCTCATTAACCTCGAAACTCGAATATTTTCATTAACTGGTATTTCTGGATTTGTTTTTCCAGACGCTGCCGACGATAAAGATGCTAGAACACCGCACCGAATTATTTGAGGAAGCTCACTCGAAAGTTTAGACTGCTCTGGTCGCACCAGAAATCTGGTAAGTAATTGCAGATTAATAGAATTCTTTGAATGTAACATGAACTTTAATGACTGCTTCACATCATAATTGTGTATGATTATTTAAATATAAAAAAATCCACTGATATACTAAATATTTCTAAATGTATTAATATTGTAAATATAAAGCTAGAATCTTGTTCAGCTCACACGGATAATGAAGCTCGAGAGTTAATGAAAATCAGACTTTTGAAAATCTGGAAATCTTGTAGAGGATTGCCAGTTCACCCTATGGGTAGAGGAGAGCGTGGCATCGTAAATTCTCAGATCGTGAAACGGCGCGTCAAGGAGCCTCTACACTCCATTCGACTCGATACGGTCACGCACGTGCCGCTCTTAGCGCACGCACTCGACAACGCCCCCTGTGAGGTTTTATCGCGACCCGAATCGCCAAGGAACGTAAAACTCGAGGCTTTACAACCCGAGTCTTCACGGAACAGGCCGCCTATGCCTGTTCACCGTTCGATCCATGCTAGCCTGAAGAACAGGCAGGCATCGTCTCGCTTCTCCTGAGCTCGTAAAATCGAAACAAGTCTTCCTGCATTATCGTTCTTCTATAGTTCACGCCACTTCCAAACATGGAACAGTTGGAATTAATAGACTTAGAGAATTTAATCTGATTATTTTACGCGGATCTTGGAGTAATTTCATTTAATACTATTCAAACTGTATAAAAGGCTAAAGATTAAAGCTGAAGACATACAATGTTGGTGACAATTTTAATAGCATCCGTTTACTGGTTTGTTGGTTCAAAAATCTACATTGTAAGAATGGATGCAACGTTTTTAAAAATCCGAATCCCATATTCACGATCTATGTGATTCAGAATTCTCGTCACGAAAGCACTGAAAAAAATACATAAATTTTGAACACTGAATCCTTGAAGCTTACGACTTGCGAGAATCACGGACGGTGTAGCACCAGATTTCCTGCTGTTTCTGTATTTCATCTTTAATACATTTCGCCCGAGCTTTTCCACCTTCAGGCACAAAGGCGACTCTTTTGCATTCGGCCGTCTCTCCTGTTTATTGTCGCGCGTTCCTTCGTCTCCGCTTTCTTACGAGTGATCTTTAAAGTCGAGCACCGATCCTCGATACATATTACAGAACACCTAGCTTCGTCGAGTTTATCCCCGCAATCGATGGACGTGCTGGCATTCTCGTTATTGCACACGAACGAAGCCTAAAAGCAGTCTGGTTTTCTATCCTTCCTGTATAGGGTGATACGAATAGTTCTCGAGAATCCCATATTTTCTAACGATAGGATTACAATTATATTGTTTGTTTAACCTTTTCAACCGTTGGAATATTTCAAATGACAATCTTTCGTTTGTCAAACTTCCTAACAGGGATGTGAAAAAGCTTTGGCAGTCTATATTGAATATTTGGTCGACGTAGCGTAAAATCGTCAAACCAATCATATGAATCGCTTTCTTTTTCCAGGCCACGATGTCGATGACCGGCAGCTTGATGGGCTACGAGAACAACAACGAGGTGAACCAGCTGAAGTGTAAAAAGCCACTGAAGCCACTTCCAGTAGTATCAAGCACCAATGCTAGCGGCGTCACGACAACGAAAGCACGCAAATCCCCAAAATCATCGAGTAAGAGCAGCTTCTGCGTGCGCGGCCATGTGAACAACCTTTGGTCCGTCTGGTATGGAATCCTTGCCGTCGCCTTTCAGGCCTACATCGCCATGAGATATGCCAAACGATTTGCAGGTAAGGCAAACATAATATAAAATATAATACAAATATATTAATTAATTAATTCACAACTTATTTGCCTGTTTTCTTCAAATCTTTTTTAGAATATAAGTCAATCTTAGTAATAATAATCACAGTAATATTAATAATAAAGATCGAAAGATGTATTTGTATAAAAATTGCATTGCACATCGATGCGAGAAGGAAGTTATTTCTATAAATATAAAAGGTTTACTAGCGCATGCGTAGGCACTAAAAGGTTTAGTGTCTGAGAGCTATTGTTACCAGGTTGGTCAACTAGGCTTTTACGACTGTTGCAGCATATCTTTCACTGCCGTGGCCGGCGGACGCTCCGCCACCCAAGATCGAATTGTATGCCTGTCTAGTCCTGGCTGGCACTGGTGTTGTTTTACTCCCAGTGCTAATTGGTGCGGCTTTTCTGAAGCTCGGCAACCTGGCCAATGACGGCATTAAACTCGGCCGTCATCTCAGCGCTTGTTCCCGCGATCCACCGTCCTCGCTTCTTACCAACAATCCTGATGGCA
This sequence comes from Ectemnius continuus, assembly GCA_910591665.1. NCBI lineage: Eukaryota > Metazoa > Arthropoda > Insecta > Hymenoptera > Crabronidae > Ectemnius > Ectemnius continuus. The sequence goes on from OU342867.1 coordinate 5,438,799, forward strand.
GTGAGTACTTTTTGTTTAAACTTTGCCTCAGCTTTTCGAATTTATTTAATTTGTCAAACGCGATGTTTCGAAACAGAGTTTTTTCTGGTCGTTTATCAAACGCGATAAAAGCTTCGAAAGCTTTTCACTGGTTCTTTGTTCCGTAATGAGATGGGAGCCTAATATTACACACGCTTTACTCGTCATTCAATTAATGCGGCTGGGGTAGCATATTGATTACCCGGCCATTAATTATTCAAACACCGCTTGTTCCTGGCGTTTCGTTATGCCGCGCTTGTATCTTCAATTATTAATTATTGCCCGAATAAATAATTGAAGCACGGTCTGACGCTTAAAAAATATGTTTTCAATTTGAATTATAAAAGAACCCTCGATTAATGGCGTTTTTATTCCCCAAAAGTTTTCGTTCCATTTCTGCTTTTTTATATTAATATCGTAAATTCTGTGTGCACTGCGAGAGCTATAATGAAACCGCATGGACGTCGACTGCCTATTCAAATGAAATGTTGCCATTTCGCCCTGGTTTAAGGAGATCTGGCCTCATAAACTTTTTACTACCAAGTGCTCCTTACTTCAGCTTATAACTTCATTTTCCCCTTCGCTGCATGCCTAATTCATACTCGGCTCTGGAAACAATAGAGGTCCTTTCTTAGATTCAGAAACTCAGCCGAATAACTTCAACTCGAAGCGAAACAATTTCTCCCCAATTTTATGCATTTCTACTTCAATTTCTAAACGACGAAATATATAACTCGCAATTTTATTACAAATTTAATCACCTTTGCTTTCCATTAAATTTTGCAATACCACTTTAAGAGTATTCTTTTAATGTCTGCGGGTCTCTTTAAACACTGATTGGGCCAATAAAACCGGCCGGGAGGTTCTTGCACTGGAATTGAATCCAGTTGATTGGGGAGGCGATATTTGTGCACATCTCTTTAAAAGCGCAGTAGAGGAGCGCAGGGCGCGCCGTGGAGAAGACGCGAGGAAAATCTGGAGGCTGATTTGCCCGAACGTTTTTCCTTTCCAGGCCTGGCAAATAACTTGTGGAGACACGGTGGTCCGACGGCGGCGTTCGTCCACCTCTGCACGGCGATGTGCTTCCTGCTACCCTCGCTGCTCATGGAGGCCCGGCTAATACACGCTGGATTTCTGCCAAAAGGTAATAAAGCAAGCCCCGCACCTTGTACCTACCCTTCGTAGCTACTACTTTCCGCTCGAGAGCCAGCTTAATGCAACTCGAAGGCCTTAAAATTGGCCGCTCGTTCTCCTTCTCGCTGCTGCTGCTGCTCTCGCGCACCCACCCTCGTACAGTTAAACAACTTTTCCAGATATACGAAAACGGAAAAGTTTCCTGCCTCCACTCCTCCCGCCGCCGCCGCCTTTCCTTTCCTTCCCAAACCCCCTCGCCACCCTCACCGCCGCCGCAACGCCCGTCGAACGCTATCGCGCAGATACGTTAACCGGCGAGCACACCTTGTAACTTCTCGCCGACTTTCCCATTTGCGTGTTCCCCGCCAGCCATACGTACAGAGGGACCAAAGTATTTTGGTAGAAATGTTAGAATACGAAAAAATAAAGGAGTGTTGTTATTATTATAAATAATAGTTGTACTGAGTTTGTTATAAATGGGTGGATGGGAATTGTTTTCTATGGAATTGTTAGGTCAATGGGACGAAAGGAATTTTATCGCGTTTGAGAGATTAGTTCCATTTAATCGCAAGTCTAATATTTAGTTTTCCATCGTTTCGTAATTAAGTAAAATTATATGAAGCACGATAAGCCGGGAGTAATGGCGGAATACGTGGGTTGGATAAGACGCCCGCAGGCCTCTCAACCTTAATTAAAGTAAGGCAACTTGAGGGGAGATTCTGCCTTATTTATGTTTCTCTCTTCGATCGGCTGGTGTGCCTGCTTCGCTCTGTAATCACGAATTGAACGTGACTGAAGGACGCTGAGACCTTCCTAATTCGAATCAGTGTTATTCGAGTACTCTACTATGCCGATATATAACTCTGTTTGATCGCTCTGTTATCCAAACAGAACGACCCCTTCCTAGATTATTCCTTTCCCTCTGCAAACCTCCCAGACACACACACGCACACGTACATTTCCATACTTTAAAGATATTCTCTTTGAGCGTTGCTATTTTTCCCCGAAATACATCACGGTTTTGATAATACTCCCGATAATATGGATTAATTGAGGCTTAACATTTTGAAAGAAACTTTCATTGCGCACTAACGGGATTATCGAGTTCACGAATTTCAAGCGTGAAAGATAAATATGCCTGGTGAAAGTTTAATAATGGTCGCGGCTGCCGTCGCCGCCGGAAATAAATTTAATCCTCGAAAATTGTCAGCTGTCGGTGTCGCTGGCCTTCCCGCGGATGCAAAACAGATTAAAACTGCTCGAAAACTGGTAACTCATTCGAGGTGAATGCGTCCCATCCAAAAGTCAGGAGCTAATGAAACTTCCAATGAATGTCAAGTTAAGGTTAACAAGTCCATAAAATTGCAAGTGTTGCCCAGTGAGCTTTCGCTTCCAGTTGTGCTTAAAGACAATAGTCATCGTTAGTCGTAAATGACAGATTGTTCCGGGAATCAAGTGTTTTTTATTAAAGTTTCAGTACGTCATGATGAACCGTTGTTTCTACAAATATATCCAAAAAGTTTGTACGTACTTCTTGGGATGCTGTATAGAGATTTATTCAAAATTCATGAGCTGTCACGTTGCGGCTTGTCTCATTTCGAATCTATGTGTGATGGACCGCAGAAAATTGGCGAAGATACTTATCGTGATCCAATATCGTGGCCCTCCTTATCCACCCTTACCATTCGTCCGTAAATATTGTCGAGGTCTTCGACGGATCGAAAATATAGGCGCCCCTTATTCATTATCATTATTGGCTTCCTAAAATGCCAAGGAAACCTATAAATGAGATTTCTATGCGCAGCGTTCACTTGGATAAAAATCGAAAGAAAGGAAAACTGGCTAAAGTCGATGTGAATCTGCCTCGGCATTTTTTTGGTTGAGTTCGTTCAGTGGCGATTCAAAGGAAAGTTTGAAAGGAAATTCAGGATAACAGAAAGCCACAGCTGCGTCGCCGAAACCTTATCAAAAGTAACTCGTGTTTTTCGAGTTTCCGGGGTCGACGAACACGCCTTCAATTAGTGGCACACACACACCATTCACCCGATAAGATCACGCGCTACTTTCCCCCCTCGACGAAATGACAGCGAGCAGTGTAATTAATTCAACCGCGATCGCGTGCACTCTATCATTCGTGTCTGCCTCGTTCTGCGTATTGCCAGCTGAATAGTTCGCGCTCACTTTCCTCCAGATGGCGGCTAATTTATTATTCCGAATTGAAATTACGAGTTCGATAGGCGAGCCGATAAATGTCCCGGACATGTCAGCACTGTAATTTACATGTATTTACTTTGATAGGTCAATGCAATACCGAGAAATCTACACGGTTGTCCGAGCTTCAACGCATACTTTCGATTTCCTGGCGGGCGATTTTATTACTAGGAAAATAGAACAAATAAATTTATTACGACACAACATACGTGCAACTGAACGTGAAAAGGAAAACACAATATTATCAATTGTATTATTTCTCATGTTGAGTGTCTCGAGTGCCATCTTCTCTTACGTACAGGAATTATTAGCTGTAATGGAATTCGCTGGCGACGCACTTTGTGAAAGAGGGAAGGCGTGATTCATTTGCATAATCGTTGTCGATATCGCGTCGACAAAGTGCATCGGGCTGCCTTTCTAACGCGCCAGATACAGCCTGTCATTCTGTATGCATGTACATTTAGAAGTCCATCTTGAGCCACGTCAGAACGTGGATGCATATCTATTTTGAATGGATGCTGAACGCATATCGCCGGCATCGTTTGTATAGTGCACTTCGAAAAATCGATGGCGCATATCACGTGCTGACAACGCTCTACCGCGCCTGCCATAATACATGAAGTCAGCCCCTTCCTGTATCACTTTTCCACAAGTACTATGTGACATATCCAGCTAGTAGCAATCATACCTTCGAGTATTCCTAATGCGCACAAGCTCCATTTCTTCCCGAAAATGCGGTTTGAAATCTACAAAACTTTTTAACCGACACTTTCTGAAGTATTTTTAAACCCCCACGTATCCAGTTTTTAGAAAATCCTCTTATAAATTGTATATATTTTTAATTGTTCCTTTAACAATTTTGCAATTAGTTTTTACTCAATTACATCTTGTAAACATGTGTGGTAACTTTACATCGCTGACGTGACAAAAGATTAAAAATGCCAATTTCGCACTACCTAATGAGTTGCACATGCTCGTGGCTACCCTTTAACATGCGTCGATGGCAATCAAAGATTGAGAGCTTTAATTGGCACTTTAAGACTTTTTATCAATTCATTTAGCATAGTGATAAAAATGGGTAGTTGCGTTGAAGTAAGAAATTTATAGACCAAACGTGATGACAGTGACAATAAGTGTAACAGTCATCATTCATTCAAGTATTAATAGCGTGGGAGTAATGCTCGACAGAACATTGCTCCCACAGATAGTCGGACATTCGTGTCTCGAAGCAGCGCAGTAGAATGAGTCAACGTAATATCGCGACGGAATCGTCAGACGCGGTCATACTACTGACACAGTCGGCAGTGGTCCGCGTACAATCACGAATAAGAAATGCAGTTTTTCTTGGACTAATATTAGTCAATTTATTTACACAACTTCAATAAAGCACAATATTGACAATCTTGTACCTCCGACTGTTATAATAATTAAAATATAATTTTGTCATAACATTTAAAATTGTTGGGAGCAAAGATTTGGAATTTCGAATGAACTTAGGAAAGTGCATGTACATTTTTGTAAATCGCTCGATTTATCGAAGTTCTCTGACAAATTGGAAAGTACACACGACTGTAGACTTGGTGCACTCGCTCGAGTGCCCGAAGCGCGACACGCAATTCCTCTCACCCATGCGAGCACTTACCAAGTAGGCCAAGTGCTACTTCAACCTTCCACGCTTAAAGCACCGCATTATAGTTTTTCCACTTCTAGGCATTCGGAAACGCTGCTTTCCGCCCCGGTGCACACCTAGTGCACCGGGGGGTGCTACATCGAGCTTTAGTTAGAGGAAAGTTCTACTAGAAACTCAATGCTTATAAGGATTTCCCAGTAATCCAGTTAAACAGTTCAACCAAAAACGGTTCGGACTTAAAATTCTATACGTACTTGTAATTACACGGACAGAATGCTCGCAGGCAGAGCTTTGCGAGAGCTCGAAGAAAAAAGCTTAATTGTTCTTATAACTATGCAGACAAAGACCTAATTTTATTAACTTAATATTCAAATATAATTGGCCCGTTAATTACGCTTCGCCTTGCATATTACGGGATCCTCGGACAATGAAAGAGCAGATGGAAGAAGCAACGGTCGGATACAGTCAGTAAAAAAAGGATTCTATTGCGAATCACGATCAAACGAATGCGTCTCTCTCGATTGTGACTGCTGGAACAGTGTCTTCCTTTTCGTGGAAGTTCTTTTTGTCTCCGACGAAGTTCTGCGTAGTTAATGAGGCATGCGAGCACTTTCGTGACTAAATAGAGAAAAACGGTGGAGTCGCAGACGTACAACGGAAATGAGACTATCTAGCGAGGATGCTCGAGCGCAGTCGGCGAGGGAAATTGTCAATGCTGAACTGAACAAGTATTTTCTGGTGAAAGCAGTGTTACGTAACATTTCAAATGATTCTGCATTCGTCGTTCCTGCTTGAAAAGATACATTCTCTCATTGTACAGGATTTATTTAATTATTTAATTAATTGAATACTAGTTTTGTTAAATGTTTAAATATTGTTCTGTATATTTAAAGTAGCTGTTCCAGTTGATATTTTAAGAAAGAATAAAATGCTGAAGGTTGGAAAAATCAAGTTCAGAGTTTCTCCGCAGGAGATTGACAAACCGAGGAGCAGTCGACGGATCTGCAAGAATATCCTGTACTCTATACATAAATATTTAAGAGTTCAAAGACGTTTTATCATTCCCCGGACAAGAGTTTCAAGTGCTGCTTTTATTATGATGCCGCTCTTTCCCCCTCGAGATCCTCCGACTGGGAAGCCTCTCAGACTTTTATTAAATATTTAACCCGCCTTTGTCCAGATCTAAATCCACCGGGAACTAAAGCGATTTAATAAAACGGAGATTCTGATCCCATGTCATCTTCAATAGACATACAGGGTGGCTATCGAAACAGCTGTTATTTTTTTAAAATCACGTCGGTTTATTAAAAAAAAATATTAATGAAGTTTTGAATTACAAAAACCAACGATAATAAATACAATACAAAAATAATTCATCACATAGCATATATAAAATCGTGGTTAATTAAACAGATTACTAATGAAGCATATGAAAATCTATACGGAAATATAATAAGTTGATAGGATAGCGAACCGCAAGGTAAATTGAGTTGGAACAAATGAGATTGAAATGCAAATATATCCGAAAGGATAAGTTGCGTATACATGGAGAAAAAGGGGTGCGCTGAGGTAACAGGATAACTTCGTCCTAACAGCATCCTGCTGGGCGTATTGATCGGCCAGGTGTGTGCATATAGTTCACAGGATCTCCCGCTCGCAGGATCCTTCCACCTTGAGCCGGCGAAGCTTATACCAGCGTGGCAGGTTAACATTTTGCCACCTGAATGGCCACATCTACCCTTCCCGAAACGGGTGTTAATCCATAAACCTTTACGGAGCATTAGCGTGCGTGCGAACTTTAATTTTCTACCTCGAAGTCTGGGTAATTCTCTCTAATTCACTTTGCAACTTAATGTTGCGACTATTTACAGTTAATTAAGTCTGGCAAAAGCAGAAATTCTTAAAATAATGCTGTGGAAATTGAATTATACAATATTGATGTTATTCGGTTCGGTTATGTGCTTTAATGAATTCAATATTCATGTACAGCGAAACCTCGCGGGAAATAAAGGCCGAGGCTGAAAAACATATTCGCAAAACTGAATTCTAATGTCATTCAAATCCGCATGTTCACCAGAGCTTTTCCTGGTATTAGTTATAAGCCCTGTGGCTACAATCCGGATTAAGAACGTTGAGCTATGAATACAAGAACAAACGATGCTCCGAGAGCGAGAGTTAATCCTTCAGATGCAAATATATTACATTCTCGTTTAATAAGTCATTATGTGTCTGCAATGAAACAAATTCATTAAAAGCATTTGCATGCCGCGCAGACAACGCTGTACAGAAATAATATTTCTTTATTAACACAGTCAAAATTTCAATTGTGGATATTGAAATACGAGACTACGCATTTATGGTGGATCAAATATACATTATTTCCATAAACATTCGCCGGTATAATTGCACAGTAGAATTTTTCATTCGCTGCGCACACAATCGCACTGAAATTCATTTTCACGGGGAATTTACTTTCGGATGATTAAATGCAAAATTTCATTGGCCGCTCGAGGCAGACTTTTCATATCAATTTCATTGTTCATTTCACGAGGAAAGTCCCTCGGGCTGAAAAAATTTTTTTCCTCGCCGCTGCTGCTGGATGAGAAAAGACAGCACTCATTAGTTCTCGTGCTAATTGCGGCCGCTCCTTTTTTTGGCGAACCCGGCGCACTTAAGTGGTGTTTCGGCGGAAATTAACGTTCCTTTATGCTTCACTAGTCAAGGGTGTTCCGCCTTCGGCGAAAAAGGCGTTGCCAAGCGCAGCACAAGGCATATAAACGTTTTCATTGAGAATATTATCGTCTACGAGTCCACTTAAGGCCGAAGTTCATTTCGCAAACTTCATAATCATAAAACGAATTATAATGAATGAGTATTGCCACTCAAATAAAACATGGCATTAATAATAATGCCTATAATGTCAGCAGTAATAATAACGATTCGGATAATCATACTTCTTGCCAGTTTCCATTAGCCGATGTAATTTAATAGGAAACGAGCACTCGCTACTCCCCCATTCCCGTTTGGCCGGAAATCCCCTGAGATAAGCGGCAGAGGGACATAAGAAGGTTTACTCCGTTCTGTATTACATAAAATCTACCAAACAACTTGGAAAGTATTATTTTCTTGGAATGCAATTTATAAACTTGGATGTAAATATTCGTAAACTTACTGTCACCTATTTTTAATATATTTCATGTTTGATTTTTGAATAAAACGAATTTGGAATATTTATGGGGATGGTTTGATTTTCCAGAAGCGATATGGCGAACGGATCTAGACTGGGTGGTGATCCATCGGGATCGACTTGTCGTCCTGGGCTTCATGAACCCGAACGTAAACTTAACCACCCTAACGGGCCTCATAACGCCTCAACCCTTCGTCACTCTGGCACCGAACGAGGAGATCGAGGAGGAGCTCAGCACGATGCCAACCATAACTCCGACACTTACCAGCACGATCGATGAGTTCACGGAGCCACGAACTGAGGAGACGACGACAACGAAGCTTTCCACCGCTGTCCGTCCGAGCATTACGGATACACCGCCGCCGAAATCATCCTCGAGCCTCCCGACAACCAGTACAACAGGTGGAACGTCCGCCACACCGGAAACAACCACCGGCTCACCGAGAATGGCGACAACAATTGCGACGAGCACGTCGAGAGCCAGCTCGACCAGACACAGCACTGCTTTCGCGCGACGACCCACTACCAGGACCATAATAAAGAACAATAATGCCAAGAGTCGAGGAAAAACGAAGAATGGCAGGATTTCCACTACCGCTCGACCGACCAAGACTACTTCCGCTGGCAACATGACTGCCCAAAGTATGCCGCTGACAATGAACAGCCTCGCTGATTTGGATCACCCGGAGAATCTCAATCTCGAGATCCAAACTCGTAAGTCATTGTTTAGTATTTGATATAATATTTCAATATAATTGTATTTTATTAGTTAGATATAAATGACGATAATTTGGAGAGAGGTAGAGTATTAAATTAAGATGCCACGTTTACTTATACGAATACATTTGTCGAGCTTTGCAATATTACAAGGGGAGCCGTTAGTAATAAAAATTTGCATTTATTCCAGCCGAGTCTTACGGTCCTATTACTTTGGAGTACCTGAACTATGCTGCCGCGCTGGCAGTCTACTCCGTGAGATATCCTGCCGTGTTCTGGTCCTGCAATAAAGTACTGGGTACAATTTTCAGTATTCAGCTGGTGATGAATTCTGCCCAGAGCTTGTTAGCCTACGCTGGAATGTCTGTACTCTACAAAGTGAGTAATGTAATTGCTGCGTCAATATTTGACTGTCTGCGCGTCGGAAAATTCTGCGCTAGACTACATTGTAATATCGGAGCTACATTTTACAACTTTGTTGCCTGGAATTTTATATCTGTTTCTTTATTAGAAATCAAGTTATTATTTGTTGAGATCTCAGAATATTACAACGTGCAGAATGGTTTACGTAAACCTGTACTAAGTTTTAAAAAAGCACTTAAAAGTAATGAATGACATTAAAATAAATTGGATTGATATTTCAGGTTCAAGTAGTGGGTCCATTAAAAGTTCTGCCCCTCCTACGGCACCGAACCGTAGCGACCACCAGCACCATATCAACCATTTTTGGAGACTCGTACTTCTTACTAAATCCACATGTCACGCTCGTCCTGTTTGCGCTCTCATCCCTTCTCGTACTATGCTCGAGTATGGTGATGTATTTCTATTGCCATGGCAGGTAAGATCTCCTTTCAATCTATTCTCGTAACTCCTGCAAAATTTTTATCTTCCGAATGGAGCTCGCCATATTTTATTTGTTACGGCTCAATCATTTCACGGTGAATTTTCTTGATGAACGGACTTGGTATGGGCAGTGGGAGGAAATGTTATTCTCGATGAGATAGTGAATGTAAGGCAGAGCTCCAGCGCAGACAAAAGAAACAACACGGCTCTCGGTTCTTGTTATCCCCGTGAAGAGCAAGAAATTGTAGGGCACGTTTTAATGGGCGTCTTGCGCGAATTTGGAACGTGTTCAACTGAGGCTGAGATCCCTCGAACGCCAATTGTTAGAATGCCTCGGCTCCACTTCGCTCGGGAATAATTGCCGCATGGAATGAAACTTTGAGTCCTTTTGAAGCACTTTGATAGAACGGCCCAGCAGTCCGGATCCTTGGTTCCAATTAAATTTTTCACTACGATAGTTCGCAGTTCATTAGCCACTATTGAAAGCACTGCTTACATTCATTCACCATTCCTTCCCAGAAACAGTTAAATGTCACGTACTTAAATTTAACACAATTATTTTTCAGATTCGCCGCATTTCTAAATCAAGAACGCGAACGACGAGTGATTCTACCTAAGGATAGTCGTAATGGGAATGGTTGGGTTTACTTCACGCACTGCACAGCTCTCTGTGTCTTCCTGGCGATCGCAATTTGTAGTGCACCCTTACTTTACGACTACACAGTCGTGTATCGTGGAAGTCTGGACGGTGCAATTCTTGCCTGCATCGTCGGCACAGTCCTCCATTTGCTCCTTTGGCTGATACTCTGGATATTCCTAACAATCAAGCAACGCTGGACGTTCAAGCTCAGAGTGACGATTGGCCGAGCCACCGTTCGATCCGCCCGGTCGGTGAAACTCGTTACCGACGTGGATTTGTTGTCAGCCAGAGAGGAGGATGACGGCACGAGCGCACCACTTCTTGTTGTCGGTAACGGTAGGACCTACACCATAGCCGACGCATCACCCAAGAAGGCGATTATGAGTGTTATCCAGAAAGCGGCTATGGAAAGGAAGGCTCGCTCGCAAGGTAAATGTTGCTATACATTTCTTCTTCCTTTATTTATGTACATAATAAGAAAGCCACAATAACTTGACGCACCATTTCTACCAGTAAAGGTGTCAAACATTCTCAGAAAGATGTCTTGAAAGAGTTATAAGACTTAGAATATTTATTTAATCAATTGCAGGAGGCAACGTGGATGCCGTGGATGGGGAAACGGCTGACGGTGACGAACAAATTTACTGGCTGAGACCGAAGTTGCGACCATCACCAACACAATCGCCGAGTGACGCTGGCGGAACAGCGGCATCGGAGAAGGGATGGCTGAACAAGAAACTGAAGCCCAAAGTCACCTTTAAAGACGTGCCTAGTACGTCAGGCTCGCGGTAACTACCCTCCTCCCTCCTCTTTGGTGTTTCGTGTAAATCGTTGTGACTGTCTATTCATTACCTTCGAGTGCTTGCTTATCCTCTTTATCCTACTTTGCATGGTACAAGCTTGTCTCTTACTTCTATCCACGCAGTCATTTCCATTTCTTTCTACCAAATGCATTATCCTGTCGATAGATTTAATGTTCCTAGTCTTAGAGATAGCAAAATAATGAATCTGTTAATATTGAAACTGTATCTAACTGTTTTACACCCAATTTAACTTTAATATACACTCTTTTTAGAACACATTGTAATTTCGGCGTCACCTCATTTTTTCTCATTCCTATTCATTTCACTTTATGGGTACCTTTATTGTTCTGGCTGCCAAGAATGCATGGCCTGTCCCGAGTAGAGCCCCACTAAGTCCACCGCGATGCCAGCCGGGACGCGAAGCATGCTAATCCTGAATAACGCTTTGTTTTCCAGCAATAAGGGAAAAGGCAGACGAGGTGCCACTGACGGAGGTCCTGACGACGACGGGGATTACGCGACGTTACGCGAATTACCGTTGATGACTACCTTGGACCCAGCAGAAGACTCGACTTCCGAGGAGAACAAGGTATTTCCATCCTCACCCCGAAAGATCGTGACGTTCTCTTCGACCCCCTACGTACTGCCGCCTCGCTCGACGTAGATCTCGAAATGACAACGAAAAAGATTACTTTATTTTTTATCTGTGAGCGACTATAAATACTACGCAAAAGTATTCTTTAAACGAAGCAGGAATCGGCTTGGCGTGGATTGCATTATAATTGCTCACTGTGATATACAGAATATACTGTTCAAGCAGTCAATTAATATTCGTCATTGATTTCTGCGAGGGTTCAGACACAGCTTAAGCCTATTCTCATGGCAGTTTGTGCTATAAGGCCGGTGGTATCCTTGGCAGTGACGAAGATTGTAAGAGGGTTGCAAAGGTGACAACTGACAATTAAATAACGTTCCATTGTGTTAACGTGTTAGTATATTAAAATATGCTTGGCCAACCAAATAGCCTTGCCGAATTAAAACAAGTATTAGTCCACGTTTCTAAAAGTGTTCTAAAAGTAATACTCTCTTAGTAAACTTTAGAATTCAGGCGCCCATCTTTGCTCCACATATCAAAAAACATTATCAGAAAAAAAGATATGTCATACTTAAAGTGAATATACTGTGCTTTTCTCTAAAAACTTACATCAAAATCAATTGTGTCGCCTCTGGTTCTTTAACAATTCAATTAAACGGGTACATATCTGGAACGTATTGGAATAGAGATTGTAGAGTAGCTCGAATGAGACACTTTGGACGCAACCCAAAAAGCCGATAGTGTCTTCGTCGTTTCCCTGAACCAATGAAGGAATCAAAAACTCTATTTTGATATACGCTTTTAAAACTTCGAGAGGCAGATTTGCTCGCCTTTGGAATCCTCGTTTTGCTGAGCATTCAGAGATCTACGTTCTGCCTGCAGGCGTATTGATGCGTCATGTTTCTTTTATTGTGTTCTCCGCGATTGTATTGTACGGAGCTTTCCAAACCTCACGCGAAAATGAATTCGCTTTCGATGCATTCTTTTGATTTGTAATCAGGAAGCTAATTTACTATGATATGCCTTGACTGCCAAGCTTCGTCTATTTTATTATCGTCTATTTATTTTAGTCAATGTAATATGTATGAATATAGTATTTTATTTGCGGCACAATGGATATTGACTTTGTAATGTTATTACATCGATGGCTATGTTTGTGTACCTGCATGGCTTTTGTGAAATTGATTCTCTAAAGAGAGCGAAGCTAGGTTGCGTTGACCTGTATATCAGAGTTTGGGAAGCTCTGTGGAAAAATGAAGAGATCTCCTCGTCGGGGTAACTACGCGATAATAAGATCGAAATGAATGAGACTGAATTTCATATTGTCGATGCTTCTGAAAGCGACTTATTTTGTGTGCTTATGGCCATATATACTTCTTTTAGTTAATTTAATACGTATCACTAAGTAACTTAAATACGTAATATACTGTGGGATTCTATTTACTTTTAAGATTACGGTTACATTGGAAATTACGCTCGGACTTGTTGTTGGTGTCTAAACAACGTGACACTTTTTCTAAACTTTCTTGTTTAACTCTTCATAAAATATATACAGTATTAACCGTACTAATATATATATATAACAGTATTCACGCGTACAAAAGTAAATGTTACCGTTAAGTTTAAACATTTAAACTCTTACGAAACCTTCTTTATTTATTTCTAATATTCCATTAAAATAATATAATATTCTAGCAGTATAATCATATTCAGAAAAGACTTCGTTTATTTTATGTTGCTTGTGTTCAACCACTTACAAAATTCCATAAGTGTTTACGACGCTTTTCCACATAGTATTGGAGAAAAAGTGTCATGTCGTTCTGTCGGCACAGTTTCCCACTGATCTCTAACAGACTGTTATTTATTTGACCGATTGAAAACCAATACGTTCGAAGAGAAACCTCGATCGGAGTTCCCACTGTAACCGCGCTCCACGAGATGACGGAGATCGATATACCGAAGCTTTCTCCGGTATACACGCATACATATATATATATAAATATATAAATCTAAAAGAATACATAATTGCGAGTAAAGGTAAAATCTTCGCCAATGAATTGGAGAGTGCGAAGTCCGAGGTTCTTCAGTTGAAATTTACCCGAAAATCGCGCGACTACTCTCCCGCGATTAGCACGTACACGCTTTTAATTCAGATTTAGAGGTTTCTTTTGCTTTGACAGTGGGGAGGATGGCTGACGCCCTGTAGAAGGGTGGAGATTCCTATGTTCAGAAACGTAAGACACACACAAATACTTCTGATTGTTTCTGTGCTTAACACACGAAGTAACAGCCGCGACCTCCCGTTACTAACACTCGTGTACCATACGTGTGTACTCTCCTAGTGTGCACTAACACCATTACTCACATGTTCTAGAGAGTGTGGCGTACATATGCATACACTGTGCGATATACATAGATGAAGTAGGTGAGAGGACAGATATGGCAAGGGTGTGTATATTTTTATTAAGCAGAGATAATTACAATTCGAGGACCGCCGAGTGATCGGTTGAAGGACGCGTATGCCTCTTAATAAGCGGGTGATACTTCAGAGATGAATGCGCAATTGGGGCCGCGACAGGATTCTTTTTAATTATTAACACCCACGTTTTTAAACAGGCCTTCCTACGTTTGCCAGTCGTACTTTTAGTTTTTTCATGTATACTTGCACAATGTTAGCTTTATACTGTTAATATACTTGTTAGTTCGTAACGTTTGTCATATTGTTTGTCGACTCGTTCAAAGCCTCGTACAAATTCATGTTCTCGAAAGTATCTAGCCAATCGTTGCGGTATGATATTTAAGCTTCCATTTGTACCTCTGCTATTAATATTCTGCATCGGGCATTTTCTAATAATACTCTTTGGTCGAATAAAGGGTCAACGAATTTCTAAAAAAAAAATTCTTGCTATTCTTTTACTGTCTCTAGTCTTAATTTAAGTGATCGTTTTTACCTTTTATGTTAAACGGAGCGTAGGGGAAAAGAAGCGATTCTCTTCACTCATCTACGATACAAACGAAGTATTAAGATACACGAATAATGTATAAGTGACCGATGCTCCTAAGTTTAATTGTTTTCATAGACCTCGTTCTCAGAGAAACATATGCATCGTACTTTTAAAAGGTGGAGTAGAATAGTCTTACGTTTAAATGGAAATGTGTTTCATTGCTCTCGAGGATCGATTTCATCTCTGAAATGATTTCCCCTTATTAAGACGTGTGCCCCAGAGTGTAAAGGATATTTACAAAATACCGCTGAAGACGCTTTATCTTAATTATACACAGAAAGATTCACCGTACTTTTGTTACGTATTTTTTCAAACTAACATAAAAGGATAAGGTCTCGGTGAATGCGAACCGGTAACACTGTACATTGTACGATCTGTAACCACAAAATCGACTTTTGCTCAATAAAAAGTTACGAAAAGAAACCAGATTGCTTGGCTCGATATTGTTCTCTTTTAGAGTGCTAGTTCTCAAGTTCTGCTTCGAAATCAATCTCATCTGTCATCAGCACCCGAGACAGTTCGCTCATGTTTGCCATATCATCACTTTAGACCTACTGCAATAGCTTAGTCTTCTTACATCATGATGCCGTGTAGTGAAATTAGTGGCATTGCACGTACATACTGTGTGATACTAATATTAGCACTAAGATCTACTTACACACGTCAATGACGTATGAGAATAGCTTGCTAATTCCCTGCTCGTTCACTGCTTCATAAGTGACACTTTAATAAAACGACAAGGTTAATCCTTTTTCTTCGCCGAAGCACTGATCTTGTACGGAAGTAGTATTGCACGAATACGTGATTGATGTGTGTGACTGGGGCTTCTCATCCAAAGGGTGTAGGTATATGTCTATGCGTGAAATAGGCTGTCACTCCCTTAACTCCTCATTTCATTCAGTCACTTCCGTTTAGCTTTCTTGTTTTGCCATATAAAGGTTTCTGTGAGCATCTCATCAGAATTCCCATTATCGCAGCATCGCTTACACGACTCTCAAGCTAACTCGCTATTCAAACTGAGCCCATTCATCATCGCTAATGTATACTGAGTTACACGTTTGCGGTAATTGTGCCTTCACAGCGGATCACAGCATACTTCTTAGTAGAAAATTACTTTGTTAATGGAAAAGCTGAGCATCTCGATCTGGCAAGTTTAAGGTATCACTTTGGGCCAACTATTCATTGATATGCACTTGCCAATTGATCAACATTACTAATCGCATTAAAATAAGTATCTCACATTGAATTAGTTGACACGCCAGATGTAGTTTTTGAGGATTCTGCTTCAATTCACAGGAATTCAAATTGTAGTACTATACGTCTATCATGACACAGAACTCTAAACATTGTACACAAGAAATTGTCGTACTTTCATTCATTCCATTCATTCATTTAATAAAGAATGTCTTCGCAACATAGTAGAAACTAATAGTTCGGTGACAGCTAGACAGGCTGACTATTGCGAAAATAAGGGAGCGGAGCCGGACGGAGGAAGGAACGACCTGGATAATGGGAATTCGGTGAACCGCAAATGCCAAAACTCTCTACCCGATATATGTACTCACCTCGAAAAGCATGCGCATAAGAAACAGGCTAATTAACAGCAACACCGATTTCCAACAGCTCCTCGAGTGCGTAAACGACGACCAAGTGACGTACTATGCGAGTGCGAATCGCGACCTGCAACCCTCGGAGGGTGACCCTTCGCCCCTCCTCACCCCCGACCCCCTCCCTGACCCCGGCTCGGAGCCGCTTCCACTGCCACCCCCGACTCCAACTTCTGCACCAAGCACTGAAGTCGTATCAGCGCCACTAACTACTAACACGCAGGTACTAACAATTAGCCTCTCCTCTCTAATCTCTCTTTTCCTTTAAGGACTAGCCACTCAATTTCCCGTAACGTTTTTCAAAACTGTTAGATGTAAAGTTAACTAAGCATTGCGCGACTATTCTTCTCTACGATAGCAAGCCGTCAATTTTAGCTTTGTGATTAAGTGATTTCCTAAGTTATAATAGTAACCAGATAGTAAAGTAACGACTAAGAATCGTAGTATAGGTCATCCGTCGCTGACTAATATGTGATTAATTAACAGATCATTTGTCACGTCTCGTGTTATCCTATGTGAACGCCTTTGAGGAATGTTAAAGATCAGCTATCTTGATTTAGGTGCTTCAAGTCAATGGATTGATGAATGTTTGTAAACGGTCTTTCAGGTGAGCGGGCAGACACCACGTTGTTTGAGACGCGCTGACTCCGGCATGCCACACGACGAGCTGACACCGAGGTCCGATTCTTCCAATTCGCCGCCGCTCGATGTCGGAGGTATCGGCTCGGTTGCTGGGCACAGCAATACCAGCAGCAACAGCGAAACTTCCTCGAGCGGGGTGCACAGCAACACGAGCAATGCGAGCAATATCAGCCATACTAGCTCGCAGAGGCGCGCTACGAGCGTCGATGACTTAACAGGAGAAACCCGAGAAGAGCCGCGCGAACAATGGCGAAGTTGCTCGTTACAACGCGGTACACAGCCACCGTCAGCCAACATGACGTTTTCACCACCGAGTAGTCGGCCAGGCACGAGCCAGTCCTTCTCCTCGCCGCAATACGCCAATCACCTGCCACTGTTTACAAGTGCAAACGGACCCGATGTGCCAGCTGGATGCCCAGCGGTGATCCTCGAGAATCCCACGGAGGCGACGGTGGTAATACGTCGCAAGCTGTCGAGAACAAAGCTCACGGAGCCTTTAAACCCCAATGAAGAACCTTTCGGTCGCTCGACGAACATGCGAATGACCTCCTTCACGGAGAGCAGCGATGTACGCGTCCACGCATCCTCCGCGACACTGCCGCATTATCCGACTCAACCAGCGGTTACATATCCTCACTGTTCTACGATGCCGCTGCCCCATGCTTCCCACAGTATGGCTGGCAATAACATGGCTGGTTCTACTGGCAGTTGTGGCTCGGTGCCCCGGCATACCTTCGTCCCACCGCAGATCCACACGACGATGCCGTCACACACCACGCTTCCATCTCATCACAATGGCGTTAGGTTGTTGCACAACGCTCCCAATAATCATAATCCATTCGTGAAGAGATTCCCTCAGGTTCAATTGCACACGCAAACCTGGGCGCTCCCGGGACATCACACTTTCCCACAAGTACCGCAGAGCACTAGCAAACTGTCAGTAACCGCGCAGATCAGGCAGAGCGATCGCGACTCGGCTAACTTCTCGATGGCGAGCAGCGGCGATTCTGATACCTGCCTTCCTCACTAAAAGGTATCATCCTCTCGCAACAGTAGGATTATGAATCGAGCGATGCGTTAAGCAGTCTTCGATCGCGGCGTAAATCAATTAAACCTATCGTTACATACTGCAGGATCGAGTATTGCGTCGATCAATCGTGTTGTAGCAAACCAAAGGTTCAGCCGTTATTACTACTTCCTCGCGAATTTCGAGGAAAGGTTGTCTGCGTCGATTGAAAGGGCGTCTTATATTTTTTATTATGATAGTATTCTCCCATAGTTGGATGTCTCGACCAAGGCTCTGTCATATCCACTTTTTCTATTGAACGTGCATACATTCTCGGGAAGCAACCTACATATCACATCTTGGATATCTATTTGGCAATAACTATTTTTTCGAATATGTACCACTTTCAAGATCCTACCCTTTCTGTATCCCCATTTCTTATTGATTATGTGTACTTGAAAAAATCTTGAAAATCTTGATACCACTAAAGATTATGATAAAAAGCATTGGGTAAGTAGGAGTATACCGATGATAGAGAATAAGATTCACCAGTCTTGGTGTAAGGTTCGAAGCATGAATTGCAAACATATCTCATGCGTTGTGAATGATCACTCTTAATAATTACCACTCCATATCCTTGCAAATCGGATGCCTCACGAAGATTCCAGAATGCAAAGTGCATTCTTAAAGTATTCCTCGAGGAAAAGAGACACCGCGTAATTCAATTAACGCGGACAACCTTAAGACACCTTGAAGATAGAACTCGGTAGTAGGTATTTAAGAGATATACTTCCTTTCTGCTATTTCCACGTTAAGAGAAATAGAAATTCCAAGGCAGTGTGTATGCGTGCTAGGATCTACTTCTAGCTTCTAGCGTCTAGAATGGTGAGATTAGAAGAGAATGCAAGAAGGTAAGGGAAGAGTAAACCGAAATGCAATTATTTCAGCGCTACAATTATTGAACGAGAACTAATGGTATCGCTCGAAATAAATGTTATATTTAAAAACGATAGAAGTATAACGACATATGAAAATCGTACTAGCGATATTAAGGATATTACCTTTGCCTTTGTAAATTTTGTTAAAAGAATGTATATTGCTAATGGAAGCCATTTCTTTACCTCGTAATTATTGTACGATTTAGTATTTTAATAGCTTCGGTTGAACGAGGGGGCGGAACCGTATTTAGTCTCTGTGAGATCGAAGAAAGGTCACGATGCACATGCGCGCAGGACTTTTTCCACCGTATCGTTTTCTGGTTCTCGTATTCAAAAATTACGAGAGAATTGTAAGTTATTGGATGGCTGATATCAGTGTCCACGAAGCTTATTGATACCCGACAAATTCTATACATATATATATATATATATGTTTAGGGATCGACGTTTTTGTAGGAGTAAACATTGCAGTTGTACGAACAAGGATCTCGAAAGGATCGATTAATCGATCGAAATGCAAAGTCTGAGATCAAGCGCACAATGAAGTGTAATCTTGCGAATTGTCTTCGACACATCGTATTTTTTGCAATACAAGCGGTGTGATTTAATTAAAGAACATCGTGTTTAGCGATGTAAATGCGACAGATGTAACTCGGAGGATTACGTAATCTTATAGGTATCGAGTAATCCTCGAAAGAGAAGCGAGGTTTAATGAACCCGTTAAGAGTTATGAAAAGATATAACTCCTGTTAATTAAAAACTTGATAATTGTACCTACCGTTCGATGGAGCATTAGATTTCCGCCAGGCTGTAAATACTTCTTACTTCTGGTCCAAAATTCTAAATTATGTTTTGTAATCGGAGGTATCTAACTTTATTTTCTAACGTGTATTTACTTCTTACGGCGTTCAAATAACTGAGATGGCTCATCGCATTCAATGGGATTGAACGCGCGATCGATTGAGGTCAAATTCAATTAAATAAATTCGAACACCAAGCCAAGCATATCATTGGAATTGCATCAATTTTTTATTTCATCTTTTTCACCCGTGATTCTACTTTCGTGTTTAGTTTGAGAAAGTCAACGAGAAGACTGGTACTTTTTATTTCCACTCAAACCACCGTGTTAGTTGTTTAATGAACAATATTTTACAGTTTCAGGAATATTTCTCATGTGCCATTACACGCAGAAAACTTATACTGTCCGGCATAATTATGATCGATGTTCTTGAAACGACAAACTTTGTATGAGTAACTTCAATTGTTACCATGCAGAAAAAGAAATAATGTTTTACGTAAATAAATTAAAATAAATGAAGTTTTTATGATTTCTTTACTGTTCTGTTCCTTTGTTTTTGATGATCTTTTTTGCAGGTTTGCGTTATTTGTTCGCGTCAATGTTTGGGAATGCAAACGTTGAACGGTACGTGCAAATTACCACGCAAGCCTAAGTGAACGACTACTGCCATTAAAATTAAATCTAAGATTCCACGTTGTATTCACCGACTGCGAACGACAGCCATGTTATGTAGTCCTTTCCTATGCGAGCAAGATAATCTCTTATCCGCGCTCGCCTCTTGCTGCTGCATCTCGCAGCATCTCTCGTAGCTGAATTTCTATCGCGATTACATATTTCTTCTTGAACATGACTGCGCTGGTAGAGTTGATCTCATGTGGATAAGCACGCCGACAAAGCAATCCAAAGAGTGAGACACACTTCTAATAAGTATTACGAAACTGAAGAACTGAAACTAAGTGCAAACGTGTTGTAATACCCAATGGTAGTTCTTTCATACCAATCGGGCCACTTAGTCCGTTTTTACATCTCCACAAGTAAATCTAATCTTGCACATCCCACGAGCACATGTGTATTTAATAGTCGAAACGAGATCAGATTGAACGACTTATTTTATTAAACAACTTTCGTAAGTAGAAACGTACGAAACAAGCGCTATTTATGACACGTTTTATACCAGTTGGAAACAGTATAGACATGCACAATTATTGTATTAACTTGTTAGATCAATTCTTATTTATTAGTCGTTTTATAAGTCTTGCAACTTTTCGATGTACCTGCTAAGCTTTTCCTCTAATTTATAATAATTACATTTTTATATTACATTCCTAGCTGAAGATTAAATAACTTAAGGCTGCACTTTTCTTAGAGGTGTTACAGGATAAAAGTAATAGATAACTACTATGCTCGTATTAAATCTAAATGCCAAACTTGCACGGGGTTAACTCGAAATCAAAATTGTCACAGGAGAGCATGAATGATGTACCGATAAGACTAAGTAAAATGAAAGGATAGAATTTTTACAAATAGCAAGACATTCACGATTTTCTGTAATCTAAATGTTATAGCCAGATAGTCGATATCGCTGACAATAACCAGTATAAAGTCTTTGATAATACGACCAATTTTCAAGAACCCTCTAGTACTATTGAAATAGACCACCTTTTGATAGACTCTTCAAATTCGTAGGGTCGTGTAGTTAGCCCTAAAGCATAGAAACTACCTGAATAGTATAAATTCTACAGCGAGCCCACCGAACAGATTCTCGTCGAGACACTTTTCCAAAAAGTCGAGCACGCGAAGAATAAAAACATTTTTACGTACCGTTTTTTCGCCCCCGGAAAAAAGCTATTGTGGATGAACAATAAAGTTTATACAGTATTTTTATATTTTTTCAACGAGCGGCTTAAATATCGCAAAGCTTCTTAATCTGATCTCGTTTGCGATCACAGTGAGACGGAGAGGAGACTGTATACTTAAGAGACTCGAAGTCTGCGTTTTTGTAATTGCGGCAATACCGTTGTGGAAATGCTGGAGTAATAATTGACCAATTTTTGGGCAACGAACGGCAAGTCGAATTGGACGTCTTTTTGCATAAATCATGACAAACTGTTCCACGCCGATCGTACATATCATTCTTCGCGAGTGGACCATGTACACTACCATTTATAATGCAGAGCGTTTCTTGTGTAGAACAGGACAAGTGTCAAATCGTATTAAAAAGCATTGTAACAATTACTATCTCATGCGTTGCCCATTTCTGCGCTGGGTATTTATTGTAATCGAACGCATCACTCTTCAAACATTCGAATTTCTCTTCACACGCGGACCAAAGACTCCTAAGCTGACTGTATTCATTAAGTGGTGAACGAAATCATACAAAATCGAAACTGGAACTGAACGTAAATCTAGACTCATTGTCAGTTGTTTCACAGCTTCCATAGATCTTTCCATGTAGATCGTACATGGTGTGTTTTAGAATGAAACAAACTTCTTCTACTTGCTTCCCACGTCTCCTGAGAGCACTCTTTTCTTTCCAGGCATACGTACGAAATGTCAAATGTGTGCATGAACGTGTGCGATTAGAGTTGTAAACGTAGTCACAAATAGCTAAAGTACAATATATTTTGCATAAATTTGTAAACGAATGTAGCGAAACAAATTTCTTTCTTAGAATGACATAGCGTTTATCGTTTATTTGCAAAGAGTGAGTAGTATTCTTCATACAAATCAGTATGATGATGCGTAGATTCGTAGAGAAGATAATACAAAAGTGTTCGATGTCCAGTGTCTGTGCGAAAGAATTCTCGAACAGTCCTTACTGTCTTATTACAATCGCTCATTCAGTCGATTAAGATTTTTAGACGTTTCTTAGTTTTTTTATAATTGCAATCTCTTAAGATTTAATTACCACAAATAGTAGGTGAATATTGTAATTTTACTAAAATATTTTAATAATTTAATTTCAAGCGACAACTGAAATGTACCTTGTTAAAGTTGGTTAAGTATAGATAATCATTTGGTAAGGGACTGTATAGAGCCGCAATTTTTATATCCTGAGAATTACACGTCTTGAATGTAGCAGGGCTAGTCATAAATTAGTATTACAGGCTACCAGAAATATAAGCTAGCCCAGATTTTTCCACGCAACTTTGATATTAGCCAAAACAGATTAGACAAAAAGTGAGTGATTAACCGATGGAGAATTGCCTTTCACAGAAGTATTTTTTTACCGTTTAGCATCTCCTACCGACCGCAGTTCGTTTCTTTTAGATCCAGCTAGAGCCTTTTGTAGAGCCCAATGATGATGAATAATGATAGAAAATATAGACGGCTGATACTAGAGCGATGGGAGCATAGAAACAGTAACTCTAAGATCCACTTCGTCTACGGTATGGTGTCCTATTTATTGATATTATGTAACTACCTTACATAGTAATTACAAATCGATTCCAGAACCATATGACACATATACACGAAGTTGAGGCCACTGTATGCAAAAAAGAACCATCAATTTTTCGAAACAGACCCGTAATTAACTAAACAAGCAATAGCCACTTTATCGGAAACTTCTACCATTTATCACGTGAAGAATGAACATTGTAATCGAATGTCTTAGTTGAAGGGAATATTACACTACGCAGCAATAATGAATACGAGCGACAAGTATGTAAAATATTCTGTAATGAATGCTAAAGCTACGAGAATGGTACATGCATAGCCAACGTAAAACCTTGCTTCCCCGCAAGTTATATGAAAATTGAGGCCGGTAATAGAAACAGCAAAGTGCAAATGATCTGAAACGAACACAGATGTGCCATTATCTTAGTGGTCGAAGAAGCAAAGGCATCGAGAAGAGTTCTCTGCCACAAGTCGAGTTCTCAAGACATGTGTGTAGCCGCGAGAGAAAGGGAAAGAGTGTCTGTATTACAACACAGTTAGCAGTCTATAAGAAAGTTGTAAATAATGAAAGATTGATGAAGGCCGGAAACATAGGCGGACGGCAGAAATTGAAAATGAATGATTACAAAGAAAGCATATAACGATAAAGGAGAACGGCAATCGTAAACTGGTAAATCGAGAGCGATGGAAATGTACGAATAATTGTATAAAGACTGATTAGACTAGCGTTCGTATTTATCCAAGTATACAGTTAAATGTTATCGCTTGGCGCATTCTTTAATAATTGTGATGCTCGACGCCAGAGAATTTGCCTTGTAGGCCTGCCCCTCTCTTTCCATGGCAGAGAGCTGCACAGAAGAAACCAACTGTACGAATATTTATTGTGACCCCCTGGTTAGAGATCATATGCGAGATGCAAAAAAAGGTTTATATTAAGAGTAATAATCAGTGCATTACAATATTCTACTCAAGGCACATTAGGAGCAGATGGTTTTCGAGAAAAGGATATTAAAACAGTCCGGACAGGCCTTACACATTTGGTTTCTTTTGGTACCAGTGTTTACGTTGCTGATGCGTAGACTATTCAACATCCGCAACACGCTCGATCGCGTGCGAAATGCGCTAGCTGGCGTATACGAATGTAAGACAAGCAATGATATGCGCAGTTTATATACAGTGGCATCATTATCATCACGACAAACCAATATTATTCAGTGCATCGTATTAAGCTGATAAACTAGGTGTAAACTTTGTATATTCATTTAACGATAAAATAAAACTGAGTTATTCGAAATCTGCTTGAAATTATTTCAAACCGCTATCCCAGTAAATGAGAATGCCAATTACTGTAGCAGTGTATTAGGTTCTATTGGGGATTGGGTGTTAGGGAAAAGACAAAATTATGCATACAATTTTATTAAAGACCTGACAAAGATTTGCTGACAATTTCAAAGTGTTTAAATACTCTCCATAAGTGCCTTCACTCTTTTCAGCTCTGAAAGTAAGAAACGAATGATTAAATTCGAAATAAAATTAACGATTTTCTAACTGATGAGTTCATATATTATATTACCTGTCAACAAGACTTGTACATCATCTTTCGATATATTAATAATCGAGTCCTCTTCAACTCCATCTAGTTTCTTTAATTTGAGGGAGACCGTCGAAATTGGAGATGAATTATCATAGGGTAATACTTCGATTGCCGCCAGTCGGCTAACTGTGGTACAAACATTGCAGTGTTAAGACTCCACGCAATATGTACCATAATACAAATGAGTTAGGTGTTGGTATGGCGGAGAATTTACCTCGCAATGATTGGGAAGACAGAGCAGTAACAATCTGAGGAAAGTAATCAGTGTGTAACTTGGCAACAGTAGCGCTGTGTCCTCTAGGAAGCCCCAATTGTTGCAGTTCACTGCTGAGGTCAGCAGCTGAGACACCGTAACGAGCCGAGGACATCAAGATTAGCTCCATTGCTGCGACCATCGCTTTTCCATCGCTCACCTCTTTAAGTGATAAAATGCAGTACAATAGTCAATGACGTACAACTATAGTTAAAAAATTATTTAAATTATGTTTTGCACATACCGAGCTTTGCATCTTGTGTAATCTTCATCACCTTCTCCTCCTGAAAATAAAAATGGATGAATTAGCTATTTCTTGTATTTCTATATCCTCCCAATTTGATTTGACTTACATCGAGTTCTCCTTCAGTAAGGTATTTCGCGACGGCCTGGCCAAGTATTTTGATTTTCATTGAAGTCTAAAGAAATAGATAGAATAAAAAACAAGTAATAGTGATCAAATTTTTAAATGAAATAAGTGGATACTATGTACCATGCGAGACAAGGTATTAATCTCCGCCAGCAACCAATCGGGGCAATCGCCATCTCCCAAAAATCGGAATTTCTATAAAGACGAACCAAGCAAGATTTTAAAATGAAACTTCAAATAATTTCCAATACACTGTATAAAATAAAAATCTTACCATTTTCTTAGTTGTTTAAATAGCAAATGCCATAAATCGATCGGGGCTGCAGCAAAAAATGTCATAAAAATTAGGATTTCAAGAAACCCATTTCCTAATTTATATATTTCATATCTTCACCATTATCATCGTTCACCTCATCGCCCACGCATAATTGCTTTTAATGACACAAATTGGTATAGTATACAATTTCTTCCGGCCAAACCTTTGTTATGGCCTAATCAGCAATAAGTCTTAATCTTAATAATAAGTCTTTCATCGATACGATCTAATTCATTCTTGCGACCCAAGAAAATTGAATTACGCATCCGTAAAAATGTGTGAAAATGGTGTTTGATAGAATCGAGAAGCGAATCCTTCTTTTCCGAGTATTTCCTTGCGGAGCCTTATTTCCCATATGACGAGTAGCATGGGGAAAAAGGCGGTGGCTGGACGTCGTAATGTTTACACTGGAAGGCCAGTTAGATTGACGTGGGCTAGACTCTTGGAGACGCGAATTCCCCATGCAATCCGCCTAATCTTCGAACCGCAACCGACTAGCTTGGTGGGAGAGGTCCTCTAAACCCCATAAATACCGAAGGATCGGTTTTGCCGAGGCATTCTTCATAAGGAACTCGCCTGCGCTGGTACCAACTTCGGGATAACGGCAGCGAGAATTGCAACAGGTATGCTCCAACTTTTCTTTTTAATATTTCTTCCATATATTATTGAATCGTTTAATGAACTTGTATATTGTTTAACTGATATACGACTAGATTTTATATCCATCTAATCAAACTTTAAATTGAGCAGATAGTGAAATGATAAAGAGAAATTTTTGCATATTATAGAAATGAAGAGGTTGCTGCTCGCGACAGTTCTGTTGTCCACAGCAATGTCAGATAATATCTTGGTAAGAGTAACATAGGTAAATTCACGTATAAGTAAAATATATACATTCATCCATCTTTAATACACAAATGAGTTTGCGATCTACGAAAGATGCAACGATTCAACAATCAACTGTTCATCTTGCACATTTCCAGCAGTTGTTATATTTAAAATTTTAGCAAAGCAATAAAAGACTGTGTCGGTCACCCACGACCAATGACAGTCAACGTGTTAATGTTTCCTTCGAGCTTAAGGGTCGCAGACTTCCGGTAAAGTTTCTTTCGCAACTTCACTCATTTCACCCACTTCCGACAAATCATTGAGACCACTCTCGAGACTCGTTAGTGTGCTTATGGGAATTGGTTGTACGATGCATACTCAGAGTCACAACACTTTCCCGTTGCCTTGCTCGCAGGCGAAAGAGAACCAACGAGTTCATGAACGACAACTCTGGCCGAGGAGGGAGACTTGGCTCCCACAGGATAACTCCCCACCTGGCATCGATGATCTTCCGACCTACGCCACCAGAGTGACTCCACTCTTGGAAACAGGAGTTCTTGGGAACCCTGCGAAATTAACGCCCCTTTCGTTTGTCAGGTACAACAATTGACAACAAAAACATTCGTACTGTTCAAATACTTTGTTGCAAAATTACCAATTTGTTCTAGTAATTTGCTCGATCGATTATCATTTAAAAATGAAGTAAAACTCCATTTAAAAACTTTTGCAAGAACCGGATATTTAATATATCAAATTTAGAGAGTGAACAACAATCGCGCAATTATTTAGATCCACGGCCAGAAGTACGCAGTTCGATTCACCAAGATCAGACTGCAAAGAAGACATTGATCCAACACTACTAGTCACCCTGGACATCCGGAGACTGTTAAATAAAGATGACCATCATACTTCCGGATGCAACTCGGAGAAATGCCGTCGTCGCATGGAAAGATGGAAGATCCAAAGTCCACTTTACGTGGAAGAGCCACGCTGGATCGAAATACAGTCAGATTATTCGGACAGGATCAATGGCCATGCCGCTTTCATGCCGGAAGATCCTTTCTTGTTAACCCGTGGGAAAAAAATGATGCCACTACAAAACACTATTGGCGGACCCGAGAAGGAAATATTGGATTACGATGATTTTGATGATGTCGACTATCAAGGATTGGACAGTCAGGAATTGTTCAGAAACAGAAGAAAGTTTCTCGAGAAACGAATGAATAGAATCCTTGAGAAGAAAGAGGATTACGGACGAACAATCGAGAGGAGGAAAGACACGAATTATTCCGGCAATTTTGAACAGATGCAAACGTACAAGGATCCGTTCTTTTTAACTCGTGGAAAGAAATTGAACGTGCCTGACAGAAGGTATCAAAGATGGCTCGGTTTGGATGATCGGATGAAAGAGTTCTTTGCGAATAGAATGTCTGTGGCGAAGAAATTTGTGCGAGATAAACGATCTTTGGATTTTAACAAGCAGGATCACGCAAATGAAATGAAAGATACAAATCAAGGAACAGACGAAGTTAAACATAAAATAAATAAAGGAATTGATAAAAAAGGACATTCTACAAAAGATCCTTTGAACACTAAAAAATTACTAAGTGGCAAGGATAAGACTGATGATTATATGCACTCTCAAGCCCGCCAAGTTCAAACGGCAAATGCACAAAAATTCGACGAAGCTCCCGGAAGTTTTTCCGACGAGGACGACACATTTTTCAACTCCCGCGGAAAACGCAGTAGCTACGAATCTGGATCACGCGAGGATGTGGCAGCCGATAAGGATGACTTTACCGACGAAAGGCTCAGCTACAAGCAGTGGCTCAAGGACCTTCGAGGATCCGTCGATGAAGCGAGTTACGTCGATCGTCGCGACAAACACGCCGATCTCAGAGACATGCTCGAACAACCTTTTTTTATTTCCCGCGGTAAGAAAAGTATGAATTTTAATGATGAAATCCCTTTAAATGAAGAACGAAGAATGGACGACGATTATAACCACCTCGCATTGAAAATGATTTTAAAGAATATGTTGGAGGAGATAAAATGCGGTTCAGGGATGTGCGGAGATGATTTTGGAAAGACTGTTAAGAAAAAAGCAGTAAGAGGACGTCGCGGCTCTCTGGATGAATTATTGGCGAGCTACGATCCATTCTTTGTTGCGCGGGGCAAAAGGTCATCGATCAACAATTTTCTAAAAGCATCGAGGAAAGCTAACTTTAGTCCACATTCTTCATCCAATTAAAAATCGAAATAGCAATGTAAATCCCAATAGATTTACACAAAATTAATCATATTCATTTAAAATTGAAATTATATGTTGAAATGTAATAATTATTGTTAAGAGATACTGCGGAATATAATGATAATATATTGATTTTTCTCCAATAAAAATTATTGTACATATCAGGAAAATAAGCGTAATACGTCTGTCATTATAATTATCGAACATTGGAAGGAAATGTCTGAAATTCTTCGTGTCGTTGCTTGAACACTTCTGGATGAAATAAATACAAATGTTTCCTCTTCCACGAGTCTGTTTTTCCATAACTTCGGCCGAAAATAATGCGATCACTCTCATCTCTGACATTTGCTCTTTCGACATTCAACCAGCAAATGGTGGCGCGTGATGAAGATTCAAGCGTTACGATGTAACGCAAATGTTAAGCGAGCGGGAAACAGTGGCACGTAAAACCATTGCCAAAAATAGAGGGCGCGCGCCCCGAAGTTAAGTACTCCTTTCGAATTAGCAGTCACGGCAGACTGAGCAGGAACGCCCGATTAATTCCACTCGATAATTCTTGTATATTCTGCCTCGTGCTTCTTCAGGATGTTTAGCATTCTTCGCCGATTTCACTGGACCCGCGTGTCCTTCTGTCATCTACGAGATATTGTTCGACGTTCTGGGAAACGTAAGAACGCTCTGGTTTCCGTTGTTAAAATGAAGTATGAGGTGCTTGCCGTTTTCACTTATTACTCTTATAAAATTATGAATACCACAATCACCATAAAAGTGCATGACAAAGAGTAGATTGTTGAATATCAAACAATCAATTAAATAAATTGTTAGAAAGTTAAGTACATGATATACTTGCTGATATTTACAAAGAATGAATGATAAAGAAATAAAGCGGCTCCATGTTTTTACTGGCTCAATTTAATCCGCCCTTCCGAATAATTTGAAACTATTTCCAGTGGCGCGTGTTGGAAGATCATTATCGGATGTTAAAGAGAGTGGCTATATTTCTCATTGAATTCCGCGTAAAACATTACACCTAACGACGAAAATGTATGGCGCGAAGGGCTAGTAATGTTTCAAGCGGCGGAGTGACACATTTTTAACCTCTGCTCTCACACATGCTACCCTCTTCCGCGTCTTCATAAGCAATCCCTTTCCATATTCACCATACAATGGCTGCGGCAAATTTTTGTAGCGCAGCAATATTTAAACCGTCGTCCTAACCTTGCCTGCCTTTCGAGGAACTTGTTTCCACCTGCCAAGCTAATCTTAGTTTAAAATATTAATTTTGTTCTTTTATGTAATTAGTAGGAATTACTAAAAACCATCATTAAACCATTGTCTGCTTTTTATTCGGATATTTTTCCTCCTTCCATGAAAATCATAATGAGGAAAATACGAATTTCACTGAAGGCTGCACCAGCGAAAAACAATTAGTTTGTCATATTTGCTGAGTGCAATGGCTCCCGCGCAAAGGATCGTTTGAAAGTCTAATCGGCCGGATACTTTCAGAGGCTTTAAGGATACAGGCCGACTCACGCGAGCAGAACGCGATGAAGGTGTCTAGAAATTCAATGGGCGAAAAGGAAACAATGTAAATATTCAACAATGTATTCATTGTTTTATGAAACCATTTTGTGATGGTCCTAACACGAAAATTTCTATGTGCGTAGGTCAGTAATCGAGAAACATAATGAAAAAAGACGGATCGCTGGTGTAGCAAAGAAGAAACGAGCTTTAAATAGAAAATCGAGAAGGCTACGACAAGGCGGAACGCGTTCACCCTCGCAGGATCTCATAGTTCGGCGTCGCTTGATAATGAAATTGCGGCCGATTGCGAGTAGCCCTCTTTTTTGAAGTGTGCAAGGGCGTCGTGAGTTGTGCATGCTTCCCACCAAGATTTATCGAGATTCATTTATTATATCTGGCGAGCCCAGCAGCCGGCGGCGGCGCCCTCAAGTTTTGCTTCTCGAAATATGACGAGCCGCCACCCCGTGGGCCGAAAACACAATTATCTTAACATAAATAGGGATCGATTAAAAAGACTGACGTCTTGTTTCGTGGAGTAGGTGGTTTAGCAGAGGCTCGTTTCTGTATCCTTAACTTTCGGGAATCCCCTGCGCAGGCTATTCACCCCTTCGCTTTACTTGCGTCGAGTAAAAAAAAGAAATCACCGTAAATCAATTGAAAAACAATGGAGATTTATGCATTACAATCACAAGGAAATATAAAAATTTACATATTTCTACTGTATCAACATCGGCAAATGATTCGTTATATTCGCGTTCAAAATAATAGAATTTTTCCGAGACGGATCCAATATAGTTTAGCTTTTAACACTATCAACTGTTATCCCCTTTGATAGAGATACTCTTTATGCGGATGCATGCAACAGGTACCCAGCCGAGTATCCCAGAGATTTGGCAAGCGACTGTCCAAACGCTTGTAGAAAACAGTGTACATTTAAACTACTGTCATGGACAATAAAATTCTTTACTGTATATAAAATGTTACTTTACTCTTTTTCTCACTTTAACTTGCATATTTATTCCTATGAATATCTGCATATATTTCAGTAGAAAATGAGGTATAAAGAAGTGTATCAGATCTCATCTTGCACGGGCAAGTCAACAACTTAAATGCAGGAGAAAGCAGTGGATCGGGAGTAACGTCAGTTGGAGGATGGTATATGGAGCGACTGGAAGAAGGAGAGCAGATGTAACTGTCAGGGGGCGAATGAGCGAGCGATCAAGTGGCGAAGAAGAGTGCGGGCAGAGGAAGGTGTAAATCGGTGCGTGGAGGTGCTGGAGGATGAAAAAGATGGAGTGACGATGAACCAACAGGGAGAGAGAGAGAGAGATAAAGGGAGCGCAGGAGTTGATAGTCCCAACCAATCGGAGAACGGAGAGCGAAGCCACGTGGCGCGTATAAGAAGAGCGGCGCGCTTCGCGTGTGGCCACTGCACCCCATAGATCCTCCGAGTTCGTACAGGTGACGGCGATCTCAACAGAATCAGCTGAAGCGGTGAAAGGAGAGCACTTCATTGACAGGAGCATCTTTGAGGTAAGACCAATAGATTTTTATTTCTCTCATTGCATCTGATTCATTCACTTTCCCATTTTTACTGTAAATACCTGTGGTGGATTTTAAGTGACAAGGAACAGCTAACAACGCGATAGATTTGACAATAATTATTGAAATTTTGTGGTAATATGTGACTTGTATGGCAGGAATTTTTCGGTGGTGTTTGGAAATAATTTAAGGTGGTAATATATTGAGAATAGTTCAATGTATTAGTGTTATTTTATTTGTAAATCGAACTTTGCGCAAGTCTTGAGATTTTCATTTCAGAATGGAAATTATCATTCATCCATTTTTAACCGTTCGCGCATTGATTTGATTCTGAAACTACGCTGTGCGGCCTCAGAATGAAATGTAAACGGGACTCGCACCAATTCTAGAAGTAAATCCATATTATAAACGGAACTCTCGTAGAGTTCTGAATGCGGGAAAGATGCGGCTTTCCGTACTTGTCTAAAAAAGTGTATGTGCGCGATTACACAAAGTACAGTCAATACTGGGAGAGGAAAAGCCTGAAAAATGGAAGAATCAAGGAATAACATTGAGGAAAGGCTCAAAGACCATTAATTTGCTTTCAAGTATTCACGAGTCTTCTGAAAAGTGACTTTTGTGTTAGTGCCTTCATTTCATATTGAAGTATTCCTTATATATAATTCTTTATTAAACTTTTATTATTACTTCCTGAAGGTGGAGCTACATTTTTATGCCACTAATATTTTCATAAAATGTTGAAAAAATATCGAGATTACTCTTTCATATTTAATGATCAGTGGGTGGCGGGAACAACCATTCTGATATTACCAACGAAATAAGAAAGCAACTATCAAACGCGAAAAAAAATACTGCCGCGAAATATGGATCGGAAGACAAAGTCTGTTTGCGAGAAAAAATATGCATCGGCGTGACAGCGTTTGAAAGCGCGCACTAACGAAATTCGAACACTTACTGACGAAAGTGCACTACGCACCTTCACCTCTCTTATACGTGAAAAGTTTTAGGACATGTTCGTTAGAATTGTACGGTTAACCATACAATTGTTTTAAATTTATAACTCAGCCAACTTGAATTCAAGATAGAAAACATAAACTTAAACAACTGTTATTTAGAAGATTATTTCGATGTTCCTTCATCGCATAAATCATTACTATAAATGACTGTTTTTCCGCAAATGTAAACTCCCAATGGCAACCGAGATTTTTTTACGATC
The DNA here is from genome assembly GCA_910591665.1 of Ectemnius continuus. Lineage (NCBI taxonomy): Eukaryota > Metazoa > Arthropoda > Insecta > Hymenoptera > Crabronidae > Ectemnius > Ectemnius continuus. The sequence goes on from OU342867.1 coordinate 5,471,867, forward strand.
TTTGCTCATCTTTTAGACGCGAGCAATTTAACTTACAGTCTTGCTTCTGACTTGTATAAATCGGAACTTTTAGAAGATAGTTAATCCATCCAAGTTTGCAAACGTCTTGTGAATGTTTTTGCTTTCCTTACTTTGAACCACTGCTATTTGTTCTCACTAACGCTCATCGATTATGCCGTGTGATACATGCACAAAACATAACAATACATCTTGTATACTTGAAAAGCTTAGTACTTCACTGTATGTCACGACTTTTGAAGTAGGGTGACTGATAGAAATGGTAGGTCTGACAAGCAGTTACCTCCCAGCGGGTCGAATGTACCGAAATCGATATACATTTGATCGAAAAAGATACGAAGTCGATGTTCCCGTTGAAAGGAAAGTTTGACTGTAGAATTCTGATACTCAGTGATACAAGTTACAAGTTTATCAGTATACTTCACTGATAACAAATATTACTAAACTTATAGTAAATTCACCTTCTTTTAAAATGCTAAAATCAGAATGTGCGTTCTGCCTATGCAGAATCAGAGTAGCAAAAAAGAACTTACGAAAGAAAGGCTACCAATGAAAGTACTACATATTAAACTTAGCATTTTTAAGAGAGGGGATGGGGCGAGCCAGAAGTGACTCGGACAATTGCCGCGATGCAGAACAATTTGCTAAATGTGCGCCCCCATTAAAGCCGCATTAAGCGTGCCCTGGAGAAATTGGCGTTTCTCTACAGACAGATATTCCGTGGGCGACCCCATTTCTATTCCATACTATTTATCCCGTCAAACAAATGGAATACTCATCCTCGCTCTTTCATACCTAGCATGCGAAACTGAATGTTACACCTTTCGAATCATCTATTACGTTATTAAAAGTGCAGTTTCTCGCCAAAGTCTCTGATTAACTCCGGAAATTACGGTAGTGATTTTTGTCTTAAAGTATTGGTAGGTTTCTCGTGGTAAATGATGATAAATTTGCATTTATAATTGAACGGTAGAAATCATTTCGATCGCCTGGTGTTTCAAGGATAGTATTTTTCTACTTATTCTCTTCGATATTAGCAGATATTGTCTGATATCGATGGGATAAAACAAGTTACGCGTTCAAGTTTATGCTCATACGAACCCGTGTATCCCAACAGCCTCGGTAGCGCAGTAGGCAGCGCGTAAGTCTCATAATCTTAAGGTCGTGAGTTCGATCCTCACCCGGGGCATTTATTTTTGCCTTATAATTTTGGAATTCAGTAAATCGACAGTCAGACATTTATCCCAAATGTCTCTAAGCAATATAATAATATAATTATTATATAACTGGAAATTAATGATAAAGTTGCTTGCTACGATATACAAGGTGTCGCATTTTAAACAACACCCTTGAATGTCTTCAAAACCATGCGAGATAATACAAAATTTGTATATCTTGTGTAGTTTTTTATACTACAAAACGTTGCAGATTAAACAATTTTTTACTTTGTACGAAAAATTTAATTTTCCAAGAATGCGTGGCGCACGAGATAAGACAGTTGAAATTACATGACTTCATTGCAGATGAGGATAGACTGTAGCTTTAACCAAAGGTTCATTATGACAGGCAGTAATAACTTTAATAAACTCTGGCTAAACATGTCCTATATTAAACTATAAAGTTCCATCGTGTTGCGTGGCAGGAAAAAACCTGATATAATCTTGCAAAAAATCCACATCAAAAATATGATGTGCTGAATGATAAATGTTGCCCTTCAACGTAAGAACTTTAATGCAATGCATACCATAAGCAATTATCTCTTAATTACAAAAACAGGTATGTGGGTGCTTGTCCTAACCGCGTCGCTCCTGATTCGATCGATCGTGGGAAGTCTCGAGATTGAGAGCAGCAATTCGAGAAAACTGGCGAGATTCGAAATTGGCGGGAGGAGTAACCCCGAAATTCGGAGCAAATATGTCGAAGGTGATGTGTCAAGAGCGTGGGAGGATAGCATGCACGCTGTGCAGGATCAAAATGAAACGGAAGCTCTATCAACGGGTAAGAATTGTGCACTTCATTAATGAACTTTGATATTTCAAAAAATATATTTATGAAGGTTTCACGTAACTTAATAAATTAAAATTATATTCGCTGTTTCTCTCTTAAAATTAATGGACAGTTATCTTAACACTGTATTAATAATATTTGGGTTCTCAGAAAATAAACGACAGAGGATTCCGCACAAAAGAGCCAAACTCAATGAAACAATGAGAATGAGATTGGCACAAATCTCAAAACGAAGTGAAATTGTGCCTAAAGCGTCATGGATTTACGCGGCTATTGAACACAAGGTATTAACTAAAAAAGGGTGTTGTACATTTCTGGTGGTCAATAAATGTCACTGGAACTATGGGAAAAAATTAATGAAAACTTTCAGGTACCAGGAACTGAGGAATGGTCTCAGAAAAAGAGAAATTCTGCATTCAACCCTTGGGGTGGCAAACGAATAGTTTTGTACCGAACGGGTGAAGGAATTAGACGGCCAATACGCATGCCATTTAACAGCTGGGGTGGCAAACGGGGAAAGAAGATTCAGGAAGGGGACGGGGAACTTCGCGAAAAGAAGAACAAGGACGCAGTGACTCGAGATGACCCGAGATTATTGGTTGAAGGTTACGACGTGAAAAGAGTGGCAGAGGACAAGTCACGCTGGAAAGTTCCATTCAACAGTTGGGGTGGGAAAAGATCGCAAAGTGGTATCTTCACTATAAACAAAGAAAATGATCCTACAGAAAAAACAGGTAATATATCAAACTAATAATATTTAATAAATAGTATTTTGAATACACTGTCAATTATTTAATATTTGTTCCATTCCAGAAGCACTTAATGAAGCCCAAAATACTGAAAGTTCTATGGAGGAGAAACGCGCGGCGCAGCTGAAGAACGCTAGAGAGTTCGTGCGATTCAACAGCTGGGGTGGCAAGAGGAACAATGCGGATTACCCAGTCTTATCAACAACACACAACGAAATAGGGACAGATTATGAGGGCCAAAATGAAGTAGATGACAATGATTGGTATATTATTCTGTAATCGTAATACATGTATGCAATATTCGTACCAGGTGGTCCAAAATTTTATTGTAAGACCTTCACCTCTTACTGGCAATACGCAGAACACACCAACTCAAATCCAACTACACATATTCTCACCAGTGCGAATGAAGATTCATCGCGAATACAAATATATGTCAGGAAAGTCACTTTTTACATAAATTATTATAAACGATTTCAATGTTTTGCCTTCACCACCGTTCACAACATTATGTTCTGCACGTAATAATATTTTCAATCATTCCTCGAGTGTCTCGAGGAACTTTAAGTATTATAGTTTCGCCTTCAACTATAATTGATAAATATATTTTCAGTTATGCATATGTTTATGCACCACTGAGAAAGTACTGCGCCTGGTGCGAATACTATAAATAGAATAAGACTAGGAATCGATTTAAAATTCTCCCATTGTTTCAATATTTATTGAATTTTCTAATTGTGTAAATATCTTTAATATGAATAAAATCCTGTTCCTTTTGGAGATAACAGTGAGTTTTCACATATACCATTTATGACTGTAATAGTATTCTTAATGGAAGTAACTGGTAATCCTTGTTAATTATGAATCAAGGCTTATAAATATACATACTATATGTAAATCATGCTATACATGTACCTAAAAGTTCATGTTAAATCACATAATATGAAATGCAACAATAAAGGAAACTGCAAGCTTAATATAAATGAACAGAGTAATTTGGTAAAATTGCGGACCAACATTCAACTTAAAATTCATGGTACAAATAATGCTATGTCGGATAGCTTTCTCATTGGGTTTCACTAAACAACATATATTGTTCATATTTTATATATTAGCCCAATGTGCTAAATGTTGCACATTATCCGGGTGAACATTATACATATATGTACCAACAGCATACGCATTTGTAAAAATACATGCACCGAACTTTGCCAAGTGCATGCTAAAATCAGCAGCCGAATCAATCACACAATCAAATATTCTTTTTCTTATACAAATACACAAATAGATATGAAAAATTGTAGTTCAATAAAGCATTTGAATCTTAAAACTGATAAAGATTTGATAAATGCTAAACCCAGACAAAACTTGTGTCTTGAAAGCGTTAGACTATGAAGCAAACGTGAGAAGCAGAAATAAACAAGCCAGTAAGAAACTTTCACACATATTGTTTACGCATACTGTGTTTCATAATTACTACATTCATATGTAGTATTTGCACAGTGACAACAATGAATGACAGGTGTCATTTGCAACAATTGGTGGAAATAATGATTCAGACAATGTCAATTGTATCCTTCATCGTAAGGATCACAAACTGTTCAAAAAAGATTAAAGATTGTATGAGTACTCACCAAAACTCGTACAAACTTGATATTTATAAATCTTTCCTTGCACAACACCGTAGAGGTTAGCGGCAAAGGCGTAAACCGGTCAGAGTGACTACTGGCACATCATAACATTGGAAACACTGAGAACAAGAAAGTAGCGCAATCTTGTAGCAGTTTATTCAACTACAGAATATAGAAGAATTCTTATAAAATATATTAAATAAACTGGATCAATTATTTCTCATGGCTTAAAAATAGAAGAAAACAACATCGCTAATAGTGCCAATGGCTTTGGAATGATAATTCTTATTGCAATTGCGCACTCTGCGTTGCATCGACTGTTAGTAAAAGTAAAACCACTTGTTGGATTTAGTTTCAAGATCAGTTCAATTTCAACAACGAAGATTAGGCGTAAGAAGCTTACCAGTAGCAACATGCTTCTTTGAATGCGTCGCCACACCACACTTTGTTCCCTCACTGCGACTCAACCGTTTTCTAACTCAAATCGTAAGTTAACAGACGCGCTAGAACTCATTTGGTACACCGCCTTTTCAGATAGTTCAATTGCAATATAATAAAGGTATTCGCAATAAAGAGTCGTAAGGGAACGTTGGAAACACTGCACTACACCGCACTACCGAAGGAACAAAGCTCAACTGGCGCCAACTGAACAAGGACCACATGAAACGATCTGGTTCTGCGTGTCCACCAATTACAGCTCTAAGATTCCCTATAATAGTCCACCATTAGGCTTTTTTTGAACAAGGACCATAGGAAATGATCTGGTTCTGTGTGTCCACCGATTATAGTTCTAAGATTCCCTAGTCCACCATTAGGCTTCGGCGCGAGTGCGTGCTTTGTTCTGGCTTTCGCTTAAAAAACTTCCTCCATCTTTTGCTTTACGGTTAATATTCGAAGTGTAGCAGTGAAAAACGGGAGGTTCATAGTTCATACACACAATTTGGACATCGTCAACGAATAGTTTACTACAAACGGTAAGTTCCAATTACAATAACACAAAAGAGTATAGCTCAAGCAAGTGTTCTGAAGATTACATTTCCAGCACCATCTTGCTATTGTCCGAAAATAAAACGTAAGACTTTCGTGATGTTTATACTGCGTTATCACACGAAATTATATCAGTTTACAAGGCGGTACGGTAGACATAAAAAATAACGAGTTGTATGAGGAGTCGGATTACGCTGAATCATCGCTTATATTATGAGATTTTTTTTTTGGCGCGCAAGAAGTAACAAGCAGAACGTCATCTTCATCGTTATCACTTCCCGGAACATTAGTCTCACTAAGGGGATCTTCACAGTGTACGTCCCTGCCAGCGTTTGACACGTTCATGACAAACGATGATTTCTTCCTAGATCTGCCTATTACTGGGCTAGAATGTGACAAAGGAAGCTGTTTCTTGCCAGACAAAAGTGTAACCAACATTTGACTCTTCACGTGTAATTTCGAGTGTGTCGGTATTGTGCGTAAGTCGGGCAATAACGAGAGCAGGAACATCTTATCGCTGTCTTCCTGGTTCTCATTTTCGCTTCGTGTTCGTTTTCGTGTATTGTTATTTGGGTCGTCTTCCGTGAAATCTATTTGATTAAGTTGTAAATTCGAATGCGACGTAGATGGGCAACATTCAAGGATTGGTCTCGGCCTTTTGCCATGATCAGTGTTCTTAATGTATTCCTTGGCCGAACGTTCGCCCATTAGGCTTTTGTTATCGGTGTCAGAATCATCTTCATCGATGATAATTTCTTCTGGAGAAACACCATCTGATTCCTCGTCGTATTTGACCACGGGTTCCAAAAAGGAAAGGCGATTAAAATAAATAAAGTGCTTATGCCTATTTGCCAAGTACGCCTCTAAACCCTGCTGCCGTATTTTCTTTGATTCCTTGACAAAGTAACGATAGAGTTTTCGCCACTTGTTTTGAAAACTTAAAACTACAATGTGAAAAAAAATGCGACGGTTCTAAAATCCAGTACATCCAATACAATACAAAAGTAATAAAATATGACGAATATTGTTAACTTTACCAACGTTGTTCTTCCATTTGATTGACTTAGTGGAGAATTGTGGGACGAAATGCCGAATTACGTGATCCCAGGCAGCTCGCCGGTAATGCGTGTCGCGATATTTCTCGTGCTTTGGATTCCAAATGATTTGGTATCGTTGTATTTGATTGATAAACTCGTCGATGTCCACGTTATCCGTGACTGACTTCAACGCCACTTTCATTGTCGAATTCGTTTCCAAATCTCCCCTTGAACGTACGTTCTACACTTTGATCGGTTGCAAGTTGCGAAGTCTTTTGTCCACGTGCTAAGATTCCACTAGCCGGCACGTCGCCAGGCACACAATGATGTCCACTCAAGTCAGCTGTCGGACCGATACTGGCAGGCAACCGTTGGGTCACGTGTGCACAGATTTTTGTCACCAGACCCCAACAGTGCCGTCGTTAGCGGAAAACCCATTGTTCCGTTTATCACGCCTCGAAATATTTGATTGGATCGCCAATTGGGTGATATTACCAAACAGAATAGTATAACGTAATTATGACAGCAATTTTTAAAATACAGGAAAAGATGGAAACCATATATTAAAATCATAAATTAGGTGTACAAGTAGTCGATCAACATAATGAGTTCTCTTTATTGATATGTGGTTCATCGGTTGCACACAGATATATATTTCACCTATACGGTACATTGATGTTTTCATATATGCATGTTAAATCAGTAAAGTTATACATAGATTCATACGCGTCCCTGTGTTATTTGACGCTTCTTCCTGTACATACGAGTGCCGCGAGTGTTGAATGACGAAAGTAAACACCACCTTTCACTGTTTCAATTAATTTCGAGTACTAGAACTCCTTCTCGAGTTTTCGCAAAAGACATAGAAGAAGTGTACGAGGTAACAAGCATGTTAAACCTAAATTGAATCGGAAGCCAATGCAACATATGCACTACATTCTATTTTTTACTGAATATCGAAGTATTTTTGCACAAGTTAATTCATTTCCTGAAATAAGTTTCGAACCGAAAGTGCAATCTAAAAACTCGTTTACATCATAACTTCATCCTTCCAAGTCTAGTCAGTACGAACAAAAGTAGAAGAGCGAGTGGCTAGTTTCTAGGAGTAAATTGTATAAGACAAAACAAAGTTGAAAGACAGAGCTTCGTAGTACACAATACTATATTACAATTACAGAAACTAAAGTTCAGGCTACATTGGTCACGCTGCACTTTAAGGAACTTGTGTTTTGTTAGTTCTATAACTTATCAGAAGATATAAAACAATATAGAGGGCGTTACGTATCTAGCATATACTTTGTAAAGACTACACAACAGCCAGGTACATGGTATAGCATTCAAGCAGATTCGTCAACGATGACTAAAGTACTCTCATACGCCGACATGGAACCCCATCTGCTCTTTCGATTGTACACAAATATATAATATGTATGCTGCGTGTATAATACATATATGTATCTCGTATGTATACAGAGATTTGTCGGTAATATAACACTCACAGAAAAATATAATCCCTACCTATTATAATGTACCAACTATTTAGTCGAATATTTACTCGTAACGCGCAAAGTTTGTTTATCGCAGACAGAACTTGTTCTCGAGAAGTAATTTTTGGGGAGCTGCGCGATACTTGACCCTCGCCAAACTGTCCTTACCTTCATTCGGAACTTAAAGTAAGTTTTCTAACTGAAATTTCCTCTTTCATGAATATCGAACTGATTCTTACAGAGGTTGAAAGTACATTTTGTTAAAGTAAGATTCTAAAATGTTAAACTTAGGGCATTTAAACAATACATGTCTATTTTGTAATAAACATTTGTAGCATGAAGTCTGCTGACGCTAGAAATGGAATTCATATTCTGCCAATGTCGAACATAAGAAACACTCACATATTATTTATAATACTTCTAACATCGTAATCCTTGTCTCCGATAAACTACGCATAATACCTACGTGTAATAACACGACATTCATATATTTTTTTTCAGTTACGATAATTTCTCTTGAATGTTTAAATATTGCGAGTAGTACTGCAACGATTGCCAAAGTTTATCAATCACCAGACGACAAATAACAGAAATGGGATTACATTCACATACAGTCGAACGTCCATAAATAAAACACTGGGGATATGTATACGGTATTCTGTTATTAAAAAAAATAAATGTAGCGAGTGAGTAGTGCGGGAGAATATAAATTAATGCAGATGAGTGCCTCGGGGCTGAGATATAACATAACTCGATAGCGAGCAGCGGTCAGTATCGGCAGGATTAGCACAGTCTCTCTTGACGCGTTTATTTGTTAACTAGAACCCATTGGATTGTTGAAAGAAGATTCTTTATGGTGAAAGTTCTTAGCAGTTGCTCTACTGGGTGCCTGAAACAGAGAGCATAGCAAGTCATTATAGATTTTGTGGCTTGTTTCGATAGACAATTCTAGAGCATCCTTTGCGCGAACGAGAAATACATAGAGCTTACATCGAAACGCTATGCGAAAGACATTCGAATTTCACTACATAACGCATGTAAGAAAGAAGGCGTATTTAAAACGTCCACAATAGTAAATCATATACAATTGCTCACAAAAGCATCCATTCAGTCCGGCGACAGACCGCGTATTTGTTGACGCAATACGTAAAAATCGATAAACGAAACTTTATGAATATTTGACCACATCTGCGGCACTGCGTTAGCCTTGCATTTCGTAGATGTATAAACTGGTAAACGCGGAGAGCATAAATTCCGAAAGCTGTTGTCCGAAAGCTATAAAGGGACTAATAAAAAGTCTATTGAATGAATTTCCAGCCACCCTTCGGTGAAGTCAGGCAAAAAACAGGAAGCTGGTTCGTAGACACAATGTGTAAACTTTCACGTATCCATAAGTTAAACGAGCAGTGTTTTACGCTAAGTCAAGCACAACAAACTATCGAGCCTATAGACTCTAGAGTCGTATGTTGAAAATTATTAATAAATGAGGGTTTACACCGTGTATGAAGAAAGAAATAATAGTAGTAACAATAAGCAAGCGATGTTTATATTGCCTATTGAAAAAGTGATTGAATAGTAGCAGGCGGACGAGTGATTCCCTGATAAAACCAACTTGCCAACGAGAAATCGGAAAGAGCTATTGGGTTATCGTAACGCGCGAGCATCGCCAACTTTTACTCGGAATAAATTGCGAAAAGTTAACCCGTGGAAAGTTTAGGTGTAAGTCTACTTTCTGTGGTTATACCCAGCAAAGAATAAAACCACGATATATTTCTAGCAAAAAAGTTTGGAATAAAACCTTGCCTATCGCTAAACTATTTTTATCGCTCGACTAGTTCTAACATGTATTATTTCTGTTGATAATTTCCCATATCTTGATGCTCCTATCAGGAACTAATTCCATATAATTTACACTCTGCTAGAAACGGTACACGTCCTCGGCTTCATTCAGGTTATCCACGCCTTTATTCTCGCGGAGGTGTTAATCTAGCAAACTATTACCAGGTGCATTCATAGAGAAGCAGCCATATTTACTTGCATCATTATGAAATTGGCGAGTCGGCTACTAAAGCTCATTGCAAACTCTAATTCGATTCTGCAATTCCGCGCGAGCAGCAGCTAAATACTTTACCCACGCCTCTGATTAATATGCACCCACAGCTTTATAGTTCGGAGTGAGTTACTCGCGCGATGCGCGCTGAGCGTAGAATGAATAAGCGGGCGAGATAGTGCTGAAAGTCTAGCGGAGGATAGATACAGCTAGATACGCATTCAAAAGCAATCCAATGATTGGCATTCGTCAGTGTCCAATGATTCTACGACAGGCCCAATTCGATAGATCCAATCTGGCCGACTCTTGGAAGAGTCGCCGTTGTATTACCAGGGTTACCTAAGGACGTCCTGGGATCTTCGTCCAAGTTGATCATCCTCCTGTTATGAAATACTCTACGAAATCGGTCGCCGTTGTCCTCGAACGCTGCCCATTTTTTTCCTCGCACCCCCACGAACTTTCCCCCAATTTCCCATCGTGGATTTTTCTTACCACGTATCCCGACATACCGGAAGGCCAACCGCTTCTCGAGCCCGTACGGTAATAGACCGTCCAGGCTCCTTAGATCACTCGACCCTGCTCGAAAAAACGAGACACATATCGGCCAATCACGCCCCATACAATCCGGCGAATCGATCAAGTCGATTCACTTTCTACAGTACAACTTCTAATACACGAATCACATTGTCAGAACTCTCTGTTGGATCACTTTTATGGTTTTTCTTGAAATATACGAAGACTAGCATCAAGAAAAACAATAAAATTAATATAACAGAGTATTCTCATAGTAAAAATTCGGGTAACGTAATTCTACTTGCTATACAAGGTGTAAACTCTCATCTGTCATTGGCACATTGACTGTTACGCTCCTAGAATTTTACCTTGTTCGTTGATCGTTGTCTTATCAGTGTCTGCGGTTGCCTTGTAAGAGCGAGCCGTGTCCCGCTTGCCCCTCATTCCTTGAAAGCCCATTGGTCGCCGCTTGTGGAGATCATTGGATTCTTGAAACTCGAAGAGTCCCTGCTTCTCGTAATCCAATGGGTCCGCAAAGTAGTTCGCGTAATTGTCATACGAATCCTTCTTCCCCCTCATACCCTTTAATCATCATTAAATCATCATTATTCGTAATTAGAATAAGTAGATGAGCGTTGCTGTCTCGTCTTCAAATTGTTCCTCAAATTTATTGGGTTCTGGATTTCATTAAAATAGGAAAATACGCTGGTTGTAAGGGTTTCCTAAATTTATTCAGTGACAAAAGAAATACGGTAAAGTCCTGTCGCACACGTGTTTTCAAAAGGGTCTCCAGAGAGGAAGCGATTTTTATTTATGGCTTTATGACACCCCTCGACTTACCGGTGAGAGTGAGACTGAATTTTACTAGCCAATTATTGACTATTCTTTATATTTTACTTCTTGTATAATTCGTATATTATTTGAATAATCCGAACTGTGTGATTGATTGTATAATAGAAAACAAGCTATTATTCCTTGTTTACTTACATGAAAGCCCATAAGAGTTCGCTTCTCCATCTCATCGAATTCGTCGAGTGCCGATTTCCTCCCCCTCATCCCTTGAAATCCCATAGGCGCCCGCTTCTCCCAGCCAGTTGGGAACTCGTCTTTCTTGCCACGCATACCGTGGAAACCCATGGCAATCGCTCGCTTCTTGTAATCCTCCGGGTAGTCCGCGAAGAAGGCCCTCTTACCACGCATCCCTTGAAAGCCCATTACCGTCCTCTTCTCGATGTCCTCCAAAACCTGTGCCGAAAGCATCCCCATCAAGTGGCTTTATTAGTGGCTAGGTTCCTTTAGGAATCTATGCATTTATCCAAAATACGTTTAAAAGAACATTCATTCAGTGGTCAAGAAATAGAATTAATTTTCAAAGTTTTTTAGTCACTCTAATTATTATAGAAACAAATAATCTTCCAATATGTGCAGTCGCATAGTGTAAAAATAAGTAGGAAAAATGAACGAAATTAACATGTAAATGTAGATTTACTGTATGGATTCGGCAAATTGTTACGAAACATTCTCGCGTGACTTTCTGCCATCAGTTCAACTGTTGTTTTAGTCTCACCTCTTCAAGAGATTTCTTTCCCCTCATTCCTTGAAAGCCCATCGGCGCGCGTTTGTAATACTCATCCTCGAGGAAGGTCTCCTTTCCCCTCATCCCAGAGAAACCAAATGGAGCGCGCTTCTCGTAATAATCGTTGTAATACGAATCCTCGAAGTCTGGTATCAAGTAATTCTTCCTGTTCACTATATCTTGCATTTCCACCGGTGATCGACCCTCCAATTCCTCGTGTACTAGCTCGTCCTCTCCTTCAAGCGCTTCATTATCTTTCTTCCCACGCATTCCCTGAAATTTTCGTGCATCTTGTAATTAGGCATATTAATTAAATGAAGTAGTTAGAAATAAATCCAGTGATATAACTTTCAGCTATTCAATAGTTTCCCGTAATGAGTAATATAAAATATGTAAAGTAGAGCAAAAAGTTTCATTGGAATATTAATGTTCTTTGAAAAGATTGTATTTTATTCATGCATCCTTAAGGACACAGGCCGGCCATTAAAGCAAGAAAGTCCGAGATGCTGAATGGTGTTTGCAACCGGCATTTCAAATACGTGAATTCATTCTTAAAACGACTCTTACTTGGAATCCCATGGGTGCCCTTTTGGAAAGATCGTCCTGGTCGGACAATGCCACGTCCTTCTTTCCGCGCATCCCTTGAAATCCCATTGGAGCTCGTTTCGCCGACGCTGCATCGTTCACTGAGCTCTCCTCCGCCAGGGACGATGCAACAAACAATGCCGCGAGGACAATCGAGCCAATGAACATTCTGCAAAGAGTATTTACAGTTTCATCAGGAATAATTAAGAAATTAAAAAATCGAGAGTCTCGAGCGATGTTTATTCAAACATATTACAAAACCTAGATCTCAAAAATGAACTTTCGAATGTTTTCGCTGAATTTTATTGGACGGCAATGCGAATACAAGTTTGATTTCCAGGACAATTCTCAGTTCCATCGGCAGACTATTCACACGAGGAATAGGTTTCCATCTCGATGTATTCAACACACCCCATCCGATTCACCATTCAATCGCAAAGTTATATAACTTGATATTTATATCAATGTGCCTGGCGTGCTTCATATTTTTCACGACAGTGTCATAGGAACTCTATCGTGTCAAGTGTGTGGAATACCATCAATTTCTGCTCAATATACACAAATATTACTTCGGAGTCAGAGATGTCTTGTTGGTATTCAATAATTTCATAGCACTTGATAAACATTTATGAATAGGAAGGTTTGCGTGCTTTTATGTTTTACTGCACAGAAAAGTTTCGATGGCGTGCATAGCTCCCATCAGTGGGGAGTCATTTTTCACTCGGCTACTTTTTAGCGCGCGGTTCTTAAGGGATCGCTGGCCACTAGAAAGTTACCAGCAGACCTCTTGAAGAGGGTTGAAGAGGCTGCCAGGCGTCTAGGTGCTAAACGTACTCGAAGTCCCGACACGTGTACGCCAGACTCGCAATAATTTATTGCTCTATTCAATGCTCGAAGGAAGTCTGTCCCAAAGGTTCTGCACAATAGAAATTCCCGAGTTCTGTTTTGTATTAGCAATTAAAATCGCATCCGCATTGACATATTGACTGCCAAGCCAGTGGCATTTATACATTTTTGAAAATGATTAACATAAGATGAATGCCATCGTCTAACTTTGAACATGTTACGCTCTGACGAGGGAAGTTCAAAATAAACGAGCCACTCTTTTTCATTCGTACATACGAGTCAGTTCTCGCACTTGTTTCGTTTGTTCTCAAAACGCATTCTCGTCTCTCTGCATACATACGAGTGTTACTTCGCGTTTCCCCCTTCTAGTTCTGTGTTTCCCACCCTGTCTCTTGGCACTCATTCTATGCCTCCATTTTCCACCCTCGAACCTCATCCTCCAGTTTCACACATATCTGAAGAACGTGGGCTGACATTGAAATACTGATATTGGATGCGGATGCAATGTAAATGCGTCATTCATTCCTACGATTCCATATTTCACTGGAATGCAGAAAAATCTGTGTCGCTGAGTGCAATTTGAAGTCTGCCATATCCACAGATTGATCGAAAAATATTTCAAATTATTAGAGCAACAATTATACTATTAATTTCTCTATGTCAGCATATAAATCAGAATAACATTCGTTTGTTTTGTTACATTAGCTTTCAATAAACATAATTAATCTAATAAATAAAATACTGGAAAAATGCTAAAGCTTTAATCTCTCCTTGAATTCGATGATGGATTGGTCAACCTGTGGTGGCTGTCATTTACGTACAAATGTCTATCGATTGTCAATGGGGGACTAAAAATAGGCTCTGTTCTAAAGCCAAGACCAGTTACAGCGTGTGTGATAGTTGCTAGCGGGATAGCTAGAGCGCAGCAAAGACTGAGGAGGGTCGTCGAAGCAAAGTCGATCGGTGTATACCCATCGAAGGTGCCAGTATCACAGCTGATCGTTCACACGTGTAATCGTCATACGTGTGCCTCCTCACTTGCCGCATCTTGTAACTTAAAGTCGATGTATCAAGAGGCTCCTCACCACTTCTTTTATGGAGCGACAATCAGAGGAAGATCAACATAATTATTTCGGAAATAATCATCAGCGAACCCTGTCGAGAATTATTCTAAGCTCTGATTCGTAGCATTTTTTATATGCCGTTATTTTTCAAAAATATATATGGAAATCATGGACCAACGTAATGTATTTGGTATGCGCTGCTTATGGGAAATGCTAATGTCGAGTTTCACGCATATGCGGCTCCTGCCTTTGACTCTTCCTGCACTTTCAATGCTGTACAGGGTGATTCACTTGCCTTTGAATCAGAACTCTCCTAGCCCTTATTTTTTTGGTGGACTTCCCGACCTTCTCCGGGACTGAAATTTGGTGGGTAATATTTTTTTGCAACAAGGAAGATACCATAAAAATTCCAGAGCCCTAGCTCAAAATTTTTTTTTCGGCAAATTTTTTAAGGCATACCCCTTCAAAAATTTTCGATTTTTCGAAGGTTCTGGGACCGCAACGAACGCTTGATTTTTCGATTGCTCGTGTCTCAAAACGAAAAAAAAACATGATACTTGTGGGGGAAATGCCGGAATTCTACCTAAAACACGTGGAAAACCGATCTTGAATATTTCGTTTTGATGGTTTTTATAATGTTTTCATGACTTCCCGATCTTCTCCGGGGCTGAAACTTGGTGGGGAATGTTTTTTTGCATCGAGGAAAACGTAGGAAAAATTCCAGAGCCCTAGCTCAAAATTCATTTTTTCGCAAATTTTTTAAGGTATACCCCTTCAAAAATTTTCGATTTTTCGAAGGTTCTAGGACCGGGACGAACGCTTGATTTTTCGATTGTCCGTGTCTCAAAACGGAAAAAAAACATAAATGTTGTGGGGGAAATGCCGGAATTCTGCCTAAAACATGTGGAAAACCGATCTTGAAAAATTGATTTCGATGGTTTTCCCCGTGTTTTTGGTACTTCCCGACCTTTCCCGGGGCTGAAATTTGGTAGGTAATGTTTTTTTGCGCCAAGGAAGATACTATAAAAATTCTAGAGCCCTAGCTCAAAATTTTTTTTTCCCCATATTTTTGGCCACCGAAAATATCCCATTTTTGGTCGTGATTCAAAGGCAAGTGACTCACCCTGTACGTAGCACCTGTTACGTACATGAAGCATGCGCGTGATATTTCTAATCTAATTTTAAGATCGTTGCTGAATCCGATCGACTATCTGCGAAGGCACATTATTCCCGTTAAAATTAGTACATTCTGTGCGCGTTTTTATATTCGAAAGTGTTTTTTAAGATAGAAAAAGTATGAAATTGATATTAAACCATTTGGTGGTTCGTTGATGCATGAGAATTCGTCGATACTGGAAGCATAAAGCAGCTTGAGTCGGCGATTTGAACTTGTTTACGTTTGATTATGTCGAACGTCGGAATCTTTTGAATTCAGTCAGCAGTCGCGGTGCATAATACAGTTTTAGAACTGAAGGCAATAAAGGAACATGAATGCCTGCTATGAGGGAACATATTGTGCCGCCTTTATCGCGTCACGCGTTATAAATGTAAACTCGTAGGAATATAAGCAGGAATATTGACGACGACGTCTGCTTTCCCGCAGTTTTAGCAAGTCAGATTGCCTGGAAAATGGAAACGTAACGATGAACTAGTTCAGGAGTGGGGAGCAGAACATTGGTCCTCGTTTCGTTTGATTTTCTATCAAGAATCAATTAGAATTGCAAAGGTTTTTCTTTGAAAATCAAATCTTAATGATGAATATTGTTTATTGCCGCCTGTGACTATTTACTGGCGGAGAAATAAGATAATTTGAAAGGAACAAAAAGAATTATGCCACAATAAACCATTCTATCAATCTTCTTTGTGCTCCGCTAATTTGCGACGACGTTTCCAGCGTCAATAGCACTAAATCATGAAAATGAAATTACTGTCAGTAAGGCAGGCGCGATTATCGCACGTACAAATAATGAGACAAAAGAGAATGTCAATATTATTGTGCGAAAAATATAGTTACAAATTTGGTTTGGCAGTGCTAATTCTTCAAAAAATTAAAGTGAATATTACTCATAATTCATCCCAAATTACTATAATTCTGTATGTCTTGTATATTTAATAATGCTTGCAAATGTTGCGGATGTGAAACTCTAACTGGGTGCTCATTAGCATAATTCGCTCATAATAATAAATTTCAATAAAGATTTTAGGCTACGCTTTACAGAATTTCACTGGAGCCTGAATAGCTTATCATCGTTTTCTCGAACAATATGTATCGCAGTCATGGTGTAGGCAGCCGGCAACTTTCCAAGCATGTATGGAAATGAAAGCAGACTCTCGCGGTCTTGTTTACCGAAGTTTGTAACGAACACCACCTGCGAGTAACAAAGATGCACGTCGTGCGAGCCAATGCGAAATGTTAATGAAATTCGAATGGAGTAATTAGCATACTTAAAATATAGGAAACTATGGAAACTGCGTTGGGAAATATTATTGCAAGTGGCGTGTTCATTTCGAAAGTACAGCTTCTAACCGTATTGCTGATAACTATTGACCCATCTCCACAGAAATTAACAGGTGTGCCGAGAGTAGAGCTTTACCAGTTCCGACAATCTTTTAATGAAGTTTACTGTGCCACGTGTGTACTACGTCGCGTCCACGCGAACCCAGTTTAATGGCTCCGCAAGCAAAATTCCGAACTAATATGTGCATGGGTACAAAGGTCATTTATGCTGCAATAAACACGAGCGGCACTCTGCTGGCCCGTATACTTTCCCCCTTTGCAATTGGATTCCCGTGGGAAACAGCGGGACTCCATCGGAAAATGGGGGAGAATTTCTGCAACAGTGGTTTTGGCGATGTCGAAGCCCGACACCGCCACCAAATCATATTTACACCGCGCACTACGCCCTCGGATTTCCCATCTAGCAAGCTGCGTTTTAGTAAATCTCTCGCAGTTAACAATGTCGCACCTCCCGGCACTTGGGAATCCCCAATTGCGTCAAGAGTTACGCCGCCGAGAACTAACTGTTAGAAATGGAACTATTAGCATTCGGAAATTTCCGTCACTTAATGTTAGTCGTGCTGGTATGAAATTCGCGAGAATATGTTGCTAAGTTATTAGTATTTAATTAGGGACAGATGTTTAATAGTATGAAAATGTATTCAAATTTTATAGATAAGTTATTTCAATTAACTTTTTGTAAATGTATATCAAGTCTGGTCTTGAAAGGATATACATTAGCGTTCATAAGTATTCGGACTATGTATACTAACTAAACTTGCTACCTAAGTCCTTAAGTATCCACTTATGGTCAGTATGGATTTTTGTCGGTTCCATATACTGTAATCTGCTAGTCCCCTACTCGGCAAGACTAACGACACAATTGCCTTTGTCTTCTCTCGCGATATTATTCGTTCGAAATATAATATTCAGAAAATGGCAGAGAAACAATTCGCCACAATCCTGCGAGTCCAGGAACCGTAACGAGAGAATTAAAACCATTAGCAACTAAATCGTTTTAACAAGAAGCTGCTTTGTGCAAAGCGTTGACTATTCCGGCGTTACAATTGCGATCGTTACATCTCTCAGATAAGCGCTATGTTCCTCAACTACCATCTATTTACTTTTAACAGTTACTTAGCTGCTTATCCTTATTAACTCCAACTTTCAACCGGACTTGCAAGTTCTGAGGAATTCCTGTCATACTGCACATCCGATCGCCCGACGCGTTGACTTTCTTAGCAGTTTTAATAGCAGAACATCCCAAGTAGCGAGCGCAAAGTTCTATCGTGTCATCATCGAAAATAGCTTTCTTGTCGCTTTACAAGTTGCAATATTATTACACCGCGCACGTTATTTCCACGGATAAATTCAGTTTCGAAAGTAAAGATGTTTCTTCGAGTTTCTATTAATGGGAAATATCGAGGGGAAGCTGCGCTTTCGAAGAAAACTGAGTCACTCAAATAATATTGAATGTCGGGAAGGACAGGGAAAATAAAGTTGAGAGTGTGTGAGAGGAATATATAGCTCGATGGAATTAAGAAAACTGAGAGTAGTCGGATCGGTTTGGATGCCTGGTCATTCTAATGTTGCCTGCGGCGATTGAACGTATTTACGTGTCAGCCTTCTAAAGGTAGGTGTTCGTGACATTTGGACATATTCCATCCCCCTCGGGAATGGTTACGAATGAACGCAGAACTGAACGCCTCTTCTATTATTAATTACACAGGCCACGCGTACCCCTGTTTAACTTGGAAGGAGCAAGGAATTTATCCATAAGGAAGACACACGTGTACATGAACTTTGCATAGTATTAGATTGTGTACACACTACTTCTACCTTGAACCAGCGTTTCTATTGTCCAAACACTCTGCTATACTTGATGATAGTCTTCCAATATTTCGAGAAAAAACGTGAAATACTATAACAAAATATTAAGCTAGTAGAATCTACTTTAGTCTAAATATACTAGATTAATAAATCGGACATTTCTGCGCCTCCCATTCTTAGAGTGATTCCGATTGGTTCCGATGACAGTCACTGTCAGTCAACGTAACTTTAAACATTGAAGGAGAACTCTCAGTCAGGAAGGCCAGTGCGCCAGGAAAATGAGTCCGGAGGGAGAGCCGCGGCCGAGCAATTGACTAAACGAGAAATTGCATCGTAAATTGCGGACTCCGCAGACACTGGCACTAGCTCGCTAAATTAAGACTCAAGATCGCCTTGTCGGTGTTAAGAGGCACCCTATCTGATTACCCAGTTTCCACTTTCTTGAAAGATTGCCAGAATAATTACTTTGTCGGGCGACGCATTTCTTAGGTAGCATTGAACATTGACAAACATTCATATTTCAGTTCTACACTTTCCAATATGTTCCGCTGTCTTCCGGTGAAATGTCCGGAGTTATTTACTACTTTGTGTTTCTGTTTGAAGCGTTAAAACTTAAATCAATCAAGGGATTTTCCAGTGCAAATAAGCAATAAAAATAATTCGATACAGTGACGGAAGAAGAAATCAACTGTATTGTTGTTGCGCTACATTCATGGGACGAGCTTTTATACACATATAAGAATAGCTTCGAGGGTTACTTACGTACGTGATTTCTTCTGTTACTGTATCCGCTTCCCAAGTAAACCTGGCGAAAAAACAAAAAGAATGCGTTAGAAAACATTGATTTCCTTTGTCATTTCTTGATCACATCTGAAAGTGATGATGAACTATGATGTCGTTATAAGAAATATTTCTAAAATCGAAGGGACATATCGAACTTTACATTACAGATCGATGACGTATGAGTCGGCGATTATTTTAACGGCGGCGCGGAAGAGTTGCTAAGGTGCGTTACGCAGTCATGTTAAAGCGATATATTAAAGGTGCTTACCGATTAACGAAGCGGACAACGGGCGGAACGACGACACCATAATATATAAAAGCGTAGCGGAGCGGGAAGATTATAAGGCTCTACGTAGCACTCCATTGAGGAAGCGCACGCCTGTTTATCGTTTATCGAGCGATAAACCAATGAACGGTGCTTTTACGTGCCTCCACTCAATTTATAACCTTTTAAAGAATAATCGCACACCGTGCACTGTCCACTAGCAAGCACCCGCAAGCAACCTTCTTTCCCTTGCACCTGATGAATCCAGGAAAAAAATTATGCACACATGTAATCAGAGTGCCGCTAAACCAGTTACGTCGAGTGAATTCCGCTTTCACGTTTCGAGAAAGCGGATTACCTTGCCACGAATTATGTTTTTCCTGCGCCTTTTAAAAAGCTTGACGCGAGACACGACACAATTTCTTGGAAACAATTAGCGCGGAAATTAGTACAAGGGAAATAATATTAAGTTCGATCTCTCATTCACGGTACGATGTAATTTTACCTGTTATGTCGTTATTATTCGCCGCTGGTTATTTATTGATTCCGAGCTTCCGATTGACGGTTACATATAATAGCAATAGTGTGGTACATAGCATTGCTGTTATCTCCTGGTGTAAAGGGAATGAAGCAGTATATTGTGTCGTTAACAGATCATTTCTTCTCTTGACACTTTCCTCGCTTGGAAATTACAAGATCTAATAATGGCGTTTAATTATAAATACCGGGAACGACTGCTAAATTAAGTTAGAATGTTACTAGCAATATTTATACCCTTGGCATTTTCCTAACGCCTAGTTTGTGTATCGCATTTCATAGCCACAACGAGTGAATAGCTGGAGAGGCAAGAAAGTTCATCGGTGTCAGTCCACTGTTCTACTTATCGCAAAACTAAGATCCGATGTACGATATGTCGCGACCTGTCAGGAAATTACGTGTGTTCTATCAGGTATTTGCTTTCATGCGCGGTGAACTTTCGACATGTCATCGTTGCCAGACGACATCTTTACCGATAAGCGCATATTTATTGAAGTAAGCATAGTTAAGCTCTGCCGATTTTTTATGGGTTAATTTAATTAAACGAATCCCATTTTATTATTTTCTGTGATAATATAAATTATAGGTTTATATAGATAATAGTATAAAAGAAGGCAAACAATACTTATAAAATTGTACAATTTCATTCCGCATGAATTCTGTTTTTAATTAAATAAAATAGAAATAAATTCAAAAGGGACTTCGCGGAAGCGTATAAATTTTCGGTGGCAAAAGCCATTGTTCGAGAAAGCGATGTCTGCGGTCGGCCTTGATAATAATGATGGCTGGGAACAACCATCGGTGAAATGAGGAGCGAACGCAGGGTTACACTGTGTGCGTGGTCGCATAAGTAATTGTTGACATGCACAGCAGTCCTGATTGGATCCCAGTAATTGAGCAATGTTTTGCGTGCAGCCATGTAACGCGATATCCGGCGCGGCATGTCACATATAATACGTGCGGTCAATTACCGCGAGCGTACGCAATAGTAATTTCATTGGCATTTAAAGTTCCAGCCACCGAGCAAATCGCAACTTTCTCATTATCACGATAGCTTCGAAATAAATTGTCCTCACTCAAAAAAAGTACGTTTTGATAGATCCTCATTTAAAAATAGTAGTTTTCACATTTTAAAATCAAAGTATAGGTAATGTGAAACAGAAATGCATTAAAGTCTTGCGATGTTATTTTGCAAATATTTCATTTAATCTCCTAAGAGAGAAAACACATAACTGGAGTCGAAAATATTCATGGGTACAGTTAGCGAATAAATTTCGCTTTCCGTGAGCAAGTACATTTTCTCGTGTATGGAAAGAGAATCGCTATTTCGTCATTGATTGGGCCCCGAGAAATATACTAGCACGGCGCAAAAGGGAACTAATTCCATTAAAGGAAATTAATAATTGGGGAATATTCTGCTGACATCCAGTTCGTTTCAGTGCACCATTACTTATTAAGCACACATGTCCTTTCCGAATATGTAAGAGAGAATCGCCAGTCTAATTGAATGAAACTCTTTGACCTTTCCACTGGATTGATTACTCCGCGATCTTCTGAAAAATGAATCCTTTAATCATAAATTCGAAATATGAGATTGAAGACTTACAATCACGCGGAATATCATTGAAATCGCGTGAGGTATGTGTGAGTAAACGATTTCTGAGGTTCGGCGATGTTTCACGCGGAAATCATTCGCGTGAGCACTGGATTGAACGAAAGCTTTTGTTTGGCAGATTGTGACAGGCGGATTACAAATTTCAATAGGAGATTCTGCCGACTCCATACAAGCCGGCAATGAAATACCTGGAGCGTGTATAATTCAATAATAGCCTTACACTTCTACCAATGCGGTAATGATATATCCCTTGCGCAGATAATCTAATAATAACGATACGCCTCCGATGTATCGACCACGCATCACTGGGCTATCAAATGACCAGGTCGGAATACGAATCTATGATTTCAAAGCGCTTCCTAGTGCAGCCGCACTTGGAGTATTGTTACAATTCTTCCGACCACACACTTTAAACAGTAAAGGACTACGAATTGCCACAAATATTTCCTACCAGAACAAAATTCCTCTATAATGATAGCTGATAGCTTGGTACGATGACAGATTTAGGACGAAGACAGGTTTATACTATTTCGTCTCATAACCCAGAGCCGCAGAAATGCAATATGCGATCCTAGCCTCAAGCTAAACTATCCATTTTGGTGAGCAAAGCTTTCGTGAGTGATATTTGCCAATATGTAGCATCAGAAAATAATTTCTGAGAGCTTCTGCTTGAACTCTTAGGTGTGCATATTAAATATTATTCTCCAGAGTTACTCTTGAAATTTTTATTCTCAGGTCAACACGTGGGTGGTTGAAGGGTAAAAACATGCACGTGTTGTCCAATCGTTAGTTATTTAAACCGGATGCGGAGCAAGCATTAACAAGGACAGACAGAGTTTTACGCAGTAAAGGTGTGACAGTAAAGGAACGCTTTAAATTGTTCAGGTTGCTTGGGAGAGCTAAGGCGAAAGAAGTTCTGACAGATTTATGTAATTTCACGACAGCAATGTCGTAATGCGAATTGGTTTATTGTGATTGCTGCTCTAATTCTCCCTGCGGAGGGTTGTTTCTTCAAAGGTTCGTGTGCGTACTGACGGCGGGAAGGTCTTACAAGCGTTCAGCGATGAACGATCCCTTCGTAACCCCGCGGGACCTTAAGCGGCCGGATCGCGCGGTTACTCCCGACGTTAATTAACATTTATTGGGCGTGCTTCGAGGCAATGCTCGGAAGTTACAGTTGGTTAGAGAAATAATCGAGAAATTATAGCGGCACGAAAGCATAATAATAACTAAAACAGAGAGAGAGAGAGAGAGAAGAACCGCTGGACACAATATCTGGACATCTCTCGCGAGTGAAGGAAAGGGGAATTCGATATTCCTCGAGATCCCCAAGACCTTTTCTATCTGCAAGTTATGCGGATCCCTAGGAAAACATTCGGACCACCGGTATCTTTCAGCATCTGTCCTGTATTTTTGATAAAGCATCCTAGTATATTCCTGTATTTAAACGAAACACTGTGTTTTAAGTGTCTTTCAATCCTGGATATTCTTACTGTATTTTTTGTAGTGTTTCAATATTCGTTTCTACGTTTGGCGAATATAATTCAAGAAATGATTGTCTTGTTTCGCAAGTTCTTGTTGAATTTTTTGCCGGACTTAATTCCCCGGTGTTCCTTTTACTTTTTAACGTCCTCCTGGGAGGATAACCACTCGCAAAGTTACTCACCGCAGTACATCTCTTCAACATGGTAGTCTGTTCAGTTTTTCTTGTGTTCCCCCCGGATATGGAAGGACGTAAATACGTCTTGAAGAGGTCGATAAAAAAGTCATTATACCTAACAGCGGATTCTTCGGGAGCTGATGCATTAGCAAAGTAGGGGCGCCCATCTTTCCATGACAAATTTGGCTGCTTCGTAAAAACGAGAGTAAGATGTAAGGAACATCTACGATTCAATCGACATGCCAGTGAAAATATACAGCAAAATCTGTCTAAGATAACTAACACAGTTGTTAACAATTAAGAAATTGTTAGATGCTATAATTATTGCACAACTTTCTACTGCGAGCTATCTTACGAGCTTTTATTTAGCCTTAATGAGAAAAGGGGATTCAAACTTTCGTAACAGACTTTAAATTGAAACTCTGTTTGTTCAAGTATTAGCGGAATCAGTCAGTTAACTGTATTAAACAATAAATTCGTTGAGCGAATTATGCGCAAATTTCCTTAAGCCGGAACTGTCGCGTCCTGTTAAATTCCTTAAAGAGTCTGAAATCTCTGAGCTTTGACTTAACTTTTGCACTGCAACATAATTTTCGTATTATCTAGTCAATTGTTACGGAGCACTGCGCATTGAGGAAATGTTTTGCCGGCACTATTCCAACGCTCGACTGTCAAAGGGCTAATTCAGCGTTATTAGTTATTACAGACTATTTTCAGCAAGGATATTATAGAGAAACTTCAAAGGCATAATATTGCTCAATTGTTCTCGTATTACTGCCTGCATTTGCTTAGTAATTCCAGTCAAATTTTGAATAGTGCAGTTGCATTGAAGTTTAATTCTGCAAAGGACCACAAAGCATATTGTAAGGGGAAATGACGACTCGTCGCATCCCCTTTGGTCCATTGAAGATATGATAGGTTCATTTAAATAATTCACTAATAAACAATATCAATGTTAATACGCAGTTAACTGAAGATCTGCCTGCATGTTCAGAATATTAGAATTTTAAAGAAGAAATCAATTAATCCCTTAACATAATTCTACATATTATTATAATTCGGTTTATGATCACAAAGTATGATGCTTTTCCTGAGCAATCTGGCGGATAAATCCGCATTTCATAAAAGCGTGTAATCCTGCGAGAAGATTCTAGGTACGGAAAATACCGGGATTAATTCCGACCAATAGAATACTTATGTTCTTAATACTGTTTGCGGCAGAGCGGTGCTGCTCTTTGCCTCGAGAGCAGTGGAAATAAGAATATTGCTGTTGCACTCCTTCACTACTAATTGAAAAGGACGACTGGAAATAACGCTTTGTCTTATAATTGCTTTACACGTTAATTCCATAGTGGTAACTGCTCCTTCCAGTGTAGTGGAAAGAAATTAATGTTTGGTAAAAGAACATAAGTTTCTTATGTTTTATTCACCGTGGGAAGTGAATAAGTTTGAATTCACCAGAGAAATTAATATTTCAACGAATAACTATAACTAACTGTTAGGTTTTCCTCAACATTTATGATCAAATTTATATGATAGAAGTGAGAAATACAATCGACTGTTCAAACTAAAAGCTTTTATCACCATGGAGACAAGGTTTGCGCACAGGGAACTTTTCTCTTCTGGGACTCCATGGGAATCTTGATTCGGTGGTACACAATCGGCGAGCGTTATATCCGGCACCATGGAAACAAGTCGGAGAAAGTTTAAAGTTAAAGCATCAATTCGATTGAAACTTTTCGAGTCTGCCATTCTGATTGACATAATTTCGTTTCCGCGATTGCGCCCTCGCGAAGAATTGCCATAAAATGGAGAGGGCGATTGTGTAACCTTTGAACAGACCCGTTTTGGAAGTTATCCCGCTTGCTTATTCTGTCGGGAGGTGAAACTATGCTTTATTCTTTGGTCCCGTGGGGTCGAGGCATTCGAGAAAAGTGTGCGGTGTACTTTCCGCGGCACTTCCAGGGCGGTTGTTAAGACGGCAAAGCTGTTCTACGAGAGCAAATGGCAAAGTTTTCGAAAGCGCGGCGAGAGGTGATCCAAGAATTTAATAGAATCGTGTTCGTCCGCTGGAAATTCTATGGCGTTACCGTTTGAGGAGTAAATGGCGAGTCATCGAGAATATTTCTGCGCGTAGTATGACCTAGTACGAAGCTCCACCCCCACCGAAGGAGTGAGAGCAACTTATCAGAAGAGCACTGGATTGGCACGTTTTGATTTCTCGGATAATGCCGGGCATTCTTTCTGTTTGCCCATTTACCGTCCACTTCCATTACACTCCCGCTCGTCTTCACGCTCGGCGGGCGATTCTCCTCGGGGAGGTTCTCCCCGATTAAAAGGAAGCCTGGCAAACTAGACTGTGGAGATCCGGATGTACGTGGATCCTTCTGTGCATCCCTGCACGTCAATGATTCTGGCGCACAAGTACCTTCCTACTACGAAACCCACCCACATTCTATCGAACTCCAAACGAAGGAATCAACTCTTCGAAATCCTTTGAAGATATTCAGTTGGTGTGCCAGTTTTCATTCCCCAGAACACAGTTGATAATGAAATCAGTATGCTAGGTTGAAGATAGGATTCTACATATCACACGCATTTCTCTATGCAACAGAACTGTGCGGCCAACGAAATTGCATGCGCGTTTGACATCTTCATTCCATTCTATTCGTAGACACCGAAATGGAAGTTGGTGATCAGATATCGAAATGACATTTTCAGTTCCATCTGCTCTCAGGAAAATTGAGTTTCATTGTACAGTACGAAATGGTGTACGAATACAAGTTCAAACGTATCCGGGCATCTAGAATAATTACAGTAACAACTAATCCCGTGTTTTTGCTACTTTTATTCTGCACCATTCCTTTGCACCATTTCCCATTACGTTTATTATGCTTGATATTTTTTGCTCTCACGAATTCGACTTGTGATTTTACAGTTTACTTATGACATTTGCTTATTGCCTTTTGCGGCTTTCTTATTTTCTAATACTGAATCTCCGGCCGTTATCTTAGTAATTTATAACTGTACTTGAGTAAGACATCAAGGGAACAAAGTTCATAAACTGAGAGTAGTTAATACTACACGCGCCGGGAGAATAATTAGTGCACCGGTAATGGGAAATCCTAGGTGTCTGCATCTTTGGCTTTCCGGGGTACACGCAACACGAATTAATTAAAAATCCCACCGTTCAGTATAATGCACACGTCGCGATGGTTAGATATTTTTAATGAATAGCAGGCCGCAGTAATTAATCATTATTTTCGCAGTCAGTCAATAATATTGTATCCGTAGATTCAGGTTGACATTTCTTTAATATGTTGACCGCCACATCATTCATGTGCAAGGATCATATTTATTAATATAGCGTGACATCAGGCATGCAGCGCGATATAAACGCATAAGCGACAATTAGCTCAATATTGAAGTCGTTTCATATCGTGTGGAACATAAATGTTATAAGCCGGATGGGCGGCGTTCCATGAATTTGAAATGTCAGGAGTGAAGTAGTGCTGGTCAACGAATAGTCAGACAACGCGAGTAGTCCAGATCGACGCATGGTCAGACGTAATACTACTTTTGTACACGTCAACTATGCAATTTCGATATTTAATTTTAATCACGCTAATAAACAAGAGCGAAACATTTTCCCTTTGGATCGTACTTTTAACCTAATTAATTTTTCATAGTTCTGTTCTTTTTCACGAAGCTCTAACTTTTCATCAACATTACATTGTATAAATTTCAATTTCGTTTTTAGTTTCTTGAAGATTTTAATAAGATTATTAGTATTTATTTCAACTGTCTTGACAAGCTCAGTTTCAACGCTTGCATTTCTCCATTACGACTAACATACAGTTGGCTGAGTAACTTTAAAGAGAATTTCATCAGAGAACCGTGCACAAAGTACGTGCTCGAGGGTTTAATAGTTTAATTACTGGAGTCGCCGCATTGTTCCAAAGTGGGTACAAATGTTGAATGCTTTACGAGGTGTTTATAATAAGCGGATAACAGGGTGTGTAAAGAAGCTTTGAGGTAATTTGTAAAATAGAACGTAAGTAGCAGTTGTAAGCTCGAAAACTTATTTTATTTGGTACGATGCAACACCGAATGTATTTTGTTTCTAATAATTGCAAACAGGGTTATAAATCTAAATAAACTTCCGAAAAGTGTTTGTTTGGAATGGTAGAGTGGAATGGTATGATAAAAAAAAATAAAGTCAAGTGATACCCCCATTCGCTACATCCGTCACAACCATATATTTGCGTAGCGATGGTAATTGCCAAGGCTAGCGGATCCCACGCTTCCAGGCAAAGGAAGTAACTAGCGTATAAAACCAAATGTTTCGAAAAACCTATTCCTACCAACGTTAGTTTACTTTTAGTATTTTGCATTCCACTCGCAGGCGTTTCGTTAAACTCCCTTCAATTGCCTGGGTAGTTTTTTGGGAAATAGATTGAATTCTCTTATTAATAAGTATTTTAATTTTTCTATGTTGTTTGAAGGTTCAGTGCTACCATGATAGTATTTTTAAAACACAAAAGCATCTTTTACATCATAAAACTGCTTCTCAATAATGACCTATCATGTTATGCCAAGACTTTATTATCAGGAAATCTTTTAATCCTCTTTCAACTTATCGTACGACACGTTGCTCGGCGGCTTTGCGGATTCGAGGAAAGTTGAATTTTTCTCGTCCTCCCTTAGAAGCGGTAGCCATCGCTTTCGGAAAAACGAGGCGGCTTTTGGGGATCTTTTTACCAAGCGTGCTGTATTGCGTGACCAGTTCGAATTAATGGAGAAATATGAAGGCTGGGAAAGAATTCGCGAGGTCTGTGGTATATCTTGTATTAATCACGCTCATCCCTACCGACGCCCGGGTAAACGCAATCACTTTTAGGATGATGTAATAAATCATATTTCGCACTTTCTAGGTCTCGCTCTTACTATTTCACTGCAATATTACCTCAACACAAATTTCGTATACGTCCCTGCCTTCGTCGATTTTTATTCCTTTCATAAAACGTATATGAAAGCGCTGGATCTTTATGTGGAAATATCATACAAGAATAAAGCGCAAATGCCTAACTCTCAATGATTGAAAAATGTTGCTATTAACAAAACTATATTTAACTTCAAGATTGGCGAATTAAACAAATACTCTAGCGTAACAAGATTTCGACAGAGAATTTCTTGCATGCACGAGGAAAATGTAAAAATCCCTGACTGTGACTTTGTGCAGAGCTTAATTCGGTGTCTCGAAGGCCCCATTGCCGGGTAAGCGCTTCGCGGCGAAGAGAACTGAACAGCAAATACTCGCCGGCAATA
This sequence comes from Ectemnius continuus, assembly GCA_910591665.1. Classification (NCBI taxonomy): domain Eukaryota; kingdom Metazoa; phylum Arthropoda; class Insecta; order Hymenoptera; family Crabronidae; genus Ectemnius; species Ectemnius continuus. The sequence goes on from OU342867.1 coordinate 5,500,932, forward strand.
TTTTAAAATCTCCTTGCGACGGCGAGCCGCCGGCAGATTAAGTGGGCTGAGAAAAAGGCAAGCACTCCGTCGAGTGTGCTGACATCGGATTGCCAGATCGATAGCAGGTGTTTACCGTTTTGGTTGACGCTGCAAATTATCGCGGCGGAAGGGCGTTTAATGTAGTTTCGAATTCTATTACTTTATATTCCTTTTCTTTTTATTCCGACGGTCGTCTTTCCTTCGGCCCGCGCTTGGGTATAAAATATATTCCAGGTATGATAATTGTATTGTAGTAACATTTTGCAATACAAATTTCGACTAGCACGATTAGTACAATATTTAATCAAAATTTTAAATTGAAAATGGTTTCAATGACCGGTGAGAAAATGTATCACGAAGTTCAGTAATTTTTCATGCAAATGCAGCTCGGTTATGGATTCGAACTTCTTAAGAATAAATCTCAATTTAGATCTGCTAATGTTTGCCCATGCACTGTAAGTGTAAGTTGTGCTCTGCGTGCATAATTAGAATTTTTCCGTTAGACCCGCCAGAACGTCAGGCTTTAAGTACGCTTGGCATGCATGTATGCATGATGGCACATCTTGCACCTCAATTCTCACCCCTAGTAAGTGTGTTTGCCCAACACTTTCGATCTGCGTCAATACTCAGACGCTGGGGCACGTAAAAAAGTACGTGTATTGAAAGTCGCGTTTGCCTATTCAAGTTTCATTACAGATTCATCGTTTTCAAAGCCGCATTTTTCCGATTCCGTTCTTTGTCTACCGTGCGACTTTCCTTCAATCTAGTTTGACTTCAGTGCACGTGTCAAATATCAGCGAGTATTTTTTACACTAATAAATTCATAGCCGACACGAAATATTGGTTGGCAGGCAGTTTTTTTTTTTCGTTTGCACTCTCTCAGTCACTTGCTACCAATAAATATGTATGGCGATTCGTTATGCCGCTTTTCTGTATTTGCACTGGCTACATATACTTTCCATTACTCTATGTACAACTGCCTTGGCGTATTTGTACTGTTATTCTGTTTGGCCCAGATTTTCATTTAACTTCGTATTTTTCTTTAGCTATTACAGATTCATGTAGGTGGGTTGGTACGAACAAATATGTTTAATTTCCGTAGGCGAGACACGAAGGATATTTTTAATTGTTACTGTTACGCCGCGTTGCGTTACTTTGCGATGCTTTGAGAGGGCACAATTTTTGGGTCACGCTTGATCTACATATGCACATGTACGGATGCGTGGGTGAACACTCAACTAGAGAGTTGGATTTACTTAGGGCCTGAAGTGATGCAAACTTATGCATGTGTACACGACGTGAGCGCACACAGAGTTAACTCGCGTCCTCTAATATTCTTGAGGTTTATATCATACAGGCTGCGTTAAAAATACAGCCATCCCATGACGTAGAACTCGTTAACCCTTATGGAAGTACCAACGCACTTTCGCATCTTCGCTTCGACAACTTGTGCGAATATACCTTTGGCAAATATTTGCTTTTGCGACTTTTTCTATTCATAATTCTCAGTCGCTAAATTTCACCTTGGAAACTAGGCAAGAAGCGAGAATTCTTAAGGCCCATAAGAAAGCTTTGATGAAGATAGTATTATTACCGTAAAAAGGCGCATTAACGCCCTGAATGCAGACTCGCGGATTAAAATGACTTTGGATATTAAAATGATAATGGCACTAGGTAATTATCTGTAGTTAGGGTTTGCCACACCTTTGCAATTCAAATGCACCCTTGCACTTCAAATGCATTCATTATTCTGACCCACCAGAAACATATCCTTCGACCACGATCTTTTAATGACTTTACAGACTTTCTAAATCGGGATAACTAATATTGATAACCCACTTTACAAAGTCATGTAATCGCTAAAGAAATCGCGTCACGTATTCAATTTTGCCTTTGGTTAGGCTGAAAGCGATACAAAAGCACGAATATATTTTCTAGAAATATTATTTTTATCTTATAAAGAAAGTTAAATTACACGGTTGCAGAGAGTAGCCAGTTGATCGCCAATATGCAAATAACGCATTACACATTCAGAATGCAGAAATCCGGGAAGGCTCGGACGGGCTTGCCCTTTATGAAAGGAATTTATCTCTTGTCTCGAAGGGTTGCCTGGTTAAACGAAACCAGAAGAAACAAATGAGAGATACTGAAAAATGGTGATACGTACGAACAGATCTTAACCAATGCCACGTCTCCCTCAGCAAGGTGCTTTTTTTCTGCCCAAACTACGCTGACGTTTTGTCACCGAGCCGCAGGGGTGTTTTGATTCTTTGCAGATAAATCATAGTATCATCCGAAAAAGTTTGTCATCCATCCGGACGTTTGATCAGATAAATACATTGCTCTTCTTTCAGTCCTATGTGTGTCTGCCTAATACCTCACGTGCCATGCAAATCGGAAGATTCTACGATACCATGGAATATTTGCTGTCGCGCCGCTAGTCGGGTTTCTTTCGTGTCACATATGCTTTGCACTTTCCCAAGGGAAGAATTCTTGCCATTGTTCTAACCTTGTTCGGTTAATGTTACCTTAAGAAATTTACTTCTTTATGATATTGCAATTTATTATTCCTGCTAAATTATTTTTCCAAGTAATGTGTACTGTTTATTAACAAATATCTCTTCTGTTACTCGACCACATTTCGTAAGGCGCGCCCTCTCAAAAGCGGCGCGGCTAGTTCAATTTTCGAAAAGCCGTCGCTCTCGCGACAACTCGAAATCAATTAATTGGCGAATCTAACCGACGACTATCTCGTAGCGCGTCTCCAGATAAGAAAACGGCTGCATGTCTCGGATGGTCGAGATGGACCACCGCTCAAGCTGGACTTGAGCCAGCCGAGATAGGACGGTAAGGAAACGAGATTCGAAAAGTTCGATTATGCTAGAGAACACAGAAGGGAAAGTTTTGTCGGCGCGGGGCGGCTCTGGGGAATGCGAGGTAGTCCCACTGCTGTCCGAGAACACTGTCTCTCATTAAGAGAAGATTATTCCAAGATCCGCTCCGTTAAACCCTCCCTTTATTATTTTGGATCAAGTGCTCCCATCTCGATCTCCCGACAATTAACGAGACGCAGCCTATCGCTGGTTATCATCGGCTCCGAAGTGACAACTCGAATAATTTCTGCCCACCAAAGTCTCTATACAGTAATCTTGAAGAAGTGCAAAGCGCAATGCCAGAACTTTTTTAAAAAGTCCTTTTTTTACAAGTTTTCCTTTGGGTTGGATAACTTTGTTAACTTTTCTCTTTTTTCTATCAGTGTTACAATATTTCAGTTATAAAACCATAATGTTCCTATCTTTGCACACGGAATGTTCGCTACTATGTCTGATCAGCATAAAAATTCTGCTCGAGAAGTCTTGGCGTACCAGGAAGAAGTTAACCCACTTCCCCATATCCAAGAAAATCCCATCTTGGCATAGTATTCGAAATTGCATACAGTATGTGCAATGATTCGTAAAAATTAAATAAGTAAATATATTTCCATAAAATAAACTATACATACGAATATAGTAACAAAGAATGAACAAAGTAACATTGTTATAAATAAATACAATAATCCCTTTCGCAGGAGCTCTTTCAAATATCTGATCAAAAAGGATCTAACCGCACACAGACGACATATATCCAACACATTCCATTAACAAAATATAAAAATATTATCACTAATAACGAAATCACGGAAATACGATAATAAATAAGAATAAAAATGAATAAAATATTATATTAAAACGTTGCAACTGACCTTCGATAAATGATGTCGCAGCTTCCCTGCGAGATGAGAGCAGGGATGAGACTGATGCGCTTGGATGGGGCTGCTGGGCTGACGGGGATGCCTGGACCAGGTGAGAACTGGTCGACCTGACGGACCGCGGTGAACTGATGCTCCGCGTGTTTCACCTTATAGATAGGCCGGCGTCCCGTGACGTCACCGTACGGTAAGACCAATGGGAGTACGTAATGGGGTGGCGCCAACAGGGGTGGCAGCGTACCCCTGACAACTACCGGCACAGCCCGCACATCTACGCGACACCTGCATCACTACACTCGCGCGCCACGCGCCACTTTCACACTGATTTTCCTACTCCCACCATCCACCTCTTCGACTCTGCCACATGCGATTCTGCTTCACACCTACGCGCCCAATGCCAACCCCCCAAACCCCCGCCAATGCAACTTACAGAAATTTACAGAAAATAGGTGTATAAATATATTATTAGGAATTTAGAATTCTTTATAATGCAGAAAGGCTGGAATTAATGAAAGTTTTATTGGTACTCGGATGTAGAAATTTATATTTCGTATTTTTAAGAGGATCGCAGATTTTTTCAACATTTTTAGGCGGTGCTTTTAACCCCTTAAACCTTGTTAGGTAAAGCTTTGCTCGTGCATTTGATGTTAACGAATGCATGCGATTAAAGATGTATAAAGTCATCGTTTTGAAACGCGGCGGTACTCTGCCGTCGGCGAGTCACAACCGCATCGAATCTGGTAGGACAATATGGTACTGTTTGCGAACCGCAAAATGTTACTAGTATAAATTCAGCGATATAAGAAAAAAGCAGCGTTTTATAGGATGTTTAAATTCAAACTATTTAGCATAATTAATACGAAGTAAAATAAAAATTGCCAGAGTTTCCAATGTAAGCGTGAAAGGATTCGTAGTACGATAGGAGATAAGGGAATGTTTGATCAGACGCAGAATGAGTCTATTCGAGCATTGCAGTTCTATCAGTGAAAGATATCAACTCTACATCGAAGATAATCATATGATCAGATGGCAGACCAGATGTCTCGATGATTCTAAAATTATAACATGGATTTTACATTAACTATCTAAGGAATTGCGATTGCAGCATTGTGCGACAGTCCGATTATCAGCCACTGAATTTGAAGTCCGTCGAATTTTCAAGTGATACTGCAATCGCAATTCTTTGGTGAGCTAATGTAAAATCTGTAGAAGTTCATTTTCCATCTTGACCTATGCAGCAACTGTTGTCTATTCTAAAGAGAGATGATCCAACATTTGGCATGAAAAGGAAAACGCACTAGTTTCACGGTCGATCTGGTGCAGTCGCGCACCATTACTATCGCCCAGGAAGGAAAAGACCCCCATGCGACCACTACCAACATTTTTGCTCTGATTCCCCTCTCTTGCATTCTCAATAAGTCCCAGTCAAGTGATGTGACCAAACCCAATGTGACCATAGTCTACATTTTCCTTTGTTAACTATACTTTCCACACTTCCAACAACCCAGTTAGTTGCACTCAGAATGCAAATATTAAAAATACTAGTAAAGGAATCCACGAACAATATTCGCGCGATTATAATTACAAGCATTTCTACATGTTATATAGTTTCTTTGATTCAATTACTTTTAAATATAGCAAAATTAAAAAGCATTCGCTTATAATTTTTCTATACAAATATTTTCAAAAGCAGATGTTATTCCAAGAATAATATGGCAAAAATCGAGGTTACCGCTATGTGCAATTCGTAATATAAGAGTCACATAGCCGACAGTGGAGTTACCGCAGAAATCGTAAAGGGGCGTTGCTACGACAGTTTCTCAATAAGATGAAATCTCCCTCGAGGCGATCGCGCCAAGATTCCACATAGACGATCTTCGAAGACATTCCAGTGGCTGATCAAACTGTACAATGAGGAAAAGCCTCGGGCATAACAGCATGTAAGACGTAAATTCGCGTTGGCTCGTTCGCCTTCTTCAGTGCGATCGTGCGAGTTATACCTGTCTCTATACAGCATCACTCCACATCCTATTGCCAAGGAGTTCACCTATTTCTCCTCGTTCAAGTCATCTCATTTCCTTCAGTCGAGCGCTCCCATGTAAACAGAAGGGACTTGTTGCTCGTTAAGCTGGCGACCAATTATGCGTAACAGTATTAAAGATCGAACAAGTAACTTTAAACTTAGTCTGCTCCGCAAGTAATAGCCAGTTTTATGTTCGTTATTTACTCAATATTCCACGAACCATATGGCAATTAGTGACACTGAATACATATTACATAAATGTGTTATATTCAGAAAAGAAATCTTATCAGAAAACAATGTACAAATGCTACTCACATTCTGTAGTCGAGTATCTAAGCACTGACACTAGCGTAGAACGCATGGGTGATCAAGCGTCGGTACGTAAACATCGGCGGCAGGAAGCGTAGTCAGCTGAAATGTCAGTGTGACCGATGTCATGATTGACAGCGGTACTGTCGCCGAGAAGTGATCGTGCGTGCCATCTCCAGTGAAGCTCAAAACGTGCTTTCGACAATCCACTCTAGTGAATGCCTCAACAATGGTTTATATTGGACTGGCATGGACAGATGGACAGTCCAGAAGTGGACCGAAAGACGCGGACGCCCTGCGGTAAGAACATAACCTTCCACGAATCATATGTGGAGCGCAACAAGTGGATTATAACATAGTAAAATAAATATCGCCCTGATACAATACTGGGTACTCGCACAGTAGAATCAAGTGGATTCGTGGAATTGTGAGACTTCAGAAAAAGAGCGTGGATATCAAGAGAACAGAATTTTATTTGCCAGAGAATGACAAGCTGGTTGAATTTCTTAATCGAACCGTCTGCTTGGAATTCCTGTATACAGTTATTTGGAAGGTTGGACGATTTCAATATCATTCAACTAGATCTGCACACGAAAGATGCTGTAATAGTGTCAACGACTGGTTGGTAACCTATTTCTCTGTGATGCTTACATACAAGATGAAGTACATTTGACAAGAATACAACGAAGTATCAGAAGAATCGGAGGACAATGCCGCATCCGTGCGTGGTATGCGGTCGTTCGCGCATGAATCCCAACAATCGGGAGGAGGAGTACATGTTTTTCGGCTTCCCCGTGAACGATGATGTCCGCTGCAAGAAGTGGCTGGAGTTCTGCTGCAGAGAAGATCTCTACAAGCTCACGAAGAAGCAGCTGTTACAACGAATGGTCTGCTCGAAGCATTTCGAGGCGAAAGACTTCTTAAATGAGTACTTTGATAGACTGAATTGTGCCGCCGTGCCTTCGATCTACGATCCGAAGCAGAGCCTATACAATATCACTTGTGTGATGTGTGGTCGTTCCCGACGAGATCCACCGGCTTTTGATTACGATGGAGTCACCTTTCATCATTTTCCCGGTGAGGAGTTTCGCTGTCTGAAGTGGCTCGATTTCGTCGGCGTTGACTCCTATTACAGACTGACGCGCAAAGAAATTCTCTTTTGTTATATTTGTTCGAAGCATTTTGACTCCTCGCAGTTTATGCCTGGTTATAAGAACAGACTGATTGATAATGCTGTTCCCAACATTCGTAACCCTGACCAATTAGATGGTTCGGAGCAGTATATTATGGAGTTTGTTTCTGAACAAAAGCCTTATACCCCAGAGAAACCTAAGAAACTGGATCCCTTGCCTACTGCTGTTTTGGAGAGCCAAGCTTGTGCAGCTTGTGGTAGATTAAGATCAGATCCCAGGAATAAGTCTGAGAGATACAAGTTTCACCCATTCCCTGCTTATGAGATTGGTAGGTGTTTGAGGTGGTGTCAGTTCTTGGGTAGAGAAGATCTATTGAAAATGTCACCGAATCAAATAAGGAAATTGGTTCTTTGTTCCAAGCATTTCCAAACGGGTCAGAACTTTCATAAAGTCGGGCCTTGTGATGCAGTGCCAACAATAAAAGATGTCTCCCAATTAAATTCTGTAACTCCTACAGAACAAATAGTTGAGGAGCAAGAGATGTTGGATGAGTCAACTTGCCCAAGTACAGGGAAAGTTATTAAGAAGCAAGGCTTTGTAAGACCATTAGTATCTAGTAAGAAACCAAAGATAGATAATAAGCCTGCTCCACTGGCAAAAAAGCGGGGAAAGTCTAAGAGGCCAACATTAATCAAGGTTCCAAGAGTAGATCATAATAATATTGAGAATCATATGATAAGGAAATTGCCTCTTCCACCAAATCCAACTTGGAAGATTCAGCTTGCGGATCAGTATCAACCAATAACAATAGCAAATAATGTTATACCGAACACAGTAAATAATATCCAAGGGAGCATAAAGAAAGTCATACTTCCATTTACTGGAGACATATCAAATCTGGGTGCACCAATACCAGTCAACAGTTTATCCAGCATTCCACCTGGCTTGTTGATAAAGATCAACCTTCCAGAGCAAGAGCAGCAAAAGACTAAGCCCTGCAAAAAGCCACCAAAACCAAAAGTAGTACAACAGCAACTAGTTCCCACCAGTGAGCAGATTTGGATAAATAATGGCCAGGCAGTTACCTTGCCAGTGCTGAAACCATTGAAGCAGGATGCAGACAAAACCTTAGTGGAAATCCTCTCAATGCCAGCAGAAACAGAGAAGACTGTGTCTGAAGAGGCAGAAATAGAAAGGACTATTGCCAACGATTTAAATGTACAGGAAGAAGTTGTTATGCACGATACCCTGGAAATGTTAGAAGATGGTGCAGTTATTATTAAGGAGGAGGAATATTACGAAGGCTTCGAGGAGGTGGAGTGTTTACCGCCGAAGAAACATAAGCCGCCGAAACGGAGAAAAGTGCCAGGAACTATGAGAAGGACAATGTTTCCAATTAGAAATGAAGTTAGATGTTTTTTAAGGAAACTCGCTCCTTTTATGCATAGATTGCCGAAGAAAGCTAGGGCTCAGATTAAACTTTCGATTGTTAATATGGTAATTGATAAATTGTAAATTTGTTGACTTATTCTTACGCTGTGTTGATTGCAAGCGATATTTCATGTCGGTCTCTTATTGTACATAGTTTCATTTCTTGCCTGATTTAAGATTCCATACCAGCTAGTTTCCAAATGGAACGAAAAAATGAGAGTTTTGTACAATATGGGATTCACACAAGTTATATCGTCGGCTGTCGGCACAAGTGTTTTCTAGTGAGATATTCGCGACTTTTGATAAGTCTGTATAAATGTGAAAAGATTTCTTTGTACATTGTCATTGAGCTAATACATATATAAAGTGTATATGTATATACATGCATTGTACATTGCTAGTTCAGACATTATTTTTATTGTATATTTATAAAAAGCTGGTGATAGGCAAGACAACAATAGCTGTAAGGAAATGATGGAATATGTAGAGTACAAAATGATATTTGTAGCAAACTGTTCAAGCTATTCTTACTTTGCCCGACTATTTGAATTGTTATAATACACATTTTCTAATGATACAGACTTTAAGCTGTTGGGATCCTAATAAGTTGGATAATTTACTTAAGAACTTATAGTGGAATGTATTATATTGGTATTTTACACAAATGAAGGAAACAGTATATTTTTGCTTAATAGAGTTGGTTTACACAAAGGTTCAACAGATTTCTTGTACTTTTCAATGTATAAAAATATGTATTATTTAATGATGATAAGTTCAAGGAGGGATTTGAAATAAGAGAGATAAAATGGGAATATGTATTCACAATTAACTTAAATGTTATTCATTCTGTGATACTCAGATTTAAAGGAATCTCAAAGACTACTATTGAGAATTAACGGTGATCATTCATGATTTAATATCGAGAAATGTTACACTTCGACGTATTTGAATGATACAAGGTCTGGTATAGCCGGTATCCACAATTTGTCTACATCATCGGAACTTTTCGAAAGACTTTGCATAAATTTTAATCTTTCTGCTTCCAATTTTTCTAGAATGTAAATATTACAATTACTATAACGCGATCTATGGTGGATCAGCTGTTTTGACTTACTGACGCGTTCTTCGACATCCTGATAGTAGAACGTGCCAACCGTGTATATATGAAAGTTTTTAACAATATTTTTGTACTCGTTGCATCTACATAAAATACTCAATGGGTGGTCCAAGCAGTCAATCGAGTTGGTGCGCATACTTATATTATTAAGTTAACAGATACACCACGTTGAATTTTTCAATACGACATTAAAAACAAATGATGAAAGACGAAAGATATATCGTTCATTGAATAACGTTAACGGAGGATCTGTGGTTAATGTATTATATACATACAATAGACAATATTTAATAGCGTTTTGCCAAAACAATTCATTCATTTTACAGTGCAAACTTATAATAAAATATTTACATATCATTTCAGGAATTATGCTTCGGTATATCTACAAGTATTTGTGGACATATTCGCAATGAGGGAAATACTGTAATTTGAATAGTTGAATTTGACGTTTTTTCCATGGTCTTGTATACTTTGACAATAATATTAGAAGCGTTATGCGTTATAGGCATATTACTGTTCAGTTGCATCTCTCATATTCAATTAGGATCACAGTACAGTAGAAATCACTACTATTCTGTTATAATACACATTATTTATACCGCCCGTTTACTTGTGCGGTAGTTACACGTCATTTAAGCATAATACAGTAAGTAAGAAGCCAGCTCCTCTCAGTACTCACAACTGAATCTAAACTTCCGCAAGTATCTTGCGTCCGATTGAAACGGTACAAATATTAGTGTAAGAATCCCATTAAAAACGTGACGTTTTATTCCTCACTAGATCTCTTAACTTTTAGCATGAAAAGCGCGTGAGTGCATTTGTTTGAAATTAATGTACACTGGAGCAGTTACCGCACATTTCTGCCCAGTGTATGCACGCGTGTATGTAAACTGCTTCTAATAGTTAGTGTGCCTAACTACGTAAACTTTGTAATCTCATTTTCATTTCTTCTAGCTCTTTATCATCTGCTTCTTCCAGCTCTCCTTCTGCAGATGTAGAAGCTGCCACTGATCCTGGTGTATCTGTTACTACTGCTGGTGCAGTACCCAATTGTCCTGCAGTTACTTCCCATAGGATCTACAAAATATCCATTATGTATTATTTCAGATCTTCAAATAGCCCCTTTGTTTCTGATATTTTACAGAGGCTTTTACCTTATCAACCTCCTCGTCCGCCTCATCTTCTACCTCATCCGAATCCTCCACAGAATCCAGAGTTTCATCCAACATTTCCTCTATGATGCCAGCTTTCATCATTTCCTTTGAGAGTTCTCTCATGGTAGCTGCTACTTCAGGTACTTTTACCAGTGATTGCATTGCCTGCATGACTTCGGTTGACTTAGAAACAGAACCCGCAACCCTAATTGTTGCCAGTTGATTTTTCATCTGGAGTGAGACAGAGTTCATATGGGCCTTTGATGTGTAGATCTTATTGCATGCTTTTCTTGCCCTTATGATTTCCTTGGCAAGGATTTTACAAACATCCTTGTCGCCCTTTTTGGCGGCCTCCTTCAACGATCTTTTAACTTTCTCCTCCTCCCTTTGTATGGCTGACAGCAAAGGAAATTATGGCAAATTTTTAACCAGTGTTTGGCATTTGATACAACGACATTATTAAGTATTTCTGGCCATGAACTTACCTCTAACCTGTCGATCTAATTGATAACCCTCTTTCCTTAATTTGTGTGTCCATTCTTGTACCTATAATGTATATTATTTTGTCAACACCCAATAATTCGAATGGTATTTTCGAGTTGCTCACCATTTCCTTTGGATTCTTCTCCTGAGATTTGCCGAACAATCCCATTTTCCAATGTTGACAGGAACACAGCCACGAATCTCAGTGCTGAACATAACCAAGGTATCTTTCCTTGGTTTAAAAGGCAGCCGACATCATCCAACCTTCAAAATTACGTCACAGTCGCTGGATGAATCATCCCGAGCGAGGTAGGTGTATGATAAGATTGATAAAGTTAAGAAAATATTCTTTATTTGCACTTTTTTCCTGTTCTGCCAAGTAAGTCGTTCTTATAAGCGACTTTTCTGTAGAGACACTTAAAGTAATTCGTTGACTGATAACATTTTTAAGGAAAGAAGGAAGAGAGTGATAAGATCGATTTTTATTGATTATATCTCGCTTTATTTGGCAGTCGTAATTAACACAATGCATGCAGACAATGTTACAGTACATATTATTCAAACAGTCGTAAGGCAATTTGAGTAATGAATGTATAAATACTTTCAAATCAAAAGAATGTACTATTGAAATAGAAGGTTATTGTATGCTTGAGAAGGAAATCAAGTTGGCGTGTTCTTCGCAACAGAATTTAAAGCTGTAGTATTATGTTCATGTACTGTTGTTGTCTTGATCATATGTATGCATTTGAATCATCTATTTCACGACGCATCATTCGGGTCCGCATTTAGAAATAGATCTCTGAGCCAATTCAGCACGTTCTTTGCCATTTCTGTTCGCCTTTCTGAAGTACTATCAACATTGCGATGGTACCTGTATCGAACAGGCTCTCTTCGATCCTCGCGAGAATCTTTCATTCTACCAACAATGCGATTTTTCTCATCCTGTGCTTTCACAGGCTTTCCGTGCGTGAACTCTCGGGATTCTATTGTGTCCCAATCCAAATGTTTGATTCTCGTAGGCTTGCCATCAATAACCACATACAAATCCTTGTCATTATCGATTTCGTCGCTTTGCTCAATACTGGAAACGCTATCCTCTCTGTACTTCAAAGTATCATCGAAAATTGGACTATTCCGTGAAGGTTGATTATTTTTATTATCAACATATCGATTTAACTTTCCCTTTTTATACCAAGCACCGAATGCTTCTATTTCATCCAAATCCAAAGACAAATTATATTTCTTAGCAAAGACTTCCACAGGCATGGAAATCGTTTTGGAATCGACATTCTCACGTTTCACACGATCATTCAGTATCGTCCTCTTTATTATTTGTCGTCCATGCGTTTTCCTAGCTGGTCTAACTGTTCTAAATAAATCTCTGCTTGCTTCGCGCACAGAGTACTTCTGATTTTCCTTGGGTTCGTTTCTTCTTATGGAGCGGACAACGTTGCCTTGGCGGGGAACGCAACAGGGACACTCTTTTCTCAGCATGTGTTCGCATACTTTTCGAGATATTGTTAGAGTGTATGAACCATCATTCTGTTTTCTTATTTCGAGCGGCAGTCGAACACCGTCGCCGACGAAGAACAAGTCCGATTGTTGAAGATCCTTCACATCATTTGGGTAGTTGTTCTTGTTACGCACGATTTTTCCAAAGTACGTGTAGTCTTCGGCTGGTTGTGAGTCAAGCGAGTCTTCTGGAACTCCTGCTCCTACTATTCCTGATTCATCAGATTGTTCTTCAATAGGATCATTAACGTAAGGATTTTCATTCACAGCTTTTTCACTTGGCAGGAAATATCTAGTTGTTTTTATAACTTTCTGAATATCTGTGGTTGTAACTTCATGGGTTTTTAAGTATTGTGGTTTTGTTGTTTGTTGATTATTGCGGTAATCAGTGTGGAACTGATTCACTGATGGAATGGATCCGACTTTGGAGTGTTGAGAGTTTGTAGGAGGTTCTCCTACGAGATCTGTGGCTTGTGTACCATCATCGTGATCGTCATTGAATATTGGTGTTTCAGTGAGTCCTAGACTAGGTGATTCTGTATAAGATTCATCCAATGATTGTGTAATTCCTACATTGTCGCTTGATCCTAAACCATCAGAAACTGTTTCTGTTTCTATTTGTTCGTCAAAAGCAGAAACAGTTGCCTCTTCGTTCGTTTCAGTATAATCGTTCTGAGTTGTACAGGAAGTAACAGTTTGTTCATTACTGTTTATTTCCAAAGTACCTTCAGGATCACTTGCTGCTTTACCAGATCCTGTCTGATGGTTCTTGATGTAATTCAATATCCGATCGTTTGGTGAATAGAACTTTGTTGGAGCATCTCCAACCACTTGTTCCAAGTCGTCATTATTATCAATGTTACCAGTATCGACTTTCGATGGTACATTTGCACTTTGAACTTGCTCGTTTTCAGCACTGCTTTCCTCGCTGGGAAGGTCAGATTTTAATTGAGGTTCATTATTAAATGTCGTCTGCGGAAAATCGGATGCATTGTCATTGGATACTTGAGGAAACTTTGAAGAATCCTCCACTTCTTTCGAAAGTTTATAAGTCGGACTATCAGTGATAGTCGATGGATTGTTTTGTGAAGATGAAATAGTTGTTTCAAGGATTCCATCTTCACAGAATTCTGTGGCTATTGCTACATTTTGTCCTTGAGAGTTTTCATCTTCAACTGAAATCGTTTCAGGAGTGTCATTATGAGTGCTTCCAATTTTTGGTTCTTCTGTATCATCATTCGATTGATCCTCAGCTTTGTCAGTATCACTAATTACGTCTGGAGCATCATCATCATAGTACACTGCGTCATCCACGGGTTTTATGGTCGAATCAGTATTAATTAATTTATCTTCGACTGTGTCTTCTTCACTGTCGTCCGTGTCTTTCATTTGTCCAACCATATGATCAAGAACGCCTCGGATTTTTGTTTCGTCAATAGGATGATGACTTTTGATACTTTCTACGATCATATTTTGAACAACCGGATTTTTTGCCGCTTGAATTCCGACTGATGGATCTTGAAGAAGGTTCCTCATGTTGTGTTTTACCTTATCGAGTTTGGATAAAGCTTTCTGTTCGTTCTCAGAAACCGGAGCTATTGTTGCAAAATGAGTTTGCCAAGCCCCATCTTTAAATTCACGCTCTTCCACTGTCATCGATGGTAATTTCTTACTAGTTTTAGTTTTTACACCAGTCATCATATGGTTTATATTACTTTTAATGACATTTGTAGTCCAATCATTCACTAAATCCTTTCTTGGTACTCCACTCATTTCTGACACCAAGTCTTTAACTCTTTCTACAATCATCGTTTCTATTTGCGAGACACGTAAAATACTTTTTAAGTTCGGCACTTCTAGAACCTCGGCTAACAAATCATTTTGCGATGCTCCAACTGTTTCATCATCAGTTTCCTTTTCACCTTCTGTATTCTTATTGGCGAAACTATTGATTACCGATTTTATTGAATTCTGTAACATAGTATTATCGCAGAATGGCAGAGCGGCTTTCCATGATTCATCCTCTCCTGTATTATCAGTGTTCGGAGCCACACCTGTTAAACTATCAGTATTTTCTTCATACGCATTAGTAGCTGCAATAATAGTTTCAGTTGTATCCTCAGTTTTCTCATTTGACGTCACTAAATCATCATCAGTGCCAATGTTTTCTCTATTTTCACTATTTCCCAAATTGCTGTCGTTATTTATTGGGGAAGAATTTGTTTCCGGAACTGATTCTTTCTCGACAATATCGGGCGGAGTATTCACTAGTATTCCTTCATCTTGAGATTCGACAGTTTCCTGTTGGGATGAAAGAATCGTTGTTCGTTCTACCGAAACATCATCATCCATCGATTGGCCCACTTTCGGATTCTCCAAGCACTTGCTGTCAGACGAGAAATCTTTCTCCGGCGCGTCAGATGGTGTCGGAAAGTTTTCAGTTTCGGTGTTCTGCACGCCGACGTTGGCATCACGCGTATCATCATCGTATGTCTCGTCATTGTTGTTTGCCTTGCCTTGTCCTGGAATATTGTTTCTTGCGCCTTGACCCGGTTCCGTCTCAGTCTCTCGAGATTCTTTCGACACTTCGCTCGCCTCCGTTGTTAGAAATAACTCGGATTCAGATTTTATTGTGATAGTTTCTTCAGTGTTACATTTAGGTTTAACATTGTCATTGGAATTTGGAGGAGTTGCACCGACAGTTTCTTCTGGTTCGTTAAGAACTTCTGTGCCACTGTTAGTGGTATAAAAATCATCGAAACTTGTCGGCTGGAAGTTCGTCTCAGTGGTTTCATTCTCGTATGCTTGAGAAGTGAAATAAGTCGCCGTCACTTCCTGAATATCGGAATAATCCAATGTTCCCTCCTCATTAGTACCTTTTCCTAAATTAATATCTGGCGCGTGGTGTCTGACATTGTCATCCGGTTCGTCTTGTTTGGCAGCGACCACGTCTTCTGTGTTGTCATTTTCAGAAGTGTTATCATTCCTGTCGTAATCATCGCTTACAGACTTTGGCTGCGAGACAGGTGAATCCGACTCATTATCAGAATCCTCATTCGAATCACTCTTCGCAGGATAACTATTATCATCAAAATCAGTACGTCCTTGCTTGGAATGATGATTGGGTGTCCCAGAAATAACACACACTTTTCTACCATACAATTTTATGCATTCCTCGAAATTAGCTTGTTCCATAGAATTAGGCCACTGATTTCCAGTCATTGGGACTCTCGAATCTTCCGCACTTTCCGCCGAGTGCGATTCCGCATCTTCCGTGGTATCCTCGCCGGATTGAGGAGCGCCAATGATACTTTCTTCCGAGTTACTCTCATCCGGAATGGAAGTAGTTTCATACTCGGATTTCTCGGCAACGGGTATGCATGGGAATTTGGGTTTAGCTTTATTAGAACGTGCTTGACCAACGATGATTCCATTATCGGTTGGAGGTGGTATATTTAGTCTGACAGGTGTATCGCCAGTGAGTATGTTCTGAGGGAGAGTGAGTTTCGGTTGCATTTTATAAACAACCGGAAGGTAAGGCAGATTAGCTATGCCATCGCCAACTGGTAAGCTAGCACCGACTTGTTCCCCTGTATTAATGGGATAGCGAGGAATCTGCGGCACATTTGGATAAAGTACCGGGAAACCTTGGGGGATAAATCGATTCTCTGGAATTTCGGGGAGACTTGATTTGGCTGGGGTAGCGCTCGCGATTACTTGAGCACGCGGCTGCTTCTGGCCGCACTTATTCTTCCTCTGGAGAGGCGACGCGGCTTGCTGGAGCAGAGGATTCTCGGATAATCCTTTCGGAGAATTAGCATCGTCCTCGTTCTCCTCCCGGCAATAGCACACGTACCGACTATCGTCAGTTACGCCCGGCTTCGCCCGTTGCTTCCTCTTATTTGTCGCGCTAATTTCGCTCTGCCTCGGCTTAAGGTTCTCCTCGAGCACCTTTAACAGGCCCAGATTCTCCCGCCTATTACCAATTCCATCGGGCGACGATGCTCCACTCGTTAAGCCACTTCGGAGCATTGCTTTCGGCTCTCGCAGTGGAATTATTCGCACGCTTGGCGCGCGTGCCAATGCGTGCTGCTCCTTGCGATCATTCTGCTGACGCTCCGGGCGAAATTCGTTGGCTTGCCGAGTCCTCGGAGAAGTAATTCGCCCACTCGTCGGTACGGAAAGCCTCACTCTTCGAGTGGGTGTTTTGCAGCGCTTTGTCTTCGCGCTACTTGGAGAGGAATCTTCATCTTCAAATTTCGCGAGATCTTCCTCTTCGGGCATTAGGAAAATGAGAGTTCTTCTGTCTCTGGGTTTTGCGGCTCTCGCTTGAAGCCCTCGCAGTCTGAAAGTGTAATATAATTATTCGCAATAGACATAGATTATATTATCGGTCTATACAATCTTATATTATTCAAATCTACTTTAAATACGTCTGTTTCTTTATATTTAACTTTATAAGTTTGTTTTGCATTCCGACAAAGTCCAAGGGGACAATATTTTCATTGCCGCATCTTATGGAGCTTGCAACGAGTAGGAAAGAGAGCTCGGAATTCGTGGCTTTTGTTGCGGGAAGTGGTCTCGAAATGTGTAATCCGAGCGACGCTGACGCTGACAATTGCGCCAGCGAGCGGAGCCGAAGTCATCAGGCTCAGGCATTGCTTGGCCGAGTATATACGCTCTACTCGGTACTAACATACTTTGAGCATTTGCAATCCAGCAGATTCGGCATCCGGCACTCCCGGCATTGGCTGTTGCCTGGCGTTCAGGGCGGAAATTCGTTTTGAAAAATTGAAAGAATGCTCACTTTCGGGCCGCCGACTGGCAAGCTAGATAAATGGTCGCGGATAAGGAGAATTTATGGGCTGGAGACTGGATCACGGCTTATGCTTCTAGCCTGCTATTCTTCCTAGGCAATTTTTTAAACTATCCTTTGTACACGTAATATGCTTATGGCCCGGCGTACGCTTCCCTTCCACCTTAAGGGATTATCCTTCCCTCGGAGAAATGGCAGGAATGCATGGCAAAAGTTCATCATACACACGACCCCCTTTTGAGAAATATCCTTTGGCTCAGACGAATCCTAGTCGACTAGTTCTTACGCAAATCGCTTATTGATAAGTCTTGTATTTTTTTCTAAATTATGAAATAGATTTGTTCAAAGATAAATTTACCTAGCATCTCTTGCGGTTTCGATATCTTCATTATTCTTCGCTGCACGATCCGCAAAGCAGGTGGCTGTGATTAATAACGCCAATACCAGATACGTCAGGATTTGCATCGACATATTGATCACTCACTTACACTTATTATCGTGGGCCAATGCATTTCTCACCCAGCAACTCGATTTTTTCTCTGTCAATTACAATTAGCACACACGATCCTTCTTTATATCATAACTGATTGACTTTCACTTTCTAACTTCGATACGAACTTCGCGAAGATCGAGCCTGCACTGCCGTCGGCCATTTAACGTGTTCGAACCAGCACGGAATTGCATACATCTGTTTTAATTGTTTTAGCATTGCGAAATGAGTGTTGTCATATCACCCTGTGTCGTAAGACATTGTTACAGAAGGCCTTTCTGGTTGACGCCTGACAATAGGTGATTTGCTTTTCACTCTGGCATTGGAATCGCTTCTGAGAATTATTTAAAGATCTCGTCAAATGTAGCGCGCGACCTTTTTAAATCAATTTCTCTTTAACATCTATGTTTGGTAATTTATTACAGAATAGCAGGGATTGGAAGTGGGACGAGGCGAGTGATTGTCGATGCGTTATTGTACACTTTCCTTTATTTTGCTTGCTGTTCGTACAAAGGTATTAAAATGATAGCAAATGCATACATCATAGTTAAGCTTATATTTAGAGTTAGGAAAACGACTCAGCAAAGATATTACCATCGTTATTTTTATTATAAATAAATAATGCTGGCAGAAGGCGATTGGATTAATTAAGTATTATCCGTGAATAATACGTGTCACTCCGCCTAAGAAAGTGAAGAACTTCTTAACATTTATTATCATCGAATGAAACGTATTCTGCGTTGCACTTGGTGGTCCATTTTCGAGATTTCTTTGATCGTCGTCTGACATGCTGGTTTCATTGAATTTCTGATCGATATCGTCGATCAATTTCTCCACCGAACCCGTCACATTCTGAGCCTTCTTCAAACCGCTCACTACGACTTCCTCCAATTTCGGGACAGTCTTACTGATGAACGACGCGCCATTATTTTCG
Source organism: Ectemnius continuus (assembly GCA_910591665.1). Lineage (NCBI taxonomy): Eukaryota > Metazoa > Arthropoda > Insecta > Hymenoptera > Crabronidae > Ectemnius > Ectemnius continuus. The sequence continues at coordinate 5,520,103 of OU342867.1, forward strand.
CCAGCTTCCGTCTTCCAATTGACCTTTTTATTTGCGTATTGCTTCTGGAGCTTCTTCTTCTCCAGATAGCCCGTGGCGTTCTTCTTCCTTGGGCTCGATTCCTCCGGCTCGTCAATTCTATTCGTTACGTGTTCGGAATTCAATTCGTGCTCGTCAGACGCTGAAAGAGTTATCTGAAAAGAGTACGATGATTGCACGTAAACAATATCGAAGAATATTAGTACATTTTTATTGAAAGAAACTCAAGTGTTTGGAAAATTATTGTCGTCGCGTACCTCGTCGGACGGTTCTTCAATTTTCGATTGTTCCTCTGAAGCGATGTCTCTTCGATGTCGGCGATGACTCTGCTTTTGCCGGGGTAGAACCATTAGTATCCCATATTTATCTGATACGATAGCATCTTCCAACTCGGAATATTCTAAACTCATTTCCTCCTCCGGAATAGTATCATAGCTTTGGTACTCCGCTTCTACTGATCGTGCGTTAACGGCTTTAGGAATTGCCCGATCTAATTCATAGGAGGAATCTTCAATACGAGCTTTCATTTTGGACGAAGAGTTCGGAGAGCGCTTTTTCAATTCGATCGGTTCATCTTCCTGCGATTCTAAAACCTCCGAATAGTTGGATTCGTCACTGTCGTAGGACTCATCACTATCCTGTTCGGAAGCCCTCAGGAATTGAATCGGCGAATAATCATTCTGAGCGAGTGACGGCAGGAATATGTGAAGGAACTCGTTCGACCCACTTTCCTCCTCACTCTGGTAACTAGGATCCTCGTCCAAGTTCATCAGGCGAACATAATCGTCAAAGCTCTTACCAACAATGGCGTCACTGTCATCAACAGATCTGTCTTCCTCCCCTTCCGCATCTACTTCTGATTGTAGCCGCTTTCGAGCAAGCAGCCTTGGCCTAATGCCCGAGTTTCTCGCAGGAATCGCTTTGTAGTGATCGTCCTCCTTCACCAGTTTGTAGAGAACCGCAGGATCTTCCTGGGAAGCTTCCCCGGAGTCCTCCTTGCGACACAAGTAACTCGCTCGGCTCTTCTTCTTTTCTGACGCTCTTCCACGCACTGGCGAAACTACTCTTTTCAAACTTGTACGTTTTGTCTCATTGTCGGTACTCCGTCGCCTTCGCGCACTCGTTTCATCTGTTATCTGTATGTTTTTCCCTTTGCCATCATTGTTGACTTGCGCGTCCTCTCCGCTTTCGATCCCTTTTTCCCTCTGAGTCTTCTCTTCCTCGGCATTCGGAGTAACAAGTGTCCCAGTAAGCGGCTTCCTTTCATTCGGATTCCCGCTCGAATTTTCCCCATCCGAACTTTCCCCCGTAACTTTTCTATTACCATTTGCACTGCGGTTAGAAGTTCCTTGCTTTTCTTTTGGTGTTCTACGATTGCTTGAATTATCTGGTCTCTTGGAGTTGGTTCGTCGAGCGGGATTCAGTAAAAGACCAACTAGTCGACCATTGTTGTGTTTTGTAGGCCTGTCACGTGAAGTTGGTGCGCCTAATAGATATGTCGTTTTGTTGTCTTCGGTGTCTTCCTGTTTCTTTTTGCCGGAATTATGCCCACGGGCTGTGTAACTCCTCTTGCGAAGATGATCACCCTTGCCAGAGGACACTTTCGGCGATCTTAATGGGCTTTCGTGGAGTTGCAGAGTTGGCTCGCCGCCCCTGTATGTCGATGGGTCGATTATGTAAAGTTTACGTCCTGAGGACCCTCGCTTTCCTTCCATGTCCCTGTCCTCTTCGGTTGAATCATCATCGTCATTATTGGTTCCGCTCTCGGTGTAATATTTATTTGAATAGCACTGTCCGTTTCTGCAGTTTAAGGGTATTTTTTCCTAGAAATAAATAACCATTAATAAAAATCATGGTTTGTAATAAAAGTAATATTAATAGTTTTATTGTATATACTTCAGTGTATCCTTTCCGATCGTGCGACATATGTTGACGATGATAAGGTTTGCTTAGACTTTCAATTATAGCATAATACATTCCACTATCTTTTCGATCATTATTACTATATTTTCCTGATTTTACTCGGTCGTCTTCCTTCCTGAAATTACTCGGTCGCCTTCTGTCATTTTTCGAGTAAGAATCCGAGTAGTCTGTTAGTCTCGAGTCATCAAAGTATCGACCAGTTTGCGGGGCTCTATTTCTTTCGTAGAGGTTTCTGCTTCCAACAATGTCATCGTTAGTAATGAATTCGATGCTATCAGCTCTATTGTGAAAAGTATCTCGCTTTATCAGACTATATTTGTCAGGATTGTACATGAGAACGTAAGCGAGCTTCTCTCGGTCGATCATACTCTTGAAGTCATCGCTCTCGCCGAGTTTCTCCAATGCTTCCCTTCTCTTCACATTCTTCTTTTCCTCGTCGTCTATCTTGTCCACTATATCCAATATTTCTCTCTCGTACTGCTCGAGCATCTTCTCCCGCTTCTCCCGCAGCTTACTCCTTAATCTCTCGATTTGTTCCGCCCGCTTTTTCTGCCGCTCATGAGTCTGCGCGTTCTCTTGGGACGAGGATCTTCCAGGAATCTGCATAATTCTCTTGGATTTCCTGCTGTCGTTCTCCTTCCTCAATGCAAGGATCGCCTTTGCTCGTGCCATTAATCGAGCTTCCCTGGCTTTAGCTAGTTCTTCCGCTTTCTCGGTTTCTCTCTGCTTAGTCCTACCATTGTGCTTTGAATGATTCGCTTTTTTATTTACCTCATTGACCGATCCCACTGCGGTTTCATTCGATCGATCGCTTGTTTCTGTAATACTTAAAGGGGTTGTTTCGTCGAGAGTAACTTCTCTTTTTAAAGTTCCAGGGGCAAGTGTATCTTTATCGTCATTTTCTGCTTGTCCTTTTGCGAGGATGATTTCCTGTTCTTGCGTTCTGATGAAAGATTCGGTTGTGCTGCTCCCACTTTGGGATCCCGGTTCTTCGATGTTCTGTTGGATGATGAAGTTGGTCGTCTCTTGGAGGACCGGACTCCTGGTGGACGCATCATGTTCCGGAACATACGCAATACGCCTCGAAACAGATTCGATAGGATTAGCTGTCGTTTCCGGATCCGCCGGCGTCGCTTCACGAAAAAACTGAGTCTCGTCGTGGAGGTTTTCTTCTTTCGTTAGTAAATCTGTATTTTTATCCAGCAAAGTTTCGATCGGCGGTGATTCCGTGATAATTGTATCTTCGTTCAATTGCCTGGCATTCCTCGGGCTTTCCAGATTTTCTGGAGTTGACAGTTCAACGGGATAATTCGGGACATTAGTGGTATCGTCCGCGATTGGAGTAGACGATTCCCCAATAGTTTCTACTGCTTCCTGCAAACTTGCCGGCGATGTTTCGCTCTGGAGTTCGCTGTCTGAAACCAATTGTTCTTGCACAATAATTGGCTCTGAGTCTATGCTTGCTTCGAGAGTCTTTGTCGTTAAGACTTCCGGTTCTAGTACTTCCTCGTGTACCGTTTTTGGTTCCAGTGCTTCAGCTGGGACTGGGACAATTAATCCCGCAAGATTCTCTTGGCCCAAACTATCCTCTGCTTTTCCATCAGTTTCCTCTTTGGTGTTCCTTCTCTTGCGACAAAGGTGGTCCGAATTTTCTTCTGATTTTCGAATTACTCTGCATCGACAGTCTTGAGAATTTCGTTCATCCTCTTTAATCATTTCAAGATCGAGTAAAGTCGTCAAGTCGTCCTTCTTTCTCTTGAGTCTTTTGTGCTGTGTGTTGTCATAAATTCCTACTGGGAATTCTATGTTATCGGAATTTTTATTTCGGCCAGAAAGCGCATCAAGTCTGCGTGCTAATATACTTCTCGGTTGATTACCCAATCTCGACCTAGCATTTTTCAAGAGCGAACTAAATTGAGTGTAGTATACAGGTTTTAGATTTTGCGCCTGTCTCGCTTTAATGGATGACTTCGAATTAGATGTGGATTGCCCGAAGGATTCACTATAATTAGGATTTTTCTGATTTCTATATTGCGTTGAGAGACGCGGGTTTTCTTCGGAATCACCCTGAGAGCTTTTATCATCCGATTGACCGCTTTCTTCCTCTCCCACCTGTTCCACTTCCAAAAGCTCGGCATTTCCATTGTCGATCTTTTTCACGGGATAATTATTCAACTTGATATTTTCAAAGAATTCATTGGGGGCGTAACTATGGTAATCATTGCTCTCCTCGAGCCACGTGTCTTGAGATGGTCGGTGGTCAGGGGTTCCTTGAGTGACCTGGCTGTCCACAGAGTCCTCCTTTGATCCGGCGGAGTAGTCTTCATCCCTTACGTAATCGTAGTCATTGTTCTGTGCGGAGTCGCCGGTCGAGAGGAAAACATCCCCTTGCGGGAAGTCTTTGGCCGGGGCTCGTCGAAAGAAGCCGTAGAAGTTGTTCTCTCCGCTGTCGGTCGCTCGGTGCTCGAGAGGACTCGGCTGCACTTCTCTCCTTATGTCCTCCTTCCTTTTGAGCTTTCGATCAGTCCGCCTCTCCCGCAATTGTTCCATCCTCGAGCGTCCCTTTGCCGCATCCTTCCTCCCTGTCAGCTGATCTCCACTTCCATCAAGGTCTCTCCTCGACCTCCTTAGATTCTCCTGCACCTCTTTTCCTGATTCAGAGCTGTCGTTGACCTCGCGCGGACTCGTTCGGTTTAAGAAATCGTAGAGCGACCTCAAACGATCCTTCATTCGCGGTGTCATTCTCTTTGTCTCACCGAAACGTCCTCTTATATTCTCGAAATTACGTTCGATCTTAGTTATTAATTCCAATGATTTAGATAACACTTCTCGATTAATGCCTGCCATTGTGCTTGTGTCATTATTTGTTTCTAAGGAATTTTTTAGTGTAATTAGACGCTCTTTGTGCATCTTTAGACGACTCTCGATACTTTCTTCGTCGTCGATCTTATCTTGAGAGGTTTCTGAAATTTGTTCGGTGCGCGGGTCTTTGTCTTGGTAGTATTCGAGCTTTTTCTTAAGGAACTTCTTGAGCCTGTTCAGCTCGCGGCGCACGTCACGCCTCGTCAGTCTTTGTCTGATTTTCTCGTAGTCTTGGAAGGTCCGTTGCTTCGTTCTCCTTTTGACGAGGGTCTTCCGAATTTCGAGCGATCCAGTTTGGGTTATGTCGACATCGTCGTCCTCAAGCAAGCCGGTATTAATCCTGCTTTTGCCGGCTCTCGTGCGAACCGCTCGCTCATTTGCATGCTCCACCATGCAAGACCTTATCTGGGTGGATAAATCATGTTACAATGAGACGCGCTCGATGCGAACTTCCTTCGAAGTATGCTCGTTTGTTTACCTTGAGTTCCGGCAGCACCCAGAATCCAATAGCATTCGACGATAAATCTAAATTGAGCCCGCGTCTGTCTACTAGAATTTCGGGCTTAATGCTCGGGACGTACGTATCGTTTATCAAACTTACCTTTTCGTTATTTAAAAGAATGCTTCTGGGAAAGGAAACTCGTATGAAATTCGCCACGATTGCATCAGAATTGGTTAACGTAGATGTCGGAGAGCTCCTACTTACTTCGAAAGCAATTTATTATCGATATCGAACCCTGGCGATAATATATATTGGTGGAGAATCGTAATTTTTTGATTCTTTAGCTGCACATTGATATCATCGGGTGAGAAATTCAATCCAAAAATTGTTACTGATCCTTCTTCGTACCATTCGGAGATTTTGGTACAATGACAGTAAAATTGAGCTTCGTCTTTGTATTCGCCCTGGACTTTTACTTCGAAGACTTTTCTGCCGACGAGTTGCTTGTGCAATATGGATACCCAATAATCCTGAAGGAGTTTTGAAATAATAATTCACTAATTTATCTTTCCCATTTCATTGTACTTACTGGATTAGTGTTGGTCATATCAGAGAGTTGTCGCATCATCACGTCGATATTTAACTTCGCCGCAATGCCTAATTTGCTAGTCCAAGTGAGGGCTCCTAGGAACGTATCTTTCTCGCTCTCCTTCCTAGATTCCGCTAATTCCACAACAAGTTAAATAATCTTCCATTCCAGAGATTTTATCATCATTAATTCTTACCTATCCACAAAGGTCGATCGCTGATAAAATCACCAATCGATCGATACAAATTCTTCTTCTCCATAAGAAGATTGTCATGGAGCATTGAAATCGACGAGCCAGCATCGCTTTAATCATTTCGAAGTTGAGAATAATTATTACTGAACAGAATACGCATAGCATAATGGATTAACGTGGGAAAGTTTGCCATAAGTTTCATTAGCAAGTTCTAACGGCATAAGCGGTTCAGTCTCGAGATTGGCATTAGGCCAACACAAATGTGGGAACTTACGGGTGCCAAGTAATCGCTGAGAGAGCTTGCGCAGCATGGCTTAGGTAGTTTTGCAGGTACGCTTGTTGTTGCTTGCTCTCGCAAGATATCACATCCGGCCCGGTAATGATACTGCTGGAATATCGCGGATTTTCCTCCAATATACGTTTCAGCATTGCTACGCGCTTCCCCAAGTCGTTCGCCGAGATATTGCATCTTGTTTGACATTCTGGAGCATAGTCGTATTATTAGATTTTCAGTTCCAACCACGCATTTTAAAAGAAAGCTTTCGAAATATTTTATTATTGATATTTGTATTGTTTTACAACATTACCATAACCCAATTGCCAGCTAGTATTATAGCCCGTTTTATCGTTCAACGAGAGAAAGGTTTTTATTCCAGCATTATCGGAAGAAGGGTTTAAATTGTCAGGTGATATACAAGCGATCAGATCTAGTCCTGTTTTTGCGACCCACTGATGAACACGGTTCCAGTTCGCTTCTAAAAGTAGAACACGCAAAAAGTATACAAGACATTTTCTATACTTCGCATTTTGCGTGTTAGTAAGATGTTATATTATACAGCAGAATTATTCGTAGTTCCATTTATATCTTGTTTAATCTCTTCAAACTGTTCCAACACACTCGATATTTTCAGCTTCATTTGCGTAACACTTCCCGTACTTTTCATTTTATTTACTGTTCTTAATATTTCCGGGCTGGAGGCTAGCTCGCGAGTAATATCCTCTTCAAAGCAGAAATCGTAATTAGCCAAACATTGGATTACCGGGTTTGCAGGGTGGGCGGTGAGTAAATTCTCGAGACAAGCAGGATGGAGGGAGAGAGAGTAATGAGAGGCAGAGAGCAGATAAACCGTGTCCGTTTCTAGTTGCGTCTGCATCCTCGGCAGGAACAAGCGGCCGGCGAGCTGTGAGGGCACTTTTGCATACTGCATTGTTTAACTTAATTCGGTGGCGCAGTTGGGCCACGCTTGCCGTCTCCCTCGAGCCGACTGGTTGCGATTGCTCGCGTGAAATTGACCATGCACCATGTAACTCGTGTTACCAGGCTAACACACTCGCAGAAGCCGCTCTCCGCTCCCAACATTTACATGCATATTATTCGGGACATGATATGCTGCGATCGTTGCAGTGATAGCTCACCGGTCTGCCGCTCGAATTGCAACATTAATTTCCCACCGAAAAGCCGCCAGGAGAACACTCCCCTGCTCCCGACACTTTCGCAATTGATCAACGCGAAATTCGAGATTGCTTTGTTAATGAATTCCTTACGCGCTGTTTCCGTTTATTCTGCAAATTGTTTCGTGTCTCGTTTGGATTAATTGGAACGACCTGTTTCATTCGGACTGCTTTATTTTGTATTGTCATTGCTCCTTTCATTTTGCACAATGTTCTGTAGCATTGGTTTTGTTTCGGAGTAGGAATGTTAGATGGTTTTAATAAGAGTTGCAGTTGTTGCTAAGATATTTCAGCTTACCGGAGAATAAGTTAGTCTCATTATGATTTGCCGGAGGGTTTAAGGTATCGTTGAGCATGAAAGAATTGCTGGTTGGTCCTCCGATACGAATATAAGCTGGGGCAAAGGCTTGTGCGATATGAATGCTCTTTTCAAAGTTCTTGCTGCAATAACATTTATTATCTCGTTACTGCTTAGTACTATTTCAAGTTGATTAAAACTCTCGACTTAAGATTCTCTAGTTGTTACAGAATCAATGTTCTAATCCTTCTTCAAGTAGATTGCAATTAAAAAGCAAGATTCCACTAGTTCTCAATAGCTGCTTCTTGCTGGTGTACTTTCCAATTCTGTGTTTAATAAATTAATAAATTCCCCTTTTGCTTCGGCTTACCTTAATCCCCCATCAGGATGCAAGAAGGTTTCTGGATCGACGGTGAAGCTGAGGAACCTCTCATTACTTATGGAGACGGGTCTTCGAAAGTTCACGCTGAGTGTAAGCTCCTGCGAGGCGGAAGCGAGCGCAAGAAAGAGGAAAGTTGCCGCAGCGCAAACACCGATTTTCGATAGCTCCATCTTCTTGGTCTTCTTTGAATAGAGAGCTTCACGAACGTGCCATGCTATAATCGATCGGCGTTAATTGAGTATCGAGCATTCGCTAATGAGCACCACTTTGTCACACGTACCGCGCGATCGGCATAACAAGTACTGGCGATGGATTATTCGAAAAACGGTGTCACGCTTCTTGACGCTGAAAAGAATCCGACGCCGCTCGATTCTCAGCGGATTTCGAAATCGGCGCAGCTGGAATGCGACGCCGCCGCCGCTGCCGCCGCCGCCGTCCGATTTGCACGCACAGCAAAATGTGCGTTTTGGTATTGGCGAATCTGTTCTTCGATCGTCCCGAATTCTTTTCCTCCCATTTATAGTACTTTTATTGATTGATCCTTGATAAGATAACTCGAATTTATTATAACAGGGCCAAATTTCCATGGAAGGTTGGATGTATCGGATTGAATAAATAAATAGAAATCAACTGAAAGTTTCGATAGGAATCACTCGTTATTCGTTGAACGTAATGTTTGATTTTGGCAACAGGAGGGAATAAAGATACCAAGCGTGTTTGGTAACATGATTGATTTTTTATTACATTTTTTTTGTTCAGTGGTTAGAACTAAATAACATAAACGCATATTCCTGTTAATTCACTTCTGTTTATTATTACTCGTAATGTTACTATCGTATTAAGAGCTATAACGATGAGGCGCGCCCCACAAGATCGTATTCCTGAATGTTGGTTGTTGTTTACGCTCTCACTCTCATCTCACCGTTCCCTCTTTCACCGTTCATCATTTTCGCCTGAAGCTCATACAGAATTCCACTTTTACTATGTTACAGTCCATTTTAATCTTTCGTCCTACTTTGTCCTTTGATTGCTACAATTAATTATTACACGCATACTCTGCAAATGCATCACATAATACATGCAACGGCTCGCGCAAATTGACACGTTTCGAGTATTCAAAATTGATTGACTTCTGCAAACAGTGTCTTGACGATACTTTCCTTCATAGTTGTTTCACTCTGCACAATTGTATATCAACATTAATTCCGTGCTACTTATTTGCGATGCATTTCAGGTATACGTGCGATCTTTGCATTTATTCCACAGGAGTTTGTTATCCTTTTATTAACATTATTGCCTCTACATTACTCGATCGATCCAGTCAATATTAATTGGAACAACGAACATAGAAAAAGTGGAGCACCGCGAACAGAATCTGTTTTGTTACGAAGCAACTCTCCAATGCCATGCACGCAGTGTTTGTATTAACTTTCGTTTTTTGTTGCGGCCTGGGTGCGGGATGGCGCTCCTCTTACGAACGGTCACAGATCTACAAAAAATCGCGTGTCGTGTCTCGTGTCCTGCTATAATATTTAGTACATGTATACACAACCACCTGCTTCTCGACTTTCCGCCACAATTTCGCCGCCTTCTAATCTCCAAGCCCTTTCTGCTACTCGCGCGCCTATTTGCAGTTTGTCGATCTGTTTGCTGCTGTGTCTGTATTGTGCATCTCTGTATTTGTGTGTATATATGTTCGTGATAGTGTGTGTGTTAAACCCTTCACCTGGTTCCGTTCTCAGTTTTGCACGCCCTCGATTTTCAACTCCATTCTTTCCTCTCTGCTTGTTTTCTCGTTTCTCCTACTTTCGAAGCCTTTCTTCCCATTGAACGCCAAGGTAAATCGCTCGGTGGTTCGTATTCGTGTAAGTGTGAGAAGGTACGTGTTACGTGTGTGTTGTTACTGTGTAATTTGTGGTACTTGAGGCGGTGTGTGTTGTGTCTGGTGTTGTGGTGGAAAGTGGCCTTAATACCTAGATTACTTCAATTTTATATCAATATATATATATAATATATATATATCTAACAACAATATAATATTATCATCATCGACTTCATCAGCGTTTTCACACCTTTTGTCGCGTCTTCCTCTTCAGCTTTTATTCGTCATTTTTAAATGTTACATAATAATAATATTATTATGCTCAACAACAAACTCGTGGTTTACTCGGTCTTTCGCTGCGCCCAATAATTCTCCGTTCCTTTCGTACCCTCGCATTGTGTTTGCCTGGCTCGTTTGCTTGTTTCGCATCTTGCATGCCACTACTAGTCACGATCTACTTTATACACGCGGGATTTAAGTCGCCCTTTGCTTCTTCCTTCGCTCGACAAGGCCTTAAACTCTTGTTTCTCTTTATACAATCGTTTAACTGCTCTCCTTGGCGTTCGCCCTTTTTGATCCGTTCTCTTCTTCAGGAGTACGAATTTATTCCCGGCTCTTTCGTCAACTTGTGTTCTAGCGAGCAAGCTTCGTGCGATTTCCGGCTAAAAGCTCACCCCCTTTACCGTCTTCAACCCACACCCCCCCTTTTCTTCCTTCCTTTTACTTTCCCTCTTCATTTCGAATTACCACTTACTTTCGTACTGTGTTTCGCTCCCCCGCCTAGTTGGCCATTTTTATGAATGATCGACAGATCACAGAAATTAGTTATTGCAATGTAACGATACCCGATTGTCGGTCGATCTACGTTACCGTGCGACGATTTTATATGGCAAAATATAAAATCACAAGGTGATCGATGCTTGGATTAGTATGAGTCGAGCTGTGCCTTAAAGTGCGGGCAAGTTCGTGGAAGCATCGATCGTAAGTTGAGCTCTGCCAATGTGTGTCGTTTATAGGAAGAGGGTCCGAAAGTCATGTCAACGAGAGTAAGTGTCCTTATGTTGTCCTTGTGTTGTTGTACCCCCTTTTATTTCTCTCTTTTTCTTTCGCGGGGTGTCCGCCATTCTTTGCTTTCACGTGAGTTACCCTTTGGTAGGTGATCGCTGTGAATACAGGCTCGTAAATCGTTCGTCGGTAAAAGACACGCGCTATAATAAATAGTAACTATAGGCATCGACAGTATTGCTTCTCGGTTCAAAGAATGTTCGCTGCACGAGTCTCGCCGAGCACAGTTCATCTCTGATGGGTAGTGGATTGTTGGACCGACGCTGTCTCTTATTACAGAAAGCTCTCATCAAATTTCGTGACAAATCAACAATCTCATTCTCGACGATTACAAGATTGCTGGGTTTATAAATATACAACGCATCGAAATGGGAATGAAAATCTTAACTCTGGGAGAATTGCATCTGCAATTTGGAGGTTCGTAATCGCCTTATAACAAAGATTTGCTTCCAATTCAATTTAATCGCCGATACATTTGCAATCTCGCGAGATTCGACTTACTAACGCTAAATGTTTCTCATGCAAAACTTCAATCCTTCCGCTTTTACTTATAGTGGGAATCGTCTCCTTTAATTAAGAATTCAATTACAACTTTATTGAATAACTTACAATAAAATACATATAGCTCAAACTTGAATTATAAGTTCAGCGACAACGTGTGTCCAAGGCTTTCTCTCGCCAGTCCGAAAAATCGCACAAGACCGCTCGAAGATACTATCACACGAATCTTTCTTCCTCCTCCTCAAATCAAATGGCAGTCGCGATAACAACGCATGATAGCATTTTTAGTATTTTTTCCCTCGCTCTCCAATCACGGCTTTTATATCATGCCTGTCCATCGATGAATCGCCAGTCGCTGGAGTTCTCTCCCTTCTGCTTTCTCCCACTTTCGCCGGGCTTTTTTTTGTTACTAGTTTTCGTATAAAGCTAAAGCCTACATTACTTTTAACGTCGCGCTTCCTCCCTCTCGCATCGCCTCGACTCGCTTATCGTTTTACCTCGTCACTGTGAACGCGACGCCTTTCTTACCTTAACGACTAACTTTCCGTAGAACCCTAATATCTGTGTGCATGTATTTCTCCCATTACACAGCTCCACAAAAATACTTTCCACTCACAAAAGTTCGAAATCCTACAATTCCACCCAACTACTTCAAAGCCAAACCCAACAAGTCAACTTGAAAAAATCTTCGAAAATTCGACTCATTGATTCCCGACCTTGACAAGTTGAGTATAATTCTTTTCTACGAACTGTTCCAAGTCCAAAGTACTTCGATGCAGTGGGTGCAGGAAGTAGACGCGCGCACGTCTCTGCAGACTTGTCCTAATGATCGCCGGTGTGATTGGCGAGCTCCCATTCCTGTCTACAGTGGGAGATCTCACCGAGATCAGTGGAGATCTCACCGTCGCAAGACATTGTGATAATAGTACGTCGATTAACGTTAAGTTACACGGTTATTACTTTATAATGCGTTGTGTCGTTGTCTCTGAATAGTCAAGTATCGGTACATACTGCCGCTGGTTGCCGCTCTCGTTTCCCCGAGCTTTCAGAAAGCTAGAGGCGCCGTATTATAACGCGGCGTGTGCTTGACAAAGTTCGGGGAAACCGGCGATTGTACTTCGTCCTCGGTAAATATGCGAACTTGCCACTATTTAATGGGTTAACTGGGTTTACTATTAAAACAGAGGGTCCTCAGGGGGGGGGGGGGAGTGGAGGAGGCGGGGATCGGGGGGTCTATTTACAGGCACGGAGAGGCGAAAAGAGGGAAATGAACTAGGGAATTTCACACAGACACATTGGGTGGTGGTAATCGTCAACGTTTTCTTTCGGCGCATAGGGAGCTAAAACGCGTTTCCCCCGCTATATGTATAATAATTCAACAGCTAAGTAAGGTCCATTAAGTATCGTTTTATACGTTAAGGCCGACCATCATACTCTTCTCCGACGGATCATTCGATTCCGTGACAACAACGCGATCATTCGTTCTCCATTTCCACCCTCAGATATAATCCAACGAAGAAGGTACGATCGCGGAATCTTTCTTTGGTTTACTTAACTTGCTCTCCCCCCGCATCGTCGCTTCTTCTTTTTTTTTTGTTGAGATTTTCTCCCTCAGTTTTTGTTTTCTCTTGTTTCTCGATCGAAGTCTATGAAACGCGAATTAAATAGGCTTAAGTATTTTTGTTCATATCACGTGCCACGGCCACACGCAGGCTTTAGGGTGGCTTAAAGGGGGGGATTGGGAAGTGTGAGGGAAAGAGAGAGTACAGAGAGAAAGAAACCAGAGTGGTTTTGTGTGCTGGTCGCAGAGGGTGCGACGAGTGCGAGAAGCGTGCGGATCGCTCGAGACAGCTCAATGAAGATCGAAGATTGCTCTTTTTTCTTTTTATCGAAAGGTTTTCCAAAGAACGCGATAGAGGAAAGGCCCGTGGTATTCGTTGGAGCGACCGCACAGGAGAAATTACAATTATTCCTCATAAAAATATCCTCGTGAAGATAACAGTTAATAATCTCGTACGCGATAGATCAAAACACACAGAAATTAATATTACATTTAGATAAAACTGGGAGCTTGGAAAGTGGTTATTAGGAATTAGGTTTAATTTAATAATTAACTAAAGGAATAAACATTTGAACCTCGGACCGCGTTTTCCAAATGTGTTCGATTACTTTGACCTCTAAAATGGACTCGTCTTATAAACTGGTCTCAATCCTCGTCCATTTATTAACGAATCTCTTATTAACGGCGAAACGTCAAGCATCCCAGAACGAAACAGCCGTTTAGCGAGGCGTCACTCGGCGGAGCGTCGTGAATCGAAGCAAATCGAACGAGCGCGCATTCATCGAACTTCGCACACCGATGGCGAACATAGGTATTCATGCTAGTCGCGACGAAGCATCGTCCAACACTCCCAAGTTCCGTCAGCTCGTAAACACGGCAATTTGTCGGTGAAATCCGGCAGCAGTCTGCCGTTTTGACGCGTGACAGTGAAAAATCGTCGGCGAACGGCCTGCTCACCCAAATCCCATTTGCAGCTGTTGTTGCGAAGAAAGCTGCACAGTACATCGAGAAAGGAAAGGCGCCAGTTTAGTTGCAACGTTCACATTCCTCCAGCGACAGAGATGGTTGGAAACGTTTAAGCACATAGAACGTTAGAATAGGTGGAAGTAGAGATGCCAGATTAGTCGAAAGGTCAAGTTCACCCTTTACAATACAGTTCTTGTTTCATCAAAGGGCAGAAATTTATATTAATCATTATAGACGAATTGATATTAAAAGCAACATTAATTTTAACACAGAATTATACTGTTTGAATTGAATCTCAAATAACAATAGAATATAAATACTTAATATTGCAACTTGGAATAAACAATTCACATAGTATCATAAGTATATATTTCGAAGGCAAATCAATTAATAGAGGATGAACACAGAGTATTTGGCAGACTAGATCAGCATATCGATTAGACACCGCGATAAGCATGCTGATTATTAAGAAACAACAACGCGACACGACATTGATCAAGTGATTATAGTAGCAAGATTTTCCTTTCTTATGCCACTCGATATCCAATACGCGTTCCATACAAGCTTTCAAGAGTGGAGGAATAGTGAGTATAGAAACAGAGTGTTCAGAGTAATAGCATAGTCTCATTCGTGTGTTAGACGTGTTTAGAGCGACAGAGTTGCGTGCTGTTTCAAACATTACTAGATAGAGAAAAACACGTGTAATTTCATTCTTCATTCTTGGAACATTCAAGTTGCGTCTGATATTGCATCAGTGGTGGACGATCGACCTTTCGCTCCAATTACTTTGAAGTTACATCAGACGTTAAAATTGCCACACTGAAGTCGATAAAGTGCTCTCGCTTAAAATACACCTGGGCATAGTGTAATATTTCTGAAATTGTGGTCTCATTTCACCACGAATTTTCATTAATACATCAAGTGGCGCAAAGGCGATCGACAAAGGCTGGACCGAAACGATGTAATAGTGCGGCCTGGGATCACGTTAACGATAAACAGATTAATCAAGCGGATTATGCATCCCCGCTGCACCATCCTCACCGATAAAGTTCCCCTTTGATCCGCTCGATTTCAAAGGGCATTGGTAAAATGCCGGGTGCGGTTCAGATTTCGAGCAGATGTTTCAGTTACAAGCGTACCATCGAGCTTTCGATGAGAGAAACTTTCCAATAACCCATCACTATTAGCAAAATTGAGGTGCAATGCATTTCGCTTCCACCCCTGAAATATCATCGACTGCCCTTTTAAGAATTAATTCCCAAGCTCTCCAATTCGAAATTACATTTGGGTAATTATTGCAAAAATTCAGAAGTTACTTTTATTTAATTTTAAAATGTTGTTAAATGATCGTTTATAGTCCTCGAAGAGACTGGAGCGAAAGGCGATCTTTTTCTCATTATTATTGCGAGTTCGTCGTGGTATCCTGATCCTTGATCTTCATCAAGGGATCGTCGTTTGCTGAGAGATCGGATAGTTCCGTTTGATAAGCGCTTCCTTTAAGATAGTACATAGAAGAAGAGCGACAGAATCAAGTTGCAATTGGTTTCAGAAGCGCTGCGATATTTGTGGACGGTTTACTTAGATTCCTTTTTAGAGTTGTTCTAGATCTTATCGTTTGTACAGCTTGCTAATGATATCATCGAAACTCTGAGCCGAGCTTCGGTAAGATATGTTCCAGAAACACTGATATTGACTGTTTGTTGATATTCCCGCGAACTGTCTTCTCAAATATCGCAGCGCAATCGAAGAATTCCGGGCAATCAGCGATTCGTCAGACATGCTCGTATTATTAGACACCGATTGCGTTATTGTAGGCTGCGAAAGAGATAGAGAAAGGGGGAGAAAGCGACAGAAAGAGAGAGAGTCGGTTGCACATTCGAGATAGCTCACAGATCGTGTGAAACCAGGCGAGAAAGAGATAGACAGAGAGACAGCAATTAAAGAACAGCTGAACCATCTAGAAACTAGAGTATGTATACCGTTCGTTGCGTTGACGCGTTCTCGACGGATTTTTTGCAATATTTATCACTCACTCACGATTCTTAATCACTTCCTTTAAAAAAAATCGACATCCTTCACTCAGGAATTGAATAATGTTTAAATGAAACTACAAGTTTTCTTACATTCATTTGGTCCGATTGGTAATTTGAAGTATTGATAAAAAAAATATCGCAAAAATAAAATAAGTTAGGTGGATTTCGGGCAAAATCCGTCAGAGAACGCGTCGACACTCTTCAGCATAGGTACAGAGAACTCGCTGCTTTTACACAGGTGTTTACATGTATGTATATATTTATAGCGTTAGATGTATATCGAAAAGATCGACACGACGGAGGGGCGTGTGTAATGCGTGTAACCGCGCTCTAAATCAATGTACATGGTATCTCTGGGTTAATTGAGTAATTGACTTCAAGTATATGTATTTATATTAATATTTATATTTATATGTATATGTATATTCGTCAAGTAGACTCTCGGAGGGACAGAGAATATAGTTTGGGGGCTGGGCTTTCTGGGGAGGTCACTTTCAAGATCCGAGGATATCGAGGACAAGGTGTTTTCGGGGGGAAAGAAGGTGTCGACAAATAGAGAAGAAGTGTTCGCAGGAGAATCTACCTTTTACACAGTTAAAGCGCTTTTCATCTAGAAACACCTTACCTTATAGAAAATTCCTCATATAGAGAGAGAAAAGAGAGCATGAAACGCGGCCTTTTCCAGCGGCGAACTTCGAGAGTGCTCTACCGTTTCTCTTTCTCTTGTCAGTGTGTATCTGTGAGTGTGTGTATGTATGTCTCGATGGTATGTGTATGTACATAGACAGTACTCGGTTCGTGTGGCCCCGGGCCGATTCCTCTCGGGTCAGCGACGAGAGAGTGTGCTCTATTAATTTCCGGCGGATTCCTCTCGGCCTAGTGCGCTTTCGCACTTTCGAAGCCCGCCAACCGCAGAATCACGCTACAAGAAGCCGCGGCAAAGAAGGTCAACCAACGCGACATAGACATTGACAGGCAAGAGAGAGTGACAGAGATAGGCGTGACAGAGACACACTTGCATGCAACACCGAGAGAGAAAGAGAGTGTTCTAGTCGAGAGCAATAGAGAGATAGATATCCGCAGTTTCAGACAATCGCATTCCTCTCTGCTTTCGTTCTTAGCTTGTGCTATTCCTGCCATTGCCAAGCAACTCCGCATAATATCCAGGATTGTGAAGTTTTAGAATATTCCCTGTTTGTTGAGAACTTAGTTAAACTGGAGCTTCAAATGTTCCTTTTACTCTTCCGTTGAACCTTGGTCCAGAAATCGCCGCCGCCGCCACAAATTTTGCTATTGCAGCATCCTCTTATAAGAGCTGGAATAGTAGCCCGTAGATAGTTCCGAAGGGAAGCAGCCCGAAGAAGACTTCTTTAGGCGCGAGCGCGCGCGCGGTATAAAGTGCGCGTGAACTTCGAGTACGGAATGCAGGAAAACTTTTACGGTTTGTTTGTTCTTGCGCGGGGCAAACAGCTGGCGAGTGGAAGCTGCTCGCCGTGCAAGAAGCGTCTTGCCGAGAGAACGGACTTCCACTCGCTTCTTGACGCGTCCTTCGCCAAAACTTTCCGACAGAAGCTTTTTCTTCTTCTACTCGCCGTTTCCCGTCCCTCCTTTTCTACAGGAATGCTTGCAGAAGCAGAGGGAAAGAGAGAGAGAGAGAGAGAGAGGGGCGGAGTTCTAGCAGCTTTTCACTCTGAATCCAGGAAGATTCGATGGTTCCGCGCGGTGAATACTATTTGAGGAACCCTCGTAGAACCACCTGCGAGAATTTGCATCGCCTGTTTTCTCGAGAGTAATTTTAAGCGCTGTTAGTTCCTCCGACCGTGAAGTCCTCTCGACTCGAATCCACGTGCAACCAGAACTTTCGAATCGCTGAACGAAATTCGACTCTGTATTATATACAGTTCGCGATCCGATCGGAGTTTCTCTTCGTCCATTATAGACTTGATTATTGATTTCGAGGAGTATTGCTATCCACGGACTATGAGGAGCTAATTTCCGAAGTCGAATTTGGGGATTTTCAGTTTGTTCCGAGGATTTTGTAATTAAAGACTGTCGAATTCCAGCCATAGTCGAACTTTCCTGGGCGAGCGTATAGTCCGCCCAGTATAATGGCTCGAAATTCCATCGGGTATCTGGTGACTGATAGTCGAATACCCTGATGAAATTCTATTAAAGCATCAAGATTATCGATAACACCGATGGCGGTGGCAGCGGCGATCTGCTTGGAAGGTAGTTTAAAGTTTAATGCAGTAAGTTGCCATAGTTCACGGTCCAAGGATGATATCCCTCGCGGAGTTGCTCGGCGAGAAATCCACGCAGACATGCTTAGGGCGATCGGAATTGCTCTTGCGATCACCGTCAACCTCCTTCCAGTAGACAGAGAGAGAGATAGAGACAGATAGTTACACGAAGAGAGAATATAGTGCAGTTACGAGCACGAAAGCTGACACAGGACAGACACATGCGTCTAGAGTTCATAGAGCGAGACATTTGGATAGAAGGCCTTCCGACTTTTGATTTTCAACTTTAACTTCACCTTTTTCCCAGAAACACAACGACCCATTTCCAAAACAAACTTTCTTTCTCGGCTGTTTCCTTTTTTGGCTGTTGTTCTTCTCGGTAAAATTGCGGTACGCGGTCCCAAAGCAACAACTGCTGTTAACGAAATGAACGTCAAAAAATTCATTGACCCGCTTTTTTCATTTTTACGAAACTCAATTTCCCGAACTTCGGGAGCTTGAAAAACAGCGGGCTTTTAGTTCGCTGTTTCGCGTGAACGAAAAATTCCACTTTGAATTCAATTGGTTCGCTGCAGTATTGTTCTCTGCAACAGGGTAATTATTCTTTAAATTAAAGCCCCGTTGGTGAAAACAGTGTAACGTGACAGAGCGTGCGTTAGAATCCCGAGATAGGGAATTTCGAGAGTTGGCGATAGATAGAAACGAAAGTGAGCGGACAGTGGAACCGTCCTGTCTCAGACAAATAGAGAGTATCAATTTTACGAGTTTCTCGAGGTGTTCGATGCCTGAGAAGACACCACGAATGAATCACTATCGGAACACAAAGGAAGTGCTCTATCTTCATCACCTATACAAAATCACCCTTGCAACATGAGACATCCTTCCTTCGCACACCTATCCTTTTCTACTTTCCTTCGATTCTTAAATTAGTCTGCAATTAACCTGCGCCAATTAAAGTCTCAAACTCTTGTCATCGCCCGGGTCTGCCCACCATATTTGATTGGTTTAATTACTCTAACCGGAGCACCTTTATCTACTGCACTGGTCTTACAAGTACACGTACAACTCTTCTCGGCGAACTATACGGTTCTCTTTAGCACATCATTCGACTAGAAATTGTTTTGCGCACTCGCTTCTAAGGCATGCGATGTCCCAGCAATCCGATGCTCGGTCCATCCCGTCCAGCAACGTTCCCGCCAATCTCCTTTTAAACTTTTAACGGTACAATGAGCTAGCAGGTCTATACGGATGCGGCCTAGAGTCGCTGCGAGCTATCGACTACTTCACGAAGTCACAGTCGGTACACGTTGTTTCTATGTGGTGCAGTCTGCGGCGGTTCTCAATTTCGCCCGGGGGTAAATGAGAAAGGAATCGAATTTGGACGGAAGGGACGAGCAAAGGCCGCCGGGCAGTTTGATTCTCTTCTTCGCGCCGATCCTTGGCTCAGAGCTCATTTTTCCTTTCCTCTGCTTCTTTCTCCCACTTGTTCACCCTTCTCTTCTTAGTCTTCTGCTTCTTCTACTTCGTCCACGAAAATTACAAATGTGTCTGGAGTGGTTTAACAATTGATAAGAACAATGGCGACGACAACCGACCGTGAGGGACACATAGTGCTTCTCTGGATCCAGGAGATAATAGAGCAATAAGAAAAGTGACTCCTTTCCTTTCGTTCCTGGTTTCCTTGTTACTCATCTTCCGAAACAGCCGTTGAGAACGAACTCCTAGTGACTACGTGACTCTGCTACCGGTAGGTTCTCTTCATCATTATACCGCTAATCGCAAAATCTCCGCTAGAAACTTAGGTGCTAGATTTTACGTCCCTTTTTTAACGTCTTTCATGCTTTTTTTGCTTGCTTTTCTGCGTGGGTGTAATTTAATTTTATTTATTTTTATTTATTTATTCATTTATTTATATATATATATATATATACGTGCTGTGTATACGGTATATATATACACGTGCCCTTAGACTGCCCGCCTCGCGTCTACGCCTTTGAACGTTCCTGCGAGCCGAAGGGAGTCAGACCGATCGAACTTCCTATTTTCCCCGATATATTGCGTCATCCCTCGCGCTACTCTTGTCTTTCTTTTTTCGTTCTCACTTTCTTTCTTTCCTTTTTTCTCCTCGGTGGCGAAGTGCCGCGTTACAGTTTGGCGCGCGACCAGTCGATCCTCGGTTTCCCAAAAAATCCAATCGCCATCCTGATTACACCTTTTCTCTTCGGCGTCTTCCCCTTCCTCTCGCTTTCGCTCTCAGGCTCGCCTTTCCATCGGCTCTCCAGTCTCATTGCGCGATTTGCTCCGGGCGACTTCTCTGATCCTCTCAGCCCGCCCGGACGTGTAACTTACTCCGCCGGTGCTGATGAGAAATCGACTTCGTTCGAGGACTGCAGTCTTCAAGCTTCCTTCCTCGGATATCTATTCGCGCGCCTAGTGTTGGATGATCTCTTTGCCGGTTGTACCAACTTTCCCCCTTGGATCATTTCATCCATCTTACTCCTCGATCGCTCGGAGTCTTCTTATACTTTCGAATCGCAAGACCTTCTTGGTTTAATGATTGCTCGCATTGTCTTGTACCCTCGTGTTACTCGCCACTCTAACTGTGTGAACTTGTCGATCTAGCCTCGTCCTCGTCGTCACCTCTCGCTGCTGTTTCTTCTTCACGAGCTTCAATTCTAGCAGGCATATTGCTTGTCATCTCTTCCGTCTTCCCTGGAAACACTAGACGCCCACGCGCTGAAAGAAGCAATTGTCGATCGGTGTCCCAACACACCTCGGATAACCTGCCATCAATCTCCCACTGTCTTTCCTCAGCCGTCACCCACGACGGAGTTCCTCTTTTGTTTCGACGTTATAACTTCGCTGAGTGACTTTCGTCAAGCGGCCATCTCCCGTTCACGAAGTTATGGCTCACGAAGGATAAAGAGGCCTTCCGGCAGTAAGTTTTCGGTCTACTTTCCTCCGGCTAACTCTTTCATCAGGAATCGAACTGATGCCTCGTTGGATCTGATTGTCCATCCTTTTCCTCCATGTAGAATCATCTCTTGGGAGCAAAAGTCTGGAGTTTATGTCAGGTCTGTTTCCACTAGAAACTGGTGAGTCTGGCTTCATCGAGGTTCTTCATATTCCTGCCTTTGAAGTTTCGTGTATTAGCCTTCTCCAGTGTAGGAGGTAGTAAAGTGCAGGTGTACTCGAAGGCGCCCGGTATTTAGCGGTATCTGGAGCACCACATTGTCGATAAAACTGGCAACCAATGGAGAATCATTCCACCCTCCAGTTATATATCTTCGAGCTCTTCGAAATTCAATCCCACGATTATTTTTAACTTGGGGAGCTTCGTTATTCTGATTTCTATGCGGTGAGCTTTTTTCGTATTCCAAGTGACGCAAGTTTCTTCCAGAGCACGGCGTTCTTTATTTATAATGCATCCCTTGATTTCCAATTGCAATGGAATGCTGAAGTAACACGTTCTGTGGATTGTTTAGTTCCAGGTGCCTGCCGATTGTTTTAGACTATGACGAGGACGAGGATAGGTGCGTCGTTGATGTTAGGTCGTGCCGATCTCTTTTCTCACTTGTCCAGGATGATTTCGGCGGTCTTCGCTCGCTTCGGTTCTTCTGGTCGTAGGGGCTGAGGGGCGATGAGAGGGCTGATTGTGACACCGAGTGTCACCGCGGCCGCCGACCGCGCACTTGGGTAGGCTCATTGGAGGCTGCACGTGCTTTCCACTCGGGTTTTGATCTCGGTCGCCCGAGTTTCGATCATGTTCTTTAGCTCTGCAACAGAAACACACCAGATTTTTTGTGGTTTCTCTATTTATTATCGTATAAGATCCGCGGATCACCCACTTTTCTATTCGAGGTGATTGTTATTGGAAATATGCAAAAAAGACACTCTCGTTCCTTATTAAAAATTATTATTGAAAATTTGAAAAAGTGACTTCAACTGATTAAGGTGATTGCTAAATTGACTTTGGTAAGTTAGAATCTTAGGTGACAGGTCTTGGCATGTAATCAGTGCGTAGGGAACGGTAGCATCGCCGAGGAAGTCGAGGCATGCACTCGTGACGGATTTGCTCGAGATGGGAATGGAGGGTGGTGCTGTTTGATTTCTACCCACGGCTCGTTAACCCCTCATCGATCAACCTTGCGCCCTCCATCCCCTAAACCCATGGAGTTGCATTAATTCGTCAGACTGCGAGACCCTCGCACTGTGTACTGTCAATTCGCTAGCTGACACCTTTAACCGAATCCCCAGGCGGATGAACAGAATTTCGAGAGTTCCTCCGTGAATTGTATGTTCACTCTATCGAATAAGATTCAGCGAACACACTGATACTGATTGATATTGCCTTCCAATTAATGTCTTTGTTGATTTATACGATTGTTATTTGTTATGATTGAGAATTTCTATGGTGGAAATGTTTGGCATCTTTGCTTTGGATGTGTCGATATTGTGCAAGAAATTGGTTAGTAGTTTACTACTTACTGGTAAACTCGTCTTCGTCCTCCGCTTCAGCCTCGGCGGCCAACTCCTCTGGCGTCTTTTTCTTGCGCATCAGAGGATTGGGTTCTTCCTGTTGTACCTCCTGTATCTCCTCCTTCTTCTTTATGTTATACTGCAATCAAACAAGAAAACCAGGCATTAGTTCCCCGAAAGATGGATGAAAGGATGTTCGTAGCATTGCAGTAATCTTTTAGAAAAATTAGTCGCGATGCGATAGACTTGGAATCAGATAAATAGGATTGGAATTAGCTTTTTACCATCGAATTATCGGAAATACCGCAATTTGCGATGTTGGAGTGCCATGGGCCATGGCGGAATGTCACGTTCATTCCAATCCTACTTATCTGATTTCAAGTCTGCCGCATCATCCTCTACAGGAGTAAATTATTATATTGTGTTATCTGATTCCGGCACGAATATAAATTCCTATGAAATGCATTGCCAGTAACGAGCTAGTTTTAATCGATCAATACTTTAAATATCTTATTATCTGTATGGGTAATTGTAAGTACGAAGTGAGGGAGGCGGAGTCCGTAATGATCACTGATGCCACACTCATCAATCGAGCTTTTTGATCGGCTTAATATCAATAACGAGGGAGCTCGTTGCCGGGCAGCGAATGCGCGCAAAGTCTGCTGGGAAACGAGCAGCTTCGACTCATTAACGCTCGTTAAAGCCGCTCGGCCGTGCGTTCGCGTCCGGCGACGCTCGGATAAATTCATCATTCACTCGGACGAAATCAGTCGATCGCCACGCAACATCGCGTAAAACTAGTTGGTCACGCGCTTCGAAATCGATTAGTTGGCGAATTATTTTCCACTCGATCGACTGGCGACCAGACTTTATAGAAAAAACCTGTCAGAAATCCGTCCGGAGTTCTCATTTGAAAGCTTAAACTCGTTCAATTCCCGCGGAAATTCTTGCTCGAAACTTTATTCTTAACGTTCTATCTGTTATGTAATTTTCAGTTCATATATTATTGTATAATCGTATTCTCTGATCGATCGCGCATAAATTACTATATTTCATTCAGTCAATTAATTTAATTACTGCTCGTTAGGGGCGCGTGGGGTTTCACTGTTTCCTGTAACAATGGGGTAGTAATGATACTGCCGTAGAGATTATTGGTATTAATTAAACAGGAAATGTAAGCTAAACCACTAGTAGCATAAGAGGTATCCTCGGCTGCCGTTAATCCGAGCGTACTAGTGCCATCCGCAAGCTTTACGGGCGCAGCAACAAACACTCGGCTTTAACGTCTCTTTGATCGACATTTAAATTGCCATTAAAGCTTATTCGTGCACGCCCTTCACCTGTCACTGCCAAATCCCGCCTTCCTATACGACACTGAGCACCGAGTTTCCCTAAATTAAGTGCGGAATTTACGAGGCTGGCCAGGCATCCAATTCCTCATAGATGCAGCGCTTGTCATGTTTATGACTTCGCTTCTATATTCCCGCGGAATCTGTCCGAAATGTTCCTACGGGACATTTGTTCCAGAAGGAAAAAGGCGAACTCTTTCGGACTATCGCATTAAGCCAGCGCATTATGGCAAGTTTATACAGCGCACCGAGACAAATTGAATTGATAAGGGAATAAAAGAATTTGTTAGGGAGACGAGGATCGGAATAATGGGATGGTGTGTGATATCTTCCCAATTTTCTGAGATTGATCGCCTTCTATACACGCATAATAAAGCGCTGTCGTGATCGTACACTGCAGACGCGGTTTATGAGTCGCTTTATAATCCCATTAAAGCTTGCGGTCTACTGACAATTTCAATCTCGGCGCCATTGAAATTGGCTCGTAATTTGCGATCCCAAATGCGACGTGATCACTGCATAATACTAGCGCGTGTATACTGCTTCGGATTAGCATGTTTACACTTTCCATTTCGTCTGCTGGAAATTGACCTGGAAATATATTCTTCCCCATCTTTCCAAATTCATTTAGTAAGACAGTTTTCCTGTCTTATTAAAGCAATGTTAATTGAATTGTAAAAAATTTAATTCTGCAAAATATTTTCTATAAGTTAAGTTTTCTAAAAAAATGTCGATTCTTTTATTACGGCAGAAGTTATTATTTTTCCCGTAACAGAATAGAGTTTCCCGGCAAGTAGCAGCCGGTTACCAGATATCTCAGTGCTGCCGGATTTCTTTGGTGGCGTTTTGCATTACTTCTGTTTGACGAATCCGCGGACGTGCGCGCGTGTCGTGCGTGCGCATACACGTATCCGCTTTCGGTGCGAGTGTCGCGTGTTAATCGGTCTTCTAGGATGACAAGTACGCCGCAGAAGTGCACCGGCATTCTCGCATTACTCCAACCAGTGTACAACTGCTCGGATTCCAGTGCGATTGCTGGCGGAGGAGTGCGGCGAAATCAGATGCGCTATTCTGTATCAAGGCGTTTTAACTTCAAAGCCGACACGCGTGTCTTTCTCTCTTTTCGAGCTCTCAATTTACTTGTAAATAATAGTCCTCTCTCAGTTGGATCCATTTTCTTCTTGGTTTCGCGCGGACGTGTTTTACGCCGCTCGCTAGTCCACCTGTCCTATTTAAACTCGCTTCCGGCCACCCATTTCCTCTGATACATCGCCCTCGCCCTCTTTCCCTATATAAACTTCTCGCTCCAATTTTCCACTATAGAACATGTTGCTCGCTCTGGTGATTGGCCAACCGCAACGTTGCCCGTTCAGCAAAATGTAGCACGATTCTATTCCACGTTGCTTTTCGTTACTATTACTGATCAATGGAATTTTTACACTCTTATTGAAATCACAAGTTAACATTGATGATAACTTGCATCAGAAGGAGAATTTTATAAAATTTACAATAAAAAGTGTGGATTTAAAATTGACAAGGTTTTTTTTATATATAATTGAGAATTTCAATGTAATTGAAGTAGAGCATTGAATTTAAATTTAAATCAGAAAGAAGTGTGATAGGTCTGAAGTATTGTATCATCCGGAAGTAGAGAATAGTTTGGGGCAATCATACAGAGAAATATGAAGTTCTGTGCGTGACATTAATTCACTCTCATGAAACGAGAGACAGGCAATGCAGTGCTGGAGGATGAACGGTAGAGGATTGGTGCGCCGTGCTTCCTAACGACGTCAATCCTGACGTTCTCACTGATCCTGACATTAATTAATGCTCCTCGAAAGCCTCTTCCTACTGAGAGCCTCCTCCTGTCACCTTCTCCCACGTCACGGACTAATTTACTTCGTCCCATGGCGCGGCTAACACTCGATTTACCATCGATTCGAGGGAAAAACCGACGATATCGTGTCCGATTAATCCCACGTGTCCCAAGGGTCATCCCTAAACCGAGGAGCTCCTCTCGTTTTACCGCGTTAAAGCGATGTCATTTTAACCGGTCTCCTTTTTCTCTTAAACACGATCCGTCTTAGTTTATGACTCGATAAATTAATATTCATATATCAGAAATACAAAATTCTTTCTTTATTTTATCTCTTCTTACTTCTATTATTATTTTAATAATTCTTTATAACTCTGATTGTTATTCTTTGTAATTCCAGATTTACTATTTTTATTTATCTTTTCAAGATTCGTTTAAAGAAATCGCGATCTTCTCAAGAGTCTTCGGGAAGAGAGACAAGAGTCAGCACTTCCAAGATAAAGTTTTCACTTTGGTCGGCAGTTAATTTCAATCTCTCAAGTGTTTTAATGAAGGAGACACTGGAGTGAAGTCGGAGAATGAGTTAAAAGACATATCTCGGGGATTGCGGCTACCTTATCGCTACTGAAGTCGGCGGACAAGTATAAACGTTCGCTAGCTGGCACTTGGGAATCTACAGTGTGGCTCTCTCCACTCTCTTTGCCAGCGCATGCAGGCACACACACGCATGCACACGCGGGCCTGCACTTCTCCAAGGGTGGTACGAGTAATTCAAGCATCCGAATAAAAGGGGCGAAGTTTGCTTTGCGCGGCTTTACGCCGCTCGAATGCGAATTCGCAAGCACTCGTGTTGAGAGAGCGGCTACGCGATTTTCTGTGCGAGCGCGGCTGGCGCGCATTGCGTTACGGCTGCAGGGCACGTCGCACTGCGACACTTTTAACCCCGATCGCAACCCCCCCCCGCCCCGCCGCTGCCGCCACCGGCCTGCCGATCGGAATGTCCCCGCTATATTAGAACCGCAAACCCTTCCAAGAAGGAAAGCACCCTCGAAAAATTGTCCAATCTCTGATAACTTGAAGGATTTTTTTTTATAACACATCTCCTATTGTTTATAACGCCAGCGAGTGCGATAATAAAAGTATGGATGGGAAATCAAATCTGATTCTTTGGAATCAATTAATTTTTACAAGGAGAGATAAAAAAGAGTTGGAAAAATGCTAGGGAATAAATTGAATGGAGATGAAAAATGTTTTATCAAGAGGGATCCTTGTTTGGGCGTTTAATTGGCTGAAACTTGGTATCAATCGGGTTATTCATCGGAGGGTATTGTCTTCACGTGTGATTTCATTTGGTGATTTGCGCCATAGAGTGGCCTGGTGGCGCATTCGGGGGACATTGCGGGTAGAATGGGTGGAGCGTAGCCCTCTGAAAAATATTAATTTTGTAAGCTCCTATTTGCCGATGCGTATCGCGTGCTCTTGGCCGGCGGTATGCCTGTCCTGTTACTTCATTAGTATTCGAGCAGCCCTATCCACCACAATCAGCTTAATTATCACGTAGCCTCTCTCGCGAGCAGCGCCGCCGGATCCGCCATTAGCCGTCAGGCTTTAAATGCAGCTATTTGTAAATTGTTCGTTACTTCAGCCGTGCTGGGGAAATTTCGTATTCCAATAGGGCTTAAAAAGTCCTGACTCGTGTCGGCCATGGCCGGCGAGCACCTCGTTAAAGTTGCCGACTTAAACTTCCAACGGACTCCTTAATTATTAGAATCCAGCTGGAAACTTGGGATAAATAACGCGACGGAGCTAATCAAGAAGCACTTAAGCGAGGAAGCGCCAACTTCCCGCTGGACTTGCTAAAGTGAAAGTTGGAGGGTCGCTCGGATACTTGAAGACTCTCGGATTGACCAATGTATATTTGATGCCGAGCCTATGACACTTCCGAGAGTCACGAGCTATTCGGTGCGAGTACTGCCTTCTCGAAACTACCGGCGGAGTGCGCAATGCGTGTCCGATTGCAATTTGTGCGCCCGTTGCCCAACACTCTTTGACGATCAGCAAATATTTCTAGTCGACACGGAACGTCGGATAAAACGATTGACATTGACAGGCCGAATGATTTCTCGACACTTGTATTGCAACACGTCTATGGCTCTTTCTGGCATTGGTAGATATTTCTGTTTTTTATTATTTTTCTCAAATAGAAAATTATAAAGTTCAATGCTTCCCATCGACAGGAGCTGACAGAATGCTCGAGAACTACTTGATAAGTAATTCGAAAATCGCACACTCGCTCGCCATTTAATGGGAATTCAATTCGGCCCTGCTAATCCAGTTTGATTAATTACTGGAAGCCAATTAACAGGATTTAATCGTGCGGCGCGGCGGACTACGCGCGTTTACGCGATTTAATTTTCTAATTAGACAGATGCGTCTGACGCCCCGCACGCTTTTCAGCCGCGCGCCGCGCCGCGCCGCGCTGCTGTACGTGACACCGAATGTCCCGTAAACGTTTCACTGAATTTTTAAGGTAGAATGTTTACTCGGTATTTCAATCCACTTTAATTATTCGTCCCGCTCGTTACAACTGTGGTTACAGCTGCTTGAAACAAACTCTCCGAGTGTCCATCAGATTTAGCATTTGGTGCGCGAATGCCAGAAATTTACATTCGACGATACAGCAATAAAATTTCAAAGGTCAAATTCACGCTTACATAACTATCACATTAATTATCATTGCATTACAAGTATCTGTACATGGTTTTTGATGATTGCTACCTTATATCTAGGCGTGCGTGGGTGGCTAAAAGAGGTCTGGAAAGGCATTTGTTCCAAGTCTCATTAAATTAGTCGACACTTTGCAGCGGTAAGTGGCCGTAACTTCATTCGAACTTCAAGATCTCCTCGGTCTATCACTCTGTCATTCTCGCTCTCTCATTCCCGCAAGCTTTCACGATGGTCCGGCGAACGTCTTAAAAGGAGTCAGCCTGACTCTATTAGGAAGTCGCCATATTGAATGCAGGGACTCCCTACTAGAGTCAATTTGACCCCAGTTAAGTTCAATCTTCCTTCTTCCTCGAGTTTCTTTCTTCATGGCTCCCTCATCCAGCCGCACTTAACTGACGTCTTCTCCCCCATGGCCACT
The DNA here is from genome assembly GCA_910591665.1 of Ectemnius continuus. Classification (NCBI taxonomy): domain Eukaryota; kingdom Metazoa; phylum Arthropoda; class Insecta; order Hymenoptera; family Crabronidae; genus Ectemnius; species Ectemnius continuus. Next base: position 5,549,239 of record OU342867.1, read on the forward strand.
CCGAATCTGCCTCCTACCATCCAGCGATTCCTCGATCAACGTCCACTTTCAAGTTCATCATCCCTAGTTTCATTAACTATTACGATAGCCTTAAACAATCCATGCCTGCAAGTGTACTGTTGCATTAATATCGATTTAATTGATAATAAACAGAATTACTTCAAGCTTGAAATTATCTTGGCGTGCGATAATGCAAAAGTACTCTGTGCAGTAAGATACTCTACACGAAAATCTGTACAGGATAGTATTTATTATGTATAATACTATATAATTCTCAAGTAAGTTTTAAGCAAACTTTATTATTTATATATATAATCCTCATTAAATATTTAATACAGGTATCACATGAATCGTAGCTTTCCCAAGAACTTGCATATTTTATTATTATATTTAGCACTATTACATAAATAATACTACAAGTTATACAAGTATGAATGCAGGAACTATGTCAATGAATTAAGGAGAAATCATTCTAAAATTCGAAGAGGACAGAAATTTTTGAGAGACCACTTACACGCTTGGTATACGTTCGCCACTTCGGCGAACGATTGTATTCCTGTCTCCGAGGCATTTGCATTGCATGATGGGGATTTTATTGACACCAAGGAGAAAGAGAGCTGCTCGCGCGCGCGAGAGAGAGAGAGAGTTTCCGCGGCTCCTCGTGATTCTGGGAAATTGGAAAGCTGTCTGTCTCGTCTTGGAGCGATTTCACGCAGGAAGCTCGCCGCTCCTTCGTCCCGGCGGCGCGGATCGCACTTGGGAGAGGAGCTTTCGCGTGTCAAGCTCGCTGACGGGCTACGTGTCGATACTTTGCGCTCCTATTATACCCCTCTGCATGTCTCTTTGCTACCTGTAACCTTTTTGGCAACCAACTGCCAGCCCAGCGACAATTCTCCCTGCGGTGCGCACTACTGATTCCAGACTTTGACCTAGATGTCTCCGATACGCGCTTCGAATTTCGTGTGCCTTGCCAAGCTGGCAGTGACACCGCGAATTTTTTAAGCAAACTCCGGAAGAACTATGTTGGTTTACTGTTTAATAAAATCACAGAGTTTATTTCATTAAAACAAACTTTGTCAAATACTTATAATGAATATAATATTTCATTGATTTACTTTCTATGATATTTTGTAGTATTTTTCAACTTTTGTTTCAATATAAATATGATTAATTTTATAGATAAATTTTTTGTTATAGTGTTTCCTTTTTTAAAATTCATATTTCCCTGCTAGAAGCAGATATGCATAATGAAAGGGGTGGTTGGGTCGCATCTGTTAAATGAATCATGGTACACGCGATTTCGTACACCTCGTACATTGCTTCCCCAAGGAAAGTTTCGTACAGGCTAGTCGATTTAGTGATCAGGTGGAGGTTGCAGCTGACTCAACTTTGTATCGTGACTACATTACAGTCGCGTGCTCGCGTGTAATGACCGTTAATACAATATCCACGATTAGGCCGGCATTGAAACGCGAAAAGTGCTTGCAAGCTCGCAGCTGCTGGTACGTGATTCGGAATCGTACTGTTTCGTGATGTGTTATGCCACTGGCTGCAGAGAAATTCTCCCGCGCAAGATAACTTCGTGAAATGAACATTATATGTAAAAGTTAACAAATTTTCAGCTCATTAAGTACCAGAATTTTATTATAATTGAAGTAAAACTAATATCAATTATTAGAAGCATATTTAAAATATAAGTCTGGAAAATAAAAGTGATGCGTGAGTAACAAGGTATTGTCTTCAGCTAAATTATTAACACACCAACAGGTAATTTAAGTTTTGGTGATAACAAAGCTTCATCAAGTGTTAAAGTTGAATTAATTGATCGACGGTTCTTGGCCGCATTGCTCTCCAAAGTGGCAAGCACTTCCTTCTCACAAGTTACCACTCGCGTGCACCTGCACATAAGTTCCCGAAGCAAGCTCTCCTCTCTCTCTTGTTCTCCTTTCTTCTTAGGTTAATATTGTCGTATAAAAAGGGTGATTATCATCGCCTCGGGCGAGCGCACTCTCGGCGAGTGCTTTTTATCGCATCGATCGCCTCATATGTTACTTATCGTAATGACACGAAGGCAGAACGCCGCCGCCTTGGAAACAATGTCGGCCCGATTTCAACCTTTCAATTCCTGGCAAGGAATTACCAGCAATAAAACGCGTCGATACTTTGCCGATTGCGAGTTTCACCGCGCCACTAAATAAGAGCATTAACGGAACTCTCGGAAGAAGATTATTAGCGCGAGGAATAAAGTGGCAGTGTTCCTCGTCGGAAGTTACATTACTGTATGAGCGAGTTCCAAGGAAAAACGTTCACCATACACGGCTGGAAGGGTAGAGCCGCGCGTGCGAGGGCGAAGACGAGCAGAGACTGCCAGGGAAAATTCGATAAAGTACATAATAAAGTACAGTGCCAGTATGGGGGAGAAGGTCGTCGATGGGGATTGGTCACGACAACGTGTAATAATGTTCCTTCGCCAATCTCGCCAGGCACGCCGGCCGACCAAAGTGCCGGAGATGGTAGCCGAGCAGTTTTCCGAGGAGTCGGAAAGCGAATTTTGTTACTGACATAAGAGAAATGCCGATGTTACCCCCCATCTAAATTGCTCCCCTTATAAGTCATTTAGTCGCAATTATTCTCTACTTCTTTACTTCCTCTTAAAAGTACGTCTGTTTAATCTTATTAATCCTATACTACTGAAATGCAGATTTCGGAAATTTATTAAAAGCATTTATCATTTATGAACTTTTTAGAATTATTAAAATAATAATTAAAGAACGAAATAGATTAAATTTTCCCGCCTAATAATTCTTTAAACATATTCTAATAATCTCTAAGCGGTAATAAATACTTCTCGACAAGGAACGTTCAGGGAATCCTGACTTTGCCATATTTTTCATACCCTCGCCCCTATTTCCACCCTAGCTCCACCACCAAAATCTCCGGCGAACGACAATCTCGTGGAAGATGATGATACATGTATGCGCGAAATGCGAGCCGATAAATCTCGACATATCATATTAGAATTCGATGTGGCAGACTGGCGAACGCGGGCTATTCCTATTTCATGCTGTCCGTTACGCCTGGAATTTATGGCCACGCTTAGTTAGACCGAGCGAGATTTCGGTGACGGAGACTCTCCATTTCCTTAACTTCCTTCGGATACACTGGCAACCCCAACCGATCCCTTCTACCCCAGGTCATCTTCCCACAGGATATATTTTCGCTGATCGTGCAAAGAAAAGATCGATGACATTCTTTTATATGTATTTCCCTATTTTAGTTTATTAGGAACATTTATAATTTTATTGTCTGTCTATAATAACCAGAGTATTATTCCTTTTAATTTTGCACCCCTTTAATATAAATAATTGGTAGTGGAAAATTATAATCATATATTCTCGTATGAATATATGATTTAATGCCCTAGTTAATAATTTTTTGCTTTGCACACAAGTTATACGATTTGAATACAAGCAAAAATGCTTGGACAATACGAGGGAAGGTTTTGGTTGCTGGCGAGAGTGGAGGATGGAATTTCTCGCGTGCCAAATTCGCGGTGTAATCTGCGACTTCTTGCAATTTGGGCTGAAGCCGGTTTAGCGCGTTAAACGCCTTTGGCTTTTTTTGCGCGGCCACTCTGCCGCAGCCGGCAAAGGGAAAGGCGGGCGGGCGCGCAAAACCACAAACACAGTGGCGGGCACACACGGTATTTCGTGGCCTCGCTCTGTTTTCATTATTGGAGGTGGCGCGCGACAGCCCCGGGATTTTTAATTACAGAGAGCGCCCACGGATTTACAACGAACGACACCCCACTGCCGGCTCAGTAATCAAGCGCGCGCTGTAATTGAACTCGTTCGACGATGGGGTCAACCCAGAAAACGCTCTACCACACACACACACAAACACAGAGATTTCAATGGTTTTCTCAGGCTTAGAGGATTCGAGAGTTCTTGCCGATCGGTCCATTGTCCTCTGTGCTTTCGAGAGTCCGTCCTGTCAACAACCGGACACGCTCGATGAGATTTTTCAGGTGGTAAATCCGACTGAGAGTAAATCGGAGTGGTGCGTGAGTAGTGAGTATCTCTGGCGCCATTGTCGTGTCGGGCAAGGCTCAGCCGTTGATGAAGGGCGCGAACCCCTCCGCCGCTGGAGCGGCGCCAACGTCTCCCGGATTTTTCATTAATTGTCCGACTTAATTGAGCCGGGAGAACGGACTTCGCAGCACCGCGCGAACTAGCACACTCTCGGATAACACCGAGTGATCGCTCGCATCGCAAATCCGCTGGAATTAATCGCGCCTTGTACTCGCCTGCTTGAAACATAGCTCCAATTAGCAGAGGAGTCTAATCTACTCACTGCTTTACTAATCTACTCTCTCGCTTTGCCGCTCTCCTCTTCCAGATCCCTTCCTGAATCTTCATTAACTTTTGGAAGATCTATTACAGAAATGAGAGTTTTCTCATTGCAGAGCATTCTGATTCACACTGCCTTTGCAATCGAAATTCAGTCTAATATTTGTGCAAGAATAATTTGACAACTGTTTTAACTTTTATCAGACATCAGGATATAAGATTGTATTACTAATACACCTCTGAATTTAATGTACTCCATTTTAACGATGGTTTCATTTAAGACTATTAAGGATTCCTATTTAATAAGCCACGAAGGTACACTAATTTCTAATTACTCCATCGGCCACGACATCCGCAATTCCACGGAGTAAGGCGCTCCCGGCGAGAGAGAAAGAAATCTCTGATTATTAGCTGCAGTCCGTAATCGGATTCTAGCTGGACCGGTGCGCCTCCCAGCGGCGATTACGCTAGGAAAGCTACTTGCGGCTGCCGCTATTGCTATGGCTATTGCTTAAGAATAGCAGGTAGGAGCTTCCAAGGATCCGACAAGGGATATCGGCCGCTGCCATTATATTCCGCGTTTTCCGCTCGTTATCACCGTGGAAAGTAAGTTCGCCGTTAAGAATGAAAAAGAGTGCAGGAGTGCACTGTTGTGGGGATAAGTCTACCTCCGGTCCCTGAGCTCTAATGCTTTCTGGCGCGCACTTAATGAACTTCCAATTTTTATGAATTACCCTTCGAATGCGCACAAAGTGCTCCTCCGCAGAATTAAATCCTGCTGGAAAGAGAAAATCGGAAGAAGGAGACACTAAGAGATAGAAGGAGCGAGAGAGAGAAGCGGAAGATAAACGGATCCGTAAGTCGTAAGTCGGCCAAGCGTATTAAACTCCCTTTAGCCCTTGTTACGAGAAGCCGTAATGAAGCTCCCTAAGAAAATGCTGCTTCCTGATTGCTCCGCCTATTCTCCACTTTGTACTACTCTACCGCCTTTTTCTCCGATGGATTCCCTATCGAGGATCTTAGTCTCTCATCTGAAATTGCAATTTCAGGCAAAGAAATTCACGTTGCCTTTCTAAGTAACTTTCAAATCTTTGGAACGATGATAAATTTATCGTTTGTTAGTGGCTATTTAAAAGTTCGGTTTAACTCGCATTTCAACTGTAATTTGTTACGATTTGCAATCGATTGAATCCGTGCTCGATAAGGTATGCGATTGCGGGGGACTATTTGTCTTGGAAGTGGGTGTTTGCGGCACTTAAATGGACATCAGTGGGAGCGCGTAACAAATCGATGGGAAAGCAAGAAGGCAACGAGGTATATCCGAGCGTGGCTTTAACGAGCGAGTGATATTTCAGGAATGAAGCGATCCTTGTCGATGCAGCCTGGCAGCCAATCCCCGATATCCCTAACTCCTCGTTCCACTCTCAATTTTCGTCATCTATATTCGCTGCTGGATTCCCGTGGAATCGTGCTCGATTGCGCGGCCAACTCTCCCCCGGGGATATGAAAACCGAGCCTCGGTCACGTTGCCGCCGCGTAGAGAAGCGCTTCCGCTTTGACCCGATCAACTTTCGCCCTTTGCCATCGAGCCTCCACTTCCGAGCCACCGCCGATGTAAGCTCCAATCCAGTTTCAACATAGCCTCCTGCTTTTCGAAGTCAATCGTTCCAGTTTGTTGGCATAAAATATTTAAGAACCAAATAATATTAGTGTCCAACTAATAAACACTTTGTTATTTCCTTTGCCAACCAGTTCTCTTATTAATAAATCAAGTATACTATTTCGACGAATATTTTAAACTTCGGCAGTGACAGAAAGCAGTAATAATAGTAAAACATTTCACAATTATGATTTAATACAATGCTACGAATAAACAGAGAGTCACAATGAGATCCAAGATCCACATTGTCATTCCTTGGACAATTGTGAGGCGATCGATAAGCAGTGCTCGTAAACGTTAACTTCTGGCAATTGATTGTTCTCAGGAGGAGGTTGCTTCTTCGGCGATGGAGCGAAGAGAGAAGGTTGTCGAGGGCGAAGCGCGAGTGGACTGGCAGCGGCAGACTCGAGCAAGGATTTAATTGCAGGCGTCGTCGTACCCGCGAAACAAAGGATGCTTTATTCGCTTGGCACAATGCATATCGGGGCCGCGATTCTCTCTCCATTTCCCGTAAGAGCCCTCGATTCCATCTGGGTCATGTCATCGCCGTCGACTGCACACACCGCCCCCAACTCCCCTCCACTGACAGGACAATACGTCAGGACTCGACTCTCGCCCGATGCAATATGCCTCGATCTATCCCCTTGACGTTTCCCTCCTCCACCCCCCCCCCCCCCCCCCTCCCTCTTACCACCCTCTTACCATCCTCTGTTAATGCTTGTTTGTCTTTTTCCATTCACCCTGAAAGCACCGAATTTTTTCTCCCCCCAACAACGACTTTATCGCTTTGAATATTTATTTTGTTGGTAAAAGAATATTTTTCTTGCGAGCTTTGTGTATGTACAGGGTGAGTCACTTGCCTTTGAATCACCACCAAAAATGGGCTCTGAAATTTATATCACATCTTCCTTGATGCAAGGGCAGACTGCCCGCCAAATTTCAACCCCGGAAAAGGTCGGGAAGTCATGAAAACATGCAAAAAACAATCGGAATTAGGCGAAATTCATTATTTAGGATCGGTTTTCTTTGTGTTTTAGGCAGAATTCCGGCAATTCCCCCACAACATTTATGTTTTTTATCCGTTTTGAGACACGAGCAATCGAAAAATCAAGCGTTCGTCCCGGTCCCAGAACCTTCGAAAAATCGAAAATTTTTGAAGGGGTATGCCTTAAAAAATTTGCGAAAAAATGAATTTTGAGCTAGGGCTCTGGAATTTTTACCACTTCTTCCTCGATGCAAAAAAACATTACCCACCAAGTTTCAGCCCCGGAAAAGGTCGGGAAGATGAAAAAACATAGGGAAAACCATTGAAATGAAATATTCCAGATCGGTTTTCCACATGTTTTAGGTCGAATTCCGGCATTTCCCCCACAACATTTATGTTTTTTATCCGTTTTGAGACACGAGCAATCGAGAAATCAAGCGTTCGTCCCGGTCCCAGAACCTGCGAAAAATCGAAAATATTTGAAGGGGTATGCCTTAAAAAATTTGCGAAAAAATGAATTTTGAGCTAGGGCTCTGGAATTTTTACTACTTCTTCCTCGATGCAAAAAAACATTCCCCACCAAATTTCAGTCCCGGAGAAGGTCGGGAAGTCCACCAAAAAAAATAAGGGCTAGGAGAGTTCTGATTCAAAGGCAAGTGAATCACCCTGTACAATTTGGATTTATGTTTAGCTAGTACGAAGTTGGAATGTTTGTTAAGGGATGGGATTTTTCTTACTGGAGTTATGTTTGGCGGAGGCGACAAGTGTGGGTCTAGCTTAAGAAATGGAGTTGTAAAGCTAGGAGTTAATATGACAAGGGTCGGGAAAAGGTAGTATTCTGTTGTGCTGGGAGTGAGTGAATGGCAGCCGTAATTTAGGAAGGTTATTTCGAGGGAGGAAAGCGCCGCCGCCGCCGCCACCGCCGCGAGAGAGCGAATGGCGGTGAGGGGTTCGTCGCCGGTGATACGGAGAGAAGTTTTCCGGATCTGCCGGTAACAGTTAGCATATTAAGCGGGACTTTACACGTTGTAATGATCTTGCTAGATTCCAGCGCGCTGCTGCTGCTGCTGCTCTTCGTTTGCATAAACCGGCCGAATGTCTTTTATTACCGTGATATTTCACGGTTGAGACAATGTCGCCTGCACGCGGCTCCCTCTCTCTCCCCACCACTCTTTTCAGTGTTCCCACTCTCTTTTGGTTGCTTTCTGTACGCCCAGCCTCTCGTTTCCACGGCAAAGGTTCCCAGCTATTCCTGCCGCCTTTTCGGATATAAAACAGATTTCCACTGCAATCTACGCTGCAAAGGGCCGCGCGGGTTAAGCAGCTTTCAGTGTGACATGTTTTTTGTCGGGCTTAACAAGCCCGCTCCCTTCCTTTCCCTCACTTTCCACCCTCTATTTTCCTTCCTCTCATTCTCGATAGCTTCCTCTCGCTTCCTCTGCCGTGCCCCGAGAGAATCCTGTCCCGTTTCGAAAGTGGATCGCTTTAAACTGCAACGAGGTACGCGGCATGCCCTCCTAGTCGACCGAAATGTGTATATTCCACTGCCTTAAATGCTCCTCTACTTTTAAAGCCGATAGCATTAACATGCTTCTCACTATCGGACAGTACTTTTACGAGCTGTGATAATCAGACGCCGTAATTGAAACTTGCACGGAAAATGTTCCTGCTAAATTAAGTGTTAATGATATTGCTTGAAGAGACAAAGTATATTCTGCTTTCATTCTAGTATGTTTACAAGTGGCGAAAGATGTTGCTTTTTCGTTTTCATTCGTTGCGGAATTAGTCTTGGACTGTGTTACGATTAAAACAGTGCGGAAATGCGGAAATAGCCAATGGGGAGCAGGTCGGAAAAGTGCCTGTTGGGAAAATGAAGGCGATCAATTGGGGAAACCGCGTTAGTGTCAGCCGCGGGTGCACCGATTACATCGGACCACCAACGATCGGTGAAACTCGCCGGCGTTGTCTCTCGATGTGATCAAACGGCCGAGCATAATCAGTGTTGCGGTTACTAATTAGGCCGATTGCTATCGACACTCCGCGATGAGCTCCCGCGCGGATTATGAAATCGACTGCTCCCGATAATTGCCCGATTTACTATTGACCCTGCGCAAACGCCCTGATATTTTGCTCCCGCCGTTTCTACTCCGCCGATGTATCCCTCTGTCTCTATTAGCGGCCAACATAATTGTTCATTTTGACAAAGGGTTCCTCATTTTGTAATTAACGCCAAACTTTCCATTTCCCTGTTATTTAAACACCACCCAGTTTGAAATGAATACACACTCTATTTTTAAATCTATCAAACCCTCTGTCACAGAATTTAATATTTCATTATTATTCTTTTGAATACTCCTTAGTTCGTCATTCAATTACACCTAAAATCATTAGGCTACTTATAACTACCAGTAAATTTGCAACTTTCTAACTCTATTACTCGACTCCACATCGTAACTCATCGCGTCAAGCAAATATTCGCCGGTACTAAAACCAAAACTAAAGTTTACGCAAAAATAATCAAGTAACACGTCGGGGAAACTTCAGGCCTCAGTTATCGTAGGGCATAAACTTGAGTTTATGCAAAAATGGTGACCTGGCGCGAACGTCGGACGTCGGAAAAACCTTCTAGACGAGTGGGTTCGATGTGGTGTGAGCGAAGCGGGCGTTGATGGGAGGCCGAGCGTGCGAATTCTAATTCCGTGCCGAGGAGTAGGAGAGGGAACAGCGGTTATTAGCATAGGTGTTCGTGACCTGTCATTAAGTCCGCGGCTCTGTCACGCCACTGGCATAAGCCGCGCAGCAAGCCGTTTACATATAATGCAATAACGACGGGATAATTATCCCGAGGTCCGCCGCCACGAGAGAACCGTGCCGCCACCGAACTAAATCATGATACGCGCTTGCTTGCCTGCCTGCCTGCCTGCCTACCTACCTTCCTTCCTTCCAGCACTGGCTCAACTCACCAAACACCCCACTGATATACTTCCCTGCGAGATAGTTAATTCGAAGCTAGTTAACATTAATAGCATGCTTCGCCGACTATTTAATGTATCGCACCTTCCCCTAATACATGCTGATTCTTGATTGAATTGTTAATTGAATGCTTGGTCTTGTACGACTAAACTTAGCAGGAACTACGGCCAATTAATCGTGCTGGTGACATTTCGCTAATTGGAAGAATAATTATTGGATAAATTTGTAATTTATTTTAAAATTGTAGTCTCTTTTAAAATAGTGGGAATAAATATAAATATTGCGATATTTGTAGCATGCGATTCGAGTGGATTATAGTTGTGGACATGAGAGAAGATCGCATTAAAATCGGTTCATCCGTTTTCGAGTTTATCGCTAATGTGCAGACAGATAGACAAACGTTGTCGTTTCTATGTATATTCAAAGCCAGTCACCCCACAATTTACACGCAATGCTGGCTGTTAATTGTGATAAATAGTGGAATGTGTCATTTCAGCAGTTGGAGCGGCACTCACTGCAGCTAGTGCTGTACAGAGCGGCGAAGGTCGATTCGAATTAGCTTCTGGAATTAATGGTTTTCTAATGCAGGCTTTATTGAGTACCGCTTTCAGCTGTTCGCAGCCTCCTACGCGGATTGCGAATCTTTGCTACGTGCTGTAATTATGGCAAGAAATTAATGGCACGCCGTGGCTTAGCAGGATTTGCCACACAGAATCAGGAATTACGTATAGTCGATCTTAATCTACATTCGCGAGTCCTTTCCCGGGCAATCTGGAGCAGTACAAGTTCAAACTATTCCAATATTAACCTATCTTCATGGCTCTTTAACAAATTATACGCACAATTTTTTAATACCATCGAATTAATAATTGTTCAAGTACATTTTAGTAATTACTCTACTGGAGAACTTAAGAGTCCAACAGTTAGACTATTAGCGATTCATCGAAATGCAGATGTCAACGTTTGGAGTGACTAATGGATAGCAAGTAACAGAGTGCCATCAGTCCAGATTTGTCCTATTTACACAGGGATTCCCTTTCCTCTCTTGCTCTCTCGAAACAGTACAGTGGTATTTCGGGGCAGTGTTGTGTGACGGAACAAAGGGCGGGATTCGCTCAGAGATTAATTCGATCGGCGGCGAGGAAAATGCCTCGGGTGGTTAAGGACGATAAAGCGAACAGTCTGGCATAGCTATTGGGTGGCTGGGAGCGCACTATCGGTGCCAGGTGTTCCGTTTCCTGGAGGAGAGGTGGAGAGGTGCGCGGGCCGCGGGAATAATGCGAGTCATACGTCTCCGCAATTTATTGGTATATCCGGCATATCGGTGAATACTGCTGGCGAGATCCGCTGGAAAACGTCGCTACGCTTATCCCGCCGCGCCGGAAGAATGCCTTTGCGAAAGCTGAGCAATTGTGTGGCTGCTTCTCTGCGAGCGCTCTTCTTGGTTTGTACGTGCGTGAGACTGAGCTGCTTCTATGTTCGAATGATGAGGAATGCAAAAACGATCCTCCAGTGCGATTTGTCTTGGTAAGAAACCCTCGCGGAATACCAATGGCCCATTTACCATGGCGTGCATTAGCCCGGCGTGCACCTATGCTTGGATGGTGCTATGATCTACGAGCGGCCTATGTTACTCTCACAGATATCGCCAAGCTTTACCGCTGTCACGGGGATTTATCCGCTCTTTGCTCCAGGATCTTCCCACTCGATATCCTCGCTTATCTATCCCACACCCTAACCGAAACTTTTAATGTCTTTCCATTTAGGAAAGAGGATAATAATATTTAGTAATAGATTGTACGTATCAGATTTTAAACAGTTGCGTGAATAGTTAGTGAACTGAAATTTCTATGGCTTGCCAGGTGAAACTGAACTCTCAGTGAAACCAGACAGAGTCTAAGTGGACTCTGACTTGTATTACATTTTAAGGGATGTGTCAGGAAAGACGAGCAGCCGGTGGAACAACCCCTTTTATGACCAAAGGAACATTTTCATTTGCGGAGTACAAGCCCCTTTAGAATTCGCGGATTAACGCTCCGCATGCATGTGCTTCTACGGTGTAATCATGGAATTTCCATTGTAAACAGTGAAATCCGAGCCCGGGGCCACTTTGGTCGCTCGCTCAAGTGGGTTGGTCGATAGGTCGACAATTAAGGGCCGGCCACACATGTCTCCGACGTAATTACCAAGGAAATTAATCCTTCGGCCTTGGAATAAATGAATAAATTCGAATATAATTATTGGTTTTCAACTCTGATAGCATAGACTTAGAAAGACGCGTGAAAAATATGGTTTTTAGTTCTTATTTCTTAATAGTCTAACTGTGCATGAAAATAATTGCATCGTTTGAAGCAGCTATCAATATTATCACGAGAAATGATGTTTATTTCGCGTCAATTCCCCAAGCGTGCTACTGGAAATCTGGTGCTCGTCACTCGGTTACCTTCTAACGAGGGAAATTAGTTTACTCATCATGTGGGCGCCGCGTACGAGTGCCGAGTACGTTCACGGACTAACAAAATATTGAGACAAGCTGCGGAGGATCCTAATTTCACCGGCCTGTCATGTTATTCATGGACTCCGCCGGCTCGCAGTTGGTTCTTGCATTTTAGTAGACCAATTGTCGTGTCTATTATCATGTCAATATTAGTGGGGTTCCTGTTACTAAATGTTTCAGTTTAATGTCAACAATCAGTCATTTCCTTAAATGCTTGATAATAAATAATTAAGTAAATATATGTTAATTTTAAATTCGTCAACTATTCATTAACATTACAGAACGCGAGAAAGTAATTTATTTGCATATCTCTTCGCAGAGTAAAAGAATAAATGATTAGCCAGGAAGATATCAAAGGGAGAATTTTCCATATTCGGTTCAGGATGATCTTCGAGGAGGAAAGAGGGAAGCTAGGGAAATTTCGAGCGTTTCAGGAATTCCCTAGGGTTGCTCTCACCCGATATATATCTTACATGGATCCCGTGGGGTTTACACAGCCGAGTGCAGTACCTGAAAGCACGTACCACCTAAAAATAGGTGGCAGGAGCGTTTGGACCGCTCGCTTTTTATCCATCGCACGCCTTCACCCTTTCCCCATTTCAGTGCTTCTCTCCGCTGGGGCTTTGCATGCGACCCAGCGTCCATCTCACCCTATTGCATCCTCACACTGACAACCCCGCCGCTCAATGAATCGTGAAATCCGAAAATAGCTCTCCGCTACATTAAACTGGCACGCGAAGAATTAGGTTGGTTCAGTTGCATTCGCTGGAATCGTTAATCAAGCGAACTTCCTAAACCATCCTGTACACGCAACTGTGTGACAGTCGACGCAAAGTTTACTTCCAATAAGATGGCAGTTCTTGGTGGAATTAATCATAAGTGGATCTCGAATTACTAATGGAAAAGTTTGCTTCGAACGTCGCGGAACTGTGAAATAAACGAATCTACGGAATCGCGAAAGTTAGAGGCAAGTTTCATATGATATTTTCGTAGTTTCAACTTGTCTTCTCCAACTGAGGTTTTTAGTTTCGCGAGTGTTATTGGCTTTTTTTTAACTGGGAGAATGTATTGCTGGCTGACCTTGTCCCTGATCTCCTGTCGCATCTTCTCACGCTCCTCTTCCATTTTGCGGTGCTTCTCCTTTCGTCGCTCCTCAGCCTCCCTGATGGCCTCCTGCCGCTCTCTCTCGGCCTCTTCCTCCTTCTCCTTGTCATCTTCGTCTCCGCCTTCGCCTCCTACGGCTCCTGTTAACAAGAACAATGTCAGAAAAACATTAGATAAATCCTACAAACTTTTCTAGTACAATCATCGTGTTGTTTCATTTGTAGTATAAAAAACCTTAGAGAAAATAACGTACGAGACAAACTTGAATTGGAAAAATCGGTGCCTCCTTTTTTTATGAGCTTCGGACAAGATCTCTTACGAATATTCCCTATGAAAATATTCCCCTGCCTCCCTTTCTTTTATTGTGCGACTGGCTACGCTCTCAATTTTCCCAACTTTGATTTACAGGCTGGCCTTGTAACTGCGGGATTCCACTCCCGCCATGTAAATCGGGGGATACGAGACATATTCCTGGATTCGGCAAATCCCAGACTTTTACACTGGGTAGAGTAGGCGGAATACAAAAGGGGAAAGTGCTTATAAGAATTCGTAGAGACAGATATGTAATCCACGAAAGAAGACAACACGAATTCAAGTTTCATATCAAACTTCCTCAAAGTCGAAGATATCCATTGCTATCTTATTTTATTTCTCAACTGTAGCGTCTTGTTCCCGATTTTGCAGAAGAGGGGAATCGCTTTATTTAGCGATAATTAATTCAGGGAAAGGTAATCTCCTTCATTGGAGGACGAAATAACGGCGGATCCGAGAGAGGCAGCGCTCACCTTTGACTGGGCAATCAAGGTAAAAAAATCAACTGACGCTTCCCCGTCCTGCTCGCTCCCACGGATAAAGAGATGCCGGTACGTCGACGCGGGCTTAACGAAGTTTTATTAGTTTGCTGAAAGATTAAGTGGATTCGCGAGCCGCGGAGAGTCCCTCGTCCGCCTATTACTCGGCCAACAACCAGGGGGAAATATCTCTCTCTCCTCGGCCATTCTCAAGGAAAAATCGTGTTTACGACGAAAACACACTCCTCCTTCCTCCTCACCCCCAGGCTTTTCTTGCAATATGATACCAGCCACCCTCTCCACCCCTCACTGCCCCTCTCCGCTCCGCCTACGGCGAGGAAGGAAGCTCTGAGTCTGTTTGCGAATCCTTCCGAGTTGTTTTTTGAAATCCGCCTTTTCGAGATTGCATTATAACGCCGGTGCGAAAGCTGTTTGACTTGCGCCCACCCCCGTTCATCGCCGATTTTCCATAATGCGTTTACTTCTAATTATAGGATCATTTCAAACGATATGGATTTGGTGCTTGTAATTATTTGGAATTGTCGTTATTTCTCGAAGCAAGATTTCAGCAGACCGCAGCACCTTCAAAGTCCTATTCAACTATTAACCCTCGCGTTATACGATGCGGTGCGCGTGCGCGGGATTAACTAAAGCCAAGAGACGAGAGGCGACACTCGACTAAAGATAAGGAGAAGGATTAAAGGTGTTATCGGAAGTGCAAGGTCCGAGTGCGAGTTAAAGTGAACTATCGAGCTCGCCGCCTAAGTAAGTTTTCTTCGAGTTGGAGGACTTGGTGTGTCCTGTCGCAGGAATATCGAGGAATCCCAAGGAAAGGGAGATGTGCCGGCCAAGGAGGAAGTCGAGACGGTAGAGGTATTCGTCTTTCCAGGCTGTCTGCCAGAGAATGATGTGCCAGGAGCACCGAGTTCCAAGGAAATTAATACTAGTCCTGTCCCAACAGCCTCCTCTCTACCTTACAATTCGCCCTTTCTTTCATTCCCGGCCGAGACTACTGTGCCGCTCGCTTCTCCTCCTTTCTGTTTGCCCTGCTTCCCGCAAGCACTGCTTTCCCAACGACAACCAAGCCACTTTGAAGTCCGAGCCAGCATTCTCCCCCTCTATTCTCTTTTCCCTTTTCAACTCCACTGAACCCCCCCGGCACCCCCACTCGCACTCCTATTCCCCCGAATTCACCTGGCCTCCTTCGCGAGCCCAAAATTCCTCGTCGACTGCGCCTCATCGCCGATCCCAACTGGAATTCGGCATTCATTCATTCCTAGAGGAAAATCTACCGCCTAGAAAGTAATCTTGTGCTTTTACATGGAAACTAATCCTTCAGTTTCAAAGATTATCTAAAAGTTGTCTTTAGTTTCGATGATTTGTATAAATTATATTAATATTCAGGGTTCTCGGAGTGTTATTTATTTTTATATACGTAAAGAGAAATTCTTCTCATCTATTTTCTGCTAAAAAGGATGTCATTCTTGGCCGAAGGAAAATGGGATCCACTTATCCGTCCATGCGACGGATCACCGATCCATCAAACCAATCCATCCATCACTCATCGATGCTTTTAATTAAATCTGTACAGATTTCCACGGCCTCGGACGTGTGGCACTCTTCGCGCGTGCTGGCCTACATTAAGAACTGACCAGTTTAGCTATCCTTTTGTTCCATTTCCCTTTCTCTCTCTCTCTCTCTCTCTCCCGTTTGATGGACGCGGTGCACTCAGGACGCGAGAGATATCGTCGTATAATCGAATGTGCCGGTAGGCGTGCAATTCTGAGCGCGCTCGCCCCTCTCTTCTCTCGTTAATTGCGACGGCAGGACTCTCTCCTTTGTCGCATCGGCGCTCAAAGAAAATTGGATTCGTTATTGCGCCCGACAGCTTTAAAAGGCCGCCCTTTGCCCGTCATTCTTTCCCTGGAATCAGTATGCATTGGCGCAAATGGCATTAGAGCCCGGTGTGATTGAGCTTTTAATTCGCAAGGGCTCCGATGAAAGTGGCAGGAAAATCCCTACGTAAAGTGCGCCCTATCGAGGGCTCATGGATGATCGACAGAACTAGTTTCGACTAGGTTCACTTACGAGTTTCAAAAGTCTTTTAAATCTAATTTTCTATTGACAGTACAGAGTGACAGTTTGAAGTTAGTGTTGATAAGAATTTTAATATTTATATGGAATGAGTCAAGAATATGTTATAAAATAATGTTGTATTTATGGAACTCAGTTCCCTTAGACCTATCAGTAAGATTGAATCGAGCATTCCCAGACAGCGGGAAGAAAAGAGAGCAGGCCAATCTCGATTTCCACTAACCATTTATTTTCCTGGACAACTTTCTTTCGCTGGTTTATCGGCCCAGTGCACGAAGCAAGAAAGACTGCTTGCCCGCTGATTCGGAAACCCTTGAACCGATAGGGTCTCTTATGTAAAAGACTATTCTACCCTCGGCTGCCTCTTTCTTTCCGAGTTCGTGATTCTCCGAGGAGTGCATGGGAAAGAGCCATTGGGCTGTTTACATTGCGGAGGAGCGACGATAATACCCAAGAACGAAGAACACGAATGTCGTGAGGTGTAAATGGAGCGAGGAGAATGCCCTTGTCGTTTGCGAATGTTTCTCTGCCACAATATACCTCTAATATCGTCCAGTCGAGAGGTATACGTATGTGGCGGAAAGAACCATTTCCATGGGAAATGTGCCGGCGAACCACGCGAAGGGAATTCCCTCGCTCGAACACAATGTAAAGTATTCTAAATGCTTGCACATTCAATGCCAAGTATAACTCTGATATAAAATACAATAAAGAATCCTACTTTTATAAATATCGTATATTACAATATGCACTTTTTTTAAATTCAATTAAGAGTGTTGTGATATATTCTTTTACTAATTAGTGTTACACTCCATTGTTCACTTTCTACGTTGATTGAATGATTTAGAAGAATTTCGCATTGTCATCCGGTGTTATTAGCGGAGTTTTAAAAGAGAGCGAGCGATCCCATTCCAGGCTCGAAATTGCTGCGAGACCTCTTCAACCTGTCTGGCTGTCTCGCATAAGGAAATCGCCGAGTAGAATGTAACCCGGTGTAATTTCGCCGGAGAGTGATGACACGCGATATCCCAGTAGGAGTAAGAGCGTACCCCGGAATGTCAAGCTCGTCGACACGAACTTCCGTTATTTTCTAGCGGCTGTTAGCCGCCGGGCAAACGAGCGTGACGCTCGCTACGGCTTTCTATGCAGGATGCTTTGTTAAAGCGAGAGAACAACCCGCTCCTCTCCTCTCCGCTCCTCCCAATGCCGAGTGCACACGCGTCCGCGCAATATTTAAGTCGGAAAAATGCACGCTTACTCTCTTCGGTAAATTGACGCGATGATATATCATCCGCTATGTAAACAGCACCGATGTCTGTACGATTGTTATAATCCATCAAATTCAACATTGAAATCGTACTGTGTTTATGAATTGCAAAGTTAAAATACTCTGGGAATTTGTCTAGTTTTATTTATTGAATTGTGAATGATTAAACCAGAGATTGCATTTTTTAAGAGGAAAGTAATCCTGGAGGCTTTTAAAAATTCCTCGAATGAATTATTCAATTGTGCCCGGAATCAGTTTAAGAGGAGCGTTTCGTAGCTCTGACTGCAGAAAAATGATGCATTCAGTCGGGCGAGAATGAGGAAAAAAGAAGCGTCCGGGGCTTTCCTTCCATTTTCAGGCATTTTTTCGCCTCCGCACCACTCCTGATCCTCTCGCATGTAGGCCAAGAGACTGCTGCAGGCTTGCTGCTGCTGCTGCTGCTTTTTGTCCCGCGCGAATTCGTGCTCTCCCTTGCGACACACATCATTACTCGACTCGCGAATGATGCTGGATACCTGCCTGCGTCCGCCCGTCCCACCAGACTATTTTTCCGTCCCGCCAGTAATTTTAATGATTACGCGTTCCTTTGAACGCGTCCTGAACGTGGCCTCCTCACTCGCGCATGCGTTCTCCTCGCGCTCATTATTAAAGCACACGATCTGGACTCCACCGGTTATGCCTTTTCCCTTCTGCGGATTCTTGGCCGCATTGCGTTTCTTTGAATCTTACATCTTCGACTGCTGAATTATTCCTCCAATTTTCCTGTTATAATTCTTGTTTTCTCGTATATCTAAATGTTGTATTTATTTTGTCTTAGAGTGTTTTAAGCTTTTAACTAAATACGATTGCTTTGTCCTGTTTTTATGAAGGTTTTTGGTTGGCTTATTTTTAGGGCGCTGTGTATGTTATATCGGATGTAATTGACAAAGTGGCATGAACTCTTGCTCGTGTTTCTTTGTGCCCTGTCCCCTTTTGGATTCGTGAATGCCTAAAGTCCTGTTGCATAGTGCAGCATCCTTTTCAAAGGCACGCAAGTCTCGCTTGTCCCCGTTGGCTGGCTGGCTGGCTGCCTCTCGGTGTTCCTCTGATAAACGAGAAGCGGCCTGACATTGCGAGCTTCCGGTTGCCAGGAGTTCGAGGTAAACGCTGAGAAGAGGTAGTACGAATGTTACTGGTGCATTGAGACTAGGAGGGAGCGCAAAGAGTGGAAAAGCGGAGAGCGAAGAACTAACTGAAAGGTGGCCTCGATAGTTATTCGTAATCATTGGTGATCCAGCTCGAAAAGGAATGCTGAAACACCCTCGCCAGCCAGAAACATTTCAGTTTAGCCTTCTCTCTGTCATACTGCGCGCTTTTTGTCTCCTACCATGTTTTCGACCCCAGGGATTATTAATCAGCCGGGAAATGGAAGCGTCCAGAGAGCGAAGGAGGAAGAAAAAAACGGGAGCATGACATCGCGCGAGCAAGCAAGCCAGCCAGCCAGCGAACGTTTCCCAGGGCGGAGTGGATCTTTTTTCCCAATTAATTCCGCGATACTAATTGGGGTAATCCGCGAAGTTCTCTGGAAATTGGCTCCTCCGGGAGCGACTCTCCGCTATTTCGTGATTTTTCGCGATCGATGCTCCAGATTGCCAGCCCATTATGGGAGAATCCTTTCCGCTTTAATTAATGACTCCCTCCTTTCATTGGATATCGAGTGTCTCGATTTCGTGCGATGTGATTATACCTGATTTTTTAGACAAGTTAACGTCTGTTCCTCCTAATTACCTATCAATTTCGATTATCGATAATAAGATTCCTAAGACTGAACGGAAAGGATTTAAAGTTCAAATTTGGTCTTGTTTGAAAGGCGCTACAACTTCTATCAATTTATTAGATTATAGAATTCTGTTCAAAGTAATACGAATTGAAGGCAGTTTAAGTCGGCGTAATTATAGATTCGATTCAGTGGGCGAGTTGTTCGGGAGTCATTGAAAGAAATCTAGTGGAATAAAGCTGAAATCCGGCGTGGCTTATGCAGTGGAGCGGCAGGGAAAGAACAGCCGGCGAAACAACGAGACTGATAGCCTAACAGTGTGCAACGCGAGAGTAAAGGCAAAGAATTATTAAATCTCGGAGGCGCAATTCCAGGCCATAATTCTTCGGGTGGCGCTCGCTTCGTCAGAGCGACATAGAGAAAGAGGGGAGGGGAAGGGAAGAGCGAGAGGAAGCGTGCCGCGCTTCCGAAAGCACTTTCAAGTGGAGCCGGCGTAAATGCGAAGTTGAATTCATTAATGCAAGTTGAATTCTTATTTCTCGGATGCTGCGGCCTCCGCTTCCGCCTTCTTCCCAAGAAGCGGAGCCAACCCAGTGCACTGCTGCTTTCGAACAATTATGACGGAATAATTGCGTGATACCCAGCGAGAGAAAAGGAAAGAGATGCTCGCTCTTACCGAGGGAACGTCCAAGGAATCCGGTAACTCCTATCGTATTAAAATACTTAGCAAAGTACTCCTCCCTCCCTCTTAGAGCACTACTCTTCCACCCTCGCCGCCCTGAATTTATAATACAAACGTTTTAGTTGCAAGCCCGCACCCGCCAAACTTCCCACAGTTTTAACTTAAAAAATTTATCCCCCTCACGGAATCCACGAGTGCCATCTAATCGGCCCTTTCACAGGCATTTGCATTCCGAAATGCGAAGGGAATAATTACGAATTTAGAGATTTCTATATTGATATTTCATTGAGAATTTAAATCTGTAAGCTTGTGGAATAATTCATAATTGCTTCGGTTTAATTCGATCCTTCAATTCCCACTGATTTTCAAGAGCGAAAACGATCTGATATGCTATGAGATTTCGAGAGAATGGAGGAGTTTCGGCTTCTCGACGTCAACTCTCGCATTTTCATTGCACTCAGGGAAATTCTTGCTGTTCGCCTAACATGCTTGGAAGAAAGATGCACAAGCACGCGAGCGTGGACAAGTCTTATTGGGGAAATGAAATTCTCGAGCAATCGCCGAGGAATATCTGTCTGTCGCCGGTGGACAGATGGCAGAGCAAAAAGTCGCCAGCACGAAAAATTGTCCGCGGTTCCGCATTATGCGCATACCAATGCAGCTAGGGCATATATGTCGGCGGATATATTGCCGGGAATGCTGGCTAGGCGAGTTCCAAAGAGGATTTGCGTTGCGCTGTAAGTAGTCCTTAAATTAAATTTGAAATGTCCGTCATCCTCGTAAGTCTCCATATGCGCATAACTGGAACTACTGCCTTGTTACTGTCAGACATGAAAGATCAGCCGCTAACACAATCTTTTCCACTCTCTAATACTTTCCACTCGATCTCCCCAGAGAACAAAATAACCTACATTCTTCAAAATCGACCATCAAATCAAAATAACTATTTTTATTTCTGACTTTTCCAACTGGTTCAATAGGATCGAAGTATTATATTTGCAGGATGGAATTCGAAAGAAAGAAAACAAGATTGGAGGGAGAGGGCTTGGCGGAACAAGATTAAGAGAAGGACGAGGGGAACTATGGCGGAGAGGTCGAATTATCCGGCTGTGGCCTACGGCTGTTTTCAAGCCATTGTAGTGAGTCACGAAACTCGCGCGGGAAACACTCGAGGGAGGAGGCGGCGGCGGCGGTAACTTCGCTCCTGGAAGTTGCTTTGCGGGAACCACCAGTCACTTCGGCAAATACATGGCCAAGTAGATGCTAATGAGCGAGGGATCCACCCGCAACACACGTGCCCTCATATTCCCCAAGACTAATATTCCTTGTACGTGCTGCGAACAATATCATATTCGCTCTTACCAATTTCCCTGCTAATATCGCATGTAACATGTATTCCCCAATTAAATAATAAACTTTTGCATGTTGTGACTGCGGGCCTTCATGTATTATTAATAAACTTTGGTACTTTCGTCGCGTCGAGTGAGTATACGTGGCCGAGTGTAAGTAGTATAAGTCAACGACTAGTCAGGCGCGCAAGTAGTACAACCGCGACTATGGTCAGACACCACGTTTTATACATATTCGTCAAATAAGACTGTTTTTTTACTGTCTATTATTGAAACCAGCATTATTGTCTCTATTCACGTATTTTTAAAGCTGTATCGCTTTCAAAAAAGCTGGCGTGTTTGCATTGCAAATGTAATCTCGCGCGAAACTAAACTGGAGCAGCGGACGAATTTCAGTCCGGAGCGGCTCGCCTGAAAATTCAATCGTTGTTACACGGATGTATTATTGTCAGTCTAGGTAAATAAATAAACCTGGCTTGAACGAGCAGGAGCGTGGCAAAACAAACTGAACTAAATGCGATGATCGCATATGTAACTAAAGATTGTATTTGCGTTTCCTATAATAAAATGTTTTCAATATTCTTTTAGTGATCTTCTTTAGGAGTTCAATGAGAGTATTTCTGGAAGTGACGAAAGTGCAGGAAAACGGGAAGTAAGAAGAGTTGTTCGAGGGTAACAGTGTCGAGCGACTTCTTTGAAATGGTAAACCAGTTTCGTTGGATCGCAGCTGCGTCGCATCGGTTCGCCGATGTGATTGCGCGTCGAGATTGTTTCGATCTGGCAGCCAGCAGGAAATAGCTGTACGAGCGGGCTTCATGTAAAACCCAGTTAAAATGCAGATCCCATCAGCGGCTCGCTAACGAGCGAGCGAGCCAGCGGACACCAGCGGAAAGGACAGCCTGTGCCGAAAGAGAGCGAGAGACAGAGAGATTGAGCAGTGCGCTGGTAATCGAAACGATTAGATTTCCGGCGATCGAGGATTTTACAAGGTTGCGGGGACCCGGATGCGCGCCGCCGCGAATAAAATCCCTCCAGTTAATTCGAAAGCCAATTCAAGTATCCGATGAGCGCACTGATTGATACACTGCTGCATTTTGCCACGCGCTCGTCCAGAATCTCGTCCACACTCGAGTGGAACAGCGAAAAATACCCTCTCGATTTAATTTGTCATTACGAGCTTCAAGCGAAATCTCTCTCGCACGCTTATCAATCCAGAAAGGATTATATGAATTTATTAACAGACTTTCTTTAAGCTAACTTTATTCAAACATTCAACTGGAATATTTAAAATCAATAAAGCAAAAACTGTTGGATGACAGAATTAGAATTGAAGTTAATCAATATCGAAAGATGGACACTATAAAAGTCAATAAAGAGTAGAGCAAAAAATGGACTAGAAATATATTAGAGGTTATACATGGCGGCATCTGGCTTATTCGGGAATTCTGGGAGAATTTCGCGAGAAGTGGATAACGCTGGCGAGGTTCTAGCTCATGGAAGATTAGTGTTTTAATTTGGCAGGCGTGTGCGCACGGGGCGTCGCTGTAAATTTCGCTTAAATGCAAATTCAATTAGCCTCCAATGACGACGTGCGATCCAAGCAACGCGTTATAGGCTTGGCCGCTTTCGAGCCGTCATGCCAGTCGCGCAGATGTTTTCAACGACCGGCGACCAACTCTCCCGCCGCTTTCCTGTCTCTCGGACACGACGATATTTAGTGCACGGCGATTGCGTCTGTACTCGCGAGAGGATTATCCTTTCCACCTAACTGTATAAATTACGGACACTGTTATCCATTAGTTTGCCGTGTTGTCCTGCCGTTCGCCAGTCTGAAACTTGTTTCCGGATGCGCCTCTAATGAAAGCCTCGGGAAAAAATGTGCCGCCCAGCCGACATTTGTCGACATCAAGGAAACAACATTTAACTCCTCTTTCGCGTATTTGATAACACCAGAAGCTCCAAGTATATTTAGTTTTCACAGTTCTAAATTTATTTTCCAACGATTTTAAGTTTAGTTTTATTTATTGGTTAATTTGAAGTTCCTTCACACTTTCGCCGATAAATCCCCGGAATTCACTATCGGGCGATGCCACGTCATCCGGCCACTTTGCTCGCCGGTGTTTTATTTGTTTCGCAAATCTCCGCCAAGTTGACCCGGTGTTCGCAAGCTCGCGACAAGATCGCCTCGATAAAGCGGCACTTTAAATGGGCTGC
Source organism: Ectemnius continuus (assembly GCA_910591665.1). Lineage (NCBI taxonomy): Eukaryota > Metazoa > Arthropoda > Insecta > Hymenoptera > Crabronidae > Ectemnius > Ectemnius continuus. The sequence goes on from OU342867.1 coordinate 5,572,960, forward strand.
CTGCCTTACTTCTTACTCTTTCGCCTAGCGGGAGGCAAAGCCTTCGAGAAGTAACTTCTCCTGGAACTCCTTTCTTGCCCCGCGAACTTTCGAGCGTCCTTGCTTTTAAATGAAGTCCTATCGGGAAAAGTGGCGCTTTAGTTGCAGGTTTATGGAAAGCACAAAATACTCCGATTACGCCGAAATTAATGCAACACTGCATCATGAATAAATCTTTTGGGGGAAATCTGTTGCGGGAGAAGCTAAATGAAGAACTTAGGAAGAAATAGATTTGGCTGGATGTTTGTTAAATGCAAATGCGATTGCTACATCGCTTTACGTAGAAAAGTGCTCGCTCCTGAAGTAGACTTGATGATCCCCGGTAGATTTAGGTAGTAGTGCCCTACTTCGTGCTGATCTCACGCGAGGCCCTTGAATGCAGCCTTGGATCTTACTGAGCAAGCAAAGAAGGGACCTCGTAAAGAAAGTTGGCCCAGTTTCACGTGCATGTTCTTCCACACGTTGGCTATAACCGGTGATGTGGCGAAATGGTAATATACTCGTAATTGTCCATGCTGATTAAGAAGTTTTCCTTTAAAGATAAGTCCCTGCTGTTAAAATTCATCTAGCAATATAGGAGAAAACGACGGGTAATGTTTATACTCTAGTTAGATACATCAGCTTTATAGCCAGGACCTAAACTTTAATATATGAACTGATAAACCAAGCTATTCCCTCCCAAATCCTACCAGACCTTTTTCTACTTTCTAAGAAAACTTTCCAGGATAAAAGAGTTATAAGTATAAAGAATAATAGTTAAAAATATGCTAAATTCTAAGTATCAACATTCTGAATTTAATAAATACAGTTTCAAGAGAAGAGCTCCATGTACAATTCCGAATATTCTACTATCCGTACATTCCATCTGTTATATTCTTGTTTTCTTTTTAAATACTGCCTCCTATTATTCTGAAGTTCCCTCACAAGTGTACCCACGTATGGCGGCCATTTCGACCAAAGGAAGTTCTCCGGTATTATTGAAAACTTAAAATGCAGAGTTTCCAGGGCGAAATTCATTAGATAAATATCATGCGTGCATGGTTTATCTTCCGGAACAATTTCTCACATGCGTGGCGTATTAGGAAGGGTCGCAGTGTTCCGCTTGTAAGATCGGCAATAGCTGCTCGATCAAGCCGAGTAATCCGAGGTTCACGCGACACGTTTACGCGCTTATGCGCCGCTAACAAGCGTATGCTATGGCGTAAGCTCGACTTCAAGTAGTCTCGATTAAGCCACTTCGACATAATTAGCCGTATGTCCGGGACACCGTATCCCCATGGCACAGTGCGCGCACACACATACACCTTGAGTTGGATTGCCAGGCGAACGTGCCTCGGGCATTGACATCTGACTGATTGAATCCAGGCATATGCACGCTTCTCTACGTATGCGGACCATCACACACCGACACTATTTGCTGACACGTCCCCAAGCTACCCAAATCAGTTGACAGTATTGTACACTGAAATCGGCTATATTTCTCCAAATGCATTTAGAATTCGAGATTTCCGAATCAATGGGAATTTAGCTCCGGAGACTAACACTCCTGCAAACGAATGTTTAAATCATATCGCATAAATTCTCGTAGAATATTGAACGATTCGAACCACGTTGATATATGAATTTATATTTCACGAAGTTGGAGTTGAAACATTGTTCAGACAGTGAAATTGAATTCTGTGACGGTAACAAGTCGAAGGTCTAGACTGAAATAGCGAGATTCTTTTAAGGAAGAAAAAAGTTTAATTCGCTACGATTATTCTGGCAAGTTGTGTGTCTGTCTGTGGATAAGGAAATCGGTGTAGGGGCGTTGCAGGGCGTGAATATCACGCGAGAGCTTGCTTAGCCGCTTTTTCGCGCCGAGATACACGCTGACGCAGAGCGATCGCTTTCGTTCGTGCCGAGCCGAGATTTCGCGTGCCGGCGGATTGAAATATTTCACGAGGAATCGTTATTTACGGTGCGTCCAGCGCTCTCCTGTAACGAATGCCCGCTTCGCTCGTCGAAGCTCGCATTCCCTTCGCCACCCCCCTCCGCGCTTTCTCCATCTCGGGATAGACTTTTCCTGACTTATGACGTTGTCGCTGCCACGTCAAAAGCCATTTTACACCGATCGGCCGCACATTCACCCTCCAACCATTCTCACAGTAATATCCTTCCCAATTTTTCTGATCATTGTACTCGTTCTATGATTTCCGCGCGTCGATCGTTCCTCGCAAATTGCATTCCCCCCCTTTCACAAAGAAATGCGAGAAAGAAAGCCGGCAATTAATTTCTGATTGATACTTTCGCCAAGGTGTGTTCCTTTCGGTTTCTTTGTCCGCTGTTATTAAGATCGACTAACAATGGAAGTATTTTTCGTTGAGCTCTGAAAAGGAACAGCACTGCCATGATTTTCTTTGAATCGCTCGAAGAAAGGAATCATTATAAAATTGTTTGCCAGCTGCCCGAAGCTGTGATTAATTCGAAATGTTGGGAAGAGTAAAGAGTTAGTAATCTTCAGTGTAAATAATTGGATAAAGTACGAAGATATATCTCAATGGGATTCTTCACTGACTTCATTAACTCTTCTTACATCCATTTCAACAATACGTTCATTGACACGACAGCTTCTTGGCAACTACAATCTTTTCTCTCGTGACTTCTCATTCATGACAGTTTTACAAGTCGTTTCCATCCCTTTATCTTCAATTAAAACTTCCATTAACCTCCTTTTCATTGAGTTTATCTTTCAGAGAGTTTGTCCTCATTCGAAGCGGAATATTTGTATACAAAGAATAGCTGCTGATAATTATTTGGTGGAGGTAAACTTGGGATGATCAATCGAGTGTGTCGCGAAATTAGTCGGATTGATTGGAGTCTCCTCGAATGGGAGAGCTTGCTTTTCCATTAGCTTCGTTCTCAGTGGGTTGTGAGTCTGAGTGGGCCGGATAACTCGATTCGAAAACAGGCGATCGTCTCTCGGTGGCGACAGGAGTCACCAATCGAATCATACAATAGCCAGGTAATTTCTCTCGCGAGTTTCTCCCTCCTCGTTCTCATCCACTCTTGCTTCCCCATTGTCGACCGCGATCCTCCTCCGCCTCGTAGACTTGTTTCTTACTCATGGCTGAGAGTTTGATTGCGCCGGAACTTGTTTCGAGTTCCTGTCCTAGCGAGATTGCCGGCTTCGGGGCATTTCGGTGGACGGCCAAGGAGAAATTGTCCCCCGGGCGATTAAGAAACAGCTTTTAAGGAGCGATACGCCGCCCTCGAGGTGCTGCCGGCTACTTGATCTTAGCTTCCAATTAAAGTGATCCAATTTATTCGCGCTTCTCGATTATCCATGTTCATCGAATCTCGAAATAACAGAAAGCTCGTAATACTAATTGCAACCCCGAAATTTCCACTGCTCTATATTTAGAGTAAAAATACTGAATAAAATGGGTGAACGGTTCAAAGTGTTAGCGAGGAAATTCTGATAGTTGTGCACTAGTTTCGTTCTATTCAGAATTTTAATTCTCAGAAAAGTCTATGAAAAATAGTCGCAACTTTTTCAGTCGCATTGATAGAACAGTAGACAATTGTTTCTACGTTCCAAGACTGGGTTTTTGAAAAATGAACACAGTGCAGTAGCGAATAAAGAAAGCGTTATTGTTGGAGAATGCAAGAAAGGTTTCTGGAATTGCAGCGAGCACGAAACGATGACATTTAAAGCTAGGATTCACGCGAAGCCCCACGAGCGCCCGCGAATAACGGAAGAAGACATTATGAAAAGCAGCGTGCACCATTCAGCGACCTTCAAAGCTGCTTCTCCCTCACAGACGCACACTAAGAAGATACGTTAATACGTGCCTCGACCTTGTCACCAATATGGCGTGGATGAACCAGCTCATCGCGTGGCTAGGTCAAGCATCCGGCTGACCAGCGAGTGGAAGATTCCACTCAAAACTCCCTGAAAGGAACTTCACCGAATATCCCTCTAATTTGATGAATTGAAATTCCCGCAATATTGAAATATTAAATACAAAAACTGGTAAAGTAATATATATTCCTGTATACTCAACGAATCCGAAGTATAATTTACACAAATTAGAATTACAAGGAGAAGTTAGAGGCCGTTGTTTCCAATTCTGCCAGTTAAGAAATAAATGTTTCGTGAAAGTATTCGAGTACACGAATCTCGGGAAGAAGTGCTGTGACACGGCGACAAGACAAAACCCAGAGTCACTTAAGCAAATGGGAAATCTGTTCTTCACGTCGAGTCGTGGAAACTTCCCCGAAGTTTTCTCCCCGGCAACCTCATTTCGCATTTAAATTACAAGTGAAACGAGATTCTTGCGAGGTCGCCGCGTGCGAGAAGGAGAGCACGTGATCTCGATCGTCGACTCGTAAACCGCAATCTTTCAGTGGGTACTTGAGGCCCGCACATTTTACTGCGCTCTCGGTAACTCCGACTTATATCTTTAAACAAATTGTACGCCACTGCTTCGTGTTCAACACATGCGCACCTTCGAAGAATCGAGGCCGGGAAAAACGATCGTTTGATATATAAACTGATAAAACTATTTGAAGCAGAGTTCCAGGCGTTTGTAAAAAAGACATCGACACCGATTTCAAATATCTTGTCAAAAGTATACTCAAGAAAATGGAACGAGGTGTACAAAGTTGTCCTTGGACAGCCAAAGAGTGGCGGGTTTTACGACACTTTGCGTATCCGGGATTTTCCCCGAAGCATAACTTCAGGGTTGTTGAAATAGAAGGTTGAAAGAAATTCGCGAACAACTTTTACGTAGCCCGCTCGATGCTTATATTACTGCATTTCTTAGTTTCTAACAGACAAATCGCTTGAGAATGTTGGCAATCTTGAAGATGGCGAACTGTTCGAAAGGGCACGTAATGCTTACAGGGTTTTTCCTGAATGGGAAGTGAGAGAACCAGTTGGCAGAAGGGTTCAAGAATTTTCGGGATTATTCACGCCCCACGGCAAGATGCAGCTCCGCATTTATATACGCGGCGCTTATCACGATGCGACGACTCTCCTCTCTCTCTCTTGTCGTCGTTAAAAAATGGAGGTCACACTTTGTACCGCGGCCTTAAGGGAAAAGGGCACTTCGGACGACCTTCGGCATAAGTGTCTTCCTACCGAGGACCCACTGCATCCGAATGCTGGCAGGAAAAAGATTGCGCATCAAAAATTCAAGATCTTCTGCTTGAATCTTAATATATGCGGTACAAAAATTCGATACTTCTTCTCAAGAACTTATTCGAGTATTCGGGGTTTCATAAATAATTCCAAAATTTCCAAAGAAAAAGAAATGGCGAAAGATTTCATTTGAATGTCGTAAGGTTAGTTTTTGGCCACAGGCTAAACCACTTTCTTGGATCCGTTGCTGAGTATAGAGACAAAGAAAGAGAGGGTTTCTTTCAGAATGTCGCGGATGGATGCTTAAAACTCTAACTGGATGGCGGGTGAATGTAGGCCAGATCCGGCGCACGTAAAGGGCTCTATTTTTTCTGTGACGTGAAGGCAGACCGCCGCGCCGCCAGAGTGGGGCTAGGTCGCGCTGAAACCTCAGCAATGATCGTCCATCGTCTGCCACGTGATACCCCGATCGATCGATCACCGATCTTCGACCCTCTGCCCTCTAATAACTTCAACTAAGAATAGCTCCTAGTTTGTATTCACTTACTAACAATTCCTCTACACATTCGAAATAACAGATGATTTTAATTGTAAAGTAAAATTGTTAATTAAAATAGGCAAGAAATATTTCACAATTTCTATATCCTGTTGAAAGGCAGAACCAAATAACTTGCAATAACGAATGCAAATTAATGTAAAAGTACTACGTGTCGCAAATGCAAATTTACAAAGTCCAATAAATCATTGCATAATTACAGTCGAATAATTAATAATCTAACCAGCGATAGGCAGTCGAAAAATGATGTAATCTAGTATAGAGGAGAATTAGCGGTTCCGTGTAATTGCTCGAACGTGCAAGCGGCTAATCTTTGGGGTCAACTGTAACAGCGAATAATCCAGGCGCAACGTTGCAGAGGCAGCCGGGTATTTGCAGGCGGGGCGAGAGTAGCAATTAAGGCGGAATCAATTGCAACAAAGTTCGGCAGATAAAAAGAATAATGGGTTGGCTGTTGGCGGAGGATTCGGGACTAATCAGGAGAACAGATCAGTTCCGTTGTTCCTCCGCGTGGTACACTGAACTATCCGCGAGCGATAAGCGGTTAAGTTTAGCGATCGAGCTCTGCTACATGGGACGAGACAGATCGCCGAGCAGTTATAAGGATAATCCTCACGTTCGAGGATTATCTAATTGTACAGCTCCGAGCTGGCTCGCGTGAACGCTATCGCCTCGCGCCGATCTATCCCCCGATTAAACGATTCTAATTGCGCTGCTCTCAAGTCCGAGCTCGAATGTCACGGGGTTCAACGAGCCGTGGAAACACGTGTTCTCGGAGCATCCACTTACAATTAGATTCCAAGCCGAAAGACCTTCCTGACAAATACAATCAGAGATAAATAGACAACATAGAAAAACATAGAATTTTATGTTGTATGTTATTTTTCTTTTGAAGATATAGTACGTGTAAGATAGTATTTCTAATTGTAATATGAGATAAGCTTTAAGAGGAGTTTGATGTTTTCGATCGAATGAGAAGAAAGTGGAGGTATCCGTTATTTTGCATGAACTTCCGCAGCAATATCTTACGAGAGTGTCTGGTAACCCTATTGGAGGAGACGAGCTACAGGAAAGACAATCTCCCGGATTCGATAGAAGCTCCCGGCGGATTTTCTTCAGCTATGAGACAACAGTTCGAACTTCCGTCGGCAAGAAAGTCGAGTTCACAATTGCGGAGAGGCATTGGGAATAGCTGGTAGGAGCTGAAAGAGAGTGGATATACTATCACGCTCGAGATCGTTACTGCCTTACGAGAGATCGGCGAGAGGAACGAAAAGTGCAGCCCTCAAATCCACCGAAACTTCTTCCCGATTCCAATTTTGGCCCTCGCCAAGCCAACCGAGAATAGTAGAGCACTTCCGTCACCCTCGGCCATCCTCCGAGAAAGAGGCCAGCCACTTTTGAGGAGCAAGCGATCCTCTAGAAGAGCTCCGATGCTTTTTCTTTCTCTTCCAGTCAATTGGCAAGCGTGACGTTATGTCGCGCCCCAATTTATGTCGCCCTTGTTATATAGACCGATCGAAACTCAGAATCTTCTCTATCCACCTTTTATAAACGAAACCATCACCGCTTTTTGCCCCTCTCTCCTTAAGCCTCTTAAAACCGATTGCAAACTTGTATCGAACGATGTTTCCTTCGAGTTCTTCGACCATTGGAGAATCCGAATCGTAGGAAACTTTTAAAATCTCCAAAAGTGCCAAGTAATCATTAAAAAGCAAGTTCCCTCGCCAAAAGACATTCCGAAGGAGGAGGTCCAATTTCGCGAGCGGCACTCCAACCATTACCGGCAACTTTAATGTTTCGCAGTCAATGAAAGCGGAATTCCGTGTTCCACGAGTTTCCACCACCAAATTGCTGCGTTACGAGGAAATCGTAACAAAGAGTTAATGCATATTTACGGAAAATGTTCTCACCGCCAAGGGACGGGTGAAGGTGAGAAGGGGCGAAGATAACATACTCCCGAATTGTAGGAGCCATCTCCTGAACAGGGAAAGCTAATTCGTGGTCTAATTTGTTTAACACTATCAAATGTTCCACCGGAGGGTTAGAGGGTGCTGCAATGCTGCACTAGATTGGCCTTGGCTCGGATGCTGCGGCAGATCGCCTTCTCTTATCTGCGTAATGCAGAAACAAGGTGCGTCGACAGAATAATCCTGCTGCGTTTTACAATATCAGACACTCGGGTGTCAAAATAATAATTATTAATACCTGATTCGTACGAATCCTTAATTACTTGTCAATATTCTTGCTGGAATATTTCGAACGCGATTGCTCGAATTTCACTGTTTAACTTTGTACAGGAATTTCGACAGATTCAGCTTATCCTCGTCTGAATCATTAACACATATTTCCGTACGCTCATTAACATCGGTTATCGAGTCTCTGTGCTGCACAGAGATCTGTCAATCGAAAGGCTAATTAAGGCACTCGTTGCCCCAATGGAAAATGAAATCCGCACGGAAAAAGACTGGACGAATTATCGCGTGGATTTTAAGCACTCGAAAGATTTCCAAACAGTACAAACATTGGTAAGTAGTTTCAATTAAATTGGCTGGCCTTTGCGAATAAACTAGTTCACTCTGTACTCCGACAAAAATCCCTTTTGCAATGATCGCTCTTTCTCGCCGACGATTTTCAAACGAATTTTCGGCAAATATTTCGCGATCCGGCTGCTCGGCGGTCCGCGGAGGAACAAAATAAATTTCGCCCATTATTCGCCGCTCGTTAAACAAATTAAATTGTTTATGGGCGAGAAATGCACCGCTGACCCTTTCGCCTGGTACTCGTTGAGGGGCAATGGACATTTTTGCGCTTTGATTTCTCGCTCGAACGTACATGTACGCTGCTCGCGCGCGCGGCCGCGCGCGCGTGATATATTCCCGGGGAAAGGACTTCCGCGCGACTTCCGCTCCCTCTCTTCTCCCTCTTGTTTCGGCTTTCCATTATTCTTTCGTTGCGCTCCGGTTTAATTAAAGCATCCGCCCTACTACGAATATATTACACGGCTTGTGTCGCGCGCGTCACGCTTGTCGCACTTTCTCCCAGGCTAGTTTTTTCCTCCTCGACACGGCGAGGCAGCCTCGCGAAAGCATAAATGAAGATTCGTAGATGGGAACTTGCAGATTCGGCTTCCAAAATGACGGAAATACTAGGTCAACCACTGAAAAACGTATCAATTCTTCACGCGTGTGTTGACTGACTTATAATTTGAATTATTCTTGCTAAACCATGTTACACAAAGCCGATTCATCATCTCTTTGTTGGTTAATAATAAATGTTTGCGAGGAACGTAACGCGTGCCTGAATGGAAAATGAGGGCGCGTGGAGATTCAACAACAGGGTTGTTTATGGGTTTTAGGGGCGATGTAAGCGGATATCAGGCATATTTCTCACTGCAATTATCGAAGGCAGGAGGGCTAATCTGACGATGCAAGCGTTTAATAACGAGGGAAGCAAGCATAAATTTACGATTGCGATAAAGCAAGCAGTGAGGCGAGCGAATACGATCGCCGCTTGATAATGCCGACCGTTCCAGTTTTCCCTCTGTATTTATAACCCCGCAACGGCGCGCGCGCGCGCGCGTCCGCCTTATTCCATCGGATAGCTTTATTGAGTTACTTTCATTAAGAGCATCAGCAGGCCATACGCAAACAACTCCTCCGCGGTGCATCCCGAGAATCTTAATTACTTTACTCTGATTCTATTAAAATAATGCTCTCGAGAAGCGCGAGTCAGTTAGTCCAAGTCGTATGTGACCCACTTATCAGGAAACATTTATCTCCTTTCCCGTAAGGTTCGTGGTTTTCTGAAGAGTCTCCGACACCCAACAACCTTCCTCGTTACATTCATTAATGGCCAGAGTGATTAATTGTAGCTAGTTCTCCCACCTCTTTAGATTCAAAGGAAACTCGTCGAAAGCAGTAAAGCTGACCGCACATTGAACGTATCACATATAATATTAAACTATAAATCTCATAAGTTATAAAATTATTATAAAGCAAAAATATTAATTAATAATGAGTCGTCAGATTCGTGGAAAGCAGAGGTAAAAAGTGCATTACTTCGCACCAATTATTTGGACGCCGAATAAAAATGTTGCAGGCATGGTAGGAAAGTTAAAAAAGAAATTTTGCCAAAATACAGGCAGCGAGGGAATGCGCCTATGCGACATTTAAAGTAGGGCTGCCGGATGCTGGGCTCGTCCATCTTAGCAGCGATTCCAATTAAATCAGCGACAGATAACGCGGTACGTGTGTCCTTGGCTGGCAGCGTATGCGGTCACAAGTGTACACCGGCGAAGCTTACGAATGCAGTGCGCCCTGATTAATTAAAACTGCTTCAAGTTCCGGCTGTCGGGTTTAAGTGAAGTCGTAAACGACAGCGACTAACAAAGTTACGTTCTTTGGGAGGAAGACGCATTGCTCTAATTTGCCAGGGCGTTACTTACACCGACACTTGGGCCTGCCAGTGTTACAAGTATCGGAAATCCAGGGCTTGCACGGAAATTCGAAAGTGACAGTTTAACGGTGCGCCAGACACAATGAATATTCCACATTCTTCTCTCGGAATATCTCTAATTAGAGAACATTGTATTAAATGCAGAAGAAGTCGTCCTTTTTCAAAGATAACAATCGACTGATTGGACCTCGGGAAATTATCATCTTTATTTATTACGAGCTTTGCCATTATTACGTGATTGGCATTTCAGGGGAATTACTGTTGTGTAACCTGAAAGCTATCGCTTTCTGCTAATTAACTTTCACGCGTGAGCGAAAGTTGTTGCGTAGGCTGGAGCGGATCCGAAGCTGTTCGAGCGGAGATAACGAGAGCTTGATTTTCGAAGGGTGCCAAAATGCCACCCTTAGAACCACCGAACTCGAGAAATTAATCCTCTTGGTAAACATACAACCCTTTCACGCATCCTCTCTTATTCCCTCGATGATTTTGACTCTGGCATACACTTGACAAACGACCTCTTAATTATTCTATGCAACCATAATCAAAACTCTCCGCGCTCTGTCAATATATTGCGAAATTGGAAACAAGTGGGAGCTCGGAGGAATCAAGATGATTGAAGCAAACATAAAAACGCGGCCACTCGATTCAAGCTCTTTTTATTGCTCCTCGCACATTTTTCTTCATTGCCATTATGATTGTGGTTGAGAGGGTGAGTGGATGAAAGGTTGGCAGGTGGCAGAGGGCGAATAAGCGCGAGAGGGCGCGTGCGGTGTGTATGCGGTCGATTCAGGAGGATGAGCATGCAATTCTTTACTGTCTCAGCCTCTCTTTTTATTGATTTGCCTCGGCGCTAACAGTGCACGGGCAGCAGCACTCTTTCTTCGGGGCTCTCTTTAAAGCCAGCACAATGAGCCGCGCTTTCTTATCCCGGCCAACAGTCACGATCCTGGCGTCACCGGCGTCCCTCAGTCGTACGAGAAAAAGGGTGGAAGGGAGAAAAAAGGAGAGCGCTCGAAAGGCGAAAAGACAGGGCGAGAGAGAATTCCGGAATTCCCATTGCGATCAAGATAAATTCGTCGCCGGCATCCGCCGTCGTTTTTCCGGGCTCCCGCTCACCTCTCTCTCTCTCACTCTCTCCCTCTCTCTCTGTCGCCTCGCATTCCTATTTTCCCGGGACTGCCTTTATTGGTGCGCTATTTCCTTCCATCTCGACAGACTCGGAGTCTGGCGGGAGCGTATGAGCCGGCAATCGGCGTTTTATCGGCCGTTTCAGACGCGATGATAGCGCGGATTCATCGGACGCCTTCCTTCGACGCCGGCGTCGCGCCATCCCGAGATACTAAATCGCTCGTCCTCCTCCTTCGTCATCCGCCGTTTCCCCTATGCTAATCTTTTAACGCCTTATTTATCGCCGCCTGTTTACGCCGGATATTTGCTTGCTCGAATCAAGGAAATATATGCGAGTTCCGAAAAACTGTAGTACCAGGCAAACACCATAAATTTCCTCGTCGAATCTCAGTCGAATGCAATTTCAAATGAATCAAGTCCAAAATAAAAATATTCGATCTTCTCCTTGTCCAATTTAACTAGCATCTCTTATTACAGTTTATAATTAACTGATAATATAAATGCAAGAACCACCCTGAATTTTGACAGCATTTCGCCCAGCATTAATACAAACGAACTTTTCGAAATTTCTTCGGGGAATTAAATACAAGCGAGTTAATAGAACTGCGAGTATTGAATTCACGAGAGATCAACGGCGCGGCGTCCCTGATGGATATTCTTTGGTAGGATTATTCCGAGTGATATTACGAAGGGTTGCCAGGAGAGGATCGGCAGGGAAAAGTAGGCGAGGTTGGGGGTGTTCGAGGGGCGCAGTAATTTACAAGGCGTTAGGGATATCAGCGGGAGCGGCGCGGCCTGTTGGCTGGATTCGGTGGCGATGGAACACGAACGGATAGATATTGGACCGCCTTGTCAACGCGTTATTTATGGCTCGTTGTAATATATCGATTCGAACAGGCAGGCATACGAGCGATACACCGGAGCCCCTTCCCCTTACGCCCAGGATAAACATCCGTGGCTCGCGTATCTAGCAGAATGCGTACACACACCCTGATTACATAATTTCTCCGCCGTACTAAACCATTTTCAGATTAAGCCCCTTTCAACCACCAGCTATTCAATATCCCACTATTGCTTGATTTCCCTCCCATTTGCTGGATTTTTGTCGAACCAATTGCATGATGCGATTTTACGAAAACACTGGTATTCGACAATTTCGATTTTTGTAGTAATATAATTGTTTAGGGAAAACTTGCCAATTCGCAATGGGAATATTGGAAGAATGAATGATTTTGCAATGAATGAATGGTGACGCGCGACAGTGATGGATCTTTGCTTAATAAGGATTTCAGTTAATGCATTAATGTGTGTAAAATTTCGTTAATTCTCTGACACAGCATAACCCGTGAATTCCCGCGATAAAGTCGTGCTTTAAATCCGGGCCGAAATCGGCCAAGCGAAACTCTGGCTCGCTTTCTCCCGTGGCATTTAAAGGTTAGCTCTCTCGGCGTTTGACGGCCAACTATTTCACCGGCGAAAATTGGACAAATTTCAGTTTTGCCAGCCAGCCAGCACACACACACACCTGCATGTAATTGCATCCAGCGTCAAATGGTAGCTCGAGCATAATGCGTCAGAAATATACTGGCAACTTGGTAACTCTGTTAAGCATCGTGCTATTATTCTACAGTGAGAAAGAGAACTCGCCGCGGCAAGAGAGGGAAAACACGTTCGTATTGAATCGACTATTAAGTGAATGAAAATTTCCATGAGAAAGATTTTGCCTGGTGCGTTAAGTCCACATCGAGAAATAATAGCGTTCGAGTATGTGACAATGAGCAGTCCTGTAACTAGAACGGAGAGGCTGCTTTTTAAAAACAGAACGGCAGGGAATGTTTTCATTTTTACAAATGCAGCAAAAGCTCAGGAATATTAAAAGTTGAAAGGAACATTGTGCCCTGCTAAGTGGAGCGAAAGATTTGCGTTAAATCAACAGAGCCGAATTGCATGTATACATATACTGCAAAAGGATCGGACGCATTGGTCCACTGGGAGATTTCAACGAGAGTTCCGTCACTATTCTACGACGAAATCGCTTCCATTTGAACAAATGAAAGCTGGCTTTAAGGTGGTTGAATCTGATAAAAAATGTCATCGAATATGTTTTTTCGACTAATCGAACTGCCTTTTTAATATTTCAAAAAATTACCAACTTAAGACTTGCACATTACTTATGGAAAGCAAAAATATACGCGTGATACTTTTAAAGTGATATCCCAAGAAGAACAGGGATATATCTACGTATAAAATAGAGGAATATGAAATTGCACCTGACACTTTGAAATGTCGAACGGCCACTCAACGTGGATGTCAAAGAAAAGCACACAGAGATAGAAGGAGAGAGAAAGAGAGTCATTCTGTTTTAGTCAGAGACATTCTGTGTGTGCTAACGGTGGAGAGGAGGCCGTTTGTATTTCGACGACTGCAGCGATTTCGAGGAAAAAGCGGCAGGCTCGCAGGAAGAAAACATCGTCTCGCGACGAGGAGGACGAGGGCGACTGCGCGAAACGAGATGTGACAGCCGATTGCATACGTAAACATGAATCTCTCGAGCCACCGAGTGCCACCAAACGTTTCTCTCCCCGCTTTCTCACCCCCTCGCTTTCCCCACGCTTTTTCCCGATGCCAAACGAATCGGAAGAGTGGCCGTTTGAAGCTTTCGGCTTAGAGCCGCCCCGAATTTTTCCCCATTGCTCACGAATCCGTAATTTGATTTCGTCACGAAATTCTTCCAATTCTCAAACCGATACTCGCGCAACTCGCAATGTCATAACATATTTATCGATCGTAACTGTACTTTATCTGAAACCCTCGGACTTGATAAATAAAAGCTTGAATACTTGCTGAAACTATTTTCGCCTATACTTTCGAAATTATCGCAACGAAAGTACGATAAACAGGACTTTATTAAGTGATCGATTAAAGTAGAGTTCTGAAATAAAACGCTGGGAGACTTTAAGAATTATCAGAGAAGTTCTTGCGAAAGGGAGGCAGAAAGTAGCGGTGGGAAAAGTACTGGCGACGAGAATAATTGCGCGATTAGTGGTGTCAGCGGAGAGTGAAGCTCGAGGGAGATACAAAAGGTGCGAGATAAAGTGAAGGGGGCGTTCATCAAACAGGAGGAAGTTAAGAGGAGGCGAAATGTGAGAGGCTAGGTCGAGTTTGTTTGGTCTGACTGTCGCGCTCGAAGACACCAAACTCGATTGTAGATCTAGGAGGCGAGACAAGAATTAGCTCACTTAGAAGCTGGCGCGCTTATTGCCCTCGACTCGACTCGACTCGAGTCGAGTCGCGGAGATCGGCCAGAGGGAAACTTCGAGATTTTAGTCGAAAGTTTCCATGGGAGGCGATGGTCTTCAGCCCCTTTATCCGCGCCTCGTGAGTACGCCCTAATCCAAAGTGTATTGTGAGACTAACTAGCAGATGAATCGCAAATTAAGGATAGTCCTGTTAAGACGCAGGGAACCACCCCCCTCACTATTGCGAAACGGCCCACCCTGAGGTCAAGCCTTTCATCCAACTTTCTAATTGGCATTACTGTCCCCATTCACTCCGCATCGAACACAAACTACTTTTACGAAACTCTACCTTTTAATTATTACATCGATACTGACACAGGACATTTTGGTAATTACCGATTGCGGACCAACCGCCACTGTAATAATATGTTAGAACATTGGAACAAGTTGCACAGGAACGATTATTTTACACACAGTAAAAATAGGATGTTAGTAATAACGTGAGGATTTTTGATAAATAGATAAAATGGTCGTAAAACATCGATGAGGACTTTGTCAAGCTACGAATGACAGACAGCGATCGGACGTCAGTGGAAATTTCTATCAGAGCTTAATCGAACTTTTGAATCAAACGTTCACATCCCCCAAAATTTCGGTTCCGAATTTTTTCCCTTGTTCTCTCCGAGAGCATAGAAAACATAGAAGTCTATCTTCCAGCTGGATGCCGGAAGCACGCGCGAGGAGGAGTTAGACTGGGAAGAGAGCGCGCGCAACTCAACACAGATCGGATCCGCACGCTGGATTCCCCGACACAGACACAGAGTGCACGCGCCCGTACAAGAGAAGCAGGCACGAGGGTGTTCACCGCAGGGAGGAAGAATTCGTGACGAAATGTAAATCTGTCGCAACAATACCTTTATCCTAGATCGTCTGGGAGATTGTTCTTCCCCGAGAGAAACACGTCCCCCTTCTCGAGCGGGAGCCAGTCCTTCCTCACAACTGCCTCCGGGCCGACAGTCTTTCCGAGACGCCAGTAAATCTCGCGTTAAAACATACCGACAAACGAGACAAGCAGAAAGAAAAAAATCGTACAAATTCTAAATCCGTCTTGTTCGATTCCCGAAATTGCAGGATGGACCGGCTCCGCGAAGTTCGCCCGAACATCGATCACTTTACCGAGAAATCGCGTGTGTGCGGCGAGAGAGCAGGCTAGAAACGGTGCACCGGTGACCTCTCAAAGTCCTTCTAGTCGTACGCGATTGAAACCGGAAGCGTCGGCGGAGTAGTTATATAGATGATGTTAAATAGAGTGCATGCTTGGCTTTGATCGGACATACCCAGTATGTCCATGTCTTGCTCTCGTGGCTGCGCTCGTGATGGTGGCGACAGTAGTACTGGCGCCGTAACGCTCAGACCTCACTCGCTGGCGGCGTCGAGTCGGGGCTCTCGCGGCGCACCGACGTCGACGTCGCCGTCGCCACCACCCTCCACCGCCGTCCACCCACCACCCTCCGCTCTCTCGCTCTGTCTAGCCGCTGTTCCCACCACTACCACCGCCACTACCACCACCACCGCCGCCGCCAGTACGTAGCGCCAGTGGTACATCCACCCTCTTTTACTCCGCTCCTTCTACAACTACCACCTCCACATCGCCCCCCCACTCGCCCCCAGCAAGCTCTCGGCGCCCCACCAAGCACTCTCGGGGTGGGCGTGCTTGCAGCACCCAAGGAAGCTCAACGCGCTAGAGAGAGATAGTGGGAGAGGGAGAAGTACAGAGAGAGAGAGAGAGAGAGAGAGAGAAATGGAGGGAAACAGGAAGATCGAAAGAGGAAGGGTAGGCTAGCCTCGCAGAGAGGGGTAGAAAAATGTTGCTCTCCCTTCTGGAACTTGTGTAACCACCCTTACGCTATAGCCGGCAACCCAGCCGATCGAGAGGCTACTCTTCCATCCTCCTTTCAACCCCCCCCTCGCGGCCCTTCTCTTCACGCAATATTTCTCGTTTTATTTCTCTCCTTCACTGCGACAACATCCGTCCTTTCCTCCTTCCTGCACGCCCTCAAAGTACCGGGAGCGAGGGGTTTCGGGGAGTGGTGGTTACGCACGCTAATCCGGATGCGCGAATCGCATACGTGCTGCGACTCCGGAATGCCCGATATTCGCGATAAAAGCGCGGGCGCGCGCGCGCGAGAACGCCACTGGGTCACCGGGTTGGCGCCTACGTAATTACGCGCGAATTTTTCTCGGCTTCCTGGCATTGCCGGCGGTGTCGAGCTTTTTGTTCTGTCTTTCTCTGTTGGCTTTGCCTGTCGATTCGCGAGAGCTTTTGCAGGGTGGGGCCCGATATTCTCTCTCGGTGGTGGTGGTAGCAACGATTCTGGTCCTTCGTTTAATTGTTTCGACTAGCCTCTCGTTCCCTTGTTCGAGCGGGGTTTTCAGCTTCCGGCTTCGATAGTTGCCGCACTTTTACTCCTCCTTTTATTACCCACTCGACGCCCGTCCGCTGCTGTTTCCAGCTTGTTTCCCAGCTGTTAATCTTTCGCCGACTGGTTAAACTCACGAATGAGTGGAGAGCCATTCTTTCCATGCGGCACTCTCGACACCCTAGTTGAGATCGAGCGCTTGGCAAACACATTTAACTCGACAAACCAACCCGGCAATACACTGATAATGAAAAGTGTCGGTGTGTGCCCGGTTCGCGTGCTTCACTGCAATTGTCAGAGGGAAAGTTCGAAAATAGTGGTGACCAGCGATCGGGAACAGACAGAGAAAAAGATCTGATTTATTTTCGAGGGTGAATGCGTCATAAAATGCAAGGTCCAACCTGTCATGAATGCACTAGTGTTGATTAAGGATGTCATTCGAGCTTCCCTCACAGAAAAGTCTCACTCTCCCTGATTACCCTGCCACGAACACATTTGCCAATCGTTGAATTAACAATTGCCTCTTCAATTAATCCCATTTCATTACCATGGCGATACTACCACACCCAGAATCAAAGCTCTTTCCTAGGGCGGAGCAGCCGCTGAGATTGTAGCCCGAATAATCAAAATGGTCGCCGATGGTTCATTAAGTCGTGGCTGGGTATTAAATGACTATATTAGGCGGACTAAACTAGCACAGTTCTCGTAAAGCGAGTATCCGATTAAATTTCGTGCTCGGCGAGGGTGGACCTTTTGAATGGAGAGGAGCCATAGTGCAGCGCAATGCACCGCCAGTAGCGAGTAAGTACGTAGGAAGGGCCGCGTCGCCGGCGCCCTGGGAAAGTGCAATTCTTGCACTCAGGCGAAATTGCAATTAGCAAAGCGGCAGAAAGCGAGCGAGGGTGAGAGAAAGGGAGCCCGGAAGAGAGAGAGAGCGAGAGAGGGTGTCGCAGCTACGTACGCACGCATTCCAGAAAGCCATTAAGGAATACTCCCACGTGGCCGGCTCCACTTAATGAGCGATATAATTTATTGGTCCTACTTAGAGTACCGGTCTACCTGCGGTTTGTACCTAATAGGGTGGTGCGAGCCATTAATAAGAGAGCAGATCGCCAGCTGCCAATCGTAGGGGGTCGAAATAGGTCCAGAAGTCCCTCGCCGCCGCCACCGCCGCCGCACTCTATCAGAGCCGAGATGGAGCATGGCCTTATTTCTGGGAGCTTTCAACGAACGATCCTTCATCTAACTTGGCCCTAACCCTTTAGCCCGACGTCTAACTTCCCTTCGACCTCATTCATTCATTGTACCCGCTGCGTTCCGCATTGTCTGCCCTCCTTCACCAACTTTTCCCACTCTCCCTCGCCTAGTAGAACATAGATGGTGCGTCTCCGCGCGTCCAAGGAGCCCTTCCGCGCTCTGCCTGCCTGCCAGGCTTGTCTTACTGGTTCATATATTTCGGTGAGAGAGCTCGCTCGCCTTGGCGGGTGGTGCGCGCCAGGAGTGTGGCCCGATAGAGAGCCGAGCGGCTCTACTTCGCACCACCCTTCGTCATCCATCCAGGCGAGCGCGGAGCCGGCAAAGATTTATCAGACCCTCCACGCACCTATCTCGAGTGCCGGCACCCTTTTATCAAGCATATCCAGCGACCGCACCGCTCGGCGAACCCCTGAAAAATAGTAGCGGCCCTAAAAGGGCAGGTGATGCAAGTAATTTCTCGCGACATTGCCCGGGCACCGAATTAATCGGACGGAACGCTCGCCCGGACGCAGGATGTAGCGGGGAAAGTGTGTCAATCTCGGGGACACCGCTCCCGTGGGCGAGCCAGTCGATTCCCGATGCGAGCACTCGGGATCAATCGTCCGTGCATGCTCGACTTATCGTCCTCGGCTAGCCGGCTCCCACAGAGAAAAAGAGACCGAACACTGCTCTCTCGACTAGAGTGCAAGCAGGATCGAAGTAGGAAAAGAGAGAGAGAGAAGGAGTGTGTGTGTGTGTGTGGGTGGAGACATGGTTCACATGGTGCGGAGGGTTTCGAGGAGAGATAGCGCGTAGCATGTTGGATCCATAAACATCGGCAATCCACTTCTTCCAGTGGTGGGATGGACGATTTCTCACCTGCTTAGCCGAGTGTGTGTACACCTACGATTGCCGGAGACTATAGCAGTGTATCGGAGGATACGTGAGCGCGCGCCTCCCTCTCTCTTTCTTCGCACTCTGTCGACCTTTACGAGGGTGGCAGCCCGAGGAGGCGGCACCTAACCCATCGGGCTTGATAAATACAGCCGCTCCTTGAATAATGCAACGATCGTCCCTGCCACTTGGGAGTAAACAAGTAACCCGACAACACACGCTGCGTCCTACTATCGCCGCGATACTGATTCATCGGAATCCCTCAAGTCTCTTGCCTGCATCCACCACCACCACCACCAGCGGCCTTCAATTCCTCTCGAGATTCTGACAGTTTTGGCTATCGCGCTCGCCCTAAGATCCTCAGGATTGATCTCTCCTTATCTGCTTCTTGGATAAACAGGCCCGCTGCTGCCTCCTGCGTCCTAGCTATTAATTCGATTGCGCCCTGATCGAGGCCCCTTCTCTACCTCTGATTGACTAGTCGAGTTATCGCCGGGCTGATTAATGTAACGAACTATTTACTGGAATTATCGATTATCGCCGGTTATTATCACACCCAGGACTGATTAGGGAATATGTGAGCTTTGGTTGGATTTGGAGTTAATACAGTAACAAGGAACTTGGTGATTTTGGATGGAGTAAATGATAGTGCTGTAAAGTGTATTAGTAGAGTAATTAAAGTCGTTCTAAAAGGCGTCCGCTTAAAGCTACACTTTCCCAACTACGGGAGAAAAAATTGGGAATGTCTCTGACACGCGATAGCACCTTTGAAAGTAGATCACTCGGGCCAGAAAATTGGCCGAAATGCGAGGCGAGAATGAATTTATCGCGACAAAGGCGAAATAAACCAATTTCGGATTCCGCCCCGCCCAGAATGTGTCGCCGGCCGAGCTAAGCCGCGCGAGTCCATAAATGCTTCAGGAACAAAGTTGCGAGAATGATTTTATAGCCCCTCCTGTTTTACAATTTCGGCCGATAGGGAGAAATTACAGGATCCCATGCAAATTCGCCCGGGTTTTTCTCCCCTGCGGTGTGCCTAGTTACGCATACACCACTCTTGTACAAAGGCGGAACATTCCCATAAGGATTACATAGCAATGTACTGCCTTCCGCTCTGTTGTACAGTGCGAAAGAGTCTCTTAAAAAAATCACATCACCGCCCACGGTAGAAAAGTAGGCTATGCAAATACTAGAAAGCCTTTTGTCATTAAATGCTTTAATTGCCGGTGTGAATCACACAAGTTCCTTCGAGAGCGGACATTTAACTGACCCGGCAAAAATGTAGTCTGCTTTCGAACGACGAGTTAACCAAGGAGTAGTTGAATTATCTACATGATCGACCCAGAAAAAAATCTCTGTAGTTCGTAGTAGGAATTACGTTGTCGGCGAGCGATCGGGCATCATCAAGCGGAGATCGAATGGACCGTGA
Organism: Ectemnius continuus; assembly: GCA_910591665.1. Classification (NCBI taxonomy): domain Eukaryota; kingdom Metazoa; phylum Arthropoda; class Insecta; order Hymenoptera; family Crabronidae; genus Ectemnius; species Ectemnius continuus. The sequence goes on from OU342867.1 coordinate 5,593,484, forward strand.
GTGGTGCACTGATACACTTCACGGACGCGTGTAAATACTGCTTAATCCAAGCAGCAATAAGTTCGAATTAGAGAGAAGAGCTAGAATCACGAGCGGGTTCGATCGAATGAAGTCTGCTTGGATGAGGAGCGAGAGAGAGAAATGGAGGGAGAGGAAAAGGTAGGGCGAGGGTACTGCGGCCGTAAAATACGCTAAACGGGAAAGGCGAGCTTGCATTTGCCGCATAAACGCAGTGAGAGAGCAACTAAAAGAGAGCGAATGAGACTGCTACAGAATGCGGGAGTGCGAAAGAGGCTAAAAGCAACCGAGACTCCTGCGAGAGACTGAGAGAGAGTGAGAGAGAGGCAACGATTGCAGTTGAACTAGCGACGCAATGCAGCCGAAGCGTTCCCTCTTCGAGCTGAAAGCACGCATTTGTTGTTACTAGAATTTATCAGGTTAAATAATAGCCAGCTCTCGCTCGTCCATCGCAACTTTTCCCGGCGCCCAGCACAACGCTGTTTTTCCGATCAAAAGGGTGTTTTATTTCGTCAGACTCCCCAGATCCACGGGAAAAACCAGAACCTTCCCATTCGTCAGCGTACTGGCCTATCTCACGTTTTGTTCTGATCGAACAAATAACCGAGGGATATTTTTGGGAAAAAGTCCTGTTGCCCGATGTACCCCGATGGAAATCAGAAAGTTACACTGACATTGTACCTCCAAAGTTATGTTACTGATGCAGTATTTATTTATTGATATACGACAAACTTAGAGAATGAATGCCGGAAGTTAAAAGTAGTAAAATTATACGAGATTTATAATTATTCTTGATTTAGAATTATTCTTGAGCAAAGATCAATGTTCAGTCAATGTCAAGAAACTTCTACCAAAGCATTTTATCCATTGACACTCATCAAACTGAGTCCCAGTGAAGTAGAAGTTCAATATTATCTTCGTCCCTTCACTCTTCTCGAATTCCTCACTTTTACTAGACGAGGCAAATTACTGATGCATTAATTAATTCAAGCATTCGACGATCGATGCGTGGCCCATTTGGCAGAGGCATCGCGCGATTAATTCCCATTTAATTAGTAATCCACTTAATTACCGAATCCCGCGGCGGCAATTAACTTCACGTATGACGCGGGCCGAAGTGCGCCGCGACGCGTTCGCCAAGTTCACTTGATAGTTTCGGCGCCAGGCGAAAATAGGAGAATCCTTGGTACGCTCGCGTACGTGTGCACCGGAAGCGCTCGGATAGCCGCAGTTTGGTGCGCGCGAAATTGAACAGCTACGGCGAAGGACTGCGCCAATTTCGGGCTGCGTGTATCTGTGCGTGTCTATGTGTCCTAAACCGTCGTCTATTTGGTGACCCGAATCCTCGCCACAGTATTGGTAAGAGTAAACTGAAGAGCGATGCTTCGTATTTCGACGATATTTATCGATACACCATGCACACTCGAATATCCAGCAGAAGTGTGCACCCGAGGCTACCTTATGACGAATCAGACCTCTTTCTCGTCCTTCCTTGCCTTCTGACTCAATTCCGTTTTACGATCAACGTCCGACCAGTATTGGCAAGTGCGTGAACCAGAATTCTTTATAGCCTCGATCCTCCGAATATAGCACTGCCAAACAGAAGGACAGTCTGTCTCAAATCTGAGAATAAAGGAGATTTTATTCCAATCCTCTTGAAGGACAAATCTATCGTTAAGATATATCTGCTATACAAGATTCGATAGAAGAGAATTAATATGTTAAAACATCACAGGTTTTATATGAGGAATAAAAGCTTTACCAAACTTGATTCACACTTTATGTGCGAGTCAGTATTGTGTTATCAAAATGACAGTGTTAAAGGTACCGCACGCAACAACGGATCTTATTGTGCAACAGTGACAGAGAGGGAAAGCGGACGCGTTTTAGCTCGGAATCTCTGCGCTCGGACACAGCAGTGGAGTGTTGGAGAGGACACCTTATTGTTCTTGAAAACAGTGCGCTGGCGCTGGCGCACTCCATAAATACATGGCTCCATCATCGTGTAACAAAGGGTGAAGCAGGCTAATGCGGCGGCGCATTAACAAGATAACTTGGAGACAGAGTGGCAGAGAGCGAGCGAGCGAGCGAGCGAGAGGGGGAGCTTCGTTTCAGTAATTGCGCGTGTTAATAACGCGAAAGCGAGTGGATAGTTGGGAGGGCTAATTCGGGTTTCGCACTGCTAAGCAGCCACGCACCACTGACAATGGGGCCGGAGTGTGTCAGGCTACCTCGCTTTACCTGACACGGCCAACACTACACCCAATCAATCTCGCACGAGCGGTTTAACCCACTTTTTGTGACGAGCCTCGTGTCCGGTATTCAAGTACCGCCGAGGCTTAATGGAAAAATGCGGATATCAAAATGAATTTCTCCATGTCAAATATTCATACGTCATTATTGATTGTTGACAGAATAAGGAAGAATGATTATAAATAGAATGTACCATTGGAAATCCTATGGGTCCTCTTAATTCGAATCTAGCTATCTAGGAATAACGAAACTAGAATCGAGCGGAGGATCTTCATCATTCACTGGGACACTCAGCCATCGTACATTATCCTTCTGCTGGAAGTGCGTATCCAATAAAACGAGCAATTAATCTCGGATCTTGTCCGATGGCGTCGCGAGAATCACAGAGGAGTTTCGCGCAGTACGGCTTAATATCGAGCCGGGTCTCGATGGGGAGAGGAGGCTGGAGGAGGCGGGTAAGAATAGTCCAAGCGACTAGCCGTGTCCTGGACGAAGCACGGATGGTCCTGCTGCCAATCATTATCCCACTGGCATGCAGACATTCCGGCACGTGCACCGCCGTCTATGCTGGAGGATGGCTGAACTAGGACTAGGAAGAGAGCCGGTGTCCGGGAGGCAAGGGGACCGACCGAGAAAGGGTCTGAGAACTGCCACTGCCCGGAATGAGAAGAGACGCTGCTGCTGCTGCTGCTGGACCCCCCAGCCAACCAACCCAGCCAGCGCCCACTATATTGGCATACCAGCGTGCCGCGAGTGCGCGATATGGGAATACTTTAAGAACAACTTTATAGCGCGCGCGATCCTTCCTCTCACGCCTCCCTTCTCAATTGAGTCCGACTCAAGCACGAACCTCGACTTCCTCTTCCCATTCTGCTTACCACCTGCGAATCTCTCCATTCTTTATTCACCACTAGCCGCACCCGATCGCTCCCATTCTTTTATTTAGAAGGCTATCGATAACACGGAAAAAGGAAAATCCTTACTGATGTTGTAAAGAGTTGGATGAAACGTTCATGACATTTGATAATACGAATTTTGTAGTATATATTGCGATTTTTTTAATTTCATGAAAAGTTGTTATGGTTGATGACAGAAATAATTTCCTGGGTCTTGTACAGGGTGAGTCACTTGCCTTTGAATCACGACCAAAAATATGGGGAAAAAAAAATTTTGAGCTAGGGCTCTAGAATTTTTATAGTATCTTCCTTGGCGCAAAAAAACATTACCTACCAAATTTCAGCCCCGGGAAAGGTCGGGAAGTACCAAAAACACGGGGAAAACCATCGAAATCAATTTTTCAAGATCGGTTTTCCACATGTTTTAGGCAGAATTCCGGCATTTCCCCCATAACATTTATGTTTTTTTTCCGTTTTGAGACACGGACAATCGAAAAATCAAGCGTTCGTCCCGGTCCTAGAACCTTCGAAAAATCGAAAATTTTTGAAGGGGTATACCTTAAAAAATTTGCGAAAAAATGAATTTTGAGCTAGGGCTCTGGAATTTTTACTACTTCTTCCTCGATGCAAAAAAACATTCCCCACCAAATTTCAGCCCCGGAAAATGTCGGGAAGTGCCAAAAACATTAGGAAAACGGCGGAAATGAAATATTCCAGATCGGTTTTCCATGTGTTTTAGGCAGAATTCCGGCATTTCCCCCACAACATTTATGTTTTTTATCCGTTTTGAGGCACGAGCAATCGAAAAATCAAGCGTTCGTCTCGGTCCTAGAACCTTCGAAAAATCGAAAATTTTTGAAGGGGTATACCTTAAAAAATTTGCGAAAAAATGAATGTTGAGCTAGGGCTCTGGAATTTTTACTACTTCTTCCTCGATGCAAAAAAACATTCCCCACCAAATTTCAGTCCCGGAGAAGGTTGGGAAGTCCACCAAAAAAATAAGGGCTAGGAGAGTTCTGATTCAAAGGCAAGTGAATCACCCTGTAGAAAGTTTGTTCGTTAAGAATTGTTCAATGTCGCAAGAGATTTACATTGAATACTTGTAGGAAGATGCAAAGACTTTGCTTGGAGGTCTCAAAGCCTAGGATGGCGCACGGTAAATCTTCGCTTCCTTAGGCGCGCACCTTATTACCCTATCGGAGACACACTTGCCTTCACGGAGACGCGTAAAATTAGATTGTCCTCGTCTGTATTCGCACTGTATTGGCAGGATTAAATTCGAACGAGGATCTATGCGAGGCGGATACCTCCTGGAACAGTGGTAGGATACGTCGGAGGCTCTCGCAAGCGCGCTCTGGATGTGTGGATAAGCGAGCCAGACAACATTTTCCATCGGGTTCTCGCGCGACAACGTATTGCCGGCAATCTCATTACCTCGACAGAATCGTCCGTATCAATGTACACACCTTATTTTAAGGCGATGCCGTTAGTTTGGATTTGCCAGCGACGGATCCTAAATGCGTTAGCCTTCCTTCGCATCAGATTTTATATCAAGCAACTATCTATTCATGTGTGCTTTAGTCTGATAGAAGACGTTTCCTACATATTATATGTACTATAATATTATTCAAAAGATATAATAAAATATCCCTGTTAGTTTTTTAACATATTCAAATAGAACCTATCATTAAAGTTTTCTCACTATTGTGAAAGGGCGAAGTAATATTCATTATGAATATTCTCTTAAACGAGCCAATGGTTAAGGATGAATTTCGATGAAATGAAAATCTTGCGGTGCGCATGTAAGTAAAAACGCAATTGGTCGAGAATAGATTGGCGTGTAATATCGGGCTAATTCCCTTAAGCAGACTAGAATATCCGTTTAATTACAATTGGCTGGTTCTCTGCCTCTCTGACTGGTCCGCTGGCAATTCCATCGGCCCTGGAGAGCGTTGGGTTTCCCTATAGCGAGCGCTATCTCTCGCCTATAGCAAGCTCTCATCGCCATCAGCCTATTTTCTCAAGCACTCCGCACTTTTTCCATCTCTGGAGCTGTCACTCTTCATTCGAGATCGATTTGCTCCCACTGTTCGACCCTCTCGTCCACGTACCATTGAGATTCGCCCCGGAACAGAGAAATCGACGACGAGGAAAACGAGTGATCGTTCGAGAGCGAGAGGCCGAGTGACGGGGCGCGCGCGAGAGAACGAAAGAGAGGGAAAGAGAGTGAGAAGACGTCAAGTCGTGGTGCACGAGAGAATAGAATCTCGAGGGCAGAGCGGCTAGACGGAAAAAATCTCGGAGACGCCGAGAGTAAACGGGGACACTTGAAATACATGGAAATCAAGAGAAATAAAAATGCAAGCCACTGCAGAAAGAAAAGGGCGGGATAGCGCGGAGCGCGGAGAAGCCTGCTGTGAAATAGAAAAGTCTCAGGTGGATTAAAGAAAAGATTGCGCTAGCTCTCTCGCCTTAGCCCCCATCGGCTCTCGGTGAACGATCCGGCGGAACGTTAACCGAAGGGGGCAGACTCCGAGGCGAACGAGAGATCGACAGAAAAGGAGAGAGAGAGAGTGAGAGATTTAATGGAGGAGGCTGGCAAAAGGTGTAAAGGTTGTGTGCCGTGTGAGAGACTGGCGGACTCCTGATGAGGAGCGACGTGGAAACCTATGAGAGGAAAACGAGAGGAAGGAAGATCCCGTGGAGAGAACGATTCCAACCTCGAGAAGGAAGGAAAGGAACCTCGCAGTTTCTTGCAGTGGAGAAAGAGAGAAAGAGAGAGCTTGCGGTGCAAGGAGGAAGGGCGGGCTAAAGCTAACACTAACACACAGTGGTGGCTTTAGGGTCTCGAGGAATAGAAAAGTGCGGGGAAGTCGACTCACGTGCGAACGAACCGCACGCCACGAGCATTTTACTGTAAATCAGCGTTAAACCGGTTAGCGGGCAGCTTACAATCAAACGTACTTAGCGGCCCGGCCGTCTCGGCACTGCCTGCAGACGGATAAAGTGGCTAAAGACGAAAATGGAATATATCCGCAGTCATAAAGCACACGGATCTCAGCTTTACTGCTCGCATACTTATTTCCCTCGGCCCGCGGACCACCGCCCATTCGCTCACGTAGTTGCTCAGTCCTATTCCTCACGCGGACGACCACATCCGTAATATGTCCTGCGAGAAAGGGGACCTCTTTCCACCCTGAGAGAAAGAGAGAACGGGGCAGAATGTGCGGGAGAATGAGTGAGAGATCTAATGGAAGTGCTCTTAAATGCGCGACCATACGTTAGAATTCGCTCCAAGTGATTCTCCCTTACCACAGCCACTTTATTCCCGCAATCGGATGCCGGGACTTTGTGTATTCCGCTCGCGCGTCAGCTTCAATTGGCTCGAGCGGTGGCCAGTCCTGATTCTTTCGGAGTGTACGAGATAATCTACGTGGTCGAGCAAGATAAATGGGATAAGAGCGGTGGAGATATATCGTAAATTGCCAAATTGAAGAGTTGCATGAATAAGAGAGAAGATTCAAAGGTGGAGGAATGCAATATAATGGAGTGGGGATGGATGCGCGCCGTCGATGATAGCGGAAATAATGCGAGGCCCGGCTGGGACAAAGCCCGATGTAAATTACTCGAAAAACCAATTACCACTTCGCTCGAGCGGGGACGGAGCGCGGCAGCGGGAAGTAATTATCGCTGAAAAAAGAATTAGCCCCGGCTGCGAATGCATAATAGCCTCGGAGAAACGCAGCCGCCACTCTCGGGAAGTAGCCGACAGCGCTGCCGCCGCCGCTGCCGCTGCTGTGGCAGGAGTGAGCGGGGAGGGTCGGTTTTACATCAAAGCAGGAGCTTTTTTTCCACGCGGGAGGGACGCGGGAAGTGCGGTTTCATTCACTCGGTGAAAATTACGCTGCCCGCATTTTCGAATACCGCGTGTCACTGAAATCCACTTTAAAAGTGCGCGGCCCAGTCTTGCTCCCGTGACACGTAATTTCAGCTAATCTCGACCAGCTTGAAATAAGCACAGAGCGAGTGAAAAGGCTCCACGATGTCTGATAATTTCTGAATAAATTCGAAGAAGTTACGTTTATAAGGTTCCCTGTCGAATAATCATTTTCGGACTTCGTGCTCCATCGGAAATTATAAAGAAGTCTGTCTAATAAAAGACGTTATAAATTTAATTGTGAAATTAGTGAGTGATTCATTTGGTCGGAATTCATTTTTGCACCACTCACTTCTAATTTATTCGCCCCGAATATATAAGAATCTTGATTCCCAAAGTTAACCAGCTTAATTTGCGGAAGGTTATCGTCTATTTCCATACGATTCGCCTTCCATCCGTCTTTCTTTCTCTTGGCAAGTTGGCCGGAAGGATTCACGGCGCTTGGAGTGCGATAACTGGGATTAGGAGGGCCGCCTTTCTAAGGGCTTATGGCGAGAATACGTCGGAGGGTGCAATGATCCAGATTAGAAAGGTCTAATTGGAGCGGAATCTGGCACGGCCCCGCAGCTATTTTAACCGCCAAACAGGAAGAGGCGCTCCCGCGCGATTTGGGTCGAGCTTGCGCCCGCCGATCAAGCCTCGCCCCCTTTCAGCAGATTCGCCCTCGAAATTGAACTCTGCCGAACGTTAACCAATGCACGAATGAAAGCACCGAAAGTGAATATTAATTAAAAACTAAAAAATTGGATTTCTTAGCTACTCCGATTAGCTCAATTTAAATGAACTTAAATTAAAAAAGCATTATAGATTACAGGGTTATTCTAACCCTCTATCTTTCACTCAATAATTAATATTCGGAATAATTCATATTAATCAATTAAACATACATTATTCCACCAAATTCTGGAATTTCTCGATAAAACTCTTATTAAAAACCGGACCTTTGCCACCATCTGTCTGAGCATATCGTTCTCGGTGGTGCGGCAGAATATCCGAAATTGTTTTCCCATGACTGGATCTCGGGCCGGTGAGAAATGTGGGTAGATGGCAGGGCACACCTCACGAGGGGATGGTAGGCCTTTCTATTACGGTTTTTACGAGCGGATATACTCGGGCCGCAATAGGTGAGAAGGGCGAGTGGTGTCGAGGGTGGGTTGTACGAATGGTGTGGGGCTTGGTTCGTTGCAAGTCTAGGGCGAAGCGGACATACCCTGCGAGACAACGGGAGGAGAGGAGAGATGCTCCCGATAGATATGGAAATGGCCTTCCCAGAGCAGAAATGTCCTGGGAGAGAGAATTCGCTTGAGAGATGCGTCGTTAAGGCAGCACGATAGGGGAGAACCACCCTCACCAATACTTTGCCCACGCATTCCCCAGAACACGAAAGAAAGCCGGGAAACAAGAAAAAGGCACCGAAACACAGGAGGAACCAAGTGGTCAATGAATACGGGCAAAAAGTGGAATGAATGAAAAAAGTAATGGGGGTCCAGCAGGAATCAAAGAGATATCAGTAAAGACTGCTATCAGTGGACTGACTTCAATCCCTACCTTGAATCCTGCCCCATACACTATATAAAAGATCGAATCCTAATGGACAGGACTAATGTCCACTAAATTGAAATTCGACCTCATGAAAATTGATGCCATCAATTTCCTTCATTCATTTGTATGTCCTTGATATAAACATGTGAGTATATAAAGAGTAATTCAATAATTGTGATTTTCTCACAAGGTTTCTACTTGGTAATAAAATTGTTTATATAGAATTTCGAAAGAATCAAAAGCGTTTGGGAAATTTGCTCTTTCGGATGGATTTGGAGGGAGAGGGTCTGCCAAGATGAACAAGCAGCGGCAGCAATTGAACGTGAGGGGCAAATGGCACGGTTTTTTTATGGGCCAAACGATCTTCTTTCGATGGTGTTTTATGACGGTCACCTATGCGCGTATGTGTGCGGTGGAATGGTTCCGATCGATCGGGACAGGAATTTATGTAAATAACGCTTGGCGTCGTGATAGGAGAGGAGCTCTATAGCGACGCATTCCCCTTTAATGAATAGGAGGACGCGAAATTGGTTTCGACTTGGAATGCATTGATGCACATTCCCCCGGCGTCCTGCAATGAGTACACCCATCCTGCCGTTTATTGATATTTCGATGGTGAGGCGTCCATTGTTCCATCGGTCGCATCGAGCCCTCGATTTACTAACAGATGCGCCCTTAACCGCTTCCCTCCTACAACCACCTCGAATTCCTCCTTTAATTCGACTATCTTCGATTATTTTAATACTCAAACCCCAATTTCTCTCTCTCTCTCCACAAACATTTCAATCGATTATATTGCAAAATGATAAATAAATACAGCGCGAAATTAAATAACAGTATGAAAAATATCAGATTTTATCCACTGAAACTTTTCAACGCCTCTAGAAAGTTGGCCGGTTGACAGTGGCCGACTGAAAAACGCAAATTAACTTTGCAAGTTATTGACTAGGCTCATCGAAGCGCATAACTGAATTCCGATCAGCGCGGTGTCCATTAAGCTTGATTAAAGGATCGCTCGGCACTCGCACTTTTTTGCATTCACGGCCTTTTGCCGTTAATATGGCGCAGAGAGCGTACTGGGAGCTGCGAAGGACTAATCGCTCGGTTTATATTGCTCTAATGGCAGCTCGGCACCGCCACTCAACGATATTGGGCCACTCGACAATTTTCCCGAGGAATACAGCCACTCTCTTTCTCCCACTCGCTCTCACCCTTTCCCTCTCTTTCCCTCTCTTTCTCTCCTGCGGGCAACTAGCATCAGCTCTCTTCGGCGCAGTCCAGCTTCAAACGAAACTTTCGGCCGCCGGCATGGCCCGCTTAAATATTTGCAAAGTTATTTGCGGCCCCCGCTACCACCGTAGCTTGCCAACTCCCGGATTGCTTTGACGTTTTTGCGAACCCCTGAATCCTCCTGCCGCGCCATACCGCCACGCTAGTAACACTCGGATTCCAACTTTTCTTCCCGCTGCATCCATCCGCTCGCTTGGAATCCGCTCGCGCGCAATACTAATCGCGGCACTGATTATGCGAGGTGCTTTGACTTTTTTGTCTTTGTGCTTTTATGTGTGCGAAGAATTGAAATAATAATAAATTGGTGCTGAATGTGTAATAAGAAATAGTAAGGTTATCAGTTTATATATGTGGTGTTTTGCAAACAAGAATTATAATCATTGAAATAATAATGAAAGGTTTCCCAAGGGAATAGGAGCATTGCAATCCCCAGAGGAAGTCTCGCCCTATTCACGCGTTGCAGTTTCCCTCGGTGCAAAACTGGACGCAGCATCCCGCGGGTCCAGCGATGAATCTAACTAAAATCTCCACGTGCAAAGAACGTCCAGCATCCCCTTTTACCGCGCAAATAGTGCGATTTTTCTCCCGATATCTTTCTCTCTCCCTCTCTCTCACTTTCTTCCCCACTGACTTTCACTGCCTATCTTTCGCTGACTGAGAGTGACGGCGGCGCTGACGAGCAAAAAGCTGGGAAATCGAGATAAGAGTGACGGAAGGCAATCGACATCGAGATATAAGTGGCGCGAGACACTATCGCAGCCTCCGATGCCAGCTCCTCGCAAGCCACAGGGGAAGACAGATTGTTTTCAGCAACCACCATCATAAATCTCCACTTCCGGGGGGCCAGAAACAGCCAAAGGTAGTCCCTCGCCAGTGATAACACGGGTTATGGCGCGCACTGCGGATCCTCTAATTAGATTGGCCAGCGCCATTTTCCAGAAAGATACCTGCTCGAACTTCTTCGAGCTGGTTACTGTCTACAAGGGTTAATGCGAGATAAAGTCCTGAATGACTCCTGGCTATGAAGGAAAATGACGACGGGAGTTCGCTGACAACAATGTTAAATTGCTCTACTTTGATAAAATATAGAAAGTAAAATAATTTCCATTGCACGAAGTATAAAGAAAATAAAGTAATCCATACATTTTCCTTAGCACAGACTCTCCACTGTTGTTTATATATAAAAGTAAAGTATACTGTTAAATTATTACTGAAAGCAGTAAAAACCAGATACGTTCTATGCCGTAAATCTTTCTCGGGAGCGGAGACACAGGAACTTTAAACGCTACGTTCACTTACACACAGTGACCGTCTTAAACTCTAGCTCCGCTAATGGCAGCGAAGTACTTGCTTCTTCCGGACACGAGCGAAAAAGTACAAAGTCCGAGGGAGCCAGTCGAAGTCCGACAAAAGTCGAAACTGGAGAGGCTAATGCATTGCGTTATCAGTTTCCGAGGAGTGTACTTCGAACTTTTCTTACGTCCGATTCCCTCGCTTCCGCCAATTAAAGTTATCCGACAGAATAGGAGGCTGAAATAGATGCGATTTTAAAAGGACCACGGTGATTTCCATATTCTCTCCACCTGGCACCATTATAATGGCAGTGAATCGAGGAAAGCTTTCCGTTTCGCCGCATCTTCACGACCCCGTTCCCTAAATAGCAAGATTTCGGGAGCCCAGCTTATCTCCAAGTTCTAAGTTCTAATAAGATCGTAATACCAGCTTCGCAGTCTAATCCTGCAGGTGCAATATTATAAAGCAATGAGATCTGCTCTTAATTATTCATTCACGCACAAATTTCGAAAAGCCAACTATTTCAATCTAATAATAACTCCCACAAGAAAAGGGAGCTTAAAAAATGAAGACAGTTGGATACAAATTTCATCGAATCGAAGCCATGTAAACTTTCGTACTTTCGACCGAGTTTCCTGGCGTACTTGGGATTATTGAGAAAAGGATGTCCCGAGTACTTTAAATTTCATTTGGTGAGAGTGGCGGCGACTTAGCGACTGACAATGAGCACAGCACTCCGGTCAGACATGATTGCAAACTTTGCTTTGTCCAGTTAATAATGAACTCTCCTTTACAACAGTATAATTAAACCTCACCAGGAACTATCAGTGGCAAGTTCCACAAAGGCTTACTAGAAAGGAGTGATCCATGAAGAAAAAGGGAGAAAAGGGGTTCAGTGGGAAAGGAGGTCAGCTAGAATCACCATAATGATTTTTTAACCCTTTCTATTCTCCGTAATTCCGGGGGATTGAGCATAGAAGTAGTACCCATCTGCGCTCCCATACTGGCGTCTAATAATCGTCGGGGCAGCGATGGTGGTCCGAAAATCCCGGGCGATAAAGACACCGCTGCTGGAACCCGGTTAACCCCGATTTGCTAAGCGCCTCTCGGACAGAGGGAGATAGTAGATCGGCGACGGGGGAGAGCGAGAGGGTGCGAGGATAGCCCGGGAAAGTTGGAGAGGGGTGCAGCAGAAAGGGTTGCAAGGGGGCTGCATGTGCAGGATTTTGGCTGGACGCCAACAGCACTGCAGATGTCGATGGTGACACGAGTCTCTTGGTGGGGCAGCATCCTTCGCTCCCAAACTTCTCCCTCTCCGCTTCCTTCAGTTTAACTCGACGCTGGAACGCGCACTACTTTTCGCGGCAAAGCCAATCGAAAATTCATGAAAATTTCTTTTACCGCTCTTCCTCCCGGACCACCCTGCCCAGAATGTCTCTGCCGATAGAGCGGACTCCGCTCCCAGGGATTCCCTGGGAACTTGTTCGCCGGAGTTAGGATCAAGAGGATAGTGGATAAGAAAGTGTTATATATTGAAGTGTATTGTTACTATGGGGAAAATGTAAAAGACACCTGGGCCGTGTACTCGAGTGCGCAAGAATATCAAATGAAAATAAAGAGGATTTCAGTTGAAATATCGTTCAAGTTTCAGCGTCGCCTTGAATTCTAGATCGCCAGAGAAATGAAGAGAACTTTTGTCGGGGTGGCAGTGAAACATTATTCGTTATTTAACTTTAGTGGGGATTTTAAGTGAATTCGTTATCGTCATATCGATGGGAAATTAGAATCTCGCGTATATCGTCCGTTGGTTATTGCGAAAAGCTTAACGTGCGATATTCGCAAATTCGGCGTAGCCAGCTCGCAAGCGGATAATGGCGGTAAGAGGGTGTGTACTTAGGGCGTACTGGCCAGTGGCGATTATAGCGCTGTTAGCGCATCGTTTCATTGGCCTAGAAACGATGCAAACATTAGATCAACCTCGAAATCTCATATTCCAAACTAAACCGCGCTCGCGGTGGATATACTTTATTAAATTGCACGCGACTGCTAATATTTGCTCTCGGTTTTGAGGGCGTGTTTCCTGTATTAAATCGAATTGCCGCTTGTCCGAGCACGAGTGCCGGCTGCCGCTAACACTGCCAGTCGGTTCGTTAGAGGCGTCCGATTCCACTGAAACTGGCTAAAGGAATTTCCGCCGTCTGCCAGCTAAGAGCTTTAGCTCATAACTTCTTGTTCGCAAGACAATACACAACCCTTTATATTTACTAAACTTATTTATGCTCAGGAAAATTCTGTTTTCTATTCGGATCTTGGAGATTTGTTTAGGCAACTTCTCACACTTTTAGTAACCATGTTAATATTAATTTGGAAAGACTGAAACACTTTGCGCGTGAAAGAGCTGTACATTCCAAAAGCACAGCCCTTCTCGTTTTCACTGACTCATTGTGTACTTTCATATTATTTCATAATACCACCAACTGAAGATACCCTTTTTCTCGTGTTTCCTATTTTTAGTATGATTAAAGCCCATTTAGCTTTCGGATTACTCGAGACTCAACTTTAAAAAGGGGCAATCTGCGCGAATCCCAAGTAGCTCTCTATTTTTCAGGGATTCCCACGTTTGCCTAGGGAAAATCCTCATCGCTCATTAGGCAGGCTGAATTCCCCGCTATCCAAACGCACCTTCGAAATGACACGAGATTTTTTTGGCGCTCATAAATATGCAGACTTCTGGACGGTCATCGGAAAAGGGAAACACGAGATACCGGCTCGTATGCATATGCATCTCGGTATCCGGCAGCATTCTCGATTGTTATAGGTTATATAATCATTTTCCCACCCTCGCTCATTGATACCCAATGACGCTGTGGTATACTTGTTATTATTATTATTAGAAATCGAAACCCAATCCACAAATTTACAATACAAGCTCTATATTTTCCAAACAAATATTTTCTCAACAATATTATTTGTCACTCCAAACTAGTAATATTATCTCTAAAATTCAGATAATATATGCACTCTCCCAGCACTTACATATGTCGGCCTACATTCAATTACCTACTACCTCACATAGTATTTCAGGCGGGCTTTTTTCCATGCACTCTTCCCGGCGAGTGACAAAGCTCGAAATGTCAAAGTGCAGTACTGCTTCTGCCGGCAGATCAAAGCTGCTATTTGTCCCAGTAATTAAGTCCTCGCTGACAAAGAGGCTTGAATCGCGAAAGGCAAGCATTGGTTAATTAGTAGCGAGCAATCACGAGCGAGCACGGTAGCCACCCCCTCCGCGCATACTTTCCACCCATTTACCTCTTAATGAGGACATATTTCATGCATTCATCTCGCTTTAGCTTTCCCCGGTCCTTCTGTGGCTCACCTTTCTCTCCTCTCTCACTGGTCCTTTATTTAGTTCAGGAATGGCGGCACATCAAACCTTAATTAACGCAGCTAGGATTTTCCAGTCGTCTTATCGCGTGACACACTTGGACAGGTGTGTTTACTGTTGGCTGTTGTTTGCTACAAACACGAGAACCTTGCGGAGTTCGAGGCCATGTTCCAGGTATGTGCAGGGATGCGAGCTAATCCCCCTAATTACTCAAATGCCAGAGAGAGGGCCAGCCAGATGGCAAAGGTGACGGAGAGGGAAAGAGGAAAGCGTGTGTAGCTACGGGAAATGTAGCAGGGGATACGTTTAATCCGACGAAATCGTCGCGGAGAGCGCGCGAGAGAGCGAGAGTTCCTGCCATCATTGTGCAGACTGGCTGGGAACTCTTCGCCTAATTAGAATGTAAAAGCGCCCGACACCCCCGCCGCCGCTTTCAGCCTTACCAGAATCCCTCCTCCTCTCTTTCCCTTCCCACTTTACTTCCGGATAAATTATACGGATGAATCAATGAGATTTGAACGACGAATCGAGCGGGGTGGAGTTCGCCCGCCGTATTCCGATATTGGACGTTTTTCGACCCTGGGAAAGGGAGTCGTAAACCAATGGGATGAATCGGTTAGGAGCGCCACGTGGCCTAGGATTCTTGGCTGTGGAAAGGCTAGCTGGTGTTCGCTAGATGAGGAGTTCGTTTTATGGTTGCCCCTATTATAGAGTGTTTGCTGGGATGCTTGATGAAGTGCTCTCCCTCGCACCCTTCCCCACTAGCATCGCCGTCGGCACGTCATCCCGAGAGGATAAAGATTAATATACTAGAGAGCGACACCGTTCTTCCGCATTATCCATTAATCCGACCTCTTATACACTCCGGAACCAGAGCACGCGTACTCTCTTTATTGTCCCCCTTCCTCTCCCCACCCATCCTCTCACTCTCTTTCTCTTTCGCTCTGTTTCCGAGCCTTTTTTTTCGCCGAAAGGAGAGTTTTACTGTTTTCCAGCCGGTTTCTCTTTCCGCCCGAGATAGTTTTTAGTTCGTCCGCTGGCCGGGTTCTCTTCCACCGAAATTCCCCTTTTCCTTTTCCCACTGTCGTTTCGACTACTAAATCCCTGCTTGCTTCTCTCCGCGCTTATTCTCTTGTTATCCCCGCGGAGGCTCCTGTTTACCTTTGCTAGGATGCCCGCCCGCCGCGCCATGCTTTTTGCCCTGCCACTTTCCACTCTTGATCTTCCAGCGTTGTATCTGGCGGGCCCTTTTTTCTGCCGCTCTGAGAAATGGTAGGAAATGCGCTTGCATACGGAGATAAAGGAAATCCGGCGGCAGTAAGGCGTGCCGTTTCGGGTTTCCGGCGGCGGAGCAAGTCCGAGAGTAAAAAGTCGCTTGAAATTTCGCTGTACAAGCGAAGCCTTCTCTCTCGGAGGAATCGTGCGCCGCTGCTGCTTTTGGCATTAGGAGGTCGCGCGCCAAGAGAGTTTCTAGTCCAAGGTTGGAATAACGATTAGGAGCGCGCGGCGGGTGGGCCCAGTTCAGAGAGGCGTGTATATGTATGTATATATATATATATATCTCGAATTTCCATGACAAGGCGGCCTGGCCTCATTTGCATCCTTTGCCCAGCTGCAAAGTGATAGCTGCTGATAGCGGAATATCATTGCCATTGAGTGGCCTATTCTTTCCGCCGGCTTCAACTCGGACTAACCTGAATCTCATCGGTTAATATTGTACCCTAGCATGCTACGACTCTACTCCACTTTAACTTCGCATATCTAAACCAATCTTTTTTGATCCTACACCTGTATGATTGGACATTTGCAAAATCGGAAATTCAACTAGAATTTTCCTTCTCGCCTGAGAGCTTTAATGCAGCTTTAACACTTTGATGGAAACTAGTAAAAGTTGCACTCTCCAAGAGTTGCTGGCGGGGATGAAAAATTTGTCGAATAACCAGTGAGGCATTGAATGATTTGGCGAAGTAGCTTATCAGGTGGAGGCCAGGCCAGCCAGGGCAGACAATATAAAATAATCTTTCGAGCGGGCGGGGTCGATATAATGGCATCGGTGGTGTGCGAGTAACAGTCACTTCATTGACTCCACTGACTAACATGGCCGCCGTCGATGCACAGGTTTCGTTAGGAAGGTCAGAGCATGTGAGAGGTTGCTCTCGTTCATCCCTGCGGAAACACGATAGCCGAGCGTCTCGAAGCGTCCTCCGCCGCATTCCACACGCATGGCTGACCATTCCAACTAAATTCTATTTGCCACAGGAAAGCGATTGATAGTCAGTCCCGCGATAGATAGTCAATTCCACGCCCGAAGAACAGATCGCGTTAGGTAGATTTCTATGCGACAACCTGTAAACAAGTCCAACTATTTTCAGCTTCGAGTGCTCTCAAAGCTCCTCCCGCTTCGAACGTACCTTGCGCAGTCGAACTGTAATTTTCGGAAAATTGGATGATTGCGCCTCTCGAAATTGCAAGATTACGATATATTGCTTGCAATCGTGATTGAACTTTATTGAATGTCATTGCTTCCGCTCTCTTGGCAGCTGGAAGTATCGGAGAGGAATTGATATTTCTGTCAATGACAATATGAAGAAGCAATCTGATATCCACTTGCTCGTTCGGTTATTTCTATCGACTGCAGTGGCATCGGAAATAATCGAGCAAGACAGGCATCAGTTATCACCGTTTCTTCCTTATTTCCCGTTCACTCGCATCATTATCCGCGTTACTTAAACCGAGTGAGATTTACGTCAGACGCGGAAAGTTGGCGGCGAAGCAGACATTCTGACAGGCTAGGGAAAGTAGCCAGGAGCCGATTAAGAAGCACTCCGAGAGCATTACAGAGCCTCTAGTTCGAGGCTGGTGGTTCCAGGTGTGCATGCATATTTCGTGCTCTAACAGCGTAAAATGGTTATTCGAGGTGCTCTCGGCTGAAAAATCGAAAATCGTGGCAGAGCTCTTAAGCCAGTTGGGCCAGCATCCTCTAGTCTCTTGTTGGGGACGAGTATCCTGCGGGAATCACCAACTCACACCCTCCTCTTAAGTGGGTCCAATCGCGGCCTCAGCCCTTCGACTCAACCTCCCTTCCGCTCTACTTTCGGTGACTCCAATAACTTTGCTCGTTTCAACCTCCAGAGAGAAAGAGAGAAAGAGGGCCGGTTTCCCTTGGAACTGGAGCGAGAGGAAAGCTGACACCCAGTCTTACTTGTAACTGGAGCGCTATTGTAATTGGTACTTTTCACCAACTGGACCATTAACGGACCTCTGAAAACTTGGCCGAGACACATCCTCGATTCCTCGCCTTCTGCAATTAGTCCCCACCAGTCTGAAAAGCGAAAGGCGGGAGCAGCCTTTTTGCCACGGGAACTCCCAGCTGAAGTGTGAAAGAGGTTCCGAGTGTTCGATGACTATTTGCGAGTGATTTAAACTCCATCTATTCCTCTATTAGATTCCGACGGAACTGCTGGAATCGATTCCTAGGTAGAACGGACACAAGGACAGCCTCAAGGGTAGAAATCGAATTTCTCTTGATGACCATTTCGCGGTTTGCTGCACGGTTTGTCCGAGAGCCAGGTGTATCCCACTTTTATCTAGCCGTTCAATTTAGTCTCGATTGAGAAATGTATCTCATTTCGTGATATTGCAATCGCCTCACAAAGAAGTATTGAAATTTTAAAGAAGAAAGTACAGAAACCCACCAAATACTAGAAAATACTAAATAAAATAAATTCTGTATTATCATTTTAATTAAAAATCATATTCTTTGATGACAGACGAATTATATAGAGAATTGAAATCCCATTGTTTGGGTTGGTAGACGTGTTTACCAATCACAATATTGAAGACTCCGTCGCCTCGCAAAATTACCAGTGCTTCTTGGCTGAAACATTATAATCGAATCTTGAAATGAGACAAAGCGGCAATTAGCACGCCGTATGAAAGTCACATTGAGCTGTTTGTCAGGGGAGACACAAAGACGAAGCAAGTCTTCGCGTCGATGAAGAGACGAAGACGTATCTTCCAGCTTCGCAGGAAGCCCGCAACAAATTGTGCATAATGAAGGAGAATAGCGGGTAGTCGCTCGATTACACCTTGATTTCGTCAGACAAAACCAGCTGCGCGTGTTTCATTCAATAAGACGAGACACGTCGTGCCAATTAGCTGTTTCCTCGACTGCCGCTTCTCTCAGACTGTTCTTGTCTCGCTAATATTCGACTTCGCCTGCGAGAAACTTTCCCCGCAAAGCTATCCCTGAAATTACACTGTCGATACCACTTTCCTATTATGAAATACCAGTTTTTCATTGTATAATCAAGTACAATCCACTTCGAAAACAGTTTAGTCGCAACAGTATGCTGTAATCCTCTTTCCCATTTCGAATCAAACGGATCCTAGACAACACTAGAACGTAATGCGTTGATACTACAATACTAAAAGGTCTGTCATGAATTGAACATCGAAACACTAGAGGAGCGCACTCTAATGAAACCTCTGATCGCCAGGAGTGGAAAACTGTCGAACGAAAAACAGTACACAGAGAGAGGGAGAGAGAGCGTGCTCGTTGGCAATCTCGTAAATATTTGCGGCACACATTAACCCGACTAACAGTCGTTTTCCAAGTGTCCGGCTAGCGCGGCGGGTGCGAAATTAAATTCGATTGCGAGCGATTGAATTACAGGAGGGGAGGAAGCGAGCGAGCGGGTGTAAAGTCAGGGGAACAAGATTGCGTGTACCCAATGGCGAGTAGTACAAGCCTCCGCCACCCTCTAAATCACGGGGACACACACACTTGAAGGGCACACACGATGGCACCGTTTAATAGCTTTTCCGTAGTGTATTTACGGAAGGAGTTTTTGCCGGGCTTGGAGAGCGTCCGCCGGCACAGTGTTCGAGTGTTTAGAGAGGTCGAGTTCCTAGCGGGTTCTCGTAAGTCCGAAGGCGCACCCTGGAACGGGAAATCACGACCTCGGGCTAAATCGGCCACTGACAGTGCCACTGCACGTAACTCAGCCTGGGAAACCAGGTTGCCCGGGTTAATTGTATAAATTTACAATGAATTAACTCCTTCGCCTGCACTAAGGCCGCCACCCTCTGCTTGCCAGTGCAACCCCTTATTAAACGGTACAACCTTCTATAAATCGGCCCCAATGCATTTCGGACTCGGCCCCAGAGACTACTTGCACGTGATTAACTTTCTAATGCGTGTATGTTAGCCCCTGCGAGAATTTAGTCTCGAATTCGCACTTGTAATTATTGGGAAACGTTCCTTTGGAAGAAAGTCTTGTTTTGACTTTGAGGCGTTGAAAATGGGTGATGCTGATTGATGATTTCGGCGCAAACTCGTTTCATCCTTGCGGTGGGGAATTACACAGGCCATTATAGTGCGTTACCATAAATCTGGCGCGATGTAACACGCCGAGAATTCGTCTGGCGCATGGCGCTTGGAATTTATGCTTTTCTCGCAAATGGTATTTCAACGGCATTACGGTAATTCGTTACTGCCCCGGTTTATAACAGCGTTATAAACATGGTGCGGCCACACCTGCCCTGCCTGGCTCTCCGCTGCGATTTCGATGACACCAGGAATAAAATCACTCGTGTAACTCTAGCTGTGCCTCGCACTAGCTTGGAAATGCACTTTCAGCTGATATCACGATGCAGAATGTTACATGCCGCTTCTACCACTCAGATAAATTTCCGGAGAGCTGGGAATTCAGCCTTGTATATCTGGTGTTCCTATTCCTTTCAGGGCTTGCATTTCTCAAATGGTTCCAGCCATAAGATCCGCCCATTAAAATGCGTAGTGTTTTAGAAAATACGATGATAACTTACTTCGAAACCTTTCAGGTTTCACGTATGCGATTCATATAAATCTCCGACGATGGATCATTTTTTCTTGTCTTTCAATTTGTGGAAAAAATTGCTCCACCATTTTTAAAAGAATAATTCAAATATTTCGTAGCTTGTTTTATACGTTGAGCCTTTAGTTCGGGCGACGCACAAAACTTAAACAGAACACTGAAAAATTGTGGTTATAGATTAGAGAGAAAACCGCTGTTATAGATTTCGATTTCGCATGACAATAGACAAGGATCAGTGAATAAAATCATTGCGCAGGGAGATTCCTGGATACGCTGCGTTGGCATGTCGTGCACGTGACACGGCGTCCACGATTTTACGTGGCGACCTCGTGCAAATGTGTAATTTACAGGTGCGACGTGTGCGCCGATAACGCATGATCTATGCGCAGCCGCTTATACCTTATGCAGAAAGAGAGCACCGGCAAGATATACGCGCGTACTGGATATACCGTAAATCTCGTCCTCTCGTAAATATGCTCGGCCAACTCGCCGCTATACTACACTCGCTCGTTACCGTTTAATTAAATGATTGGTTGTCGCTTGTTTTCGCGATTCGCGATCCCCTGCTCCGCATTACTTCGATGTGTTCACCCTCGAAATTCAATATTAAAAATTGGACCCTTTAAATATTCCACCAGAAGAATTAACTAAATTATGATATTCCAAGTTTTGTATTATTTAAGGCAAGAAATAGTTGAATAGGTTTAAAATTAAATTTAATAATTGGTAGTTGAGATTATCGGTGGATTCTTTGGTGAATAAAATATGGATCGTGTTGGAGAAGAGGGTTGAATATCGCTTGAAATATAAGAGAAAGAGAGGCTGTTTTTCGCACAATAGAATACGAGTTACGTTTGAGATATTGTAAGCGGGAATTGCACTTCGGAAGTCCATCGTGAAAGTTGGCAGGGTTAATGGATGATTTGTAAGAGTTCCGCTGGAAAGTGTGGCTCGGCCAAAGATGAACGGGCCGTCATAACGAGGGAGTTAGAGCCAAGCGATAAAGCGCAACTGCAGTTTCCTACTGGCAAAATCGCCAAGCACTCCACTAACCTTTTGGTCAACTTGGAAGCACCGCTGCGTGGAAGTTCGCCGGCAGCGCGTTTCCCCGCCGCATTCGCAAATTCGTGATTTAAATCTAGAGCAGCTGGCACCACTGAATTACGAATTAATTTCGGGAATAAATCTGAGAAGTGAGTTGCGACGGACGCCGCGAAAGTTTGCCCATCTCATTTCTAATGTTTCCGGTAAATAGGCGCTGAAGTAACCGACGAAGAAATGGGTTATTAAATTTGTTCGCTGGAAGCTTTGAGAGTTGACCGGCAAACAAATTCTCATCATCGGGAAGCTACTGACAAATTGGAATAAGAATGAAATGTAGGATCCTTTCTCACTTTTCCATATCTCATATAACAATTAGAATAATCTCTAAAGTTGGCGAAGCTCTCCGAACACTCTCACCAAGATCATAACAAAAGGGAGGCGTGCACAATAAGGAGTAATTATACAGAATCAATCTCGACATCCCCCGACGAAAACAGCATGAAGGGGCTGTTCCATGGGACTAACGAGATCAAGAATCGAGTAACCTGTCGAGCTCAAGTTGGAATCAAGTTTGCTCGCTATCATTAAGACTAGAGGCAGGCGGCTGGGCGGCGAAATTAGATCGGTGGATTAGACAAGTTCTCAGGAGCGGGCGTCTAGCTTGAAGTCGGCAGAACGTGGGGGCCTTTTCATTCAACGGGCCAGGCACAAGTTC
Source organism: Ectemnius continuus (assembly GCA_910591665.1). NCBI lineage: Eukaryota > Metazoa > Arthropoda > Insecta > Hymenoptera > Crabronidae > Ectemnius > Ectemnius continuus. The sequence continues at coordinate 5,615,715 of OU342867.1, forward strand.
AGACCGCAGGATGCACCGCCATACATATACGGAAGTTCCGAGGAAATCCGGCCGAGCGCAAGTTCATCCGATTATTATCCGAGAAATTAATTCCCAAAAGCGATAGAGCAGCCGAGCGATAGAGACTGGAACTAGAACTAAGATGATGGCGCATATTCCCGCGTGGCTGCAGTAATTTAATTGGTATCATTAATTTTGCACTACTTAAAGATACCCCTCAGCACTTTAGAGTCGATTGATAGCGTTTAGCTTTTATTTCTCCCTCTAACCTTCTCTTGCCATCGAGATCACAGCCCAGCTGGATGAAGATCTTACGCGAATTCTTTTCCAGGCAGAAGCCACGATCGCTTTCTTCCCCCCACAGCATCCGTGAAATTGGATTCGGAGGATTACTGTGCTGAGAAAGCAATTAATTCTTGAAGCTTCCTCACTATGGGGAGAGTCCACTGACGGGGAATCAAGCTGGTACTTTTCCTACCATTTCCATTTCTGGATATCGTCAAAGTTGCTTGGCATTTACCCTAATTTGAGAGTCCAAATTAAATTCTAGACGAAAGATTTCAACGTTAAAGAGTACAGAAATCTAAAACTTCTGGTTTTTGTAAGTGGAGTGATTGAATATCAAAAATGCAGATAGATAGGAATGAATTAAGACATGTCTGCCTTAAGAGACGTCGTATGCATTAGATGGTGCAGTTGATCGCGACGGTAGGTTCTCTTTAAGGCAGATTAAGGTCTAGGTCGGTGGAGGATTGTGTGCTTAACTGGTGGAAGTGAAGGGCATCTCAAGAGGGCTCGCGAAACACGCTTGCGTATGCGTAATCCAAATTAATAACCTACTGTCGCCCCTAAGCTTGATTGGGATATCTATCTTCCTAGCTGTCTGGGGAATATTTCTCCATCAGAACGCAGAATCCCTTCTCGATATTTTATTTACAAAACCCGCTTTGCCAATAATCTAATTAACCATTACAAATTGCATCCTCAATTTCATTTATTTATTGCAATATTATTCCACATTGCGTGTAAACAATTTATATTCCACGCTTGGAAAAGGCGCATTCGCAAATATCCGCGTTTCTTTTCAGCGGAAGAAAAAGTGGTAGGCGCCTCTAGGAGATTTCGACGCGTTCCAGGTCTCTTCCGGTATTAATAACTCGTGGAGTGCTGGGCCCGGCAATTTTTCTCGGTAGCGCGCGATGGATAAATTTCATCGTAATTCCCGTGGCCGGAATTTCCTCGAGCGAGAGAGCCCGCGACATTTGGATATGTGCCAAAAGCTTCCACTTTCTTCCGGCTCTAGCGTTCGCTCTCGCTGCTCCTGGGATCCGCTCTCCTCTCCTCTCCTCTCCTCTCCTCTCCCCACTCTCCTCTCCGCCACCCGGAACGCTCTTGGTGCGAGCACTACTTGGCCCCAATTTCACTCGGGCGACGAATCTCTCTCACGTTATTAGAATTAACGGTGTAAACGATCTCAAAAGGTGGTAATGCCTCTGAGAAATACGAGCCTCGATTAGACGCGCCCGGGATTACTGATATGCTCGTCAAGATTCCTCTTTTGCAGGGAAGTTCGAAACCCCAAGCAATCTTTCTCCTTTGAGCGATCCAGCAAACCATGTGACTGGCACTCAAGTGGTACTTGCGCTTTTTGAAAAATCGTATAAGTCGGTGGTTTCATAAATGTTAATACATTTTTATTAACGTTTTATTACGTAAAAGAAATTGAAGCATAGGTTTAAGAAATCGTCGATGGAAAAACCGACGAAAAATTCGTTCACGCTCGCGCAAAAGCTCTTTCCAAGCAAACTGAATCCGACTGGCAACTGGAAAGGCAGTGGAATGTTGGAGAATGCGGGGAATAAATATTGGCAGTGCCTTAGAAAGAGTGGGCTCGATTTTTGGACAGTGGCCAGTGTGGATCCGCGCGGAACTCTTCTCCTTGGGGGCGGCGTCGCCGAAAGTTTGCCCCGCTTTTTCGCCCATTCTTTCCTTAGCCGCGGTGCGCGAAAGCTTCGGGCTTTTGTTCGCGGGGAAAGCTCGCCGCGATACGACCGCCTGGAACAAAAGTTCCGATTTGGCCCAGTTATGGCTCCGGGAGAATCGGCCCAGCTTTGCGCCGCGGTGGAAAAATTTATGGCTGGTTCACTCGAACGCAAATGCTATTCCCCGCTTTTCTTTGCCGGATTTATTGCGCAACAGGCGCCGCCAACCAGTAGCGGAAATATTATGAAATGGCTTATATTGAATGCACTATATGTTCCCAGCGATCTGCTCGGCTCTTCCCAATTGAAATACAGCACTTTAATGCTGGCGGCTCTCGACAGTATGAAAGCCTTCCGAAAAATGCATCTTTTAACTTTCAAAGATACGCATTCTCCGGCATATTTTACGCAAACCTTCTCAGCATTAAAAGCGGATGGTTATTTCGGCTATTTTATAGGGGTTGTTGTTCGGGCTGGTTTAATACATCCTCTTATCTATATAAGTCTGTAAAAGTAAGTATTCCAGTTTAATACTGGAGAAGGTTTAGCGAGAGGTAGAGGGCATCAATTTCGAATCACCCTGTAGAGCAACCTTTTATGTCACTATACATAAGTCGAGATATCCCTGGCAGCAAAGCGTCGGTGCTCACGAAGTTTCGGTCGAGCTGTGCCGAAGTAAAAGTCAGAAGCACACACGGGAAAAAGGGTCGGTGGTTTGTCGGGATCGAACACGTCTCGCAGAAGCTTTTGGAAAGTTTATTTTTCGGGGCGATAGCCATATCTGGTCGCTGGGGTTTCTCTATCTTTCCGTGACCGACGTCGATTCACCCATTTCGACGATGCTTTCAGACCCCCTCGATGCCGACCTCTTACTCGACCTTCGCTCCTCCTTTTTCTCCTGTGAATTTGCCGATCCTGCCGGAAGTTCCCGGTCACGCCGTGTTGGCGGAAGTTGGCGTGTGACGGATGGAATATTACCGGCGTCGTTTCTCCAGTACTCCGAATTCACTTTTCCTTATTGGACGTCTCATGAAATCGTCGTATTAAAGGAAATACTTTCCCATCCTCTCTCTTTCCCAAATATAACGAAACATACTACTAATTTTATATTTATTTTAAAGAAACGAACTTTGGCGATTTTTATTTGGAAGCATTAATATTTGAGTTAAGTAAAATATTAATTAGATCAATTTCATTTCTGTCTGTAGAAAACGGGAATAGAATAATGAACTGCATGAAACTAGTACACATATCCGAGTAGATGTATACGTTATCGTTGGGTATTTACTTGGAGGGAAATACGTGGGAGGAGAGAGTATTTAGAGGGAAGCGAGGGAACTCGTCGGATTTGAATTTCGCCGGTGGACAAGTAGGGCAATCTGGCGAATCGAGTCGAGGCGGGGCATCGCGTTAAAGTAGAATTTGCATTTAACTCACTCGCAGGACTCTTCGGACTAGCAACACACTCGGCGAGAGTGCGTGCATTGGGCGTGCAGCGCCGGAAAATTACGGTGCACCGGGACGCGCGCGCGCTTTCGTGTCACGGACGGCAACAGCGTGAATCGGGCCGAGCGAAAGAAAGGCACCCCCGGGAATATTCTAGCGCCGGCATCGTACAGCGTCAAATAATGAGCGGAGCATCGGAAATTGACTGAACGCGATTGCCGCAGCGCACTTTCATTCCACTGGCCGCTCGTCCCTCGTAATTCCGGGCGATCAAACGCACCGGGGAGATTTAAATACTCCCTTGGTGATACCGATCTTAATGGAAGCAGCGCTGATTCGAAATGAAACGTTGTCGCGTAACTATGCTAAATCAGGGAAGTGCATCCTTTCATTTATAATATTCCTGTGGAGCTTTTCCTGTTAAATATTGTGTCGCGCCGATAAAGCGAGTTTGCTTTAATGCAGATAAACACTGTGAAATAAAGTAGGAGGGATATTTAAACTTTGAGTGCTATAAGCAGAGCGACACCTCGTTAAAGCTACCCTTAATCTTCCGTTTAATAGCATGTCCCAATTTAAAGTATCAGAAGGAGCAGAGCCCATAAATAAATCTGGCCTGCTGCAATTCCCTACTTAAACGATATTTTCGCTGGTAACGGCGCGAGCTTAGAATTGCAGAGTTAGCCAGTAATTTTGGAGTTACGAGCGGCGGGGGAGCGTTCAGTGAAAAATATACTCGACTTCCCTACGTTTCGGATTGACCATTACTCAAAGCTTTTACCGAAGTGTAATGAAGCCGAAGTAGCGCCAGCAGAAACAGCATGAGAGCGCACTGCCACCTATATTTCCCGCCGGGCCCACTAATTACATCACGAGCGTGGACCAAGAAGATGCCATAAAGAGTGAGCAATGAAAAAAGTTTCGCGCATGTACTCATAAATTTGGTGATTCCACCAAGCGGAAGAACGATTGCTCCGGCAAAGATACACTGCCCGTAATGGCTCTCCTCTCTTGTTCACCTCATATTTTCTACCAAGAATACTACTCTATTTCCTAATTGCTGAACTATTATTATACCTTCTCTATTTACGTTATTTTCTGTTGTTCAATTATAAACCAAAAAATCTTTGATATAATATTTATGTATTTAGTTCGAATTTTATTAGGTGGGATCTAAGTATAAGTATTATGTGAAATGTGCTGTACGTATGTGATGTAGAAAGCAGGTCAAGATTTCATTTGTAGGCTACTTAATCTGCATTCGAGGCCTTCGCCAATCCCAAGAGTCGGAAGGTTAACACCGGTATTATTCTGCGGCCTACCATAAAGCACTCTTTTCCACAGCTCGCACGAAATCCGCCGGCTTTACCTCACCTTTCTTTTAAAGGCTTCCACCCTCGGCTTTCTTTTCCGCGCAGCCCCGATACTTTCACACCGGCATACACCGGCCGATGCCCCAAAAGATAGAATTCTTTGAACTCATTTGCCGAGTGAAATTGCCTTTGCCCTTTCAAGGAAATTTAAAGGGCTTGAAGACGAGCGATGATAGCATGGAAAAGGGAACCCTTATTTCGCTTCAGAGGAATGCTAATATTGGACTAACAATAAAATCAGAGCCCGCTGTTCTCTTATATTGTACTCTTCTCAGCGTCGATTGGCCCAAAGAAATACTTCCTTCATTTTCCCCGGAGCAAGATTAAACAAAGCAACAATACGTCTTTCGATCCAAATATTGTTAAAGAGTCGGAAAACTTGTGTCAAATTTGTGTTGTATGCTGTTCACTTACTATAACTTTATGGTTGCCAATTTCAGAGCATAAGTTGTGGCATCTTACCTGAAACAAAGAAATATACATTGTCAGACATTATTATCACATTATCTTTAAATAACTAAGATCATTCATAAAGTCTGGCAGAAATCTGAACTGTTCTCTGGAACAATAAATACCTCAATTTTCCAGAGAACAATCTTGGCCGACGCACCCTGCGGTAAGCCGTGAATCAACGTCGTGTCATAAAGTTGGTGTTATGCGCTTCTAGCTCCGACATTAACATCGTGAAATACAACTATGACAGTGCGAGGGTGGGTGCGCGAGACGAGCCGAAAATAAGTGGAAAGAGCGGGCAGCTCTGTGGCATAAAATTCCCGCGGCGAAAAGAAAGCCAATAAAAATGTCGTGCTCTCGTAAAATCGGTATACATAATAGGTCTCGCTCGGTCATAAAGCCCGGCGAATGTTTCGCGACATACATCAAACGGCAGCTTTTGGACAAGCATTCTATGCCAAGTATAATCTCTCGATTGATCGATCGAAGTACGAGATTCGGCAGAATGCTTTTTCACAATTCGAAAGATCGTAAGCTAACATTGTTCGAAAGAGAAATATACAAGAGATCTGATGTCGAAGAATTCTCGAATATAAAGAGTACTAAAAAAATTAACAATACAGGTACTTATGACAAAAGAAGGCAATGGCAGAATGAAAGTAATGCAGGGATCATTGTTAGCAGCGAGTGTATGTACAGTGGGTTACACGCAAGGGCGAAGCCGCAGTTGGCACTCATAGCGCGGAGGGTCAATCATGCCAGAGAAAATAAGAGCGGCTTGTTTGCGCGCAGGCAACCTTTCCCAGCAATCCTACGCTCTGTGATCATCGTGGTAATCATAGACTGCATTCTGCCGAATGGAAGTCTGCAACACTCGCAATTTCCCGGTAACGTGATCGCATCAACCAGCCGGATTGCAGGAGCGTGCGTTCATATTTCCGGCTGGAATCAATGTACTGAGTAGAAAGGGGGGCCGGAGCTGAATGTTAACGAGGAGTCATCGCGAAATTGTGGAAACCCGCCGAGCAAGAATTCCGGAAGTTTGCCGGGCGGCGGTGGGGGAGAAGAAAGCAAAATTGCAATATCCTTGGCATCTCTTTCCCGTAGGACTGTCATGCAAATGGTGGGTCTTCCTAGGCGGGGCGAGTCGCGGCACTGTTGTCCCCGGAAGCCACCGTTTCGAGGTCATCAGGCTTGCCGTCGCGCATATGAGTTTAATTTGATTTTTATCTACCGTAATATCCGGCCACCCTTTCCCGCCCACCCTCCTTCGCCAAACCCGACCACCGGAACGTGCTCCTCGTTTTCTTCGCTTCCTTCCGCTCCCGCACTGCTCCGTTTTTTATTTTTGACAGGGCATTCGATATTATTTACAATCATTCTTACGTTCCAAATAAATTAGCAAGCGAATTCTGGTGGACATTATTCTTTTAAATAGAAAAGAAAGAGTATAATAAAAATTGCTGTGGTATCTGGTTTCGTTGGGAGTGCGGTTGGCTAGTTTGATAATCCATTCGGCCGGAAGTAACCTATATTTCACGCTCGCGTTCGCGTGCCATCGTCCTATTTTGCTTTGGCACAATCAGTACTGTTATTCGGGGGCCTCCCCGCTTGACTTTCTCACCGGGAGCGTTGGCTTGGCCGAGTAATTGCCGAACTTTTAAAGGGGGGTGCTAACCCTCTTGATCGTACGTCACGCTTCTACCATGTTCCTATTAGCACGCGCCGCCCTGCTTTTCCGCTCGAGTGTGCGTGAGCATGTTCTCGCGTGTTCTTTGACACAGCTCTTCCTGCGTTAGGGAAACACCTATCTAACAGGGAAGCACCCACGCTCGAGGAGATCTCGGCTGCTTCGCTGCTAGATAACTGATAACGCGAACGTGTGAGGGCTCTGCCTTTCCCTCTCTAACACGATAGAGGGTGATCCCAAAATAGAGAGCATACTTTAATTTTTAATAAGACCCCTAACATTCGACTGCATAATAAAACAGCTTGTGCGAAATGTGTATTATCTCATTTTCGATTTCATTATTATTCTATAAGCTATAATTGAATTAGGAATTGATCTGGACTTCGATTAGTCTGACTTTCTATTACTCCTGTTTCAATTGAATCAAATTTAAAAGAACTTAAAGATAACTGTCATATTTAAATATTCCAGTAAAAATTGATTTTCCTCGGTCAGGGCGGCGACGCTTAGGCAAGGAATCCCGAACACGCCTTTGCGTTATTAAGAAAGTAGATGTCATCTAATAATCGAGAGTTTACGGTAACAGGGCTACATTACAGATGCCATTGAACGAGCTTCCTAAGAGTTTCGCGTGGCTTGGGAGGAGAGGGCCCGAGTGAAATGACTGCGTCTCCCCTTAGAGGATGGTGCGATCAAGATGGCCGATAAAAATTGTACGAAGACAGTACTGCGACCGCACTCCGGGGAGAGGGTGGGCAAAGTCGAACTATGAATATGAAATCAGTGTATTTACATACGATGAATAAAGATCACTGTGTATAAAGAAAAGGAGGGCGTTCAATAGGCGGAGGCTGAGCGTCTAAGACTCATCGGATTAAATGGCGACCCGATCGCTGCAAAGGGAATTCAATGAAACAGAGCACACCATGGAATTCAATAGAAAAAACGAGAGAGATGCCAGTGAGGATGGCGAGTGACTTCTATCGTGGAACTTATCCGAACGCCATCGCATATTCTCGCCTCGATCTGATTGCCCGTCGGTGATAGTGTCCTGCGAACGCGATAATGAAGCGGCGCGATGGAATTAAGCCTCTGCCAGAAACTAGGTCAGTGATTGCTTCTGATAGCATACTGATTCAACTTTGTCACTGTCTTACTGTTGTCACATATGGCCAGTGTTATCGGAGCGAAATAGAACGCGTGAGGCAATAGAAATTGATGATAAAACAGTAAAAGGTATCTAATAGAGAAAGATTAATCAGTATTAATAAAAGGAATTTTTTTTAATGAAACAAGCAAACTGGATGTACACGAAAGGTTGTTCGGATTTGTCGCCGGGAATGTATTTATCCGAAGCTCTCCGAGCCATTAGTAATTTTTGCTAGGCCCGGAGGCTGCTAAAAATCGATCTCGCAAATAGCGAGGATCTAATGAACGCAAGAACGATTACCCCTGCCATCGAAAAGCCCGAGCTCTCGCTCCGCGCTGGTGTTCTAAATCAATTAATAATGGATTAAAATTCGATTCCTCCGCTGCGGACGACTACCACTTTGAAAACTGGCTGTAGTCGAATTGCCGGAAGAGACAATATTGGACATGGGAAATTAAAGCTGAGCGCGGGCAGCGACTAATGGAAGGAAAAAGGGGCGGCAGCGAGCGAGCTCTCCGCTGGAAAAAATGGGCTAAAGCGTCATTTACGGAAGCGCGCGCGCCTGTTGCGAGAGAGAATAGCGAATATGTCCGTCCGGTTAGACGAGGAGCAGAATTCCTTTGATGCTCGCAATTTTATTCCCGCGGGAATGGGCCCGGAGTGGCTGCCGGGATGCAGGTACCAGGACCTGTCTTTCTTTCCCTCCGGTTCCAGTGGTACGCGATATATGAATGCATTACTACCACACTTCCAGCGCACCTAGACGCTCCCCTCTATTCTCTAGAAGAAATATTTTACTTTGCCTGGCTTTTTAATGCGACTTGTTACAAGCAATTCTATGATATTTTTTTCATTCACTCATTGTCGCATTCCCTTTTATCTACGACATTCTACTGCCAGCCCTTCTATTTCTTACCGTTACTTCCATTGCACTTCTATCTCATTATTCCCCGTGAATGTAGTTTCAGAGTGGGTGCTTGAGTATTCATTATGAAAATTAGCATGGCAGACCAATTGCAATCAATGAGTGCTATCATCGTGTGTTACCGAAAGATAAAAGAAAGAGGAGGCGGGGCCGGCTAAAATCTATCGGAGATATTTCGTGGCAGTATATCTAGGCCAAATAACAGGATAGTGCATATTTTCCCAATAATTCAGAGTAACCCCCGGGGCACGCCGAGGACGGCTTGCATCGTTAATTAACGGTACGCTTAATTAACGGCCGGCATTGAATAGATAGGAACACCGTGAGCAGCTATGAGAGGAGTGAGCCGTATACAAAGGGTGGGCGGAACTCTGTCCTGACTTTTCTTCGGCGGTCCTTGATGAATTACTTGGAGCGTATATATTTATACGCCATTAGTCACGATGCTGGGCGCCTAATGGCCTAATTAATAAACAGGGATTCAATGGCAAATGCCTGCCAGCAATGTCCGCGAACATTGGATGAACGGGACGCTTCCCAGCATCTATCAAACGGTCAATTATGTTCGCGAGCCTATCTGTTTGCCCGGAAACTCCAAAAAGGCTATACGCGAGTGTTAATTGATCGTCCGATTTATGGCTACGACAAGAATCATGATGCTCATTCATATCAGTTATCCTGAAGTACATAATTTCGCAGGATAATAAATCGTATATCACTGCAATTGAATTGGAGATCTTTAAAGGTTGGTTTAATTAAATTTACTTACACTCGAATTATTTTCTTTATCTTTTTCATTGAATATTCTGGTTTTAATACGGAAAGTTAACTAATTAATAAACCGGAGGTACATAAAGAACCTGGTAGCATTGCTTGTTCATATTCCAATGGATGGGAAAATCATCTGTTTACCGGGAAACATGAAAAGCCGGCCGAAACATTAATTAATTGCTCGATTTACCGTTTAATTAGCCAACTCGATGGGGAAAGAGTAGGACTTTCCTTCTCTCGGTGAGATCCCGGAAGCAATACTGACGCTCGACCAGCGTCGGAACAATCGTCGAGCGATTCGGCAGAAAAATGAAAATGTGCCAACATTGATTCTCCCCAATTGCCAGTGCAATCGTGGACGAAGAGCGCGTTGAATAAAGATGAGCAGTTAACTGCCTGCTCGTCACGATATATTACCCGTCATTCCCACCCTTTGCGAACCCTCAGAAATGACGTCACTCAAAAATCATACCATTGATATTAATCAATCAATTTTTCCTAAATAAATGCAATTATCATTAATATAAATTTATCAAACGACCATCTTAAACATCAGATATTTCAAATCAATATTACCAATTTAACTCTACTACAGAATGCTCTAATTAATTTCCCTTCAAGAGCTCTACGACCTTGAAGAAATAAGACTGTAAAGCCGCGTGTGGACCGCAGGAGATCCCAAGTAATAGGTCATGGATCAGGAGGAAGTGACTTCGTGACGCGAGGTGATCCGTCGGAGGACGGATGTGCAAATCATCCTTCCTGAAGGATGGAGCTTTGCGGTTCGCCGGAACTGTCGGAAGAGGCCGAGTGGGGGGAGGAGGACGGGACGGGGCGCAGGCAGCACCTCGGCGACTAAAGAGAGGAAGAGGAAGAAGGGTCGAGCGGCTACAGGGTCGACTGCTAACCCGACTGCGGCCTCCTATCAAAAACCTCGCGCGTCAAACTCGCCTCCCATTAATCTTAGTTCCACGCAAACATCGATCGAATAAACTCTCGCTCTCTCCAACCAATTTCGAGCCCCTTCTCTCCCTCTCTTTCTCTCTCTCACACACACACACACAGCAGGGTAGAGAAGAGAATACGTAATACGTCGGGGCCACGGTCGCCGACGAGTGGGCCTCTCGAAAGCTCGTAAGTTCCCTTTTAACGATGCTTGCTGACTCCACCCGATTCGTTTCGACGATCCGCCTGCCGGCCTCTCCTCGCCCTCTCCACGCCACTTCATCCCTCTTTCTATTCTAGACTGTGTGCGGCCAACCTTCGAAAAATCGGCGAATATCGATGCCACTGGAGGGCCCGTTTTTTGGCACACACGCGCCCAACCCGAGACGCCTGCCGGAAGTGTTAGTACGATAGATATGCCGCGAGCGCTTTTTGATGCGTTGACCTGGTTTCTCTTGGCTGTTCTGATGACAGATTTTTATATTAGGAAGTAGTAAATTGTTGAATCTAATTTATGTAAGTAAATAAGTGTATAATGATTGGTTTAATAAAAAATGTATTTATATTCTCTCAACTCGTTTCTCTACTCATTTTTTATTGTCAGAGTTTTATTTATCCCAAGAATTAATGGCGAAAATAAGGAGTATTGTGCGAGACAGCTTGCCATAAGCATCGGCATTTTTCCGGCGTACGTTGAGACGTAAGCAAGTTCGTTGAATGTATAGAAGGAAGCCCCGGTTAATGCTCTTACGTGCTGACTGCGCTGTAAGCTCCACCGTAGGAAGACCTACTCGGACACGATGTGTCTTCTACTTTGAAGTTGCGAAGACGAAAGAATAATGATAGACGCAGGAAAACTGGAGCCTACTCTAATTAGAAGCTTGAACTTTCCTCGTCATCCAAAGATTCAGTTTTGTAAATAAATTCTCATTACAAATAAAAATCGTAATTGTAACGGTGTGAAAGTATTGTTGCCCCGCATCTTATTAACAAATTCATGATGCTAATTAGTCCGCAGATTTCAAAAGCACAATGAGTACTAATGTAACTATCTTCAGTTAAACTAATAAACATTCGACTAAAAGAAAAAGGTTCTGCAAAAGGATTGCTCGGAATATAATTAGTTGCTTTGACAATATCAAAAGAGAGAAAAGTTCGAACGGAGGGAAATAATTTTAGCTGCGGTAATAACGGTGGCTCTAAAGTTAAGAAAGGATTTCGAAAGTACTTTCGCCAGCTGTTAGTGGTCGTATAGCGTGTGGAGGAATAGCGCGGAGGTAATAATATCGGTCAATGAAGAGGACCATTTGTGTTATTGGCGAGAAACGAATGGAATCGTGGCGCTGGTCCTTTCGCTCGGATCCGATTTTTCCCGGAGAATGCAATCGCGAGAAATTTTTGGAGGAACAACGCCCGACTGCCTCACCCACTCGCGCAATCGTCGAAAATTGTTTTCGACGTTCGTTTCTACTGATAAAAGCCCACATTCCACTCTGTCCTTCTCGCTCTCTCCCTCTCTCTCTCTGTCGCTCGTATGATGCCGCATGGAGATTGCTTTATTTTAGCTAAATCGTAGCGGCGATGCGCGAATTCGGGGCGCAGGCGAAAAATTCTAAATGGAAAATGATAAAGCTTTGCTTCTATTCCAGTGCTACTGCATGCTCTACTTCTCTATGTTGACCTACGCAGTCTCTGTTATTGTTTCCTCCCATCTTCTAATACTTAAGCTTCTTGGAAATATTAATTATTGGTTATTGAATATATCAGCGGAGGCGGAGGGAAAGATTTCACTGGCGGTTTTCCGAATAGTCAACTGACACACTTTCCTAACCCACATTCGTGATTTTGGAATTTGATTCAATGGGCGGGCCGCCGGGTGCCCGTATAATGCAGGCGGCTCACTCGATTTCGACGAATTCGAAAGAGCAAACTTCCGAATGGCGAGTCAATATTAATTCGACTGACGAGGCGGCGGCCGGTGAAATTGAATTCGCGGTACGCGGCATACTTCAATTACAATATCCAAACCGACCAGAGGTTTGCTTACACTTTTCCCCGCTTTTCTAGACATTTCATTTGTATTTTTAACCTACCCACAATTTCTAGCGCGTTCGACGCGATGTCACATATTTCTCGCGGATAGCGAATAAATTTTCCCCCGATGATACAAAAAACGAGTGATTATTATTGTCACGATGACGCAAACTGGAAAACGTGTTTTCCGAGCTGGAACGCACGAATGCGCTGCCAGTTACATGTGTGTGTTTGTATATTTTAGTTACGTGTATTATATTCCCAGTATGGAATCAGTGGTTCAGTGGCAGTCAGAAAAATTGCATGACTGTAGGACATTTCCACATCTGTTTAATGAAAAATAATGTTATCGCCTGCAAAAGGTTCGTACCATTGGCCACGTCAAAGCACTGCATACTTAATTAAACATAACAATCGTTCTATTAAACAAGTCGATTACGTCGAGCGTACATTAAAACAGGGTGGAATACATTTGTGTTTAAATGCACATTGTGTAACAGGACTAGTTATAAACCCTACAAATCTGTATAATGTTTCAGGCGTGTTATACGAATTAGTGTTTATTAATAACCTGTCGTTTCTAATACAGAAATTGTTAAGGGCAGCGTCGATATTTTATGTCGATATAAAAATTCATAGCGCGCGGAGAGTGCAATTGACTTCAATGAAAACATTTCATGCGCAGTGTACTGCGCCCACTTTTTATTCACTCTCCTTTTATGGCGGATGAAAGTACGTGATAGGTTGCGGTGTCAGTGAAACGCAACGCATAAATTTCTATGACCGGAATGATAGCAGTAGCGACAGAAATGATAATAGGTACACATTGCCGGGCTGGAAAGCACGTGGATGTGTTTGTCTCATCGCATAAATATCCATTCAGCGTGAACATTGCGAAAACGTCGCTTTACGATTTGACGTCCGTTAATTGTTGTTGCGCTCTGTTTCACTGCGACAACATTCGATACGACGCTCTTATAATTTATGGCTGGGTTAATCGCGATTGATAAGAATCGCTTTTCAATGGGTCGCGATAAACGAACGGCACCGCTTTTACGTTCCCTTAATTTACATACGCAATGCTAGAAAGCCACTCTGACAAACTGTATCGCAAAAACATTACCTCAAAAATGAACTCATTCCCAACACAGAGAAGAATACCAAAAACATTCGAGTGGAATTAAAACATACGAACAATTCACAATAAATCGCAAGTATATCCTGTAGAAATGCTCGAATAAGTAGAAACCAAAATGATGGAAGTCTGCTGTTTCGTACTTGAGGCGTCGGCCATTCTAGGCGCAGTACATCAAGCGTCCCTATAAATGTATAACAAGGCCGGGACTGGGAAATATATTCGCGATACATCGGCGCGGCAGAAAGCCGCCGCCGGCAGGGCAATCGATCTCGCGAGAGGCCACATAGCCAGCGAGATAGAGGAGGCAACGAGATAGTAGTTGGAGAAACAGATCGACAAAGCCAGGTTGAGAGAGGGAGAATCGAAGTGATGGAAGGGGAAGAGAACGACCGAGAGTGACTGAGCTTGAAGGCTACCAGAAATAGAGTGTTCTGCACAGTGCGAGTGACAGAGAAACAAGGGTAGTTCTGGCTGGAGGGGTTCGCTGCTACGAAATCGAGCGGTCGTCTCTCTCTCTCTCTCTCTCGCTCTCTCACATTCGCCAGTTTCGCGGGCAATTTGTATCTTTGAATTATTTCGAGGCCGTCGTGCCGCTGGCAGCAACCCATTCCCGATAGAAGAGGCAATATCGACGATGCGCCGCCATTAGTTGATCCAAATCGACGGACATACGCTCTAGATCCTACCAAGTATGGTCTAGATCCTCCTCGTCCACCGCTTTTGGATCCTTGAGTAGACGCCAGTTAACGAGGCTTGACCAGAACCGCACTGGCTTACCAGCTACTTCCTATTGATTGTACCAATGTTCCCTGACCGACATTATATCCCAGCGGTTTCTTCATACAGAATTCCAATCGATGATTAATGCTGTGCTAATGAGGGTAGAATATTTTACCAGGGTGGATGTTTAAGGTTAAAGGTTTAAATATTAGAGAATTGTTATATACTGGGATGTTTGAGTAAGTAGAAAAGAGATATTGAAAGAGGAAGCAGGATTAGTTTAGTATCGTTTTAGTTAAATCCAATGCTGGGACAATATGTATATGAAATTTCAATGTTTCTATAGTAACAAGTATTAAATTGATTTGCATTCTATATGTACGATCGAATAACTGGAAATGCCGCGGGCCTTTGCCATTGAAACGAGCAGCAAGCTGCGTCGAAATTCTGCGCGTCTGGGCTGAATTAAATTTCCTATAAATCCAGTTTCCGGCGGAGCGAAGCTGCTGGAGAAAATAGCATTTCCTAAACTTTCACTAGACAGTTTTACATCGCGCGGTGTAATCCTGTTGAACCCAGTGCTCGGTTTCCACGTGCTGGCTTGGCTTCGAGGGCTTCCCACCACCGGGCGACACGATTTAGCCGCGTTTTCCGACTTCCCGCCAGGCGAAACCCCGAATTTCGTTTCCGGCTAGACGACTCCGCCGTGGATTAGCCAGTTTTTTGCACACGACCGAATCAGTGCGCAGCCATTTACCGTGGGATCCCGAAAAACCTGTTAACCCTGTTTTCCGTTCGCCGAGTGAAACTTGGAAATCTTCTCTCCATACTGGATTTTTTGGCCAAATAAAGTCTTGGTGCGGTAAGTCCGATATTAAATATTAGAAATAATTAAAGTTAAACCAGAATTCCGATAATACAATATTGGTTATAAACGATTGTATATTGAAAGAACTAGTATAAATGAAAATCGTTAATGACTTAATATCTTACAATAATTCAGAAGTAAACGCCGAGCATCTTCGAAGTAAGAATGATGTCCTGGATCATGAACTTAATACCCTCGTAATAACAGTGATCCAGTTCTCTAGGTTAAACGAGTACAGTGCTATATCTAAAGGAAGACTATTAAAAGTCCGATCACGAGGACTGCAAGGCCAGTACATCAACCTCGATCCTGTGGAGCGTCATTTAATAGCTTGGTGGGAGCTCTCAGAGCAATTTCCTCGAAATTAACGCGAGGTACAATTCGCCAACGGGGCATATATTTTACACGGTAACAACATACGCGCATCACTCTCATCTCGCTGTAGGGGAAATGTGCACCTCTAATGAGCCCCTCATAAGAAAATGACCTTTCATTTTCAGCTTGCAAAACCATTTAAATTCGTAACAGTTTTACTTCCACTGCGTTAAATAAACGAATATTGAATTGCTATTTTAACAAAATCTATCAGAAGAATAAAAGCAGCGGCTCATGAAAAAAGCAATGATCCTTCGAATTTCCCTGCCTCATTAACACAGGTAGAGTGTGACTATCGATTGGAATCTGATCAGTATAGAATATCGAAAGCACGACAGGAGAGCCGGGCTTCTTCCAGTTGGCGCTATTTCCTGGACGATTTACAGTGCCGATGCCACGTCCATATTTCACCGAAAGGGGCCGAGTGGAACCCGGCGATATTTCAAGCGCGACGACGTTCAGTTTAGCGGAAAAGCGAAAAATGAAATCGATATCGAATCGAGAGAGCTCCGTCACATCGAAGAAGAGGGCGGCCGCCGGGAGGGGCCATAACAAATCGGGAGAGAGAGGGACAGACATACTTGTATAGGCTGGCAGCGCATAGAAGATGCTCCTGCCAGATGATTTTACTGGACAGTTCATCTGCTTCTAGGATGGAAAGCTTTTCGAATTTCTCTCAACGAAATCTATATTTCGAATCCTTTCACATACATAATCCTATTTAAACGATTATATTATTAATTATAAATGCAAACTGACCGGAATCTAAATCTCCATCAATGGAAGTTTCAGAGGGAAAAAAAGGAATATAAGAAATAATGAAGGAGAGGAAAGGAAGAATATGAAGTCTTATGGTCTTTGTAGAGAGGAGTAAAGGGATGTGGGAGGAGGAGGAAGCAGGGGGTGGGCAGCTCTCTCCTGACTTCATGGATAAATGAAGCAGAAAGAATTCTTGCTGCTCCACCGATTGGGCAGTGGCCTGATTTTCATGGTCCACTTGCTGCCAGATAGATTAAGTATAGCCCTTCTGCAGCCAGTGCAGCCACACGTTTATACGCTCGGCCCATACAGCCAACACCCTACACTCTAAAACCCTCCAAGGCTAGAACGAACACGCCATGCAAACCGATACACCTCGGCGAATTTCACGTGTGCGTGCTTCTGCCAGGCTGCCTGCGAACCTCGCCCCGTGCTTCGCCCTTATCGCTTAAAGGATTTATTGCAATGTTTGGCAACATCGCTGGACTTCAAGGGTACCAACCCCTGCCGCCACGCATTATTATTTCAACACCTAATTTCGAACGAATTTTGTATTCAACTAGGAACACCTCTGGAAATGCAATTACTCGTGTTTGTAGTTCTATGTATTGAAGAAAGATGGGTTGTTTCTGGTAAGACGAATTTTTTAAAGGTGAGTGTATAATTTTAATTATTGTTAATAGAACTTTGAAGATCGAGAGAAGAGTGAGCCGCGTCAATTCTTAGCATGGAAGATGATGGACAGAATTAATATCCTCTTGGTAGAACGCGATGATTTAATATCCTCGAAATCCATACGATTCCTCCCGTCTCGTGTTTCCCCTTTCGCCACATGCTCGCACTGCTGCCATGTTGGTTTCCGTGATTTATCAGACGTGAGACGAAATGACTGGAGCATTACTGGGAGAGACCTCGCATGATGCTGCCGCGGCAAGCCTGCATCCAATGCGTAACGAGTGACGCCAGCATCCGGCCACACGCACCGGAAGTATCGCGCATTTCGCTTAGGCCCCGCTTGTTACGTAATCGCGAACACGAAACGAACGCCATCTGCACGTGTGTCGAGTTGCTTTCTGCTCGAGTGCTTCGACATCTGGTTTCCGTCATACGCGGCTATCGAAATCTGTTCGCGATGGGACTTTCGAGTTTTCACTTACATCGAAAGTCAACTGCAAGCATTCATCGACAGTTAAAACCTTCAACTTAACCAGATACGACGAATATTTTATATATCTCCGTGAATTTATTACTTAACATAACAAAGGATTATAAAAATTGAGGAATATTCCCTCGCATGGTGAAACTGGCTTGCAAATAATCTGCTGACGCAACTTTCCATTGTTGACAACATACATTACATCAACCCCTTCGGCCTCTTAACTTTGCCACGCGTCATTGCGCCACAAAACAAGCCGGTAACGTCAGTGGGCAAGCGATAAAAGAGTGTCGGGCGGCCTGAAAAAGAGGCGCGCATACCTCAGCATCATCGTCAGCAACCCCATCGAAATTCGAGTTATCAACGTCGAAAGTAGAGCCGGCGAAAAAAAGGCGGTACCTTCTCTCGTTACGAGGACGCCGGTAATTTCGCCCTGGTAATTTGTCATCCGGCCAGGAAATCGGCAACGATGTCTGAGGGGGTGGAAGCGAGACTGGCGGAAGGGTGTACGGTGAAATTTCAAAAATGAACGAGCTATCGTAGAGCGGTGATTAATTTTGGGGGCCACTCCGGCCACACTCGACAACTCTGTCTCCTCCTCCTCCTCTCTCTTTCTCTCTTTTTCTCTTTCTCTCTTTCTCTGTTGGCTGTACGATTGAAAGCAGTGAGAGTAATGGGCCGAAGCCCAGCCCGAAATAAGCACGTGAATGAGACGCAGCTTTTGCACCCATGATGAATCGATCGCACTCTGCCTAGCGATATGTGCCTCCGGAGATGTAATTGATGTTGCGTCTCTTGATTGCCCTGCATCGATACTTAAGGACCCAACCTTATGGATCGGACGGAATTAATTATTTATTGCGAGGAAAACAGTCTATTTTAATGAGTTATAATTTAATGACTTAAAAAATGTTTGAGAGAACTGTTAATGAAATTATAAGTCTCAGAGTTAGAATCGAAATTTTAAATTGGTTAAGGATTGCGTTATTGTAATTTAGGCGTCGATTCTGAGAATTCTTTGCCCCTCTCTCAACAAGTAGCACTAAATGCGAAGCGTGCACTAATGAAACGTATCTTCAGCCGGTGGAATAGCTTTACTTATCGTTAAAACTGTGCGAGAACTCTCTTCTGTGTCGCCGCCATTTAGATATTACCACGCGACTACAAGCCATCCCGAGCGAGACTGCGAACTCTGCAACTGGAAATTTTAATCTGGGACATCTGTATTCCCTTCGTAGCTCCGCCTATTTATCTCTCTCTTGCGCTTCCTTTCTAGCGTCGTGTGACCCGGTTCCCTCGAATATTTTTGCCACCGGTCCCGCTGACATTTAGTTAATGCATTTCTGTCGAAAACGCACATGAAACACGATGACAATTGCAAAGGAATTTTTCCTTAGAATCACTGAATTTTTATGCTTGTTAAAGCTCAGCAAGCAGAACATCGAAATCTATTAATTTCCGTTCCTATACAATTAACGTAAAAAACGAATCGCCTGGGGAAAGGCAAAAGGCGGTAGACGCGCGAAATTTCTGCGTGGAGTTCCGAGCGGCGATCATCGATAATTCCGTCACGTCTCCCATCGATATTACCGGCTCCATGGGAGCTGGCAAGGATTATTAAATTCCTTTCGGGTCATTGTTAAGCCATCAATGAATCTCGCGATATATACGCTGAGACGACGCCTGATCCAATTAATAGCTGGGCCGAAAAGGGAAAATCGAGAGAAAGAAAGAAAGAGAGAGAGAGGTAGAATCAGCGAGAAGGGAATGATAAATTTCAACTTAATTCAAAAGCTCGTTTCGCATCTCGATTAAAGCCGGTGCACTTAGGGGCGCGAGTGAGACAGAAACAGAGGAGCAGGCGGAATACGAGAATTATTCGGTGTGCAGGCGGCAAGCCCTGTAAATTATTGTAACCCGATACGCGCGTGCACGCGCCTTGTTACAGGAAGCCATTGGGAAATCATGGAAATTATTTGGCTGGGCTACGCTGCACACAGAGATTCGGTGCCTTGATTCGAGGCCGGCTCGGCTCGGCTCCGCTCCGCTCGCCGCCTCGCCCCGCTCTCGGCCGTGGGGGCCTACAAAATCACAAAGTCTGCACGCCAGATACGGCCAATTTATTACCGCTCGATAATTACCCCCGCGCTCGGATTAACGATCGAATCAGGGTCAATTAGGGCGCGTTTGTCAAGGGAGATTTTTCGCATCGCTGGCGCGCGCTGTCATCCCACGAAGAATTGGAATTACCGGCTCAAAGAGCTTTAGTACGGAAGTGCGCCCGGCAAATGGAAAGCGCGTTCGCGTTTACACGCACAGATATTTCGATCGGGATCGCAGCAGCCTCGCGCCGAAATTTTGCCTCCAATTACGTATTGAGCGGATATCGAAGCATGCAAAATTGAAAAGTTCCATTGAATTCCTGGCAGGGCGAACGCATATGTATATAAAAGAGGAATGCGATGCTGACAATTTGTTCGGGCTGATTCATGAAAGTTTGATTAGAAAGTCTATGTCTGACAAATGGAGAACGATTGCGCAAGCAATTGCGATCTCGAAGATAAAGTGTGAATTGAATGGAGCGAGGCAGAGGGCAAGCGGAAATCTTTCTATTTTTGCGTTAATTAGAAAGAGGGAAATCATCGCTTTGTACGAGGCCGCAGATGAATTAAACAGATTGGCTGGATCCAGTAGAGCAGGTGGCTCCGCAAAAAGGATAAGCACATAGCGGGAGGTTATCTCAATGGCGACTACAGCCGTAAATTCCAGGCGGCCGCGAAACAAACTCCCCTGCAACTGTATTACGGTCACAGCGGCGTAACTTTGTCTCGGCCATCCTAGCCAGCGAGTGGTTCGCACTGCAAAACCACTTAGCCCTCCAGAAAATAGATATCTCTGGCCGATTCGACCGACTGCTGTCCGCTATCCTCGGCGAATCTCGTTTCTGCTATTCTCGCATATCAACCAATAGAATTTTACTACTCAAAACATACCTAACACGTAACAACAATAATTCATTATTATTTAAATGAAGAAAACGATTTTGTGGTACTTCACTTTAGAGAGATCGATCTAAGAATTAATGTTTGATCTTTAGAGGAATTTTAATAAATTCGAAATGACAATTTTACTTATGTTGTATAAAGCAGAGAAGAAAGACAGTATCTAAGACGCTATAAAAGATTGCAGGCGTGGCATCATAAAGCAGCAGTGCAATTCGGCAGCGTTTGACGCTGCAGAAGATGGTTCCGTGAGTTAGGCTAGGAACTAGGCTTTATCCCAGCACCATAAAGAGCTCCCCTCGTACTCCCATGCGAGTGCTGCCTCGTAAAACACGAGGAGCTTAAGGAGGTAGTGGCAAAGGAGGTAAAAGAGAACGAGGTGGGTGGAGCGCCGAAAAAGTGTGGGATTCTTTGTCATCGGAATTCCGAGTGTGTAGCGCGCCCGGTTTTCGTCTCGACTTCCGGAATCAAAGGCAAGCGGAAACCGCGTGTTTCGCAACCGCAACGAAGAGGTCGTTGGAAACACAGACACAGACACAGACTCACTGAGAGAGAAGCCGCTGGAGAAAAGGGTTCGATGCGCAAAGGGGTACACGGCTTCGAACCAATATAAATGCAAAAGCGATTCGGTCGAAGGTTAAAAGTAAGGAAAGAGCGGCCCATTGATATTCCAGCGGATATACCCGGAGCCACAAGGATTCCTGCGGTAGGAAGGAAGGACTGGATGTTACTCATCCGCTGGGATGTCTTTGTCGAAGAGTTTAACTCCCCGACTTTTCGTATTCGCCGTCCTCCAACTGATTTTCTTCAGCACGCCAATATTTTAATTCCTTCGGTCGATCCATTGAAAAAGGATTTTTCAATGTTGAAAAATTTACCTAGATTGTGATAGTACATCAAAAGTTTAGCAAATATATCTGAAAATATTGGCAGAAAAATATATGAAGAATCCCGGCTGGCCTGACGCCGACTCTTACTACTTACACCGCGCATGAGAGTATGTCTGACTTGTCATCGACTTATTCTACTTGCTCATTTTACCCGCGTTTTATACTCGAAAAATTCAAACAACGCAGTGTTTTCACCATGCTACGCAATAGCTAAGAGCAACCGGAAAGCTTGATTGAAAAAGTCAATGTTCTCGGAGTACTCTGTGCATATTTTCCGCATTTGATCCTTCGGTAAACCTTTATAGAGCAAAGTAGAAAGATTCTATGTGCCATTTTCTTTGAGCACACCTTGGAAAGAATTTGAGAATTTGCCGAGCATCCGCGGAACTTGAGAGCAGACTGTTTCAGCGAGTAATGCGACTCTCGCGTGCAGAAAGAGACTAAAATAGAGGAAGATGCGCTAAAAATGCGCCCACGGAATTGTGTCTCTCTGGAAACGCACGGGGGCCTGCCTTGAGTGGAAATAGGAACAAGGTCCATGGGACTCTGGAGTTATACGAGGCTAATTACAGATAGCACGGCGGGGCTCATGGCGGGCTTGGAAAATTATGTGGCGCACGTTTGAATCGTAAACGCGGACAAAGGAACGGCACTCCTCGTCCTCAGCAGCCTCCTCCGCATTGCGGTAATTTAGTTTCGAATTACGAGGGCACTCCGGGGACTGAGATTTCTGCCAGGCATCAACACCACCACTTGTCGAAGGCGAACTTTGACGAAATCGATACTGGATCATCAAGATTTTTTGGTCTCTGTTTTTTTACTTAATATAAAAATTGTTTTTGATATTTGTTTCGATATGAATTCTTATTTATCATGAATGGAAACGTCAGAAAATTCAGTGATGACGACTTTGTATTTAATTCAATGCTACATGATCAGATTGATATTTAAATGCAGACACCAAAGAGAATCAATCAAGCCGAAAATACCAGGCGCACGCGAATAACGGCAATTTTGCAAATATTGCCTATATTCAAATGAATTCCAGAAGCCCCAGGAATAATCTAACTCGCCACGAATCGAATTCCTGCTTGGCCCATATCGGATTCCACATCATTTTATTTAATTGAAAGATAAACTCGGGGAATATCGGAATCCGCTTGCACCCTGAAACTCCGGCATCCCCGTTAAAAGCTCGCTGGCTGTACCGAGAGCTGGGAGAGGCCGAACTTTTCAGGCCACCGCCGCCAACGCACCAACACACACCGCGGCCCACTAGAAAACTAGTACGAAAACGCGCTAATGCCACGAATATTCAAGTATTCTCTCGGCTTCCTTTTTTCCCCCTCGTAATTTCTGGAGGAGTTGCTGCCACGCCGAGGGAACCAAGAAGAATGAAGCTCGTGACGATGAATGCGAATGAGAGGGACGAATCTACGCGCCCCGGCTCATTCTCGATCCTAGAGTTAACTGTAGATTGCTGGGTTAACTGTGAATACTCGAATCGAAAGTTAGGAAGGAACAGTTTGCCTCTCTCTTCCGCCCACACCCTCAATTCCCCTTTTCCCCTTTGAAACTGGATTAAGAGGATGAATATTAATGGCCGGCGAATCGTGGAAAAAAGTTCCCCGGTGACAGAGTGCTTCTCGTTAAAACCGAATAACCAATCATCCGAGATGAATTTCGGGCCGCAGGACCCTCCCACTTTCGGACGCGCGCTATTTCGCCCTGGAAAAAGTGCTCCCGTTAATTAAGTACTGACTACTCCCTCGCTGAATACATGCCTGCTAGTCGATCGCTCGCTCCCAGTATAACGTCGATCTTCAAACGAATTTCTTACTGCATTACTCCAATCCTTAATGAAATTGAAAAGACTCGCCACAGAAGGAAATATCTCGATTTTAAAATACCAAATGTTAGTAACATTCGACTTTTAGTCTAGACTGATATTTTACGATCTTCAAATACCAATCAAATTTAACTTAAAGCAACTGACAAATTACAGACAATAGCTCGTTGACTCAATTAATTCATCGATCACTGAAATGACACAATATTCGTTAAAAAATCCCGGGAAATATTTCATCGAAGGTAGTACGAACCCAATTAAAGTACGAACTGCGAATCACCCCGCTTCCTCCTCCATCGAAAGAAAAATCCGGAGAATTCCTGTTTCCCAATAATTCGGGAATTTCGCAGCTGGCCGAACAACGGGAGCATTCCTGCGCGTTGTCGTGTGACGGGAATAATATATTCCCTCTCTGTCGGTGGGTCCAGCTTGCGAGAGGTGGGAGGAAGGGCGGAAGGTAGAGCAGTATTATTTCGGGCACGTCAACGTGCCGTAAATTTCGTAATGGCATTTGCCACGTCTTACTTCGTACGCCAGCCGGCAACGACACGCTGCCGAACTTGGAATAGGCGTGGTGCGCAGCATAGTCGTCCTCCCATAACACGATTCGTTCGCCGAGCAAAACAAGCCGTGTGTGCCTCGTGTGCTTTGGCTATGATTTGTGTGGAACTTATACTGATTAATTCTGTCACGCCATATCCGAGCAACAGCAGCTTTTACTGCTTACCAAGCGGTTCACGTACACCGCCGTATGGAGCCGGAAAAGTTCGATAATCGCTCGGCAACGTTCTCAATTAAACTCGTTCTGGCATTAATAAAAAGACGCGAGTACCGTTAATTCATTTACGAGTAATCCTGTCGTTCGAACGCTGATTAAGCAAAGTAATTTTAAACTTTAACGAGTTTAATATAATACAATTCTCAATACTCCCAAGCGTGATATTCAAACGCGCTGGAATTGTCGCGGGCAAAACTAAAAAGTCCTCCTGTCTACAGTGATAAACTATAAATTCATACTCGTTAATACTACAAACTGCAATTGTGCAAAATGAAAAAGGAAAAGAGATTTCACGGATGGGGGAAAAAGGAAGGAAACTATGGCCGGAGAATAAAACCGTACCGAAATCGTACGAGCACCCCAATGCCGGGGTGAAAAACCCCGGAAATAATGGAGAAGAGGCGATTGAAAAATACTAATCCGAACTGGATGTACTCGGTCTGACATTAATTGTCTTCTGGACAGGTGAATATGCGCAGAGGAAAAAGCGATGGGGGGCTATGAGTTCTTCGACACATTTCCGGGAAATCAATCGGAGAGCGCGGTGGCTCGAGTGGATCGGCTCGCATTCGCTCGAGGGCACAGTCCTCTCCTCTTAACAATGATCGCGCGCCGAAAATGGATTTACCGGCGCGGCGCGGCGCGGCGCGGCGCGGCGCGGCGCGGCGGTGCGAAATTAGCAGAGTTTGCCAATGGAGTGACAATCTCTCTCTGTTGTTCCCCTCCAAGCGGCGGCGCCCATTGCTGGGGCGAAACGAGTGGCAGTGTGTATATCCACTTCCTGTCAGGCCGAATGTTTCGTGTACACGTGCTCCAGCGAATCGACAGGAGTGTCAATTATCGAGGAGAGATCTCAGCCTCTTTGTCAAGCGGCCGCAAATCCTGCGGGAGGATCCGCACGCGTATCCTCGAGGATCAACTCTCGGCGATGGCCCGTGAAGTACCGGCGCACACCACTGAGCCCGCCAATAGCCGCCCCATACGATTCTCCACGCCAGCCGAGCCTTGATTGAAAATAATGGTTCTCGCGTCAATAAGCACTCTCCGATTCAGGTCAAAATGGATCGCACCGTCTCCGCTGCGTCAGCCTATGCCCACCTCTCTTTTTATAACAGCGACACTCACTTACGATTGATGACTTACCGAGTTCTTATTTCAACAGGCTTCTACCATATCAATAATTGCTCTTTAATTGTAATCTTCAAGACAATTCTACAAGTTATATTAATGAATTTCCAATAATAGTTATTAAAGTAAGAATAGACGTAGAAATGACTTTGACATAATAGGGGAATTATGTCAAGTGTAAGTGAGCGTGCGTGAAGGAGGTTATATCTCTGGGCGAGACAGGAGGTGTGCATCGTGTTCCTGGGGCAAAACGTCTGGACGTCGACGTGGAGCATCGCGTGGCAAAGATCGATTAATCCTGCGTCGAGTTAATCCAGTAAAGCAGGAGCAGCGGCGTCTGATCGGGAGATCTCGATCACCGTGTGGATTAGGCAAGCCCGATTAACTAACGACCACGCGACAAACCGGTCAGCTTTATCCAACCCGTAAATAATGTCGGCCAACCTGCTTTTCCCGAGACGAAGGGAGAAAATGCGGAACGCAGGAAACGGGAGAGCAGACCGAGTGACTTTCTTCCCAGCAAAAAGTCAACGTGACTCTCAAAGCCATGGGAAACTTATTCCCTCGACCAGTGATAGAGCGCGCGCGCGCGGCCGCGCGTTAAATCCCCGCATTTATTTCTTTATTTGCTGGCCACCGTGATCCCTTTGACGTTGGATTGCGCCGGATACGCAGTGGCGTAAGAAAAGCTGAGTTAAAGCTAGCTACCTGGCAAAAAGTGGATAAGGATAGTATTAAAAATAACAGTAAATAACCCACCCCATTACTAACAGTCTTCAAATAATAAAGACACGAAATTATACTCGAGCAACATCAAAAGGAATATTCTTATACGCGAGACTTCATTTTAATCAAGCCGGAAGAATTCTGGGAGAAGAATGTCTAACGAATTTCCGTGGAGTTTCGATTCAATCGTTTGGGTTGCTAGCAATTCGAACGGCAGTCCACTTCTAATACACTAGTCCTTCGTTAAAGCAGTTGAATTCTCGAGGACTCTATGACCCGTGAAGGATTCACGCAGGCAGGAATCCTTTCGGTTCCGATGGAGTAGGCCATCAGCTGTGGAAGCGAGGTCGCGTGAAACGAAGCGGGTAAACGTGGGAATTCCGCAGTAAGCGAGAACGACAAATGGCGAGCGAGGGTCAATCCTGCTAGAGGAGACACACCGAGAGAGAATCTAAAAAGGGGGAACCAGGCGACATTACAATTTCAAATGCAATTCCTTTCGACTTCGGCCTCCGCTCGGAGAAAGGAAAGAGGGCGCGCTAACGTTCCGCCGAGGAAGGAGAAGGTCTCGAGCATAAAATTATTGGCGCGCAACCTTGCGTCCTGTTGGCGCGTGTGCTCGGCGACAGGCACCAAACTGCCCGTGCACTGTTTCGCATTACCGGGATTAAACGGGCCGGAAAATGGCGCCGATATAAACGAGCTCGAAAGCCAGCTGCCACTCTTCGATAAGTCCTGCGCGCCGCCACCTCGAGAGAGATCTCCCTGGTGCTCCAGCAGGACACTCTTAAAATAATGAAACCCACCCACTGCGCCGAATGAGAGCCCGGCTCACCTTTAATTGGATTAGCGGAATTAACGCCAGCTACCCCCATCAAACGAACCTCGATCTCTGACTCCCATTCTGTTATTCGATATTCCCATTTGTTCTGTCTCCTGTCGATCCTCCTTTTCTAGGAGTCCTCCCAATTTTCGTCGCCAATTCCTTTCTTACGTTTTCGGGAAAATTGGATTTGTTATGGTACTCTGCTTTTTGGTTACTCTAATGAAACCGTCCGGATTATATTAGGATACAAAGGAACACGTGGGGAAAGTTTCTCTTTGATCTCTGCTTAGAGTGACTCTGTTATTACTCCGACTTGGTTAGATACTTGGTAAGTCTATGGAAAAGCATAGTTATATATTTTGAAGAGGAAATATGGCAAAGTTAGATTCTTTAAAATTCTGCTCGGAATAGAATTCCGCAGTCCATAAATTCTTATGGACTCAAAATTGACGTAGTCGATCAATTCGATTCGCACGTTCCATCGAGAAAGTTGAGGGAAATGGCAGCAATGCCGCCGAAGTAAAAATGCTCCGACACATTCGTGAACTTATGGAGGGGAAAGTTTGGGGAGCCAGGGAATAATATTCGAGGACATAAGTTACCGGAAACTTTGGAAAATCCCGTGTATTTCGGACATGTTGTCCAACGAACAGATGCAAATCCCAAGTTTCCAGGAGCACGAGCAGAGCAGTTACTGTATGCTACAAAGTAGAGCTCCACGCGTGCCAGGACATGCCACTCTCCAAGAGTTTTCCAAAGTTCCCGACAATATTCGAAAAGCTTTTCAATCTTCCCCGTTCGATCGCGTTCCCCGGTGATTTTACGAAACAGATACACGAGTGTCTCTCCTGATTTATTTCTGATTCGTTGAACCTTTACACAGCGACGTGCGCCGCCAACGAAATCACAAAGGAATAAAGATGAAGAAAATCAAGAAAATTCCCCATTCAAATAAGAATAATCTACCGCGAAGTACAAAGATACTTAGTCAGACAATATCTCTACCATCTCAGACAGCAGCACCAAACATAAATTACAATCTTTATAACTTCAAACCATCTTTTTATTTCCTTATTATTTCTCTGTAATATTTCACAAAACCTTTCCCAATTTACTTCAACATTAAACACAGATTTATACTCATCGTCTATAAAATCTAATTGAAAAACCTATCAATATCAACTGCACAGGAGTCAAAGAAAATCGCTGAAAGCTTCGAGTTAACAAGAGAGAGAGTAGATCGTCAAAGTGAAGAGTTTAATATTACTAAACCCGGTGGATTTAACCTGCACTAATCGAACAAGGCGGATGCAGGCTACATAGGTGGAGGATACTCAATGGTCCAGACCATTGGTCTGGTAGGAGCAATCGAGTGGAAGGGTAAGAGTCACGGGGGCTGCTTTAAGTCGCTGGCAGCCCTAGGGGAGGAGGGCACATTCTACTTCGAGATATAGGATAGCGCGGGAATTTATGGACGCCAGCCAAGCGAATGCGCAAAACACCGTCGGAGGCTGCGGCTTGGATTTATCGTTCTCATACTCCGCTGTTACTCCAACGCTGAAACCCCCGCGTTCTTTCGTAGCACGCCTTGAAATGCTCCACATACACACAGACACACAGAGAAGGAGTGGCTCTGTCTCTCTCGTAAGTGTTCCTATTTCGCAGGGCGGACTATCGGCCGAGCAGCCCGCTGCTATCGGATATCCAGCAAGCATCTGCAACTACAAACCCACCCACAGCCACTCTTAACACCATCCCCTCCCCCCATCCAAGCAAAGCCAAGCACATAGGAAGCAGCTACTTAATAGCGGCCGACCCACCGATTTATTTCACCCCAGTCGCTTCTAGTGGGCTCCTTAACGAGCGACGAACCCCCTGCCACTTTAGTTAAACGCCGGCCAACTTCTTCTTGATGAATCATCCTCGATTCTTGTTTTCCGCAAAGTCCAAGATTAGGATTGAAGAATTAATGGGTGCAAGATAGGGATTCGGGATGAAATGATTAAGGAAGGCGGAATATCTATGTCTAAACTAGTAATTAGATAATTGGGAGTTCGGTGTTACTTTCCGTGTAGTGGCGGTTGCAGGTGGTCTCTGTCACGAGGAACTTCGAATCTAAATAGGAACAATAACGCTGTGTATCACTGGCTTACACGAAGTTGTGTGGGAGGGCGAGAATTTATAGGATGTAGCAGTTACCAGAGCAATTGAGATTCTCCGGTTGCCGGCGCTTCCTGCGCTCTAGTTTTATCGGGCTAAGGTCCCTCGAAAAAAGGTGCGCCCGTCCGAGAGGGACGGTGGGAATGGTGTCAAGGATGAGAGGGTTGGAGAGGACAGAGCTCGAGGTTTCGCATCTCGTGCCAGCTCTCGGGACTCGAGCCCGAGTGTAACTGGCGTTCTAAGGCGGTACATTTTACTGCAGCGTAACTGATATGTAAATGAGAGCAGCGCCGAGGGAGTGCGCCCAACCCCCCGGCGTCCTCCGCTCCACTCCGCTCCGGAACCCAAGCATCCACCACGTGCGTGTGCACTTGATTTAACGCCGCGAGCTGTATTTCAGAGGAGCGAGCTTTTCTTGTGGCGTTCTTTCAGCCGGTGGGAAACGAGTCTGCGGGAAAATTTAAGGGCAAGCCGAAAGCTAGAATACGTCTGGCAGCACATTCTCCTTACACATACGGGAAAAATCTTCAGATGAATCAAGCTACACGAATCTCAAAAGGAAAACTTGGGCGCTCGTAGGAAACATTTCCTAGCTAAAGGAACGTTCTAGGTTTCTTTGGCTTTCGAGTTTGTTAGTTATTTATGGTCTCTAACTATCGAAGTCTTTGCATGTGAAAATAGATCTTCGACTTCTGTTGTTTCCATTGCTTGAGAGAAAGAGAGTTAGTGTGGCAGAGTCGGGGAATTTTCGTAGCGCAACATTTTTGTGTTTAGAAGAACGGTGCTGCAGTTCATATGGAATGTAATTGAAAGTGTCCCTTTTCACCATGGATATCCAGTGTTCCATTGGGCGCATACCGAGCATTGTTCCAAGCGCGATGTTCCCAAACTGGCTAAACGCGTTGGACACCGGCAGTCGCGCAAAATGCAAATCACTGGTAACTCCTACTCCAAACTGTCCGGAACCATTGTAACTTTCGGTCGAAGCTTGCGTGCGAAAATCCGTCAATTCCGAGTGAAATACGATTTCAGTTGGCTGGCGCGCGCGCGCGCGCGTGTCCCCGAAATATCATTTATCGGCGCCGGGGAAATTTCGCCACGTCGAAGCGGCTTATCGTAATGCGCGCATTGTGGTTGACGCTGTTCCGCCCGCCTTCTGATAACGCGCGCTAGCCACCGCCAGGGACTTTAATCTGTCCCGGACGCGCGCCGCGACGCCAACTATACGCCACATGAATTATAGATTTCTTTCCTGCCTCCCGTAAATTTTCGACCCCTCTCCCCAAACACTAGGTCAATACTGACAGTCAGGCCAATGCGAGATTAGCCATCCTCTGCCCCTCTGACAATTCCACAAATCATTTTAGTCAGCTTTGAATTTTGCCACGTAAAGATTATTAGAAATGTTAATCTTCGAACGTTTTTAATAATTTTCAAATGGCAGTTCTAGTGACTTATTTATTATTTCTATTGACAGCTAATATTGCTTGGTTTCACAAACGATTTCCAAAAAGAAATTATAGTTTTCTCAAAACAATAATTGAAACTTAATTAGACGTACGTTCAACCACCCACAATTCCGAGAAATCGTAGGAAGAACTTCTATAGGGAGGTTGGAAGGAAATAGCCAAAAATGATAAGCCGAGGCCTATCCGGATGCGGGCATTGTAGTACACGAGGAGTGGATAGTTGCGCCGGCTATTGTCAGCTCTGCTATATTTTCAATTTCTGCTGAGGTCATACGCGGCGATTCGCAGGGTTCCCTCGGTAAACTGGGCTAGTAGAATGCAGTTGGAACTCTGCCAACTGGCAAGCCCTACGACGACTGAACAGCTTTAACGTGCTGCTCGATCGAAGCACCAGCGAGCCTCGCTACTACGTCTACATCCATCTTTACGTTCCAGTGGGAAGGAAACTGACGCGAGTGTAACGAAAGAGGCGAGTCTCGAGATCATTCCTTGAAACCACCGAGTCTCAACATCATTTCTCATTCACCAACGCCACCTTGTTACAATAAATTCAGTTTCACATAGGAAACCACCACCAGTAATATTTTTGTCTTTTAATTTTAACGTTGAAGGAATATTTATGGGTTTGAATCTTTATTGATTCCTATTTAAATAAATTCATAATGATAAAACGAATAAAAATCCAGTATTTCATATAGAAATGTGAGCACTTTAATTATTCTTCCAAAATGAAAATCTGCGGGAATAAAATGTGACAAGGCCGATAAAAGACTATGTCAGCAATGGGATTGAGCGACTACCCCTTTAAGATGATATTTCTCGACGCCTTAAAAGCGTGAGAGAGCTGGTGAGAGGCACTTTAGGACACAATAAAATTGCCGAGTGACCTATATATCAGGAGGACGGGAAGCCTTTTTCACGGAGAGCGCATCTTATTGCCGAGGGGTTATGGGATTAACACCTGTCTGTCCGAGGTTAATGTATTCAATTTTCGTCGGCTCGTATCTCGCTGGAGTGCATTGGAAGCCGGCGGAACAGCATGTAGTTGCTTTTCCCATTTAACGCCGAGCTACGCGAACCATCCTCCCTTCAACCGCGATGCCTCTGCGGTCCAAGTTCCATCCAGAAACTTCCTATTTACCACGGAAAACCTTCGTCAAAGTAGTAAGCTATGCTTTCGAATTTCATGAGAGAATCTTTCGAAACTCGTCTGGACCAGACACTTAGCTTTCGTGAGATGAGTTTCCTACAACTGTATGTATATTTATTACATATGTGATCCAAGTAAATCTAGCAGTATTACATCGATTCTGGCTATTTCTGTCACCGCGGTTTTCAACAAGGAAATGAATCATACTCGAACACATATTCTGCCTGCTCGGCTGAGATCGATCCAGTGAATCGGCAAATGCACGGCATTTCCAATAAAAGGCAAGAAAGAAAGCTACATTTCAATAAAGGGGCAAACATGAATCACGCCACGCTATATTCGTGGCAAGCATGGCTGGAACTGAATATTTGAAACAGGCTCGGGAAAGCAGGGTGTGGGCTTTGCCATGTTTGCTGATTACACGCGGCGCATCAGCCCGCCTTTCACGCCACAAGTTCCACGATAAGTTTTGTTTCATGGAACTCGGTTACATCCGAGTGAAAAGCCACCGCCACTGGATGAAGAAGGATGGAAATCTGCCGACGACCTACACGTGTGTACGTTGCGGCGCGTGTCTATGTGCAACGGTAAGAGAAAGAGAATCAGCTGTCGCGTTTCCGTGCGCCCTACTTTCTCTTAATACGTAATCGGTGGGGGGTGCTGCTGGATCCACCGTTATTCACGAAATCCCGTTGCACGCGAGAATTCAAAAGATTCAAAAGGCTTGCCCTCCTATTCACGCGCCACCCGGAGAACACAATGCCACGCGAGGACGAGTAACGCTTGCACTGCTTTAAAGATACCGTGTCACAACTCACTCCCAAAACTTCCCTCTCCATCCCCCCCTTTTTCCCTATGTGCTTGCGTACGTCTGCAAAACCCGTTGATGTTCAGAAATGAAGTAAATCTAACGCGCTGATCTTTACTTTGACCCAATCCGTCGAAAATGTTCCGTGGTACGGAAAAGTGTACGAAAGCTGCTAATTGGAATTCCTGCTTAACGCGATCATCCCATAATACGAGGTTTCAGTTCTCCGCCACTCAGACGCCGTCATGATTAAGCGCAAATGGGCGATAAGCGGGGAAAGACATGGTGTAGTAAACGAGGAAGAGAGAGGAAAAGAAGCAAGGCGGTTGATATTAAAAAATTCCTGTGCGGGCCACGATGGATGTTAATTACGCAGTCATCCCAAATGAAACACGACAATTAATATCGGTGGAACGAAGGAAGGGAACGGTTGGCCGGATGGTGATAAATAATGCGAGCCTCTTATTGCCTACTCGTGGTCGTCAACGTCCATCCCTCTTAATTCCAGTTGGCCGTGGGCATTTTTTCCCGGGCAGGATCCATTAAATCCGGCTTCATCCGCAGGTCGAGGCGATCCCGAAATCATACGGAGTCGGAGTGGCCGAGAGGAAAAACAGGATCGATGCACTACATTCCGCTTTTCCCTTCCTTTAACGAGCCCCTCTTCCCGATATACCTCCGAACACGCTTTATTAAATGCGACCACGTACGTCTACTTTGTCATTCTGCTTCATATCCGTCCTTCACCCATGAGTCTTTTTTCATTTGATCCTATGAATATTGAAGGTGGTGTCGCCTGTAATTTATAGGGTTTGTTGGCTGCCAAAATGAACGCTCGGGCGTTGCATGGAATTTTAACGTGCCGAGTACTAGATATGTGTGAATGTTGAAAGAAAATAGAGTTAAGTTTGGGGTGAAGTTTATTTGAAAGAAACGTCGCAAGGATTGATAAAGAAATTTTTCATTTGAATATATTGAAGAATCGATGCGTAGTACTTCAGATATTCATCTTGAATAGCTCGGAGGAAAGATGTAAGATTTTTTTGAAAATCCTACCAATTCCCTTGGGACTGAAGTACGAAGGATTTCGACGAATTTTATGAACGCGAAGTTATTGCTATCGGTCGAAAATTCGCTCGTCTCTCCTTTTTCTTTTATCGGTGATTCTCGCGGAAAAACGAGTCAGCGATAACTACCTCCGGAACGATCAGGGATACCTGGACGCTTGCAGCGAAAATCTTTTTTTTTATCGGCCCGTTAAAACGGATCGGTCGACGACGAACGTGCGGCCTATGGAAATAGCCAAGGCGGCGCTTTATTGGCCTGCCGGATATTTTCACTGCCACTTCGTACCTCCCTTATTAATTCCTCGAATAGTTGGCGCAACTTTATCGAAGCTTTTACGGAGCTGTTTTAAGTATTTCTCAGGATGCCTTGGCCCGGCTATGATTTCCGGCGCGCCCGGCATCAATTCCCGCTGAATAATCCTGCTCCGTTTATGGCCAGCTTCACTGACGCTTTAGTGAGATTGCGAGTACCGAGCGGCCAATGTAAATTTTATCTGGGCCCTTTGATGGCCGCTGTAAACGATTTAAACGCACGCGGATACTTCTTTTAGTAGACTTTCAGGATGAACTTCGAGGGATAAACTACATTTGTCGTAATAATGATGCCTGCCAATAGATAACACCGCAGGTTTTATGCGAGGCGGTTTCCCGTTCTGTGATTGCTATTTCTCAAGGGCGAATCAAGCTTTTGTTGTATAATCCAGCGAGAACTAAATTGTGTACTGTCATTCCTGGCCGATTTCGTGTGACCAGATCCAAGCCAAAGCTGACCCAGATTAAATTCGGCAAAGATAAACAGCCGGATAAAGCTTTGAACGTACCATGATAATGTAAATATGACAGCGTGTTCGCTTGCGCCATCTATTTTAATGCCCTTTGATGTCAAGAACAGCACTAATGTACTTCGACGCGAATATGAGATTATCCAATGTATTGCGAAGTTCATAAAAGTTTCTGGAAAGGACTCGACTCCCCTCGCCAAACCTAATTCATTACAATATAAAAGAGGGGAAAATCACACTTTACAATTTAAATGGGTGATAACATTTTTCGGAGGGATAGGAAACAATGGCGGTAACGCGGCCAATGGGATTTTAGTCGTGGCTTTTGTCCCCAAGAAGGACCTTAAAGCAGGAAACCTGAATTTTCCATTCGAAGAATATCCCCTCGCTTTTATTCCTGCTTATTGTGTTATTTATTTCGGGCTTTTGTCTTTAGTTATCTGGAGCTTTAAGTTTTTTAGTTGACTCACTGTAATCACTTACAAATAAGTCTGACGCAAGATTCCATTCGAATGGCTGCGAAATCTCACCTGAAACAAACAAAGAACATATCTCGTTAGACTAATTTCGAATTGTTCGAATTCCTAAATAAATGAAACCTTATTTACCAAAGGAATAAATGAATCTCAACGAAACAAGGAATCTGCGGGGATTTAGAACGCCGCCAGTGCAAATACTTTCACGAGAGGTTGGCAAATACTTTTGGTAGAAGAATCTTCTCCAAATTCGATTAACCATCGGCTTTCAACGCCTCGGGGCAAATAGTCGAGGACGAGCGTCTTGAAGCTGACACAAGCGATTACGCCGCCAGATCAAGTAAACATCGAGGAGATCGTCGGCAAAGAATAGCGGCGCGACAGGAATACAAGGTGGCTGCACCACACAATCAACCTTAAATTCAATTAACGGATGAAGAGAAATTGCAATTCTTCCTGACAACGTCCGGCAAGCCGGCACAGGTGAACACCAGTCCAAGAAGTCTGGCTCTTTGCCAGTGAGTGTGACGCAAACATCGGGACAAGTTCACTTAGAAACTCGGGTCACCTTTGAAGGAAACGTAGCGAACCCTCCTAACGAACAGCTTGCTTTAGTTAATGACCTTTCCCGCAAGAATCGACAAGTCCTGATTGGAGATTGCCCTCTCCACAAAGTCATGGTATCCATTATTAATTATTTAATTTTCTCCCAATACAAATATCGACATTTAAATTATTCTCACATTTAAAAAAACAGATCGTATAATAAAATCATAATAGAATATCTTTCTTGTCAAAAGTACTACAATATCTTGATATTCCAGCTCGAACAATCTATCCTTCATTCTTAACAATCAATGGAAAGCTGTAGCAATGCGAAATGGTAGTTCTATAACTGCGGACAATTCTCAGTGAAAAATGGAAGTTCTCAGGGTTTCCAGCGGATTTGATAAAACTATAATGGGCATAAAGCGGCGCGAACTATTACGGCTTATCAGTGAAATATGTCAGCGGTTTCATCCAGCGGGGCGTAAAAGTTCAATGCTGATAAAGCCTTTCACCGGCGGATCTATCGGCGCGGGGGGAAAGAATAGTGGAGGCGCATTCATTATTCATGAAGATGGCCGTTCATCTCTCTCTCTCTCTCTTTCTCTCGCTCCCGCTTAACTATCTCTTACGACGATTCTATCCTTTCGGCTGGAAGTGTCCTTTAAACGGCTGGGCGTTCTCTGCGCGAGAGGATGATCTTTAACAGCAGGATTTGCCAAGAGTAATAGAACTGCCGTACAAAGGAAACACAAAAGAATTCCAACCGCACACTCGGAAATAGTCTGAGCGCATTAACATACTTCACTGCACTTCCAAATCTTCTGTCTTTAACTTTATATTCATTCTTTCATTGTTACAGATCCCTTTAGTGATTTCTTTTTATTCATGACTATTTAACCATTTATACATTGTACCTCGATTTGAATCAATAACGAGTGAATAAATTAAAGTCAATCGAATAGAAAGCAGAAATGCTAGAATATTACGATAGATTTTGAGATTGGAGGATTCTACATATGCTGATGCGATTATACTGGCTCTCGACTATCTCGACGAGTACACGAGGACCAGTGGACACGATCTGCTATGTAATAGTGAGATGGTAGCGAGAGAATTGTTCGTCCCGAGGATCTGGTCCATTGTCGTGCGCGTAAGACGCCGGGAGATCGATTTACTAGCATATCTTGCCAGAATGGATTCCCCATTCTCGTCTTTGTACCAGCCACAAGGACCTTATTACCCGAGCTTGTACTTTGGCCAGGTGCTACTGAAGTTCACGATATCACTGGAGCCGTGTTCCCGTGGTTTCTCAGCATCCAGAGAACACGAGGGCTCCACGAATCTCCAGCTCAGACCACAGGCTAGATCCCATCCGCACCGCGAATATCTCGAGTGAATTCCACGTGTCCCACTCGTCGAGCCAACTCAGGCCAACCTTCCACTAGAAAGGAAACTCGTGTACCCACTTCGTATCACGGGAAATGGACCCGGGAATTAATGGAAGATGCAACATACTCCTCAGCGTATTAAGCTCAAAGAAACTTTTTATTTTTGTTGTTCCTGGTTAATGCTTAGAAAATTTCGTAAGTATTTTAGTATAATAAAAAGGAGGTTTCGTGTATTTTGTGTAAATTGAGAAGTTTACGTTTATGAGAATGATTTCAGTCTGTTTGAAGTACGATAAATGTGTGTTTAATTGGTGTACGCGGATAGATCTTGTTACTAGTTCTCGAGATTGGTGGTTGGTAAGCGGCAAATCAGATAAGCGAGGAAAGTGAAATGGAGGAAGTACGCACACAGACGGGCGTACGAGAGCACCGGACCAATCGGGTGAAATCAAATCGGGGATAACTTTATATGCGACTGAACACGATGCGTGACATTTTGACATTTCCATGCACGCTCCTCTGTACAGCCAACCACTATGAAATTGTCTGTTTCGCAGGCTCGCTCTCCAAAATGCTCGCGATCATTCTCGATAAACGGTTATCGGAAACGACAACAGTCGCGATTGAATATTTCCGTTGGTTGAACAGAGCAAGAAATTAATTATTGCGTGTGGAATGCGCACTGTCATGCAAATATTCCTCTTGAATCTCGGAAGGTCTTTCTTTTACAAAGTATAATAAATTCGATATAAAAAAAGAAAAACATTACTGCAATGCAGATACAATGTAAATCAATCGCGACAACGTCGAAGGAAAAAGTGACCTAAATCGGAAAGAATGAGTGTCGGATTTCGATTGTTTTAAATGGAGAATCATTCAAGTAAAGCAGAATAACGAGATGACGATTATCCTTGGCTGTAACAATATATTGCCGCGTATTCCTTCGGTTTCCATTGCAGCATCTCACTGCGTCAGACTTGCATCGTCAGCGAGGGAACTTGAGCATGTATTTCAATCGGATTACGCACTGCTAACAGGTAAAGTGATTTCGTATTGTAAGTAGAGTTGAATTCGGTATCGGGAGCGGCGCGGCGGTGGCGCGGGCGAGTTGTCGGAATAATCCTCGTTAGAGTTCAGCCAAGGGACAATCTCTCGGGGAAGTGGAGTAAGATCGTTAACACGAATCGGTCGGGCAGTAGCGAGAACCCGGTGTTCCTGTAACAGGAACGATCGTCTCCTCTATTCGATTACCACTCGCAGGAGGAGCGATGCGATGTATTCAGCCTCCGTGGCTGGTGTCACCGAACTAACGGCATTCCTCGATATCACCGTAATTGGAAGGATGATCGAGGATGTACTCCTCGACTATGCCGATCTCCTCGAAATTCGAAGACCACTTTCCACCTAGAACCCTTCACATAAACACTGCCGCATTCAAATGCAGAGTGAAATGTCATTTGGTAAGAAACTCATTCAACTAATGAAAAGAGCAATTCATATCTACTTTCTCTTGAGCAAAAGAAAGACTCCTGCAAATATTCATTAACTTCTTACATTCCCTTCAAATAAACACTACCAATGTAACCAAGTGAAATATTATTTCAAAGAATTCGTTAAATTAATGAAAGATATAATAGATGGTGGATTTTTCGAGGGAAGGAAAGACAATGCGCCAGCAATACTTTCGCTCAATGAAATATCTCGAATTACTTCAGCTCCCTGTCCGAAATTGGTTCAGTGGGCGAGGAGAGTGGGCGGGTGGGTGGACAGTGCCAGCGTGATATTAATTTCACGGCCAGCCGGGCGGCGGTGGCGGCGGCGGAATATCGAGGGTGGACTTTTTCCAATTGGTTTTATAATGCTGCCATTCAGCGTGCAATACTAGCCGATCGTTACGGCAATTTGGAGGAAGAGCTGGCCGGCATCGGGATTGCAGATTGCAATCGGGGCCGAGAGTGCGCTGCGAGCCGACTCAAAA
Source organism: Ectemnius continuus (assembly GCA_910591665.1). Lineage (NCBI taxonomy): Eukaryota > Metazoa > Arthropoda > Insecta > Hymenoptera > Crabronidae > Ectemnius > Ectemnius continuus. Next base: position 5,654,526 of record OU342867.1, read on the forward strand.
TAAGGCCGAAGGAAGATGCTGCGACCGATACGTATAATCCGATTCCGGATCGCTTCCATTTCCCTGCTGTGGCTCGCATTATCCTTGAAACTGTTACGTCCTCGCTCTCTACCTCTCTCTTACCTGTGCGCGAATGCGAGATCCACTCAAATGCCTCTCTCTATTCCCGCGATAGTGACGATGCGGGCAATCGCAATCGCCCCACTCTCTTCTATCTGTTCACGACTTAATTGTTTCTTAGAACGACATGTATCCCACGTACGACTCCTGCGAAACCTCCCGAATTAACTGAACCCTCTAGAATATTCTACTGCTGTATACTATATTAACATAACTTCAGTTCTGTTACTACACGGAGATAAACTGTTCGAAGCACTCGCTGCTACATTGCGAATGTGCTCAGCGAAAATGCTACTTTGCTGTGCTACCCCCGGCATTATTAAAGTCGTAGTGCATCGAAGTTAGCCGTGAATCTCAACTTTCTGTATCACGTACTACACGCCAACTTCTCGGAATGCTCCGAAGTCCGCGAAGGTGACTTGGTGCGCGACCAGGATGGCAGTCGCGCCGGAACAAGGAGAACCCGCCAAGGAAGTTCAAGAGTTCGCATATTCACGAGGTTGGCATCGGCGTCGCGACGTCGCCGGATGAAACTCCAGCGGGGATCCGAGTGGTCCAGAGCTTTCTCAGGAATCGTTTAGAACGTCGCGCTGTAAAAGCGAATTTTTGCACGTACTCCCACTCGATCCGGCAGACTTTTAGTTCGCCCTCTCTTCGTTCGACCGGCAGCCCTAGGGACATTTTCCTCCGATGGCATAGTAACTTTTTTATGCGAATCGAAGAGCGCCCGCGCCCTGTTCATCGCTTCGTCAGTACTTTTCTTCGGGCGATCCTGCGTGATTTATTGAAAAGGGATCCGCCCGGGTTACGTACTCCCTCCTCTCGCACCCGCACTTAACAGAGGGTAGGAGTGAAATTTTTATAACTCGCATAAAACGAATCGCACCTCCATCCAATACTACCTGGGATCGCATCGATCTAAGTAGAGCATCCTACAAGACATGACTAATAATTCAGTGCTATTGTAAATTAACTTTAGAGTATACTTAAACTGTAACAACTAGAGTGGTAGTTTTACTTATCTAACTGATCATTTTTAATATCTAACCTGCCTTATTTGATAAAGAAAAGTTAAATTGTATGACTTTAAGCGATGGAAATATAAAGAAATTATTAATCGTGCGTCTTATCGTTCTACAGATTATTGTAGAAAAAGTTCGTTTTAATTTAAGGACAGTTCGTTACAAAGTACGAGGGCTTACTTTACAAGAGATACGATTGTTTAAAGCACGATGTAATCGGATCGACCTACATCCAGCCCCAACGAAACTCTGGACAAAGCCAAATAAATCTGCGAGGCAAACAGAAATACAAAAGCTCTCCCATAGATTTCAAAGCGTACGCCCGAGCGGCGCCAACTTCCAACGCAACGCGCTCTCCCTTCGAAGCTGAAATTTATTCTCCGCGCAGAGTTGGCGCGCTTTCGTTCCGGCGACGAAAGTTGGGGACGAAAGAGAGAAGATGTTCAGTTTCCGCGCCGGGACACGCGCTCAGCGAAGATTAAGAGTCGAATGTGAGATGGCAGGGAAGTTTAGCGCTCTTCCAATGAAAAGTTGTCGAAACGAGCATCGAGTTACGCGCGCACCTAGAAGTCCCGCTCGTATATGTGTACATGTACTAATACATACATAGACACATGCGCGCGCGAAGGAAGAGAAGCGTGGATTTTCCAGGAAGACGGCGTTCAACTTTGCAGACAGTTCGCGGTCGACTTCGTCACTCGTTGGAAATCGCCTTTCGATATGTCCTTCCTCTCTTGGCGAATGGCGGCGCGACGCTTCTTCAACTGGGTGCGAACCATCTCCCGCGGGACTACGGAAAGCCACGGTGCTTCCGAACTTTCGAGTACATTTAAATGGAAGCACGTGAGAGGAGATTACTTGGCAGTAAAATATACTTTATGCGGTATAAAATGCCTTAGACCTCGAGGATTCACTGCCGCTTATGGAACGCCTCGAGCGTTAGTGCGGATTTACACAGTCACTTCTGATATTCTCCTAGTAGTTTCCCGATAAAAAGGCGGTATCGTCTGCTGTCTTAACGACGATCCTTCTATCTCGATTCGTTATTCTCAGCGGAAGGAAAAGCTCAACAGATTGGCTTCGTCGTTCCTTCGTGTTCTACCTAGGAATTCTTGCAACAGTTCGAACTCGTCGTCCGATCATTTGTCTTATTCACTCAAAAAAGGCAGCTCGGAATGCGGATCGTGCAGAGGCGACGATACAAATGCCGTCTAGGAAAAGCTTGCTGGCAAATGGGGAAAAGTAGCAGCCTACCGTTCGCGGCACGACTTTTCTCTTCCGCTCTAATGTTCGCGCCGCTCTCCTCCTCCTCCTTCCAGAGAATTACTGGAGCAAGCGACTTTTAGCGTCGGCATCGTTTCGTCGGCACGGAAGGCGATTTGCCCACCCGGATTTACTTGGCCAGCGATCTCAGCGATTTCTTTACGGCCGAGAGAACGCGTGCATCGTTAAAATACTACTCCTGCTGCGTGCTCCTGGCGGGCGCACCGCTGCCGACGCCGACGCCGACGCCGCCCCGAACGAACCAGTCGAAAGTTTTAACGAGAACGATCTCCTGCCGCGACTCGAACACTCGATACTACGATTATACCAATTTCGAGGACGTCTACTCGCCTGATTTGTTCTCCGGAATTTTCGCAGATGATTGACAAGGAAATTGATGGATAGACTTCGTATATCAAGCAGGAATCAACGTGGATCATTACAATATCTGTCAATTAATTGTTACAAGTATTCATACGATAATCGTATATTATGGTCATTAAAGCAGATTAAATGGCAATTAAATTGGAAAGAGCAATAGAGAGTATTAATAAAGGGCAGCGGTTATTATAATTTCTGCACAAAGAAAATATCTCTGGCACGGTCAAAACAAGCGCACGAATCTCTGTAAAATTTATCCGAAGAGGATTACTCATTTTAGACGAGTTATTGGAATACCATTAAAGTTTTAAGCGTGCAGCATCCGCTTAGTTGCGATCGATGCATGCATCCGGATTAGCGCGAAAAGAGCGGAAATAATCCGGCGAATCTGGCCGAGTGGCATACACAAATGCGAGAGAGAAAGCGAGAATTTGAAGGGAACTTAATGCGTGGCAAAGTCCGAGCGAGGTGTCCGATATAAATTTACGATTACCCTGTTTATTATAGAAGTATTTTATCGACTTCCTGTCAGAGCCAGCCACGCTTAGATACGAGGAGCAGCGGTAAATCTTTCGAATACTTCCTCTGCTCGATCATTTGCTTTTTCTGTTACTCTCGCACGAACGCACCCGCCTCCGGACCTCCGGCTAAAGATTTTTCTTCGCCGACTGCAACCGGATACTCCTACCACCTGCATTCTACCAATATTGAGTGGAGAAATAAAAATCTTCCCTCCACCAAACCAAACCGAACAATATGTCGCTTTTCATCCGCTTGAAATATTCATTCCTCCGCACAATACTTTTAATTAATTCCTTAATGAACAAAGTACAGCGCTAATATTATAATTCGGTCCAAATATAGAATTGAATTTCCCGATACATATTAGACATTTTTATGCGGAACGAATTTCGGGTTGAATGCATTATTCGAACATTAATGTATGCATTAGTGTAATAGTGAACGTGAGCGCATTATGCATAATCATGCGAGGAAATTTTAATGAAATGATTTCCCTCTTATTATCCTCATTATTATATAATGTAACAGGGTAGCATTCGACGCTAATGCATTCGAGATTAGTTTAGTTTACATCGGGTATAACATGTCGAACGTCACTACCGGATTGCCGGATGTTTTTCCAACTAAAATGTGTTATAGAGTTTGTCAGGGTAAACCGCACACGAGTCCCAGGTAAACTCTGTTAGTGGCATCATCGGAGAGCAAGCCACCCTAAGCAGCTGACCTGATTTCTCGCGTAAAGTGCTGTCGAGTGCGATAATATCGGGGAATAAAAGCCCTCGGCTGCCACTCTTTCTATCTGTCTCGGTTACTCGGCATCGTTGAGAGGAGAAGGTGCGCCGCCTTCTAAAAGGATTAAAGAGTGTAGCCGGCTGTGAACGACAAGGATAGCGGACTCCTTCGAAATCGGGTCGACGGTCTTAGTCACAAGAGAGAGCTTCGATTTTGCGATGTCGCATTGTCCTCGGTGTAACCTCGACATTACGTTACTTACTCGGATACTACCTTTAATGATACTAAGGGGACCGCAGCTTCCTTCGGATAATACTCGCTTTTCTCTGACACTGTCGAGGGAACCGCTTCCTTTTTCCTCGCCGCGCCGTCCAGCTACGTGTTCAAGGACCTTGCGCCAGAAAGTTCCGTTTTCACTCGAGTTAATGGCTAATGCCAGCAACAAAACGCTTGACCTTTGCGCACATGACACCGCGCATACGGCTTTTGCGCGGCGTAACGTGAATTAGCCTCAACTTGCTTCCTGAATGTGACGCGAGCCGAGCTCGCAAAGAGCGAAACTACTACTCCGGGGCCGCCGCGGAGAATCTCCGAGCCGATTTATTTTCCTCCCTTTTTATCTCTCGGTATATACGCTCCGCTTTCTTTCGCTCAAATGTTACCCGCGTGCCTGCTGGAATTAAGCTCGCCGTGGTTCCGCCCTGTTACTGCGCGCCACTTACATTGCCTTTGTCTTTCTTCGGTACATTTAATATGCTAATTAGCACTCTTTCTATTGCCCCGTGAGGTACGATTCTCGTTTCAAAGATTGCAGCGATGGCCCTTGTACGTTCTCGAGGGTTTCATTCGCGACATTGTAATTCCGACTGAAATTGGAACATCCCTAATCAACAAATTATGCACTCAATAAAGTTACATTGTTAGATACGACATTTAATACACTTAATGTTAATTCCTTGGTTTTTCATCTTTTGCTTCAACAAAAGTATTTATAGAACTTTTAAGGATACCGAAATAAATATCTCGTAAGGTAATATAAAATATGTGGGTTACATTGGTAGAAGAGAGAGACGAAGAAAGAGGTTTAGGAAGAGCATTGTGTTGCTAGGTGCGCGCTTGGATTAAATTAGTCATCCCTTATCTAGCTCGTACATGCGATACTCACTGAAATAGACAGTTCCTCCTCTCTCACTCTCTCGGGCACTGTGTACACGGCATTCACTACACCGTACAATTCTACGTCCCTTCTATAGCTATATTGTGCCTAACGAAATTAGCAGCTTATACTGCCGCTCCCTGATAAACCTAATCTCAAGTAATTCCATTGACAATTGTATCTCGCTGTGACAGATACTTCTCCCTTTCACTGTCTTCCCGACACGAATTTAGCATAAATACAATTAGCATAAGTACGTGTTGAATGAGCAGCTTTCCCTTTACCATCGCAGAACTTGGTACAACTGATTACTTCAAGATGCTATATTTATAATTACTGAATTGGAAATTCAGTTTCCAATATTGTAGATTTCTGCGAGAATTCGATAATTGTGATGTGATTAATTAAACTTTACTTTTCTTCAGTTTCAATTGTATTCGATATTCAAATTTCGATTGTAGAACGGGAGAAGTTTAATTGGACGGAACAACAAAGAGAAGGGAGTTTGTAAATGAGGCCTTCAGCGTGGATTCAATGCAAATGGAAATCCATCAGGAACTATGAAAAATGATCGGATGATCGCTCGACCGGCGGCGATCTCGCCGATAAATTGCCGCACGGAAATCGCTAACGACAGAATCACCGGGACAATTCCGTCAAATTAAATGTCCGTCAATTAGCGAAGATCAGGCCCTGCCAATTTGCATTTAATTCGCCGGCGGTATCTCCAGCCCGAATTCCTGGCATACCAATAATCTCGATGATACTAGCGACGGGGAATTTAACCTGGTGTAATTGCCGAATGATCAATCGCGCCTAAAATCGGCTAATAACATTATAACCTTAATAATTACTTACGAGAACCCTCAGAAAGCAAACCTTTCGAAAGAAAGCATTGAATGTCGTTTGAAGAATGTTTAAAGGCAGCTTTAATTTAGCTTGGGACAGAAATTATTTACAGGGCAACTCGAATCGAATAAAAATACTGGCTGGAGGGAACAGCTTGTAGTGCGTCGAGCAAAGTCCAGCGGGCGAAACAGATCGATTTATCCACTGGTAGAATGCGAGAAGAGGGGGGTGGAGGAGGCGGGAAGGGTCGGAGGGAAAAAGGGAGTTTTGGATGGCGATGGAAGTCAGGCGTAACAATCGCGTTCGAAGCGGACTAACCGAGCATTACGGCGCGATCCCCGCTAATCGGATCCTTCTAATCCCATTTCATGTTGCGCCCAGGACTTTTTCCGTTTAAACGCGCATATTCTCCAGGATGCCGCGTGAATCAGCGTAAAACGGATAAACCAGGCCCGGTTGAACGCCTGATAAGAAAATATGTACTGCCACTATTATATCCCCCTTGATGGACTCGCGGAAGCTCTCAGAAATAAATCTATCTTAATAAAGTAGCAGTGAAATACGATGCCCGGTCAGAAATTTCGGGGAAAAATTTATGCGCGCCTCTGCCTTCCGCGGCGGAGCGAGGAACTTTCTATGGGTTCAACCGGCTAACTCGGACGAATATTAAAAAAAGAACGAACTAAGACGACATGAGTTGAAATTTCGTGTATAGAAGTTTGAAGTTTTAATGTTATAGGCATTCGGAGAACTTTATTTGAATTCGGATTGGAGGATTCTCTGCGACATTGTGTCATATCTTTTGATCCTTAAATACCGTCGTAATGAATGGGTGGTTGCGTTACAAAGCCTCCGGCAGATCTAACTGAAAATGTTTGGGGCTTAGAGCCTTCGAACTAGTCGGAGTGCGATCCAAGTTAAACTGAGGGAGCTTTCCTCCCGCTTGCATACATAATGGTCCATTATGCACCGGCATCTTGCCAACTGGGGAATGAATTTTCAATCGAGCATTTTACAATCACGCATTCTACAATTAACGGCATTGAAGATAGCTTCTTCAATCACGAGTCATCTAATTTCTAATGAATGTGATAAATTATTGTACTGTAAAACTACTCGTTTGATATTTTTAACTACATGTAGAAACGGAAGGCGGGAAATGCGATTTATGTTTCCTACGAAATAGTCATTAAAAGTCTTCTATTAATTCCCGGCAGCTACGCGATTTTGAAACTGCGATATTTCATGAAGCTTTAAACTCCTGCTGCGTTCCTTTTTCAAACCGGAAGAAACTCCGCGCAAGAGAGCATTACGGAAAGTTGGGAAAGTCCACCATTCCGTGGACTCCATCTCGAAACTTTAGCTATTCAAGTCGAGACAAGCCAATCTAACTGATTTTACGGCACTAATTCCATGATAATCTTCGAAATACTTTAAAAGAATTGCCCATCAAAAGTAGCACTGGCGAAACTATAAAAAGATTAGGGAAAACTCTCGATACACTCGAGTGCGGCTTTGTTATGAGATAGCTTTGAATATAAGCTTGCAAGAGTTCGGCCCAAGTACGCCTGCTCATTATGCTGCTTATTATCTCGTTTCATAAACGTTTAATCCTTTCTTCAAAATAATCTTTAACCGATAACAATGACTATCATATTCACCAAAATTCCTATTTGAAAATGAATCAAACGTACTAGCAGTACCTAGTACATTTCTAATTAACTTCTAATTTATTTGTTAAATATTATTAATAACAACAAACTGAAGTGTATGTTTGGTAATCTTGTTGCGAATATGCATATGAAAAAAGGAAGGAGGATTTGCGAGGCGATTTGGCGGATGGTAGAAAATAATAAATTTCTGCTAGGGATTCGACAGGAGCGCGTCCTCATTTCGCATTCAACACTGTGTCTCCAATTACCCCACAGTTTCTGCAGTTAAAGTTATTCTATAGAATTCGCCTTCAATACCACAGGTGCCTATGTGTAGGCGAGGCCCATTGTCCTTACTTTGTCCATTGTGTCTCGTATGCGCATTACATTCTGCCAGTGCACCTACAGGGTTTAACATTCACGCCTACTGACTTCCAACGAGTCACCAACGCCTCTCAATCTCTCATTCCAAGCCTTAATTTTCAAAGATAATCGAAATTTCAAGTGCTCTATTTCCATCGTCAAATTAAACCGATATTTTCCTCTGCCACGATTAATTTTACTGCACTATGTAAGCGTAAACATGTTAATAACTTGATTTATAAATATCGATAAATAATATTATTACGCAACTTCTCTTGATATTAAAAATATTAATTGCGTTCATAGAACTTCTTTAAATCAATGTAAATAAAAGGTTAAAATTGAAGATAATTATTACGTGAGGATCGCCTCATCTAAAAGAACTTACTCGGGAAATTTCCTAACTGAGGGAAAAACCTCGTGTAATAAAAAGAACACGTAAAGCGCAGGAACACATGTTCGCGTCAAGGAAATGACCTTACGGTATTTCTTCGGGACATAAGACCCTAGTTTTAAGAGAGGCCAGAATGCACTCTGGAATCTGTTGAGTTTAGGTGAGCATCGAGGCGTTTGCCACCTACAAACAAGTCGGTCCACGAAGCGGCTGACCTCACAAGAGGGTTAAAGCGAGAGACTACCGTAAGACGATAGTCCCAGATTGCCAAAGGCTATGGCATCCTGACTAACTGACGGCTAGCTACCACTTGAACCTTAAGGTTCCGACACTCAGACAGCCGGAATGATCAGCGAGCCTCCCAGAAACCCATGCTATAATCTCCACGGCAAAAGCCACAGCTTCCGGAAGCCGCAATCCGAAATCAATAGCTCGTGGTGGAGCGGCTCGGTTATCCATTATAACCGGCACTTACCCAAGATAAATAGGAGAGCCCAGGGACTCTATTAATATGCTACGACTGACAATCCTCCACCTCAAATTAGAAACTATTCCCGACTAGTAATCATTCCATTCTATTAATTTGCCTCGGACACTTTCTTTAATGGATGTTAAATTCGACTGAAATACTGGCTTGTTTTATTCTAATTTAATCAGTTGAAATTTGCACTAGTTTTTGGGGGTCTTAAAAGAATAATTGCACCGATGATTCTGTATTTAATCGTGGCTGGTATTCAGGATGCACTGGTTTAGAAAGGATCTGTGGATTGGTGTCTGGTGGCTTATTTTTAGGAGGACGTTAACGAGGAGAAATCCTTCGGAGTCCTATTTCCGTCGAGTGACATGGGGCTTGCGAATCTCCCTTGCATCACGCTGACGCAGAACTTCATCCAACCTCAAAAGCTGCATCCGCCTGACTATATCTCACGGAAATAACGCCAACTGATGCTGTTACAGAGCCGCCTATTACGTAACCCAGTGAAACCGCTCTCTCGTTCTATAAGCAGAAGTGGATGCTTTCTGTTACTTGTCAGAAATTGTGAGAATCAATAACCCATTGTGACTATGTGGTGATTTGTTGAATGAGAGTTCAACTTCGTCCATCTATTCCCATTTTAAAGATATTTAAAAACTCTAACACTAATATATTTTAATAATTATCTCGCAATGTTACAGTTATGATTATGTCTAAAAAAAATTGACTAGAATTTCGTAAGGAATGGAAAATTTTCTTTTTGGATTTGTCGTTTGACATTTCCTTGATATTCAGGGGGCTCCTTGGGCGTTCGATGGCACTGGCAGCGATATCTCGAGGGCGCATTACCGAAAATCCGTTGGTGCATCCACAGCTTTCGGGATGGTTTAATGTGGAATCGTGGACCATTACAGGGCGAGCGAGGCTACGAGCGGATCGGCGCCCGTTATTGCCTGTGCACATTCCCCGCAAGGTTTATAGGCCGCACGCCCCTATCGATGACATCGATTAGATCGCGGACCAATCCTCCGCCGCCGCCGCATTCCCTGAAAGCCTCTCGCACACGGGAATTCCAAAGGAGAACGCCGGAAATTCGAGGAAGCCTTTGAACGGCGCAAAGGAAGAACTCCAGATATTTCTGGATATCAATTAAGACGCACTCTGCAGACAATTCGAGCGTTTGCGAAATGAAACGACGTATCATACAGAATTTCAAGCAGAAATATACATTGAATTGGATGATACAATTTCTCTACTAGTTATCGCGATTAATCAAAATAGTATTGTAGTTTACTATTTGTAGGCGACGGTTATAATCGGATCTAAATCCTTTAGCCTAATTAGAGCAATCGATGGATTATTGGCGCGTTTATATATCCCTCGTTCGTCCCAATAGCGAGGCGGTCATGGGACCAACGAAATAGCCGCTGGTTCTCTCGCAAAACATAAACACGAGGCAGATTATTCGTTCCTCTTTCCGTCTGCAACAATGCGGTTGCGATTCTCCAGGAATTCCCGTGGAAATTCCTCGCGCATTATAAACACGCTGCCGCGATAAATATCGTTGAGTTCAGCGTTCGGCGTCCATAAAGTGCTGACGTATTCGTTTTAACGGCGGACACAATTACTTTCCGCTTTTACGAAGACTTTATTAAAATCGGGCCTGGCGTTTCGTGCTTAATGACGAGCACCACTCATCCCCGTTGAATAATACATTCCCCTCGGTGAGCTTTCTTCGACACCGATGATTTCAATGATAAGCGTATGGTAGACTTCCACCGGACAAATAAAAGTATTATTACCGATAAATTAAAATCGCAGAGCGAGAAATGCTTCAACTCTCACTGAAATAATATGACCTCGAATCTACATTAATTTATATGAATAGGGGCAACTAAATTGAACACAAATATTGACATTCGATGTATCACAATGCAATGTATATTATTATGATTATTCGACTAACCAGTCGATTGACTTTGAAACTTCGACACTAATGATATCCAATACTAAAGCCACTAAAGTTTACACGAAGTACTCACAACAAATTATCATTCCAGTAGGAATGTTGCCTGTTTGCTAAATCCAGTGTTAAACGATTGCAACGCTACTATATCGCTGGACGTCGGAATGTACGCTAGGAATTAGTAAGCTCGCGTAAAAGTAAAGAGTAAGCGTGGAGGTCGAGTGCAACAATGCTTTAAAAAGCATCTCTTTCCCTGTATTCTCGTGTTCCTCGAGTGGTCCAGTAATTAATAGCAGCTTGCGGTGGCTGCTGCCAAGCACCGGAGCGAGTCCGAGCAGCGAGAGTAACGGGAACACACTACTGCCGCACGCAGCACGTGCCCCCCTTACATTAGTCGCCCTCTGATTACCGAGCAATTTTTTGCTAATACCGGGTGGGATTGTTTGCCAAGCTCGCTTTAGCCCCGCTCTTCCACCGAGCTTTTTTACACTGGCGCCCCCCTCTTCCTTCCGGCTTTCGTAATTTATTACTGCCGCGCCTTCTAATTTCACTCGGTCCTCCTGTCGACCAACTGCTCGCCGAACGGAACGTGCTCTCTTCCGAGAATTGAAACAATTGGACGGCCCTTGAAAAATATGGCGCCAACAGCCGCAAGGAGAAGCGAAATATTAAAAGAACCCAGTACAAATCAATACAAAGCCCGCCGCGTATCGCAAATTCATTTTGTTCCCCGGGTGTTTTTTTGTTACGAATTCCCGTTATCGACGAAACTCTTGAGTAATTAAATCTTTCACGTTGATTGCTTATTGAAAACCCTGATAATTCAAACATCCCGCTGCGTTTCTCGCTCTATATACTTTGATTGCTTGTAATATTATTAATATGTACAAAAGTTTCCAAGAACGATATTATATCTGTTTGATTTAATTGTAGTAATTGATAAATAAGAGTATAAGGCTTACAGGAAGAAGTCTGACATTAATCCTGGAGAATTCTCGAGAAGTCGTAGGTAATAGTATCCACGGGGAGGTCGACTGTCAAAGGGGAACTTGCGCACGGCACGCTTGATTACCGCTCGTTAGGAAAAGCAACTCGATCAATTCGAGGAACAATGCTAGCTCGGGCGAGGACTTCGCTAATGGCATCGGCAAGTTCGCATCAAAGCCTGCAGCAGCACATCGAGATAATAATGGTCAGCAGACACTGCTCGGCCAAGAACTTCGCTTTAACGAGCTTCCCACACCGGGAAAGCTTGCGACCACTGAATGGCCACTGGCCACAAGTCTATCTGGCCCATCTACGCAATTCTCCTCACACACATCTACTCCTTCTTCCCTCTCTCTCTCTCTCTCTCGCTGCCTAATATTAATTAGACCGAGCAGCCGATAACTTTGCTTGCCTCGCCCATTCACGCACGTCTCGCGTGTAATTACATCCCGATCAGAGAAACCGACAGTCTCTGCCAACTGGTCCACCGCTATTTCCAGATGAAGCGCGAGGATATGGTTTCCATATTACTGCGTATTATGTAGCACTCTGTATTCCCTCCAATTCCTGTCACTCATACGTTAGGATTAGCTGCTACTCTAGTAGAAAGCGTAGTAATGCCATTGGATATAGGAAATATCGCTCTTTGGTGATTCGTGGAGAAGAATGGAATTTGAAATCTTGAATGTTGGTTTGGTAGTAAATTAATTATATTATATAAGATTGGGGTTGTTTATAAGTGATGCTTCGTGAAATATACGAGTTAAGAATAGAGACAGTGACTTTTAAAGTATGACTATTTCGAATTCTACGTGTTGTGCAGAGAGTTCCTCCAAGAAACTTGATTAACCGTCGAAAGTTTCTAGTGGCTAGCACTAATTGCTATTGAAGGTTTAACTAGGAATCTAAAGTTGAGGAACATGCTCGCGAGGCTGTTCGGGAACACCGGGAGGGTTCTTTCTGGTGGGTGGAGTTTCGGCTAGCCAGCTGCACAAAAGAGGCACGCGACGGTAAGTAAGAATGCCAGGAGCGGTAAGAAAAGTGGCGGAAACAAAGCGAAAAGAGTGGAAGCCGGCTGGAAATGAAGACAGAGAAGAGGTGGAGTCACGATGATTCGACCGAGGCTGAATTTCTCCCTTCAGGACTAACTCTGGACTTACCGAGCGAAAGATGGCTCGAGAAGGGCCGAGTGGCCCAGGAAACGCTCACTATTCATAATAGAGGCTAATAGAGGCATCGTACTCCCCATTGTTCTTCGGCGAAACTTTCGCAAAATGCTGAGATATTCACTCAGCCGGTGGAACTGGCGCCGCCGCGCCGCCTTGCAAGTCTAGTCGATGCTTTGCATTATTAATGCAACAATGCTACGAAACTTGAAACGCGACGCTGCTGCCCTTCTACGAAACAGGCACCTTTTCCGTTCAACTTAATGCGACTCCGACTCGAGTAAAACTAATTAATGTAATGGGAAACAGTCAGAGTATCGTACAAAATATTCCATTTTTTTATAGCGACACAAACAAATCATATTTCAATTTTATTGTGTCAGAACTTTGCCTTTGTAAGAAGTGAGAATAGTGCAATTACATCTTTCATTTAATTAAAGGCAGGGATAAATATTTAAAAGGACAGGCATAGTTGGAGGGCGTTTGTAAGTTGGGTGGAGAGTTTCAGGGTATAAGGGTGGCCGAAAAAAATGGGGGTTGAAATGGAGCAGAGGGTGAACTCTCGGCAAACGGTAGTCTATTAGAGCGGTCCCCTCCTATCTCACAGCTGGAAAACTCCGCGGGAAAAGGGAGGAAAAAATTCCCGCGTTGACGAATGGCTCTCCTACATTTTCGAGGGGACCACCCTTTTATTCACACGTGGGGGACACCCGGGGACAGCGGAAAGCCCACTTACGATGATGATCTTCTGATCAGCAATGACCTAACTTGCTCATTCCGTGCTCGATTTTATGAAGTCCCATCTCAAAATTAAGTATATCTGAAATAATTTTTATACATTCTTTTATGTTTTCAATTAAGAGTTAGTAAAGAATTCTGCAGTTTCCATTTACGATTCATTATCCTCAAAGTATTCTTGACGAATCAGGAAAATGATCGAAGAACGTACGACAAATTGCCTTGAAGGGAAAGGCGATCATAAAAATGCGCCGATCATCAGGCTAGTCAGGGCGCGCCACTTGAATGCGAGGAATAATTTACGATGACGCAGCGCCGCGTCTTGAAACGAACACCCACCATTTAAAGACGGTAGCATCAAGACTGTCTGTTATCTCATGCCATTTCCCGGCTCTTCCTCCTCCCATGCTCAGCCAACAATCTACCCAGGAATTGTTCGAGATGTCGAGCATCAGCATCAGCAGCAGCAGCTACGAGGACGACAACGACGAACCATCCGCTTTTAATTCGTTCGACGAGGCTGCCAGCTGCCTCCGTGAAATTCTATTCCCCGCTCCAATTCAGACTTAATAAAGCGTCATGCACACCACCGCCGCCGCGCCACTATCAGACACCAAAGCTGGTTGGTTGCATGACGCAGTGCTAAGGGAATTTTTCCGACGTTCGTCGTCGAGACGTCGTCGCGACAACACCGTGGGATGGAATTGAATAGCTCGAATGCTCATTTAGAGGACGTACTTCGCGGACCCGAACACTTCTTACGCACACCGACGTCCATGAAACAGTGTGCGAGAGAATGAGAGAGAAAGTGGGGTGGAGGAAAAGGTTGGAGTGAGAAGAGAAGAGGGTGGCACGAAGGGGTAAGAAGAGAGGTTGTTCTCGAAGGAAGACCTCAACCTGGAATCCTTAATATAGTCGGTGGCGAAGAGGCGCGGGCGAAAGGGTGAGAATGCCAGGATGAACAGCCTCGACGATATCTCCTTGTCCGTTTTCACCCCCTTGTGAAAATTACACTCAGACCATATATGAGCACACACACGCATCCACCCCCTTATACACACCTTGCGGCGAAATCGGTGTTGAGGGTGTGGAGAATTTCTCGCACCTCGCTCTCCTCGAGCATTTTTCGCGGGAATAATAGGCGTGTATGTGGGAGGGAAAGAATGACGACTATTCTCTTCGGGACGCTCGATTAAACAGGTGGAATTGCTCTCGATATTACTGTACTATTCACTGATCTTCCTTGGGAAATTGCAAATTGTTTGTTGGACAGTGGAATTGTTCGTGTACGAAATAAAGAAATGATAATGCAGTTATATTTTAATGCATATCAAAATTTCGACATATGCAAATACAGATATTTGAATTCTACAGTTTCTGTATTAATCTTATCGAGTTTCTTCTACTGTAATATCCAATATTGTACAATGTGGGAGTGTATAAATGGTATTTCAAATCTCTTTCTCTTGAAATGTATCTTTTTTTCCGGTGCAGTGCTGAGTCATTTTATCGAATGGAGTAGTTCTGATGGAGTAATTCCCTTTTCTGCCAAGTAAAAGGATTGAGGATGTAGTACCAAAGTGGTCGATCATGTAGCCCTGGATAAATAGGGATCGGGAATGGAGTGGTTCGTGTTTTCCACATCGCGAATATGGACCATTTTCCGCTGGAATAATGGCGCGCTGGTATATGGCAGAGAGAAGAAAGTGGATCGCGGCGGCCCCTTCTGAACACTCGATTAACCATCGAAAATTGCTTTCGACAACACTCGATCGATCCTCGACGGCTTCTCGCACGAAAAACAGGAGCCCCGCCAGATTAAATATTACTGTGTGCAAATTGCCTTCGCCGACAAGCCAATATTACTTATTACAACAAATTTACATTTGCCACTAATATAAAGAAATCCATTTCCAAGCGACATGCCGCCAGTGTAAGATAAACTGCATAATTGAAAGATGAAATGCATCTGAAAAGGAAAGCTTAGCAATAAATCTAAATGCAGCGGAAGATGGCAGGAAGGAAAGAGAGAATAAAGAGGGATGACAGGAGCGCGGCTGAAGATAGGTCGACGGAAGGATTTGGATTCTTAATTTCACGGGTGGTTTTCCCCGTGCGAGATGGGCGACTGTTAAACCAGAAGACAATGGATTCGTTAATCGCGTCATTAGGGCGAGATTCGAGCTGGAAATTCGTATTATGCATGCATGGAACCCTTGGACCCAACGAACCTTCCTACTCGCGCTGACCTGGTAAGGGAGAAAGGAAGTTCCGCTCGACTGCTCGTCACTTACACCCTACCATGTCGGTACACAAATATATGGATCGGCCTGTAGGTGTGCGCGTGTGTGTTGCCCGAGGTTATAGACTGAAGCAATTTGCCTGCCGGTTAAGTACTTAGTCCTTGCATTATCGCACACGCCCCACACGACTACCAGACTTGTCACTCGTTACTAGCGAGAACTATCTCTCGAACAGCCGGCTACGAAAATTCAATCCAAACTTTTGTCACTAGGAATATTAAAATTTTCCGAATTTTCTATGCCTCCCTCATTATTCCAGTAAATTTAATGGCTCCGATCCCAAGTGACAACTGCTACCCGTAATCACCATGACCCAAGTTTAATCGGCTAAATTTTTATTCCCCTGAAAATCGCCTTTTTCAGCCACTCCACGCCGGAATGCAATTACCCCATAATGAAACACGTCACCTGATACCGAGTGACAGAAGTAATTCTCCGGACAGCGTCGCGCTTTGCCAGCAGTGGAATGGCCCTTCCCCACTTAATTACATACTTCTTTCCAATGCACGAGCGCGCCACTGGAATTTTAACTTGTTTTGGTTTAACTTGCAATAAAGTGGGTTTGCGATGAAAAAGGGCAAGGTGGGAAGGATGAGTTATGAAAAGGACAGTTCTAAATATACCATGCCAGACTTCCCAACCGTATTATGACAAATGCATAAATTAATAAACTACCCTTTTTCTAATTACTGTATTAATTAAACTTCTCTCTCTAGTTTATTTCGATTTTACATCCGCACTAATTTTGCCAACTCTGATTTCTGCCATAATTAAAGTAACTCTTTGGAGGTTTATCAAGGATCACACTAATTTGGCCGGGAACTCTAATTGGACGAGGCTTCCAGCACACCACATCGATCGGCCATAGTAATTACACTAATGCGCGGCGCAATCAGACCCCACTGCACAGAGGCCCTCGATGTAACATGCCAGAGATTATTCTCGCACTCATTTCCGGCCGAATAAAAAGGACAGGATCGATCGAAGAATGTTTAACCTTCACTTTATGTTATTTCATCAGCCGCTCACTTCTTCTTCCTAGCCGACCACTCTCGTTGCTTCTCTTTCCAAGTTTCTTGTAGCAAAGTTCACCACTCCTTTCGCCGTTTATATTTGAGATTAATACCTTCGCGCCAGAGTACACTAGTTTCCTCTGGCGTTTCTCTTTGCTCGAGCGATATTAATCTTCGGCAAAAGCGAGAAGTGCTTATCGTCGAATTGATTTAATTAGGAAGCAAGCAATTTTTCTAACTCTAACTTCCCCCGGTTAGTCTTGAAGCTTAATTTACATAGAATATTTAGTGCACGAGTTGATGTTGCTAGCAGAAGGAATTTGTCTTTTTGCATACATGAATATGGAAATCTACTCCTTGGCTTATTGCAATTTATAAATACGCCTGAATTATTACAGCATATGATGTTAGAATTTTTTAATTAAAAACGAAAGATCTAAAAGGAGGTACGAATACTCTACCGAAAGATGTGAGCTTCATAGTGAAGATCGTATCGCATCAGAAACATCTCTTACCTGGAACAGAAGAAAAGTGAAACATTAGGGTCGAGAATTGCCAAAACATTGTATGAGTGTTGTCTGAAGGGTTAGTTTGAAGGAGAGACAAACAATGTGCTGCGGCTTAACAGGGACTGGCGAGCATGTCGCACGGACTGCTGCTTTTATTGTCGAGGTCATGGTTTCGGGAGCACGCAATTATATCGCCATGCAAATGATCCATCCGAATTAGGAACGGCCGATTAATTAGCGCGCACACTCCCGCCTTCTCACTCTCTCTCTCTCTCTCTCTCTCTCTCCGGCTCTGTGTGTATCTTACTTTCTCCCTCCCAATGCAGTTGCCGATGCAGCTGCGGAACTCTCGGCGATCGATAGGCGAGTACGAATGCTGAATTCGCTGTCAAGCTACGAGTGATCGCAGCTGCAGCAATTAGCATAATCGCGGCGAAACGAGCCGCACACGCCACCGCATCCACGCCCCAACGGGAAACCGATATTTTTCCTACCCCAAACTATGTACTACATACTCCCAGGAAACGCTGAATTCCGGCCCACACGATGAATCATTCATAATCTAGCTTGGACTGTAATCTTGGCCGCCCTATTAAAAATGTTGATCTTCACGAGTTATGAAAACCGAGTTGAAAATGATAAGTATATAATTTGCATTCCCACTGAATTTGTACGAGGTTAGTTTCTTTTTGCAATTTCATTTCGCGGTGGATTTAGATAATTTGTAGCTAGATCGTAGATGGGGGTTAATTTGTAATTAATCAAAGTTATGGAAATTGCAAGAAGCCCATGAATAGTGTTACCTATTTCCGTAGTTCATGAGCAAACGCTCGACATTTATTATTCGCCGGAAACTCGGGTCCGCAGGGGAGTAATATTAAATTATAATTGGAAATGATTAGTATATCGCGCGCCATTAATTTGAATCTGCCCTCGGCATGCGTGTAACTTGATTCGATGCTTGCAGTAGAATACATACGCGTTATTACCGAAACGCTTGGCTCCGCCAACTGATCAATAACGTGCTAATAATTATAACTATCGGCAGCCATGGGAAATGTTGTGTTGACTGTGTTGTTGTTGTTTGCAGTTAGCGCCAAACGCCTGGGTTTGCATTTTCTTTAATATTCCGCCGAATATTGCTGAGTCCGCCGTTTCAATTTCCATTACAAGCAGCTATGTATTACTGCAATCGGCTATCAGAAGTGGGTCGTCAATACGAATCCTTTCATTTATCATCTGCCTTCCTGGCTAGCAATGCTAATTATGGTATCGAAGTGATTGCGATTACAGTGTCCACTTGCCCTCAAATCGATGATGTACTTCATTTGATAAATATTCTGTCATGTTTGCGCCATATTATGAAGTATCAGGAAACGGTTAACGCCAATGATGGCTTTCGAGGTAAATAATTATGGCAATTGGCGCGAGCATTATTTCGAAGCACTTTCTGGGTATCGAACAACGAAACTAAAGCTTCTACAAAATGCTTTCCAATCATTAAACAATTCGGCGTTAAAACAGCATTTTCTTCGTATTGGGAGTTATTCGAAGAGAAAATTGGAGTAGAACTACTTTCATAGCTTTCATGTCCAGTATTGATCAGACTACCATCGGAGAGAGAGCTAGGAAGATAGAGGAAGAGGAAGGGAGGGAGAGAGAGAGCTTACTCCCGAAGGAGCGAGCTTCTCCTCGGAAGAAGCTTGCGACTTTGGGGTATCTCATCTTAGCTGACGACGAGGCTTTGAAACGAAACTTCAGTCACGGAGATCGCAAGAACCTACTCTAGGTAGGCTTTGCTCCTCTTCCTACTCATACGTTCTTGCTCTCCCATTCTTTCCAACTTTATACTGGCATCAATCATGAATGCTAATGATCAACCCCTCTAAAAATATTATAGTACAGGAGAAATGATAGTAATATTTATTATAAAAATGTCTTCTATATTAATCAATCACTCTTCTATACAGGTTGTTTGACTCGCAACCCACAGTATTAATTATCTTATCCCTTATTACCCCAATCTTAATTAATCCGGAAGACAATACCTTCGTCAGTAACGTCTTCGCATAAACTATCACGGAATCTAGTACATCATCAAGTTTCAAAGCGCAGAAATACGGTCGGTATCCGTAACTCCCGAATTTTAGGGAATCCAGGCCATGCAATTTCGGGATATTCAATAAATTCCAGGAAAGCCGGCGGCCAAAAACTTCAGCGGAGTTCGAAGGTAATCAAAATCTCGACGTGGGTTATGCGACCGTTCATATTTGCGCGCTGCTGGCGCCGAAGCGAAAAAGTTTGCGGGGGACTTCTCAGCGATAGTGTCCCTTTCGCCTAGGAACGACTGTACTTTGTATTTAGCCGAGCTTTCTATGCATAATCTCAGGAAAACAGCTCGGCGCAGCGAGTTCTCGACTTGAGTGTGCTGCACAGTCAGGAAAAAAGTCACCTCATCACTCTTTATACTTGGACACGAGCGTACCACAGCCCCTCCAACTTCCCTAGAACTTTGCCTGCCCTTCGGCCATAACTTTCGAGACTTCTTCGCCGTTTTCTCCCTTCTTCGTTCTGCCACCAACTGATAATGAAGGCATATGCATTCTGTAATTCTTGATATCACATAATCTCAATAAATCATTGTACATCACAGACATTTTCGACGTTTTACTTTCGTTACACATTTAATTAAAGAAACAGATGGAACAGAAAATTATAGTAAATTTTAATTTTAAAGTTTTCTATTTTATTAAGAAAATAAATGTAAGTTTAATGTCTTGGAAAGTCTGATCATTGTTAAATAAAGCGTAGGTTTGGGTATATTGGTTAAGTAGTCGACGTCTGTATTCGAGGCAGGCAACTATGATAAAGTAGGTGCCAATGGCATAGAAAATTCGAAGTGGCCGTAGGTGGACTGGTGAATCGCAAGTGGTCTGTTCCCAGGGGTGGCGGTGGTTAAAATTGCGGGCTATACGTGGGCGCGTGATTCGTTCCGGGGGCTTAAATTCCAGCCGGTGTCCTGCATTCTTCCGCCATCCAAGCGGAACTCATTTCGCAAACACTGGCGGAAATTTTCCAGTAGCGGTGCGTATGACAAATTACGTTCACATAGCATTTATTTTGAGATAGGAGAAGATTAATGTTTCAACAAGGAAATATTCCAGCAAAGTATCAATAAATTTTTTCTGATTCATTTGTTACATTTCCCTTTTATGTTATGAATTTTAAATATAACACAATGATCAATGGACAATTTTCATCGAAAAGCTTTTGAAACTGTGGAAAAGGTTAAAAGCTTTTTAGCAGCTTAAAAGAATTGATCTGCACATTTTGTGGACTGTAAACCACTTGGCAATTTTTCCATTCCACATACATGAAACCCGCCATAGGACGAAATTTGAACTCTCGAATTTTCGCTGCTTCTGTCTTTACCGCTTTAAACAAATGCGAATTGTGTTCTACGCACGAAACCCGAACGCCGTTCGTTCGAATAATGCAGGGCATAATGGAATTTTCATGTTCCGCTTTTCCACCATTCCGACTCTCAATGGAACGTTCGACTTCATTTCTGTACTTTATAAACGATACATCGAATTTGAGAATTCAATGAATCCCGAAGAATCAAAAGGCACGATCGAAAAACTTAAAGCAATATTAGCATTCGTAACATTAGCCAGACTTTTATTCAAATAGAAGCTCATGAGGATTCAATAGATTTTCAAAAGTTCGAAAGTCAGAAACACAGTCGAAATATTAGAGACAGCGATTGAAATTTATTCAACGTGAAGAAAAGCGATCCCACCGTCTATGCAACTGGGAATGTGTATCGAGGAAAATGAAGAAAATTGTCGTGCTGTTTGAGAATCATCACAGTATAAACGGAGCCCTTTAACTTCGTTGGGAAAGCAGGGCGGAGTGGTAATTGAATGATCGTCGGTCCTGCACATTGCGGTGTTCGAATGCTGGGAAAGCGCTCACGTGTACTAACAGCAGTGGCAGTAGTAGAAACGTCCGATAGAGGAGCGAGGCCAAACGCGGTTGCAAACTGTTTCCAACTATTGGCCGAACTTTCTGCCCACGTTACCGCTCGCCATTTAATTAAATATCGCCGAAGCCGCTGGTTACTTGCTCTCCCCGCATAATGGCACCGGCGATGTTGCGCCACAAGAATGTATATCTATATTCCAGCTGATCTTCGACCCGATACCAGTCAGAAGTCATCGACAATAATAATTAGGCAAGGAATTTCCTTTCCAAAAATATTCCTTTCTTCGGATAAATAAATTCTACGATTAATTGAATCTTGTATAAGAACAATAGTAGACGGTGTAATAAATTATAGATTCGCACTAAGTATCATAGAGATTGATTTCAATTACACAGTTTATAGATTGAATGAAAGTCGATGTTTCCCTTCGAATAAAAGCTAATTAATATCAGCGTAATAATTGAGCAGTGCTTACCCTGTGGGATATTTCTGCGGATGAAATGTGAACTCGATAAATGAGTGAAAACTGATAAATGCTGAAAGCACGAGAACGAAGCCCCGCTACAACGATCCCGGTAGCGCACGAATTTTTAATTAATACTGTGCGCGGCAATTCGTAATTATTCTAGGCGCCGAGCAACTGAAGAGATGACCCATTTTGCCAGGGGAAAAATATGGGCGGAGGAGCAAAAATATGGAAGGTGCGAGGAACAATGTAAAGTTGAGCGAAATAACGTGCGTTCGTGTAACCCGGCATATAATTAACGTTACACCGAGGGCACCGCTTTTATATTATCGAAGAATTCGAGTCCTTTTCATAATATGGTGCAGCCGGAAGGTTCATTATTGAGTCCGTCGAAAAATTCATTCCGCCGGACAAATATTTCCATCAAGATCATACGATGAATTTTAATTAAATTTTTAATAACAGTCTTAACACTTTGTCATTGGCAAACATTATTTTCACTACTCGCTTATTCATTACTATCGACACTTGGTATAAGATTTTAAATTTCTGTTACAAAACTTGAAGTAGTACATACAAATTGTTCTGGATTCACAGCTTTTTGTGCGAAGTTGATAACAGTGGGCGAGGCAAGGGCAATTAACGCGTTCGCCAAGCGCAATGAGGTTAATCCGATATGACATCGGTTTTAGTGGTGTGCGAATTAAACTAGTCAGCAGGCTCGACTAATGATTTTATTATAGGGGAGTGATTGCCATTAAACTAATTTCATCGCGATCGGATCGAGCGGGAGTTGGTTAACGCGCTGGCCCGCACTATCTCCCAGCATATCCTACGATGGCGGTCTCGTTTAATTATTTCCGATATTTTTGAAGCACCGCCAATACCCCGACTAATTCTGACGCCCCAGTTCACTGCTGATAATAACTAATTCCAATAATTTCACGATACTCGAATTATCAGTAATTAACAGGGAAAATGGCTTGCCTCCCCGCACTCCTTTCTTCCTCCCTTCCGCGTTCCTCCAGGACCCAACGATGCTCCAATTCCCACGTAGAATTAGCTCTCTGCGCACACTGCCATTCCCTCTTCCATTATTACCGATTCGATCCATTACATCATTAGAATAACGTCATTTCAGAACAATACGAATTCCTCGGTTTTCAGTACTAGATAATATAAATACCAACCCGAGCCAGCTCTTAGCTGTCAATCCGAAAATCAATAGGAGCTATTGTCGGCCCAAAGGGAGACGTTAATACTGGTCCATCACTCACGGCGGATTTCAAAATTCGGGGAGAATGAACGCGGGAATCAAACTAATCGGGAACGAATACGAGCGGCGAGCATAAATAATATGTCGGCCAACTAATTATTCATAGAGAGAAAGGCTCGATCGGCGAGTGACAAAGAGCATAAACCAGTGATATAGAGAGGAGTGGGAAAGATGGCGAGGGAACAAAGAGTGAAACTGCACGTTCAATAATCTATAAGCTACGAGGGATATATTATTTGGCGCGCGCGCGCGCGCGGGGGGATAATTATCGGCGGCCGTATTATAAATTACGGAAGCTAATGCTATGCAGATTTCGGGCCATTGTTTCGATTTCTCCGACAAGCGTGCCGGTTATTATTAGTGGTTTATTCGCCTCGTTAATTCCCCCCGTGCCAGTATTGGCCCAGCTGGGCACACACTTTGCGGCTCCTATCGATCATACATTATACCCTCTTGAATTTAGCCAGCTATTTTTTCCCGTTATTCCGCGGCGAAATTTAAAGTTCCGAGCGCCTGGGGCTTTCGACAGGAATTACCGCCAAACTGTTTTCCCTCCCTTGAGTTACTTCCCATAGTTCCCATTGTGTGAATGAAGTCGTTTAATTAATAGCTTTTGTAGTAAAGTTTTTTGGATGAACTACTTAGGTAAAACATCCTAATTTATACCACAGCTTGCTCTATGAAACACTGCTTGACGTGTTTGAAATATTACAGCTTCTTAATACCTCTTTAAAAAAGGATCGCAATGTGGCGAATGTAGCACTTTTATGAATTTAAATTAGTTATAGGATTTCATTTGTGGCGAAGTAGCAGTCCAGAGGAATTCCAGGCGATCTGTATAACTGTGTGCGAAGGCTTCGAAGTCGTCGGTACGCTTGATCCTCTGGCTGTAAAATGCATGCCCGCGGAACGAGCGAGAGTTATTCAATTAACTCCCAGCTGGTCTGCGAGATGCGCGCATAAAACTGGTCGAGGTAATTAAATGTCATTGTTATGTCCACCGTGACGACCACTTGTATATCGTACAGCGCATATGAAATAAATGTGGAATCATAAACCCGCACTATGGACTCATGCCGACCACAATTCGACCGCAACACTCGCCGAGCCTGCGACACTTCGGCTTATTCTCACGCTTTGCACCGCAAATTGTACATGTTTGTATCGCAAAAGACTAAAATTATCGACATTTCAGGATCATAGCAGGATTCAAATTCATATTTATCAATGGTGGAAGAGTGAAGTATTATTTCATCGATCGACTGGGAAATGAAATTATGCCTAAGCCTGCCATTAAAAGCATCAGTGAGGCAAATAGAGATAGAAAGAGGGGTATTCAGTGAGAAGAAAGAAGAGGGATCGATGGGAAATGTTCGAGGCAAGGCAAGCTCGAACTTGTAAATACGAGTTGGTTTGCAAAACCTGCGACTCCTTTTCAATAGTGCTTGAGAGGCAGCTTCGCCTCTTTGCAGCTTAATTTCTGACTTCTCTGGCCTCACTCTCTGAGACCTCACTGTCGATTCAGACCGCGCAGACCTCTTTCCAGCTCACCTATCCCTCAAGAGGAATAAGAGCATCCTCTTACATGTACCTACACACAAGTCCTGCCTTCATTCGGCGAGCGTCCCTTCAACCCCCGGCACCCCTATACACTTCTTTGTTTACCATCGCTTTTGAAGGGAGAAAACGTGTGCACTAAAGCTCCTACAGGTCTTGGTGCACTTGCTGATATTGAGATAACCCCGAACACACGTGCTACAAAGGAGAATGCGAATGGTATTGCCCTTTTGCGAAATTTTCCTGCAACGAAGTAACTCCACCAGAGAATGATAAAGAGATTAGATTTTTAGTGTGTGATGGCTGATTTTATTAGAATAGAGTAAATAGGAAATTCTCAGGCAAAAACCTAGAGAAGTAGGTCGTTTCCTATATTGACGTTAGACTACTTGCAAGTGTTTTGGGTACAATTCCGGAACTTTGGCTACTGGTTTCATGTTTTTTATCTGTTTTGAGACATGAGCAATCGAAAAATCAAGCGTTCGTTCCAGTCCCAGAACCTTCGAAAAATCGAAAATTTTTGAAGGGGTATGCCTTAAAAAATTTGCGAAAAAATGAATTTTGAGCTAGGGCTCTGGAATTTTTTCTACTTTTTCCTCGATGCAAAAAAACATTCCCCACCAAGTTTCAGCCCCGGGAAAGGTCGGGAAGTCATGAAAACATAGGAAAAACCGTTGAAATGAAATATTCAAGATCGGTTTTCCATGTGTTTTAGGTACAATTTCGGCATTTCCCCCACAACATTTATGTTTTTTATCCGTTTTGAGACACGAGCAATCGAAAAATCAAGCGTTCGTTCCAGTCCCAGAACCTTCGAAAAATCGAAAATTTTTGAAGGGGTATGCCTTAAAAAATTTGCGAAAAAATGAATTTTGAGCTAGGGCTCTGGAATTTTTACCACTTCTTCCTTGATATAAGAGAATATTCTACCTCAAATTTCAGCGCCTCAAACAGTCGGGAAGTCTACTTTCTGAGACAAGAAGACAGGGGAATTGCAAGCTTTGAGTCAGCGAAGAGAGAACATTAGGCAACTGTAGAACCAGGTCATTGAGTAATGAAATTAAAGAGGTCACTGGATAAGCCTGTTGAAATGAACTTGGGGAAACTGAGTTTCATGTGCCAGAGGAGATAGGAAGTTAAAGCCGGAAGATAGATAAAGTCATTACAATATTTAGTATTTCAATGAAATTAAACTGCTATTGTTCGGCAATCAGAGAGCTCGCAGTGATCGGATTAAATTTAATAATCACTCCGACAAATGGCGACTTATCATGGATGCTATATTTCTCGGGGCACAGTTTGTTATTTTCCCGGAAGTTGTTCACATGTAACAACAGTCTCATTGGAAGACGCTCGGGTTTCGAGGCTTTACAGCTGGCTCACGTAATCCTTCAATCCATTAGAGCCTTCAATCGCTGTCTGGATCACTGAAACCAGGCGAAAGTTCTCGAAAGTTTGTCTCACCGCACTCCTCCCATTCACTCTCTCCTTCTCTCCTGCTCTCAAGGAGGAAGAGCAAGAGAGGGAGAGAGAGAGAGAGACAGTGCCGAACAAACCACCGATTTCCCGCACTCGACGAACTCCATGGGGCCTTTCTCACGATTGGTGTAGCCCTCGGCGACGAACAGGCCACGCTAATTGGTTAAGCAACG
The DNA here is from genome assembly GCA_910591665.1 of Ectemnius continuus. NCBI lineage: Eukaryota > Metazoa > Arthropoda > Insecta > Hymenoptera > Crabronidae > Ectemnius > Ectemnius continuus. The sequence goes on from OU342867.1 coordinate 5,681,076, forward strand.
ATTTAGTGAAGCAGATTAGACAACCACTCCTCAACTGATTCGAAATTCGTCCGACTAATCCTGCTTGTCCAACCTATTCTATTTAAATGCCTTCACGTGAATATTTTATATCACTATTATTTAATATATAAAATAAAGATTTTACCAAAACCATTATTCATCGTGAAACACAGCCCTCCAAATTTATATACCTTCAAAATTGCGCTATACAAAAGCGCCTCATTAAGGATACAGTTTTACTGACCCAGTTTCCAATACATTCATCTCTCAGCCACATGTATCTTTCTCTTGGCTCGTCAAGGTAAGAGAAGAGAGTGCGAGACTGTCCGACGAAAAAATCCACGCCCGGCACAGATCGATGCGGAGACTCTCAAGGTTGTCAGTGAAAAGTGGCGGTGTCGCGCACCAGATAGGATCCCTCAGACAGGAAGTTACAGTTGTCCGAAATGGAGAGGAAGGCGGGAAGAAAGCCGCCGCCATGGAAGGATTCTGGTAGCACCGGACATAATGGAGGATATCAGTGGGTGGCGGAGGTGAGAGACAAATAGAAGGAGAGAGGGAGCGCGAAAGTCGGAAGGAGAAGACAAACCGTTGGCAAAGAAAGAAGAGAGGAGAGACACACTGCTGCGAGAGAGGATGGATTGATTGTGTCCGAGTGAGTTAAGACTTCACTCTTTTCTCAGCAAGCACTCGCCGCCCCTTGCCGCTCTCTTTTCGACTGTCGCCTGCTTTTTCAGACTGCACCCTCTCTCTTTCTCCCTCTCTCACCTATTTTCCTTTACCCTCTCCCTTTCCCTCTGTCGCTCTTGCCTCTCCTAGTCCCCATTTGCAACGCAGCGAAGAAAGATTTGAGGTCGAAACGAGCCGTTTGACGAAGGTCCCTACTTTCACGGCGCAGCTTTCCCATTACAGATTCCCCACGACACCGACATGACCACACGCCCACCCCGGCTCCCCAAACTTTCCCTTAATGACTCAAGTTTTATTGCGGCCCATCGTTCAACCTGCCAGCAAGCCTGCCGACAAATAATACCCTTTCGCGATCGACGCTACCCGCTTCGAACCAGGCATGAATCAAATCAGAGCTTCCGCTCTGACAATCGCAACCCTTATCGAATCGATGCCACTGATTGCTCAAGGATTAATGCAGTAATTAAGCTTTCCTTTGCTCTGTCGAGGTTCCAGGATTTCTTCAACGAATTATGCAGTATTTTTGTAGAACGATCGCAGAACAATTTGAAAATCGTTCTATTAGATGATCGACTTGCACATATTTCTCTCCGAAGGTATTTCTATTCCAGCCACGCTCTCATAGTTCTCCGATTCGCATCATCAGCGAAATTGGAAAGGTCTTGTGGCTGCACGCGCTAAATAAATCAGACTGTAATACTGCCATGAATATTTTCCGATCGCGTTCGACCCGCCGCCGCCGGTTGAATTCATCGGAATAAATTTGCGCGCCACGAAGTCGAAGCCTTTGGGATCACTTGGCTAACAGATTGCGGAACCTTTGAAAATGTATGAGTGATTAAACTCGGCGCGAGATGAATAGCCTTCGAGGAAAACAAGGGCTGGCCGAAAAAAAACGAGGAGGCCAGGAGAAAAAAGCAGCACGGGACGATGCCTGCTGCTATTCGTGGCACGAAACTTTCTTCGGGGATGGTCCTTCCGCCCCCTTCTAGCACCCAAATAATTTCGTGCATGGGAAAATATTCCTGGCGGAAAGTTATTGCCCTGGTGAAACTCGACTCCTCGGAACTTTAATGGAATATATTATTTCGCGTAATCGAAAATCTCGTTGGCGAGCGGGCTGCGTTTATCGAGTTTATTATGGGCCTTTATGGCTCAATTGCTCTCTTTATCGCGGAACGTGTTGCCGTTCGCGTGGGAAACTCTCCAACTATGAAGCAAACGACATCTGCTCTCGGTTATACGCAATTTTAGACTATTAAAAGTCTACACTTATTATTCCTTGCTACAATTTATGTATTATATGTTTGACGTGAAATGTCGCTGGCTATTAATCGAAGCAATAATTTTCCCGTTGATCCATCGCGCGTAGGGACATAATTTATACAGGAATAGGGAAGCCCTTTCGATTTACACTGCGCCCTTTTGTAAATTAGACGCGCGAGTAAAAGCTGACGAGGAAGAAACGCGCATTATTTATATCTGACTTATTAACGCGAGGGAGGAAAGGAGGGCGGCGCGCGGGCGCCAGATTTTACCCAATTTTCCCTAAATCAATTACCATCCAGGTTCTTTCGTGCTGCCGCGCCAATTTCCTCCATCTAATTAGGATCCTCCTGACTGTGAGAGAAAGGGAGGAGCTTAAAGCGGAATGGCGCTGGGCAGGAGGGAAGAGAGTCTCGTAACAAATTGTAAATTTGCCGTCGAAGAAAGATAACTCGGAGCGAAAAGGTATCACTTGTCATGAAAGCTCGAAACAATTGTAACATTAAAGTATTTCCTTATTACAATAATCCAAAGGTTATCAAGAATACGATCGAAAATAAGACTGTCATTAATGGACAACTGCTTCATTCGATATTCCTGCTGGTTCAGGATCTCTGCATCGAATGTGAACGTCATGGGACAGAACCTCCTGAAATGCTGATCACGGAGATCGAAAGAGACTGGGGTAAAGTTTGCGTTAAGCGGAAAAACATCGAGCCACCGAGAGGTCGGAAGTTTCCCTGCATTATGCACTGCTGCGAGCAATCGATCATATTTCCCTGCGAGGGAGAATTACTGGATACGGAACCGACGGCGGCGGATGATATTCCAACGGGAAGAGAGTGAGAAAAGAGGGTGAAAGCGAGGGCAGAGAGAAAAAAAAATTAAGACGTCATGACACGCGCTTCTTGCAGTCGCAGTATCGATTTAACGAAGGATGAGCCGGCGCTTTCCTGCGCTCATTTTTACGCCATTAATTCAGAATGGCGGAAGAAGGGAAGCGGTGCCGGAAGTTTTACGGTGCGCACACCATCCTTCGGGGCACGCTTCCAGTTCAAGATGACTGCAGTTTCATTACTCCAGGAGGCCGAGATATAACCCCGAAATACTGTTTACTTGTTTAGACTTCTTGCCTTATTGCCTAGCGCGTCCCTCGCATTGCTAACGGCAGTTCTATTATACTTTCCAATAATTACAGATTTACCTCATAGTCTTTTATAAGAGAAACCTCAAAGGGAAAGGAATCACTAGCGGAAATTACCGACTTAACTTTTGTAGTGGACTTTTTGCTCCCAATTAAAACGATTGATTCGACGGAAACAAAATTCATTTGGCTCGCGTCGAAATTTGAAAGCTCTACATTGAGTTGGTCCTTTTGGGGATGAAAGGAGGAAGCGGAATTAACGAAGAGCACTTTCATCCGCGGCAAATCGAGCACGGCGAGCACGAAGATCGGTGTACCTGATGGACGAGTGCGAAACAAATTCGGCCTCGGTCACGTACAGGCGAAACTAGCTTTGATCGAACAAAGGCACGAGTGAGTAGCCGGCTCCCTGGGCATCGATTGCCACTGGATTCGCATTTTCCACGTTTCTGCCATTCAGGCTTTTCGGAATCCCCTTCAAAAGCGCGATGGTTTTCGGCCTCATAAAATATTCCTGGCTGCCTGGGAGTGGCTTCTGCTCGTTTATACTACAAATCCCTTTTGATGCCTAGTGCGGATAATTCCAAGCGACCAGTATTGTAAAATCTGCCAACTTTAATGAATTCGAAATCCCGCTAATCGTAAAAGGCAGTTAATCATATGATTACACGTTCCACCTGGAATTTTAATAAGAGACGACGTAATTATAATGTATCATTTACAAGTACTTTCATTTCAAAGGATGAATTTTATCATAGTTGATTAATCGAATGCACGTATTTTGATAATTGAAAATCGAGCAAGTCAGAATGATTATCACACAGTGGTTAAGTGATAAACAAAATTTAAAACTGACCTTTAACGGCGTTCAGCTTATTGCCGACCATCTGCTTTGCGACGAATGCTGCCATCTTGCTAGTTGGACCTTAGCACCTGTTTTCTTTGAACCTGTAACACATAAAAGTTTCACTTTCCATTAGTATGACTTTAGAATTTCAATGTGGAATATATTTTTGAAATAATATGCTGAAATTGCAACGGTTAATTCATCCGATTCTTTATTTTGGGATAAAAGTAAGGAGCAGATTATTCTTCCGAAAGACAAGCAGAAGAAGAAGGGCGTGAAATATTTTCGTGGTAGCCACGTGCGCGCCCTTTGGGAGTATGTGTCACGTTGGGGGAAAGAGCAATGGAAAAAGTTTCTTGTGATCTCGACGGCGACCTACACCGATCAAAAGTTCGGAAACGACTGATGTTTCTCTGCTTTTATCCGAACAAATGAACTCTCATCAATAAGTGCGTCACGTGGACTACGTTGCTCGAATGGGATCATTCTATTATTGAATAAACTTACAGTCAAGTGGGACTAAACCGCAAGTTTATTTACAAAGTTCATATTACCCGAGATTGAATTATAAACCCACTCTGAATGCGAATGCATAATGTTTATGAGTTATTAAAAAAAAATAGGGGAGTTTTCCGTTCGCTTTTAATGTAATTTACTTCAGTACATACACTTTAAAAGTGTATATTCTCGTGGGTGCAAATGAAATCGATTGAATCGAGTCGGCATTAAGTCTGGCGGAGTAAGGTGCCATTAAATATCACTCAATCATCCTTGCAAACTTCTCTTGGATATTGAGAGTCTTGCAAGGACTTATCGGATCTACTCCTACAAAGGTATAACACGTATTCATCTATTTGAGAGTCCCCTTTGGCCCTAATTTCCTTTTCCTATCCATTTCTCAGTGCGCCCTTCTCGCTTTTCTTCCGCCTCTCCATCGCCGACCCTCTTCAACCCCCGCTGCCGCCGCCGCCACCGCCACCGTCGCCGCCGTCGCCGCCTACTCTGCTTTCCAGTATGAAAATGAAATACGTCTCCCATGGGCTCCAACCGACGACGACGTCGACGACGATGAAAAGTATTTTAATCTCGCGCCCTGTGTTCGCGTGTCACCGCTGCTCCTGCGTTTTCCGATTGAAAATTTGCGAAAGTTCCGCTTGGCGTTTCCGTCAACCGCAGAATGAGCGGACGCGCGCACGTACACACACATACTTCGCCAGGATACTTCAATGGAAAATATCGACGTATCGAGAACTCCGTCGATCATATTTCCAATGTCTCCCAAACTTCCGTTGTCAGGAAGTGATGTTAAACTTCATCTTTAATTTGAATAGAGTAAGCGCACAGGCACGGCGGAGCAAACTTTAACAGGATGAAATATTAAATTTCAGGATTCGAATGCGTTTGAATAAGTGAACAGTTGCAGTGAATTTCTCTTAAACTGTTGGCACTAGGTGATTGGCAATATAGAGTTGGGAATATTGATTCGCAGTAAAATCAGAGTGTTAAATACTATTATTCATCAAAGGTGAATATTAAATAAACTTCGAGTGAGAATGGGATAATATTATATTAATGTATCATGAATTCTCTAATATAATTAAACTATTTCTTCTAAGAGAAATAAATATAACATGTATAAAGATAGAAGGAAAAAACATTCTGGGTTCACATGGGAGGTGGAAATAGTGAAGACTGCATCGGCATGAAATTCCTTCCGGAGCTGCGAAGATTCTGATTAAATTTCCCTCCGTGATATTCTGAACCCTGAGAGCGTGCGTTAAGCACCCTTGTGTTATTACGCCTAGCGTTCACACCCTCCGCGTATTGCGAGTTGGCACGCACATATGTACATGGTGCCAGTTCGTGGCAGGAATTTCATTTTCTTACCTGGGAACCTCTTCATATTTCTCGGCATTGCGCTGCCATGCTCAGGAATGAAAGGGATACTCGAAATAGACAATAGAACAATATTCCGTCTGAGTGTCCCCGCTAATGAAATCTCCCAATTTTGTTTGCCGCCCCATTCAATCCTGTCAATCACGTCAATTTCATACAAATTCTGTGTGTGCCTTTTCAGTAAACACTGTATATTTCTGGAGGATATTTACGATGATTAAATTTGTAAAACTCAAAATATAATTCGTAATCGTTTATCTACGTTTTTCGTAAACAATTCCAGAAATAATGTTGTGCTTTCAATGATGTGGATGAAAGTAACTGGGAAAGAGTTTCCGATCAATTGGATAAGTTGTTGAATAACTGGGAAAAGTAGAGGAATGACTAAAAGAGAAGAGCGAGCTTTGGATAAACAAGCGGGGTCCAGCGTAGGTGGGCGGACAAGAATACAGCAATCGGGGGTAGCTGAAGATGAGAGGGAATATAGGGGATAAGAGAGAAAACGAGCTACTCGTCGTCAGTAAACCGGCGTCGAGACGTCGCGGCGCCTCTCGCCTCCTGCGACAACGTGATTCTCTCAACAACGAGCGACAACCACATCTCCCCTGCGGCGACTATGTGCGAGCCTGACCTCCTTTCTCGTTAATGCATGTTTTTCTTCGACTTCCCTTAAGCAACATCGCTACTATGTAAATGTCACCCGTGCCAATCCCAACGCAAAACCATCCGACCGGATAGAAAGACCTTATTTCTCGAGCAAGTAAATTTTAGTTGACGATGCAACTAATAATCACTCCAAGTTTAATATTAACTCTAATAACGTTTGTCAGAATACAAATGATAGAAAATAATGCATTAGTATCCTCATTAATAATGACGATTAATAAACTGCATCTTATAACTGATAAAACATATTACATTTTATCTTCAGACTATTTTCATCTTAAATCACCGAAATGATGTATTATATAATGAACTACATTAATTCATAAAAAGCTCTAACAGACTTTCATCAATAATAGTGCAATATTTATTCGACGGAAAGTTCGTTGTACATTTTTTAACAGGATCTCCGCCTCTTAAGGCTGTTTCCTCCGATTAGCAGGGAAGCGACGAGAAGCTTGTAACAGGATGTTCGAGCTCCCAGGCAGGGAGAGGACTCGGGTTCGAGTTTTTCGATCGACGCTTAATCCTGGCAAGCTTAAGCGCGCGCGGTCCCACTGCTCCCGCTTATCCATATGGATACCGAAGCCTGGCCGACGCCGACGCTGCCGTCGCCGCCGCTTCTGCAACCCTCCTGTTTTTGTTTGCTCAGGCAACGTTTAAGGCCAACGACGTCCGATCCGACTAACTTACCGTATGATCAAGAGCCCTCACTTCCTCACGCGACCTTCCTCGTCTGTGGCTGATTGCCTTTCTAACGCAGATCCATCAGCAGCTTCAAACGAGCTTTAATTAATTACAGATAAGAACCAGCGGCAAACACTTATCGCTGAATATTTTATGGACGAGTGGAGTTGAAGGAAAATCGTTCACTTAATTGGATCGTATTAAAGTTGTTGAGCCTCTCGATCATCATAGGAACATAAGTGAGCTTTGGTGCTTTTATATTATTTATATAAATTCTCCAAGTAGAAAATTCGAGTGGAAATCTCGGATATGGGATTGGAGTACACTCAAACAGTGATTGCGGTCCAGTGGTGACTCAGGGATCCTCGATAGCTCGTCATTAAATGACCGTCGGAGGGTGAGCCATCATTGGCCCGAATAACAGCTCTATAACGCTGGACTTGGAGCGGCAGGCAGGCATTTTAGTAGAGCAAGTACGTGATCCCGGGTCAGCGGGGAAGCAGGTCGAACGTGATGCACGATCGAGGTTGTCACGGAATTAAGAATGCTGTAAGTGTGCCGGTAGACAAAGTTCGAATCCGAGGCAACCGAGCCGAAGAGGAGATAAAGCAGACTTATTGGGGAAGCGGATGGTACACCCGGCAAATTAGAGCGACCAGTAGCCACTGAAATTTGCCCGTACTTCAAGCAAATGAGCAGCTTTCATTTACGAAATTGGAAAGTGATTTACTTTTGGCTGAAATTGTCCGGAAATGCTGCGGTTCGGGGCACACAGGATCCAACTGGATTCGTTAGAAGCCTAAGCCCGGCTGGCCGTACGTCCGGCAACTTTCGAATAATTCTCCCTAACAATTTCATAGCGGTCGGATTACAGCACAGCCAGCTGGATCCACTAGCTTGCGCACTCCTGAATGTGGAGCTTGTGCTTTGCACCGCAGAGCTTCGACAGAGTTTACTGAAAATCCCTACGAGTTCACTCCCCGAACTAAGAAATTAAAGAGTGGCGCTCGCATGTTTGCGAACATCAACTGCACTGTTGTAACAAAGATTTTCTTGGGGAAATGATCAATCGAGAAAAGAACCGCGCCATAATCGGATCGCAGTATTTCGAACTGAACGAGACGCGATCGACCTAAGTTTGCGAATGAGTTCGCGTAAAAGAGGATTTAAATGCTGCAATAAAAAAAGCAGAGAGCTAAGAATGGTAGCATTTATTCTTGTAAATATAAAAGAGCGAGAACTATTGATAGCTTTGTGAATGAAGCTTTATAAACTTAATGCAATGATCTTTTATCTTCCCACCCATTATTATCTTTATTCTTCTTTAACTGCATTTGAAATTAAACTCACTTTTCATTGCATAAGTCATATCATGAGGTATAATCACAAGAATGGGAAGTACTTGGCAATCAAGCAAAGAGATAGCTAAGAACCAACAGCGAACGTAATAACGAAACCCAACTATTTAGCATAGAAGTGGCTCTTGGGTCTGGGAACGCTAGCATCCGGGTGTTTCTCTTGGCAGATTATATTCTGTTTCTTATGTAGTTGTTCCCCCGCTCTCTCAAATGCTTTCGCACTAAATGTAATTGCCCCGGCTCTACTTTATACTTTCACTTACTTTCTCCCGGAAAGCTTCAGGCATTTAGAAAACGTCTGATGTGTAAAACACGGATAAGCTTGTTGTCCGGGCGCATTTCCAAAAAGATGCACATTCGCCGAGTTTTAGCAGCGTTAATTTGAAATCATGTACGAAGCTCGGAAAATCACGCTCCAATTATTTAGGATAACGGTGTTTCTGTATTATTTAGAATGCCCGTTTGCTGTTCCATTACCGAAGGTAGCCAATGAGCGTTACGCACGTGCGAATATCAATATCGCAAAAGCAAATTACAGATGTTCGATAACCTACTGAAACCGCAGCGAGCATCACATTATGCTGATATCCCAAATGTTTTATCATGTTAATCCGCTCATTTTACGGCGACCCAGCCTCCCGATAAGAATAATTGGCGGTATCATTGTTTTAAAGGCACTTCATAATTTAATGAACGCATCGAAATCCCAATTCGCAGAATCGCCAGTATCAATGCGTACTGCATCGATCACGCGACAGAACGGCGCTTACCAATTTGACATTTAAAACTGCTCCTTCTCAGTAAGTGACTGGCAAATACACACGCTGAGGTCATGGAAAAGAGCAAATAGTGAATTTACATTTGCTAATCATAGTAATGTGCGAGTAGTGCTCCGCAAATATTGGGCGTTTTCGAAATAAGGAATACTCGAATTAGTCAACAGTAATCTCTGCCTGACATTTGAAGAGTCTCGCGGGAATGTGAGCAATTAAACTGAGGATTGCATCAGCCAAACGCTGCCCTTATTAAATGAATGCTCTAAAAATATATTATTATAAAATATTCCCCGCATTTCTGCTCGGTTGTTTTTCATAATACTTGCGGTGCGCTGCGTTTATGTGGAGCGGCGTTCGTCAGCGAGGCATAGAACGGGCTGGGTGTATCGGCTATTGGCAATATCGACTAAGGTGGAAACCTACGACGCGATCAACATAGCCTGCTACGGTAAATACAGGTAAACAGAGCTAACGGCATTATAATATATACACGCGCTTATTTAGCGCAATCCTGTTAGCGTTCCTGGAACCGCAGGCGAATGTGTGTGGGTGTGCGCTCGCGCGCTCGCACACGCCCGACATATCGGCAGAATATCACGGATATAGGGTAATCGAGATATCCGTCGGTTGATATATTGGATTACAGATATCGTTAACGAGATATCATGAATATCCAGTGGCAGCCACCGCAGCATGAATGCGTAAACTGGCAGCCCCTTAATGTCGCCTCGGTTTTCAGCTCTCCCTCAAACCTACCTTCTAATACTTTACTTCACTAGTTTTATAATTAATCGACTTAGACTATGTTTGATTGTAACTATCATTTATTAAATTATTGATATGTTGTTATTGAATAATTGAAAGATTTAGTAGGAAACAATGGTAACAAAGAGGATGGGTTACAGGTTTTCATATTTTTAAATCAACAGGAACTGAAGTATCGCAACCGTTCTCAATTAACCCACTTTTATGTTCTTCATTGATATTCTATAATAACAATAGGCATTTAATAATTCGTATAAAAAAGTTTAAGAGTCCTTCATACATTGAATATCGCCTCTTCGTCACTGGCTCTCGTATTGCCTATTCATCGAATGAATCCACTCTGAATGCATATTCAAAAATTGTTGGTTAAGTCCTGCCGTTCTGTATAATATCTATGAATTTTATACATTGATAGTACAAGTACTTCTTGGATGAAATAAGCGGCCTATTTTGCGATTCTTTTATCAGTTAGTGTAGAATCGGCAAGAGAGATGATAAGCTGTCTAGGTTAGAAGGAAATTCAAGGAGGCAATGAAGAGCTCCGAGTGCTCTCGTGGTAAATGGAGGGCCGGATTTCAGGACAATCGCTGCATGTCGATTGCACCATGATAGCGCGTAAGCGCATATCGAAAAGAGGGCACTGCCTTCACAGTTTTCCTCTGATTACTACTTTCCTTCGTAGTGCGCTGCTCTTCCGATCGCTACTTCGTTTCCCCTACCTGCTCCCATTACTGTTCCTTCTTCCATTACCATGCACCCATCCCATACTACATCGCTTCCGTTTCGAGCACGATCCTTTCACTTCTTTCTCCTTTTCCCTTTACCCTTTTCTTCCCTTTCAGCCTTTATACCGAGGCGGAAAGCTTCCAGTATACATTGTTTGCACTGCTCAAGTTACTTGGTTTGAAATATTGTTCCAAGTCGCTTGTGCTAGAAGAGTGGAACTGCTTCGAGTTGTACTCGAGTTCGATTGAATGATAGAAGGAATCGAGTCAAATGTGGAAGAAATAGTGGGAAAGATTGGAGCTGAGAGAAAAAGGATGGAAAGTGTAAGTAAGTAAGAAATGGAGGAATGCGGTGATCCATCAGAGGCAATCAGTCGATCCATCAGAAACGATCATCGTCAAATTGGCCTTTGCTCGTCTCAGCTAGTGGCACTCGTCGCTCGCGGTATTAAAGGAATTGTAATACATTATGCTAAAGGGATGAGGGATGAAGAGCTTCTCGAGCGGAGAGCTAAAGTGCCTTCTTCCATTACTCGTATTATAGGAATTCGTGGAAGTAGTCCTAATTCTCTTGTTCGAAGCATAAGCTATTTCAAGAAATAAAAAAAGAAAGAACAGCTTGAATATTAAAATAAATATGACTTAAAAATTTATGCACAATTATCATTTAATACAAATTTACTAGCTTCTCCAAAGAATATCGGAAAACCAGGGTGGCAAAGTGAAATGAATTATTTACACTTTGCCATCCCGATGAAAGAACGACGTGAACAAATGCCGGTGCATTTTCGAATCTTGAAAAATTCACAGGATCTTTTGAAAGATGGTGCAGTGTCTTTCGAGAGGAAGGAGACAAAGTTCGCGGGGAACTTTGACTGTCGGACGCAAGAGGAGCACGAGTCAGCTTAAAAGAAGGTGCGCGTCTGGGCTTCCTCCTCTTTTTCATCGGCTTGTAATTAAAAACTTCCGAATAAGAGGGGCGACGCCCGCGCAGCTTTAATGAGAAGCCCGAAGCACGGACTTCCATTCGCGATCTCATTGTGAAGCAATTACAAGAGCCGATTCTTGCCTCCCGTTAATTTTAATGAGACTGTCCTCGAATCGATCTATCCATGACCTCACCGTGATTCCTTAACACTTAAACGACGAATTAAGGCTGCCTGTCCAGAAGATCGTCGCCACAATTTTTACACCACAAATCCAATTATCTTTCAATAGATTTCAATCGATCAGAAATACAAATACAGTAATAATCCATTTAAGCTGAATAAAAATTGAAACATTTCCCAAATTGTAATAGTATATCAGCATGATAAAGAAGCTGAAAGTTCATATTCATAACAATCAGCGTTGAGTGACGAAGAGGTATCAGTAAAGGTTTGCGGCACCGAACGAACAATGGGGTGGTGGTCGAGGTGATCGCGCCTAAGGAGAACAGAATTCGCAAGCGCCTCGAACCGTGAGAATCCCTATTGCTCGCTCCATCTTTCAACAGTTCCCGTAGGATTTGAGTTATTACATTTTCTCAAACTAAACACTAATGGAGAGGGAAAGACGGAGCCCGAAGGAGAGCTGGAACAAAGGAAGCTGCGTGCTGCAGATATTCCGGAATCCTCGTATACAAGGCGAATCACGATTCCGCTATGGCTACTTCAGCAGACAAAGCTGTTTGATGGAGATTCATCTTCTCTGATACCATCCATTCTGCGATTGGTGGCCCCGAACGAAAGAGGTTATGGTTCATAGTATGAATGGGAGAAAGATTGATTTATGTCAAGGGGAGGAATACGCATTTAAGGGAAAATATGTTTCCAGATCTCTCTCGGAATTTTTACAATAATAGAAATCTATAGATTTAAACGTTTCTAATAATGCTAAAAATGATTTAAACATTGCAATTTTTGTAAATTGATGCGATGCCATCATTTTCCTTAGAATAGGGCCAACTTCGAAAGTACCTACTAACTTCCAGTATTCACGAACTTCCGAAGTTCGAAGTTTCAAAGCGTTGAATTTTGAATATTGCAGAGTCAGCCGGTCCCGAATTTCCACATTCTAGACTTAGGAAACTGGCTAGATAACACAGAGAAAATGTAAAAATTATCGCCGAAGCATTTACAGGAAGTTTCCAAAATAAATTTCGTTGCCGAAGAGAGAACTGGGGCAAGGAAAGAGAAGCATCGAATATCGACTTGGCAATAAGAGTGGCAGAGGGAAAAGAAAGAAACAGGAAGGAGTAAAAATGGAGGAAGGCTTGAAGGATTACCGATCTACAATAGAAAAGTGAGGAAGCAAAATGAAAGTGGGAAAGACTTGGGAAAGAATGAAGAGAAATGCCTGGGCGCGTTGCGGCTGTTGTCTGGAAGGTACGGAAGAAGGAAGGCGAGAAAGTGAGTTCGATTTCACACCAGAACGAGAAGTATTAAGGGCCGCACTCCCGATATTAGAAATCTCGCGGGAGGATATCCGCCGCGATTTGTACCAATGAAACCCTCGTAGCCGGACAAATCTAACGCCCTTGCGATATTTCTGCTCCTACTTCCGCGTAACGACCTTCTGGTTTCTCTTCCGAGGTAGAATTCGCCTCTTTTCACTTCGTCGTCGAGAAATTGGCCACTGGAAACCGGTCGTTCACCCCCGCAAACATGTAATACTCGCTGCTAACGAGTCCTTTAACTTTGCTTTAAGAAAAACGTGTTGACTGATTGCTACAAACTTGCTGGAGGCTCAATTAAAATTTTGTTAAATATTTTAAAAGTTTATAAGCAAATATTGACGAGCTTAAAAGAACCAAGGATTGTAGAAAGTCAGTATAATTATGTACACATAATTATACAATTGCATTAATATATAAAAGGGTAAAATGTTGATGGAGAAATTGAACAAGCAAGAAAACAATCAATGATGCTTTAAAAATAGCCTGGAAACCGGCACTCGGCAGCCGTAATCGCCGGGAGGCCGGAACTTCCTGGGGCCGCTATATCTCTGACAGTAACACGCGCCGATTTACACGCGTCCTTGCTCATCCCCGGCCGCATAAATAATGAATCCACCAGCAATGCGTCACGCTTTTCTTCATGCGATGACGGCGTTATTACCTCTCCATTTATCACGTGTTTTTGCCAGCCAACCGGCGAACGCCGTGTGCGTGTGTCAGAAGCACTGGCACGATCTCTGAGTAATGCAGGGTAATTCTCGACGGATCACTTTCGAGCCTGCCGAGCTTGTATCGCCGTAAAAAGGTAGGCGAGAAGTTATTGACAGACAAATTAAACTCCCATCATCACGTTGGAAACACATCACGTATTGAAAGAATTGGTGGATAAATATTAATTTTGTCGATGATTTTGCAAAATTATGGAAAATTATGCAGGACTATCAGTGATGATAAAAGTAGTTGATTTTACGTGATAAATAATTCCTGAAAATACTTAGTGATTAGATAAAATTTTGCCAACTACTATTAGCAAGGAAAATTTATAGTAATCTACAATGATCTATGTTAGAAGTTAACAATTTCTCTGTTTATTGTCTAAGATTGTTTTAGACAGTGGTGTAAGTTAGGGAGGCTCGTCATCCCACTAATTGCTCCATTTCCCTCGGGTGAATCCCTAGCGCGGAATTCGCAATATCGACCCGAGTCATACCTAAGGCTGCCGAGGGAGTATGCGAAAAATTTGCTTGGATCGCCGGCGCTATGTTTGACTCGGAGTAGTTTGAGTTCCCAGGCGAAACTTCCTCCGGTATACCATGCAAATGCTTGACTTGCTCTATCCACTTCATCGGGATGCACGGAAACTCCCGGGGATACATAATGACGCCGCCCTACGTGACTGATAAAGGTCGAGATGCAGCCCTTTGAATGTGAAATACTCTCTCAAAAGCATCGCTAATGTGTGGATTGCGAATTTTCATGCAAATATCAATTCTCATTGCTTCCTCCCTTATTTAAATATGCTGACTGCAATGGAAGTATTCGTCATTTATTAGTATAATGGATCAAATAAATTGTGAATTATAAATACACTAGAATTTCTCATATATTATGGATTCTTGTGGAATTAAGTATGCATAAACGTTCGCGATAACAAATAAGTGTATTTCTTCTGGAAAAAGTAGATTGTCAGGAGTAATAATAGACGGTGCGGTTGAAGATTTCGTTTTCATAGATATTTTTCGTTAAAAATATTCCTCTATAACTGAAGTTCACTCGTGGTATGAAAGGTGGTTGGGTGAAGTGGATGGAGTGACGAGGCCGGAACCACGTCAGCACTATTTCGATATTGGTTAATAGATTCAGACGGCAATCCGGCAGACCAATTTCGGGAGAAGTTCATCCTCGATGCGATTGTAGCGTCGGAATAGCTCGTTAAATAGGACGACCATATATCATCGAGTTACAGCCCGATATTGATTCACTATTGTGAATATTATTGGAGGCAGGCATGGTACACGCGGAAATAGTTACTGTTCCCGTCCCATTCAATCCGCCCCGCCGACATTTAAATCACTCGCGGTGCGAGCTGCTCCAATTTACAACTGCAAACCCATCCATGAAGGAAGATCGAACTTATATATCAGTCTGAAAATCCTCCCAGCTAAACCAATGAGAAGAGAGTGCTTCAGCTATTTTCCAAAGTTTGAACCATTATAAGTATGTAAGAATTTCTTTGAATTACTTGTTTCAGTAATAACAAAATTACTTATCGTACATGAAAGTTCACCGACATTTATCGGCAAAGAAAGCAGAAATTTACTTACATATAACAGAATGACACGTCTGACTTAAACGAGTATTATCATTTAAAACACACGCGACTGCCTACACTGTTTCCCGACCGAGTGCTGAGATCATGCGACACTCTGTGTTTCCCGAAGACAAACAAAGCGAGGTATCCAGGCGTTCGTGAGACGGCAGTATGAAAACAAGTGGTCGTTGTCGAGAGAAAGCAATAGTTAGTAGATGGTACGAAAGCATGACTGGGAAAACGGAAGCGCTGACACAATAACTCGCGACTTATTGACCGTTATTGTAGATACGAGGGATATTTGTGTACAAGGCCGAGGAAAAATTGCCAAAAACAGTGGAAGAACCCATCCAAGTTTCTAGCGGAGATTCACGGCTGAGCGTCGAGCAAATACTCGAGCGGACTATGTTTTCCCTGGCGACCCGGAGACTGTTATCACCGTTATCGATTCCCCGCACACTTTTCCCTAGCTGTCTTCGATGGGATGTACATGCACACAGACGCACCGACCTACACAATGTTACCAGGAATCTGCGGTGATTCACTGTCTCGACTCAAATGGATTGGAGTAGAACTGATGACTGCCCCAGATGACTGAATACTGCCCTAGTTTTAGGAGCGATCACGTAGAGCTTCGGATCCAACTAATACCTTTCTAGAGAATGATACAATCGACTCTAATATTACACGCACATATTTAATAATAACTAAATCTCTTCATTCTTCGTATTAAAAACAGTATTAAAAACATCAAATACAAATAAGTACGATTAATATATTACGATTTATTTAATACTGTTAACAGTGAAATTCCAATAAATCAATACAGTGAGAGTGCCACAGGAATCATGTTAAAAATGTCCCAATACTAAGCCTTTAATAACCTTACACGAACCGATGAGCTCACTCTCTCAGCTTCACCCGCTGGAAACAAGTCACCACGAGGGCTTGCACTGTTCCGTTCAATCGAGCCGAAGTAATCCTGGATAGATTCGATATTACACGTTCTATTTCTCGCATTTCGTCGCGCGGATAGATCGGACATCGGGACGCTTCTCCTCCAAGATATACAGCAGAGAAAATGGGAAGCGGGGGTGGCCGATAGCGAAGTTTGAAAGGAATCGCAGGGGGAGAAGAGAGACGGAATACAAATGTATGTGTAAGTGTGCGAGAGGGGAAGAGAGAGAGGAGGCCTAGCTGCCGACAATTCTAATGGTAGTCGAGAACGAACTAATAATAGAGGAGATCGATACGTGACCCGCTATACTGCTTCGAAGTCACGAGTATCCAACCATCCGTACCAACCCCTTCATCCCTCTCACACTAGCGCGCCCCCTCTCTTTCTCACCCTCTCCTGTTTTTCCCCGTCTAACTTGGCTTCGCTTCCTCACTATTGTCGGATTTCATCCCGCAACTCCCATAAACTCACCCTTCATCAGGACTCTTGTATTATGTGCGAGAAATAAATATTGGGATTTGTAAAATGATTTTATTTTTGAATAGGGTGTATTGTATTCTATAGATTTGTATGGAATGAATATGGAGCTTGCGGAAGAGCCGGCAAATATTTGTGAATAATGAGAATTAATGGGAAATTTATAATCATTCTTCGTACTGTAATATACTCGAAAATGACGATACAGTGGAAGTGAAATGTGTAGCGAAATAAATAAAACGATACAGGTAAAAAGGTTTGCGAAGATGAATTATCTGCGTTGCCTGGCAAAGTCTGTTTATTCCCATTGTAGGATAATCACTGGATTACTTGCGAACAGTAATGATTCCATAAAGTATTTGTAATAATACACGCAATACTGCATATTTGTACTCGTTTCCAACCTGTAACAGTCGGGAGCGCTTATTGCTTGCATTGCCAGTCGCTCTAATTACTTTATTCAATGAAACTGGAATGTGTTTGGATTATTCGTGGCAGTGTGACTTAGCGTATTGAATATTTGTCGTGGCAGTTAATGTTCATTGAGTATAAATATGCAAAATGCAATGCTTTTTGATTCGTGGAAAATTTAATACTTAATTTGAATATATTTGGTCTTCCAAACTCCAATCATACATCGATTACCAAACATCGGAAATTAATTTCTTGTTAAGTGTATCCTCCTATAATTTTCCAGTAATTAGTAATCCGTAATTACTAGGCACCAGGTAAATCGTTATTATGTCGTTAATTGGTTTATCGACGAGTAAATAGTCATTTTGAAATGGCAGTATTTCGAGAGACTGTTTTATACTTTACTCGGCCCTGTCATTATTAATAAAACGAAGGTTGCACTCTGATGCAGTAGAACGAGAGGGGCTTGAAATCTCTGCTTGCAATCTGCTCAAGACAATCCAGCCCCTTGGTCAAGCAAGAAGCAGCCTTGTTTGCCCGAGGCTCGAGGGTTCTTCGATCGCGCGCCAATCAATACTAGCAAGTATAACTGGAGTCTAACTAGCTATATGTGTAACCATTCTCTCTCTCGTAAACATACGGCTTCCTCTGTTGAATACATCTCGAATAATCAAACACAGATTCCGCATTAACTTCCTAATCCATTATACTTTAATTCTAGGTTAAGCTTTCGCGATCCCCTGTTGGGTCAGCTCCAACATTCTAATAAGTCAGACCCAATCCACTATGGGATCAACTCTGACATTCTAATAATTATTCCCATGCATTCCTCTTGAAATTAAAGCAGACCACAAAAGATTAAAGTGACATTTCTATTTATTTAAAGGAGCCATTTCCATTCCCTCCTTTGCTACTTTATCGCATTGGGAATGACAGGGAGAGTTTCTACTAAAAGGTGGTGTTCCAAATTCACAGAGTGAATCGATGAAAGATATTTCATTATCGAGTGACATTTAAAAGGCGGGCATTGCGTTCGACGGCGGGAGTCCGCATATCTTTCTAAAGTGTTCATTACAGGAGACTTTTTCAATTAATCACGACTTTCATATCGTGGCCCGGGAGAGAGAGGCCCTTGATATCAAGGTAGGTAAGCGTGCCTCTCTTCTTCCGCTCCCGTTCGTCAGTGAAAAGGTCATATATCCCGCATGCATCTCTCAGCGGAGCGTTCACCATGGAGCCCTGGGAAATTGCGATGGCGGCTGCGCCGCCGAGAGGGAGAGAACTCAGGAATTCCCGATTTTTTCATCCGACCCTCGAGATTAATCTGCCGTATTACTCCGAGCCAGCAAGAGAAACGACTTGTTTACCCGATGACATTTACACGTTCGCTCTTGCCGGCTTTCTTCCCGCACTGACAAATATCGCGTCCCGCCGCCGTTTGTACGCGCATAATGAGACTCGCCTGACGCCAGCGCGCGTGGACACTGTTTTTATTATCGTCAAAAGGACGAGGGCTTTTCGTATTTCCCCACTGACGAGCACACAAACGCGCCCTCTGTGGAATGAGTTGAGTTATTATTCATTGCCGCACCCGACGCCTTTTTCCAAAGGAATAAACTAGCTCTGAAGACAAATGATTTATAATAAGATCGTTTTAAATCATTGTTCATTCAGGGTTTCATTAATTCTGTACTTGTCGACTCATCCATTTTGGAACTGTTCTAAAATTCGCCTTCGCTAATGATATTTGGTGAGTTGGAGTAAATCAGTGGGAACAGAGCGTTTCCAATATAGTGCACGCTCGGCTGTAGAGGAACAAGAAATGTTTATTCCGAAAACACTTTCGGAAAGTTCGGCAGCGTGCTATTCTTGGCGATGGTAACAAATGACCGTAGTGGACGGACTAAATGACTCGAGTTCTTGAATATATTCTTCGCAGGGGAGTTAATAGAGGGGGCGAGGGAGGCTAGGAACTTTTTACTCTATGAGGAAAGTGGGGCCGAAATCCAGCCGTTGGTAGTTTCTTGCCTAGTCACGTGTTTGACTTTATAGCTCGTATCTTTGACTAATCTTCGAGGAAGGTCCGGCTTTCAGAGCTCAGGGTGACGAGGGTATCGTCCGAAACGAGGTGGAAAGCGGGGATGGGAGAGGCTGGCTGAGGGAAGTGCAATAAAAAAATTTAATCCCCGACAGATGAGACATCCCCTAAAGCAGTGGGATTTACTGCACCAGCCGAAATGAATGAACGCCACTAAATTTTCAATCTCGAAATATGAGATTATCTTCCAGGAACGACGCTGATACTAAAACGCGAATATGAACCTGACATCTTCTGGAAGTACTAAAATTTGATGCCAGCCAGTTGACTTTTAGGTCCGCTGTGCACGTTAAAACGAGCGTAAACATTAGAAATGAGCCAATGAAAGGAACCACTAAAAGAGCACTGACAATCAGTACGTTGCAATTAGTGTAATAAAAATAAGAGCGGAAGGCTGGAAAATGACTAGAAAAAGCAGACAGAATCATTAGGGGTAGAACAATACCTGCAGCAACAATGACACCTCAAAAACGAGGCTTCTCTAGCCAACGGGCTGGCGCTGCATACGAGTCAGCGGACCAACGTACCTGCGGACAAACAAACCATCAAATAACGGCTGAACTTGAAAAAACTGATCGCAAAAATCGTAAACAATAGGCCGGCCTACAATCATGTCCTGCGCATCACCGTTACTATGAATCGAACAAAGCAAAGAGCCATTGTTCCAGATTCGATTCAGCCTCTCTCTATCTCTCTCTCAGGAGAGAGGATTTTTGTTAAAAAAGATCTCGGAAAAATTACATCCGAAATCAGCGTTAGCTGGGAGTGCGAGCTCGAGAAAAACTGGAGCACCGTGGCGGTATAATCGTGGTCGAGTGCGACTGGGACTATTCATAAAACTGCTTTAAAAAGGGGAGAGAGAGCGAGAGAGAGAGAAGGAAAATGAAAACAATTTCAGCTGTGCATCGAATGCAGAGAGAATGCTCATTGCGCGCCAGCGGCGCAATTATGGTGACTGGCGTATGGAACCGCTTGGAAAAGCTGGTAGACAGTCTCACGGGTGAGAAGAAGAAAAGACACACATGAACGAACGGCTCCAGGCTGAAATTAATGATGGCCTGGACCCCCTTTATACCTCGTCTGCCAGCCTCAAACACTCTGATGCTTCTCTTCCTCTCGCACTTCCATGCGACTCAAAATCGGACCAACTATTATTCTTTCGAAATTCAACCCTCGACGAAAAATCATTTCCTTTCTAGCTTTTAGGATAGTAAATCCTATTTATTTCACACTGCCATTTGGGAGAAGTCCTCGATAACTGCTGATCAACAAACCACTGACCGATATTGCCCTGATTGCGTGTACTCTGAATAATTCTGATCGCGTACGATACTGTCAGCGCGGACACTGCCTCCTGATGGATCTATTGTGTAACGGTAAACGAGTGAAATGCAATTTTGATAGGCGGATCGCGATGCCTTCTGATTAGGACAGACATCTGTGCATGTCATCAATAACCACTCTTATAGAATTATGTAACTAGCCCCACTTTTGTGCTCCACTTATTAACAACTTTCTTTGAAGTAATTTACGATTATCTAATTATTTTAATATTGTTTCTATTTTCCCATAGAATAATTGCAAGAGAAATATGACAAATGGCTAACATTCAATTATTAATAAACAGTATCGATAATGGCAATTAAGTTTCGGCAAGCTGGCTTAAACCAGTACGTCTTAAACTGGCGAAAAGCGTGTGCCATAAATCAAGGCGAAACCCAATTCCGTTTTCTCAGGAGCGACCTATAGTCTTTGCCCATTGCTCCTTCGAAATGCGCGCGAGCTTTACGGCTGGTGCAGGTGGTGCGGACCTGCTATAAGGTCCTGCATCCTTCGATTACCTGGTGTCTGGAACGCCTGGCCAATAAATTCGATCGGCTTTAAAGTCGTAAAAGCCCCAGGGGGATTTACCTTTGGCCAGCGTCGATTTAGCGTGCGGTGAAATTGCCCGATTACCGCGCGCCAGTCAAAGATTGATGGAAAGCAGCGGGTTTGATAATTAGACCACGTGGCACTACGAGATTAAATAAAGGTGCGCGTTTCATTCGCCAGCGTCATTCAACGATAAGCCTGTTGTGTATAAAAGAAGAAATGTATCACGTGTCTTTGAAACATTATGTAAATCATAGTGTAAACAGGAGTGATTGGAGCGAAAGTAGATTTGCCAGATTAATACAAATTAGCATAGGCAAGCGTATGCTTGAAGTCATCAGCTTTGTGTTTCTATTACGTGATCGAAAGCAGTGGGGAAGCTTTAATAATATGCCGGAATTAGAGGACGATTTAGCTATATCGTTGCTTGCTAGACTTGGCCGACGTCATCGTTGAACGTGTGTCATTGCTATTAGGCTGACAGCGTGTCACAAACGGAGGTAAACAAGAGGAATATTAACTGTAGCCGGCCGGCGCTGATGCGATTAGATCGAACGAGTTACCGAATCCTATAGGCATCCACCTGCACGCGCACCTATCACCGCACAGACGTGGCATCGGACCACCGAGAGTTCCCTGAAATTGTATAATCACGGCTTACGCCGCTGGCAGATAGGAAATTACAATTACGCCGGGAATCGCCGGTAGTTAAATAAATGGACTGTTAATGGCACACTGGGATTAACAAACACGACTCTCATCCGCAATTTCCCACTCACTATCTAACTCGTGAATCCGCGAACGATCCTCCGAAGTGGCACGAATCTGACAGATTTGCGGACCAATACTTTAAACATCATTTAAACATTCAACAAGTGTCTTGAAAAATTTACATTTCTACATTTATTTCTAGTAAAATAATATTTGGAATCAAATGTTGGTTTTTTTTATATATTGAAAGCTCCCCGATTTTTTGCCTACGGATTTCTTGCTGCGGCACAAAAATATCGAGAGCGCAGGTGCGCCAGTAAATATCGGTTGCCACGGTGCTTTCGTCCGATTTACGTGCGTGCAGAAATTGAAATTTTGTTATGACACCGCAGCGAAGGCGGTATTAGCATAATGTGATATTTCATAGGAAGAACGAGCCAGTGCGCCAGTTTCCCATGCATTGCACGGATATACTATACATGCAAATACTTGCCGCGTAATCGTAAAACTGTTAGCGCGCGCTAATGTGCCTTCAATCACGACGAGGATCCTGCAAGATTTCTTTTCAGCGCAATACAGTAAAGCTGTAATAAAAAACTATTCTAGAAAATATATTAAAAGCTGTATTGAAATAAGAATAATTCAGCGCGGGAAATGTTTTAGCTGAATTTGAAGATTTTAGCATAGAGATGTGTGAGATAGATTGTAGGAGGTATGTATGGGTTGGGTGACAAATCGGAAAACACGGCGCCTCATCGTCGAGAGTGAGGGTGGCTGCGGGGATTTACGGCTGTGCGCCACGCATCACATTAGCCGAATGGAAATTGTGGCACGAGGAATCCGTGCCAGGAAAAGGAGGACAGACTAACCCATTCAAGGGGAACTGAGAACTTCCCAACTATATTCAGGAATTCTTTTGATAACAAAATACATGAAAAGTGTTAAAATAATTATTGAAGTAAGCACTAAAAGAGAAGAGTTAAAATTCGAATTTTAAAGGCAACGTTTTTGGTAAATGGAAGTGAATGAAAGACATTCGTGGATCAATGAATTTTCATTTTAGAAAACGCCGAGTTTCTAAAAACCCGGCGAAGAATGAATGAAACGGCTGAAAGCAAACTGTATACGTTGTGCAAGGCACACTCGTCTGACATTCTATTTTCTTGTGAGAAAGCGCCGGCGCCGCCCCGAAGGTATATCTGGATGAAATCGAAATGATGCAAATCAAACGTTTCGTCGGGAGTAAATCCGAGGGCGAAACGATGTCGGCGTGCGAGGGATTTGTAAAGGGAGCGGAACACGAAAAGGAAGCCGAAGTCGCCCGAGAAAAAGCCGGAGCTTTTTTCTCTCTCGATCTCGCAATGGCATTTCGCCTGGCAAAGGGGCAGCAGCCTTCGCCAGAAACGGAACGCAGCACAATGCGGCAAAACGCGCCCCGAAAAAGCTTTACCGAAATATGTGAAGTCAATTCTTGCTCGGTCATCGAAAAAATCGGCCCTGCTAGCTTAATAGTTCCATTCTGTTGGTTCCTTTTGATATCAGACTCGCGTTTGATCTCTGTATAAATTAAATCAACTCCAATTATACCTAAAACTATTTTCGAAGTTCAAAAACTCCAAAAAATAATCCTCTGACAACCTAAGATATATAAACTGTAAAAGACTGGTTAAAAAAAATAGAGAAACATAAGAAGAATGGGCTAAAAAGTAAAGTAAAGCCGAGGTAAGATTAATCGATCGGAATTCATTGAGTATCACGTAGAGCTCTGTAGCGATGCAGTTAATTCAATGGCTCGATGGGTGCGCCGTTGTCGGGCGGCATTACCAAGTCGCGCACTTAATCACCGATAACTACGAAGACTCCACAGCCAATAAATCAATCGGTCGGGCGGAGGAAAGCTGTCGTTATCGCGCAACAAATGGCCCGGCCCGATCGAGTGCCGCCTTGATAACCGCAGAATTACGCGAGCGTGAAATCGCAGCGGCTTCTTTTCGTGAACGCGGACTGAAGCGGATCCCCGTAGAGCGAAGCATAACGGCAGGACGCAACATTTATCAGCAGGTATTACCAATCGACAGAGACGAATCGATCGATTCGCTCGCCGAATGATACTGACAACTGTGGAAAGAAGAACACTTAATTAATGCTTCGTACGATCAACTCACCCTGCAATCGGTGCACTTTAAAAGGATTGAACGCTTTGCTAGAAGATTGAAAAAATGAAATTCACGCATGCAGTTTTTCATACTTTGCGAATGAAATAGAAAACAAACAACGAAATCAATGTGTTTTCGAGTGCTTCCACAGAACTGTCGATTTTACTTTGCAATTTTAAAATCATAGTAATTACGTGTAATTCCATAGCGAATTCTGAGTGCAACGAACTCTTATCCCCATCATTAAAGACGATGTTTGCGTACGCTGTAACTCGAGTGGCCAAGTGCGCCATGTATTCCATTGAATCCGAGCCTCGGCAACGCCCATAAATCCCATAAGTCCTGTAATCCCCGAGCAGGCTAATAACCGCATCACGCTCGAGTCTAATAAACAATGATTATCGTTAATTATCCAGAGGGATAATCAAATGGGAAAGGCGAAGCTAGCACGAAATCTCGAAGTAGTCGAGAATGCGAAGTTTCGCCGGTAAATCTTTCACTTCAACTGGAGAAGATCGAAGGACCTTAATCCTCATTAAAGATAAGCAGCTAAGAGAGGTCGAGAAGTAGGTTAGGAGGAGGAAAAAGAAGTAGGAAAACTAGAGGGAAATAAATGTGAAGTATCTTTACACAAGTAAATCCCATCTTCCCTCGGCGGAGAAGAGGTGGGGAAGAAGGAGTGGGAGTGTTGAGGAGAAGGGAGAATCCAAATCTTCGAAGATCTAAATCTCCGGGAGCAGAACGATTAATGGGGATAACTAAGGGGTCCTAACGATAAATTATTTCATCGCGAGGCGGCCCCCACCGAGGATAATTAGCCGATGGCTTAATGACGCGCGAAAGAAGATAGCCCCCTTTAAGGAGCCACCCTTCCCCGAGCAATGCTAGATGGGGATCGGGGTCAACCCTTGCTTAAAGGGGTTTCGCTTTTCTTCATCGCTGGCTCCGCTTCTCTTGTGCGGAGGTAATGGGGCGAATGTTACCCTGAATGTGTTAATTACTATCTTCACAGAGATACTTTTATACTCGCGAAAGAAAGAGCTGCATTCCACTTCCCTGCTACATTTTCAACGCTATTTGCTTTAACCCAGAGTCCACTTTTCCTTTTTCCAGTCTGTAATTATTATTATTAAGACTCGAATTTTTTACTGTATTTTAATCAACGCACTCTTCTATTATGCAACTCGTGATGTCCTCGCCGGACGAGTTCACTGTAATTTCCACTGTCAGTTTATATTAATGCGGCAGGAGTTTTAATTATTCAGTCTCAGTGTCATTAGGGCCGAACGTTCTTCAATTGCAGGGGGGAACCGGCGAAGCCCCCGATAACGAGAACAAGCGGAATCCCAGCTCCATCTTGTAACTAAAGCTTCTCCATGAATCCAAAGAGGATTAATCGTTTCCTCGGGGGAGAGTAAGGAGCGCCAGGGAAAAAATTGCCGAGCAGGATGAACGGGACAGGGGACTTTGAAGGATTAAAGAGAACGGGGGCGACGCGACGCGACGCGATGCGGCAGACATCGCGTTCCCTCGATAGTGACGATTAAAAGTACCGGCGGAAAATTCGAGACGAAGGAAAAGATTGAAGTCTTGGAGAAAAAAGGAAAGGTCTGCGGCTTATTCGCCTTTAATTCTTCCTGCAAGTAGAACGTCATTCTGACTTCCATTCCTTGTTACTTCATCAAAATTCCCCGCCTTCTTTTTAATCCTTCGAATTTTGAAGTTTGAAGATAAAACTAGATTTGGAAAGAGAACCACGTTTTTCATAATGACTGGTCCTATGAATGTAAATAATAACTACTACTTAAATATCTCTTTGATTAATGCAAGTTCCCCCAGAGGAAATCTCCAGGATGTCCGCTATGATTCTTGCCGTTATAGAGCATGAATTACCATTCTCAAGGGTGCATTAATTCAGCCATATTTATCATCTACAAAGCATTTGCTGTCCCGAATGATTGCTCGCTCCCAAGTCGGTCTACCAATCCTTTTTCCGCTACCATTAACACTAAGTGATTATAGTCAAGCGACTAATTACTCGGCGGTACATTCGAGAAATCAGAAAAAAGTGCACAATCAAAATCCCAACAAGACCGAGTGGATCAAACCCGATGCGCTAAGCCAATAACTCTCGAAAAAAATAAACTTTCCAGATATAACCGCAAATAGAGAGCAGAGTAATCCTGCGCGGCACAATGGGCAAAAAATACGGTAATTTTTCACAATGGAGCGAGTTTTAGCAGTTCGACAAGCGAAGCCGCGAGATCGCCGGTGCGGAATGAAAATCATCAAAAATCATGGAAAGGCACACTCCAACTGGTGGAAGCGAAGCATTCATTCAACGTAGGCAGGCAAGCGAACAATTTAGCCCCGTCGCATTCTGCTGCTTCGCCTTTTCAAATATCCTCCATCTCTCACTCCCACTTCATAAAAACCTGCTGGTGAATTGTGCAACTTGAAAAGAAAGCTACGTCAGTGATAGCTTACGAATTATCTGAACGTTGATGAAAAATTAAATAACTAGTATTATTTTATCGCGATTTTACAAATGGACCAAGTTTCATACTACGTTGTAATTAACAGTTACTTTGGATAGTTCTGGAAAGGTAGTAACAAGTTTTCGGAAAGTCGGTGTCGCTATCAGCTTCTGAGGAAAACACTTCCTGAGGTTAACGAAACTATGCATGACTTACGCCCGCAATGAGTTATGCAAGGACTTCTATTACCCTTGGGCTAGCATATACTTGTCGCAAGTGGGCATTTTTAATTACCCGGGGAAATTCTTTTGGGAAAAGCGAGGCGAACTCGCTCGAGCAGCTAAATAGCACCGGTGGCGTGCGCCGCCTGCTCCATCGAGTTAATTTGCGCCGTAAACTTTAATTGGGAAACATCCGGGCGTAGTGCGAGAGGGTGGCGAGCTCGTTTCCGTTGAAAAGAAGCAACCTAAATTTCGAGCGCCGCCGACCCAAATACCAGGATCCGCGTCTGCCATTGCAAAATGCACTACAGAAAGTAAAGTGCATATGCCATATGGCATCTTCGCATTTTCGCCGGAAATTTCCCTCGCTGTCTCACTTGGTTGACAGAGGGACGCGCGCCCGTCAGTTCTGCTGGGAAAACACTTTTCCAGTGTCAAAAGGACGCTGTAAGGAAAGGTGACTTGAATCACCGGAGAGGACATATTCGGAATTCTCAAATAGAAGTGCTCGTTATTTCTTTTCGATAACTATTCCAAACTTTACGAAAGGCTATTCCTCAGAATATTTGTTCCACGATAAAGCTGGCAAAGCACTTGCGGAGAGAGTCGTAAATTTTCTGTCACTCGCAATGAATCTTCATAGTAATTTAACGCAGTAGAGGCAAACATAAATCCTACTGTATCAGGGAAACAAAAAAAAAGCGGGATTTCGTCACTAAAAGTGGACAACGCCCGAGCCATAACACGCCGGGCTTATAACTCATCGGAAGCACTCGGCGCGCAGCAGAACAGCAATTTGGTCCAAACGGATCCTGCTACTGTTTCGAAAGGGTCGCTGGGATCAGCTTCGCCTTTCGATACGAAACGTGACCGTCGAATCAAACATTCAGCCGGAGAATTAGGGAGGCAGGGGTGCTGCACGGGAGACAGCCAATCCTACTGGGCCAATCTCCCGCGTGGAAACTGCCGGAAGAGAGGAGCGCTTCCGGATGCGACAGAGCTCGGGAAAAGAGAGGCCCGACTTTTACAAGGAGCGGGCGAAGGTCGGAAAGAGGAGCGGCATCGAAAAACGAATTGCTCGAGTGCTCATCGAATATTAAGTCACGCTCGCTTCACGAATTCCCGACGGGCGCGTGAACTATTTACGAGCGAAATAAGCATGAATGACCTCATCGCATTCAGAAGCCGAGCATGAAACGAGGGGAACAGTGACATGTGTGCTTGTACAAGCTGATTCACTTCCTTTCGAATCATCACTATTAGCTGTGGTAACTTTAATTATACAGAAATGTTTTCCACGTTAACATCCAAAGTATACAATATACAGAATATTATTTATAAACACTCTAATAATAAAAAGTGGGGAATGACAGCTTTGATTCAAAGGCAACTGAATCATCCTATACACGTAGAGGACTGTTGACATTTTCCCGAAATGGATCCTTTGAGCTCTTTCCCCCACCAAGCTCTCCCACATTATCGAGACCATCCGAGAGTGGGACACGTACATCCACGCATCTCGAAAATGGATGTCGAAAAATGCGCGTGGAACCCTGCCACGACACTAACTCACTGTCGGCTTTTATATCGCAACCGCATTCTCATAAGGACGCTCGTGCAACCCTCTGCTCCAGCATCTTTCGGATACTCAGGAGCGCCGAAATGCCGGCGATGGCCTTCCCGATCGCGTCACATTGAAATTTCATTGGGCTGAGTGCTCCTGCCACCGAACATCCTCTGGACCTTCTTCCCAAGAATGTTACACCACTTTCGAAAAGCGATCGGCATATTTCAGCTTTATGTCTCTGTTTCCCTGATGTACCACCATCAACGATGCTACTCTCAATAATTATGTTAATCGAAAATATTCCTCGATTGCTTTTAAAATAGAAATATTAATAAATTTGAAACAGCAAATTCCAATCACATAAACAAAAGTACAATGAATATGTCAGACTTTTCCCTATTCCATTCTATCAGTCCTGAAACATATTCGATACTATCAATACTCCCAGAGAATAGAATCTACTAAAATCATTTGTAAATCACTGTCCACCTAACTCCTAGCAATTTAGTTGGGCGGTCATTGTGTAGAAACGTGTGTGTGTGTGCCGGAAAAGCGAGTGACACGCAATTTGTCCGCTTGAAAAGGGAATCTACGGGAATAGAGAATGGAATCCATTGGAACGTCACATAATGAACTATTTTTCCGTTAGCGGTACACTTGTTAATCACTGCTGCGCCTCGTTCCCCCGTTAATTGCGCGCGTCTCCCCTCCCCTCTCGCAAAACACGTATCCGATTGCGGGGAGGAATCCGATTCGTCCAGAGATCTCCACTGATTCGTGCGATTGTTTTCCCGACAATTAGAGGAAAGTTGCTGATTCTCTTGCTAAGTGGAATTTGTTTGCCCGGCATTAAGTCATGTTTGCACGGGAGCGAGACGAGAAAGAGAGAGAGAAAGAGAGAGGACGGGGTTCCCTGGTGAAGGGAGAGTAAACCGAAGGAGAAACGAGAGCGAGCATCGGAGGAATACTGGAGGCGGCATTGCGAATCAAGCAGGGAAGCAGGGATTCAATGAAATCGCGGAAATAAATAAGACCGCTTCGCCCGAGGCACTCTATCCCACCGCTGCTCTTTTTCTGCCCTTCATCTGATTGCCCGATGGAATCCGGCAAAGCCACTGGAATCCATAATTAAGTATTCCAGGGACACTGCTCCATCAAGTCGGACGATAGTATTACGATTCCCATGTTTTACATCGAATTCTGTAAAAGTGAATATTTGATACTGGTCTGATTAAATACGTTAATTTGACAAGCGTTGCTTGTTATATTTTGTTTGTTTGTTGGTCATTTGTTGTGACAGGTTTTTATATTTCTCGGGTTTGGTTGACGAAAGAGACGAAGTTAATAATTACTTCTGTGATTGTTTCCCGGAAGAAGGTGGTGGGAAGGGTCAGCCTGGGAAGCAGGGAGGCGGGTCGGAAGGTCGAGAAGTGTCCCGAAATTTTCTGGCGTGGCGGGAAAGTTTCTTATATTCCGGAGTATCTCGAGGACACTCGAGGAAGCGTGGAGGCGAGTCGGAGATAGCCGAGATTGGCAATCACAGTTGCCAAGACATTTGCGCGGCCGAATGGCGCTTAATAATTGGAATAGTTCTCCCCGTTTCGAGTCCCAATGCCGACTGTCCATGGGAAAGGAGGTGGGAACGATGCCGACGCCCGGAAAGCCCTTTGTTTTTCCCTTAATATCCCTGAGGCAGCCGCAAGCCCGTGATACCGCGGATGACCAATAAAAAGCGATGACTTCCTTCGCGAAAGCTTGAAAGCCCCGATTCGCCCTTTTTCACCCTCTCACGCCTTTTCACTGGACGAGCGACCTTTCGGCTCTTTTTATACTTTTATGGACCACTACCGACTCCGGATTCCACAAATTCGCCCCTTTTCTTTCGTTTTCTTTCGCCCGCTCAATCCGCTCTTATAGAAAGAGCTTATTTCTAGAACGCTTTAAATGCTTTTAACGCAAATTCCCCAAGGAATTCCCGAGGTCTCCTTTTGATGAATTAATGGCTTCCTTCCAAGCTGCACGAGCGATCTTTTCATTATTGAAACTTAGGAGGTTTGTGTCGGAAGAGTAAAGAAAATAACAATACACGATATCGGATTATTTGCGTCCGCTATACTCGACGGACGAATGACTTTGAGTGTTTATTCAATCAACTGCGCTAGTAGCATAGACTTCACAAAAGAAGACAGTGAATATAATCCTTGAAGCATTTCGCCTTTAATTGTGCGGTGGTTTTGAGGCAGTAAATATTTGTTTACTCGTATTAGAGGCATTTGGGAAGGTCTTTTGGATTGTGTATCTTCGGAGTGGCTGCTGCGTCTTTATTAGAGCGTTTCGGGGCGATTTATCACCGCGATTTCTGCCGACGCTCGCAGCAGCCGCCGCGTAATATCCGTGATTCACGAGTGGCGCGCGGCCTTGCAATTCTGCAACTTTAATGCCACCGGCAGCCTTAAACGCCACATGATTCCTGCGCGTCGAGTCGCCGGGCGTGTGTACCTGACTTTATGAAGAATGTACCCGCCGATTTGTAATGCCGACGATGCCGGATGTTTCTAGACACGTGCGTAAACATTGACGAAGAAAAAGTCATTCTGCGATCACGTGATCAAAGTTAAACATCGCTGGACTTGAATGCAAGACGAATCGGGGCCAGATTTCTTGCATCTCATGCGTTTCTCATAATAATTACGTTACATCACATTTCTTAACGAGTTTTCTTTTGAATTAATATCTTTCATGAATAATCGACAGATAAATTACAAAGTCTATAATGACAAACTCGTTCTCATTCGCCGATGAACTGAAAGTGTTTTTATAGGTAAATGTGTTACAAAGGGAGTGAAAGAAAATATCGAGAGCAAAAGCATATATGGATATCCTATCAGCCCTTTAATCATGCAAATTAAAACGATTCACAGACGACCCATACTTGAACGGCAGACAGTTAAAGGAGCTTGGCTACTTCGTCAATCGACCCAATGCCTGACATTACGAAATTGGCTTCAGTAAAAAGAATCCAGCACTCGAGACACAGGGGAAGCCAGAATGACAAAGAAGAAAATAAACTAAGGGTTGGATACCGTAATTTCTCAATATCACCCTAGCACCCTTAAGGGCGGTACACTCTTTCTCCGAGATAAAGCACTCATTCACAGTCCGCTATCCGCTCTCTCCGTGTGACACGCGTGTAAAGTGGGGTGGAGAGGGTAAAGAAGGACGTTAAAGCAGGTCGGATAAATGTTGGCGGTCTGTAAAAAAGTGGGGCTTTAACAGGAGGGGAAAGTACAGGCTGGAAGGAACAAGAAACACGTCGTTCGGCGTCCATCACGGCGACGTATCAGCCGGCGGGACATCTCGGAGAGTCGAAAACAGGGCGCAAACTGGAAACACCGAGAGAACAGTAAAACCAATGCCATCCTGTATTTTTAGCACGGGCGTCCGGGCTTTAAAGGTGTCTCCGGCGACGTTATCGCTTCCGAGTATACAAACGGTCCCATTTTCATCCGGAGACGAGCGTTCTCGCACCCTCGAGCGCACATTCGCAGACGAGCCGCCGAGATCACGTTTCTTTACAAGCGGAAACACTGCGCTACCCTTGCGTAACGGGAGCACTGCCGCTTTATGTAATATCGCTATCGACTGAAAAAGAGAAACGCCGCCCGAGAATTTCGCGGAGAAGCTTACACGAGCCAGAAATTCTAAGAGTTCTTTGAAGCATTGCAATTACAAAGCAAGCAACTAAAACTATAAATAAGCATTACAATTATTAGTACTTCAAACTTTTATGTATACTTAACAAATGAATGTGTAATAGTCTTGTCGTAAAGGTTTATCTTTGTGTAATAAACCTACATTAGTTAATTAGTTGAACATGCGAAGAATAATAAATTAAAACGTCAAGGGTGAAGTAGCACCGAGTGAAGCTTTAGTGTTCTAATTACTGTATGGCAAGTGACAAGTAATGAACTGGGAATAATGGATGTTCACTGGCATTAGGAGACGTCATTATCAATATGAAGCATTGGACGGAGGTGTTGGTGGAAAATTAGTCTCTTTCGCGCGATTACTCGTGCGTCTTATCCGGAATACAAGAAAGCCAGGGCTTTAAGTAAGAAGGGTGAGGAAGATGAGCGAGCGGAAGGATGGAACAACGAGGGTGGAGTCAAATGGCACAAGGTCGTAACCTAGCTGAAACAGGAAATAGTGCTGATCTGACAAACGAGCCGCAGGAAAAGCCCTGTAAAAAAGGCCCCCAGCTCATCCATCATCCGCGTCGACAGTCTGCTTGGAAAATTATATAAGCTGTAATCGCTACTCCCCGTGTCCCGGATATCCTCGACTAACAGGAGCAGCAGCCCCGGGAAAAGTGAGCGCTTTTCAGTAACGCGTATTTAATATAGCCTTGAATATACACTGCCAGTGGAAATGAAAAATGTTGAAATGAGCGCGAGAGAAACATTATACAGAAAGCAGTCCCCGGTGATTTTTCCAGATTCATAGAATTATTAATGTTTAATCTAGTTCCATAATCAAATGCGCTTTTGTAGCAAAACGTCGGGTGACACGCATTATGCTGGTAGGATATGATTTTTCCTATCATTAAAATGATCAAGCGCCGGCTGCATTATAATCCATTAAAATGTCAGCGACTGCACGAACGATACATAATCCGGCTGGATTTATGCATTTCGAATGCATAAATCTAGTGAATCGTAATTCGGCCGGCTTGTCTATGTAGTTAATATATTAGCAGCGACGCCGATAAAGTAGCCTTTTAATTTATGCACTAATCATAAAATTAATTTAATAACATTGTTTGCAATATAATATAGAGTCTGCTATTCTATTCTGCACAAATTACTAATTATTTCCCTGTTAAAGTTGCGAGTTAAAAGGGAAAAATATTTAACAAGATATTAACATTCATGCGATTCAATAATTCCAATGAAATTAACATTCTTCTATTGTTCCTTGCGGAATTTGTATTATAATATATGCTAAACTCTGAGAAAAGTGACATTGGCGAGCAGGAGTTGTGTGGTTGCACTTTGCACGGGTTTATTCGTCCGCATGGATTTTAATGGGGAATCGACATGCAGCGGGACTCAGGAGGGAATTCCAACGAAATTGCTGGATGGCCGTCAGCGGTAGAGAGATGCATTATGTTAATACGTCCTTTCTATCCCTTGCAGCGTGTTATGCTTCACAATTCGATCGCTTTGAACTATGGCGCCCGATTTAATGCACTCATTAGCCAGCGGCGCACGGAAGGTGCTTTATTTCACGATGTCTCTCGCGCATCCCATTAACTTTGCCCTCGCGAGATGAGGCCATTATGGTACGTTGAACTATGGGATTTAGCTGCAGTCTGCTCCCGCACTTGACGCTCCGGGCATCTCACATATAAATTGACGACATCCACATACATACACATCAATC
This sequence comes from Ectemnius continuus, assembly GCA_910591665.1. Taxonomy (NCBI): domain Eukaryota; kingdom Metazoa; phylum Arthropoda; class Insecta; order Hymenoptera; family Crabronidae; genus Ectemnius; species Ectemnius continuus. Next base: position 5,715,034 of record OU342867.1, read on the forward strand.
TCTACCTCTCGTTAAATTGATTCCATTCAATGATAAGTCCCATAAAATTTCAATAAAATAGACTTTCACTGCTCCGATTTTACTATTTATCATCAATTTAAGAAGAACTTATTTTCCCAAAGTGAAAATATTCTTTATTCATCCGAAAATTCTAGTTTTACTGCAGACTAAGTTTGTTGAATCGCGGCGAACTAAATTATTAATACAACAATTCGAATATGGTTGGTCCCAGTACACTAGAGGCATTAATATTCCATCCTCGGGAGATGTCAGATGTCCCCTCTGATTTTCGGGAGTCATTTTTATGGGGGATTTCTTACGCGTCCTGTATATCGAATCTCGAGCTCTTTGCTCTCGTATGTGACTCGCTTATACTGATTGGATTCGGGCCTCTCCCACTCCAGGAATGCCAGGCTGGAACAGTGGCGGAAGTGCGCCGTCAAACAAACTCCCTTTTACGGTTCAATCGTATCGAGAGGAATATAAAGTAGAGTCAAACAAGTGTCTACGAGGGAAACGCGAGACGGTGGATCGTCCTATTCAAGGGTGTGCGATGGATATGAAGAGGGAGGGAGAGGATCGGAGAATAGGATCCCGCTGGATCCGTGGACACTCTTGACGGCCAAGTGTTTGTTCTTTACTGTACTGACAGTGAGAGATAGGATGACGCTCTTAAGAGGGATTTCCCCCATCCTACACATTGTCCTTGGCGATATCCCCTGCGACAATAGACTAAGCTAAACAGAGTGCCGCGGTGCTATTCTCTTATGCCATAAAACGCTTAGTTAAAGTTCGCCAGTTCTACTTGCGCAGCCAGGGACAAGAAGATTAAGAAATAAAAATTGCACAGCTATTTAACTGTGTGGAACAATAAAACTTTAATTCGTCGGGGGAATCTTTTATTTCTACTAGAATTGCAGAAGATTGCTTTTGGTATATTAGTGTAAACGATGGTAATTGAAACACTATAAAAAGGACAACTGTTAACTGAAAAAGAGCAGGTTTATTTTACTATCCAGGAAAGGTCTGGTGTGCGGAACTCTGTCTCCGGTTGCCAACAATCTAGCACCTATCGACCGCGCACCGCGAATATTTGTTCTCGTTTCGGACTGAACAGATGGATACACACGTGTACACCGAGGCACAGGCGACTATCATTTTCTGCTGAACTTTGTTACGCGCCGCGGATACGGACGGTGTAACTTTCCTGCTATTACCGCGACAGATGGGACACGCTATGTGGCGGACGTGAGTTTCCCAGCGGCAGCATTTTTCCTCCCCCGAGCGAGCTTTGTTTCCATATGAATGCCCGGCGCACTGGGACTCCCATCTTATTGCTTCCACGTATTCGGAGAAATTAACCGACTATCATTGCCTCAAAGAAACACAAAAGAAATCCACGAATGATTTCAAATAATTACTAAACAATTAAACGTTTCTAGAACATTTTAAAGATAAGTAATATTAATGTAGAGGAAAATCGTAAGACTTTTGTAAGTTTGAAGAGGAGAAAGACCATCCAACTTCCGACGGTCGAAATCGATCGAACGTCGTAAAAATGGTACTCGGCTGGGTTGGAGGATTCCGACTGAAAGTCCACAGCGAATGATATCTCAATGATCGGAGATCCCATTGAGAAGTTATCGAGCGGCGGCAATCAGGGATTAGTGGCGGTGACAGCTGTCAGGTGCAAGCTCTGTTAGAGCCTAACGACCAACTGGCTTACCCAGTTATGCACCATCATTTTGTTGCAAGTGGCCCGAGCACTGACACGTCAATAGCGCCATGTACCTGCCGTACACATCTTGGCCCACATATGCAGCCCCTAATCTCTTGCCGACGACGAGAGGAGCCCGCATGCGGGCGTCAATGGATCCCTTGGAACCCTCAGAGAAGCTAATCTCTCTCTGCGCAAGCCTTCTGCTCCTCTCTGATACCGCCAAACCACCTTTCACCAGAACTATCTGCAATGATCGCATCTTATTGCCAACCTTGCACTGTCAGAATTAGTTGAATGCTACCCTCCGACTAATATACAACTGAAATTACCAAGTACGACTCGCAAGGCTTTGAATTAATCATATTTGAGTCTTGTAAGATTAGTTGAGAGTCTTTGAAATTGTGAAATTTGTAGAAAGTTATCGGTGTCGTAAGATTCCACTACATTTGGTCTCGTGTTATGATATTACCTGTAGAAAATAGTTTTACTGTACCATTTGCATTACTCTGGAATAAATGTCGTGCGTGGTGCAGGGCGATAGTGGGGGTTCCGGTGCAATGGGAATGTGGATGGTTGTCGGAATTTTATTGTGGCACTTGAGGCAGGAGTGGCTAGCACTATTCCTTAGAAAGTGGCGATATTTTTCGCGGCCTCCCGCCTGCCGGGGTAAAAAATGGCTGATGGCTACGGCGCGGTTTACACTTTACTTTACAGCCCGGTAAACTGTGCGCGGCTTGCTACGTCGGCGCGATTATCGCCGCGCGTATACAAATAACCCTGGCAACGCCGTACCTCTCTCGCACCTTCCATTTTTCACGCCTTTTTAACTACGAACCCTTTCTCGCGCGCCGCGCCGCGCCTCACCGCGCCGCCCGGCAGGAACAAGTGTTTCCGACGTTGCAAAATTTCTGCTGACGCCACCCGCCAGCTACCTTGACACAGTGCGCGCCGCCGCCTTCCCAGAAACAATTAAATCATGATTCCTTCTTCATTCGGCGACCTAAAAAGCCAGCCTGGCCGGGGAAATAAAACCGCACATCCTCGACCCACTTGCCAGCTGTCTCCTTCATCAGTAATAATACCCCTCACTGGCAAACGCTTAAATACTAGATCTCCAATCGAGCACTCTCGCCACCGTCGGAAATAACCAACATCTCTTCCTCGCAGATCGTTTTAATCTTTCATACCGATTTACTTTGCACACCGGGTATGTCTTTCCATCCGCGAATCTTCATGACGTTTACGTGGAAACGCAGTAGTACACGAATGCGGCGTTATTGTGCACACTTTTAATAGCACCGCAATTGCAGCACTATAAACTTTGCAACTTTATACAACCGCGGATGTTATCAGCTTGGAGTTGCTCAACCCTCCTGTGGTACTTAATTCGATAATAGCTTCAAGATCGTCGTATAAATTGAGATGAAAAAGTCCGATTGTGTCAGTTTGAGTGGCAACTCATGGCGTTTTAATACAATTTGATGGATGTATTTGTATACACAAAGTAAAGGTTGCAAGTGACGGGGAAACATTGCAGGGTCGTAGAAACTGCAGAATCACCATTGATGAAGTAGACCGATATCTTTTTATCGTAGCAAGTATCTAACGCTGGCATTATCAAAAGGGAGAACTTGTTCTCGGTAACTTTCAGAAGGCAAACATGAAAGGTTGATATTTCCCGGACAATTCTCACTAGCAACTGACCAAAATCTGACCCGGCTAAGCTCGCGACCACCACCGGTACACGTGGGAACACGTGTGTCTTGCTCGATCCCGATAAGCGCTTTACAAAGTCCGTACAAGTTCCGGCAGAAGTAATATTTCGTCGTTACTGTCACCGCTAAGGAATAAGGGAAATACTGTCTTTCGCCTCCCACGCCGTTCTCTATTGGTGTACTCGATGTTTCTACTGCAAATATCGACTTCCACTGCGTCCTATTCCAGGGCGAAGTCACGTCTGTTTGCCAACAGGCTGACCATGCGGGAGAACCAAGTGGTCGTTCAATACACCTAGAAACTTTAAGTTTCACCTTCCGGGAACGAGAAATAGATACTGAACATGTCATATAGAAAGTTATTAGAATTCAAGGTTCATTTCTAGTTTGATATTTGTAAGTTTTTGAAATTTCATACGACTTTTTAATTCCTGCTTTTACATTTAATTTTTATATAATTATAATAGCGTAGTATTGGTGTAAAATAAGGGTGTCAGTTAAAGAGAGGGCCAAAAATTCATTAGAAGAGGTGCTCGCCATTGGTAGGAAGAGAGCGATGTCTCGGAAGACGTAACAAATCGATTCTTCCAATTACAGTTGGCCAACCTCTCTATATCTACGCTTATAGCTTGGCAAGGGAGTCTCGCTCCTCTCGAACCTATCCATCGGACTATCTATCGCGACGAGCGAGCTAGTTACTCGTGTACACCCTCAGCCGAGAACCCGTACCACTTCCTATCAGCTCCTATTTATCTTCTCGTCTAGGCGGAGAGCAGAGGACGCCCGGCGCCCGCAGCCGTGGTGAACGCCAGACGCCCTAAACACGCGTCCTCCTTCCAAACACACTGGCTTTGCACGCTCACAAACACGTCACTCGATGCATAACAAAGTCAGTGTGTATAACGAGGACGACGACGGCGCGTGAACCTAGTAATTAATAGCTCCTGACTAAGATCCTTCCGAATCCGTTTAATGCAGAGATCCGGGGACCAGCGCCCTCTCAGTGATCCAGAAGGGATCTCGTTTCCATTAACGACATTTTCACCGACCCGTTGTCGATACCGTGTTAATGAGACACGCGTACACGAGAATCTCCTTTGTTTCAATCGGATTATCAGAATTTTGCAATATCCAAAAAGTCTGCTATATTATTTTCATGATTTTCTTGGAAATGTATAAAGAGCAGCGTCAAGTAAAAGTAAAATTGTATTATGTTGTGAAAGATATTACGACTGATTATTCCTTATTGTAAAACGGATTTATTAATACTGTGAAAGAAAGAAATCAAAGGAACTCTTACGGAAATAAAAGAAGCTAAACGCGGCGAGATAAAGCGATGCATAGGAGCTACGGTTTGTTTCAATTCCATTATCCAGCCAGTAGGGAGGAAGAGAGAATGCTTACTAATGACTCGGCCAAATTCAGATGTACCCGAGAGGATTCTATCGCCACTTAATGAAAGCCCGGAAACGACCTAACAGAAGAAAGAGGCGGAAGAGGCTGCGGAGGAGAGCGCGCCGGGTGAATCGACGGAATCTCATTTCTATCGATACCGTTCTCCACTGGCCACTCAATAATTCAGAGTGAATCTCGAACACGCCCGGAATCGGAAATTCCGGAGATCGTTCCGGGGCGGCGCGCGCACTCTCTCCCAGCCAGCAGCAGCAGGCCACTCGACATTGTTCGGAAATATTCTTGCCAGATGCTTTTCAGCGGATCTTTTGCATACTTCCGTAAGGCTACTCTATTCACCGGTTGGTCCAACACTAGTTCCTTGCTGGTAGTACTAGGTTTGACCTCGGCTGAATCACGTCTTGGAAAGGTCGGGCTGGTTACAGGGGGCGCTCTCTTTTGTACCACGGAAGCTGAGGGCTAGCTCGGTCACGTAGTATAATTGAGCGAAAGGCGATCGAATGAGCTTTCGAGCTCGTTACCTTTCACTCGCTCTGCTCCATTTGCGCGAAATTGAGAGACGCCGACGCCAACGGGCGGCGCCGGCCCTCCCTGATAATGGGATCCGCCGGTGCCATCTTCGCCCCGACGAACCTCCGCTGCCGATCGAAGGTCACGTCTCGCCGAGAATTTTGAGGGAATTTCTCGCGGTGCCGAAGACTCACGCCGATAAATGCACCAAATGGGGCAAAAAGTGATGAAAGCCTCGCCGAGTCCGTCGAAAGGGATCGCAAGTACTGTGAGCATTAGTAGCTGCGCTTCCTGTTACCTTCACAATGAGGATAACGCGCTCCTGACAGCGATATGTGTACACCTCTGAGCTCCGGACATACATATATGCTCGATGATCGACAGACTCTTCTACATCTTATATGCTGTACATCCGAGTTTGTCGAAAGACTGATAGTTCCCATTTATAACACATATTTCCATCTAAACTTCGATCTAGAATATTTTAATATTACACGAAGTACTTACATTGAAATCGTAGAACAAAATTGCAGAATCGAAAGTGTAGAAAGAGAAATTGACAAAGTTGCGACTATAATTGGAGATCGTCGGGCGCAATATGAGAAAATGTGGAAGTCAACGACATGATAACTCGATGGAGGAGGAAAATCGAGTGACATTCTTGGTATTTATAACTTTTCCACAAACTGAGTGACACGCGTCGCTTTCTCTCTTCCGTCGGCGCGCGCGCGGTTCGAGTTGAAAAAGCTTTCCTCGCGTGTTCTGGCAGTGCGGTGCTCGGCAGCGGTGACAGTTTCCGGAAATAACCAGCGATTCCATAGACCTCCCGGTGGGCCACCCCGATGAAAGCGAGACTGCCACGAGGACTCCAAAAATTCGACGAAAAACTCTAGCGCAACCGGCTTTCCGTTGAGTGCTCGAGATATCCCTGAAATACTATCGGCCTCCTGCTATTAACACCTTCCCGTCAAAACGTAGCATACATTATTGCTCCAAAAAGTTATTACGAATCCAATCTTTTATTTTCCATCACTGTAATACGAGTTGTTAAAATTGACAGTGACAGTCCTTTTCACATGCAATTTAACCAAAAATTCCACTTTTAAAACTCAGGATATCGAATTCTTTCAGATCTCAAAAGAGTACAAATTACTCATATACAGTAATATTATAATATTACTGTTTTTTAAACAATCCTTAAATAATAACAACAAATCTCTCAATATAATACAAATAGAATTAGACAAAACATTTTCCCTCGTACCGCCAGGAGACTATTGCGTCCCGGAGCTCTAAGCAAGTAATGAAAAACAGGATAGTAAGGGGTGGCCCGGTGAACTTTGCCACTTAGCGGTGTACTCACGGATCACTAGCGAGTGTCGGTGACAATGGACGGAAGAAGCTGCGGCGGCGCGTCGGTGCGAAGTCGAGGAGAGAGTGCGTCGTTTATGCAGATGTACTCGATTACATGCTGTCTGGTTACTTGACGCCAACAACTCGTGCCTGCTGCTTCTCACACTCCAAACAGACACACACACACATACGTCAAGCCTTTTCCACCAAGAAAATACTAACTCGCGTACGAAATACATGGGCGCACACACACACACAGTGAAGGGAGGTTGTCGTACGGCGAGATTAGTTATTAGATTACAAGGGCCACGTTCAGACTTCCGCGCTAATGGAATAGCTATGGAAATGCGAAGCCTGCCAGAAGTAGAAGGCATCAGGTGTGCGAGTACTTCGTAGCGCGCGTGCGCGCGCGCGCGCTCGACAAGAGGAACAATGAGCGCGCGAACCACCTCTTGTGCAACAGTGCAAGCAAGTGCGCGCCCTGCGAAACGATCCTCGAAATTTCTTCGAGCTAAACTTGAACGGTTCCCTTGGCAACCTCTTGTTGTCAGTCTCTGCTACCTGACTCTGAAACCTCCTTCTAAAGTCACCTCTCACCCTCCCGACAATTAATGCTCGTTCTAATTATTCCTAATTTGGAAAGACATTACTTGGGAAATTCGTGCGAGCTATTGAAAGGAACTCCTACGAATTATCTTAAATTAACAAGAATTGTGTGAGGAATTTATACTGAAAGTAATAGATTTATATAAGTATATCTGAGTTAGTTGACATATTCTTTATAAAATAAATTATTTACTTAAAAATACCAGAAAAACTGTGTATAAATGTTGAAAATAATAGAAATATGTTTAAGTTTCACTGATGCGAAAGCCATTACTTTACACGGTCGAGTTTCGCGAAGCCGGAGCGCAGCAATTATGTGAAAACATCAGATCGCAATTAACGATTTGGGTCAGGATGCTCGAGAGCCGGTTGTTACCGTGGAGGCTCGCACGCCAGTGCTTATTGAAATTCGTCTATGCATATACCCATACTGGAGTACGTCCCATCAAATCGATGCATGAATGATTGCAGAGCGGCGCGCACGTGGCTCGCCTGACTTCTCGCTGCTAGATGACGCGCTCGATTGTAATTAAGCTAATGTCTAATCGGTATTCCTATAGTATTACCATTAGCGCGCACCCCATTAGCATAATTAATTTTGAAGGGTTGCGAGGAAAGAAATATGGCCGAGTGCATTAAGAAAATGCGCGAGAGGAAAAAACTGCTGGTACAGGAAATCCTCGAGTTTCAACCCATTGGAATATGCGTCACTCTCACACATACATTTACCATATTCAACTACACATTCGCACTAATGAAAACTATTAATAATACGAAATCGCGTTCATAAAATTCCTTTCATGGCGTCGAACTAAATATTCGAGCAAAGCGATTCGTTCACTATTTATAACGAATGCGACATTGAAATGTGATTCGGGGAATGCCGGAGTTCAGATCGGAATCAATTGCTTCCTCTGTCCATCGGAGTACGACGTGCCCACTTAGTTTCCAAGCGGACGAACCTCTTCTCTGGCGAGAGGAGAACTCTTCCTGCAGCGATCTCGCTTGAACACCGCCGGGAACGAGGAAAGTCGGCGGCGATCGAAGGGAGAGCGTTTCGTTTTGCAATTCATGAAACACTAATTACTCCGCAGAGCAGCAAACGGGAAAGGAAAGGAAAGGAAAGGAGAGTGCAGCTGGAGAGAAGAAGAGAAGGCGAAGAAGTGAAAGAGAGAGAGAGAGAGAGACGAGGGAGAGGAGAGTGGGAAAGGGGTGAGGTGCCGGAGTGGTATCGATTAGGACACGGAAATTCGGGCTCCGCTCGGGGAAGAGAGCGGAATGTACAATTTAAGGGGAACCGACAGAGCCGCGTCGTCGGAGAGCAAGACGTTTAAGTGAGTCATTAATTGCATTAAGTGAAGTGCCGCCACTTCGCAGAAAGAGAGGAGAGGGGCTCTCCGCTCAGCTCGCTCAACCAAGACTGAAAGTCCTGAGAAAGAGGACGGATTTCGGCGAACAAGCCGGAAGGGAAGGTTTGAGAAGAGCTGGAATTCAGGGATGCTGCCTTGGTTGCCAAGAGCCCTCAAAATTGTGGACCAGACGCATGGGAAAAGGCCTTTTGCCAAGATCGCGAAAGCCTCCCTGACATTTTGATGCCCCGAAGAGCGAATCCAATTGCGATAACTCGTTTAAATTCGAGTTCGTTCCTACCATTTCAATTCTCGCCGAGGTATTTAGAGAGGGCGTTGTTTGGGAAATGATTGAACGATCAAACTCTCGCGAAAGGGAGACGATTGAAAAATCTGAAGATCGATTGCTTTGATCTGGTGTAGAAATAAAGAATATTCTAATGAACCAAGTGAAATATTCTTGCGTACAAAAGATAACTGGTGAAGCAAAGTTCGTGTATACTGAAGTTTCAACATGAGCAAGATGAAGTTCCATTTTCCCTTCACCTTATGGAAGACGAACTAAGATCCACGATACGGTAAAAGTCGGATAAAGAAGTCGACGAAAAGAAAAGGTGGGAAGATAGGAAAGAGGAGAGTGCTGGAAAAAGAAGCCATGGAAGAAAAATGAAGGAAGCAGTCAAGAGGATTTGAAATCGGTCTCGCACCAGCAAGTGCGAGAGCTGAAAATTGAATTTTCACGTATACCAAGCGAACACAGCAAACCGCACTCAAAATCGGCTTCCTCCTTGTTTCTCATGACTGATCTCGCGCAAGAAAATAGAGTGAAAACAGAAACGACGTGCGATCCTAGTCGCGAAAAAGCCAGCTTGTCGGGAAAAACGGAAACACATGGAACCATGGTGAATAACAACTCCGATGGTGAATGTAGACTTTACGAATTGACCTCACTAGTTTCAATTTCAGTTCACCTTCAAGCCGAAGGTGTTCGATTTTCTCTTGATAGTATTCCAGTGTCTATTACTTATTAAAAATCTTTACATTCTTACAAATTGAAATTATTATCTCACATGAAAATGGATAATGGAAAATGGAAAAACGGATATTCGATATTTGTCACTGCCGCGAATCGAAATTTCTCCTTTTACCAGTCGGCAGACGTAAGAGGGCTTGGAGTGTATTTGCAGATGCGATATGCGTTCAATATTTATTCTAAGACAAAGGGGATATCGGCTCGATCGACTGCTACAACCAATTTCCGCTCCCTCTCCGACAAAGAATCCCATAAGTGGATGAAGTACTAGGAGAAAGCGGGAGGCGGAATATGCGCCGACAGTAGCTATCGGGGAAAGTATTACAGGACTTTGATCAGGCATCGGAAAGGCCGTGAAAACTTGTGTGTCTGGTCCAGCCTGTCGGAATATTATCAGTGGCAGAGCGCAGAGTATTCAAACATTTCAGGGAGATGGGAAAATTCGGGTGGTGCAGCCGGCGAAAGTAGGGTTAGGCAAATGAAGACGCGAGAATATGCTATGAAATGGAGAGGCACTGACTGGCCGATCGAGCATGGAGAAACCTTTTCATGTATTCTGGCCTTTCGAGCTTTCATGCGATGGGTAAACCTGGCGTGCTACTTGATACGGAGCATTCAATTTTGAAAATGGGGCCAACAGTTATTAGAATCTTTTCAGAGTGCCTTACCTTTTGAAGGTGGTTTGACATCGGGAAAATAGGGGTTCGCTCCATACCCTCGAAATTGACTAAAGGCAGTTGGAGAGAGAAAGGATATGCGAAGAAGAGAATGGGGAAGGATTCGTCTGGCTGGAGTCGTCGCTCGCACCGCTCCTAATTTCGGTTGCGCGTGTTGCAAATGCGGGGGCTATTTGTCTACGCAAACGTCAAATACAGCTAGCGAGGCTATTGTTCGCTATACGCAAGTGCCACTACGACTGCTTGCGGTGCCAAAATGTCGGCTGCTTCCGGTTCCAGGCTCTAAAGAGAGAGCAGAGGAGAGGGGGGCGGGGGATATAGCAGCCGAGGACCTCGCCTTCCTTTGTAATACAAAACCACGCTCGGAGTAACTACCGCCAGGAACCTAACACTCCTCCCACTGTCTTCTGGAGTACATACCCTTGGAGATTCTCATCTCGGCCATACACACGGTGCCACGTGAAATATCCCATTATATTACATTTCTCTCACGCCGATTATGAGAGGACGCCCAGCAAAATCTAAATCTCTCTTTTTTTCTACCATACAATTTATTATCTTATATATAACTAAATATATAAAAGTCTCTCTTTAAATTAACACTAATAGTACTCTATAATCATTCTACAATACTTTCCACGACTATTCAAATAATGGATAATATATATTCCATATTTTATTCTAAAAAGAAGCATCAACTTCTGTTTAATACTACCATCAAAGAGCAAACTCTAAATTAAACGTAAGTACTTATACGTACTATAAACTAAAACAATGATTACCCGGTATAGAGTTGGAAATAGCTGGAGACAAGAGTCTGCTGTCGGGTTAAACTCCCAACGGAAACAAACAGCGAAGCATTTTACACTGCCTATTATCGCAGGAGGACTATTGCGCAAGTTCAAGAACACTCGCGCTCCCCCGAGACTGTATTTCGAAAATGACTGAATTTCCACGAACTCAGCGGCGAACGGTCGATGGGCCGAGGGTGAGAGGAAAGCGGGGAGGGAGAAGGGGCGGCCTTTCTTCGTGAGCATATCGAGCAGCGCCAGCAACGAGCTCATTTGCGCTGGTATTGTAATACGAAATGTTTGCATCGCGGGTAAACTGACATTGTGCACCAGCCAGCCGCTCCTCCGGCAATAGATTAGCCCCTGTTCTAATTTATGGGCAAAATATGACCGGCAACGCTACATGCGCTAATGTGGAACTTGAAGCATCCAGGAATGCATTTCGCAAAGTGAGAGCATACCTCAAATGGAATAGCTTCGGGAACGTTGGGCTTGAATAATACTGACGATTTCTACTACAACACTCCGGCGTATTTAATATAAAATTAGTTCTATGGAATATAATTCATTAGTACAGGTTCGTAGAGTCAATGAATGAAGTACTGTTATGTCGAGGAGAATTTCTGAATACGTTTGTGATGTTTAGAAGTGGATTGCGGCCGGAATTATATTCAAGTGTTTTCCTTGACATGTTCGATGGGTTTTTTTTTAGTTATAATATTCCAAAGTGAAATTCTCACCTGTGGCGTATTTGAAAATTCGGTTGAACCATAAATCTGCGGAATTTTAATACCTCCAAGTGAGCGGTGTCATTCATCTATAGTGAAAATTCCATGGAAAATTCGTAAAATATTACAGTCACAATTCATCCGGCGAGAACTTTCGTAACAAATACTAATTTAACTTTCTGATAATCCGATAGCCTTCGAAAAGCGATAGGGAGTCGCCAAAAAAAATCGGCGAAATCCTGGGGTGCGTGATTAATATAGGGATCGACATCGATCTATGTCAAATCGGCGAGAACGATAACACCCCGAAGCGATAAATCTCGAGATAGCACGTTTTTCCAGGACACGCATACCGTGGCAAAAAAAAAACACGCCGCCAGAAGAAAAAGGGGTAAAGTTTTGCATCAATACTTGGAGCGAAGTTTTAGCAAGTCCTCGCCATCCCTTCCCCATTCCCAAGTGCCAAGAACGGATCAATGAGCTCGTAAAAGTACCAACCAAGACAAAGAGTAGTTTTATTAGAAAAGTTGCTGCAAACCTGTCAATATTTATAATGCGAGTCTCTGACATTTGGAATTCTATGAAGGAAAGTGTTGATTTGAAGAGTCCATGTTGTGAGGAGTATCACGTGGATATTAATTAAAAATATTTCAGATGCTTTTCAAGAGGAAAACAATAAGATTGCCAAGAAAAAGGATGGAATTCCGTGAAGAAAGATTAATCCAGGTAAAATATCTGGGACTGCCTGACGCGCAACCGTTGGCACGCTCATCTTTATTAGAAAAGTTCAAAGGGGGTCAGCACTTGGTGCGATGATGGTACCTACCTCCACTTTGAAAGCCGATTTTTACCTCCGAAATTTATTACCAGATGTTACTGAGTTATACTTAGGTGAAACGCGAGGGAAAAATATATTGGGAGAGTATAAAAGCGATGGGAGCATTTCGTGACAGTAAAGGTCACATATTTTCTTATCGATTGCTTTATAAAATAGTATTCGCCAATAATTTATTACAACAATTCGGATAAATTTCACGCGAATTAACTGATCCACACATAAATAATTTATAGAAATAAAAACTAAAAACTCTCCAACGTAGCTTTTCTCATGTTGGCCGACTTACATGCGAGAGTGGCTAATTTAATGGTGAATTTTCCTAGTTCTACGCACTCCTCCACGAAAGCTGCTTGGCGAATACTCGCACTTGGTGCGAGCGCAGCTCGGCCCGGCCGAATCCGAAAAAGCTTTTTCCGGGCGCACGAGCCAGCCTTACTGACTACTGGCTTTCCGCTCGCATATTTTAGCACGAGCTCGCGTGAATCGCTCCCGGCGGCAATGCGAAAAAAGCGCGCCGGTGAAAAAACAATGTGCTGCCGCCGCCGCCGCCGCGGTTGGATGGATAATGACTCGCAGCTGCAGCGCGCATCGAGGAAATGCTCGCAAAAGCTCCACCGCCGCTGATTCATACTCCGAATAGAATGAATTTGGGAAATATGACGCACTTCGCTTTCCCATGATAATCCCTTTAAAAATGACAATAAATGTACGCGCGATGGTCGAACGGATTGCGCTAACAATTGTTCAAGTCCGACAACTGGAGCACGGCATTCTTTACAGTGAAACCAAAGCATCCACTCCGACAGAGTAACAATACGATACAGTTACATGATTGTATTTTCACGTGAAAGGGATGACTTCAAAATTCCTGTGAATGAGCCATGTATCATAACAATTCAATGAATCCCCCATCTAGTACTCATACTTTTCATTCTCTAATTAATTCCTCTTTACCAAAAATTAAAATAAACTCTGATCATATAAAAAGTAGAAAAATTACTATCATAACACATTAATAACTATTCTGGTTCTGTAACCATCAATGCAGTAGTGAAAGTCGAAAGTATCCTATCCGGAAGTTAGCAGTGTGGGAGCGTGTCCGTTTCAACAAGCGCAAACAATCGAAACCGATGCTTCCAGGACAGGGTTTGCAGTTGGTTCGCGGCTCGCTCGAGGAGTCTGGCGATCGCAGACAGCGAGTCTGGCAGTGCTCGGCTACTAATTAGCCAGGCCACGTGCCAGCTCTGCGGGAGCAGCTCAAGGAGAAGGCAAATTAGAGATCGCGATGAAAGCGGCATGGACTGTTTGCCAAATATTTGCCGGCCAACAATGATTAGCTTAAATCTACTCGCTTCAGCCCCCAACCCGTCCCGGCCAATGTAACAGGGGTGCTCCTCCTCGCGAGTCCGCCTCATCTCGAAAGTAGACTGGCAACCCTATCTGTTTACTGAACCAGCTGCTCATTTCTGTCCTTAATTATCCAATAATAATATTGACGCCTTTCTACTTTAACACCCTTCGTTATGCATTAACTTTCGGGACTTGTTCACTTGGGAGTTATGATTACCTCGAGCAAAATATAATAGAATCAAGTTCCAAAAAGTAATCTATATGTTTATTATATTATTGTTATTAAGAACAAGATAATATTAGTATATATTTATATTCTTTATAATTTATGTATTGAGAGATACGATAATCCTTTTTCCCATGAATAAACTCTTCAACATCTCATCTCTAACAATCGTCGAGCAACGAAATCGATGATCCACTGTTCATTCCAGAGCCTCGCGTCCGCTAAAGCAGCCCGACAAAGCCAGTCCATGTAAAAGGGATCGCTTCAATAATTGCTCTATGCTGAATGCCGAATAAAAGGGCTCTTCGGCTTGTCTGGCGAGCGAGCGAGGGATCAATGCCATTTGGCATGGCTCGTCCTTTCTCTCGAGGCATCAAACGATGCACGCAAAACGTCGAGTCGCGCCATGCTACCAACTTAAAGGACGCTTCTCCATCCGGTTCCAAGACAAACGGGGGACACTTAATATTTTTCCATAGCAAAAGAGTCTGCGGTTGCTGAACTTCATAGCCAGGGTAAACGAGTGCTTTCAACTGCCGGTGAAGTGGTCGGCAAGAAGAAGAGAGAGAGAGCGAGAGAAAGAGGGAAACTGGGAGGCAGGAATGGGGGAAGTTGGTTGGAAAGGCCCGCAGAAGGGATTCTTTCAATTAGTTCGGGAAAGCGGGGATTCCAGTTAACCGAGTTTTCCGTGCACAGACGTCTCCCAGCAATGATTACCTCAGCGCTACACTGGCCGCTTTGTGTGCCCCACGAAATGTCTCGGCAGAAAGCGAGTAGGGAAGAAGGAGGAGGCGGAGGGATGATTCCTCCATTATGCGGAGAGTTAAACACATCCATATTGATAAGTTCTCCTCTCGATTTAGCCAATCTCAACGCTTCGCCGCGGGCAATGAATCCAACGATTGCTCGGATTATTTATCACCGAGATCGTTTTTGGTTTCGGAAAAATTGCGATTGGAAGGCCCTCTTATAAGCTTGCGTGGAAGGTAGGCTGATACTTAAGATTGGAATTTTGTGGTAAGCTCCACGGGAGAGGCATAAGATAAGAGTAACATATGCACCCTTTTATATAACACGTGTAATAGCGGTAAATTTCACAGGGGAAAATAGCAATATCGCCGTAAGGACTAGTTTGCATAATAGCTCTTAATCTATTCTTGATCTAAGCAAAGTATTCGAAAGTAGAACCAAGGATAGAAATGTTATAAATTTCCGAGGTAAAATACTGCTTGAAAATCTGCCGGAGAACTAATGTTGCGCGATGCTCTGGCGCACATTTAGACTGTCGGCTAAAACGCTGAGAAGTTACTTTGAAAGTGCAGGTCAGGAGATGTAGGTAAACTGACGAGGAGCCGAGTGGAAAAAGTCGAGGTTGCAACTGGCCAAAAGGAAGTTGCTTTCACTGGGATTAAAAGCGGCGAGTATCGGACATTTTATTGGAACGGTGGATCCAAAACTCTGGCAACATTGTTATTAATGCCGCTGTTGCTGCTTATAATTAGCCGAAACAAGAGCTTCTGTGGAAGGAAAAAGTTGCGGCAAGGGTTGCGAGCTTCGGTGAATACGGGCCCCGTTATTTCAATATTTTAGTATGCAACCCCCCCGAGTAATGAAGACTCCACTGGCCATCAATATTAATAATGCAACTTTTGTTAGTCGATTACTTGGGTTAAACTGCCTCGCGGAAAACTAGGCGGACAACTCCTCTTGAATACGAAACTTCAAAACTAATGATGATCCCCTTATTAATCCTTTGCTAGCCAAAGAACAGATAAAACTCCTCTTAATTTATCTGTATTAATTTAATACCAATCTCTATAATATTATTACTTATCAATCATGTACTTCAACTCTCAGCACTATAGTTTCGATTACAAAATCGAGGAGTCCAATAACTTGAAAAAGAAACTGACAGGACTCATGGACGGAGTGTTATTCTCGACAAGGAAGCTTTCCAGCAGCAGGAAGAGCCAAATATGTGCCGATGCCAAACATAGTGGCTCCGGTAGAAGTTTTCAGAGTAAACTTTCGCAGGCCCACTTTTACAGGGGCCAATCTACACGTAATGCATGCAAATCCCTGGCGCGCTCGCGATACGAGAGGAACGAAACCCCCTAATAAGAGAGCACTCTAAGTGCCGATCGAAGGGCACTAAACCCTCGGAAGAGCAGGCCGACCTCGACGGGGCGAAATTTGCATAAATGCTTTAAGAGCGATCGCCGAGGAAGACGGCGCGGCGGATCTTTACGAGAGGTTACCAAAGAGCCGGCTGAACATCAAGTTCACGTAATGAGCTCGACACTTTTTCGCCCGTCGCCACGCCCCCCCACCTCACTTCCGGCTTCCCTTTGCTTCGGGAAGTTTGCGAGCCCCTTATCCAATGGATCAGCACTCCGATTCCTGCCAGGATAACTGCCCTGATAACCGATTACTTTTTAAGCACAGGATATGACCTGTTTCGAATCTACTAAAACGAAATTCCGGAGGGGAAGCTTGAGATTTAAAAGGGGGAGATGTTATCGTGAGAGCAAGCCAAGGAATGTGAGCTTGACCTCCTTTGAAATCAATTCCTGACCTACACTAGCTTTCTTTTGATGATCCATATTTTTTTAATGACTCTTTATGTGGAATTTGTATAAATACTGGCTTACGAGTGACAAGTAGTACTTGTTAATTCAAGCTCTGGTATATTTGTGAATACTTCTAGTATTAATTAGAGGCCGGCAAATAACTCAGCTGCTCACACTAACTACTCTCCTGACAAGTGGCTCATCAATAACCATAGGGAACGCGGCTGCGGCTATCCGTACGCGTTGAATAACGTTAATTCGACGTAATCGGCTCTCGTTTATCAGGGCAAATTGACGGCGATACTGCGAGGAATTGCCTCCTCACTTTTCTGCCTGGCTTCCTTCTCTTTTTTTTTGCCCTCTTTAACTGGACGCGCACGCAAGCATCGGAGAGCTTTCGCCTCTTCATCGATTTAACGTCCGAACTCCTTAACTATTATTTATGAAATCGTGGCCTCTGCCACATTGAATGGTAAGTAATGGCGCTCCTCTTGATAATTCTAATGTCACGAATAAACCTCGACAACATAGTTTCGTGATATTGGAGCGTACGTTACTCAAAATGACTGAGGACCAGTTCCAAAGGAGTCGAAGAATGTCAGTGAACCTACCTGCAACAGAAATAAGTTTTCATTAGTACACAAAGTTAGATCAATCAATAATTAATGTAGAAACAAGAGTATATTATTTAAAATTAATACAAGGACATAAATATGTATATTCTAAGACATAAAGGTAAAAGGTAAAGAGGTTCGTCCTTCAACTGTGAAGTCAAGACAACTCAACTTAAGAAAGTCCTCGATAATTACCAACACTTTCCGGAAATCAGAAAGCAGTTCAAAGCAAAAGTTGCATTAACATCGAACTATGAAGAACGGCATCCTCATCAACGGAGCTGCTGGCCGCCACGTCGTAGCAATTTTACGAAGCAGTTAACGACGAAGCTAACAAGTTATTGGAGGGAAGAGCGGCGGCTGAGGAAGACGAGAGATTGAAGGAAGATATCGCGATACAAACTTCGGCCCGATCGAAACTCGGCGGCCAGTTTGATCGGCTTTACACAGAACTTAGCCTGTGGCCAACTAGCTTCCGCTTATCGTCCCTTGCATGTGTTACAGCCTCAATTTCCGCTGGTACACTGTGTACATTGTCCACCATGTACTCCTCGATACGTATTTCACGTTGTGTCCATCAGTCAAAAGTTTCGAGCGCACAATACTACTTGCTCCCGTGCACGTGCTCTGTTTGCGCTTAATCAAACTTCCTAGATGCAATCTTGCCACTAACTTCGAACTCGTCCGGCTATTCTGCTGTCTCGATTTAAGCTTTGATTGCCTTGCAAATACGTGCCAGGCTATGTGCTGTCTGCCTCGGCCAAATACTCAATGCAATGCTATGAAATTGTAGAAGATATCGTCTTTGAAAATGTTTCGTTTTAGCAACGCGATTAGAATAAAAAATACTGGCTCAAGAGAAATCCGGCTCGTAATGATAATAATTCATCGGGATCTCTTTGAGAGGGGGCAGCGTCCAATGAATCTTTAATAAATTCCAATAGAGGTTCTAATTGCAAGGAGGACAGGAAGCGCATGATCTTCTTTCAAGAGGCGGCGGATTTAAAAGGAAGCTCATATACATGCAAATCTCGGCATCCGCTCGAGACGCCTAAGCCGATGAGAATAAATAATAAGAGTCAAGCGGCCTCTAATCCGCGCAATAATCTGCTTCTCTTTTTCTTCCCGAGGAACTTAAAGGCTGCCCTGGTTTAATTGAATCACGGCATTATGTGTGAAAGCGAGTCGCCGCGAGTGAACACTCTCAAGGAAATAAAAGGCAGAGCGCGCGCGCGCGCGAGCCAGCTGAAAAAGAGAGCAGCGCGAACTGGCGCACACGTATATTCATGACAATCCGGCAAGATAAATTATACAGGATGGTCGAGACTCCAAGCGCACGATGTATTCTTTCCCAGCGGCCGGAAACCCCAGTGTGAATCTTGGGCCACCCACTCGAAAACTTCATTAAACGTTTATCACCCTAATGGCCCGCCAGCCGTGAAATAGTTTCGCCGATTTTTAAACCGTTCCCTTCCACCTCCTGCGCAATCCTTTCCTCTCTCCATCTTGTGCGGAGACTCGAAATCCCTCGAGATCTGCGAAACACTTGCTTTGCTGAAGCAAAGACGAGTCGTCTTCTAACGAAATTATGACTGAATATTTTTTGAAGAAACCTGAATTGTAGGAGTTTGATTTCTTTTTTAAATAAGAAGTAGAAAACATAAATATTGACGGCAGACAAAGAACATTTCTCGTTTGATAATGGGGCGATGTTAATTCAGTATTGATTCACTAGGCGAAGCAAGCAGCAACAGTCTGGAATATCCGTGCCACGTTAAATCTACTGTGAATTAACCGACCGGATCATAAGCCTTGCTCCTCCTCGTTAACTGCTACAATGTTCCCGACCGTGTTACCGCGTGCTAACCCTTTCGACTTGGTTAAATGCCTTTCAACCTATTTTGCGTTCCCTTTATGTTACAGTTATAGATTAAAAGCTCGCAGGACCCTTACAAATTTGGCAATAGTCGCTATACAAATTATTATTAAAAATAATAAACAATGAATTATTATTTAAATCCTTAAAGAATACACTCAAGTGTACTCGGCGAATCAACAATGAATGTGGTGGATTGTTTTCCAAGTCCACAGAGCAGAATCTCGTGTGACATCCGAGCGAAGAAGCTGGGCGATGGAACGCGCCGAAACTAGCGCGGAGGTGTATTGGATTAAGCGATAGATTATGCGTCTAATCCGAGATTAAAGCGGATTACTCGGAACACACTGGCGGAACAAGTACAGCAATAACATTTATCAGATCGTACGCTAACAATCACTATTCCGCGCATTGCTCGAATTAGAAATTGCCCCCCCTTTCCGACCGTTCGCTTCGCCCTGCCACTCGAGTCGACCCTCTGTGTTTCCCTGTTTGCCAGTCGACCGGGAAGCCCTCGTGTTTCCCATCTATCTCGAGCCAGCCATCTGTGAGAGCAGACGAAACGAAGCTAGAGAGTCGCTCCCGGGAAAAGCGCACGTAGAATGTTCGTCACAGAGTGCACTCGCAATATCGAAGTGTGATCCCGAAATTCCCAGGATTACTCGAGCTTCCCGGAATTAATCAACGGTGATCTCAGAGCGAAGCTTATGGCTTCTAATAACCGCGTCCGGCAATATCCACTTTCCTTTTGTTACGTCTACCTATTTGGCCTTAGTGCGCCTCGCAAAGAGAACTTGGCCGTTCGTCGATTGGTTCGTTTCAGAGGGACTTTTAACAGAAAGGATTTTTACCCTTTCGAGTATTTGTAGTCGCCGGGTTACGCAGCTGCAGCTTCATAACAAACCTCCCGCTCTATTGTCCTCTATGTTCATACACCAGCTTGGAAAAACAACGAAGAGAAAACAGAGTGATATATCTTTTGAAAATAAACTGCAGCAGTCAAAATATTCTCACGCGTTGATTTCGAAACTGACGAGTTGATGTTGGCATTGTAGCCGCAGAGTCTGATTTAAGGGAGGATTTTGTATTAGAAAGGTATTGTTGCTTCGTGGAAAATGGTAAGTTCAAATAGCTGACAGAAAGGAGTTCCTTTTAACATTTGGCAAACACGAGTCGTTCTTCAATGTCTGCGCGGGTGTCTGCACTGAGAAGTGCAGAGAAAGGATTTCGTTTTAGAAGGAAGTGGCAGGCGTTTCATGCAGGAAGCGGGCTCCCGTGGAAAAAGCGGGATATTTACCAGAGTATCGGCAATTGAGAGGAACGCCGAAAATTCGGCACATCTTTCATCGAGCAGACACGACGCGCGGCCGGCTTTCCATTCGTCTTTTTTTCCCTGGGAAAGCAAGGTAACAGAGCGGAATATCGACATCAGCCAAGATCCGCGAAAGCTTTCCGGCATTATTCGCGCGTTAAAACCGATTTTTCTCATCACGTGGCTCCATCGATTATCGATACAGGCAACGTTTCCTCTCCCCCCCTTGAATTATGGAGCGCAGCTCGGCTTAAATGTCGACGCTGAAATATACTGTTAAACTCGGCTAGCCGTACACTTCTCGTCAGCGAACCTGACCACAACAAATTCGGCTTCAATGTAATCCAATTTTCCAAGGAATATTTGGGTCACCAATTATACGCAACCCGCGGAAGCTCACTGAAGCATCCACTTAAGCGAAACTTTTTGGTGAAATTTTCCACGCCAGAGTTCACCGGATATAATGAACTAATGCACTTTATGTTCTGCCACTCGAACCCTGTTTAATTCATTCATTGTTCGTATTTGCTAGAATTAATTTTAATAAAATTTGGTTGATTTAACCGTTGACTGATTGAGCTGGCGAGGCTCGATCAACGATATTATATTAAATGGCCAAGCGAGTAAATCTATTATTTAAACTAGAAATTATTATGTGGTGAGATGAACATTCCGCATTAAATTCAAAGCAAATGATATAATATCCGATGGAAATTAGAGGGTAATAATAGTCGGTTTGTAATCTGTCTTCCAAGGAACTAATCACAGTGATGGATCAGATGAGGTTGCACAAATCACCTACTATTTTCATGACGAAAGGGAGCTCGATTCGATACACCACTTTCTATGAGCTAATAGAAACGCACTAGCCATTGCCATTAAACCCTTTGCGGCCTCGAATATGGTCAGCAGCTCGGCTTTCCCGAATTACACGCAGAGCCCTCATCATTCTATTTAATGAATACTTAGTACCTCGTGACAAGATTGCTCTCCTTTCACCATGAATACCATATAAACCTGACTGCTCTTGATATGACCGTCAATCAGTAATTACACTCAATCAAAACAGATACTAAACTAGTTAAAAGAAACTAAACATTCAAGTCCATTGAAATTCCAACCAGATAATAATAATACTAGTGAACTTTCGGCAACAGTTAACGTTAAAATGGTGTTATAATCAGGGAGGGAGAGAAGTGCCGAAAGAAAGGAAAGGGGCAGGTGTTCGGCGGGAGCGAAGGTGTGGCAAGTCGGGGGGTTTCAAATAAACAAGCTCGATTCGGCTAGTCATGCAGGCAAGCCACATAATGGCAAAATCGATGCGATGGAATCTAATTAATTCTTTTCTCACGAGAGAGGGGGCGAGCGACCGTTTGTATTATTCATCGAGAAGGGTTCGATAAGAAGTCGGAGAGGAAACGAGCGATCAGTACTCGGGCGAGTAGCGTCTGATAAATGTCTGCTGATGGCAGAAAACGACGCGCCTTTATATGGCTCGCTAATGGCCTCTCTCTACTAGCCAGCAGTCTGTTCCGACAGCTTGTGATTCGACAATGTGTCCGACCGCAGGGAATCTATTCAAGAATCAATCCAAGACTGTCCCACTTCCTATCTCTCTATCGTACTTTCTGACTCTAACGCCCGGCAATCCCAACCAATAGTCCCGGCCATGACGTTTCATTCCGGGAAAACGACCGGTATCCAGGAATTTTCGATTTGCCACCGGCGAAATGACTTTTCCCTCAGCCTCGATTGGAATCCATTGTTTGCTCAGATGGCGGTGTAAGGGAAGTCGTGTGTATTTCAGATTCGGTCATCAATGTCATTTAAATTAACGATTATTCTTGACGGAGAGAATATTAACACTTAATAATTAATAATTGAATTATATTAAACGAGTTGTGTTAGGAATTATGAGACAAAAGGGTGAGTGAAAATAAAATTAGGAGAAGATAGTACAGGTTTTAAAGAAGATTTCCATTGGCGAACCACGAGGACCGCCAATCCCGAAGACGCCTTTAACCGGTCCAATTTTCTCAGACGCTATGTAAAGGTCATACAATTAGCAGGCATTTGCGCCCACGGATCCCTAACACCCTGCTAACGAAGTACAAATTGTACCCTTGTTTCCCATTCCAGGAGGAGCAATGGGAGCAGTACACGTTCGTTACCGCGATTCTCCGCCCGAACTCGCTCCTCTCGTTTCATTGCTGTTGACCCTCGCTTGGCCCCGCAAGGCTTCGGAGTTGAGACAAGCTGGCAAACGCCTCTCAAGCCCAGCATCCGAGAAGGATCATCGCCGCACTTCGAAGACACTACTGCGCGGCCCCCCCGACTGACCCGGAACGAACTGCGGAACTTAGCTGGTACTTCTGATCGAATTATCCAGGCTCGAGGGGCTATCATGATAATTGTGAGAAGTTACAACGGCGCACTTGCTCCGAACAGACTGAGAAGTTCGCAGAACCTTCGTCGCAAGGTGCAGCGACGTGCGATTCGAACCCCCGGCTGTACCGCGACACCTAGGACGAAAAGAGCCTCGGGCTCGATCCTTCCTCCGCTACCCTCCTCTCAAGGAAACTCCGGCCAATTCTCGACACCCGACTTGTTGCTAGTTCTTGCACCAGACGCTTCCCCAAAGTTTAAAAGCGCTTTTTATTTCATGATTATTTACTTGTTTCTACTGTCTGCGCATTTCCTTTCTTCCACGACAGTCTAACTTTTAAATTAGAGATTTGAAAAAGTATTATAAAGAGTGACAATGAATAATATTAAGCAAAGGAAATAACCGAGAGGATAAAGAGAAGTTTAATTTAAAGAGGACTAATTTCGAATATACGGTTGTGTCATTTAGTGAAGCTCAGTAATAACCATTGTTATCCTCTTATTAGGGAAATACCAGGTCGGGAAACATGGCATAAATCTGATATTCGTGTTAATAAATTGTATTACTTAATAGTGATGTTGGCGTTGATGCTGTGAGATTCCCCACGCCTAGCAGACAGACGAATGCCATTTACCTAATTTATTCCCGCTCGAACCATCCTATTTTCCCATACGACAATAAAGCAACATGCTCAAAGCAATTCCGGGGGTACTCTGAGTGCCATAAAGTGCGTAGAATAGGCCGCGACGACAGGCACTAAAGGGGATTAAATAATAATCAGGAAGTAGGAAGGGAACTGCTGCGAATATGTGTCCCTATCTCCACGAGGGTGCTCTCGACGATCAAGTTCGGGGCGTACTTTCGCAAAGTACTGTTTCGAATTATACGCCACTTGGTGGGGCGTCAATTTGCATAGATGAATCCTTTACCGCAGCGAGACGTTAGCAGGGCCCGATCCCCGATTATACCAGCTAAGGCGGATTAAACGTCGCCTGAGACCACTTAACAATCTGCACCGACAACTCAGTCGTATCAATTGGCGCTAAGGTGAGATAAAAAGCAGCAGGACTCTCTAATAAATCGTAGTCCCACTGAATTGCATGAAGCTGCTTGGAAATTGGTACACGCTGCTCCGAAATATACGTCGAACTATTATATTGTGCAGGGTGATTCACTTGCCTTTGAATCAGAACTCTCCTAGCCCTTATTTTTTTGGTGGACTTCCCGACCTTCTCCGGGACTGAAATTTGGTGGGTAATATTTTTTTGCATCAAGGATGATACCATAAAAATTCCAGAGCCCTAGCTCAAAATTTTTTTTTCGGCAAATTTTTTAAGGCATACCCCTTCAAAAATTTTCGATTTTTCGAAGGTTCTGGGACCGGGACGAACGCTTGATTTTTCGATTGCTCGTGCCTCAAAACGGATAAAAAACATAAATGTTGTGGGGGAAATGCCGGAATTCTGCCTAAAACACATGGAAACCGATCTGGAATATTTCGTTTTCACGGTTTTCCTCATGTTTTTTATACTTCCCGACCTTCACCGGGGCTGAAATTTTGTAGAAAGTGTTTTTTTGCATCGAGGAAGAAGTGGTAAAAATTCCAGAGCCCTAGCTCAAAATTCATTTTTTCGCAAATTTTTTAAGGCATACCCCTTCAAAAATTTTCGATTTTTCGAAGGTTCTGGGACCGGGACGAACGCTTGATTTTTCGACTGCTCGTGCCTCAAAACGGAAAAAAAACATAAATGTTGTGGGGGAAATGCCGGAATTCTGCCTAAAACACATGGAAAACCGATCTTGAATATTTCATTTTCGCAGTTTTCCTCATGTTTTTGGTACTTCCCGACCTTTTCCGGGGCTGAAATTTGGTAGGTAATGTTTTCTTGCGCCAAGGAAGATACTATAAAAATTCCAGAGCCCTAGCTCAAAATTTTTTTTTCCCCACATTTTTGGCCACCAAAAATATCCCATTTTTGGTCGTGATTCAAAGGCAAGTGACTCACCCTGTACTCTGACTCTTCTATACAAGTGCTAACTTACAAAGTATTGCAAATTCCATAGCAATCGACAAGATTGCAATACGATTTAATCAAATGTCAAGCTACAAAAGATTGCGACATAAATCACTGAGAATTCATGTGATATTGGTCGAAGGATATCACGCGAATTCGAGTGCTCTCGTCGATGCTAAGCTCGACTTATTCGAGCTGGAGAAAATACGGAAGTGTGTAAATGAAGAGGTCTCGCACGAAGGAGAAGGAAATAGGGAAATGGAATCCTTGACGGGCAAGACCTTATTGACAATTTACGCTCGCAGAATTCCATTCTGAAACTTAAACCTCGAAATGTCGGAGGCCGTGAAGCCGGAGGACATGCATTCTAGTGGCTGCCAGTGGAACTTTACTTAGGTGGAAACTTCGACTTCGCCGGCTGGCTATCAATGACACCCGCTTCCCGATGGGCTCGACATTGAACTAGTGAGCTTCTCCTCTTCAATTGGAACTTCTCACTGGCTGACTGCCTTTCCGCTGCAGATGTGCGAGTATTCATACCAGCTTCCCGGCAGAACTTCGGCGCAACGGTATTAAACCTGTTTGAGGTATCGGCGTAGTCGAGAACTAAGGAAAACGCCATGAAACTCCGCTACCTAATTATAACTAGAGTCTACTTCATTCGAAATTATTCACGGTCGAATGCAACTGAATATCAGCCATAATTCGACGAAGTGCCGAACTGGGACGACTCCAAAGTCCCCTAAGTCCTTTCTACTTCAACTATTATAAAAACGACAAAGTTTCGGACGTGCTAAAAATTAATTTCCGTGCTTGATAAATCCTAGGAATAAATTATAGGCATTAGTCGTCTATAGCTTAAACAAAGTTCGCTCTGACTTATTACTTTCGACTTTCCCAAACTTTGCGAGAGTCAGCGGCGCATCGCGCTCGTCAAAAAAGCAGGTGGAAGAACTTTGCTGCACTGCAATCAACGAAAAAAAGGGGAAGAAAGAAAAAGGAAGGGACGGAGGTGATGGGTGGGTGGCAAGGTTGGAAGGAAGTACGGTAACTATCCTTGCGAGGGTAGGAGGGCTCAATGAAGCGATAAGATTGCAGCAAACCAGGAAGGCAAAAAGCATGGCTACAGCTCGCCGGGCTGAGCCGCTCGATGAAGTTAACAGTCCATCGAGCGAGGAAGCGAAAAAACCGAGGTGAATCGGTAATTTTAATTAAGGTGCTTCAACGAGCAGCCAAGATCAAGATACGTACCACCGGCAACGAGCCGAGAGGATGCACCACTCGAAAAGTACGTTTTTCATTTAAATGCAAAGCCAGAAAGTAATGAGAAACCCCGTATATATGCGGAGCCACCGTCGGCGCTGGCCTGGAGTTTAGGGGTTCGCCCGAAACCATCCAAACTGTCGACGAGAGACTCTCACGAACAAAAGGACGGAGCATCATCTCCAAGGACAAATGCTCGACGCGCAGACACGGTAATAGAGAGAAAGAGAGAAAGAAAAAAGGGAGGAAGAGTGGGAAATGGAAGCTCGCATTGTTTCGAGATACAAATGGAGTAGTTCAGGTTTTTTGCTTCGCCAATAGTCGGGAAATATACAGGTCAGTTTGGCAGGATGAGTTTAATTAAAGTTCAAGCGCGCGCGGATTCGAAGGCTTTCAGCAGCCCACTTTAGCAGGCCGGAAGGAAGATTTGCCTATTGGCGAGTAGAACGATAGAAAGGCTATGGAAAACGAGGCTGGAATAAATAAGCACGACTCTCTTGTATTCTCGAGTGAGGATAGAACTGCTGGTAACAATGGCTGGCGAATAGGCGCGCAACGGATCGAATGAATGATCGGCTAATTGGCAGGAATAGGAAATTAGGTATCGATCGTGGGGAATTCGTCAAGTGCCACTGGCGGCAAACTCGACTAGACAGACGGCAGAATATCGGTAACGAGCTTGAAGAACCAAGACTTTGCGTTAAAGTACTTTATTCATCTTAGTCCGCCCTCTTAGTCGACCAACTTACTCCCAACATACTTATGAGTCGCATGACCGCGTGGTTTACGAGCCACGTTGTAAAACCGTCTGTCAGTAGCCCTAAACTTGATGAGGGCTTAAGTCACACCGACGCTCGACCAGTAAAACCACCTCATGACAAACTTCGGTAATTTCGTCCAGTGGACAGTGGCAAAACCTGCCAGCGTATTGCGCACTAAACTCTGTATTATACAACATAAAAAATAGTATCAGCAATCGTTAAAGACATTCCGGCGGAGCATAGAAAAAGAAAATGTATATGAACATAACTGAGTTGAGTGCAACTGGGGAACTAAAGTTTGGCTCCATGAAAAGAAACTCGCGGAAGAGTTGTTCTTATACCTTGAAAAATACAGAGTTGGACTCTAATTGAGAGGGGGAAAACCTAGGAAAGATCCGAGTAGAAATACATATTCCAAACCTTAATATCGCACTGAGACCCCCGAATCCCCTTACGGCGCGAAAACGGCATTACAAGGAAGCTTAATAAACTACGGAAAGCCCTATTTTCTCTTCATTAAGGTTTCACTGCCTGGCTTAGTTGGCGGTAATGACACAACATGAGACCCACTGGCAGCCTGAATGCCGGGGATACCAAGTATCGTTAAATTTACGGTCTCGGAAAGCGAGAATTAATGGTTGCGGAAAGGGTTGTTCGCATAATATCAGAGAATCCTGTGGGCAAGCGTCATCAGCCAGAGCTAGAAAAAGAGTAGATTGAAGACAGCGACATAAATGACGGTACTCAGTGCTGTCTTTCCTCCAACTAGTAGCTGAGCGAAATAAACAACATGAAAAGCCCGAGAAAGGAGCGCGAGAGGAAGTCTCTATCGGCGATAAAACGTTGAGGCCGAGGATAAACGGGGCTAAGCGAGTCTAAGCATTCGTCGACGCGCGAAACCGGAAGCTTGTCCGTGGAGCCGAAAAACTTTCTGAAATATTGAGGCCCGCTTGAGAGACTTCCACTGTTCGATTCGAATCCCCTCCTAGATTCTGCCTTCCCTTCTCCCCCTCTTACTTCTTCCATCGAGTCCCGTGTCTTCGGCACCCTCTACTTTCCTCCTACTTTCCTTCCTACAACAGGCACACCCGCCGACAACAGGAACATCACGCCAAGAGTAACACTTTTCCCTCCAGCGTTCCTCCTCCCTTCTCTACAGGGTGAGTCACTTGCCTTTGAATCACGACCAAAAATGGGATATTTTCCGTGGCCAAAAATATGGGGAAAAAAAAATTTTGAGCTAGGGCTCTGGAATTTTTATGGTATCTTCCTTGACGCAAAAAAACATTACCTACCAAATTTCAGCCCCGGGAAAGGTCGGGAAGTACCAAAAACACGGGGAAAACCATCGAAATCAATTTTTCAAGATCGGTTTTCCACATGTTTTAGGCAGAATTCCGGCATTTCCCCCACAACATTTATGTTTTTTTCCCGTTTTGAGGCACGGACAGTCGAAAAATCAAGCGTTCGTTGCGGTCCCAGAACCTTCGAAAAATCGAAAATTTTTGAAGGGGTATGCCTTAAAAAATTTGCGAAAAAATGAATTTTGAGCTAGGGCTCTGGAATTTTTACTACTTCTTCCTCGATGCAAAAAAACATTCCCCACCAAATTTCAGCCCCGGAAAAGGTCGGGAAGTCATGAAAACATATGGAAAACCATCAAAACTAAATATTCAAGATCGGTTTTCCACGTGTTTTAGGTAGAATTCCGGCATTTCCCCCACAACAATGATGTTTTTTATCCGTTTTGAGGCACGAGCAATCGAAAAATCAAGCGTTCGTCCCGGTCCCAGAACCTTCGAAAAATCGAAAATTTTTGAAGGGGTATGCCTTAAAAAATTTGCGAAAAAATGAATTTTGAGCTAGGGGCCTGGAATTTTTATGGTATCTTCCTTGATGCAAAAAAATATTACCCACCAAATTTCAGTCCCGGAGAAGGTCGGGAAGTCCACCAAAAAAATAAGGGCTAGGAGAGTTCTGATTCAAAGGCAAGTGAATCACCCTGAACACTTTTCTCCCTCCTCTACGCTACACCCGGCTCCTGTTGCAGATTTCCACATGTGGCACTGTTCCCATATTTCTGGATAGTGCGATGCGTCAGGGTCCGCTTCTGTTTACTTACTAAATGCATTGACATAAGTAGTTGGGGGAAGATTGATGGTCGAGTGAAAGTACGACGGGAGAAAAACATCTTTGCCAAAGAGAGTTTAGATAAGGTTGGAGATGTTAAAGTATGTTAGACAGTAGAAATATTAATGTGTTCAGTGTAGTTAGTTAAAAGTTGCAATATAAATGTAAACACCACAATTTAGATATTGCGAATATAAAAAAAGAAACTGATTATCGTCAGCATTTATTTTTCAGGACATTTATAAAGTATAAATGAAGTCCAACATTCAAGCTGAAAGAATTGAATGCGAGAGCAGTGTTTTTTCAAATATAATAGGGAACTAAAAGAACATTGGATTTGTTGATCCGCAAATAGGAAAATAAGCGACTAGTCTCCTTAAAGAATTTACAAGCGGGGGTGGGTAAGGTGGCGTTGCCGTGGTGAGTACAAATCTGCCAGGGTCGGCGACGCCGAGACAACGAAAGAAACAGGAGGAAATAAAGCGGCTCGAAGAAAAAGACGGCTGAAGGGGTTGCCGGAGAAATAAAGAGTTCGGGAAGCGAGACGCAATGTGTTCGGAGCACGAGGCAGGAATTATTTAACGACTCCGCGCTCCTGCCAGCCTTCCGAGTGAGTGCCAGTTTAAACGCGGAAGTAAATGCGTGCCGGAAATAACGAGGCCGGCAAAGCGAAAAATGTGACGACCTAATAAAAACTGCGTTTGTCTGTTTGCCCGCGCTCGCCAGAAAAAAATATCTATCTCTACGCTTCTCCCACCCCTTGGCGAACATCGGGCGGAAAGACTTCGTGAAACGCGAAAATATATGGCAGACCAATAAATTACCTCTAACTAGAAAATACACTAACCCGAAACTCCCCACAAATGTTAAATACAATTTCTTCTCAAATTGATCTTTATGTGATACTTTTCCCTTCTACTTTTTACAGACTCTTTCTTACCTTCCAAATGCATTTACTCATACTAATACTGATACTCTACTTTCGCAGGTACTCTCAATAAAACGAAGTCTTACCGCAACTATTATCACTAAAGTGTCCGAGCACAAGGTACATTAAAGCAGTAAAGTCAACTACTATTTGCCGGGCGGGCGAATCCGGCGACAATAACGCGCACTAAACACAGCCGGCTATTTGGAGTGGTTTTAGTATAAGGTGTAAGTGTAAGTGTCTGTGTGTACGTGTATGTCTAATGAAGCGCGCCAGTTTCGTTGCGGACAGAAGGGCTCTAACGAGACTGACACACAAGACGCTGTCTAAATAGACAGCGCAGTCGGAGCGGAAAGAATGGGTGAGAAGGGGAGCTGGGAGGAGCTGGCGGCCGACGGAGGAAACAATGGTCATACACTGGGACACAGGTGCACACAGTACGCGCGCGCGAGCGCGACGGGCTTTCCTTGTTTGCGGCTCATATTTAATTTAACAGCGGGCGCATGTCGCCGTGTGCCAGCAGCTCTGAATACCTTTGCAATTGCGCGAGACTCCGCACGAGGACTCCATTACAGGA
This sequence comes from Ectemnius continuus, assembly GCA_910591665.1. Lineage (NCBI taxonomy): Eukaryota > Metazoa > Arthropoda > Insecta > Hymenoptera > Crabronidae > Ectemnius > Ectemnius continuus. The sequence continues at coordinate 5,745,775 of OU342867.1, forward strand.
GCTGCCGGCCTTACGCGACACGTCCGCTCACTGGCACGCGCTCACAAGAATTTATATTTCCATAAGCGCATATCGGCCGCGACGTGGACCACCTGCTAAACTCAGCCGCATAACTCCACGCCGTTGAAAACTATACAGCGACAATTCACCGAACACTCTTTCCACGATTTTTTTCACTGTATTATTATTAGGTTCCTTTTAAAAAGAAGAAAACTCATTTGTATGTAATGAAGATGTCTATTAATAGAAATTATCTTCATAGAAATAATTGTTGGTATATCAGAATTAATAGTAAGTGTCGCGTGGACCTAAGCGAACAATATTGCTTAACGATGGCAAGGCTTTCAGAAGCTCAGAGCTGAATTCCGCGATATCCGAAATCCATAGTGTATAAAGAGGCGGTGTACAGAAGCGAAGGGAATCTCTATGGACAAACGAATTCCGCGGATCTGTTTCGCCAGGCATTCCACGTGCCTGCAATGACGCGGCGCCGGATAAGCGCCGCCTTGACAAAGGTTCGCTCCGCAGGGGAACGTGGCCAGAGGCACAAGCTATGACCCCTTTGCATCCTAGCTGGTTCGGCATTGTCAGCTGCGACCATACAAACCCGCCCAAAAATCTGCAGGCACACCACCATTCAGCGCACACTACAATCTCCATAAACATTACTCTTTCCTATCCTATACAAAGAATGATTAGAGGCCAATATAATAAATTTGTAGCACGTCAATATCCCTTGATCCCGTGACTCGAACTCGCTAAACTTGTTTAAAATTCGAGGCTGTAAGTTCAAAAATAAATTGGACGACTTGCTGCGCCAACTTATATAAGAGAAGCTTATGAAAGTTATGTTGGAGGGTGAAGCGGCAAAGTCCATGGAAGGTTTTTGGGTCACCGAGTGAGTGGTATGCGGTATGTCGATCGAAACGTGCCACATTGGCACGGATAATGGCCCGGTTGCCTTGCCTTCGAATACAACTCCTGAACCGATGTAATTAAAGGCCGATCGCACTCTCGGAATGCCATAGAGCAGAGAGAGGGCCACACATCCTACAAAGGGAACAAGCGAGCAGGTTTCGGGCGAGGAAAACAGGAAGAGAAATGTCCACTGGCGTTGAAGCTTCAGTGTTGGGCCGAAAGTATTCGACAACAAGGTAGCCGTGCTCTCGACAAACGCGCAAATTCGTTTTCCATTAGAATAGTCTAGCTCAATAGATCGCTTCAGATCAGCCCCCAACTCGCACACACCTCTTCCCAGCATTCGCAATTCCCCAATATCGGTCTGACGAATGTTTCCTCGCTTTTGCGAGCCAGTAATCAATCGGGCAACGCGGCCAGTTTATGTTACTGGCAAAGGGAACGATCCTGTAACCATTCGATCCTCAACCTTGATTGAAACCTACTTCCATCCACTCGCTGAGAGTAATTAAAAGTACTGTTATCCTTTTAACCCTTCACTGGCGTGAGCTAGTTCCTCTGGATTAGTTTCTCTATTGACTCGTCTAACGAAGGGAAACGATTTCCCTATTACATTGCTTTCAGGAAAGTATGAGGCGGAATCTTAAAGAGCAAAGGATTCACATAAAATTCTATTTTATGTAAAAGTGAAGAGCGAAATCTTTAATAAAAAAAAATGGGCACGTGGTTTTACATGGCGTTCATAAGTCTTCTATTAATATTAAAGGTCGGAAGCTCTCCGATAGCAGTAAACAGTGGTTATTGCACTCGTAGGTAACCAAGTCAAAAAGCTAAATTACCGTAATAAAGGGAGGATGGAGATTCGGCGAAGAATGCGACCTTGCGGCGGAGGCTCAATATTTTCGGAACGGCGCGCACACGGCCTCGCGATCAATACCAGATGTGCCGCTGTTGTAAAAGAAAAGTGGAGCAAGTACCGAAAGTGCATTATTTTCCGAACACCGCGCTGTTAAGCTTCACCTAGCCTCGCGTGTATGTCTAAATGCATATGCCTATGTACAGTTCATGACATTTACGATGTGTGACACCTTTTACTATTCCTATCAATTTCAGGGTAAGCAGAAACGATGGGCTTTAACTAGAAATGTCGACTACGAAAGCATAAATTATTACATTAATTATTATTATCACTCTTTCATTCTTCATAAAATGTTATCTAATACAGAAATACGCAATAAACATTTTTCGTAACTTTATCAAAAGAAATACCTCGTTTCTCCCCGCTTACAATTTACTTTGCCACCGCGAGCAAGACGCGAGCTTTCCCTCATCTTTCGAGTTTCCCGTGAATGCCTGTAACTACCGACGCCTGATTCATATAAAATATGACGGAAGATTGCTTTCTGCATCAAATGAATCTACATTCAAAGCGAGATTCCAAATACTTCCCGTGAGAAACACGACGGAAGCAGGAGAGCGAATGAATGCAAAGTGGTTCTGCGACCCGGCGACAACATGCTCCTCTACTTTTTACCGGCGTGTTCAACGAGAACGCTCCGGACCAACTTAATTCTCTCGTTAAATAATACGGAATAAAAGTGCATTAATAACGAGGACAGATTGAAATGTAAATGCTAAGTGATGAATATTAAATGGTAATACATTGACCTAAAAAATCAGCCAGCGAAGAAACAAATCTCGTCCTTAAATGCGATAGCAAACAGGCCGAGTGGGGCAGCAAGCACTGATACTGGTGGTTTAAAAAAGATGTTTATTTCCCGCATAAAGCAGAATTTAAGTAACAGCGGGTGGCGCGCTATCTCCGCATTTTTACTCGACTTCCTTAATTCGCGCGACTCTTTTTTACGACAGAGCGCACACATCCAGCCCGCCGCCGTCGGGGCGAATAATGATAACCGTGTGTACGTCAAGCAAATCTAAAAAGAGTACGCCAGGTTCAACGGCGCGCACACCAGAAATTCGCGGGATAACGCTGCCTCTTACCGTGAGGGGCGCGCGAGCACGCGCGCGCGCCTCCCTAACCTGCCTGCACACACATGTTTCTCGGTTAGCGAGCGCAGCAGCCCATTCCGGCCGACAGCGCATTGCCGTAAAATTAAGCGAAAAAGCTGCGAAACTACCTGACCGCGCGGCCACAGTCAACGAAAAGGGAGCGCGCCGAGCAGCGAGACATTACATTAACATATACTCGAGCAACGAATCGTCATGGTAGATGTCGCTCGGTTAATGGCGCGATTCATCGTTCTCTATTTCGAGCAAGTGGTCGAGAGAGAAGTCGAGTAAATTCGGGAGCGTTTAAAAGCATTTTTGGTTCCTCCAAGCCAATCCGTTTATTTAGATTAGTTAATAAGAGTGGATTTTTCTTTATCCTATATTTAAATCATATTTGAAGTGTGTCGAATAGCTGCGCAAAAATCGTAAGCTCTTTCCCAATTTTTGCGAGAAGCTACGAACAAAAACGATACGTCAAATCCGTTGCGGCGAGTCAGAAAGCCACGGATGTAATTCATTTCGAGAGCTCCAATAAACTCTGTCGCTTTTAACGGTTATTAATCGGAGCCGTATTTATACTATACATGACCCGATATGCACATTTCGATGGGCGGCGATGGTGAAAAAAGGTGGCTGAATGTTTTTAATAAATCACAAAGCACCGGCGGTATACCACTCAATAACCAATAATCAAATACATGAATCTTATATGGATGTGTAAATTTATATCAATCAAAACAGTGCACTTTCCACTGTACATGAAATGGCGCTATATCACTTTTTATATTGTCTGCTACTCTTTCAACTACAATTGTGCCCTAAAAACGTTTCCGGTACACCGAGAATCCAGCTTTCCAAACCTGCCGGTAATCCAAAAAAGGGTATCGCGGCAAATGCTTTTCGGATTTTCGTTTTTTCAGATAGTCACATGTAAATTGGGAGTTTTTGTTCAATGCTATAGCTGAACCACTGGCAATATGGCTGACGAAAAAGTTCCATCGAGCGGGAAAATATCCCCCCGAAAAAAATGGAACGAACTCCAGCTAATATTGCATTGAAAATTCGAAGCACGAGGCTTTATTAAAGCTGGGGAACAAGGCTCAGAGAAAGAGAGAGACAGAGAGATGGGGGAGGAAGAGAGGTCGCAGAATACAAAGCCAATCGATAATCGATTTTCAGCGGGGGTTTGCCAAAAAATGCCTCGTATCTGCTGCATGTAAAATTCACATTGAAAGGACAGCACTTTCGGGTACGGCCAGTTTTAGCCTGCCACTAAGTGGTCTTCGTAATGGCAATCGACTCGAAAGAGCGCCGTTCTGTAATGATGCACTCGTAGCGCCAGTAGAGAATGGCCGTAATCAGACAGTAACGAACCGATCAACCAGCCACAAACGGAATAGGAAATTTATCCTGGGCGCGCGCTGGCTATCACATCCGAACCGATAAAAATTGCGGTCTTTATTGAAAAAGTAGCCGAACATCAAACCAAACAGTTCGTTTATTTCGGCAGTGAAAGCGGAAGGCACGGGTTCCGTGCTGTTTGTAAAAATACGCGTTATTTTTCGGCCCTCTATTGACACGGCAAGCGGTAGGAAAAAAACATCGCGCCTGATAAACACACGCTTGGAGATGGGGAGGGAAAAAAAATTGCCGAGTGACACTTTGTTTAATATTCCGATGGTGGAGCGCAGTCGATTTGCGCGTGGAAGCGGCGTTGATTCGAGCGTAACTAACTCAATTCGAGATTTCGACGACTGGGAACACGTGATTTGTAACGTCCTCGCGTACGAGCGTTCTGGAAAAATAAGGGGCCTGCTGTCGGGGTTATGCGCGCCGCATCAAGAAAAGCAGGGGTGCTCCTGAAAAGGTCGCCTTTGCTCTTCTGGTACCCGCCACATAAATTCCGGGATTACCACCAAACATGTGTACCATCAAACGTGTCTGAGAAGCCTAAGTTTCCGCGCATATAACCGTTTATGTAAACCATTAATAAGAATTACACGGAATAGAGAACTGTTTAACTATAAATTCGACTAAGGAACGAAAAAAGATCACAAATATACGGGTTAATATATTTTCAGCAAAAATGTAGGATAAGGCGTAAAGTCACAGTATCACGTATTATTCGCACGTTTTGAGAAACAGCCTACTTCGTAGATCGTAATCGTGTAATGGGTCCACGTTACAGCCACCTTACAGCGACAGTTATTCGTAGAATCATGTTCCAAGGAAAAAGCCAGAAGAAAAAACGGTGCAGAATCTGATCCCCTTCCACAGGGGGAAGAAGTAATAATGTATGAACTACTGCTCCATCATGTTTAAAAGTGAGAATCTTCTTTTTATCTCTTCCTCGGTGATTCAGCACACGTAACAACACCGGAATATTGGACTCTCAAAACGATACTCATTCTTTCTAATATCTTGATTCCGCGCACTATTGTTACGAGTTTATAAAACCTTGGTGGAATGAAATGTTTCCAATAAACAACTTGTAACTATAAAAAGTTGTATATATTAGATAATAGTCTTATAGAAATATATCAATATTAGACACGAAAGCATTATTTTAAGAAACCGATAGCAGTAGAATGAAACATGTCAATACAAGAGATTCCATTAAAATTCCGGGCGAGCATTCCTGACAGCGACACACTCGAATTCGACGAGAATCCAGGAGTAGCAGAGCTTGGAAGCGTGTAGAGGGAGTTGCGTCGGCCAACAATAAGGACATTGTTCGTCCTGGTGAAAGCGCGCAATAATCTCGAGGCTCTCATTATTGTCCCGTTAATTAAATGGATAAGCCGACGCGACGACGGCGTCAGGGGACGAGAACGTCGCCGGACTCGTCGCCAGCGAGAAGAAGCGACGGAAACATTTGACGGGGTTGACGGACGCGCCGGCAGATAACGAAGTTACTTGCATTAGAGGGAACCATCGACGACACCGAGCACAGGGGATGAAGCCCCTGCGAGGGACAGCGACTCTTTTCTGCTCGGCGGCGTGGCGCAATGAAAATCGATCGTTACCAACACCCGTTATACAACCCACCTGATAAAATCACTAAAATTGCTAAAGCAAACGCGTGCACTGGAAACTCGCTATATAAAATAGAACGACTTGCTATAAAACTCAAGATGAAACTCCATCAACCCCCCGATAGTCAAGCTCTTCCTGACGATGATGAAAGCTTCGCGAAATGCAAGAAAGCTTCATTGGACCGAAATCAAATGGTCCCACCTCTTCCAACTCCACTCGAAGTGATAACGAGTTAAGAGCAAACCGACGAAATGCCAGAATGAAAGCCAGGTTATAGAAGAAGTTCGGAGACAATTAATTAGGGAAGTTAGGACTAACTAGCGCAAAGGCGGAGACGCCAAAGAAAGGGGAAAAAAGGGGGCGGAGTGGGAGGGAGAATAAGGGGCGGAAGTCTCGAGGGGTGAAATATTAGCGGATTGCGAGGGGCGATGTGCTTGTCAGCGGCACATTTCTGAGATTTCCCAGTCGACGCGGGGGAAGCTGCGTTAAAGTATCTGTGGAGCACCTTTGGAGATATAAAAATGAAAACAGAATGAAGAAGTTAATATAAAAACTACTTTATAAAATAAATCAAAGATCAACTAGCAGAAAAACATGTTCTTGCTGCAACAGCAATCTTTACAAGAAATATATATATAAAAATTATCGATTGCAATTATTTGTTAGGTAATAAAAATATAGTTGAATAGTGGAAAATGGAACACCTGCAGGTACACATGTTCCCAGAATATCCGCTAGAGCGATAAAGGGACATTCGAGGTGAGCCGAATCGCGAGGCAAAGCATTATGTAAGTCGATGAACACGATGATGAGCTATCGTCACGAGATTTCTTCTTGGCAACAACCACGGGTTATACATTATGTATACTTTGATCAATTTTCACCTCCTGGCATCGTAATGCTTAGCGTGCCTGAAGAGAATTCCGAGCTCAGAGAGAGAGAAGCACGCCGTCTATTGATTATGAAAATGTACACGCGAGATGATATCTCGCGAAAAACATTACAGTCATACGGCAGATATCCTGCGCAAGAAGAGTAAAAAGTCTTGATGAAGATTAAATTAATAATACTAATTGCAAGAGTAAGCTTGGCTCGACGATATGATCATTTTTCTAGAAATGCTTAAAAGTAGTCTGCGGAAAAATCGCGTGAAAACGCCGGCAAGGGTGGAGCGATAAAAATTCCATGTGAGAGAGGGAAAAAAGGGAAGAAGGCGAATGCGGATGCTCCCGAGGGAGGACAAGCGACACCGGGAAACCCCTGATCAATTTTTCACTTACGGAATTCCTTGGGCAACACCATTTCCCGACGTCCTATTCTCCGTGTCGAAGCTGCCACGGGGGAAGATCCTATCGTTCTCTCACTCGTAAACCTCTCTCTCACTCTCTCTCACTCTCTTCCTTTCTCTCCTCGACTCCATATGTAGCTATACTAGTGTCAGCTAACAGAAGAAACTATCGTATGGTACTCGCCTCTACTTCATCCTCCCTACCATCTACGTGGAGGAAAACTTTCTTTACTTCTCCACCAGCTTCTTCGCAATATCTCTGACTCTCTACTAATCCACTATATTAACAAATTTACCCACTAATTCCCCTCGGACAAAAAGAAGGTTATGTAAAAGAGAAAAACTTCCTATTCTTATTCGGGTTATGTATCCGCTTGGCGGAAAGAATGCGAGGGTTGGTATTTGGCCGAAGGGAAATATGATCGTATTCCAAGATCAGGGAAGATCCTGCCCTCGAGATAGAAGGGAGGCTGCTGCGCCCGGCAACGAGATGGGGCCGAGCGTTTCGGGAGATTTAGCAATTTCGCGATAGAGGAAAAGGGTTGCGCATCGTTGACGGTCCAATTCCGAGCAGGCAAATCGGCGCGTGTACACCGCAGAGCAGCACACACACACAGATAGACACACAGACACACAAATAGGCAACGGGAATAGGTGGAGCAGTGACGGGTGTCAGATGAAATCGTCCTCGGGGAATACGTGAAACCAGAGGCGAGTTTATGTGGATCTGCGTGCATCCGTGAGCACGGCAGAGTGCGAGGCCAGCTCTGATTGTTTCAGTTTGCCTATTTTTCGGCCAACCCGACCTAGTAAAGAGCGGACAGCCCGAGCGACGAGAAATGGCTGACACTTACGATAGAACTACTGCCTGGGAAAATAGCAGGCGTTAAATAATGTATTTTATGACCCGGAAATAGAAATGCTATGTCTGCTTTGCATTTATGGTATTTGATAAACATAAAACAATTAGAATTAATATTCGATGTAAGTAAATAAAGATTCCATTGAAATTCAGTTGTTTGGAGACTCGGGAGTTTTGTCAGTTTATCTTGCGCAAACTTATTTCCTGTGTGGGAGAGAGATATTGAATATTCCGAGACGTGATGTCGATGTATCAGTGATCATATACACATCAAAACAGAGAATCACATGTATAAATATTGAACTCTTCGAGTGAATTCACTCTACCATTTCTATCCGGTAGTTTGGAAACCTTACTGGTGCGCGTGGGCTCCTCGCTATTGTAAAGAGACCCTCGTTCACAGTTTCCGCTGACACAACCAGATTCGCATGCGGCTATGCGGAAAATTTACATTTTCTTTGACCAGGGAAATACGACCTTTGCCATTTGCATAAATTTTGTAAGGACGAGCACCTGCTAGAAAGGTTGTAACGACAAAAAAATCTTTGGAGCGCGCAGAGTGAAAACGATGAAACCCGACAAGTCGAGCGAGGCTTTTTCCATTGATTCCTTCTAATAGTATTGTCTCCGATCAATCCCTGGTGGATTGATAATTTAATTCCTCGGTAATACCGACTGGAAGATTCTGTGATGTAATTGGCTGTAATATTGACCCGACGATATCGATAGAAAATTGTCTGAGTTGATACGCTGTTGGGACTCATCGGGAGCTACGCTTTATTAGTTGGGAATAAGGCCAATAGAGAGTGGTTGGCCCTTTTTTAGTGGAATCCCTCGGGGGCATATCTTAATAAGAGAGGATAAGAGATAGAAAGACCAGCCTGGCCTCAGCCACTCGATACGAAATAATTGCACGGATATTACTCGACTTTTCGCCGTAATCGGAAGCGGCTCATGCACCCAATTGAGACAACATCCGCTTTACTAGCAACCTAATAAGGTCACGAACACGAGATTCCAATCGGAGAATTAAAATCTACTCAGTCAAGTAACTTGCGGCAGATTTGGTGCTCCAAACGCCAAGTATTAATGAAGACCGGATTTGGAACTATCGCGTGCCAATTTTAGTTCCGGCTTTAAAAAGCACGTTCCACTTTAATATATGCAGGCCTATATTCACGGATCAAGGACGGCCATCGAGTCGCGTGTGTTCTAATTCCAGGTTGTATGAAGCGTCGAAAATCAATATGGAATGCCAGCTAAACCCTGAACCTCAAAAACTAGCAAGCCCACTCAGCGGTTCTTCCCGTTCATCGAAAAGGATCATCGGGAATCTGGTATTTGAAAGGTCATTAGGTTACAGCCGAATTTTTCTCGAAATTTAGACTCCCTTCACTGGCAATCGCAGGTGCATCTTATGATGCACATCTTAACCTTAAGAATTGCTGCTTCAATGTAATAGTATACGAGAAAAATCTATGCACGGAGAGTCTTGGCTTACTTCGCTGCAATTGTCAGTTGTATTTCTCATTGCAGGAAGCCTCTGCCTTCTTTCTCCGAAGGATTTATCTCTTAATTAACACAGCACAAACACGCGAAACCGAGCACACAGTAGTTCACTGTCAAGCGCGCGAAAGAACTGACTACCTAGAAAAAGGGGCTGCAAGACAACGCGCAGGGAAGTGACAGACGCCTAGTGAAAAAAGCAGCGGGAAATTTAAATGGCAACGAGGAGTGGTAGTGTGAGTGCACGCGCTGCACTATCAGATCGAAGTTCAAGCGGCGCAGATTTGTTGCGACAGCTGCCACTAGATGGAATTAAGCGTGAATGTAGGTGAAAATATTATCAACACTGCAGCACGTGGCCCGTAAGGAGTGGTTGACCCATCGCTAGTTAGCCAACCGCAGAGGGCTTGCCGTATACGTGTGGCAGGGGAACCAAAGTGGTGGTGATACCGAGCGTGAAATTCAATCTCGAAACTCGCTTATACCATAACCTCGCCCGCTTCCACCTTCTGCACAAACCGCTATCAACGACCACTTCCCCGAAAGAATTGACATCCATCACAGAGAACAAGGTGAGCAACCAAGCAGTGCCAAAATGTAGTTCCTCTGGAAGTGAAAAGAATCGATCGGACAGAGCTCGTACACTGTCAACAGTAGTGGAGTTCAATTGAACTGACAGTAGACGAAGTTATGAATGTTGTGTTAAGAAGACTCTAAATTAGCAACACGGGCAAATTGCCAAGAATGGTGAACTCAAAGATTTTCACTATCAACAAAACACAGCTGAATATCGTAACTTCGAAGTGGTAGAGTAATTACAGAACTTCGGGAAAGCTAATATTTTAACAGTCGAAAAGTGTACATCGAAGCTGGGAATATCGTACGTTTACTCAGCAATATTTTGATACGTGGAGACGACACATTTCGAGCAAAGTACACCGAGATGATGGTGGAAGAGGGCGAGTTCTACCAGAAGAGTGAGATACGAGGAAATAAAAAGCGAGACGAGGAAGCTGCAGGAAAAAGAGAAGGGGTACGACAGTCTTGCTGGGGAAGGGTTAAAAGATACGAAGGTACGAATAGGTACGGTGAATGCTAGAGGATAAAGAAAGCATTATGGAAGATAGATAAAGGAAGACTTTCAACGGACTGTGAAAGGACCAGCAGATATGGAAGCTCGAAATAAGATAGAAAAAACGCAGCGCCATATGGAATACGAATTCAGGTCGATGCTCTTGTCTACACAAAATTTCATTTCGAAGAGCGAATCAAATGCCAAGGCCACAATATACAACGATGACTCGAATATCTCAACGAGCAAAAGGAGGAGCAGGGAATTTTGCAACTAAACATTAACCGCAAGTTCAACTGCATTATGCAACGCGGAAGATAGTACAACTCGGTCTCCGTGAATTTTGTGCTGGAATAAAGCTAGGCCGAAGCAGTGGCCCGGCACGGCAGGGCAGGCCAACGAGTCCTGACGTGCAGATTTACCACGAGCGATCCTCTATGCACAGACACACATACACACACAGCCCTCGAGAAGCCCGAATAATCTCTCGCGGCACCTTTATGGCCGTACAACTTAATCCCGGCCGAAACGAGAAGAAAATATTTTCTCGCCCCGATTCTACCCCCGCTCCTTCTACTTGCTTCTGCTCTCCTTCTTACGACGGCTTATTATAATCCTTGTGAGAGGTAATGCGAGAATGTCGGACGATATTACTTTCCCTGTCAGTGTTTCTACCGGAACTTTTTCAATTTTATGAGCCACTGACTTGTCGGAGTAATAATCATAAGCAGAAAGAAAGATTGGTAAGATGATTGCCCATTATTATTGTGCTAGTTGAAATCCCATAAAAAAGCAAAGTGAAAATACATCGAATATAATTTATAAATATATCTATTTTTTACAGATAGCAACCTAGTCGACAGCAACGAGTTCATCGATGAACTGTTTCTGGTCTTATCAAGAATTCTAGCAAATATAAGCTGAACCAGCTTGCAGGTGCGTTTCAATGAATTGGTACTTAATGGTTCGATCAAATTATTCGTCGAATTTACTCTGAAATTGCGTGCAGTGCAGGACGAATAATTCACTCAGTCAGTCGAATATGAATTTGGCACTGGGATGTCGACACACCACATACGCTGGAAGGATGTCGTGAGGCAAAGCGTGGAGATAAGGACTTTGGTGAGCGTCGAAATCCCGCCTGTGCATTGTGCTCCGGAGACAATCAGTTCTGTATGTGGCAGCAATCTATATGCAGCTATGTTATACATATCTTAAGTACGAACAGTCATCCCCTGACGCGGCAGATTAATCCAGTCCCTAATACTGCGGGCCCAATCCCCAATGAATCTTGCCTCTGAAATTGACTCGGTTGCATGCGTTGTTATATCTTATAGCCATAGGTGCTATAGAGATTTTTAATTGCTTTTTGAAGTCTCTACTTAAACTCTTTTACCACATGGTAATTTAAACTATAGCAATGTTACATAAAATAATGTGGGGCGAAGGATTTATTAGAATTGAATTCAAGAGTTAGAGTGTCTATTGTGAATAGTGATATAAAAATATTATTTATTGACTGAATGAACAACTTCAGTCCCTGTATACTTAGAATTTGCCAAAGGAATCAGGGGGGAAAGTCAGTCAAGGTAAGAGTCTAGCTAAAAGGGGAGCCGTCCTGAAAAATGTGGCGATCCACTAAAGGACAAGAATGTCTCTGGACGAGGCAAGCGCTCGTAGATCAGGCCGCGTTATGCCCATATACGAGTTACTACGGCCATGATTTATTTGGAGGCACACACCTAAGGCAGCAGACTTTTAAAGTGTTCCACTTTCCGTGATATATATCGCTCGAAGGGAGAAGTGAGACGGTGGGAACGAAAACTAGTAATCGAGCTTGCGATACATTTCCCAAGACCGCAGGAACACCCGTGACGTTCTCCCTTTTCCATTTGTACGCCAAAACCGCCGCATAAACAGCCTGTTTCCATGTTACAATGATTCGCTTGATCCAAATTCAAATGATCCGAAACACTGCGAATCTATACTCCCGATGTTACAAATTAGATTCATAGCATTCACAATGAATTCAACAATAGTCTCGAATCCATGTAAATTACATGATGTTCAAATTAATAAGTTCTGTAACGATTGGAACTTTAATGAGTCCTTACTATAGTTTGGCTTCATTCTTGCTTGATACATTCATTGACGAGAGATATAAGAATGATAGACAATACGATGTACTATGGATGGCGTCTGCGAATATTGGAAGGTGTCGATTGAAAAGTCGAGGGGCATTGGATCACTCTCGTGCCTAATGCAATGCACTAATTATCTGACGTTACGGCACATTAAGCGCGCCAGCCTCACGTAACCCTATTACCTTTGTCGCGGCAATAATAATGGACAGCCAAGTGACGGGTAATATGATATAATTAGCGTGACAATAAAGGGCCGCGTCTATAAAGATTTCCAGCCGCCAGCCACTGTTGCGGCGGCTACTCCTCCTCCCAGTAGTGCCGCGACACTAAATTCATTCGGGCTGGAAAGTTTCCCCGTCATGTTATTACCGGAACGCGCCATCTACCTGGCACCTGCTACCATACCACTTTTCTCTCTTGGGGAAAAAGTACGACGAGCCTGATATTGACACTGATTAAATCAACGAGTTCGAAAAGTGAGCTTATTAATTGCCGCGTCTTTGAGCGCGCTAATAGGGGAATTAGACGTCGCGGACATTAGATCAGGCAAACTTTGTTTTTACTCTATCTGTTTGATGTTCGATGATAGGCGCTTAAATAAAGAACAATACATCGTCCCTTTGTTCTTTACTTGTTCGAAAGGTGATAAGTTCGTTGGGAGAAGTGTATTGGCCGAGCGAAGGTATTCGAGGTCAGGCTTGCCTTAAATCTCAGTTATCGCCCCGGTTGCTCCTTATGATTTCCTCCGAAAATCCCTCTCGCACTGCTGACAAGCGACTAAACAGGTTTTATGGTCTCCTTACACGGCAAAACGGCGTGCGACACTTTCTTTTTATTATTCCTTCACGTGAGTCCACAGCTGGCCCAGATCGTGAAGGACAGATATTTCATTAAATATAGATAGGGTCCCGAAGGACACGTCACCAGTACAATCGAAACGAATTCAGACCTCGATCACTATCAGTCAAACTGAATTTATTATACTAATCAATCGCGGTCCGCGCATCCTGTACAAATTGGGTCATCGAATATTTTATTGGTCCCCCTCTCTTATTATCGGTGCTGGCAGCGAGCGTAGAATAGCGCAATAAATTTATGCCAATTTAGGAGCGACTTAATAAGTCTGCGAGCTAATTTGTACTCAATCCATACACCGGCATAAAAGAAAATTTCCTACTGACCGATATCGATATTATATTTTCAATCACGTACCATACTTCTTTCTCGGACATATCTTTACTGAAGTTGAGAATTTACTAAACTTTCCTTTCTTCTACGGACTCAATCCTACCTTATAATTCAAATAGTCAAATCTATTTTCCCGCTTCTGTCGCATTACCTCATGACGCCGCGTACCCTCTCACAGGGACGCGGAGGGTTGAGGCAAGGAAATTACATTTTCCCATTAGAATATCCTCTTACGTGAGGCTCGAATTACGAAGGGCGCAGAGAGGGGTATTTGCAAAGCGAACTCAACGGTATTACAGGGCAACACTAAATAATTCCCGGAATTCTGCAAATTCCCGTTAATATAGATTTATCCTTTGAGGGCGACCGCATTATAAGGCGAACAAAGGGGTCGCTTGGCTAAGAAAATGGCAATCTGACGAGGGCGAAAATATTTTTCTTACATAGTTTATGCCGCCGCGCCGGCTGGGTTACTCTTGGCCCCGGAATCTCTTGGAGGAGAAGGTCGGCCACGTAGACAGAGGCGAAAATACGCGCGCAAGCGAGCAGTGAAAATGCAGCCTGGAATCCCAGGGCGAACTTTCCGATTCGCCGCCGCCGCCGCCGCCGCCGGGGGACTTTGCCGACCTTATAGGTTATCTCCTGGACGGAACTTTATTTTCTCTTCCGGTTATCTGGTCGACAAACCATCGCGGCAGGCCACCGCCACCAACCGCGATCAATAATTGAACCACTGACTTCCCGGGGAGCGCGCCGAATTCCACCCCCTGGCCGCTTGCTCGCTCGCTCGCTCTTTTTTTTCACCCCCCCTCTGCCCGCAACAAACTTTTTTCATTGTTGATGCACTAAAGAGAGGTGACCGCTACAGTGCGCAAACTGGCCGCCGGATGAACTGTATTGCACCGACTGTCGTTTAATAAAGTATGAAGAGCTGCCCGGGCCGTCGCGCAGAAATGGATACCTCTATTTCCGCTCGGCTTTTTTTAGATGCCTGTTCTATAGATTGCTTGCTGCAGTAGCACCTGTTTCGAAGTACGCGAAAAATCGGATAATCTTAATAAACCATAAATCTGTGATAGCATCTTTCTATTTTTAAAGTACGCTAAAATTGATTAACGAAATTATAGGGTTGTACTTTTAATGATATATTTCCTATTTCAGGAATTTTACATTAAAATTCCTTACAGTTTATTAATATCCATCGGATATTTTATGCAACGTGGTACTAATATCGTTTTGCAAATATATTAATTAATATAGTTTCTACCAGCGGTGAATGAATAAATATCTAGTGGTAGGTGGTATTTTAATGGCGTGTTTGACCGAAGCTACAGTTCTCTCTCGAGTACTCGAAGAACAAATAAAGCACGCTCGAAACGGAATCATGATTTCCGGAGGCGGAGGAGGAGAAAGATTTTGCGGACGCTTTGGATAATATCGAGCGATGTTGACCCAATTTCCCGGAGATTAATAGGCTCAGAGACCATATTCTCTCAAAGCGGAGCTTCCTGGCAAATCAGAAGCAAGCAGGCAAATACGCTCGACCGATCAACAAATCTTTTAAATATACTAATCCGACTAACTCCCCCATCTTCTTAAGCTCCATTGGGCATAAATCAGAGTTATCCTCGTAACAATAAAAAATGGAAAATTGTGAGTGCTTTGTATTAAGGCGATTCATCCGTCGAGCGCTAATTGCGGAGGGAAAAAGGGCAATCAGGGACGTGGAGCTTCTTTCATCGAGGTTCGCATGCAACCAACAATTTTTCCTTTCAAGGTTGTCGTAATCAAAGGACTAATCCTCGCGAGGGTACTTGATTCCTCGGGGTGTGAGGGTAATTGAGCACACGTCGTAGGTTGGCGCGAGTCGATAGCGAGTGAGAGGAGCTATATTCAACAGTGATAGCCAGCGATAAGGCATTCAGGTCGATAAACCTGAAGGGGCTTGGCCCCGAGAGCGAGTGATCGCGTGTGCAGCTTTAGTCCAAGCTGACGGGCACAACAAAATTATTCGAAAATCAGGGTATCGTCCACCAAAATACACACGTATGTAGGTAGGGTGAGGGAATGGGCGAGAAATCGTTGGCTTCCGAGGAGTCGTAACACCCAAGGCGAAATTGGGACGACCGGATACCCTTTTGCGAAGTCACGGTCCGGAAAAGGGCGAAACGCGGCCAACCCGGCACAGCCAGAGCCAAGAAAATTCGGCCACCCGGCACAAAGCTCCGCTGCAAGTCAACATCGAACAAAGCTAGTCCAAGGAAAAAGGGGAGAAGAGAGTGAGAACGAGGGACGCGAGGGGGCGCGAGATGGAAACGAAGCAGAGCGAGAACGAACTGAAACGCGAACTTGCTTTGTTTCGAACGACATACTCCGCATGCTCCACATACGCGCTCACGCGTCCCCTGATAATTCGGTTATTTCACTTTCAATGATCCGCTGGAAATGAAAGATACGAGAATTTCATCAGCGGACATTGCGTGACAAAATTGTTTTTCCAGGACATTTTCACTGCGAACTTTCGTCGCGTTTAATGGCCAGGCATTGGAATATTAAAGCTTTTTAATAAAGTTGTTGAAAATCGTGCTACCTCGACTGTGAGCTTGCAATATTATTGTAATGGAATGGAAATTAACGAGTAATTATTACAGCGCTCTTTAATAAAACTGTTGACGTTTGATACACCGAATTATACCTTTGACAGGATCCGGAACGAAAAATAAACTGGAACGCGAACTAATAGGAAAATAATTGTATAAATATTTCATATGAGTTTGGTCGACGTGATTGCAAAGGGCAAACGGTGGGTGGGAATATTTTTCGATGTACAGAACGTGGGTTCGCATGGCACGAACAGTGTGACCGGTTAACTCCTGCGGAGTATCGAATCACAGAGGCAGTAAGGGGAAGTTCTTCTCGGAACTATTTGGTCGTGTCAAGTGGCAAGTCCCCAGAGTCAGCAAAGGCCATTTTCTATCCCCCTGTTTCATCTTCGAACTCTTCTAAGTCATCTAGGACATCGAACCCCACACAACTGCCGCACCAACCACTTCTGTCCCCGACTGGCTGGCTGGCTGGCATCTGACAGAAGCCTGCACTTTCCCACAACGGATGACCTGCGAGCCGAGGTCCAATGGTAGCGCGATTCTCTTTCCAACCCTCCGTTAATTCGCCCGAGGAATTCTACACCGAAATCCCTCGCCAGGAAATAGACTCGATAATGCACGCGCCACCGATTACTATCGCAAACTCCGGATACAGAGTTACACCAGACCGGCTAAATCTAACCGCTGGAATTGGATACGTTTCAAATACAACCGCACTTTCCCAGAATCTACCATTACAGACATAGAACTGTATTACGGAAAAATGGCTTCTAATGGAAAAATTCAATTGATGAAATAAAAAGAAGGAAGTTCATTAATTACTAAGAATGCTAGATTTACTGTGAACTTTAAGTATTGCAAAGTCGTCATCCGAAATTATAACGCGTGATGTAAACTAGACGACACATTAATAGTAAACAAATTTGTATAAAGGAACGTATTAGCCTTAAAGGGATTATTAAAGGCACGGTTGGGACTTGGAGGTTCCTATTTACCGTGTTGAAGAGAAATTAGTAGCCGGAGGAAGACTTTTCGCCCTCGGTTTAGGGAGCTCTCTGCTTTTCGGCCAACTTCAGCCATCCGCGACCTAGCCACACTTCAGACCCGGACGCTGGTCAAATTATCGTGGCCGTCTCTCCTCCTCTCGGAGCACTCGCTCTCAAAGCCGCTCGAAAATTACTTAGGAACTCCGGGCGCAAACCCGTAAGTCCGAACTGCTCGAAATTAGTTGGACTGTGCGCTCAGTGGGTGCGAGGAGATCTTCCGCATTAGATATGCGTGCTTCCGTTCTCCGACCGGTGATTCGACAGTGTCAATCCATAAGGACTCAACTTTCCCCTCGCTGATGATCCCGGGAATCGAACGGCAAGCTGCGGTGAACCTGACCGCAGCATCCGGGAAAAATATCGGCTTGGAGAAATTGGCGAAAAGGGGAGCAGCGAGGCCGATGCTCCGCCTACCGGAAAAACGCTGGTTAGTTTCTAAAGTTCGCCTCCTCTCCCAGGCCCTCATTTTTAGCAAGTCGTTTCACCGGATAAACGGACATAATTCTCGTCCCCCGAATTGATGGCGCTGCCCTAATTCGTTCCTTCACGCGCCACAAGATTTTCGAGCTGGTATTGTGTCATTATGCTATCCACCCACCCGCCCCCTCTCACTCGTGCAGAAAAGCTAGGAAGAAAATGAGCAGGAGAGGACCGAATAAATTATCCGGAGAATCATTTTCGGCTCCATCTAACTCGCTGCTTATTTCTTCGAATACTAATACAATGAAAGTTCGATAAGAAGTCCAACAAAATTTATACTAACTTTCTAATCTTAATAATTTCACTATTAGTTTCCAAGTTCAAGTGACCACTTAACATTATTCTTGTAGACTTATCATGCATTGTAAGAAGAAAGTCAATTTCTTCGATAAAACCTTGTGTAAAGTAAGACGAAATTTGAAGATTACAATTTTGTAACTATCGAGAACTTGAACAAACGAGCTTTTCCAGTGGCAGCCAGATTTTCTCGGCGCGATAGCAGCCGAAGGGCGAAGATATCATTCCGTTAGGTGGGGCGTAATTTAGGACGACGTTATCTCTGATAATTTATCGGCGAATCCCCGGCGTTACTTAGCAGACGGTTTCACGAGGAGTAGAAGAGCTCGGCTGCACGGCGGGCGCGCAAGGGATAATGGACGACGTTTGGTCAGACGAGGCCCTTAACTCACGCTCGCTGCGCGCAAGTAGAGTATATCCGTCACTGATCGGACCGGCTGGGTTAAAAGGCCGCGCCAAAAAATGGCCGATCGACCAATTTGACTGTCGCGACGATATAGGTTACCTTGGCCGTGGCCTCATCGCTACCACTTATTTCGGATGATCTGCCCCAATATTAAAGATAGCACTGTGTCAAGTGGATCAATGCGCACCGACATCAGCCGGATTACTTAATTACTTTTCCGATAGACGCACGAAACCATCGCGAATCAATCTTCCCATTGTCAATGTGGAACTACTCTCTGTTGGTATTGTGGGTCAAATCTATCATTGATTGATGCACTTTGATAGAATCACTAATGGAATAATAATGCAGTGATACTCGTGACGTCACATATGGAATGAGTGTTGTAGAACTTTGAATGATCGTCATTGTAAGATGCAAGAATATCGAAAGGGAATACCAATGAACGCAGTATCCAATATTCCAAGAGTCCTAATACTATAAATTCTGTAATACCAAGTTTCCAAAATGCTACGAACGTTGTGTATTCCGGAGTCTTGAGATGGAAAAACTTTGAAATTGGAATGGAGAATGTAGGAAAATAGGAAACTTGATATTTGCAAGGATCAAGAGTATAAATTCTTTCAATGATACGAAGGTACGTTTTTCATTGAAAATCGATATTTTGCAAGGATCGAACTTCGTTCGTGTCGCTTTTCACTCGTCTAGCTATTTAAGCAGGCTCTTCTGATTAGCATAGAGTTCAGCAGCCAAGTGGCGTAGTGCCAATAACCGGGGTAAGCTACTAACAGAGATCCAAGACCTTCCTTAAGGTGGTACATTAAACGTCGTACATAACACACGTGCGACAACTCATATCCACCATTTGAATGCTACATCCTCGCATATTACAAGCTAGTAATATTCGTCGAGTGTATATCACGCGGCGGGAAGTCGACTTACGAATGATTTATGCGACTAAATCGACGGCAACGATTTAACGACCTCGCGATACGAAGATGTCTTCCACAAAGTCACACTGTACACGTCTATGAGAGATGTAGGTGTGGAGGAGGCTGCTGCGCTCGATCGTCGAAAAATGGTAATGCGAGCAGGGCGAAACGTCTCTCGCGTGTGCGAACGACGTCTCAATTTCGAGGTGTACGACCCATAAGAATGCTAAGCGGGGCCCACATCCTCCTCTCGCGTGCTCAAGGGACCAAAACTCGCCCGTAACGATCTCTAGTTAAAGCTTCCAAGATGAAATCTCTCCCCGTGACCACCAACGACATATCCCAGCAGTGATGTGTCCAACACATTTCCGGCAAAAATCCAATACAAATTACGACTGAAGAATTCGAAACTTTTTGCTCTATTTATCCTATTATACTAACACGTTGGCGAAAATGATTTTCGGGGAAATGCGAATCCCTGTCAAAATAGATGAAAAATTGGTAAAGTGTGGAATGACTAAAAGTGCAGAGTCAGATAATCTGGCATCTAATCCATCAAGTCATTAACCCAATTTGGATAGTATTCGGATTTTTTTTGGAAACATAAATCAATGGCTGAGAATTAATAGCACAGTGTTAGATTCGTATAGGGAAGTGGGTTCCGTGGCTTTCTACGCGAATTGACAGGATGTTTGATTTGAGCAAAGACCTCTAATAGAAACCGTGATTCGTGTAATCAACTGGGGATGGTGGACAGGTTGATTCGAGGAGCGGAAAGGGCAATATCGATGTCCCGAAGTGCAGTGGATCGTCACGAGGAGGATAGAATCGACTGGGGAGGAAGTACGTGATTCATTGCAGCCGGGCTAAGCCTATTCGCATAATCAGACGGCGACGTATCACCTCCGCCATTAATTACGAGGCTGTGTAGCGCACATTTATCAAGCTGAACGCTTCGAGGGCCACCGAGATTCGCCGAGGATCGAGCCTAGCTCTGGCAAATGGTCACGTCAACTCCCCGCTATCGAACATCCCCCAATCTTCCAACTAAGAAACCATCCCACTGCCGAAATCCATCGAGATCTATTGCCAAGCCAATATCCACCTTGTACAACACAATTCTCCAAGATTGCGAATCTCCCGCAAACTCCGCAACACACAATATCCCATTGATCATTCGCTCCAATCTGATTATTCCTGAAAACTTATAATCCCTAATTAAAGGGAAACAAAACGAAATAAGCCCAAGTACATCGAAAGGGATTCCTTTTAGCCAGCGTGTTGCCAAAGGAAACTAGATAACAAGATTAGTTATTCTCTCGGTTTGAAGTCGACTGTAACATAGTCATATTCATTATAGCCCGGGTGAAAAAAATGACTTTATTAACTTGAAGAGGGCATAAAGAGTCATCGCCGCGGGAAAAACTCCCGTTGAAAGCGATGTTCCCCTCAACACGTTACCAAGGCAAAAGTTCACAAAGGATAACCTAATTAATTCCAGTGCCCCACCCCGGCGGTGCTTTGTCGCGAAATAAGGAAGAGGCGAGCGAGAGATATTATGGACTGTGAGAGAAAAGGAGAGAAAAGACGATGCGATCGGTGAATAGGAGGGTCGCGAGGGGCGAGGGGAGGCCTACAAAGTTCGCTAACCTTAGCCCGACTTCTTCCCCTAAAGCCAGGAATACAGACCTACCCCATTCGGCAGGGATCCTATAGATCTGAACCGGATGGACCCAGTAACACGTACAGCACGAAATTTCTATTCCGGCCTGTGCAGTCGGGACACGTTCATAAAATGTAAATTCAGCCTGGACTACTGCTGCTCGCTTGGCCCGCACATACTCGAATCATGCTCGGCAGCGAGGAGCAATCGGTATATCGCCCGATATTCTTTAAACCCTTCGAACATCTTGTATCGTCGAGGTCGACATGAATGCCAGCGGCGGCGGCGGCGGCGGCAGCGGCAGCAGCTCTTCGTCTACATTTGAAGTGCTCCGAGGGAAGATCCCGGAGAATGGGAACGGCGAATGCGGCCGGAAGACGATTGTGCCGGGATAGTTAATGGGATAAGTTCGGTGATATCCGCTTGAAGAAGCGGAGCGAGAGAGAGAGAGAGAGAGAGAGAGCTAGCGCTCGTTACTACTTAAAGGTCAACCCCGACAGCCTCGAGCCCTAAGTGAATATGCTCTAAATACTCGAGGCCGCAGACAAACGACTTCTCCTCCCATGAATATTCCATGTTCGTCAACATTAACGAACATGTCCCCGCATCAAGCCGTCTGACCGGATCGTTAACATTCTTCCCACACGGATTAAATGATAGATCGTGTGTGCTCTAGTCTTTAACCTTGTCAAGGCCAGTAACAAATGCTTCTGCCCGCGCTAGCGTAGCACACATAATAAAGATAATCCTTGGAGCAACAATCAATCTTTTCGCAAAATCAAACTTCTTCCTAAAAATCAAACCGTACCCTCTCACATCAAAGGCCCATTAACAAAAACAACTACCCCTTAAAATAAACCATCCAACTTAGACCGGAACGGATCGATCGCCAAGAAAAAATCCCCAAGTACGACTATATCGTTCTGTACTTGAGTTGGCATCACAATCCGTCCAAGATTACATCTGCTCTCCTAGACTAAAGGAGAAGGCTCACAAGGCTCAGCGAGGGCTCTTGGCAAGGATGGCGCCAGAGATGTGTGTATGCGAGAAGGGGGGCCAAGGGGAAAACGGGGGGGCAGAGTGGTGGGCAGGGGGTGGTTGGGGAGAAGTGGCGGTGGGGGGTGGTGGGTCCGACCTTGATGATCGCGTACTTGGCCTGACGGCGGCTCAAATACAGGGGGGGGGGTGGGTTGGTGGGTGGATATATCGCGGGTTGGATGGGGTGGCTTGGTGTCAGAGGGGTGCAGCATGCAGCGGGCGGAAAAAGCTCGAGAGATAGGAGTCGAGAGGTACGCGGCGTTGATAAGGAAGCCCTCGGAGAGGCGAGCGAGGCGAGCGAGTGAGCGCCGGTATGTTTGAGATCGATGGCAGGCGAGGGAGAGAGAGTGAGAGAGCGAGGGAGAGCGAGAGAGGGACTTGCGGCAGGCTAACCCTCGCATTTTATCGAGCCGCAGGCACACGTAGCCGAGAGAGCTTGTCTGGCTCGCGAGGAAAGCACGGCAAGCAGCAGAGAACGACGGGAGAAAGGGAGAAAGGCAAACAGGCAGCGGCGAGAGATAGAGAAAGGTAGGCGGCGCAGGTAAAAAGAGAAAGGGGGATGATGATAGCCGAAAATACAAGCCAGACAGACAGCTGTAGGAGGACGCGGGTATGGCCGCGCGCTCTGATGAAAACTCCGCTTGCTCTCGGCTCGCATTTATCGATGCAATTGCCCTGCGCGCCGAGGGCATCGTACTATCCTGCTCGAAAGCGTTACCTGCGCCGCCTCGACTCCAGGCCACGACACCTGCGAGTGCGAGAGCGAGACGGCCGGAGCACCGGAGTGCCGCGCAAATACTGCGGTAACAGGCTTCCCCGTTGCACGCATACCCGGCTGTTTATACGCGTGACTACCGAGAGAGCACCCGTTCTCTCTCTCTCTCTCTTCCATGTCTGGGATTTATCGGATTAACGCGGATGCTAGAAAACAAGAGCAGGCATATTCCCCAGCCGTATATCAACAGCGGGGCGGGAAGGGTAGGAGGAGGATTCGCACTGCGGTGTGTGCTCGGTTCAGTTGCCGCTCGACAAGAAGGAGAATAGTTGGTGGTACTAGTAGTTGGAGGGTGCAGGGCAGCCTGGCAAAGGCACACACCACTGTCAGGTTTACTCACCTTGGCTCGAGGGTGGATGGCGCAGGTGGCGGCTGTGGCTGCTGCTACTGCTGCTGCTGCTGCTGCTACTGGCGGTGTGGTGGGTTCCGGGTCGAAGCGGGCGAAGAGGACGACGAGGAGCGTCGAGCGTCGCAATTCTCCGCGACGCGGCAACGGCGAATAACGGCGGATCGGGTGAAAGAGCGCGCCAAGTCGTCGTCGACGTCGTCGTCGTCGCCGTCTATGGGAGAGAGGGGGGCGGCGTCGACAAAAGGGGTGGGAAAGGGGGGGAGACGGTGTGTGTGTGTGTGGGTGGGTGGATGGGCGAGCGAGCGAGTTGAGCGAGTGTTCGTTCCTCCTGGAGAGCGCAACCGGCGAGAGAGCGTGTCGTGTCACGGACGACGGGGGTTGAAAGACTGAGCCTGGTGGCGGTCGCGCTTCGACTACGCGCCTCGACCCTGCTGCTACCTCACTGTGATACTGCTCTACTGCTGCTGCTGCCGCTCTCCGTCCTCCGTGAGCGGGGAAAAGTAAGAGAGAGAGAGAGAGAGTTATATATATATATATAGATATATATATAGTGAGAGAGAGAAGAGAGAGAGACAGTGAGTGCGGGGGTGCGAGAGAGCAAGAGGGAGAAAAGAGACGGAGAGGCAGACAGACAGAGAAAAAGACAGAGAGACAGAGAGGGCCGGCCGGAGTGAGATCGAAGTCTCGTGGCAAACGGTCGTGGACTGAGTGAACCCGAGTTCAGACTGAGCGGCGGACACCCCGTGCTGCAAGGACGACGCCAACACTGCCTAGCGGCTGCCGAGCGACTCACCATCGATCCATCGACGGTGGTATGGGGCGCACGAGGGGGTGGCGGCGCCGCCGCCACCGCCGCCGCCGCCGCTCGGTGGGTGCAAGGGGCGCCGAAGGGTAGCGCGACGCGCCGACGGAGCGGCAACCCAAGAGGGTGCCCATACCGCCAACGGAACCACCCCCGCCGCCTCTCGCCGGGGCTGAAATCGGGGGTTGAAGAGCGACGCCGAGTCGGGATGAGGGCGGGGCGAACGCGTACCACACGTTCCTATCTCCTACTGTATAACTATACTCATCCCTCTCCCCCCCCTTCTAGCCTCTCCTATGTTTCTCTCCCTCTCTCGCACGCGCGCGCCTTCTCTCCACAGACGGTCCTCCTAGATGACGCTTTCTCCCTCTCTCTCTCTCTCTCATTCAACCCTGCAAATGACCGGCGCCACTCTTTCCTCCTTTCATCCCTACCACCCTGCCAGACTATCCTAGCCGAAACCTTAACCCTTTTGCCCCTCGCTCGCTCGTACCCCCTTCGAGCTCACTCGCTGCCACGAGGTGCCTTCCCACGTAGCCCTCTCGCACTCGGACAACCCGGAATCCCTGTCGTTCCCTTTCGACTGACTGCCTCGCAGACAACACTACCATCATCGCCAACCCTCCCCGAGTCTAGTATAATAGCAGTGCGCGTATTATACTTTTTGGCCGAGCCTTTTCTCACCTTTCCGGCGAGTGGCCGCCGCCGCCGCCGCCGCTTCGGCTATCGCCTTGCTTGTTCTCTGTGAACCCGATAACCGTATACATGACGGCACCGGTTTGCTTCGCCGAGCGAGATTGACGCGCTCGCCTTTGGATGCCTCCGCACGATAGTAGAAGATTTTTTTGGCGGCGAGTTCCTCTCGCCGCTGGATAAGCTATTTCTTAGAGGGTGTGATAGAAGAGCGGCATTATGCTTCTCTCACTGACAGATAATGACAGATGCAGTGACGCGGAAGGGCCAAGGTATTAGGTACAGGCACGTTTTACTTACTCTCTTCAGAGATGCAGCGGAGGGGAAGCTGGGAAAAGGGTGCGAAGGTATGTAAGTAAGTAGGTAGGTCGCCTTTTGAGAGGAATCTCCCGCTGGATCTTGTAACACTTCGCTTTTTTGATGGCTGATGCTGACGATGCCTTTGAACCCTGCCGAGTTCTCCGTCTGGCGGAGATCTTCCCGCACGTACAACCTTTTATCACTTGACGCCTCGAATTCGACACAAATGGCCCATCTCCGATTGATTTCGGAATGCAGCGGAAACAATGGCTAAACACACATGCACACACATACACGCCCTGCGGGGGAATCCATCAAGGAAGTTTGCAGCCAACCACGCGCACGCAAGCATTTCCAGCTGAGGGAAGAAGTAGAGAGAGCTCGACGGAAGAGCGAAAATCTAGGTCAGCGTGCGAACCTCGCAAAAATGAAAGGGAAATAAATGAGAATAGTTGCAGATAGTAATTAGTTCATACAGGTTTCGCATATTCGACTATTTCTGTTTTTGGCAATTAAGAATAAGTAACAAAGCAAAGGTACAAAACAGTGAATAAAACTGCGAAGATTCGATTATTTGACGATTACGTTCGCTGAAAGCAGCTAGGTAATCGGCAGCGCTGGTCATCGATATCGAAGTATTGAGGAGTGAATTTATATCAGGAAGAAGCACACACGTGCTACAGAAGCTTGCCGTGAGTTGCTCGTGGTCGAAGAAGAAGGTCCGATGGAAGAAGCAATGGAAATCAGATTTGTGTCAGCTGCCAGGGAAAGCATCGGCCGCCGATGCCTTTTATTCACTGAGATCGATATCTGAAGCGCCAGACCGGCTATTTGCTTCGGAGTCCTGGTCTGGCCTCGCTGCCCGAAGAATCACTTAATCATTTACCGATGCCCCCGCAACCGCTTCCCAACGACTGATTCCTCCTCCCTCTACTGATGTGTCTCGATCTCATGAAATAATAAGTACTACACGTACCTGCAAATTGTTTGCGGCAAAAGTACGATTTAAACAAGGAGTTTT
Source organism: Ectemnius continuus (assembly GCA_910591665.1). Taxonomy (NCBI): domain Eukaryota; kingdom Metazoa; phylum Arthropoda; class Insecta; order Hymenoptera; family Crabronidae; genus Ectemnius; species Ectemnius continuus. Next base: position 5,772,210 of record OU342867.1, read on the forward strand.
TCAAAAATTAAACAGTTTCTGCAATCACTGAACTTTTTGATCGAGTCAATAATTAAAGATCGCGAGAAAAGGATAAAATCAATCGGAATCCATCGACTTTAAAGAAAGAAGAGAGGTCATGTTAAAGCTATTTGAAGTTCGACTGAATATCCTGGTATTCTTCCCAAGGTGCCAAAAATAAATCGGGACGGCTGATTTCTGGCACATGAAACTCAAATTTATGAAGGTTGCCGTCTCATCTCTAAGACGACGAAAATAGCCGAACATCAATAGGATCAGAAAACCGCGATTAATTAAATTCTGTCCGCCCGACTTGCTCCCTCATCTAATTAGCAAGTTCTCCGACTTTGCTAGGGAAAGATTTCGATAAGTCCGTCAGTTTCCGAAAGTTTGTACATATTGCGATCGCTGTTCTATCGCGTTTATGTCAAAGATCTAAACAACTTTTGACCCCAAACTTATTTATTTCACTTTCGCGAGGAAAAATGATTACCAACAATGCGAAAGTAATTAAACTGATGATTCCTGGGATCGAAGGAGCAATTTCCCCAAAGTCCTGTCAAACCTAAGGGAAGAGTTTTGGCAGGGAATAATTAACATCCGATGAATAGGAGCTTAACATCAAGGGACACTAGAAGCACGATAATGATCCTGGCAGTAGCCACTCGAGGATCCCACCGCCTCTCGTTCAAAGTTTCTCTCAGTGCGGCAACGATGAAATTAAACATGTCAGTAGCCTGGCACACGGTAGAATAGTCAAGCGTCACTCAGACTGCACTGTAAACGGCACGCAACTACTGGCAGAAAGGCAGCAAACAGCGCTGCTAGCCGGAAATTACGTAATTTCCTTAGGTCTGCTTTGCCGCTGGTACGAGTGCTAAGCTTTGTGTGAGACTGCCAGTCCATCCTGTCCGGTGAATATCGGATTGCTAATCGAATCAAGAATTACAGACGCTCAAGAATTGAAGATCCCTCGCTTTGTCTATCGCTTTCCAATTCTTTTTGCCAACTCAACCTGTGCAGAACAGAAGTCCGTCTTCTCCGGTCGTACGCATCCGCCAAAACGTTCCGTTAGTCTTCGTCAAACGAAAAATCGAACGGTGAGGCTGCGAGTGAAGAAACGATGCCGGAAAAATGGCTTTGACGCCGCTCTGATAACTTCTCTCTTAATCCCTCGGGGAATACGCGGCTAAAGCTAACTCGAGGAATGTCAGATATCTTGCCTTTCTTCTTGGGAGTATTGCGGGAAAAAGTCGACGTCTTTTTTAAATTCTCGCCGATAGCACTCAGTCTTACACTGTCACGTGTCAAAATATACATTTTATGTTGTAAAAAAATTGAAGAATAATTTATTTTTCTTATAATATTCTTCTAAATTATTATACGGATAAATCATAAGAACATCGCGGGGAGTTATTCAAAATTTAAAGTGGCGCTCTAGGAATTTCGCGAAAGGAAAGAGATTAGAAGCGTATAACATTAGAATAGACACATATGGACTGTATGTGTTCCCCAAGCACCGCTTGGAGTTCAGATCGCACAGAAGGCACCGCTGGAATCACGTTCCGGGGTTGGTGAAGTGCAAATCCGTGTTGGTGGTATAATACTCCACTATGAGTCCTGGTATTACGAGAACCGTGATAAGCGTGCCGAAAAGGAAGAAAGAGCAATTGCATTGAAGCACAGACACTCCAGAGTGTATGGATTATCTCGTTACATTTATATCTCTCGTGTCTGCTGGATCTCAATAATCCAGAAAGCAAAGTATGAAAACCTTGCGTCGCAATGGCTCGCACTAGATTAATACAAACCTTGCTAATTATATTCTTTCATCCTGACTTCTCAACATTTCTCTCAATGCGACCTAGAAACAACAACACACCGACCAAACAAAGTATAATGTTCTTTCACTAATTTCCTCGTAACTGAAAAAGATTCTTTTACGTCGGAATAAAAACAAAATCCTTTCTTCAAAGATGTATTATTCCCGTCGAGATCCTCTTTATTTCTGACTTCATACATCGACGCTTCAGCAGCGTAGCGCTCGTCTAACGAGACGGATTTATGGACCGGCGGACTGGCAACGCATCTATTATTTATGGTTCAAGTTTTTAGCGGCGTATTCGAATTTTTCGCTGCGCAACACGAGCTCTGGAGCGTAGTAGACTTGCACCCGTTGCATAACGCGGCATCCGTATCGTAAATTACGTCAGACCTTCCAGTTTAATGCAATGAAAAATATCGAAATCGACTGTAACTCGAAGTATCTTTAAGTTATAAATTCGGCATAAAATATTTCATTATTTAACTGCATCCACTAGCTTTGCAATTGCACAATTCACCATTTTGGGAGATTCAGAATATGAGAAAAATGTATTACGATTAGGATTATGTTTATTATAATTATTATGGTTACAAGTGATGTAGCGGCCGTCATGCTGTGCTTATATGCATGTATATTCGGCACGAAACGCTAGAGCGTCTCTAGATTTAGCGTATGTAGGATCGTGCCCCGATGAAGATAAAGCTATATACCAACTCTCTAATGCACGACATGCTTAGGTGTGCTTCCTCGCTCTCCCAGCTTCCCTCTCTCACTCCCTCGCCCTCCCATGGACTGTTAAGTTACGGCGAAAATGGGAAACGCCGCTCCTCTCGAACATGGATTCCGGGTTAACGAAATTACTACTGAACCTGATAAACGAGCTATCAACTCCAGGAAAATGCGCCCGTAAACCGTTACGAAGAATGATGCGCGAAAAACAATTTCCAGCCGGCTCTACAGATCTATTCGCGCCGTCTCCGACTGGAAACCTTAAGCGAAGACACCTTTGCCAGCTTCGATTACAATGAACAACCACACAGGAATGATTTATAAACGGCGAATATCGAAGGAAAATGTTCTTATCGCTTGAAAACTGTGCAAACGCATAGTACGTGCCCGCTGGCAAGACCTTTTAATTTGATTCGCAGTATTCATAAATAGTAGGAGGGCGGTTTATCTCATTAAAGCAGTGCAACGGTGTTTCTTATCGGGCGAGGCAAAACTGCGCCACCATAAATCTCGAAGGAAACCCGCTGAATTCGAGCTCTCGCAACTGCGCGTGTATGCACTCAAGCGATCCTACCGCCCAGGCAAAACACTACTGATGAAGATAACTGATGCATTCGACCATCTATGGGAATCCACTCGATACTTTTTAATCGGTCTTCGAATGATCATTCCAGATAAATAGGCAATTTAGAGGGACAATTTTCCTAAACGGAACTTGTACAATCGTATCAGTTGCGATCTTCGAACTCTGACGAGAGCGAAGGGCGACGCCGTTTGTATTAGCTGGTTGGCTCGCAGAGTAACAAGCCAGTGTACTAAAGATATCCCACTTTATACATAGTTCAAAGTGAGCGACAATTTATTGATCGGTCGTGGAAGCGCGTTCCCTTTGCTCTCGGCTATGTTCACTCTCGCCGAGATTAAGCAAAGCTGGCTGTGTGTACGCGAGGAGAGAGCGAGCGCGCTAGTTGCTGCACGCTCGGCTTTCCTCCCGATTTTACGTATCGCGCGCGCTTCCTAGCGTGCCAAAGAACCCTCGGGCTTTCCATTCCATTCCGCTGCTGTGAGACTAATATAATTATTCTTCTAATTACTCATTGACTGCCAAAGGATAATGTAAATTCCTCGCGAATTAGCAACAAAGTTGCTAAAGGAAGAGCCGAGTATTATTTAAAAGTAAAATAAGAAAACATGGTATCAAGAATAGAATATTGCAATATGCAATTGAAGATATCATAGAACTTCCAAGTGGCTTCGAAGTTGTAGGTGCTCCCTGATAGTAACAAAGCAATGTATATAACAGATATCAGCGATACCGAAGGGACGAAGTTCCGAGAAGCAAGCAAACACGCCGGAAACATAGTGGCAAGCGGGGAAAATGCAGGTTCTTGTCGAGACTGGAAACAATTCGACGGTGTTCTTGCGGGACTGAAGGAACGCGGCGAAATAGCGCGCGAGTGAACTGTAAACTGTAAACAGTCCTCGAGTGTACGAGACTGCGGGGACCAAGATTGGACTAGTTTGACTGGTCTTGGAGAAGTCTCGATGACGAACTCGACGCGCCACTGCTACACCGCGTTCCAATTTACATCATTCGATATGGCGCCTTCCAAATTCACGCATCCAACATACGCTTGCGTTCCCGAGGCGTTTAATTGACAGGCGTACTCGACTGCCGGGAATGCCAACGCGTATGAATGAAACATTAGATTTGATTAGTGCAATCGTAACTTAACCGATGGAACGTGCATGCATGCATCTCGCATTCCCTCTTCGGCGCACCGGCAGTTTCGGGGGTTCGAATGATGACTGGACTGCGTCTATGATTAATGGAGCTTAGAAATTGAATTTCGTATTTACATTTGATGACACAAATGTGTAAGAAGAATCGTAAAAGTACTTATTCATCGAGGATATTCTAATGAGCCTTCGAAGTACAAATCTCTACGCAATGATTCATACATAATTGACTATTTATTCAAAGTAGGTTGTGTAATTCGATCAGTCGGCACTCTAGTTGTTGCCGGAAGAAGAGGAAAGAAGTTAACAGGGCGGGTGTTACACCAGGCTAGCCTACTTCCTGTTTAATTATCAAGGCAATTACTTAACCTTGATGGTCATTCTATAATTAAGCGCGAGTGTCGGCCGCCTGATAAAGGGACACGCCAAAGGATCTGGGGCGTACGATTCAAAGCCGTGAGTGCGGCTTTATAATTATTTAATGGATCCGTCATATATCCGACAATTTTCGCCCATTAGCGCTGCCGCTGTTAATGAGGGTCATTGACGTGCCCGAAAAATCGCCCGATCTGCTCGAACATCCGCCCGATTACATTTTAGAGCAAATGATCCGTTCAAATGACCGCGAGATTACCAGGGAATCAAAGGGATTTGTCATAAGACAGATATAGAATTGTTAAATCGAGCGAGATGAATATGTCGGCCTTCGATAAAAGGATAAATAATGACAGGGCAATTTTTATCGGAGCTTCCTTTAAATAATCGATCGAAGCGGAGTGAATCTCAAGAGTGGGTCACGGCGACCTCCGCCAGAAGAATGGATAACTCCGGAGAATGAAGTTGATAAGTGAGGTACCTGTATTCTTGGAATGCCACTCTTTTCGAAAGAAGAATTGTGTTTAAAAAAAAATCGGCAGCACTTTGAAAGAAATTGGAATTCAGTGATGAAATATCACACGTCACATCAATTCAAGAGAATTATGGGAAATAGTTTATCATATTTGTTTCCGTTTGATATTCCATGATGATTTTCAATGGGAATTTAGTGCAGTAAAAATATCAGTTTCATTAGAAATTGTCGATAGAGGTGATTTAAGCAATGAGAAGTTCAGTAGAAAAAGGGATCGTAAACAGACGCTTACTTTACAAGGCCGCCGAGTGTAACTGTGAAAGTGAGCGTATGCAAGAGGAGTTTCGTCCACTTCCTCCTTTTTTTAGTGCTACTGTTCGCCAGCATTGCTGTCGTTATAAAGGTCGGCCATTTCGTTTCTATTCCAAAAGGAAAGTACTGAAATAGCATAATAATTAAGGTCGTGGAATCGGTGGTCGGCCTTGGAGTAGAGTGACCCTGCATGCCTGATCCAACATAATTGCGGTGTAATTGTTGCTTCCTTGGATTGTCTGCCACCTGTCCTATTTTAGATAATGCGATAGACTACGACGCAAAGTAGACCAATTTCGCAAATCAACTTCCCACACGTCTATAAATCAAATCTGGTCGATGTAATAAAAATATCCGATTGGAAATAATGGCGTGGCATTGCAAAACGACTCCAATTCATAAAACAAACTCAAAGCAGAGAAATGAGGCAACCAATATGAAATATAAGAAATAAAAACGCAATAGAAACAAAAACAGAATCATAATAGAATAAATTAACTTTGTGTCGGGGTGTTAAATTTTTCAAAAATCATATAACACGTATTTCCACACTGGCCAAAAACTACGCGAATAAAATAATGTTCTAGCTAGGCAATGAGAAATTCGAGAAAAGAATCTTTAGAACCAGAGGCGAATCCGCATAAATATAGAGAGGGCAATAGAATGGCGCATTGTTAGCCTTTTGCAACCGCGGCACTGCGGCGCAAAATGAGAAAAGGCACAGCATCCTGCACACGCAGTGGCGGGTATAATCATCGCGGCGGCAATGCAAAATCGAGAGTCAGTCTCGCTGTGATTGACTCTCCCGCACACCAACCGACTCTCGACCAACACAGACTCAAGCGGCTCGTAGACGCATCGAGTGCTATACGTGTTGCGACACATTGTTTCACCTCTTTTCTCCGGGCAATAACTGGACGTCTGAGAATGGAATCCCTCGGCACAAATCGAGTGGCATTGGTTGCCACAGTCATACACGAATACACATATTCACTTTTGTTTTTAATACATATTTCTTTCAATTTTATAGAATTATTTCTATTTTGCATAAATTATGCAAAAGGGATAGCAATATCATTGTTTATTCTAGTGGTAGTAATTTGGAAATTATTGAAGTCTTTTTAGAAGCGCGAGTGTGCTACATGAATTCTATTATTAGTTGTTATAGATTTAAAAAACCCAGTCTAGTGAAACGATACGATATGCATAAGTCGATAATGCGTGGGGCTGGGCGGTGTAAGATAGTATGATAATTGAAAGTGTCCGAGTCGATTGGAGGGCAGATAAGAATCGAGGCCCTGAAAGGAGCTCGTAATGCAACTCGCATCGGGAAAGAGAGAAAGGCGCGCGTTTGGCAGTGAGACACGCGACCTTACCTTCCGGCGATTTGGACTTTAATCGTAGCAGGCCACATCTGACTTTCACTGTCGACGAGAGCCATGCTTTCTTCGGCCAACACTCCACCGGGCTACAATGTATAAATACAGCGAGTTAGTGAAACGCGATTCTATCAGAATTCAGCTGATTAACGATCTGGCAAGACATAACTTGGACATGTCCTTCAATGGCGCCTTATTAAAACATTCGTTTCGCCTACAATAAATGATTTATACTCCACGCGATACCTTATACTTCACTATTATTTCTGTCTTTAATTTATTCGGGGTCACATCAATCTACTCATACTTTTATTTCACTCCGAGCGAAGCTGCGAAGTGTAATATAAGATTCCGAAGGATTGAAACAGCCGACAATATAACTCGACGATGTTTTCGTCCATATGTATGATAATCAGCCGGACAATTTATTTGCAAAACATGTACGAAGGAATCCCACCACTAATGAAGTAATTAATACGGCAAGACCAGGAGCCGGGTAATCAGTGCATAAAATATGAGAAACAAGTCTGCCACGTGTCTCGCGTGCAATCACCGCCGCGCCAAAGGAAAGTACGAAGTTGCAATTGGCAGAGAATCTACATACGTACATCGGCTAGCGAGCAGCCAGTGGAAAGTTGCGATTCAGTCGTCCAACTAATTATCGGGATCGGTTCGATTCGACGCTGACAAGCTTGCTGCGGAATTAATCATTGCCGGTGGCTGAGAGCCTTGGCGAAACTGGACGGCGGCGTTTCTCACTGCCGAAAGAGTTGCACTCGCCAACGACTTCTCTACTTTGTCTTTTGCAATGCGCGCCTCTTGTCAGAACTGGGTTAGTAGTGGTAAGTCGGCTAACTGGGTTGTCGTAATTACTCAAATTATACGCCCGTCAACCCCTTTCCATCCGCGCAGTCTCTCTCTCTCTCTCTCGACTGGCTCGATTTTCCACGATTCATCTTCGTTCCAAGGGCGAGAACGAGAACGAAGGAAAAAAGGGAAAGGAAGACTCTTTTGCATCCGTGTGGTACGAGCGACGCAGTAATTTCCGAGACAATGCTGCTAGCTCGATGAAGAAACGTTAGTTTCAACTCGATTGCAGTAGAATGAAATATTGCATGTTTTTCTATTAAATTCTACCATCTCGTTTACTTATCATTGATAACCCATCTTCTAGATTAGAGAACGTATTGAGAAATTAATGAAATCGTCAAGACTAATGAACCAAAGCTATCTAGCTTTTAAGATAGTATAAACATAATGAAAGCAAATCGAATGAATGACTGGGAATCTAAACTCTTGCTACCAGTTCGAAGCTTGACACACATTCTACACATTCAAATGGATGTAAAATTTGTAAAGTAATCATTTAAACGGTCGGTGGTTTCTAATCAGTTTCACTAGTCGTCTTGCAGTAATTCTTGAAAGAGTTCCACTGATAGAAAATCTTGAACGTCAAGGCGATCACGCACTCGTTTTTTCAAAGTAAATTTCCCTTATTACCGCGCTTTCTTTTTGCGATTTATTATGTAAATGCCCGCCGTCTGAAGTGGAGCAGTGCAAGTAACATCGAAGTGACACGAATTCCTGCCCGCTGCGAAGTTCCATACTTCGGAACGGCACGCGCTTAGCTTGGCACGTGTGTAAGTGTTAGAAAAGGAGCATAGAAAGTTAGGGAGAATCTCTCACGGGGATTGAAGGCTGAGAACAAGGCAAAACTGGGTAGGCAGCAAGAGATTAGTATTTAGCTGGAAGAAGTGCTGGAAGCCGTCCTCTATGAAAGAAACGGTGCAAAAGAGCGCGAAAGAAAGGAGAGCGTGGCGCGGCCGAAGGTCTCGAAAGTCAACTCTAAACGTGCCAGATAAATGGGAGAGATAACGCCTGTAAATTAAACGCGCGAGTATTAAATTATAGGGAACGTATAATCCGAGAGATTCCCGATCGAACCTACGCAATTGTTCGACTCTTGCTTTTCTTGCGCATCAAGAATTCGCCTATCTTTCCCGATCACTTATCCAACGAAAGTGAATACCTGCAATTCTACGACCTTCGTTCTCATCTTTATTATTCTCAGAAAAATTGCCCCAGCAACGTGTCTCTCAAGAATTACGGAGATTCGCATTCTGCTTTTGTAACAGGACTGTTTTCCTCGAGACACTTCATATTAAAAATTCGATTACCTAGAAAATCAATCTGCTTCCTTCCGATAACATCAAAACTTGGAGGATCGGCAATCCAATTCCCTCCAAGAAATACAATTCCATCCCGGAGGAACTTTCGCTGTTAGCTGAAGCAGCCTGCAAACTGCGAGTCGTTTTCCACAATGTTATCGTACACCAATAATGTACGATGCAACTGCGGATCGATGGCACGCTCACTCTCGCTACCAGTGCCTTCGTAATAAAGGATTGCGGCTCGCAGGATCTCCAAGGATACGCAGCGAGCGAGAAAACCACGATTATGACCGACTAAGCAGAGAATATGGCCAATTGCGAGTCATTGCTGTGAGAGGATTGCGTTTGGTTTATACTTTGTAGGCCGGACATGCACACACTCTCAAACACCTGGCAACAGGAGCATCCTTTCGTTGCGCTTGCAATGTAAACATTGCATTTCAAGTTCCACAACGCTCCACTTCTCAGGAATATCCTAGGAGGAGGAGGGTTGCGACATATAGTACAGGGTGAGTCACTTGTCTTTGAATCACCACCAAAAATTGGATATTTGAAGACAGTTTTTTTAGTGTTTTCGATAGAAATCCGGACTTTTTTCAACGGATTTCTTGTTTTCTATCGGTTTTCATTCATAAACAATCGATTCCTGAAGAAAAAACCCGAGTTCGGGGACCTTCGGAAAATCGTGAAAAAATCTGAAGGGGTACCCCTTAAGAAAAATTTGAGGAAAAACAAATTTTAAGCTAGGGCTCTGGAATTTTTATGGTATCTTCCTTGATGCAAAGAAACATTACCCACCAAATTTCAGCCCCGGGAAAGGTCGGGAAGTCCACCAAAAAAAATAAAAACCGTTAAAAGTGAGCAAAAATTGACTTTTCTGGACGGTTTTTCGACCCGTTTTCGTTGCTAATCCGGACTTTTTTTCACGGATTCTTTGTTCTCTATCCACCCTGATACGAAAACAATCAAAATATCCCGGGTTCGGCCAATTTTGAGAAACTTGAAAAAATTGACCATTTTCGAGGGTCGAAAATAGGTGGAAAGCTAAAGTTTGAGCTAGGGCTCTGAAATTTATATCACTTCTTCCTTGACGCAAGGACACATTCTCCGCTAAATTACAGTGCCGGGGAAGGTCGGGAAGTCCACCAAAAAAAAAAAGGGCTAGGAGAGTTCTGATTCAAAGGCAAGTGAATCACCCTGTACATTTCCACAAGGATGTGCTAGTCGGCTGACTTGAAGTGACTTGCTCTCCTTCGGGAAGCATCGTCACCTTGACTTTCAGAGGTTCTGTCACACCTCGTACCAACTATCGGTGGCAATACAAATCTTTTAACACTTAAGCGAAATTTCATAAGAAAAGAATAGAATTAGTATTAACAGACTTGTCAATCAGGATATATTTCAAAGTGGAATTGACAAATCTTTTGTTCGAACAAGCTCGAGATCATTCTAGCGAAACGGAAATAGTTCGACCTCTCGGGGCAAAGCGATTTCATAGTGATCGCAAAGGGTGTAACTGTGACTGACAGAGCGCGCGATATCGATTGCGCTCTTTTTTCCCTTTCGAAACGATCCATCATCGTGTTTCTGGTCCACCGGCCGCTCGTCGCAAAACAAAGAGGCGATCTGCCAACTCCGATTTACGTCTGTTTTTCAGGGATCGTCATTACCGCCATTCTGGCCGCTCGGCTGGAAAGTCTGAACCGCAATTTATCGCGATATACCCTCAGCGGCGTATCGCTCTCGCGTGACTTTTCGATTTGCGAGCAAGTTCCTTTAAGATCGATTTTACAAGAAACTCGAATACTTTCCTATAAAATAATTATGCTAAAAATTAACTTAAGTTATAGCTATGAATCTAAATGGCATCTTAAGTTAATGGAAAGTTGAACTTAAATATAAGTCGCGACTTAAGAATACAGGCTTTATTCAGTCCAGTTTTTTAGCCCAGTATTCACAGGAAAAATTTCACCGGTGAGAGCGAACTTGGAAATAAAACTAAAGTGGCGAGGAAAGACGAACATGATTGAACGATGATCGGATTTCCCGCGGGTAAAGTGGAAGAGGCTTAAGCTTAAGGTGGAATCGCAGTGGCGCGTCAAGCACACCGGGAGATCTGCGGGTTGCACGCAAGTCGTAGCGGGTCAAGGAGTTCAAGTGAAAGTATTAAATATCAGCGTGATCGCTGAATAGATCCTCCGCGTTTGTTCTTACGCGCTGAATACACCGTAACCAAGTATGCACGTACCAGATACTACCTGCTGGCCTCGAGCGTGCTTCGACCCCATCGACCATCTTCCTCGAGCCCTTCGCCATCTCATCTCCAATCTATCCCACCCTCACCTACACACCACCCTATTGCAACCATCTTCCACCTACTTCGATCCCAACCTCCCACCAGTCTATTGTTTAAATCCACCCTGTTCAATTTGAAAGCTTTACTTCCCAAAGGAATTAATTATACATCTGAAAATTGGCTGGAATTAATCTGACGATAATGAGAGAAAGGAATATTTAAACTGACAATTGAAATATTTACAGGGATTAATTATAGGCTGAAATTGGTTCCCTTACATTGTAGAGGATTTAATTATTGCATTTCTTGTGTAGATTCACTGAATTTTAAAAAAAATAGAGACTTGGTATGTGAGAGTAAAAATGTGTAAATTGTCCTTTGACAACTAGGAACAGGCTATCCTGCAGGACCCCGTTCTCACGCCTGCCGTGTCTCATCGTTGCACCAAGAGAAGCGACTCTTATGTAAGAATAAGCGCGTTTTTGCAACGCTCCTCGCACACGACCTGCTCACCATTTTCCACTCTGTTTCGCCTGAATTACGTGGGAGCCGAGGACGATGACACTCGCGTCAGTGCGCCTCTTACTAGCATCTCCAACAGCTCGTACTTTTTTGAATTCAACACCTGCCTTAAAAGATTTAATCTCCCTAAAGAGTTTCAAAAACAGTTGTATTTCTGAATGGACCAATATTAAAATGTCAATGTAAATCAAACACGAAATATAATGACATTTATATTTCCAAGAAATCTAACTGTCGATCAGTGCACAAGTATTTAGAAACCACCAGCCAGAAAATAGCATCTATTAAAGAGACAATGAGAGGGATTGAAATACGAGTTAATGAATTAATAATCCGGCATTTCCGTGCGTTACGAGCAATTAAAAGTCGCGACTTCTCTAGGGACGGTGGCATCTTCTAGCCGTGATCTTGCGCGATACAGTGGTGCGTGTAACAATCTTTTCCCATTACTTCTCCACTCTGTCATGTTAACGTTCCGTGTCGCTGATTCTATGCATAGTCTTAAATTCCTTTTATGCAACAAGAACGCCGTGCGCTTGAGTCACGTCGACGTGGACAATCCGACAGTTCAACGACTGATAACAATTCTTACACGCAGAATTTTTATGGTCTTTCGTTGTATGAATAACACAAAGAATAGTAATAAAATGAACATTAAACCGACGGTTCGAGTTACACTTTTCAAAGAGTAACTGAAACTAAATAGACATGTAAGTGGAAATCTGTTCACACATAAAGGAAAACAGTGCCAACCGCACGCATACACCTTCGGGCGAAAGTGTACTAGCGTGCCGCCGTTTAATAGCAATTTATGACAGCCGACTTCTCCAGTCCTTTGTGCATTAGGTGCCGTGAAATGCGGTAATGCACTGTCACCGAGAGCGGACTAACATTAGCGTGCCGTGAGTAACGGCCATCTCGTATTACGTGTACAAAGTGTTATGCTCTTATGCAATCCAGCGGGATCGACGCCCTCGAATGGCAGGCGTTCCGCGGATCTCGATACTAACAATAAGAACCTGATCAATCAATAAAGCCTCAAGAATGCGATATTAATTTCCCAGTGTTAAATATTTGTCGAAGATATGAAATCGATGAAGAAATCTGTCAAGTTGTAATATAAACCTTTCTGTTATATATTACTAATTACCCAAGCATTTCTTCGTGTTGAAATAAATAAATCCTATCAACATGAAGTCAGTTGCTTTCAGATATATCACGAATATATTAGAAAACCGTACTTAACTGGATCGCGTTAGAATTTCGATTTAAGATTGATTGGAGCCATATTTCGTTGGCCGAAGGGGTTGAAAGAGGGTGGCGCATAAATTAGACAAGCAGTGCCGCTCGGAGGGGCACAGTGCAGAATACCTGTCAACCAATTTTCTCCCATTAACTCATTCTGCGGAGTCATTAGCCGCTTGGTAATAAGCATCGCCAAGTGTAAGTGAAACACGGGCGAACGGCTGGTAATTACTCCAGGAGGAGAGTAATTATCCGGCCGCAGCGGCGTGGCGCGGCTGCGACCGGGCCGTTTTGCGCGGCGCACTCGAAGAAGGCCGAGCGCCACGACGCCGACGCTCCCGCTACCCCAGTCTCTACTCTATCTATCTCTTTCTCTCTGCTACTTCTACCCGCTGTAAATCGTAATTAAGTGCCGCTTGCCGGCGCATGGATCTCTCGCAAGGATGCTGTGTGCTGCCGTGTTTGTTTGCGCCGCGATTAAAGGTCAGAACCTATCGCAGAGCACTCCGAGTCGCAGAAGAATATTCTTTTGTACACTTGGAATGGATGATTTGTCGAATTCTTCTTGTCATTTATTTTTTGCCAATTTAACTTGATCAGCAATAATTTATATTACAATGGAAGGTATTGTGTTAATTGTACTCAATTTTTGGGAGTTATTTGCTGTGAGAAATGATTGGTTTGGATTCAGAGATTGTTATAGAAATATATGACAGAGTAATAAGAATTTCTATTTACGTGGGAATCCGATCACTTAATTTTTTGTCGCCGCCCGCAACGTCTTGGCCTTAATTATAAAAGAGCGAGGTGTTTCGGCGAATTGGCCTGGTTTCGGCAGTGCCAGGCTCACGGTCACGTTTTTCTCGGGAGCGGCATTATTAAGAAAGCGCGGTAGTAGTATTTCCAGGCGGGCAATCTGCAATTATAAAATTCAATACCAGAGAATTCCCCGTCCAACAGAGCGTAAGCCGCAAACCCACGCCCGGCGACCACCGTTGCTTACTGACATTGATTTATTATTTACTCCGATGATCGCGCCGATACATACTGCACCGGCAAAAAGCCCGGCGTTGTGACAATTAATCTTCCAGGAGTACGTTAATTACTAATATCGCCGATCGAAATACTATTTCCCTCCGGTTCCTCGTAATAGTATCTCGTAACATATGCAACTGATGCAAAAAGTATCCAGCAATGGATAATTAAGTACACTGTCCAAAAAACTTGGCCTGACAATAAGATACTTAAAACATTGTCCCGCTGTTATTAAATTACTGTCATTTCGAGCTAGTCATAAATTACTATAAAAATTCCTATTTCTGGGATCAATAGAACGAACGCGAATAAATATTTTCCACTTTCTCCAGTCGATCCAAAATAAAATAATACAACAATAACACAAAAAACGCTGGGAATGTCTGACGCAAGGACGAAGAGACAACTGTGCATCTCATCGAAATAAGAAAAGAGGAATTGACGCCTTCAAGTGGAAGATTCGTGGGAGGGATCTCGGTATGCAAGGCAGTGTCAATGGAACCGTGAAAAGAGTAGTGTAACCCTGCACAGCATCTTGGATTACATGTTGCGCGCACCGTTTCCGCAATACTGATTTCACTTTCCGCCAGCAGGCAGGTCGTCTGGCGCATCGCCGCCGCTTTCCCGTCTTTCGTTCCTCGTCCAGCGACAGCCACGATTTATCAGAGCCGAGTGTCTCTCCGCCAGTGTAATTTACATGGGAGCGAGGCTCCTTGCTCACATTTGCATTATAATACTAGTCGCGATGATGATTTAGAAGTAGCGAAAAACAGGAGAGGCGACGCGCCTCCTGGAATTATGGAGCTTTTTGCGGCCATCGAGTTATAAGCGAACCAGGCGCTTCTCCGTCTCGCAATGGAGAAGAGATCGCGCCGTGCAAGAAACAAAGGTCACTAACTTAAGGAGCGTAACGTCCACGAAAGCGGATTTATGAATGGCTAGCACGCCAGACAAATATGTTAGGAATACACGCCATCCAAGTTTTCTATTTCCTTTCCCACTGACCCAAACTAGAAAGCGATCCTTAGATAAATAAGTGTATCACTTTCTCACCCTGTGAAGTCTGGATCAGTAATTCTAGGACTAATATGCTTACCAAATCGACGCTCTACTTGTTACGCTATTATCAACTCATCTCCGAATCATTTGTATCTATGACGTCTTTTACTACACTTTAATTAGTATTATTTAATAACATGCGTCCTTATAATTAAATCCAATGACACTGACAATAAAGAAATCCTATCCCTGTGTGTTTGTTATGTTTAATTAAGATAATTCTAAAGTGCGAGCTTTGTCGATCTTGCACTTGTCCCGGCGCGGCGACAGTGGCATCATAATTGACGCGGCAGGGAAACGATCGGTAGTGGCGAGGAGCGTGCGAGCGATAATGAGCTGTAATTGGCGAGTGCATCTCTTCTGAGGCGAGAGAGCCCGGCTGTTCTCCGCGAGCGAGCAGCCGGAGAACGCGGTTTCTAGGTTGGACGTGAACACCTCTCGGTGGTTTTCCGCAGGAGCACGGCCGGCCCGCATACCAGTCCAGCCATGAAAGAATCGAGAGCAAGACGCGCCCCACGAAATCTCCGCTTCACCATTCCAACCAGATCTCTTCTGCCACTGATAATGACTGAACTTTCCACCGTGGCCAACATCTTATTCATGCAGAAGTTATTCTTAATCAACGAAAATCATTTTCTCTTCATTATAAACTCGCACCGTTTCTTTTATGATTAACGAAGTTCTTGAAGAATCAAGATTCCAAGAAACGAAGTACATTTAGCTTGCATTTATATAAAAACTGTTATTATTGTGATAGATTTAAGTTCACAATAAAAATTACTGTACATTTGAAAGTGTTAATTATTCGCTGGACCTTACAAAAGACAATGAAATATTTTTTAACGATTCAGAAGGTACTAATTAATAATTGTATTAAAGGATTAGTCTTGCTGGTCGAATTGTCTAGGGTGCACATACGAGCCAGGGTGAATTTAACGATCCCGACTGGCCGAGCTGCCGGAATGCAGAGGGATGTAAGGGTTGTTGCGGAATGTATGCTTAATGGTCGGTTTGCATGGCGCGAGATGTTCTTCCCGAGGGAATTTCTGATTGATATAATAGGAGGACCCACGTTCGAGGTGACGAGATGCGAGTGTAGCGTTGAGAGCGCGAATGAGATATAGAACCTTCATCCTGCTGAGAAGACTCCTTCGGGATGCTGGGGCGCTCAGGGAAATTCGAGAAAATTGAAAATGAAATAGAGAACTCGACCCTGCATTATCTTGTTTCGATGAAATTGTGTCGCATAAACTACGATCCGAAAGCTCTGCACTCTTGCACGACCAGTAAAATTATACCTCATTTGTTAATACAATTAAACCATTATTTTTTGCGCTCTGTTTTCATGCTTTCTCCAAGAAGAGTAAAGACAATGAAAGAAGCGCGGAGCAAAGTACTGCATTAGCAAATTAGGTATGAGGCGAGTGAATTAAATGAGGTAAGTTTATGTACAAATTGTACTTCATTTGTTAATGCATTTAACGCATTATTTTCTATTACACTCTAATTATACGCTTTGTTCAACAAGACTACGAAATTAGATGTTAGACCGATCGCGACACCCATTTCGTTAGGCGCGCACCACTCGCATAATCGTCGCGTAATCACCTGGCCAACTTTCCTAAACTTAACAAACAGTCCTCTTTCCCATTATTATTCCGTCACGCTGTAATTATGACTCGTAATGTAGGCTAGATTAAATTTAATCACAGAGCACCGCGGGAGAAATATCCTCGCCGGTGTTCGCGAGAGAAGAAGAAAGATCAGCGCATGCAATTTATTATCATTGTGACTGCAACTCCAACTGTATTTTTATTAAGAATTATTTATAATAATTTTCGATGTAAAGATGCCACTGGTACTTCTCAGATTTCGTTCGGTTTAAATGAACTGGCTACGCCAATGAATTGTAACTGGATTCCATGGCGAACAGGCTCATTTTAATGCACAACAAGCAGAATTCGCTTCGTATCTTATGATTGTACTAGTCTTACAATTTAAAGCGATTCCAACCAAATCTACTGACACAGTAAAACGTTCGACTTCAATGGATTAACAATTCAATAAGTTCTATCCAACATTTATAAATTTCGACTAAACTTCGCCTTAAGAATTCATAGAAATTATATGTAAGAACTGAATTTCACGAGAAGTAGTACAAAATAAGGAATAGAAAGCTAGTGCAACCTATCGATTCACTCTCAATGGATTGGAATGAATAGAAGCAGGAGGATATCTCGGAGTACCAAGTGTAGGATCGTCAGTTTCTCTTTCTCATTAGAGGCGGCGTTTGTCGGGCGAGTATCGGTGAAAGTGTGTGTCAGGGAGCGAGTGAAATTTTCGTGATACGAATAAACGTCTCTAGGAAGTGCTCGGAGAGTATCGAACTCCTCCAGTCGCGTCACAACACATGTAATCCGTGCTATTCAAGAATCCATGAATGTCTGTCTGTCTGTGTCTGTGTGTGTGTGTACGCGAGCGCAAAATTGCAGCGGGTGAATGCGGCTGCTCTCAAAAACAGTAGCGTGAAATTACGGCAGCGTCCTTGGCTGTCTCCGGCGAGAAGTGCGTCTGTGGATCGCATGGGATTGCTCCAGGAAGGGAGGACCGTCGACCGGCGTGTCAGTGATTACCCTGTCACTCACCTTACCCAAGCAAAACAACCCAAGCTCTACTTATATACCTCCTCTATTCTATTCTATATACCACCACTAGAAAAGGATCAAAACAAACCTGAATCGCATTAATTTTTTACTTTTAATCGTATGAACTTTTATAATAGAATTAAAACTCCTCGCAAATGTATTTGTTAAGATGTATGCATTTTTGTTTCTTCAACGATCTAATTGATTTATATAATATAATATTTAATGATCAATCTCATAAGTGACCAATTAATTGTCCAATTTGACCTTTCCTGTAAATCCTATCGTCTACGAGTTCTATCCTGGTAAACAAAACTGTTAGCAAGAGCCAAGTAGCCAAGAGCAGCATCCGAAAGCATAAGCAAACTAATGAGTTAACAGAGGCGTAAGTACGTGGCCATTCACTAAGTATACACAGGAGCTGGCAAAGACAAACGAAACTAGGCAAGAGGCAGGCGATTTGTAAAGGTGAGCTTGACACTGGCTACCTGCTGAATGCAGCTGGCAGAAGAAAATCGGAGATCCTGCATGAGAGTTCTTGCATGGCGAAGGATCGTTTTGGGTGGAAGTCGGTCGAGTTTGAAGTTCTCCTTAAAATTGGAAGATTAGAAAAGGCTGTGTGCGTTTGGAGGGTGTCGAGCGAGGATTGAAGGAGTGAGAGAAAGGCGGGTTGGAGAGACAAGAGGTGAAGCAAGGCGAGTCTGGAGATAGTAGTGGGATCGACAAAGCTACGTGGATCCATGGAGGCCACTTTCGACGGCAGTAACCACGAAGACGCCATGACGACACGATCAGCATCGTCCGCGGGTCGGATCAACTTCATCGGCCTACTACTTGCGGTGGTTCTCCTAGCCTTCGCAACAAGTGAGTTCTCCTATTTTATACCACTTTTCGATCGGTGATTATTTCATTGAAAGTTTCATGAAATTTCCGCGCACCTAACACTTGCAAACTTGGATTTAATCTGACACCTGTGCTTCTTAACATTTTTGAAATAATGTTCTTAACGCGAGGACAATCGTATGGAATTCTTCATAGAATGAAAAGTTTAACATTCTATTATGATTTATAAATCAATTTGTACGTGAGTGTATCAGTGGTTTTGATGTTTTCGAAAATTAATCAAGTCTTTCACACTTGGAACTGAGTTCTGTATAAAGTTGGTATTTCCTGACGAAACACTGGAATCGGTTGGGTGGGAAATAGTGGGCGGGCGGACATTCTATCATAAAACGAGAGGCGAAATTCATTGCGTTGTTTGACGTCGATTTGCCAGGGCGCTGTTTGCGGCTAGGATTTATCGCCGCAGCTCGCATCCACAATTCAAACAATCGCGCGAAATCCCGAAAGGTTGGTCCAGAGGTTCGCGCAAGAGCGGTGTTGCGCTTCTAGTTTTTCCTCAATCATTTTCACAAGCGAGTATCCGAGGTAGGAAAATTCAGTGGAAAATCGAGGATGAATACCGAGAGAATTATTCTCCTCGTCGATGTGCGAGTGTGCTTCCTCTCACTCGTCGTTCACACGCACACTAAATCCTTCGTCGCCGGTTATTTACGGCGTTGTTCCATCCTGCGTTTGCCTATCGAGCAACACTCCGCTCTTGTTGTTCCCGGCATTAATCCCTGCCTCGAAATTGTACAACCGGGACCTGTTTGACAACCACTCACCAGGCCGAATTAAGCCGTACAATGTGTGACTCTCGCCGTGGAATTATTGCGCAAATGGAATAATAAGCCGTGAAATTGAACGAACAGAGTTCTATGTGACGCTCTCCAGTAGAGTTACGAAGATGACACCATGCGACAGCATCCCGCGCTCGCTAGTTTCGCTTGATGCCAACTCGAATGACTTTCATTTAACATTGAGCCATTACGTTTGCAAAAATCAATTTTCACATCGAATAGTCACAATATCAAAACTCTTTCATTTTTATCTTCCTAATACTACTCTTCAATTTAAATCAAAGAAATTTCTGTAATAACAACACCTAAAGCTGACGATTAGATTGAAGGGAAATCTCTCTGGGAAAAAACATGAATGGCATGATTGCAACTCGACAACAATCACAGAGTAGATTTTGTTAACGCTAGTCTCGGCCAATCCCGATCTGGGCGTACGATAAATCAGCTCAGAAGAGGAAGAATCTCGCGAGATGGGAGTGCAATTACCGAACGATTCCAAGCACGCTAGTTATTCGGACTAATTAGCGCACCGGCGCTAGATTCTGCAAGCTCCTTCGGCAGCGTCCTCGCCCGCTCCGCCTTTGCCGCTCTGTTTCGCTCGGCTCGAACGACTTTCCTCGCGTTCCTCCACGCTTTTCCTCGTGTTTGTGTCTGCCGGTGCGTGTGTGTGTGTGTGTGTGTGGTCGTTACAACTCAATGTCCGGCGAAGTGCCCCCATCTCGGCTCTCCCGCCCATCGAAAAAAAGAGGCCGAAGAGAGAAACGCTGGATAGAAAAAAGAGGAAGTAAACTCGAGCGCGGTGATTATGCTCCTTGTGGCAACGCGGAAACACCGCCATGAAAATAGCGGAAGAAAATTCTAATTCCGTGTCATACTTATTATCATCCTCCACAGATTTAATATTACAAAATTTAAACGAACCAAATTCTATCCTTTATTAAAAGATCTTAAAATTCTCGATCGATAAAATGATCGATGACGAAGCCGAAGTTCGCCAAGGCGAAGAGTGCAAGTGCCGGAGGAATATCGTGTGACTGAAAATGGATCTGGCTGGCAAGCACATTAGAGCAGGAATTCCCTGGGTATTATGTCTGGTTGGAAGGGTTCGGCCAAGCCATAAGCATTTTACCTCGTGGTCAAGTACGTGCTCGAGCGTACTTACATGTGCATACGCGTGCTCGAAGGTATGCGGGGACTGAAAGTGGCCGGCGGCGCGCGCGCGCGCGTATTACGCGATCTCGCAATGGGAAAGGGAAAACGTTGAGGGATTCGATCGGCAGATAGGATATCGGGAGCGCGGCACGCGGGAGAGCCGAGCTGCACGCGTCAACTCCGAACACGATTCCTTCCTTTTTCATCTATTACGGTCTAATGATCGCGGGCGCCACTCCACACCGGCACACCAGCCGAGATTAGTTGAATTAGGTCTGCCAACTGTAAACCGTGCAGCACGTCCCCAAACCAATTGAAACGACTTTCACATTAAGTTTCCCAAGCAATAGACTACAAATTATTTGGACCCTGCGTAGTATTGATCTTCCATCTATCAACTATAATTAGGGTCGTAAAAAGCAGGCGGGCGCATTAAAACGGACAGTTTCCGATTAATAACATTCGTAATACTATAAACAAACAGACCGGCAATGGATAAATTATTCCGAGTATCAGCGGGATCGGATAATGTGTGGGTAGCGGAGGAAAGTGGGTTACGACGCCTGTCGCCTCTGAAGTAGGAAAGATATCAGAATTAAAAGTTGCTCGCTAAGATATAATCAAGTATTTGTACTGGTAAGTATCTCCTCGACGTTTCCAATGTGGATCTTATTGTAACTGACGGAAGCAGAGTTTCACATGATCGGAGACAACGATTAATCACTGTTTTCTAATGGGACAGTGCGGAAGCTGCTTTTAAATACGAGGTGAAAGTAGCGAATTTCGAGTGTCCGATAGATCGAGCGGAGCAACCTGCCCGAATAAGAGTTGGCACGTGACCGACGAGTACCAATGATACTCCTTTGCTGGTTTTGCGCGAGAAGGAACCTTTGATCTTGAAAGGTTCATCGTACTTTTCTACGTGGGCTATTTTGAAGAGAGTCGAATCGCATCATAGAATGAGTCATTCCGATTTTGATGCCTCGGGCGATTTTATCCTTCTCCAAATCATCCGAGTCCACTGACACACACATATCTCTTACGTTTTCTCTACGCAGACGGACGCACAATTGTTGCGACATCAGCGTGGAACTTATGTATTATATGCGGCGAAGTAATTACGCTTCTCTGCTTTCTCCTTCTTATGATAATGTCAGAGGTCAGGAGATCTCTCGCTCTTCCCACCTTGGTGATTCTATTTCTTTCTCTAGTTCGTTCTCGCTTTCTTCGCACTCGCTGTTACGCTTTGCGAGAGAACTCTAATTGAATTGTAAGACGGCTTAGTATTCTTCTCTAGTGGCGGCGTGATGTTAATTTAATTGTTTTAAAACCATCTTAAAACAAATCTAAAACAATTATAAAGAGGAAAGTTATGCAATCCTTTTGTGTTGAATGAGAAAAAGTTCTAATAAGGTTTGCCTTTGACAGATTTATACTAACATTCCGAGAGATTTATAATGCATAAGGATTAGAGTCTAATAAGAGCACAGTGCTCGAGTAGAATAAGCATTGGTAGTATATCTTAGGTGTCTGCTTCACGCTCTCCAAGTCACCTTGCAGCATTCCATGCTGGAGGGGTAATTTCGATAGAGATGCCTGATTACCAGTATAGCAGTAATATAAATAAGGCAAAAGATAATTCTGGGTCACCCTCTAAGATTGGCTCTCTGTTGCCGTGACCTATTTCAGAATCATTCGAGAACGTGAATTACCTTCTAATTTCCCTTGCCTCGTAAATACTATCATCGAATTTCTATGCGCGGCAATCGCGTAGATAAATATATAACATTTGTTATAGAAATGTAGTTAACATATAAGTAAGATTACACGCTCGAGAATAACAGACACCACAATAGCCGGTGAAAGGAAGTGAAATCCCATGGCCAGCTCGATGTGAGCCGCATTAAATAACCAGTTCTCTCGGACAATAAACATAAGCACCGTTAGATAACAAAATTTGCAGTGCTTCCCTTTGATAGTTGCGAAGAAAATGCAGAAATGATTGAGGAACTGCTAAGAATGATGAATTTCTACAGTCTTAGTAATTCAATTTGCATACTCCACATCCTGTTTCACTCAGAGATTGCCTGTTGAAAAAGTTAATAATAATTTAAGAGTGGTTCATTTTACAATCTATCATTATTCATACATTGTTCGTCATGAAAACGCCACTGATATCTTCTTTGACAGATTCTTCTCGTCCTATAATTTCAATAATTATTGTAGAAAGTATTGCATAACATTCAAATAATAGGATTGCAAAAATTGTCGAAGCATATTATAATCGAATTTTGAATGTGAATATTGACTATTCACCAATTTATTAAGCAGGTATTTACAACAGCCGAAATAGCTCAGTTGGGAGAGCGTTAGACTGAAGATCTAAATGTCCCCGGTTCAATCCCGGGTTTCGGCAAAAGAGGGATATAAATTTTGCAATTTATATACTATTTTTTTACGTTAATGCAAGAGTTAGATAACTATTATTTGTATTATTTTGCATTAACACACACTATCTCTTTAATATTCCTTCTACGATCGTTAACATTCGTATCGCGCATCTGTACTGGCCATTTACTTATCTAGTCTCATTGCCATTGAATACACGTCGCACTTGCGACGTCTTCCTAACCGGTTCAAGTTCAAAGATACCGAACAAATTGCGGCAGATATCAAAATGCTCTGTGACGTGGTGGATTTTTTTTGAACTCGGCTAGTCAGTGCGGCGAGATTGCCTCTCATTATCTCGTCTCCGGTGAGTTCGGATCGACGTTTGCCCGACTTCATCCACCTGTAACACCGTATTTTCGCCCAATTACCCGAGGAAACAAAGTGGCTCCGACTTGCTATTGCGAGATATACATCTCAAAGTGAACGCGGCCGATCGCCAGTGACAGTTAACGGCACCGATCGCGTCCATCTAATTTTCCGGCGATCGCGCACACGCGTTCCTCGTCCGCCGCTGTGGATTTTTTGCCGATTTCTCCCGTTTCGAAATCGCGGAATCCGTGAGAGCGAGCGGAGCCGATTTATTCGCGACGCAGCAGCGTCAATCGGCGAGGACGACGTCTCGAGGATGGACGATGTCCTGTGCCGAGATCCTCCAGCCCCAATCCTAACGGTACCCGATCGATCCGAGAGGTCCAGGACACTTAGAAGCAATTGCTGCACCGGTTCCTACATTCTTCGTTAGCATCTAACGAACCACCGATCTACCGAGAATCGATCTTCTCCGATGAGAAACCTACCTCGTACTCGTCAGCTTGAGATTCCCTGGAACCTTCTCTACTGGAGGATCAAAGCTATTACAACACGAACTAAATAATAAATAGACGAGAAACATTTGTTTATAGAATTAAACTTTGATGTTAGAATATTAACTATTTCGAATTTTTAATTATAACTAAAATAGAAAAGAAAAAGTCATAAAAGAAAATATAATCGTAGTATCATCGATTGAATAAAGTGCACTGACTAAGTTGCAATTGCCATAAATACTGTGAATGAAGTCGGATTGCACATAACTTAAAGAAAGTGAAAAGGAGAGTTTCGACGGAGTGAAACGGTGAGTGATACTAGATCGGAACAATCGGCATGGTCGATTCTCCAGGAGATATCTGGCATTCCGCGCGCTTGTTCACGGCGATCCGCTCCACATGCCGGCTAACCAGCGAGGACATGCAAGCATTCATGGAACCCAGTTTTGCATACCGTGACGATTCGCAACGATCTCTCGTCGCCACGTCACTCGAACCGCTGGGATTAATCAGCGACTGCTCACTAAGACAGATGGGAACATCGCATCAGCTTGCTACCGTTACACGTCAATCGGCGAGCGATCGACGAGTAAGGCGAGCAAAGGAATTTATTAGTTCGAGTAAAATGCCAATGCCTAGCAAGCAACCTAGAATCGATTACTTATGCATGCGATTGCCATCTTCCTACACTCTAACAGCTCGTAACTATAATACTACGCGTAACCGGAGATGTTTTTGTTGATCAACAGTTAAATCGATGATGCGAATCTGAAATCCTTTTAAGGACTTTTAATTCGCGCATAGTCATCCTCTGGTAAATGGAATTCGTCAGGCATTTAAAAATTCTCCAGCTTCGTTTAATATTAATGTACGAATAATTTGCTGGGATTCGTAATTATAGGAGGAATGGAAACAGGTGGAAGTCGATGATTAAATCGGCGCGGCTTGTGTTTGATAACGCATGGATTATACGCTCCGTTTACTGGTAGCGAGAACAAAGAGTTAACACTGAGAAATATGCTTTTGGTGGATAATTAATTAAGGAAACGTTGCTTTGTGATTTGTAGAAGAATGCAGTGGCGCTTACTATGGTAAACTGATCGGGAAATTGTCCGAGATTCACCATGGTGTCAGCGGTGAAGTCTTCGCCGTGGACGGAAGGACTCTTTTCATCAAGGACTTCTCGTACGACGGAGAAGGACCAGGTAAAAGAAATATCGCTTCAATTCACACTGTTGTAAGTAAATAAATAAACCATGACAGGTTACACTGTCAGATGGTGTTACGGCAACAAAAAGTGTGTCAATTTCTGATCACATAAGTGTCGTCTTACGTAAAAGGTGCCATATCAATCAGGATCATATAAATTTCATCCGGTTGCCACCCTCGACGCGAATCTTGCCACGAAGAAAGATGTATATGGAAAAATGCAAATTCGTGTCATCTACAACTTTCCCTGACCCAGTGAACTGATCAGGATTGATTTCTTGCCGGCTACTTTCCCGAAACTCTCCTTTCGGCCGCCTTAACTAGGAACATCGATACCGATTATTACGTTCGGCTTCGCTGAGAGTGTCTGTATCTATCGTGGCTGACACAGTTTCCAACGGTCTGAGCGCCAGATGATCCTTGGACATCCTGTTCATGATTTCGTTAACAGAGCAGCAAGTTCTCATAGAATAAGCAATTTAAAATTGTAATTCAGAGTCGAGAGGAATTATATTCCTGAAAGGAATAATTCTTATTGGCACAAAGTAGTAAACTCTTGAAACGGTAAGGTTGAACCTCAAACAATCTGAAGAATTCTATCTTAAGAAACAGACACTTGACATTTCACGACTCTGTCGTAACGAGAAACGCAATTATTACGAGAGGATATCAATTCTGACTCCGAAGAAGTACATTATACCTCGTAATACTCAATCGATCACGAACACTCGATGGGATTTCGTATTGGCAATTTAACAGACGCTAAATTGTCACGGAACCTTTTGCAAGACGATCGCTAAGAGCATAAAACTCCTCGAAAACAAATTCGAGAAAAGAAAGTCGATCTCATTTAACGATCAAATTTCACATCTAATATTCTTATCTGTACAAAATTGCAAATTCATCGCAAATATGGCAGAGATCAGATGAGAGGCATTATTCATGTTTTACGTCACGAAGAAAGTTTCGCGTCATATCGATGAATTATTATCATTGGCCTAAACGAATGATCACGGATATAGGAGAAGCCGCGCGAGAACACGAGAAATCACAGCCGAGGGTTCAGCAGCCGTAAAAGGCCGCTGTTATTTCCATGCGTCCGTCGCTCTCACTTTCATACGAACGCTAGGACGATTAAAGAAACCAGCTCTTATTCAACCTTTCCTGCACCGTTCTAAAAGCGTTTCCTCACCACTCTTCTCCCCGATTTCTCACCTGTCATTAAATCGATTTAATCTGTCGCATGTCGGACACCCTAATCACAGGTTTCTCGTTACAGCTGCCTACTTTTATGCCGGAAGCACAAAGAGCCCGAGCGGAAGTGGGTTCAAAGTACGGGACGAGCGTGGAACGTAAGACTTTGCACATTACTTAAAACACAGAGTAGAATCCTGTCAATCCTACCAAGGAAATTGCAAACTTGCTGCTTTAAATTATCGCTTCTTTATAACGAAGAAATTTATCAAGCACTCTCTCTTTCGCAGGACGAACGTGTTGAAGAGATACAGGAAGAAGGACGTTACTCTGACGCTTCCGGACGGAAAGACTCTCGGGAACATCAAATGGTTCTCGGTGTGGTGCGACGAATTCTCGGTGAGTCACATGGAAATCGTGCAAGATGCTCGTGACCTTCGGTGTCTCGTGTGTGTACATAATGCCAATTCCATCCCGGCGGAACTGGGAAACCGGTATCGTTTACTCGCCGTGCAACTTT
This sequence comes from Ectemnius continuus, assembly GCA_910591665.1. Taxonomy (NCBI): domain Eukaryota; kingdom Metazoa; phylum Arthropoda; class Insecta; order Hymenoptera; family Crabronidae; genus Ectemnius; species Ectemnius continuus. Next base: position 5,799,032 of record OU342867.1, read on the forward strand.
CACCCTCGCATTTGCACGTTGCGCCGCCGCGATCAGCCATTAATGTAATCCTACCGCGAACGATTGCCCGCCTCAAATCATCGCCTTTCCTTCGGCCTATCTTTATTATGACACTCTATTAACTACGCCTACCTTCCCACTTCATTATCATCACTAATATCACTTAGAGCTCGATTCCTATCGTGTTATTTCCTCATTACTAATGCAATACCATTCTGGTATCATTAGTTGATGTTTACCTAGAATTTTCTTCGGGATAACATATGGGATGCCTTGAATTTGAATATCGTTTTATTATTTTGGATCAGTTACTATTTTATTATTAATGCTTACTAGACTGAGTGTTTTGACTCGGTGATAAATATGGATGATTAACATAAAGCGCTCTTGCCTCGAATATTTGTCGGTTGCATTCCTCGTGTTTTAGCCTGGCGAAAGTTACGAATTTCCAGAAGGCAGCCGCCACTCGCTTATTTTCATCGCGCAATTCGTCCGTTCGTTGCGGGGGCAGAACTGTTTGAAATATGTTACAGCAAAAGGTTTTATCTACGCGTAACATTTTGCAAAAGCATAGCGGGGCGCGAATGCTCGCCGGGGAGTTTAGCGCTAGAGTTTTATCTACTTTCCGGCAGCAAGTTTTACAACTGAGACGAAGTGCATCCGGCAATGCCACATTCACCGTAAATGCACTGGCAGATGAGACAATGGCTGCGCACCCACGTGTCCACAACTTCATTCGCAAAACTCCGCTCTAGTTCCTCGCGCGGCCGTCAACCCGCTTCAACTGACACCTGACACACACGGCGACCTTCTAATTGAGAGCGGAGCATCGCAACCCGCGGAATTATTCGGACGAAAGAAAAGTTTGTCGACTGAAAACACCGAATTCCCTGTGCCGGAAACCTGTCGGCCGAGAAATCGCGTAGGAACACGAATTTTATGGAAACGTTGTAGTAGAATTGCCCAACTAATTGAATCCATGGCGGAAAATCATTCTACGAGGCTGCAATAAATTCTGAATTATTAACGCGTGACTCCCTCGAACTTCGCACAATCAAGGCAGCCACATATTTCAAAGTCGGTGACTGCTGGTTGTAACGTGTCAATTTTAAAATTGTCTAACCGATCGCGTCTCTAATAAGTAGGACACATTTGAAATTTACAGTAAATACAATTATATAACAAGATTTGTCTTCTTTAAAATTTTAAGTGATTTACTTAACGTGTTGATCCTTTGAAATAATCATTAAACTCTTTCCTCGTATAACTACCAGAAAGGATTGACTTGTTTACCGTGTATCAGATATTACGAAATATTTATTGACCCGCGGTTTAAATTGCGTGAGGATTGCATCCTGCGGTAATTCATCAGTCGAATCAGACTATCCGAGAGGCAGAGATTTACTGAAAAATGAAATATCGTGGGCTTTTGCGGCGCGCGCCACCGCGGTAAGTGATTAATTCGATTTTCCCTCGAAATCGCTGAAAGTTGAATGAGTCATTGGAGAGCGGAAACGCGGAGAGTTTGGCTGGCCGTGCAGCCGACGATACGTTTTCCTATAGGAAGAGAGGCGACTAAGAGAGGACATTGCTTATCCGAACCACTCGACAGAAAACGTCGATTTTCGTTCCTGATATTGCCGATCTTCCTGGCAAATTTATTTCGGGTCACTGCTGGCTAATTTATCAACGGATTTTTCCTTTTCATTGCCAACTTGTACCGAACTCGAAATAACCAATAACATTTCGCCAGATGGAAACATTAAAAATCTATTTTTAATACCACAATACATTCTTTAAAAATTCCTGATTATAATATTATGAAATATGTGAAAATCATTAAATAATAACTAGAGAAACTTTGTATATGCTTACAGGTGAACTTTGGTGACGTAAAAATACCACGAGGATTCGACTACCCTAAACCACAGAAATTGGGAGCACTGAGTGGAGTTCATGGGGTGAGCTCGGAACCAATCGTCGTCGTGGACGCGCAAACTCTTTTGATATCTGGCTTCAGCTACGATGGAGAAGCACCCGGTAAGCTCGCCGACTTCGTCTTCATTACATAAAACTTTGAACAGCGAACATCCATGATGTGTTCGCGCACATCAATTCCTTCCGGTTTCTTCTTAGCTTAACTTGCAACACAACCGCGCCTTATCTTTTCACCGAAAACTGTCTTAGGGGACTCGCGCGCGATTAATTATCCTAGTGATTTATGATCGCTGTCCAAGGGAGAACAATAGCCCCTCCAAGCCAGCAATAATGGCTAGCCCGATGCCTTTGATGGATATTGAAATTAATAGTAGTACGAAATCCCAAGGAAAAACTAATTTTCACTATACAAGATTTCAAGGATTCAATATAATTTCGCAAGACTCCTTAAAGATTAAGATTTACATTAATCTAAATTACTAGTTAGAAAACGAATGGAAATAATATGTGATATACAACATTTGAATGGAGAATATGAAAGGCAATACTGAACTGTCTCTTGTTACACACAGACGCAAAGTTCTGGGTGGGCTTTGGGCCATCGCCCTCGCCCCAAGGAATTCGGGTGCCGGACGAGAACGGCAAGGAGCAGCCGTTGCGGCGATATGATCGCAAAACGATCGTCCTGACATTGCCAGGCGACCTGACGGTGCACCAGCTCGGCCACTTCGGCGTCTGGTGCGAGGCCTTCACCGTCGACTTCGGCCACATACAAATTCCACAGGGTCTTAACGTGCCACCGTCCCTCAAGATGCTCGGAGTTTCGCCCCAGGTAAGCCGAAAAGCCTTCGTGTAGCCTTCGCTCTCCTACATCCACCAGCCTGCACAAGAAAACCACACTCACGGAAATTCTCTTAGCTCCTGCCGCCCCCTTGCTCGCCATCTTCCTCTATATAGAATCTAATCTCGTACATTGTTCTGCAAGAATATCTACTCGAAACCATTTTATTGTAAAGAAATGATGAAATACAGTTTTCGATCGAAGAGCCACAATCAAGCTTTCTTAATACTGTAAGCTAAAGATATCACTAAATTAGGTATTAATAGAACTAGGAATGTTTAAGGCGAGTATACTCGACGATCATTCAAGACATCTTATACAGGACAGTATGAATACAAGCGAAACTGTAGTTAACTCGATAACCTTTAGCTTCTACCCCTTCACTTAATATGTACAGGGTGATTCACTTGCCTTTCAATCAGAACTCTCCTAGCCCTTATTTTTTTGGTGGACTTCCCGACCTTTTCCGGGGCTGAAATTTGGTGGGGAATGTTTTTTTGCATCGAGGAAGAAGTAGTAAAAATTCCAGAGCCCTAGCTCAAAATTCATTTTTTCGCAAATTTTTTAAGGCATACCCCTTCAAAAATTTTCGATTTTTCGAAGGTTCTGGGACCGCAACGAACGCTTGATTTTTCGATTGTCCGTATCTCAAAACGGATAAAAAACATAAATGTTGTGGGGGAAATGCCGGAATTCGACCTAAAACACGTGGAAAACCGATCTTGAATTTTTCATTTCGACGGTTTTCCCTATGTTTTTTTATCTTCCCGACCTTTCCCGGGGCTGAAACTTGGTGGGGAATGTTTTTTTGCATCGAGGAAGAAGTAGTAAAAATTCCAGAGCCCTAGCTCAAAATTCATTTTTTCGCAAATTTTTTAAGGCATACCCCTTCAAAAATTTTCGATTTTTCGAAGGTTCTAGGACCGGGACGAACGCTTGATTTTTCGATTGTCCGTGTCTCAAAACGGAAAAAAAACACAAATGTTGTGGGGGAAATGCCGGAATTCTGCCTAAAACATGTGGAAAACCGATCTTGAAAAATTGATTTCGATGGTTTTCCCCGTGTTTTTGGTACTTCCCGACCTTTCCCGGGGCTGAAATTTGGTAGGTAATGTTTTTTTGCGCTAAGGAAGAAGTGATAAAAATTCCAGAGCCCTAGCTCAAAATTTTTTTTTCCCCATATTTTTGGCCACCGAAAATATCCCATTTTTGATCGTGATTCAAAGGCAAGTGACTCACCCTGTACGTACTGAAGTGACCTCAGGCAACTTGGAATGAAGTTTCGTATTGAATATATCTTACTGTTCACGGCGCGATTACTTCCAAATAGTTCACAATCGGGCGACCTTTGCCACGGTGAACTTTCGCCCCATTATCTCTTTCTTAAATACGAGTTAATGAAAATTAACCTTGAATGGCAGTGCTAGTTCTGCGATGCTGCATTTCCTCCGTTTGATCTTCCCTCCGAGAATAGAAAATACAAAGGGAAATATAGGCGACAAATTGAGAAGCTCCTCCTTTTAGATGTCGTTTGAAAAGCGACAATATTTTCCCAAACAACCAGGTCACCGAGAAATCAAGCTTTTCTCTTCGCGCTTTGAGCTTCTGGCGAGGCAATAGCCGATGGTATTTCAATCTACGTGTGTACGAGATTCCACGAGCGTACCAGCGATATTCGATCAGTGCATAAAGTCAGCGGCCCGTAGAGAAACACAAGCGCAAACCTTTCACTGGCGCAGTCAATGCCGAGGACGGTGCTACTATTGTTCTACTACGAATTTGTCTCTGTCAACATTTGAGTGGATACCTAGCTATCAATGGAAATTGCGGGAATGACCATGCGCCATTCGCTCTATCGACTTTGCAACGGTGGCGCGTACAGCCACATGTGCCCTTCCATTCTTGCTATCACTCATCAAGGCATTGCTCATTATACTCGATCAAATACTCGAGCTTCGTCCAAATCAACCAGCTCTACTATTTCTCTCTTTCCAATACTTGGCAAAATCATTGCTGAAAAATAGTCTATTTAGTTTAGACTTTGATTCAAACCTGCCGGCTTTATTGCTTCGCGTTCCTTTTTTCCCGCATAGTTTTCATCCAATATAGAATATTGAAGGAAGGAAAGCATTGCTGATCTAGTTTCGAGTTTCGCAGCTAATAAAATTCTCTTGGCAAGCTCGGAGTGAGTGAAGTGAAGCACTCGAGTCTCTAACACTCTGTCTCTGTCCTTGTGTTGCAGAACGTGCATCGCGGAGGGCAGGGACAGACGCTCGCTCAGCTAAATCTGTACGAGCACAGTGCGAGCGGTAGTTCTTCGTCCTCGTCGTCCTCATCGAACTCGGCTCCAGCCGCGCGTCCCCCTTCCTTCGCGGGTTCCTTACTGCTGCAGCAACAGCAGCAGCAGCATCGGCCGACGACCTACCGGCCGATTCTACGCCAGGACGATCAGGTCGAGGTCGTCCAGGCGGTCGACTATCGGATACCCAAGAGTTTGCAGCTCCAGGAACCCCTGGTGCAGCAACTCCAGCAGAACCAGCACGCCTCCTACACTTCGCCGATTGGAAGGTCTTTGCGTTACGGAGACGACGCTGACGTCTCCAGCGTAGATCGCTCCCGGTACATCTCGGGCCTCCATAGCGAGGACGATTCCCCTAACGAGCGACCTCTCCCAGCCCAAGCGAGATCTCCAAACAAAGCTAGATCGCGCACCCAAACTCCCGCCGAATCACAACCAAACTCTTATGCCAGGGTACTACGATACCAAGGCGAGCGAAGACACGATTCTTTCGTTCGATATTGACCCTTGATCGATTCCAATCGGTGAGTCGATCGACAGCCCTTCGCGATACTCGTATTTGTCTGGACCACTTCGTTCTCTCTCCAATCTCGCGTTCCATTCTCTTTAAAATCGGGTAAACCTATCAAGAGTCGTGATAGATGGTAACTGGATTGATGTTAGGAGCGTAGGTGTTTATTTAAACAGTCAGATGGAAGATGTTAGGGATACTTATTACTGTGTAGTAGTCCATCGTTGGGGACACATGCTTTATTTTGCTTAAACTTCCGTAGGCTAGTATTAACGAAGGTCGAACTAATTTTCGAAAAGAGCTTTTGAAAGCGACTAATTTGCTTCCTCGTGAGCTGAAGGGATACAAAGTTTTAATTAGGGATATAGTAAGTAAGGCATCGACTAGTGAATGTCTCGCTTTTGAAGTACGAGAAGTTCGTAATGTTATCATGAACTGCGATAGATTTACCCAGCAGTACTTGCCAGAAAAGATCACCACGCTAGGGAGAACGCTGCCGAAATCGTTGGAAAATCAAGTGTCCCCCGAAAGCTGACAGTCAGAGAAGCTTTTTTCCGTCCGGCGACTTTCTGCCGGGCAACTATCAGATAAAGCGTTATTAAGGCAGAGCTGCGCTAATTACGAATGCAATTTGGAGCGTGTTATAGCTGGAGCCGGAGCACATCGTCCGCGCATACGTATCCGTATAATTACGCACGAATGCACGTCGGATGGATCTCATTTCTCAAGCGTCCCGCGGAAAAACACACACACACAGACACACAGACACAGGTGCACATATGTGAAATGAAACCCGGCGGAATTGCGCTCTCGCCCTCGGTGGCGGGGCAGTTTTTTTAAAATGCACCTCGGTGATTCATCGCCTGCTTTAAAGAATCCAGGGAGGTGTGTCGTCCGCTACGATTTTTATGGCACTAAAAAATTACTCAGCGAAGAAAATGGCCGCTGGCATCGAGGCATTCTTTCTATCATATTTTTTTCATCCCGACAATGAATGGAACGGATCTTTCCTCAAAGCAGGACACTCGACATTCCACTTCTGATGATTGAGAAATATCTGTTTTATGATCCATTGATATGTAATACTTGCAAGGGAAAGGATATGTGTTTTTTTTTTTGGAAGTCGAAGTATATTATTGCAAAAGGGTGTAGAATATCACTCCGAAGGAGGATATGTTTCCAAGGAGGAGAAGGATACCTTTCGAGAGGACGGTTGAATATCCTCCCAAGAGAGATAACTCGAGTAACACAGGTGCGATAATGTCGTAAAGGAGCACAAGCCTCCAAGTTGCCTGGCGAAGTATGCAACTTCTGCGGGCCGTAACTTCTTTCGGAGGGAGTTCCTCCGTATGAATACGCAGCCGAGACACCGATGCCTCAGCTTTTCTCTTATTTATTGAAGGCGCACCTATGAAACTGCTTTATTATCTCATCCGGTTCCCTCGAAATTCACCCGGTTATTTCAACGCGAACTTCCGTCGAACTTGTACGAATGGACGACTGAGAAATGATCCGCAGAAACGCACTTGATTTCTTAACAAAGAAATAATTCGAATTCAGACAAAGTGAAAACGAGAGAAAAAATATCGGCGGAGATCGTTAGCAATGGCTTTTTAACAATGCGAAATTCCATGAGAAGCGCTCGGAGGAGATCTGTGGAAGCTGGTGGTCCACAAGTGGGAAGAGGGTATGCATTCAGCGGATGAATCGTTTTCTCCCGTCGAGGACAATACGGAGAGAGCGGTAATTCTCGCGGGCGTCTCTCGATGCGCATATGAAAGAGATAATGTGTGTCGATATTGGCGACGCCTCAATATCGGCTTGTCTCTCGGCTCATCTGCGCGCTCCTCGCTAGATTATTATACGCGCACACACACACGCGCGCACGCACACACGTGTGCACACACGCCTATGCATTCTCGATTATTGAATTACGAGGCTTTCATACTTCGAAAGCACGCGGGCTTTAAAGCTCGCAGCGCCGGCTTAACCGCACGCTCCACCCGCCAGCCTTAAAAGCGTATTTCCGGCTATTTATGTAGAATGCATCTGCCGCAGAATCCCCGGGCGTTTCTCCCTCACCGATAATAAGTCTCGCAACTTTTCCGAACCCACCCCCTCCAAGCCCCTCTCACCATCCCACGGCGAATTACGCTTCGGCCTGCTTTCCCGCCGGCGCGGCGGGCTCGAACTTGCAAGCTCGAACCCAGTGGAAAAAAAGCGTCGCTGCAGATGCGATCCAATGAAACTTACAGAATTCAAACCGAATCAGCCGCACGCGGCTTTCAGGAAAGTCGGACGAATCTAGTACGATCGAGAGAGTGTCATTATGACTTAATTTCATCAACACTGTACGTGTTTTATATGAGGCAATTCCGCAATGAAAGTGGCACAACTAAAAAGAACGCGAATCCCCAAAAGAATGTGGAAAAGAACATCGTTTTTAAAATTAAGCAACGTTCGAATTGTTGAATTAATGTCAAGTTTTGTTGTGTCACTTATGAAAGTGCGAGGGAAAGCGTCGAATTGGCAGGCGAAGCGCTTTTCGCGGTGTAGGGAAAGAAAGGCAAGGCGCGGTGAACAATGCTTTTGACTGTGATACAAGGGTTAATTATTCTTTTCTTCTATCTCTGTCTCTCACCCTTTCTCCTTCCTCTTATCTTCTTGTTTCTCTCGCACTATCCAACTCGCACTGCGAGATAATGCGCGCAATATCCGAAGAAAAGGATACTTTTTGCCTCGGTACACATACGAGAGCAGCGCGATCCTTTTCTCCAGGCTAGGCCAGTCTACTTTCCACCTCTTTCACTCCTTTTTTATTTTCGCCAAGCGCAGAGCAACTAATGCATCTCTAATAATATACGCGTACCCATGTAGTCCTCGTTTTACGCGCGCACAGTCGCACTGAGTAGTATTTTTGTACCAATTTTCTACGTTTGTACCAGAGATTAATACGAATAAATGTACGTACCCTTGAAACTGGAAGTTTACTCATTCCAATTAGTTTCCCGAGCGAGTTCTCTTGACTTCCTAATAATTCAAAGGCGAGCAAGATCTAGTACGGAATCCTATATCGTCGACCTAATTGTCTACCACTGGGATTCAATTATAACAATTAATTTGGTTCGATTAGTTCCAATTGCCATAAACAATATTATCACCTTGACTGGCTCGCATAGAAATCACGAAATTAATTATCTATAATAATACATGCAATTCCTTCAGCATAGAACAATTAATTGTGCCTCGTATAGTTCTGATCTAATTCTAATTGAGGGATTCATTTGAATTCGCATTGGAGGAGTTGGCGTTCTAAAATTAATTGACAATGCCAATTGTTGGCTGTGTTACCAGGTTGTTTTCTTGTCTGATTGCAGTCGAAGCTGAACTGCGAAGTCCTCGAGGACAGCCTGGCTTTCGAAGTGCGATGGGCCGTAGCCGGAGACAGCATAGTCGTCCAACTTGTAGGAAGGCTTGGTGAGTAGACGTCATCGGTTACATATGTACGTGTATTTCCAGGCCACGTCTCCATTTCACAAAGGGCCGAAAGCGCCGTGTCGCGTTTATCGAAAACTTCCTGAATACACGAGCCACCTATCCTATCCGGCCTCAAACGAAGTTTTAATTGACACTGTCCTCTCTCACTACCGAGTATCGACTGCTCGCATTTTCCCTATACTTTGTATACCAGTTCGCGCGCTCGCTGTTAATTAAAAACCATCCCCCTTTCCCCCACGTTGCCAACTTCGATCTAGCGCATTCCCTCGCTTTTATTTATAATATAATGTTTCCTCGTTTGGAAGAACCTTCATTAGAAATCGGTTTAGAAAAAGCTAATCATTTGTATTTAATCCTGTACTTTGGTGCGATTGGTGATTCAATGATTTTATTAAGTCTTATTTTAATATAACAAAGTAATTGAATTATCCTATCACACTATTACGCGGAATCTCATAAAAATCCATGCAATACGGTGAAGTTGGTAAACCGGGAGATTGCATTCCTAAACGCACCGAGCAATTTGAGAGCTGGAACGCTGGTAAGCACTGTTGGGAGAAGATGTACGAGCGCATGAATGCGACTATTAATTTGGGCAGAGAGCTGTCGCGGTGTCGGGCCGGCAAAAGGGAGAAAAATTTGTCGATAAACCGTAGTGGCGTGCAATTAGTGAGGACGTCGTGTGCCGAAGACAGAGCGTCCCGCATAACGGGCGGGCACGTTTGTTCGTGCAAGAGTGCACGTAAAGAGAGTGATATGAATCCTGTAAAAGAACAACATCGATAACAGGCACCTGTTCTCATCCCTCGAACAGATCGAATCACTCTTCCAGAAAAAGAGAACGAAAACTACCCTTCACAGTCTAATTAACGCACTTCAAACGCAAACTCCCACCCCCTTCTCGCTCTCTCTCTCTCTCTCTTTATCTTGCCTTCTCTTTCCCACCGCGGCCTGGACACACGCTGAATTAGGAATCAGCCCAGCGAGCGGACAATGGACGCCGGCATATTGCGGAAAATAAATTTGCTGGACGAGCAGCGCGTTAAAATTAATGCGCGCTCGCCTAAACCGGGTCACATCGGAACACTATGTTGTCTTGCCGGGCAAAAGTATGAATTGCCCACGCTTCCGGAATTCTGACCCGGCGAAAATGCAACTGACGATGCTGCCTGTCGAATTTCCGCGATCATCAACTGCAATTGACAGGGGAGCATTCGGGATTTCAGAGAAATTCTCGACAACATAGCGCGGTGTTTTATAAAATTGCGCATTCAACGAAATGTAGAATGTGATTGTCATTTATTTGGTGGATCTTTCTAACAGAGGACGGCCAGTACATGTCATTCGGTGTATCAGCCTATCAAGAGAGAAGTGTAATGATTGGAGCGGACGTAGTGGTAGCTTGGGTCGACAAGCACACTTTGCAAGGGTACGCGGTCGACTACATACTCGACGCACAGTCTCAATGTTCCGGCGGCCGAGGCAGCTGTCCCGACACCAAAGTACAAGTAACTATCCTCTACATTCTCTCCGACACTTTGCAAATAACCCTGGCATATCGCTGGTCATGCAATTGGATTACCTGCTGCAGGACAACACCAACTCGGTGCGTTTACTGAACGCCGCGATGGTGAATGGCTACAGTATCGTCACATATCAGCGTCCATTAAGAGCCAGTGACGAATTAGATCGACCGATTTTGACGAATGGCAGCCAGGCGATCGTCTGGGCGATCGGCCCATTGAACGAGAGATTGGAAGCCAGCTTCCACACTGACTACCTCAAGACCGACCGATTCATCGAATTCGGAAGACCTCCAGCGTGGAACTGCCCGATGCCCGAGCAAGACCAATCACAAAGGGACTCTTCCGAGTCCGATTCCGATAGCGATGAAGGAGAAAGCCACAACCAGGTTCGTGATCGATATCAATCTAATCCTAGGATTGCACTCCATTTACTAATGTCGCCTTTAACTCTACCATCGTCGATATGTACTTTTACTTTCCATATAAAGATAAAAACATGTAAAAAGATTTGAATGTTAGATGCATTAATAATTATGCGAACAGGAGATGACTGTAACAACTAGAAGACCACAACGTCTGCCTGCCACACCTGCGCCAGTTTCTCAAGCGGACGCATGGCAGATTCCGCCGATCGAGTGCTACGAACCGGATGATGGTGTCTTCTACGCACAAATGGGACCAACTGGTGGGAAACATGGCTATCCCGCCATAACAGGTTTGCAATTTACACAATCTTTCCGAATAATAATTAAAATATCAAAGAACTTGTATAAATTTTGAATCCTTAATGTTTCGGGCAGGACATGTCGGCTGGGGAATCTCATGGTACATAAACGGACTGCTGATACCAGAAATTAACGTGGTGCGAGGAAGGAACTACACTTTCGTTACGGAAGGTGGTCACGATCCAGATACACCAGCGCTTTATCATCCCTTCTACATCACCGACGATCCCGTCGGTGGATATCAGCACAAAACACCCGAGGAGAAGGCTGTAAGCTATTCACAGAGAAATGCGATAAACCAAACACTCAACTAGCCAGTACATAGCTTTCAGTGGTATTAATTGACTGGGGTTGATGGTCTGTGCAGAAAGTGAGGATATTCGCTGGTGTCCGTCGGCAACGGGGTACTGTGATACCAACCGGAACTGGTCGTCTCTGTAATTGGGTACCCGATCCGGACAAGCCTGCCGACGAATTTTCCTCCTTCGGTGCTTACCAACGCACTTTGAATCTAGTATGCGAGCCCGGTGACCCCGGATTTGTGACCTGGACACCGGATGCTGACACACCCGACACTGTGTATTATCAGGTAGCCAATCACTCCTCAAAGACATCCTCGTACACGCACGAACCTCCCCAAAGCGATTATATGAACATAGAGAGCCCAATTGGTTGATGATATTAGAACAAGTAAACATAATGTTTCAGTGCTTCACTCATCGATACCTCGGTTGGAAAATAAACGTGTTGGATAGTTGTGGTACGACGGGCGCCGCCGCAGCCAGTGAGAATCACGAGGTATACGTTTTACCAGATACAAAGGGTGCCAAAGGTGACTTGGAGGGTAGCGAGAGCATTGCGGTGTCGAGCAAGGTAACGCCATCGGCGGAGTTCCTTCAGCAGCATCTTCATCATCCTGATCGGGAGGCCGCCGGGCCTCGTTATCCGGCGGTCCATTCGGCGACTAACCCCGGCAAGCTAAGCACGCAGCCACGCATGCCGCTACTAACGAACGCTAATAGCAATCATTTCGAGCGCTTGCAATCACCGCCGTCCTCATCATCATCCTCATCATCATACGAGGAGGCATATGGGCCGAGGGTGCCGTATGCCGGGTTGAACCATCAGCGCAACCAGTACAAGCATCATACGAGCGCTTCTTCGACATATCGCGATCAAACGATCGCTGGTGCTACCAGGAGTGGCTCCTATCACGGCGTGAAGCAGGGTCCCACCGAGGTGCAGGACCAGCAGGGCCACCCTTCTTCTAACCAGCAATTGTCTAACCTCGTTCCAGATGGCCCACGACCACTGAGCCACCCGGCGAAATACACTTACACGGCTCTGGCCACGTCCGGCCCGATACTGTATTCCAGACCGCCGCAACATTACGCGAGCAATTACCATTACACCTATCACCATCCGCTTCATCATCACCATCATCACCATCATCAGCCGGAGCAGAGGGCGACCCAACTGATGATCATCAAGAGACAACCGTCGTCGCCGTCGCTGCCACCGTCGGTGCTGATGCGTCGTCCGATGTTACAGAGCCATCCTCACTCGATGCCCTCCTCCGCCCTCTCCCACGCCCCACGACCGATCTTCATCGAGAGAAAGAAGGCCGTCTACCGGCTGCCTTCCTCCACTTACAGAGCCACCCCCGAGAAACTCATGCATGCCAACGGCAATCAGATCGCCAAGCTAATGATGAAACTCGACTCCTCGAAAGCCCGCTCCAAACTCGAAGCTAAGGTCTCCCAAGTGAGCGATGATCTGCCCGAGAATCTCCTGGGGATGATGAAGCCCGCGCGTAATACTGGCTTCGATCCTAGCACGATCGTCATCGAGGGTGGCTTCAAACCGATCGTAAGAGGCGTCGAGGGTCCTTTCGATGTAGCGCAGAAGAGAATGCTCGAGGGTAAAACCTCCCAGAGCGTTAAGACCAATCCGGAGTACCGATCGAAGGACAACTTCGAGCCGGTCTTTATCCCTTCGCCACCGATGGCCAACGCCGCCAAGAAGTTGAAGAAGAAGACGAGAAACTCGAAACAACCGCTCGAAGAGATGGACGATATGGAAATGGCGGCGGCTGACAGGGTAGAATCCTATTATTTGCCACCGGTGGCCACCACCAGACTGGAAGAACTGCCGAATCCCTCCTCGGGGGTTTTTGTCACATTCGATGGGAAGAAACTGAAAGATTCCAGCCTGGCGAGATCCATCTCTGGGATCGAGGAGCACTCCAGGGGTGGATTGTCCTCGGCTATTCTTAGCAGGACACCGCAATTCGGGAAATTCAAGGGAGAACTTCCTCCACCCATTCCTGCGGACATTCGTCCCGACACAGCGCCGGAACATACCAAACGACGCCAGCCCAATATCGATCTCTCGCTTCCTGAGCCCCAGCTAAAGAAGAACACGAAATTAGTCCTGGTAGGACGATCGAAGAGATCACCGCACGAAGGAAATGTCACCGATCACCAACATCTGCAAAAGAACACCTCCAGCATTGACTTCCATCAGCCCGAAGTCGATCATTCGCAGGTCTCGGAGATACCTAACGCCGGCGAGACCATCCTCTCTAACATCGGTTACGTTTTGCTCACCATTCTTTGTTACTATATCATCTAGGAAGACAACGGCGAAACTCGAAGCACGCGCTTCCGAGATACGAGACAACTGCCAGTGATCGCGTTAACTTATCCGTCAAAGGTTCATTTACACATATTTGTAACATTTCAGTGCCGCGTCTGTTCGGTTCTGTGATTTCCATCGATATCAGTGGGGAACAATATCAAAAGCAATCGGACGATATTAATCATCACTGAGAGCGATTGATAATCAAGGAGACGAGCAGATACGACACTAGTGTGCTAGGGATTCGTGTACATCGATCTTAAAGCATTATTTATGTTGTGATCTACGTTCGCAATAGTCAGTGGCCATCAATCGCGATGAGCGCCCGACACACGTCGCCTAATCGATCGCGATCTCATCCTTCCGCATTAGATATCTCCAAAGGAATCTCGAGCGTTTAAGGCGACATCTGATTATTAGCGGTCCGGCTGCGCTAATTACGGAGACACGCGTACAGCGTGTAATTGTTAATTATGCGCCGCCAGCATTGATTACGATCGATTGCTGGGGCTAGTGAGTCTGGTGACAAGGGGAAACGGACAGTTTCAATATCGAATGGTGGATAACACGGGGGAAGGCATATCACTAACCATGGAATACTGGCTCTTCATACTGACACATATCCCGCTATCAATTAAGGTCCGCTGCTCAGAAGAAGACCACCTTTCACTTTAATGTTTAGATTAAAACCGGCCATTACTTTGTACCGCATTCATTTCTAGTGGATGTATCATCGGATTCTTTTTAACAATCACAGCTCTGCTATAATGAGATCTAAAAAATCATCCGACAGCCGCAATTAATCTCGGAACTTCCATGCTCGGCCAGAAGCAATTGATGCGGAATGTATTTTTGGAATATTGTACACCGTGCGACAAGATTTTGTTGAGTTTTAAGGATATAGTTGTAAATAAATTCATTGTTAATAAACATGCTAAAATGGTATCCACTCAAATATGATTATATCCACCTCACCTTTGAATATTGCACTGTATTATACAGTTTATGGACTGTTTGTAGGAAATTCGGCCGAGAGTGAAGAGAATCGTGTGTACATTAAGCAATATTTTATTGTATCGACAGAAAAACAAAGAAATCTTACAAAACAATCAGCACACCAACTATTGTTGTACACGATTGTAGTAGTATAACATGTGTCTGTCCCATCCCGAACAGACTGAAAGAGATTACACTGTCTGGAGAGTGTTTTTGAGCTCCTCTGACGCGGAGAAGCTTGAGTCAAATTGCCAGGTTCCCTTCGCTCGGGCACAATCTTGCAACACGCTCAAGATACATTATCAATTGGCGTCAATATTTTTGACGCCAATTGATAAAGAAAGAAGAATTTTCGTTTCATACACCCCAGCTCTCACTGCGTACGCACGAATTAGCATTGATTCTCCATCCGCGTCCTTTCACGTCTGCTATTTGACCCAAGCTCTGGATTTGATTAGGCATTTTAAGTACACACGTACATAAGTGACTTCTTCCTGCTTTTCGTATATACTCCGGGAAAATAAAAGGAAAATGTACTGCACGAACCAACTGGTTTACGGCTAGATGAGATTTTACGCGATCATAATTCATTCTTAGCTTTTAGAGTAGTAGTTCCACGGTCTTTAGCGTCGAGTTACCACAAAAATATATGCCTCATGAAGACGTTTTCTGATTGACACACCCGATGGTAGAACTCTAGTCGAAAAGAGTGCGATCAATAAGACAAACATCGATTACCAAAAGCGCAATTTACATGTTCAAGATTCTTAAATATATGTATGTCTATGTATATGTATACATATAATGCACAGTGCGAAATCGAAGGTCACTGTATTCGCTAATATATGTAAGTGGACGACCGTATGTACATATATTACAGAATTTGTCTCCCTGTTTATTAAATACAAGTCAAACAGCCCAACGAGCTTGGCAGCCACAGGTAACGTGCCATAGCTGTACCAAAGACGACTGACAAAGTTACCTATCTGTCGTCGTTCTTATAAGAGACTTCTGTCTCGATCTTAAATTTAAAGGAGTAAAAATGCCGAACTTTAAGAAAGTTATTTATCTGCCAAACTTAGATTAAGTTGATCGCATGTTCCCATTGCATTCGAATAATGAGGCACCTGCCCAGAGATTGTTGTTTCATTCAATTGTCAAATTTGTCTACTGATAGCTTCAATGTGACGTTTGTTCGATGAATTCGGTAGTACAACGAAGGGAAGAGAATGGGACTAAGCTAGCTTTGTTCGACTGGTACATTGGTTTAACGTGGCACCGGTAATTAAGAATCCGAGCCGCTTACAACTATGACGGATTATGTATTGAGACAGTAATACATTTAACACTTATTGTACACCGTGTAACTAACGATACGCGAGGGGTACGATCGTCAGCGAGGTTCATTCTATGATACAACAACGTTACCACCCGTCTACTACGTTCATTCGCAACTGATGTCTTGTAACTGCGAATTCTAAATAGAGCCTTTGGTCTATCACCTATTCCAGGCTTTGCGCAATCCCGTTCGCAGAGATGCTTTAGTTTCATATTATGGTAAAAACTACCAGTTCGAGCGTGTTTCGTACGTTAATTGGTAGAAACGCAAGTCAAAAACTGCCGTAAGGTATTGCTCAATCTATCACCGTATGTTAGGTACATGGACACTCTTCTAAAGGCCAATTGTTTATCAGATAGAAAATGTTATTTTCAGCAATGATACACTTTGTATCAAATTCCGACCAATTGAACACCCCTTCTTTTTACAGGACTTCTCACCACTATCCAAAGGGGTATTGCAATTTCGTAAACGGAATGTCTATAAAACATAATCGTACTAATGACTCGTCGCAAAAGGTTCCACAAAAGTAAACGAGAGAAATAAGCTGCCATGGCAATCTATCGAAAAGACTTTTTATCGATGTATACAATTACAAATGTTGACAGTAAATTCATATATAAATTAAATTCAGCTTTTAAGAAGAGCACACAATATTTTTGGTCAGGAATCCCTAAAAGATCATTGATATTATGGTAATAGAATCTCAAGGCATTTGATAGAATACTTTTTTGTGTTTGATTACTGTTTCTCTTTCTACACTAGTAAAAACCAACCAATTTTCGAGAAAAAAATCATCTGGAAAACCACAGTAAGAGAGAGATGATGTTTTCTCGAAATACCATTGCAAAGGGTACAGCAAAAAAAAATGTGATGAAAATACGACGAGAAAGGAAATTATACGCAACTTTTCTGTGCCATAAAAGACGAACCAAAAAATTGTAAGGCCTATATCAAAGAGTGCGAAGTTTTGCTAGCAAGTACAGATGCAATATTGCAACATTGCGAGTGATTTCACTAAACGACTGGCTGGTGCCAAACGATTTTTCCACTGAGACAACCTGACACAAGCAAACAATGCCTCGGAGAGAATTTCGTACTAACTACAATGCCGGAATGGCTAACGTTAGTTGCTAACTCGTGCAATTGCACGGACTTATTGGCAGGAGGAACACAATCCGACAGCTCTGAGCAGTCGTTCGAAAATGCTAACAATCGAACACCATATCCAAAAGGGGAACATATTAGTCTACCATCAGCAGAGAAACATAACTCCTTGATGTATCCTGAGCCAACATTAGGCTCCTCAATGTAATGCGTCAATCGGGGTACGTTCTGGTGTATTTTGTGATTTCTAGGTATAGCATACATAGTTTCTTGGCCCTGTCGATTTTGTCCTTGCACTCTGGCTGTGTCACCTATAATTACGACAGTGTGGGATGCTCTGTTTCGCTCTGTCAGCAGAGAAGACGATAATTCCCGTTCTCTTCTAGCTTGCCACATCGCAACATGTGCTTCCCATACGTCAATCGTGCTCGATGGTAATTCGATGTTATCAGCGGAATAATTATCTATCATCTCAGGATCTCGGATGGGAATATATCTTGGTGATCGATAATCTTGCGCTGCTTCTGGGTCTCTTAGTGATATGTACGCTCTTCGCCGATGTTCTTGTCCTGCTTCTCGTTCCCTTATAGGAACGTATGGCCTTGGCCGATACCCTTCCCCTGGCGCTCGTCGGTAGCCCTGATCTCCATCCCGATCTCGATCACCAGATTCGTCATCGGTATTTTCATTAGCCTCGCCTCCATCCATAAATCTGTTTCTGCCTGTCCTAAGCAATGCTCTTTCTTCCGGTCCCCGAAGCTGAGAGAATAATCTCAAAATTCTTCGTCGTCTTAATCTGCGTTCCAATCTGCTTTCTGGTAAAGATCTCGATGACTGAGACGAATCTGTCGAAGGAAACGAGTTGGCCGGTGCCTCCAATCTGCTTTCTGGTAAAACGCCTATTGCCAGAGGTGGTTCTGTAGGAGGAAAAGAGTTCCCCTGTATGTGTCTGGGCATGGCCAATATGTCCAGTTGACCGTCTCTCGGCGCATTTGAGCTGTCGGTGACAAACGGCGAAGTTCTACCCATTCTGGATGGTTGGGGTTGTGGGAAGACTTCAAATTCCTCTATATTCATTTCGTTAATCTGGTGCCTGGACTCTTCACCATCTTTTATCTGGTCTACCACACTTGATAAATCTCTTTCTTGTATGTCGTGAACACAAGTCCACTGAAACAGTAAAATTGGTACCAAATAAAAGTAGAAACTTGATTGTAAAGCCAAGTTTTACCTATTTTAAAACTTCAGTAATATCTACCTCAGACTTTTCACCATTGCTAACATTTCTAGACAATGCACACCATCCCTGAGGATGTACCTGAAGACTGGATATGATCTCAGCATCATCACCAGCTGGGAAGTCTGTGAGAAATTCAACTCTATTACGTGTACGGCTATGTGAGAATAAGTGTGTGAAGCTAACAACATTTGGTATTGTAGTTTGCGAGGATTGCATCAATCTGTACATGTTTGGCTGAAAACAAAAGGCTCACATTACCATCCATGAAAATAACTATTTAAACCATCTCTTCATTTCTGTTTGACACAGAAAATACACATACCTTGAACCCTGCTAGATCATGGTTTAATGTGCTTAGTTCAAGATTATGTATAATAATGAGGTAGCCAGAAGTGGTGCTTATTAACATTTTACTGGCATCAGGGCTAAGTCTGGTACGCATCAGACCATTCGTATGAAACACACGTGTATATAGGATACTGTTTTCTGTGAAACTGTAACAGTTACTCAAGTTAATTTATGTTAAATAAATATATTAAAATTATCAACCCACTGACAAATTACCTATTAATATCCCAAGTATATATGCTGCCATCAAATCCACTAGTAAGTAACAAACTATCTCTAGGACTATACTCTATATTCTTAACCCAATTTGAGTGTCCCTGAAGTGTTCTTATTCTTTGCTTCAAGTTTCTAGCATCCCATAGGGCTACTGTGCTGTCATCAGAACAAGTAGCAAACATCCGTTGATCCAAAAACCTATTGGCATGAGAATTACCAAGTATTTTACATGCCATACTTCAAACAACTTGTGACAAGTGTCTACCCAACGAACCTGACACAATTAACACAGTCATTATGAGCATTATCAATTGCATGGACGAGTCTTCTGCGCAATGGATCGAACATAAGAATACTTTTTTTCTCACACGCTGCCAGCAGAAGTGATCTGCAATCCATGAAATCATAGGCAATGAGAACAGGCTCGCAACAATTAATGCACTGGGCACTTCATTTCCAGATAGTTGAATGCGCCTACCCATCCGGGGAATACTCCAAGTTGAAAACACCGCCATGAGTAGCGGCGGACAAGTTGTCCGTGTGATCCCAAGAGGTGACGGGTTTTATGGAAGAATAAAGGTTTTTATGGAACTGATCTGCATGGCCCAGGGGAAACCTTATACCGAGTTCTCGCTGCCGTAACCAGTGGCAGTTCGAGGCCGGAGTGCTTCTTATTTTTGGCATTTTATCCTAGTGCGAATTGCAGCTGCATTCAAATAAGGAGAATGCGCTATCTTTGTAGATAGAGCTACGAATCCCGTGAATGGTTATTCAAGGGATGATCGCACAGATCTTAGTTGGTAGACGAGTGTTCGGACGGCACTGTGTCAATCGAGATTACTCCGATGATTGGTCAGTTTGCCCGATGGACACGGCTAACCCTTCTGTCGCAGTGACTCCCGTTAAGAGCAACGTCAGGCACACACCACCTTTGTGGGTTTGAAAGAGACTGCTGCGTGAGATCAAGAGTGAACCCAGGTTAAGCATAAGATGCCACTTGGAAAAGGTAGCACGCGTTTCTACTACTACACTATTGACCACTATTGACGGACGCCTTCTGTCCGATTCTGGCTATTTCCTTCGGCTATTCCGATCGACGATCCTCAATCGGATGGGAACTGACTCTGTGAAATGGGATCACCCACCACGACCACGAGCAATGTCACTCTGTGTCAGACTACGATGGGGTTTAAATAAATTTTAAACACCTGACACAACACACGGGCCAACGCCATCTTCGCGTTGACATCGCGTTTGACATGCAACAACTGCATCCATACAACAAAGTCATATGCCCCCGCAACCCGCCTATATCACTGATGCAGCCCGGGAGAACTGGAATTCCAGAACGGATTACGCATTTTATGCAGTTTTGCGCTGCCAAATCCTCGGAATACCAACTGCGCAATGTTCTACTTATTTGGCTGCTTTGACTTTTCAATATTTTAGTGAACAGAGTTACTCGTCTTATAAGATCTCTCCGTCACAGCAGCAGATCTCTGGCAACAATTTCTTTTCCGCGTGGTACTTAAAAAGTGGTGATTGGAAGCATACAAAGTCATTAAAGAACATTCTGGGAAATAGTGATACAAAGTATCAAAAGCATAACGATTATCTATACGCGATCAGCCGAATATTCTGTCCAGTATTACATACAGTTGAATGAATTAATTACTCGACAATGTTTCTCTCATTTTCTCTAAATGAAACAAAAATCTAGGCGGCGAAGAATTGAATACGAATTAATATAGAACGTCTCCGTAACTGCGCGTTTCAGCATCGAAACATATTCTCCATACCATTCAAATTCCAAAACGTTCGCCGCCTTTAAAATGTCACTGCAATTTCTCACAAAATAACGCAGTAATCGATGTTGCAAGAAGTCGCAGCTTCATTTCAACGCCGCCTAGATATCTTTTCGCATAATATTCGGGTTTGAATCTTTGAAAATCTTCCGGAAAATACTTATTTCACTAGATAGTCATGTGTAAGAAAAAATATGGCGATATATATATGTCTACTGTCTACTGCCAACTTCATGTTGGTATAATTTTTCGATAATCGTTTCTTATCACATAAATGTAGAGTTCGCGGACTGTTGTACTATCTTTTCCGTCAACATTCTTATACGTTTCTATTGTCACAAATCAAACCTCGAAATTATAGCGCGTAAACACGTGTACGCGTGTGGAGATAGTTTTGAGTGAAAATCGAAATAATTCTTGATCAAAAGAATGGCAGACGTTTCGATTAAGATGGAGATCGACGAGAGCATGAAGGAAACCGAGGCTACGGAAGGAGAAGCAACTTACGAAGATAAGTTAAAATACGTGAACTCGATAGCTCAACCCATGGCTCCAAAGAAATTAACCAAGAAAATATACAAATGCATAAAGAAAGGTATTTTATTCTTGTTCTTGTTAATAATTTGACTATTATAAGTGCACTGCTGATTGAATAACAATTTCAGCATCAAAGCATAAAACATACCTCAGAAATGGATTAAAGGATGTTCAAAAACACCTGCGAAAGGGGGAAACAGGGTAAGCATACAGTTTATTGAAGAAGCTTCCACCATTTCCACAGAACACTGCTTTAAACCATTTTCTTTACAGATTGGTTGTGTTTGCTGGTGATGTTTTTCCTGTAGAAATAATGTGCCACTTACCAGTTGTGTGCGAAGATAAAAGTATTCCTTACTGTTACACTCCATCCAGACAAGACATTGGAACAGCAATGGGTGTAAAGAGGGGAAGCCTCATGGTACTTATAAAGGAACACGAAGAATACAAAGATCTATTCGAAGAAGTGAAATCAGCAATGCAAACACTCTCGGCACCTCTATAGAATATATATTTACGTATCTTGTATATAGAAAAAAGAATCAATATCCTACCAACAGACACAGATGAATACTGTGTCACTGATGTTAGAGTATTCGAATTGCATGATTCTAAAGGATATTGTGACAGAACTCCAAACCGAATACTGTACAATAAGCAATTTTTATACAGTCTTTTTCAATATGAAAAAATGAAACAATAATATCACCAATACCATCTATCATGAATGTACATGATTTATTTGGAAATTCTCTCCATACAATCGCACGTTAAATTGTTTCACACCGATCGCACCCATTCTCACGACCATTCAGAATCATATTAGATGTGCGTCAGAATGATGTTAGGTGTAGCAAAAAGTATCTTTGGAATCTTTTAATGACAATATTCCAATTGAATTCTTCAAACTTTCCTTTCTCCGAGAATATTCAACGACTCTTCGATTACGAAATCTGGCTGGAAAAATATATGAAGCTTGATATATTAATATTAAACCCTATCATATTTGTCCTTAGATACTGCCTTCTCATTCTTTAAAAATATCCGTTTGTCTCGCAATGACCTAATGAAACGCAGCGCATAATTTCAGAACAGAAGAGTGAGTAAGTATATCATTGGGAGTGCTCAAAGCGCATTGATATGATACGTAAAAAAGAAGATATAAAAGAATCGTATAGATCTAGAAACACCTTTAAACCACGTGGCAATGTTTCAATAACTCGCTCTTAATCTAAGCAAAGAAACTTGGACTTCTTTCTTTCAGAGGAACATTCTCCGGCTGTACTTAACTACCAGCAGTCTCCACCACTTTCCGTCAATCCTTAATTTTCGAAAGAAAGTAAGAAACGCAATATCCTATCGTTGTTGACCCACAATATGCTCTTTACACTCGGCTAAAACGCTCAGTTAAAGACACTGCTTATTTATAACTGTTACGTACTTGAAAATAGATTATTAAATCGTGAAAAATTATATACTTCTCCAAGCATCATGCATATACGGGATATATGTACACCTACCCAAATTAATGGTACACGTGTCCATATAGCGATACACTTGTCAAGAAGTGTTCGCGTGTACCATCAATTTAATTACACGCGCTCTGCATTTACAATTCATAATTGTTGGCGCGAAAAACTAAACCCGGCACTGCTGGCGCCACTGGCATCAGTGACGCCGTGTCAAACGACTTGAAAGTCGTTTTTGCACAGCTGCCCCGTTTTTTCGAAAAATTACTGGATTCTTATGGCGATCAGCTTGCCAATTCGTCGAGTGTTATCGCATCAAAGCTGTGAGAGTTTCGCGGGAGTGACCAACTGTGATTGTGAAAGAGAATTATTGCGCCAGCGATCAAGACGGTGTGATTCCCAAGCATGTTTCGAAGAGCGAAGAGTAGCAGGCATGGACGTGCAGGACGTGGAAATTTGGTGAGTCAAATTTTCACCTCTGCGATAAAACTGCGAGTTAAAATATCGCAGGCGTTTCGGTGGGAAGCCTGAGAGAAATGGCATAGCGCGTGGTAGATTACAGAGAATTGATATTATCCTTCGTGTTGGACGATACATCTTAAACTACTCGCAAGTCTTCACGAAAAGGGGCCAGCAGCCCCGAACTCTCCGTTCCCCGGTGATCCAAAAATACAATTCGAAGTTTAAAAAAATACTATCCTTCGTACTTTGAGGGATATCCTCTCGATAGTGAAACGTATAACTGCATTGTTCCAACCACTGGCCCTTTCACTCCCAGTGGATAGCGACAATGACAGTGATACCTTCGAGATCGCGTCACTCCATCGAGCTTGCTCTATATATCGATGGTATCTGATTCCGGCTTCCTCAACAGCCCTAATCACGATCATTAGCCGGAAACGCGTACATACATTAAATGCGCTGGATGAGTCATTCCGCATATAGGTCTCCCTTAATCCTAATGTATTACCGATATCAGTATAAAATATACACTTATACGAGCGACGAAGGACAAACATTGACATCGAAATTGACGTAGCGTACAAGTGGGACAAGTTCGCTCTTATTATTCGCACACTCACCAAAGGAGAGCAAGATTTGGATGGCGATTCATTCTTACCTGTGTCTCTTTAGCACAAGCATCTTCCCTTCGTACAATTGTTCAATGAGTCAGGCAGTAACACACCTTCCGATGGGTATGTATGTGTGTGCAAGTGATACATACTTGATCTGTCTGTCCCACGCAAATGAGTATACGCGCAGCTAAAATATATATTTCTCACTTGGACTTAATTCGTTCTTGCTCGTGAAATATCATCCCTTTCACACGATTTCTCTCGCTCGCTCATACTCGTTCTCGTTTTCTCCACCAGCTAAATTTCTTCCGACGGCGCCAATAAAGTATAATGAACTGGCTGGAAGTCTGCGAATTACCGCTGATGACCTAATGAGTATCAAATCATTTAACGCCTCGTAACATCGACTTACTTGAAGTATTACTTATTAGTCCATAAATGGCCTTTGTGTCAGCGGGATTACGTTTCCCATCGCGTGCGTTCGTCAGCACTGTGCACCTTGCGAAGTACAGGCCGCCAAAAGGAGTGTATGTGTTGGTGTGTGTCTGGGTAGAGTGAGAATGTGTGGATTATCTGGCATGGTATACATACGAAAATACATGCGCTGAGAGAAGCTTCCTCCTATATGCTACCAATTAAATTACGCATACGTTAGACGTAGACCGGTTACAAATAGAATTCACACGCTGCCTACTATTATGTCCTACTGATGTGTCAGTAGTCGATTTTTATTAACGATTGCCGTGACCCATTACCGTGAACGATATGTTATTACATTTGTTCTTTCATCAGACAATTACCCGCGGATCTCTCCCCGTTTTCCTTTGCTTTGCTTACGAAGTAGTGGCTAGCTGTTTAAAAAGACAACGCGCTTATTTAGATCATTAGAAAACAGTACAAACGTATCATTGCATGCGAGGGAATCGTAATCCCGTTTCATCTCGGTGGCAGGGTGTCTCGTTAGAAGGAGTGTTAGAGCTCGCTGTTAAATCTCTCTTACCTCTTCGACTGGAGTAAAAATCCTTAAATCGTACGATATTCACTCTTAACGCTGTACGCCTTAAACCGTACATTTACTCTCCTGTACTCGCACTACAAACTAAAGCTATTGCTCGATTTCTTCAGTCTAACACGTATCGATAGGGGTACGACAATCGCTTGTCGTCGCAATTTTGTGTCTTTGTGTGTATGTGTATGTGTCTCCCTCTTTGTGTGTATGTCTTGCAAATTATGATTCGAATCCCGTCGGACTTCGACGCTCCTTCTTCTCTAATCGTCAGTATTGATCGCGAAACCGATCAGCAATCAATCAGGCAGGGTTGACTGGCAACGCTTGAGAACAAATTTTCGCTCTGCCCGTTCCGAATTAAATACCGAGCGATGGAATTTTAAGTGCTCGCGCTGCTTGCGACAAAGCTCACTCGATCACGAACGAACAGATTTCAAAGGTCGTTGGAAAAGCGAAGCAATCCACAATTGGACGTTCGGATGCAGAAAGATGCGCGGCGAGGAGCGCACTTTGTCGCAGTTGTAATATTGGCAAAGTGGAATGACGCGCCGAACAGAAAGGCACCAGCTTGTTGATAGAAACGACGGGCGCCCGCGTGAGACGCATAATAAAGGGACGCCATTCGAAAAATTGCGGTGACCCGAGAGCAAAATTCGTCCGATAGTAATTAGGAGCAAGCAGCATTCTCGGGAAGAAAACCATTTTTGAAATGTCTCGTCTCACTGTTACGTTGAGAAAGGCCGCGCCGTGTGGGTGGCTGTGTGTTCATCCAAAATCGTAGACAGGCTTCAGAAAGCCGAAGCCGAAAGTCTCGCTCCCCGTAAATTCGCTGTTTTCCGTAACTTTGAAGAGGAGCCGAGACTTTTACCCCTTGAAGTATCACCACCATGTGACGGTGGTGTGCCGGCTGAAGGTTCACCGGTGCATTAACATGCAAGTGTATCCCACGTGTCTCCCGGTATCACGCGTACCTTAAGTATAAATCTGTAGCAGTATCAAAATAGTAAAAATGGTACAGATGAAGACCATCAGCACGGGTAGGATCAGAATGAATCTGACGGAGCGGCTTAAGCCGCTGGACTCTTGTCATACAACCGGCTCGCCGGACTCGGTGGAAGCATCGAATAGTGGTCGTTCCGCTTGGGGATCATTTGATCCCGATGACTTCGAAGTACCTCCGTTTCCTGTGCTCTCCCTGCGGGTTTTACTTGAGCCCGAGAAACATAGGCAGCCGGACTGATTACGATTTCGTTTCAGTGTTGGCTTGTTTTCACGATCGCGTTCTGCCAAACACTTCTGGTAGTAGTCGTAATCTTTTAAATACCTGGATGATAGTCAGTGTATTTACTATTGATCTGTTAACGGAAATGGGCGCCCTTCCTTGAGTGTACTTACCATACCGGTGGCCATCGATGCTCGTTCAAATATTCTTGATTCTCGGGATGAAGCAATCGCACACTTCGTGGCGACATTTTGCAGAGTTTGTTGTAGTTGACGCACAAATGGTTCATACACCAGTCTGCTAGCTGATCAGCATTATGTAGCTGGAATAATTATTGTTTGTATGTGTTAATTCTTCCCTTTTATATTGGATGAAAGTCCGAGGCACTTACTTTGCATGGTTCGAGTAGTCTCAGACAATTCTCGACAGCCTCATTCCCCTCATTCTGCGAGAGTCGCTCCAAGTCCTCGATCACTCTGCTTTCGACTAGATTCACTAAACGTGGCAGGCAAAGGCGATTCGCCAGTTCCAACAAGTTCAAGCATCTCGCCGAGGAAATGGCTGGAACTTCGTCGGTGTACAAGTAGCAGAGCAGTTTGTGGAAGGTGTACTCGCGAACCCCAGGGAAAACTATCTGTAGTTTCATTGAAAGCACATAATTATTACTTTCGGAAAACAATCATACAATGACACAGTTCAATAAAGGAAGTACTTACAACTTTCGCACTGCTCTCGCGAAAATCACCGGAGAACATAGCTTTCATCACGTCGCATCGGGCAGTGAGAATGGCTTTGTGGGCCGGAACTCTTCCGTCGTCGAGCTCGAAAGTAACATCCGCAAAAAGACCTGTACTCACATTTGTAATCAAGTAAGAAACAGGTTTCTTATGTTTCATTTGTAAGAGATGGTCGAATGAAGAGCGTACCTTGCTCAAGACAAATGTCCTCGAGTCGTTGCCTCACGACTTGCTTGTACCGATTATTGAGATCGCTGTTCATGTACTGCTCCCTCGTTTGCAAGCTCCCGAGCACCATGAGCAGCTGCGGGAGTTCGAGGAATTCAGCTGCCTGCCTGATTTCCTGCGGGCAAGATCGATTTGCAGCGTTACTCAATCTCAATTAGAGATCCGCGATTAATGCGAGAGGGACGAAGACGAATTCTCTAATCTGACACAGAAGGCAGCTCTAACAATGTTCGTGAGCGCAGTTGGAAGCATATGTACATGCAGTCGTGATCAGCCTCGCCAATCTCTCGTACATCTTCCAGAGCTAATTAATCGGCTTAAGTCGAAGAGAAATAAGTATAATTGAGCACTCTAACGATGCCAATGGCGAATCGCCGCGGCCAGTTGCGCTCGTATTAGCTCGACAACACAATAACTCGAATTTGTTAGACTGATGAGCATCAATTTGTTTTTGAAAGAGACCGCGAGACTGCATGCTTGAATGACGGAATGATAATCTAATGACATCGAGGAGAATTAACTTGATAGTCAAGGACAGCGTAGTTCATGGAACGATTTTTCGCTCGATGCTAGATGATTCGTTCTCTTTCCTTCCATCTCTCACTCTCTACCACTCGAGCTGGATACGTGCGTGGTGAAGTTTATTTGGTGCGCGTGACAAAGTATGTATGTATGTACGCTGAGAGTACTCGTGAAGCTCTGATATGTATAATCGACAAACGCATTTCATTGTACTAACCAGTAGAAGCCCAATAGGAGCTGTCTGAAAGAACAGAGCCGCGTTAGTTCCTGTATACCACTGTTTCTCATAGTGCCATTTTATAAAGCTCGAGTAACAAGTAAACTTTCCTGTCAGACGCCGCGTGCAAAAGTTAAATAGAGTAAATTTCTCTATCCTAGACCACTGCTGCCTTTTTACAGTTATTGTAAATATAAGAAACTCATAGGAAAATCAGAAGGAGTTATCTCATACTGGACGAGGAGCCAAGTTGATCCCGTCTCGAACGGGACAACACCTAGATTAGTTAAATTTACCCAAATACCCCAAAGAAATTCAGTCGCGGCAACGTACTTGTAGATCGTGATACCGTTTTTCCATGCTGCCCGTGTAAATGAATTGCAGGCATTGTTGCATCGCCTGCGGCGTTATCAGCTTTGAAAGTGTTACCACTGTCATCTGCTGCTGCACGCCATTACTGTTCTCACTCTGTAATGAATTAGAAATATTGATTTGTGGCAAGTGAGACTTGAGAAGTTTCATTAGCAATAAATGAAAGAAACGAGTACCTGGCATATGCGAATATTTTGGAAGGCAGGATGATTGAGCTCTCTAGTCGCTCCATTCGGCTTTCTTTGGCTGTCCATCGTAGGCAGTACTTGGAAACTCGAGCGCCGCTTAAGTTGCTCCCAAACTCTGCAAATTCGGTCTCACACGGTTTATTCGGTAATGCGATAGAGTGGGTTATTGTTCCAGAAATTACGGTTTTCGTCGGTATCGCGAAAGAATTTGCCGGGAGGGACGGGGAATTTCGCATGGGGGTATCGGGATGTACTTGACGTACGAAACTCACTTTGCGGGCTTCGATTGATCGATACGAATCAGGCACTCGGTGTCGTCGTTGAAATCACCGACGGTTGCTTCGCCGAAAGTGCTCACCTTTGTAAAATAATAAAATGACCTGTTTTGTGCTGTAAACTTTAACAACTGAAAATTATTCATCTACAACAAAGATCATGGTCACATGGTTAGAAAAAAAAGTAGAGACGGCACTGTCCGAATGGTACTCGTGTCATTCTACGTGAGCGAAAGTGATCACTTACCATGCTAGATTCGCTGGAGCTACGTGGTGTTAATTCGTGTACAAGTTCCATGGAGAAGAGTCGATGGAACGACGGTGACGCAGCGGCAAGTAGGCATCGGTGTGCCGAAAATGTGCAATTACCAGCAATTAGAGTAACGTCTGTATGGACCGATTTCGTCCAGAGTGTCTTCATGTTCTCCTCGTAGGTACTGGTGGCAAGGATCACTTCCGGCGGCTCCGGCTTCGGCGGGCAGAAAGGCGCCTGTAGCACCAATACCACAGGGTGTCCTTTAACACTCAAGTTCCAAATGTCTGCCAGTTTTCATCGATGAAGCAAACTATTAATTATACCTGAAGGAGAGGCCTTTGTACCCTCTTCAAATTCGTCATCCAGAATCGTTGCTGGCGACGCGCGATTAGGGCTGCGCGAATCGAATTCTCGAAAACCTCGTTCACCCCGTAATAAGTGAGGACGCTCGTCTCATAATAACAAACGCCCAGTTCTCGAGCGACTGCTCGTGCCTGATCCGGCATTACCAAATCGCTCTTCCTCGTAGCCCTGGGAAATAAACGAACCGAACCAATGAAACTCTCACTAGCATGCCAGAGTTTGATTAAATCCCCTGGAAACGATTACTTAGAAATAGGCCAATGACGAGGCATTTTCACGGAAAAAATTGACAAAAATTATACGAAAATCAGTCGATCTGGAAGTTCCAAAGATACACGCGAGAGATTCCAGTTGGCAGAGAGTTAGCGAGAAACGTGTAATCAATACTTCGATAGAACTAAAGTGGCCATCGACGTAGAAGCTTCGGCCCATTTAAAAGAGTTGCATATATACCTCCAATAATTCTGGAACTACTAATTTTCTTGACAACAAATTTTGAACAATAAGACGATTAATATTATACCTTACGAAAGGACTGCGATCGCGGAAGTAGCTCAAATAGGTCTCATCCCGGTACATGTAGCGCAGATCGTTCTTGCACCCCACCAAGAGAACCGGCGTGTGCGGGCAGAACCGCCGGATTTCCGGATACCACATCGCCTTGCAGTTGCGCAGGGACACGGGGTTGGTTATGGAAAAGCATAGTAGGACAACGTCCGATCTATAATCATTAACGAGAGATTAACTTTCGTTTCCTCCTGTTTTCAAAGCATCAAGTAGAATTACCTGCCGTAGGCGAAACGCCGATCTTTCTCGTGATCGCCGAAGGTGTCCCAGAGACGTTGGGAGACGTTGACGTTGTCCACTACCTCCCAAGACCGTTCTAAGACCTGACAAATTCAATAACAGGCATTATAATATAAAAAAAATGTGGAGTGAATGATTTTGAGGGAATAAGAAACTAACATCCTTGTACATTCGATACTGGTCAATGGCCCAGACGGTGGGTACGTGGGTTGTGAGGAGTTGCGAGAGCGAGACGTGTTTGTTGCAAGCTCTCGCACAGATCAGTCTGGTCTTTCCAACTGCTGTGTCACCCACGACCACGCACTTGACCAGCTCCTGGTGCGGCTGCTCATTGTCCATCACCGACAGTCTCCCCTTTGCATCCAATATGCTCTTTCACCTGCCAGCTCGTCCGGACTCGCCTCTACCGCCGCTGTCCGTATTCCCGTGGTCGTTCCCCCAGCTGACCAGCACGTCCACCACATCCGATCTCGAACCGTGCCTGAATCGCGGAGTTCGCTACCGATTGCCGCGAGACCTCCAATATCTGAAATTGCCTGTGCAAATCGCCCTGCTAATTAACACCTCTTAAAGCCGAGAAAATACTCGTGTTTACGAGAAAAATTATCTTGGAGAGAAAACGCTTCTCTTGAAACAGAAATATGTTTTCTTAAGAAACTGTCTATGCATGTGAAATGTTTGTCGACTGACAATTTGGTCGACGAAGTCTTGATAGACGCGAGACTGTAGCAACAGGAAGCAAAGTAGAATTAATAGCATTAGTTGAAAATGGATATTAGTATAGTTATGTCAACAGCACGTG
The DNA here is from genome assembly GCA_910591665.1 of Ectemnius continuus. Taxonomy (NCBI): domain Eukaryota; kingdom Metazoa; phylum Arthropoda; class Insecta; order Hymenoptera; family Crabronidae; genus Ectemnius; species Ectemnius continuus. The sequence continues at coordinate 5,830,141 of OU342867.1, forward strand.
GCGCAAAGGCATTAGTACAATTGCATTGCTTGTCTTTTCGTTAGCGTTCAAACGAGTATGCACACACCGGATGAATTGAAAGCTGACACTTTGTCGCGGCGGCGTCAGGTGCGAATGTGGAAACAGGAAGTCACATGTGACAGTAGACTGGCATGAGGAGTCAATTTTGTAGACATTTGCGTACCGGCAGACCTTTTCCTTTGCCCATTTCTCACAGAATTTTATCGTCCAGGATATTTTTAAATTTATCCAACTGGTGTTCGATCTTTAATATATTTTTTAATGATAGCCGTTTTGGGTTACATGCATATATGTTAGCATGCCTATTGATTTGACCCGGCAAGCGGCTTTCCTATATTTAGAATCGAACCTTCGCAAGCTTCAGCCTCAACCCCGATATCACCTTAACCCTGAACAGACGCGTGGATACAGTATCACCTTACTTCAAAGTCTTGATCGCGCGATGAACCTACCCCGATCGTTCCAATTACCTCAGTTGTAGCCTACTACGAATTTTCTATCCACTGATTCATTGCCAGAGTACATCAACATGCGATCATCAATTTCATAAACAGTTAATCCAATAGAAATCTTTGTAATTTATATAAATTTAACTGTCTACTTTCCATGCATTGAAAAAGCTTTTGCGAAAGCTCGGTGTGAAGACAAACACTCTACTCTTAGAGCACTCTTGAATTTTTTGCTTTCCCATCTGCTAAATGCTCTTAACTGGAAGCGATAAGCTCGGAACGATCTCGAGTCAAATCGGGATCGATCTTTCCTCAAGAGCGACAGAGCGGATTAAGCGTTACAATATGCAAAGTGGCGGCTGTGAGTCACGTTGCGAAAATCGAACTGCTCTCGGTCAATATCTGGCCGACCAATTCGTGGAAGGTTCGGTGATTTGGTGCTCTATGAATGAGTTCGTCCGTGGCTGCAACAATCCTCTCCGCCATCAATCGCGGCGATTATACGTCAGAGAAATCGATGCTAAAGCACCAAAGTAACATTCATACTCCGCGCTGTCCGCTATGTAGAGCAGAACGATTACAGCTTTCGCCGCGAAGTATGGACTAACTCGAATGTAATAACTATAATAGGGAAAAGGTTGCATGTTGGCTCAGCCTTGCCGGGGAAATAGGGCGCTGCTAGGAGGACACAATAATTTTTTATCATCGCAACGACAACTCATGCGATATTCATATCGACGTCAACTCCCGGGAATATTAAAGTTTCCGGCAGCTGTTCCTCTGAATGTTACATAGGCCTGAACCAACCAAATTTACAGATGCCAGATTGATTTGTCCTATTTAAAAAAAAAGAAATCCTGTGTATCCTTGGATTTTGCAAAAATGTTACTAGCGATGTTCCATCGAAGCTTTATCGATTCCGAACATATTGAAATACGGGAGAAAGACCCTCGGGGCTTTACGTAATCAAGCCAAGTTACATTCGATGGAAACCAATTAACTGCCGGCGATGGGAAAACCGTACGTTGCGAGTGCCGCTGTGGTAGAGTAGTTTATTGCATGCTCGTTAAATGTGTCACACGTGAGTGTAAAATGTGACAAGGGCAGTGCTGCATCTCGGTTTTCCTTGAATCAGTATTTCTCGATACGAGCATAAAGCAAACTCTATCAGATATGCGCGGCAGGCAAATTGATACTGGGAGCGGCAAGGGTTAACAATTTCTGGACTGCCAGTTGAACGCGCGTTGCCATTAAATTAATGCTCTTTGTCAGTTTCGCCGGTCATCATCCTCACGTGGTGTGAATTGACTTTGTTCATTCGGCATCGGTAGAGTTTATTTTCGGCCGAGCAGCAGGAAGGAGAAAGAGAGAGAGAGAAGAGGGCCAGCAAGCCACACTTTCGGCAATTGCCATTGTTTGTCTGTTGTCGCGACAGAGCGCATTAGCCCTGTCGCCGTTTCATTTGCCATCTCTGGTGCGACCAGAGACACCAAATATCGTACTTCGCCAACGTATCTTTTATTTACGAAAAAACTGCGGAGAAAAAAAAGGCAGCCCATCTTTTTGCGAAGTGCGTTCTTCAGGAGACGCGTTGCATTGTGCGCGTCAAGTTCTAGCGCGTCGACCGGCTCTCGAATCAATGGCCTAAATAGGCGCGAATGATGCGACAGTAATTGTCTGGCGCTCGTAAACAAGGAGTGCAACGCAGACGTAGCCGGCAGAAGAACAAGCGGAGAGCTCGACAACGATCCCTTCTCATTGTTCTCCTTCTTTCCCTTTAGGATCAGACCTTGCGTGTTCAACTGCTCTTACAATTTAGTATTTTACGCTCCAAAGATTTTCGCCGTGCACCCTTTCCATATGATTTAGATTTGTAATATGAATGTTCGTAAAAACACACTTTGACTACCTAAGAAACTTGCGCATCCAAATTTAATCGAATGGGCGATTTATTTGCAACTTGTTGACAGGAATAGCCGATTCCCATTCATCAATGAGTCATACTTTCTAAAGTCAATATTGAGTCCTTGCAAAGTCTGCGACAGGATTGTAGGAACTATTATCTTATGTCCAAGGAGTTTTACGATCTCGTCACTTGTGTCCAGTTCCAGGCAATTACAGTTGATTATGTTCTGTTTACGACGCGCGAGTTTGATCAAAGTCGTATCAATTCCGGAGAATGGGGAAGGGTGTTTCTCAAGGAAGGAAAGGAAGGAGTAGAAGATTGCGTAGCGTGAAGTCGGCAAGTTGACGCATTGCAGGACGTCTGGGTGAGCGGGTGGGTGTGCGAGGAGCGGGTAAAAAGGTCTGCCGGCGGCGAGAGAAAAAGGGGAAAAGGGGGTTGCACTTGGGAGATATCGTCTGGACGGTAGTTGGCCGGGTGGTAAATCAATTTCGCCGAAGGACGATCCAAGTCCAAGAGTTGGTCGCCGGGGTCAACGAGCCAGGGAGCCGCGCGCCGCGGCGGAGCGAGCCCGCGGAGCCTCGTCGGCCACATTAATTAGGTAAACGGTGCTCCCATTGCCGACCTCTTTCAGCCGCTAATCGCGAGACTTTGCGGTAACTTACTGAACGAGAACGATGCATTCTCCGTCGTCGACGAGTGCATTCAGCCGAAGCGGCTGCCAGTGGAGTGGCTCCGCCGGGAATTCCACTGACCGTTCGCCAAACTCTACGGAAGCATTCATCAAAGCTTTTTCTCCTGGTCTCGCACGTGCCCGCCCCAATGCAAATCGCTTCCTCGACTTCTCCAACACGCGACTATACCGCATCATCTATGCACAACTTTCGCTTTCCGATATCTCAAGGTATCAGCATCGGATCATTCTCGACCGGCAACTATTCTAACTAGTTCTAGCCTGGACTGAAAATCAAGGAAAATAGGGCAGGTTTAACCGAGACCTAAATGCAGAGCACAATGTACTCGGGACCTCGAATCCGCACCGTGTCAGGGACACTCGTGCCCGATGCAGACTGCTCTTATATAAGCTGAAAAAGGCGAGAGGAACTCGATGGTTTCATGAGAATCCCAGGAAATCCTGAGCAACGCAGCAATGCCGGTTGAGCCGAGTCAATTCTACGGAAGCCGCTATGATGCGAGAGGAAGATACACGATGCTCGCGTTCGATCCTTTGTTCATCCCCGACGCAAGAGAACAAAGCTAGAAAGAAGGAGCGTGTCAGACGCCACCGAGGAAACTGCGCTGCAGAAGGTACGCGTTAGGGGCGGCTCGATTCTATGGCAACCCTCTCAGTTAAATCAAAGCCAACCCTCTCCAATGCTTGTCACATACATGCAAGTAGAATGCAGATCGTGCAGCGAACAAACTGACTTAACAGTATGCTGGAGTGATGGGCTTACCAAGGGACGTCGAGGCCACAGTGGAAACGTTTTCTTTAATCACTCGGGACTAATACTCGTCAGGATTCTCTCTCAACAATCATCAACAAGCCTTCTTTACAATTACGCAGAAGGCAGCCTCTGACTCAGCCACTGGTAACGAGAGAATGGGAACCCGGCTTTCTCACTTTCGTTGACGCATGATGCACAGAGAGCCGCGACTCTAGTCACTTAGGGTGGAATTGCGTTGAGATTCTCCCGCTCGGACCCTCCACATTGGCAACGTAGATCCGACGTAGCCGAAATCTACCAATCGAGATGAGAATTGGCGATTCAGCGTGGCATACGAGATGAGAGAGAACACAGCACACAGTCCACGCGGCTCTCGTCGAGCAGCAGGAACTCCGCGCACTCCGAGCGAGCTTTGGCACCGTGGAAGCGGAGAGAGCGCCGAGGAAGATCGAGCACACGGAGAAGGAGGGAAGAAGCAAGGCTGGCTCGTGGCAATCGGTGGCCCGACGACTCCACTCTACCAAGAGAGACTTAATCTTTGTAGGAAGAGGAGGCTGCTGGATAGATCGCGCGCGCGCGCGCTCCAAGAAATCTCGGCCCGGCTTTACTTTGTATCTAGTACCGATCGCCTCTCGGACGGTGACAATGGACTAAAAGCTGCAGAGCGGCACGCTGCACACCCAGGACGCACCACGCAAGTTCCAGCTGACGTCCTGGCGAATCGAAGAGGAGTGGTGGGGGCAGAGGAGGAAGAGGAGGAGGACGGCGAGAAGGAAGGAAGGCGGAGGGGAGGTGTACTCTCGACCGAATGGAGCACCCGAGACAGAGCGGATCGCAGCCGTCGCCGTGGACTCGTGAATTAGATCGACCCACGTCGCGCGCGCGACTCTCCTCGGTCAACACTCCACCGCTCCGCTCTAGAGTTGTCAAACTCCTGCTTGCTTCTCGCCTCCCAGTCGCCTCATTCTACTTGGACCGAAAATACCCTCCGAGAGACACCTCGAAGCACACCCACCCTCCTTCCTGGCTCTATCGTCGACAAGGGTTGACGATAGAGCGGCTCCCACCGCAACACACTTCCCAGCTGATTGTCATCGTCGAGGGATCAAGAGAGAACTTGGTTGATCCCGTCGAAGTCGTATACACGCTCATTGGAGAGAGCAGACTAGAGGAAGAGCCGCTCGATATCAGGGACCTCGATGTAGGAGAGATGCTCTCATTCACGAGAGCCTTCTCAGTCTGTTTAACTGGGTTGGCTTCTCGGCTATCTTCCTTGGGGAATCTCCTCTTGGAAAATCAGCTGACCGACCGACCGACCGACTGCCAGCTGGACGCAGCGCATGGAGAACTGCGCACCGCCTGTCAACGAGCGTTCATTAAGCATTGACCCACCTTCCTCAGGATAGCCGCGCTACGATCGAAGCCTCGCTCCGCTTTTCCGCCGGCTTCGCACCACGCACTCCCATTCCGGCAGCGCGCACTTGCTCTTGCCAAAAAATGCTCTGAAAACAGCCAATGCGGACTTCTCCCTCTGTGTGGCCCGGTGGTTCGTCTCTCTGTTGGCTTGGCGGTAGAGCGCCGCGGAGGAAGTGGGGATCAATCGGGCAAATTGGAGGGTGTCGGTGCGTCGAGGAGGAGTGGGTTTCGCCGGGTAGTGCTGCCTCGCGGCGAGCTTGCTTTCGTCGGGGAAACGGAGAAACGTCGCCGCCGTCGCGTCGGCCCGTGCAACGGCTTGATCTACTGACGGGAAGATCCGCAAGGCGGTCGAGCAACCAAGCGGGCCTCGATCAGCTGAGCGCTTCGCCAGGGAGAGGGAAGCTTTGTTATATAGATGGGAGAGAGGGAGAGGAATAGTTAACTGGTCTATCGAAGAAGGAAGCGAGAGGGAAGAGCCGCAGTCGGCAAGCCAGGTTCGCAAGCACTCGGCAACGAACCGCACGCCACTGAATGAACTCGCTTTGACCTCAAGTCGTTCTCCATCGTCCCCGTTCCACAACCACCCACCCAGTCTACCACCCACTTCAATCCTCCCTCCTCCTTCACGCTCTTTTATCCACCCACCCCACCCTGCCCCTCTCCACCGCCGTCGGCACTTTGATCCTCAAGATAACTATCTATGTCCTGCCGAATTCGGCTTGGACGCTACCTCTAATGTGCTATAATAAGCTTCCAACTATTTCTGGCAGCCGTTTCTGCGTACGAATTCGCTAGAGAATTGGTAGTCATCGGGCAACTTATGAGCAAGCGTGGAATGTTTATTTGAGTTAGGCACGCCGAGTTCCGAGAAAGCCGGCGCTTCGGTGATAAAACTGTTGCGATGTAGTGAACAGTTTTTATGCCGGCTGGTAAAGAAAGATTCGACATATCTCGCTTTGTCTTTAAAGGTAGAATGAGATCGATGTTCTTAGTATTCCAGTCGCAATCGCTTATCAAATGGAAGTGCGTGTCGGGGACGGATCGCATTGCACGTGCTATGTTTTATGGTCCATAGAGTTGATCGTCTCATTATACAGCGGCTGTCTGGCTTTTATGACTTCCGATTCTGTTTGCCGCCGGCGCTACCGATTTTATCGTACCTCCTCTCCTTTATCTTCTCGCGCTGTTAAGGCTGCATTGTGTGAAAATGCAAGCGCCACTGATAATTGCAGCGAGGCAAGCATTTCGCAGAAAACGTTTTCTCTTATCTTGCTCGGAGAGTGGCACGAGGGCAAGAGAAGCCAAATGGATATATTATACTAGTAGCTTATAAGACGTTAAACAGTTACGAGGCAAGAAAAAGCACACCCACGCGGTAGAACTTCCGTTCTCCGAGGCATTCACATATCCTTTTAGAATTAGAATTGATTGCCCACTAAATTTCGACTTCCTACGATTTATCGTTTTCGATATATTCTCGCACCGACATCCGATTATTTTTTGCACCGTTTTCTACTTTATTGTATCCTGGACACGCTTTCTAATTGATTTGACAGTAACTAAGAAATTGGCGGATAAATCCGAGTGAAATTCTGTGTTTGATTGTGGGGGTGCGGCGATTCGGAAGCTTTCAGGAATGATTCAGAAAAAGCTGCATTGATAGCAGCGGCGATAACCTGTCGCGACTTGGCGACGCGCATGCTGGATTTACTCTGACGTCAGGGGACGAAAAATCAATCCACCCCGGTGGCGCAGAATGCGGTAGAATGGGCGCACTATACTTCACCAGCTGAGCCGATATCGATGCTCTCGCACAGACTTATATTGATTCCGGAGTCTCGAAAGTGAAGCCGCAGAATTCTAACCAGCCGCCAATATATCTTCGCACCACTCTACTCTCCTTTCTCATATATATTCTGTCTGGCATAGACAAAAGTTTCCAGCCGATCGCCTCTCCAACACATAAATTAAACTACTCATAAACTAGCATCTTCAGCAGAACTGTACTCTGAGCGAAGTGAAATTATTACTAAACCCACCCTTAACACGTCGATCGGAATTATATTCTTAAAGTTGCTTACGTGAGAAACCCTTATAAGTTTCTGGTCAGCTAGAAATATTTGCAGTCAGTCAAAATAGAATATGAATTTCCCTTCAAATTAGACGACAAAGGCATTCAATATAACACTGAGGACGCTTCCGCCGCCATTACTCTGTTTTTATATAATAATTCGAAAAAGAACATGAGCCCGCACCACTGGCTGTGCACTCACCTGTAGAATGGCGGTCAGCAGCTCCCAAATGACAAGCGGCAATTAGCACGTAGCATTATCACAGGAACATTTCGTGATTGCCGATACGATGGGACGAGATGTACTGCGGCGAGAGTTGCGCGTTGCACTTAATGAATGCGTCCGAGCGAGAAAGAAAGAGGGAGCATGGAGATGCGAGATGCAAACATCACTAATGACTGATACGTTATCCGCAACGGGTGGCTCGCATCGCCTGCTGCAGTTTATGTGCATTCTGATATCGGACGATAGTGGCGAGCGCGCACCATTTGTCATTCCGATTTTACGACCGCGCCAACTTTCGCATGGGCGTTGCAGTCTCGTGACATTTTGCGTGCATCGCCCACCATTGTCAGTAAAATAAAGAATCGAGCCATTTATTCTAATATCTTTTTGTTTGTTTAGTTGTAGATGGAAAAAGCAGCCGGCGAACGTGTGAATTCTGCAGCTTTTGTACGGAAGTGGCAGGCGTTTGCAGGTAATAATTTGTAGAGGCGTCACGAAGATGAGGAAGGGCTTTCCGTGCCGTTGGGACATCAAGATTGCGTAATCAAGGGAAGACGATAAGCAATAAATGCAGTTGCGTGTCGAAACTTGGTGAACAATGAGCGATATCGCGCCGATAATGCGCGCACGTCCCAAGAAGTGGCTCGCATGCCACTCGCTAACTAATACGTGGTTATTGCTTATTTATCATTTCCATTGTTGGTTGCACGTGCATTCAATATCAATCAATATGGAGAGCCAGAGTTCACGTCTCTCTCGTGGCAGCCTTGATTATGACAATTTTTAATGATATCTTGTATAAGTTCCGATCCGACTGTGAATCAATGTCACGTGCCAGGCATTTCCGAGGTATAAGTATGATATTGTGGTAATTATAGAACGGCATCCGACACGCACCACTTCAAAGGTGGCTCGTGCGCTATTGCTTGCTTTAACACTAAACGTAAACCGGTCCGAATGGCCTCTTATGAAATGAAGGTCGTATACTTCCGATTTGGGTATAAATCATTGTCAATTTAATCCGAGAACTAATCCACAAAGTAACGAACAAATTACACAACTTTACTTTTAACCAGAACGAAAATAATTGTTTATTTGATGAACATTTTTAAATGGTCATTTGATCAGGTGTGGTACGTTTAGTGTTAACTGAAGCATCATCAGCTTATTGCATTGTTTACAGCGACTGCCGCCAACTGCCACGTGGCAATCACGGGTGTTCAACTTCTGTTGTGGCATTTATGACACCAGATGTACCCAGCGAATTACCAATGCCCGTGTTTGTCTGCGATATTTTCTCATTTCAGGCGACGAGTCTCGGTTTCTTCTGACACTTCCGACACGTGCGTGGAGGCACGTCTGGAGAAGTTGTCGTTTCACACTGCTAGCATGCGCAGATGCGCAATAGTAACGGGTGGGGACGCAAGAACTTGTGTGCAACGAGCACAGCCGGTTTAGCACAGCAATTCACTACGTGAGAAACTGCCGATGTGTGCGGGTCTTCTATCTGCGGTGCTGGCAATTTAATCCAGAAAATGTTTTGTTTAATACACACCAGCTTTTATTGATTTCTTTCTTATTTTCTTTGTTATTATCGTAACAAATTTATTTCAATTCCTTATAAATCCATTTGGCTATAAAGTGCTGTGTTGTATGTGTTTATATTAAATGTTTATCTGTTTATACTTGATTCTAATCATAGAGGTGGCTCAAGGTAGCAAATGTTACAGCAGTACAATTTTTTTTATTCATTTCGTTTGTTTCCTTATTCGAAAAATATTTGAAGTAAAAGATATAGTAAAATGTGTCTTTGCGCTAAAATGATGTCTCGGATTAATAATCGTAATTCTAATCGATGTTAAGCTGTCTGAAGGATCCCTGCATTCCTTCAAGATCCACCAAGAGCGAACAAGGCTTTATGGTCGGTAGTCGAACATTCTCATTCGTGCGGCTGAGTTTCTCCTCTCGTAGAAACCAGTCTCTTTCCTGCTCGAGCCTTTTCTGCCAAGCATCTAAAAGTACATTTATCACATGCATACAAATAATCAGTGGTCGATGAAATAATAATGATCGTTCGAAAATGTGTATGTCACAAATGAACAATTTTCTACTTTTGACGATTAAAATTTCGTTGCAAAAACATACTGTTTAGTTCTTCGAATGTGCCAGCCTTTCCTCCCCACTCCTTCGGCAGAATATCTTTATCCATGGAAGAATACAAAACTTCTTCACCGCCACTATGAACCCTCAACTAGATTAATTAAAAAATGCAATGTTACATTCGTCAAATCTACCGCTAATTTTCTTTCTATTACAATTTACCTTTTGGATAAGTTTTTGCTTAAGCACCGGGTAAAAGATATTCAAGATACTTTCGATCCAAGCGGCCGCGTGCAAAAAGTACACCTTGTGAAGTCGAAGCGGCATACTATCTTGAACAGCCAGCATCGCTTTGCGCATCAGAAGATGAGTTGGACTGCACTTGGAGATGTGCTTGACTGTGAATCCCTATTAATTGATATTCAATTGTTAACGTTCACTATTTGCAACTATAATTAAATATTTATTGTCAGAGGATGTTAATGTGACTGTTGACGAGTCACCTCAAGATCGACCACCACTACATTCGATAGACACTTCTCCTCGTTCAATCTGCTGTCCTGCACCATGAGCATCCGTTTCGATATGGTTCGCAGCGAGAATTTATCTAGCGAAGTATCACGCAAACGTAATATCGTGACTCGGTGGCCGTCCTCGGTCAACGATGGAAGTACAAAATACTCTCTGTTTGAAAGAAGTATAATATTTTTTAGTAATTTCACTTATCTTTAAATTTAAGTCTTTGACTATGACGAAATCTGATAGGGAGCGCTAATTTCAACCGAGGATATTTTAGATATGACAAATGCAATCGTAATGGATTTTTAGAGCGCCAATAGTAGTCAAAGGATTAATAATCTTCCATGAACGATGTTTATGTAAACTTACATCGCCCGATAACACTCCTGTATATCTCGGCCGAGTGGATCTCGGGACGTAAAGAATTCGGGCAGTGCGGTGCGCGCACAATAGTATCGCTCCAGGATCATTTTACAGCGTTCGATGCTGTTCTTGCAGCCGAAGAGGAACCTTTCCAATTTCTCATCGTCTGAAATCATATCTCAGTGCAAATAGGAACTTTCGAATTTTGCGAATATTTCCAATACCAACCCATATGATTCGGTAGGTGCGGTTGCTTCGTCATCCACTGTCGAATGGCAACGATGTCTCGTTTCCGCATTTCCGGATCCGGTGGCAGCTCTTCGTCTATCCGCTTCTGTTGCTCCAATGTCGGAGGTAGCAACGTCATTGTGACCTAAACATTTTGTATGTTTTTTAATTTAAATTTACTTCCATTTACCTAACAACTACTTGTAAGTCACCCTTCTGTTCATTAGTGGTAAGTAATGATGTTTGATTTTTACTAATGATAGAAATCTTTGGAATAGAATTATTCACACTAGATGAAAGGACCTCGACACCTATTCACAACTTCTCATCGCGGAAAAGACGAACACTCTGCTTAATATTGACACTTTGCACAAGCATGCCTCTCTCTCTTATTCTACCTTTTTCTACCTCTTTCCTTGCCGCAGTAATTTACGGGTAAAGTGCGAAACTTGCCTTGGTCGCTTTAGAAGTCATAGAATTATCGACAATTTTACATTTTACATATTTCCTTGTTTATCACTTCTAGCACCAATAACGTTACAAGCACATAATCCACGAGTTTTCGAAATTCTGAACGTAATCCTCATTATACTTGACAATGTGCTCGTGCATAAGGAAGTTTGAGAAAGAAAGAGAGTGAAACAGTCTCGGGTTATCATAGTAATGACATCTCATGTGCATGTGAATAGTCAACGCTCACGAATAGGGCATTATCGGCGGCCTCTTCGCCGTAATGCCGGAACAAATCGTTTCTCATTCGAAGACGTAAGAAAGACTCTGTCATCGTTGACACAGTTTCTCTCAGTGTGAACTACGTCGATTTCACGCTATTGCGATAAGGATTAACGTGGTTCGTCCTGCAGGAAAGCCACCATTCTTTGAATACTAATTTAGTTATTAACAACAATGTTGGAGATAATTTATTTAATTTAAAACAACTTAAAAAAGATAAATCACCGACTTCGAAATTCAAGAATTGCATTTGAAAGACGGCAACGATCAATTATAGAAAGTACGATGATTAACGAGTTCATTAGGACAGTTCCAATCACCCAGTTGCCTCGTTACTTTACATGTCCCGTGCACTCGGGGCAAAACAGGTTTCACCGAAGAAATTTATCGTAATATGCAGTGTTCGGATTACAATCTTAACGTAAGAGGTATGCACTCGCATTTTCTTGGAGCGCTGATGTAATCGCGCCGATCGAAATACTATCTCGATTCGATCCGCCTTTACTTCCGCGTGGCGATCGAGTTTCATTAATCTTCTTGAAGTACATTATCTTAAGTAAATGGATTTCTTAAGAAACACGGAATAATTGAATTATATTTAATCCCTTTCATAAGAAATTATCATCTTTATCAGATTTCATGCAGTATAACTCGATAAATTGAATCACGAACTCGAGTAAATAACAACGTGAAAGTCTGTAAAAGGAATTAATTACAATTTCTCTACACAATTGCAATGAATTATTGCGTCAAAGTATTCGAATTTTTATCGGTAAATCTCTCAAAGGAAATGATAAATATATGAGGGCACTCACCTGGCGAATCAGGACTTTCTGTTAGGGAAATGGCAAGCAAGAGTGTAGAGTGATTGACCGACACTCTCCCAACGCGTAAGTCGAGTGTGGATTGGCGGGTTTTGACTTCAAACTGCAAGGAGCGCTTAACGCAGCGTTAGTCGCGCGAGCGGCATTTCTATCTGTCCTGAGGAGAGCGATCCCTCACGAGCGAGTTCGAGCCAACTTCCCCACCATAGATCGCCGCTGCCGCCGCACCACGTAATACCTGGCTCAGATTCTTTTTTCAAGAATCCTGCCACCCGATTGCTCAAAGCCCCTCGAATATCGCGCGAGTGGGGCTAACTGCCCGGCTACCTTTTCCCGGCCACTTTATTTCATTTAGCCGGGAATGTAACGACACGCGCTACCGGTGTTCTTACCCCCCAAACTATCTTCTACTTGTATTCTCAAGTCAAACACGCGCCAAAGAGTTTCCAATGATTAATGATTTACACGACTCGAACTGTTTTTCCTCTGCCAACTTGACTCTTAGAAATATCAGTGGTTTTTATTTTATTATTCTGATAAGTGTAAGTTGTCAAACGCTCATTCCTTTGTTGATGGGAATAATAAACGATATTTCATAACTCTGTTTTATCTCATTGTAATAAGATGAAAGAGAAAACGAACATTTAGCGATTATGCAAAACTATTGATTGGCAAGAGACGTTTCTGAATGTCACGTTTATTTAAACAGGAGTCTGTGTAATTGACAATGTTGAAAAGATTTTTTGTCGACCGGATTATCTATATTAGGCGGTATAGGAAACCAGCGAGAGAACCATCTCAGTTTGGTGTGCAATCGTATCGGCATTCTGTGGATCAGTGCGCGCCTCGGTGCATTTAGTGGAAAGTGGATTTCACAATCGCAGACCAAACGCACTCTCCATTTCACTAGCCGTGGAAATAACCAGGGAAAGAGCGCTCTAACTACCGACTAGCAGTTCACGGCACTTAAGCATATTGGTATCATTGCAACATATCAATATGTTTCGGGATAATTACAGGTTGCGTAATAACACGCGGTGGAAACTGCCCTCTCAAAATTTCTCTCGCGTAGATGTCCTATTGAACTCGATCGGCACTGTTAAGAAGGTTTCGCAAGCGAGTCGCGTGCTCACGTGAGTAGACATTACGAAGATTAATAGTTTGGCGAGTGCAGGAAGTGGCATTCAGTACCTGCTTAGGTACACTGGCTAGTAATAATAAGACGCAATACATTGTCTGCCCTGACAAGAAGAATCAAGAGAACGTTGTTAATCATGGAAATTACTCAAAGGACTGTGTGAGTGGAAATCAAAATGCTTAGTCTTCGTAATGTCTAACTTGAGAAGCAATTAATCTACATGCGATTTTGATTTGAGTTGAATATAATGATTGTAATTAGTTATTAAATATTAGTTTAATGAATTGAGAAAATACCTGTTTGTCGGATGATATAATTTCTTCAACGAGATGTTCAACAATGTAAATTGCACTTTTCGAAAACTACGCAAACGACTGCTTTTGTGTGTGCAATGAGACAGGATTGCGCAAGAAGAACGGAGATTAGAAGACTAGCCAACGAAAGAGAGACGATGTGCGTGGAACAAAGTTCCGTGGAACTGAAAGGCAAAGCGCGCTTTCGCACACTTAAATGGCGCCTCCTACTTTTGCCAATCCATCCCGTCCGTCTTTCCGCTTCTATGCGCCCATTGACCTGCACTCCATACATTTTCCCCTGCACACGCACTTACGCACTATTTCGATTGGCATTGCATTTGATTTTCACTGTACTAGTCACTCGCCAATCTGCTCCATACAATTAATTTAAAACTTGCTCAACAATAAGTACCAATAAATAATTTTTTACAATTTGAAGTTCCGTGTATTTTATTGCATGTAAGAACAAAATAACTTAGTAGTTGGAATTCCAATGGATAATCGTGTTCTCATATTTATAGATGAAAATCTGACATAAGCATAGCTTGTGCGAAGTAAGATTATTATTTACATTACTGGTTATAGCGCCGACACGTAGTTTAAGTTTCCTCTCCCACTCTTGTATTTTTCAATTTTCCTGCGTGTATTCCTCCTCGGGAATAGGCACGACTTTTTGCACCATACACAATTCCACTAAATAGTTTGGATTTGTTGGATTAGCCAATTTCTTCACGCTTTCTTCAGGATTGTCAGCCATTTCACAATTCCTGAAATAATTTGGTTTATGTTTCTTGACACTTGTTATTTTAATGTCAACGTTTAAATTTTAATTCCACAGTTGGTTGAGAGATTAAGCATAAATTAATTGATTTATTCACCTATGGTTGGAAAGTTGGCAGATTCACTTACAGAATGATACGCGAGTCGATGCGCTGTGAGAACTGCGAGAGATACTTTAGTTTCGTCCTCTTCTTTTCACACTTCCTGTTCTTGGTATCGTCGCCGGTAGTAGCGTTCGGCTTATCTGGCGAAACTATGCTAAACAAAGCGTCCGGCTCTGATTTGCCAGCCTTTTTCTGCTCGTGAGATTCGCGCTTTGGTTTAACCTTCGGATTTTGCACTTCGCCCTCAGCCTTTTTCTTACAGCAAGAATAATAATTCCGATATTTCCACCTGAAGTATTATTTTATTTCTAAATTTGTTGTATTTTATAATCGATTTCAAGTAACTCACCATAAAGCACAGTTTGTCAGGCTAAAAGTGCACGTTAAAAGGCAATTGATGACTGTCAGGAGTATCAACGGTTCCAACATATTAAACTATCTTTCCATACTACCTACCACCGCGAGGGAAAATTCAAGAAAAACTCGTTTCTTCCATAATTACAATTTTTTGGCATAATAATCAAGGTTAGCATGTACAAAAATTTTCTTCATATAAAATAACATCAACAAACTTCAAATACTAATTATAACACATGAACATCATTGGAATATAAATATCTCCCAATAGAAAGGCTTCAAATGCAAGTGATGTATTATACAGTTAAAATAAAATATTTTCATGCAGTATTAATTTTACGAATTTATTGCTATTGCCTTGCCCCATATTTTTAATATATTTTATTATACCGCGATTATTGATTCCAAAGGAAATGCATTCAGTACAGGTGGCAGGGACCGAAAAAGAGAGAGTAGAAAGAGTCATGGGATAAATGCAGGAAGCGTTCACAGATTACCGTAGCTGTCGACAGGGGAAGCAACCCCATGGCGAGAGTCCGAGCTACCCTCTCCAGGGGTCCTTGTGGGACCTCTTCCCGGAGAGATCACCTCTCGCACAAAGCGATCGTAACCGCAATATAAAAACGGCATCTCACTCGAGATCCCCCGATCGGCACGCATCTGGATGACGTGACGTAACGACGATATTAGTAGAGTTTCGGTTGCGGTTTTCGATTGCTGCCACCACCCTGATCTCACCACAATGAGAGATGGAAGATCGCAGAAGACCACCCTCGACGCGCGCGTACACCACCTGCCGCGTCCAACTCACCGCTGATTTATTTATTCCAATACTATTGTCAACGATTAATGTTATTAATGAGCGCACGGTGAGAACTGGACCGACTGTGAATGGTTACTTTGAAATTTGTAGCTTGAAATGGGTCGGTTGACGATTCTGTCATATATTGATATTTCAATGAATGATAAAATAGCCAGTATAAACAGTGTATACTTGTTTAATTCCATTCACTTGTCTTATAACTAACAATTTAAACTTTTGTACACCGAAATTGTATTTGAACTGAAATCCAGGTTTTAGGGGAAGATTGGCAAGGTAATAGTTTGAAGATTCCTGAATCTATTTAAGAGCGTGCGAAAATTCCACCGAATCCTTGAAGATTCCCAAAACGTTCTGTGAATTATCGCTCTTCTTTCACTAGGAAGACGTCATTTTGGCCGGCGTGGAGGTTGCTTTTCCAGGAGATTGAAAAGATTCGTCCCACGTATAATATCGGTCACTTGTCGTTTCCATTGAGCGGCGACCGCAGTCTCTTCTTCTTTGTGGTCAGTCTCGGCGAGGGAAGACGAGTAGTTTTTCACCTACCGCCCGGTGGATCACGTGTGCGTCACGCTACTTTTCGTACATCGAGTGCTATCCGATACCTTTTCTTCGTGGTTTCCCTAATTTATTGGCGTCGCTCTTCCTTTGTACGGCGCGCGACTCCCAAGACGACCGCACACAGTGCCAACGACACCTTTATGAACTCCCACGACACGCACGATTATGAACCGCCCACGCTTCAGCCACCAGAAGACTACTCTTCCCCTCTTTCGAGTGCCTCCTCCTTCAACTTATAAAGAATCTTAACGCCTCACTATGCAATCTCAATGGACTCCTCTTCTGACCACCCAAGATCCTTCAATCACTCCACACAAATCAAAGTACACCTAATAAGTATAATTATCTCCAAATTCTTCTTAAACCACATTTTTTTCCTCGTCGATTGCCAAATTCATTGAGAAATCTCTTTCGGCAAGTCGATGACTCCTCCGCTGGATTTGTGAATGGTTCTTGTAAAGTAGCACTCGGTGAAAAGTATCTCGGTGCGCGACAAAAGTTGGAAGGAGTTGGAGGTAATTACGAGGGTGCTTTGAGCGGTAACAATGCGGTCTCGAGAGACGGTAAGCCTCATCAATCCTAAGGCAGGCTTCTTGCCGAGACGATTTCCCGGCGCGCCTATTCAGGTTTGCCCGCTTGCAAGAAGTCGGGCCCAAAAGAAAAAGGGCCCAAGAACTCGGACAGCGCTCATCTGGCTAGCCGTAACCAAACGATTCTCCATGGCTGCTCCTACCGATGAATGAAAGAGAACGCGGCGCACTCGCCGACTCGTGCACTTTTACGCGCATTCACGCCTGTTCGCACTTGGCCAATGCACGCGCTGCCAACTTCATTGAGCACTCGGCTTTCTCCACTGAAAGTTCATTCATCGACTTGGCCGGTGAGTCTGAGAAAGGATTGGCGAAGAAAGTCCTTTGGATATTGAATGAAAGCTCCTTTATCGCTACTTCACTGCTGACTTTTACAACCATTCGAGTGCAATGAACTCTGGCGGGTGTTGCTTTAGTCTTTGCTCTTTTTCTTCTTCTTCTTCTTTTTCTTTAAGTTTGTTGATGATCTCGATTTACGAGGCGCTGAAGGGGGTGGCGGCGGCGGTGTTGGAGGTCGGGGTGTTCTGAGTTCAAGTTCGATGTGTCTTGTATTCTCGTCAATTATATCAGGCTGTTTCTTCATCCTTAGGAAGAAGACACTTTCGTCGCCTTGAGTCACTTGGTCCGTATGCACTATCTGCTGCCCTTCTCTCTCAACTGGAGGGTGAATCGTGATCAACCGGCACTGCCCGTTTTTATCTTCACCCTCTGTGCATGCTCCCACCTGCGAAAGTTACACGATTACAAAAATAATACATTGCCAATTTAATTACTCAATTTGTGGCTTAAAAAAATATAATATAATTTGTTATTTTATACGAAATTTTTTAATTCCTCTCATACTTTATACGTGATGGACTGTTTGGCGGCATCATCAGGACGATTCACGCCGGCTTTCGATTTCACTTGGAAAAGAATCGTATTCTTATCTCCGTGACCGAGAATCTTTGCTCCCTCATTGTTAGAAGGTCTTT
Source organism: Ectemnius continuus (assembly GCA_910591665.1). Lineage (NCBI taxonomy): Eukaryota > Metazoa > Arthropoda > Insecta > Hymenoptera > Crabronidae > Ectemnius > Ectemnius continuus. The sequence goes on from OU342867.1 coordinate 5,848,061, forward strand.
GAATAGCTATGCAATCGCAGGGAGGTTCCCAATCATTACGATTCCTCTTCTTGGTTTTGTCTCTTTCCAGGCGAATGATGATTTCATTGCCAAACACCTCGCTGCCGATTTCCCGGTAATACTTGGCTGGTTTTTGGGGTGGTGGTGGCGGCGGCGGGCAGAGGGGCGGTGGCAGTGATGGGCAACGACATTTTTCTAGCAATGATAGAATTGAAAGATTCAATATATTTTTTCTCTAGCAAAATTAACAGAAATTGCATACTTTGTCCGTCCATGAATTGCATAGCGGCGGTTCACTTGGAATTTAATGCGGTAGAATTTAGTAGTGATTAAATAAAGCCAATAGTGGGGAAAATCATCGTCGGTGGCTGTTGGTTACCGTGTCGTGTTTACCCGACGATTAACATTTCGATCACAGTTTGATTATCTGCAAACGAGCGCACTCGATGATTGAAGTACAGCTGCATTCACAGTAATACACACCAACGATGGCTGCCACCGAGCCATCAATCCTCCGTCATTAAAAATCAGTCCAACTATCAACCGTCCATCAATTCTTCAAACATGTAAACCACACCAAAAAGGAGAATCCAGAAAAGCCTGCAAAATGATCGTCGCCCAATACAAATGCGGATGTTCTCTGCATCAGAACAACACACCCAACTGTCTGCAATGCTGCTCGGCGTCACGCGCATTGCAACAGCAGACCTTCTCGGCGAACTGTTGGCGCGACAAGTTTCCCAAGCAGCTGCGGAAAAGGAGCGACGGCTATAATTCTATCGGAGGAAACGAGTGCTGTCCGAGCGTGCAGATTTACGAGGAAGAGGAACCCGAGCGAAAAATTGAATCAGAAATCGAGGCGAGAGGCAAACCATACAAGGAACTCGAGGCGATTATCAATGAGAATCGCATTCTTTTAAGAATGCAAATCGAACCACCGCCAATCGTTTATGATCCGCCTTGCGATTGCCTCGAAGACGAAGAAAATGCCCAAGAGAATCCTTCGAAATTATGTCCCAGCGCTGCCAAGGACGATAATTCGGATGTGCGCACTTTTGTCGTTTACACTGATCCAAAAGCCCCGGCAGAAGTCGACCCAAGAAAACACAAGCACGAACCTCGGCGAGATTCGGTGAAACCGACGGCGCCGGTGGTCCACGATTACGAAGAGAATCCGAATATCTTCTTGCTGAGGATAAGAAAGCAAGATGGTAACATCGAGAGGAAGAATAACTTCGATTTGGAATTCAAGACACCACGACCCTGGTCCCAGAAGATGAAAGCCGAGGCGGAAATGGAAGCAAGATCTATAAAAGCTCGTGCGAAGGAAATGCGTGCCATAATACGCGCTGATAAAAAGAAGAAAAAGAAGAAGAAGAAGAAGTAGAAATGAAGTCTGTTAATATCACATAATTATTTTGGGTTCTCCAAATAACTAATACTTCCCGTAAGCATTCAATAGAAATCTATCACTATTAATTAATTAAAATAAATAAGAATACCGTGAACATAATAATCAGTAGAATTCAAAGTTAATCAAGTAGATCTTAATAAAAATCAGCTTTAAAAACATGTGAGCCTGAATATAACGCGAGTGAATAACATCCATTGATGAAGGGCTTTCTTTTGCCAAAACAGAGGATGCAACCCAATCCCAACGCAACAGATGGACTCTAAGGTTCATTCAGTTCCCTCAGCTGACGTTAATTATGGGCCCGCGACAAATCGAGCTTCCGGGCAAGATCGGTAGAAGAATAAGGAATCGATCTGGGAATGAAGTGGAGGGGCGGCGATGAACCTCGGAGTCTCTCTCCATTCAGGCAATTTGCCTCGGACACCAGGTAGTTCCCGTAGGATCGATGGGACTTAACTCTCACGACAAAACGGAGCGACAGGTGCCGAACGCGCCCATTTCTGGGCGTGGCGGCTTTAACACTTGTCCCCTGATCTATTTCGACGTGAATGCCTTTCGAGAAGCTTGCCTGAGTGGACTGATCTTTATTATACCAGAGCATCTTTCTACCAAAGTCTCAAAGTCCTCCAACTATCTACTTCGACCGAACGTCTTTCGAGAAACCTTCATCTTTATTATACCTTTTGACTAACTGTTCATAAGCTTACCAAGTTCCACCGAAATCTTTCCCTTTAATATAATAGAACTATATTATTTGCTGGTATTCCAAATTAAATGTTCATAGCACGCGGTGAATAATTTTAAAATCTGACTGTCTGAGTGATACTTTGAAATTGTCAAAGAAAATAGTAGACTATGACAAATCTCCGTGAAGCTCCAGTTCCCACTAACCGGTGGATGCTGGACGAGCGTAAGAAAGAGATCTCGAGGAATCTCGGCGAGGATTCTCACGACTCGGCGTTAGAAGTCAGGTGCGCTGCTGAATGGACCAGGTTCGATCCATTCATTCATTGAGCGTCGACCGAATGGCCACCCGCCCACTAAGGCCCTCATTTTTTGACGCCAGAGATTTCGTAAAAAAGGCCGGTCCACATGGGGAAGATGCTCTATGAAAGGAGAGGTGATCTTTTAGTAAACTGTGCAACCAGAAGTCGAGCGGTTTCGGGCCGCAGAATATCGTGGGAGGGCTTCTGGTGCTCCAAAGCTCCACCGCATACAATCATAATTCCGGAATTCATGAAAAATGTAATCTCTTTGGTCCACACAATGGCAGATTATGGGCGTTACGAACCCTAATCGACTTTCAGCCTCGGTGGCAGCTACTTCAACGTATTTGTAACCATTGTCAAGCCAATTCGAATTCTCCTTTCAATAGATTGCGCACAAAACATATTTGCACATTTATTTTCGCATCAATTACATTTAACGAGTCTTGGAAGGTTTTTTTTCAACATACTACTGCATAATATATATTTATGACTCACTGAAGTAATTAAACGACTTTTAATTTTGAAAAATTGCAATTAAAGGATTGTGCATTTGACAGTCGCATCTGCGGGAAATCGATGATGATAAAAATAGCTTTTGCCAATTTGCATCTGCCAATACTGGCAGACTAACTATGACTTTGACCTTAAATATTCGTGTATACGAATTATGCGAACTCTATTTAGCTGTGTTTGCGCGGCCCGCACTAATTACTCGCGGCTGTATTTTTCTCGCAATTGCCAGTATTGACGAAGTATGGCAGGCTTTTTCTCGTTGCGCACGGCCAGTAATTAGAGCTGTCTTGTCATCTTGCCCACCAAATATTTGAAATCGATTATTTATCCCGTTCACGTCGAAACGAATGTGTTTAATATCGTCTGCTTATCGGCTGTATTACACAACCAATGTGTGCGATCCAATGACGTTTCTCTCGATGAGTGTAACATTGCGCCAGTCAATATTACTAGTTTTATATGACTATGTACATTTTTTGAAAAATATTCTTTAGACGATTTTCAACATATATTTTTCTTGTACTTATGAATTACCATATGAAAGGCATGTACAAATCGAAATATACCAGGACAACATTATCAGACTTGACTTACTTTCCTGTACGATAGCAGAGCATTTCCACAGAAGTAGTTAAGCAAGTGCAATAAATGATTATTCCCTTGCCAAATCGTTAGTCATTCCAAGAAGTTACGCTGCAAAATAGAAACAAAACAAAAATGCGTCACGCATACAGCAAACTTCAGAAACACCAAGACAGCATTCTCTGTTTTTTGAAAGCATCAATAGATACCACTGATCCTATTATCGCAAGAATAATATGCTCAGCGCTTAATTTTCCACTAGTTTCAGCATACTTCGTGCAACGCCTTATCTTTTCCAAAAGATCAAAAATTCCGCCATTGACACTCGTACGAACTATAACATTATTATGTCAAGAAAGAGATTCTACAAGTGGCGGCATATGTTAATGGATGTTTTTCCTAATACAAATCGAGTAAACTAATGAGCGGTATCGCTGGAAAAGAATGTAAATGCATTCGGTTTTGTCGTGCTGGAATAAGAATAGGCTTTCGTATCGCAAAGTGGAGTGGAGTGGCGCGGCTTTATCGGCGCAAAAAAGTGACATCATTGTCCTTATGCCGTCCACTGGAGAAACAGTTGGAGGCGGCCAGCAGAGAGAATCGACGGACAACACAGGTGAGAAAAGTAGGAGAAGAGCGGCGAAGGGAAAAACTAATCCAGCTGCAAAATTATGTTTAACGAGGCGTGCACTACTGATAACGCACTCGGGACATATATATACCTGAGGATATCAACGACCACTCACAGTGCCACTCAAGCTTTCTTAACGCGAAATTCTTCATCCAAACAATTATCATGCGTAATCTACTCTGCTTCGCGGTGTTCCTGACCGTCGCAATCGTTTTTTCAGTCGGTCAGGATTATTGCAACTTGGATTCATGTAAACGCAGGAATGCACAGCAGACCTTATGCCAATTCCCGGTGAGTTCTCTTTCCAAGATGATAATTTTTTAGGACATTCAATGATGATTTTGCCCTTTTGGTAGAACCCCAACCCAGGGTCAAAGTGCGGCAGCCAGGTGAAAACCTTCGGTCCAACACAAGCCGAGAGGGATATGATACTTAATACACACAATAATTTGAGACAAAAAGTTGCCGACGGCAAGGAAACACGCGGCGCCCCAGGACCCCAACCAAGAGCATCTAATATGAAGAAAATGGTATTGTTATTATCCACGATTTTTCACACTTAGAATTGCACTCCTTTCTTATCTTCAATCACTTATAACTAACCATATAACATGTATCATGCAAATCCCTTGACAAATGTAGTCATCATAGACTCAAGTAGCGTTGGTTTATGATAATGATATTCAAATATTAGCTTGTACTCTAAAATGTACTAGATTTGTAACAGATTATTTGTAAAGCAATTAAATTTCTATGTAAATATGATTCTATTCGCCAGGTGTGGGACAGTGAACTGGAAAAAGTAGCACAACGATGGGCGAACCAATGCAATTTCGGTCATGACAAATGCCGTGACGTTCGTAAGTTATTCGCACTAGTCCCACTTATATTTCATGTCCTTTTTTTCTGGAGAGATAATATTCAATTTTGTTGAATCCAATTAATCTTCCAGCAAGGTTCGGTGTAGGCCAAAACGTCGGAATAGTAAAGACAACTGGCCCGGATAATATCGTACCAAACCAAGTTGTCCAGTCTTGGTACAATGAGGTTGAAAAGTTCAACAGGAATAACATATCGCCCTTCCAGTTAGTATTTCTCGGTGATGACGCACATTGCATGCATATTGCAGGTAAAACTTAAGGAAATATCAATTGCAGGTTCACCTCGGAGACAGGACACTACACCCAGATGGTTTGGGCTGATTCAACACGCCTTGGTTGCGGTTCCATCCGATACAAAGAGGGCAACTGGAATAGCTACTATCTCGTTTGCAATTATGGCCCAGCTGGAAACTACTTAGGCTCGTCCATGTATAAGGTTGCTTGAACTAAGAACGAAACTCTCTATGCTCATAATGAAACGCGATTGTGAATGACGCGATTTGTCAATGCTTAATAATACAATTGAGCAGACAAACATTCAGCGAAACTCCATCTGTTTCCAAACCTGTCACGGCCATTGTTTCCGTGAATTGTAAAAAAGTTTAATAAAAGGGAATACTAATAACTGGTGTTGCATTTGTGATAATAAAAATACCTTTCATCCTGTGGGAATTATTGATTGCGAGAATATCTGCATTATACGAACCCGTTGCATAATTTATTTCGCCGTATTTACGCGACCCGCATTAATCACTCGCTCCTATATTTTCCACACAATTCGTAATACAGGCCAAATAAACCAGGCCTTTTTCTCGCTGCGCGCATGCAGTTATTAGAACTGTCTTGTCAACATGTTTATCACATATTTGAAACCGATTACTATTTATTTCTTACTACTTATATGCTTTTGTATGAACTTGTTGACAACAATATCAGATTTGACCAACCTTAACGCACGAAAGTAGAACACTTCCACAGAAGGAGATCGGAAATTAACATAATTTCCCTTGCTAAATTTTGTGTCATTCCAAGGTGATACGTTGTCAAGTACCAATGAATTCGAGGAACACGACACGTGCAGCAAACTTATGAAGACAGCGGTCGCTGTTTTGTAAAACATCAGTCCATGCCGCTTGATCTCGTTATCACGTTATCAAGAATAATACGCTTCGCCGCAATTTTTCCATCAGACTTTTTCTTATCTCCGTCACTACCCGGAGCACTTTGTATAACACTTTATCCTTTGCACACAATTAAAAATCAAAGAATTCGCAATTGACACGCAATTCCACGAGTGTCAGTATATGCGAACGTATATTTTTTCTAACACAAACTTTACAAATCAATGACCAGTATAACTGGAAAAGAATATTAATACATTTATCTTTGCCGTTCAGGAATAAAAATAGCTTTTAACTGAAAATACAGTTAGACAGATGGCAAACGTCGCGGATGAAGAAATGGGAGAAGAAAGAACAATGAAGGGAAAAAATAATCGGGTTATAAAAGTTTATTGGTCGAGATATGTGCTATTGATAACGCACTGGGGATATATATATATATATATCTAAGAATACCAAGGAACTCTCACAGTGCAACCCAAGCTTCCTCAGCACGAAATTCTTCATCGAAACTATCATCATGCGGATTCTACTGTGCTCCGTATTATTAATGACAGTCGCAGTCGACCTGTCAGCAGCACAGAATTACTGTAACATCACTTCGTGTGGTGCAGGTGCTCCATGGCACACGATGTGCGTGTTGCCAGTAAGTACTGTTGCCTAAATGACACTTTTCAAGGACTTCCAATAATCATTTTACTCTGTCGTTAGAAAGCCACCCCAGGAGCGAATTGCGGCAACCAGATTGCAGCTATTGGTCCAACGCAAGCCGAGAGGAATATGTTTGTTGCTACTCACAATAATTTGAGGAAATTTGTTGCTCAGGGCTATGAGAAACGTGGCGCCCCCGGAGCTCAACCGAATGCGACTAACATGAAGACGATGGTATTATTTCTATCTAGGATTTTCTACTGTTACAGTTGCACTAATTCTCTTGGCAAATATATTTATCATAGACTTAAATGCTGGCTGAAATTAATGATACTCCAAAATTCACAGCTTGTGTTTTAAATTGGAGCAGATTTCTGGCAGATTATTTATAAAGGAATTGAATGAAAGAATAAATCTAATTTTATTGTGCAGGAATGGGACTACGAGCTAGAAACAATCGCGCAACGATGGGCGAGCCAGTGCTTCATGGGTAAAGATTTCTGCAGAGATGTTTGTACGTTATTCATATGAAATTCACTTATATTTCAAGTCCTCCTTTTCGCAAATAATATACTTCACGAAACTACGAACATATTCTTCTAGCGGCGTTCACTGTAAATCAAAACGTTGGAATGTTATCAACAATCGGCGAGGATACATTCACACCGAATGACATGCTCCAGATTTGGTACGATGAGGTGCTGGAATTTGACAAGAGGGACGTTGCATCTTACCGGTTCGTATTTCCCGATAATCGCGCATTTTGAATCGATTGCGGGTAGAACTTAAGAGAAATCTATTGCAGGGCCAACTGCAAGGTGGAGCGCTACAGCCAGATGGTTTGGGCCGAGTCGTCGCACCTTGGCTGCGGTACAATTCGGTACAAACAGGACGGCGGTGCGAATGCCTATTACGTCGTCTGCAATTATGGTCCAGCTGGAAATATCCCTGGTCAACCCATTTACAAGACTCCTTAAATTAAGAAGGAAATTCTTTATGTTCGAGAAAAAATTGTAATCTGTTTAACTGTTATTCTATCTTCAGTATTTGATAATGCTTAATAAATGCAAGTGATGTAAGTAGCAGATAGTTTAGATTGCAACCAATGTAAATAAGCACATAGCAAAATATTAAAGTCCATGAATCCGAAACCTGTCACCGTCATCGTTCCGGTGAACTGTGCGAGAGATGAATAAAAGGTAGAGTGAAGACTCATGACGGGAGTTACGTTGGACATGAGAAAGGGAAGGAAGGTGTCCGTAGTCGCGGGGGTTCCAGTAAGTTCGGTGCCGTTTACAAAATATTTAGCCCTAACACGGCCTGATTCCCTCACGCAAGCCACCCCGCCACGTTGCCGTTGCTCATTCAATCTCGCAAAGAACGAATGTCCCCAGCATTGAACGGGACATAACAGCGAGGGAATTCATTCTCGGGGAATCGTGGATCGCAAGGACGATCCATATGTCAGGAAGTCAACGCGCCCCGGGTGTGCCTTGCGTCCTGGGGCGCACCAAAGTCAGCCTCGAAACGATCCTCGGCTCACCTGAATCCCCAAAACTCGGCTGGAGCAGTGCAAGAAGAGCGCGCTTCCCTATTAGGAACTAAACACTTTTTAAACGAACGCCCGGCGCACAAACCCATCGAGTATCACACTGGCGCAACAATGACTACGGCAAACATTCGGAAATACAGGCCCACCCGCCGAGGAAAAGCTCGCTGGATATTCAACGTGCCAGGTAAACTTCGCGGGGAGTTGGATGACATCGACAGAATTATTGCCCGCACATTATTACACGCATTTCCTTCCAAAATCCTAGTCATGAGAAATTTTCATAATTTAAATAACAGACACTCTTATATAATTTAATTAGAATGAATCAAATTGCAAGATTAAAATCGTATAAAGAAGGCTAAAGATATTTTTTTTTAAGTTTCCAGTACATCATCCCTTAGTTTTCCAATTCTAAAAGTCATCGCAAATCAATACCAGAAACGGGTGCGTTAAACTCGGGTAATTCGCTTGGAAAACACTCGGTGAATTTGCCAGTCAGAGTAGTAACAGCATCGGAGATTCCGTGTTCGCGACGGGTGTTCTTCCTGTTGGCTAGGATTGCCTGGCTAGCATTCACTTCGATCGCAAACTGACTGGGTTCGATCGGCGGGGTGTCGTCGCATGGGAAGCGACATTCTCCGACGGAGACTCATCCATCTTGGGTTTCATCGTCGGCCAAAGCGAATGCACTTGTTGACACGAGCAACTGATTGCGCGAATCACGTGCGGAAAAGCAAAAGGTAGATAAAACTGAGCTAAGCTGATAAAACAATCGGTGTCAGTGGGAGTTGCGGCGACGGCGGCGTCGAGCGTGGAAGGGAGCGTGAAATCAGCGGAGCGTAGCGTTGCGACCTGTTTGTTTTCCGTGCAAATACAAATCACTAGAAAGGGGCCTATTTCCGAAAGGCAATAGGTCGCATTAGTTGGAGAGGATGACCGGTGTAATCCGAGATTAAGGAGGGGCCCGTTGTAATCCCGAGCACGTTTAAGCGATCGCTTAAACCCTCTCTCTCTCTCTCTTTCTCTCTTTCACTCCCGTAGAAAGCGGAGTCACCCCCTGCTAATATCGGATCACCAGCTACCGGTTCGGCATCGAACCGGCAAGGAAAATGGAGGCTTGCCAACCTCGAAGCATCCAATCCAGACAGAGAATAACTCATTCTAACAGTAAAAAAAAGACTAAATTCAAACAAATTCACACTAAACTTTTCTAATTCGATTCAACTGTCCACTTCTTTAATTTTTCCCAAAAGTAAAAACAAAAGTATACACTTTTTGTTATCATTATCGAAATGTTATATTCTACATTAGAAAAATCTGACTCACAAATGATTCGTATACAAATTCGCAATAAATTTAGTATTGAAGGGAGAAGCAGTGGGAACTGCGGAAAAGTGTGCAGATAAGATTACAACCAAGATGAGACATGGCAAATATTTCTCTAAGATGAAAACGTTTAACTTGGCGACAGAAATATGGGTGAAGCCGGGGTGGGGGGTTGCCGATGGGGATGGAGGGAGAAGCGTAGCCGAGGACAGAGGTTGGAGAAGACCTAGCTGTCATATATCTGTAGATCGGTAGGGGGGTGTCAACGAGGCCGAATGAATGTCGCAGCAGGGTGCAAGCTACCCGGCGCGCTACTGGAAATCTGCGTGTCCAAGTGTGAGAATCTAATGCACTTTATCGTCGAATCTCGTTCTGCCCGGATTTCTCCTACTTGATGTATACCATAATTGTATCCACGTTCCAATAATTGCCGCTCGAAGGGTCGTAGCTTCTTATTTCGTACGTTGCTAATGCGAGGGTGAGTTCTTCCTGCAAAGTTCCGAGTTCGAAAATGTTCCATTTCGATCATTTCTGCTCGATACTAATATAATAATCTGCAGAATTTATCCTGGAAATGAAATTATCAAAGGGCACAAAAGCGTTTAATAATCCTATCAGAGTTTTGTCTTCGTTTTGAAGAGGAGAGACGAGTGCCTATTAAAAAGTTGACTCAACGAGAGGGGCGAGATTAAAAACTTCACGATCAGCATATCCCTTGCGACTTGACGAGGGAATGCCGGATGATCCAGCTCCGAGGGCTTAATTGAATCAGGCTTTTTTGGGAGCCGCAAGTTCGGGCGCCACCCCTTCGAGCGTGTCACCATGAGCCCGACCGAAACACTCGTCGCCACGACCACGATCCACCCCATAAAAACGTATTGAGAGGGAGAAAAAATGGCAGAGGGGTTGCGATAGAGGTTTGCACGCGGTAACCGTCCCTTTCCGGTGAGGGCAAAAGGGCGCAGCCCTCGATCTACCCTCGATGTCACCGCTTCCACGAGCCACCACCGCCAAGCATAATCGGAGTAGGGATTCCCCTTCCCCATTCCCATTCACCAGGGGTAGTTGCAAGGGGTGATTTTGCAGTCGCCATCTTGCATCTAATCGGCAGGAAAATGGTGGTGTCACCGTAAAAGAATTCTTCTTTTCCTCTATCTTTATGTATGTCTTAATAACTAATAAAATTCTAATAATAATTGTACGCTTTCGATAAGATACAGCGATTCTAAAGTATTTTAAATAAAGTTTGTACTATCTTCTCAAAATTGTTCTAATATAAGCTTTGATTCAATAATGTAGGAAATTTGAGGGTAATGGTAGGGTAAAAGCATACGAAGACAGATTTCATTTGAATGTATATAATAATATATATATTTCGAAAAATTCATTTAACATCAGTCGCACTGTGTGTACTCTCTTATGTCAGTTATCTACAGTGTCTCGCGTTAAACATCTCCGGTATGTACACGATATTTACAGGACGAGAGAGCTTATATCCTACTTAGTACTAGAAGCGCATTTCGAGAAAAACACGCAGGGACATCCTCGTCGAGGAAAAACGGTTCGGTATCAAAAATACTTGGCGCAAATACTTCTCTCCTTTGGTCGGTGTCCTTTTCAGGAAGGCAACAAACGATTGTACTAGATTGTACTAGATTTTCTTTAAAGTACACGCGTCCGATTCGATGCACGCAATTTTCAGCGCAAAGATATCATCCATCTCGTGGCTAATTAATCGTGTTTGATTAATTGGATTCGATTGCGGCGCTTCGATATTGCTTTCACTCCTCTCTCGCGATTCCTTGCTTGGAATGTCACGGTCAGATCGGATAAACATAAGGCGGCAATGGATGCGCGTGCGGCAATGTGTGTCCAAGAGCGAAGACGCCCAATGCTGCTGCTGCGGCAGACATTCGATATGGATCCCGACTGTCGTGTGTCCTCGTGTGCTTCTTCAAGTGATCCTTCCGCCCGAATCTCTTCCCGCAAAGAACGCAAGAGTGCGGTCGCAAGCCCGTGTGAATCCGCTTGTGCCTCGTAAGCTCCTCGTTCCGAGTGAACGACTTCCCGCAACCTTCCGCATCGCACTTGAACGGTCTCTCGCCTGTAATACAAAAAGAAGCACAATTATTAGACTTGATATTTCAATGTTTCAATAATAATATATTAGAATACTATATTCATATTTATATTTCGAACTAGTGCGAATTTAACTCGTAGATTCAATGGGAACTCTGTTTAACTTGCACCGTAAACTCATAAGAAATCAGTAATCCATCGGGCAGGCTTTAGATAAGAAGTTAAGAGATCAATATTATGATTTCGACTTTCGAACTTACCAGTATGTATACGAATATGTCCTTTGAGCTGGCCGTTGTTACTGAAGGCGACGTCGCAGTGTTCGCAGCGGAACTTCTTCGGTCGGAGTTTCTTCATTTGCTTAGCGACTGCGTCCTGCCGGTGAATCAGTTCAACAGCCTCCTCCATCGAGGATGCGTAGAGTCCCCGGGAGAACTGGTGAACACTGGGAAATCCGTAGTAGAAGTTCTGACCCATGGTGGAGGTGGTTGATGCTTGGAGAGCGTTTGCTTCCATGCTCGTGGCCGATAAACACGGAGAAGCTTCTCCGAGGGTTGTGAAAGGGCCGACACGTTGCGCCGGCATCCGTTGTAGGTAATCCATAGGATAAGCTGGTGCGATTGCGGTGTAATCGGCACTTGGACTGAACGGGGCGTCCTCGGCGATGGCGGAAGCTGCCTTGAGTGCGGTTGGTGTGACCGGATAATCCGGCACCGGTTGCGAATTGAAGACAAAATTGCTCAGCATATCCAAACTGTTGGCTTCGACGTTCTCCTCACTGTTGACGGAACACGACCTGGTCGACGTATCCGCGGAAGACTCGCTTCTCCTTCGTCGTCGGCGTCGCCTCTCGGACATCGGGCCACGCGACGCCTCGTTCTCCGAGAAGCTAGCCGCGCTACTTTCCTCGCACGTCGAGGTCGAGAGCACGCTCTCGTTGTCCTCCTCGACTTTAATGAAGGTCGGCGGACTGGCACGCGCTTCTTCTTCCGCACTCTCCATTCCCTTGCTCATCGGCTCGGCGATATTCCACGGCCGGAAGAACCTGGTCCCTTTTGCGTCGCACATCTTTCCTCTCCGGCACCTTGTTAAACTTGGCAGAGTCAAGCTTCCTCTCACTTCATATGACCGCGATCGCTGCGGTCGCCGTCGGCTGCGGCGTTCTCCAATCAACACTCTGTCTCTTCTGCGTCGCGGATCTTGAACTTTGAGCTCTCGCAAAGTTCCCGATGCTATCCTCCTCTTCACACGCTGAAGACGATGATCGCACGTTCCTCGCACTTTTAAAGACGATCCTTCGAGGGGAAGTCTGCCGATTACTTGAAGAGAGAAGCGTTGCACTAGCAGCGGAGGAATCGAGGGGTTGCGTCGTGTCCGGGACCGGACAGCACCAACGCCAGGATTTCGAGGACGACTGTACTCGACTGGAAGCTTACCCCAGAGTTATATAGCAGTGGTGGTTCCCACCCTCGTGCCAGGATTGGGTCTCTCCGTTGTGAAGGCACCACAATTGAGGAGCTAGAGCGCTAGAAAGAGCTAGAGAAAGAAAGAGAGAGAGAGAGCGGGCGGTCGGAGTGAGCGAGAGGGATGACGGTAGGGAGTAGAGAGGGTGGAAGGGAGAGGGCGAGAAAGGGCACCCTCGACCGTAGGGGCCAAAGGTGGGTTTTAGGGGGGCCAGTCGAGGGCTCGCTGCGCGATACGCAGCCCTTTTGTCGTGAATTAATCGCTCGCCTTAGCCAGCGGGGCTCTTGCCCCTCGCTCCAACAAGAGAGAAAGAGAGTGACCGAGCCATGATAGAGCAGGTAAGAGAGAGAGAGAGAGAAAGAGCGAGAGAGGACACGGATGATTCAAAGCTGGCGGCACGGGGCTGGTGATAGGAAACGGAGAAGAGAGGAGGTGGAGAATCTCGTATACACCGATAGGAACCGCATATATCCAGGGGTTGCAACCCCTATCATCCGGCCCTATCCTCTGCCTCGTACATGCCCCCTTTCTCCCATCGCTTTCTCTCACGCCAGATGAAACCGCCGCCGACGCCGCCGCCGCCGCCTCGAGCAAGCCCTCCACGCCGCGAAATACCTTTCATACCACGTCAAAAACCAGAGTTGCACATTCCGACTCCTCTCGAAGCACGTACTTTCGTAACTCGTGGACGCGTCGCCAGCAACCGGGCGAACCACTGGCGTTCTTCTTTTCCTCCGAACTCGCCGGACGCCGCGCCGCCACCGTTACTGCCGTCGTCGTCGTCTTCGCCGCCGCCGCCGCGACGCCCTACTCTGCTTCGGATTCCTGTGATCGGCGTAATGTTGGGAAAAAAGGAGATAGGCGAATCAGTGTTACAAAAATTTTTACAGCCTCACGATAGATCGGTGATAAAGGCTTTGCCCGGGGCTTGCGCTCACTCACTCCTGTCCCGTTATCGGTGCAGCCGATGTTTGGCGATAGAGCGTGCGTAATCGCTTTGTGTATGCGCGCCTTCTTGGAGATAATCAAATATTTACGTCGACTTGGAGGCCGAGCTCAAGGCATTCGCTGTTAAGGCAGGTTGGAGACAACGCGAATGCCAGTCCGCTAGCCGATAAAGCCAATCGCGATCTCGCGGCTACCGGTGCCAGCTTACCTTCTTAATTGACACCTGACGGAAGTCGTTCAGCTCCCCCGTCAATAATTCACATAGTCATGTGCTCGCTCTTTCTCTCCTCCTTCGTCTCGCCGAGCAGCAAAACAAAAATAAGAGCCTCGCAAGAAGTAGAAACGAGACTGTTGATACTTTGCAACCGGAGGAAAGAATACTAGTCTTCTATCGAAGAGGTGAGAATCAATCGGAGAGGAATCAAGAGTGAAGAAGCGAGGATGTGCGACGGCTGGCGGGAGGAACTAATAAATTGTTTATACGGGTCATACGCTTGAAAGGCGAGTGGGCCACTTTAAGCACAATGAAACGGACACTCGGCGGCCCGTACGGGGGTGTCGCCTTTGCTCTATGGGGAGATATTCTGCAGGAGTTGCGAGGGTGGAGCGGCCAGGGCAAAAGCGCCTCGTTGATTTATTGTAACACACTCGTCCTCTCTCTCTCTCTCTTCAACCTGGTCGAACTACCCTTGAGAAGCGCTCCCCAATGCCACCTACCCCTCCACTCCAGCATCCTTCGATCTTTCTCTCTCGCAGCTTCCACTCGCTCTTTTCCTTCTTCTCTCTTTCATCGGCGGAAGCGTTCAGACCCGTCGTCCTCCCGTCAAAACGAGATTTCCACAGAAAGCGGTTCGCTCTACCATTGATACCGGCACGGCCATTGTTGCATTCGTCACGATATCATCGACGATGACTTCTCTCCTACGTTGAAACCCTCGTGTCGCAGCCGCTCGTCGCACGTGATCTCCGCCGAGCGTAATCTCAAAGAGCGAGTGTGCCGCCGATCGCCTTCGAGGAAGAATGCGCCAAGGGTACACGCACGTATCTTTCGTTCGAAAACCTATCAAGTGTGAGAGCGAGCGCTTGCATACTTGGCGTGATAAATCAGCAAAGCATATAACTGGGAATACAAGTAGGAAGAGCACACTCGATTTAGAAGATCATCGGAAATACCCGATGGAAGATAATGGAAGATAGTCCAATTAAAGGATAAGAGTCACGTATCTGCACAATCAGAATGCCAACAACCCTTCTGTCTGTCTTAGAAACGCCATATGAAAAACTGCCTTCCACGAAGATCAGCGAGGCGTGGAAGTCGCAAAGAGGCGATCGCCGTGGGAAAAATCAGGTAAGCGCGACCACCGGTGTGCGCAATTATATTGCACCCCATAAAAGTTGGGTAAAACTGAGTAAATCGAGTTTCGGGAAGAGAGTCGGCTCTGCTAGGTTGGCCACGCGACGGTTTTCCCATAATCCGAAAGGGTTTAATCTCAATGATGGCGTCAGCCGAGTCTTTGCCACGTGCGAGCAGCATCGCGTCGAACTCTGCGACGCCGCAACACTCTAAGCTGAGCGTCCAAGCGTAAAAGCTGTTTCCAAACACGGAACTGGCACCGAGCCACTCTCTTTCTCTCTTTCTCCTCAGATCGAGAAAGTAATGCTGGGATAATTATTGCAGGAATATCCCGATGACAATGACGAGTTTATCGACTATGATAATCCGCCGGTGGAAGGTGGCCGTCGCTGGCACGCGCCGCTGCTCCAATACCTGCAGCAAGCCGGCACAGGTAACACTGGCCGATCACCCGTTACAAAGCTCAGGTGCACGTGTAATTATTAGGAATAATTTATGACATTAAAAGGGGTTTTATTGCTACGGCTTCCGAAGAATTCACTCCCATCTGGGGCACGCGTCATCATCTGTCTCGTGCGACGCAAGTTTTATTCGTAGTCTGTGCTGCAGAAAGTCCAAGAAACTTGGAGAATCGCATAAATACTGTGCTTTCTCTGTGGCTTATCCCAGAGCAGCAAGAAAGAAACGAAGAGTCGACTTTCTTGAAATCCTAGCAAGTGTAAACCTGTCAAAGTCAAACCGATCGAGCCTTTAAAGGATTACGCAGAGAAGAAGCGGTCCAGAATCGCAACGCGGTCGACTCCACTCAATAGTTGTGCGTTTGATTGAAAAGAGTAGTCGTGAAAGGAAATCCGGAACTTGCTATCGGAAACAAGGGTCCTCCTTTGCAAACTGCTCGTCTTTAGACGCAAACCTTATGTCGTTTTTGATGGATCGGCTCGCGTTGAATTCGCCGGCGACCTTCTTTCACGAAAACACCAGCGATCCGTCTTACTTGCGCCATCCGGAAGTCACAACAAGCAGTCTTTGCATGTCGAGAAATTTGTTAGGCACGTCAGATTCTTGATCTTACGTAGCAATGAAACATTCTAGATTTTTCGCATCCAATATACTTGGACTGCACGTAATTTCGAGAAGTTACATCATTCGCTCGAGCAATTACTGCTCGGATTTAAACGAACGATCTGGAACGGCCTGGATCGTCAGGGAGCTGTCAAAACTCTTATACACATTATGACACGATCGTTACGCAAGAACAGCGAGGTTCCTTTTAGGATTAGAAGTGCAATCAAGCCATAATGCTTCTTTCCTTGGAAGTTTTCAATCGGCGCAACTATTGGTGTAGTACCTGCCCCTAATAATCGCGATACCGCAATTAATCGTTTCACGCCTCAATGATTCTCTTCAACAACTTCCGGGTAATACGCGTAATCTCGACATAGACGGATTTTGCAGGTGTCGAATTCTGCAGATTTCGATGGTATTGACACACGTGGTCTGGAATGGCTCGTGCCGGGATTTGCAAACATTCTCTGACGCTTGAGAGATTCCTTTTCTACGGAATTTATTTGCCACTGCTCTTGAAGGACAAGTCGACAAAAATGACTGATCGCGTTCACTTCGTCAGATGTTCTTGTTCCTCTGTCAAGAACGCTTGATGAATCGGTGCTTTGCTGACGCCGGACAGTCGAACGCGTTTCCTCAATCACGCGCCGATTTATAATTTCGATATTTTTTGCGACAGCAAATCAGGTTTTCTCCCAAAAAAGAGTATATTGCGGCGCCGTGCGACGTATCTGTCTTTCGGGAGTGTGCGCCGCAACAATAATCCAATAAATTCCTGGCTTTCCGTGACACTCATCAATCATTAAAAACCTGGCATTCTGCATTCATTCGCTTGCAATTATGATATATTCATAAGTAGCCAATCCAGATCATCGGTCGTAAAAAACACAATTACATTATTATTCTCTGATAAATCTCGCACCAGATTGTATCATCTTATCTCTCAATCATAAACTTATTAAATCTTCTATTACAGTTAGTCTTTCATTATATAATCAAGCTTTAGAAACTTTATTAAATCCACAATAATAAACATAAATTAAAAGCAGAGTCAACGAAGCGGTAATTCGCAATTAGAGAAAATCTGGCAATGACGAGGCTGGCAATGGAAATCGAAAGCAGTAGCGTCGCGGCGCGTGACGTCGGGGCGTTTGGGGCTACATGGTTGGATAGTCGGGGAGTCTGGTGTGTTGGGAGTCGAGGCAGGCCCGAGGCATTCCCCTTGGTTCCCTCTGGTTGCCTCTGGTTGCCTTTGGTTCCCTTTGGTTCCCTTTGGCGCGCACGAGGGGTAAGCTCGAGGCGAGCCCTATAATAGCCCTCGAGCGGGACCCACCCTCCTCGCAAACAGAAAGGCCTCGAAAGTGTGCACGACCGCAGAGTCGCCGCCCCTTGCATGGCGGGCCGAAATTTGATTATGCCCCTTCCACGTGGATGAACCCGACAGAATTCAACGCGCCCAGAACTCTCTCCGCACCCGTCAATGATTTATACAACGTATCATCTCTCTCTCTCTCTCTCACTCTTTCCTTCCCTTTTTTTCATCCCTCGCCGCAACACGACAAGTTGTCTTTGTCATCGTCGCCGGTGAAGCGCGCGTGCATACGTCACAAGTCACATGTGACTCTGCCACCAGTTTCCAGTGGCGAACCCAGCCAAAGCATGAGTCAGATGAGTAATTCTCGTACAGAGAGGATTATCTCCGACCGGAAAAGGTACACTATGAATAATCCTCGTACAGTGTTGTTCCAGGTCAATTTTGGAATTCCCCATTGCCTTGTTTTTAAGGTGAAGCAAAAGTGACATGTTAAACAGCATTGATATAAGAGAATTTTGTGATATGTAATAAGTCAATCATGAGAATGATTTAAAATGAATTTGTATATTTCAGGAGTGAAGATAAAGATACGTGTTTGATTGAACTCCACGCAGAATCCCGTTCCGCGGGATTTACCATTGGGAATATCCCAGCTTATCTCTGCTTGGCGAAGTTGGGAGCCCTCGAATCGCTTAATTTCCCAAGTCAATTACCGAACAAAGGGATTAAGGAATTATAGCTATTGGATGTGGGGTCGATGAACGTATACGATTTTCTTAAGTGGCCAAGCGCATCCTAGGCAATCTTATTAGATCCAGCGTGGAAAATCCGCAATGTACGATTTGGGATTTGGGATGGCCGTCAGTTGGGCGTTGCTCGCTCGAAAGAGGGCACGAATCTTTGGTGTGATCGGAAAGGCTACGTGCGGTTTATCTCAGCGGCCATTAATCAAAAGGGCGAGAAACTTACGCGCGAGTGATTTCTACGGCGAACAGAGGACACGGGATAGATAGATCCTATAAAAGATCGCTCTGCCAGATGGCCCGTGCCCGCTATAAAGAGAGAACCGCGTCTTCTCTCTTCGCTTCCCTTCGCCTCTATTATTTTCCTCTTCCTCGCTTTTCTCTGCACTAGCCTTCACACAAGAGGAACGTCACGGTAGCATCTTTGCCTCGGCCTTTCCATCTTGCGGGGACTCGCACTATGCGCATTATATTCCTAAGGTTCCGCTCATCAAAATTTTCATTGGATCCTCGTTCGTTTTCAGAAGGTAACACAATCTTGTTATAAGTCTGTAGAATAAATTGCCAGTTATATTTATAGCAATAACTTTGAATTGGAAGAAGTGTTAGAAACGAAGGAATAAATGTTTAAATTTCAGTGTAAACATTTAGGATTGAAAGTTCGAGAATTATAGTAAGTTGTAACTGTGCAATGAATTACAAGAGAAATAGGAATTTGTGAAGCGCATTGTTGCATCTCATCCAGGACGATAAAAGAGCGGTGAGGCAGCAGCTGTTTCTAACGCGCCGACGGCTCTTTGAAGCTGCCGAATAAAACGAGTCTCGGCGACACTTGGAAAAGAGCTTGCCGACTACGATTGACTTCGACACCTCTCCGAATTAGCATATTCGCCGGCTTCCCATAGACGAGGAACCCTTTGGCGGAACTTGTGCCACACCGTGCAAATTGAGCGACGGGGAGTCCCTTTTGCGGACGTCTTTCCTGATACTTTGATCGTCGAGCTAGCTCCTCCTCGCAAAGCAGAACCATGTGTCAGTGATTGCTCGCTCGTAAGTACCGGCAAATCATCTCGTTCCAGGTGAGATTGGCAATTTTCCACCTGGCACCAGCCGAAACATTGGATTTCGACGCTGTTAACTCGTTTAACCGACATACTCTAATAACGAAAGTACATTCTCGATCACTGGAACCGGCTAAAATTTTGCAGCAATCACTTTTCGATTCCGGCATAATATAAAACGCAAACGTGATATTCGCCATCTGGTTTTTTCCAGTAATCACGTTTTGATTCTCGCATAATGCAAAGCGCAAATATTATGCATCCCCGCGAAGTGTAGAACGACAAGAGTTCGATGATCGGAAATTTTTCAAGTATCACGCGTACCACAGATGATTCCAGGTGGTCTTTAAAAAGCTGACGCCAGTGAAGTGGCAAAGTTGATCTCCTAAGTGGAAACAGATTGAGATGCGTTTCGTCCTTCCTGCCGGGGATGAGATTTTCGAGTGCTTCACGGGGAATTGCGCGATTTGTCACGCGGCAGCCCTCCGTCACCCTTAATTTCAGACGAACCCTCCTCCGAGCGCAAGCATGTTAGTAAAGTCGCAGTCATGCAAGCCTCGAGCAGTTTAGCAAGCATCGAAAACCATAGCGAATTTATAGACTGCTTTCCTTCCATTTTTCTCTGTTGTGGGATACAACTTGTGGCTTAGCCGGCCCACTGTCATCGCGTATTTTCGAATTGACAGAGCGTTACTAAATTCAGCCTCAACTTCTCGCCTAAGTATCGGTTAAACTTCATTCGACAGTAACGCCGATTGTATTACATGTGTAATATAAAAAATATGAAATGTAATTACAAGATCCCATTTCTGATAGTTGCTACAGCAAGACGTGATTATCAGCCACTAATTTCGCTGTAATCTTTTATTATAAGTCAGAACTTGATTTTCTGCGGAAGTATTGGAGTAATCTAGATTGACGTGTACTATGATCGTTATATAAGATACTTTTTGGAGTAGAAGAGATGATAGGAAAGAGTACTCGAGTTAAGTCGGGGGAAAGTCAAGAGTGGACAATAGGGGTTGAAGAGCCACGCCCCACTGTCGGTGATCGAGTGCGACAAAACGATTGGATTTCGCTCGGATGCGAGAAAACAGCGGTAAGGCAAAGCGGAGCAGCAAGGTGTCGGCGACGGTTGCCCGATAGATTCGAGCTACCTTCTTCCACGAGTAAATTTGACGTTGGCCAAATAAACACATTGAGGACGGCGACGTTTGAAGTGGTCCCCGTTGACAGGATGACCGTGAACATCGGTACGATTGTTCCGTTCTCGTCGGCTCCCTTTTACCTCTGGGCCATTCGCCCTCGTTTCCACTCCTCTTATTCCCCTTCCTTCCTGCATGCTCCTTTCGGGAAAATCAGGATCATTCTGCGCCCGCACCCTCCCCCTACTCCAGCGCGAGCACCTCAAAGGCCCCGCTCACTATTATCTTCATTCATCGGCAGATCTCTGCGGTGCTCGGTACAGAGAGTCTCTGTCGCCACTCGTTGATGTTCCTTCTTTACACTTGTCGCCTGACTCTATGATCCCATTTCTACGGTTTTATGCACGCATTCGACACGCGGCTGGTCTGAACGCCTGCTTTTGTAATGGTTTTCGCGAAAATTTTAATTTTCCTCTACTCGAAAATCTATCCTTCGGATGCCCAATTCGGGCGGTCCGAATTTCACAGTTGTACAAGGGGAAAAATAATGCCACAGTTCCTTAACTTACAAGATTCATTTATTTCAAATCGAAACGCATACAGAAATGAAACTGTCACTTAGTCCAATTGTAAAGATCAACGTACACAACATGTTCTTAGATGGAAATACAAAAGTCCGTCGTCAACAATTAAACAAAGTTTGACAAAATAAAATATTGGTCATATTTGCTTGGTGATTTAGAATAGTATGTTCATAGTATAAGTCAAAGCTAAGAATACTCAATGAAAAATTTGTTCCTATGTCATAGTGCAAATACTTTCCCATGCGTCTTGAAGTGATTTTTTAACGAAGCTCTATTAATAAACGCTTTCGGACACATGGGACATGGATGTGCACGTGACAGATGATACTTCAGGTGTTCGGCAAATTGCGAACTTGATCTGAACACTTTTCTACAGATGTTACATTTCTGCTCCTCCTCCGTGTCTCCGAGATGTGTCCTTGTATGCCTATCCACTTCACGGACATTATCGAATTCCATAGAACATACACGACAACTGAATTTAACAGCTCGGAGAATGCCTATTTGACTACCAGTCAGGGGATTACCAATGGGAAGTAAGTTCTTCGGATCACCTAAATTACCCCTCAGACCTTCCTTCTGCTTGTGAGAACTTACATGGTTCCTGCAACAACACATATACATTTCTCATTAATATCATGTAATCTAATATCATGTAATGCTCTTCAAACAATCCATACCTATATCCTTGTTCATTCCTGAAAGTAATATTACAACTTGTACAACGAAGTTCCTTTGTCTGGGTGACTGGTGGTGACTTGACAGGTGATGATCCTTGGAATACTGTGTTTTGTAACTTCACTGTTGGATGAACCATTACATAGTGTTGCCTAATATCCTCCTTTAGTTGAAATATGTCTGTGCATTGGTGGCACTTATATGGATAGAGTGGGTCAGTGCTCACATGCAATCTTACATGTTTATCATAAGAAACTTGAGAAGAACACTCTGTTTGACACATATCGCACATGAAGTGACTCTTTATGTGTGTATAAAGCATTTGAGGTGTAGGAAAGCCTTTATTACACAGTGCACACATATTTAATTTCTCTTCCTGTTGATTGTTTTGTCTTGTTACATAAAATTTGTCACAGTACTCACACTGGTAAGCAGGCTTTGAATTATAGACTGTCTTTTTTAATTTGCAACCACCTTTGATACATGCTACCTTTCTATCACTTTTTGTGGGTGTTTGACTAGGTGGAAGATCATTTTCTGCACTTTTAAAACAATCTTCCTTTGGTGTTTGTGATTCTGCTGATACAAGTAATTTCTTGGATCTTGGACAAGGCTTCCCACATATTTTGTCAATTTGTATGGTGAGCCTATAAACTTTCTTAGGTTTTCTTAACTTGGGCTCGTGGTATGATTCTGATTTTACATCCGAGTCTTTTCTTAGCACTTGACAGACACCTGCTTTACTCTTTGCATTACTGCTGTCAGCTGTGTTATTGTCATTATTAATTAATTGTGGCAATGGACTTTGCGGTGGTGTTATTATAGTATTGTTAGAGTCCTCTTTCAGCTTCTTCTGCTTGATAGATGGTGACTCCGAAGACTCACTTTGGAATGTACTACCATCAGCTTTTCTCTTTCTATCATCATCTAGGAAAAACAATATAGAAGATATTATAATATAAAATATATAGATAATGTTGTATGACGTTAGTCAAGTCCGACTTACCTTCAGCTTTATCGAAAACCGTTGGTACGGCATCGGGTTTCAATTCTTGTGGCGTCGTGAAACATACCTTATCAAAATGTAATCCACAAAGATAGAGAGGCCCGTCTTTATTGGAAATGTCAGGCAGCCGACAATTTTTCGACCATTTCTCTCTGCGGCTGAAGATATTTGCAAGAAGCTATTGAGTCGAAGTAACGGGACAGATAAGAAATTAATTCCCAAGAACAATACGCAACTCACTTATCGTCTTCTGGAAAGGGGAAAAGCGCAATAGCTTTCCCATCAACTTTTGTCTTTTCGTTGGAGGAACAGCCTTCTGCTGCACAAGTTAACTCCATACTTTCATGAAATTATTGTCAATCGTGAGAATTGGAAATCATAGCCCGTTCGCATACTTCCAATATAACCTAAGAGATTGAAGTCTGTCATGAGAAGCTGCGATTCGAGTTTAGGAACATAATTCGGAAAGCTCCCAGAGTGGCTATCAAGGAAAATTGCGCGGTAACGTCACGGAGAAAACCATGTACATGATTAATACCGACTCAATCTTCATTTGCCAATAAAAATTAGTTCGCGATGAAACGCCCGTGTAAATATTCGTGTTCCACATCGATATACATCATTTCGGTGTTTCTCTTTGCTGAGCATCGTTTACGATTAGTAATCAATCGTACATAATTCGCAGAATGCAGTGTGTTCGTGGCTTAATCAAGTTCTATCAATTTGCATAAACGGAAATCTTACGAGAATGCATCTTTTCACATAATTTCCTTGCTGATTGTGCATCGATACGATTTTATATTTGTGTGTGCAACACACAAGTACATTTGCACTCACGTGTCTCACATATCTTTATTCGAAAATACGTATCATTCTGAGTAAATATAGAACGTGAGGGAAAGGCGATAAGACGATAATTATTATTTCTCCGTTATACTTATTTATTATTTTCATAAGATTTACTGTTATATGTTCGTATTTCAAAATCCACGATTTGTACGAATTCTACACATACTACGCATTTAACAAAATGATCTACGTCGTGTTGGAGAATGACAACATAAAGAAGAAACAGCAGGATTTGTTATTTCATATGTAAGATCAAATAAGTTTTTGGCAGACATATGAAAATGTCGCTTTGGGGTCCCTGTTAATTGAATTGTTTCTGATTTGTTGGATGGACTCTGTATAATTGTCCCATATGGTGTAGAAGTGGCTTTAGAATCTGAAATATTTCACAATCTGTAGATCTGACACAGGCTTTGAATAATTCATACTTGACACAAACCTGTAAGATAGGGCGCCTTTGAATACCTATTCTGGAATAGTCTTGAATACTTAAGCGTGTTTGTCATAGGATTAGCAGATTTTGTCTTAACAGTTGCCTTAAGCCCATGGCATTTCCACTCTGACATACTGCCGAGACAAACCTTTGAAGTGAAATTTTCTGGTGTTTTAATAACTTTTTTGTAGTGTCTCTTAAACAATTGTTTATATTGATCTACAAGGATAAACATGAATGTGTGGATAAATGCAGACTAGCATTTGTTAGGTTGAGGAACACTACCTTTCTGTGCTGGTGACCACAGTCTACTTAGAAGTTTATCCTCAACATTTTCATTAACGGAGAGTGATAATTTAGGTGAAGTTAAGAGAATTTCTGAGTTTGAAAGGTCTGCTCTTTCCATAGAATTTGACTGAGCTACCATCAATGTATGTTGTTGATTAAGAATTTGGGTTAATATTTGCTGATGCAATTCTTCAAATATTTTCCGTGCTATCTTCATAATCTCACAGCACTCCTTCACATTAGGTTCGAATCGACATAGCTCAAATACATCAGCCTTTTGAAGACTGATCAAAATTTCTTCTAGAAGCTTGGCAAATAGTAAAAAAAAGGTTTTGAATACCAGACATCCGTCTTGGTACAATTGCGACTTTAGATCCTAAAAATAAACTATATTATGTTTAATATATAATTAAGATTGTTAACACAGTACTCCGCATAGAAGATATTTTGGTACCCTTTTAGTATGCTTAGCATATATCAGGGAAATGCTTTTATTACATGTTATTGGATACTGCAGACCATTATAAATATTTGACTTTCCTACTAGATTTCTAATCAAATCGCATAATGCACTAGATTGATTGTCTAATTTTGCCAATTCGTTATTTTTCTCTGCCAGATACTTGTATCTATTTCTAACCCATATTTTTAATACTGCAAGAGTTATTATACATTATATTAGTGTATTAATCGTCTGTGTAGGAAAATAGATTATTCTGTCAACTAACTGTGAATAATTTCCGTATCGTCAACATCTTTCAGTCTTTTTATTAAATCCGGACCAAGATGTACCAACGGCAGTAATTCTTCTATTTTCCGATTAATTGCAAATATTTCGCTTTTTACGGATTTTGCACGAAAGATTCCATTCCTACGTCATGTAAAATCAATGATTTATTAAGCGTAAGGAAAACGTTAACGTGAAACTAAATACGAAATTTACTTTAATTCCGTCTCATAGTTTTGTAATGCCTGTTTCCTCTTATTACAAAAGTCAGACAGACAGGTCTGATTGTGTCGATTCAGATTAGTGAAGTATTTTTTCGTCAAATCATTACTTTGGCCAAAACGCGGTGCCCTGCATAATGTCACTTGACCTAGAAGTTCGAATGGGATAAGATACGAATTTGACAATGACGATATTAACAATCTTCATGGCTTCTTACAATCTCTTTCAAGATGCGCTCTCAGAGCAATTTGTGACATTTTCCACATAATGTGTAAGAATTTGGCACCATTCGCCTTAATCAAATGTGACATCAATATCGAAGGGAAATTAAGATCTGGATTTTCAACAGACACAATTGTTAAATAATTTTTTACAGCGACACGATACTTAAGCACATCTTCGTTGCATTCAAGCGGCCATGTAATTAATTCATTAAATCGCGTGGTGTTGTATATATTTAATAAGTAATGCGAAACGTAAATAAATGCGGCTGTATTGGGTCTGTTGAACATTCCCTATAATAAAATGCGAAATATTGAAAAGAGCACATGCAAGTAAAATTTTCAATCGAGGATGAGTTTATTAATGCTATTGTTTAGTGTACCTTCTTGAAGACTTTTTCAAAGTGCTTGCTTGGTGGAATTGCTTTTGTAAGCAGGAACACATTGTCGTAAAAGGCTGTATCAATAGACATATTGAGTTATATATATTATTCCGAATTACAAATACCCTATTCTATGATAGAATATAGAATGTGGAATGACCACACAGTTGTGGAAGGTCGGCAAGATTATGTACACACAAAGTACACGAAAAAAACTCGCAGATTTGAAACCTCTGTGTCAATTTAACGGTTTCTAATACATGAGATTATATACAATCGTAATGACCGGAGCATGCGTTAGGTAACATATAATAAAAACTTTCGAATTCAGAGGAGTTCGAGAGGAACCGTTTTCGAGAGATAGATATATATAATGATATAAAAAAGACAATAGCATGCGTAAGGTTGTATAGCATTTATTGGTATCATCAAAGGAAAGACGAAGGCACAGTAATAATTCAACAATTCCCGAAATAGCGGTGCAGGCGGAATTTTGCAGAATTCGAACGAAAAGTGTCGCAATGCTTGGAAAGGCAAAGAGCCTTGTGTCCTGTTCATGGAGGCGCCACCGAGTGGTTGTGCCATAGCAACTCTCGCTTCAGTTCACCGTCGCGGTGTCGTGAAAGCCTCCTGGAACCCGATGAACCTGTGAAGTGCATCCGTCGGACAGTGGCGTGAAAATGGCGGTGTAAAATGGCAGGACGTCGGTCGACTTTGACAAATGCCGAATCCCTCTCGGGATCGGCAAACGCGGATCCCCTGAGGGAACTCTTCGAGGCGTGCAAAACCGGAGACCTCGCGAGGGTGAAGGCCTTAGTCACTCCAAAGACAGTTAATGCACGGGATACCGCTGGACGCAAGTCCACCCCCCTGCATTTTGCAGCTGGTAAGCCCATTACTGGAATCGACTTGGCAACTCTCCTGCTGAGCTTCTTCACCACGATGCTCCTCGATAATTTTACTCGACTCTCCCGGAAAACACTCGAGCAGATGTAACAAATCGCAAACGAAAACAAAGCAGCCCATTTGCCGATTCATTCTGCTGCCACACAATTCTTTGATAAATAGCTAGAAACAGGATTTTTTATCTGCTATGCTTTAACCACGAATCTTTTGCTCTATGCAGGCTATGGTAGAAGGGATGTTGTAGAGTTTCTCTTGTCAGCTGGAGCATCCATCCAGGCAAGAGATGATGGTGGTTTACATCCATTACATAATGCCTGTTCCTTTGGACATTCCGATGTTGTCAGACTGCTCCTTGAAGCAGGAGCTAATCCCAATACCAGAGATAATTGGAATTATACTCCTCTCCACGAGGCAGCAATCAAGGTGCTTTTGGTATAACGATTGTGCTCCAAAGTAGTCTTGGCCGATGGCGATGCTTAATGTATTTCTTATTATCAAAATAGGGTAAAATAGATGTATGTATTGCTTTATTGCAACATGGAGCAGATGCAAATATTAGAAACACTGAAGGAAAAACTGCATTAGAATTGGCAGATCCTGCAACAAAGCCAGTCCTAACAGGTGAATATAGGAAAGATGAACTGTTAGAGGCTGCAAGGTCAGGAAACGAAGAAAGACTACTGCAACTGTTAAACCCATTAAATGTAAACTGCCATGCAAGTGATGGGAGAAGGTCTACCCCTCTACATTTAGCTGCTGGCTATAATAGATCCAGAGTGGTTCAAATTTTGTTACAGAATGGAGCTGATGTGCATGCAAAAGATAAAGGGTAATAAGAATCATTATCTTAACTAGTGAAATATTTGCATAGTCTTAGCAAAAGTAAAATGCTAAGTATCACATTTTTCAGTGGTCTGGTCCCGCTTCATAATGCTTGTTCATATGGTCACTTTGAGGTAACAGAAGCATTGTTAAAGCATGGTGCAGCTGTGAATGCAAGTGATTTGTGGGCATTTACTCCATTACACGAAGCAGCCAGTAAATCAAGAGCGGAAGTTTGTTCTTTACTCCTGAGTGAAGGTGCAGACCCTACCCAGTTAAACTGCCACAGTAAAAGCGCAATTGATGTAGCGCCAACGCTTGAATTACAAGAAAGACTGGAATGTAAGACTCATTGATTTTTTCTCTATTAGTAGACAAAGTAGAGCACTTTCTAAGGAGAGATACATTCTAGATGAATATAAGGGACACTGCCTCTTGGATGCCTGCAGGCAGGCAGACCTTACTAAGTTAAAAAAATACCTGTCCCAAGAAATGGTTAGTTTTAAACACCCTTTCACGGGAGATACTCCTTTACACTGTGCAGTAGCGTCGCCCTATCCAAAACGGAAACAAGTCATCGAATCGTTGATACGAAAAAATGCTGCCTTAAACGAGAAAAATAAGGACTTCCTGACCCCGCTACACGTCGCCTCTGATCACTCCCATTATGATGCAATGGATGTTCTACTTAGACATAATGCAAAAGTTAACGCATTAGACGGGCTAGGGCAAACTGCTCTCCACAGGTATAAACATAGTGGAAAAAAGATATTCTTTATTTAGATTATTGTCCAAAAATATTGTCGGTGTTAAATAATTATACCTGCATAGGTGCGTTAGGGAAGACAATGTGCAAGCATGCAGAATATTATTATCCTATAACGTTGACCCATCTATAGTATCTCTCCAAGGCTACACTGCTGCGCAAATTGCAGCAGAGAATTGTCTTAAAATACTGCAAGGTACGAAGCCATTTTTAAACGGAAATATCTTATTTTGTGGCAGCCATATATGCCTAAATTAGTGACCTTTGTAGATCCACCAAGTGGTACAGACGATGCGGAAGCGCAGTTATTAGAAGCAAGCAAGTCTGGCGATTTGGCCGCGGTAGAACGAATATTACAGGCGAATCCACACGCCGTTAATTGCCGTGACTTGGACGGCCGACATTCAACACCACTGCATTTTGCAGCGGGATTTAATAGAGTGGCGGTCGTCGAGTATTTACTGGCACATGGAGCAGATGTACATGCCAAAGACAAAGGGTATTCATCTGATTTACAATGCAGTGCTCATTGCTATACAGTATTGATGCATACAGTTAATCAATTACATTTAACTTGCCAGAGGACTGGTCCCCTTACATAACGCCTGCTCCTATGGTCACTACGAAGTAACAGAGTTATTAGTGAAGCACGGGGCTTCGGTTAATGTAGCCGATTTGTGGAAGTTCACACCACTTCACGAAGCTGCTGCCAAAGGAAAGTACGAGATTGTTCGTTTATTATTACGACACGGAGCGGATGCCACCAAAAAGAATCGGGATGGCGCAACACCTTTGGATTTAGTGCGTGATGGGGATCAGGACGTCGAAGACCTGTTAAGAGGAAACAGTGCGCTTTTGGATGCTGCGAAGAAAGGAAATTTGGCGCGAGTGCAACGACTTGTGACGCAAGATAATATTAACTGCAGGGATGCACAGGGTCGTAACAGTACCCCATTACACCTAGCTGGTTGGCATAATTTTACTTTCGTTCGTCATTATTCATCTCCAATGTTGTCGCATTACTCAACCTATTCTCTTTATTTGAACAGCGGGCTACAATAATTTAGAGGTAGCGGAATTCTTATTGGAACGAGGAGCTGATGTTAATGCTCAGGACAAAGGAGGATTAATTCCACTGCACAATGCATCAAGTTATGGCCATTTAGATATTGCTGCGTTGTTGATTAAGTACAACACTGTAGTAAATGCAACTGATAAGTGGGGATTTACGCCGCTTCATGAAGCAGCACAAAAAGGGCGAACGCAATTATGCGCCCTTCTGTTAGCGCATGGTGCAGACCCCTTCTTAAAGAATCAAGAAGGCCAAAGTCCTGTAGATTTGGCTAGTGCGGAAGACGTCCGATGTTTGCTACAGGATGCTATGGCCTCACAGCAAGTGGTACCCTCAGTGCCATCAGCAAACAGTACTATTGGTGTCGCTATAAGTCTGACCGGTAACGGAACGAATACTATTAGCAGTAGACCACCTAGCATCGTTTCCGGTAAGAACAATTTCCCCGATATTTACTATTTTAAAAATACATCCTGTTGGTAATCTAAACCATTTAGTTCCAGTTACACCACCGCCACCACTTACACAAGAAACCGTTATTATGCCATCGGGTGCAGCGATGACATTATGCGTTCCACTTGCAAGACCTTCATCTTGCTTGAGCCCCATGCCACCGTCGGAGGTTTGCTCTGAAAGAGATTCCAAGGAAATCTGCAGGGATCATAGTAGTTCAAATATCACAACTGTAGCTGGTTTCCTTCAAAGTCTCGGCCTAGAGCACTTGCTAGAATTATTCGAACGTGAACAGATCACATTAGATATATTGGCAGAAATGGGTCACGAAGATTTGAAGCAAGTAGGAATATCAGCATATGGGTACAGGCACAAATTAATTAAAGGAATGGAGAAAGTATTGAATACAGCAGCTGGTACCCCTTGGCAACCAACTATTACCCCTGGTACTTTGCTGGTGGATCTATTGGCAGAAGATAAAGAATTCCTGGCCGTTGAGGAAGAGATGCAAAGTACAATCAGACAGCATAGAGATAATGGTCATTCTGGAGGAATATTTTCGCGATATAATATAGTTAGAGTACGTGTCATGTGTTTCGTTTATGTTGAATAATCTAGGTTCAGATCGTAAGATTACTAACCAATCCATTTCTATGACACACAGATACAGAAGGTGCAAAACCGAAAATTATGGGAACGATATGCACATAGAAGGCAAGAGGTGGCTGAAGAGGTTGGAGCTGCTGCACCATCTTCACCGAGTACAAGTTCAAGAACGTCCCCCAGTTGTGCAGTTCCACAGGCCAACGAAAGAATGCTTTTCCACGGCAGTCCATTCATAAATGCCATAGTTCAGAAAGGTTTTGATGAACGACACGCTTATATCGGTGGTATGTTTGGTGCGGGTATTTACTTTGCCGAACATAGCAGCAAAAGCAACCAATATGTGTATGGAATATGCGGTGGTACTGGTTGTCCAGCCCACAAAGATAGAAGTTGCTACATTTGTCATAGGTGGGTAAAATGAGACATACTGACTGCAAGAGAAGTAAGTCAGACAAGTGCCAGTTTTCATTAAGAGTTTGTACCTTTTTTGTTGCAGGCATTTGTTGCTTTGTCGGGTTACGTTAGGCAAATCATTTTTACAATTTTCGGCAATGAAGATGGCTCACGCTCCACCAGGGCACCACAGTGTTATGGGTAGACCATCCCAGGGGGGTTTAGCTTTTCCTGAATATGTTGTGTATAGGGGAGAACAAGCCTATCCTGAGTACCTTATTACCTATCAGATTGCAAGGCCTCAGCAGGAAAGTGGTGGGGGAGATAACGTCGAGGAACGGTGATCAGAAGAGGTAGGCCCCGCGGCAAGGTTGCGGAGTCTCTGCTGTTGTCAGAGATCGAGGACATGTGGTACTTTATCCTAAACGAATCCGTGACGAATGTAATTTTGAGTTCATCTAGTACCAGCTCTTCCATTTTTACCTCGTTTAAACATCATAATGTGATCACTATACTGACGAAATTTTCAAACGTATTTTGGTAGTATTGCACAGTTCTGCCTCCGCAATTCATTCGGCAAGGATGATTAATATGACATTTAAACTTTCGCATTTATTTGTGATAACATTCAGGTCCCGTTTGACCATTGCTTGTATACATGACTGATTATTGGTGTATATCGACTGTAATGTGTATATATATCACCATGGATTAAGGTATTGAAAATCATCATGATTATCCAATTGGGTTTGCGTGTTAATGATGTGAGTGTGTCAGTATTAAATACAAAATTTAGAGTACGTGTGTACGTACGCGTATTCACACGACTGTCTTGATAAATCACAGAAGCCTCAAAGTGAGTTTGCGCCGATGTTTAAAGGAAAAGGTGTGATAGGATTTCCACGATTACATCCTTAGGTTGCGTACCTAAGATTGACGAAGCAATTATAACAAAAGATATTTGTTGTCAGTAAAGTCCATGGCTTGAAGACCAAATCTCATAAAAATTACACGCGTAATTTGTAAATAAAGATAGTATAAGCCCCATAGCCTTAAGTGTAATAAATATTACTTTTGAAAGTTTCGAAAGCCGGTACATATTGCTAGATAGCACAAGTATTGATTATAGTAATTTAATCAGGTTTGATTAACTGTTTATTTAATGCAGTGATACATTTGATGGAAAGTATTATATTTACCACGTTCATTCTATTATTTCACAAACAATGCAGCATCTCAACTACAATCGGGGCTTCACCTTTAATATGTACATAGTATCGCATTATAATTTCTCAACGATAATTTCTGTGTAGTATATAACTAATTCATCCATACGTTCTGTCGATATTACAAACAGGGTTCCTATAAAATCATAGTAATTCCACGACACTGTATATAAATATACTTTTCTTTTACGTGAATATAGGTCATGCATGAGATGCAATCGGTTTGTGTCCAGTTTTGTCGGTGATCAATTACTAATTTTGTTGTTAGGTTCCACCGGCAAAGGTATACAACGATGAAACTTTCGAAATCATGTTTTAATTAGCAAATTTTGTGTTGAGGAAAACACGTGAAAAACACACACTAAGCACGCCCCATGTTTAATTAATGTGAGACACGTTTAAATTTCAAATGATATTTTACGAAATGTAATCATTCTATTTAGGTGCAGACTTTATTATTCTGTCGAACAGAACGTAATAAATAACAATCGATGCAGCGAATGCTTTACAAATAGAAAATATTGCCGCTATAATTGGTACCAAAAAAAAAAGATGTCGGTTTCCTTGAGACGCGAGAATAATCTTACTTGGCGTAACACGGAATATTCAATTACTAGTATCCGTATGAAAAATGTTTAACGTAGCTATGGTGGCAATGAAGCATGGGAGTATACATATAAGTCAATGGATGTAACAATGCGAAAACGTGAGTTTCCGAATCGTTGCGAACATCCCCAATAACTATTACTTAGGTGATGGTTTTATTTATGGGTGTATAGATCGAACACGTGTTCTCTAAGCGAGTGCTCAAACGAGTTAATAGAAATTAACTTCTGCGAATCCTCAGTAATTAGGCGAATGCGCGAGGAAAGTAAGGTGTAAGAAAAAAGTAAGACAAGCGACACTTTGTCGGCTCCTGCATCCGCGTATCCATTGCAACTAGAATTTATAACCGATGGATATACCCGGCTGTTACGCTTTGATTGTAAGAGGATGGACTGACTCCTAAAAAATAATTTTTTTTACTTGTTACGATGGTGCTTGCTTCTTCCTGGATTCCCTCTCCTAACGTGTATGTACTTGCTCACTGGTACGACACGCGCACGATCTTTATGAACTATTATTCGATCTAGTGCTCGATGCTATTTTATGAAGACTCGAGTATAATAGTAGGTGATTCATTTATATTTAGATCCGTTCTAACTGGAACATATCACGTTTTAAGTGTTTGCAGCTTTCTGCGTCGCGACAATGGACTTAACGGAGCACAATAAGACTCTTTTGCGTTAAAGGGACGTGACGAAGTGTCATGTTACAAGAAAACTTGTTTGTACGATTGCGACAATGACGAGGAGTCAAGTATACTTAAGACCCAAGTAGTTTCCCCAGACCCGTCTAAAATCTACGGTGTCTACGTATCTTAGTGCGCGTGTAAATTCTCATATCAGACTGCACCGAGCATCGAGCACTGCCGAACCCGTTATTTATTAATGACATCGAATATTATGATTTTGGGTCGGCCGATTTTTGTTTGTTTCTTGGCTCTTGTTTGCTTGTGACACGTAATCTCAACAAGCGAAAATAAATATTCTTCGGTCATATTCTCGAAAGGCCTTGACATAAATCACTCAAAAGGGTGCAAGTATGATTCAGAGAATTACCGTGCTTCTCAATTGGGCCAAACAAGTTGCCTAGTCGTAAACACGTTCAATCTCCAGACTATCTGAGCGTCTGCAGAATTTTCGTATGTTTGATACTCCAGGATTTCTTACATAATACTAAAATCTACTGCAGTGCGGAATTACAAGTGCCGCATTAACGTCGAATTCGAAAGGAGCATACAGACAGGGTGGCGTTACACAATATGGGGGCCTCTCTCTGGAGAGAGTACAACCAGTTCGGGGCAAGGAAAATCGGGGCGCAATCGGCCACCTTTTTATTTCTCGGCGCTATCAATGGAACTCGGTATACCTCAAAAAACGATGGAAGATTTCTCAGGGCGAATCGGCTGCTGGCTTTCGCAGTGCTCGACAATTATCAGCATCGGAGGCATCGGCGAACGGACGCGACGACCCCTCGCCTCGCTCGGTCAGCGTCACCCGGGGCGTTTACTCGCCCTCGTGATCAGCGTCCATCGACGAATCGAAACGAATTTCGGAAAGAGGCTCGGGCTGGCACGCTCAAAAATCGAAATACAGGCCGACGGGCAGCGAGAAAACGCCGGTTTCGCCGTCTCGCTCTCGCGCTAAGGCCGCACGCACCTCCGCCACGGCAAGAATGCAAGCACGTGGAGCGGACGTGCTCTGATTCGCCGAGGCCGTCGGATCACGTGAAGTGCACGCGGCGTCACGAGCGCACGCGCTACTCGCAGACGACGCCGCCGCCGCCGCCGCCGGCAGCCGGCTTCCCCGACGGGACAGGAGAAACCGAGAGGATAGAGCGAGAGCGCCAAGCGTACAGCTCGTCAGACGCGTTTCGAGCGAGGAGGAGGTCACATCGCGCGCTTCGCGCTGCCGATCAGCGATAGAGGTCTACAACGAGGAACCTCTCGCGAACAAATCGATTCACGCCGGATAAACAAACAAAACAGTAAGTGTCGATCATTAAGACCAATCTCGGCCATGATCCACACGAGACTCCTGTAATCGAGTCATAACTACTAAACGCATACACACATTGCTATCTCGCAAAGGATGCACTGGCATTCGCCACGTGAGATTCACCGCTCCGTTTCGGATCCCTGTCACTTGGCTCGAGCGTTCTCGTAGTCGGAAGAAGGCCAGCGACCCCGAGTGAAGAAATAGAACCCCTGAAATCGAGTCTCTTGATATCATGTCCGTATCTCGTGTATCCTGAGCCGAGCATCCCTCGGGAATCGGCTCTCAGCGTCGCAACTACCCCGCGGCATTAAACTAACAAGTTCGAGAGTACTAACCAACCACCTCACTGCCGGTACAAAACCGGAGCGTGAGAGTTTGTGCGTGCCTTTCGAGAGGAGAATCAAAGGAAGCGAGTGCGCGAGAGACGCGCACTATTCAACCCTGTCCGATCCCCTATTCTGGAGGGGCCTTTCCGAAGTCTACAAAGACGTAAGTAAAACGTCACGCATCCCATGCAGCCAATTTCTTTTTTAAATTCAATATTCCTCATCGATCGAATAAGTTCGTCCTACAAATTTCTATCAACACTGATTTCGTCTAACATTACCGCAACAACTTCAATGTGACTTCGAACTAATAAGCAAAGGTGGACGACCTTTGTTAAGCCGCTCAGTGTCAGCGGTTGTTAGGCTTTAAAAGTCTGATAAAAAGCCGGCTCTGCCGCGGTATAACTATAGAAAAACCTAAAGCAAATACGGCAGACCGGCATCGTTCGAAACCAGGGGGTTGCAGCGTGTTCGCTCCGCCGCGCGTCGAACTGACATTCGATCGGAATCGCCAGCTAGAAGAGTACAAACGTCGCAGAGCAATTGTCTAACGAAAGTAGATACCTTTCAAGCGGCTATTTTAATCGTTGGAGCGCAGTGCTATGCACTCGTCACTTTTCGATAAACGTCATTTCTAACGCTTTGGAAGTTCTCGGTATTATCGGCGGAGGAGAGGCGCGTCGGCTGCGGGGGGGCGATGGTCATTGTTTACAAACAAAGCAGGAGATAAGTTGCGAGTGGAATGTCATGGATACCATGTAGAACATAGCGCTTTATAACGTAATTGGCATTATCTCGCACGAGACGCCAGCCAAATAGGAGTCGATCTAAAATAACGTGAGATTAGTGGCAGCTGGTAGACGTGCACGGGGTTAAATGGGGAACACGTGCGAAATGATATCGGCTGGCGAAAAATTGCACTAGCTACACGAGCGGAACGAAAGCTCCAGAAAGCTCGGCCGCCTGTCTATCTGTTTTCAGAGAAAGGCTTTTATCGTCGCGTCGCGTCGCCGCGAATAAAGAGCAGCCCCGAGGCCTCCTCCGATCCGAGTAATCTTTGATGTATTGTACGACGCTCTGCTCGCCCGCGCCACCGACAGCCACGCCGATTGGTTGCCTCCTGACCTCGTGACAACGGAAACATAAATAAATATTACTCGTGATTTGTTCCTTGCCTCTTAACGAGCCTGCCCCGAGCCATCGAACGCTTGCTCTTTTAGCAACGACGCAACCCCTCACTCTCATCTACCACTCTTTTTTCTTCCTCAATCCACACATCTACACACCCACGAGAATACATACAAGACTCCTCCGCAGATACTTGCAAAACTCTCCTTCCGGCAGTATCACGTATTATTAATTTATCACTGGAATTATAGCGCAATTAATCTCGGGCGTGTAAAACAATTATACATGTATTACTAGGTTTTATATAAAGCCTTTGGATTCTTGGCGTTTCTTATAGTGGATTCACTTTCCCTTCGAAAGACACTATACCATCCTACAGATTACGGAAGTTGACTTTTCGTTGACGTAGATTATTTAGACGTAATCAGTGGGATATCGCGGGAACCTATATAGATCTTAGACAAATTGGGAAATAAAGTTCGAGTACTATTCCATTGGGGATTGATTGGTCGCTATAAATATTTGTCGGAGTTGTATGCGTGGCGAGCGAGGCGAGCTACCCCATTAATGCCACGTCTTCTCAGGTGAAAATCTCCCGTGACTGGTAGGCCGTCACTCTCGAGACAGAAAGAGACAGGCTCGGCACATAGCTGTCGATCTATACGGAGGTTTCCTTTGGAAACCGGCTCGACAGGATCGACCTGTGCCTCCCCGAATGCATTTTGCTTTATTCAAGCTTGCCCGACTGCTGCATTCGTGCCCCCGCATGAAACGCGACTGTTTTCCGGTCTCCCACCGCCTTTCGCCCACGAGAAAATGATCGGGCTGCATGAATTAGCACTATTATGGGAAGGGCCCGCATTCTATCGCCCTGAAAATCCCGTCTCTAAGCACAGCCAACGTGTCAATAGAATCATGTTAGTAGTATTATGCGGTCCTGTGCCAGGAATTTAAAGATGATTGCCTAGGAGACCTAAGTAAATGATTTGGTCCACGAGGGGTTGGACCGATGGAATTTCCCTTGAGTCCCACTCTTATTTCTTCCCACCATATGTTAAGTAATCGGGACACGGAG
The DNA here is from genome assembly GCA_910591665.1 of Ectemnius continuus. Classification (NCBI taxonomy): domain Eukaryota; kingdom Metazoa; phylum Arthropoda; class Insecta; order Hymenoptera; family Crabronidae; genus Ectemnius; species Ectemnius continuus. The sequence goes on from OU342867.1 coordinate 5,885,659, forward strand.
AGCCCGGGTGGCATTCTTTAGTTGTCCATCAAGTTTTAGGTAGTCAAAAATACATCTGCACATCTGGACACTGGTTGCCGACGTCAGCGGGGATACTTGATAAGCTTGAATTCTGACTTTGGAAAGGAGTATTCAAAATACAGACTCTAGTATAAATAGAACGAGTGCTTCCAAGAGTAAACGCGATGCTTTCATCGTCGGGATATTGTTAGATGCCAGCGATTTTGATGAAGTCGATAAAAAGAAATATCTCGATTGCCGCGAGACGGATCATCGCTTTTCCTTGATTGGCAAATCCACGCGTATTAGCAGCGCACGGGCACATTTTCGGGTGTGGAAGCTCACGTGATTGGTGAGTGGTATTACATCACGACTACAAACACGCAGCAGAGATACATTTTAATCGAGAATATAAGCCGGTGATCCGGCGACGATATCACTATCTTGGCGTGGCGTGACCGCCGACTGTGTCTAGGGCCTAGGGGAATCCCTTGAGGATTTGTCCGACATTGGGCTTCCAATCTGCTTAATCGAATCTTGATCGATTTCCGGCCGGTGAGCTCGAGGGTGGAAGAGCAATCGTAAGACGTACGTAGCGCAACTGCGTAAAAGCTATCGGTGTTCTAACGACAATTCCAATGAGCATTCGATTCAATAATGATCCGATAACGGTCTATCTTTGCGCGAGGCCTAAGTTTAGCCGGCACGAGGGAGGCAGCCAGACGCACACGCGCCGCACTCCATTTCCTATCAGGCGCAGATATATTGGTATAAAATTTAGCGAGCTATCGGGCCGGCGTATCCCGTGGCTGCTGCCCTCCCGGCAGATAGGAGCGAGGAAAATGAGTATGATGGACCCACGAGATTCGAATGAGGCCTATGATGAAAGCACCGGCTTAGGAAAGTTTTGGACCGCGTGGCAGGCTCGTGGCTCGCCGCGCTCCTCGCGGTCCATAAGCTCTGTCTTTCAATTATCTTGTATAATGAGGAGGACGCGCGCCCGATCGGCTTGGTCGGTGCGCGTCCGACAGTTCCTCAGGGTTTCGGCGATTAAACTTTGCTCGGTAAAATTCCGCGATCGAGGGCGTTAGAGCCAGCGCGAGAATATGTCGGTTATCGGTCTGCTTCGAACCAGAAACTTGGGGCGATAAGGACGATGGATCCGACCTCAGTGGCGCCTTTCGATCGCTGAAAAATGCTGCCGCTGAGGACGGATGCGGATCGCGTATTGACTTTAATGGAGGTGCTAGTCACCGCGCGCGCCCGATAAAGACACGACAAAGCCTCCTGACTGCCACACGTGCTCGTCTCGTGCTCCCAACCGGCTAGACACACGCTCATGCTAATCGCGCACGACCCTAGGGAAAGTTTACGGCCCCATCCTTCATCCAGCAGTCTTACTTTCCCACCATTTTCAGGAGAAAGGGGCACTGATAGCCGCCTATCGCTTATTCGTCCACCTAAGCGCAATTGTCCGTCAAATTGGAGCACACGATTACTAGTCCACCACTATCTAGCTTCCCCCTTCGAAGTAATCGGTTCAGTAGTGCAGTTCGACCGCCTTCCGAACTAGCATACATTAACGTTTCGGCCGACCTCACTTTACTCCTGTTCACAGCATACATTTGCATAGAGCCATTGCCAAATATCACCTGGGAGCCGTGTACCTCATTAACTATCACTCGGCAGACCTGGGATATATTGAGCAGGCTATGTCTGTCTGTGTGTGTGTGTCCTGTGGTGGCATAGATCCGTTAAAAGCCACTCTCGATTAAATGTTCAGCTGGCAGGATGAAATGCCGCCGGTGACATCGAACCAACGATATTCATATTTCGTCAACCGGTTCCCATCGCGAGTACCAGTCGCCGTTTATCCTTTTTCGAAGGTGTACGCGAAAAGGTAAACCGGTTGTGCCGATTCCGAAGATGGCAGCCGCCGCCGCCTTTTTTTTCCACTCTTTATTGCCGGCTATTCATAAGGATTTAAACAAATGATTTGTACCGCTCGGTGCCCCTGACTTTCGACGCCAAGTGCCTTAAGTCATCGGCTTTCGATATTCTAGCCCGAGGCGAATCTCGTGCCCGATCGAATCATCGAACCCAGAGTCCGAGAGGATGCGCGCGAGAGAGGAGTCTTAACGCGGCATCCCTAAAATAGGTGACTTCTCGATCCCTGAGTGAATGCCGCTCGTAAAATAGACTGGCATTGCACGCCCGATGTACTCGTCGCGGCAGCGATTAGTCGTGGCGTTACTCTCCTCGCTAATAATAATCTTCCTGAAATAAGATCGTGTTTATGCCGGACTCCCTCCGGCTTGGTCTTTCTGCCGGGCGAGCAAGAACACTATCATGGTTATCATAGGTCAGGCACGCTCAAAGGTTTCGGCAAGTGTCGTTCGTCGGGTCATTAAGGTCCGCCAATGTGCCCATTCAGCACTGGGTCGACGATATTCCCACCCACCCTCTCTCAATCTTCAACATACATACCACTGTCTTACGTCGACTGTGCATCACTGTATGCACCAAATCTCCCCTAATCCGTGTGACCGAGCGCCGCTTACGTAAGATCGTGGTATGCGTGGACGAAAAAAGGAGCATAAGGGAGCAGAAAAATTCCTCTCGCATCGAGAAAGAGGTATGGCGTGAATTATCGAAGTAGCTCTCGAAGGCGGAGTTCCCCCCTTGCGCTTGCAACCGGTCTTCGCTCCTCCTGGTAAACAGCTGGCCAGAAATGCGGATACCTTTACTGATTACCCTCCTCGTCTTTTTAGTATCGAGAACTCAACGATGACACTATTAACATACATCTCTTCGTCTCTAGACCTTTGTTACTATTGTATGTGTATGTATATGTGAAGAATAAGAGGCGCTCGCGCGCGCAACTGGTAATCAGGTGACTCGGTTGATCGACCAGCGAGAAGAATTGCACCGAGGTCTCGCCACCTTATCGCCGATAGGTTGCACGCTCGAGAAGGGGGCCGGGCGAATTAAGGCAGATTAGGGGCTGACTATCTCGCGAGTATCACCACTTGCAGCCTGACAAACAAAAGTCAGGCTATGGGCGAAACTCTGATATGACCAGCATTCGCACCCAGTGATTTTTATATTAATTTAACGTTTATTGTTTTATTCTGGTCGTTGGAATTTTAAGTAGGTTTCTTATAGATCGATGGAGAAACTGTATTATATTGCGCGACGTTCTTGGCAATCGCAAGACTGTCCCGGATTATCAAGAGTCTCTCGAATTTTTACGAGACTCCTGATTCCCAGTTCGACGTGACCCAAGGACTTCTATATTTCACTGCGCTATCGGGGATAAACGGAGTAGTCTAATTCCGCACGTGACTCCGAGTAACCCGCGACCTCATTACCGCTCGTGCGATTGATAGCGATTAATGACAATGGGGACCAATTGCATTATCCATTATAATTGACACGGAACTAGCACAAGGCGTATGCCGAGGCGACCCGCTCGCTAGATAAACCTCGCGCAATTATAAGCTCGAGATAATCGGCATTTCTGATCCAAGTGGTGTGTGGCGGAGCAAAAGAAAATAATAATCAATTTCTCACTGGGTGTTTGCGAGAGCGGTAAAATTTCGTGATATATCGAGGATTCTCGAGCGGAGTCTGCGGAGATTTCTACCTGTTTTCTCGGCACGTCTCGGTACTCGGCTGGCAGTCGAAAATATGCAACATCCGATGCATATTTTCGTACCGGTTGACGCACGAGCCTGCCCGGTCCAGTACGCATTTCTTTGACATTTTCTCTCTCTCGCTCCCTCTATTTGCGACTGAATTCCACGGCGAGCGGAACTAGAAACTCCGCATGAGAAGTCGTGTCGGGCGTACAGGTGGACCGACATGTGGCTTGAAATTTTATGCTGAGGAAACACGACCAGTGACGAACCAGCCAGGCCGACACGCGATACTTTTGACTGATTGGATTTCCTCAGTTGGAGCCGTGAAATACGTGAAATAGAGTCGGGCTCGCTTCCCTTTTGCGCTAGTACAGTTTCACTTTTGCCAACAGCGCCGTCCGCGCGCTCTGTCTTCCTCTCTCGGCCGGATACCGCCAGATTCGCAATTGTGCCGAGAGATTCCTGGCGCCAGCATCTTCGATCGTACAGTCATGCGGACCAGCAGAATTCAGACAATTGGACTTGATCCAAGGGCGTGACGCGGCCGTAGGACCGAACTCTCTAGCAGGAAGAAACGCTCTCTAAATTTATCTGTGGAAAGGTCGGAAATACTTCGACGGTCACGCAATTCTCACCCCCGAGTCACGCGCTCGAGGGATGATGCCATTCGCTTTCCCCACTTTCCTTACTAAATTCCTCAGCGTCTATAAAAAACCCAGCGCGCATCATTTCTCGATAATCATAAAAGAAAAGGCGAAGGGAGTGCGGATTCTGCAACAATCAGACTGAAGCACTCTGCGAGATAAACGACCCTGAAATCAGAGGTTCGAATTATCTGCCCTGTCGGAACTATTCTTCTTCCTCGCGGTTCTTCCCAGCGAGAATAATTGCATCGAGGCAAGTAAACAGAGGCAGTGTTTCGCTCTAGAAAAACAGGGTGCTACTATTTTGTCTGGATGAACTGGACTGATTCAGCGCGATCTGTTATCGGCGCGCGGGTGGAGGCATGCCTGCCGGCGTGCATCGTGATTCACGATAGTTATTATAACACTTATTTATACCGGGTAATCTTGGGAGGCGTTACGAAATATCTCGATGAAGAAGGCACACCGTGCGCGCGTCTTCGTCTTGGACACGCGAGATTAAATATATCGGGCGCCGGCCTTATCAGTGGTGACAGGCACGTATGTGTGTACCGAGGCGAGAGAAGATCGCCACAGTTCGATGAAACGAGCAGGCACTATCACCGCCAGCCATATGCTACCTTTTAAAAGGACACGACTCTTCAGAGAAGAGATTATCCGGCCGAGTGCCGACGCACTCGAGTCTGCCCTCTCGTCTGATTTTCGCAGTGCGCACCGTCACGCTAGACAAGTGCTTGCCACTTTGTTCGTGAGTGGAGAGCGCCGAGACTCGTCTAGGAAACGTATCAGCATCGGCCGGCCGGCCGTCTAAGAGCTCTACCACTGTATCACCTTTCGCACCGGCTAGAGATACCGTATGATGAATCCGTGACAGCGAGCTTCACGCCTTCTTTCGCCTCTCCACTCTTCTTCCCTCTTTAAGGGAGCGCTCTCTCGTATCCAGGACACGCTCGAAAGCCACTGTCTTTCCGAGAACAAAAGACTCCCACTGGTGTTCACTCGGTGATATACACAAGTGGAATTACAAATTCGAATCGATGAGAATACTTTCCTCTGGTAACCGAAGCAAGAATTCGGCAGAGTCACGCCGACTACTCTTTTAGCATACGAAATGGAGTAAAACGGATTTCAAGGTAAGCGCGGAGTGCTCGTTGAATGCGAGAGTCCGCCAGAATGCTACGGCATATTTCTGCTATCTCTCAATTCGAAAGAACAATTTTCCGTATCCGATAAACATGTTACAACTTGGTGGCCAGTCGAGCCACGACTAAAGATCATATCGTCGATTCTTCATTTCTCGGTTTATCTGCTTGAAAAACAATTGAGCAATGATTCGTGTCAATAGAACGCAGTTGGTTGGTTGCACCGGTCAGATGGGAATCGGAAAATTTCGATCGCCACTCGGCACGCATAACATGAACTCGTAATAATTATCGCGAGCGATAAAGAGTGTGCCAATGTGGTGCGGATCGTTGTAACTATGAGAAAGATAGTGCAGTCAACAGAATTAGACGGCGGAATCCGGAACGCCGAGACGAAAGTAGACGCGTATATATTAGTCGTATAGATAACGCAAAAATGCCGATAAGACGCCTTTTTTTTGCTCTCTATCTTGATTTAACAGACCAAACAATTCGGCCTTGCTGTATCGTGTCTGCGCAACGATAAACAATGCCTAACAAGTTTCGCATTGACCCCGACCCTCCTGTATTCGCAAACATACACGCTCTTTTCTCCCTGCGATGTTTTCTACTGCTCGCACTTCTCCAAGATCATCATCGCCAGCTTATCATTATCTAATACAGTGAACACTTGTCGTGGTTAAGCCTTGCCTTCCGTTCGCTCGACCGCACTCTTGCGCGCGATCCCAACCCACGGAGTTCCCAATGCACTCGAGCCACTTGTCCGAGGGATTATTTTCAGTAATTGCACGTCACTCGATAATAAAGGAATAATCGCCGCTGGTGATCGATGGAATTCAGAGATGGCGATTGTTTCTTGGAAAGGAAAAGTAGATGCGAGGAGGAGCCAGGTGGGAGGGAGCTCGTTCTGAAACTCGAAACATCCGATTCATGGTTCGTCGGGCTGGTTGCTGCACACGTGCCTGTTTGGTTTCGGTCTGGTACATGTTGAGTCTGGTTTGCGAACCAGTTCCGCGGGAAGGAAGAGAGAATATTGCTACATTTAGCAGTGGTAATCCCACTCCGGCGTAGTAACTTGACTACGAGAGCGTGGATCTTGAAAGGCAAAAGGTTCTAGGGCGAAACTGCCAGTAGAATGGAAGGTGTGCGTGGAGAGATCCGATAAAGAGAGATACTCTTGCTCTCTGATAAACCGGCGCTGATAGCAGATTGGTAATCCGTTGTCAAAGGTCGAGAGGGACACTCTATTACCGAATGCTCGACCACCTTGCAGAGCATTGGCAAATGCAAATGTTATTACCCAATGCAAATCAGAGACACACGATGCGCTCGCGATAGCCGAGTGCATTTCGAGCGAGGACCACCTTCAGTGAAGCAAAGTACTAATGTGAAACCGGCTTCTCGTGGGTGTGTGAGGTCGCGCGACTCAAGTGACTCAACTTGCACTCGTATATTCGTTGACGAAACTGCTGGCAGGCCGGGCGCGTTCCTTGGCTATTAAAGATTTGGCGCAAGATCCTCCGTCGCGATTCCAACATCGTCCAAGCGTCCACTTGGAACTCCGGGAAACGAGATCGGATCTCGAGGGCAGGTAGACTTTTCGCGACACTGACCGAAATCGTACTCGAACGAATCCGTCGCTTTCGAGTGATAACAGTGAGTTCAAAGTGCTAGCGCTTCGTGTAGGTCTTCTATCTGTCGGCGAGGAGATAGAATCCTCGAGCTGAGAAAAGAGGAGCGGGAAACATATTTTTGTCCGAGAGGTTTGTTTTTCTTGTTAACAGTGTTGTTAAGATCGGTGTATTTTCTGCTTGCAGGTCTAAATGTGTTCGATAGCGATGCCAGCTGAGCTGATTCTGGGGCATAGTCCTCCAGTGTACAGCTCCCTGCTGTACAGCCCCTTGGTGGTGACGGCTCCGACCATCACCAGCAGGTCGGTACCACCCAGAATACGACCCTGCTTGTCCACTGGATCATTGCCATTAGATAGTATTAGAAGTAGCAATGATGGCAGTGGCAAGCAGAAGAAGAGGGTGGTATTTGCCGATGACCGCGGTCGTCCTCTCACACAGGTAATGATCCACATTCGCGCCTCATTTTCTCTTCCAGCTGGGATTTATATTAATATTTCAAATTTAAAATAAAATATTGAATGTATGGATTATGATTTTCTTTAGGTGCGTGTGATGTCGGAGCCAAGCAACGTTCCACCACTTTGGAGTACAGCGTACCTGGCCGGGGTGACGGGTGGGCTTCTTCGTACAAAAATAGACGACGAACCTACCGACTCGACGCCACCCTGGCAAGTGACTTTCCCCCAGCCAGCCAGTGATTACCTTGCCTTCCGGCGGAAGTTGGACCAGGAGAACGTGAGCCTGGAGAATGTAATAGTGAAGGAGAGCGAGCAGTGTCTAGTTGGTACGATAAAAGTGCGTAATCTGGCCTACGACAAGGAGGTCGTAGTCAGAGCGAGCATTGACTCCTGGAAGACTCACGAAGACGTCCATTGTACATACGTCGAGCAGCCTGGTGCTCCGGCATTGATCCTTTACGACACCTTCCGCTTCCGCCTGACCTTACCCGTCAAATCGAACGTCGTCGAATTCTGCGTTCGTTTTCGTACCGACGGCCAAGAGTTCTGGGACAACAACGAGAACAGTAACTTCATTGTGCGCAAGAAGCAAGAGGTGTGTAGCATATCGCAGGATGACGCGCCGGTGCGTCCAGCTATTCTCAATGGTTAACTGGATTTTACTTTCGGCAGCCTCGAGCACCGGCGAAACGGTACGACATTATGACGAACAACTGCGATGGATTCGCGAACAACGGGGCGCGCGACAGCTTGCCGCGTATCAGCGATGCCACCCGAGCGAACCTTCGCACGTGGAGCGAGTTCGCCTCTTGGCATCACTTGGCCAACGATGCTCCGTACTGGTGAATCCTAGGAAACATTCGACAACGATGTACGAAGCCGTACGAATTCTTCCAGTTTCCTTGGCTAGTTGTCGAGGCGCGGATCAGGCGGGACGAGGTGCTGCCGCGGCGCCGCCGCCCAGGAAAAGTGGTCGTATGAAACGCGCGCGACTCACGCTTGCCACCGGGAAGGAGAGAGCGGAGAAGGGGCGCTGACGAAAGCAGAGAGAAGCCGATGACATCGTAATTGGGCAAAATTAAGAGGTCACGACTGGGCACAGAAGAAAAGCAATTGGGAGCCAATGGCGCGGAGCGGACGAGACGGCCTCTGCTTGCACTACTTTTATGGTAAGTCGTCGCACTCGTCCACCATCGAGCATACCGAGTATTTTTAAATGACCCTGACGAGCGTCCACCTCCGAGTAAACTGGTGCAACCTGATGCCGGCCAGAGTATGCCCTGTAAACCATATTCCTCCACCTTTCTTTTTTTTATACCCATAACGATATCAACGGTAAAGATAATTGATGATTAATACATCGTCAGAGGTTGCTCGGTAGGATCGAATACCGCTTTCTCACTGCAATGCGAGTATATCGGGGGAAATCCATGCATACTGCTCTGCAATTATGCCGGTAGCTATGTTAGTGTGTTGCGTGCTTGCGAACGACGAATTTTTACTGGTCGGAGCGTGCACGCAATGCGAACCAAGTACGAGCCCGACCGCCGAGGGCTCGAATAGCCGACAAGAGATTTAATCGTAATAACGTAGGCGTGCAGCGCAGAAACGGCAAATAAAGCTGTAAAATGCCGAGCAGCCAGGCGCGGCCACTCACCAAACAAACACCTTCCAACTTTAGGAGGAAAAATACCTCTCTGATAACGCTTGGTAATATTTTTTTGCCAACGCGCTTGGAAAACGTCCCGTGACGTTTTAAACAGACTGGCGTACGCAGTCTCGCAATGCCAGTCAACTCGTACGCACGTGCACGTAGCGTGTACGTGGACGTTTAAACTTTCTCTCTATAAATAACAATCCGCCGTGGTGCGATAACAGACGCGGCCTCAGAGTCTGGCAAGCCTAATCGCCTTAACTAAACGTTGCTAGCACGCGTCACAAGATGGGTTGATTCCATCGTCTCTCAAGCCATAAATTCATCCTGGCTCGCTTAGGCGTGTCGTCGTTTATGGTGCACCCGTACGTCTCTTCATTCCCATTAAGATGACACATAGGCTTCCTACTCGATCCTCGTAACAACTCGAAATTTCGTCGCTTCGGATCACCGACAACCACACCAAGGGTTACCGCCATTCCTATGAAGTCGTTGGATGAACTTAGCGAACTTTCCCAGTAAGGAATTGATTCACCGTGTTCTTATCCGCGATAAATGTTATATAAATAACGGCGGAGTCATGCATGAATGAAGGGGAATTCTCCACGCGACTCCCATACAGCTCAGGCAGATAAGCTTCATTTTTCTCCGATCGCCCTGTCTCTCGTACATTCTCGTACTTGTTGCGCTTCGCTTTATTCTTCGCATTCTCAGTGTTTCCGCGTGCTCTCTCGACTTAACAGGACAGCGGTACCTTTTTTTTATTGCGGCAAGACCTTCTTGTTATTTACACGTGGATAATAATTCAAGATCACCACGAGTACCTTGCAGATCACGAATGCTTTCACGGTCAAAAGGATCACTCGACATACATATCCTTGGCCCACTGCCAACATGTCAATGGACAAGAGTGCACGCGTTTTCTACGTACATTCATTCGCATCTGTGCCGTCCGCTACTAATATTGGAGTGGCGTTAGAGTCACGCTAGTATGCTCGTCGACGATTACTCTCAATAATGTAATAAATTACATGGTTAATTCAAGCACCCTCGTGTCTAGTGGCTTCTTATCTCGTGGACGGGATGTGAATATAAAAGAAGTCTCCGGTCCAGTTTGAATGGAGCGTTTAAACTAGATTTAAGAGGAGGTGTGTCTTTTTCTAAATTTCCTCCGATTAGTTTCGTGCGGGACTAGTTAGAGATCGGAGTGGTCTGATGATGAATAAGGAATTAGATCCTTTGAAATCGGTGCACGCTTGAGCGATTAGCGGGATTTCTCAATGGAGCGAAATGAGATAGGCCTCGCATTCAAGCGGCCCTGGCACCCAGCGTGCGTGTAGGTGCTTCTCGTGATTACCTGTATACAAGCCGGGGACACCGGTCGAGGCGTGGTTGAAAAGTTGTACCACAGGATCGCATACACTACCGAACAAAAGTTCGGTTCTGCCCTTCACTCGATGCGACACCTTTCGACATTTTTCTCAATTCCCTCATCCACATTTTTTCCCGAATAAATAATCACTTTGCAAGAATTCGTTAAAATTTGGTGTTTATAGATTAAATTTGAAAAAAAAAACAGTTAGTTGAAAGCAGTGGAAGTGGAATTGTACAGTATGAAGGCATAGATGTGTTGGAGAGTGGAGAGGTTTAAAGCACGAAAAGGGAAATACGAGTAGTAGAGTTTGTGCAAAAGAAATCGGAGAAGTATGGGTCAAGCGGAGCAAATCTTGTCAAGTAGTGTATGCCGTTGTATGAGCGTGCAGCGACGACGGTGCGCACCACGCCTCGCGAGCACCGTAAAAACTTTAAGACGTCTAGACGTGTGGGCTGACCGGGATAATCTCGACTGCCGACAAGCCTCGCGCACTCACTTTCGGCGTCTGGATTCGTTTCTCCCGCGCTGAGATTTATGCCCGTCGAAAAAACAAGGGACCTCGTATCAAGTATCATTGACGCCGCGATAAACCGCCCTCGAATCTCCGATAAGAACTGCAGCATTTTTCGCGCTAGCCTATCAGCCTCGTAAAGTTCGCAGGGATCTCGGCTTGCGCGACAAACATAAATATTCTCGGTACCGTTGGCTTTTGGCCGCTGCTTCTTATTTCCAATTGGCCGAATTTAACATAGTGTCATTTCTGTTCCAGGTCAGAACGTCCATGGATGCGGTGAGAATGCGACAGAAGTACCGAGTATCCGAACGATTGGTGAATTCCGAGCTCATGTGGATCTTGTTGCCAATTTGGATTCGTCATACGTTTTCTTCTCGTTCATCGTCTTACTCCTCTTCCTCCACTTCCTCTTTCCTGGCGTTTGGCTCGTTGAGTCGAAGGATGTCCGTAAAGATAAGTTTTCCATCTTTGAATTGACCAAATCTCGCTGGTCTCGTCGTTTCGTCCGTAATAGCACATCTCTTTCTTCTTCCACTTCTCTATTTCTTTTCTATTAGTTCGCTTTCCCCGACTCTCTCTCTCACGCCGAGTCTACATCCTTATTCGCAAGTTCGTTTTATTAAGGGTTTTCTGGGTGGCTGGGTTAATGAGTTTTACAAGTAAAACGGACCGAACGGAATAGCGTCGTTCGATAAGAAATGTACGATGCATCGATCAAGTGGTTGCAGTTACTCCTTGATTATTACGCACGCTTGTTTGTCATGTTCCTAAAATATATGTATACACGCGAAGGCATAACGGCGTAATATTCTTCCACGAGAAAGTGAATCTTACTGTGACCTGCGAGGGGTAACTGCAGCTGCTGCAACAGTACGATAAAGACAATTGTTAAAAATATGCCGATTAGAGCAATGTAGTTTGCAGCTGCTAATGAGTGTACAAATATGTAAGAAGAAATAATTTCCCGACACGAACAGTCGGCCGACCCATCTGACTGGTGCTAGCTAGCGTCTTCTAATAGCATAGAACTCGATTAAATGTCAGAGGGTCCAGAGTAGTTTTATATGGTGAATTATGACTCTTTCGAAGATCGTTCAGCATGGACTCGAAGTTCTGTAAAAGATTTACAGCAATAATGCATTATCGAAAGATAACGTTCCAATTAATCTTTGATCTTCGTGAAAATCTCCATCTAAATTCGTTGGATTTTTAACATGTGACTGAGATGCGAGTCATATCTTTATCAGTTTCGTGTGTCTAACGAAATGATTCAATGCTATTCTTGAGTGTAGTATGTTCTACTTGAGATTCGCACGGGAAAGTGCGACTAGAATAATCTTGGAAATTCCACGATTGTCAGTATGAAAGTACGTATGCGATATCAATCGAAGTGTCGCGATAACGTGAGGTCTGCACGCGCATTGATCAGAAAATTGAGGAGTGTCGAAACATGTAAATATTCTCAGGCGCATCCTCCCATTCTTCTTCCACTGATACTTGCCTGAGCTGGTATCCGCGTTTCCTGACAGTCTTCGATTGCACAGTGAAATCCGAGCCCATCTTTCTAACAGTTGGAATGTAACGACAAACGTCTCATTCTTTGCCTTCCTGTTAGTACGAGTCAGTGGTGAGGCAGCCCCGATATAGCTGGATATTTTCCATAACCCGACATTTCTCGCAACACTGCCCGATAAAGCGATTGACTGAAGTATTAGCAGTGTATTTAACTTAATTTATTTCCTTTCTATTATCACAATTCATTGGCTTGGTCTTGGTCTCGCCGCTGCCTCCGACACGGCTGTCGATGAGAAATCCGCACCGCCTGTATGTAAAGACAGAATGCATGTTCAGTATGTTTTGGCATGTGCGACTGGCTCGCACGTGTGTCTTAAGAGAAGTTCTTCTTCGTCTAAGCTTGAATGTTTGCCTAAGCACGTCCTAGATATTTAGGAAACGAGGTGTTGTTTTTCAGGGACCATTTCGGCGAGAAGCTGAGCGAAGGGAAAATTGTCTTTGGCACGAGTGACTGGGTATTAAGTGCGGATGTGTCACCTCATTCCAGATCTTGATTGGGAGACGTTCACAGTCCATTTGTCTCCGGTATCACCGCCATGCTCATGGAACGGAACGTCTCCGCTTCTGTCAATGTCCCTTCCCCACTCGATTAGTGTGAATCGGGACTTTCCCCCAACTTGATAGAGAATCATCGATTCACGCAATCTCTCTCGGTTTTTTTGTCTTCATTATGTAGATCCTGTCCCCCACAGACATTTTCTGTACCGTGGTTGTAATGCATTAATCATTGGTTCGGAGTCAGGTGATCCCCTGGAGATCGGCCTTCCTAGAAATGTCTCGTGTCTACTCAGATTCTCGGGGAATCTGATCGGCTCGGTGGATCGGTGACTTCATTGGAATCGACTTCAGTGGATCAGTGACTTCGTTACCATTCACAATCTGGTTACGAGTGGAATACCTGATTTTACGTTTTAACTTCACGACTACGAGTTCTTCCTCTTGAATTGCATATTTTATTTTATCCACAACCATATTAGTTTATTAGAATCATTGACATATCGGCTTTTTTACGACATCGTGGAAAAGACGGGCAGATCTTACACATAGACTGATGTTCTAGTTACGAAGTCCAAATAGACTTGCACAGTTCCTATGAGATGTTTATTATATATTGTTACGTGTTTCTTTTTTTTAATGAGAGTGAATGGAGATCAATTTATAAGTACTTAAAATTGCCGAGCATCTTAAAAGGACTTGTGATGTTTTCTATAGCAAAATAACTGGCCTGAGAAGATTTGCATTTCTGTCCGTCTTTTCTTTTTTTAAGAGGCGGTGGGATATGGTTGATTGTTTGGTAATTCCAGTGATTCTGTGGAGACAATGGCAAGATTAAGAACAATCTGCTTGTACGATTTTACTTTCCGCATTGACCCCTCGACCGTCGTAATTACATCCTCTATAGGGTAGCCCTGGCCACTATTTTTCTATTGTGTTTTCATACTTTCATTTATATCAGAGATTACGCTCAATCAATATTCCTCAATAAAGCAATCATGGAAGCTTCAAACGACTAAGTGGAGGATCGAAATGAAAGAAAGATACACTAGAATTATTACTTAGTTTTGTACGTATATACACAAGTACTTGTTATAAGTGGAGCGCAGTAGGACCTACTCGAGAATAATGATATATTTTATATCTAAACTAAGAAGAATTTCGACTTCGCCGATATTGTATAGTTCTAATACGACGACTATTCTTTGTACATAGCACAAACGCGGTTCTGTCCATCGACGATCCAGAGTTGGATTCGTGAAGAGCGCGAACGGTCTGAGACAAATCCGATTTAGTGCAAAGTCATCTGCTGGCACTTGATTGTCCGTATCATTGAGTGGTCCATTCGCTAATCTAACCATTGATCCTTATGCATCGCTGTCTGAATGCAGTCTAATATATGTGAATCTTTATTTATTGTGAATACATGTGGCGGTAAGGCGAAAGAAAGTTGCGAATGCTAGTTGGTCCCGGTGAGCTCGACGAGAGTGCTAAGTCGGATTTCTTTCAGACCATCTGCGACAACGACATCGGATTATATTAGCGTTATGATGATTCGCTCAAGGCGAACGTTCTGTAATCGCATCCGAGGAACTCGCATCGATATTATATCCAAGGCGAATTAATTTATTCTTCCCTTGCAACTGAATGCAACCAGGGAGAAGTGGTAGATGTGAACGACACATCGGAATATGTCGATGCTTATCCTCCAGCACGTTGTATAGTTTCCTCCCGAGAGCCGTAAGACTGATAACTTAACGCGGGTACTTCTCCATAATGTAAATAGTAAGTCTCGCAAGCATAATGGGGCTGTGTTTCGATAAAACTTTTACGAATGGTATAGAGATATACTGCGATGTTAATATTCTCTTGATCGACACTCCTCAATGAAATGCACGGCTGATCGATTCACTGAAAGTTTTATCAAAACCCTAGCCAACCGCAGCAGGTCCAGCGTTGAGTAAGCACTCTTTACCAGTAGGAGCATACGATATCGGTCATACTTCCTATGTCCTCACCTAGATTTACATCTAGCAATCGCATCGTTATTCCTTCAGCATGGATCTTGTACAGTTCAATTGTCACGCGACTCTTTCCCTTCGTATTTCATGCCACGTCGAAAGGTCTAACGTTACTCTTAAGTTTGTATATTATGCGATGAACCTTTAATAACCAACAGCACCGTAAACGTGAAATCATTGTTGTATAAATCTTGCGCACGTTTTTAGTTTCTTCGTCAAATGATTACGTGTATACATGCTTGTATGTGGGTACCGAATTGTAAATATATATATCTTATCGAGCCTATGAATAGTCGCTCGCAATAAAAAACTTTTATCTAAGAACCTGTGCGTTGTGAATGTTTTATTTATTCCTTACAAGCTTCCTTACAAGAATAAACTACGGCCAAACTATCTTTTCGATCCAGTCAAGATAAGAACTGACTTGTGTGTAGATTTTCGGTACATCTATAAAGCCACAGGCATTACCAAAACTTGTGACTCCAACCACACTGTACATACAGAAAGGCTCTTGTAACACTCTTTGTAGTGGTCCTCCATTATCGTACTGTTAAACATATATAAAAGTTAGTTGCCCCAATTTTATTTGAAATAGAATAATACTTGGCAATATCATACTTGGCAAACATCCTTTCTTCCCGCCATCGTATCAGCACAAAATTGACTTCCAATTAAGCCATTTGGCAGAATGCGTTCTCCAAAATAACTGCCGTAAGTTTCATTGCAGTTCTCTGCAGAAATGAACTTGGAACGATCTTTTATTAATTTATTGTAATCGATATCGTCATCTGCGGAATTTTAAATATTGTTGACTATTCTTTTCTTAGTATAAATTCAGATCTTGTATGATATCCTTGCCGAAGGATGTTGTGCCGAATCCACTGGAAATAAGAGCTGCATCTTCAAATTTGTCTTTTACTTCGAGACAAGCTGGCCTCACCCATGGATTTAAATTCAAGGGTTTGTCAAGTTTCAGAAGCGCAATATCATGATATGCCCGTGGTACTTTGTATTCCGGATGCTTAATAGCTTCCAGCACGTCTCTCTCTTGCATTGTCGTGTCAGGATTCACCAGATTCTTTGTGCCAACTCTTATTTTCACAGCCCGGCCTCTACGCCGAAGATACAAAAAAGTTTGGTCAGACGAAATTCAGCTGGAATTATCCAAGTAATTAAAGTGGGTTTCTTTTGCAATCCCCATTACGTCGATCCACTTCAAGAACATCGTTTCTCGCAAACACTGGAGAACGACGGGCCGCTAATATGTTGCAATCATAATCTAATATTGGCTGTTATTAGATTACGCTGGCAATACCGAAAAGAAATCTCATAACATTGCTATTACTTATCGTGTAAGTAGAGGCAGTGCGCCGCAGTCAGGATATAACTCTCGGAAATAATAGTTCCTCCACACAGCCAGGACACATCCTCGCTGCCGTAGCCGATTGCTGCCTGCGAATCAAAAGTTGGATGATGTTCCGTAAAAAATCCCTCGCCTATCACGCTTATGTCAGCCGCCCAGTCTGTGATTAGTTTACCATGTGTGGAAATTCCGCGTGTCTCGCCCAGATTCCTTCGCCGACGAGTGGGCTCTGTGTAATGGTGCAGCGTGATTCTCCGTGGGAAACATTATCCATTCGGAGAATCGATGATTCCTCCCTTTCGTACACAAGTTTTGAATATTCCCAACATTCTGAGTAATTAGATTTATTGTGTACAATTTAACATCGGGAAATTCGATAATTATTCGATTGTATAATGAAAGTGTTGCATACTTTCTTCGCATTTGCGTGTCAGGGCCAATGTGATTGGAAAGAGTGTCAGAAAGCATATTTGAAAAATCCGACTTTGCGACGAAGGAAGCAACATGATCCACACTGACTCGCCTTTTACCGTTACTATCAGTCTGCCGTTGGTTTTCCTGTACTTTTAAATAGTACCCCTGAGTGGAGAAGGTGGATGCGTCACGAAGAATGACGGATTTCAAGATTAGGAATAGAGGCACAATTAATGAGCCATTAGCACTGCCACACGTGGGAATTAGTAATAAATGACAATTTACGGGGCCTTGTAATGGCTATCAATGGAACGTATCGCTGACGTCTATTATTGCGCGTGGGATCGACGATGATTTCGATGAAACGAAGCATGTATAATGCAACTAGCGGTCCTCCACATTACACATACTTCGAGAACGTTTCTTATCCTTTAAGGAAGACACTCAACCAAGTGCGTCAGGATGTTAATTAGCTTTACAAACCTTGTCGTATACTTCACTATTAAATCATACGAATTATGATCTGCCGATTACTATCCACGGCCGATTTTTCTCCGTCTCAGGAAACTCCTGCGTCAGTGGTGGCCCAAGCAAGTAGAAACAGACTCCGGGAAACCGGTGCTATCTAATGCGAAGGCTGTCGGCAACGTCAATCTTGTATCATCTATCAAAGGCGTACCCTGATCTAATTCCAGGATCCCTGTAATTTGTTGATGTTAATTGGTCATGAAACCCGCTCCGAACTAGCTCGGCCGACCTGTCTCCGCCGCGGGATCCAGACTTATCGCGAAAGCAGATGACGAGTTTGACCTCGGCATCCGACACTTCCACCTCCAAAGAGGCCTAACACTAGGGTGGGGTGTACAAAAGTCAGCAACTGAGGAAGACACGAGCACAGTCCCGTGGAAGGAGCAAGTTAGCGACGCTCTTTTCAAGAAACTAGTCTTGCGAAGAGCCAGTGTCCACGCACCACGCTTCTGCACGCCAGATTTCTTTCGAATTAATGATGCCAGCGGCATCGCTGACACGCGTCTCCTTCCTCCTCTCGGCAATCCTGATAGCATGCCGGGCACAATCAGCTGGTAAGAAACATGCATTCTTTTATGATGAAACGATCTTATCGTTGCACTTATAACGGGTCAACTCGCTTCAAACTGCACGCTTTTCTTCTACGCACTAACATTTAACATATCATCTTTAAAGGATTGCCATAATATTACAGTTTCTTTTATTATAAGAATGTCATGTAGAATTATTGATGTGTTTATTTATTTATAAGAGGAAAATTGTTGAATACCTGTTAAATTTCAGACGATCCTTGCACGGTCAAGGGTGCCGCGGGTATCTGCAGAAACCTGTCGCAATGTCCTGTCGTGTACAACGCTCTTTTGTCCGGCACTCCGCCCGATCAACTTTGCGGATTCGCCGGCTTCGAACCGATCGTTTGCTGTCCAACTGCACCGCCAGCTACTACTAGTAGACCTATTACCGATCCAACTAATAGACCGACTATATCAAGACCGGTTACCGCCGGCCCGTTCACTAATACTATGAGCCGTGGCAGAATCGCACGAGCAAGTCCGTAACTTTGGAAACTACTTCGTAAAAAATGCGGTTTCGGGTCATCTTTATCAGATCCTCTGTTGCAGAATGTGCGGAATATGCCAAGGCCGTCTATGGTTTGGAGCTGCCATATACGCTGGCTGGTGGACCACAGATCCCGGTTAATGTGTCCCGTTGTGCTATCAAGCAGAGGAAACTTATCGTCGGCGGAACTAGGTCCGATCCCAAAGAATTCCCGCACATGGCTGCGGTTGGCTATAACATTGGCGGTGGTAATATTGGCTGGTTCTGCGGTGGCACTCTCATCTCGGACCAATATGTCCTAACTGCTGCCCACTGTATCTCCTCCCCGGATTGGTATGTCAAGGAATTACTTTTGGGACTTCGCTTGTCATTGTAATAATATCGTCAACTTTTAGGGGAAACGCAATCGTTGTACGTGTGGGCGACTTAAATCTTCGGAGAAACGACGACGACGCCAAGCCGCAAGACATTAGAATTAGCTCTAGAATTCCTCACCCTAGGTATAAGAGGCCTTCGGAGTACCACGATATTGCACTGTTGAAATTAGAACGCATCGTCGAATTCTCCGCGTATATTAGACCCGCATGCTTGCCTTATGCTCTGCCCGATGTTGGTACTGCTAATAAGGCGCTTGCTACTGGATGGGGTCGTGTTGATTGGGGTAAGTTCGATGAAGGGAAGGATTAGTATGACAGCGTTATTTATTTTCATATATGTTTATAATATAGCTGATGAAGAAGGCTCGGATGACCTGCTAAAGGTCACGTTGAACTTGGTTGACATTCCAACTTGCAATGATAGCTTCATTGATGGTTCGAACGATCAACTTAAACTTGGGATTGTGAACGAGTGGCAGCTTTGCGCTGGCCAAATTGGCAAGGACACTTGCCAGGTAATTATATTATATTCCTTGGATCCTGGAAGATATGAATCCTTCGTTGCGGATGTCCTGGATTTATTTGTCTGTTTTTGCATTTAGGGCGATAGCGGCGGACCGCTGGCTATTTTTAACGATGACCACACGTGCATGTACACTGTCATCGGCGTGACCAGCCTCGGAAAACTTTGCGGCAGCATTGTTCCCGGTGTCTACACGCGAGTTTATCACTACGTGCCATGGATAGAAAGAGTAGTATGGTCGGAAGATCAGTAACGCCTTTGCTCAACACTGTAACTTTAAGTATTTAAGAATATTCTCATTTTTGTAAATCCTCATTTTTATATAACAACAATACACACTCGTTACTTCATCAGTCATTGTTTTTAATAGCACCTTCCTTCTCCATCCAAATCAAAGTCCAATGAAAATTTTACAATCATGTCGATTGCATTGTTCCTCGTTCGTTTTAAAAATAAAACGAAATGTCTGATTCACCTGTCAGAGAGGAATGAATTCCTAAGAACGTTCAACATTGATCTTTAGACGCGCAAGCGCCGGCCGGTGGATTTTACCTAGTTCTGTCCGTGCCACGGTGAGTTTGGTCGTTTGTAGTTGAAATATCGCGGTCGTCTATTTTCGTTTGTCCAGTGAATTCGCGGTGAGGAACGCCTCTAGACTAGGTGAGGATTACTCCCAAAATTTGACAAAAATTGCGGTGCACCGCCTTTCATTGGCATTCGGATGGATGGACGTTCATCCCTTAGTGTGTCAGTTGAGCGATCGTAGCCCAGAATCAAGCTCGGGGATAGTCGGTTCATTCATGACAGAATAAGTTCTCCACAAAAATATTTAAATAAAATCCTCCCCCAAATTGTCAACTAAATTCATCTGAATCAGTTTTCTTTTAACAAAGCTGTGATAGTGAAAATCATTAATGAACGATTTTAATTCGCATCACTGCCGTTTGTTCTTGCATTAGGCGTGAAGCAGAAACTTTCCAATGTCGGCTCTTCTTGGTTCGTGTGGTAATGAAACCGGCTCACCTTCGATATCGAAAGCCGAAGACAATCTGTCGAACAGTGATGGTCCTTTAATCAAGGGTTGCATCCTTCAGAATAGCTGCAATAGCGTGCGCTTAAGGTACTCTCGCTCAAGTGTCAACGGTAATGACATTTCTATAATACGTCATACAATTCTAGTACCGAACACGTCGGCCGAACAATCCTTTCATCTCACGCAATGTCATCGACGAATGAAAAGTTGACAAAGCGACGTTACTGCTTGTGGACCCTGACGTTCGTTCTAGCTGTGATCGGCCTTTGTAATCTCTTCCTCAACATTACCGTACTTACTGTTCTACGAATCAGTCAGGGAATGGAAGCCCTGGAAGTTATTCCTGACGAAAACTTGGTCAAGTTCTATGGGAGGACGGACTTGGATGGGGTCGGACATTCATGATCAATCTATTCTCCTGCAAGGTATGTCAGTCTGTTCGGAAAGTAGTATAGTCCCTTTGCCCACAGATCTGTCTGCAGTCGGGTGTCTGTCAAAGTTATGGGGATGAACCAATGGAAGTATCGGGCGACGAAGGTGGTGTTCAAATAAACGTGAAAGACCGTCAACCGAGTGAAGAGAAGGAAAAAGTTCGGGCGAAACTCGAGGTTCGTCAGAACGGGACTTCCATGTCAAAAGTCGAAGCTTTCGAAGTCAAAGATCCTCGAACGGGTACTACTTTCTTCAGTACCGACTTTCCTAATTTCGGCTTGCCAGCTGGCGTGGAAAAAATTGATGTGAAAATCGCAGAGACTCATAGAATCACATCACCGGTGAATGAAAATCTTACTGTGAACTCTGACGGTCAGCTGGCAATACAAGGAGCCGAAGGTGCTAGTATGGAAAGCAAGGATATCGTTTGGAAGGCGGATACTGACATTCTACTGAAAAGCGTGAACGGTAGCATAATTTTCGATAGCAAAGAAGGTGTTCTTATTGACGTGGACAATATACCAGTCGCACCAGTCTTCCTCCCAAACTCGGGCAATGAGCAATACAAAGTTTGTGTCTGCATGCCTCAAGGCAAACTATTCAAGGTTCCCGTTCGATCGGGTGGCAGTGCACGATCAGTGAACTGTGCACGCGTAAGTAGGACTCCAGAGAACGACCCCTGTTCACGGTAGGAATCATCAATATAGTTTCACAGATAATTTTATCATTATTCCTACTCAATACTGCCAAGTACATCGATAATCTGTTAGAACGCATAATTTCTACAGTTCAGCCTACTGTAGTTGAAGTGAATGGTGCTATCGACTGATTTGGGATTACGAACTATAGCCGCATACTGTTTTAGACGCAAGTCAATATTTATTCCTTTCCACGGAGTCGCACAGTTACGATACATTGTAATCATATAAACAGTACACAGAAATTCACACACAATCATAATTTGTAGAAAGGTCTGGAGTGATCACATCGTCCTGGTAGAAAACGTGCAGACATCGAACTATGTAGGCAATACTGGGTATCCTCGTTTTTGTACCTCGTAAATTAGAGTATGAACAAGTCGTTATTAGAAAAATTCGATTAGTATTAAATAAAACATTAAGCGCTTTCTGTAATCATCTCTTCGTTATTCTCTTCCATGTCATCTTGCTGCTCCTGTTCTGTGGGTGGTTCATATGCTTTGTCTAATGGGCTGGCAACAACACCACCAGGCCATACACTCATCTCTACCGCGAGTTTGTTCATACCCTCTAATAATTGCTTATAGCCACCATGAGCCAATACTCGTAATAACGTTTGAGCAGTCAAGCAAACAGAGTCCTGCTGCTCTAAAGTCATAGCAGTATGTACACGAATGTTACCACCTTCGCATGGATCCGAAATGCCTATGGGAGAATAATCAATGTTTTGCCAAAGAAATCTTACCATTGCATTAAATTTACATAAATATTTATACAAACTTACCAGCTGATCCAGGAAGGAAGAGTCCTGAAGCCAGGAGCTGTAGTACTCTCTTGTATGCTTGATTGATAGGCAATGCCTGTCTGCTAGGGTTGTTCATTATAGCATTGTGTGCCAGCAGATCTAACATCCATGGAGAAAGTGGCTCCAAACCCTCGAATCTACTTCTCAGGTCCCTAAGCAGTCTTATCAACACTTTTATACTGGAATGGTGAGCATTTTCCTCAAACCAGCGGGAATGTCTTATTGCAGCAAAGTGCCCTTGGCATATCTTAACATCTAAGTGCTGGTCTGATTCTAACTTCCGTAGATTCTGGTGTAATGTTGTAATTAACACGCGTACAGTAGCTTCATTGTTTGCTATGTCAAAACCTCTTTCAGTCTGTGTAAGCCTGAACAATTCCTTTGGATTTCCAGTCTTCAAATCAGTGTTCACTTTTGTGCCTAATGTTTCCAATGCAGTTTTAGTGGGAAGAGTTTTAAGTATTACAACAATATCAGCTATATTGTGACCCTTGATCATTGTCCCTTTTTTAAAGCTACCAACTGGCCTTACTTCCTCCAATTGCTGTAATATAATCGCTTTGGTTTAACCACTCATCCATTTCCATTACTCAACAACTCGCTCATTCTGCTTTTGATAATACTTACACAAGCATCAAAAGTGCCTGGTGCAACAATCAAGTTATCCAAAACTGTTTGTAACTTAGTCACAAGATTTAAGATAGAAGTTTGTTCCTTTGGTGTGGGGCACATGTCACTGTTCTTCTTCAAGAGCGCAGCTTGAAAGTCAGACTCATCCGCAGCTGCTTTAACACGTGGGAAAGCTGCCTCGCATAATGTGTAGTCAAATGGATGCCGTGGCAAGAACTGCTTCCTGGGGAAACCCATCCCTCGTCCCATTCCACCGCGTCCTCCTCTGATCATTCCGCCGCGACCACCTCGCACCATGTTATTCCTGGAGAATGATTAACACAGTAATCGGAGCCGCTCCATTTCCAAAACATCGGATTAGTAGAGTTAGTGTTCGTTCAAAAGTGTTTACGTCAATGGGCAGTACTTGCGGTGCGTTAGTAACTTCAGAATAATAGTAATTATGGTGCGGGGAGTCTTACTACCTCCCCGAACAAAATCAGTACTCCCATTTGATTGTTTAGCGAGTGGAAAATATGCAAAGTAAGATGTACGTGTAGCGAAAAACCGCTTCACGGCGAGATAACCAAAACATACATTGAGCTACTCCACTGTACTCGACGTTACTGTCCTTTATAAAATCGACTAGAGTGTATCAGAGTGTATGGAGTACTGGTACACTTAGGAACGAATACGCAAAGTATCGCAGCGCGATACTACTCCTGCTCACTCTGAGAGGAAACCTCTTGCCCGGCTCACTTACAATCACTCACAATTGCTTTTTAATAAATAAAGTTGGGTTAGCGTCAAGCGACCTTCCGTAAATCACGATCACGCACGGTGCCGGAGTCTGTCATGGAAGACAACTTCTAAGAAGACACCAGAGCCTCAGATAGGTTATGATCCCAGCGAACGGAACGCCAATCTTGATACTTGGGTTGCGTTCGAAATTATCTCCCGCTCAGCCATGAAATGGCAATTGATTTAAAATATGTTTAATTAGATAATGTGCTATTTGTTTCAGGAAAGGAATGGGTAAGTAATGGTTTCAAACAATATTTAGATGATCACAAAAAATACGAGATGTATTTTCAATAACAAATTGGACTCCCTGCTTAAAAAGACTTATATATATAGTACAGATCCTTAAATTACGTATTTAAGTAACACTTTGGCTCAACCCTGCATGTAAGGGGCTTTCTACACTAGAAAGCGAAGATTTATAATTAATCAACGACTTTATCGTTTTCGCCATATAACCGATTTTCATCACGCTTCGCTCCCACATCTCGGCAAATGCCTTCCTTAGCGTCGCAGCCAAGACCATCCGCACAAGGACACATGATGTAGTGGACCTCATCAAGATGGACACTCGAACCATCCGGATATCCAACAGTTAAATTAACAGAAGTGGCACTGCCAGGCCTACATACAGATCCTTCTTCCTGCATCGGCCTGCACTGTGGGATGCTGTACCTTATTGGACCTGGAATTTGATCGCTGTAGAACATAATTTCGAAAGACGCATCTTAAATCAAGTGCTGTCTGAATTATAACAACGCAGCGGACCTATCACGCAGCATTCTCCAGCGGCACATTCCAAATTGCTCTGACAATGAATATAATCCGGTCTATCGAGATTCGTTGCATGAGTCGAGAGGATGGTGCCGAGAAGAAGGAAGACAAGGGCAAAAAAAGGCGTCATATTTACAGCAGCCACTGCAGTCTGAAACAAATATTTCCGGTCTTCTTTAGTACGAGGAGGATTGCAAAAACTTTCACAGCGGAATATTTGGCGATATTCGTGTCTGCCGCACGCAAACTATGGAAGAACAACAGATGTAAAATGTATGATGATCAATCATTCGGAATGCTGCAGCCTGACGTAATCGCAGTTCTTCTGAAATCCAACAATGTGTACAGTTACTGTTCCCGTTGAAGGAACAGGTCTGAGAAAATGTGTAATCACCGACACGTAGGTCGAACTTATATGGGCCGATCTTTTGTTAGATGCTTACTCATGGGACGACCATAAAAACTTTACACCAATTCTAGCATCGTCTGCGTGCTTTTATTTTGTTTCGGGGAAAATCATATGCATTAGCGTCTGTCTCGCGTTATCGAGTTCCAACTCTACTGCAGATTCGCACATGGCACTAAACTACTTTGTAAATATCGTTGGAACGATTAGATCGGCCTGACCTTCACCCCACTGAATTCTTGATAAAATGCTGGCGAAATATGAGCTTTTTTAACACAATTCTAATTCGTTTGCATTTCCAATGGCTAAACGCATGTTGAACGTAAATATTGGGCAGGAAAGTTTGCACTCGTGGGGATGGAGAAGAGTATTTTTTTAAACAATATTATATGCATATATAATATTTTAGTAGTATAAACATACTACTAACAAAACTGAACTTTATTAACTTCTCCAACGTAAAACAGAATATTTAGATTAGACAAAGATAAGTGATATTTATACTTACAGTGAACTAATGGTAGAACTATTAGACGATGATAACAAACTTATACGATTGTGAGCTTGCTTTACACGATCCACACGCCTCGAGCACTTGTCGGTATTTGATCCGACGAACGAATCAGACCCTTGTTTTTATATCTGCTCTTCCACCGCCTGTTTCGCTCGTCGTTTCGAACACCCGCTTAAACCCGCCTCATCCGTCCAAGGAAGATCTCACCTACTCATCGCGGTGCCCCTCCGATTTCCCCACACAGTTTTAACACCTACTCGGAAAACATGCTACATATACCACTTCCAGCATGTCATAATGGCCTGCCGTTGGAAAAAACAAGGAGCGTAATCAGGCACAAAATAGAAACAAGTGGAAGCTCCGCGACCGAATCGGGATGCTGGAAACGAACGACTATCTGATCGCATCCTGGTCAACGTTTGAAATCGATGCATAGTAACATCGTCGTCTATATTTAAGAATGATTTCGGTCAATTGATTGCTCATTGAAACAGACAATTGCGATTCTCTATCGATATTTAAATAGCTAAAAGATTATCTATCCATAATTACAGTATTACGTAATCGTCCAGCTGGAAATCCCGGGGACTAAGGTCGCCAGATCCTGGCAGAGCATACTTGAAAGAATACTTAACAAATCTTGTTACTAACGTAACAAATGTCTTAGAAACGTTACAGCTAAAATAATACTAAGGGCATTTTCGAATAAAAAAAAACTATATGAAAAAGAATAAAAAGAAAGGGTTGTTTTTTTCTGTGAACGATTCAACATTTTATTCCTTCTCGAGGAAGACGGTACTAACGACCAGGATGAATGCGCTCACCCAGTTACATACCGATGTGCTATTAAGAATTTCTACACTCCTAACTATTACATGTCTGGCAACATGTATATTCTTATCTAGAAGCCAACATATTCTACGTAATAATGCCGTTTTCAAGTAGTGTAGCTGCGGGTAATAGAAATTACACAAGTAAAAGTCATGAAACCGGCACGTCAGTTCGCCGGGCTGTCTCTCGCAAGACTTACGTTCCCCTCCGTTAGATGCTACCAGTCCCAAATCCCAAGAGCCTGGCTCACCTTTCCGCTATAGATCCTATAGATAGAATGAGAAAACTGGAAATAACCTCATATCCCATGCGAAGGGCTACGATGTTTTCGGCGTTAGTGCATTTCGGAGTCTCCAACTATTTATAAAACTAGCTATTCAAATCGCGTGCCATTTAAAATGGTAGAGCATATATCGCCGGTCTTCGCCCGGAGATAATTCACTGCTGTGTCTTTCAGTATTAGCTGACATTACTGCAGAGAATATTAGTCTCGGAATGGGACGAACGGATACGTGAGATTGGCGAAAACACTAGTTCTTAAAGAAGCACCGCGATTCGACATGGTAAATTTATGAATTTAGAGACACCTCGTCTAACGCTGGTGCCAGGCGCAGACATTCCTATAGTTGTTAATGATCTCCTTAGATAATAATCATGTCTTTTTAATAGGCTCTATTGGGGGCACAGCTCGTCATTACCCTTGTTATGGTCAGTGTTATACAGAAATTAACACCCCACTTTTCGTTCGCACGATGGATATTATGTTCGACAGGGTGAGTGATAAATGGTCTTGCAGACATTTTCGAGAGTAATT
The DNA here is from genome assembly GCA_910591665.1 of Ectemnius continuus. NCBI lineage: Eukaryota > Metazoa > Arthropoda > Insecta > Hymenoptera > Crabronidae > Ectemnius > Ectemnius continuus. The sequence goes on from OU342867.1 coordinate 5,912,793, forward strand.
GTTGCTAAGATTCATCATGAACGAATAATTCTGCAGGTTAATTAGATACCTCTACCCTACTGATCAAGAATTAAGAACACTGGCAGGTGTGCCAAAAGAGAAACCAAAGAAGGGGAGGCATATGGAGAATGGCAAAGTGGCAGATGTGTTTCATGTTCCTAGAAATTTAGATATCTCATTAGAGGAAGCTAAGGTTTCTGCACTAGATGTAATACACTTGAAATATTATACGGAGTACCAATGGCTGTTAGACTTTTCAATTTATGCTACTGCAGTGTATATTATGACCGAGGTAAGTTATCGGTGATCCACTACTCTTGTCTCTGGGATCACTATACTAACATACCTTCTCCTGTTTCTATTGTAATAGGTTTATAATTACTTTTACCCAATCAAAGATGAAATTAATCTAAGTATGCTTTGGTGCTCGTTAGTTCTTGGGTTTGCATTGTATCCTTTTACTATTAAGCTGGTAGTACTAGCCGGAATGTAGTAGATGACTTCTATTTCCTTAGCTATTGTATAGTAAGGTACTTCTTTCCCTATGGACGCAATACTTTAAAGGAGAGGAGAGTGAAGGTGAAAGGTCCACGTGTATTGTAACTGGATTTGCTTATCTTGTTTTGGCTATGATGATTCTCATTGTTGATGAGAATACTCTTGAAATTGGGCTGGACAAAGCTTACACAAGTTTCAATCATAGTGCATCCATGTTCTTAGAGAATCAGGGGCTTTCTTCTGCGTGAGTTGTGTTATGCTATACTGTAGTGTATATGTATAATTCTTGGGAATGAAACTATTTCAAACAGTTTCACTGAATCAAACATTTTCCAGTGGACCTGCATCGAAAATTGTTGTAAAGTTCTTCCTTGCTATTTGGTGTGGCTTGCTCGGCTCACTTTTCACATTTCCAGGATTGAGAGCATCAAAAATGCACTGGGATACATTGAGGTATTAATTTAAATGATTAATTCACAGACTTTTACTTGGACTGTATGATTATAATAAAACACTTTCAGGTACAACAAGGATCGAAAGCTTGTACTATTATTAGCAAACATTAGCTATGTTTCTCCATTGTTTTTGATATGCTTATGGATAAAGCCAATAAGCCGGGACTATCTCACAGCTCGCATATTTAGTGGAATGACTGAACCCATGTGAGTGCATAAAAAAATATCCAAATTAATCACGGATTCGTTAAACGAAATCTTTACTTTTCAGAATGTCTGCTGCCACATTCGAAAGTATAAGACTTGTCGCAGTTATAATTGCTGTACTTCTGAAGCTAGTGTTGATGCCCATGTATTTACAATCCTATCTCAATCTGGCTAATCAACGATTAGAAACACAAAAGAAAGAAGCAGGAAGAATTACAAATGTTGACTTGCAGAAAAAGGTTTGTCCCTTCAGCACATAATCCAGTTTTGTGGAAGTTACTTATAATAATCATAATATTTCTATAGATTGCTGCTGTGTTCTATTACCTCTGTGTGGTGGCATTGCAATATATTGTCCCAATGATCATATGTCTATTTCTTACTTTCATGTACAAGACTCTCGGTAAGACTATAGAATTTGCAAGGATAGATTTATTTTGAAATTGACTTATTACCAAATACGTTTACCATAGGCGGCTATACTTGGGAAGGTTTAATCAAAGGATCATTGGAAGAGGAATGCCCAGCTGATGAATCTCCTAAGTCCGTCCCGAACGCAATGAACTATGACGATAAAACTGTCACCCAGACAGCACAAGAACTTCAACTTGCACTGGGATCATTGAAACAGGTACTGTAACTATATGACCTTACTAATATTGTTACTAAACCATTATTAAATAAAATGATTATTGTTCGCAGATTTTTACCACGGATGTTTTTCGAGGGTTGTTTGGCTTAGCTACATGGTGGACTTGCTTCACATTATTCGCGACAACTGGCTTGGGCATGTTTTATCAGTCGTATTTCTCAAGCATGTAAAACAAAATACAGAAAAAATGTCCTAACGCACAAACTCGTACCAAGTTCATGACACTTAGTTTGTTGGAAGACAGATCTCCTGACATCCTTTATACTGACAGGTTTTCTAGGCGTAACATTTGAAGACAGGAAGTTTGAGACCGTAATTAATAACTTTGAATATTTTGTAATGCGCAAAAGCAATAAAAATGTAGTGTGAGTGAATGTACTGACGTTTATATATGAAGCCAAAAGTACCGAAGTTTTTTACCAATGTACATAGATACGTACAAAGAAAAAGTGTTGTGTGCGTTTGAGTAAGGTGCGAGAACTTTCATACGCTGTACGCATATAATGTAAGTCAACCATAAACTGCCGACGCGTGGTTAATATTCCTCCAACGACCATCTGATTACAATTATTAAATCGTTAGCAGTACAGTCCTACGTTGCGTAGGCTGAAAGCAACTTTCTTCACTCACTTCACAAACTGCCAGAATAGTTATAATAAAATCAACTGCCTATGTACAATATTTTTTAATTAATGCCGACTCATTTGTATATATTACTGTACAGTGTGTACATAAAGATTTCTTTCCGATAAATTATGGCTTTGTAATCTGATACATGTACATGTACTCAATTCAATAAAAGTGTCCTACGTTCAACTACAGATTTCATGAATGACCGAGTTCATTTCCACTATTGCATGTGCGATAACTATCTGATTTCTATTCGCGTGTTGAAAAGCTTCAGAGCAATCGATTACGATTCATGAATTGTCCGATATCGGTATCCCGGAGAAAGTGCCATTGTGAGGCCTGGAAATCCACTGTCTTAATGCCACTCACGTTTCAAACTGGCTGCTTCCGAGGTATATAACTCCCCACGAGGCAACTTAGTATCGGAATAGTGATTCGATTTTGTGCTGTGATTATCTACCCGGTGTAGTTTGCTCCGCTAATCATATTTTTCGTGTGTACTTGATAGTTACGATGTTGGTAAGTGAAGTCTGTTATACCGGTGTGTCTCTTGTCGAAATAAAAGTTACACCCAAAACGTTTTTACAGAAACAAACCGTTATTTTCTGCCTGCTCTTTTACGTTACTTTCGCTGAGCCACCAGTTCCACAAGGTGTTAAACCGACGAATGTAATAGGAGGAGCAGATCAACATGCGTCTTTCAGTTTCGTTCGACCAGGATTAACGCAAACAGCATTCGCTTTCAGTGGCCCAAGTTCGCACCAATCGTTTAGCTCTAGCATTGGCAATCCCCAATTAATACATAAGGTTTTGCCAAGCCTTGCTCAAGCTCTTGCATACAGGAATCCCGGACTAGGTATGTGACAGATATTTCTCCCTTCAAATCACTTATAAATAGGTCCATTGAATGATTTCAATTATCTTTAGGAGTTGTGCCTGTTGGACCTGTCGGACATGGCTATGCTACTGCACCTGTTGCACCCGGGTTCGCCCCAGCGCCCGCACCCGCACCAGTATCGCCATATCAACAAATAGATCCGTCTACCTTAGCATACTATCAACAATTACAACAACTGCAGCAACTGCAACAGCTGCAGCAATATCAACAACCCCAAGTACAAGCCTATTCAGCACAAAATGCCTACCAGGCGCAATTAGCTCAACTTTTCGCCCTAAGACAGGCCCAATCCCAGGCACTACATTCCGCACAACCACAACAGGTACTATATTGCTTGAAAAAGCACTTTGGCGTTATGCAATATTCAATTCTAAAAATTACTTTCTGTAAATAGTAAACTACCTTTAGGTTCCCGAGCAAATTCAACTGCAACATCAAGAGCAAGAACAACAACAGCAGGGCCAGAACTTACTGGGTGTCGCATATTCTGCGGCTCCATCAGTAGCTCGTGTGAAAGTGAGTGGCAATGGCTATAAGTTCGACTTTTAGATCTACCAGGCGTCCAGACTTTTGACCTGCCTTTTGTTATGACGATATTTATTTGTGCAGTAACTTATTTTGTTAGTTAATAAGATGACAAGTGTTTCCTTGACACTCATATAAGCTACTCTGCAATGTATGGCATGTCGTTGTAAATAAATTTCTTTGTGCAAAATATAGACTTTCCGTTTAAACAATGGCAAAAGTAATTTTTAACCCACGAGGCCCCGGGGGGATTCGAACCCCCGATCTCCTGTTTACTAGACAGGCGCTTTAACCAACTAAGCCACGGCGCCTTTGACGTTCCTTTTTGAATATTGGACACGTCATAAGTAGACTATGACGATTGAACGAATACTTCATATAATTGTAAAATCATAAATCTACATTTACACCATCGAATTTAACTGCACCTATTGATCGTTTCAAGTAGAAAAACGATACGTTAAAGATAGTGTTGTCTTTGGGACTAAATCGAAAGTATCTTCCATACCCCTCACCCCTCAGCCCCCTCCTGACCTACTCCAAAAAGAGAAACAAGCACCCACCCACGTCATTGACGTTCTTTTCCAAAATGTAACGCAATACGGAGCAAAAATACTCCCCGGCGGGGAATCGAACCCCGGTCTCCCGCGTGACAGGCGGGGATACTGACCACTATACTACCGAGGATTTTGGTGATGTACTTTTGTAACAATTTGGCTGAAATAATGGTGATAAGAGTAATAGAGCTCACTATAGTAGAGAGCCCTTATCTTACGTGTAGCAACGATAAGTGCTGAATCCTAATGTATCCTATTTTGTTGGCTTATAACAAAATACAAGACAAGTGCCTGTACTTATGCTTTTACGTTGCAAACTTTCAAAATATTTCTATAGCCTGCTTGTGAGTGAAAGTGCCATGGCTACATCTAAAATTCTGTCGCCAAAAAAATATTACATACTAAATCAGGTTTAGAAGAAATTATTCCAGTCGTGAATGCAAAAGAAATTTTGCAATTTCCACTTGCTTCGCAGTCGGTAGGACTCGAACCTACGCTCCCAGAGGGAATCTGATTTCTAGTCAGACGCCTTAACCACTCGGCCACGACTGCTTGTGTTTTGTTCATAAAAACATGCAAAATTGAATGATATAAACAAGTTTGATAAATTTATAATATAAATAAATAAAATAGTATTAAAATACATAACACTCCATAAGTAAGAAAGTGTTGAGTCGTCTTCTACACGAAGAAAATAATCATTCATAAATATCAACGAAGTGTCAGCTTGCCATAGATAAGATGATTGATTGCACTGAGTTGTGGCAATAAAAAAATTAATCTCCATCCTTCAGACCCGGCAAAAGCAAATAAAAAAAGAAATCAACCTTGACCCCGACGTGATTTGAACACGCAACCTTCTGATCTGGAGTCAGACGCGCTACCGTTGCGCCACGGAGTCGTTGTTGTATGAAAAGCTAAAGTTCGGACTACTCTCTGCTTACTCGTATTTTCCACGGAAATCAATAAAAGATACATACACACAAGCATGACTGAAGATTTCTCTTCATGCATACACGTGATACATATACCACGTATGCGAGAAGAATGAAAATCTGAAAGAATGCATTCAACCTAGCCTTAACCTATACCAGTTATTACTCTTGTGCATGCACTGAGGCACACTGTCGAGTGATACCTATTCCGCCTTAGTTTGTAGAGAGTCTCTTTGACAATAACAAAGCTCACAAGGCATTCCCCAACGTGGAATGCAATCTCCTGCTTTTCATTTGCTTTCAAGGGGATGTGCTGTACTTATATGGCGCGAAACTGACCCAAATATGTTACGACTTCGTATGGAATGAAAGCGAAGAATGATTGCCTTTTGTGGTTATACGTGAGAGCGGCTTCTGATGACAAGCACGCGGTGCGTACTCTAATCCCGCATGCGAGCACTAAAATACCCGAGGAACATGTAAGTGCAGGAAGCTGCTTCTCTCCCTACGTTGAAAAGAGTTTCGCGCGGGTTGTCTCGTAGAGCCCCTCCTAGCACCAGGCAAGCATGAAGAAAAGGCGTGCGTGCAAGCCTCCAACCGGTTATTGTGATATTCCGTCATACCTTGACTTTCGCCCGTGAGGAATTTTTTCAACAGGAACGCATGCGACTGGCAGTAATACCATGACGCCACCGATAGAGCCGGCTATATTGCAAACATAAATACTTGCGTGTGTGCAGCTGCCTCTACGTACAAATACATGCAAGCCCAGCTGCATAGGGATACCTCGTCCCCTCTCTGGAGGCAAACATGACGTTAATTTTAGGGGAAAGCGTAATAAGACTTGATCCACCTACGAAGCATCGAGGGACCTGACCACTACTTCTCCGGGATGCGACATCCTCAACGACGATGCATCTCCAAGCTACATAAAAGAATTCGTATGCAGCAGTTGCACACATGCAAGCAGCGCGCATTATTAATTCCAATTTTGGGGAAAAACAGTGTCACTGTCCCGTGTTTGCAGTTGAGCGGGCGTGAGGCTGGCCTCTAGCCCCGGAGGAATCAATTAATGGGTGGCCGCAGTGAACGGCCGGCAGGTTACCGTGCCTCCAAGTGTGCTAGGCCCATCGCCCTGCCGAAATTTCTGACCAAGCTGGAGTCAATGAACCAATAAGCAATGGAAAGAGATCGCCATGGACCAATAGGATATTGCTACGTCACAGAGGTGCTTAGGGCCGGCGCGGCTCTTCCTCAAAATTCTGTCTTTCCGATCCACGGCTAACATGAACTCGCAGCAGGTTCCACCGGTTGCGTCGCCTACTCGTCATCTTTCATGCACTCCTGCTAGTCAGTCGGTTAAATTGTTGATTATGTCCATTCTACCCGCTAACTACAGTTATCGAACTGACGCGTAAATTAGCGTAGTGGCCTTTTCACCACGAAACCGGAGGCACAAGAAACCTAACGAATCTAAAGGGACGCAACGCAGCCACGAGGCTGCGAGGAATATTTCGTGCGAATTAGAATCATTCACCAAATCCATGCAAACAATACGTCGTTCTAAGCCGCATGGCCTTGCATGCCATATTATTTTCCACGATGATAATACACTCTTAGTAGTCATTTAAATAATAAGTTGTAAAAGGCATCTTAGGTTAGGCCAACTTTCTTTGTGACAGATGGACGCGCAAATTCACGTCCACGATAGAGTATGTTTACACAAGCACCGCTGGGATGTTTGAACGTTTAATGATTAGCAATCAGAATCATTTAGGCTCAATCAATTGGTGTACTATACCAGGGAAGCATGACGGCGAGCAAGCTGACGCTAAGGAAGTGCAAGATAAGTCTGAAGTCTCGAGGCGGATTGAGTAAGATGCTCAAGCTGAGAGATACGATTTTTACCATTGAGTCCGAGCAGCCGAGGGGAAATCATTTTCCTACGATTCCATAACAGTTGCAATTTAATTGAATGATTATTGATCACTTTACATTGTCACACACACACTATTAAAACTGTTCTGATGGCGACCTGTACATAGACGACTCTAGACACTGGCAAAACTTAATTAACAAATAAGAGATCTGACTCCTTCGAAGACTTCACGCACAATGATCCTCATTCGTTCGTCGTCCAAACCTTACTAACGCTTGACCGTAATGTACAACAACGTTTACTGCGCTGTCGTCCCTCCAATATACCCTCCGCAGTGTTTAGGAGAAGTTTTCTGCGAGAGATAAGGAAATACGACACCGGGCGAGGGTCCGGGCCCCGACCCCGAATGCCTCGGCCGTCTTTCGGACAATGAAGGGTGCCTTAAGATTTACGACTTCTACACACGTGTTCGTCACAATGCAAATTCTACGAATATACCCCTACAATAGTCTTCCCTTCTTTCCTCAACGATAACTAAGTTAAACCACGACAGAATCCAAAGGAAAAACACTGCGAGAAGTTATTATATATTCGATTAAATAATCAATTACCTGACACGTATTCGGGCATCCGCTGAATAATGATTGATGCTGATCTTAGTCGACAAATATCTCGAGTCGGTAAGGTAGACAATGGTATACACTACGCGCTCGAAGTTGGCGGTGGCACGTAACCTCCACCAGATACATGCGAGCCTGGTACGAGGAGGGGCTAAATGAGACAACCCGCGCGAATGTCGCTCAACTGTACGAGAGAGGAGAAAAGTGCTCTGCTCCTGCTTCCCTGGTAACTGAGATCTGCTATGCGGGATGTGAGCAGGCACTACGCTTCAACGAATAGAAATGTCGTCCACACAATGGTCGCCGGATCACTCGGCGACCCTTTTCTCTACTGCAAGCGACGTAACACCAACGCTCGAAGTTCACGTCGATTGTATATATCGATATCAATGTATCAAATGTTCCTAACGCAGCTTCTCACACTGTGATGTCACAGTGCCGTCATCCGACAACCAATTTTCCGGTCGATTGAGTATTGATTCTCGTGAAATAATACTTGAGCCGTTATTACGTGGAGTCCATGTTAATTTTAACTTCAGGTAGCTACTACACATGAGTATTCTTAGCTCGATCTACCTGTTGCTCCACGTTAGCTTCTCGTCAAAGAACAAAGGCTGTTGCCGGCCGAGCTTAAGCCTGGGACAGAGATAGCCAGTATATATTGTACAATCAGTAGAAAAAATGACTCTCCACACTCTTAATAAATATGAAAACGGCAAAAAAGAAACCCATTGACCCCGACGTGATTTGAACACGCAACCTTCTGATCTGGAGTCAGACGCGCTACCGTTGCGCCACGGAGTCATCTGAGAGCGAGTTTGCAAGACAAAGTACTAATGCCTGACTTTACAGCGCAGTTGGAAATGAAACTGATAAACATGAGTTTGTCCATTTACATTGGTATAATAACGAGCTTGGGAAGTAAAGAATGAGTTGGCTGACTAAGCTGACGATGAATGCCCATGTGAAGTTAACCACACGACAACTTTCAGCGCTTGCCGTGATGGCATCCCGAGTGTGCCAATCGGGCGTGGCCTGAAGTGGCATCTTCTGAATGAAACCAGCACCAGGATCGCATGGCGCTCGAGGAGGTAACATCCCGCTCTTTTTTAAGGATACATTTATTCCTATTATTTCGCGCGTCCTTCCTCACGGGGTAATCGCGTTCACGCGCAGTGCCTGTTAGCTCGGCCGGACAGGAATGGCGAGCCCCCTTGGACAACAAGTTCAACAGGATCCCAGCCGCCTGGAGGAGTGTTGGACCTTTGCCGACTCTTGCAAGGGACACCGTAACCCAAGAAGTTGGAATCACGGAGCACCTATACCCCATTGAGAGACCACGTGAGGTAGGTTAACCAACACCATCGTTAATATTAATAATGCGGGCAAAAAACAAAACTTTTCCAACTATCTTGCGCGGTATCCGACTAGACAGAGTAAAACTCTATCAATGACCGGTGCTCATGACGAAGTTCTTCGACTGAATTACCAAACCCATTGATCGAGAATGTTTTGACTGCGCAACCGAATGGCGTGCGCGCGCGATCGCGGCAGCTGGTGCATTGAGACCGGCAAGCGAAACATGCTCTCCTAATAGGTGTGAACCACGGCGCCGCGTGCCGACGCAACCTACTGGACCTTCAAAGGAGTCGCTGCCACTGCGTCTGCCTAATTGTACGGTCACCAAGTACGCCGAAGCCGCGGTAATTCTGATCTCGGGTATCCTGGCGCACGAATCTCTCTCCCGTCAGCTGGAGCAAAAAGATTGGCAGCGGTGGGATTCGAACCCACGCCCCCGAAGAGACTGGTGCCTTAAACCAGCGCCTTAGACCGCTCGGCCACGCTACCTTCGTGTCTACCCATTTTTTATATCCATTTATAACTGGCGCGTCATTTAAAAAATCGTTGCTGTCCTCATTTTTTATCAACAATGCGGGAAATTATTTTCGAATCATTTTCAGTCAGTACTTAGATATTGTTGGCTGATGTTAAGAGTAGTGTAGGTGTTCCTTGCCAGGAAATGTCCGTCGATACTTGTTGATGGCAACGAGCTGTTAATACTATGTATTTCGTAAAAGCGGGCTGAAAGGGACACGCGCAGCCCGATAGCATAAATCGGGGTGGATGGTGAGTAAGTGATCCATATATAGAATCGCGCCCACATCTACCAATACATATGCGTACCTGTCACGCATATATACGCAGCACGGGTGCCGTGGCGCACACTTTTTGTGACTGAGTGGGTTCAGCGAGTTTCAGCTTCGACTTCGACTTTCCTCGCTTTTCTGTAGACCTAAAGTTCCTCTCTCGAGTCGAAGTCATCATGCCTGGACGTCCTCTGTGGCAGGTATGCAAATCTTCATTTCTCTACACCTCCGTTCTGTCCACTAGATGATAACAGATTTAAACACAGGGTAACTCCTATTAATCAACCGGTACACCAAAATCTCTAATAATCTAATAAACATAATGATGAAAATAAAATCTGTTTCGTTAGTGAACGACGTCTGAAATCGCGCGCGAAATTATCATTCGTACGAGAATCTGCGCAGGCGAACTGGGTTGATTCAAGCGTGATTGTAAATCGAATGTCTAACATTCACTATTAAAGATTATTAATTGAGAAGAAATTAGTGGGTGGTGTGTGATAATTGTGAAACCTCCACTGAAAGTCCTCTTGACGCAAACGTTCCCCTTGACTTTCTGACAGCTTCTCTATTTCGAACATCTGACTCACGACACCACTCTAGTGCATACATCCGCACCATTTTCCGGCGTTTTCCATTGAGCCTCTGCTAATTCCGGAGATTCATATAATGATGAATCACTGGGAAATATTTATCCAACATCATTTCTATTTCACTAAATTATTTCATTCAGTCTTGCAAACGTGATTTGTGGTTTAAACTCACTGAAGTAATTGTAGGCAATAAAGTAATTCTTCCTGAATTATTTGGATTAAATCACATGCTTTCCAGACACAATTTATCTCAGATAAATGCAGATCTTTCTTTACGGAATGCTCTGTATGCCAGTTGATTTTCTGGAGCAGAGGTTCTGGAAGCCCGAGACAAGTCCAGTGATTGCCGTGGCGTGGGCAATCCGAAAATAACTCGAGGGCCGCTTGACGTGCCAAGGAAAGCAAAAGTTTGAATTAAATTTTACCCTGCCAGAATGCTCCACGTGCGTGCGTCGAGAAAGCTCGAAAAACTGTGTCGCTGTGACGCTTCGCCCCCACTCGAAACTTTATTTACCAACACGCACCGTCCCATTTATTTCGAATTCATGATCGTTGGCGAATCAAGAATGAATGATAATTCACCGCGACGGGAATTCTTTCACTTTGATCCGATAATTAATGTCTCTGTCCACTTTCGTTTCGCTGCACCATTAGTCGCGTGCCGTGTTTTCCGCTCTAATGGCACAAGAACAATAATCTTGTGTGACCAATGTTTTGCTGCTTGTCTCGCATCGCATTATAATAAATCCACGCTACGATATTTGGCACCCGCGCATCATTTTTCAATGTCGTGATATTTCAAACTAGCCGTGGGATATGTTAATTGAAACAAGAAGCGGCTAATTTGCGTGGAAAAGGCTGTGTGCGCGCGTACTGATTTGTTTGACCTCAACCTCATTGATCAAGACTCTTTTTTTGGCTCCGCCCAATGGGTTACCTCGCCCCGTTTCCTGGACATGGATATTGATAGAAGACAAAATAAAAAAGCCGTTTTTTATTTATCGTATCATTTGGTCACATATTACAAGCTATCCATAATTAGGCTGACTCGTAAAAGGACTGTTATATAATCTTCATTCTGGAATCATTACTTTAATACGAATTGAATCTATACTCTTTTGAATTGTCCCAGTTGATCCGCATGTATGAATTTTATACACGCATCGCAAGGGATCCACTCGTATGAAAATTAATATTGAGTAATAGTGTAATGTGTGACGTGTCTCTGTACGGTGTTGTGTATGTTCTGAGTGCTGGTGTGTCGTGTGTTTAAGTGTATTATATTGTATTACGTGTACTTTGTGTGTAAAAGTGGATCCTCGCAATGCCGCAGTATAATGATGTTCTCTTGCTATAAAAAAATAGAGCCTTTCGTATAAATCTAAAGTTAAAATACTCTTCTCCCTGGATGCGGTATCCGCAGGCTGCGATATCCGCGATTCCTTACAACGATCATCTAATCCGATCGGTTAATGGATTTGCGTCATTCGGTAAGAAAACATCGATCGATTAAGCCTCAGAGAATACAAATACATTGTGCGCTAAATTTGTTCGGTAGACCGGATTCAATTGTGAATGTCTGCAAGGCACATTCGTGTGGCTGGGAAAGTTGTATGAGTTCTCCCTAGAAGTTTACATGTGTCGAGTGTTGCCGAAGCCACCGTGTCCAGACTGGCTGGCACCCTTGTTGAAACCCATCTGCAAGTTCAGTTGTCCCTCGCTCGCTCGAAGCTGCTCTTCCGTGAATGTCCTCTTGTTTTCATCAGCCATCTTTGGTCCCAGACGTGGTCCATTGTATTCAGGATGTTTCTGCGTCTGCGGAGTAAAAGAGAGTTAATTTCGTCAAAGAAACAGACTCCATTAAGATCGATTTGAAAAGATGTTATACTAAAGATACCCACTATCCTGCCGAGAGCGTAGAGACACAAGGTGACTTGGGGGATGTTGCGCCTCTCGAAGAGATCGGCTGTCTGGAAGATTTCCTCCTGTGGCACTCCATAAGCCTTAATGGCAGCCTGGAATCTAGTAAGAGTTTCGGCACTCTTGAGACTCTCATCCTTGAGATACACCCAATTATAAGCAGGCTACTTTTATTTCTCTTACCTCTGCACATTTTCCATAAGCTGGAAGTTCGTGCCCCTCTCCTGGATCTTCTTCACTGATCCTGGAGCCATTTTGTTGATCAGTTTGCAAAGTACCACTCCATCCTTGAGGATGTCTTCGTAGTTTCCTGGTGGAAGTTTCTCGCCGAGAACAGCTTCGATCCAGGCGAGAACCTCAGTTTCTTGTTCCTTGTTGCGGGCCTGAATAACAAAGTGTTGTTGATGATGTTTGAATCCAGCATTTGGTTAAATTGTATAGAACACTCGGCTTGCCAGCTGCCGAAAGATGATGCAGGAGGTGCGAGAAGATCGGTGTAACATTACCGAAATAAAGAGGACGTCGAAACTAAAGTACGCTGATTCGTCCGCTTTTATTAAAATTGGCAAGAGCCAACAACATTAGTCGATTGCCCACCTGTTTCCGTGCCGTGTGAAAACTGAATGACGCTCTGCTATTCTCTGGTAAAATAGCTCCGGGCGGACACGCCCGTATCGTTTGCACGCTTGGCAACTTTACAATAACTGGACGTGGGCTTTTGTTATTAACTATTTACTCTGTCATAAAGTGCCCACGATGTTTTAGAATTGACGATTACCTCATGCGAGTTCTCCAAATCTACGTGAGCGTGCATTCTACATAAACGATAAACCCTTTAACATACGTGCGACACAAATCATAAGGAACATTAATAAGAAACTTGTGAAGAGATCAAGAAATTATATCTATCGAATTGTCTTGGCTCCCAGAAAAACGAAAGTATTGGTGAACACCTTGCGCGTTTCGATTTAAGAGAGCAAGCGGCGTGTGACGCAAATGGAATCTGGCATGCTTCTGTTCGTGATAAATTAGTATTTATAGCTGAAACAAGCCACAACACGTCGCGGAATTAGATCTATCCGTTCAACGTGCGCTCGTAGGCACATCCATCCACTATTAACTTCTCTATCTGCTTAAGGAGTAGAACATTTGATAAGATTCGAAACAGCTGTACTTTCTCAATGTACAAGATACTTCGCTATAATTAATTCTAAAATCAGATTGCAATTGGCTAAGACATTTTCGAATTATCAGCACCTCTAAACCAGCTTGGTTTCCCGTAGAAATCTCCAGACGTATTTTAAGCCACATTTTCAAGAGAAGCTGTTTCCGCTCAGCCAGAGCGTACACTGCAAACGATCCCAAGAAACGTTTCTCTAGTGTGACGTATGCCGCAACAATTCACTAAATTTGAGATTCAATTAGCCATGCTAGCTCATTCAGTGCTCCAGTGATTCCGCAATCTATTAAAGCGCCCATCTGTTCTCTTTGGGCAGACGTAAGTGTCCGCCGGATTAATCATTGACTCGAACTACTCGGAATCTCTCCTTTGAATTGTTGCTTTGATTTCCGTCTCAATTGCCTCAAAACGAGCATGCAACTACTTTCGACAAGTCGTCCAGATGTTAGTCTAGAAAATCTAGGCGAGAGATATTGGGAAATTAACGCGGAGGAATATTTAGGTTCGGTTATAAATATCGCGACAGGACGCACGGCTGGTGATACATCAAAGCCGATCGGAAGCACAAATCACTCTGTCGGGATGTTGGGTTTAGTTGGGGGTGGGCGGTTAAAAAAACGTGCGTGGCATGCGTGCGCGAGTGAATGACGACAGGGAGAGGTTTTTGCTTCCTCCACCGCGATATATATCTTAAACACGACCGGCTGATATTGGGAGAACCGCCAGTGCAAAATAGTTCAAGGGTGACTGCAATTAGGATTCGACGAATTCAGGCGCACGCACGCAGACCCACACAAGCTTCCCGAGCGAGGTTGCGATTCCAGAAAATACGAGATATCCTCTCTCAGCACGATCGTTCTAAATTTGTCGGCGGAGAAGCGCGTCTAAGGATGCACCTGTTTAGCGCAATTACGTGCTCGCTCGTTAAATCGCTGCTATACATCACGAAGTGTTAGCTTTCGTCGAGTGTGCCTTTTGCTGGGAATGTTAGCGAGGCTCGAACGATGAAGGAACGAAGGAAGGAAGAGACCTACCGGCATCGTGCTCTGTTATCCTTCTCGCTCGCTTGACTTTTCCGGTGGGACGATGTCCTCTCGTCGACGAGGTAAACTGCGACTTTTCAACACGTTGCTTGTCGCCGAGTGGAAACTAAGTCGGACGAAGCGCGTCGCGGCGCTATATGGCGTCATCCCCTCCGCAGCATCCTGCCCACCGACATTCAGGAACGAGTGTTTTTGGCCACTTGCCAGTGGCGTCGCTAGAGTTGGTGTCACCCAGTGCGATAAGTCGTGGTGTCACCCCATTCCACCCTATGGATCCGACCGGATCGTCGTGTTGTATGTGAATTCGATTCTTACGCGCAGAAGTGTCGATTTATTTGATTTAGAAAACTAACAGTATGGGAAAAAATGACTAGTTTTACCCCATTTTTAGCCGTTTTTGAAAAATAGAATAACGTTGTTAATTTGTCCGGTATATTTAATTTTTGCGATTCCTTAGAAAACTTAACATATCTTAATAGGACAAACAGTGGGGTAAGATAAACAATAAGTAACAAAATCAAATAAGTCTTTAAACTCAAATATATTCCGTATGCCATACGATACATAAGTAAAATTGGTTTAGCCCAAACCGAATGTCATGACTTTTAAAATTTGCGTCTTCTGGCCTTCAATGTTGCAAACGTTTGAATTACATCATCAAAGTCTGTGTCTTTCGCCAACTCACTTTCGATCGATAGTATCGCAAGATCGGACAGCCTTGTCTGCCCCATAGTCGAACGCAAATAATTTTTGATTAGTTTGAGTTTTGAAAAACTCCTCTCACACGAAGCTACAGAGACACATATTGTTATAAATAGCTTTAAGCTTAGTGAAAGACTTGGGAGGGATTCGAGAAAGTCCCATTCAACTATGAATTTTAAGAAATCTAATGCTGTCCATTTTTTTGCATCTTCCAAATCCATTTTTGCCGCCTTGAGATGTCTTCTGAGCCTTGGTATATCTGTCAAAAGTTCACTCTCAGATATTTCGTCGTAAAAACCAGTTAATTTTCGCACAGATATCTTCAAGTCTTCTTCTGTGGCAGATATGAGGCTTCTTGCTTGAATTACTTCGAATACGGTAGCTACTTCCTTAATACCTCTCATTCTGATTTCGAGTTCAGAATGAAAGCGATCAATGCACTCAAGCATTGCTCTCTTATTCTCTTCTTGGAGAGTGAGACCCATGTCGCTTGCGTGCTCTCCTGCCATCCTCTTTTTAAACCTTTGTCTTCGGTTTACTGCAATTCCATACTCTTCTGACTTTAAAAGTGCCTGTTCAATTGCGAGATTTACAAGACGGTTGCGCTCCTCCTGCAGAAAAAGACTAAGCGCTTCCAATTTTGCTACCACTTTGTCCAAAGTTAAGCCCTTAGTCTGCAAATACTGCTGGGCAAGATCGACTTCGTGAAGGACTGCACACCAGAAGTAGAGGTAGCAGAGGAAGGTGAAGTCACATATAGCAGGCAAAAGAGTTTGCGCTGTTCCTCGAGTGTCCATGTTTTCATTTGAATCGCAAAGAGCTTCAATCGCCGCGACAAACTCATCAAATTTTTCCTTAACTGGTTTAACTGCAGCATAATGAGCACTCCAGCGTGTTGTTGACAGTTTTTTTACTGTTACTGTAGTGTGATGAATCAAAACATCCCATCGATGTGTGGAAGTCGCGAAGAAAGAATACATTCTCTCAAGAGTTCCAAAAAATGTCACACATGATGCATTCTCGGCAAAAGAGTGCTGGCCACACAGATTAAGGGAATGGCTGACACATCCATTAAAAATGGCTTTAGGATTCTTCTCTTTAAGAATAGCTTGCACACCACCGTGGATTCCAGCCATATTAGCCGCATTGTCATATGCTTGAGCCCTACACATCATTATGTCCAGTCCATCACTTTCCAGTTTTCTTAAAATATCGGAACTGAGGTCAGCGGCTTTTTTTCCTTTTATTGGAAAAAATCCCAGGAACACTTCTTTCACTTCAACTTTTCTATTTTCGATTTTGACGTATCGAATCACTTCAGACATCTGGTCTGTATGTGATATATCTGGTGTGCTGTCAAACATGATACCAAAATATTTTGCAGATTTTATGTCCATAATAATCTTCTCCTTGACATGGTTTCCTAGAACATTTATAAACTCATTTTGAGTCTGTGGTGAAATATAAGTCACTGATGCTTTAAGTTGGCATGAACTCCGTTTTAATCTCATTAGATGCTCTTTCAACACTGCATCATATTTCGAAAGCATTTCCACCATTTCTAAAAAGTTTCCTTTGTTTGATGATAACTCATCTTCCCTATGGGCACGGAATGCTAGATTCTGCTTGGCGAGAAACAATGTGATATCGAGCAATCTGTGCAAGATATCTCTCCACTTTTTCTTCTCTGTCTCCATTATCGAAATGGTTTCAGCATCAATTGTTTTCTGAAGCTTCAAACCTACTGCCAATGTCTTCCAGTTTTCAAGGCAACGAAGATGTTCTTCAGAGTTTTCATGGCTACTCACTTTCGGACTTAGCTTCCACCACTGTCGAAACCCGGACACAAATTTGGATGTTGTATTCGTAATAGTTGCAGCAAATAGTCGGCAGCAAAAGCAGTACAAATTCCCATCGACAAGTGAATATACCATCCATGACCGTAGAATTTTTTCGCCATTTGGCATCACTTTATAAAACCAATCCTTCGATAATTGACGCACATCGCCTTTTGCATTAGCATCTTGTCTAGTTGCAGCACTGAAGGGTCCATCTTTGTTTTGAAAAGGAGTACTTCCCTTTCTGATGATTTCAACACGAAACTGATCCAGTACTGGTATCTTCCAGGAAGAAACATCGGATAAAATGTTCAAATCTGCTTTTTGAGTATCACTCATTTCATTCTCAATACTATAAACGTCTCTTGCAAGATTTTCTTCTGTCTCGAAGTCAACAATTTCAACGCCTCCATCTTCCGTTTTTCCAGTAATTTCGCCGCCTTCATTTTTAACAGAATCGATTTTAGAGTTTGAAAAATGGTCGTCATCAACTGGGGATTGGATAGTATTCCTTGATGTGCTCTGACCAGAATCCGAATGCTTGACATATTGAGACATGGATCCAGCAAGGGTTTTCATTGATTCGATTCTTGCTTTTTTCACTTTTCTTTGCTGACTGCCACTTGGCCTCTTTGTTGAATGCACCCCACGTGGCATGGTAGAATATTCGCAATAAAAAGTACACTTTCTAATAGAGGCAATTTCAAGTAGAGATTGGTATTGGTCTCTATCTGCGGCGGATATATATGCGCGTGAAATATGAAGAGCGAAACAATCGCCGATTGTCGACTGTTTTGCGGGTGCCCTCGTGAGTACTTCAATCAGAGACTGAAAATGTCGAGGTGCCAAATAGGAGCGACTCGAAAAGAATTACTTGGTGGAAATCGCTCTAAGGGTGTCGATGATTACATTCAGACTGAAGTCTAAGACTAATGAGCCGGAATATATAATTTCTTACATCCCCTCTTGGCCTAAAAAATGAAGGTAGAGGGAGTCCGAGTGACTCCAAGAGGGTTGCAAGACGCCAAGGTGAAGTGGTGAGGGTGCTGAGGAAAAATCGGCAATACCAAGGGGGGCTGCCGGGTTTTTCCGCACCTCGGTGACGTTGCGGCTCGTTAGCCATCAGGATACCTGGTGGTTTAAGGGATCGAGTCCGAGTGCTCTACGCTCGAAATGGACTCGCTAATCCCGGGGTGCGAAGACGCTTACAAAGACGGACATCTGGGAACTCGATGAAGCGAAAATTAAAGTATTTTATGGCCGGAGAAAACTGGCAAGAAAACACGGCCCGGGTGTAAAACGGCGGTGTTAATCAAGAAGGAAACTTAAGCAGATGTGCGCTTGTAAACTAAAGGGTCGGCAATGCCCAAATATACCTATTGGTAGAGCTAATGAAGCAGATGGCTAATCCCTTCAAATTAAAAAAAGGCACGAAGATGGAATAAAATGTCAGTACTCGTTGGAATAGTACGCAGTAACGAGATCGAAGTTGGAAAATTATGGCACTTTCCCATTTCTTCCCAACTCTCATCTAAGAGCTGTAATACTCTACAACATACTATTGGTTCAATTCTATGAAGTTAAGATTTTAATATGTAAATGTCCCACCCACTCTCATGGTGTCACCCCCTGTGATGGTGTCACCCGGTGCGGTCCGCACCCACCGCACCCCCCTTACGACGCCACTGCCACTTGCCCACTAGCTGCTCCCACACTCCCGCCCTCAAGCAGATCTTGACACTGCCGTGCTCTGTAACGAGCGGCGGCACCATTATCTTATAACATTTAATAACTACCCCAGAACACTGCCCTTCATCCTTCAACTAGCCCTGATTCGAGAGGGAAAGTTGCCCGATCTTTCTCAAAGAGAAACTATCCCTTTGATGTCTACTTCCGAGTGTTACTTTGTAACGACCAATTGACGGGAGGAAAAGAGAAGTCCACTCGGAAGATACTTTCGTAAGCTGCTGTGTCCCTGTTTGCACGGAGAACTTGGGAAAGAGGGTTCAAAGACCGGCTCGTTATGGATCATAAGTGCTCGCGATTGGGGTCATACATGAGGCAGGGCGGCTTATTTTTGAGCGAAACGTGCGAGCGCCTTGGGCTCGAAAGCAAAGAGAGCAACGCGCCGACGGAACCCTTTGGAAAGTACACGCTTCCGAAATCTCATTTGACGTCGGAGACGAACCGAAAGAGACAGACACGTCGATTCTTGCCAGCCGTGTAAAAATAGGATCTCCAGACTCGTTATTTAGGATGAGCGTATTATAATTTATGGGCATATGCTTGGGAGCCAAGGAAGAGAGGATCTAGCGAATCGCCGCCGTTAAAAGTGGAAAAGTTCGAACAAGTGGGTGTGTTTTGCACGAAAAAGCGAGTCTCTCGCTCTCGTGGACACTGGCCAGATGAAAATGCCGATAGTAAGTGTCGTGATTTCTGGATCCTGGCCACTTCGAAGGGTGAGGCCACCGCCGAGATTAGATTTCGTCAATCGGCGCTCTTTCCAAGTTTATCGTAACACACAACCGATTTGCGTGGAACCCTGGAGCACAGGAGGCTTGTTATGTAATGTCGAACTTCCCCGGCATAGGAACTTGTTGATCATAACACTGTTGCACACCCACAGGAATAAAACAGCCGCGGAGAACGATCTGTTATTTGTTATTTAATATTATAAAATACAGGTCTCTTAAAACTGTTTCTTCTTAATACTTAAACTTCCAAAGTCGAAATCTGAGGCCCAGTTAATAGTTTGGCAAAATCTAAATTGAGATGAAACTTGTAACTGATTCCACAGTTAGGCCAAATTTGTATAACATTTATATAATATATTCTAGAATAGACTACGATGAATACATAACAATAAGTGTACATATGCATGGATAATGACTTGAAGAAAACGATGAAGTCCATATCAACCATTAGTTCAGCGAATTGCCGCTAGGTGATATACTCGGGCACGACGATGCTCACAGTTTAAAAGTGAGAGCTGACGTTACTTGTAGGGAAGGGAAACATATTCTCGTCAGCTTTGCGCAGTGGCGATATCGTAACCAATGAGGTTCTACCGAGGTGCGATTATTGCTAGTTGAAAACTTTTACCAATACCCCGCCATGACGATGTGAAATACCATCGGCTACGGCAATTTTTGAAAGTTTCTACGGAAACTGATAAAAGATTGAAATCGTAAAATTGTTCTAGTTTAACAGCTGTTCTAGAAATAAGTTGCTCTAGAAAAATAGAGAGAATGAGTCCCAAGCTGTGATGGAATACAAACATCGATCAGACTTAGGTGGAAGCCAAATGGAACACAAGATAAATATTCTACAACTGGAGAATAGATCGAAAACAAGATAATTTTAGCGCACAACTATTCGTGCGATACCTTCGATTCTTTCAAAGAACCGATTATCACCGAAATGCATAACAATCCTTGACCACCGAATGACTTTGATTTCAGGTCGCTGGCAAGCGGGAAGCGAGCCAGGAAGCCGAAGCTCAGCAATGGATCGAAACAGTCGTCGGCGAGCGATTTCCCCCAGGTAGACTGTTATTTAACTCTTACCAATCTATACATCCATATCTACAAACAATACACTAGTACATCCAAGAAATACGAGAAACTAGAGTGCAGGTATATGCGCCTGATTAGCTTCGTTAATGAAACCACTGTCTCGATCGACACACCGTGCTTGCTGGACTCCTGTTCACCGGAGGTGGTGAAACTTGAAAAGCGTGTCGATATCCACACCCCCGATGTCATATAGTAGCGTAGGAGGAGCGGCCTAGTGCTTCGACGCCTATGATTGCCGGATACCAATGTCAGGTCGCGTGACGTCGCAAAGGTTAAACTTGTTAGATAGGTCAGTTATTCGCGGGAACCCTCAACAGGCATCTTGTATATCACAATGACCCCGTGCGATATGAACACAGCACGTACCAATCGGAGTGGTACATCGAACTCGTTCCAACTGTGTGCGTTCTGAAATTGCCGGTTGGCGGGACGATAATAAAACGGGTACGAGGAGATGGTAATATCGATCGGGTGGTTGGTAAGGGTAGGGAGGATGTCTAGCAAAGGGCGCAACTAGGGTGCGAGTTAGGGGTAGCTCCAGCCTCCCTTTCCGTATGTTCCCCGGATAAAGCGCGCGCTTTGTTACGTCATTCGAGCCACCCTGTTGAGCTAGCTCCCGGCACCAACCCCTAGCGAAACATGCACCCCTGATTCAAGAAATACGCCGGGCGTCGACGCAATCAGCGTCGTTGAAGAGAGCCCGATTAAGCGTAATAATCCTAGGGGCCACTAGAACCGAATTATTTCCATTCCCGTTCAACGGAAACGAGAGATTGTCCCACTGGAAATTCATTATTGCTAATCGTGATTACCATTGCCCTGGAAAATATCTGATTATATTTTAAAATCGCTAAAGTGTCCTTAAGTTTTGACATCCGCTCTATCAGGGAGATGAAAGAGGCATGACCCGGTCAGAGACTGTCGAGATCATTCAAGTGGCGGCTCTTAATATCGAACGACGGTGTATTTGTACTAGATCGGCTTATCGCGTTCGCTCGCCACTTGACAGGCATCCGATTGCCGACGACGCATATTGATTTACCGTCATCGGTTCATCATGTTACGTCGTAAGGACGCCGGTGTATCAGGGCCGCATACAATCGTCCGGATAGTCAAGTCGCAAACGGCGCATTGTGTCATTTCCTCCTGCCGCCACCTCCCGTGCCCACCAACCACGCCAACGCTTCTCGTAGTCTAACGGTGGCGTTAAGGTGCTTTCCGTGCTAATAAGAATGCCAGTTAAATAAATGCATATCCACATCTCTTTCAACCCCATTTCTCATTTACTTTTTGGTACTATGAGAACACTGAAGGAAAGAGATGATGAATCACAAATGTAAAACAAACATGTACGATGATTTAGAATGAGTGAAAAGAGAATGCGTGGATGCTGTGGGAGAGCACCTTACTGCCAGTCTAAAGTGAGGATTTTTGGCTCGGGGAAGTGTCAGTCACTCGCTCGTCACGGTGGCACAAGTTGCTTGGGCGCACCAGGGTACCAGCAGACGTTTGAGGGATTTATAGGGTCTCCCTCGACGTTGACGTCGACGTAGCCCGCCGTGCACTTCTACTACGATATACTACTCGAGCACGTTCCTTGGCGAGGCGTGAGCTTTCGATCGCAAGCTCGCCTCCTTCGCCTCTGATTGACAAGCCGAAGGTCTCAGGACCTGTCGATCTGTCGAAGTGTCCGTCACGTAACGCCGTACGACGTCAGAAAAGCTTGGAGTTACTAGGGTAGCAACGGAGAGAAGTAGATGAATTTATGGCCACATGGATGGAAGGGTTCGCACGTGGTGTTGGCCACGGCGTTTAAGAAGGGCGGAGGGTGCAGGGTCATGAGTGATCCTAAAGATGACCGTGGTGGAGCTTGATATCTAAGCGACAATACAATCCCTGGCAGACGTCAACGGGTGTCACCTGTCCGTCAAGAGATCGTCAATGACGTCATTCTGAGACAAGCCTACCAGGATTACAGCCTCGGGGTAGATTTACGAGCACATGCAACAAGTGGTTTCCGTTAGTTATAGCGCGTTAGATTCCCGCCAAATCGTAGAGCGATTGAAACGCATTTAGTTTTTTTTCTCCAACCTGATTTGAACCATTTAAATTCGCAATGTTTAGACTTTAATACGAAGAACGTAAATTATACTGTGGTGTAAGAATTTTAATAGAATTAGATTCTAACAAAGTCTGAGGAGAAACTCGCCACCCTAGAGGAGCAAGGAATGGCGGGCAAACGGATTCTGCGTGAATCTCCGGCGAGACCTGTTGCTGCCGGCGCTGTTCCTCGCTCGTAAATTCAGCCCCGGGATGTTGTCCTGGTGAAAACCGTGCCTTTGACGTGTTTATGACATGAATGTGACGTTAAATCGATACTGGCTGGCACGCAAGCGCGATGTCAGCCGGTGTTCAAGATGCTGGAATAAAGAGGACCGCGAATAATAAGGGTGAATCTCACGAGACATCATCTCCAAGTTCTTACTCCGACAACTCAAAGTATAACATACAAACATTTGTCAGAACTGACAATTTAGTTTATCCAGAAGTTAAATGATTAATTTTATTCTGTACTGTCTTTGTATTAATTAGATTTAATCGGGGTAAGTTCTGATTTAAGCAGGTTGAATTATGTGATTAACTTCGACACGCGATACGATTCGGGTTCGACATATGGTAGACGACTTTATAGAAACAAATACGATAGGAGCGAATGGATAGGTGGACGGGGAAACCACAGCATCGATTTCACGTCAAGTTGCCGGAACATGACGACCATGACGTGTCAACGTAACAGGCTAGTATCACGCGCAGCAGTGGCCCCGATTCCACCAATACATATTGTTGCGTGTCGATTTTTTCGACACGCGTATTAGTATGGGCGAACGAAGACGGCAATAAGATACACGGCGTCTGAAAAATACCAGGCCAGCATGACAGCGTTGCGTGAGCTGGGGGAGAAAAGAAATCCGGAAAGATGCGGGGAAAGGATGCTGCCTTCTGGCTCGAGTCATCCCATTGATTTTCTGTCATCTTCTCGTGTTTACGACATCTCATCGCGCTTCGACACTACCAGGAACCTATCAGGATGTTACGCGCTTGTTTACTTCACCCCATACGCCCGCTCAGAGAGTGGATGTTGCCACCGGCCCCGCCTGTTGGCTGGATAACGTGAAAAAGCCACAGGTTTACCTGCGTCCTCTTCACGATTCCCTTCTCACTCGCACGTCTAATCCTCCCTGACAAAGATGCTTCTACGAAATTCCCACACTTCCAATCATCCACTTTGGGGACAGTCCGAAAATTTCATGATTTCCGATAAACGAAACAGATTGTAATAAGGGAAATATCAAGATATGCGGAAAGAAAAATCTTGTCTATGGTGGCTCGTGCGAGATAAAAGATGTCTATGGATGCTGAGATTGAGAATAAGGCAAAGGTATTGAGAGGTGATCGGCTGTCGAACGCCCATCAATCGAGAGTTCGCGGATACGACTAGTCCGATACTAGGCGAGCAGATTCCAGGGTAGGTTTTTGGCAGGATCCCCTCCACCAGAGAACCACGTGACACGTCGCTCTGGCAGGATCAGGATAGTAGTCTTCTCGCCGGCAAGGTTCTTCACCTGAGCCATTCTCCTCTGATATCTAAGGAGTATGTGTATGCTCATCTATATTCTATACTAGACCAGGCTACCTCTGCAAGGGCGTTCTAGGCTTTCTCTGAAATACATATGCGCGCACATAAGTACCGCAGCATGGCTAAGAAGCCACCCGAAGCCCAGCATGTTTTCTTAGTAAATCCACAACTTTCATATTCATAGACGCTGCATATATTTCCATCTCTATTATACTACAACGTGCGTGTACCATAAATAGCGCGTATACGGTGTCCTCCAATTCTTACAAGCATAAGTACTGCAATTTACTAATGCCTGACCCAATTAACGACTTATTTCTCTAATGAAATGTATGACGAGGAAATACAGCCATTGCGAATATGGAAGAAAATAATATGTTCCATTAGAATAAATAATCGGAAAGAGAGAGAGAGGTGGCAGAGTAGGCGTGGAGATTGGTCGGCGAGCATTGCGCGTGTCCGGCACAGCAGAAGCACTGGTGGTTTCATCGGGACAATTTACAAGCGCTCGTGCCAGGTGGCGCGGCTCGCCGATCAGTTCGATATACCA
Source organism: Ectemnius continuus (assembly GCA_910591665.1). Lineage (NCBI taxonomy): Eukaryota > Metazoa > Arthropoda > Insecta > Hymenoptera > Crabronidae > Ectemnius > Ectemnius continuus. Next base: position 5,937,834 of record OU342867.1, read on the forward strand.
ATAGTGGGAGCGAGGCCGAAAGAAAAACTGGCCCGAGCGGTGCGGCGGCGGTAAATGATTGCGGCGGGGAAGAGCTCCTGCGGCAAGCTGGCCGCCTGGCAGGCCGAGATGCAGTGAGTCTTTCGAATGGCGACGGAAGCGCTTCATCGAGGAAAGCCGCCACCGTCGGCAAGACAAACACGATGGCCGATGCTCAATTGGCAGCGATCAAGAGTAAAAGAGTACGCGAGCAGTGGAAGACGCTCGCTCGAGCCTTTCCTGATCCTTCGCTCGAGCTGCAAAAAATGCGATGCCCCCTTGGCGCGCCTCTTGGCATAATGGGGCGCCATGAGCGAGCGTTGGTCTACCCGCAAGCTCCGTTTATTATTTCGATGGATCCGAACCCACCCACCCGTCAGAGCCGCAACCAGTGGGAGGCGCGAATGAACAGCCGAGGAGAAAGAGAAAAAAAGGTGGAAGCGCGCTCTCATACATCGCAATAAATCGGGCGGGCCAGAGCAGCGGTTGCCGTTGACAATGAAAATCAATGACGAGTGCTGACTGCGCATGTCGCCGCACGCCCGCCGACTTGAAATTCTGGCCTGCAATACTTTTCGGCAGCGGGCCCGCACTTTTTCTGCTATCCTGGTGCAGCCGCGGTTGTCAACATTCTTTCTACCGTCCGAGCACTCTCTCTTTTCCAGTAGCTTTCTCCGCCGAGTGATAGCTCTCGGCATCTCTCTGATAATACCAGTATATAAAATACTGCTAGAGACTGGCGTTTGTCTATAGGCTGTGCAATACTTTTCTGTGCGAGTGTAACTAGCGGTATACATATGTATAATCGGAATAATGAATTTCAGGTGTGAGCTATGAGGACGCCTTGAGGGACGGAGTACTTTTCTGTAAGCTGATGAATAAATTGCAGCCAGGATTAATCAACAAGATCAACACATCGGGCGGCGATTACAAGATGATGGACAATCTAAATCAGTACGTAAATCCGATGTGAAGATGGTGGGAAAAGCAGCCAGGTTGCTCTCCGCTGCTGTGGCAGATTGCCCAATTTAACGGAGTTACTCCTGCCGGTCGAGCTCCCTCGCTTTCATGCATTCCTGCTCCTTACTCGACTTTACGCAATCGACAGTGTTTTAGACTCGCAGGAATTTCTCGACTGCGGGCTATCGACACATCGAGTACCGCCACGGTCCACAGGTTCTCCTCTCGCGATTGTTGACCTCGAATCGTCACTTCGAGATCCTCGGCTACGACCCTTCGATGTGCCCGGCACACGCGGGCGCTCCGTTACCTTCTTGAATTTCGTGTTAGCCGGATGAATCTGTACCACGAAAGTCTGAGGTCGGGAAAATCGTGCGCACGTTCATTGGGCGCGAAAGAAATGTTTTCGGACTTTCGCTACGTGTATAAAAATTATAGCACGATGATAGCGAATCACGAGTCTCGGGCTTTCAGACCGCCCATCCCAATGGATTCACAATGATTTCTCGTGACAAGTTGCTTTTTTATCTCCCGAAATGACTAGAGATACAGTATCTATCTAATAGGTTCGCACGCTAACGACTTGTAGCACATTGCTACAATCCTGATGAAGTATTTGCATGTGAGAAGGTGGCATAGCAACATTATAACTGTCCCAACCTGCTCCACCAATGCGATGTGCTCATTGACAGAGTCACGCTTCTAAAGTACTTTTTGCGTCTGCAATTAGAATGGAATAATTTCCGGAATCGAGTGAACTTGGTAGCGGCGAGCGTAAAAGCTTTCCGAAACGAGGAGTTTTACAAATCAGCTCTAAGGGACACTTAGTTTGACAGCTAGTTTTCACGGCGGATTCTCGTCGGATTTTTTCGCTTCTTCTCTCAGAGTCCTTGGGCAGGCGTAGTGCGTACACACCAGCAACGAAATCGTGTGCGCATGCCGCGCTTCTTCACCAATTGGCGCGTTTTGAATGTTTAAGAGCGCTCTCCTGAGTAGTGGGGTAGGGTAGACTGCGCGGCACGGCCACTCCGCATTACTCCCTTTGTACACGGCTGCTACGTTCGACGAAGAGCTCGTGCACGCCGCCGACGCCTCCGATTCGACCTACTAATTGCTCCTGCTAACCTGGTGTTTCAGCGTTTAGTAAGCACTGGCCTGCCTCACGCTTCGCGTTATCAAGCGTGTCAAGTTGACACTGAGCAATATGGCGTGATCCTCTAGCGAGTATTGGCACCGCGACACCCGACACTCGCATCTACGAAAAGCGTCGTTTTAACGCTCAACCGGAAGCACTCCACCGCTTCAATTCAAGAGCTGATCTCATATTTTCATACGCCAACTCCCCGAGACTTTACATTATTAATACGCTAGCGCGATCGGCGCGAGTAATGGAGGAACCGAATTCCCAAGGCCATCGTCTTGAACTTGTACGAAGTGTTTGACACTTGGGAAGAGGGACTGGCTGGTAGTGGGCAGGGGAGCAAGTTGGCGAGAACATCATTGTCGGAAAATACGTGTTGATGAATGTACTCCTCGCAGTGCATAGATATTTAATGCCTAAACAATTGAGCCGCTTTACTAACCACGAGCGATGTCCAGGCGAGCAGCTGCTCCAAGGAGCTGTGCGCATATGTGCGCCAGTGGCACACCGTCGCCTGGCTTTTCCTATTTCTGCCTGACTTATTCGAACATTCAACGTAATGTTTCTAGGTTTCAAAAAGCCTGTGTGAAGTATGGCGTACCGGATGTGGATCTTTTCCAAGCAGTCGATCTTGTAGAGAGGAAGAATATCGCCCAAGTAACGAATACTATTTTCGCGATTGGACGCACGGTGATTGTCTTTTTTCAAGAAAGTACTTTGTTTGCTATTAGTTGCTTAACGCAAAAAATTTCTACAGACTTACAAACATCCGGAATGGCGGGGCCCATGGTTGGGACCGAAACCAGCAGAGGAAAACAAGAGGAACTTTACGGAGGAACAGCTGAGAGCAGGCGAGGGGCTAATTGGTTTGCAAGCTGGGACGAACAAGGGTGCGACACAAGCTGGACAGAGCTTTGGAGCAACAAGGAAAATCTTACTTGGAAAATAATTTCTTCCATCTCAACTGATCGAAAACCACTATTATTTGATGTTAGATAAATTAATGTATTAATTCCACTAGATAGATTAAGCGATAGCAGGTGCAACTAAATCCTATATTTATCTCACTGACAAAAATCAACATGCGCCTTCCTAATTTAGATATTAAGTCCATCTACTTTAACCTTTGTAATTATAAACTATTAAAGTACTGATACTAAAATTGGCTAAGACTCAGCTTATAGCTAAACCTTCATCGTGTGCTCTGCAGCTCCTATGTATAGGGAGCTGGATTAGATCTCTAGGAGTATTGCATTCACGTACACGTCGGCACGAGCGATGCTGGTACGTAAGTGTGGTCTGTTGGCGAGAGCGAACACGTTTTTAGACTTAGCGCGTAAAGTCAGTCTGGTACGTATGTACGAGAGCGTACGTGCGCAGGTGGAGGCGCACGTATGCGACTGGGGCAGCACGTACGTGACGCTGACGGCGAGTGGGAGTGACGTGTACGTACACGCATTACACGCATTCCTTGAGCGGTTTCTACACCGCAAGGCTCCCCGAGGATCAGGCAAGCATCTCGAGCTAGGATACTGTCAACTGACCCGAAAAGCCATGTGTTCCCCTTCACCGATATCAGCTACGTACAAATACAGATACAACAATCCGCCCCGCTTCCAGATATCGCGCCACCCGTGCGAGAACAGACAGACAGCCAAAGATGGCGGGCATGCCGCTCGAGAACGCACAGTCGGTAATTCCAATTTAATGGATAGACACACGTCAACTAGTTTCATCATGCAATACCCGCCACACGCAACATTTTTCTGCTCGATTATATTATTATCTCTAGGATCAATTTTCCTAACGTGTCTTCCACCCAGACAATGAGTTCGCCTCAGGAGGAAGTCTACAGTGCGCGTAATCTGCTTACCGATACACCTGATAGCCCGGTGAGACGGTCACACGAGGAAAGGGTGCAGGCTAGACAAGGATGACGTGCGGATTCCACTGCTGAGAAATGACGTGGTTTGTTGGCGGATCGTGGGGCAGGCCAGTGCTTGGGGACCCCCGTTATCCGGCGATCAGCTGGTGCGAAGAGGTGCAGCACAGTCCCACAGCCGAGGGACAACACGGAATTGCTCCTCGTCGGACGTGCGATCCTATTGGAAGGGGAGCGCTGCGGAGTGGCCGCTCCGCGCATCACTGCGCCCCACTATTCTTCACGCACTCGCAAACCGCGTACATACAAATTGCGTTTGCTTTCCTACCTATTCCTTATTTCTCATCCCATCTCTAGTATTTTCGCACGTGTCCCATTCCTGGGAATGTGCAATGCTGCGCACCAGGGAACTCGAACCATGCGTTTCCTCCAATGCGTTTTCACGCTTGAGATCGCATGACTTGCTCAAGGTGTTTTGGTCAAAGGGATATGACTTGACTGGGTGTGGATTATTTATTTTTGGAAACTATGCCCTTTGGTTGTTGTACGCTTTATTCCCCGCAACTAGTACTTTAGTTTATGCTAAGATGCTTGGTCTATGATTTCCCGATTTCTAATATACTGGTCAAGCCTATCATTGTGGTTTTACTCAGGGCGTGGGGCTTATTTAAATCAATAAAAGTAGAAATAAGTAAGAATGAATAAAAGAATTATAGAAATAATTGAAGACTAGTCAAATGGTCGTCGATTGTATTTGGATATCAGATAATAATCATTATGCGTGTATGCGGAGAAGTATTGGCTGTTGGCGATACATACACCGGGATGCAGTAGCTCCTCTTGTTTCCTGGCAGCCTGTTCATGTGGAGTTCATTGGTACGTTTCCAGGGTGCTCCGTGCTGTAGCACCCAATGTAACCGAACCCGAATGACCCAGATGCAAGTTTATTATCCGCCTTCTCTTCGTGCCGTACTACTTCCATTCTACGGGCCTTACCTCCTTGCTTGCATGTCTCCCGTGTCATTTCCCGACTCTATCCGATCTCCAAAAGTGTTTTGTGCTACTCTTGAACAAGCGCCGTTCGAAATTTTTGTCCCCCACGACGAATGCACTCTACTCTATAGCGTTTCGAATAAATGATCATACTCATAGACAACACGATAGTTTCAGGGAAATCGTCTAGCCTGTACTTCCAAATCTCTTTGTTTCTATTCGAGTTCTAGTATTTGCGACGCTTGTGCGGAGATCAGATGTCTAGCTAAATGTTTTCGCATAAAATATAACATCTCAGGCAATGCGAAGTTTCTCTAGGCGAATCCTAGTACTGTTTCATGAGTGGTGTTGGTGCATGTGATCGAAACGATTCGTTAGCCAAATACTAATTGGTAAAGCTAGCCACAAGAAAGCGACTATTTTGGAAAATCTTAATTCTGATAGTTGCTTCGACTTAATTAGATCTAACCGCAAATCTCCTTCGCTTCTTACAAGAAATATTAAAATTAGACATTGCTCAGCGTGGCGCTAAGAGGAGGAAACCGATAGATGATAAACGGCCGTGATTCACGATAGCGGTTAGCAACAATAACGCGCAATGCCTGCTTATTAGCGTAGGTCTTCGCGCGTATTTTTTTATTATAATCGAGTCTATATTGAGAGATTCTATTTGTGTATCGGCAGGGCGCTGGATCTCTCTGCCATCTGTGTGGCGGCGAGTAAATTCTTTATGTGAGTTGTCTTGTGCGCGACCTCGACTCCGGATGCCCCGGGATTGTCTGTTCTAGAAGAAATGGACGGTGATTTTTATAATGTGCCCTGTGCAAGGTATTTCGCGTGTGTCTTCCTAACCGATTTCGCTTCGCAGTCCCGGCGGCAAGTTTTGCCAGTGGCTTTCTAACTGCTGGCACACGGACTTCGTCTGTCATGGACTTGTGCAGCAGCCAATGTCACTTCCCCAACGTTTTGTCGTCGTCGATTCTCCTTATTAATACGCTGTGATTTCGCGAGACACAAACTATGCTTTCGCCTGATCGTTCCTCTAACAAATGTATGACTAACATTTGACAATAAATCGTATATGAGATTCACTCACAAAATGCATGCTTCATTTATCTGTATACATTGGATCCCCTCACTTTGTTTTGGAGTGATTGTGTGCATTGTATGCTCTGTCTTGCGCTGGTTAGCAATTTATGCGCGTTTGCAAGTTTCGACTCTCCATAACATGGCTCTGTATATGGTTATTCATTAATGCGTATTTCCATTTGTGTGTCTGTAGATAACTTTTGTACTCCCACTGAATGAAACCTTTCATAGGTGTATGGAGAGAAATTGAAAGAGTGGATCAGAGTTAATTGTCATAAATCTTCTGCTCAACATGCCTTCCATTAGTGGGGATACAGTTGATATGACTGGTAACTACTCCATGTCCATCAAATATTCTTTTAATTCAATTATATGGTCAGGATGCTTGCTTAGAAAGATATGTCGCTTAGGTACTAGTCAAGCACCAGCCTTAGAAGGTATCTCTAGCACGGATAGTGTGGGGACACATAGTGACATCTCAGGAAACACTACTGTGTCAGGAAGACCTAGAATGGATGTAGCTTGTGTGTTGGATCTTCAACAGCCGGAACAGTTGACACAGAGAAAAAGAGCATTGGAGGAAGTCAAGCAAGCGTGTAACTTAGTGAATGCAAATATGCACCATATACAGGTATTGGTATATTAGGTTTAAAAGATTTTTAAGAATGACTAAGCATTGTTTCTTATACTGAATGAATCTTTTAGTTTGAGAAGCTAGATTTTGGAGAGACTAATGTACTCGATACATTTTATAACGCGGATGTGGCTGTAGTAGATTTGAGTATCCAGCTTCAACAGTCTGCCTTGTTCTATCACTTGGGTGTCAGAGAGAGCTTTGGCATGAAGGAAAATATTTTGTTATACAATGATGTAGATAATGAAGTTACAATTAGGCTTAAGGTGAGTTTCATTTTATGTTGATGCTATCAAACCTCATAACTCCATTGGACCACATTAGAGCTCCATATTCTGTTTAAACACTACTACTGCAATAATGATATTTCGCATTGAAATAAGAGAGATTAAGATTGAACATGTTTCGATTTCTCGTGAAACGAGGAGCAAAAAACGCGCTCCTACTTTCTCGGTAGCGAGATCCGATTTGGTCGTCCAGTATCAAGTAGAGTATTAGTCAAGTCCTATCATGTCTCCAATGCATAACGTGATGGCGTGTGATGAAAAATATGAGCTCATGCTCTTAATATAGCCGTTACTCTCGCTTCTTATTGACGATACGCGACACCCGACATCGTACAATCTGAGTAAAGGGTTCGTTCAGGACAGAGCTCTACAGCTTTTAGATCTAGTAGAGTTGGAATGTATAGGATGACAGTCACGACCTGTGCATTGATAGAGGATTGGGAAAAACATTGAAAAACATCAGTTAATTGAAGGAGATATCTGTTAAGTAATAGCAGGAGTTCGTTGACCGCTTACTGCCATTGTTATAGCTATCGTGCGGCAATTATACATTTGTCTCCTATCGTGTTGTGGAATGCGGGTCGTGCGTTGCAACAAATCCAGCAACAACTAGGATCACGGGAGAAGAGGCGATTGATCCAAAGCAGCATCTCACATTGAAACTGAAAAAACTATTTCAAGACGTGGAAGTTCAATCAAAGTAAGTCGCAATCACTTTACACAGTGTAATTGTTGTCGGAATACATTTAATTAAATTATAACAGAATACTATCGTTGTACCCCGTGCTACTATCTTATCTTAGAAAATAAATCATCTTTCAATGATTACATTTCTACGCAGGATTGCGCTTATGAGTATTAATACCAATGAACAAGGTCTCTCGTTTCAGAGCACATATGAAAGAAAAATTTTTAGCTGATTTGCGGAAAGCGCGCGAAACGTTTTCTGGCGAGGAACTTTCGAAAGCTTTAAATAATATGCGCAAACGCTTGGATGATCCTAATGTACTATCTGGAGAAGTGGTGCTTAATGTTCTTATTTCATTTCGTGAGATACAGGTATAGTAATTTTAAATAATTACAGTGACGTACTTGTTCGTCGACGTAATTACTACACTTGATCTTTATAGGATTATGATGCAATGGTTCAATTAGTGGATGAATTACGTACAATTCCGACGCGGAAGAATTATATTAACACTCCGGCTATTAGATATCTTTATGCATTCGCACTAAATCGAAGAAATAAAGAGGGTGATCGTGAACGAGCCTTAAGGGAAATGGAGAAAGCGCTGGAGAAGAAAGAAAATCATGTTCCTGATATGCTGTGCTTATGCGGGCGCATATACAAAGACAAATTTGTCGAAAGCCAACACACTGATCAGGAGAGTTTGAAAAATGCTATCCACTGGTATAGGAAAGGCTTTGAGGTACTATTTTGGAGATATGTCATAAACTTTTGTATATCATTTCCATTACTGATACATATATTTTTAATATCAGGTACAACCAAACGAGTATGCCGGTATAAATCTTGCAACTCTGTTAGTTATTGCTGGAAACGAATTCGCGAAGAGCGAAGAACTTCAGCATATTGGAATGGTATTAAACAATCTGATTGGGAAAAAAGGCAGTCTATCAAGTTTAAAGGACTATTGGGATGTAGCCACATTTTTTGAAATCAGTGTGTTAGCTGAAGATTATTCCAAAGCAATTCAGGCTGCTGAATGCATGTTCAAGCTGAAACCCCCCAACTGGTATAATTTTTTATATCGGTACTTCAAGTCAAGGCATAAGTGGAATCTGGAGATATATATAAACGTTTTTGGTCCTTAGGTACCTGAAATCGACGATAGGAAATATATCTCTAATAGATAGATTTCGTAAAAAGAATGAAGAAGCTGAGGTTTCGCCGGAGGAGCAAATGTTTAGTTTTTGGATGGACTATTTTGTCGAAGCTACAAAGACGGAGGTTGGCGATAGTATACGGTTTCCAGTAAGTTGATAAATGGAATCGTTCTACAAAGGATCCAGTTTCCAATTCGAGAGAACTATGACTTATAATATTATGTTACCAAACCAGCTTACTTCTGTACATTTCGGGTGAAAGTAAGAATAACATGCAAATTGCTTCTACTGCAGGTTTATAGATTGACTCTAATAAATTACTATTTGACTCACTTTCACAAATGCAAGTGTTTATTTGTGGCCATCTTTTCTAGCTATTAGTGCTGGAACCGACCAAAATTCTCATGCCGAGCTATGTAAACGTGAATCTCGGTGCCGAAGAGAAGTCTGTACAAATATGGAATTTATGTTTGGAAAGCATGAAAAACAACTGCAAGCAGGTTCACGACTGGCTATTTAATGCAAATATGATACGCAGTGTGAGTCTGTACAAAAGGGATGAGAGATGTCTTTTTCTATACGTCCATACGAACTCCGATGATTTTCAAATGTTTCTACCATCTGTACAATGTAGACAGAGGATTTATGACCTGATCTTGGAAATGACCAGAGATCAGGAGGGGATGGTTACAGATTTGGATGCATATATGACTGACGATCGAATGAAGGTATGTTGCTATTGACAACATATTGTTGTAAAAGCTATATACACAAATTTCTTGAACTTTTTTGCAGTTTGAATATGAATTAGACGAACAGAATAAACGAATTATACTTGGTAAAGGTACCTACGGTGTGGTGTATGCTGCACGTGATTTAAACACCCAAGTTAGGATCGCGGTGAAGGAAATACGAGAACGTAATTTGGGCGATGTGCAACCTCTGCACGAAGAAATCAAACTGCACAGTCAATTAAGGCATCGAAATATAGTACAATACTTAGGATCTGTTAGCGAGGATGGTTATTTCAAAATTTTCATGGAGCAGGTGCCGGGAGGTAGTTTGTCGGCTTTACTTCGATCGAAATGGGGGCCCCTGAAGCAAAATGAATCAACAATTGCCTATTACACTAAACAAATATTGGAGGGTCTCAAATATCTCCACGATCAAAAGATAGTTCACAGAGACATCAAAGGTGCTTATAGCTTTTATCAACAATTTTCGATTGCAAGAACTTTGTTCATAAAGATATATTCTTTCAGGCGATAATGTATTAGTGAATACCTATAGTGGGGTAGTTAAAATTTCTGATTTCGGTATGTCAAAACGATTAGCTGGCTTGTGTCCAAGTACGAAAACATTTACTGGCACACTGCAGTACATGGCCCCAGAGGTCATCGATAAAGGTCAACGGGGCTATGGTGCACCTGTAAGTATAAATTTTATTGTAATAACATTGTTCTCTTACATAATGTTTATTATATCTATGGACGCAATATTTCAGGCTGATATTTGGTCGCTGGGATGTACAATAGTAGAAATGGCCACAGGAAAGCCACCATTTATTGAATTGGGCTCACCCCAGGCAGCAGTCTTCAAGGTGTGTATCTGGAGTTCTTAACATTTAATTGGTGGATAACAAGAATTTGTATTTTCTCTTTTTGGTAGGTTGGATATTATAAGATACACCCCGAAATCCCCTCTGAACTATCTGAAAGAGCTAAAAGTTTCATACTGCGATGTTTTGAACCCAATCCCGATGTACGAGCTACCGCGGCTGAGCTATTAGAAGACCCATTTCTAAATGAGTACGTAACAATCGACGATGAAGCAATCTCGATGTCTATATTTATCCATATTGCAAAAATAAAGTGTACTTCTATGACTGATCCATGCAGGAAGAAGAAAAGTAATCGGTTGCCAGCACCACCAGATTTTAGCCGAAGTATATCTGTGCCAGCTGATAGATTGGAGCGTTTAGGGAAATCGGATAAAACGAACAATAATCACATAGTGGCTGCCGCGGCAATTCAGACATCTCAATCCGACGACAGGTAATATCAACATTTTTAATAGTGTACCCGTCCATAGTCCGTTACTGTATGTGTAGTTTTGTTCTTGGCTTCGTAGCATTGTTAAGTCTATAATACCGCGTCTGACAGTACCATAATCATGCAGCCTTCACGTCGATCAAATCACCAGCTTACGTCACATACGCTGCTGCGATGTTTATCAGTACTTTGGTTTTATCCCGAAACTCGCAATGGTATAGTCGTCGCGTATACCATCAGCACAATTTACTCATGAATGATAAAATTCGGAATGTAACTATAAAGTCTTACGTACAGTGGAGGGCTGACCAAGTCAAGCCCACTGAGGGAGCGCAGTCCAGCACACCTTCTGTCTCCCATCAGCATGCCCACTACAACCCTTTCTTTTAACAGGTATGGTACTAACTTCATAAACTGTATCTCCTATAGCTGAGACCTATAACACAAGCCCAATATACTGATAAAGCCCTGTAGTCATGTACAGGGTGATTCACTTGCCTTTGAATCAGAACTCTCTCAGCCCTTATTTTTTTGGTGGACTTCCCGACCTTCTCCGGGACTGAAATTTGGTGGGTAATATTTTTTTGCATCAAGGAAGATACCATAAAAATTCCAGAGCCCTAGCTCAAAATTTTTTTTTCGGCAGATTTTTTAAGGCATACCCCTTCAAAAATTTTCGATTTTTCGAAGGTTCTGGGACCGCAACGAACGCTTGATTTTTCGATTGTTCGTGTCTCAAAACGGATAAAAAACATAAATGTTGTGGGGGAAATGCCGGAATTCTACCTAAAACACGTGGAAAACCGATCTTGAATATTTCGTTTTGATGGTTTTTATACTGTTTTCATGACTTTCCGACCTTTTCCGGGGCTGAAACTTGGTGGGGAATGTTTTTTTGCATCGAGGAAGAAGTAGTAAAAATTCCAGAGCCCTAGCTCAAAATTCATTTTTTCGCAAATTTTTTAAGGCATACCCCTTCAAAAATTTTCGATTTTTCGAAGGTTCTAGGACCGGGACGAACGCTTGATTTTTCGATTGTCCGTGTCTCAAAACGGAAAAAAAACATAAATGTTGTGGGGGAAATGCCGGAATTCTGCCTAAAACATGTGGAAAACCGATCTTGAAAAATTGATTTCGATGGTTTTCCCCGTCTTTTTGGTACTTCCCGACCTTTCCCGGGGCTGAAATTTGGTAGGTAATGTTTTTTTTCGCCAAGGAAGATACTATAAAAATTCCAGAGCCCCAGCTCAAAATTTTTTTTTCCCATATTTTTGGCCACCGAAAATATCCCATTTTTGGTCGTGATTCAAAGGCAAGTGACTCACCCTGTACAAGGTATAATATATAATTGAAGCGTCCACATTAATTCACTTAGAGGTTCCCTTTGGTTTTGATAATGAACCCACTCACATGAGACTCATTTTAAGACTGATTTTATGTGCTAGGCGCAATTGAGCTTTTCGTATATTTGTATAATTTCTGTTTCCTATACCCTTTCCTTGATATAGCTTTCAATGCTAGATCAACCCGTTAAATATATTCCAGCAATTGTAACGTTATATGTAAATGGTTTTTATAAGTATATTTGTAGTCTGTTTTTTGTCTCCCCAAATACAATAGGTAAGAGGCAATAGAATGCATTCTTTCAGTCTGACTTACATTTTTTCGTGTATGTAGTACTATAGGAAATACACCATCGATTGAAACCAGTGAAAGTGAGGCTGGTGTTTCTATGGCAAGAAGAAGCTCCTCTGGTGTTTTATTATCTCCTGAAGTCGAATTGGGAGGTAAGTCTATGAGATGCTGCTTCATCATCTACTTTTCAGAATCCATGAATGATTTGCATTTTATGCTAGGTCAAACAGGCCAAAAAACTGGGGAAGAGCAAGAAGGATTCTACTTGTTAAAAAAAGATAGTCAGCGACGAATGACTCTAACAAAGGTTCTCACACAAGATGAAGCGAAAATCTGCGAAGTTTGGATGAGAGATATCAATAAGCAAGGGCAGACAGTACTGCAAATGGTAAATTCATATATCCGCGAATTTATACTTTTTTAATTATTTGAAATATCGATATGTAACACAAACAAATTTCTGTCTTTTTCAGAATCAATTGGTATTATTATTACGCACCTTGAGAGACTATATCTCGGAGCAGAATCAGGATGTCATCGTATCAGCTATCAGAACATTGAAAGAGGAATTGGATTTCGATTCAACTGCCATTAATCACCTTCATCTAGCGATTTATAGTTTCCAAGCAGCTGTGAACGAAGTACTACGAATGCACAGTATAAAGCCCCATTGGATGTTTGCGCTAGACAATCTAGTGAGAAATGCTGCTGAAGCAGCGATCACCGTCCTTTCACCAGGTAAGTGCTTCGCACCAAGTAAGTTCATTCTGTCCACGTCGTAAAGGGTGAGTGATGTGTAGTGCATGGATGTATGGAGTGGGACACATATGGACAGCGGATGTATTATCGTGTCAGCTCTAAAAATATCCTGAAGGAAAGTCATTGTGGATAACAAGGGCTGCCACGTGAATATCGATCTTAGTTGGCAGAGTTGCTGACTCCATACGTGTCCCTACGGAAGTGCATATGGTGTGCTTTGAAATCTTCTCATCACAGAAGATTGCGTATAAATGAACTGACCATTCGATTATAGAGTTAAGCGCGAATCTACTCGGTCAAGAGCGAGTGCAGGGGGCTGGCCAAGGTCCAGAAGAAGGTTCCACATCTGGTGTGTCTACTGTCAATTCAGTAAAGTCTCAGAAGACCGGCGATTCGATTGATAAATATTGGAAGGAATATCGGGAGCAAGTGGGGGCATTGAAGATGGAGAATATGAAGCTACTTCAGGAACTTATAGATACACAGAAGTCATATCAATCCCTCTTGCAACAAGCTCTGGAAGACCAAAGATCTCAAGTAAATTCCCTCACAAGACTTTGTGAAAGTATTAGTAGAAGAGCTACGAGACAGGAATCTGGGTAATTTGCAAACAAATTCTCACAGAATAAAGAAATAATTTTATGTTGAACAATTTTTTAAATTTTTGTACGCAGTTATAATTCCTCTGTATCTGGAAATACCGCGCATTCTCTACCGTTTGTACCTACGAGTGAAATGCAGGAAACAGCCATTATGAGCAGAGATCAACGCCTGGAAGACTGGTTGGTGGAGCTTCAAGTTGATCAACTCACGATTGAAAAGGTATTTTATTATGACACTATCAACGTAGGAACAAAGATAATGTTCAATACTTGACCATACTTTTAATGTTTTTAGTTCATGTATGAGCAGTATACATTGGACGATGTATTATTGCATATTACCCGCGATGATATTCGTAAATTAAATTTGAGGTGAGTAACACATACGAGTGACTGAGCGTAAATATATCTTACGAATAGATATAGTACAATTAAAGATATATTTAATTAAAGGGGAGGCGTGGAACTAAGATTATGGCAAGCAATAATGAAACATCGTGAAGAGATCAATAATAGTGTATAAAGACTTGGACAAATTGGACCAAATCAGTTTTTTGTACGAGCTATATAAACATATGCAGGGTACATTGAATGTTCAAATGTGATTGATATGCAACAGTGTATAGTTAAAATAGGAAGGATTGCTGTAAGATGCAGTGCTCCATCGTGTGCGAAATGATATTATTAGTTTATTGCGTAGTTCCTAAACAGAAAAAAATATTTAGCGGTAAGTCAGATAACCCTGTACATACATGAAATCTTGCACATATTTTCTTTGAAGTCAATGCATCGAAATTAAATCTTCGAAATCAATGGCTCGCTTGTTGAAGCAGTTCGCTGGCAGAGTATTATAGTAGGGTACTCGGTACTGATGTAATTATATAATGAATTTGTATTTTCATACTTACTATTAATATGATCTTGCCAAATGAGGGTGAAGGATATACAAAAACTTCTGAAAGCCTACTGCCCGTACATTATATAGTAAATATTGGAAAACAAAAGCTCTGACCCAGTGTTACTCTATGCTTCATATTGTAATCTCGCGACAACACTTTCCCCTGTTTTGATCAATGAGAACAGTAGTATTGAACTTGTGACTAATACTCGTTCAAGCGTGGTCGGAAAACCTGTAGTGCCTTAAACTCTCGTACAATGGAGCAGCTGAATGTTGCGTGTCACATCAGTAAACTTAATAATAGAATCTAGAGAAGGTCTCGCATGATGTACATAAGTTGCTTTTTGAATCCGAAGGTTCGATATTATTCTTTCATTCCCTCCTTGTAAATACACGCTTATACCTGAATGCCAACTTCACTATTTATCCGCGAGCATTCGTGGACGAACTTGTGCTTCCTATTCACGCAATACATAACGCCTAATAAAACGAGAGATGTACAATTACATCACTACTCAATTAGAAACGATAGAGCGATTTTTGCTCTACGTACTTACTAACAAGCGTAATCGGCGGCGATCTGCCAAGACAGAATACCTGGAGTACCTAATCGTTAAGATATCCTCTTAATCATACTAAGAATTATTATTGTTACTCTTGCTGATGGTTGTAATAAAATGCAATGATTGACAAAGTCTGTGGTAACCATTTATTGTCCCAATACGAAACATGAGCACGGAATAGGAAAAGGATGCTGCACAGGGTCTTGAGATTTAATTGAAATTGAGAGCAACCGAAAGTTCTCTCGGCAGCAGCGGCCCAAAAGGGGATCACAGATGAGATCGAAGGGGAGGTTGCTACGTGATCGGTTTTCGGGGGATGATATTCTCTTTTCACCTCGGTTAACTATCACCGAGGCCCTCTCGTCATTGATATGGATGAGGCGTTCTCGTTATCATGGAATGACAGCCCGTTTAAAAGATAAGCCAAATAGATTCTCAGCTCGTCGAAAGTTGCCGTGTAATTCACTTGAGACTAGTTGTCTCTTGAAGATCAAAGCGGCAATAGTGGACAGGCATGAGAGTGAATGATGGGCTGAATTAATCGATCCATTCGTTCAGTCTACTTTTAGAATATCGATCGTTTCTCCAGTCGTTGGCAAATCCATACCAATGATCGTGGCTGTGTTTCACCGATACATTGGCCGCGCGTTTGTAGCTTTTGCATTGTTCTCTATTGATCAAGCTCTGTATTGACGTATCGGCGAATATTTTGCCTGGTTATCCAGGGGAAGAGATAGCCAGCGGCTGTTATTGCACTCGCGGCAAACACTCCCTTTCCCGTTTATCATTAGCAATTCCATGGAAGAGGAGTGTAACACGGGAGGGAGAGATTTTGCGCTGGTATCGGTGAGTTACGAATGGGCTTGGCTCGGCAAATATAAATGTTAATGCTCCTTTGTCTGGCTTCCGCATACATTACAGGGGATGTTAGCGAAAAGCGCGAAACGCTGAGGAGGCCTTAGGGTGCTTCTGGTTTGCCGGTAGGATGATTGTGCCCGGGACAAGATGCGCGGCTCTACTTCATCCTGACTTATCGTCCCAGGACTGTACTATTTTTCATGCCCTGTATTATGTATAACGAGGCATCATACTCGATTTTGAAAGCTTGTTACCTCGGAGTGAAGTACAATCTCCGGTCCTCGAAGCAATCTCTTTGCGAGCCCTCTTCCTACCGGATTGCCTCCCCTTCTGCTCTTCACTCTTCTTTCGTTACCCTTTAATTAACTAACTGCGTTCGCGAAGTAAGCAAAGAGGATCTTCCGTTACCGAGTTATTACCGAGTGTCTCGGTGGCGGTCAAATAATCCGTTTCTTCTTGGCTGGAGGCCCGAACGGGATCATCGCGTCGCGTTCGAGCGCTCTCATTTGATAATCCGCTTTGAGTTGCCGGCACGAGGATGGCGAGCAATTACTCGCAATTATCCGACTTCAAAGGCGCCGAATTACCCCGATGTCCGATCCCCTCGGCCCCTTCAAGAACCGAGGAGGAGGCGGCGCGGCGGCGGGGGCTTCCTCGCCGCGCGAAAACTTTCCCAAGCCCCTTACTTAACTTGTTAATAGAAGGACTGCTTGAAATTAGTATGCACACTGTATATGCATAGTAGCATTAGTTGCCGAGCCATTGAGTCAAGGGGTTAAAAATGCTAATGGCTGGGATTCGAGCAATTAGGCGGCAATTCTCCAGAACGATTGCCGAATTTTTATTCCCCCAGTTTACTCGAGGCCGCTTATCAAGCGAGGAGGGTGGAAGCAATTTTCTACTAGTGTCAAATAGGATTTCTCCTTTTTCACTAGTCATCACCATAAACGGCTTTCACGGTGCTACGATTCGCGAGAGAAGAGGCTCAAAGGAGGAGAGAGACTCTACCGAATGGAGAATGGGGGATGGCGAAGGGGAGCGGCGTCCTCCAGCAGCGTCATCCTTTCAGCAACAAATTAAGGATTTTAAGCCGAAAGTAATTAGACGGGACGGACGAGGTGTCACTCCGTGGCGACGAGCAGACTGAGGAGCAGCCTTCATTGTGCCGGCGCGTAATCCCCCCGGGGAAAACGTTCATAAGTCCTTCGCACCAGCTCCTCTCCGAAGGCGAAGTACACGCCGAGAACGATATGAGTTCCTAGAAAGTTAATGACAGTATTAGCATGCCCGGCTGCTGGCCTGGACAATCTCGCTAACTTGCACCCGCTCGAAAGTATAATCAATCCAAATGCGAGGCCGAAATATTTTCTGCACCGCGAACCCAAGGCAATCAAGATAATGCGTTAATTATCATTACGGTAAAAAGGTGCGGGGCATATTTTGGCAGAGGATTGAGAGAGAAAGAGAGAGATCCGGAGAAAGAGGAGGGTATCTTTCGTATTCAACGGGCAAGGGTGAAATGCCAATAAAATTCTCCGGGCGCGCGCTTCGTAGCCAGGAAATTAGCCTCTCGTTGGTAACTCCCGGCACGTTGCGACGAAGGAGCGAGCGCCCGCCGACTGATATTGAATCGTTTCTGCACCCTTTCCCATCTCATAACACCGGGGGCTACATGGCAACAGATGTACCTGATACATATTCATATCTGCCCTCTCTCTTCGCGAGCCTCGTGTTATCGTTACTGTTATTATTGTCAGGGTGAGAGAACGACCGGGCCGTAACACCGCTAAGGAGGATCTACGATGCTCTACTGCTCGACCATCAGGAGCCTCGAGACCTCTTTCATTGACCATTCCTCTTCCAAACCTGACTTTTCTTCCGTTACTATTATTACCGTCAATATTAAACCGAGTAATCTCGCTCTAATTACTCACTGTGTCATTGGAAAAATAAATTATCATTAAATACATGGCTTACGAAGATTTAAAGCGAAAGGGTTTCGAATACTCCTCGCTCGATCGAAGAGTGGTTTTGACCCTCGCGTCGGGAGCAGAACATATGGGGAGGCCGTTCAATTTTTTATCCGATTGCCGGAGGCGCATTATCATTAGTCCATTTCGAATGAACTCGAGAGTAAATCGACCCTCGACGCCCTATTGAATGTTGTTTTTGGCTTGAGGGGTGGTTGGTTGGTGCGGCGAGCTTCCAACTCCAGCGATGAATTCTCATCGAGGCTGGAGCAATGCCGCAGGTAGGAAACACGGCGAAGTTCGCTGCAATAAGGGAGTTAATGGCGATTAATACAGAGCAGCAGGTGTGTCGGTTCAACTGCTGGAGGATAGTCTTGCGAGTTAATCCAGGGCATTAAAGATAAATGAAAGATTAATACCGGGGGCAGTGGCGTTCGCGCGACGGAAGCGCTTGTCCCGGCAATCCTTTAATCTCCGCGATCTATTATCTCGTCGCCGGCACCAGCGCATACACGCTCACCGAGTGAGAATTAGCCATCCCTTGGTAGCGGCGCGGCAGTAGTTGAATTATTACCGTTCCTATCTGAGCGGAGAGAGTCGAGAGGCGTAAAGCCGGGGCCCGAAATGTTTCGCTGATAATGCGATTCCAGGACGAAATTACTCGGCGTAACGGCCACTCTCCGAGGGGAAGAGAGAACTCCTCCGATTCCTTACAGAAACGTCATATCCGAAAGCGAGTCGCACTCTCGGAGAAACAGAGACAGGCAAATACAGGAGAATGCAATCCATAGTGAAGTAAGCCAACAAGACTTGTAGGATGCTGTCGAGAAACTGGCGTTATCTCGAGCGTGTCACGCCGAGGACTGGGAGAAAAAGCCGCCAGGAAGCGAGCGGCTCTTCTTCCCTGTGGTAACATGAATTATGCATGGAATCAGCGGTAAAAAGTTATGACGTGTACACAAAAGCCGTGGGTACGCGTTTCAACACTGGCTTGGGAAAGCCGAATCCATTACGCTCCTTTTAATTGGGCTGGCATGTCATCGAACTAATTTCAATACGATCCTTGGACAGGCTGCTTACGACAGGCACACGTGGGCGGCTCGAACTGTGGTATCGACTGTTTGCAGGCTGGGCGATAATAATGAGCGGCAAGTGGCGCCGCAAGCTCCTGTCTGTTAAGTCGAAGGGGGTGTGAAAGCCGGGTGTGAAGAAGCTCGCAGGAGGAAAGTGCGATTGGGAGAGAGACAAGGGGGGTGAGTAGCAGAAGGGTAATCGTAAGAAGTGTACTGGAATTAGACAGCTCGTAAGAAATCTCGCTCTCCCAGCGGGGCCGATAAATCCTCCGCGCTTCCGTGGTTTGTTAGGTGTAGCGTGAAGAGACGATATGCGCTTCGAATAAGGGGTGTCTAACACAGAGAGAGAGGGAGAAAGGAGAAGTGGGTGGAAAAGAGGACCGATGTCAGACAGAGCGCACTAGGTTTCCTTCCTGCCAAGCTGTTCAAGTTCTTATTTATCGTTTCGCTCTCAACGGCGCAAACTTTTCCTCCGATTCATTCGAGCGTCTCTCCTTATTTCGAGGGACGAAAGGGGAGCCTCTCCTCTTCAGGGAGAGAGAGAAATAGGAGAGAGATCCTTGATAAGAAGCGTTTACATCGTCACGAAGCAACAGCCGTTGCTAGGGGATGTTTGCCCAGCCGATGACCGCACCCTCTACGTACCTCGCGGCGCCGCGCTACCACCCAAAGCTATTCGAAAGTGGAAACAATTAAATCTTCCCCAAGACATCGTGGACCGCTGGCCTCGTCGAGGGGAGATACGATGCTCCCTCAAAGATTTACAGGACACATTTGGAGCAACTTAGTCCCTTTGCCCAATTTAGACGAGTGCATGCAAGTGATCCTTGGACTAAAAGCATCGATCGAATACGTCCCCGCAGTCTTATTCATACCGACAGATATTAGAATATGTGTCAGGAGGCTGAGAAGTGTTGGACGCAGGGAAAAAATTGGGCAAGCCTCGCTGGCTCCAAGTGTGTCCAAGTGGAATCAGAGGACGGTAGTGAGACGGGCGGCGAAAGCTTCGGTGTCAGCAGATCGTAGCGTGCTGCTTCCCTCTGGCACATTGGAATGGATCGAAGGAGGAGGGAAAGTGCATGCGGGCTTCGAATAATATCCGAATATTGAGGGAAGGCGATCGCGCGCGAGGACTGGCGCGCTCGTAAAGCCGCGCCGATATGAATGCGGATAGCTCAATTTTACGCGCCCACCCCTCTAAACGCTCTTACAGTCACGACGTGACGGCTTTATCGGCGCCCTTTCTTACCTCCTGCCTGCCTTGCCTTTAACTTGCCAACTTGCACTCTCGCTTTTCCTCTCTCACCTCTAACGCGTCTTCTCCCTTACTTCCAACGTCGCCTAGCTCGAGGAAACGAGCTCGTAACGTTCCGCCAGAGCCGCGCCAGAATTATTGCCACGATGTTTCGCGCATAAGCCATTTGATCCGCATGCAAAGACGAAATCTCACTGCTTTCTCTCTCTCTCCTCTTTCTCCCTGTGGGAGAATGATGCTGAAGCGAGAGGGATTGCGCGGAGCTATGCAGAGCGGAGCGCATTACTGCCGGCCTATCGAGTCGCCGGAATATCGAAGGGCAGCCAGTCGCAACTGGAAGGAAAAGATACGAGTCGATTCCATTTTTCAGGGACACCTTAGAACGCCGTGGGACTCGTGTCAGCCGGCTGCGCCTCCTGGCAAGGATGTCGAATTCCGAAGGCAGCAGCAGCAGCAGTAGCTTCGACAGCGGCTGCGAATCCGAGCGATCCGCCGCCGCACCGGAGGCGAAAACCCAGTCACTGCCGACTCAACAGAATTCGGCCAGCGGCAAGCTCGAGGAATATCAGAAGCTCCTGCAATCGATTATAACGTCGCGCGAACCCTCCGAGGAGCAGGAGGAATCCGACGAGAATGAGAATGAGAAGAAGGTTCCAGGTGTGTTTCGACTACTGATTACGAACTATCCTAGAATTTCCAACCCCTTCATTTCCCTTCCTGTCTGTTTCTCTTGAATAAAGCAGGCTTACCCTTTATGCTTGGCTTTCGTCAGCTAATGACAGAATTAGGCGTCGATCTGTAGCGGCGGGCGCCTAATGTCACCGAGAGACCGAGACAAGGGAGAGGAGCATCGTGCGGAGCAGGGCGACGATTATCGTTAGATTTTTTGCCCCTCCTGCCAGGACTTTCCGTATATAAGCTGGTAAACGGTGATGCGCGACGTAAAAAAGATCCCCGAGCGTATGTACCCTGGGGACCCGGATTTTCCTCGACCCTTCGACTCGCTGCCCGGCTCTCTCGCGACCTAACGTCCACGTATTTCCGCTTTATGCCAACCCTGCCTGCCTGCCTGCCTGCTTTATACCCGCGAACCCAACCATCTTCCGCGAACGCACCGAATTGCCAATGTCGAGTTCTCTTCGTATTTCTTCTCCAGCGACAAACGATAATGCTCTCGGAACCCCTCAGCAGACTTTATTTCATCGGGGAGTCTTCATAAATGTCGTATCGGTTTAATGGCCGGATTGCTCGGAAAATTCTCGACTTTAAAGTGTTAAAGTTGCAATGGCTCAACGAATCTAAAGCTAGCAGTGAGAGGGAACCGGTAATGAAATGCAAGTGCAGAGAGAGAGAGAGGAAGCTCGCCAGCTTCCAGGTAACCTGTTGAGAGGTTGTGGAGTGGGCGGAAATGGGGAGGAGGGTGCCGGTGCAAGCTTAACTCGGCAGGAATTTCTCAGACATTCGCCAAGGGCATTCGCAGGGAAAGTGGCTGCGTCGAAAGTGGGAGAGCAGGGAAAGCGCGAGGGAAATTCCACGGGCCCGCCGGGGATTAAGTTCTGCCGGCTGAATCGGCGTCGGCGGCATTCTCCGACTCGACTCTCCTACCTCCACCTCGTCACTTTCTTTTTCTCCGCCACTATTCTTATCCCTTTCGTGGGCGAGCGCGCGATAGCAGATGGTAATGCGAAGTTTAATGATCCCCTCGCACCCTGGACCACCGGCTCGCGCCAGACTAACCGGAAATTAACGGGCGAAAATGATTGCAACGCCGCCGCCGCCGCCACTGCCACCACCACCGGCGCAGCCTTTTATTCCGGATTTTTTCCTCCTCTCCCGCACCACCAACCCTCGCCGGCGGGCTCATTCTGATTCGGCGACTGAAACGAATTCTCGCCTTGTTAGGTATTTCGCACCCGTCGTCGCGCGCTTTGTCAATACTCGTTCAATTTTCGGGGGAAAAATTCAATTTACCGCGCTCGCTCGCTCGCTCGCTCGCTCGGCTCCGGATAGATAATTGGCTTTCTTGTTTCCGGTGATGCCGCGGGAGATCTCGCGCTACCACACCGTCGCCATCCGTTCTCTTCCTTCGTTAATCGCGCGCCACGTACGCGGAATCCTTGATTTCGGGAGATCGTCATGTCCCGTGGGATCGCCGCTGGCCTTCACGACCAGAGATTAACTCCATTAGGAGGATAAAAATTATTCCCCGCGAATGAAGCCCCCCGGCAATTTCCGAGCGTTCGTTCACCCTTGCACGCACGCAGCTTGAATCAAAGATCGCCCGAGCCGATATCATTAAGCGCTCGTTTCCCTCGAAAGACTAATGACCGAGAATTCATTTCCTAGCCATCTATTCAACATATTATCGATCCGCTACTTGTATATTTCTGTTCCGCGGTATATCGATTTATCCTACTATTAATAGTACAGTATAAAATAAGTCTCCTTCCAGTCCGCTCTTTCGTGATTCCTCGAAAGGGATAACTTACGACTGCGACGAAACTTCGCTCATAAATCACTGAAGATATAGCGGGTATAAGGAAGCTACCTCCAAAGAATTATAATAGAAACTTCCATCCAAGGAATAAACCCTTTCGCGTTCATACACATTTACGAGCTTTATAATGTATCGACTTCAGTCTGGATTATATAACACGGTGTCAGTCGACGTAATAACAGTGTTAATTACGATGCAGCTAACAGAATTAGTAGCTGCGGTGAAAGTAGTGTTTTCCGGGGGACAAAGCAGCTGTTGCCAAATTCGGCTTTATCGAGCCTCTCGAAGTTGAGGAGGCCGGTCGGCCGGATAGTCCGTCCTAAATTTGCCGCTGAAATTCCCGGTGAACCGAAACCATACTGTTGGCAGTAGGACGGGCGAAGGGCGCGGCCGTCTGGGTTCCAAATTAAACTCATAAAATGCCCTCTCGGCTGAGCCCGGCCGAGAGAGCATTTAGCTCGGGTTAAAGGCGCGCGCCCACCCCCGATCATACCTTATGAATACGAATCCATGTAACAGCGACGTGTTAACCATTCACTTACAGGATACAAAGTTTCCCTTTAATTACAACTGGAACTGTTGAGGCTACTTTCGGCTCACCGTTCGTCTCGCACCTTCATCCAGACAGGAAGGAAGCCGAGCAGACTATAATTAAAATAATAAATTTGCCCGAGCAGGCGCACTCTCGCCGAAATTAGTGCGGCATCGGGCGCCACGGAATGGCGTTTTCGCAACCGCGAAGGATGATATTCTGAATTATAAATGTCGCGGAGGAGGGCGGCGGCGGCGGCGGCGGCGCGCCGTCCCACCGAAAGGAGGAGTTGCTCTCTCCGAAGGAAAGCTTAGCCAGAGGGGAATGAGATTTTATTAGGGAAACGTTCGTTAGCTATGTGACACACTGGCAAGCCGCCAATTCCATCTTCGCCGTCCGTTTCACCGTCTTTCTCGCTCGTGTAATTGCGCCATTAGATTTGCAGAAAGCCAATGCGCCTATAAGAGTATCTCAAATACACTCACCGGCATTTTGCGATTGCCGAAGACCCTTTTCTCGATCTCCAAGAGTACTTCCACTTCCCCTTCGGTGAAGGCATGAATTTTTCTCTCTCAATCGCAGCGAGGAAATCCAATTCGCTATCCGGTGAATCTATGCGCGCAAACAGAGCGAGCGGCAATGCGAGGAGGCTGAGAGGGCACTTGTGCCCGTTCTCGAAAGTTGTGTCGCATTATCGGTTCGTTCCGCTCGAAGATCGTGGGGGGCGTGATGCCAATATGCGATCACAGATTATCATAATACGGGCTGTCACTCTCTCTTCTTTGGGGAAGCGCGTATGTGCCGAGAGAAAGCTGGCGCCTAGCTGCTGACAGAGGTGGCGTATGCGAGGCGGCCACCCTCGTCGACGCGAAACTGCGCCAAGAGCTTTAAGCCGCTGCTGTTACCCCTGAAAAAGTTTTAGGCTTCCTCCTCTACTCGATTCGCCAGATGTCCCATGCGCTATTCTCCCTGCTCGCCACATCTTTCTGACACTTTGCTACTTTAACTCCAACGAGAGACTTTCTCTCTCTTTCTCTCTCCCTTTTTCTCTCTCTGCTCGCACCAGCACTCGATTAGGGTCGAGTTCATAGACACCGTTCAACTTTTATTTGCTCTCATACTTCGCGCCAGCCGTTTTCGAGCGGCTGGAATTTCCGGCGACACGGAGATCGAGGAAGAGGATTCTAAATTCGAAGGATTTTCATGCGAGTACTTTATCGCAGCCTCCGCTGGCGTATTACCAGGATAAATTTGTATCTGATGCGCCGGAGCCGATATTTGTATTTTCCTGTAGCAGGATTCGATACTCTCGATGGGTTTATCGAGAGACGCGCACGGAAAGTGAAACGAAATGTAATAAGTTAGGTACGCGAGGGAGGAAAGAGAGGATCGGGACTCAATTTCATCGCGCTTCGGATAAGAATGAAGAATAGAAAGACGCTTTGCCGAGTCGACTCCGCTGATTATCAATGTTTCTCGAAGTCAGCGGAGTGTCCGACCGGCAGGCAGTGCCAGCTGGCAACATTTTTCAATCTCCGAACCCGCTATTGGCTTCGCTTGCATGCGAACTGTAATTCCGACTTTCAGAAACAGGTCGGCCTGCCAGTGTATGGGTTGCTTGCCTGTAAAATCAGTGGGTGGGAGAGGAAAATTGGAAAGCGCTCGCGGAGAATGAGAAATCTCGGTGGACGCGTCAGTTGAAGGGAGAAGTAGAGAATCGAGAGAAGTTTCAAAAGCAGGCGTGCATCGTCAAAGAGGCAAAGGGCGAAGTCAGAAAGTGAGAGGAAGCCGTGAAAAATGACATCGGGTTCAAAAGCTCCCTAAATAAGAAATCACTCTGGAAGGTGTGCGCGGCCGTGCGCCTAGCATCATTCACTCGAGAACGCCTCGCGGGATTCCCGGTCATCAATTTCCATGTCGCGCCAGACAAAAAGGCAAAACACTTTCGAGCCTAGCCCCGAAGGAGGAGTGCGACTTCGAGAAGGCGGATGATCCGTTTCGCAGTCATCTTCTCCGATAAGCAGCACGGTCCGTTTGTCGCGATAAAGGAAAACTGGCGGCATGACTGATCGTCGAGACAAATTCCCCATCCCTCTCGGGGTAGATAATGTCCGAAATCATTAGCGTCGACTGCAAATTGTTTTCCAGCGAGTTTGCCATCCATTTTTTACAACCTCCCCGAGCAATACTCACCAAGGAGATAAGAGTTTCTCTTTCACGAAGGGAATCAATTAATCATCGAGCGATCATTCTACCAAGCGGCTAATTAATTCAACAAGAAAGCCCACAACTCCAAGCCTGACTAATAAAACGAATTGTATACTAGATTTACTTAGCTGATAAAATCCTGGTACGCGTGCGGAAAAAAACGTCCCAATGAAATTCGTACCTGCTGTGCGGAGCTGTCGCTTATTGTCCGGGCCCGCCTGCAAACTGATCCAATTTGATGAGTGTACCCCTGCGCGGAAGAGGGGTACTGGACACACTGATGAGAGGGCTGGACAGGCAGAATAAGCATTAAAGCGAAAAAGAGAGAGAGCGAGAGCGAGTGAAATGAGAGCGGTAGTAGAATATCGCAGGGGTGCGTAATTCGATGCAGAGGGCCGAGGGAGAGTAGCAGTCCTTTTTTTCCTAATTTGACGAAGGGCGAGCAGCCGCGAAATGAAAAGCCCGTCGCGGCAGCGGCGGCGGCCCTTTGTGCCTCGTGCACCAACGCGAAAAGATATCCACTTACCCGTCGCACAGTGGATCGACATCATAAAATACTAGCCATTTCGTAGTCTTCCCTTCTTTATTATTATTCTTGGTATTAATATAATCTTGTATAATAATTATACATTTTCTGTACGTGTAAAAATGTTCTGCGGATGTGGAAATTATTACATGTACTATATTAAAAAGGGAAGTAAAAAAATCTCTGTCAAATGTCTATTTTATGATTTCAAGCATTGTGCATCGACGCGGAATCTCTGCCGTCTGTGTTCACGAAAGATCGACAGGCAGAGTTTTATTTTCTGGAACAGCCGGAGAAGAGGAGCACTGCTCAAGTATTAATTCGGTGCTTTAATCGAGTACACGCGGCTTTGGGAATTGCGCTAGCTGAACCGAGTGGCAGCCACGTGAATGTTGAGGGCGGCTGGGTGGCGCAGGGCTCGAAGGGGTGGCTGGCGCGCGCTATTCCGGCAGCAAGGGACCAACAGATGTGCTCGTTCTGTAAGGCCATGTGAAACTGTGCGATCGGCACCGCGATACACAAGCGAGTATTATCGCCCGGGAGAATTAGAACGACTCGAGTTCGCCCTCTATCCATCTACAATCGGCCTTAATTGTCAAACGTGATTTGCCGAAAGTCTCACGCGCGTCCAGCCCAATGCCAGGTCTTCTCACCGGTTGGCTTTCAGCCAAGGGCGAAACCTCGGCAATCGGACTCCCTACTTTTACGAGCACATAATTTTTATGTTTTTACCGAGCGATCGATCTTGACAGTCAGGCCGATCCTTGGCAGACAATCAAACGCTTTGCAGTGACAGTTTTTATAGATCCAAGGGAATTTCGTTTTGTTAAACTCATAATGGGGTGTAAGAGAGGAGTTTTTATGAGGTGCGTTAAGTTAATAGTCGAAATCTACTCACGAGAGATCAATGGGAGCGAGTTGCCCGGAGCGTATTGCCGTGTGAGGGCTGTCATCGTAGGAGGTATTCAGGACACCCTCGAAATTGGGTTCGAGATTGAAAATGCGGAGAAGGACGAACCTTTGCTCGCTGTCCCCGAACTAATAGTCGCCTCGAGGGATCTCGCCCGATTGCGGCGGACTAGAAACTGAAATACATGTACGTAGGTCCTACCAACTGGCGGAAGACAAGCTCGCGTGCTGCGTCAGTCGCTTTCAGGATAATCCCTGTGTCCCGTAAGAGAGAGAGAGGGTGAGAGTGGGCATAAGGCGGGGGTGAGGGGCAACAGGCGGCCGAGTTTTACCTCGAGGACACGATCGCACAATGCCGAGACGTCATGCTTAGAATTCAGTCGGTGCCTGGTGTCCGCTTGTACGACAGCGTCTTCGCCGATTGGTATTTCTATCCCCTCGTTCGTCCCCGGCCAATTAAATCACCTAGCTTCTCTTGGTTGATCATATCGCAGGAATTAGAAACTACAGAATGTTGAGAACGCCAGGAGAACTGTGCAAATTGGCCGGCAGCCCTGGTGACGCGTGAGTATAGAGGAATGATCGCGGAGTAACTCGAGTTATTATCCGGAGTTAGAGCCGGAGATGAGCGCGCCGGATGCCCCGGCGGACTTTCGCCTGGAGTACATCAGCGCTTACGTGCAGAAGTCCCTGAAATTGAAGCCGGAAAAATGGGGGAGGCTACTCCTGACCGAGGAGTACCGGAACGCAGTGCTGGATTTCCTCGACAATCCTTTGCCCGCGGCACTCTTCGTCGTCCTGACGCCGAGCGCGCAGCTCGTCGCCTCTACCTCCTTTCCCATACCATGCCAGAGGACAAAGGGTGAGTCGTCCTTTCACGAAAAGTTCTCCCTCTGCTTCCGAAGGCAGAACCCTAACAGGGACTCGGCGACACCGTAGTCGTCCTGGTGGTCGTCGCGACGTTATCAGAGTCGGATGAATGAGTATTCAGATGAGACTTTATTCAGGTATCTACGCTGTGAAAGTGAAGCAGGTGCCATTGCCAAGGGAGAAAGAAGCATGTCCTGCCATGCTGATTATGGGCGACTTGTCGCATCGCGTTGTCGACCAGTTGGCTACTTTGATCGATAATATCTTCGCACCCCTTCTCAGTAAGCCTGAGAACCATAAAGATCTCCCCGATGTCGCCGTGCAGGATATTTGCAGACACGTGCATTCCTTGCGTGGCACGCTGTACCAGGTAATGCACCTGGGAGAACACGTTTCTGGTAGAAGCGAGCGATACCTGATTATCCACTGGAATGTAGGTCAAAGGTCAAGTAAATGGCAGGACAGTCCTGCCGATGCCAGCCGGCATGGAAAAGGTGGCCGAAGTCGAAAGACTGGTTTGCGAGGAAGGAGCGCAAGCTGCGGACCTTTACTTGAAGAGTGCGATCGAGGGTGTTGTCATTAAATGGGCTTATCTGGTGAATGATGTGGTCACTCATGAATCGAGCGTTGCCTTCGAGAATGGCCAGAATCCCACACCTAACGTCGAGCTGGATTATTGGTCCGCCAGACTGGCGAATCTCAAGTAGGCACTTTGTAGCATATCGAAGATGAGCTGGCTATATTTATGCGTTTTTTTCTCAGGTATATCTACGATCAGTTGCAAGAAGATCGAGTGAAGAAAATGGCCAGCATCCTCGAGAAGACCGAGAGCGCTTATTTCCCATGCTTTCGCACGCTCTTCGATAACGTAGTCTCCTCATTGACGGAGGCGAAGGAGATATCGTTGTATCTGTCGCCTCTGGCCAAGTGCTTTCGAGCGGTCGAGGAGATCGAGTTCTCCGAGGCTAAGCCGTTAATGGCAACTCTGATACACTCGCTCGGATTAGCCTGGGCGAAATCCAAGTGCTACCAGAGCTCTTCGAAAGTGATCATTATGCTTCGACAGATTTGCAACCTGTTGATACAGCAGGCGCAACGATTTCTCGATCCAGGCTCGATCTTTCAAAGCGACGTCGACGAGGCTCTTCAACGCGTTCAGATTTCACGAAGTACGATTTTTCAGAGTCTGTTTTTATAACAAGAATCTGATTGTCGATTATATTTTATATTTAGATATTCTCGAGGAATTCAAACGTGAATTCGAAGTTAGACGACATCTGCCTGGAGATAAACCTGAAGCTCCACCTTGGAGCTTTAGTACAAGCGCAGTTTTTGCTCGTCTCGATGCATTTATAAAACGTTTATCGGATATAGAATGGCTGTTCGATACTGTCATGGAATTCTCCAAGTTGGAAAAGATAGAAATCGGGGGAATACTAGGTCGAACTCTGAGCGCAAGGATCATAAGTGTTTTCAAGGAGTTCCAACAACTCTTCGTTTCCTTTACTGTCCGAGCTAACGATGTTCTTGAACCGGACGACGAATCCTTTGCAGTGAACTGTATAAATTTTAATGAATCCATTACCGATCTTGACAGCAAGCTAGCTGCGATCCTTTGCCAGGCTTTCGATGATTGCGGCAATCTTGAGAGTGTCTTCAAGGTACTGTCATTTATGGTGATCAATCGACAAGTGCTCCGAATGTAAATCTCTTCTCCTTCCAGTTGATTAACATTGTCGGATCGCTGTTAGATAGAGAAGTTATCCGGCAGCAATTCACCGATCGGTATTCCAGAATCCTGGAACTACTGAACGCCGAAATGACGTTGGTCGAAGTGCTGTTCTATCGTGGAAGCAAAGGAGCGCTCATGAATCTTCCTCCTTTGACTGCTGCTCTGACATTCACGAATATGTTGAGGCAACGAATCGATCTACCCGTGCAATCCTTCAAGTCGATCCAACATCCGTAACTAATCCATATCAGTTTATCATGAGACAGGCTTCTCTATAAGGAGTACCTCATTTCCCGGTATCGTTTAGAATCGTCGATAGCGAAGGAGGCCGCAGTGTCCTCGCACGTCACGAAAGGTTGATGAAGATTTTTGACAAGAAGATAGATGATCTGTTCTCCGAGTGGGCGAGCATAGTGCCGAAAATAGTCGAGACGGGCCTGCATCGGAACATTCTATTTCGAGAGCGAGACTCGACATTGTTGTTGAATTTTGACCCTGATCTTCTGGCAGTGCTGAAAGAAGTGAATTATCTGAAGCAGATGTCGCAGTGCGACATTCCAGACGAAGCGCTAAAAGTATGTGCTTTACTTTTATCAGACCCACTCTCATCTTGTCAGAGCACACACATGTATACTCGGTGATTCTACATGATTAGGTGTTCGAGAGTGCGGAGACTTTCCGGAAATTGCGCACTCTCCTCGGCGCGACCGTCGACTCGTACAATAACACTCGGCGAACCAGTCGGCGAGTCGAATTCAAGCTGATTGAGAGCGAGATTGCTCGAATCGATGAGCTGATATCGCGCGGGGAGAAAGAATTATGTTGGAGATCGAACGGTCTTCTCGAGTACATCGGCGAGCTGAGCGATCTCGTGGAGGGGCTTTGGAGACGCATAAAATCCGCCCAGGCGAACGTCGAGAGAATCCGAGAGATTTTGGAGCCCTGGGCGAGGACTCCTCTCATTGAAAGAAAGGATCGCCGTAAAGATGCCCTATTATCCTTCGACGAACGCCCCGAGAAAGTAGCGAGACGTTACGCGGAGATCGAAAAGGCAGCGCAGCAGATTCACTCGCTGCTCGGGGAGAACAAGCTGCTCTTCCAGATTGGCGATGACCTAACCGAGCCCTGGCAAGAGTACGTCGCTTATGTCGACAGAATCATCATGGAATCGCTGAGGAAAGCTGTCGGCTGCTCCTTAGGTTACCAGATCACCATCCAAATGACAGAGCTCAGCAAGATACAAATACCTTACAAGGACTCTTCTCTGACAGGATACTTGGCTGACAATATGGACTCGATTGGAATCGGCGAGCCTTTGCTCGAGGCTAAGTTGGAACTGAGGGAGCCGGATCTCTATTACGTTCCTTCACTGGAGCCCGATGATGCCGACGGTCTTGATAACTTAATCCTCCTTTTATTGGAGGATATCATCGGCATGGCTGCCCTAGTTCCACGCTTAAGGAGCAACTGCATCGGTTACGCCGAGGAGCTCAAGGAGGACGTTGACATTAGGGCTATGAAAAATGAGATTTTAACTAGCGTCGCCACCGCCGTCGAGGAAGCCACTGATTTCTGCGGCAATTTCGAAGGTGCCCCGAAAATATTCAATCTTCATTCCCTCATTAGATCCACACCATCTGGCACCGAGGATATCTTCTTTATGTTTGATCCTTGGGGTGGACTTATCTGTATGAGATGTTTCCTTGCCTCGCAAGGCCAATGTATCTTTAGCAGGTGTTCGCCCTTCGTTCCGAGTGATTTGTCGCGATCCCTTTGTCCTGCGTTATTTTATCAGGATACGCCTATCTCTGGCTGGACGACAGGGACATGGTGATGCAACAGTTCCTCGAGTATAGCCGACAATTGACGATGGAGGAAATGGAGATGGTTGCCGTTCAGGATCCCAAGGGGCCGGCTCGCTCACAGCCGAAAATGGAGCAATTCCGCGAGCA
This sequence comes from Ectemnius continuus, assembly GCA_910591665.1. Taxonomy (NCBI): domain Eukaryota; kingdom Metazoa; phylum Arthropoda; class Insecta; order Hymenoptera; family Crabronidae; genus Ectemnius; species Ectemnius continuus. The sequence continues at coordinate 5,969,576 of OU342867.1, forward strand.
AATCGACCTTTACGAGGGCCTCTATCTCGAGATCGAGGAGATGGAACCGTCCAAAGTGTTTTGCGGCTGGTTCAGGGTGGACCTCAGGCCCTTCATACAGTCGGTCTTGAACTTGGTCTGCAAGTGGTCCAGCATGTTCAAGAAACATCTCGTCGATCGCGTTACAATTAACCTCGCGGATCTTGCTTCATTTATAAGGCAAATATTTCTTGGAACTTGACAAATTCATTATATAATTGATCTAAAATGATGAATGTTTTGTATAAACTGCTTGCAAAATCTTTGTAATGTTAAATAGACGCGCGGACCAGGGACTTCTCCAGCCAATACAACCCGGGGACTATGCAGGCCTCGTAAACGTGATGGGGTACCTCTTGCAAGTGAAAGAGAGACAGCCGACCACTGACGAGATGTTTCAGCCCCTCGAGGAGACGATAGAGTTACTAAAATTTTACGACCAAGATATACCTGAGGAGGTGAATGTTCTCCTTCAAGAACTGCCGGAGCAATGGGCGAACACAAAGAAACTCGCTCTGATGGTGAAACAACAAGTAGCTCCCCTCCAAGCAGGTAACCAAAGGGATTACATCCCAACTTTTCATCTCCACTGCCTCTAGAAAAGCCCGGCATTTTTTCTCCCTCGTTTTTATTAATGCTCAGGTGAAGTGTCGAAGATTCGTGGTCGGATCTCGGCCTTCGACATCACAATAACGCAGTACCGCGAGGCTTTCCGCCGCTACAACTTCTTCAAGTACGACTGCACGAACCCTTACGAGTTATTGGACGAGGCCCATAAAGAGATCCTGATGCTCGAGCGGCAAATGAAGGATATACAAGAGTCCGCCTCTCTCTTCGAAGTGATGGTACCGGAGTTCAAGGTCTTGAAGCAGTGCAGACGGGAGTTGAAGATGTTGAAGCAACTCTGGGACTACGTAAACATCGTGCGAAGTAGCATCGAGGGTTGGAAAACGACGCCGTGGAGGAAGATCGACGTCGAAAACATGGACATCGAGTGCAAGAAATTCGCCAAGGAGATTCGAGGTAGAGAGAGCCTCTTCATTCCTCGAAGAGACGCATATATATTCGGGCGAGCTTTAATAGGGGCGAGGATTACATGCGCGCACATTAAATTCGCCAGCTTTGGACAAGGAGATGAGATCGTGGGACACGTATATCTCGCTGGAGGCGACCGTGAAGAATATGTTGACGTCTTTACGAGCCGTAGGGGAGCTCCAGAACCCCGCCATTCGGGAGAGGCATTGGCGACAGCTAATGAACAGTACTAAGGTATTCCCAGGATTCACAGCACGCCGACTACCTTTTCGAGCCGAAGCTACGTATTCCAAGATCGAACGTAAAAGCGTAATGCCGGAAAATTCATACCTTACCGCTGACCTGTTTTATTTATACCATAAAGGCATCGTCAATGTTTTTTACTGCCGCTATTAATCAGCGAAAGTTGCCATGTGCCCCGGCCGGGACCTCCATGTGTCGAGCTAGCTTTTAACGAAATTGCTACATGATTTCTCCCTCGGTCTGCGGCTAAAACTGGCTCTCACGCGATTATCATATAGCTAGTTGCACCGCTGTACATACGCTATCGGTGTTACAGAAATTGGGCGACATGACTCCAGAGATGACCGTAAGTCCACTGTAAATAAACAGCACTACTTCGATCACTCCTCAGTTTGGAAAATCATTCCATCATTTGTATATAATCGAGAGCACTGTAACGAGGTTTTGTTTTATCATCGAATGTGTATGTAGCTCGAGAGCACATTAGATTGGCGCATGAGGCACACGTATCTTTGAGAATACATCTCATTCTCACCTCATGTAGGAAAGAACTTGGCTCGTCTATCAAATTACACTTCACTGTACGATCCTCTTATCAATAAACATTTTCACACGAATACCCACGTGCATATTATTCACTACCACCTTCTTTCACATTATTCCCTTATCTTCGAATTGTACGAATCGGCGAGCATACATCACTTCCGCTGCATTTCCTCTACCAGCATGAGAAATGGACGGAATGATTCTGGCGCATAGGTACGATTCGTGATGGACGAGTCGACCACCCTCGCCGATCTCCTCGAATTGAATCTCCACGATTGCGAGGAGGAAGTGAAGAACATCGTTGATAAAGCAGTGAAAGAGATGTCGATGGAGAAGTACATGAGAGAGTTGAATAGCACCTGGTCCAAAATGGAATTTGAAAAAGAGACGCACAGTAGAACTGGTGCAACTTTAATTAGAGCCAGCGAGGAACTAATAGAAACTTTAGAGGAAAATCAGGTAGAGAAAATAATAGTTGATTCTTAGAGAAAGGAAGTGAAAATAAGTGATTTTCAGGTTCAATTACAAAATCTTATTACTTCGAAATTTATCGCTCACTTCTTGGAGGAAGTGTCTCGCTGGCAGAGGAAGTTGAGTATAGCGGATCAAGTGACCACGGTATGGTTCGAGGTCCAGCGGACTTGGATGCACCTAGAGAGTATTTTCACATCCTCGGAGGACATCCGGAGACAGCTGCCAGTGGACGCGGAGAGATTCGATCGAATCGATAAGCAATTCAAAGAGATGACGGAGGAAATGGCGAGGACACCGAATGTTATCGAGGCTACGAATAAAGAGGGCTTGGTGTCTGCGCTCGACATTCTCCAGAAGGAGTTGGTCCTCTGCGAGAAAGCCTTGGCGGAGTACCTGGAGACAAAACGACTGGCCTTTCCCAGATTCTACTTCGTTTCTTCCAGTGACCTGCTCGACATTTTATCCAATGGCAACCAGCCTGAGATAGTAGCAAAGCATCTCACCAAGCTATTCGACTCGATGGCACGTTTGAAATTCGCTGAGCCCGATGGAACTTCTATTAAACGAGTCCTAGGTATATTTTATATCTCGATTAATACATGAAACATTTAGATTGCAACTTATTACAAGAACACTCTGATTGGAAGGTATGTTCGCCAAGGACGGTGAGTACGTCGAGTTCACTAACTGCGAGATGCACTGCGAGGGTGCGGTCGAAGTCTGGTTGAATCGTCTGCAGAACGTGATGAGAGTGTCGATTCGTTCTTACTTCAGCGAAGCAGTGATCGCGTACGAGGAAAAAGCGCGGGAGCAATGGCTCTTTGATTACCCAGCACAAGTGTCTCTCTGTGGCACGCAGATTTGGTGGACAACTGAAGTGAATCTGGCATTTGCCAGGCTCGAGGAAGGCTACGATAATTCTCTCAAGGATTATCTGAAAAAGCAGATCTCCCAGCTGAGTATTTTGATTACTCTGCTAATAGGCGAGCTCACGAAAGAGGAAAGGCAAAAGGTGATGACGATCTGCACGATAGACGTGCACTCGCGCGACGTCGTGACAAAGTTGGTGCAGTCGAAGGTGGAGAGTGCACAGGCCTTCCAATGGCAGAGTCAACTGCGGCATCGATGGGACGAACCAGAGAAGGATTGCTTCGCCAATATTTGCGACGCCCAGTTCAAGTATTCCCACGAATACTTGGGCAACACACCCAGGTGAGGAGAGGTCGAGGAAAAAAGTCATCGACACAGGCCAACACCAACTGCACAATATCTACTTGCGGCAGGTTGTTAGATAGAGATTAAAGGGCGGAGGCAGAGTATTCTAGTTGGAATTGTTTCGTGTGCCATTTAGGTTGGTCATAACACCGCTAACGGACAGATGTTACATAACATTAACGCAATCCCTCCACCTAATAATGGGTGGCGGGCCAGCAGGGCCAGCTGGAACCGGCAAGACAGAGACTACCAAAGACTTAGGCAGAGCTCTCGGCATAATGGTCTACGTGTTCAACTGCTCCGAGCAAATGGATTATAAATCCTGTGGGAACATATATAAAGGCTTAGCGCAGACCGGCGCTTGGGGCTGCTTCGACGAATTCAACCGCATCACCGTCGAAGTTCTCTCGGTGGTTGCTGTGCAAGTCAAGTCGATTCAAGATGCCATTCGCGACAAGAAGGAGAAGTTCAATTTTATGGGCGAGTGCATTGCCTTGGTACCCACTGTCGGCATATTTATCACCATGAACCCTGGCTACGCTGGTCGTACCGAGCTACCCGAGAACCTGAAGGCCCTCTTCCGACCATGCGCCATGGTTGTCCCGGACTTCGAGCTCATCTGCGAAATTATGCTCGTTGCCGAGGGTTTCCAGGACGCGAGGATCCTCGCGCGCAAGTTTATTACCCTCTACACTCTCTGCAAGGAATTACTCTCGAAACAGGACCACTACGACTGGGGGCTCAGGGCGATAAAGTCTGTCCTAGTCGTAGCTGGTAGTCTAAAACGAGGCGATCCCGGTAGACCCGAAGAGGAGGTCCTCATGCGAGCTTTGCGAGACTTTAATATCCCTAAAGTCGTCTCCGACGATCTCCCAGTCTTCATGGGTCTGATAGCAGATCTATTCCCTGCTCTCGATGTGCCCCGAAAGCGAGATGCCGAATTCGAGAAGATGGTGAAGCAAGCTGCGGCTGATCTCACCTTGCAACCGGAAGATGGCTTTATCCTGAAGGTCGTTCAATTAGAAGAGCTATTGGAGGTGAGACATTCGGTCTTCATCGTTGGTACAGCCGGCTCTGGTAAGACTCAAGTGTGGAAGACCCTCTATCGAACCTATCAGAACATGAAGAGGAAGCCTGTTTACGATGATCTTAATCCTAAAGCTGTGACGAATGATGAGCTCTTTGGTATAATCAATCCTGCTACCAGGGAATGGAAGGATGGCCTTTTCTCGGTGATTATGAGGGAACAAGCGAATCTGGGCGGCGAGAATCCCAAGTGGATCGTACTCGATGGTGACATCGACCCAATGTGGATCGAGTCCTTGAATACTGTGATGGATGACAATAAAGTTCTGACACTAGCGAGTAATGAGAGAATCGCCCTCACTCCTGCTATGAGACTACTCTTTGAGATCTCGAATTTGAGAACAGCCACTCCAGCCACTGTATCTCGCGCTGGTATTCTTTATATCAATCCACAAGACCTAGGATGGAATCCTTACGTCACCAGTTGGGTGGAAAAACGATCTTCTCCCATTGAAAAGGCTAATTTAGTAATGTTATTCGACAAATACATTCCAACTTGTCTGGAAACACTCAGGACACGCTTTAAAAAAATAACACCTATCGCTGACATGGCTCACGTAGAAATGTTATGCCACCTGCTTCACTGTCTTTTGAAGCCGGAACTTACCAGCAATGACTTCATCAAAGAATACTACGAGCTCTATTTTGTCTTTGCCGCGGTCTGGGCTTTTGGCTCGGCGATGTTTCAAGATCAAACGGTGGACTATCGGGTGGAGTTCAGTAAGTGGTGGGTGAACGAGTTCAAGCAGGTTCGATTTCCATCGCAAGGCACCGTCTTCGACTACTACATCGAGAACGAAACTAAGTCCTTTGTGCCATGGTCTCAACGTTTGCCAAAGTTCGAGCTCGATCCGGAAATGCCACTGCAGGCTGTTCTAGTTTACACCGCTGAGTCCATTAGGATCCGATACTTTCTGGATCTGTTAATGCCTGAGAAACACCCTGTCATGTTAGTCGGCACTGCTGGTTGTGGAAAGACCGTTCTTGTTGCGGAGAAACTTCTTCATCTCTCGGAGAACTATGCTGTTTCCAATGTTCCCTTCAACTTCTACACTACTTCGGAAATGCTGCAGAAGATCCTCGAGAAATCCTTGGAGAAGAAAGCCGGCAGGAATTACGGCCCACCAGGGAATAAAACTCTGGTTTATTTTATTGATGATATGAACATGCCGGAAGTCGATGCTTATGGCACAGTTCAACCGCATACTCTCATTCGACAGCATTTGGATTATGGTCACTGGTACGACAGAACCAAGTTGACTTTGAAAGACATACATAATTGTCAATATATCAGCTGTATGAATCCCACTGCTGGATCTTTTACTATCAATCCTAGACTTCAAAGGCATTTTTCTGTGTTTGCTGTGAGCTTTCCCAATGCGGAATCATTGACTACTATTTATTCGTCGATTTTGTCGCAGCATCTTACTAATGTCGAGCATAGGTAAATGCGAGATTTTATGTTATTAGTGATCGATGATTGTAATACGAAATTATCGTTTTTAGATTTCCAACTTCCGTCATCGAACTTTGTAAGAATATCGTTCAGGCTTCGATTCTTCTTCACCATCGCTGTGCTCAAATGTTCCTACCAACTGCGGTCAAGTTTCATTACATCTTCAATCTTCGTGATCTTTCCAACTGCTTTCAAGGATTGCTCTTCAGTGGCAATGAGTGTTTACAAAATCCAATTGACATAATCAGACTTTGGATGCACGAAACGCAGCGTGTTTACGGCGACAAGTTGACCGACGACAAAGATATCGAGAGCTTTACGAAATTGCAGTTTGATGTTTTAAAGAAGAATATTGAAGAGATCGACGAGAGTGCTGTACACGAGAAGCCCAACATTTACTGCCACTTTGCTGGTGAATATTTCTTCTTCGAATCTTCGTCGATCCCTTTTCGATCAAACTTTCATTCCAGGCGGAGTCGGCGAGCCAAAGTATATGCCTGTTAAGGAATGGGCGACTTTGCACCGTCTTCTATCCGAAGCGATGGTCAGCTACAACGATCTCGTAGCAGCGATGAACCTAGTACTTTTCGAGGATGCGATGATGCACGTCTGTCGTATAAATCGTATCTTAGAATCACCAAGAGGTAGCGCACTATTGGTGGGCGTGGGTGGTTCAGGAAAACAAAGTCTCTCTCGACTAGCAGCCTTCATAAGTTCGTTAGAAGTCTTCCAGATCCAATTAAAAAAGGGCTACGGTGTCGCTGATTTGAAACTAGAGCTCGCAGTACTTTATACGAAATCAGGGCTGAAAAATCTTGGCATTGTCTTCCTGATGACGGACGCACAAGTGGCGAACGAAGAATTCCTCGTGCTGATCAACGACATGCTCGCCTCTGGCGAGGTTCCGGATCTCTTCGCGGAGGATGAGGTCGAAAATATAATAGCAGGTTCACGGATCATTAATTCCTCGAGTGGAAAGATTGTTGTCAGGGTTGAAATGGTGTGCAGGCTAACTGAGAAGTTGGGATGATAGGTGTGCGGAACGAGGTGAAAGGGGCCGGGATGCTGGACACCCGGGAGAACTGCTGGAAGTTCTTCATAGACCGGGTTCGACGCCAGCTGCGAATAGTGCTTTGCTTCTCGCCGGTGGGATCTACGCTGAGGGTGAGATCGAGGAAGTTCCCGGCGATAATAAATAGCACGGCGATCAACTGGTTCCACGAGTGGCCGCAGGAAGCCTTGATGTCGGTGTCGAAGCGGTTTTTGCAGGAGTTGGACGAGTTGCCGGAGACTTATAGGTACACGTGTAATCAAACCACCGCTCGATCCTGCTACCTTAAACGGGCAAGCACCCTTTAAACCAAAGATAACCCCCGATTTAACCCAGGGAATCGGCCGCGAAATTTATGGCTCACGCTCACACCAGCGTGAACATCGCCAGTCGGCATTACTTGGCGAGCGAGCGCCGCTACAATTACACCACCCCGAAGTCCTTCCTCGAGCAAATAAGTCTCTACAGCAGACTCCTAAAAACCAAGTCGAGCGAGCTACGCGCCCGAGTCACCAGACTAGAAAATGGCTTGGAGAAGCTGAGGTCGACCGCGGTGCAGGTGGACAAGTTGAAAGAGAAATTGGCGGTCCAGGAGGTCGAGCTGCAGCAGAAAAACGATGCTGCCGACGCATTGATTGCGATTGTCGGCGTTGAGACTGAAAAGGTCCAGAAGGAAAAAGCTATAGGTACTTAATCAGGCGAATTCCACTAGTTAACCGAGTTCAATTACATGATACTATATATGTACGACTTTGCTAGCCGATGAGGAGGAAACGAAAGTGGCGATTATCGCTGAGGAAGTATCGAAGAAGCAGAGAGATTGCGAGGCGGATTTAACGAAGGCTGAGCCAGCCTTGTTGGCTGCCCAGGAAGCACTGAATACCCTGAACAAGGCGAACCTCACCGAACTCAAGTCGTTCGGCTCGCCACCCGGGGCTGTAACGAACGTAACAGCCGCAGTGATGGTCCTCCTGGCACCGTCTGGCAAGGTACCCAAGGACCGAAGTTGGAAAGCTGCCAAGGTACGAACAAGGTCACCAACGTTACAAGCGCCCGACAACTTGGAAGCTCCTATTTCAGATTACGATGGCGAAGGTCGACACGTTCCTCGATTCCTTGATCAATTATGACAAGGAGAATATTCACCCTGAAGTGATAAAAGCTATACAACCTTATCTCAAAGACGCTGAGTTCGAGCCGGAGTTTGTCCGATCGAAATCAGCTGCCGCTGCTGGCCTCTGCGCCTGGGTTATCAATATCATCAAGTTCTACGTGGTATTCTGCGACGTAGAACCGAAACGCAAGGCCCTCGCTCAAGCGAATGCTGAACTAGCAGCTGCTCAAGAGAAACTCGCCGGTATTAAACGGAAAGTCGCTGTAAGTGGACAGAAATCAATCCTAGAAAATGGTGAACTTTTGTAAAAATCTTCCTTTGCTATTAGTCGCTTGAGGAGCAACTGGGTAAGTTGACCGCAGATTTCGAGCAAGCAACATCCGAGAAATTAAAATGCCAGCAGGAAGCTGATGCCACTAATGCTACAATCGCATTGGCTAATAGATTAGTTGGAGGTTTGGCCTCGGAGAATGTTCGATGGGCGGATTCAGTGGCGAAGTACATATAAATAATTAACGATTCTTCAAAATTAAAATTCCTGAACGAGTAATATTTTGGAAATTACAGTTTCATGCAACAAGCCACAACTCTACCAGGCGATGTCTTATTAGTAACAGCTTTTATATCTTACGTCGGTTGTTTCACAAAGCAGTTCCGACTGGATTTATTACACAAACAATGGCTGCCATTCTTGCGAAGCGTAGAACCGACTGTCCCAATGACCGATGGACTTGATCCTCTCTCCTTGCTGACGAACGATACACAAATTGCTAAGTGGAATAACGAGGGACTACCGAACGATAGGATGTCGACGGAGAACGCGACTATCCTTAGTAATTCAGATCGGTGGCCTTTGATGATCGACCCACAGGTAGACGCGCGATTATAGAGCAGCCAGCGACGATCATATTCGGATCTTAATTGGATGAATGTTGCGCAGCTCCAAGGAATCAAATGGATCAAGCAGAAGTACGGAGAGGAGCTGAGGGTGATTAGGTTGGGTCAGAAGGGCTATCTCGACGTCATCGAGCAATCATTAGCAACCGGATCCACGGTTCTACTGGAAAACATAAGTGAAACCGTAGATCCCGTGTTGGATCCTCTCCTGGGTAGAAACTTGATCAAGAAGGGCCGCGCTATTAAGATCGGTGACAAGGAAGTCGAGTACAATCCGTTGTTCAGACTATTGTTGCACACGAAACTTGCTAATCCTCATTACAAGCCGGAGATGCAGGCTCAGACCACTCTAATTAATTTTACGGTAACGAGGGACGGACTAGAGGATCAATTACTCGCCGAGGTGGTAAAGGCCGAGCGACCTGACCTCGAGGAACTCAAAGCCGAACTCACTCGACAACAGAATGATTTCAAAATTACCCTCAATAGTTTGGAAGATTCCCTTTTATCCAGGCAATGAATCTTATTGCTATCTATTTCTTAATAAATATTGCATCGTGATTATTAATATTTTTTATTTTAGATTATCATCAGCAGGAGCCAATGTTTTAGGGGACACGTCGCTGGTGGAAAATTTAGAGACAACGAAGAAAACCGCTGCCGAAATCGAGTGCAAGGTGACGGAAGCTCGAGGCACTAGCCGTGAAATCGATGCCGCGAGAGAGCTTTACCGGCCGGCAGCGGCGAGGGCATCCTTGCTTTACTTCATCCTGAACGATCTCAACACCATCAATCCGATTTATCAGTTCTCGCTGAAAGCTTTTAGCGTGGTCTTCCAGAAGGCTATTTCGAAAGCGGAGGAAGCAGCGGACGTGTCTGGCAGGGTGAAAAATCTGATCGAGTGCATCACGTACTCGGTGTTCATGTACACGAGCCGAGGGCTTTTCGAGTGCGACAAATTGATCTTCGCCTCGCAAATGGCCTTCCAAGTATTGCTCGCTCGCTACGAGGTCACCATGAACGAGCTGGACTTCCTGCTAAGATTTCCCATCACACCACACGTCACTTCGCCGGTCGATTTCCTCTCGAACACCAGCTGGGGTGGCATAAGGAGTCTCGCCACGCGCGAGGAGTTCCGGTCGGTGAAATATACTTTCCATGAATCCCTAACGAATCACCATTTGTTCGGGGAGAGAATATAGCGCACGTATATATATATCTCGGCTGATATATCGTTCGATATTTCCAGCAATCTGGACAGAGACATCGAAGGCTCGGCAAAGAGATGGAAGAAGCTGGTGGAGTGCGAGTGCCCCGAACGAGAGAAGTTCCCTCAGGAGTGGAAGAACAAGACTGCCATTCAACGTCTCTGCATGCTGAGGGCTCTGCGACCCGACAGAATGACGTATGCCATATCTGCCTTTATCGAGGAAAAACTAGGGCCAAGATACATCGAGGGCAGAACAGTCGAGTTCTCGAAATCCTTCGAAGAGACTAGTCCGAGCACCCCCATATTCTTCATCCTATCCCCTGGGGTGAATCCGCTCAAGGTACCAATCTTAATGACACCCAGCCAATATTCCCTTTCATAACTTCCTTATTACACAGGATGTCGAGGATTTGGGTCGGCGTTTAGGCTACACTTCGGACAATCAGAATTTCCATAATGTATCGTTAGGTCAGGGTCAGGAAACCGTGGCCGAGCAGGCGATGGACACAGCTGCTAAAAGCGGTCACTGGGTTGTCCTACAAAATATTCATCTGGTGAAGAAGTGGTTGCCACTGTTGGAGAAAAAATTGGAGCTTGCTGCTGAAGGCTCTCACCAAGATTACAGGGTGTTCATGAGCGCGGAGCCTGCGAGTACACCCGCAGGACACATCATCCCCCAAGTACTATTTAAATCATTCTCTCCCTACGCGAGTCCGGAGGCTGATGTAGCGGCTCTCATTAAAAACATTCCAGGGCATCCTTGAGTCGTCCATTAAGATCACAAACGAGCCCCCGACGGGGATGCAAGCGAATCTGCATAAAGCCTTGGACAATTTCAGTCAGGAGACCCTTGAAATGTGTAGTAAGGAGGCGGAGTTCAAAGCGATCCTATTCTCCTTGTGTTACTTTCACGCGGTGGTCGCCGAGCGGCGGAAGTTCGGGCCGCAGGGGTGGAACAAGATTTATCCTTTCAACGTGGGCGACTTGCACATCAGTGTGAGCGTTCTCTACAATTATTTGGAAGCTAGCCCCAAGGTCCCTTGGGAGGACTTAAGGTTCGCTGAGAATTTCTTTCTAATTTGCATGTTAACAGAGAGAAAAAAGGCCTTTTTAATGTCGCAGGTATCTCTTCGGCGAGATTATGTATGGCGGGCATATAACCGATGATTGGGACAGAAGACTCTGCGTCTCTTATTTAGAGGAATTAATGCAACCCGATCTGGTTGATGGAGAGTTACATTTAGCACCAGGTAGAATGGCAGAGGTTTGTAGAAGATAATAAACATCGTTGATTGGATATTTCTTAAAGGGTTTCCTGCACCACCGAATACTGACTTGGCCGGTTACCATACGTATATCGACGAAGCGATGCCACCGGAATCACCATACCTGTACGGATTGCATCCAAATGCTGAGATCGGCTTTCTCACAATGACAGCGGAGAACCTGTTTAAGACGGTGTTCGAGATGCAACCGAGAGACTCCGGGAGTGCGGGCGGACAAACGGTCACCAGGGAGGACAAGGTAAGTATTTGCTGATTCCCAGGATTGCTAGTTGACCAAGGACTCTTTTACCCTTCGGATAATGCACCAAGGTAAAGCAAATACTGGACGAAATAATGGAGAAGTTGCCGGAGGAATTCAATATGTCGGAGATCATGGGCAAGGTCGAAGAAAGAACACCCTATGTGATCGTAGCATTCCAAGAGTGTGAAAGAATGAATTATTTGACCATCGAGATCAAAAGATCCCTTCGCGAATTGGATTTGGGATTAAAAGGTGAACTAACAATAACCTCGGATATGGAAGATCTAGAAAACGCTCTTTTTCTCGACCAAGTACCACCAGTCTGGGCGAACCGCGCCTATCCCTCTTTGTTGGGACTGACCGCCTGGTTTGTCGACCTGTTACTACGTATCAGAGAACTGGAGACTTGGTCCACCGACTTCGTAGTAAGGACGCACAACTCTACTCTCACAAGGTAGACTGACAAAGGAGATATACATCTTTTTCGCTCTCTCTTTCCGTTAGTTGCCGGCCTCGGTGTGGCTCGCCGGCTTTTTCAATCCCCAGTCATTGCTCACGGCGATTATGCAATCGACCGCTCGGAGGCAAGAGTTGCCGCTGGATAAAATGTGCCTCCAGTGTGACGTGACCAAGAAAAACAAGGAGGAGTTCACGTGAGATCGTCGCTCGACTAACGGCACAACGGCCGATCTATTATTACTGCTGACGCTTGCCTTTTAATAGGAGTTCCCCGAGAGACGGCGCCTACGTTCACGGTATCTTCATGGAAGGAGCGCGCTGGGACCTTCAGACCGGAATAATCGTCGACTCCAAGCAGAAGGAGCTCTTCCCATTAATGCCAGTGATCAACGTGCGCGCTATCACTCAAGACAAGCAAGACCTTCGGAATATGTACGAATGCCCTGTCTACAAGACACGCACGCGTGGCCCAACCTACGTCTGGACCTTCAACTTGAAGACTAAGGAAAAGCCTGCCAAGTGGACCTTGGCTGGCGTCGCGCTACTCCTTCAAACCTAAACATCTAATTAGCATCCCATTCCTCATTCAAACGGTACCTGAGTGTTTGTAAACAGACGCTAGTCATTTCGAAATCATCGTGTAGCTTAGATAGTTTCGTCTAAGTTCTAAAAGGCTAGTGTAATTCTTATGGGAATAAGCTACCCTTTTATAGAGTGGTATAAGAAATACAGGAAACAAAGAGACAAAGATGCGTCTTTTAATCGATCCCAAAAGAACCGGACTGAATGAGTTTCGTTCATCGCGCGGTTCTTCCAATACTGTGGATGAGGCTTGTAATTACGGCATCGGAAGAAGAGAATAATTCGAGCAGAAGTCCCAGAGGAGCCATCGAGAGAAGGATATCACAAGGTCGACTAATCGAGCGTGAGTTAATAAAGCGTAAGACCGAGGAAAAGCGATGTGAGGTCTCGAAGGAGAGCGCGCGTCCCGTTCCAGTTGCCGGCTGCTGAGGGTCGGACTTTTTCGCGAGGCGGGGATCGAGAGAATTATCCGTCATTCGTCGAGAGTAAATGGGTGAAGTCCCCTCAGAAGAGGATGCCGAGATCGATATCCCAGTGGCAGTGGTAAACAAAGAGCTGTGTCTAACCGGCTACAAAGTGTCGGTCAATTTAATTTACGAGTCCCGCGACGGCGGCGGCGGCGGCGACGTCGGTGAAAGCGAGGAAAGAAGAAGGCGGTGTGCCGGTGGAAAAGGGTGGGTGGAAAGGTCGCGAAAGGTATAAGACTTATTCACCTCGGGGACATAAAAGCTTTCAGATTGCGGCGACGGGATCAAAATTGCATCGTGTTAGCGAAAGAAATTAGATTTCCCTTCGCCGAGAGCAGCGGCGGCGACGACGCCGGCGTCGGCGTGTGTTGCGAGTGAGCTTTCGCGGTCTGAGCGGTTTCTCAAAACAGAATGGAACTCCATCAAATATGTAAGGGAATATTAGCTCCGGTAGAAAGAAATGTTAGCTCACCCCAAGTCCCTGCTTTACCTTTCTCTCTGGCATAGCTAGAAGAACTGTCCTCATCTCTGTCGGAGGGGGATCGATCCTGTGGCGGTGGTTGGGCTGCTCTCAGGGAGAGGCCGAGCGGATAAGTATTCCGAATTAGTGCTACTCCGAAATCCGACATTTTTCATCTCGCCGCGCTATTATTGGGCTTTGATTAGGGCAGGCAGGCTGGCAGCCCCGGCAAAGAGAAGCCCGGTGGTCCAGCGGACACGATCGGTACAAAGTCAACTCATGAATCCCATCGAGTCAAAGGGGGAGAAAAAATGCTGGTCCCCCGGACGAGCGGCGGTGATTGGCTGGCAAGCACCCTCGCCCCCGTGATTCCTGGCCGATCGATCGGCCCCTCGTGCACCGGCTTCAATCACGCTTTTCATTAAGCCTCGCTGGACGGCCAAGGGTAAGAGTGGATCGAATGCCCGATCTTCCATACGTCAAGCTGGCTCCGCGAAAAACGAGGACTTCCCCGACCACCTCTTGTCTCGCAGTTTCTACGCCTGCCATTCACTTCCTACCGAGAACTTCCGTCGCCTAATTGGCGATAGCCTAACTTTCCGCATCGAGGCCCATGTGTTCTTCGAATGTGGAAGACCTTGCTGGACTTGCGCCGAATAAAGGACCGCTCTCTCTCTCTCTCTCCTTCCGAACATGCCAGAGATCCCATATCACGTAGCGCCGCGAGGCAAACGCTCTGAATACAACTTCCTCCTTCAAGAGGCTGGCAAGCAAGTCCCGTTACGTCTCGTTGGGAATAGGTACAATAATTATTTGTATAATGATATTCGTCGGAGAGTACGTTGAAGAGGAGCTTGTGTAACGGCGGATCGATCCGGGGGAAGCGTAATGAGGGGAGCTCTGGAAATCAAGAGAGGCTTCCTGCAGAAGAGAGAGAGAGAGAGGGGGGAAAGAGGAGAGTCGCTTTTGACAAAGAATTCTTAGCAACGGGTAATCTCCCTCGTGGATGCTAATTTAGGGAACGGAGAATGGAGCTCCTTACTGCTCCGACAACGGCGTCCTTCGACTTTCGAGATCGCGCGCGTGGCGTCGAATTTATTTCGTCGGAAATCCCCCGAGCCGACGAACGACGGAGACGGAGAGAGCGAGAGAGAGAAAGTGTATGTCGGCCGTCAAATTGTAGGTGAGTCAGGAGTTATGAGCTGCAGACTCGCGGCAGTGCGAATACGGGAAAGGCAGGCCTTGTGTGCGTGCGTGAGTGGCTGCATGCCGGCTGCTAACGTGAATATTAATAGAAGGTCGTTAGCGTGACAAATCGCTTGTCAGGACGACGTGTCACCGACCTATGCGAACGCATCCCGCCAAGCATCGTGCATCGACAGCCCGCTCGATTCGAGATCGATGAATCTTCCCTTGTTGACACGTACGCAATGCTATCCAGTCAAATAAGATATATGCGCCCGTGAATTTCCGGCCTCAATATCGAGAACATCAGCCAAGGAGAACAAAAGAGGAGCCTTCCGACATTAATTGGCAGAGGGAAAATGGAGAAAAGGACGCTCGCTCTCGATGCGTCAGGGATTAAAGTGTGGTTGTCGAGGCGCAGGGGCTGCGAAAGGGTAGCCGGCGAAAACGATTAAACGTATATCTCGCTCGGGAGGACGGAAGGAAGAGTTAACGACTGCTTTATAAGGGAGCGACGGAGGCATTCATTTTTCATCGGACCGTTTGGGGTGGCAGCCGGTAGCCGCTACTTTCAGCAGGTTAATCATTTTTAAAGGACCGACCGCAGGTGTCCGCTGCCGTCGCCTCCTGACCCGATATTAAGGGGTAGTCGGGGCACACGAGCGATGACTTTCCGGCGCAGAATGAAATTTTCTCCGCGAGAGGGAAACTCCCGGATTGGCGCACCCATTCGCTCCCGCTTGCAGCGAAATAATGAAACGCTACCGCGTCGGCTCTGCCACAATTTGCTTTGCATATGCCTAACATTTTTCACTTCTGTCAAGGAGCTGACGTTCCTCCCTCGCGGCTTCTTAAAATTATAATCGCGCCGCTCGTAATACTGCCACTGGGCGCGCTATAATGTCCCCGAAGTTTCCTTGCTTCGGAAATGGCTCCACCACCACCACGCCCGGAATCTCCCCCCGAAAGTTACTCCGGTAATTGCCCATTCTTCTAAATGACAGATTTTTCCTCACACGTGCTGCACCCACTTGCGGTGGAAATTCTATTTATGTAAGAGATATTTTACACGTCAAAGGCAGCGAGGCCTGTGTAAATGTTAATAAAGAAATAGAGCAAACAATTGTGTTGGGGACTCAACAGAGGGTGAACTTCAACGAGAGTTAACAATGGGACCAGCGTGATTCGGACTAACTGGATCGCGCTCGACTAAACTGCTTACTTGATTACAGCCTTAGTTAGCGAGGCCGAGCGTCCACGTTCGATTGACGCAGCCCCGATTCCGATCACGTTCGGCCACCCTAAATTTTTCCTATCAGTCCAACACCTCCACTCGACTACTCTCCTCGCCAATACCGGGCACGTCTCTCACCGGGGAGGCACTGATTTTTCTCGCGCTCGAAATCCCCGCTCGTGATTTTCACTTTCATCCCTTAACTCAGACGGCGAAGCGCATTCATCCCTGCCGGAGTACTAGGAACACCGAGGGACGTAACCGGGCATCTTTATAGCTGAGGAGAGGGCGCGCTTTCGCTCTGCCAGCGGAATATAATCAGCGAGAGGAGTCGTTCCAGTTTACAGCACTTTGCCAGTGATAATCATCGAGCCTTAATGGAGCGGGCGGACGATAAATCCACACTGCTAATCTAAGTGCTGACACGAGAGAGAGAGAGAGAGATAAGCGATCGAAGAGAGGAAGGAAGGAAAGTGCGCGGGGTCGGTGGTACGTGCATCGGTCCACCTCCCAAGAGATTACAAGAGAAACACGCGCTGGAAGACATTAAATACGGGGGCTTCATCCCGCTGAATTCATGGTACGGCGATCTTCCACGTTGGATACACACCTTGTCGGCCTCCCCTCCGCGGGCCGCGCCAATACTCCACGGGATACGAGCGGTTCGGTTATTCGATAGGCTCGGCCCTAGCCAAACATTGTCCGATCCGATTCTACGCGTTTACCTTGTCCCTTTCTCCTTCCATCTATCTCTCCATTCCACTGGTACTCAATGTCTCTTTGTCTCTCGCTCGTGTCCGAACTCTCACGATTCCCTCCCGCTCGCCAAGCCGCATATCTACTGTCCTAATTAGCCTGGCTGCTCTAATTATCGAGCAGACATTACTTCGCCAGGAAAGGCAAGTTCGCCGCTGCGCATTGTTTAGCTGTTCTGGGATGGATTCGTAGCGGCGCGGCGCGCGCGCACTATCGTTTGCGGCTGCTACGCGATAAAGAGGATCGCTCGACGGCTGTTTGCCGTCGCGTAATTATTTCACGTTCTCGGGCGAGGCGTGTGTGCGCGTCGAGCCGGCATTCCCGCCGCCTGTTTTCGCTGCGACCTTCCAGCTGTGTGCCAGTCAGCCATCCATCCAGCCAGCCAGTGAAAATAACCTGCCAATGCCAGCGATCCCTTTGAACGGGAACGTCGAGCCTGATGAAAAAAGCTCGCTGATCCCCTCGAATGTCTTATCGACGTCGGACTACCACACTACGAGTGTACATGAATCCTCCTCCTCGATGGAGGAGGAGGAGGAGGAGGAGCGCGCGCGTCCAACGGAAATGTAACGCGAGAGGAAATTACTGGATGGAGCGGGCGATGGATCCGGGAATTCCGGCGTAAACACTGATCTTCCCCGAGCGTATAACATTTGGAGAGAAAATATTGTAAGCTAATATTTGCGCTTCGCCAGCAGAGCCTCCCGCGCGCCGCACGCCGTCTCCAGTCCACAGCCGGAGGCCTCCTCGCTCCAAGGTGTTCCATGTTAATACGATTAAGTCGACGCGTGATTCATGCGCGTGTGAAAAACACCAAGGAACCGCCTTTATCTCTTTCTAGTTTCTCGCAGTAGTTCTAAATTTCACTGGTAGACCACTAGTTTTATGGGGGATGGGTCGCGGCTGGACCACGCGACCAATTCATTTTCCGCTTGGCGCTTTGTGAGGCTGTCGGGGAAAAAAGGAGCTAAATTACAGCGAGCATCCGCCGCTGACACGTGATTGCGATCATCCGTCGCGGCGAGCGCCGACAGGCCGGAATTCATGTACGCGGAAAAATAGGGAGCACCCTCCGCCGGCGAATGAGAAGAGGCCGAGGAAAGAGCGCGTGTACGTTATTTCACGTGCGCTCGTTTCAAGGGCAGCGCAAATAGGAAGGCTCGAGCGATGTGCCGGACAGCGAGGGGGTTGGCGCGGTGGCGGCAACGGCGGGCGAGTGGAGTGCGTTAAATCCGCATGAAACTCGGCGCGTGGAAGTAAGCGGGGTGGAGAGCGAGCGCGCGGCCTGGTCAGCGAGGAAGGAAGGGTGCGTCCGGCCTCAGGAAATATTTTCGGCCCCCATGGCCCACCGCTTTTTAATCCCCGATGTTTCACGCGTATACATACGCACGCCTCTAAATGCGTGGATTTATGCGCCGGGCTTTATATACCATCGAGGTGGAAGGGTGGCCCGTTCCCGCTGGACGATTTCAAATTCCGTCGATCGACCATTGAAGCACCGGCTTCCGTTAACCCTTCGATATCCGCCATCCTGGCTCTTCTATCTCCTTCCCTCCCTCCCTCCACACACTTCCTCTTCTACCAGGCTTTCTCCCTATTCGTCCTCTCTTCTGCCACACTCCGCTTGCTCTTTCTCTCGGGTTTCGTACTGTTTCAGGGCGTTATCGCGTCCCACCGGGAAACAGGAGCGCGAGAGAGTCCTGGCTTGCCGGGATTATCCGCAGCCGGGAGCGGAGAGCGCCGGAGCATTGTCGAGACAATGCCGAGATTACGGTTTATGCGATGTGCTTCAATTTCTCTTTATCTGCCTGGCTGCGTCTTCTGCGAGACGACTTCCATTCCGCTTATGCGCACAGATGAGCTTGAAGTAAATAGGGCTTCGCGCAAAACTATCTTATTTCAGGGAGACAAAGATGATTGAGAATGAAAGTGATATGGAAAATAGCTTCTTTTCCAAGTGAAGGAGAGATTCGATTGTAGGATTGCTAAATATAAGAGAGAGAGGATCGAAGATTTCGAAGGGCCGCATGACACATGGAGAACTTCTCGGGGATATATTCCTGAGAGAGAGTAGATCCTTCCCCGTTAAATCTCGACAAGAGGATACTCTTGCGAAGCAGGGCAAATGTCATTTTTCTCACGGCAAGGCTCCTTGTCTTTCTCTTTCTTACTGATACCGCCCGGTAAAGTCTTTCCTAATGTTCGACGTGCCGCGAGAGAGCGAAGCTTCGCCTGAGTCAGAGTACTTGGAGGAGCAAGGTCCACTTTAGAGAGGGTGAATACTTCTTAGCGTCCCCCTTTTTTTCCGGGGGGTCGAATCCTCTTAACATCGCGGCGAGAGAGAGAGAAAAAAAGCGAGTATCTTTCCGGCGATCGATTTAGCACTGTTAAGGAGTTCCGTTTCTCACTTGTCAGAATGGACAAGTGGCAAGGCCGGCTAAAAACACTGAAATCCCTGCTTTCCCCTGCTGCGCGTCCGCCGCTGGCAAATGAGGTACGATAAAGTTCGCCGAAAGGAACATCGCTAACAACGTTAGTCCTTTGCACCGGCGGCGGCCGGGGAGAGGTCAGTGGTTGAGAGAGCAAACCACTTTAGAAATGTGCAAACACGCCTGACGGATAGCGATCATTTAAGACTGCTCGAAAACAGCCTAAACATTCTGGCTCAGGCTGAAACTCGTTTGGCAGGATTGCAGAACTCTCCTCGGAGGGTTAAATAAGGCAGTGCGAAAGGGCTCGCCGATTACGTTAGCGTATAATGCGATCCCCATGCTAATCGGATGGCCGCGTGACCGACAATTTGACTACGAAATTTCACCGGCCATTCTACGCTATATTCGCTGAAATATGAAGCGAGAAAAAAAGGTGATCCTAGATCCGATTCTAGGACCGTGGGAGAGACATTGCGTTGGCTTTCGTTTATTAGGGTGACTGGTAAAACTAGTGTCAGGATGTACCTGTACGATGTATTTATGTGAAAGACACACGAAACCTGGCCCCGCAATTTTAGCTGACCAGCTGACTCACTAAGGGTTGCTAGATTCTAGCAGGCTTTTTACGCAGGGGTTGCCCGGCTGCTGACACTCTCCCACCAGATTACATTCGAGTGAAGTTCGATGTTCCTGGTATCAGATTGTCCAAGTATACAGTTATCGTAACTCTCCGGCAATTCATCGTGACAGTCACAATGGCGCATTAAATACACACACGCCATAAACTCGGACAATTGTGCGACGCACAGGTGTCGCGCTAGGGAAGCATTAGTTTCAAGAGACAGGCTGCTGTTTATTATTAATGAAAAGCGTGCTCCTTTAAGCGTCTTAATGGATGTGACAGGATGGTTTTTTGAATGGTTATATCCGCGTCATAACGAGCCGCTTGGCTCGAGCCCTCCATCGCCCCAGGCGGAACCCCACTGCCCGCAATGAAGCCGCCGCAGAGAGCAGCTCATTATTACTTAAAGCGTAATAAAGATCTTTTCCTAACGACCAACATATTTATCTTCGTCGCGGAGGAAGCCGTCCCCGTTTATCCCGAGCGATCGTGCCGACAATACAGGAGGAGTCCTCTCCGCAGCATTCGAGGCGGACTACTCGAAACGCCCAATCATTTTTCCAATCGATTTCCCAATCACCGTACGAATGAACGCTCTCACTCCCGCTCCCTTGGCCCTTTCCTTCTCGCAATGCGTCCGGGAAATAGTTGCCCGGGGAGGATATATCCAGCGGGGAAAAAGGAACCTCTAACGAGCTACTTGTGGGGCCGACCAGAATTTCTTTCTGCCCCGTTACTGGTATTACTCACGTGCCAGTGTGCGACGTGGTCTCAATCGCGAGAGCGTCTCTCTTCACCTGGAAATTGTACGGATTCGAGAGATTCGCCGACAGGGAGCAAGGAGATCTGTAAGGTTCGATGTCGCAGAGTAAACTAAACCTGCCTCCGATACACGCTGTACCGAACCGCTTCTTGCGAAGCGAACGAGTCTCGAAAGTTCGTATATTATCTATCTATTGAATATTCATGCGGCCTCGTATATTCCCAGGTCACTCGATTATCATATCGATGTCCATCTATGAAAGTATGCTTGCGAGTTCAACTGATGTTGAGGTCGATGTTTTGATTAGTCGAGGTATATTCCAGTATAGAAATAGGCTTTCTACTGCAGGTAGTCGAATCTACTTTATAGCCTTGGCCATTAATAAATTGGAAGCTTCGAACCTGCCGAAATTAACCTGGTGTTCTTTCGGAGTTCAAACTTCTCAGGATGCTTGGTCTATTTCATAATCATCAGCCTTGAACGACACTACGGTGAGGAATTTCAATCGAATCAGAGATTCTCTCCACAAGGTTCAACAATGATGTTTGAAGCATATGAGGATAAATCAGTTAAATAAATTGTTATAAAACAATATTGGTATTACTGGCTATCAGCATCACGTTTTGGAAATATAATCAATAATAATGAAACTGTAAGTGAGTGATTAAACATGTGTCTGGGTAAAACGCAGATAGAGACTTGTGAATAAACACAAGATAACAGTGCAACGTACACGTGGAACTTCCGCAATGTCACGGGTAGATGCTTTACTATAAAAAGAAACGTTCGTGGTATTCTCAACAGTCGTCCATCGAAATTCGAACACTTTTCATTTCAGAAGCGCAAGAATTCGTTAAGAAATCATCATGTTCGGCAGACCAGTTTTTTTATTGCTTTTCGTAGCTCTGTGTTATGCTTGTTAGTACTTTTTAGTTAAAGAAAGTCCGCATTACAATTACTGATTGGCTCTTAAATTATTTAAAGATGTAGACGGAGCTCCGGAGTGTCCAGTAAATGAAATCTACAAGCGATGTGGATTAATAGGTTGCGAACCAAAATGCGGCCAGGAAGGACCGAAGCTCTGTGCCGAGGTAAGTCAGATGATTGCACGAAATTAATCTTTCATCTTCTCTTTCCGTTCTAAAAACAAACTCGATGTAAGAAGTTTGCAGTTGGCATAAAAACCATATTTTCAGGTGTGTGTAGCGGGTTGCTATTGTATGGACTCGTACGTGAGAAATAGCAACGGGGACTGTGTTCTTCCCGAGGACTGCTGAAAGTTGTCGCAACTCGACTTTTCCCAGCTGTATGTTGATTGCGCTCGCGATATGATTCCTTCCGCACCTGTTCGGATCTCGTAAATATCACGAGTAATTAGTGTCAGGTCGAAACAACGTAATAAAAGCCTGTGCAATCTAAGGAAATTCAACCTAATTCCAACTTACTAGTCGAGAATTATTCCAGTAATAAAACTACTAAATCTATACACGATTCCAAATGCATTACACAAACAGCCATTAATAAATTGTTCATTCCAGACGACTAAACCAGGCGTAATTAGTTTGATGTTCTTTCTACGGGGGTTCGCGGTTAATACATTCCGGGACGTTAACTCTGTTTCATAATCATTAGTCCGATGCATCAAATGCGGTGAGGAATTTCAGTGGAATCAGTGGTTCCTCTCGACGAGGTTCAATAATGATGTGCGCAGTACGTAGCGACGTAAAATGTGCCCAGCAAGCAACACAAGCACAAAGTGAAAGGCCACCATCCATCGACCCTACGCCGAATTTTGCGGGAGGGCTGCTGGAAACTCCGCATCGGCTCGGCCTTTCGCGGAGGGGTTGTTCCGCCGGCCATGTTGGTTACAAGAGAGAGAGACTTGCCAGTCCCCTTTTCTTCGGCAGGCTGCCCCCGATAACAGCTTGCACGACAAGTAAACTAACAAAGGGGGATTATCCGAAGGCTGCTACATCATCCGCTCTGATTTCGAGATCGCGCGAGCTATTTCGTTGATCAGTGTGCTCCCCCGAAGTTTCGAGCTCATCTTTAAACACTTAGCAGTAACTCCGAGGACATACAGTTCGAAGAGAGAGAAGCTCGTGGATTGAGGGGGGAAGAAGCTTTAAGTTGGCGAGTTATCGGGCCGCTGTTTAAGAGAATGGGTCAGTGCGTGTGGCATGAATTTCGCAGCGAGGAGAGTTTGGACCACCCTAGGCAGATAGGGTGGTCGAGTGTAGGGGTGATGCGACGGCCATGTCGCTTCCCAATTAAACAAATGCCTGCTAGGAACTCGAGCGACCCCTCGGGCACTAGTCCTCTACCCTCTCACCCCTCCTCTCCTCCCAACAGCAACAGCCCTCTTTCTCTCAATCTCTCTCTTTCTCTCGGCAAGTACTCCGCGTTACTTTGCACGAGGGGAATCGCGGAGCACGTGTCGAGCAGAATGCGAAATTCGAGCTTGAGCTCTCTCGCAGCTCTTGGTGGTACATGCGATACACTCGTACCAGCCTCGAGCTGGTGCATGTGTCATGGCGACCGATCGCCCGCGGCTCTTCAGATCGCATCCCACCTATACTGCGAGCTGCCGCAATACACGTGCAACGTTAGCACGCGACTGGAATTTCTAATTGGCCGCATCTTCCTCCCCTGCGTCCGCCGCTGCGCTGCGCTGCCCCTTGCTTCTGCTTGGGAAAGACGCTTAATGAATTTTTCCGTAGGACCCCTCGATGGGTCAGAATTTAAAGATTGCAAAGGGTCGCCAGTATCCTATTGACCCGGATATTCTTGGACGTTTTTAAAGTTCCGATGTGCCAACCGCTTGATTTAGAAAATAAGTAGTTGCACTATTGCAGATTCCAATTCGGACTGCCGAGGGATAATACCGTCGCACTCGCCGGAGTTCGGAGGGCAACAAAGCTCTCGAAAGGATTCCAATTTCCAAGGGTCTCGGGCCAGGCCGCAACGGCACGGCAAAGTTTTATCAGCGCTGCCTTATCGGAAAAGTTCCTCGGCTCGCCAATGCAATTTCGTATTATTCTGGCAGGTTGAGTGCCGAGGTAGAGAAAAAAGGAGAAGCAGCGCTGCGCAGTTGGGAGACAAGGGTGCCTGGCCTTTCGAAAGACTTCGCTGGGAAGCACTTTCGGCTTCTCCCTGAATTGCATTACGCAGCCAAATATTGGAGCACCTCTTTAGAGGGCCACTGGTCAAGCTGTTTGACTTCGCCATTGTTTCCTTCGACCTGCCAGTCGAAGCCTTCCCTTTCCCATACACCGTGAATTTCTAGCTCGCCAGTAATTACTACTTCGGCTTCGACTAATCACGAAAGCGTCTGAAAATAGACGACGTCGTTCGGGAATCCTGAGACATGAATCTCGAGGACGTGCCAATCACACAGGAACGAGTTCCTTGCGTAATACTATACTGTACCTACCGGGAATCGTTCAGTATACCTCGACACTAATGGGACAGGGAAACAATACTGAACAAATTTTCATCTCAATTAATTTACCTCAAATACAGAAAATATAAACTCATATAAAATTACAGAATCTGACTATAAATCTTTTACGACATCTGGAGATGTTTAAGGAGAACCGGAGGAATCCAAGGAATCCTAAAAGCGGCTCCTAACTGTCCCACATTTGGGGATGGGGATGCAGGGGTCATTGTGATGCCAAACTCTGGCGTATCCCTTTTTGCAGTAGCACGCATGATTGCACCTCTGCGCGAGAAAGAAAACGAATGTTCTGTTACGAACGGGAACATAGATTTGTCTAAACAATATTAAAGAAATAGAGCTTTACACTGTTGGCCATAGGACAAGGCTGGCCCAAATTATTGCAAGTCGTTTGGCAAGCTGATCCACACTGATATTCTTCGTTGGGTCTATGGCATTCGACAGGAATAGAAAAGCGGTCGCCATACGCTACAGTCAATGACAGTTAATTATTATCAGAAAGTTCAGTATTTTCTTTCAAGAGGAATTTCTGAGAAATACGTACCGATACCGAACACCGCAATGGCAACAAAGACAAAGAAGAAAAGCTTATTCATGGTGAGGAAATATACTGCAGGTTTTTGCGACGAAACTAATACCTACTGCGATAGCGAGAGGCTCTTTTATACGCGAAAAAATGCTACTTGCACTCAGCCGACAAGCAAACACAATGTATATAAATTGCGCGCGGCCCCACATGTACATAGCTGATGCTTTGTCCCACTTTGTATCTCCCATTGTTCCCCTTCCCCGAAAAATATGGGCAGAAATACGTCGGTGAAGTCACATGTCGATGGGACTTCACCGATGTATTCATTTACAATGTATCTCGCCTTCATTAACAAGATTAACATCTCGAGATCGAAGGTGATACCGTGAAAAAGTTAATTAAATTCACACTTCGCTGCCCAAGATTTCAACGATTAAACATGTTCGTCACTAATAACCAATTAATGGCAGATGGGAGTGAAGAAATTACAGGAATCTTGTCGTATTAAGCAATCTAGTGACAGTTTTACGTAATGACTTTCCACACGACTACAAATATTCACCTTGCCTTATCGATTGGATGCTGCAAACCAAATCGCTTGGCATTCATCTTCAACGCTCGGCAGAATTATTTAATTGAGCGATCCAAAGGGAATCTCAGAGAACAGACTATTTCCAAGTGAGTCATTACGTGGTACTACAAATAGGGAGTTTGTACTTGGTAGTTGTAAGCGCAGAGAATCATCTCTGCTTGCCACAGGGATTATCTCGATTTCCTGGCAACGCAATCGCACAGGAACACAGGTTCCTTGCGTAATACTACATTCTATCTACCACCAGGATCGTTGGGTATATCTCGACATTAACAGGACAGGGAAACAATACCAAATAAATTTTCATGCGAATTATTTTACCCCAAATATAGAATACATAAGTTCAAATGAAATTACACCATCTGACATATAAATCAGGTACATAAATCATCTGTAATAAGTAACTAGGAACCTTTCACGAAGTTTAGAGATATTTAACGAGAGTCCAAAGGTTCTGAAGACTCTGCGGAGCCTGAAGAGTCTGGCGAACTGCTGTCCGACGAACCTCCCACACCCTTGAAACACTCGTTCATGGGGATACAGCGTGAATTTGCAGCACCACTTCTGGTATATCCCTCTTTGCAGTAGCATCCATAACGGCACGGCTTCATTATATATAAAAATAGCTTCTGTTAGTTATGGATCATGATTTGTCTAAACGATATTAGCGAAATCGAATTTTACATCTTGGGGGATAAGGCAAGGTATGCCGATCCTGAAGCAAGTTGTTTGGCAACCTCCTCTACACTCATACACTTCGTTCGGTCCATCGCATTCAACCGGAATAGATGTGGAGTCAGCGTAGGCTACGATGAATTACACTCAATTAATATGAGGATGTCCAATGTTTTCTTCTACGAGATACTTAAGAGAAATACGTACCGGTGGCGAACACCACAACGGCAACGAACGCAAAGAACAAAAAGTTATTCATGATGAGGAACTACACTGCAGGTTCTTAAAACGAAACTGATACCGTTTCCGGTACCGAGCGGTTCTTTTATAAGCGAAAAAATGCTATTTGTATGCAGGCCGTCAAGCACTTTTGTGTCCCTCGTTATTCCGTTTCCGCAACGAAAGATAAGGAGAAACATGTCGTGAAAGTATGATCTCGGTGCGTTATAACGCACCTTGCCTTCATTAACAAGATTAACGTAAAAACATCGAAAGAGATACAGGAAAAAAAAACACAATTAAATCCACACTTCATCAACCAAGATTCCAACGATTAAAAATCATCAATATTAAACGAGCAGTTAATCGCAGTTATGAGCGAGAAACTTGCAAGTAATCTTGTCACATTAAGCAATCTAGTGACAGTTTTACGCCTGATATTCATCTCCAATGCTTGCCAGAATTATTATATTGGACAGACCAAAGGGAATCTCAGAGAACAGACTATTTGCAAGTGAGTCATTATGTGGTACTACAAACAGGGAATTTGTACTTGGTAAGTACACACCTAGAGAGTCATCTCTGCTTGCCACAGGGATTATCTCGATTTCCTAGGAACGCAATCGCACAGGAACAGAGGTTTGTTGTGGAATACTGCATTCTACCTACCACCAGTATCGTTTGGTATATCTCGAGACTAACAGGGCAGGGAAACAAGACTAAACAAATTTTCATGCAAATTAATTTACCTCAAATATAAAATACATAAATTCAAATGAAATTGAATCATCTGGCACATAAATCAGATACATAAATGATCTGCAATAAGAAACTGAGAAGCTTTCACGAAGTCTGGAGATGTTTAACGAGAATCGGAAGAGTCTGAGGAGTCCGAGGAGTCCGAAGAATCTGACGAACTGCTGTCCGACGAACGTCTCTTATGTCTCCTACACTTGGAGATGGGGATGCAAGGGTCATTGTCACCCCAAACTCTGGCATATCCCTCTTTGCAGTAGCATGCATCATTGCACCTCTTCGCGACATATAAAAAAATCTTCTGTTAGTTATGAGTTATGATTAGTCTAAGCAATATTAGCGAAATCGAATTTTACAATGTTGACGATAGGACAAGGTATGCCCAAATTGGCGCAAGTTGTTTGGCAAGCTGATCCGCATTGATACTCTTCGTTGGGTCTATTGCACTGGAGCGGAACAGATATGCGGTCGGCATAGGCTACGATCGATTACAATCAATTAATATGAGAAAGTCCAATATTTTCTTTCACGAGGTATTTAAGAGAAATACGTACCGGTGGCGAACACCGCGACGGCAACGAAGGCAAAGAACAAAAGCTTATTCATGATGAGGAACTACACCGCAGGTTTTTATGACGAAACTGATAGCTCCTCCGATAGCGAGAGGCTCTTTTATACGTGAAAAAATGCTACTTGCACGCATACCGACAAGCAAACATAATACATATAAGTCGTGCGTGGCGCCATGTATAGATGATGTTTTGTCCCACTTTTGTGCCTCTCATTATTCCGCTTCCACGAGAAGAGATAAGGAGAAATATGTCTGCGAAGTCTCATCTCGGTCTGTTATAATGCACCTCGCCTTCATTAACAAGATTAACATGCCAACACCGAAAGAGGTACAGAAAAAGAACTTAATTCAATTCACACTTCATCATCCAAGATTCCAACGATTAAAAATCATCAACATTAAACGAGCAGTTAATAGCAGATACGAGCGAACAAATTGCAAGGAATCTTGTCGTATTAAGCAATCGAGTGACAGTTTTACGCAATGAGTTTCCACACGTGCAAATATTCACCTTGCGTTATAGGCTGAATGCTGCAAATCAAGTCGCTTGACATTCATCTCCAACACCCGCCAGAATTCTTTTATTGGACGGATCAGAGGGAATCTCGAAGAGCAGACTATTTGCAAGGGAATCATTACGCGGTAAATGTAAATCGAGAGTTTGTACTTGGCACGTATACGCAGAGAAAATCATCTCTGCTTGCCACGGGGATTATCTCGACTTCCTGGCAACGTCTTTGTGTCCCCTGATGTGGACCCCCATTTCGGGAGGCACATCTCTCTCAACAGACGCAGTCTATTAAAGACGAGCCACTGCGCTTAATGGCACTTCGCACTCAGCGGCGACGAAAGGACTGGGGTGCGATAATTAAAAGCGACATCGAAGCCACCAACTACGTAGGTACTTTTGAAAATTCTCAACTCCCTGGGCTTTGGTCGCCGACCCAACTCCCATTGCCAAACCTCGTAAATTACGCAGCAAAATTTAATCCACCGTGTTTTCGCCAACCAGTAGAAAGACCGCCTAAAAATCCTTATATGTCTAGAATAAATCTACTTTGTCTCTCGCCACATTATTGTAACAGTTAAGTCAGGCAGAATTTACTAGAACGTAGAAAAACTTCCTGAAACTCGCTATCTCCCAGCGAAGGAAACGATGACTGTACACGACAAGCAACACTCAAGGCTTTCCTCGGCATGTTGAAAAGATTACATAAACGCAACAGTTTTGCAGAAAATTGTAGCCAAGTCGCGATTGCACGGTAGATATACACATGTGACAAGAGGCAAATGGCATATGAAAGTCAATAAGAGTTTGAATAAAGAAGGTGGTGTGGAAGTCGCATAAGTTGGTCGCGTTAATAGGGGGTCAGTATGTCAAAGAGAGTGGATGGTGGTCCTCGTGATCGACACAAAGGCAAGGGATTCTGGTTGGGCTGATGGGGCCGAGGGGTTGGAGAAGTAGAGGAGTGGAGAGTGAGGCGGAAGGGGCCGAGGGAAGCGAGGCAGGGTGCCAGGAAGGAAAGGCAGGGAGGCAAGCGTCCAAGAGGGTTGCTGAGAAAGAGGGCAATGCGAGGTGACTGGGGTACCTCGAGAACTTCCAATCGAGTTTTCCGCTGTCACTGCCTGCTGGTGGCTCTCGTTCCCCGGGAAATGGGGCGGTCCCATACCAGCAGGACCCCATATATACCTTCGCCTCCTGAATAGAATAGCGGAGACAATGGCTAAGAAGCGTACTCCAACCTTCTCCGAGTTTTCCATGTAATTAAGAGCGCGAGCATTGAGCACTGGGCGATCATTGGTACGCTTGTGAACTCTGGCTCACTGGCTCGTAAAAGAGCAGCATTGAGAGCGTCGGAGAATCGAACGCAATCCCGCCAGGCAAGTGAAGCCGGCCCGGAGAAAAATCGAGTGCGCTGGGGGGTAAAACAATAAATTTCCATGGGGGCGGCACGCCGACGCCCAGAAGAATGATTCCTCTCATTGGTAGGATAGGATGGAAGGTATAAAAAAGTGGTGGGAGGGGTGGGAAGGCGAGCTGTGAGAGCTCTAGGGCAAAGTAGGCTCCGGCTATTCAATAATAAATAGGATTCTGCTGGACGAATATTCGATTTACGGCGTCCCTCTCGGCAAAATGGAAGGCCGGGCCGATCTGCAGCCGGAAGCGTGATCCGCTCGGATTCATTCGCAGTGAGATCTCACGGGCGGCGCGGCGAAATGGCATTTAGGGTAAAAGCAAAGCCCGGTACAGAAGCCAGCTCCGAGAATTGATCGGCTAGCTTACGCTGACAAAGTGACCATGCGCTAACGGTGAGCTATACGTGCTTGAAATTTTACAGGTAGCTTCCTGCCTCGCTACGTTGTAAGCGTCATCTGCCAGTCGCACGAGCGTAACAATGTTTTGCGATTAACGGGCCAGCGGTAGAATGCCTGCGTGTCAGGGCTTCCCCGACGATCCTCGTTGTTCGATCGTCGAAACTAGTATAAAAGAAAATGCTTACTTCGACAGCTTTTTCGCACTGCTACTGTCAGGTTTCCACTGCGAACTAGGGTGGAGCCAGAATCTGTCGAATCTCCACCTTCCCTCTTGATGAACGACCCCAAGCATCGGTCAGCAAAATCCTGAAAAAATTAGGTGCGAATTTAATGACTGCGCACTTGCTATATCCGAATTCTCCTGTAAAATAGGATCGTGTATAATACTTTAATTATTAAATATATTTTCGTAGAGCAGATTTATTCTGATTCATGACTGATTAATATTCATTGCGACACAGCGTAAGTGGAGATACTTGGTACTCTACTTGTGATGTGGAAATACTTGCTGATACTAGCGGCCTTGGCCGATGCCAATTGCGTATACATAAGCGTCTGTATAAAAGGAAGAGATCCCGGAAAACTGCAGAGTTTCCGTGCTAACGACCGTCCGATTAGATCGCAATGGCTCGTGTATTCCTCACTTTAACCTTCGTCATCGCAATGGTGCTTGTTGCTAGTAAGGATTTTGTGTTGCCGATTTCTCGCGAAAATTACTCTTGAAAGATAGAGAAATTATTATTGAAATACTAAACGTGCTGGATATTTTTAATTAGGCGCCCAGCAACAGTGTCCGGAAAATCAGGAATGGACCGATTGTGGCTCTGCGTGTCCACCTACGTGCCATGCTCGAGAAAATCAGGCCTGTACTCTGGTATGTATTCCTTCCATTTATCTTCTAATTGTTTCTACGCACTTTTCTAATCACATTTTTTATTTTCTCCCTTAGCAATGTATCATAGGATGTCAGTGCAAACAAGGATATGTGCTCAACAGTGCTGGTCGGTGTGTACAACCCCAGAATTGTTAAAGAAGATTACAGTTTCCTTGTCAAACGATGGTCTGAATAATAAAAACTTATTCCTATAATTGAAGAAATATGTATCTATATTGGTGTACTGTTATACTGTTTTAAATAAAGCATTATGTTGGCAACTAAACCTATTGTTTGTTGAAATGTCCAGTGATACATATTATCCAAGGATCATCAAAAGCCGGAAAACATTCGAAACGAATTTCATGTTGCACACAAACTATTAAATATATTTTGATAAAGTGCATTTATTTTTTCCATTATCACCGGCGTTATTGCGATGCAGAGCACGTCGAACACGAAATGCATACAATGAGGAAGTATTAATTTATATTAGCAGCCTTGGAAGATGGGTATTCCCTTGTATTCGAATAGATTTGTGTATATATTGGCGTCTGTATAAAAGGAGTGCATTGAAAAAACACTGCATAGTTTCTCTACCAGTGAACGTCCAAGCAAATCACAATGGCTCGCCTTTTCGTTGCTCTACTTTTGGTCGTCGCAATGGTGTCCATGACCAGTAAGAATTTTCTTTTGTTCATCTCTGGAGAAGTAGACTTTCGCGTATTGTAATATAAAAATGTTTTTCTCCAGGCGCCCAGTTACAAGGTGATGAATGCCCGGAAAATATGGAGTGGACTGATTGTGGCACTGCTTGCCCAGCTACCTGCACCAGCGGCCCAGTACAAAACTGCACCAAGGTACAAATTTTTGCGTCTTATAACTAGTTCGCCATTTAGATGCAGCTTAACATTAACAACAGACTAAATTTTTGACTTTGTTTTACAGCAATGTGTCATCGGTTGCCGATGTAAGGCTGGATATGTTCTCAACGACAAACGTGTTTGTGTACAACCTCACGAATGTTAAGACAAGTTCTCAGTTCCTAAGGATATGTTGGATCGAATTACAAAATTGTACATCTATATTGGCAGATTGTAATAATACGTTAAATAAAGATTTGAGCACCCTATCAATAAATGATTCATTTCTTTTCGTAAATCCTTGTAAAACATCAGTAATAAATCCCATTTCCTGAGTAATTACAACGCCAGACGAATATTCAAGTTAAAGTAAAAATGTCCCGAATCTCCACTTAGAATCTTGAAGAACTAGGGAATAGGGTCATGTTACAGTCACTCTGTGAAACATATTTTGGTAAAATGTATTTATTTTCTCCGCGATTACCGCTTGGAAACAAGTCAAGTGCGAAGTGCATATTGACTGCACGGAAGTGCCGACAGATACGAGGGATCTCCAGAGATGAGCAATTGCGTACACACTGAAGTGTATATAAAAGAAAGACCTCAAAGACAATCTACGTAGAACCTTCACTGGTATTCATCCAAGTAGATCGCAATGGCTCGTACAATTCTTGTTCTAATTTTCGTCGTCGCAATGGTGTTCGTCGCCAGTAAGAATTTTCCTTTATTCATCTCTCGCTGAATACTATTTCTCATTTTGTAATATAAACAATACATTTTTACAGACGCCCAGCTACAAGGTGATGAGTGTCCAGAAAATATGGAATGGACTAACTGTGGCTCTGCCTGCCCACGCAGTTGCAACTCGCGCCCACATCAAGCCTGCACAATGGTGAATGTCCTTGCAACTTAAAATTAGCCCTCAACTGAAGACAGTTAAGATTAATTACAGACTAAACTTTTAATTTCATTTTGCAGCAATGTGTCGTAGGATGCCGGTGCAAGGGAAATTATGTTCTTAGCGGTAACGGTGGTTGCATAGAACCACGAGATTGTTAAAGAAAGTATAGAAGTCCTGGAGAAACGCCAGTCAGAATTACTAAAAGTTACACCTATCTTGGCGTATTTCTGTATTATATTAAATAAAATTACATTTTACGTATTACATTGATAAATGAATGTTTCTTTTAAAAAATTCCTGTGATACATCATCACTAAATTCCATTCCCCAGCCAAATACTGCAATTGGATTCCGCTATCAATAACGAGATACATTGCGATTCCCGACATTTCCTTGAATCGCATGTCGGAGAGGTCATACTCAAAGTAAACGTAATCATTAATGATAATAAGAATCCTCACCGCCCAAGTAAAACCAAGAACAGTCTTATCTTATCGATGTATATGGCAGAAAAAACACGCACTCGTATAACAAGACTATGTAGCCACCCAAGTAATCACATTAAACGACACCTACTACAAAGGACGAAGAAGTACACTGCGAAAGTGTTACACGCATTCACATAATTACTCCTGTCAAGATTTCTTAACCCAAGACGAGTGCAGAGAAATCCAAAAGACGCCGCAGAGTTCCGATTATGATTTCTTAGCAAAACCGGCCAACAAATCAGTCGATTAGCCAGATGCAAATAACGAAGGGATTAATATTCATAAATACAAAGTATACACTTGGTACAGCGCGCGGAAGCTCATTACCATAATGGGATATGAGAGGCGTGTCAACATTTTCGAGGAACTTCCTGAGAAGAGTAGGCGTCCTGAAGCGTTTAGGGTATTCCGAGCGCGCGCGCGCGTGTACGTCTAACGTAACTACATACGTCAAAAGACAAGACGTATTTTCCACGCCGCTTACCGAACAGCTAGCGGCGAGTTGCTTTGGCCTGACAGCCGAAATTACGCGATTCATTATGCTCAAGGACTACAGGCTGACCATGATGCATCGACGTGTTAAGAGCCGACAGCTACGAGGAGAATCGACAGAGAAAGGGAGTTCCGAATACACACGGTACAAAACGCCTATACCGTTTTTCGGGCCCGGCCAACTATAAAAGCTGGTCTCTCGAAAGGTCCTCGTAGCAGTCCACTGACTACTGACTATCCAGAGATCATCCGGTGTCCATTCGACTACGAAAGACCAACATGGCTCGTCTTATCTTTGCCTTCCTCCTCGTCGGCGCCGTCATCGCCCTCAGTGAACAACGTAACGCATCGTTCGCCCCACTATATCGCATGATGAAATCACTCATCATTTTTTAATCAGTGTGTACACGGAAATCTAACGGGTGACTTTTGAATTTTAAGGTTCCTTCGGAGTACAATGCGGCGGCAATGAAGAATTCGTCACATGCGGATCATCTTGCGAGCCAAATTGCAATGGAAACCAGCAGCGCGCCTGTACTTACGTTAGTATCTTCTTTATCTATTATTTTAATTGAACAATATGATTGGTCATGTTGGCGTTAACAATTTAGAGTCTTTCCCGATTATTGGAAGTCAACAGATCTTAAACAGGTGATTGGTATCTTTTACAGCAATGTCAGATGGGTTGCCAGTGTAGGAAGGGTTACTTGAGGAACAACATTGGAGCTTGCGTCCCTCGAGATCTCTGCTGATCGCTTTAATCCCGGCAGAGCGTATACTTCGAAATGTTAAGAACATGACCACGCTATTCTCCACGGACAAAGTCAAGTGGACTCGAAAAAGATCTGATAAAAAAATCGTCTCTACCTCGTAGATTCTTGTTAATTGTTATAATGCTATTATGAAATGTTAGAAATAAATTATTTTAGTCGTATCTCCTATGTTATTTATTACTGCAACACCCACTGTATCTCCGTGTGATCCACATACGACCTAACAATAATTATTATATACGAG
Organism: Ectemnius continuus; assembly: GCA_910591665.1. NCBI lineage: Eukaryota > Metazoa > Arthropoda > Insecta > Hymenoptera > Crabronidae > Ectemnius > Ectemnius continuus. The sequence goes on from OU342867.1 coordinate 6,004,161, forward strand.
TTTCATTATTGCTATCTCGCTTCGTGCAGCTGCTTCTTTACAACGCCAATTTATCATATAAATCTGCCACATGCATCGAGACTAATTAGATCTATTATCTCTCGACAGAGATGATAGTGTCTTGAATGACTCTAAAACCTGGCAATTTGGAAAAACACGGAACCGTAGATTGATCAAACCTTTATTGCGATCCCTGACGCAGCATCAAATATTATTTCAACCGGTGATATAATTAGCAATTCGCACTTATGCAAACTCCTCTCATTGCCTGCGCGTCATTAAACTTTATTAGCTTTATATTGGAGGGTGCCGATCGATTGAACACTTGATCGAGAGGCTTTCAATCATCGATCTTCCTTATTCGAAAGAGGAGTGCAAGCTTTAAGAGAGCAGTGTAAAGTAGTGGTAGCAACTGGTACACAACAAGTGCCCGGGATCGGTTTATTTGGCTCACATTTAAGTGACGATGCGCAATAGAGTCGAAACCGCGAAGAAAACTGAAAGCAACTCTCGGTTGTCTAAAGACATTGCCCAAACAAACACCGCCTAAATACTTTCCCTGTTTTCGATAATTGTGAATATTGTGAGACCGATGGACATATTATTAGACGAAGGATAATATTGTTACGCTGTTTTCGACCGGATTTCCAGAGGGCAATCGCATTCGGGTGAGTACTACAGGTGACTGTTTCGAATTATTATTGCAAATCGGGAGGACTTATGTGCGCAGGTATCCATGAGGCGACAATATTTACTTTGAGATATGCAACGGAGGTTCGTGGCGCGCCTGAAACCTGCCAAGTACAGAAACAAAGTGGTGCGTGTGAGGTCACACATGCAAATAAATAAACAATGTGTGCCCAATGAGAGCGGTAAAACTTGCCTCATTAAAGAAATCAGAGGTACATATAAATGCACGTGAGAATACGGAAGCAGCATTGTACATCTTCCAAGCGGATAGATCGAGCCCAGGCGTGTATGCTCAGCAACTGAGCAAAATGAAATTCGGCCTATGCATAGTCGTCGCTTGCCTGCTAGTTGTTCAATCTTGCCGTGAGTTTTTAATACTTAAGTCGAGCTTACAACGTACATCCAATAATTACCTAACGGAAAATGAGTATTTCTATTTTTAGCTGGCCAAGGAATATCCCTGTTGGGTCTTAAGTTGGACCTCCACTCTCTGCTGTCACCCCTTGCGAAACTCGGGATACCAAAGCAAGTGCCTCGCTCCGATACTAAAGTTCCTGCAGTTGAGTCTACGACCGCGAAACCGGAAGTGCCTGAAGTTGATGACAAAACGGTAGTGCGCGAAGCCAGAGAAATCAACCTAAGCAGCATTGCCCCGCCAGTCACTGATAGCATTCCTGCTGATGCTAAGTCTGTTGATGAAAATACACTACCAGCTGACGATGCAACTTCGGTTGATTCAGAGAATTTAGCAGCTCCTGATGACGCTGCAGAGATTAAACCAGTTGTTGAGGAAGAAGCGGTTCCTATCGATGAACCAGAAACTTCCCTTCCAGAAATCATAGCACCTAGCGCTGAAGTTACAAAACCAATGTCTGGTGAAATCCCAACTGCACCTGGTGAGGATGCAACACGTTCACTGGATGAAGGAATCGTTGAAGATGAGAAACCAGTTATTAATGAAGAGGAGGTTCCTATCGATGAACTGGAAACTCCCCTTCCTGAAATCGCAGAACCAGACGCTGAGGATGTAAAACCAATTTCTGAGGAAATCCCAACTGCACCTGATAAAGATGCAACACGTTCTCTCGACGAAGGAATCGTTGAAGATGCTAAACCAGTTATTGATGAAGAAGAGGTTCCTATCGATGAACTGGAAACTCCCCTTCCTGAAATCGTAGCACCTGAAGCTAAAGATGTAAAACCAATGTCTGGTGAAATCCCCACTGAAGCTGATGAAGATGTAACGCGGTCTCTCGATGAAGGAATCGTTGAAGATGTTAAACCAAGTGATAACGAAAATCCTGCTGTATCTCCTGAAGACGTGGCGCGTCCCTCCGATGAAGGAGTCGTTAGTGAAGAAGTTAAACCAATTCCCGAAGAAATCCCAGATGCATCTCCTGAAGAGGGGACACGTCCCTCTAACGAAGGGGGTGTCGTAACTCAAGAGACTAAACCAATCCCTGATGAAAATTCAGCTGTATCTTCTGAAGACGCGGCGCAACCCTCTGAAGGAGGAATTGTATCTCAGGAGAGTAAACCAGTTGAGGATGAAGACTCAAATGTATCACCTAAGGACGAAGAAATTGTACATGAATCTAAACCAATTCCTGATGAAATTCCAATTGAATCTCCTGACGAAGGAATTGCACCGGAAGACAGTAAACCAGTTGTAGATAAAGACTCAAATGTATCACCTGAGGACGCGGCACGACCTGCAGACGAAGGAACTGTACCTGAAGAACCTAAAGTAATTCCTGATGAAATATTAATTGCAACTCCTGAGAATGAAGCGCGTCCCCCCGTGGAAAAGAGCGCCCCAGCTGCAGAGACTAAACCAATTAATACTGAAAACTCAGCTGCATCTTCTGAGGACGTAACACAACCCTCCAACGAAGAGGTTGTCCCTGAAGAAATTAAACCAATTCCTGAGGAAATTTTAATTGCATCTCCTGAGGATGCAGTACAACCCTCTGACGAAGGGGTTGCACTTGAAGAGAGTAAACCAATTGCTCAAGAAAACTCTGCTGCATCTCCTGAAGATGCAACACGCTCTCTCGAAGAAAAGACTGTACTTGAGGAGAGCAAACCAGATGCTGACGAAAGCAGGACTATTCCTGATAACACAAATACTACTCAACCTCAGGATTCGCCACGTAACCCTGAAAAAAGTAGCGCAACTGAAGAAGATCCTAATGATCCACACACTTCTCCGTTCGAAGTTATGCCGCCCAGTCTTGAACAATTCCTTATACCCGAGCGTGAGAAACCAGTTACTGGTGAAAACTCAAATAAGAACGCAGCACGATCACCCGACGAAGAGATTGTACCCGACGAACCTAAATCAATTTCTAATGAAGTTCCAATTGCGTCTCCTGAGGAGGGAACACGTTCTTCTGACGAAGGGGACGTCGTAGCTGAAAATACTAAACCAATTCCTGATGAAAACTTAGCTGCATCACCTGAAGACGTGGCACAATCTCCCCAGGAAGAAATTGTACCTGAAGAAACTAAACAAATTCCAGATGAAAACTCAGCTGCATCTTCTGAGGATGCGCCACCAGCCTCCAAAGAAAAAATCGTACCTGAAGAAACTAAACCAATTTCTGATGAAATTCCAGCTGTATCTTCTGAAGATGCGCCACAACCCCCGAAGGAAGAAATTGTACCTGAAGAACCTAAATTAATTCCCGATGAAATTCCAGCTGTATCACCTAAGGACGCAGCAAAACCCTCCGACGAAGGAGTTGTACCTGAAGAAATCAAATCAATTCCTGATGAAATTCCAGCTGTATCCTCTGAAGAGGGGACACGTGTGTCTGACGAAGGTGGCATCGTAGCTGAAGAAGCTAAGGAAATTCCTAATGAAAATTCAGCTGTATCTTCTGAGGACGCAGCACAACCCCCCAAGGAAGAAATTATACCTGAAGAACCTAAACTAATTCCTGATGAAACACTAATTGCAACTCCTGAGGACGAGGCACGTCTCCCCGCGGAAGAAGGCGCCCCAGCTGCAGAAACTAAACCAATTAATAATGAAAACTCAGCTGTATCTTCTGAGGACGCAGCACAACCTCCCGACAAAGAGGTTGTCGCTGAAGAAATCTCAGCTGAATCTCCTGAGGATGCAGCACAACTTCCCAACAAAGAGGTTATCCCTGAAAAAATTAAACCTATTCCTGAGGAAATTCCAGCTGCTTCTTCTGAGGACGCGGCACAACCCTCCAACGAAGAAGTTATTCCTGAAGAAATTAAACCAATTCCTGAGGAGAAACCAGCTGCATCTTCTGAGGACGCGGCACAGCCCCCCAACGAAGAAGTTATCCCTGAAAAAAGTAAACCAATTCCTGAGGAAATTCCAGCTGCATCTTCTGAGGACGCAGCACAAACCGCGAAGGAAGAAGTTATACCTGAAGAACCTAAACTACTTCCTCAAGAGATTCCACCAGTATCTCCTAAAGAGGCGGTGCAACCCCCCAAGAAAGGAGTTTTACTTGAAGAAATGAAACCAATTCCTGATGGAATTCCAGCTATATCACCTGAAGACCCAGCGCGCCCCCGCGATAAAAGAATCGCTACTGACATACCCTTACCAATTCCCACTGAAATCCCAAAAGTACCTCCTAAGGATGCATCCCCCGATAATCCAATTAGTATTCAAGGTCCTGAAGATTCTTCTATGAATACACCGGCAACGCAAGGTCCACCCCCTGCGCCCCCACTTATATGCAAACGAAACGAAGAGTATGCAGAGTGCAAAGATCCCTGCCCCAAAACATGTGACGAACCATATCCGCCAATGTGCAAAGCAACTGTGAGTACAATGATTCTAATAGCTTTAATTCTTAGATAGCCTTTATCAAAACTGCCTTTTATTACTAATTCTAGTGCAAGCCTGGTTGCAACTGCAAGAAGGGATACTTCAGGGATAGTCTCAAAAGATGCATTCTACCCGTCTTCTGCCCCTTCGACAAAGCATTCCCCTGGTTGAAAAAATTGCGTGAGTAAATGACAAAGCATTCCATGAAACGATCCGCTCGAGTTTAGTGGAAAATATCCCCGACGAAAGAAGTGCGCGGCTGAAACAATAAATCAAATTATCGCCCATCACAATATGCAATCGTATAGTCACTATTTTCACAGATGCTCGCGTCGGGGCCGCGTGAATTTCATCCGTTATCTCGCATGCGTGCCGTGAATGATTAATAAGAGGGATCGATTGAAAGAATAATGTCAATTTTCAGTTTTCGACCGGCCACAGATCGAATGCGGCCAAAACGCAGAGTACAGCACTTGCTCCAACTTCTGCGTAAAGACTTGTAGGTTCCCTGATCGTATGTGCGCTCTTCAATCTATGGTAAGTTTCTAATCTATTAGAAAAGACAGGTAATTTCCAAGAGATAAACTAATAATTGTTTTATTTTCAGAATATGTGTACCAAAGGTTGCGTCTGCAAGGACGGCTACGTCCTCAATATCTACGGCAGGTGTATCCGACCAGAGCGCTGCTGAATCTTGCCCAACTACTTTTAATTACCTAGTGCTTAGTTTCAATAAATGTACAAATTACTACAAACTCTTCTTTATTATTTATAACCCTAACCTTTCCCGTAAATCCTGCCATGGTAATTTATACAAACTTTGACCTACTAAGGACTAAAACAGTACAGCTGGACCCACGCACTATCATAATTCAACGAGCACTAAAGATAAACATGCTATCTCAATTGAACTAGGTCCGAAAAATGTTTGTTACAAATCAGTGTGCGATGTGAGGATTGGCTCGAATCTAATCCGAGAGAAAAACATAGAGGCCAATCTAATCGGCACTCGGAGAAGCTCGTGCACGTTATCAGAGGAATTGATGCTTTACTTCTCGAGATTAGGATCGAGATGGCTGTCCTCACAATACAATCGTACGAATCTAGAAACGAGGTTTTCCAGATGTTTCCTCAAACGACAAGCCTCACTGGGCTATCTTACATTTCAGACAGAGAATTCGCAATGGTAGTCATATAAACGCGTTCTTATCACTTTCGGTATAACGAGGAAAACAATTGCGAGAATCTGGCAAAAACAGAGATGCTAGCAAGGGACTTCTTAGAGTTTATGAAGTAACAAATGTTCGCTAATATTTTCGGTAATTCGCGAGGAAGTCTGGCTCGTGCGAACGACGAGGAAAGACTGTAGTTATTTAGCATATAGACACATTGGTTATACGTGGAATTGTCAATGTCAATGCTTTCAATAGACCTGTCAGTTTGACCCACGTGCTGACTTGACTGCGGCTGGAACTGCGTACGTGTATAAAGAACGTAAATGACCTTCTTCTCGAAGGCATAAAGGATCGAAGAACTTAAGGAAGCCGACCTAATATATTCATAATACTCTGCGAAAAAAAAGGCTACTGGTCCTATTCAGGTAGAGAACCGATGGACTTTATTCTGGTGGATTGGACGGGCGTGCACGTGCTTGTTTATGCTTTTTATCTCGCACTGGACCGGTAGTGTGGGACGATCAATTTTCGAGGAGACGGGAACGGCGTCACTCGATCCGTAGATCTCTACGCCTGGGGCAACGTCTTCTTGGAAGCGGGGCATGCAGTAAACATGAGCGTCTAGCAAGATCAAGAGACAGAGGTCATTATCCCGAAAGATACAGCTTTGACCTCGATCCACTAAACGAGAGATTGCTTTCTGATCCATGGGTTTCCCAGCAATTCGACCGTGTGATTAGTAAATATATGCAGCCGCTCTAGTTTGCACACGCTTGTCAACATTCCTCGTTGATACGCATGAATCCACGACGTCTTTGGGCTTTTCCAGTCCGCCTGTCCAAGTTGCGTCGTGTCAATATTCCGAATGAGAGACAGCTGCAACGCGATTACTCATATATCGAACAGAACATTCTTTTTGCCGAATAAAAAGGCAAGGAAGATTAGCCAATTTCTGGGAAGACACTTCCATTATTTATCGACCAGTGACATAACCCGGGAGACGAAAATCTTTTTTGTGCAAATGCAATGCCTGGCGAATTGCAGGAGGTGGCGTGAAGGTTAACCGGTCGATGAAAAACTGCACGCGTGCTGAACGTTACATAATATTAATTACATAATAATGGTAGGCCTGCTTAAAATTCCACTTGTACATGAACAATTTTTCCGCACATTAACCGAATTCGAATTTCAGTGGAAAATTAAAGGATCTGGGATTAACAATGAACTTGATCTTCTCCCAGGTAGCAATGAGAGGATCGAGTGTACCCTTGATTCAGGTGCGATGCTCTCGAGATACGATTAATCAGCGTCCTATTATCGATATACGAGCTCTAATCTACGTGACTCATGGTCCCAAAACTGAGAGGCGGTGGCTCGTCGCGGGAGAAGAAGAAGCATTTATCAGGGGAACGCGTCATGGCACGAAGGTCAAGTAACGTTGTATAAAAGCTGACCAAACCGGGCGGTAGTCACCAGTCAACTCACAGCACTCCTAGTGAACTATCAAAGCAATCCGAAAACCATCCCAAAAGACACCAACCATGTCTCGCTCAGCCATCCTTCTCGTTCTCATCGTAGCCATCGTCGCTACCAGTGAGTATAACAACTTGCTACTATTTTCATAATCTTCGCTTCAACACAAATCCAAGTACAAAAAATTCACCATTGGTTTTTTATATCCAAAGCTATGATTGCTTTTTAATTCCATGTCATTTATAACGATTGCTTTTTCTTGCAGATGCTCTGCCACAGGTCCAGACCAACTGCGGCGAGAACGAGGCCTTCGACAGTTGCGGAAGTGAGTGCCAACGCACTTGCCAAACACCCAACCCAGGAGTATGCACCTTGGTCAGTATTTCTTATTATTAATACCTTACACCATTCTTAAGAGGCAAATGTTATTTCATTTTGCCCACTTATGCATGGATAAGTGAAACAAGTTTGTCTAACCAAGCGGTAAACCGTTTTGCTTACAGAGATGCGTGCCGAGCTGTCAGTGCCTTGAAGGCTTCGTCAGAAATTCCGCTGGCAAATGCGTCCTGACACGCGATTGTTGAAGAGCCGAGCAACAATTTCCGGGGATGACGAATTACCTCATCCGCAGGAGTTGATCTATTACTTAGTGGCAGCCACTAACCCTATTGTTACGTTCTCTGTGAATTGCTTTATGGCTTATTTTTGTTAAGCTCCAATTGTTTACTAGTTTTAATAAAAAAGCTTTTAAAAGTATCCTCTGACTTTTCTGATATTTCGACACTTCCACCACTAACATTTTCCCATCGCCTTAAAAGTAAAGTAGGATGATATGAAGTTAAGACTATTATGTACTAGAGCTCTACGAATTACACAGCTAATTTGAATTACACAGGTGTTATCGGGATCTGCGCAATCCTAGAGTGACACTAATTGCTTGTGATATCTACGAGGTGTTAGAAGATGACTAACCAATCATATCGCGAACGCAATCAACACACAGCTGATAAGTGTTTCCATTGCTACTCGCTGGTGAAACACGGAGAATCTGTAGAAATCGTTTCTGCTACGTCGCAAGAAAATGGAACACATTTAAGTTTATTGCATACAAGTTTTTAGAAAGATTAATGAAAATTACAACGTTTCACATTGCTCGGGAGGAATGCAGATTCCATTATGTCTCACATATGGATGATTACAATAGCAACCCTCCTCGCACACCTGGAATTACGATTTCAATTTAGACCTGAACCTTACCACGTCGATTTTGTTGCAAGATAATTTCCGTATTGCTTCACTAGTAAGCTAGTAAAAGAATTTTTAAACAATCGTTTAACTAACCGGAAGACACGTAATTGTATCGTCTTTATTGCTACACAGTGGTTCGCAACCCCTCGATCCACAGTCGTAGAAGTGTTCATTCTCTGGACATTGCGGAACTTCTGCGTCTAAAAATATTTTGAAATAACCGATGAATAACCAGAATCTGAACTTTCTGTTAATGAATAACTACCAACAGGCATAACACAAAGCCACGACGAGCAAGAGAAGAACTACTCTCCGGAACATGGTGATTTACTTGACGAAATATTTTATCTCTGAGACGATGAGCGTTCGAACTTCGTAAGAAGACTGCTAAAAATGCCGCAGGCACAAGTTCTTATAGTAAAGTACCGGTCCTCAAAATTACGAAACTATGTTTGCACAAGTTGCACTGTTATCTCAAATTTATTCATAAACCATATGTTACAAATATAGAAATCGGTGGTTCCCAGAAAGCCAAAAATGAGACACAGCAAACAAATCATTTACTCTTTGAAGCATTAAAGCGTCCTCGAATCAATGTGACCACGCAATCGATCTCAGCTTGAGTCCTCCAATTTAGCATAATCCTTCGACCCAAAATCGAATTAGTCGCGTGACTGGATATCTTTATTAATTAAGGACGCGGTTAATAACTCAGGCCGATCCGTACCCTTGTCAGGAGGAGCGCCGTCCCCCTCGGAACAAGACGCGAATCCCATCGTAAAGCAATTTGTCATTAATAGAATTTAACAGCGCCATTATTGGCCGTGATTTCCCATCGGCTGAGATACGTCGAGCTGCAGACACTGCGCAAAGTGTTAATAAATGATCCTGCTTTCCCTACCGAACTATTATTACGCTATAATGGGAGGTTCTATCCCATTCTCCAGGAAAACCACAGGGTTTTCGACGGATAACACTCCAACGTCAAAAGGATGAACAAGGAAAATGAAATTTGTCTATAATTCAATCAAGCTGGCAATAAATCATCAAGCACTGATGAACCATATATCAGACGAGGACAGTTTCTTCCGAGAAGCAAATTTTTCATTTACCACTACCATTCGTATGTAAATTACGCAAGCATTTAAAAAGACTGTACGTACTGTACGTATGCAAAATCTATTAACAACTAGCACCTCAAGAAACGTGATGTTTCTCAAGTGTGCTGGTAGGTGCTATGTCGACTTGGAACTAAGCCTCCAACTAATTCGTTTTTTCCATCTGCGAAGTATGCATTCGAATGGCAGGAGAGCCGAGCCCCAAGAGGCTCGTGGCACCGGGCTAAATAATGAAATAAACTACGGGGAGATCGATGTGGAGGAGAGAGAGGGAAAATGTGACAGGCATCATCGGCGGCACGTGCGAGCGGTCTCATCAGGAAGGCCCGCGACCGTTGTCAAGGGCCCTTAGGGAGATCTGAATCGTCAGTTTTAGAGAAAGCATATCCCTAAAGGGGAGTGCGCTTCTATGTGCGCAGGCCGAGCGAGGGATGAAGAGGAGGAAGCCGAAATTCGTGGCATATTCGAGTCCCGGGTTTCCGGTCGGTTGCTTCAATATGCTAGACCGATAAAACGGAATGTCGAGCGGCCAGAGACAATAAGGCCTGCCGAGTGGATCCTGAAGGGAAAACCGTTTTCTATCGAGCTTCCATGAGGCCGACCCTGTTCCCCGTGAACAACCTCTGCTGCTACTGGTGCTGCTGCTGCTGCTGCTGCTGCCGCTGCTACTCCTGCCAGTGCTGGCGGCGCTCCTCTGCTTACCATTGTGTTGCCAGGCTCCATTGTCCGCCGATAGAAATGAACTTTCGATCCGGCATCTTATCGGGCCAAACAAGCCAATTTCACTTTTGACCGAGCACCGATCCCAATTACCTTTCCGATTCTGCTTGGAATAATAGCCGGCCTCCAATTGAAAGGGGTACAGCTCTCCCACTTTTTCAAATGTCCTATGAATAGCTAAGCGCTCTTTCTCTCTCTCTCTCGCTCTCTCCGCCACTCCTTCCGGATCTTTCCCTAATGAAAAATGCCACGCCAGTCTCTCGCGTTGAACTTGTTCCTCGCTTTGGGAAATTCACGACACGAAGATCCGCCGACTAGCATCCGTGCGAGTCAGATTCGACTAGGGTGCACTTTCCGCTGATGAATCGTCGTCTGTTGTCTGTCTAGACGTGCTCTCCTCGAGAAGCTACTAGATCATTCGTACTCGCGCTCGCCAATCAACGATAGCACTCGGAAACAAGATATTAGATTATAAGCAATCCTCGATTACCAAGGTGGAAGGTTCCATCTGTCCAATCTTCGATCGACCTTCCGATTATTATGCAACGAATTAATGTGTGCTCATCTGTCGTAGTAGAAAACAAGATAACAGATTAAAGAGCGCTCGATTAGATACTAAGAGTGTTTCGTGGCCTCAGGTGACCCGAGATTCTCCGAGTCACTCCCTCGTCCACCGACCAATCTCTCCTTCCCCTACACTTAATTACTTGCCAGTCTTCTTTAATTGCTTTCAATTGAGCTTGATTGAAGTGCGAGAACGAGCGCTCGATTACGCCTGAGAGAAGGCGTCCCGACAGACGCTCGAGCATGCCGGTAAACTACTGTCTGGAGTCGGCCTCCTTCTCCTCTACCTTTCAACGCAACTCAGGCACAACTCAATCTCCTCCCGTCTATATCTACTGCAAAAAATTGCCTACTAAATGAAAAGAAGATCTAAGTACTAATTTTGTTTATTTAAAGATAGAGCTGATCGATGGTTATCAATGGAACCCCCGGTAAGAATCAGATAATAGAAGAAAAATACGAATGTTGATAGGAAAGTTTCACTGGGCTATCATGGTCTCGTCATCTGTAAACTGAACTTGTGAATTTGAGTAATCGATCAAGATAGAACGGCTGACTGTATCTTAATTACAGTGCAGCATGATTATATCGTACAAAGATCAGCCAGGAAACTCGTGGCCCTCCTGAGAAACTTTGATCTCAAGTATCTATTTTCGAAGTGTTAATTCTTTTATCTGGTAAGAAGTACTTTATTGATGCAAGGATCGTTAAGTACATCTTCCATTCTGGAGTGTTTTATGAGTGGAAACTAACAGATAAGGCGCGTGGATGTGCGATTATCGATCGATCCATATATTATCTGCTATCGATTTAAGATCGCAACATTATAAATTGCAGTCGGACTTCGCGAGAAGGCTCACATTTCACTAGCTCGGAGGCAGGTTGGCGAGTACTCGGTTTCGCAATGCAACTTAATTCGACACAATGCAGAAAAGTGGCAGTCAAACGAGGCTTTCCACTCGTCGTGAGTACGATTTACTAAGCCGCCCGAGGCGTTCCCAACGAACCTCCTACTTCCATGAGATTCCTCTCCATTACGAAGATTGCGCTCGTTCCGGGAGCACGTTTATCCGAAATCTCGGAGCTTCCTGAAAGAGAGCGAGAGAGATGTCCGCGAGGAATCTTCCTTAAACCAGGATCGATCGTCATGCGGAGCTAGTAAAAAAGGCTTTACGAGTGTCCATTGGAAATTAATCGAAGTGCTGTCGGCAAAGTAGCCCGTAGAATTGGGGATGCGCGTAAAGACTAGGAAAGAGAGATGTGACAGGCTTGTGTTTCCAAGGGAATCGTAAAAGGACTGTTTCACCTGTGATGCGAACACGTACGCTTAAATATCAGGGTCTCCTGTTTTCGGTTACCAGGGAAACACGCGCTTCTCTGAAGCCCCCAGTTCTCTGAGTGGTCCTTTGACGTGTCCACCTCGACGATCGCTTCCCTCACTCGGGGAATTCCTGGATGCTTCGCGTTCACGATACTTCGAATAAGTGTTCCCCGAGCCCATTCTCCGCTCTCAACTTCCTTATTAAATAACCCACTGGCGAATTCCAACGAGCGCCCCAAATTTCATCCGAAAGCCATCGACTCGAAGAGTAGCTTCGAGAATAAACGTCGAAAGGACGTTGCCGTTCCAGAGATTCCGTGTGCTGCTGGAATTCCCAGCATCACGCGAGATTGTTTATTGCGATTAGAGAAATGTTTTTGCATGAAATTACATCCACGGCGAGCTGGCAAATGTGACTGCCACCACCTGCGGCGAGCCCGAGGGAGAGTGAATGGTGGAGGCGGCCGTTTATGGTTGCTAGGGAAACATGTGCGAGGACGATGCTACGAGGGGACCGCCAAAACCCCTTTCGCACGTCCAGCGAGAATGCTAAAGGACTGGCTACGCGAATTTCTCAACGTGTCCGACTAATTATGTACTCGCACTACTTACTGCACTGTTTTCACATTGAATTACGGTTGAACAATAAGAGACAAAGAGAAAGTTTATCAAAATAGGAACTTTGCGTAGAGAAGAATAAAAAAAAGAATAGCGAAGGAAATAGAGTCAAGCAAAAGAGTCTATCGGCACGAAGTCTATAAGCAGCGTACGAGCATGAAAACTCTCGGATGCGAAGCCAATGTTCTCTCTCTCCTTGAGCTAGTTGGTGCTGGGCTCCTCGGACGTTGCACCGTTACGGGCGTTACACGCGTCGACGACGGCGTCGTCGGCCAATAACGAGCGTCAGGTATAAGCGGCGCTGGCACTTTGCACGTGGCCGGGGTCGCTTTCCTCCGATTTCCAAGCCTTTTGCAGCCGTTTATGTAATAGCATCTTGCTCTGCCTCGTTCTCAGCTCCGACCACCCGCCGTGATAACAACTAGTAATAGTAAGTGATGATGCTACAACGTCAATATTACTTAATAGGCTTTCCTTATCTGGGCGCAACGTGACTCACCGCGAAGACCGGCGAGGAACTTTTCCAGCCGGCAATTCTGACTTCTTTCTTGGGCAAATAGAAAGCTCGAGCGTGTACGAGCGAGTGAGCGAGCAAGCGAGTGGAGGGAAAATGCCACGTGAAATCGAGGCCGAGAGAGAAAAATCGCAGGTTCGCTTTTCGCACAAGTCCATTGGCCTTTGCTGCGCTCACTCGAGCCACCTATCTTCGTTCGTATGCCGGTCATGAAGTCGAGCGGCGAACCACTCGACCCGGCATAAAATATCAGAATAGGAATGTTTACCGTGCGCGCCCGCCGCTCGTTTGCACTCTGCAGCGACGACGTTCGAGCTAATGCAAGCGCGTGCGCGCACGTATTAGCGTGATCGCCTCGAGAGTCCAGTATGTGCCACGTGAATCCTTGAACTGGTTCGAGGTTCGTGAACCTGTCAGCAGTTTCTCACGGCGAGCGAGACGCAAATCACTTCCAAATTAGATTCATCGCTGACAGATACAGTTTGCTAGAAATTGGCCAAAGAAAACCTATGCCAATAGCAACTTCATGAAACTCTCGCTAAGAGGCATCGACTTTCCAAGAAACTTTTGAGGCCACTAACTATATTCGGAGTCTACGAAGGCACGACAGCCTCAGATAAATCTACACCTATTAGACGCCGGCGTTTATCGCGATGTATAGTCCGCCACTAACTCACACACCTGCCTCATCGTACACGAAGGCTCGACCGATATCAATCTGATCGGATAGAGCGAGGAACATCATTAGCTCGAAAGAAGGCTCACTCGAATTCTCTAGTACCTTCGCAAAACGCTTGGCAAAAAAATACTTATATCCGAAATATTATCTATTAAGCATAAAGACAGGTCCGACCATATACGGACTGATTCTACTGGGCGGAGAGAAAAAGTGTCACCGCTAAAAGAGAGTTCATGGAATCGAATACGCGTTCGGTGTGTTCTCGGTGGCCGGGTCTACTGCAAGAGTGGTTGCTCTCCGGGGAGGTGGCAGTCGAGCATTTTTTGCTTAAGGGTGCCCGGTGATCCGCAATGGTTTCAAGCTAAACAAGGAAGTCGCCGCTCGGCGATTGTGGCTACACGCAGACAGAAAGACACATAGACGTACACACGCGTGAGGAACGCGCGATATCCGACATTTTCGCAGCCTTTCACCGGGTCGTTGGTAGCCGAGAAGTGCAGGGAGCTACCGTCCGCGGAGTGCTGCACTCCTGTCCAGAATGGAGTCCAAGGACCGGCGGAGTTCGACGCCTGATTGCGCAACGGCGCGGCGCGGCGCGCGCGTAACCCGCGCCGTTTTACCGTAGCAGTCAGTAATCCATCGGCGAATCTGTGTCTTCGTGAGCGCGTTAATCAGCAGCCTCTCTTTTCTCGCGTAGCGGGGTGGCGCGTGCTGAGGACTCGCAATGAGACTCGTGAAAGGAGAACGAGCCCATCGCGAGCGGCAAAGCGAGCGAAGAGTAACAAGGCGTCAGAATGCCTTCTGACGACATCCTCGTTGGGCTATTCAACGCGAGAGAGTGCGCCAATCATTAATCAGCCGCTGAATGCAGCCTCCTCACAATACGCTGTTCGAATTGCAGCGAGCGTGTAATTCAAGGCGGATTTAAATATGGAAAGGCTCGCTTTATTTGGTGCATGGGCGCGCGCAACGTAATTTCGCAGTGTGCACTACCGGTGGTAGGAAGTGCCCAATTTGGCAACAATTCGGCCAACTGGCCATCGGGCCCCCGGAAGCCGCAGGGGCAGCTGCGGCGAGCCGGTGTACATGCAATATGCCCCGCTAAATCTTCCGAAACTCTGACGACCCTCCTGAAACAATGGCCAACTGAAACTCGAGGAGTTCTGGATTAGAGCGACCAAGAGCATCGTCCAGTCTTCTAAGCCGCTGCTCGTGCAAAACCCTCCTCGCTCTCACTCTCTTCCTGCCGCGAAAGTGGACAAGAATCATTCGCTCGAGTGACCATTTCGCACTCGCCTAAAAACCTCTGCTCGATTATGCGCCGTATTCTTATTAAACGCTCGCCGGACGGAAGTGCACTTTTTATCAGACGTTGAATAGCCAGTGGCAGAGGGCAAGAATAACCAGAGAGAGAAAGAGAGAAGGCTGCAGCAATGAAGGCCGCACTCGTAAATCCAGCGATTTAACTTTGCTCGACACTCGTTCCCGGGAGGATACGCACCCTCTTTGGCATCACTGCCTTACTCTTTCCCTCTCTCTCTCTTTAACCAACGGAGAGCTTGCAGTTTCTCTCGCTCGTGCTTCCACTGAACCGGTGAATCCGCGGAAGAGGGAGAGGGAATCATCCCCCGTTAATGCCGAAGTAATGACTGGGGTGGTAACGTTGAAGGACCCTCGACGAGCCGCCATCGCCAGGGCTGCTCTAAGCAGGCCTTCCTGCCCTCTCCCTCCCTCTTTCTCTTTCCCTCCTTCTCTTTTTTTCTTTGCAAGCTACTCTCTCGGTTCATCCTTGGAATCATGCGTCCCTGCGGCTCCAGGAGACCCACTCTGCGACTGTGCACGGCCCTCCGGCGAGAAGCAGCCCTCCTCGCGATGGGGTTGCCGGGACACACACGCCCGGCAGCCCCGTGTCAATCATACCCAGCGGGGACTCTACTCGCCTCGAGGAATAAAATCGCCACTGCGAAACTCGACCCCGTTTGCATGCGAATTTGCCTTGGACACACGTACTACCCCTTTCTCTCCCTTTTCCATATACATATCGCCTCGCCCCCTCTCTTTCTTTCCCTCGACTGTTCTGCCTCTGAACGATTGCATCGATTTCACGGGCTGCGCCAACCCTCCGCCGTACGCGACCCTTTGCGGTCACTCGCTGTTTTAACGCGACTGTGTCGTCGCGGATACATTAATGAGCATCCCTGCCCCCCCAAAGTGGAAAGGGCCTGGTTGCCATGCGAAGAGCAGTGGAGATCAAAATTTCGACGATTACCGAAAAGCCGGCACTGCCATACCGTTAGGGATAATTGGTGAGATTGGGGATGTTCTCGTTTACACGAAATTGGAGCTCCGAGAGAGTGCTTGCCACATTGCATCAATATAATCAGTAGGTTTCCTTCGGGCTTGGGCAATACTCGTAATAACAGCGGGGAAATCGACGATAACGAAATCCACGAAATAGCCTGGAATAGTATGCCTCGGCTTCTAGGAATCGTTACAGCAGCGGGTCCACCTGCTCCCCGTGCACGGAATGGAAAGCACGCCATCCTATCTGTCTCTACGGAGTAGGCCCGATACTAATCGTAAACAACGGTATGGTCGATCGCTCGCTATTAAGTCGACGCCCAAAGGGAGTAAAGAAAGGCGAAGGCCTCCCGCTCCGCTACTCTCCATTTCCTGTTGCAGGGAAGCGCTCGCCCTTCAGCGAACACGTGATCGTCCGAAAAAACACCCTGTTTGCGCAGGTGATGCCAAAGTGGGCCACGCGCCTCTACCAGACAAGGACAAATTCGCCAGGGCGAAATCGCCCAAAAATACGATTCTCATACGATTAGGAATAATAGGAGGATTTTCATTGAACGCCTGTTGCACGCACAACTTCCCGATTGCCAATTCGATCGGTGTCCATGAAATGAATCCTTTCCAGCTCTTAGCGAAATTGCTACATCGAAGTCCCGCACGACAGGGACGACTGAAAGAGTATGAAAAACGAGCACGGTCGAAGAAGACTAATCGCGATATGAATCGAGCACAGTTTCGAGGTGGAAAGAGAGGGGTAGCCGCCCCGAAATGTACGGTGGCCTGTCACGAAAATTCGCGGAGACCAGTAAGAATAGAGAGGAGGCCCAATTCTCCTAGCTCGGGCAGCGTGCCGAGCGGTAATTCTACGATCTAATAAAAATTTGTCGGCACGCAAAAGCCCTGTAATTAAGGGGGCGAGCGGCCGATAATAACGCCTCGGCGCTGGGAATTGCGTCATCGGACTCCGGTAATGTAAAAAATTAAAGGGGTGGCTCCTTGGAGGGCCCGCGCTAGGAAAGAGTGACTCAGAAAGGAGGTCGAGTAACACACATCTGCCCCCCGGAAATCCACTCTCCGCGGCGAAATCATTTCCTCCTAGGAAACTCAAGGTAGAAGACTGCCGAGGGTAGCTAATACGTCGGCATCGACACCGGGCGTCCTATTAGACGGGATCCAATTGAACTTAATTGTGAAATAGAACCGGCACTGCTGACTTTGACGTACGACGTTACTTTCGATCCAGTATATAATTCACCGGTAATTCCCGGTTGTCTCTCAATGTACCCTTGAAGGGTGGCTCGCTCAACACATCCTCGATTCCTCCAAGTTGCGTGAGGGATACGTGAGAACATTCTCAAATGCTTTCTGATTCAGTGATGCGGGCATAGATTAACTGTTTGAAGATGTGCCACCCTTGTTGGACTATTTACTAAGATATTACATTTTAAAGTCTAAATATCAGACGTGTATCGGGCTACGATAGGGAAGGCGCACCCTCTGTTTGGATGATTTCTTCTCCCGTATTTATATACACGTATATACTTCGTGTCACTTTCGTATCCACCTACGGGCATCAATCTCGCTAAGACGTTGACGGTATCGTCTTCAGCGAACACATAAGAAGACGTCGACAAGCTTGAGAGCTCGTCGGGAGCACGAGAGGAGCTTACGAACTACCTCCATCTGAGATTCCAAGTCACTAGACTCGCTCCCCTGTAACTCATGTACTTTATCTCTTCAAGTAGTACTTTATTCCCGTTGCAGTCCGACTGCATTACCCATCCTCCATCTCTTCTGCATAGAATATAGCGCGATAACGCCCTAGGGCAGACTAGCTCGATGACAGTAATGCGATACAAGAGACGAGCGCCTAGGCTTCATATTTAAAGTGGCCCCACATGATTTCCACGCTCCGCTCGAGCCCGCATATCTCGCTCCGGAAGAAATATCGGCCGTGTCGCGAGCACGAAATTAAAATAGAGGGAGCGCACATTGCCGCGGGGGTGAAAACACGCCCGAGGCTCTCCCTGGGTTCCTGGCGAGCTCTCTTCAATCGGTTTTCCATCGGCAAACGCGCAGCCTTCCCGCCAGATGTTCCTCGTTGCATTTGTGCTCATCGATAAACACGAAATTACAGAGCGGGCAGAGGGGAAAGAAGTGCCTCTTGAGTCTCTTTCGAAGCGTTCGGAGCCAAGCCGATTTACGTCCTCGACGAATCACCGATCGAGTGACGTGTGTCCAAGTCCTTGGCCACGGTGGCAGAGGACGCATGGTTAGAGAGAATCACCCGGCACACGCGAAACCTATAATTTTCGGCAATAATTCCTGGCCACGGACGATTTGAGGCGAATCGACGCGTGCTTCCGGATCCCCGTATCCGCCCTACACCCACCTATGCTTCCATGCTCCACAACCAGCAGAGAAAAGCAAGGATATCCCATAAAATCCAATAGGAAAGCTAAATCACAGGCGAAGAGGAGTGCGCGCGCTCTCCGTAAACGTCCGGAAGATAGGCGTTCGTTTGATCAGCGAAATACTCGGGAACTTTGTATCCACCTTTATCCACCGGGCCACTCGTTTGATCTTTCGCTGGGGGCAGCGAGAGCGTAATTACGCCGGAGGAAAACAAGGTGCAAGAGTGGTCTGGTCGTCGTGATCGTCGTTGTCGTTGTCGGTGGAAGTTTCGGGGGCAGCAAACGCGGCGACAAAAAGGTCTCGTTTCGCATTCCCAGACGGCGGGATGGCTTTTCAATCTGTGCGCGGTGCTTTCCTTTGGTGGCTGGGGGAGATCTCGATGAAAAATCGTGGGCACACCGATGATCGATGCGTTCGCCGATAGAGCCCAAGCGAGAAAGAAAGGAGGGAGCGGTGGGGGTGGCGGTGCCGGCACGTATACTATACATATTCCCGATGCGTTATCGGCCCCGGGACGGAGCGACGTGCGGATCTACATCAGGGTAATCACAGCGATACGTCATATGGGAGAAGGCTATATGGCATGCCTACCATCCTATAAGGGGATAGATATAGATTCATCGAGCTCTCACTCGCCTTCACTCGTCCTATACATATTCCAGTCGACCCTCTTCAGCTCTCCCGGTGGGGCTCGAGAGCAAAAATCACGCCTGCTAAATTAGGCATACGCCAACGCGAGACAGACCCCAGGATTTGTTAAGAAATGGATGCGCAAAGAGACAGAGAACTCACTAGCCGCTGAGACAAGTAGAGTCTCTCCTAGTCCCGGAATTCCAGAGCAGGCTGAAACCGTGGAAAAAGACACTTGGGATTGGCCTAAGTAGGCGAAGTTGGAATGATGCCTAAGATAATATACAACTGTGCCGCGGGAGCCTATTTATTGTCGTGAGTGTCTGTTCTGGCCGACTGTGGCCGGGAGAATCTTATGGAAGCGATCGAGCAATAGAGCGTGGCGTCGTAAAGTTGGCCCGTTCACGAGAGACGGCCAAGGGCGGATTCCCAGCTGGCGGAGGACGCCGGTATTTCCGTAGAATCGGCCGCCGCGATTCCAAACTCCTTTATGATCTCGCGCCCGACGAAAGAGACAAAAAAAAACTCGAACACGTGCTACGCCGCATTCTCAGCACCAGGTTTCTTCGGTCTTCTCTCCCTCGATCCTAAGCCTTAACGCTTTCACAAGGTCCGCGAGAGAGACATCCCTCTTCCCACTTCTCTCCACCGACTTCTTCCTTGTCCCTCCCGCGCTGCGGCTTCGTTCACGAAGCGCGCACAAGGTAGAAGAAGCCATTGGAACAAGAAGGACGTAGAATGTGGGGAGAAAAGGACCTGTTCTCTTCTACGTATGTGTGGTCGATTCTGTCAGGCTTCCTAAGCGAACTAGTTTCCGCTCGCGCAGAATTTGACCCACATTTTGTGCGACGCACGTGTGTGTGCCCGCGCGAATATTCGCGGGAAGGTCACCCTCCACACGGGAATCGCGCGCTCTTCCCTCTTTATTCGCCGGGAACGAATGTAAATCCCCCGGTGCACGTGTGAGTGGGACCGGGGTCCCGGCACACGTAATAGGGGCCCATCGTGCCACAGGAGACCTTGGATTCTCCGCATGCGTGCCTCACTGCTTGCCTGCCTGCCTGCCTGCCTGCCTGCTTGCTTGCTTGCCTGCCTTCCAGCTGCTGTTGCGCACAACAGCCGCCTATGTTTCTCCGCTTCCCCCTTTTGCGAATTATCGCGACCTTCGCATACTCTCACACACACAGGCCCATAATACTAAGCCTTATAAACAGCAGTTTCCTGCGAGCGCCATGCGCTGACCAGCCCTTTAAATGACCCCCTCATTCGGCCCGTACTTACTTCATTCTGCCAGAACAACCTAATAAACTAAGCCTGCATTCTCTACCGACCTGTTTATAGAATCCCTTTCCCCCACCCTTTCTCTTCGACCCTCGAAAATTCTTAGTGGCTGAGTACGCGTGCATGCGATCTTGCGAAAATGTACAGCGTGCAAGCACCGTCTTTACTTTCTTCTATCCAGCAAGAACCGAATTTAGATGGTGGTCTCTTTCGAAAGCTCTCGACTTCCTGGAATTCCATTGCCGACCGCCTTCGTACCACCGTTGACGTATTACTATGAACTACTATGTATAGGGTTTTCAAGTTTCGAGCTTCGCTCGGTCGTAGATTGTTGGCGGTAGAAAGCCGAGGCTGAAGCTGCGGGTAGGAAGGGTTAAGAACGCGGACGCACGGCGTCCAGATGCCGCAGTTAGACTGGTTGGAATTAATTAATTAAAATAGGAAGGCTGTTAGAAGGGATGCCGACAAGGACCGCGGCAATGCTAGAATGGTTCTGTTGGCTAGGAAAGTGTTTTCGATGTGGCTGAGAGGTGGTCCCTTTAGGCGGGGAGGATGGCGTTCTGGATAGTAGTAGATATCGAGGGTACCGGAATTATGGCAGGGCGAATAGTCCTCGAAAGGAGCCTGGGGGCGTCGGATCATTATTTTCACGGGAGTCGGCTGCTCAATGGGCCGCAATCCCTCACGTGGCTATCGACGATATTACGATTCAGACCTTAATCGGGACGGCCTCCATCGAATACACGCCGATATTCAGTCGTCGACAAATCGTTGGATGCCCGGGGAAGAGAAAAAAAAACTTGAGTACTTAGGACCATTGGCGAACCCCCAGACGAGCCAGAATGAATCGTCTGACCGAAAGTCACTCGGCAGAAAAAGCCTGACCAAATCCTATCATTTTCCTCGCTTTTTTTAGCATCGGCAAAACTGCAGGGAAGGATCGCTTTAAAGGAGGGTTGAAAATTGCTGGATTTCTTGCCGGAAACGTAGTGGAGTGAAGAGAAGGGCGATGGGTGAGAAGTTGGAAAGGATTCCGAGGCGAGAACTAATTCGCCGGGAGGCTGTGCACTGTCACAGGTCAATCGAGGGGTAAGGTTTCGGGCTCTGCATAGATGGAGAAGGATGGCGGGGGCATATTTGAAATTCAGATGCCCGGATTGTTTCGCTAAATCAAGAGAAATGCGGCACTGCGGAGTTTCGACGGCGAAATATCGCGGCACTGCCTACAAGCCCGATGTAACTCAACCCTCCGTATGGTTCAAGCTCGTGTGTATGTTCTGGTTAAATCACTTCTACTCTCGACGGATGTCGCTCCTACGGGTCTCCTCTCTCTCCAGCAGCTCATATTTTTGCCGGATCCTCGTCATTGCGCGTCTTTATTCCGGAAGGAAGCCGCTCCCAAGGAATTTCGGAGAGGAAAGCGAGCATCTTTGAGAAGGTACCCGTTAACACTCGCCTTGAAAACGGAAGCGCCCTTTCCCATCCTGGCGGGGCGTAGCTTTGCCAGGAGCGCTGGGAAAGGTGCGATACCGGGACGAAAAAGTTTTTCTATTAGGGCCGAACAATACACTCGAGGGAGAGAGCGAGCGCAGATTTGCGTGGAAGATAGCGAGGAGAAAAAGGCGAGGAGACAGAAGGAGGGCACAGGGAGGAAAGGAAGCGTCGTTTCCGAGAGTGAAGAATCGTCGATTTTAATGGCCCTTTGTGTAACTACGCGCCCGCCCGCCCGCTCGTATAGGGCCGAGATCAATACGAAAGAGAGACGCAGTCTCGAGAGGCATCGTTTAATCCGCTGGTAAACCCAGTGTCGTCGTTTATTTTATTACAAACTTCCAACTAGCAACTCTCGCAGGGACTGGCGAAACAAGTAATTCCGAGTCAACGGGAATGTTGGCATTGACTCAAGTTCCAATTTCCACGTGGCCCCGGTTGGCCCGAACTTTCTCAGCGAGGAAGACGCAATAACTCAAAGCCCGTTTTAAAAGCGATCGGGGATGATTTAACGGGCATTGTGGCACTGTTCGCACGTTGGATTTATGACGATTGTGCGTCGTGCGTCGGGCCGCAGCAACCGGTATAGCGCCGCTCTCCGTTACAATCCCTGTCTCTTCGTTACCCCCATTATGCCATAACTATTTTTATGGGCACATCTTTTTATGATGGCAACGCGCTCGCGCGCGAAAAACGCGCCCGAGAGAAAGGAGCGAGAGGGGGAGACGCGTGAGAGAACGCTCGAGGAAGAGACAGGAAAAGGGATAGGACTCGACTACCTGCGCCACTGCTGTATTGTAGAGAAGTGGAGCAGTTCTCGAGTTCCTCCACTCTATTTCTTCCTGGCTGAATGGAGTACCGCAAAGGGCGCTCTATGGTATTTTTTATGGGATGCGAGCTGCAACGGTGATCGCGGCCGGCCATTCAATGGCCGGAGTTAGAAGTGCTCCCATTTATGCCGAATTAAATGCTCGACGACAGTTTCTCCGGCCGGCCTGACTATCGACCCCCTCGGCTTTCTTCGGGGTTTCTCTTACTGCTGATAGAAAATCATGCGCCCCGCTGACAGAAATCCTCCACCTGTCCACCTTCGGTGGTCACTCTCTTCATCATCGCAAGTCCTCGCCGGCCATAAAGTCCTTGGCCCTCGAGAGCAAAAACAGCTCGCTTGCCATAGTGGGATTCTCGATTTCAGGCGAAGCGGCCACAAATCTGTCGTTCGAGTTCTCGCCCAGTGCGCTGGTCAATTGTACACTGCTGACCGGCTGAGGAGAGTCGGCCCCTTTATCGGACTCTTACGACGACTTCCTTCCTCCTAGTTTGTGGTCGGCCTCCTCCCTTCTCGTCGTTAAGTGTACCACGCTTTTTCATCATAAATATGCTGGACGCACTGCCAAGGGTTGGGAGCCCTTTGTTTGCCACGGCAGCTAAGAAAGTCCGTGCGACGCCCGCCACCGGAAAGCCAGAGATAGAGGCGGAAAGAGCGGCGGACAAGCGGAGATAGAGAGGAGGGAAAGTGGGTCGTGAGGAGTTCGATGTGGAATGGGTGCACGCTGAAGATTCAGGGATGCCAAAGAACCGAAGCTTCTTTTCCCGGTTTCATTCTCTCCCTCTCCCTCACCCTGGTAGTGGTGGAATAGGCGGTCCTTGGAATCTAATTATCAGTACGCCCGCTGGAAATTTCGGATTATTTATGCGATTCCTTTGTTCGCCGAGTTTCACGATCGTTCCTCTTCGCAAAAAGGTCGCCGACGTCGAAAGCATTTTATAAGCGACGACGTGGGTCGCGCTACTAACGGTCGATATGATTCCTCGATCAAACGGCCCTTCCACCTTTGTAAAAAAAAAGCACCCTACGCCCTGTTCCTTTGTTCCTCGCGAGAAAGAGTGAGCGGCGAGTGCGAGTGTTGCGCGGCTCGCCGCATGGCGGCGACTATCGTTGCACACTCTCATGCAAATGTTCCTTCCGCTGGGGCCCTCCGCCCTGAGCTCTAATGGCTTGCAAATTTCCATCGAGGCGAGCTGCGCCTTCCGACTTGCGTGCACCCGCCCCCCGAAACCCAGAGACGCCGGCATAAAGAACGCTAATAAAGTGAGGCGTATTTAAATAAGTTGTACATCTGCGGCAGATATGTGGGTCAATTCGAGCCAGGTTCTCCGGACGCCTGTGTCGATCACCGACGATTAACTTTCTCCACTTTGTAGAGGTAGAAAATGCCAGAGACGTTGTCAAGCAGGTACGACCAGGAAGATTCTATGGGCGGCATCGGGCCATTGATACCGAAACGATTTCGACAACATAATAAATCAGGATTCCATGGGTTAGCGGGGTTACCGAGGAGGGAAAAGCAGCAATTACCTGACCCGATGAGGAAGGCCCGGTATCATTCTTCCGACCGGTGGAACGTGAATTGGTAAAGGACAGGAGGAGAAACCGGATGTGCGGAACTGGAGTACGAGGTAAACAGCTTTTATATAGGATCCAATGTAATCCTCGGGGTGAGTACACCGAGGCCCAGATGTGCACGGACCGATTCCGGCTCATGGGCTTTCTGAAATTGCAGCACCCCTTTTATTGCTCCTGAAATGAGATGGACGCGGTGCATCCGCCGCTGAAAGGAGCTTAACCATTCATGGCCATAAAATATGGTAACTCGGTGACACATAGTGCACCGGCACCGCTCGTTCGTAACTCCTCGAAAGAGCGGGAGCCGCGCGATGCTATAACGCGCCCGGTGCACGCGAGTCACTTCCCTTCCTCGCTTCCTATCCGCTCCGGGCGGCCTAGATCGAGATCCTATCTTTTTATGTAACACACTTCCCCAGTGAGACCTGTCGCTGCCATTATCGCATGTCATGATTTAACGCGTTGTGGTGCAACCCAGTGTGCTAAAAAAAGAAGGTATCCCTGATCCTCGACGAGTCGAAAAGCAAACCGTGGAGGACACGCTCTCTTCACTGCACATTGATGGTAGAGTGTGCGAAGCTGGCTTGTGTGTCTATTTCGTTAAGAGAAATTGGCGGAGGGCAGGACGCAGATTGGATTCGGGGTGAGTGGAGCACGGCTGGAAAGCTTGTGCGTCGGGGAGGCCGTGTGAGATCGGAGATTCCGGTGGTCGCTGGGAATTGCTTCCAGAGTGTGCCCACTGACGAGCCTTTGAGAGAGTGCAGTTGAGCCTGGACTGCATTTCGGGCCTTGGTTGCATCGCTGCACGCACGTCCGCCATCGTGGACGCTGGTGGTGGTGGTGGTGATGGTGTTGTTGGAGAGGAAGGACGGAAGGAGCCCACCGGTTTCCCCTGTCGGATGGCGTTACGCTGATGCACAGCCGATCGTTCCATGAAGAGAGGCCGGTGTATATGGAATGGAAGCAAGCAAGGAGAGGCGAGCGAGTGTGCCTGGCGAAGGAACCGGGCAACGAAAGGAGGAGCAGGCCGAGCAGTAACCAGCCGGGCAGCAAGCCGAGCGGCCACTGGCGTGCACGCATAAAGGCCCGCTGAATTTCAATGGTGCCCGATGCTGCCTTTATACTTCGGCCATTCTTTTCGCCCATAAAAAGAGCACATTCCGCACTCCCGTATGCAACCGGCTTAAAACACACGCGTCCCATCGTAAATCAAGCCCTGCCTAGCCCTACGCGACGCGTCTCTCTGCGCGCTCGCTCTCCGCTTCACTCGCTCAGGAAGCCAGTCAGTCCGTTCTATTCTAGGTTTTCCCAAGTTCAGCCTGCCTTTCGGACGCCACTTTCATTAGGACTGAACGCTACCCCCGCGCACCCCTTCCATCCCCCTCGACCCGCTAGACCTGTCTGGCGTACGTGCATCTTTGCAGGCACGCCCCACTGCAGTTGCATCTTTTGCCTGCCTGTTCAATTGCACGTACGCAATATTCTCGACTCAACTTTCCAAAAGAGCACCGCTTTCCAAACGATTTTCACCGGTGATATAACTTCGACTGGCCTTGAACTACTGGAAAATTGTAGTGCGGAAAGTGACTTCTTGCTCGGCGAGGAAAATGCGATGGAAAGAAGAAGAAGCGTTTAGAGGATTTAACGAGTGAGCGAGTGAAGGCGCCTGTGGGAATGGAGGGTGTGCGACTAATGGCGAGTCCGAGGGATGTCGATCAGGGCTCGCACGGCTATTTGAGTTACTGTGGGAGGAACATCGAGAGTCCCAAGTGGCTGACTAGGGAAGGTATAAATAACGGTGGAGGAAAGGTCGTGGCGCGCCCGCTCGAAATATATAGTTGACGCTATAATTTCCCTGAGGGAGCCACCTTAAATCACACACAGGTCGACCCGATGATCTACATTTCATTAGAATATAGGGTGCGCCTCGCCCGTTACCGCCGATTTTCCACGGTCACGTACGGGAAATTACGTATTCCTAATGGTCTCCGCTTCTCTCTAACTGATAGTGCGTAACTCGCCCCTTGCGGATCCACCCCCTCTGTCAATCGTATCTCCTCGATCAAAGGGAACTTTTCTGTCATCGGTCGGATACGAAATTATTATCATAGAGTATCGGCAATCGTTCAATCAATGGATCGTGCTTGCAATTTCGATTATCGCATCAGTAAAGAAGATACCGCGGGACACGTTTCAAGGCGGTGGCGCCTCCGCTCGCGACGCGATCGAACCTCCAGCCTGACTGTTATCAGCGCAACGAGTCTTTATCACTTGTGGCAAAAAATACCTGCTCTTGCGAAATAACAGAGAGAGTGAGAGCAGTCCTCGCGCCAATATTCCCAATTAACTCTTCGCTTTCGTTCTCCCTTCGATTTTAATTAAAAGAATACAGAGCTATCTTGGTGAGGGTCGAGCGAACATGGTACCACCCCCCGGTGGAGGAGCGTACGCAGTGCATGCGAGAAAAAGGGTTGAAAGGGCTGCGGTGCAAAATGGAGGACTAGAGCCTCCCCTTGGCGCTAGTCCTCCCTTGGCAGTCGTCTATGCATCTCGCTTTTCCTTTTACGGAAAAGCCGGCGATGGTGGGGCGAAGGCGCCTGGAGTGTCTAGGGGTGGAGAAAGCGAGGGTGCACCGAGTCGAGAGGGGAAGCAGGGGGAGCGGAGAATGCTCGGGAAGTAGGAGGGGGGAAACGAAAGAGGGAGGAGGAGGGTTGCTCGATGCTCGGAGGGACGGTGTGGCGCGAGAGAGAGAGGAGGGCAGCGAGTGGAAGGGGTAGCGGAGCTGCAGAAGGGGTGGCCTCTGCAGGCAAGGGTGGCCGAGGGTGGCCGATGACGTCACGCAAGATGCAGCAGAGTGCAGCGATGCAGGGGATGAAGCGAACTGGGCGGAACTGGGCCAGTGGGTCTCCGACAGCCATCTGCGATTCGCTAAGCTACGCCCGCTCTCACCGAGCTCCCGCAAATTTCCTCCGAGGCCGCGGTTCCTCCTCGCCATGGAAATCGCAACCCCTTTCCAAAGGAACTGCGTATTTACTCGGCGGCATTTTGTGCGGTCGCGTTCCGACTTCTCACGGAGGCATCCCGTGATGCGTCGGACTGGTGCTCTGCTCGGGGGTGTACTACCTTGCACTTCTGTGCAACGCGCGAACAGTGGCCATTTAATCCGAAATGCAAGTTAACAAACAAGCCTGCAAAACCGTAAACGCATATTCCTACCCTCTAATGAAACCTGCTAATTAGACGGGAGTAAAAAGTAACGCGCGAGAAATGATGAGGTTTTGTCGGTTGTCGAATTAATGCCTAGCCATGGCGATTGACTCCCGGCGGACAAGGCCTGCAGACGCATTAATAAAGTTTACCCGAACTCTCCTCCTCCTCCTCCTCCTCCTCCCTTGGTTGTATCCGACTTTTTGCTGACGATTATTACCGCGATATTCGAGCAACTAACTACCAGTTAACCGTGAAGGAAGGCTAGTGTCCGCCGCCGAAATGTTTGCCGCGCTAATGGCGCGCGTAAACAAAGCATTTAAAACAAGTTCCTTCGCCAGTGAATAAATTACAGGTCTGCCCTGAGTCCGGAGAGTGGTGCGCGGCGGACGCCCGTATGTAGACCGGCCGCGGCCGTTCGCATACTCTGGATAATTAAGCGCAGCGAGGGCTTTCAACGCCAACTATCCCAAGATAAGTTCCACACGACGAGTTGTCGTTTCGAGACTCATGACTCACGCGGCACCAACATACAGAGCGCACACCGGGAATCCATAAATAGCGATGCCACATAATCCTGCGATTCATTTTGCCCGAGCATGTTAAAACATCCTATCTACACAGTCATTAGTTCAGACCGATTGACACCACTGATCGTCCACCCACATCCTGGAATGCTCTAGGCGACGAAACATCAGTGGAGAGAGGGCACAAGAGTGCTACCAAAATATCCATTGGTGTGTCGGAAGGAGCAAGAGCTCAAATGGCATGAGCCAACAGACCTTTTTACTGAACGCCTCTCGCATAAAGGATCAATTTGCACCCGATAGCCACTCGAAGCATGCTATGATCGCGTGCACGCGCCGCTGCACTTTTCGGCAGCAGCTGCTAAAAATCGTGCGTGAATCGGCTCATTAGCATACCGGGGCTGCCGAGCGAGTGTTAATCAAGCAACTTGACCAACTCCCCTTATTCTCAGCTGTTCCTATACGGCTATCGCTCTCTCCAATAGACTGTGACTTACGGTATTGATCAGCAAATGATTCAGTAGGAAAAGTTTCGATGACTAAAAACTGTGGCGCGTCCGGTTGATAGTGCGCTCGCTGGTTTCTCGACGGTGTCTCTGGTAGTCTTATGCGATCGCACTGTTCGAGACAGGCGACTGCAACATTCTCCGATATCAGATCCGTGCGGCGACGTATAAATCATCTTTCCATTTGCACAATCTTCGCCCGGCTGACCTTTGCACCCCCTAGGCTCTCGTCACGCACCATTAATGAGCCGAGGCGCGCGGGATATGTTGCATGAGAGTATGCAGTGTGTGCAAAAGTAGGTGCAGCAGCGTGGCGTGAACGCAGATCCACTTTGCGATGCCTCTTTATTTGGGAGGAACGTGCGAATAATATCGAGCGGTCGAACTGTTGCGCAAATCTCTCGATCTTCCGCGTCGTATTTGAGCAGAGTGAATCAGATGGCTTGCTTGTTCTCCAATCACCGCGAAAGAGAGAGGGAGAGACTGGTCGAAGATATGTGTAAGAAAAGAGGCGTGACCCCTGTGTCATTGATTCAGTGTCAAATGACCTGTTAGCACATTGTCGATCGGCTATTTTCGGCAAAAGGCTATTTTCTCTTCTCCGAGCGAGACGCAGTTACTTTAATTAAGCTCGACGATCACCAATGCGCACTCGGGATCGTTCTTAATCGCAGCTTGCATACCAAAGACAACTTGGCTCTCTACTTTTCCCTCTCTCATTCGCCACCGAGAGTGAATTTGCTCTGGACTCCATTAATGTTGAATGCTCCCCTCAAAGTGACCTTGACGAACGCACTGAGTCATATTTAACTACAGTCCCAGCGGGCACCGAGAACGAAAGCTCTTCTCTCTCGGTGAGTCTCTGCCATCGACTACACCGTGCGTTCGCCACCCATTGAAAAGCGAAACAGCACACATCCGCCAAGATTAAAGTGCATTCTAAATTTAATTAAACTCCCTGCCGCTCGCAGAGAACATCCGCGACTCAGATTGACCAGGAGCGACGTTCAATTTTAATGCTTTCCCGTCCAAGTTCGACGACAGTGTTCAGTGGCTTTGGGGTGCCGGGAAGCTGACGAAAATGGCGGATCGACTTAATGGCGGTGTGGCGCTCCAATTGGACAGGACTAAAGATACGATATCCGTAATTCGTAGGAACAACAACAGAAATATTGAACAACCTCGAAGAAACCTATAATATGAATCAGACTTAAGATTGACAGCTAATCCAAAGGAAGAATCAGCCCCCATAAAACCGAGAGTGCGGCTCGGCACCCTTGTCAGTGAAGCGCCTCGATATTCGGCACATTATGATAATACGTCGATTAAATTAGCCAGTAAAGCGTGTCGGGATTGTTTGAGAGGAACACCGATAGAAGCTGAGGAGGCGATAGCTTTGCTATAGGAGGAGGGTCCGTAATCGGCCGTCGACGGGATCTCCGGCTTCTCTAACGCTGACTGACGTCACGTCCGGACGCGCGACAGCCTCAAGATAAGGGCATGCTTCGAGGGAATTATAGTGTTTGTGCCGAGAGACTATCTACGATCGGCCCCTTTCCGTGCGGACTCGAAATCGTTTTAGCGTAGATCATAGCTTCCGACTTTGTTCTCCGACGAAATGGGCCCGATTCCCTTTCCGAGCGCGAGATAAACCAGCGATGCCTCCACTAGGGTGAAGGGGGGCTGCCCGATCGAACAAAACAGTTTTGGTGAATGATCGATGCGATCGGCCGATTTCCCCGGCGCCCTTTTCGCATTCGTGAAATTGACGTGCGGTATCGCTAAGTGGAGCGAGCGTCCTACTCTCGTCGACGAGGCCCACATACATAAGTATGTACTTACGTGGAAGAGCGTAGCTCAAGATTACCGATCTCGCAGCCGGTTCCCGTAAGTGCATTTGGGTAATTGTCGTGCGGCGTGCCGCATCTGCTTCGTGTCTCTTGACGAGGTGTCATATTCGTCTCTGCACGCTTCGTCGAGCAAGCGGGCTCGGGGAGGAACGAGCACGCATGCCGAGAGGGCAAGAGAGCCAGTACATACATACTGAAGAAAAACTGTGTCTGTGTATGTGAGAGAAAGAGAGAGAGGGGGAGAGATAGTTGAAGCAAAAAGAACTGGACGACAAACAGACGCAAACCTGTCAGAGGAATTCGCTGTGTCTTGGGTGACGGCAGATGCTCACTCGGCCCCGAGACATTTCTCACGGAAACGGATCGCTTTTTTAGATTCGCCCAGCTACGAGCCTACTCTTTCTTCATCTTATTCCTTCTTCATGGCGAGCGCGCCGGCGATTCGCTTTCTCGGAGAAAAACTCTCGGTGCAGCTTCTTCGAGGGCCTCCCCGGCAGCACATGGCACATGGGCCGCACAAGGTGGTCCTTGGCTTTCGGGCGGAGACTTTAAATCGATTGCCACCCGCGGTCGATTAGCCGCGTATTTCTCGCGATACTATAAATGATCGTCGGTGTTCTCGGTGCGACGAGGAGAGTCCGGAGAGTAGGTATCTCCCGCCGTTTTATTATGCCAACGAACTGGCGGCGAGAGGCCGTAAAAGCCGCAAAAAGCGATCGCTCGATACGAGAGCGCGCCTGAAACGGCCTCTTCGTGCCCAGGCCTCTCTCCCTTTATGTATGTACACCTATACCGCTCGCTCTCCGTTCATCGCTCTGCGACACGTTTTTCCATTCGCTCGTTTACTCGAGACAGAGAGAGAGAAAGAGAGAAACCGGCGCACGATCCTCCTTTCGCGACTCACTCGTTACATAAAGCCCCGAGCGACCGTACAAGGAAATGCCGTGGGATCCCATCGGCGCGATCCTTCGCTTCGGATAATCCGAATTTGGCCGAAATGAATGGGCCATGTTCCTCGATCGCGTAACCACTTCATCCATATGTCGGCGATACGTGCGCCTGCCTATTTCGCCCGGCTCAATTGCAATCCATTCGCCGGAATGAGAGAACCGTTATCATAATTCATCCATTTTCCCGAGCCGGCTGGAGGCGCGCCTTTGCCAACAAGTACCGAAGGGGAATTCTCTTGCTCGCAACTACGGACCAGCCAAGAGAGCGTAGGATTGTTGTGAAGTGAAGGAGTGACCAATGCAATTGAGATAACGCGAACTTCCTCGTAGGCGCGGGCAGCTAGGACGGATCAGGTTCGAAGGGCTTGGCCCGTCCATCCGGCTGACTTTGACTAATATACGAGAACGATCGGTGCAACATCGGGCAATCGAGAAAATTATCGGCGCAGTTAGCCGGTACTCGCGGGATTAATGATCGGACGATATATCACGGCTAAAACGGCCCGCTCCTTCAAGCCTATCCTCCGAGAGCGCGCCATGACGGATAAGCCACTTGGAGTGCTCGTTATTCATTAGCAGTCCGTTAAGAGAAGCACCAACGCGAACTTCTCATCTTGTACGTCTGGCTAGCGTTCGGTATGAACTAACGGTCCACGTCAAGCCAAATGTACTTCGATTCTTTCACGAGGCACGCACTCGTCGCAGCATCTCGCGCGAATCGAGTTTGAGCGATGAGACTGGACCTTGGCTTCCATTCAATGCCAATGACTGGTTATCATGGAGCTTGAACTGGATTCCCCAATCAACCAACAGCCAATGACTTGTATGGAGGCAGACGGGATGCGCGAAAATACTCAATTAACCGAGACACACATGGGACTGCAATGGGAGATCCAAGTTATGAAAGTAGGGCAATACTTGCGAATGATTCCACTGAGGAATTTAGTGCAGGTCCTTCTGAAAGGGATGCAGAAGAGAATGCTAAAACACAAGAGATGACCTACTAGGAATCGGTAGGTGGTCCAGCCGTTATTTAGGTTGCAGGCTGGGCCTGCGCGAGCGTAGGAAAAAGGGACGGATGAACGGCGGAGGGCCCGAAGAGCGCGGCGAAATCCCTCCGAAAGATTTCACACCGCTCGAGCTCGGCCCCACTGCCACCAATGCGGAGACGAGTCCTTTTCTCTCGAGGACCCTCGAAAGCACTTTTCAAGGACGGGCGCGGTCCGCTGCACTTGGCAGCCGCTAATGCGATTAGCGTGCTTTTATCGGCGGGCACGCCAGGCAAAGTAGAGAAGAAGCGAGCGGAGAAGAAGTAAAAGAAGGCAGACGAGAGAGGAGCATGCTAGCTCGGAGAAATGCTGGAACGGTTTGGCAGTCGCGTAAAGACGAGTAACTACAGCCTGGCTGGACAAAGAGAACACGAAGAATAAATCCTTCGCTTTTCCACCCTCCTGTCCTGCTGGCAGAGTGGAGGAAGCTAGGATGCACCCTCCTGAGTGTACATTCACTCGCATGCAGATGCCGAGAGGAAGCCCGAAGAGTGCGGCTTGTTGTACCAGGCATCTTCGGGAATTGCTCGCCCGTTCGAGCACACCTCACAACCAACTAACAATGGAGGCGCGGAGAACGCGTGAGAACGAATCCTCGAGGCGCAGTATGCTTCGAGTATGATAGTTCCATTGGCATCGAGCAAATAGGCACTGCCGGCGATAATTGAATCGTCCGTGATCAATGACTACTCATATTTCCATGTCACGTTCAACGAATCAACATAAACAGTTTACTAGCGCTAGTTATTATGAAAAGAAAGTCAAGTGAGAATCTGGTGTACGTGGGCTTCATCAGCGCTTGATCTTTGTTATCCCTATCAGTACCAGATACGCGATCCTATCAGTATCATTCAATTAAGAGTGACAGACGCTTTTGATGTAGCACAGTCGGCTGCTTCCCTCTCGAAGACCTTTTACCCAATATCATTCCCACACGTCATGGGACAAGCGCCTTTCCTATAGTAATGGCTTTTCCTCGGCAGTTTGCCAGCAGCACCATTCTCGCGCTCTCTGTTTTTCACGTCGCTGCGAGAACGTCATCAAATTGGGATCCGTCAAAGGCTGTCAGCGACGACGCTGGTGTTGGTAGCGGCACCCCTTGCTTGCTTGCTTCCTTCCGCGAGGAGAAATCACCGCCTCGGATTTCGCAATCGGCCACCCCCTTCGTGTGACTCTCTCGTATAATCACCGAACGGTGAATGAGCGTGTCCCTCACTCTCGCCGAGTTGTCAACGTGTATATCAGCCGGTATCGTGTTTACAAATGTCAGATCTGGCGACGTGTCAATGCGAGCACTAGGATTTCTGTGTGCATTGCTCTCTATCGACTGGTACGCGGAGCCTATTCATCGGAGCGGCCGATCGGAAACGCGTGCGAGCCGAGCTGGGGCGGCCAACAGCAGTAGCAGCAGCGACGGTGTCTTTTGTTGTGCCAACAAAGAAGAGCGCAAGCCAAAAGCGGTACCCTCGAGTCGAAGCGAAATTGTTTCGTTAAATCGGCAACACGCGCTTTCCTCGATCACCTCCCCGCTCGGCAGGCATACCTTCCCAGAGGAACATTGGCCGCGCACCCCCTCGCGAGACAATACACCCCCGGATTTTCCATGTGCACGCGCCTACCCGCCGCGCGAGCGAGCGCTTTGCATAATCGCCGGACAATCCGCCGATGCTGGAATTAATTTGCAGGCCGGCTGCTTGCAAACAACACAGTCCTTTGCATTGAAATATCAGGCTCGCGCTGCTGTTTCCATCCGAAGCGATACTGCAGCGCGCACTGCAATAATACCAACCACGATAAGGAACTTTATCTTTCCGTCTCGCGTCCTGCGTGAAAGCGGAGCCGGTAATCGTCCAGCGCCGCGCACACCCAGTGTAAGCGATCGGTCGGTAATAAGTTCGCGGTAAATGAGATGCTGAGAAAAGAAATGAGAGAGTGAGAGGGCGAGCGGGAACGATAGAGAGGAGAGCTTGGGAGTACGAGGAAGAAAGTGTTTGTGTATACGTGTGTGCTGGAGAGAGCAAGCCCAGCAGGGAGGCAAAGCCACAGAGAATGAGACAGATGCTTGGTTGGTAGGGCAACGACCCCGCGGCCTAGTTTAAAATCCAAAACAAACCCGCTGCTAGCGCTAGCGAGAACCTCTCCTCTTCGTCAATGGTCCACTGGCAGGCAGAGCGAGTGAGAGAGCCGCGCATTCCGTGTAAGCGCGTGTGCTAAGCGTGTACACTATGCTTTGTCGAATGAGAGCGGGACCAAAGAAGTGTTGGCTGGTCCCCCGGCCGAAAAGAGGAACACACCATGCGACGCACACACACGCAGAGTGAGCACTTGGTTCAGGCTCTCGCACAGCCGGGTGCCAGGCCGCCCTTCGAGCCCAACGCGCACACTTTTTACGAGCTCGTAAAACCTCGCGTTTTCTTTATCTACGTGAGACCGTGAGGCTTCGGTCGCACGAATGATACGCTCGCGATTGAAAAATCGCCTTGCCGATTTAACGAGCCGCGTTCAGCGAGGCGGTCCTTCTTCTGTCGACCGCCAGAAAACCGTCTCTGCCTCTTTGCCTCTGTGAGCATCGAGGGGCTTCCTTTCTCTATCTAACGCTTGGAAACGATTTATAACGCTTGCCTTGCGACGTACATAAAAGTCGCGCCTATTATTACTATTCTGATAGGCCAGCTGGCTGGAAAAATCGTGGGATAAGCAGATACTCCCTTTGCCATTACTTGGAACGCCCGCTCAGGGATCACCGCTGGCTCAAGGAAACGCGTGGTTCTATTGGTCCACGGCAGATTCGCGTATTCATGGAAAATCGGCGACCTACGATCCATATTTCTCCTTTTGTTTTCAATTCGCCGCTTGATCTCACGGCTCGCGTAATAACCGGCCGATATCTAGCTAGCAGCCGGTTCCCATAAAGCCGAAAATAGCCCTATAACTTGGCGAGTTATGACGTCACTGTTTTCATCTTCTATCCGCGAGAGTGAGAGGCGCGAAGAAGTATCGGCTTCTCGGCGCTCCTGGCATTTCAAAAGGTCGCCGAGAAAATCGACGGTCCAGCGGAGACGTGTTTCGGCGATACTCGGCTGACTGGCGCCTCAACAATGCTCCTACTCGACCAGCAAGAACCACTGTTATTTTAAACGACTTTTTATCAAAATGTCACGAATTTACGGAGAAATACAGGTATTTCCAATAAATACTGGCTTGGAGGAATCCGTTGGTTAATTAGTTTTTAAAAACTGGGAGTAGTACAATAAAAATCCGTTGCCGTGGATAGCAACTAGATGAATAAAAGGAGCAAGAAGGAAAGCCCGCCTTTTAAGAGTAGGAATAGCCGATTGAGCGGGTAGAGGAATGATGGAACTTGTAACTAAAGTATAGTATATCGATAGTTGACGAGTGCATTGCTCGTTACAGGCTGGGAGAGCGCGCTTACCTACTCTTTCGCCCGAACCGGTCATTAACGTAACGACTATTACGTACCACGCGTTCTATAGGCCGGCCGTACACACCGTCTGCTTCACCTTTCAATCTATTACCGCTACCATGCTACCAAGTCTGTGTTCGCTATTGGATATTATGTCTCGGCTGCGCTCGCAGCCCTGCTCCAACACAAGCACGTATCACGTTGGAATTCATTCTCTCGGGGAAGGCAAACTTTCGAGCGAGCGGACTGCCGACTCGCCGCTTTATATAAAAGTAACGCGTGTCAATTTCAATAACTACAATAAACAATAGTCTATCAGGAGTGGACGTGTCAGCCGACATTTTCGGCCGAGCTGATAGAATCTCTCAATTATCCGAATGGGGCAAAAATGGCAATCCCATTGCACGCTCTGAATGGAACAATGGTTCCACCTACGCGGAACATGTGTTCGATGCGACGGGAATACGGGCGAGAGGGCTTGCTGGGACACACTCGTTTGCAAGGTGACAAAATTGCGAATGCGTGGCAGGTCTGGTATCGATTGGCGAGCGGGCAATTTGCTGGCAAGAGCTCTCATGGCAATGGAACGCACGCGGTGGTAACGGCCGGCGACCGGTCATTGTTCCGCAATTACTGCCCTATCTAATCGGCACTAGTGGTTAGGAGAGCGTTCCTTCTCCCTCTCCCATCCCCCGCGCCGCACTGCACCCCGCTACCGAGCGATTCTCGATATCTAATCGTAAAAGTCTGCACTCTCTACGTGGGAGCATGGATACCGTGCTTTCCGAGGCGCCCCCGTACCCGAGTCTCTCTCACTTACTCGAATTAGACGCCCTACACTAAACGACCTCACTTACAAATAGAAAGATCTCTTTCGAGCCAAAAATAGCCAACTCTATGAGCCGAACTTCTGTCTAGCACGACTATTCATTGCTTATGTTTCTTGGAATTGAGTGAGCGCCATATAAACGAGCGAGATCTTATCGTAGTGGATCGGTCTATCAATATTAAGAGTTGTAAATTGTGGGTGTTGCTTATGAGCCAGGATCTCGTGAGTTTGATGGCCGGTGTTATCGGTGATCAGCCGACACTTTGCTCTCTCAGACACCGGCCACTTCGACTACCGTCTATTCCGCACGAAATATAGAGCTATGAATGTACACGCCGCTCTATCATAGATCACTCCATTGCCAGATAAAATCCTCGATCACGTTTCGCGAATTTTATGAGATCTCTCTCGGCTGTAAACGTTCAGGAGAACCAGCGGTGTTCATGGACTCCGGAGTAATTATAGCTTGCCACTCTTTGTCGGATTGGAGGTCCGAGTTGTTTGGCGGCAGATAACTCTGTACCTTGGCAGGAAGTCATGAGAAGCGTGTCATTGCGTACCGAACACACGTTCAAATAAGTCATCCTGGATTCGGTCGGATCAATAAATTCCCGGAGATTTATCTAAAGAGATTTGGCTCGGCAAAAGAGGATAAAGGTTGAATGGGCATCCCGGGGCACGTCGGAAAAGTGCTACCATGTAGATCGACAGGACAAAGGGAGCGAGATTGGACACGTACGAACCCCGAACCAGTTTCGCCGTACTTCGAGTGACAAGCCTGAAAGGCAAGTCCTCCGCGGTTTTCTCGACTATAGCGGCGCACGGACACTCCAAGACCGGTTGTATAGATTCGTACGCACTTGGAAGCCAACGCACTTCTCGGTAACCCAGTTTCGGCCCTGGCGAACGTTCCGGAGGCATCGAACGATCGAACTACCGCGCAACGCTTTGTTAACAAGTCTGTCCGTGTTCCTGCTCGTGCTCCTTCTGCGCAGTGGCCTGCAACGCCAAGCTTACTATGAATTTGCGTATGAAGTTGGGGCGAATTCAATCTTCGACCCGCATGTACACAAAGAATTTCTTTCTACTCAATAATTCTCGTAATTCTTTATGAGGAGTCTAATTGAATTCGAATGATTTTCAATTATAGTGTTAATAAAGAATGAATAGATGTTGCCCATCATCATCAGGAATATCATTTATCGTGCCATTAGGGTTTAGTGCGTGGTTGAGAACGGTTGGTAGAATCGAAGAGAGGATTTTTCACTGTCTAGAATCGAGTCGTTTTCCAGGGAATAGGATGGGAGAAGAGTCGTCTTGATATCAGACAGGGGATAAAGGTGCAGAGCCCACTGCGACCGATGCTGCCGATAATCTCTAATCCTTCCGGCCGGGCCACGATCTACGATGGCAATCTTCCGCGGTATATCAAGCCGAACTTTAATCCCATTCCCACTTCTCCTGGTCACTTTCCTCCAGTTTTCCTCTGCCGCGCGTTCTCAATCCATCCGGGCGGATTTATCGGCGACAATCCTTGCTATTACGAGGCGCCGTGTCAGTCGAATCGCATGCTCTTCCCTCATAAAGTGTCATTTTCCCACGTGCCGAGGCACCGCCGGGAATCGTTCGCTATTACGAGTGCCTATTTCGAAATAGCGCGGACGCTCGCCTCGCCGGATAGAAGATAAGGGGAGACGATGGGGTGGGTGGGTGGGTACCGCGAGATTGCGAATAA
Organism: Ectemnius continuus; assembly: GCA_910591665.1. NCBI lineage: Eukaryota > Metazoa > Arthropoda > Insecta > Hymenoptera > Crabronidae > Ectemnius > Ectemnius continuus. Next base: position 6,042,697 of record OU342867.1, read on the forward strand.
TGTGACAATCTTGGCAGAAATACTCTCATAGATATACGCTAGAGACTGCATGTATATCGAGCTCGTCGAGCACACCGGGGTGAGCGCGCGCGCGCGCGCCTGTGTTATCGTGGCTTTGATAGCTGGCACTAGACGCTAGTTACGTAACACGTTAGGGTCAATGTATCCCACTAGCTTTATGCAATTGCATGTCGGTATGCTATGAATAGCAGCGCTAGCGGCTAGCGACGGCGATAAGCCGACAGAGCGGCAACCGGCACACTGAACAAATGCGCTCGCTCCCGCGAATTCCAAGGGAACCTCCTTGCACTTCCTCCTCTCTCTCTCTCTCTCTTTTTCTCTCTTTCTCTCGGCGTGTTTTCCCCTTTCGCCACCACCTACCACCGCTCGAGATTTATTCATGAATTGCTTCGGCATTTTTCGAGACACACTCGTTCTCTTTGTGCAGGGCCTACGTGTGCCCTGCGTATACCCAGCACGGCGGCAGCCAGCACTGCTTGGATAACTTGGTGAACGGAGGCAACCACGCGAGCGCACTTGCATACTCGTTATCGATTAGCGTGTACGCTCGTTCCTCGCTCAAGTCTCGGCTCCCTCTCGGCGTGGCGCACTCTCCCGCCAGATACTGCGCCGACTAGTAGCTACCAGAGAGTGAAAGAGAGAGAGAGAGAGGGAGAGAAGGAGTGAGAGGAGGCAGTGGGCATCCATTGAAGCTGCTGGTCTCGCTGCTAATTAAAGTTCTTCGCGAGGCTAGCTTCGATAATACATCAATTTCCGTTCGATGCACTAACCTGCCCCCGGTCGCGCCGACTTCTTCCCTCAGCTGCGAAAACTTCTTTTCACGTCGTTAGGCGTCTCGACGGCGTATACGCGCCGCTCGAGCAAAAACTCACCCGACCAGCAGCCAACCACCCACTCTCGTAAGACTTTTGTTTTTGCTGGAGTGTATCCAGTGTAACATCGATTGCCGACTTAATTCTCCCTCGGAGGGAAAAGCCTGCTGGATCGACAATTAACGATGTACAGGGTGATTCACTTGCCTTTGAATCAGAACTCTCCTAGCCCTTATTTTTTTGATGGACTACCCGACCTTCTCCGGGACTGAAACTTGGTGGGTAATGTTTTTTTGCATCGAGGAAAAAGTAGAAAAAATTCCAGAGCCCTAGCTCAAAATTCATTTTTTCGCAAATTTTTTAAGGCATACCCCTTCAAAAATTTTCGATTTTTCGAAGGTTCTGGGACCGGGACGAACGCTTGATTTTTCGATTACTCGTGTCTCAAAACGGAAAAAAAACATAAATGTTGTGGGGGAAATGCCGGAATTCTGCCTAAAACACGTGGAAAACCGATCTGGAATATTTCGTTTTCACGGTTTTCCTCGTGTTTTTATACTTCCCGACCTTCCCCGGGGCTGAAATTTTGTAGAAAGTGTTTTTTTGCATCGAGGAAGAAGTTGTAAAAATTCCAGAGCCCTAGCTCAAAATTCATTTTTTCGCAAATTTTTTAAGGCATACCCCTTCAAAAATTTTCGATTTTTCGAAGGTTCTGGGACCGGGACGAACGCTTGATTTTTCGATTACTCGTGTCTCAAAACGGAAAAAAAACATAAATGTTGTGGGGGAAATGCCGGAATTCTGCCTAAAACATGTGGAAAACCGATCTTGAAAAATTGATTTCGATGGTTTTCCCCGTGTTTTTGGTACTTCTCGACCTTTTCCGGGGCTGAAATTTGGTAGGTAATGTTTTTTTGCGCCAAGGAAGATACCATAAAAATTCCAGAGCCATAGCTCAAAATTTTTTTTCTCCATATTTTTGACCACCGAAAATATCCCATTTTTGGTGGTGATTCAAAGGCAAGTGACTCACCCTGTACTTGTTACAACGCGCGTCGACCACCAGACGCACGAAATGGCGGATGGAAATTTTCATGAGCGCCTATTATTCCGCGGAGGCCGACAATTGCGGGAGAAGGCTGGAATCGAGAGAGAATCGAGGCAGGCGAGGTCCTGCGGGCTTCGCTACTGGTTATTGCAAGATGTGCCGGCTCTTTTACTCGGCGATTGCGAGTACCGTTTAGTCGAGGCTGAATACAGTCTGAAAGATAACTGTGCGACATTCCGCCGGATAGCATGATTTTCAGCGAGCTTTGCGCCACGATTGCAAATGTCGCCCGGCCCCCACAAAGGATCTCGATGGCTGGCGTGATATATCCCGGCGGCAGCAGCGGTTCGCGATCCAATTATCCGATTCCTTTTAAAAGAAGGCGACGTTCGCAAACGGACGACTGGCCAGTTCTATCCAAATAGCGGCGCGCGTTAATTAACATGATTCCATTTCACGGCCGTCGCTCAAATGTGATTAAAGCCCTATTTACTGTGTTTTCATTTAATCTCGATGTCGGTGCCCGTGTACTCTACTGCGAGCAGCGGTGTCTATCAACTTTTCCCGGCGAATTCGCTCGATTTTCATTAACGTCAAATTCAATTATTCATTTCCTCGTGTCAGCGTCGCTATTCTTTCGAAAGCGCGGAGAATCCAATTGCATTAAGCGCGTAGGTATCCGCAAGTACCGCGAATGTCGAGCAAGCAGTGGTTAGGCAGGAGAGCGGCGCACATAGCAATCCTAAAGGGGTGCGACCAGTAAGAGCGAAGGCTGAAAGTACAAGGGATGGGTGGGTTGCGCATCGAGAAATTGGGGCTCGAGCCACAGGCTTATTTTCACGTGGAAAGATGGGAAAAAGGGTGTGCTGGCCGTGACGATGCGAAGCTCGACTCGCCCGCCCGGCAGTGACGCCCTGTAATTTTCGATCCTGACGAGGTTGCAGCGTAGTAGAGACGCTTCGGCCGGGTGTAGCTGTGACGCTTTTCAAGCTGCTGGCGGGTAGCGGTGGTGGTGATGGTGGTGGTGGTAGCTGGCGAGGGTGGCACAATGTCAGGGTGGTGGTGGTGGGAGCTTCTAGGTGGATGGAAAGTTCACGGACGCATACAAGTACAAGGAGAGAGGGGGTAGCTCTCGGCGTCGAGTGCAGGGGTAGCACGAGGGTGCAGGGAGAGCATGCGCAGCCTGAAACCGAAAGTGCACGCCCACCAAGGCAATGCCGCCCCTGAACCTAGACCTACACCCCCGCTTTTCCAACACCCCACGGTCAACCCGGTGCCCCCAACCTTCAAAACCCCAACCACTGAACCCGCCGCCCGCTACCAACACACCCTCCGCACAGCACACCCAGCCACCACCCCACGCTCGCGCGCAAACCTACGCCGCGCCGCGCCGCGCCGCGCCGCCGTTGCTCTTCCTGCGCCCGACTACCACTACCGCACACTTCCTATAGCACATACTACGCCGGTACAACCTACTCTCTGGTCGTGCGTTTTCCAGCACGTTCTACGCATTGTCCTCCGAACGAGCCAACTTATTTGCATATGTCGGACGGCTATCTTTCATATTGGAGTGCTAGCTGGGATGAACCGGCCTGGAATTCTCGCAGTTACTAGAAGGGTTACTCTTTCAGTGGGCACAGGGTTAACTGGGGATTGATCGATCGCTGGATACGCGTTGGTCACGCAGCCATAAGTGCTATTCTCAAGTAGAACAGTAGCGTGTCTTGATGAAAAGGGGGTGAACGGCGCACTTGGTCGCTAGAGAGAGGGTTGCACTCGCCCTCTTTCCACTCGGGCTCAAACCGATGGGAGGAACCGATAATTTGTCATCCACACAATCGAGCGAACGAAATTCTTTAAATGAAAATATTATTCTTAGTCGCGCCCGGGGCTAACCTGTTACGGGCTGGGACTACGTAACGCGAAGGAACCCCTTTGCCTGGAGGTCGCCGGGTGGAAAGAAATTTTTCTTCCGTTCAATTGTCTCTGTTCCGGCGCAATCTCTATTCTTTCGGCCGGGCGAAAGAGAGAGTGTCAGGCATGGGGTGCAGATTTTTTAATCGCGCACCCTAGGGCCTTCTTGGTGGCCGGGACGGGCGCTAGCGGATGCTGGGATGGGCCGTGCTCCTTTCAGTGACATCTGGTTCTCTCTCTATATTCGCACCCCTCGCCCCGAGCGTCATATACCAGCTAAAGCCTCATTCACGGTCACCGTCCTAGAAACCCGAAACGATCAAAACAACTTTTTCATGCGCAGCCCTCTCGAGAATGCTGGATTATCCTTTTTCGGATGCCACGATATACCGTGTTACCCGGCCGGACCACTGCTTCCCCCTGCCTTCGCCCAGAAGCAGCACGAAATTTAGGAACCGAGTGACCCGGTTTCCTATCGCTCCCTGTAATTCCCTACCACTCACGGTCCAGCCCAGCCACCTCCTCTCACTATTACATCTCCTCTAATATTTACACCAATCCACGTAAACAGTGGGCATTCACTTCACAGTAAATCTCGACTGCATCCCACTAGATCGAAAGTCCTGGGTGAACCCGGAACTTCCGCAGGATTTTTTTGCTAGGAACTCGACGACGATCTCATTGATATGTAGCGAACGTGTCACATCAGAGTGGCTCGAAGCGAGAGAGGCATTCGAGCGAGAATGAGGCAGATCGCCGGTTTCAGGAAGACACGAGGAGCGAGCACCAGCAGGTCTAGCGGCTCTGGCCAGTTATAAAAAAGACTGGGCGTGATATTTTGATCAGCATCCGTTATTTATGGCTCGCGTCGCGCCGGGAATTGGGGGTCTCACGTTTCGCAACAGCTTTACGATCGCCGATAAAATTATGCAACGTAATCCAATACGTATCTCGTTTCGGTCTCTGTGTGCCGTGGTCGCAGGAGCCGTCGTCTCTCGGTGCGTGCAGTTTTCGGTTGGAAAGACACGAGTCGCCGCCGCGTACAAAGTCGCCTGTTTACAATGCACTGGCGAAGCCAAGAGCGAACTTACGCACACACATGCTAACCGGCACACAGAACGATGACGCCAATGCTCGTGGGAAAGCCAGTACGAAATTGTTTTCGAGCTTTCGATTGATTCCACCGGCAGGAACCGTGTCACGTTTTGCATTATACTTAGGAACTTCCGCTTTGCCGAGCGACAACAAGAATACGCGGCTGTAGCACTGCTGCCCTACGATATTGAGACAGAGAGTACACGCACGCACACTGATAAAGAGTTAAGGCCTCGGGCACTGGAGCGTGGGTGCCGATAATCGCGGTGGACGTGTATTCGTGCACGTATGGACGAGCTGCGGCTGGCTCGGCATGATAAAAATACGCAGTTGTAGGCATTCCCGATAATCATCATTGGTGCTGCATATGGTAAACATCAGTTTTTCTGGGCCGCGACGAGCAAAAAGAGAGGGCTAGCAGATAAGCACGACGAAACATCGACAATCGCGTGACAAGAGGCCCCGGGAAGGAAATGAGCTTCCAGCCGAATGAGCCAATTGTGCAGTTCCCTCGAGATAGTTCCCTCGTTGCCGCAACACAACCCAACGAAAGAAATCATCGAGGGCCGCTTTTAATGAGAGTGCATGGTAGATAAAAGGCCGGCGGTTTGATAAGAGGTGCTGTAACACTTGGCCGCGAAATCTCGCCGCTTGTTTGTGCAATCCTGACGTACCGAGATTTCGATAACGCCGCATAATAAGCCCGGAGCAAATTGGGTAACCGTGTTTATCGATAAACATATTGGCGAGTTTGCCAATTTGCACGCGGCCGGTATGAACCTCGCGTGTCCTTTTAGATAGTGGCGCGAGGTGTTTATTGACAGGCTCGCAAGCAAGTTCGTGAGTGCTGTTTCGAGTGCTGGTTTCAACAACTTTTTAACGCCACTTGAAAGATAGCTTGGCAAAAAATGTTACTTTACCATATTGTTGATCGCCTATAGTCTACTTTCAATGCAGAAACATTCGTGTACCAGGTAGACAGCAGGAGCTCTTTGTGGGGAAAGCTTCTCCAACTGCTGAAAGAAAGCATGGAATGAGAGTCGACGAAAAACAGCGAAATTCTCGTCTATCGCACGTAATAATACCGGGTACACCGCTCTAGTTTACGCGTCAAGCGTTATAAAGACGTTGGCGTCGAGACAAAAAGATCGCGGACATGAAAAAGGAATTCGCGGAATCGTGTTGGTGACACGTTGAAAAAAGGAAGGTTCGCGCGCGCAGGGCGTTGGAATTCCAGCGTAATATAGCCAAGGGCTAAAGCCGTAAATATTTACACCTCCGAGTGTCGCAGCAGTCGCTCGCAATCGTTCCCTTGAAGCGAAAGTACACATAACAGGGAGCTACATCGGGCTGGGAGGAAGAGAGAGTCCCGAGGGCGAGACACGTACTCTTATAAATGTTATTCGTCCTGACGAAACTACGCTGCGAGTACGAACCGGCATCGTAGAACACCCAATTTCGATATACACGCCGTGTGACAAGCAGTGTGAAAAGGCTAATGTTGAAGAGGCATCGAGGTTATGAAAAAGGTGCGAACCTCTACACGCATCTGCCACTATAACTTTAACTACCCAAAACAATGCAAGACAAAGGGAAGTGGATGAGCCACTCCACAGATGTGCCGCTATGCTAAGCGATTCGAGATAAAGTGGCAATTAGATTCGTCTCAGGCCATAACCCTCAAAACACTGCCAGCCTCACATATCACTCTGGGCTCGGTCACGCTTAGAACTAGATTACCACGGGACGCTCTCCTTACCTACGCACTCAGCGAGTCAGGTTAAGTCTCACAATTTTGTCTCGCTCTTCTCCCATTATTCGATTTCCCGTCGAATTCGGGAGGACGCGTTCGCTCTCGTCGTAGTAACGATTGGCGGGCGGACACACGGATGTTGGGTGGTTGGGTGTAGGGAAACGTGCACGCACACGAGAATTGCGGATTATTCGGAAGCGGTGCGGTGCGGCGTGGTGCGGCGCGGCGGGTCGCCGGTGTTCGAAAAGTAAAACGCGCGCGTTCGTGTATGCAGCGCGCTGGCAGTGCTGGCTGGGAGCGTTGGTGCGAGCGAGAGGCAGCCGGTGGAGCGAGCGAGAGGACGATAGAGTGCGGTAGCGCGCGCCGTCCGGAGGGACGACAACGGCGGCCATCGATTGGCGCGCTAGCCGTGACCCCCACCACGCTGCTTTCGCTTTCACCCAATGGGGCCTCACTTTCGCGCTCGCCCGCGCGCCGAGCCACGGCGGCCGGCACGCTGTCCTCGCCGGCGCTCTCAGTGACTGGTGCACCCTACGTGCGAGCGAGTGTGTTTTTCGACGTGGCCTCTCCGTGAACACGAGCGCACGTAATCAAGCGAAAGAAAACAAAAGAGGTGAAAAGGAACACCCGGAGCCTCGGTGTGCAATCTCGACTACTGTCATCGTGTGCTCGGCCCGTCTTGCAAGTCGATACTTGTCCTATCCTAGAGCCGTCGCGCCTACGGTTTCTGCCCTATATCCTGTCTTCGTCGATTGCCCGGCGCTGCATTTGCTCCCTCTTTCTCCATACACACGTCGTCCCTCTTTCTCTATCATCGCCGGCGGCGGCAACTAGGAAAGAGCGGCGGCGCGCCAAAGGACGAACCGCGCGCGTTCCATCGGAAATTGCGAAGCACGCCGCGCGCGCCCTGCGCCGCACGGTGACCCTGACATTCGAGGAGAGCACCGCCAGACGCGCACTCGTCCTCCGCTCTGCTGCCGCCTAACCTAGCCGCGCCACAATCATTCACCTTTCATCGAACGCCATCGCCATTTTACTATTATACCATTCTTACGACATCCGTGGACGAAGTTACTCGTGACGACTTCTCCTCAAATTGGAACTTGTCACTTTCCGCCTTTTACCGGGAGTTCGCGATTCGCTGACCTTGACACTTGGACGGCGCCACTCTGGCGAAGGAAGATCCGGGCCAGGACGAATGTCATTTCACCACCGACACAGCTAGTCAAGCTGACAGCTGTACTTCCCTGCAATTACCGACTGCTCCCCCGCCGGACTTTTCTCGGCCCCACTGACTTTCTTACCGGTGGATCTCCTCGGTGAATGGGTGGAAGTAACGCGAGTGAGGAAGAGCAGAGCGCGATCTGCGCGAAAATGAAGAAGTAGAGAACTGAAAGTGGAGAGAGCTTTGAGAAGAAGTAGTGGCCCCCGCGTACGGTGATCAACGTGTCCCGACCTGTCAACTCGAGAGACAGAGGCTCGTGCAAGAGAGCAGTGCATCGTGAGGAAGGCAGAGCAAAGCTGACAGTCGAGGGGGACAGATCTGGACGATCTCGCGCGAGGACTTGGAAGGTGTAAGAAGACTCGGTCGTGATAAGTGAGTCATGGCACCGCGGCGTCACGCGAACGGCCACGGCGGTGCACTTATGGAGAACGGCGGCGCCGGCGGCAACGACACCATGGAGAACAACTTGCTGGCAGGTCAGGCGACGCGCTGTTGCACCCCGACAGGCGAGTGCTTGAGAGGCGAGCCGTTGATCCGGCTGAACGCTCTCCACGAGGCGGTCAAGGTAACCTGCAACAACGATAGCTGCCCGATGGGCCAATTCATGCATCGCGAGTGCTTCGATGCCTGGGAGCAAACGGTCCTCACATACCTCAAGAGTTGTGGCCGAGCTCGAAGCTGGTCCGAGCGCCAGCGCCATCAGAATCTCTGGACGAAAAAGGGCTACGATCTTGCGTTCAAGGCCTGCGGTTGCCGCTGCGGTCGCGGACACCTCAAGAAGGATCTCGACTGGATGCCACCGGGGCCAGGCGCCGCCAACGGCAATCGTCAAGAAGAGAACGAGGCCAAGAAGAAGAAGCGTCGCAATCGACAGAACACCAGGCCCAGCCTCGCTGTCTCCGCTGGACCACCGAGCCACGGTAATCACGTTTCGGCTAATGGTCGAGGCACCACAGAGGCACAACTGATAGAGGCTGGACGCGGACGAGCGGGTTCCCTATCGTCCAGCACGGGATCGAGCTCGCCCCCAGCTACCAGTGAACCCAGCGTCAGTCCGCTTCATCAACCTCAGGCTATCATGAAGAAGAAGAGCAAGGTCGACTTCTTCAGTGATCGAGCTCGGTAAGTCTCACTTTACATTGCACTATTTAATCACATCTCTTTTTCACATGTCATGATTTATTTATGGAAATTATCAATCATAAAGATAGCTGACATTTAATTTGTGCACGAAATTTTATAATACTGCTCGGTTTCGCATAACATTCTCAGGAACTGTTCCACACCTTAAAGTTAGATTTCGATCTATGTGCGCTTTGGTGTAGATTGTAGATTACATTAATCAAAGCAAGGCTAATCTTGCAAAGCGTATATATAACTTCTCGAGTATATCGATGAAAGGCCCGACAGTCTGAAAATGTCCTTGCCGAGCTCGTGATAACCGAGTGATAACGGGATGCACCGGTCCCGTCTCGCCGTCTTCATGGTATAATCCCCTCGGAAAGGGATGCCGTCGTCTGGCGAGAGTGAGGAGACGAAGTCTCGTAGGAAGGGAGTTCGTGAAGGGAGGCTCGATAAGAGTGATAAACGAGAAGGAACGCGCCGCCAGTCGTTTTCGCATTAACCTTGCCACTGTTGCTCTTTCTCTCTCACGCTCTTTATAATCATCCGCAATGTTTCCGCTAAAATAGTTCTCCGAACTGAAGGCGCGGTAACTTGTAAAGAATATTCCTTAGAAGCTTTCATAAGAGCGCGGTATGAAGTAGGAAACGAATTCGAAACTGCGAATGGGTAGAACAAAGTAAAGGAGAGGACGCCGACGTTTCGTCGCGAGTAAACGATGCTGGCAGGAGCTCGTTGGAAGGTACAGAGACAGCTGTACCAAGTCGGACAAAGAAGAAGCGGTGGCCAGGCCGCTTAAGGGACCTGTCGGAATCTTTGTCGGTGGGATTACAGGGTGTCGCCGCGTATATTGCAACACGCCAGGCTTGACTGCGACGTACGGGCCACTGGAGCCTCCGTTGGGGAGGAAGCGGGGAAACAAGCGATAGCTCAATGCGGAACTTTACAGATGGATAGGCTCCTCGAGAACCTAGCGCCTGTAACACGATCTCTCGCCGTCTTTTTTCTCACAAGTCCTCATCGCGCGCGCGCGCGTTACCGATCTTCACTGTCAATCTCCCGTTGACTAACTTTTGATCTCTGCCTTCTTGTCCGTTTCGTCACTTTCTTCCAGTCAAATGGCAACGATCCTCGTATTTATCCCGAAGGGACTGCGATATGGAGAGTGTTTCTAGTGCCGGCGTGTAATTCGAGAAGTTGTTGAAATAATAATCGAATGAGAAGGGTCCGGTTCGATTGATGGTAAAGCTGCGCAGTAGGTTCGCTATTGCCGGTCACCGGATGCAAGAATGCCAATTGTCCGGCAGGCAGGCAGGCAGGCAGGCTCGTACGAGCGAGTAAGAAAGGAACTGTGTGTAGTTGTGGCTTCGAGGGGCTATGAATGAACGTGGGGTCCGTTTTCTCTGAGGCGCGTAGGTTGTCCGTCCCCAGTGTGTGGATGCAAGTATATACGTTATAGGTCACTCGTAGAGGTCCGCTATAGCAGCGCGAGAGAGAAGGAAGGAGATGCGTGGATCGAGTGGAAAGACGAAGGGCGCAAATACGACGATTACGAGGATGCCCCACCCATATTATACGCACACTCTCGGCCGCGTATCCTATATTTAGATCCAGTCTTGGAACCTGTCCTATTTCTGTTTATTTTCCACCGGTGCCTTCGACGACTACTCGCTCACCGATGCCAGAGAAAGCGGCAAGCGGGGCGCGGAGAGGACCGGCCGGATGAATTCTTTTTCTCCGCGAGAGAAAAAACAACGTCGCTTGTTTGCGGCTTCTTAGAAGCACGAGCGATTTAGCTAAACACGCCAGGCGCTCGAAAAAAGTATCCCTCGCTGGGGATGCCCCATAAAGTCGTAGTGCAAATTCACCTATAGGATGTGCATGCGGCGAAGAAGGCTCGCTTGCACCGAGGGGCTTCGTGTTTCGCGATGCATTGGAGCCGAAACTGCGCGGGACTCGTTTGGCTTTCTTCATGGCCAAGGAGGGCAGATGTGTTGTGGTGGTGGCCTGGTGCAGGGCGTGCGGGAGATTCGTGCACCGATGCACTCACACTCCGTCACTTCCGATCGTGATTAAAAGAACACGCTCCTCTCCGTTCCTCGCGAGCTTCGGAAAGCAAGCAGGCGCTTCGCTTCCCCATCTTCCTCGCTTCTCCTCCTCTCTCTTCCTTACTCGCCCCCTCGATATTCGCGTCTTCCGTTCTCTTTCTCGTTGGAGCTTTTTGTTTCGGACTCGTTCTCCCAAGGAGGAGCCGGGCCGAATCGCCGGCAGATATATCCAGAGTGCACGTGCACTGAAATGCAACGGGGGATCGGGTTTAGGTATAGCTTCTTCTCCCTTTCTCTGGTAGGTTCCCTAGCGAAACACTCGTTTGGTCGCGTCACGCTTTGCTTGCTTGCTTGCGTGAGTCGTGTCGCGGCTAAAGGTGTATGTATGTCCCGAGCGAGTGAGCACAGCAGCGAGCCTCCTCTCCGGCGAGAAGACGGAAAGAGGAAGAGAAGCCGAAGGAGAATGGAGGAGGCGAAGAGGGGCAGGAACACGAGGGAGATGAGGGAGAGAAGAAAGGGGGTGCAGCCTCGTGCAGCCTTGACCGTGGCCACCTCCTCAGGGCCACTCGCCGAGGAGGAGCTTGACGCTCTAGCAGCCTCCAAGGCCAACTGCATCGAATCACGCCACCGCCGGAGTGAACGGTAGAGAGAAAGAGGGCTCGCCAAAGATGCATTTAAACCGACGAACACGCTGGGAATGTAGTTAAAAAGTTGGAGCGGCCAAGCGGACTCTCCTTCCTCCTGCATAACCGAGAACTTCGCTCCGAGTATTAGCCTGCCTTCTCGTAAACAAGTAGATTTCGGTTCCTCGGGATTCCTCTCGGCATGATGACGACTCTCCGCTGATATTTTTACCAAACGGGAAATTACATTCGGCACATTCTCGCATTCTTATGCACATGAAGCTAATTGCATATTCAGTTTAAACTCATTATGGCGCTTTATCGACGCTGCTATCGATAGTTGAAGATTTGTTAATTAAGCAACGGTACACTGTCCAGTCGCTGATGCACCTGCAAACGGGTTTCTCTTGCTGTTCTTACATGTGGGATTACGGGGACTAGATTCACCCGATAAAAACCTTAACTTATCATGACTGGCTCGTGTTCGTTGCTGCGTCAAGAAAAACGACATGTTCTCGCGGAGTAGTTTTCATTTTATGCGATTGCGTGCCTCTAAAAATAATGAAAAAGCATATCGCTGTTTCGAGGAGCTTTCAAAATACAACTGACATCTTTTCAATCTTGAAACAACGTCGAGAAAAAAGAGATCCGACACGGATCCAATCGAAAATAGATTCTATACAGCGCGGACTAAAAATATTCCCCGGGATAACAAGCCCGATACAAAGCACAGCCGGTATTTACATGGCAAGAGTGGTAAAGCCTTTCGAATAATAGCTCGATAATAGGCGAAACCGAGAGGGCGGAGAGATAGAAGAGATTTTAACCGCGCCGTACTCCGGTAAAACGCCATATCCAGATAATTATTCTAACCACAGGGCAATTCCATCCACATCTCTATATTAGACGGCGAGCCAATTATTCAGGGGGCGAAACAACACGCTCGCGTGCGCACACATGAAAGAGGCACTGACGAAAGAGAATGTTGGTGTAATAGTGGAAAGAAGGTGGAAAGAGGAGGCGTTCGGAGAAAGAAAAGTTCGGGAATTGACCCTGAACCTGGCGAGGCTCACGTGCGCGCGCGAGAGGGAGAAAGGAAGAAGGAGGCTGAAGTCTCGCCCGAAGGATACCTTAAAGACGACGGCGCGAGATCTCACTCCTGCGCGGAATCGCGGCATTCCTCGCGTGTTCTCTTCTAGTCGGTCGCTTCTTTTTCCAAAGGCGGAACCTCCTCTTAATTAAATTCTCGAGCGAGGGGAGTTATCCGCCCCTGTTCGCCCGGCAAATCCAGCTGAATTTTCGCCTTATTATCGGTCGCAACCTCTTCGTTTTTCCTCCTTTCTCTCTTTTTCCACCCTGAATAAGACATTTCGAGCACGCCGCTGTGAAAAGAGGGTCGCGGAGATTCCAATTATTAAAAAAAGCACTGTGCAAGCTAAGGTATAGCGCGGCGGCCTCTACCCCGGCTAGGAGTCAGTCCCTCTCTCCACCGTCTCGAGAAACACACTCGAGTACAAGTCTAAGTTAGCCCTTTTAGCCGGGCCAACTCACTGGCGACACTATTTTTACGCAGGAACTCCGAGGTAATCTCGGTAAGGGGCCAGTTAGGAGGCTTAGGGCTTTTCTCGGGTAGAAGCATAGCGCGCGTTCTATATATTGTGTCCAGGAGGCAGGGAACTTTATAAAGGGATTAAAGTTCTTATTGTATCCCGCGTGGTGTAAGCCCGAAACTTTCTGCTCTCTCGGCAACCGCCGCGCGCTGCGGTCTCCATTAATAATAAACCGGGCGACTTCGTTATCCTCGAGTTTTAACTGGCTAATCGAGCAACGCTGTGGAACAACACCTGAATGTAACGCCTCATGCATACGAAACACTGCCGAATATTAAACGAGCGTCGAGCGATTTCGCGCCGCGATGATTCAGGCGACGAGAATAGTCCGGGCCAATCGCGAGGAACGCTGATTTGATGTTCTCGAGGGATCTCGCACTATTTTTGTAGAGGGAGAGACAGAGAGAGAAAGAGAGAGAAGCGACAGTGGTGTGTGCTCGTGAGAAATGAATCCGTTCTCCGTTCTGTTCTGCCATGATTATTCCGTTCCTATATCTGGTATCACGTATTTGGCATATTCAGCTGGCAGCCGACCTTCACACGTTGACCTAAACTCTCTCTCTCTCCGGCGTGTAATCGTGCAAAATGCTTTAGTATGCAGCCCCGGAGAGCGTTTCCAACGACGAATTCGTAACGAGCTGTTTGCCGAATTTATGGAAATCGCGCCTCGTCGTATAAGGCTACCTGTGACTCCTCCTAGTGTAACACAGAATTCAATTATGTAGTTCCTCTGACTTTGCAGTGTCAAGCTGCAACGTTGCAGTTGCCAGTACTGGTCTAAATTCTAGCTTATAAATAAGGAAAACAGATTTCGTCATACGCAGTTTTCCAGTGGCCGTAACAGTGGATAGGCGTTTTCGCATGTATGAAAAATAAATGGGAGTAATTTTTCGGGGTTGTAGCGCCGCGAGGGATATTTGGGAGTCGCTTGGCGGCGCGTTCAAGTTTGATGAGGAGAGATTACTCGAGATTACATATTCGGGGGAGATAAATGTGTCTGCCGGAGCAGCCGAGAATTAATAGGCTCTCTCTTATCCATGGCGTGTAGCCATGCGTGCGTATGCATAAAGGATGTAATATTGCAAAAATGTTTATCGCGAGATACACGAAATGTTGGCGGTGCCCCCGCGAAACCGGTTGGTGGTTGGTTGGCTCTCCTCGGGCCGCGACCAGTTTCGGACATCAAAAACAAATAAGGCCACCGCTGCAGGGCGGCGCACACTGATATAAATTCGCCACGATAAAGAGGCGCACTTGCTCTCTCCTCTCTCGCGGCTTGCTTGCGTGCCGCGCTTACTCCCACGGGAGGAGGAGACTGGTCATCGAAAGGCGCGCACGGTTTTGTTTTCGCCTGGCAATTACGCCTAAATTACGACCTCACGTCCGGTCCAATTAAACACTGCCGACGAAGAATCGAGATATCGCAATGCGAATGCGTGTCGAGAGCCTGGCCAATTCTCCAATGACTGCTTCGTTCTTTAAAGTATGTGTCATCCTTGTCGAAGTTAGTTCTTACGATACGTTCGTGTAAATATTACATGTCTGTCGGCGATATCATTTGATCGTCCGTCTCCTGACAATGTAACTGCGCGCCGTTGGTAACCTCGATCATTTATTTACGGGAAATTTTTCTCCCTGGCCTTGCTCTCTCGTCGCCGCCTTATCCGAGCGCCTAAGCACGAAGGCAGAAAAAACAAATTGTATCGCGTTATCGTCCTGGGGAATGATGGTGGAAAGAGAGAGAGTCGCGTGTGTATTTGTAAATATTATTTGACGCGGTAGATAGGCTCTTTAACTATTGACAATCGCGCTGACATTGACCTTTGGGGCGTATTATGCTGATAGCACTCCGCGAACCCCTTTCGCACCGGCAGAACTCATCGGGCTCTCCTGTCTGTTGCGTTACGTCAGTCGATCCGTACGGCACGAAACTCGCATTCGCCACTCATTCGGCTCGCGTGTCTCTCCCTGAATTGTTTTAGTAGCCGGCGAGACGACTTTCGGTATTAATGTCGTCTTCGCGATTGCGTAATATTGAGCGTACGGCGGCTCGGCCGAGGAACACGTAATTGGATAGGAGAAGACAGTTCGAAGGGGCAGGTGAAGCCGCAAAAGTCATCGGGAGGATCGGCTGACTTCCGGAAATTCGCCTTCCGCGTTCCCCTTCATCTTCGGCTTGGTTCTTTTTATGCCTGGCATTCCATTAAGATATTCGTTGCTCGATCGTTCCGCCTTTGTCTTGGCGACATGGCGCCAGGACTCTCGGAATATTCTAGGAACGTCCTTCGAGGACTGGGCGACGCTGTCGTAAATGAATTATGCACTAGTCCGTAGCTCCTGCCGGCGATACCATTCCCGCAGCACCTTGCGAATTCGAGTTCGAGAAGTCTGTGAAATTTCATTCCAATTCCACGCCGATTTTCGACACCCCCGACAGACATAGACCGATTCTATTTGTCTGGCTGCTATTTGCAGGATATTGTTGCGGGGTTTCATCTTTCATCGAGCTACTCGGAAAGATTAGGTGTCTCGGGTGGTGGTGGTGGTGGTGGTGTGTGCGGTGGTGGTGGTTGTCGGGGAGGAGGAGAGCTGACACAGTATTTTAAATCGCTGCTTTCGACAGGCGTAATCGCGAGGCAGGTGCTATCTCGACAGAATAAATACGGCAACTTATGTCACCGTCGGGAGTTCACAGCGAGTCTCGTTCGCTCGGCTTAACGTACGCTCGGAGCTAAACTAGCTCTGGATATCCTGTATTCCTGGGGACGCGATGGCCCAAAGCTCTCCCGGAGGAACCACTTTCCGCCGGTGTCAGCTCCGGTTAAATCTCAATATCGGAGCCCCTTTCCCTCCGGAGCGCCTGTTTTTCCCATCCTCTCTTTCCAGCCTTGATATAGCCGCCGTCTACCATCGCCAGACAGGAGAACGAAAAACCTTTAGGAGTGGTGGGGCCCGAGCCAATCTCCTGCAGGTTCTCCTGAGAAGGAAACGAATACGTTTGCCAGTCTATGTAGACCAGCGGCTATTCCTTCATGTCCGAGCAGAGAGAGAGAGAGAGGGAGAGGGCAGCCAGGAAAACAGCGCGTACACGAGAGTGAGAATTATTGCGGGGCCGGGGATGCTTGGGTGCTAATTGGTTTGTTAACGTCGGCTTTACCTCTCCCGAGGCACCGCTCTCTCTTCCTTAGAGTTTCCTCCCTTATCCGGCAAGCCAACTCAACCCCCACCACCACCTTTTGCTCTCCCTCGCTCTTTCTCTCTGGTAGATTAGTGTTTATCTTACGCACACCGCCGCTAAATGAATCCCTAAGCAAAGGGAAAAAAGCGAGACGCGTCTACCACTAACAATACATCTTTTTTCCTGATGTCTTATTCGTCTGGCGATTGCGAGCTTTCCTTGAAGCATCGCCAAAATGAAGAGATAAATCGACCAGTCGTAATTCCAACGGTGTGTGTTTACCGTCGACGGAACCCGGCTGCCGAAGTATCGCTATTTCTGCTGCAGCTTCCCTTTCGGGATCCGTGCATCCCTCGTGATTCTTCTTGCGGCTCTCTCACAAGGGCGTATTCATGCGAGCAAATAGCAAGGGTTACTCGTCGGGATGCAGATACGCCACTAAATAAACAGACTGGCGGAGCGCAATCCAGCCGCTTAAAAATTTCGTGCTGAGTATAGAAGAGTGAGAGACAGAAAAAGAGAGAGGAGGATGAGGAGAGGGTGTGGTCTTCTCAGTCGCACCTATCTTCCGAGGTGCATCGTTAGAGCATGGGTAATAATGGCCGTCTCCTCTCAACTAACGCATTATCCTCGCTCTTTCCTTTCCTTTGCGAGGTTAATAAATCCAACTTTAGACATTCGAGACTAGCCAAGCCGCATTTGGAGAGGCACGCGTGAGAGTGTGGAAGTACGCACCGAACTCGGAGGCACTTAGGGCCTGACTTGCGGAAAGTTGGGACGTATAGTTCGGCCATGGGGAATCAGGCTTTCCCTCTGCGGCCAACTGAGAAGCACGTGGACGACGTATAATCCTGGTCCCCGACTCGCGTGCTCTCTTCTCTCCACTGTTTCTCTCGGTAGTGGCGCGCGTATAACTGCGTACCAGCGAACTCGAGAGGGGGATTAACCTTAGGACGAGTTTTCAGGTAATCCTCTCTCTCTTTGGCGAGATTCATTCGGGCTCCGTTATCGCGAGCGGGGGGATAAGTCCGCTTACAAGGAGCGCCTTACACGGTCATTCCAGTCCCTTTCTCACGCGCGCCTTTAGACCTCCTTCTCTGTCTTTCTCTCGACGTGTGTTCTCTCCCGAACTACCAGAGAGAAAGAGAGTGAGAGAGGGCCTCTTTATCCGCTGACTCTATTTCGGTTTATTGGACAAGATTCGAGTCCTCGGGCCAGGCTCTCCTCTGATCCTCTAGCATCTGCCGATATCATCCTCCCGCTTCGAGCCCAGCATCCTTGAGTCTTCTCCTCGCTTCTCGCCCTTCACACTATTCTCTCTTACTGTTGCCGTTGCTTCCTTCTTTAGGCACCACTCTCTCCCTCTCCTCTTTCGCATCCACCGAGGTCGAATAATCGCGTAGGTCCACTTCTCGAAACCAGTTCCGCCACCTCGGACCACCACCTACCAGTCCCTTACTTCAACTCCTCTTTCTCTCCGCCTCCCTACCGCTGCGCTGCCCCTCGCGCGCGATTCAAGAGGCTCGCCTCTTCACTGACAAAAAGCACGCTGATAGCGCGCGAGTCTTTAACAGCGAGTGCCGGGAGCAGTCCACCGCGAATTCGTAGAAGTAATTAATACATAAAAAGACGATAGAGGGTTTCCGGTGATAAGGACGAAAACCGCAGACGTCGACTTTGCCGGTGGGAACGACATTAGCGAAATGCGGGCGGAAATCTCTCCTCCCCGCAGCACAGAACCTGGATAAACAACACACAGGGTTGGCAGAAACGTTCCTTCGCGTAGTTATTCGCCAAGTTTTCAGTACATCGGCGAAACCCAGTCTTATTTTTCTCCTCGAGGAGCTTTTACCTCCGGGCTGTGTTTATTCGCGATTTGAAGAGTACGGTGTGCTTGTACACAAGCGGGGATCGTCGTCTCCTGTATAGGAGCCCAGCTCGCGTCGCCCAGGGCGAGTACAGAATCCTCGGAGTTCTCGTGTCTCCCACGGCTCATGCTTTCGCCGAGTTTGCTTTGGTCCCTTGATTCGCCGGTTATTGGCATCGGTGACAACTCACTCGAGAGTATCGGGCATACAAAGCCCTGCAACAATTCAACGATCCGCCCAGCCCCTCCGCCCTTTCTATCTCTGTGTTGTCTTGGTGCGTGTCTCTGTCTCTCTTACACTCGAGTCGCTTCTGAATCTGACACGTCAAATCGCACGCTTTTAGAACCGAACTGTGGCATGTCACTGACACACTGTCAGCCCCACCCCTTCGCTCTCTCTTCCTCCTTCTATTGATCAAGTCAAAGGCGGCTCGTGCCGCTGACAAAAGGTATAGCCGAAAGTTGACGCGGTCCACGCAGGATGCCCGAGAGCATCTCACGCTGGTAATACAGCCGTCCTTGCCGAAAGCTTTCCGAGTATTTGCGAACACGTTTGACGAATCCCTCGATACACAAACGATTCCTTCTTAACACCCACTACCCCTCCTCGATAATTCGATGCCTGCCGCCCTTGACAAGCTAGTACACACACACATCGAATGGAGTGTGCTGCCTTTCCAACCACTCGGCCCGGGACAAATCTCGAAGCGCGCCCGGAGAATACCCGATGATTTCGGCAAGGGAATCTGTCAGGAACAGTCTGACGGGGTCGCGTGGTAGTCGCTGAAAGGCCGGCTAAATGTAACGGGACTTTTTTCGGCAGTTTCCACACGTCCACGGGATCACCGCCTTACCTGGCTCGGCCCAGCTAAGCGCCCGATTACATGTTACATTTGCTTGACTACTCGGGATTCGCCGTCGCGTCGGTCAGACGCTCCCCCATGTTTCCCTCGTTTGTCTTTGGGAGTACCTCTTGACGTTCGGATACGTCGGTGTCTCTTGGCTCTCAGATACGAAGAGAGGATACTCGTATTCTCGTAGTACTGCCTATTCTCACTTAATTAGGAGGATTATGCTGTTAGATCCAGTTGGAAATTAGAGTGTCGGTTAGGCTGGAGGGTGAAAGGGATCCTTGGATTTGCTATTCGGGAGGCACTCCTCCCATCAATGTCGCTCTTGGTATCAGCGTTTCCTTGATTGTCATTCTCGACAATCTTTCTCCCCCCCTGATTCTGGTCCTCGTGCGAGGAGAGCGGCATTCACTGGCATCTGCATATTCATGCCGACCATTATTAGGGGACCGAAATCCACCGGAAGAACCGGTCCACCGGTGCTGGTGTGCAGAATTTTTCTCCAAGCTCGTAGATTCCAGCGGGTTGCTGCTGCTGCTGCTGCTGCTATCGGCAAACCGGCCCGCTGCTACAGTGTGTACACGTATGAGCGAGCACCTTCGTTCGCTCTCTCGGTCGCTCTCCATCCCGCGTTTCATCCTGACCTCGGCGACCTCCCCTCTAAGGCCGTAAAGTCACGATTTTATATCGGCAGAACCGGCAGAGGCAAACCAATGAAGCAGTAACGCGATATTTTTCTCCGCGCGTCCGGTATATATTATAATGTATCTTGGACCAAGCGAGATTACGGCAGTCGGCCTGAATAAAGCCCGATTCACATTGCAGATATTCCAAGCTCGGGATTAAAAAAATCACTCCGTGAATTTAAATAGACACATTCGTATTAGAAGTGAGTCATGATTTCGCTAACAGAATGTGTATATTTAGTCTTATCGCGTGGAACTTATCGTGAATGAAGTGTGAAAGTACACATAAATATGAATCAGACTTAAGTCATGAAAGTTATAAGCTGGCATAAGGAAAGAGAGAAGTACGACACATGTGTCAGAGGCTAAGCTCTGACAATACTGTTGGCTACAGTATTGTGTTCGCCGGACTTTCCGTTATCGTCGTGTTCGACTCGTTAGCGCACACCTGCTAGTTTCTAGTCTACCTTCTTGGAGTTGCCACTCCACAGTCGCCATTGAGGAGAAGCCATGCACACATGTTCCCATCTAGCTATCATCCACACGGAGTGTGGAAATTGCAGAAAGGAGAGGAGCCGGTGCGCTTTCGAGGTTTCCTTAACAGGATCGTCACGTCCTTCCTAAGTAATTCGTGAAGGGAATCCAGGAGTTCGATCGGCAGCAACTGGCCGGGCACTCAAGGACGAGCGTGCTTCGCTGGTGCATCCATTCGCTCTTCGTACATACCAACACATATATATCGACTCTTCTTCTACTCTCTCCCACTCGCAGAACCCATCTTCTACTATCCTTTCTGTCTGCCGGGTGTGGCCTTGCCACTTCATCCCCACTGCGTGGGCATAATCGTCGCGCGATAAGAATCGAGCACGGGTGGTCGTTAAAGGTGAGGCGAGACTCCGCTTATCCTAGCCCTCGATGGCCTCAGCACCGATCTAATCAGTGATCGAACTCATTGATCGAAAATTTCGCCTATCTGCCGCAGAGTTACGACTTCTTTCGGGCTATACGACTGGCGTCGCGTGATGCTCGTGGAAGGGGAACGCGTCGAAAAGTGGGGCAGGGAAAATAAAGATACATAATACGATGATATTCGTAATACTTTGTTTGGCGTTACTCGAGGATGACTGGGGCAGGTGAGCTTGGTCATCCCGGAGCTCGAAGATAATCCGAGCTCCAAGCTAGCTCGGATTATCTCAGAGCAGCTCTTTCTCTTTGTCGCTCGTATGGCATTATCAGTAGTTGCGTCGCACATTCCAGGGTGATTTCTTCTCGGGTAGTCTCTCTGAGAGTGTCATTCGTTTCTGGTGTGTCTAGCGGGCGGTGGTGGGCGTGGGGTTGCGTCACGGAGGCGGTGGCGATGCTTGTTTTCGTCGCGTGCACGGGTCCAGGATCGGGCGAGCGGTGGCGGCGGCGGTGGCGGCGGCTGACTGGCTGATATATGGGTGCCACCGGCTGTCATTGAGGCCAGAAATGGAAGGGCATCTGAGTCACGAACCTTATCGCCTAACTGCGCAAAAATGCCTCGAGCGAAAAACATCGTTAATGCGTTGGCCAGCAGCAGCAGCAGCAGCACACACTTTAGCCTCTTCCTTCCTTCGGCTTCTCACACTTGGTTCCTTCGTTCTTACACTGCCAGTAATCCTCCCACACTCTCTTTCACGCTCGTTCCTCCTATTATTGTCCTCTCCTGTCTTTGGCTCTTTCCTCTGCGCGCCAGTAACAGAGAGAGAGAGAGTGTGTAACCACTCTCGTCTTCTGCGCGTTCCTCGTTTTTTTTAATCTTCACCCGCCGCGCTGCCTCTCTCGGCCCGAGGAGAGCGAAGAGGAGCGTGCGTGCGTGCCCGACGAGCCACCGCTGTGCCTTGCATTCGACGCCGACGTCGCCGTCCGGGCTGCTGCCGCTGCTGCATGCATGCCTGCCTGATTCGCCTGCGTAAATAAGCCGCTCATTCGCTATAAATATACACGGCGCGTGTGTGCGCAGGTGTATCATCTCACCGCCGTGTGTGTCACGCGTTGAGGGATCGTGGGAGTGAGATCTCTCGCCTGATCTCTCTCCTCTCCTCTCGTGCAATGAGAAGAGTCCTCCTCCTCCTCCTCTTACTTGCGAGATCCCTCTTTTTCCGACGACTCCATACGGGAATTAAGCGTTCTACGTACGCTATCTACTTGATTACCTAATCTACTTGTCCCAGTGCAGTCGGCAATGCGCCCTACTGCGCCGGACATTTTTCGCAGAGGAAGTCCGGCGTATCACTGCTTATCGAAAGCAAGAGTGTGCGGAGGTGGAGGAGGAGGAGGGCTTGAGTAATTTCGGACTATCTTGTCTGACGACAGACTGTCGCCGGGCGCGCCGGGCAACAATGGGTGTTCAGTAGTCGGGAGGCGGGCTGATTAAAATTTCAAGGATGGCCCGGGTGTCCTTGGAAACCTTGACAAGGTGCAGCCCGGATGCGTGTCATGCTCGCACGCGGCCTCGTGCAAGCGCGCGAGACTCGCGCCAGTTCGCACACTCGCCTCCAAGTATTCCCAAGTACTTGCGTACTGCCTGACCTTCGCTCTGCATCTGCCTACCGGCATCCTTTCCAGAGATCTCATTGTCAGTACATTTGCATCTCTCGTACGCCTCGCATTTTAGAGATTTTCAATCCAAGATTTCGAGTATCGCATACTTTCAAACTTCCAAGGTACCAATTGCACTTTCCTCTTCGAATTGTACTTTGGACACTTTAAACCTAGGATCTCGAGTAGCGGTTGTGGGCGAGGTTGGGTGTACGGTTCGAAGTAATTAACTCGAGATATCCAGCTGAGCCTGTCGTAATCCGTGTCTCGTCGCACGATGCGGATTAAGTAGTGTGACGTAGGTCGTGGCAAATAGCGGAGCAAGTTAGCTAGAGAATCGGCTGGCGGGTATATTCGGTGGATGGGAGATGGTGGTTGCTCGGTGTTCGTGTACCGAGAGCGAGACAGAGGTCGCGTGCAATTGGCTTTCGATAGCCGAGGCTTATTATCGCTGTGCTGCAGTTGCACGTGCGAGCAAGTAGAAGGGGCGACAGTGCGCTAGGCGAGGCCGGCGTTTCTGGCCGAGAGGCGCCTCTCTGTCCGATCGAGAGCGGCCAATTGCTGCCAGACGGGAAGCAGATCACTCGAGGCGAGCCAAGCGTGGAATTATTACGGAGAACCGTCCACGCGTTTCGCGGAAGCCGATTCAGCTGCAGTAGCGGCCAGTCAGCCTGCTCTCTCGCCTATACGCGCTCTCTCTCCTCCTCTCTAGAGCAATGACATAGTAAATTGCGAAAGAACTATGTCCCCGATCGAGAGTTGGAGCGCCCACATCAATGAGAGGGCCACGCTCCATCCATATTTGTCTCTGAGACATCACTTGAGTATTGATACAGTCCCCTTGCATTTCCCAATCCGTCTGATAATATGGCCATGCCGGAAGTTGTTTCAATTCCTCGACAGCCACGTCATTCACGGATCTATGACACATGTAATTATAGTACGGACGTACTTGTTTAACCTTTAGATTTGGCTGCGGTCAAGTTTTCTAGTAAATAAGTATAATGTTAAATTTTGATCTAGTAGTGGAAGACTGGATAGGTGTGATAGGGTGATACGGCTGAGTGGACTTTCGGAGAGCAAGTTGGCGCGATCTCCGGACACGCGATGCGGTAGACAGAGCAGAGCAGAGCAGAGCAGAGATCAGTGGTATATAGTGGATTCACGCATGCGGTTTCACCCTTGCAGGTTTCGAAGCTGCGAGCGAACGCCATTCAGAGCCGGCGCGGTTAAGAAACGAAGCCGCCGATTGCGAAAGACTTCCTAGAAATACTAGCCGGCTACAACCGGCCAGCAGATACGAATATACCTAGCTATCCTATAGAGTGCCGCGATATCAGCCGGTATCCGGTTGCAAAAAGTGATTCATTCGCGAATATCCGCTCGCTCGCTCGCGCGACTCGCCTTACCAGATTGTTATGGGAGTCAGTCCTGCCGTCTACCTCCTTCCTCTTACTGTTGATTTCGGCGCCGTTCTTCTCTTTTGCGTTATCGAACTGTCAGGAAATGAGAAACATCGGCCAACTCTGACCGACAAAGCTTTGTCGGACTGGCAAATGCGTGTCACCAGGAAGTAGAGTCGCACAAAACATCGACGACTCACTCGTCTCTTTTTTTAAAAAACCATAATGATCGTTTTTAAAAGAAGTGCGGGTCGGATGGCAGGCTTTTCCTTACAGGTTTCTTTTTAATGCAGAAGGGTAGAGAATCGGTAGGTAAAGTGATTCGTATTACGGCTGCCTAATTTCTCTGTCGGCCCCTCGGCGTGGCAATAAAAATCATTGGTGCGTAGTCCGGCCGCCTTTCCAACACATCATATACCGCCTTTGATGTGCCGAGCGTATAGGGAGGCGCAACATTGTTGCGCGTGATCGACGCCGGTTAGCCCTTCTCTTCCTTTCTACTTGGAGAATCAGATCGTAAGATAGTAACATTGTAGCTCGAAGGATTTCCTAATGTGCGCTCTTCGCCGTGCCGATTCTCCGGCAGAATTGCACGCGCCCGCTGGTTACGTAACGAATCGATCCTTACTGCCCGGCAGCAGCGCGCACCAACCCTTTCAGCCTGGCAACAGACATTTTTTTCTCCGCTCTCGCGGAACCGGTTCGTAATAAATCGAAACACGAAACCTTCCCTTTTCAATCGGCTTCGTATAGCCGTGCGTGCGCGAAGTTTAATCAGCCCGGCTACGCAGCAGCAGCGCCCGAAAAACTCCTTCCGATTGAATTTGTTATCGCTGACGGAGAGAAAGTAACTTTGGCGCAACTTAGTTGTTAATCGCTTAAGCAGGAAACTATGCAAATCGTGTGTGGTAAACTGGAAGTGCGTTCCTCCTGGTACAGCTGGAGATCTCTTGGAATTGTCGCGCAGCCCTAATTGCGACATTTGCAATGCGATCCGGCTCTCTCGTGGGAAGTGGACACGTGGCCTGGCTAGGAGGACTCGTATCGCGGAACGATGAATCTATTAATCCGTGCTCTCATAAACATTGCGTAATGCCGTTAGTCACTGGAAATCGCGGAGGCTGAGAGAGGATGTGTGCGAGAGAAGGGAGAAACATGTCGTCGACGTGCCTGACGCAACAGGCAGGCATCGAAAACACTTTGGCTTTGCTATATATATATATATAGAACACATACATATACATATATATTGGAGCACATACTCGTGTAGACATTATTTCCAGTGCATTATATCATAAGGCGGCGTGCCATGTAATCCTTGGAGCAATGCTCGCTAATATTGGTATTGCGATACGATAAGCAAGGCGGTGCCGCTCGAAACCTGCTAATAGCATTGCGCGCACGTGTTCCAATAAGATTGCCAGTCGAATTCTCGCGTTATTTCTGTCACGTTTCTCCTGGGAATTAATGGACACGTACAGTCTGGGCGGCGCGGCGATACGAGTCAATGGGCGTGCGGGTATAGGAAATGGGTGCATGTAGGTCGGTTGCATAATCGGCAATGTTTTCCTGGCGGGAGCTCGTGGCGATGCTCGGCCGACAGTGCGCGATATTTTCGTGACCCCTGGCTGACATTGCCAAAAATAAATCGAATACGGGCGACGATAGAGCAGTTCGCTCGAGTGGAGGCCAAGGTTAAGGTCGACCCCCACCGCACTCCCTCGCTCTCCAGGCTCTCTCTGCTCTACCAAGCCGAGAGCAAGCGAGCGCCCGTCCGCCCGCCTCTTCTCCGCCGCCCCCCTCCTCTTGCCAGACTAGCGATTTTTACTGCTACCACTGGCCGAGAGACCGACCGGCCATTGTCCACCTTTCCCAGCTCCCTTGCTTTCCAGACTCTCCTTCCTCATGATGTAATCTCATCTCGCCGGTGAATCGCCCCGACCGACCCTGCATCTTGCCGACACGATGTCTCCGAACTCCACCCTCTTTTCGTCTTATATACCAGTCACTGACATATCACGCTTTTTATAGAAGCTCGACGATGTATTTATTCCGTAATAGTGACTAATCCTTTGCCAAGTGTACCAAGGAATTCCGGTACTAGCGAAGCTCGTTCAAGGGAATCTATTAGCGTGCTTGAAAGTCAGAAGTGAGAAGTGTTGCCGAGCGCTCGAGCGTGGAGCCCACTCGCTGGAATTCACGGTGGGTGTACTTGTGTGTGCGAGCCAGTGCTAGCTACCATTGAATTGACTCGCGATTCAAATAAGATCTCGAAGCTGTTCTCCGCTCCCCTACGCGCGCGATATCGCGCGCTGAATGCCGGAGTTATCGATGCGAGAATTATATTATTGGCAGTGAGCGCGCGGCGCGGCACAGCGGCTTTCTCCCGCTACGATATGTATTTTCGTACCACTCTCGCACCCGGTACAACCACTGCCAGACAAGAAAAACACTTTCGTGGCAGCCTGTATGTTTTAATGGTTCATTTGCTCCTGACATAATGTTGTTATCATGCGCTTTTTCACTTCCAAGTGGAATTTTCATGGGGAATGTAACGCAGAACTTCGCGATATCTGGTTTTATGAGGCTATCTTTATGATTTCGGAGATATTTCTGTATGATTTGATTTGAAAATGATGTTACTAATAATTCCGTTCTTTTCGTAATCGCAGGCAAAGCTGCGGCGCAAATGGCATCTTCTCACGGCGTCTGGACTTCAGCGCTTTCAACAGCCTGCCCCGCACCAAGCTCAACTCCTATCACATTAAGGTATGTGATTAATTACCGCTACAAGATCCGAGCACCTTTTCTGCTTGAGATGCAGATGCATGCAGATACAGTTTGCATCTCTCGTGCGGAGAACACGAGATAGAGAGAAAGAGAGCGTGATGATCGCAGTGGTTGTGTGTGCGCGCTCTCGTCGAGCGGTCCTTCCTTCCCAAGGGTGCACCTCTCTCGGCAGCGAGAGCAAGACGCGCACTTCTCTCCTGCGAAATTCCTTAAAGCGGATACGCGATAGCTCCGAGTCACCTTAAGAGGAAAGCCTCTTTTGGCTATCTTCTTTCCGTAATCTTACGTTTCCTGAACCGACCACCGCTACTAGTCGCCTTAATGAAGCGCGTGTCTGCATTTAAATAAATGCAACTGCTCCTCTCCAGTTGGAAGACAGTCGGAAATGCTGGTGCAGCTCGGCACCATTCTCTTGGATGCGTAGTAGTCAAAACGATTATTAGAGGGGGTCACGTGTCAAGGGCAGAGATTTAATCGACCACGTTGTACGGGTTCCTTTCCATGTAGAAAAGGACGCGCAGTAGGTTGACATGGCCCTCGTCCTTGATCCAGATCACAGTGGGGTGTGCGTGACGCATTTGCACACCGCGACCTCGTCCAAATAATCTTGCCGCACCAAAGAAAACCCCCAATTCCCTCTTTCATCCCCTCCACCCCCCCTTTTTTTTCACGCGCGCGTAAACCGGCCTTAAGCTACTCCCCATGGCGAATCCTTTCTCCTGGACTGCGTCGTAACACTGTCGTCCTACCCCAAATACGAGAGAGCCGCGAAAATCAATACCGTACACCCTGGCGGGCTTGCATTTACGCTCGCTCTCGCCCAACACGCACCTCATCTCACCCTTTCAACCCTTACCCTCTGCGCAACCCCACCAATTGATAACTCCATTTCTCGGCCTCGAGTCAATTGCTGTTGACTTTGCGAGCAGAGGACGGATTCGACCGATTCTTCACTATTAAAGTCGAAGGAAACACGCAGCTCTGATGTCTTTGAAGAGTTTCGTTCTTGAAATGTGTCACCGGCTATTAATCGATCCTTCGTCGCGCAGCGGTTGTGGTAGGTCGATCGACGTTTGAAGGATAACCGAAGCCTGTCAGGAGAGGACACTACGACAGCGTAATAACAAAAGACTCGACTATCCTATGTGTGGCTCGCGTGTGGTGAGAATCCGTTTTCCGGCGCGGTCGGTGTCTCTTTCTAGCGGGGCCCATTTCGGGTGATAGCCTGGCACAGAACAATAATCCAATCAACTCCCTGCTACTCCAACTGTGAACGCCTGTTACTATTGTTACTTCTTGGCCAAATAGGAGAATTTCAAGCCCCCTTCTCTCCCTGACTCGTTTTCCCTCCTGTGGAAGTAGCACGCGGATAAAAGCCTCTTCCGAAAAGGTGTGTGCGAGTTGGCGCGCGCGCGCGCGCGTTCTCTCCCGGGCAGAATGTATAGCTTAATAGGAGCATGTTAGACGTAAGTGGCTCCTATGCCACTTACCGGTAGGGTGGCTCCGACCTTGAAATTACCCGGCATTTCGGGGCTCGTTTGCGCGAATAAAAAAAGGATGACTAGCAAACTAGCTCCACCACTCGAGCACCCTGCAGGGGAAGGAGGAAGAGTGAGAGAGAGAAGGAGTGAGGAAGCTTGGCAAAGTGGCCGCGGTGATTTCAAGCGAGCAACCATAACCGAGTCACCCTATTATATTTTCGTAGGACCTGCTCGCCACCAGCGGCGCTTATTACGAGAGCCAAAAAACATTCCGCCGAAGGGGTTAATTTGAGATTTACGTCACCCGTTACTCCACCATGATCTAGATTACCCGGCGCGCGCAATGCTTCCCGGGGACAGGCTTCTCTTGGGCTCTGGCATGTCATACGATTTTACGTCCACTTCTTTATGGGAGCCCAGTTGGCCGTAAAAGCGGTGGCCTTCATTATTCCTTCTTTCCCACTTTCGGGCCTAGAAAAGGTGTTCGCTTTATTAAGGCGGCTAACAATAGAAGCTCTCTTTGCGCGCTGGGATAAGCCTGTGAATGTAAACTGCGTCGGTTGGTCGGTGTCGTGCGAAGGAATCGAGTTCTTTTCCGTAAACGAGAAATATGCGCGCGCCTGTACGCGTTTCTGGTGCTCTATGCCACCGCGAGCAGATAAAAAGAGCGAAATGCTTTTCACGCGCCCTTTCGCTCAGGGCCGTCTATTGCGCAATAAGCCCTTGCCGGGGTGAAAGAAGAGGCTGTGTGTGCGCTCTCTGTGGCCCTGTCGAGTCCAACGAGCGAATGGTGATTCTAGTTTTCAGTAACACCGGTTGCCAGCACACACGGCTAACGGGAAAGCCGGGTAGGTGAGTGAGAGAGGAGCGAGTAACGAGAGCCGATCGATTCTGCTCTGTACTACTCTCTCTCTCCCTCTCTTTCCTCTCCCTCCGTGCACACACCCGCTCTCCTCTCTCGCTCTCTCGAGCGTTGCGAACCCTGTGGCTTTGGAGCGCGCGTGCATATGCAGATCACCGAGCCCTGGAAGCAGGAACCACTGGGAACCCTCGAGAACTCTCTGCTAGCCCTCCGCGGAAGAGCCACCCTGCGAGTTCCAGTCCTCCCATCTATGCTCCCTAGCCCCTTCGTGCTCTCTGCAGCCCTCCAATAGTAACGTGCCGCGCAACACAACCTACACAGCCCTAACCCTCTCTCATCTCTCCTCTCTCACTCCCGCCCTCTCTAGCTCGCCAGCCCCAACTCCCCGGAGAGGGTTGGTCACCCCCTTTTTGCGCGATGCGAATTGCAAAATGCAGGCTTTGCCCTTTGCACGTTAAATGCCGATATATGCAACGTCACTCCTTTTCCCTTGCATTTACGCGGCAACCCTTTCATGGCCATGGGATTGTATGAATTGGAAATTGTGCTGGCGCACTCCGAGCACTTTTAATCGAAATTTATTTGAATATGTTGGATAGGCGTGTTTTTCTGCTCGAGTCCAATTTGATGATTTTTTCGTGTTCGAATTCGTGGGATTTATGATATCTATTTGAGGGGATGTGCTAAGTAGTATAGGCCAGAGTGAGGCCAGACAGATGGGACAATGAGGACGGCCTCTATAAATCGGATAGGAGGAGCACACGGAGAATGCGAGAGTGGCGTGCCACGCTGCAGTAACTTCAGAGTCGACGCGCATATAGATATCGAATGTAGGAGTGGCACAATCCTCCTGGCATGCATTCGTCCGCGCGAATTCACGTTTTCCTTGGCGAACGCCACACCGAGAGAGCACACAGCGCACTCGTTGCTATGAGTTCGCCGCGACTTAGCTTTTCTGCCTTCCTGTTGGTTGTCGGGTGTGCGGCCGATTTGATTGGTTTGCCGAGTACGTTCGCGTTCGCGAAATCTCATTTGCGGCTGTTGGCCGATTAGGGCAACGTACGGTATTCAGGGAGAGGTGATTCCAGCGAAAGGTTGATCCTCGTGCTCTCCCACTCCCACTCTGGCTTACTTCTTTCTCGCTTATTCTCCGGTGCGCACTCGCTGCTGTCCGCTTGCGCTCACTCGCTCGCTCGCTCGCGCTAGCCCGAGTGCATTGTAAATTAGCTCGCGCGCACTCTCCTCACCGTGTGTACCGGTTCAATGGCCTTACATACGTATTGCTACTTTGTCGTGTTGGCGGGCGCAAACCGTTGCGCTCTCTGCCGATCGTTTGTTATTGCGGAGCAGCACGCCGAGCGGCATAAACCACCGCGCGAGCTTTATCTTTCGCCTCGATAAACATTGTTCCGCCATCGGCGAAACGACGAAGATAAACAGCCCCAGGATATCTGTTGCACTCTTTCGCTTTTCCCTCAGCGACACTAAATAACGAGTTTACCATTCACACTCGTGTGATTTTGGCGAGCGGTGCCTCTCTCGTACGCCTGAATTATAACCCACTTCCAACCTGGAAGCTGTTGGTGGCGAGGAAAGTGATTGGGAACATCGCCATTCCGACATCTCCTTCGAACATTACACGCTCGAAAGTGGTGATAAGTTTTACTGGCAAGGGTTTCGCATAGAGTCCCGGCTAAGGGAAACCAACCATTTCCAGGGGACTATGGCGATAGGCAATGCTGCGGGGGAAGACCCCCATGGCGAAAATCCGCAGTAACCGATGCTCGTTACAGGCTACCTTCCCGAGATTAGACGAAATTGACCAGCATCGATGTGGCTAGCCGAAAACCCCCGGAATTCCTTGCTCGAGGGAGCATGGGAAGAACCGAGTTATTCCTAAGATAGTTTCCAAGTAATATAATCCAGGCTGTTGCTGGCGCGCGCACACCCTTCGCTCTCTCGCGTTGATTAAATTCAGAAGCAGAGCACTAACCGAGCACTGAGCAAGTTCGCTGGACCAGCGTCTGCATCAGTTTCTCGTCGGTTTTCGGGGTTCAGCGCTTCTCGCCAATTCCGTCCTCTCGTAAAACGAAACTTCGATTACCCGCCAACTAACGCGGATAGTTCCAGTAGCAACCTAGTTGCTTTTCAGAAAACTTTGATTGAAGTTCAAGTTCGAGAATATATAGTTTCGACCCATTTTCGAATTTGTATGATTTAGTTTTGATTATCGGGAAAATGGAGTAATCAGTGGATTGCATTCTTGTTCTTTCGTGCTTCATCTCGTCGTTCTTTTTCTTTCTCTGGCACTGGCGTTCTCTGCGGTTCACGGGTGCATTTTGTACGGTTAACCCTCGTTTCAGAGCCCGACTCTCGTCTCGCGCACAATGGAGCTTTGCATTAAAGGTCATTAGCTTAAACGTTCGCCTTCCTGTTGCGCAACCCGCGCGCAATTCACCGAGTCCGCCGCCACTCGCGCCACTGCCTTTCGCTCGAAGAAATAATTGTGCCGATTTTTTCGTCCGCTTGCCGGCGCGCAACCGCGCGCCGCCTCCTTCCTCACCGACTACATTCGCTTTACTGGGCTTGCAGGGCGCGCACCGAGTTCACCTTTCCTCGTTAAGACTTGCTCCGACTCCATCCATACATTGATGTTGTCGCTCGCTCGAAGTTCTCCACTTTTCATGGAAAGTCCCCCGTTGCCGCGCTACGATCCTGCGGGAAAACTCTTTTGCATTATAGAGTGCACTCGTTTTTTTCTTAGCGGAACCTTTCCATCGCAAAGTGCCTCGCGAAGGGCAGGAAGAAAGTCTGGAAAGGGGAAAGTGGGACCTTTGAAAACGGGATCTCATTACAATAATGTTGCTTTTTAGAAAATAATGATCGCATCAGCTCTCACGAGTGGTGGAAAGGTGTGGGCGGTTGGACCGTCCTTGAAATTTATCCCTGAACTGGGATAAGACTCTTGCCGGTGGCTCCCTTGAGAGAGCGAGACCTACCTCAACCGGATCGATGCGAGATAGCCCCGTGCCTCCTCTCTCACCCCATGTCACGCACACTACTATTTTTGGCCCTGAACTTGATATACGTAAACGGCGCCCAGCCTTTCCTCGAGGTCGCTCACCAAGGTCGACCACTGACACTCTCTTCTCACATTCGATTTGAAAATACTCTTACTATCCTCATCGAAACTCTCCCCACCATTACTCGTCTTAATTAAGATCTCGAAATATGATTTTTCCTCAAGGTAATCCTTTGGATTAATATGTAATTGCTTCCTTCTTCTTGCGGTTCAAAGTCATAAAATCGAAAACCAGTATTTCGACTTTGTCTTGCCGCAGAGAATGATTAAATTCCATAGTGATGACAAATAGTGAAGAAGGGAGAGTGGGGTTAGTGTCAGTCAATGGCAGCACTCTCGTGGAGCGCATCCGAAATTCCATTTCCGTTTTCCGGCTTGCGAAGCGGGCGCGCATTTTGACAAATCGCCGGCTGACCCGAACAAAAGAACCACGGGGAAAGAAGAAACAATAAGAGGTCGGATGACGAAGTCTGGTGGCAAGAGGCGGCTGAGAAGAAAGATTACAGCGGCGGAAGAGAAAGAAACGAAACATAGCCACGTCATAATCGCCGAGACAAATGTCGTTCTTCCTGCGGCCCGAACCCCAAACCTCTGATCTCACTTTCCTCTCTCTCTCTCTCTCTCACTTGCGGTTCTCGTGACGACTTCGCAAAAGAACTCACAGCACACAAGCGCGAGCGCATCAGTGTTGCATCGAGGGGAGAAAAGGGGAAGCGGCGGCTGCCAGACAACCTCCGGGACACGAAAACTAATGGAACGAGCGTGTTTCCGTTTTCACCAAGGAACACGGCGCCTACAGATGGCTGATTTTGCGGATGGCATTGTCTAAGCGAGACATAGTGAGAAGACTGTGAAAGAGCTTGACTCACTCTTACAACGCCTAGACAGAGAGCCACTTTCTTCTCGCACCGTATACGGAAAACCCTTTCTTCCCGCCGGGAAAGTGGGTCTTGCCACCTTTTCATTAACACTTGTTTTGAAAGTTCTAACATCCCACTTTTCTAACAAGTTGAAAAGAATCGTGAATTTTTACTTTTATATTATAGCAACCCGATTATTATAGTATTTTGCAATATTCAAAGTACAGGATGATTTGAATTTTAGTGAAAGTCGTGCTGTTAGGTTTGGTTCGAATTAAGTACGAGGTCTGTAATTATCCGGAGGGAGAGGAGGGTTGCTTTCACGTGTTAGGAGCACACACGTTTCTCCCCGTAACCGATGCAGACAGACGACGGTAATCTCAGACCACGTGCTGCGCCGGATATTGAAATTCGCCAAAGGCCGCGCTCCCGCCGCCGCAATATCTCCGCGCGATCGTCTGCACGTTTCCATTAATGCCTTTCGGCGGTACGTACACGCCGAACGCTTGGAAAATCACGGGAAATGGGCGCAAGCACGCGCGCGCCCAATGCCTTTTGCATTGAGGAGAGCAGACTCGAAGACGCTTGGCATTATTCTACCCTCGCTCTCTTGGCGAGGTTGCTCTCGCTCCGAGAGAACCTTTTACAATTGCAGATGTAATTTTCGTCGAACGAATGAACGCTCCAGGCTGCTCTGGCTAGCGACGACTGATTTTTCGCCAGTCTTTCCCGCAAATTAATTTGTGTTTCTCGTCTCCGCCCCTCGCACGAGCCATTGAAATTTCCGCGCGAACACTCCTCGCTGATATTCGCTTTACTTGAAAGCTCTTGGTAAAACCGACAAGCTTTCCCGCAATTCCCACACGGCCTTTACTTCTGGATTGACCCCTGGCATATCAGACGTCTCGCACTACTGTTCCCACTCTCATCACAAAATTCTCACTTGGTTGTTCCATTCGTTGTTTCACTCGAATAGATCAGTCGGCAGATGAAAGCAGAAAGTTGTGGAAAAAGGCAAGTAGAATTCGCGTTATCCTCGGCATCGAGAAAAGGGGCGCTGGCAGACGGAGAGATCGCGCGAGGTGTTGCTCAACTGACAGTGCGATTAATGGAAAAGCCGCAATTCCTCATGTCGCGTCGAGGAGCACTTGAGAACTAATGGCGAGACGTATATCAAGATGTCAGTGGGATATCTGTCGCTGATCCGCGCGCACCTTCTACTCCTCGCCGACCTATCGACGCTAAAGTTCACGGAACAAAGGAAATACCTCTTGCATAATAAGGTCTCTCGGTGCATTGCGCCAGCTTTTCCTGAATCGCGTACGAGAGCCAGCCCTCGGCTCCTTCGACCAACAGTTCTCAGTTCTTCCTTTGCCAATCAATTTCCCCGCGCGCGCACTGCTGCTTTCGCCGAGACATTTTTTTCTCTCGATTCTGTCTGTCGACAGGCCTCAGCCAGGCAGAATGGAGATAAAATCCCGTTATGGAAATGGGGAAGGAGCTGTGCGTCTACGGTTTCCTTGATTCCCGTAACGATACACTTTCGCCGAGCTCTCTCGCCCGTTTGACCGATCGTTGTCTCCGCCGTTGAAAGAACCTGTCCATTTTTTCTCGGCAAAAAAGGCTCGATTATATACAGCGAACGGTGGCCGCACACACACTGAGCGTGTGTGGGATATTACAAGTCCCCGGTTGATCGAGCATCAATAATTTTGTTTTTGTTCACTCGACGATGGGCTTCATTAGGGTTGGTTCGGCCGGTCGATATCTGTGGCAAAAGAGAGCTCGGTTGTTTGTTGTTTCGGACGATGTCGGCGGCCGAGTTGATTCAGCTACGAAAAGCGGTTCGTCCCCGGCGAACCCCGGCACATAATTGGTCGTCGCGTCACCCTGTGTGTATGCGTTTGCCGTTTTGTCTCGGCTTCGGCTCATTGCTGTACCAAGTAATTATCGAGGAATGGAACGGAATGGAATGGAAAGAGCGGGTAGGCAGGAGGAACGTATTATCGCGAGACACGTTCACTCGAGCCTCCTCCCGTATTACTTTCCCTTTCGAGTTCTCCCTGATTCTCTCCTCCCTCTCGTACTCTCCCGATTTTCTGCTCCTTTCTTCCAGCCCTTTGTCCCGACGTCTTTGTCCCCGCCGTCGACGATACCCGTCGGCTTTTTCCCGACGCCCGCACTCTCTTAGCCCTCGGGAAAATCGGAATGCCGCGTCCTGATAGAGAAATAGTCCGAACACGAGGAGCGTATAAGGTCTCTCCAACTTTCCTTCTTCTTCTGAACCTGACCCTTTGTCTTCGAGCCACATGATTTGCCTCAGAAATGATGAAAATACTTGGCTCTTTTCTTTAATTCTTATAGGAGAGAGGGTGGTGGTAAAATAGGGTGTGATCGTGCGAAGTTTCATTAGGGTGTCCTGAGAAGCTTCCTTATCTGTGTTCGGGCAAGCTTCCTAAGGGAGGCCGTGCTCCGCGGGGAGCAGTAGATATGAACTATTAACTGGGAGCGTAATTTTTGGCAGCGATGGAAATAGATTGTTCGGCGCGGTGGCGTGTTCCCATTGGGGTGGTATTCAGTGGAGCGCGACACTTCGTACTTAGGGCCAGCCGGAGCGCACTCCTCGTTCTCTCTCCCTCCGTTTCTACTAGTGCTTGTGCCTGCCTGCGCCTGCCTGCTTGCCTTCCTGCCTGCCTGCCTGCTTGCTGCACAGGGGTGGAGAAGGAAGACCACGAAAACTTAGTAGATTTATTACGCTATTACCGTGGGCGATAGGCGGCTGCTAAGGAACGGTTATGGGTGCGAAGGCCGAAATTTGCCTGCGGGAGGTCAATATAGTGCGTGCGCCGCAACGCTTCGAACCTCACTGCCAAGCCAGCACACGCATATCTCGCTTCTCCGAGCAGCAGAGCGAAGCTAGAACTTTCCCACGATGTTAGACTCTGCCGGTTTCAGCCTTTTCCATAATCAAACGCTACGAGGTTTCTCTATGTACCTTCATCTCGTCACTCGAACTTACAAGCAGTCGAATAGCGACCTTTCGATTCATGCCCGCTCATACGCACGAACACCAAGGCGAAGTCATTGAAAGAGAAAAGTACGCCCGAACGGACTCTCTCCACTGCTGATTTAACATTTACGCACTCGGCTGGAAAGAGTTTCGATTAGGTCGGTGTTAAAAGTCTCTCTTGAGAAACAGATTAAATGTTGTATCGGTTATACGTGATTCAATCGTGTAATGGGTTTATATTATCAAATTCTTTCCAGTAGATATAAATTTGATAGAGGGTGAAAGGGAGATTGCGAGAGTTCATTATATTTCGAGTGCGGTGGCGGGCTATTCGCAGTCAGAGTTCTCTCTCTGTCTGGTGCGGTGCAGCAGTGGAGTCTGGCTATTGTCCTCCGGAAGTGGAATGGCATCCTATTAAAGCCACCAAGATGGAGATGCTCTTCCGCTCGGTTGGCCAAAGTGCCGGAGATAGTTGGAGCGCGGGAGACGATGCTTGGTGTTTCAGGTATGTAGCCCGTCGTGGCCGGGTCAGCTCGTATTTCTGCAAGCCGATATTACTCGCCGAGAAATGCCGGGCTCAGAGACCACTGTCCTCCGCGGGATTGGATTATCGCCGAATCATGTGGAACAATATCCACAAAGCCGCGTGGACCTTCTCCAGACACTCTCGGAGCATTTACAGCGCGCGCCCGCCCGTAATCGATGCACCACCAACTTCCCAAGTTCGTCGACTCTCAAGTTCCTTCCTTCGCCATTTGGAACGCTCCCGTTCTCCCACTTTGCCAGCAGCTACTCTCCCTATACATTAAACTGATCAGACAGTTCCGATACATTCACGACGTGCAGAACAATCGAAAGTGGGCTCAAGTCCCTCTCGAAGAGAGGGGTGAATCGATTTGTCTGCAAGTCCGCCGCCTTTACCTCCTCCTTCATTCCATTCCGTTCCGCGGAAGATTTATGTGCACCACTTCGCCGGGCTTCTTTTCAATTAAAGGTCCTTAAAGACCGTCTGGTTTAGTCCTTCGGAAATCGAGACGCGGCTCTTGGTCTTATCGAATTATCGATAGCAGATCGTCGAGGAGAAATATGGCGGTCTTTTCAGTATGTCTGGCTCGTAACATTGGATGCGTTAGAGACGCGATAGGAGAAGTCAAAGGTGCAATTTAAAGTTTTAGGCGACCCAGGCCGTTACAGCGAATTACGTGGGAGGAAAGTTCGGCCTGGTAATCGGTCGCGGCGCTGAATGTCAAGGGCAAAGGGGTGGTGGTGGTTGGGTGCGTCGGGTTGCTGCTGCTGGCTGGCGCAGGGTGGTCCGCCCGGGTGGCAATGGCGATGCCGCGGGCATAGTGGGCGGTGATGCCACTGGTCGATATTGGAAGCAGCAGCCAGGATCAGCCAAATTTACGATTTCCAGGGACAAGCCGTGCCCGGGTATAAAGCGGCCACATCGCGTAACTATCCCCAAAACGGCCCCTCCTCCGCTTCTACTTATCGTTCGTGTTTACGCCCGGCTTTCCGTTCAACCCTATTTAAAGCCGCCCTCCAAATGAGACTCGCGTGAACGGAACTCTTTTCGCGTCAACATCAGAAACCAATTGGAATAAATGACAAACATATCACGTCATTCATAAGCGTAATAGCTTTATTAATCTCATTAAAAATACAAAATTATAATATTTGAAATATAATTTCATTTCCGTCTGCGAAAAATTATCTTCACTCCGGACCGAGATATTTCCCGGCAGTGCAAAAAGGGAACTCTCGAGGAAAAGGCGCGTCGCGGCCAAATCTCTCGGTAAGTCTCTTGGCCCGTTTATCAACGAGATCAGGCGGCTTGGTGGCAAAGGAAAGAAGGGTTTTCGGGGGTGTGAGAGTTGTCCCGCGGCGCTGCCGACGGTCTAAGGGTGCGAAGAGCAGCCGAGGCACCACAGATTTTTTGTGAGGGTGAGAACGTGTTAGGTCTGGGCGGAAAGGGGGATGTCTCGAGGATCTCAAGAACGGGCACTCTTGTACGGGGAACCCTTTCGGTTATCCATGCGGTTCCTGCCTGCCAGCAGTCGCGCCCCGTATCAATCCTACGGCTGTCCTTTGTCCCTTCGCGGGCCTCGACATCGGCCACACCGACACAGATAACAGCATCGTCTCGGACAGCAAACCCCCCTCCACTCTGACATTAACGCAACCCTCGCACTTTCAGTCCTGAATATCAACGACATTAGCCTCAACCCCGGCCACCCTGATGGTCGAAAGCGCCTCGGGAATGTCAAAAGTACCATCTCGTCCAACACCCCGGCGACCTTCTTATTACCATCTACAGCAAGCTTCCGCTCATAATCTTACGTGTAGTAGCTTCCCCAATGGACCATTCGTCCTTATCACAAGCACTATTGGACTTGGTGGATATGAAACTGTTCAACAACTTGCGTGCTTCCGACATTGTGAATTCTTGGTGCATTAGGATCTAATGTCTGGGAACATATTGTCGAAGAGTTGGACACGGCTCGGGGGTTGTTGGATAGTTGTTGGTACGGGGCGAACTTTTAGAGTTTCACGGGAAGGAAGGTGGTCTGAGGGCGGGCGTCACTCAACCCCGTTCACTCGGGAAGCCAAGTAAGGTAGAGAGTGGCGAGGGTGTGCTTCTGCAGGCCTGACTAAAGTCTCATAGGGCGCGACTGGCTCCGGAAGTGAGTGACTCGC
Organism: Ectemnius continuus; assembly: GCA_910591665.1. Classification (NCBI taxonomy): domain Eukaryota; kingdom Metazoa; phylum Arthropoda; class Insecta; order Hymenoptera; family Crabronidae; genus Ectemnius; species Ectemnius continuus. The sequence continues at coordinate 6,081,297 of OU342867.1, forward strand.
TCGTTACTTTAAGCTCACGGGAGCTTTGCCCGAGCGACTGCACTTCCTGGCACGATTTCCTTCAGCGTCACCTGTCCTTCGCGTCCTCCCGCTCGTCCGACTGTCTCTCTATATCTACGCTAACCACACACCATCCTAGACACTCTCTAAGGACACACATAGTACTTTCCTTCGTCCTTCCAAGCGTCATCTTCTTTATTCGTCGGCCGTGAATCTTGTAGACGAGTGAAGTAAATGAGGCGTAAAGAGAGCCGGCGCCCACCTTATTAAGTCGCCGTGGCACGCGCGTAAAAACTCGGTAATGCGAAGGCGCATTAGAGAAATAAGAGCGGAGGGCCCGACCCAAGCCGAGAAGTTTCTTAATTAGAAACAATTTGACCTACGAGGATAATAAATGCGAGAGATAACGATCGCCGGGACGTTCCGCCGTTCTGTCATTTATATCACTTTTTTATGAAGGCGGACGAGTAAAGGATCTGACAGAATGATGGAGGAAGATGCGTGAGGCGAAATGTATGGGGGTGGATTTCGCACTAGATAGACAGTGTCCTTGTGAAATCGGGCCCGTTCGATGTCTCGTTCCCGTCTTTCTCTCTCTCTCTCTCTCTGTCTTTCGGTCGTACTCATGCTTTAGCCGATTTCAAATCGACACGTACTAGGCTATCCGCAAATATCGGCGCCTGCCTTCCTTCGTGCCCCGCTAGATTCGCTCGGTTTCTCTTCCCGGATCCAATCTCAATTTCCCAGGAGTACCAGGGAATCCTGGCTGCTCCACCTACCCCGTTTCTACTCTCCTCTCCTCCATCTTTCTGTCTCTGTGGCTCTCGGCACTCTCTCTACCCCTCCGTCTATCTTTATCGTCTGCCCATTTCATTCGACGCGTTAGCCCGCTTCCGAGCGTCACGCTTTTTCTTTTTATTAAAGTACTTTCTTCCCTGCTTCATTTTTCCCTCTTCTATTCCACCCGATATTCGGCAATCAGAAATGAACTTAGAATCGTATTAGAACACCTCTCCGCTTATTACGAATCGAAACACCCTCACCAGACAGAACCATCAGCGCTAAACCTTCGTCGGACCTGGCCTATCCACTCATAAACTCATTGTACCTTTCAACCCCCGGCCGGACGGGCCTCCCTCAAGCCTGGTCACTTTCAAGGTTCTAAAAGTTCAGGACCTACATCACCCACACTGGGCGAGTAGTGGCGGACGTTGCAGATCAATTGTCCAAGACAACCCTTCCACAAGAATGGGCATTCGACTTCTGAGTGGGTAGAGGTGGCTCAATAGGAACCGACAGAGCGAAAAGAGGGGTCGAGAACGAGAGAGAGAGAGAGAGAGAAAGTCGACAGGATTAGGTGTTGGTGGATCGGTGAGATGTTTTGGCGGAGGCGCCGGAGAAATTAGCGACCTTTATTCCACTCTCTCGGCTTTAAGTCTACGCGTTGGCGAGGGCGGCCGAGGGGGTGGGTGGGAATCAATGGCGCAGCTGACGAGAGTTTGGCTGCGCATGTGCGCAGACAATTCTATCGACCGTCGCTGCAGCACAGACACAGCCTACCCCTTCCCAGTCCCTGCGGGCCAGGCTGATCCCTAGCACAGAGCATAGCGTGTCCGGGGGTGGCTGGGCGACTGGCTGGCTGGCTGGCTGGCTGGCTTGTTTCTCGAAGATACGGCTGGCGCTCAAGGGGGCTAGGATGAAGGGGGTGGCGGCGGCAGTGGTGGTGGTGGAGCGACCTGCCAGGGCTGAGAGAGCCCGCTCGAGAAGAGAGCACCGGCTGCGACGGCGCTGCAGCATACTCTCAGCGGCCTTGACTTCGCTGACGACGCGGACTTTCCCCGATGATCCACCACCGTAGACACCCCGGCTACGCCGCCGCCGCCGTCGGGATACCCCGTCAACCCCACCCACTCACCCTCCTCTCTCGCTTTTTAACTGCTCGTTCCTCACCGCCCTCCGCCTCTCGCTCTCTTCCACTTGAACCTGTGCTACACTTGGTGCGCGCCGGACTCTTCTCTCTCTTTCGAGCAGCAGTCACCCCTCGAGGCCAGCCTGGATCGCATCGTCGCTGACGACGATGTCTGCCTTGGCCGAGGACGCCTCACTACCCTCCCTCCCCGCTTCGGGATCCATGCTCCTCATAACCCATTTCGCGGCAGGGAAAGCCAACCGAATTCTCTCGAACTCGGTCGATCGACCGCTGCTGGTACTACACCCTTAACAACTCGCCCGTAACATCCAATCCGTTCCACTCGCATTCCTATCTATTCTCGGATGTTATAGCCTGCACCACGATGAATCAGATCCTCCGCTCCGATATGCAAACTAAGCTTATACCGGCTGAGTTTAGTACCTGGCTAGATCGCCATATGCGTCCGCTTGCTTTGAGTCACCCTGCTCTCCCGTGATGGAACAACGACCGAGATATCATCCTCCCGGCTAAAGGATCTTGCCCATTCTTGACTCGCTTCTGCCGAATCATTCGGCCACGCCTTCCATTTACGCTTTTGCCGCACCTAGTTTACATGATGCATCGTGCATCCTCCGATGATCCTTTCAATATTTCATGATATGTACACGTGGTTTAATATGTTACGCGACATTGGCTATCGCGTTACACGCGAGGCTGCGCCCGAATCTGTCTTTGCCAGTCGATCGCATCGCCTCCCCGAGACACTCGGGGGCAACAGCACGTAATGACTCGATTTTTCTCGCACGTTTACCCAAACGACCGTAGCCGCGCAGCCATCACAGACGCACATCAACCCCTGTTGTACTTTAAAGGGACTACTCGGCCGGGGTTCGTGGTGAGCCTTGATCGTGCTGTAGCATCATTCCGTCGAATTTTTCATTCAACCACCTTTCTCCCGAATCCTCAACCCTTATTCCAGTAGGAGTCTCTGCCGAATAGCCGACGAGGCAGAGTTCTCGTAATCGGAGGCGGCGTCGTTCAGCCCTTCGCGCAATTTTAGCCTTTTGTCGGCAAACGCCCAGGCCGCACGGGAATCAGAGACAACATTAATCGTCATCCCCGTCATCCCCGAAGTGTGCGTAGAGAGAGAGGAGAGAGGAGAGGAGAGCCGGCTGCTACTGCACCATCTGAATCTCGGTGGTTAACGACGGCTTTCCTCCCCCGTCGTTCCTGGCGCGTTTTCCGCCGAGGACTGTCAACTATCAACAGGCAGACAATAGTGTGATTAGGGCACAATGTTCTCTCCTTCCTTCCGCCCCTCCAGGCTCGATGGCCGCGCGCTCCCAGCTTTCTGGTTTGCGTTCGTTGGCTTACCAGGCTTTAGTTTCGCGAGGGATACAGCGGCGCGCATACCACTGACATGGGTTTTCAGAAAACGACGGACGTACAGCGTCGGCTTGGCCACAAAAGGCCAGCAGCAGCGGTAGCATACGGGATTGCCGAGATCGGCTCCGGGGCCTAGGGAGAAGAGCGGAAAGAGAGACGTGTTTGCTGGCGAGAGTGTCAGCCGGGAACTCAGTCATCTCTCTCTCTATCTCTCTGTCTCTCCGGAGGACCGGAAGTCATTGTGTGTATGACGATGTACGCTGCCGGCACGGGCTCTGTCTCTCGGTTTGTTAGCGGCGGCCTCCGCCGAGGGAAAGAGATGGAGAGAGAGTGAGCGGAGGCATACGAACGTGTTGCGGCACACGCCTGCGGGACGTCAAGCACGCATTAACTTGATGTATGAGCTTCGGTGCCGCGACACTGTCTGCCTGATGGCTCCCGTTTACGGGAGCTTTCGACCGCAGGGGAAACCCCGAGAAACCTCCTTGCACGAATCCTTTTTCCGCGCTAGCGAGCTCCGCCGACTCACACCGTCTACAACACTCTCTCCCGCCGCCGCGCCGCGCCGCGCCGAGCATTTTTCCTGTCGAGCGTGTCTCTCTTGTCAGACACTCGCCACAGTGAATCACCCGCTGACGATCCCGATTTCCACGAGATCCCGCAATCCCAGGCCTTCCAGTGATCATCACGAGTTTTTACCGCAGGTTTCACCGCGATCGTTTTTTACCAGGAGCGCGATTGTATTTGAATGGAGGAAGAAGGCGGGTGTGGATGGAGAAGCCACTTGGTAAATTAGCGAGTTTCACTGTAATTTTCCTTTGCGCGTGGGACGCAGCTGATAGGCCGCTGGCGAGGCTTGGTAATAGAAAGTCAATTTGCCGGAGCGAGCCTCCTATCGCATTAGGCACGCGAGAGGTAGCAATTTATGAATGGGCGTGTGCCATCACTGCCGCCGCCGGTCACCGCCTCGTACCTCGCCTAATCAACAATTGAACGATCGTTTTCACTCCATTTTCCGGCTAAGAATGCCAAGGTGTCGGAAGAATGGCTTTGGTCTGGCGAGCGGCGTGCTGCTTGAAGAGCGATGCCACGTGCAGATGCTCTCTCTCGAATAGGGTGTCAAGGGTGGTGAGAATCGTCATTTGCAGGAGGCGTACGCTCGAGTTCTCCTTGGCCGGCGTCAAAGGCCCGTCGGCTAATCAGCTCCCCAAACAGAGACCGAAGCTAATCTTGCCGGGATCATCAGGGATGGTCTTCATTCTCCTACTCCTCCCCTTTCTCTATCTCTCTCTTTCTCTCACTCTCGTCACTGGTATAGAAACACCAAGGCAAAGGGAGAGAAGAGAGAGACTCCGCTTGATGTTCCCCCGATATTTGATGAAAGATGGGGCCCGTGTAAATTGCGTAAAAAGAAACGTTAAATCGAATAATCGCACCGCGCCCGCCGCCTCCCCCTCCACCACTTCGCCGTTCCTCTTCATCCCCGAGCGTTTAAAGTGAAACCATAAAGCAGCCCGAAAATTATTATCCTGCCAAGTTCCAGCCGACCGGTTTTCCTCCCAGGCTGTAACTCTACTTGGCGAGATTGGATACAGTGGGAGTAGAGAGAAAGGGATTTTCGTTGCTCGTAAAGTCAGTGGGGAATCGAACGACCTTATCGGGCTTGTTTCGAATTCGGCCGATGTTCCTCTTGCACGAGCGAGCCTGAGCCCTCTCGTCTCGATACGAGCGAGAGAACGGTCACGTCCGAGAGATACTGGATGAGCAGAAGGATTGTCTCGGGATTTCGGGGCTTCCTCGGCTTCCGACCGCATACTATCCAGGTAGATTCTCATCTCTGTCTCTGTTTGGGTAAGATCGATGTATTTTCAACTATCGGCTCTTGCAGCCAGGGAACAATCCACTTTGCATTTCATTCTCATTGCATCCTAAAGAGATATAACCTTCGAGTAAATAAGGGAGGGTAAGTCAGGCAGGCAGGCAGGCGTAGGCAGAGAATATGCGCCCCTTAGAGTTCCGGCGATGGTTGCGTAAGGCCGAGATCAGATGCCAAGTTGGCACGACTTGAAGGAGGTCTCGCTCTCGCGTGAGGAGGGTGCGTTTTTGCGGCTTTCCTCTCGCACTCTCTCACCTCGAGGTTGGCCTCTGCCTGCCCGGCCTCTTCTCCACCCAGTCTCATCCTCGACTGAGTTTCGGCTTTGTGCCCCGACCAAGTAGCAACGAGACGCTCTTCGTCTTCCGTCTCGACGTTTCGATCCGCTGCGAACGACGCTCCAGAGTAAGGAGGAGGAAACGTGCCCGAACAACAACGACCCGATTCCTCCTTCTTCATCCTGAAATTCTTCCCCATCCATCATTGACCTTCGAGTAGCCAGCTGAACTCGGCCGACTTTATCCAATATTCCGGTTATGCGGCCTTCCCGCCACTCGATGGCACACTATAATGAAGATTTATAGTGGCGGCTTAGCCTTAGGGGGTGGCGGATCATTGAGAGACGACGAGGCTTATTGCCATCCTCGAAAAAGTTTGCCAGGTTTAAGCGGGCGTCCTCCTAAACGCCGCCAGACAGAGCGCCTCTTCCTCCGGGACTAGCTTGAGCCCTGGCAAGGGTGTGTATCCAGCCTGGAAATACAAAGCCCCGGCTCGTTCGTACGAGTAGCGAGCGGAAGGGTGCGCAGCCACCGAGCCGCGAGAGCGACGAGGACAGCCGCGGTATATTAAACTTTTTATAGCCGGCCGAGTAAGAGGATTCTGTCATATTAAAATACTTCGCCAAGCTCCACTATCTCCCAGCTCTCCTTCTCGACTCGAGAACGAAAGAGAGCAGCCTCCACCCTCCACCATCCACCCTCTCCTCCGCCTAGCCTACACCTGATTCCTTCTCTTTTCCCTCTCGTTCTCAGTAGCCGTTGCGATCCTCCACGCTGAACCCACCGTTTCAACAAAGCACGACGCATTATTGCCGAGGAGAGGAAGAACGCAGTTTCCTGTAAATAAAATAGTTTATTGCCGGCTTGCCAAGAGTGCTCGGCCCTCTCTTGACACCTTTCACAGCTTTCCCATATCGCGAAATATGTGCTGGCTTTATCCGAGAGTCTCAGTTTTCTTCTCTATTTGAAAGTCTAGCTTTCTTGGACAACGCGCAACCCGCGGTTAGTTATCTCTCGAAATTCCTATATTTATAACAGAAAATCGGAGCGTACGAGAGGCAGATTTCCACGATAGAGCAATAGCAGGAGACTAGTTTCTAAAGAGCCCGAGGAACTTCCACCAGGTTTATTCGCGGAGCACGGCGGCTGCGGCGGCGATCGGTCGGAGCGTTTGATTAAAATTCACTGAGGTGCATAATCTATAACAGGCGGCAGGGACAGAAAGAGTAGCTCGGGATCCGGTTCAAGTGCACAAGATGCACTCACGCCGAGGAATAAAACGGCGGTGGTGGTCGGTGGAAAGGGTTTAGGGGCGCGTTAGATGGCGAATGATAGCTCGAAGAACGAGGCGCGGCAGCCGCGTCCACCTTGGAAGGAGCAGAAGAGAGATTAGGATCGTTTCCGTAGCGCGATTGCGCCGATCGCCAGATAGCGATCGGCCCTTTGTCCAGCGAGTCGCGCGAGCGATTCCGATATCTGGCTATAGATAATTCTGGAGGCCAGCCGAGATCTTCCAGCGATCTTCCCGTCTTCTGGCGGCGGTCGTGTAAGTCGCGCCTTAAGTCGCTTTTAATCGAGCCTCCGGCTTAGTAAGTCGAAAGGGGAATGCTGCCGCACGTAGCACGGTAGGTGGGCAGAGGAACATCACAAGGGGGGGCTGAGGGGGCTCGCCGGGAGTTCAAGGTGTATCCGTATGCCTACTTTAGATGCAAACGACGGGACGCCGACGTCGCTCCCAGCAGCCTTAAGACTCTAAGTAATTGCGAGCGAGTAATCCCGGATATGGGTTATCGTTATCAGGAAAATCGTCGCTCTAACGATCCCCTGATCCTTTCCCTTTACCATCGCGCCGAGCTCCTCCACTCGCCCTCGGGGGAGCACACAGCCTCTTCGATCGAGTAACGCGTCTCTTTCAGGACGCATCATCTCACCGCGATTGCCCAGATTAGGGAAAATAGAAATTTCGGGATCCCGAACGCATTTATTTCCTCGTTACAGCGAGGAAGTGTATATTCCAGTTTAATCCCAGCGTTAACTTCGCATCAGGAATCTTAATTACACCCCATTCTCATCATCTTAGCGAGGCTCACCTTCCATTTCGATTATTTTGAAATCCTCGCGAGGATTGCCAACGAATTATATTTGGCTCTTTGGGAGTAATACAAATTTATGTCAGTCATTTAAACTATTCGAGGTGCATTCCGAGAAATGAAAGTGGAATTAAATTGCAGTTGAATAAAAGACAGTAGTTAATTGAGACTCGGGGAGTGCTCAGTGTGTCATCAGGCATCAGGTAGTTCTCCCTTGCGCGTGGCAGGATTTCTCTGTAATCGAGGCGGTCTGTCAGCTTTTACGTGGCACGGGAAAGGGACTCGGTAAACGAAGGAGTTCAGGTGGAGACGGAAAATGAGCATGTCGTCTGTGTCGGGCTTTAGTGGCGGGGATAGGTGTTAAACCATGGACATTATAGGTGGGTGTACACGTGGAGGAAGAGAGAGAGAGAGAGGGAGAGTGCGAGCGCCACGACACGACGTGCAAACGAGGGTGGCACAAAAGCGAGCCGTCCCCTCCCATTAAAAAGAAGAGAGAACACCGCCAAAGGCATAGAACTCGCTCACACCTCTCTTTCCCGTGTTTCGCGCGTTTTTGCAATCACGCTCCGCGAGAATTCCGACGTTCTCTCCAAGCCAGCAAGTCCACGCGAAACACCAAAGGGAAAAAGACCGAAGACCACAGCCGTCTGATTCGTGATTGAATTCTTGCCACGAGCAAAGATACGTATCATGCTTGCCTTGTGCAGTAAGAAAAGCATAGCAATATCCATAATGGATCGGAGACTTAATGCAAAAGAGGAAATTGAGTGCTGTAGAGACTTCCGACAGATAGAACGTTCTTATTTCCCCTATGGGTAAATTAGAGACTATAAATTATAGTGTTGAAGAAACTATAGATGTCGAGAAATATCATAAGTCCTTTTATTCAAAAATCTCTTGGGATGACAGGCAGAAAAGAACTCTCCCTCCGGCGATCGGTATTGCGAAGTCAGGTCGAAGTCGAGTCTCGAGCGTAAAAGCGAGACGCAAACTTTCATCTTCCTCTTCTCGCGCCCGTTGTTCGTATTTATTCAGCGATCATATCGAGAGATAGCGCGCGCGACTTTTTTACGACGCATCTCGCAAATAGATGAAGTTTATACTTGTCCTTGCTGGGAGAGGTAGAGGGCAGGAGATAAAGCGAAGTGAGAGATCTTCGCGCACGCCTTGATATCTCTCGGCTCTACCTCTTTTTGCCCCGAGAGCCATCGCAAACAAGCTTGCATCGATTGTGTTCCTTCTTTGAATCGGCCGGAGAAAAGACGATGGAGTGCGGTCACGGTAATCGAGTTAAGAGTACCGTCGGACCTTTTGACATCAGGACGATTAATCCTGCCGACGTCACCGTGGTAATCCCGGCTTGCGCTCTTGTAATTACATAGTTTATTTGTCTGGGGGGATTTTTCAATCACGCCGCTTCTCGGGTTTCCTGGCGGCGAAGGAAAGACGGAGAGGGACTTGTGGAAAATGGATGAGTGTACTAGGAGTAAAAGAGTTTGTTGGAGGAGGTCGCGGTCGGTGGTCGACTCTGCGTTAGCCTCGACGTGCGAGGCGACGTCGGCGGCGGCGGCGGCGGCGGCGCGGTGCACTTGCATCGAGTGCATAATAATCAGTCAACGACCGAGCTAGGCCAAGCGAGGCAGGCGCGAGCACGCTCTCCGCCACTTTTGCGTCAGGGTCGACACGCTCTCGTGTCGTAACGTTTGGCGAGGTCAGTAATATCGCCGCTCTAGCCGAGCTATTTACCAGCCTCTATTCTTACACGGCGGCGACGCCACTGTCAACGACCCGTCATCTGTGTCCCTCTTCCACATCTTCGCCAACAACCTATCCCACCTATCTCCGGTTTCACCCTCACCTCTATGCGCCCACGATAAAGCTGATAAGGTGTCATTACTGACAGCGTATCACTTCATGGATCCACACACCTTTCCTCCTCAAGGTAGATGATGCTTCGCCACTTGCCTCTATCGAATTCCTCCAACATCCACGTTCTCAGACTGCACACATGAGAGGCAACTTCATGGTTGTATTTACTCGCACAGATAGCAGACTGCACGCGACCTCGCCAGCCTCTCGATAAGAGAGTGGCTGCGCTTGTGTGCATAAGAGTGTTGATTTTCGCCTGCGAGAGACATTGCATTTCTGCAAGCAAGCGCATCCATTCCGCCATATGAGGAAGAAGCCACCAACGACATACATTCATGTATACACATATACGTATATATTATATGCTAGGACTGCATAGGAGTCACGTGTCGGTGGAGAGAGTTCGCCTATTAAGTCTGTGCGGTAAACATGTTTGCCGGAGGACGCAACGTGTGTCAGCAAATGTCGGGGCTAGTTTTCTTGCGCTAGGTTAGTAATTCCGGCTGTCTTCTACGGAGCCGCACTCCATCACGATGCCGCCCTCCTCTTCCTCTCCTCCCCTTTTGTATTTCCATAGCCTCGCGGCCAACCAACCCACGCGAACTTCGACTCATCGGAGCGTCCGGTCGCGCGTCTCTCGCACTACACTTACCAAGCCGAGTTCAATGAAGATCCTGTACGCTCGCCGATCCCTTGTCGCGCTCATTCAACACTCTCGCCCTCTAACTACCCCGCTTTTATCCTTCCAACGTATAACTCCATCGCTCGCGTGACAACTTCAATCGTTGAATAACACGCAACACTCGAGAGCGCGTAGAAGAAGAGAGAGTGGAGAACGGATGAATTCGACATTGAACTTAGTAACGGCTCGATCAGAAGAAAGTGTTTCAAGGTCCGGGAGAGGCTCGCTATCATTATTCAGTCTAGGCTGCCCAATTCAGCGCGAGCGAGAGTGAGTGGGTGGCGTTGGTGCCGATGCACCGAGTAAGAGAGTGAGACAGAACAGTAGAAGATAAAGAGAGAGAGAACGCGAGAGTAGAATCGGGTCGTTAAAATCGACAGTGGTGGCCCGAGAGGTGGAGTAGGAGGAGAGCCGGGGGGGGTGGTGGTGGTCCAGTGGAGTCGTTCTGCTTGTTAGTCAAATTGGATAACGAGTCTTTCGCCTAGAATAATTGGTTCGTCCTGTGGATCGCCAGCGAGAGAGGAGCAGAAGAGAGAGAGAGAGTGTCGAGGCTCCCTCGCGACGATGCGCTTGCCACGTAAGAAGAGACAAATCAATTTCGCGACTTGGCGTCTAAGAGATATACAGCCGCCTCCGTTTGCCCTCGTGCCCCTCTGCAATGATGACGCCACCCCCGCGTCGCCCCGCCCGCCCCGCCGACGTCGTCGTCCTCGCGGACGTCGTCCAACAGAGTAAACAAGTCAGAGCCACTCGACTGTCCGAGCGACGCGTGTAGGCGCGAGCAAGCAGCGCCGCGCCGCGCGCGCTCTCTCTTTCTGTCTCTCAGAAGAGCGATATATATCGGGACGAGTCGGCAATCAGGTTTTTCTTGGGCTAGGTTAGTACTATCGTGTCTGGCCGGAGCCAGGCCAGAGAGAGCCTCACTGCCTACTTGCTTGCCTGCTGCCTGTTTACTACACCATGCGCGCTGCTCTATTCTCGTACTCGCCTGCTCATTCTCCTGCTCGCCTTGGAGAATGTGCGTGCCGCCGCCACCGCCACCGCCACCGCCTCGCTCTCCCCGACATGCGGAGACACGTGTCCCGACAAGACACGCACACCTATCGCTCGCACGTCCTATGACTATTGTTCCGAGAGAATTCGCTCTAGTCGATCCTCTACCCAATCTACGGATCTCCGCCAACTCCCTTCACGAAGTTCGCCCTTGGCCGTAGTAGAACTGTTATTGGTGGTCTACTAGAGTTTAGTCCTGCAGTTTCACCCCTTCACTAAAATATAGAACTTGATAGTACTAGGATAGAATGGAGGAGTATCGTAATTGGAATAATTTGTAATGAGTACTGTTAGTCCAGTGTAGCGTGGTATTGTGTGGAGTACATCGTTATCTAGGCGATAATTGGCAGAGCTGTTTACTGGAACTCGATCGTCAGATAAGTAACAATCTCTGCAAATGGGTAGAGCAATATCTAGAGGCTCGTGGTTTGATGGTGGGAGAGGAGGGGAGAGTATGAGAGGCGTCAGTTAAATTGGTCGGGGACTGTGGCATTTGACGTTGGGTTTGTTAATTAGATCGCGAGCATTACACGCACAATGGAGGATTGCGGAGAGGCTTCGCCAGATTGCCGTATTTGTAACGCACACTTGTTCTATAATGGACCAAGAGAAACAAGTACTCACTCGCACTCTAGGAGTGCATAGTGCACTTGCGAACGGTGTCGTTGGTGCAGTAAACTCGTGTGCCGCGCCACGGATAAATATACGGTATTATGTAAGTTGTTTGCAAGCCAAGGAACGAAGAGAGTCGCTCTCCGAATCGAGTCGACTCCATTCTATACCCATGCGAAGCACAATTACAGAGACGCATTGCGTAATAATCGCAGCCGAGCGAGCGACGCGCGCGCACACACGCACTCACAGAGTCGACTTCTGATTTCGTAGAAGCCCTGTGTAGAGAGAAACCCGAAAACAACGTCGATTGTCGTCTCGCCCGAGAAAACAGCCTTTTGTATTCGGCCGATTTATCCGGGCTTTGCGTAATCCTTGCCATTCGGCTGATGGTACAGTGTTTTCCTCGGACAAATGCGAACTGGAACGAGACGTGAGACTGACTGCTCCCTGTAATCGGAAGTTTATGCTAGCCCGCTGTATTTATAGCTGCTTGGAATGACTCAACTCATAACACGCCGAACGTAATGACTATTTTCCTTATTGGGAACTAGCATACGGCCATTAGTCAGCCGAGAGTATAGCACATTCGCCTGGTAAAATACTCGACCAGAATCTAATCGGGTAAGGTTCGCACCATCGTTTGGTATCGTTGCGTAATGCAGGCTTCTCGGTGCAGCGCGCGCTCACTCGTTAGCTGTTGCAATCCGATGACACCGTTGAGTAAAGGAATTCAGAGAGGAAAAATGGAAACCGGTGTGTGTGCTGCTGCCAAGCTTTCGTTTAATCCGACCTGAACAAATGAGGAAGAAGGGGGGGCCTTCGGGGCGGCGCACGTCGATCATTATGATGATCGCGTTAGTCGAAGCATAACACTTAGCCCGTCATTCCAAACGAGAGGGCGACTACTCTTGCTTGACATGACCTGAAAAGATGCGATCTCCGCCTCCGTGAAGGGCCGACAATAGCGATTAATTTTCAATCACTCCTCCTTTTTTGCCGCGCCGCTCTCTCTCTCTCTCGCCCCCTTGACCTGTCAACCCGGAATTCGTCCAACAGTTTGCCCGATAATCGGGCATTTCGTACGATTTTTCCCTTCGCCAGCTTCCCCGAGCAGCCTCTCTCCTATTCTCGTTGCATTGTCGAGCGTGACTGAAAGGAAGCTCTCCGCCGGGAGACCGCCCATTCCTGTCGAGATTTCGGCGGGCACCGGTAACGATCTTGATCGGCTTCGACAGCTGCTAATGTGTCAGGATGAATTCGATTTGACGAGCGGGGCGACAAGCAGCAGCAACAGCAGCAGCGGCAGCAATAGTCCCCGGACTCTGAAGTAGCAAAAGAGGAAAGCCACCCTCCTGGGAGGAGGATTTCGGGGCTCAAACTACCGGTTGATTGCGTACGAATGCGACGCGATTTCACGGACCTCGTCGAGGGGGAAGGAAGCCACCGAGGCAGGAAGGAAATGCCCCCTCCTCGATAGAAAAAAAAGGTGACTAGCGGAAGAGGTGGAGGGTGCCTCCTGCCGATTGATACACAGCCAAGGATGTGCGTTTCGTCCCTCTTGCTCTGCCAATCTCTCAGTTTCTCGCACTTTCCCTTTCTTCCGCAGCGTACCCCTCGAGATCGACAGGTTCAAAGGGATGCCTCGAGGGCTGGATTTCCTCGTTTGAAGAGCGTGCGACGTGAGCTTTCAGGCAATTTCTCACTCGTGCAGGTCACGTCGCAAGACAGCCACCCGCTGAATACGCGTCAGTCAGCACACGCTTGCTCTGATTTATCCAGCGACGCCTTTCCACACTCCTAGCAGGAGGCATCTCATAAATATGATGGACGCGTCCTCGCAGAGGGACACTCCACTGGACATCGTCGCGTTATTCAATTGAACAAAACGGAGTCTTACTTCCCCTTACTACCTTCGCTTAATGGTTTCCAGCGACAAGGAAGTGCTCGTCGATAAAACATCGACGTTCAGTCTTGAACTCTGCCACTCGCAGACTCATTTTTCCTCCTGAACATCCAGATCTCTCTTAAGATTTCTATCCCGCCCAGTTATGGCACGAAATGTCCTCTCGCGGCACATTACTTGCGAGGATATGACTTTATTGTTTTATTGGATAGAAGCGGCGACATCACTGGAAACTTGTCTTTCCTTAAAGTCTTATCCTTCTCCCACTACGCGCCTTATCATCACGCGGCAGTGTTTAACATTCTTGCCGGGCGGTTATTAGTGCTACGGAATGGTTGGTGGAGTTGGGGAAAAATTGTATTGTTTCGTAAGAAGCTGCCGCCAACGATGGAATTTATTCCGTGGCGAGGCCATTCCTCGGGTTAGTCGTCTTCCCAATCTCGTAGGCTGAACATGCTGAGACACGAGTAGTCGAGCCGGGAATTGGGTGGCTGAATACAAAGTGGCATGTTTAGGAGTCCACGTTACCGGAGGAAGGGCGTAGTTTGCGCCACTCGTCAGATCTCTGCCAGCCGGATTAACATACAAATGCCATTCGAGTAATCCTCCTCCCGCGCCTCAGAGTTCCCGGGGGTTGCGCGCACCGAAGGGGTGAGTTCCACGAGACCTTGGCAACTACTTTAAAAGATATTCCACGTAACTGGCCTCATTTCTCTTCATTACGGCTTGAATCATAGCCGCTTTTCACTATCGCACGACTATTTATCAAATTGTAACTGCTGCTTCATCTGTCCCATCATATTCCTCTGTAATTCCACCAGCACTCTGTCACTTACTGTTTCCCTTTAAATTCGACATTGCCAGGCGCCGTGAAATCCGCTTGCGACGTCCTGTCAATTAAACTGTGTAATTAATGCCTTAAGAAGTCGTACATGATTTCGAGATAAGGTGCACCGGTAGATTACGGTTGTTAAGACAAGTGTCTCACTCCACGGACTATCACAGAAACCACGTGACACACGTTTGACTGGCTGCCTCTTACGTTACCTGTCGAAGCTCGCAACGACCCACGCGCGTGCTGTGTCGCGCTTTATTAAATTCGACATTTTTCCCGGTATTTTTCTTCGCCGACCACTATGAATTGCAAATTCGCCAGTGCGGGAGATCAGCTCTCGGCGATTAGCAGCGTGTGCTTCTCTCGGTGTTGTACCGTAAGAACACCGGTTCTAATAGTATTACAGGTGTAAGAGCATTTCAAGTTGGAGGCATAAGGATTAAGGATACAGGCGACTGGCAACTTGCTTACATCACGCATCGTGCAACGATTATTTATTAACTGGACAAAACGTATAATCACCTCGATCCACGCCTGATTTATTCGGTCTGCGTATATTGCGAAACTCGGTGTGAAATCGATCTAACATCTGCACGGCTCGATGCAGACTCCCGAGCGGTCCCTCACGAAGCCTTCCTTGCACTGACAGTCGAGCACACATTGCTGCCATCAAAACCAATCATTAGAACAGATGTAAATTCATCAGAGTTAATGCATCGAATCCCTTGATCTTTAATATTCCACTGAAACTATTGATTTTACCTTAATGCAGTTCTGAGGATTTGGATCGAGGCAAGAAGGCTCGCATGCTGTGCCGCAAGTTGTGTATTCCTCGTTCTCGCGGCACTCTTTGACGCGAAACGGCGGTATCAGGGACTCCGTGACTGTTACACGTCAATAACTATTAGTCGGGTGATGCTGTGAGAACGACAGCATACTTACCAGTGGCAAAGACGGCAGCCAGGAAAAACAGTAGTAAGATATAGCGCGACATACTTCCACGTTACGCGATGTTTCTCCTTCTTGTTCGAGCCATCAACGACACGTCGAAATTAGTGGCGGCGTGTTGCGTCAGCCTTTTATACCCGAATAGATCGCGAAACTGGCGGGCTTCTGTTTGCTTTCGACAGTATTTATCACCATCCACCTCCATCGCATACTTCTGTCTTCCCCTTCCAACAAAGTAAATTCACTCCGGCAAAACTGTATCAATACTCAATCAACACTCCTGCTCAGGAGTCATATTGGCTATAAGCATTCAGTCATTGAATCTCCCACAATCAATTGTTACACCTGCCAGCCGGCTGTGTTTGCTTTTCTTGGGCGCGTCTGCCACGTAGAGAGAGCATTGTGCAAGGAAAATATAGATGTCTGGAGAACTCCCGGCAAGTTCTGGTCCCCTGGTATTTTTGCAACATTTCCCTGACTCGGATCGGCCGAACAAAGCAGCAGCACCCCAACCAGTTCTAACTGGGAATATTATTCTTGCTGGTAGCGGAGCAGCAACAGAGTGTACCTTCGTCTCACGTAATTCCTCTTGGACGAGCTCGCTAGGATTCGTTCCAGGCAGCGATTTCCCTGGTGTCCCATGACTGGCAGCCATTCATACTGCTAATCTGACGGGTGATATCTATTTTTTCATTGATTTCGCGCGTCCTGAAAAGAGAGGAGGGATGCTGGGCGTCGGGCTGTTAGTGCTTCTTTGGAGCACGGTACGCGCGCACACCACCCAACACACGCACATACTTTGTTTTCCTGCGGCCTTGGCTGTGCCAGCTGCAACGATCCGGCAGGCTCTTTTCCGCCGGTGTGTCGCTACAATGGAGCACGTGCCGCGATGAACAATGGCCTCAGCCTCTGCCCCTTCAGAGATCCACGCTCCACACACCGCGTGTATATACTCGCGTAACCGCGTTTACAAAAGTTCTCTTTGTCCCCGACACTAACTCCCTGCTTCGAAAAAGCCGCCGCTATCTGGTGCAGCCGAGTTTTCGGCATTTTCTTCTCCCCCGACATGACAGGAGGCCTGCCTGCCTGCCTTTCACAGCGCCATGGGAACGCGCGGCCTTCGCCTCGCCAATTTCGAGCGGCTACGAATTTGCAAGGCCTAACTAAGCATCCCGTCCCTCCAACTACCATTCACTTCCGCCCGGACAACCAAAACACCCCGTGGGAATTGTTGTTTCGCTTGCTACACCGACCGAGCCCCACTCGTGGAAAGTTAGTTGGCATGTTTCAGGTAACCGGAGTAATTAATTCTCATCAGCGAGATCGCAATTTCGTTGGACCCTCGAGAAATTATTCTTCTGCTACACTAAGTACAATATATCTGGCAATAATTGTCTTAATCTACTTATCATAGCTCATATAACAGATCAAATTAATCAGAGGGATATTAGCCTGGAATATGCAGCCGTAAAATAATAGTTTTCAGGTAACTCTTGGAAGTAAGAGGACGGGGATAAAGATAGGCGGCTCTCTCGCCGGTACCGGGTAATCTCCTTAACGAAGAATCGTCCCTTCTGCTGGCGAAAGAGGGAAATGCCTTCTTGCTAAATCCAATAAGCGGCTATCGGATACGCTTGTCTACTCTCCCGAGAGATGAGACTCGTGACCAAAGCACCGTAGAGAGAAAACTATCTCGAGAGAAGAAGGCACATGGAGAGCGAGAGGGATTGGTGGAATATCGGTGGGGCAGTAAAGCGACAGAGAAAGAGGGAACGAAGAGACGAGTAGTGCGGCGGAGGTAGGGCGAGGTGGTGCAGAAAATAAGAAAGGATACGGGAGAAACAATCCCATTCTAGGTTGGCATTGAGGCGCAGGGTGGGGGAGAGCAAAAGAGTCCTGTTCCGGATTGAGGAGAAGCGAGTGGCAGGTGCGCGTGTTTCTAGGATGAAGCCTGTTGGGGGGCCCTTAATACGGTATTTCATCGGTTATAATACTCCCTTGCCGAAGCGCGTCCCTTTGTCCTCCCCGATGCCGAACGAAACTGGCCTGCGATATCGATGCCTGCATCTCCCTTATACCTTCGACCAGCCGACCCCTTCTTCCTGCTTTCCCATTGTTCCCCGGAAACTCGAGCAAAGCGGATCCAAGCGATATCGCCTGCTTTTGCTTGTCCCAGCCCTGTTGCCTGCCTGCCTGCCTACCAGTAAGGCTTTTGCGCGTATGAACGCCAACTACCAATTGGTTACTTTCCTCTTTCCGAGTAGCTCGGCCAGCTTTCTTTCCTTTGTGCCGCGCGAAGATTAGATCGTCGAGGATTGCGATAAATCTACTGGCTTGTCGCAGTAAAAGCACAGAGGGACAAGCCTCTACGACTAGAACCGCTAGGAATTACTAGGCACTCTAAGAGTATTGGGGTGATCCCCGAGAAGTAGCCCGCCAATGGGTAGTTCTGGTTCATCGGTGGAACAATTGAAATGATATCCTTTCAATCGATTAATTGAAAAATCGATCTCGAAGTCGTATCATTTGGGAGTAGGGACATTAGAAAATAAAGCTGAATTTGACGTACTTTTTTTCCAATTGGATTTGTTATCGCTCACTCCGACGTGTCTCTCTTGAAATCGTTTTATTTGTGATATGATTTTTAAAGGTGGCAGAGCGTTTCGCCCGGGAAATTGGCGAGTTGAATGGGGTGGCGTGAAAGTTTAGGCGGCCTGCCGGGCAGTGCCGTTTGTTCGTCGGACAAATTGGACGGCCGCATTCCGCATTTCGAACTGATTTGATTCGCGGATGAATGATGCTTCTCCCAGGCAGACGTGAATCTGGCGGCGTTCACGGCTTGCTGAACGAAATAAATCGATCAATCGCACGGCTGTATCCTCGTCGGTGGGGTTGCCATGTCCCAGTGAATTTTAAAAAATGTTTCCTGCCCCTGTGTATGTGTCTTCCTTCTCTCTCTCACTTCTGAGTTTCGTTCTGTTCTCTGCCGATCCCCATTATTGACGGGGCCGCGTTAGAAAACGCGTACGAATTTAATGTACCATGACAGAAATATTGCGGCCTGAGGTCTTTGTGGCGGCGGACTTGCTTTTTTTTGCTCGGCCGATCCTTTTTTTGGTTTCCAGCCCGTTAAGCATATCTCGCGATAGGGCACACCCCTGTATTCCCTAGAAAAACACGCAATTTAAATAACAATTTAATGCTAGCCGCGTGCGATGCCCTCTCCTTCTAACTCGCGTCTTCGATATATTCCTTCTTCCACCGGGAGCACCATTATTCACGAATTTATGGCAAGTTTCATGAAACTTTCACGAGTGGTTTGCGCTTCGGCGCCTTCGTATAAAGTATAAATATTCCCTGTCTCCCTGTCATTTCCATTCAAAGAATCGTAAGTCAATACCGGCTAGCATTTTCATTCCCAAGTGAGTGGCAAGACTTGCAACTTTGTCCCACCTAGTATTTCTTACTCGGCTCTCGGGGAACTTCATTGGCTACTGGACCCTCGTCATCTGCTGGCAGCATGAAATTATTATGGGAGCTTATCTCGGCGCAATGTACCTGTCAAGCCCACGAAAAGTCATGAAACGTCGATTCTCTCTTAACGATCGCTAAGAAATTGCTGAGAGAGCAGATACGACAGGAGGAGCCTCGAGCAAACCCGGTGTTCTCCAGCGAGAGAAGGCTGCATCCGAATTTCTTTTCGCCGAGCCACGCAGAAGTGAGGCGAGTGTAGACACGAGCCTCGAGAGGGTGAAAGGGAGATTCCCTGGAGGCAGCTCTGCCAGGAATCGCGTGTTCTCGGGGAAAGAAGAGTCAGAGAGAGCGAGAAAAGGTCTCGTTTTTATGAGATAAAGCAGCACAGTGTCTCAAGTACATACAAGCGTAGCAATAGTCAAGAGAGGCGCTTCGGCAAGGCGTGACCTACCAATTCCCGTGAATTGCAGTACGCAATTGTGCCATTTATCACGTAACACTCGCCGAGACGTCAAAACACCTTGGTAGATGAGAGCAGTCTCTTTTGCGAAGAAGACGGCAGCCGACGTAGAAGCGAGAATGGAGTGGAATCGTGTGGACGTAGATGGCTCGAGGTAGCGTGTGAACGCGCGCAGCTTCCTCGTTTTTGCAAGGCTCCCTCGAGCCGAGGAGGAAATGAAATAGAGAAGGCAAGTCTCTGCCGGGTTGCAGGAGAAACGAGGAGGAGAGGAAGAGGGCGGCCCTTAGAGGCCTGCAGCAAAATTCGCAAAATACTTGGGAGCAGCTGCTCCAGGCTGCTGCTGCCTCTCTCTCTGTGTACCAGCTATTTTCTCGGCTCTCCTTCCGTCATTTCTCCATTCCATCCTCCACTTTTTCCTCTCCTCCGGACCTTCAGCATCTCGGCTCCCTATTTCCGGCATACGAAGATTTTTATTTTTCTTCGAGGAGACAATGCAGGGATAGTAATCAGTGAACCGGAAAAAGGGCTGCGTTTCCGAATTTCGTGGACGGATTGTGTCCCGACACTTTTGTACTTCTCAGCCCTCCGCCTCCCTTCTGTCTGTGGGAGACCTCCAACTTGTCTACTACACAGAAACCTGAAGAGTTTCGAACTGTTGAAAGCTGGCCTCTCTCGGCGGCCATTGAAAACCACATTCACGGAGATTTAATAATTGACTCAGCGATACAGTCGAATAGTAACGGCTCGAGGAAAGGGTCAAGCTTTCCAAGAGCGATAATTAGAAAGACGAGCGGGTTAAGCAGCTCCAGACATCTCAGATATACTTTCGAAAGGGAGTCTTACACTGGGAAGGGCTCGAGGGCTTAATTAACAGTTACATAATACCTTGACCAGTAAACAGAGCTTTTTCTTGAGTCGAGGTTCGTTGGTAAGGGTTCTGCTTGTACAGGTGTACCCTCTGAAAGAGATGGCAAGGGGTCGACGTACCCTGACCCCTTTACAAGCAAGCACGACAATGCAGGTCACCCCCGGGGGAGATCATAGCACGAGATCGATCGATCACAACGCACTCGAACGCACCCTGACAATCTCAATACTGCTCCACCCCATCGCGCGTTACCATCAGCATTGTTACGCCCCTTTAAATCCTGGATTCCTGCGATACCGATGAACAGATCCGCCGTCCTGGCAGCCTCGTATTTAATATCGAACGCAGCATTCCCGGCAGTCTCTGCCGCTCATTTTCCGGCAGCGGCGCGGCGCGGCGCGGCTGGCGCGAGCGTAAATGTTATAAACGGAACGGAACGCATGAGAAACCTGCGGTGATTGCGCGTTTCTTGGCACGGGAATTATTGCACCTCGGGGTCGTTAAACCGAGTAGAACGAACGCGTCGGGCGGCGCACGTTCGGCCACCTCTCACATACAGATACCTGGCAGCTTCGCTTGGCAGGCCGGCGCGTAAATCTCCCAAGGATTTTGATCACTCGCAACTTGCTACACCGAGGAGCAACGAGGAGACTACTCGCACCAGAGTTCGCCAAGAAGTCGCGTTTAACCCGCCGATCGACAAATAGATCAAAGTGGCCAATTACCAGCATTATTAGGGCTGCTAGCCACGCACGCTCCACGTTCTGATACATCGACTCGGCCATGAATAACGCCCGTGGCGCCAAACTATACTCGAGTCTCCATTGATTTAGTGAATGATCCTATCCTGCCTTTCTTCCTAGTCGGACTCTCTGATAATGCCGATACTGTTCACCCGCTAACGACGACGTGGTATGCATTTTATTGTGGCAGCGTTGCTCGCAACCGACTCTGCTGAGGCGTGAAAAGTAAATCAGCGCCGACTCGAGCGACTCGAGACACCATTTATATCGGACACACGTCGCCGGGCTAGTAGCTCCTTCCCGCAACTCGTTCCCGTTTCGTTCCTGTCTTTCTTTTTTTTCGACGCCACGACATACCTTGCGCGCTCTATTCTCGCCTCCGCGCTCCGGAATACACATAGTTTTGAACGCTCTAACCTTGGGATTTACTGTTTCCTGCGTGATTACGACTGCGTTGGTCGTTCTGCCGTGGCGGCGGCGGCAGCGGCGGCATTCGCACGGCGAAGGCTAGGCGTTAATCACATTCCCCAACACGCCCGTCGTTCAACATCGAGCGGATGCATACTGCATCATTATTGCCCAGCCTCCTCTAATAGCTCCGCATTCGTTTTCTTATCGTCCGGTTTTTTCTCGACTCATTGAAATTCATCGAGCTAATAATATGTTACCTTTTTCTGTTGCAGGTAAATCTATCAAGCATAGTATCTCGATTATACTTGGCGCCGTTGGCCTGTCCGGATCTGGTGCGTAATAGGATAGTGTAAAAATTCAATCCCGCTTTCCTCTTTTCCTTGGGTTAGCTCGCATTTATCGAGAGGACTGTAGTAGCCGGAAAGGCGCGGGGGCTCTGATTTATCGGAAGGTTGATGGTCGTCGCTTGTAGGTCGGCCTCGTTAGAATCGATTGTAGCGGGGGGGTCGTTGTGCTCGAGGCAAAGGTCCTTCTGTCTTCCCTCTCTGTCTGCCGAGGCCGAGACAAGCCGGCCTGAATTAGGTTGTCTGGGCATTTCGATCAGATTTGGGGAAACAATTTGTGGCCCCGGGCGAAAAGAGCTTATTGTAGTCGGCGCGTGAGAACGTCACCCTCGCCCTAGCAAAAAAAGCCAACCCTCTCGCCGCTATGTTTGGAGAAAACTGGTGGCCAGTCCCAATTGAATATTCTTTCACTCGCTTGAAATCGATCATTACACTAATGGCTGGCGCAAAGTGAGATTCCAATCGACGGTATGAAGTGGGTAGAGCGAGCCTTGATTGGCAATGGAGAATGCATTTGTATGAGTGTGTGTGCATGCGTTAGAAGCATGTATCTAGAAGGATGGTTGAGTGCATACGGCAGGGGATCGCAGCAGCACTGCAGCAATGTACATAGCTGCTGCCGGCCGCGGTTGCAGGAGACAGCGGCAACGACCGACTTCAAGGTAGCAAAGCCAGTCGACGACGGCTTATGTAAGTTGTTTGGAGGTCTGCTTGCACTACCAGCCAGCCGAGCAATGGAGAGGAGGGCTCTCGTGCTTCTAACCGAGAGAGTGGCAGAGGAAGAGAGAAAGAGTCGGCCGGAGAAAAGGAGACAGATGCACCGTTCATTTCTTCGCCAGACCGCTTTCGTAGCGCGGTGGCTTTCCCGCGATTCCATTTTGCTCGGGCGAACCAACCCATCTGCGAGCCGCATTTTATATCGCAATCAATGAAACTCGAGATGGAGAGCACGCGACAGATCGGTTGCTTCGAACGAGATCGAAGGACCATTCGGTGAACGGTCCGCCGCGGCATCGATGCACCGTGCGCCGCACTGGATTCCCATACGAAATTCTTACCGGGCATATAAATCGCCCCTTTTACCCACCCAGCTCGGTTATTCGCGTGGGATTCCACGCAGCAGCATTTTCTTTCTGGCCATAATGCACTCGCAGAGTCGACTGGTGCGATTCATTCGCTGGCGCGGCGGTGGATACGCGACGCTCCTTGAATTCCAATGGACTGCCGAGCAGCAGTCGAGACGACGACGCACCCCAATCGAAGCATCATTTTTTCCAGACACCGTTGATCTCCTCTGCCACCTACGATCCCAGCGAATATTTCCATGATTCATGAAAGCGCCACTTGCTTATCGTCTATCTTCCCTACTATTCCCTCTTCCCCTCTTTTCTCTCTCTTCTTCATTGCATCTATCGCATAGTCAAGCGAATAATAGTTGGTCCACTGAGAGAGAGAGAAGGGTCTGCCACCTCTTCGCTATCAATGTTTCATCGTGGCACGATTATTTATTAAGTCGACACTTAGGGGAGTCCGGTGCAGGAGCTCGTGCTAATAGGCACGTCGTACCTGAAGCATGCCTTCTCTCGGTGTGTGTGTTAAGTTCGCTCCTGCTAGGCAAGAGGGCAGCCATCGATTTCCATTTAACGACGGCTAGCAGATTGCTAGGTGCTAGGCGCCAATCGGTAGAAGGCTAATTATCACGGCTGAGCACAATGTGATTTAAATGACCCCGAGACACACCGCCTGCTTCTACAACCAACACCACCACACAAATGCATACACTCTTCTCCTCTCTTTCTCTCTCTCGATCTTTCTGTATAGATCTGGAACCTACAGTTGAACGCTTGACTCGTGCTTAATTGAAACGTTATCGTGTTTCTCACGCTGAGCGAAGTCCGCCTTATACAACCACGCCGTTAGGTGTAAACCGTTCTCTCCTCTCTCGTTATCTATCTTCTCGACTGGCTCGCGCCCGTTTCTCCAGCCTCCATTTATCCCGCGCACACTTCGCTCCAGATTTCCTTCGTCAACTTGCACTCCTTGCACCGCATGCGTCCCGTCAGATTGCCTCCTGACGATGATCGACTGCCACGTAACTCCTCTTATCGACGATCGACCCCGTATCGTCTCGTGTCAAGTGGCATACTCGCAAAGAAGCCACTCTGACACGCGAGCACTCTCTAATACCAAATCCCGTGTGTCGCATCTGGCTAACTCGGTCGATTTTAATTAATTCTCATACTAATCCCCGTCCCGTTGTACCAAACACTTCTGTAACCTCGCATGATTAACTGAGACGCATCCAACACTCTTTTTAACAGTCCAAATTTGCCCTGGCAGTTAGTCGGCTGGATCTAATGGGTAATTTCGTGGACTGACAGACGATCCGCAGTATGACGTCGAGTCTAACGGGAGGTTCGTTATAGCACCCCTTAATAGGTGCCCTCGAGGTTCATTATCTCAGAATGTCGTCACGCCTTCACCATCGCTCGAGCCTTGGTGCGATACTTCGATCGCCAGGAGAGACACTCGAACTACAACCCTCGGCCAGGCCAGAACCCCCGAGAACTTTGCTCCCGCATCGAACATTTAAATGCAAATATACTTTTTACTTATATTTATATGCAAATAAGGGTCGGCTGTGGTCCTCGAGGACGCAGTCCTCATGGGTCTATTCGGGTTATAGGAGAAAGGGAGGGAAGAAAGTAGTGAGGGGCTACCGTGTCAATTACTACATTGGCGTTGCGTGTGTGTTTGCTCTCTCGGCGTATTACCGCGATTAAACGGTACCACGAATTACGGCTCGCCGAGTTCTAATTTCAGCTCCGGCTATTCCAGCCGTGCAAAGGACGTCGGCCCACTTGTATTTCTGGTACGATTAATCGCCGGTAAGAGGAGGCAGATTTCTCATATTAGATTGGTCGCGGGATCGGGCGGCGGGGCTCGCAGAATGCGAGCCCAATACCTATCAGCATTGAATCGTGAATCGCTCGGAATCGAAGGGCCAAGGAATGTCTCTGAGGCTGTGCTCGTGTGTGGGTACGTCTGCCGCGCTGCTATCGTTTATGCCGTTCGCATGCCATGAAAGCAATCGCCTTCCAATTACAGGACGATTTTTTTGACCCGCGATCGCGAGATGGCTTTTATCGTCCTTCCGAAGGGGGGGAATTTCATTTGGAGACAGTGCGTGCTCTTTCCCTGCTCCGTGGTGGTATCTGTGTGTATGAGTGTGCGCCGTTTATGCGGGCCTCTTTCGATTCAGACTGCTCTATAGTCGTTCGCTTATATCGTTATCGGTTATCGAGAGCCCTCAGCACGAGCCTTCCACTCAGGAATGAATATCGTCGAAGCAGAGTCCCAGCGCGAAATCTCTTTCGGATTGAGCCAATCCTCGAGATATGTTTACCGATCTTAGCCTCGGCGACTCGACTCTCTCTTCTACTCTCGTCGCTTTTGCATTCTCATAATGGCTGTGGTCCTCCATTACCCTCTTGGGAAGGGTTCATCTCTCACTCTCGCTCTTTCTGCCGGGCGATAGTCTGTAATTCGAAAGTTGTCAGGCGCACATCGCGCTGCCCTAATGGAATTTGAATGTCGTTAGCCGAAGTAACCGGGCGTGAGGAAGGGACCTTATCCCTATTACCGCAACGTCGAATAGGGCTACTACCCCCCCAGGTATCCCCCCCCCCCCATCCCCTTCTTCCTTTCTCTATCTTTCGATCTACCTTCGGATCGCTCGGGGACCAAACCACTGAGTTTATTGGGGCGCGAAAATGTGTCGGCTCCTCGCAATCTTTAAGGGCTGCGACACCCAAAGTGCCGCTCAAACCCTTTCCAGTTAATCACGCGAACTCGTCCAGAAACCCTCGCTTCGTTCCACTGATCCTCTATTAACTAGACCGATGTCCAAGTACTACTCTAGAGCAAATCATTATCTGGTCCAATATTCCACTCTTTTAATTCGGAACCTTTAATTACATAACCCTGCTCTCAAGAATAATATTTGAATAACCCTGAAGTAATCGCTTCTGACTTTAAACCGTTGATCCTTTCCCTGACCTGATTATTAATCAAAGTTTGCGTGTGAACGCAGAGGAAAAGATCAAACAAACAACTGAGCATCCCGTGTGAATCATAGAATTCGAGCAGCTCTACACGTAGAATTAGGTTGGGACGATGGCAGACGCTGATCCTAGCGATTTCAAGGGACTCTTTCGAAGAAGGATCTATCAGTATCTGGCAGCAGCCGCAGGTTACCCTCTCCTTTAATTTAACTCGTTCCTCTCAATTTTCGTGTCAGTCGATTAACGTTGACGGACAGAAGAGAGCGATTGTGATCGGGACTAGTCGGGGTCATCGAACTCGCGGTGGTATGTTGTGTTTCTCAGCATGTATGGGCGGATTCTCGTTGGGATGTGGCCTCGGCTGGAGTGCTCCGTGCGTCGAAATCTTAAAGAGGGAGCACGACTTCGACGCCTTCTCGACGAACGTGATAGCGGCTGCCCTCCCGCTGGGCGCGGCGATCGGTGTCATACTAGTGCCATTCCTGATCGACAATATCGGCCGTAAATGGACAATGATGGTACTTGTGCCGCCGTTTGTGATCGGTTGGATATTCATCATTTGCGCGGGTTCCTCGATCGCCGTCCTGGCGATCGGTAGGTTCGTCACCGGTGCCTGCGGTGGCATGTTTTGCGTCGCCGCACCCATGTACTCCGCCGAGATCTCCGAGAAACAGATCAGAGGTATGGAAAAAGCCACAGTAAACGTGTCAATCATCACTTGCCAAGTGAGAAGGCAATCTTATCCAGACGGAAATTCCCTTGGCAACAGGTACCCTCGGCGTTTTCTTCCAACTACTCTTGGTCGTCGGGATCCTGTACGCTTACTGCGCCGGTTACACCGGCAGTATCGTTTGGACATCGATCCTCTGCGGACTGGCGCCTATAGTTTTCGCAGCAATAATGATATTCATGCCGGAGAGCCCTTTGTTCTACATAGCCAAGAATCGAGAGGATGATGCTCGGAAATCTATGAGATTCTTCCGTGGAGAGGAGTACAACATCGAGCCTGAGATCGCAGCGTTCAAAGTTAGTTGGCGGAGATTCGATACAAGTTTGCCTTTTGAAAGTCGAGAGAATTAAGCGCATCCCCGATTAGGAACTATTGGGTGGCACTGTTAAACCTCTTATGGACTCAGGGTGGTCTGTCTAGCTAGTTAGAATGAGTCTCGCTTTCGAGCCTGATCTCGGGTGTCTGAACAGGAGCAAGTCGAGAAGAACAAGGCAGCGACGGTACACATCTCTACCTATACGAAAGGCCCGGTCATGAAGACACTGGCGGTTGCCTATGGCTTGATGTTTGCCCAGCAATTCAGCGGGATCAATGCCGTCATTTTCTATGGCGCTACTATCTTCAAATCTACCGGCGTCGACATGGATTCTCTTCTTCAAGCAGTCATCTTCGCGGTAGTACAAGTCATCGCGTGTGTCTTATCCGCCATTCTAATCGATAAGGTGTCATTCTCGTCCTTAAAACTTCCATGCAAGCGGCTTTCATGATCGCGTATTGGAAAATACTTTATTAATTGTAGCTAGGCCGGAAAGTTCTCATGACGATTTCGGCAGCAGTGATGTGCGTGAGTCTTGTAGGACTCGGAGCCTTTTTCGTCGTGCAGTCTCAGGGTGAGGACTCGACTGCTGTGGAAAACATATGGTGGCTTCCACTGGCTTCCGCCTGCATCTATATTCTGGCGTTTTGTTTTGGTGCCGGTCAGTATTCCGACCAGACTTTCTAAGCTCTAAGCTTCCGTTCTAAGCTCACCTGTCATTCATTAGCTCGCACTTCACGCTTCGTTCATCCGGCGAACATTCGAATTGCTTTGGGAATCATTAATAATTGATAATTGGGTTTGATGGATTGATTTATTTTCCCTGGTAATAGGACCAATTCCGTGGGTCTACATGGGTGAGATTTTCCCATCGAATCTCAAGGGTGCAGCCTCTTCGAGCGCAGCTTTCTTTAACTGGATGCTGGCATTCATAGTGACCGTCTCGTTTTCGAGCGCGGTGGACGCGGTCGGGAATGCCGCTGTCCTCTTCTTCTTCGCAGTGATCTGTGCTCTTAGTGTCGTATTCGTCCTCTTCTGCATGGTGGAAACCAAGGACAAGACATTCGCGGATATTCAACGAGAATTCGGTACATTTGGTATCGGCGATTGATAAGGATAATACTAGACTAGTGTTACTCAGGTACTTTATACTTTGGCGAAATTATATAAACTTTGACAAATTAAATTTCCTCCATTATTGGCATTTCTGTCCTTCATTGTCATCTGATTTATTAGAGACCGGAGAATACTGTCTATCAGTGGTAGAAGCTACTGGCATAATAGACCCTTAGTATTCCTAGGAAAAGCGACGTTCTCTTCTCCGCCGGCTGGGTCATTGACCCCCCGAGAACGAGAGGCATTGAGTAAGCCGCGATGACGATAAGATTGCAAATTGACATTCGAGAGGAGGCATTCCATGAAAGCTGCATCTGTCACCGCGGGTGTCTCTCGCCTCTTGGCGATTATCTGCCGGCCGCCTTGTGTGCGCATCTCGAAATTGATTTGGCTTTTAAAGAGGTGTGCGCGCGCGAGCTCGCAGCACACAGCCGCAGGGCGCGTGCTCGATTTCACTCGTCGATAATTTCACGGAGTCAAGAAACTATGTTAAGCTTTCGTAGCGAGGGAGACGTGCATTCGTCTTCGTCCTCATCGACGTCAGCAATGACGAGTGCAAGCAAAGAGTACATCACCGAGCGAGCGAGAGAAAGAGAGAAAGAGAGAGAAGGGATGAGATGCAGTAGGTGGACACTGAAAGAGAGAGCGAGGAGGGAGAGGACGATGATTCCGGCGTATAAATTTGTCATGCAGTTGCCATCGCGCTCGGTAGGCGTTCGCTTTCATCGATTATGCATTCGAATTTATATTTATGAAGCGTCGTGTAGCGGCAGCGCGCGGAGTGCCGAGCACTCCTTGAGTATCGCCATTCTAATAATGGATGCTGCCATAAACCTCCTCAGGGTCAGCCACTGTACTGCACCAGTACGGCACCCGATCTCTCCCACCCTTTTTCTCTCATGCACCTCTTCGCCTCGATGATATTCAGCCACTTGTCAAAGCTTCTCTCATTTCTTCCCGGAGAATCTTCCACTTTATGCAATCTCACGTACGCCGATTTCTTGCCGGGAATTTCCCCTTGGAAAATACGCCGTCAGATATTTTATATCCTCTCTTGGGCGAAGGTTCCTGCAAAATTTAAGGGAGTTTCACGCCAAGAACAAGTGGTAGAGTCATCATGTTCACGCCAAATGATTTTCGCCAATGAAGCTAAAAGGGCGCTCGAAAAGAATGGCTGGGAACTCGTAAGAATGAGAGAGAGAGGCGAGTCGCTCGTCAAGGCATTCTACGAGTTTTTCGTGCGAGCGAGCAAGCAGAGGGCTGTTCTTTCCACGTGGGAAGAAACCAGACGTTCTGGGATCTGTCCTCAGTATTTCTTGCTTGAAACAACCGATGGAGAAGAAAAATCGTAAACGTTACCACGATCAGAAAAAAGAACACGCTGCCGACTGACTATACGTCGACCTATTCTACTAGCGGGAACTAATCAGAATTCAATTTCAAATAAATCGAGCAAAGAGATGAATGGTAGTACGGGAGACATCCAGTTACAGGAACAACTTCGGTAAATCCCCGGCGGCATTTCCTCGGGCGTGTCGCGCGGCGAGGCAGACGGAGATAAATAAATAGAAAGCGTGTGTCGCGCGCGCGCGCGCGCTACGAAAGCAGCGGCACGGCGACGACGGCGGCGGCGGCGGGTAGCAGGAAATTGGTAGTGCGTAGGACGGTCGGGCAAGTGTGAGCATGTGTTTCACCCTGGAAACACGAGGTAGAGGCCTCGTGGGTCGCATTCGCAGGTCAGCTTTCCCGTGGCATTGTCTCCCAGCGCGGCTACGGCTGTTGGAGAGCAGTTCAACTCCTCCCGGGCGCGTCCCACTCGAGGAGATCACTCGGCGAACCAGTTGGAGCACTGGCCTCTTGTATATTTCATGAACAGCGAGTTTCCATCGGCGACGCAGCCTCGCTCTCTGTGTCTCTGCATCGGCTGCTGCTGCTGCTGCTGCTCCAGAAAACGACGGTAACTCACTTCGCGCGAATGCCGCGCACGGACTCGTCCCTCGTCGTTAAGCCAGTTTGCCGAAGGAGACTACTCCTCGCGCCCGCCCGGCACATCACCTACTTTCGACACGCTGATTCCGTAAAAAGCACCACTCCCAGAGAAGCGGACCGTTTCTGGCCTGTTGATGCGTCCTTCCTCCGCTGGCTGCAAGGAATTCGGCGAATGCCTATTGCCTTCGCGCGCGCGCGCGTTATGCATCCACGTGAAACCGGTTGCGAGATGCGCGTCGAGCGACATTTTAAATTTCGATCTTGCTGCCACGTCGACAGCTGCAAATGACGACTACAGCTCACCGCATTCGCCTTCTTTCTCCCTCTTTCCAGGTTCTCTCAGTTCGCGCACACTTCCCTCTTACCAACTCTCTTCCGCCTCTCACGAGCTCTTCGTCGTCCCACCTGCTTCTTTTCTTCATTTCCCTGCATCTTCCTTTCGTACCTACTCGCCTGCCACGTACAGTGATCTTCTTTTTAAACGTTTCTCTTCTTCATGATCTATGTACCTCCTCTCTGTCTGTGTCCCTTGCTGCTACATCGTCTTATTGCAACCCACACGCGATCCGCCGCTTCAAGGCTTCGCATGTTTGCTCTCCCGAGTCTCTTCTCCCTCTCTCTTTCTCTCTCGCTCCCGAGCTTAGGCGTTCGCGGATCACTTGCACCATGTGACACACTCCCCGAGAGAGTTGCACGCACTCGCGCACGCCTCCTCCACTCCCTCTCTCTCTCTCTCCCTCTCTCCTTTTGCTGCACTCTGTCCGTGTGTGTGTGCGTGTCTGTCTTCGGTGAATCTTTGTCGGGCGTTCGCTCTCGCGGTTTCTCGCAGTCTCCCTCCCGTTCTGGTTTGGCCTCCTCCGTTCTCCGCTTGCCCTCTCCGCCTACCCTCCGCCGGCCGGCTGGATTGCACACTGCACCATTGCACCGGCAGTCGCAGGGGCCATTGGCCTCTTCGGCTGCCGGCTCCGCGCGCGCTCCTGCTTCGTATCGCCGAGCCGAGCCGCGCCGCGCCGCGCTCGTCCGATCACTCGCTCGCACTCGCCCGAGCAGAGGACCGAGAGAAAGAGCGCAGAGTGCTGCGCGCACCACGCCACCGAAAATCTCATGCCTTTTTATGCAGCTCTCTCGATCGCTCGAAAGCAAAACAGGTCACGATTTTTTCCAAGAAGTTCGTGTAACACGGAGCGCGAAAAATAGGCCGATGGGAGGAGGAGAGCACGTTCCGCCTTATCGCCGGCCTGCCTGCCAGCTGAACGATAAATACCGGTGAACCTTATCGGGTGATACAATCGAGAGGCAAGGATCCGCTCGCTCGATCACACTCCTATCGCCCGCTGGAATGCGTAAAGTTAGCTCTCTCGTACTTCTCTCCCGCAGTAGATTAGCCCGGCAATAGTCAGACATCCGTAGTATTTATTTGACGCGGGAATCAATTTTCTTTGGACGAGGGAATGTTTCTCTAATGGATTTCAATGTGGGGAATTGATGAATTGTTGGAATGATTAGAGTTCGTCAGATAGAAGTTGTAAATTTTAACTTTGACCGAAAAAGAAAGGATGCGCGGAGGGTAATCGCACGAGTCTCTCCGAGCGCATACATCAGGGTATATGCAGAGCGAGCGTTGCCGGATTTTTCGTATACTCGATCTTGAGCGGCGGTATCGCTCCACACACACCGGGGATATTCAGAGTGCCGCTCTCGCTTCCACTGCTTGCGCCCGCGTCCGCCTGCTATCGGGCTCCATAAATAAAGTGACAGCAGAAATAAACGCGTATCGGCTGGACGGCTCTCCTCTCCTCTCCTCTCCTCTCTTTCTCTGTCGGATATATTAGCGTATGCCTACATATAAGCGCGCTATCGTGCATCTGCTATCTCGTGCTCCCTATATTTTCCTCTGCGTCACTCTCGCGGCGAGCAGAAGGCGGGAGATGGGAAAGGGAGCGAGAGAAAGAGTGTCGGAACCCGTAGGAGGTCGACGTCAATGAGGCCCGCTGTTTCGACTCGCCTCCACGGAATCCTTTTATCATCGGGTCAGTCGTCGCCTGGCAGCGGAAGAGAGACGGCAGACCGGCGAGAAAGAAACCACTGTACGCAGCGCACGTGAAATCAATGGACGCGTTTCAATGCACACACTCGTATGTCAGTCGTTATCGTCAATGGAAAGCTCGACGCGCGCCAGTTGAAACGAGCTCTGCTTTGCCTGCCTGCCTGCCTCCTTGATGCCACTGTTACGCCAAGCTCACTCTTCTCTCCACTTCAATCCTTCCTCCCGTTAAATTGCACCGACTTATGTGCCCTGCTTGAATTGCACTCGTGTCCTTTTGTTATTCGTTGGCCAGACTCTCCTGGCTGACTCTCCTCTCTTTCTCTCTCTGTCTCTTGGTGTATCTCATCATCTCTATCGTCTAACTCTACTTCCCCGGCGGCCGGCCCGTCATTCTTCCCGCGCGAAACGAGTCCGCCGAAGTAACTCGCTCTTAATCCTTCCGCGTAGGCGAGGCTCGGTATGCGTGCGAGTGGCGATATTCTTCGGCGCGACTAACGAACGGCTTATTCGATCTTACCTCGTTAAAGGAGAGCCGGAGCTCTGCCGCCGCCGGACAACGTGTGTGTCGCGTTGCGTACATTTCCGAGCGGCGACCCAGTTGCATAGCGAGAGAGCTCACGCACGCACGCGGCACACATACACACGCTCCATTTGCCACATTCTCTGCGGCGCGCGGCGGGCCGATGCGGCCGCCGAGATTTATCAAAGCCACGCCAGCTTTCTCTCCCTTTTTTCGCCGGGGCCTTTTTCTCGCGCTCCTGCCTGATTCCGGTCGGGCGAGCTTGCCCTATTAGTCGCGTAATGAGGCCTCTCCCATAAGCGAGCCGGAAAGCCGGAGTACCATATCGTGAAAATCGAGCACCGCTCTTTTCCCTCGGTAGCCAAGGAAATTATGCCCGTTCATCTCTGCCAGGGACTTCTCTGTTCGAGACGATAATCGATGCGGCGAGAGTAAACACGCCACAGAAAGAGAGAGACTGACAGAAGGAAGTGAGTTCATGGATGCTCGAGAAAGCGTCTTCAAATAAACTCGAATCGTTAATTCCTCGCTAGACGATGAATAAACGTTGCTGGGCTTGCGGCAATCTTTACTCGAGTGGCTCTCCTCGTCGTGGCTGGATTTGCTGTCGCGAAAAAGTTCCCTTAAATCAACAGAGTACTCTCTAAGCTGATGGGAAGATGGAGAAAGAGAGAAAGAGAGAGAGGGTGAAGCGAGTGTAACGAGGTACAAAGAGCGTCCTTTATTCCCGGACGTTCGAAGGCACAGGGTCCGATTTTTTACGTCTCTGTGCGTGTGCTGCTTTTCACGGGGGGGTGGAAGGGGATAAGGAAAACGACGCCAGCCGATAAAATATTCGCCCGGCATTCAAGGGCCACTTTTAATTACGCCAGCGCCGCGCCGCCGCCCGCCTCTCGGCCCTGACGCTTGAAGGAAAAGAATACAGAATCATAAAGCATTCGCGCAATAAAGCTGCCTGCAACAACGGGTAGGCTGCATATTTTAAGAAATTAATTTGTCGAAGGACAAATTACTCCGTTCCCGGGGACCACCCACCCCTCGGAAGAACCAGGGGTTGGAGGCCAGGCACTTTAACCTTGCCACTCGCTCTTTTTTTTCTTCTTCCTTCTTCGTGCCACACGAGCTCTCTCGCGAAAGGGGTGGAGGGTTCCGCTTCGATGGAGAATGGCCTGCAAGTCCGGGTGCGCGCGAGGAAGGGGGGTGGGAGAATTCGTAGCTCAGCTTCTTCGGAGCGTCGGCCTGCGTTGAAAACTCTGTTTCGGCTAATTTGCACGCCCGTAAATCTTGGCCGGCTGGTAGCTGCTGCCTTCCGGCCGCTCCAACTTTCCAGCCCGAGAAAAATAATAACGAGGCACGATTCTTAAGAATAAGTCGAGGGTGGAACTCACTCGCAGGGTGGTTAACGCGCGCGGCGCCAGTACGGGGCGGGGCGGGGCGGGGGTGGTTGTGCCGGAGGGTGGAAGAGAAGAGGGTGGCCGAAGCTTCCTCCTCGTGGCTCGTTCTCGCCAACTTTCCGAGTACATTCGTCGTAATTAAAATGTAAATTTCTCT
Organism: Ectemnius continuus; assembly: GCA_910591665.1. Lineage (NCBI taxonomy): Eukaryota > Metazoa > Arthropoda > Insecta > Hymenoptera > Crabronidae > Ectemnius > Ectemnius continuus. The sequence continues at coordinate 6,115,377 of OU342867.1, forward strand.
CGCTCGCTGAGTGCGCGGGCCGCTCCGAGCGTGGGAGCTGAAATACGAGGATCCAAATGGGAGGATCGAAGCTGGAATGGGAAGCCAGCGGGGACCGACGAGCCCGCAGCTACGCGAACCAGCCCTCAAAGGCTAGCAAACTCTATCGAGCAATTATTTGCATAATGGCCCTCGATATATAGAGCAATATTAGTCGGCGGGTAGTAGTCAACGGCACGCACTCTAGCAGCCGCCACATAATTTTCCTCGCGTCTGAAGGGGTGTGACGCTTCCAGTCTCGTAAAAAGCTAATCTCGACTAGATAGCGTAAGAGCGCTGAGAGAGAGTAAGAAAGAGAGGAGAAGGTTCTATGCCGTTGGGCGTGTTTCAGCGCGAGCTTTTTGCACGAAAGGAGCGGAAGAAAGAGTAGAAGGGCGAGAGCGTAAGCATTCTCGTTTCGCTCACTCGGCTGGCGATTGATTTATCGTCGTTTATAGCATTCTTGGTACATGCAACACAGAGGAGGGAGAGAAGGAGAGAGAGGTTTTGACGGGGGGTGGCAAAGTACGAAGGGGTGGCGCGGAGGCGCCTCTTCTTCGCGAGGATGCGCGCCTCTTCTCTCCCCCTGTTCCGGCGTGTAATCTCCCATCGAAAGAAGCGGAGAGCGCGCGCATTATTTATGCCTCTCTGCCTTTATGGATATAGGAGACAGAGGCTCGCTTCGAAACTCTCTCCTCTCCCGATGTCTGCCAGCCTGCCTGCCTGCCTGCCACTCGCTTCTTTCCCTCTTGTTCTCTCACACTTTGCCCATTTCGAGGGATACGCGCGCTTTTTACTCGGCGATGTCTAATCGACGCGCTTTTCACTCCGCTGATTCCTCCCCCTGTCCACGGTGCGCGCTCGAATTCCTGCCGATTTTCGCAGCCCGAGAGATTCATGCGGAAATGCCAGATACAGAAGTGGCGCGGTGCCGTTATCGTTTGTTAAAGCATTTCGCAGCTGTCTCAGGCGGATGCCTTCATCCGCTCGCGTAGATATACGGTCTGCCCTCTGTCTACTACGTTGCCCAATGATTCGTACTTTTGAACTGGCGCCTTCGGGATAACTTGCTTATTTATACGAAACCTACTTGCCGTGGAGTTACAGTAAATCTAGTAGAATCAGCTTGCCATGGTCAGCCGCCGGGGAAAGCGGTCGATCCTATAATTCGCGCGCAGAATTTATTCGCCAAGTGATCGGCATCGTTGGCAAAAAAGGGGGTTGCGGGAGTAGTGTGTGTGTGAGTGTGTGAGTGTGTGCAGTGCGGCTGGGCTTCTCGTGGACCGTCGGCTTTATGTGGCACAAGGATGCAGCTCGTCTGGGTCATTACCGGATCGCAGTGCTCTGCTCTCTTTTTCTCTCCCCGTTGCTTCTCTCTCTCTCGTTCTCTCTGTTTGGTTGTGTGCTCACGTCATCTCGTGCAGCACGAGTATGCGCTACGAGCGTACACACGTGAACACATGTACGTGATGTAGGCTGGAGAGCACGTCGAATCGCTCTTTGGCCCCTCCGCGCGATGCATAATAACCCCGGCGGGAGGAGGGTCGGTGCACGCTGCAATTCCGCTTGGAAATATGTATGCCCGCGACCCATCGAATGTCGCGACCTTAAATCGAGATTTATGCGGGCGCGTTTATTGTTTAATGCCTCGGCGAGCCGGCGGCGGCCGCTCGCAATGTAGCCACCATAGCGTAGGGGATGAACGCAAAGTATGCTAGTATGTGTGTGTGTGTGTATGTCTCTGCCATGCCAGCAGACGTATAAATCCTAGCCGGCGACACGCGAATCTCTCCTTTCATTTCGGTGTAGAGAGAGTCGCAAGAATTTTTTAATTAAACCGCACGCAAATTTTCCTTCCGCCTGCTCTGCGTTAGCTGGGGAATGCCCCGGGAAAATAGGCCGGCAAGTGTTCCTAAACATTTCAGCGGCGAATTTACGAGCGTCCGACTTCCTTTCCGAATGCCCGGGCATTTATTCGTACCTCGCACACCTGGCGGCGGAATGTTCCACGATGGAAGGATTGCTTTAACTCCACTGAAAAGGTCTCCAGATATAAACTATTGCCAGCATTCTCGTCACTCGAAGGTGTGACTCTCTCCCTGGTGAATGAGTTTTGCATTTGAAAAAGTTGGCAAGTGAATGCCGTGTTTTTTTGGACGTGCGGTCGTGCCCCGCATGTTTATTAGCCACGGGGAACAATTACGCCCGGTGTGTATGCCGCTGGTAATAACGAGAGGGCATAATTGCCGTTCTCTCGCCCCTCCTCCTCCTCCCCCCGGGCCAATTAGCGTGTCCGTGTCCCCGAGAGCGGCTAAAAATTTTTCGCGACTTTCTCATTTAACAGGAACCCTTTCAACCCCGCGATTACCCGGACGGACCGACCACCCCCTTCACTCGGACTCTTTTTCTTTTGAGCTCCAAGAGAGCTCCCTTTCCTTTCGACAGAGCGCGCCTCGCCATCCCAGAATTAGTTTGCCGCAGAACTCCCTATCGACTCGAGTAACAACTAAGAGCGCTCTTTGTTGAATGAAAAGGATTTTTTTCAACCTCGCTAACGGTTGGCAGGGGTTAATAAAAGAGTGGCAGTATTAGCGTGAGTTGAAGTCCAGCGATTTCTCTTTGATACCACTTACATATCTTGTTATTCAGTATAATTTCAGCAAGTACGCTCGAGTTCTTGCGACGACGAGTCAAGGCCTGCTGGTGCTGCTGCTGCTGCTGCTGCTGCTGCGAGCTCTCCCTCTTCTCCACATACGCTTTAATTTATTAGCCCATCCCATCGTGACCTTCTCGTGCTCCGCCGGAAAAAAAGCACGGTCGTCTGCTTTTGCCGTGCTGCTCGTGTCGCCTGCTCCTCTCTCCTCGGTACTACAGATGTTTTCTGAAAAAATAAATCATATTTCGAGAGTAGCTGGTTACGCCAGTCTCTCCTTTATTTGAGATTCTGAATACCCTGTCTATTAGATCCGAGAAGACGTCGACTTTTTTGCTGGGTTCACTGCTTCTTCATCGAGCGCGCTCTAATTATATTATAGAGGCCGATCTCCCGTTGAATGGGTCTCTCTATTCAAGCGAAAAGATAGAAGCCGGCCGGTCGGCCGGCCGGGCTTTCGAAGGCGAGTGAAAAAAACGTCTAATCACGTGTACGCCGCTCGAGTCACTAATTTCGACGCCGTTTAGCGTTAAAGATCGCGTAATTACGGTAGCAGTGGCGGGCGCCCCGGCTTTTTACTGGTGACCCGAAAAAGCGGAGCGGGGGCCGACTAACCCAGACCCTGAGCGTCGAGGCGACGCGCGATTGCAGAGTCGCGTCCCCTTTTCTTTGAACCGATACACGCCATAAAGGGGCTACCCTGCGATATAAAACCAGCCACCACGTTCTCCTCGCACAGAAACACACAGGCAGAGGGCAACATACACAGGCGTCTTGTTTTTCCCTTTTATTAGGCCGTCCGCCTCGCTCGCAATGGCTCGAGAGCCTCGTTCATTATAGTTCCAGTGAGTCTCGTCACTCGAACTCGTAAAACCCTCCTGATACCGACTATCTCTTATGGCTTATTATTGTCACGATTCCTTCTCCGCTCCAGAATGAGCTTTATTCTTTGAGTTCCCCTGCGGATATGAAATTCTCTTGCCGTGGCAGCAGCACTTCGGTCTAAGAGGCTGGTGGAAGGGGGGGTGCGAGTCAGCCGAGAGAGCAACGCACCTCGCAGACTGGTATTTCCGCACACGGTATATTTAAACAGCTAGACCAACACGTTAGCCAAGCTGCCAAAGGAGCGGACAGATAGCCGAGAGCGCGCGAGCGCGCGCGTGTTCTCTCTGTCTTGCTGGGAGAAACGAAGAGAGAAAGGAGGGAAGCGGAAGGAAGAGAGTCGGGAGACGCGCTTTGGCGACGTGTTCACGTGTGGCGCGCGCTAAGTAGATAGGCACCGTCACCGGTCAGCCGTCGCCTCGCCGCAGTTCCTTTTTACTCGCAGTGTCTCTCACTCTCTTCCAGGCAGCCTCTTTTCCTAACCGGCAATTCTGAATTCCGCGTGCAAAAGGCTTCTCCGTCATACACGGGTTATCACCGACTGGCGAACCGCAACGCGCCGCAGACAAAAATGAGAGAGAGAGAGAAAGGTAGAGACGCGCCAATGTCTTTTCACCGTTTCCGAGTGCGAGTGTGCCTGAGTTGTCCCCGGCACATACGAACCATGTCGCCGAGTCCCCCAAGAGTCTGCCTTTCCTTGCACGACCAAGCCGTGGAATTTGACGCGGCGCAAACCTGCAATTTCGAGTAATTAAAATTCTTGCCTATGCGCCGGCCAGATGCCACGAATATTTCAGCGAGCGCGCGGGTGAAATCCCGGTTCTCTCGCGCGGAGAACAGACGCTCGAGCGAGTGAAGCCGGGCTTTTAATACCCGGCATGGGTATTACGGTACAACGTCTCCTTATCCGCGCTATCCTCCCGAAACCAAGTATAAATCGCAGTTGTATAGGGACGATTTGTAGCTTGCGACAAACTTTCCCCTCTGCTTGCTTCGCCATGCTCTCGCAGAGCGTTCCCATTACTTTCCAGTATTCGTCCTAAATTCTCCCTTTGCTAAGCCTAGCGTCTATCCTTGCCAGTTTGCCGCGCGCACAGCCGAAATGGTTCCATCGCCGGCTGAACGGCCCGCCGAGTACTTGGAATGAATAACCTCGCCGGTTAATTCTCAAGTGGTCCGGTGAACCTGCTCCTTTCCCTACTCCCTCTCTCCTCCTCCAGCAGTACTATCGCATAATCGCATATATCCGGGAGAAGAGTTAATCCTGCAGGATCCACGGCTAATTCCATTCGCGGGCAAGTCTCGCACGGTTTTCCCTCTCCTTTCTCCTGCTGGCTGGTGAGCGAATTTCGTGGCGGTCGCTGATTACGGCCATTCAACGTGAGAGCGAGAAGGAAGGTAGGCAGGAGGCTACGAGACTTCTTGTTCTCGCATATATCCCAGGTTGTGCGCCGAGGGAACCGAATCGTTTACCGAGCCGACAGACCACCGCCGGCCAAGAGGAAAGAGAAAGAGAAAGAGAAATTCTCGGTGTCTCGCAGTGATGAGGGAGCGAGCGAAAGGAGAGGATCAGCGCGCACTCTGCAAGCAGAATCCCCTCGTTGCCCGTTATTGCCCGGCGAATTTAGCATCGTGCCTTGGTACCATGGCTATTTCTGCCTGCTTGGCACTTGGTCAGATTTGCCGCTCACCCCCGTCTACCCTCGCACCCTTCTGCCCCCTCTCCCGTGTGTTGCGCCGCGCCACCCCTTGAGGCGCTTCTTCCTCCCGTTTTCTCCGGCTTCTCTTTTGCCTTTTAGTGGTTTCCGCCGCGAGGAAACGCTCGGATTCTTCGGGAAAGTGCCGCTGGCTACTGGAGCATGCTGTGCTGGTGCAAAGCGGCGCGTGTGGTCCACCGATGTAAATTCAGACGGCAATGCCACCGGAGATCGTTCAAAGGCAACGGCTGCTCTACCGAAAACTCTCGGCTTCCGTCCTTTCATATAATCCTTCCAGGTAATTAACCGGATGGAAGGGCTTTCATTCGTGGAAATTGCTTGGAAAATTCTTGCGGCAATTCTCTGTCCTACCGCGAAGTTGGGCCGGCGCGAATTTGGCGCGAGTGTCTTCGAGTTATGCTGGCAGGAATGTTAACTGTAGGGAGAGGGGGAGAGGGAGTTCATTGAGTGTTTGAGGAAATGGCCGCAGGATGTAGATTCAAGATCGGTAGCACGTCCAGGTCATTGCCGCGCGCGGCGCGTTTTACGATCGTGTCAGTTGGGGAGCTTTATTGCCCCTTATCGTGCGATTGACGCGACGACAAAATGTTTATTGTTCCGCCGTTTCACAAGTTGTGTCGGGGTTATCGGGCGGAGAGTGTCGGAGTAGCTTGCTGCGATAGAAGGAACGCGTAAAAAGGGAAGAGGCGTCGCGGCGTCCTTTCCGCAAAGGTACCACCAAATGACCTCCCAATAAATCCCTTATTCCCTCGTTTCTCCCCTTATCGAAGCACTGTCCATTATGACCCTCTGATTTCCATCTATAATACTTCATCCGAGTGAATTATATCTCAACGACACTCCGAGAAATTCTACAGATCATTAAGACCCAGTCGAATCATCATTACGATTTACTTGTGGACGCTGATTCGGTGCAGTAGGTAGTTAAGTGTACAAACGGCCAGAATGTCTGTGATGGCCAAAGTCATCAGTATCTCCTGGAATATTACTCGAGCGATATAGCTACTTTCACTAGGATCTATCCTGGAGAATGGTGAGTGCCTTGGCGCTTAGATAAAGATTCAGCAAAAAAGCGATTGCCAATGAAAAATATCGGCAATGGTGCTTGAAGAGCACGGTACTGCACTATCATGGTCAGGTGATTCTCGTCTAGTAGCTTCGGTGGGGTTAACAACTTTTTGATAGTTTTCTCTATCGGGCGGCTGGCAGAGTCGCTGCTCGATTTCGCCTGTGACTAAGTGAAATTTCGCGTCAGCCCCCCCAGCCTTCCCCCTTCCTCTCCCTTTCTCCCTTTCTCTGCCTCTCGTTCTCGTTCGAAAGGGTTGGCCCGACGTAAAAGTAGAAAAAGTTGTACATGTCGATACTCCCACGGAACGGATGATGGATCGCGTGCACCGGTTCGAGCGGCGATACGACGCCATGCCCGGGGTAGACGATGAAAAACACGTGAGAACAAGCTGCAAGCGGCCTTTTATAAATCTCTCGGACATAGGTTTTTGCCCCGGCCGTCCGCCCAGACAGATTAGTTTTTCCCTCTCGATTGCCATTAGAATTCCCGAGTCCACCAGAAGAAGTGACGGCGTATCTTGCAGTTTTTAATATCCTCCACTAAAACGGGATCATATTTCGAAGAGGATAAATGCGCTAGAGAGGCAGTGAAAGCGGGCCTTTGATTTTTTCCAAAGACGATACCATACGAATTTTCCCTCTAATTTTTGACAAAGCGCCGAGTGCTCTCTCCGAGCCTATATTCTGTACACCCTCTGCTCTCGGGGCTTCGAGCTTCTCGGGATTTAGCGGCATCATCCGTCCAATTAACGTGGCCTAGCACAGCTCGTCCTTTTCCACTCTGCCATCCTCCTCTCCCAGCAAAACCCACCCCCGCCGCCCGCCACCGCCGCCCGCCCCCTCTTCCACTCGACTCAGCGTAAGCAACGGTAATTCAATCCGCACCAAGTAAAGGGGACTCTCATCCTCCCTCTCTTTCTCTTTCCCTCAGTGACAACCCCCGATATCTCGAGCCTCCTCTTCTCTCTCATTCCCCATTTCTCTCACCCCCGAAATACTCTGCATGGATTTTCCCGATTGCCGCGCACTCCATCCGATGATTGCGCCAGGTTCTCGCCGAACCTCTCTCCCCTTATCGATACATTGCAGACCCACTGGACATTGGCTAGGGGACCGGACTTCCTCCTAACTACTGCCTGGAGGATTACTCACCTTTAGAGATTACTTTCACGACACCCGCGTCTCACTTTCACCCACTGGCTTATCTCATTCTCCACATCCATAATTACTGTTTCTTCCTTCTATTACGTCATGAAGTAATACTCGAAACGGCAAGGAATAAATTCGGCGACTAATGAGAAGCAGCGGCAACGGCGGGAACGGAGAATTACGTCATCAATTATTCGTGTGTCGGTGCAACGAGCGGTATAAATATTTCGCGCGCAAGAGAGAACCGCAAGACAAATAGGAGCCTCGCCGGATGATGGTGAGCGAGCGGTTTCGCCCGTCCCCGGCGGCTTAGCGGATTTAATTAACAATCGCCATTTTTTACGCGTCTGCGTAGCGCCCCTCTCTCTCTCTCCTCTCCTCTCATCTGCGCCCGTCTCTTTCTCGTTCTCTCTGGCGGCGTGTAGGCAATGCTAACCCAGCCAGCCGGGCGTAGGTTCGCGGTATTCCCTCCTCGCTGATGGTGGTGGTGGTGAGACGGTGTGCCTGGTGGTTCGACTCCTTTTGTTTTCGCTCTGCCGGCCGCAGACGAGCCGTGGACGACGGGTTTTATCAGTTCGCACGGCCAAGGCCCAGGGGATTGGGAACGAGAACGAAAGAGAGAGTGGGAAGGGAAAAAAGCAGCCCGCGCGCGCAGCCAGAGTTCCACCAGGGCGATAAACGCTTTCCATATTTCAGGCGTCTTAACCGCTTGGCTCTCTTTAAGCGCACGCCGCGCATTTTTCACTTTAATCGAGCACACGCGCCCTCTGCGTGTACTATGAACTAACTCTCGCACTTTCTTTTCCCTCTTTCGACTGCTGAAACCGAAGGAGAAAGGGAGGAAGCAACCCCGAAACTCTGCCGAATTGGGATGTCGAGAGAGGCTTTCGCTTCAGTTTTGACTCTCCCGTTTATTTTAATATGCGAAGTGGATCTCGTTAAAACGATTGAACTCTTCTCTCTCCTGGCGCCCGATCCTCGAGACGAGAGTGAAACCCTCGAAGCCCACATTGCACGCGCGCACGCTGCAATGAGAGATGCTGCATGCGTTCGTTTGCAAAACATTTTAATTGAGATCGAGCTACACGCGCCACGAGTTCTCCCGCGCTCTTTTCATCTCGAAAGGGAGCGTTTTCCGACTGTGAAGAATATTACGTGGCTTTTCAACCAAAAATACACAAACGGTGGTGAGCAACCAAATTCACGAATTTAGAATAAAAGCTGACTTTGCCAAGTACAAAAGACACGGGTAAATGCCCTCGGAATTCTTTCGTTCTAGATGTGCTAATTTAACTTTCTTCCTTGTCATGAAATAACACAGACGAATTATTTCCTGCTTTAAGCATAGAAAAAGCTTTATTTTCCTGAGAATGTCTGTGTCTGGAGAATTCGGCTCGTTTGTGTGGTCAATGTCTCTGCGTTATTATCTTGGAGAAGGCTCCTTTGTTCGTCCTCCCTGAAGAATCGGCGGCAGGAAGTGCGCCGTATTCCTGAGCCATCATTAATAGAACAACCTGCTACCAAGCCGAGTTGAGGGGAGTGTCACGAAATTGCAATGCATTTTCGGCGTCACGGTGCTTGAATCCCAGACACCGCATTGTCCCGTCACACGAAACACAAACGGGGTGACTCAGGTTTTCTGCCTGCGGTTCTCGACGCCTCCGCTCCTCTCCTCCCATTGCCCCCTTTCGTGTCGTCGTCTCTCTCTCTCTCTGCCTATCCAAGAAATTCCGTGGTCGTCACTCCGACAGGAAACACGCGTCCGCTCGTCGCAGCCGCGCATTTTCTACTTCCGAGTGCACTGCACTTCCTATTGTTTTTTCCTGCCGGCCTTTGCGATCAGTGCGTGTCCTGTGAATGGGGTTTAAGGGTCGCACGAAATTCGACCGTGCTACTACTTGCAATGATAAAGAATGGCGAGGGAAATCGGTGGCTATCTAGTATGCAAAAAAGAACAAGGCGGGTCGGCGTGGAGTTGGAGGCGTTATCGGCTCGTGATTTCAGGAAGTGCGAGGGAAACACCACGCTTCTGTCTCCTCGGGCGTCGGACGTGCTCGCACAGTACAATGCAGTCGCGGGTTATTGTCGTGTGTAGTTGCAGAGCGGGAAGGACGACGACCGGCGTCGACGTTGGCGACGACGTCGGAAGATACTGTCACGTTCGGGCGCCGTCTCCAGACCCTCCAACCCTCTCGCGCCGCGCCCGACGTCCACTCTTTACTCCTGATTCCATTCGATTCGCTCTCGCGTCTACCGTCCACTGTAGACCGGAATCAGCAGTATATAACGAATGCTGTATATGTGTGTAAGGGAGAGGGAGAAAGTGGTGATGGTGGTTGCTCTCTCGGGCGACGACCGTCAGGAAATTGAATATCGTCCGCGGCGGCGGCAGCTTTGTCTCGTTAAAAAAGCGGCGGCCTACCGCGACGCTCGACCACTAATAAACGCCAACTGCGCGCCGCCAGCAGCTCCTTCGCCCGTGTTGCAACATTCTCTTTTTCTCGCCGGTGTATCGACTTTTTCGAGAGTGTCGGCACCGCCGGTTTGACGTCGAGAGGGCTACGAAACAACCGGGCCGGCTTATCGGCGCTCGTCAGCCACCCGTCGGTTTGGTAGGTGCGCTTACGCATCATTGTGCATTCCATTAATGCGTCGCCGTTGTGGAAGAAGGCATTGTGCATTATACAGCCCGGTGACATTGTGTCCTCGTTAACAATAGCGGGGTGTGCCGGAGGAGATGCGGCCGGGCCGGGCCCTCTCGATTTGGCAGGCAATTTTTGCCGACCATCCTCGTCGCCCGCTTTCGTTCGGATGCTTGTCATTCTCGCCTCCGTTTCATCCTGCCACTTCCGCTCCTACTCCTACTAGAGTCGCCTCTCACGCTTTCCCAACTCTTTCTACTGCATCTCGATATTTCTCTCAAATTAATTCTACCTCCTTTGATCTTATTTCCCTTCGAGAGATTCAAGCTTATTCGAAGAATATGGCAGCAGTTTTTTCCGGATAATTTGCCTGGGAAAGAAGCTTATTGCCGCTGACTTTTATTCACGCGTTTTCATCGGGGCTTTTTTCGCCGCCGCCGCCGCCGCCGCCGCCGCCGCCGTTCAACCCTTGCCGAGCAGGCAGCCCCTTGCGATTTATATTCGCAGCAGCATGCTGTTCGTTTTCTCAGCGTGAAATTTAAAATGCAGATGGCCGCTCCTCTTTTAAGGAGCGCCACCGCTTTCCACGACATTCGGCCAATTAATTTCATTACTCCACCGAGTGAAGCTGCACCCTTTCCCTTTTTATTCTTTGGTACATCGGCTGGGAAAAGGGTGCTTTTTGTCAACAAGTCAATTTCGTAAGTCGAACTTTTCATTTCAGTTATAATCAGTACCCCTTCATTATTGATTGCAATATTAATTTTTTTATGCACAACTTATGTTGGAATCGCAGTTTTATTCGTGGAAATGGAAACGTTCCACTCAGATGTCCAAGGGGAAACACTCGTGTTTGGTACAAACAAAGTCGTCGGATAAAATTCCCTCTTTTCCCGTACATTTTCCAGTGCGGCTCTCGGGAGACGCGGCGCCGCTCACCCTTTTTATTCCGAAGGGGCCCCGCTTTGCATTTAAACATGCAGTCCGCTTAATTTATGCGGAGCAGACCGGTACTTAGAGGTAGGTGACTGTACACCGCGAAACCCATCCGACAAGAGAAAAGAGAGCAGAGTGCTCCAGGAATAGCAGCGCCGAAACTTTCTTCGTTAAGCAACAAACCCGCACTCTTGCTCTCGACTTTTTCATCACTACCACGCGGATCGCAATGTTCCTGTAGCCAGGAAATGTTCACCGGCGGCTGCGTGCGACTGAACCCGGAGAATTCCGGCGAGCAAGAATTTCGATTGAAGGGGCGGCGTTCTCCAAATTTCCACTGCTAGGTATTCCACGGGGGGGGGGGGGGGGGGGGGGGAAGTTCTTACGAGCGGCGTTCCGCGACATTTCCAGTAAGGTAAACCACGAGGATATAGGGGGTGGCTGGATCTGGCTTCACTACTCTCATTTCCAGGCCCGGCAACCTCTCTCCCATTGTCTCCAGTGGGTTTTACGAGCTGACGGAAACTGACGAAGACGCGAGAGACAGAGCACCGAGACGATGGAATACGTGATGCAAGGAGAGAGAGAGGGAGAGAGGTTCTTCTTCCTCGGATGTAAAGGGGTGGTGGCACCGTCGCGGAAGTTTACACCTACCACCCGCTAATTTTATAGGGTTAGTTAGCCCTCGGCCGTAAGAAGCTTACGCGCGTGCTCTTATACGCCGACGAACTCAGTAATTTCATAATTCAAAGGGAACCCCCAAGTATTATTTAACTGGGAAGCGCTCATTGCTTTCCTTTTCGCTTCTTTTACCTCTCTCAATGTTCCCCGCCATTCGTTTTCAACCCTTTCTTTCCTGACCATTGTTCCCCCCTGCCGCTGCTGCTGTTCTGGATAGGGAATGGTTGGCTCACGCATTTCATCGTCTCCTTTTCCGACTTCTCCTCGTAATTTCCTGGAAGCCCACCCCCTTCTCAACCAACCAGCCCGCAACCAGACTGTGTTGTCCCTTTGTTCCTCGCAAAGTTCTCCAGCAGTGGCGTGCCACCGTTTCAGATGGTGGCACGCGCGCTCTTCGCCGAGAGTTACGTAAATGACGAACGATACCACCGTGTATTTTTGTTTATTATCGGGAGAGAGGATTCTTCGCCACTCCCACGCTTCTCTGACCAACGCTTTCATAACGAAGACCGGTGCTCCACCATCCAAAGCCGTCTATTCTTCTCGATTAATAATTGAATTCCCAGTAATGAGCGAGTTCTTCGCTCGCAATTATCTGCGGGGTATCGCGAGCATTTTTAATAAGCCTCTTCTCCCTCGCTCGACGTTCACTCGATTAGAGACGCTCTGAGTGACTGGTGTAACAGGACGAAGATAGGCCTGTCGCGGATATTCTGGAAAATATGTAAATTGACACTCTAAGGAAATCACTTTGTTCGAAGAAGACATCGTTCCCCGAGGGTGAAATCGATCGTTGGTTCGTTCGTTGCTTTTCTAGGAAGTTCTCGCAGACTAAGACACTCATTAGACGTAACCGAGTTCATTCTCACGCTTCCCTTCGCGACATGTACAGTTCTCGCGAATTTCCATGCAAATTCATCGGCGGCGCCTTCGTTTGCCAGTAAAATTCTAGGTGGTTTTAAGAGCTTCCCGAGGGGTGGAAACTTCCCTTAAGGAAGTCTGAGTTTCTAGCCAACCGGGGCCGCTCGGGTGGTGGCCTCTTTGCTAGCGCGGGGAATTAAGCGGGCAACATCCTATTAGCAATAAAGAGTCGCGTTCTTGTGGAAAGTGTTTCAGCACTGAGCTTGCTTGCTTCGTAAATATAAATACGTTCCTTTGCCGAGTGCCTTTGAGCGTCCGACTTTGAAATTTCCTTCCAATTTCTGGGATCTGGCCAAGCTTCTTATTTATTCCACCAGGGCGCTCCAACTGCAGCACCCTTGTTTTCATTCGATGACGACGCTTTATGCTGGTCATTAGGGGACCACGATTTGGGGGTGGAGCTCGACGGAAATGGTCGGCAGAGAGAAAGAGAGAGAAGGAATGTAATTTGCAAGGTGGTTTACAACTCTTAGTCCTAGTTCTTTTAAGACGGCATTAGCGACTAACGAGGCATTGTCGCCAGGGCCGAAACGGTAGGCCAAGGGGGCGGAAGCGGACGGGCGGCGAAACTTTCCGAGACATTAAAGGCACGAACGAACGATAAAGCCCGCGAATTATGTTGCAATTATGCAAAGCGAACGGATTCCGAGAACATTGGGGTGCCCGTTGGACCTTCCGTCGAAAGTTTTTCGAGCGCTTTTCGGAATCATGGTATTCTGGGGTGATCGGCGATTTTTCAGACTAGTCTCATATACATACTTTCTTCACCCTCTGTCTCGCCGGAGTCTACGCGCTGTTCAAACAGTCAGTTCCTGCCACCCCATCATCCCCTGTTTCGCACTTCATAATCGGCCTCTACGAGACCTTCTTCCCCTGTTATTCCTTGGTCGACGGGGCGACGAGCTTCCAGGGATTCGTGAACAATTCTTATTTACGAGAGAGCTCCATTATTTTTGCGGAACTCCTAGCACGGCCATTCGCATGTAAATCGTCGAGGCCGCCCCGCCACCCACTTCCCGCACTCTCCAAGACATTCGCCAAGAGAGATATGCAAATATCGCTAATTACTGGTAGCGACGGGATTACACGATTCCTCTGGCTCTCCCACCCTCTTTTCTCCTCTCTATCAAGCCACCCTTGACGACCTCGGCCCGCCCCTGGGCGCCCACCCTTTGCCAACTCGACTTTGCAACGCCAGATTTTAGCCGCGTTGGCACCTCTTCTCCTTCATTCGCCGGCATCTTCCACTTCTTCGTCTTTGCGCGCCGACTCTTCGGCAAGCAGATAACAGAGGCTTTCTAACAAGCAGTGGTTGAAGAGAGACGCGCATAGTGCGCGGATGTTTCATAGCTTTTGCAAGTCCCGTGGAGCGAAGGAGAGCATCAAGGGCGAGGGTGAAGGGAGGATTATCCTTCTGGCAGGCTCAAGGCAACGCAGCTTCGACGACAGCAGCTCCCTAGAGGTCGGAGGTGCCGACTGATAAGAGTCTGAAATTACGCTTGGTCCTACCAGCTAAACTGCCAAGCGGGAAGTGTAGCCTCCGCTTCCGGCGCTTCTAGTCCTCGGTTACTACTGGTGATGGTAGTGCGGCTGCTGGTAGCGGGCCAGAGAACGAGAGATTCACGGGGATGAGACGAGGTGGTTAACGGTCGTGGAGGAAAATTAGGGAGCTTGCTAGGATTAGCGATAGGAGAGAAGACAGAGCAGAGCCAAGGTCGCTAGTGGTGTGCGCTCGGCACATTCTCCAAATGGACTCTATTCATCCCTTGGATCCTAATGAATCTAGAACGCGTGTATCGTCGGTGCCATTACCACTCGGGCGATAAAGGACAAGAGTCAGGGGAGGCGCGCTCGCCTTCCGAACTACGTCGTTTCGGACTTTATAGGCTGGCTCGTTGAAATCCCGGGCATCGACACCCTGCGGAAACTATCCCAGTGGAGAGAGAGTCGGCTTTCGGCGAGGACTATGTCTTCCGGCTAAGGAATTCTACGGGTAGGATTCGTAAGTAGCAGAGCACGGACTCTTAATTTCCCGTAGATGGTATCACCGCGGCCCTCTCCGGGATAGGAAGGCGTGTATCGGCCCATTGTTTCAGTGGTCCTGCTCGCGGCACGAGATTTGTGATAAACGACACGAGAGACGCACACTGCCTTCCTCGGCCTCCCCTTCCTTACAGAGTCGAGCATCCTCTTTCTCCTGGTGCATTCCTCGGGAAGATAGGCCGGCCAGAGGAAGAGTTGTATCTCCCTATCTAGTAACAGGATCTGTCGGGCACGCTCGCTGCCGTCTCCGCGCGCCAGTAGAATGGGCTAGGCGATGCTCAGACCTCGATGCCGCTTATTACCAGGCAATAATGAAAGGGTGATCCCGCTGCGGAGGTTATTCCTAGATAAAATCAGCTCCCTGCCATCTCACAGATACTTTCTAGAGCAGTCAGCATCTTCATTTTAGGCATTGCTCGATTTTTACTACAAATTTTAACTCGATTTTCAGCCGGGTTAGATCAGATTTTGGCGAGGGAAGGCTGGGATTGAGTTGGACAACGTAGCCAGGTACACGGAAATCAAAAGATAGGGGAAAGAGAGAAAGAGAAAAGTGAGCCGAGAGAATAGAAGCACGGACACCGGTTCGTAGAAGGCGGTGGATGGCACACGGTGGTTATTACAGGCACGTAATGAGAGGGTGGTGGTGGTGGACAGCCAGAGGCTAGCCATTTTTAGATAAGAGGCCGAGCGAAGGCTGCTGCGGTCAGGGGTCGCGTCGAATTAGGAAAGGGACTATTTTCATTAGGCGCTTTAGGGCCTCCACTAGAGGGAGGTCCGAATAATTCGAGCTCGAGAGAGAAAAGCTCGCTCGCCCACCGAGAAACCTAAGAGATATTCCCCGTACACTCGAACGAGCAAACGTCTTAGCACACTGCCACTCACCCTTTGCCTCATTTCACCCTCGGCGAAAGGGGTTTCTCCGAGCGGACAAAAGGCAGCCGCTTAAGTAGTCCTCGAACTCTGATGGAATTATTTTCGGCGAATCAATGTTTTCTCTCCTTCCTCCCTACGAGTGGCTTTGATCTATGGGCCATCGAGCAGTTCGAATTTGATGAGGGCTTCTTCGCCGAGGTTCCTTCTTACTTTGTTCGGGATATTAATGAAAACCATCTGCTACCATTCACCAACTTATAATTATTCCTTTATCCAGCGAACCATACTAATTGATATATTTCTTTGTTACAGGTAAGCGAAGGCTTCATCCATTGGTCAAGGTTTATTCAAGAGTGAAGGATATGGGTGAGAGCTATCCTTTAGTTTGCTTCGTATCAATGTATTCTGTTTTACAAGCAAACGTAGTTTCCCTTGAAACTTTGTCGCGAGAAGTACCGGGTCATTTCTTAGCCTTGCTCATTCGGCCTCAAGTTTAAGGGACGGCTGTGTCATTCGAACGCAGGCTGGTCTCGCGTTATTTACCGCTTGTGGGCGCAGTCTCGTCGGGACGATTTATCTGGCGCAGCATAAAGCTCTCCTCTCGCATGTTGGGGATCGCGCTCGCGCGTTCTCATCGCGTTCTCGGGCAAATGCACAATTTGATGCGCGTTCATGTGCATCGCGCTCGCGCTCTCGCATATGCCATGGAAGTTGGAGAGGAGCAGCAGCAGCAGCAGCTCTCTCGGCTCGTTTGTCGGCGGGACAGGCTTCTCTTCCTCCCTGGGCGTCCCGCTCCCCGGCGATGACCCTGTCTGCTTGTATGCTCGGCGTCCCAAGCATCGCAGAATTTCCTCTGGCAAAGAGTGCCGAGCCAGGAGAAGCAACACGCTCCGCTCGGAGAGATCGCGCGCGCTGTCTCTTTTATTAGCGGGTCGCCACGAGCGTGCTAAATCATCCACGGGCAATCAGGAGCCCTTTGTGCCGGGCGAGGACTCTCGCAATCTGCGAGAGCGCTTCGTGTCTCCTTATCCTCTTAGTAAAAGGCAGCGGAGAGAGACGTGCCTGGTAGCTCTCCTCTCGAAACTCGCTCTCACTTCCATCTCGAACTCCCTCTCCCTCTCTCTGTGGGCCACGGTGAAATACGGCTTTTTCAATTTCCCTTGGCCGACCAGTCCAACTTGGTCCGGGCATCATCGGTGCTATTAGCGGGCGACGATGCCATCGTAAATCTGAGGTTTCGTTTGGACCCAGCAATAATTCCTACCAGCCGCGCGCACTCACACACAGACACACGGAGCCGTTTCTTCGTCGGCTTAATTGATAGCCGGTTATTTCTTTTGCCAGATGATTCCTTTTCCCCTCTCTGTGTGTCTGTGCTGTCGCGCGCGCGCGCGCTCTCCGTTGTCTCGTAGCAGCGCAGCAGCATCCGGCAGCATCCCGTTGCGAGGGCCTCTCACGAAATCGCCGAGAGGGACCGGTTATTGGTTGTGCAATATGGACGTCAGAGGCCAAGTCGAAACGGGATGAGCGAGGAGCAAGGGAGGACGGAGAAAAGAAGGACAGGGCTTTGACCAGGGATTAGCTTGGTCCAGCCAGGTCCCGGGGGGTGGCTTTCGCTCATATACTAGCTTGTATCTTCTCTCCAACACCGGCAAACCGGCCCTATAATCTACTCCTTATCTTATCGGACTTTTCTCCTCGTACACCCTACACGAGATATCAGTTTTACTTGACCCATCGGAGAAGAGCCATCTGCGTTCCAGCTCGTTTTGTCTGGCTTGGAGTTGATGTCCTTACAAATCGAAGGACAAGCGGCGAAAAGGAAAGATGCAATTCGGCCAAGGGCGAAGGGAAAGTCGTGGTGAATTTGGCGGTGCTTAACTGTGTCTGTGCTTTGGTGGTCCCAGTTATGGTAGTGGCGGGCCGGTTGCAAAACGATCCTGTTAATCGAGGGGTGATATACTGACCGCGTCGGCTATCCTCCATAAGATATCTCTCGCTGCTGGCACTTGCCTCGCACACTTGCGCAACTCCAGTTACCTCACTGTCCTCGGCAGGGCATTGGCTGCGGGGTGATTTCTGCGATGACTATTTTTTCCCTCCCGCCTTTCATAAAAACAGGCGTTACTAACTTTATGGTGAACGGCTTCCTGGCATTCGGAGGTCCCGTTACTCGATATTCCGCGATAGTTTTCCCCGGCTGGCTCTCTTGTCGCGGCCTCCTATCTCGTTTCTAGTTACGTGGGCGCGAACTACGTGACTAATCAGTCTACGACCCCCGTCAAGTGGGTCGTTAACCTCTTCCGGAATATCGACGCGTATCTCTTGCCGCCGTCGTCGTCGTCGTCGTCAACGTCGTTGCCGTGGTGGTGCACCACGCTATCCCGCAGCCGTTTATCCTCGAGAACATAGTAATTTCGCACCTTATCCACCGAAAGAATTTCCCTCGGCAAGCCGCGAAGAGGGGGGGGATCGGTGGCGCGATTCCAAGGAGAGGCGTGCGAGCAATGACCGATCGGTAGCAGCTCGGTGTAATACAAGTTAGTGCGCCAAGGTACACCGCGATCTAATCATCGCAGCGAGTCGTATTAGTAACAAAGTTGAATCAGTCGATCGAACGTTGCGAAACGATTCATAAGATACTCCAAGAGAAAAGAGCAAGCGGGAGATATGGGAGAAAGAGAGAAGTAAGTAGTCGGTTGGAAGTCGTGATCAAGGAAGACAGTAGGTTTTCTCTCGAGAGCCGAGGTCTCGGCCTCATTTCGCCCGTAGGGGAGGAGTAGTGCGAGGTCTGTGACCTTAAAAGCTGCATCGCTGCACACTCGGACCAAGTTCGAGGGGGGGCGGCGGCGGCAGCGGCGGCGGTGGGTATCGACTGGCAGTGGGAGGAGAGGAGAAGGATATCGTCGACCAGGTGAGGAGCGAGTACTCACTGATGGCGGTGGGAGGAGGTGGACGAGGAGGTAGGAGAGGGACCAGTCAAGCGGCGGGGTAGCCGTGACGAAGGAGTACGTGAAAAAAGACGGAGGCGGACACACGTGGACGAAGAAAAGGGGGACGTGCTGGCTGCTGCTGCTGCCGCCGCTGCTGCTGGTAGTGCTCGTTTATTTTATCGTGCATACGCACACGCTTCGGCCAGGGAGAGGCAGAGGGAAGAAGAAGTGCGCGCGGCTTCAACCACACCTATCCAGGAGAGCCGCGCGCGCGCGCGCGCGTACAGATACGAGCCCGATCTGTCAGGTAGTCCGTGATACATGGGCATGTGCACATAATAATATCGTGTGACAGGCCGCAAGATAGCTGGCGTGGGTCGACAGACAGGGAGTGCCACTCCAAAGCTCGTCTTCTCTCTTTCTTCCTCCCACTCTCTTTGCCAGGCCCCATCGCTCTCTCTCTTCTTCCTCTATCCTTGGCCCTACAAACCCTCGCTCCTCTCTTCCCCGCGCGCGCGCCCTCTTCCTCCTGTCTACCGCTAATTATCGCGAAAACTTTTGGCAGCGATGGCTCGAGAACTTCGAAAGGGATCTCTAGGAAGAGCTTCCTCCGCTCTGGCTCTGACAAGCCCTGTGCCCACCCTGCCTGCCGGGCCTTCTTCTTTGCCTGATGAGAGTCTGCCTTCGTAATCGAGAGAGAAAGAAAGAGAAGGGAAGAGCACCCTTCACTCCTGGGAGTTCTAGAATTTCGTCCTTTCTTTTCTTTTTAATCTCGACCAGTTTCCTCGCCAGCTGGATTGGAGAAGTGGACTGATTTTACGGAGTGAAATCGAGCCGCGCCATTAATCTCAAAGGGAGGGTGAACCGGATTCGGAATAGGCGCTTCTTCTACCCGGGGGTGGCGTTGTCGCCTCCCTCTCTCTCTCGCTTTCGATTCATTTGGTGGCCTCGATACTGGCAAGATCGATGGTTAATAAATGTCACGATGCTAATTTGTCGGGCTAATCGTGATCAGTCGTTACCGTTTTATGGAGCGGCGTGCCTCCGTGCGCCACTTAGCTCGCGCGATGGATCGTAAAAATCTGGGCAGTGCTTTTATGAATTGGGGGTGCAAGGCGACACGAGAACGCGATCGTTCTTACATAAATTGAATGAGCCACTTCGCGTGATATATTAGATGCGAAAGCTCCGAGTTCCTTAAGCAGTAGAGTGGAATGTCAATTTTTCGCCAGCGGCGCCTTGCACCTGCACGCTGAAAAATGAGATCGTGGGCGAGAAATCAGCGCGGTCCACAATGATAGTTACTATCTAGTACAAGAGTACCTTGGTCACGCAATCGCAACTCTCGTTCCTATCTCGTGCCGTGCTAGGAACTGAGGCCTGTTGTAATTTACGACAGCGCTTTTAACCGAGTGTCAGATAAATCTGTGAACGTTCTCCTCGCTTGATACTGGAAGCAGAGAGATGCACGGATTGCAAGCCTAACCATGAGCTTTCTTTTTCTCTTGCCGATGATACAAGCTTCATTGAAATATTCCCGTCAACCGGATTCCAATCTTCTTCGTATCTCGATAATATTTGTTACGCCTCGCGGAGTAATTGGCCAGGAGAACTCGTGGTTTCTTGACTCAATGGCGCAGCGCGTCCCCCTTTTCCGCTCTCGAGGACGCTCGATTTTTCCTCCGATCCTCATTTTATCGAAGGAGGTAACGAGAGATCTCCGGCAAACTGGATCGCGATCTGGTTCCGTGGATCCTCGAAAGGCGGTGCGCGGCGAAAAAGAGCACGCGGACAAGAAGGATAAGTGGAGGAGACTGGTCTGCCCAGATCTGGCCTTATCTTCTTCTTCTTCTTCATTGGACTTCGACCGTGCCGATTTCACCCTCCGGCTCATTTGAACTTCCAAATGGTTTCTCATTCTAGATCATTCGATGTTACAATTTTCATCGGGTCTCGAGTGCTCTCGATTCCAATTCGAGCTCTCTCGTCTCATTGTGATTCCACTTGGCTAGTTTGAACCGCCCTCGAAGAGCGGATCTACTACCTTCAAGTAGCAGCCCGGTGACATCGAGTTAACTAGTAAAAAGCTGTCCAGCAGCATTTCCTCCTGGTGGATCTGGGGGATCTCTCGCAGTCCAATCAGGAAGTCCTCGGACTCGATCTATCTATACCAGATCGCAACTAGCTCAAACCTGTTGCCCGGCCGTAGAGAGCCGCCCTGCCTTTTCCACCAAAGAAACGAGAGTTTCATCCTCCTTCTGTTCTTAGTCGCCATTTGACGAGGTGAATTTACCACGCTACTAATAGATTCCTCGAAGATATTAGCCCCGCAAGATAATCGAGCAATCGGAGCCTTGAGTAAGAGCTCATCCCTATCGCTGGGATCAAGAATACTTTGGCGTGTGCCGGCGAAAGATAAATCAAAATTAATTATCGACTTGTGCGCGTCCCCTTAATCAGATTTAGCCGGCGGTACCAGGGAGAAAGATCGAGAAAGAGTTATCCTCGTGAAAGCATTCTTAAGAGCTGTTCCTTTACACCGCTCGACATTGTGTCGATGCCGAGAGATTGTTTGTACGTATCTGGCCGCTCTTAATTGAACTGACCGCCGATGGACATAGCGAGAGAGCACACGATGAGTACCGGTTCTGCAAGGTATGTAGGCCTGTGCTTAATTTATGATCCAGTCCAGATCTCTCCGCCGGCTGGAATGCTCTTGGCAATGCCAGCGGAAAATCGTGCGTCGGTCCTCGATCACCTCCTTAGTACACTCGGCCCGCCGATAATGATCGACAGCCTGATCTACGGGGATCATAGCGCGTGCCTCCTCCACATATCCAATAAAATGGCCAAGTGCGCGATATATGGAGTAGCGTAAAGTGAAGCGTGGCCAAGCCGATAGGCGCTAACATAAGTATCTGTCCTTATTATTGTCATCCTTTTTATAGCCGGGTGAGTAAGGAGGAGCACGATAAGGATAACTCCTTATCATCCCACTACTCCGCGTGGGCGGAAGGCTATCAACCAGGCAACATTGCTTCTCGAACCGACGATATTCTATCCAACTAACTCGCACACACGTACACACGCATTCTCCTCACGTCAGAAATAAAGTTAGAGCGCGAAAATCTTACTCTCTTTTTTTGCGCATCGTTAAGCCCCCGCGCGCGCGCTTTATCGCCCCGCTCTCCTAGCCTCCTCTCCTCGCCGATGTGATAACTTCAATCGTAAAGCAGTTTATGTCGACAGCTTCAACGTCGACTCACATCGCATGACGATACCAACTATTGTGCTCGCTCTCGCGTCCCAACACAAAGTCGCTCGATGTTTAATCGTCGGTTTAATGTTGCCTGATAATCACTGACTTTCAATTGCGCAATTCTTAATAACGTGTGATTTAAAGCTGCGGAACGAGTGATTTGATTTCCATGCGGACTTGAAATATTTCCTGGGATATTCGAAATAAGGGTTGAAAGGATGGAACGAGGGATGGACGGTGGAGGGTTCGGAGGATGGCGAAGGTATATAAGAGCGTAGAATCGTTAAAGGCGACCGCAAAACTTTACGACGTCCCCGCGTCATAACTCACCGGGGGCCAATTACCGCGAGAACAATAGCTTTTTCTCCTGTTCGGCTATTACGGCACGCACATACTGGACGCGCGCACGTATCGAGAAGGAGAGAGAGAGAGAGGAGAGGAGACGCATATGCAACGTGGCGGGACTTGGTGTTCCACGGCCGGAACACCGTCTGTGTTGTGTCGGGCGGCGTGTCTTCGGCTGTGTCGCTTGGCTGCTTTCATCCAGGCTGACATCACTGGCGACACGCTCCTTCTTTGCATGCTGGACGATGCGAGTATACATAGGCGCGCGTATAATTGACGACCTCAGTTGTCGCCAATTTCCTCTCTTGCCGTCGTGCTTGCTTGCTCGCTCCAAGCCTCTCTTGCCTCCTATGTCTTTAAAAAGAAAAGCTCCAGCGAGTCTCTGACTCATCCGGCCGACTTCATCACTAGGACGCTTCTTATACGGAACAAATCGGTGAATCGCACGTAAACACCGATCCCCCTGGCTGGTTTATTGTTAGACCAGTCTGAATTATCCCGTTTGCATCGAGTTACACTGGCGTCGCAGACTCGAAGGTCGAGTCATAGAAGAACCGTACGAGCTTTCGACGAGCACGTAGTTGTCGCTGGAAACAGCAGAAGTAAAAGGACGGATGGGAGGGATGGTGAGCTGTTTCCCTCGGAGATGGGTTAAACATAGCGGGCGCCAGGCCACGAGTGCGCGCCACCATATCCCGTCGACACTTTGGCCCCGAGAGCCGGGCTAAAAGTCACCGCAGTTTCACGAAACATGCCAAGCATTGTGCACCAATGACAAAAACAAGTCTTGACGTTGCCCAGTTGAAAAGGCCGGCCGGGAACCGCCTTTCATTCTCTCTCTCTCTCTCTCGAGCCTTTTCGAAAGTGTACGGCGGCGGCGGACTTCCACCTCTGTCGAGGTTGTTACATTCGTCTGTTTGTTTTAGCGAGCATTTCTTTTCGCTAGGCGCCAACAGAGCCGGCATGTTCTTCTCTCGTTCAGGCGAGACGACTCGCGTGTAAGTGCATTACGATGTCCGAGCACGAGTCACGGGTGAAATCCCTCGCGCCTCAGGGAAGTGTCTCTTCGTGTTCTCGTAATCGAGGGAAAGCTGATAATCGGAATGTCGATGCGAGCCTAGGAAGCCTTAGCTCGTTAGGCAGTCGGAGAAAAAGAGAGAAGAGGAGGGCATCGCGCGCGCTCCGACCCACTGCCGCGCACTATTCTTGCCATTCCGCAAAAAGAGCACGGAACTGAACTCCTCCTCCTCTCTTCTCCAACCGGAATCTTCTTCTTCTCTCTTCCAAGCCGTGGAACACCACTGGGACTAACTCTAATATCGGATCCAATTCCACAGACGACAGCCAGCTATGATCGTGCAATTTCTCCGTGGAAGAAATTCAAAGTTGGTGCGTGGTCTGGCCGGCTGGCACCGCCGGCACGTAGAATCGTGTCGAGGGCGGAATCGGCGGCGATTTTCCCTGAGAAAATCGGATACGTCCCGTGCATAA
Source organism: Ectemnius continuus (assembly GCA_910591665.1). Classification (NCBI taxonomy): domain Eukaryota; kingdom Metazoa; phylum Arthropoda; class Insecta; order Hymenoptera; family Crabronidae; genus Ectemnius; species Ectemnius continuus. Next base: position 6,138,992 of record OU342867.1, read on the forward strand.
CTTCGAGCACGATTTGATCTTCCTCTCCGAGTTCTTGGTCCAGTAATACCCAGGAGTTTTGTAAAGGTTCCTCGCGACTCTTATTGTACCTGGGAAAAGTGTGCATTGGGTAGAATCGAGGCTGAGAGTTTAGGGTTACCATAAACACTGGCTGCTCGTGGCGTATCCTCGTGAAATATGGACAAGGCTCGCGCGTGTGCAGTAACTGTATCCGTGCGGCAGTGACCCTCTATGGTGCATAAAATATCCGGATGTTATGTCCTCCGCTATTTATTGCAAGCTAGCACCGCCAGCCGGTGGTAACGCGGGCATTAACCGGCGGCTTCCAAAATTGCCAGGAAGCGACTGGCGATTCCTCGCTCTTCACGTGGGACGCTAATGCGTCATATAATTCAGGATTCTTTTACCGCTCGACAACCCTATTTGCTCGGCGAGCATGCAACCCTCGCGTTTTCCCTCCGAGGAGATGTGAAGTTTACGTCCACGCTGCTTTACGAGGCGTGCCTTCGCACACTGAATCTACGTACAGGCTTCCTTCTTAAGAATATCCTCGACGCGATGTGCGAGAACACCTTCGCTGGTGCTTAGAATTTCGCTGAGGTCCCAGGTGTTGCTTCGATCTCGCAGGAAAATCACATGGGTGGGACGGAAAAAAGTGGGAACGTTCTTTGAATTAATGGTGATTCGCAGCCGACAGTCGCGCGCTGTTGAATCAGTAAATTCGAGAAACGTGACGCTCGCGATCGCGACGCCCAAGTACATTGCGGGAAATGTCTAAGATTCTTGCGGTATGTAAATGATTGAATAGCAGGTTATTTTCTATCCGTGAAAGATACGGGATTTTATATGGAGACGGTGCGAGTTAGCGGTTCCCTGGATTATTCATTCATGCTAATGACGCGTTCGGTAAATAGAGTGGAGTTTACTCGGTGATTCAGGGCTCGTTGATCCGCCCGAGCTTCTTTTACCCGGCGTACTTTTTTCTGTAATGTAACCGGGAGCAGATTATCCTTGGTTTTTGCGGCTGGCGTGCGCGCAGGCAGGCAGGCAGGCAGTGTCTTTATCGAGGTCCGAGCGCGAGACCGCAGGCCCTGAAAGCGAGGAGAGAACACGAAGGCGAAGAGGACATGGCGAGCGAGCGAGCGAGCGAGCGCGGTTCGCCGTCGTGGTTCCGCCTATCTTTAGAACGATAGTCCGCAAAAATATTCCCAAGGATCACCGAAGGCTCCCTCCCCCGGGGAGAAAACCCGAGAGAGAGACACAAGGTTGACTCGACTTTTACACCCCTGGTGCGTATGCGCTGCTGCTGCTGCTGCTGCTACTCTCTGCTCTGCTGCAGTACGCCGCTCTAAATAACACGCACTTTGGCACGCCGACCTCGCCGAGAGAGCAGCAGCAGCCATTGCCACATGCTGCCACCGAGAAAAAGCCAGCCTAAATAAGATGACGGAGCAACGAAACTCCACGAGAGTCCCTCTGACTAAGCCCCGGAAAAATGGGAACACGATCATCAAAGCAGGCGGAGAGAATCTCCGGCGAACACTTGGCATGTATTCGGCGGCTCCTTCGCGAGTAAAGCAAAGCTTGCTCATATAATAATTCATAAAGTTCCACCCAGTCTCGGAAGGATGCGAGGCATCCGGGTGAATTACCGATATTATTATTCCGCCTTTCCCGCTCGAAGCCGGATAAAATTCCAACCGGGGGGATTATCGTGGGCCGATAAATCTGGCGATATATCACGCCGTGAACATAAAGCCTAGTCTTCCCGGTAACCGGGGGATGCTGGCTTCCGCAGATCCGCCTCGCAGGAATCTTAATTCGAATTTCTTTTTTATCGCTTGTTTTTATCCGCATCGGACATGAACTTCCACTGTAATTGGCGGTGCGTGTGTCTCGGAAGACGCGTCGGATAAGGATCATCGATGGAGTTGAAGAGATTTGCTCGGATGTGTATTGGGAAAAGTTGGTCCGCGCGACGCGAGACTGGAGAAGAGGCTCTCGCCGGGCTCGTGACTCGCTTGCAGAATCGAGGAGGACGCGCAGGATCTATTATCCTTAAGCTAAAGGGGAAGGATGCGGCCATTATGGTAATGTCCCATCGGATGCTTCACGGGGAGGCCCGACGATCCACCGTGGCGATATTTATGCGCGACGTTCTGCCTCTGCCTTCTCCTTCGACGAGTGCGAGTGCGTCCGCGAACGAGATCCCAATGAGAGGAGTCACTCGTGACAGGAGGAACCCGAGGAAGACGAATGTCTCCTTCTCCTCTCCCGTCATTGTTTCCGTCCCCTGCTTCCGTCCCCGCGTATTTTTTTCCCTCTGCGCTTCTTTCCTCGCTGCGCTACTTCCGTCGTAGGAGGAAAGACCGCACAGGAAATTGTCTTGATGTCTGCCTGACCAGCATTGCCCTATTCTACTTCCGCCGCTCCTCTCCACCCTTCGTGCAGGAATTATGCGATCTAGACAGCTCTTGCTCCGGAAAGCAAAGATTGCCAGTGAATTATCGTCTTGTTTGCCATTTTACACGGCCACTTTTACTCTGTGTGACTGGTATGTCGGATCAGAAGAAGGTTCAAGGCGGGATTTAGCGGTGTCGTCATAGGTGTAGCCAGCTGCGAAAACACAAGCGACGAGGGCGGAAGATAAAGAAGGTACAAACGACAGAGGAAGGCCATTTCACAGGGAAAACGTACGACATTGGCTTTTATGCGCGCAATAATGCGAGCGCGCCGGCTGTCAGAGCCGTACACGGGCTTGAAGATGGGGGTAGCCCGCAGCATCCCTCCTCGTACTTCCTTCTACCGTTATTTCTTCCAATCCCGTGGAAAAGTCCGCGAGAATCTTCGCGATGCACGCGCGCAAGCAGCCGCCTGTCTCGGGCGATATTCTTTATCGCCCTTCCTCGTTGGAAATAAAGGTCGAAATTACAAGCGAGAGAGGAATTATTGCTGGAACAGCAGACGGTCCACGCTCGAGTGCTAAACTAGTATTCATGTCCACACCTGTACACAGTCTTGCCAGCATCGTAAAATCCAAAGAAATTTCTAGAATTTTTATATTTCTCTTTGGTGGTTGTTGCGCGTTATTAAAATTTGTGTGTGAACGTGTCATTATATTTGAGAGATTGGAGATTCGCGTGGCTGACAATCTCGGTGCGATACCTTTCTCAAACTCTGCGACACTTTTATGGAAAAGACGTCAAAGTTGGTCGGGTCTCGACGGAGATCAGCTGTGAATAATGCAAGGCGACGATGCTATACCAGGAGGAACTGGCTCTCTCCTCTTATTTCGTGGCCTCTGATGGGAATTGGCCGGAGAGGTAGGCGCAACGCTATATACTTGCCACTTTTCACAGTGGCGAACATCCGAGAAAGAGGAATAGTACCCTTCCTTAATCCAGTCGAGTGCGACAAATCTTTTTGCCTCTCCTCTCCACTCGGCTTTATCCTCGACCTGCCCTTGGAACGCTTATCTCCCTAGCTTCTTCTCACACGGCTCCTCAGAGAGCAGAGAGCTTCCTCTGATCCAGCCTCGCCAGCATCCAGCCAACGACGTCCTTGCGCCTCTCCTATGAATATTTAATTCCTACTTATCCGCTTGCAACGAGGCATCACGTAACCGTGCGAATAAGTAAACGGAGGATGAACGCCAGCCGAGAGATGTGTGTCTTAGAAACAATCTTAGCTAACTTTAACTCTGCAAAACTAGCTGGATTCTCGATACCTTATCAAGGTGATCTCGATTGATCTTTAACACGAATCGCAATGCTTTCGTTGGGGATCACATTTCACTGCACATACATGGGAGTTAGCTCGCATTCCCGCTTCAATTGCAATAGCTCACGCATTGAATTATTACATTCCGGCTATGGCACGTGATCTGGCAAGGCAGAAGAGAGAGAGAGAGAATGCGTTCGCTCTCCTCAACTAGCAATGAGCAATTCATCCACTGGCACATACCCCCGCGTTTCCGTATTACGAGCGGCCTCGACGAGTCCCGCTCGCATTCGCCTTATAAGCTATTCTCTACATCGGGCGATAAATCCTTGCGCGAGAGGTCCTCGCCTCCTCGACAGGTACGTGCATGCATCTATCGCCGGTGTACGATGTGTGCCGCTTGCCTACCGGATTTCTACATATCTAGCATATGCTCCGCCGCTGCTGTCGCCGAAGCCGTCGTGCGCCCGTCGATTTATGGATTCGTGGATCGCTTTTGCCAAGGGAGTATCAGAAAGAGGAGGGGCATTGATATTAGCAGTGGGCGATTGTGTGTCTCTCGGTACGCGGGAAGGCCTCGGTGTGTGCCGGCGCGCATAACTGGCAGCCGTCAGGAGCAAATAATTCCAATACGTAAGCTCTCGCTCCGAGAGCGTGTCCGTCTCTCGCTCTTGAAGGTCTGCGGTTCACGGCGGTGCATTGGACGCTGCCTCTCTGACGCTTGCCAATCGCCGTCTATTCCTCTCTTTCTCTCTCTCCCTCCCATCGCGGGCTTCTCCTCTCCTATTTTCTCTCTTGCTCTTCCTTGCCAAGCGAGCAAGCCTGCCTTGGCGTGGTGTGCGCGGGTGTGAGCAGGGTTCCTCGCATGCATACGTGCAGTGAATGGCATTGAGGGGCCTCTATCTATAGAGGCTAGATTAGAGTGCATTAGCCTCGACGCGGACCCGATGCAGATATCTCTCTCGCGACGCGCGCGCCTTCCTTCGCGCTTTGCGTACACGCATCGTTACTACTGCTATATTTGTAACCAGCCACTGCGCCAGCCGGCTGACTCTCCACTGGCGTCGTGCGCCAACCGGACCAACACACAGCCGAGCCTTGTAAGTGTGACTTGTCGTCGGGATGAGAGAACGCTTCGATAATTGGCGAATCTATGCGCGAACCTCCCCCTTGTCCCGATTATCTCGACTTCAATGATTTATCGGCCACTCGGTGCTCCCTTGCCCCGATCTCCGCTCGGCCAACCAAACCGCACGACCAACGGGAAGCCGCCTTTCTCTTAAACTCCAAACGGGAGAAATTAGCTTCTTATAAGTCTGATTAAAGTCGACTTCGCGATAAAGTTTCGATAAATACATCGATTCCAATGTAAATTAGAACCGATGAAATTCGAGTTTTCTCGTTGACAAATATTTTTGTCCATTTTTGTATTTGATTGGCCAGTTTCTGCTAACCGCGATTGCACAGATAACTGGGAGAGTCGAGGCGATAAATAGTTTTGTTTACGCGAATGCGTCCTCGATAATCGACGATATATTCGCGGTCGCCGCGTACGGCCGAGTAGGACAAGGACACAGGCGACGAGTACGACATGCCAGTCCGATTGACCACTCGCTCCTTCTCTATGCCTGGCCGTTCTTCCTTCTCTGTCTTCTCGCCGCATGTCTCTTGGAATTACGTCCAAGCCTATTAATTGCAACGGGCAATGAGAGAACGATCCGAAGCGCGGCGGTACTGCTAATTACTATGAGTTAGCGTGTGCGAAATGCGCTTGCTATTCATTGGCAATGAAGAGAAAAAGCCGAGTGAGATCGGAGTACTCGCGATATTCATTTACTAAAACTTAATCACTCAAAATACATGACTCCTTAAAAGGGAGTTGTTGAAATTGAGAAAATTGAAGGGGCTAGAACTAATGCGATGTTCTCTCAGCCACTTGGGGGGAAGCTAGTGTCTCGAAAGGAACATTATCTTTATCACGATGTATAAAGTATGTAGAGCAAGCTTCCGCAGCACTGGCGAAAGCGCGTTGCGCAGAGAAGCGAGCCTGAATAATTTATGGTCCGATTTATTTAGCATGCAGATCCGTCCGGATTAACGACTCTTCTTGACTAGAGCGAAGGAGAGATGGAGAGGGAGAGGGAGAGTGGAGAGTAGTCTCGTTTGAGCCCGCTTGAAAAGCTGCTCGCTTCGGCCCTAATTGCCACGTGTATCTATCTCCTTCAAGATTTATCGGCCGGAGGATGAGAATTGTGTGTGGCAAAAAAGATTATGAGAAGATCGATCGAGAAGCGTGCAGTAGTTTCTTATTGTTAGATGAATGCTGTCTACCCCTGATAGAGCCGCGTGATTGAAGTTACGTCGTTAGTTTTGCCTGCTTCGTTATCCTCGATGAAGGCGTTACACTCTTCGTTAACTATTGAAGCTCAGCTACCGTCGACCTGCGCCGGTTTTCCAGGTTAAACCTTCGATAAAGTTTCTTTCCAACCCTGGAAAGTTAGTTACCTCAACAGCACTGCTTGGCAGAATGTTCCGCAACGCATCTACTAAGTTAGTCCTACTAATAAGCAATTCCCTCTTGTATTCATGCTCAGTGTTCATCAACTAAAAACGTCTGTTGCAACAATATCGTTGGGAGTCTGGAATAAATAAAATATGAGCCTACAAAAACGTGCTTGCAAAGAGTGGCTTTTAAGCTCTCGGAATACCTTTCAGAGCGTTCCTTCACTACTATCGGATTCCCAGTCTACCTTATGTAGCTTAGAGGGTGGGAAAGTTGCGCTCCGTGATATAGGTAGATTCATCGTATTTATAAAACACTCGAGCGCCAGAGAGGAGAGAGTTTTCACGTGGAAAGAGCCATTTAAACGGATCGCGGGTGCACACATCGTATATCTTGATAGAGAATGAAATATATTTTTGCAAAAGCTCGATGGCGCGATTCCGCTCAGTTTATGGCTCTCATGGTGTGCCGATGCAGTATGTCGAGCCATTATCGCCGAGTTTTCGCGCAAATTCCCGGAAACCCAGCGCCGGGATTACAAAACGCTGGGAGCAGCCGTGGACGCAGCTTCCGAAATTCACGTGGAAATCGCCGATAGCTTCCGCCACATTAATCGAACGCATCTGTTTTCCAGGAGGGTGTGGAAGCATCGGTGTCTCACTGGCGACGCATGTTCCACGTGCAGGTGGACACGTGCCTCCGCGATTTAATCGGTTCGCGTTACACGAGCACGTCGATTTTCTCACTGTCGCTCTGCCCTCGTAATCCCCGGCCTACCTTTTGCGTGATCGCAATTCCCACCCTCGAAATGCAGAGCGCCCTCTTTCCCTCTCTCTCGCTCTCTCTTTCGTTCGACGTCCCTCGGGAAAGCTCGTGCAAATTAACACCGACTCGAATCCAGTCCCACCCCCGCCACTCTGTCCGCCCTCTCTTGCGCTGCTCTCTCTCAATTCGGAGAGAGGAATTGTATTGTAAGCCGCGTTTCCCAAGCGAGCCCATTAATATCGTATGTGTAATTCGTCCGGGTGAGTCCTCCCGGCGAAATCACGTTAGTATGCTCCAGCTAAACATACGTGTTTTCCCTGTTACGGAGGGAATTGGGATGCAGATGGAGAAATTTAGCTAGAGCCTCTTCCGAGAGGGAACAACAGTTGCCGGGATGGCAGGGAGCAATTTTTCTTAGGTAAAGCTTGATGCTGAGTTATTTAAGCGGCGAGATGGGAGCCCGTTTTGTCTGCTTGCCGCGATTTTTGACCGACAACCTGTTCTACACGCACGATGGATCCTTCAAGCCCTAAATATAGAGGAGAGTGGCCTTGTGTTCTCGGGCTTTCCGGGCATCCCGTAGGAAATAAACGCTCCGAGGGCAATAACTGCTTTATACCGTAGCCAACTCTGCCTTCTGACAATCCGTCCTCGTGCATTATTAATAATCTTGAATTTGGATTTATCGCCGGGCGCGTTTGGTGGATGCGAGGGGTGCGAATAACACGGGAAATCGTGAAAAATGAAAGACGATCTCTCTCCACGTCCCTCTTCCCTGGCAATCTCTTCGTTCGAAATCAGTCAGGCATAGCAGACGATCATTGCGAGAGTATAAGGAAATTAATTCGACGACAATATTTGCTACACGATTTTATAATGAAGCTGAAGCCGGCGAAAGGAATCGACTTATAGCCGTCTTAAATCATGGCAGTGATTTCATCCCCCGGGCGATTCGGCTGTTTTAAGGGCTCGCCCCGTTAATCACGCTACCCGCTGAAGGTTTGATGAAAATCTTATCTTAAACGAGTAATTAGTCTCTCCCGAGGGGTTCCTCGCCGGTCTAAATCGCATTTCCACGCCTCCTTATATTATCGAGAGCCACGTGATATCCTGACGACATTATTCGCAATTTTCCTTCCTATTCATCAGGGCGCGCACGTCATCGGAAGTCTTCCTCTAATTAACAAGAAATCTCCGATTACCGCGTACACGAAGTCTCGATCATTATCTCGTATTCACTTGGGGGAATAATCAACGGCGAATTCCGGAGTACACGAATCCTGCTGGCGGTAATGGAGAAGGGATGGTACAGAGAAATTACGAGCGATGACCGGAATCCTGGTGGATTTCTGGCAGTAAATGGCAAGCAAAGAGGACGTGAGCGAGCATGTGCATGTCGGAAATGATTAACTTCGTATTCGTGGAGCGGCCGGCAATTAGGACGATTGCTTCGTGTCCCGAGACGCGGGCGCGCGCGCGAGGTCGAGGCTACAATTTCCCCGAAAGCCCTTCCTCTATCATCCCTGGGTCGCTTAGCTTTCGGTTACCGTCCATTCCAGTCACTTGAATCATTAGGATCCCTGAGGGCGACCTCGTCAGAGCCAAACGGGGCTTCTGCTGAATCGGGATACTCACCTTGCTGAGGGCCATTCCCTTTGAGGCACACTCGAGATTCAGCCTCTTCAGGAAGCAATTTATCGTAGAACCACTACACTTCTTATATTTTATTCATCCCATGATTCACTATTGCGTAATGATTAGAGGTATGGCGTGTCTGATATTTAAGGCCCTCCTGCATTAGTCGGGTCAGGTGTGACGAAGACAGCCATAAATTTCCAAGAGCGCCGGCCTTCCGGGGTGAGGTGTAAGCGACCTCTGTCGGATTTAATACGTCCCCGAAAGGGTCAGTCGGCAGTCGGGGCCCAGATTTCGTTTCGCTAAGATCTCTCCCAAGCAGATACTGTTCTCGCGATGAAGCGCACGAGGGTCGAGGATCCTTCGGAGTGCAGACTCCCCGGTGCGCCAGCAGCCACACATAACTCCGTCGACGACGTGGCACGATAAATTTGGCGAGGGGGCCTACTTTCTCAGCCCTTCAAAGGATATCGCGCACTCCTCGAAGGGGGTTGCTTGCTCTCGCAAGCTCTCAAGCTCATACAACCCCCGAGCAGACCTGGCTTTCTCTCGATTCGACCTCTTGCACACTCGTCCTTTCAGATCCACTCCTTGTACTCCTGCTTTTGGAGGAGGCTATCCTGAATTATCCCAACGACGTGTGCTTGATTTATCACGGCGCCAGCTTCCACCCCTGATCCTGCCTTTCTTCCACCAACACTGAACTTCGTATGAATCTAACATAGGCATTATTTCAGTGAGATCGTCGTCATTTAGATACTTTTTGAAAGCACTATTGTAGTTGAAGCTTCTCATAGTGGATCATTTATGATAGTTTGGTTGGGAGTGAGCGGATTCCCAGAAAGAAAGTGGTTTGTCCCTTCTGTCGTTTGTACATTGGTCCAGAACGAGTGCAGAGGGAAGGCGTGATATATTGTCGCGCCGGGCATCGCCCAGACTCGTTGCAATCTTCTTTAGTGGAAGGGACAGAGATTTTTATGGATAGTCACGCTGTTAGGGTGCTAGATTCTCTTTCTCTCCCTCGCCTCGTCCGTGAAAATCTGTCGTATCAATTTACGTTGATCGGCATTTCAGTGGTGCCAGCTGATGGACTGAATTCTTCTTTCATAGTAAATTGTAGTGTGCTAATTTGTTGGTAAATCTCAATAACGCGTCAGGATTTTTTCTGATTGTCCAATTAATGGCGGAACAGAGACGACGGGTTTCCGGGTGGCGGTGAAGGCAAATGACGGCTTTGGAAGTGGTGCTCGGGTTTGTCGTCAAACGAAATGGACGACCCTCTACTGGAATTCTCTCTCTGTTTCGCGGCTCGTCGGTGCGGACGAGCGAACCGACAAGCGGGATATTAAAATCGGGAAAAAGAAGAGCTCCTTCTCTCCCTAATTCCTATTAGCTGGGAAGGGGAGTTGGCTTGGCCAGCATACTCCAGTTCGACCGAGAGACTTCCAAATAAAAGTCCGGGAAATTAGAGCAGATAACGAGGAGCAAGAAATTTCTGACTCTCATTAACAATGCGAGCACTTTCCCGCATTCGTACGTGAATAATCCGATTTTGACGGTGCGCTATTAGAAGCATAAATAGTACATCGGATATTCAGCGAGAATAATCCTTTCTTTTCTATTCGACTAGAGCTCCACCCCTTTCATCCGTATGGAGTTGCGAGTGGTGCTGCTTCTCTCCGGTTAAGCGAATCCCATGAAATATCGCGAATTAATTTAAACGAGCTACAGCTGAATGTAATTGCGGTATGATTGATGCGCCGCGGCAGCCGCCTCCATGGAAATTAGGAATATTTTAACCCTTAATGGGCATTACTCGCGTGAATTTATTAGGAGCGGACCGCATCGCTGCTGGCCATCGCCGCTGCACGAACTCGTATTTCATGCGGACGCTAACTAATCTTGACAGACGCGAGGCGCCGAGGAAATTCGAGAAGACCCCCGGAGTGGATCAGATCCACCCCTAGGCCGGCAGGCAGCCTGATGCATAATTAACGCGCAAGGGGTGAATTTGTGGCAAGGGTGCAACGGCGCTTCGATAAGAACGCGCGCGACTGCCAACAAGATGGGAGCCTCAGAGAAAAGAGAAGAATGTCCTATCACCCCCTTTTTCTTTCACGGGACAAGTACTCCCAGCTTCGAAAAGTTTCAATCCTCCTTCCCCCTGAAAGTGTGTTTGGTCTCTCGGAAATTCAATGGTGCGCGCTCCCCAACCAGCCCTAAGTTTATGTCCCGGTCATCGAGGCACGAAACTCTTTCTCTTCCCAATCGCAATTACTCGTAATCGCCTTGCCACGCGGAAATCGAGAGTAAGCGGCTTACCCTTGCCAGGGTCGAAGGGATTACCAAGGAATACCTTGTACAACTCTGCATCCGCTCTTCCTCATTCTGCGGCCTCCCCGCTAATTTCTCCCTCCGCTTTTCAGCTTCTATCGCGAGACTTTTTCGAGGTCTTCTTTATACCGACGAGTCCTGCGGGCAAACAGGATATTCCCGATGATCGACGCGCATCCTTAAGTTTCCCCAGTGCGCGCGTATATCGCATGATCGGGCGCGAGGAAAACAATTTCCTGCGCGCACCCCCTCGTTCACCATTCGATCTGAGTGCCGGCTGGCGAGTGAGTGTGTGTCTCGTATCAATTGTCAATAATATTAGGGACCGCAATTTCGTCGGAGAAGTCCCGTCGGGCGTTGTTCGCCTCCGTTATCTGTCCGTCCATCGTCCCCCTTCTGTTTCCCCGTAGCGAGTGTGTGTGTCGAGTCTTCCTTCGAAGGGGCGGCGAAGAACTCGAAAGAGCGGAAGCAGCCGGGCATCCCGGTAGCAGTGTGCGCGCCATCGATTATTTTCACGCGAGAAGGAGCACCGTAAAGAGGGTTTCTTTGTTCGATTGGAGCGTGAGCCGAAGAGAGCGACAGTGGGTCACTTGCATCAGGAAGGATGCTGCCAGGATTCCCTCGAGGGGCCGAAAGCCAAAGGGTCCGTCCGCTGCCGGAGAGCAGGAACTTTCCGAGAAAAGCCCCATTGTCTGTGTTGTGTATCGTGGCCGGCCGAGATCAGCCGAGGGGACGAACATCCTGCCGTATAATACGCTATTAATGAAGATAGCCAAAGTGCGATTGATCGTCCTTGCTTTTTTCCTCGCGCCGCGCCGCGCCGCGCTCGCCTGTGTCCCACTTTGTCCAAACTCTTCTCTCCCCGAGAAAATCAGGGGGTGAGCCAACTTCATTTGGAAATGGTCAGTGCCATAAGCATTCCCGTAACCTGATACACTTAGCAACTTTCACCGGAAAGTCCCTCGGTCGATATCCCCTTTGTATTCCTCTGCCGGTTCCAATCAGGGGCTTTTTCCAAGGGGCCTTTGAATATCCAGCTGAGTTAGTGTACAAGACACGATTATTTTCACGCGCCAAGGCACACGACGAATAAGGCGGTGGCCCTTCGCATCTTTTTTCTAACAACAGTGGGTCAGTCAGAGAGATTGGAAGGAGGCGCCAGTCGGGGAAACGTCATCTGCAACAGCCAACCAAAAGGACTCTGATTCTTCTCTGGTTTCATTCGTGCTCTTCAGACTCGTCTATCCCTTTTCCGGATGGCGGAACACGCGGCACCGATTTTTCGCCCATCCTTTGTGTTCCCTGCCTCGTAAATCCGAGAGAAAGTCTGACCAGTTAGAGGACGGGGGTGGTGGTGCTTGGAGAGTCTTCCTTTCAAGTAGTTGGTCACTCATTCCACACAAGCAATTCAAGAACCTTCGTTCGAAATGTATCCCGGTTCATGCGGCTCTAACTTTTGGTAATGGCAAGAAATTCTGAGGGTATAGAGGGAGCCGCGTATGTTTTCGGTAGATACGTTGTTAGAGGATTATTTGATGAAATGTTAACTCGGTAACGATGGATTTTAACGGGAGGGGTTGGAAAACAGGGGCTCGCCTCAATTTCCTGGGAACCACCCTCCGCTGGTTACTGGCGCTCTAACCGAAGTATAAACGCGGAAGCGAACTTCGATCGTAAGGAATTTTATACGCGTCTATATAACCGACCTTTATCGTCTGGCGACCTATAGCCGTGCAACACTGTCGTTCCTTCGGAGCCTTTCGACAAATCCCCAGTGCGCTACCTCTTACTTACCACCGTTTCTTGATTTCCTCCCTTTTCTTCTGGCTCCTTCTTTCCTTCAATCCCGAAATTGTCTGCTTTCTCTAGCACATGTATTAAACCGGCGCGTACTTCTTCTGGCATTCGCGAAAATCGAATCCCCCGCATTTTCCATAAAGCCGGAGTTCAATTTGGAGTAATTGCATTGGATACATTCTGCGGGCGAGTCTGGCGACACTAGCATCCCCCTCCAACTCGTTCTCCCCCTTTGTATTATTTCGGCTGATGCTGTGGGGTGATTTTTATATTTATTTGTATCGCCGGTATTATTGAATTCCGATAATCCCTGACGCTTCAAGGCTCCGTTGCGATATGCCGCCGATTTATTGTTTCACTGTTTACTTCGGCATTCAGCTTTCGCTATCCCATTGTTCTGGGGTGGCTGATCTCAGCTGTATATCGGCTTCGCGATCCCAATGAACTTTTCTGCCTATTCTTTTTTCAGACTTCCGCCTCATTAGTGGATTCCCTCGCAAATTGTTGCATTAATCGCTCAGTAATTAAGAAAAGTATTTCTGCGGATTTCGTTTCTATCTTGGTAATGGGAGAGAGAGTTGAAGGCGCGGTCCTGCGGAAAGTGGACAGGCCAGCACTTTTCGAACGGCAAGTCGTAAAGGAGTATATCCGTAAAACACAATGCTCACTCAAGTCTTTAATCAAACTCTTCGAAAGTTGAAGTGCTTCGTCAGGATATGAATCCTCGCGTGTAATCAATTGAGCAGAGGCGCAGCAGCTTGGGAAAGTTGTCTGGCCAATTCAATTTATTTATTCGGGTTGGCGATACGTGCAGTCATGTTTCGGCGGTTCTCTTATCCAAGCGAATGGAGATGGATGGATGATGGTGTGTACGGCTATGCGTGTGGATGGATGGATGAATGTGTGCCGTTGGTGGTCCGTTCTCTCAACATCGATGGTCGCTCCCAAGGACCTCTTCCTCTGCCTCGTTGGATCTTCGAGTATGTTCTCAGACGAACTCCTGTATTTTTCTCCTTGCCCATCTTGTACTCACCTTTCTACTCTTCCTCCTCTCTTCGACCTCTTGCTGCCCGCACTTCTCCTAGTCATCTCCGATGGAGATTCCTGCCACTCCTGGACCTCCCGGTAGTCTGGAAATACAACTTCACCATCTTCAAAGCACTGATCGCGCCGGAGCTAATCGAACCCTCGGTTTAACGAGATGAAATTCAACTTAGTTACCTTCAGACTCATTTTCATACTTTATATGTAAACTGCAGGATTTTGGATATTATAATAACATGAAAAAGTATGGGCTCTGCTTTGTACCTCGGTCGAGCTCGAATTTTCGACGGGGTAACAAGTCTCCTGTAATCCACTTCATCCCCGTTATGTTCCAGCAGCTTTTCCAATTTCTCTCTTTCGCTGTTAGTGCTTTCTCCTATATGATCGTGTGCACGGGAATGGAACGAGGCATTTACGGTGGTTATAAACGTCTTCTTTTATAAACGTTCCGTGCTCGCCGTGCTGCGGGCAGAAACCCACCCCTCAGCTCTTTCACATTCTCTCCAGTTTCTCCGAGACTTGGGTGAACGTTTTCTCCCTTCGTTTTCCGCGATTTTCTCCTCACTTTATGTCTCCCGGTAGTCGCTCCTCGCCTTTTTCGTTTTCTCTGGTACGCTGGAGACCTCGGTTCGACGGGGTCGCTCTTCTATCATTAAATCGCTATGTCGTGACGTTTCGTGGATCCTCCTACTTGGTTGTAGGATTCACAGCTCTCTTCTCTCTCTATTTTTCGCGTTGCTTCGACTATTGAGAGAGAATGAGACGGGCAATGTTTCTCCGTGGTTTGTATCTTTAGTGCTTCCATCAGTGTCGCCAGCTTCTCCTCGTTTTTCCTTGCCACGGCCATTCCAAGCAAGACGGCATCCACCCACCCCACTCTCGTAACTTTCGCTCTCCTGCCTCGTCGTCTCTTTTTTTTTTACTCGCAAGATGTGCGTGTGAAGACTTGTTCTTCCCGTTCTCCAGCGAACTGTTTAACTAGCAAGGCGGCAATGATGGCGACGACTTTGTGCACATCACACGCCGTTCCCTCTCTTCTTTCTCTGCTCTTGCGAGTCAGCCAGATGAGAAATTCCGTATTCAAATTATCCTCACGGCAGCGAGCCGTCGAGTGTCACCCGGAAACGAGATTGCGCACAAAAGCCCACCTTATTACTGGCTATCACTCTTTTTCTCCGAGGCCACCTTCGCGTTGAGAAATTCACCTTTTGATTACTCCGGAGAGAGCGCGCTTTATTCGATCGTTTCTCTTTTAATTTCGGCTAAAGCCCTGCTCTCCCACCCTCGCTCGCGCGCGCTTACACTCCGCCCTTTGCGTAAGCCTCGATCGACCAACCACCCTCCGCGCTTTTTCTCTTCTACGATAAAAGCGATTACGACGTCTTTAAGAGCCGAACGAAACTTTATTCTACAGAGGGCCAACGAGATGGGGTGGATTTAATTGTCGTAGGAACTTTGGCGCTCTTCAATCCCGAAGCGTTAATAACCCGTGGCCGTATTTTTTCCTGTGTTTCAGATGGAAGACGAGGGCAATCACGGCAACGACGACACCAGATGCTTCATCCTGTCGACATTGGCCGCTCTCCAGTGGTCCAGAGTCTCCTGCGTACTCTGTCGCTCGCCGATGCTTGTCTTCGACAGGTATCCCTTGGTGGACGGCACGTTCTTCCTGTCGCCGAGGCAACACTCCACCGGCTGCGCCGAGGTAATTGATAGTTTCACTGTCGCATCTTGATGAATTCGAGCCTGGTACATCAGTGTACTTCCTAGTCCAACGGCAGCCTGTTGATGCTGGCTGATGGATGGTAGCCGGAGGCAGCAATAAATTCCAATTGGTTTGCTCGCTCGTGTTGCAGGTGAAGGTTGAAGGTCGCACGCAGTTCTTGTCGGCAGTGTGCATGAGCTGCCTCGAGGGCAGCGGCGGCCAGCCGGTTCGCTGTCGCTGCTGCACCCAGCAGTGGGACGGCTCCAGCTTGGTCCTTGGTACCATGTACAGCTACGATATCTTCGCTGCCATGCCCTGTTGCACCGAGAGACTTAAGGTAACTTATCTCGCATCCCTCGTCTTCCTCCTCCTCGGGAAACTAGCTTTTATCTTCGCGTCAAGCCTTTCCTCGTAGACAATTTTTTTTATACATTCTTTCCTCGAGCAATCTAACACTCTTCGACAAGATGTTTCGTCTCTTGCTTTGAGTAAAGTCTATAATTTGTAGGAGTTAGTGTCTTGTCTAAGATTTCATTGTTACGTTTACAATTAACGAATGTCTTCTGGTATTTGTCAATGTTGCAGTGCAACAGCTGCCAGAAGCCACTGATTTACCCACATCAGCGGTTGAACTTCTATTCGGACTACAGCCGGGTGTTCGCCTGCCCACACTGCAGGGCAGTCGACGCTCACTTCGTGAAGCCGCTCTCGCTCTGCTTCACCCGCGAGCAGTTCCAGCTGTACAGCCAGTGGCCGTAACCATTAGGGAACTTAGCAAGCAACCGGCGTCTAAGCACCGCGACCGACCTGCGTCCTCCACCTCCTCCTCCACCAGCCCCATTCTTCGACCCGCTGATCTCCCTGCTCCGGGCGACCTTGCTCTAGTTATCCCCCAAGACTTGGCGAACTGTTCCTACGTTCGCTCTCTCTTCGGCTCTGATCCGAACAGACCATCATCTGGAGAAAACGCTCCAGGGGCTGAAACTCTTCCTTCTTTCGTCATCAAGTTTCAACCAACAACTATCCTTCGCTCTTCGGCTCGTTCCGAAGCGAAACAGTTATTATTTTAACGAGATATTACGCATTCTCGTTTTTCCCTCGTGGATCATTTAAGAACCGCACACCCTCCAGTTTTATGTGTCTGTTCCATCGTTATTCCGAGATGTGCTCAAGAGAATGGCCGAGCAATAGGAACAATGATGTAGAGATTCGAGGGACGGGAAGTTGTGAAAGGTTCGGCCCCTGCCGCGCAACCCCCATCATCCACCCCTTTCCACCACCCTTTCCGCCCCCCCCATACACAGACCCCGCAGCAGCGATAAGTTTTAAGGTTTTTTCTTTTGCAACGTCGATAGTAGGTCTATATCTACGTTTATAATTCAAAGCGAGAGACGATGAGGGCTGCGGCCGTGCGGTGCACGCACCGGAAGGAACATGGGCGTCCAGTCAGCGGGCGTCCGGCGACCACGCATCGGTGATCATCGCCATCGAGGTATGTAAGGTCCAAATCGCGAGGAGACACGTCCTTTCGCCGAGCAGTCATTCTTATCAGTATTATCCGGAGGGCAGATCCAAAAATTTCGCTGTCCCTCTGAGCGGCGACGATTGCGACGGATTTTTTCTTTATTTTTCTTTCGTGTGTTTTACGTCAGTGACAAGCGAGTGTTCCGGCACTTTCTATTGTAAAGCGATTAGTGAAATTGTTAGGGAATTTAGAATACGATTAAAGACGGGTCTCGATCGAAATTATAGCTGCTACCATTTCTGCTTTGCTGGATAGAAAGATGTCTCCTAGGATATTTGATTCGTGACTTCGAGTGTAGCGATGATTGTCCGATCGCCGTCGAAACGACGTGTCCTGAACAGCGTATCTTTATCTGCGAAACCCTTTGTCGAGGGGTGTAAGGAGGAGCTTCATAGGAAATCAGAATGAAGCTCGCAGTCGGCTGGATGGCCGCATCGTCTCTCGTCGCGCATAGTCGAATTGCACATTAAATGATAAAACTCGACAAAAATAAGGAAAGTGAACATATATATACGTGACACCGTTAGGCGCAGGAAAAAGCTCGAATTCCCTTTTGCGACATACGTACATGGCGGACGACAACACGCGTGTTGAGTAAAACGAGGAGGGCCACTTTTTTAAACGAGACAGAGGTATCGTGAGAGAGAAAGAGAAAGAGGAGAGCGATGAGAATTGTGTGTGAAAGAGAGAGAGAGAGAGAGGCAGAGGGAAAGAGAGGGAAGAAAGAACTATCGTTTGTTACTTAGATAATCGAGAACGTTGTTTTTTTTACATTTTATTAGTTTATACGTTTATGGCGGCCATGTTGATTTTGTTTAAGGATCTACGACTCATTCGATGGGTTTTCACGTTGATCGGCCGGGTGCGCCGGGATTTTCTCGCGACTTCCGCTGAGCCTCGCTCCCAATAGCATTGCACTTCGCAACTATCAGCACCGATTAGCACACAGCTGAGAATGCCATCATCGTAGATAAAAGTAGAGTTCAGTGACACCTACTACAGTGAATTTCCTTCGGCCGGTTTCTTCAAGCCAGACGCGCAGACGAGTGGCGAGGCTCTTTCCTAAATCCCGGGGATCGCCGGGCAAATCGCGGCCACCCGAAGTAGCCAGTGTAAATACATATTAAGTGGGAGAGAACCAAATGTTTGGAGAAGGAGAGAGAGAGAGAAAGAGAGAAAAGTGAGCGCGCGCGCGAGAGAGAGAGAGGAAGAAAGAGGGAAAAAAGTAAGAAAGAGTGGTGCGAGAGAGGAAAAGAACCTTCTTTTTTCTGGCGATGCTGGTCGTTGCTGTCCATCAATAGCGGCCGTCCCACAAACAGACCGCCCACCGTTCCCAAGGTAGTATAGTCGATCGTGTACCTTCTTTACGTTACTTCGATTTAAAGTATACTTAATGCCCATTCGCCGGGAAGTATGTTTAGGAGATTATATAGTATCCCGTAGAAGTTAGCGAACCCCCGTTGCTCCCTCAGTGGCTGACATCGGTTCCAGAGTGGCGCGCGCGCGCCGACGATGCTCTTGATTACAATCAAAGGACGAAGGATTTCTTTTTCATTTGACGCCCGCGGCAAACTTTCTCGACACTCGATTACGGATCGTTCGCTCCTGAGGGAGTCCCGGTGCGGTGGCATTACCCGAACATTGTGGTGTTTCGTCGTGACAGAGAAATCGTGAGAGCGAGCGCGAGAGATTTTTTGAACGAAAGTGAGTGTGCGTGAGAGAGAGTGTGTGTGAGTGAAAGAGAGAAAGAGAGAAAGAATAAGGAAGGACGGGTTAAAAAGGGAAAAACGACAAAAAAATCGTACGCAATGATAGATCGAAGGGGGATGCGCGCAATTCGACGAAGATGTGTAGAATATTGAAATATCGCGTGAAACCCTCGTGGGTTTTCTTTCGTTCTTTCGGATAGCAAAACACAAGTGCGACGAGAGCTG
Source organism: Ectemnius continuus (assembly GCA_910591665.1). NCBI lineage: Eukaryota > Metazoa > Arthropoda > Insecta > Hymenoptera > Crabronidae > Ectemnius > Ectemnius continuus. The sequence continues at coordinate 6,157,954 of OU342867.1, forward strand.
AAGAGCGCGCTATATCATTGGCAGGTGACGAACCGGAGGAGGGAAAAGCGCGCGTTATTCCTTTTATTTTTCAGTGCGTCTTTCAGTGTGTCTCTATAGTGAAAAGTGGGCGAGAACCAATTCCGAGCGTTTCAAGTGGAATGAGATCGTTCTTCGAGGTGCTCTCGTCCTCTTGTTCGCTCGTTTCTCAGAGTGCCAAATAAGAGAGTGCTTCAGGCTCGTTTCCGTATATGCTTTCAGTTCGACTTACCCGCTATGTTTCTTACCTTCCTCACTTTTCATCTGGTTGTTCAATTTCGACGGTCGCGACAATAGGAATGGCAGTGGACAGAATGACGCCACGACTTCGCGCGAGCCTTTGCGCTCTACTCGAAGTTGGGAGTTTCTTTTCAAGGAAAACATTGTAACGGAGTTTCTTGCGCATGGGTCGATTATTTCGTTTTCTACTAAGTGGACTGTCATTAGCTTGTTATTGACGGTAGCGCCAACTCTCGGGAAGTCGTCACTCGGCAATGTATACGCGAAGAACTTTCTTGCCGCGTGCGAGGGTTTTTCGGGTGGTGCAGCACCGCGCACGTCGTACTTTTGTACTCCCTACCGTTTTCAATTTTCTATATGGCTCATGTTGGATAGGTGCCGCGCGAGATACTATCGGCTCTTTTCAGTTCCTATCGCGATTAGGTAAACCAGGAACGAGAAACAGAGAGATGGCAGGGAAAAAAGGGGGAAAAAAATACGTTCGGTCGAAAAAGTTGCCGACTCGGTGTACACCATACTTGGCACATTGTTGGCCAATGATCGTCGTAGTGCCTCGTCCACGAGGATAATTGGCAATCGAGGGAGAAAAAATTCGATCTGTAAAAAATTCGTCATTTCTACTAGTCGTCGACGTAAATACCTAGGTAAGGCGGGCGAGCGAAAAATCTCGAACTCGAGCACGGATATCCTTTACTAAGAGCGCCACGAGAGAGAAAGAAAGTCTCGAAACAGCTGGCCAGCAAAAGAGCGCGCGCTTTCGCGTTGAAAGAGCGAACTAAAAGTAGTAAGCGACGACGGTGGACCGTGAGAGATGCCGCGCGCTTCTCTCGGCGACGCGGTCGCATCGTCGTTCCCTGCAATACGAAATCATTTCTTTTCGTCGGATCTTCTATCGCTTAGAAGGATTGTAAGTGTCTTTGTCTACCAATCGTGTGCGCGTCGCACTCGCTCTGTAGTTGGTAAGGCTAACATTAGACCGTAGGCTAAACTTTTTTATTCCGATACACATTACTCTATAATGACTTTTGTACTTTTGCTATTTGTCGTTGGCCGCCTCGCCGAGAGCGAGAAGACTCGCGGCAGCCCTCCGCGCCCCTTTCCACCCTCCGAGAGGAGGAGAATCGCTGGCATAGTCGCGATCGAACTACCTCTGGTGATGAGACCGGATAGCGCACGATCATCCCTTATTATCACTGATCGCGAGCCTAATTAGAGTGGCGTCACTTTCTCACTCGGAGAGAAGGGGTGGGCTTTGGTGCGATTTGGTCGCACTTCTCGAACTCTCGCCGCTCGGCCAGGCAGTCGATCGAGCGAACCTTTTTGTACTTGGACGTTTTTATACGGTGAGAAACGCGGGGGTCTCGTCAACGCGATCTCGTCGATCAACGTGTCCCGATCGCTTCTTCATCCTTCTCTCTCTTGCTAAGGAAATCCACGCATGGTAGTTGCATCGCGTAGACATCGGCCCCCGCGACCTACCAGCTACTATAATTCGATATGTCCCGTGTCCGTGAACTTTCTATGAACCGCGTTGGCAGGGGTTTAGGTGTGCGAGGGTGGCTTGCTGGGGATAAAGGGGGGTCTTGAAGACGGATTTAGAGAGAGGTTAATGAGTGGTTGAAATATGAATAGAGTTTAGCATATAGTCATTATGGTGGGAAGGAAGGTTTGAATCATCGATAAATAGTAAGTTTATGAAAAGACGGTGTTTTCGCATAGTTAAGGGGTTCTTCTTCTGATTTACGTCGGCGCCCACTGGCCCCGACGACACCCAAAGAGATATCCTTGAATTTCGTTGAATTCTAGAGACTCGGCTCTAACTCGGTTATTGCTATCCAAGCGTCGCCACGATTTTACACTGCTCGTACAACCATCCGACAAGCAGAGAGTTCTTCGGGGAAATCATTCCCGTCGCCTCCACTTAATCATCAGCAATATTTCCGTTCCTTTAGAGAACGAAGCTCGAGAGGGGCGAAACGGAAAAGTAGATCGTGTCGACGCGCGGACGTATCGTTCTAGTGATAGGCTGCCGTGTCATATTATGGAATACCCATGGGAAAGAGGAGGAGGTGGAGCTAGGAGGAAGGAGGAGGGAGATTAGAGAGGAGGGGAGGCAAGAAATTTTATCCTGCAATTATATCGGTTGTTCTTTGAGTCGTTCTTTTCTCGCGGGCAATTGAACGCGGTTCAAATAATATAATACAAATATAAATAAATAAATATATATATATATATATATATGAAAATATTATATATATATCTGATATCTACGATTAAGGATCATCGGTTTTTTGTCTCTTAGCGAGTAAGGTTCTTTACAGCTGTGCTAGACAACTATAGGTACATACATATATATTAAATATATATATATAAACATATATATATATATTAAAAAGATAGAGGCGGACGCGAAGGAGCGCGTGTCAAGTTGTCTATGGTCTCCTTAGGAATACATGCATATTATCCATTGAGTACACCACAAAGAACACACACACACACACACACTCATCCGCCGAGCGATCGTGCGACAGACCTCCGACTGCACACCCGTTGCTCTCTGACGACGCGCACACCTCGTTGACTGTATCTCGGCCCCCTCCCTCTCTTTTAACGTACTAGACGGACCAGAGCGGGTCCTATTACGAAGCCACGGAGACAATAAGCGCCCGAATCGTCCAAGAGATATCCATTTCCTCCCGCGTGAGATGGTGGGAGCGACAACGAAAGAAGCTGAGATATCATCCTGACATCCTGTATATTCTCTGGCGGAGGCGTCTCGGGGAGCAGCGCGTGTCCACACTTTCGGAAAGATCGCCGGACGATCCCTCGGCTTGTATAGTCATCTCGTTCACCGACACTCTCGGGCACCGTGTCTCGAACAATCAGTCACACTCATACACACGCACACGCCACAGGTGCACACATGCGGACAAGGAAGATCTTTAATAATATCGCAATTAATAATCGATCGGTCGGCGATAATCGTGGGAGAGCTTTCTTTCTCGTTTTTGCTGGCGGGAGCGCGTCATTTTACACTTTGATATGTCGACTAGCGGTTTAGTCGGCAGAAGCAGAGGGTAGGAAGAGAAAAGAAACCAACCTCCCTTCTGTTGTACAGTGTGTATGTGTGTGCTTGTCTCTCTGTGTGGGTGGGTGGGTGTGCGGCTGTGTATTAGTCCATTTTTGTTTGTCTCGCGTTTCGTATTTACTTTCTGTTCTTCGTTGGCTCCGTGTGAGGCCCGAGGTTAACATTAGCCGAATATAATACATAAATAATGGTACAGGACAGGCGAATACCGCTCACCACCAATTCTCTCAGCCCTCCAGTCGGTGCCTCTCTTCCGGCGAGCTGGAGCGGCTCGGGATTGGTGTCACTCGCGGCAAATGGTGATAGTTTCTTGTGATCAATAGGAAGAGTCGGCCTGACCTATCAGCCGACTCGCGATCAGGTTTAACAGACAGGCTCGATCCATACGTGAAGCGTGCGAGAAGCTCCTTTCGGACGATCGGACCCCACTGCGAATACATGTATGCATATTGAGGAAAAACACAAAAAAAGTATATATAGGGGCTGAGCCACCTCCGTTTGGTGCTGCTGCTCGCGGTATATCTAACGCTAAATGATAGCTAATGATGTCGCGTGGTCCACTCCGGTACTCCGAGAGTCGCAATTGCATCCGACTAACTTGCGTTTAACTACCGTTCACTATATATATATTCCGGAACCAAGCCCTACCGAGGCCAGCTTGTTTCTATCCGTTTCTTTATTTCCTGCACATAGCCCGACCTTTTCTTTCATGGGTTTTCGATGGCGCGTCCCGGGATACGTCTGGTCTTCTCGGTTCAGTCGCAGCCAGAGTGGGAGGCCGGAGAGAATCCTCCCTTTATAAGGAATGACAGCCGGTTTCCGTTCGGTTTAAGTGATCGTAGGCAGAGAATGATCGCGCGAGCTCGCACGATTATCTGCCGCGAACGCCATATAAGTGTGTAACATATAGAGAACGCACTCCGCGTCTAAGTGCGCCTAGATACGACTAGAGCTAATGATTCTACGATAAGGAAAATAGTCCGAGCGACACATCGATCGAAGATATTCTAGAGCAGATTACTTTTAGTTATCATTAGAATGAGCAAGTAAGCAGTTCGTTCAGTTGTTTATCCCCATTATACCAGTTTTCCCAGTTGCACTATCGTTTATCCCCCTCATCCAGTGAACAGTGTGATTTCCGAACAGTACTGCCACGGATTTATGACCCGGGTCGGATCCTTCCGTGATTCACTTTGATACTCGTGATGGGAAGTTCGATCCGGCTGATCCTGTGGCCTCGTGATTTTTCTGTTTTCCAGATCGAGCAGTTTCAGATCGCTAAAGTAGAGAGTGAAAGGGGACGCGAATGATTGGAGACGATGGAGGGCATGATTGGAGTTGTGTGGAGTGTGTATGTTAGATTATAATAGGGTGAGAGAGGGACGAGAGAAAGAGAGTGAGGAGAGAGTGAGAGAAAGAGACGTGTAAGTGAATTAGAAGGATTAACCGAATCGCGCGGCACTGTCCGTCGACTTTATCGAAAGACGTACAAAGTGAGAAAACCATATGAGATGTGCATACTATAAAACGGATTAAATAAAGAATCGAGAGGCACCTCCGCGGACGCGGAGCGATAAAGTATATCGGCGATCGCGTCGTGGCTAAGTGTGATCGATCGGTCGTCGGGTAGACGGTCCTCCGCGTCGTCGAGTCCCGATTAAGTTTTAACAGATTATAAATCTCACTCCCTCCCTTAGCAGCGCAAGTCTCACAGAGCCCCCACTGTTTCCACTTTCCCGAGCACTAGAAATTTATCCCAGTAATAATGATCCTCTAAGTGGGATGGATATACGTGTAATTAATGTACATTGCCCGATGATTGTTATACGGAACGTTAGAAGCGAGGAAGAAATTTTATCGAGTGCGCTACTGGAGAGCGATTTTGTTTGTTTCCGTGCGAGCGACCGGCATCGCTTCCCGAGGGGGGGAAAAAAGAAACGAGGGGGGGAGGAAGCGAAGTAAGAGAGGAGAGACATCATCCAATTCGAAGGAAGATCGAAGCCCTATTAGACTTTTCAATTTGCCCAATTGCTCAAATAATAGAGATCGCAAGCTCTCAGGCTCGTCGAGAGGCAGACGCAACTTTCCACCAGGTCGAAATTGACATCGGGAAGCAGGTGCGCCGCTCGTCAAAGATGATCACAAATAGTACACACACCGGCTGTCTTTCAGACTCTACGATTACCGGGGCCGAGTTCTCCCCAGTCCATGCCATGAAATTGCAAGATTTCCGTTGAAAGACAGACATGCATTGGAATTCCACGAGAAAGAGAGAAAAGAGAGCAAAACAGGCAAACTGTGTTACGGTGCCAAATCACTCGAAAGTCTCTGCTCCTAGAAATCAATGACAAAAAGACTTCTTATCCCTATCGTATCGACCCATCCAGAAATCAAAGGGGGGAGGCTGAGAGCTCGGCCTCAATCGATTGATTGGATACGTTGGCTAAGGTACAAATGTACATAGGAACATAATGTTGTTATTATCCTATAACACCCTGGGTTCCCTTTGCTCCCGCGAGCTTTCCGAAGAGCTCTATGATCCTGTGGTATTGGTGGGTCGGGATTACCTGGAAAAGTCGGGCCCGGGCCTTCGGACCGGGCTTAGTAGATTCTTTATGGGGGTTGGAGAGGTTCATCGAGCTTTTAAAAGTTGGTGACATAAAGCAGCTGTCTCAGTCAGTCGAGTTGGTCCGTCAAAGCCACAGGCATCAAAGCGCATCATCGTAAGTGAGGGCCGCGGTGTGCGAGGGGCGCTTGGGTGAGCAGAAAATGTGTGGATCCGCAAATCGATATCGCGATCGAAGAGTGTTATTACCGAGGGAAGCGAGTGAAGGACCACTTGGTTCACGGCTCCGAGTTTTTCCACAGAACTCAACAGCCCAAAGCTTCTACCACATGGTTCACATTTTTCTTCTGTCATCGACTCTTTGTTCCATTGCTCGCGAGCCGTGATCCAACAGTGACATTAACAGTGCGAGAAAATCAGGAAGGAAGTGCGAGAGGGCGAAAGATAAGAGCCATGCGCACCGGGATTATAGGAACGATGATAAAACACTCGTACTGATCGCGCATCAAGGAGTCATCGGTTCTCAGATTTTTCATTGCTCTTTTCGACTAGGCTCAGGACTACATATTCTAGATACATTTACGCAAAATAGACAAGAGAAAGAGAGAGAGAGAGAGAGAGAGTGAGAACTGAGAGAGTGCAAGTGACTAAGTGTCCAGTGAAAGAGTAGAATGAGACGGTGCGAGTCGGACAGGGGATGGATGAAAAGAAGTATGAATGGGAGTGTGACACATAGCGAGTTCGAATGTATCGGGTGTGAAAGAGGGTCGAGTGCACGCAAAAGTCGTAATTAAGGTCTTAACAGAGGCATATTAATCGTTAGTTGATAGGGCCCCCCCACTACCGAAACCCGTTTACAGCCAATTTCCTGAAGGGGTTTCACCGATGTGTCTGAATGGCGTGTGGATGTGTGCTACTACTCCCTTCCTCTTCGTACATATATAACCAGGTCACCAGTGTATATAATCGTAATTCTCTATGTATATCTCCCCGATTTGCACGGTAGTTTTCGGCCCGCCGATAGTTGCGGCGTGGCTCTCTTTCATACTTCTTATATTCGGTAAACAAAAAAATGAACGTAGTCATTCCTGAGATGTCTGCCCGCATCGGCTATTCCGACGGAAGGCAGTCAATCTATTCTCACGATGGTCCACTCGTCTCGTAGTCCCGTAGCTCTCGTATACCATAGTAGGAAACAAGATGGTCCATCGTGAGAGCCACCCTTCGAACGCAAGAAGTGCCAAGGAAGCACCAGGTGGCGAGGAATACTCGGTGCGAGCGGCCAATCTTCATTTAGAAGCGTGAGAGAAGGAGCGACGACAAGCAGACGCGTTTTCCAAATGGTGTATACGTCACTTTGACACAATCCGCGTAAGACTGCAAGACATACCCTTTCGTGTGTAAGGTAGTATCGCGTAATTAAACACCAATTAACGAGAGAAGGATGTGCGGCGCGAGAAAGAGGGAGACACAGAAAGAAGATCGGTCTCGTGAGAGACGCAGTCAACTTTTTTACGAGAAGAAGACAAGAAGAGAGAGTACTTCTCGCGACTATGAAAGCGAAGAGACGCGAAAAGCAATTTTTCCATTTTCTATTGGCAATGATACGAGTAGTAATGTCGCGTGTAAGGTAGAGGGCTAAGTTTACGGTGGAACTTAAGGGTAGACGAACTTTTTTATACGAGATTTCTCAAACATTGGATATTGTAATCGCATAAGCGTAATCAACTTAAGACGATTCGGCGAGAATTGGTAGGAGCTAAATTCTAAGGACTTTCTTACGATTGGATTTAGACGCGTAGTATTTCGGGGGCATTTTTATTCGGCTGTGTTTACAAAAGTGAAATTTTCGACGAAAGCGACTCTCTAGGTATTCGGCGGTGTAGTAAGGTCTGAAAATTTAGATGGATAATTTTTGTACCCTATTTTTTTAAGCGGCGACCGCGCGTCGGTCGCACTTGTGTGTCTAATTGGATGAAAAGGGTTCGGAAAAAACTTTTTAATGCGCTAAGCTTTACGAGAAAATTACGGTGTGAACTTTAGGTTTAATTTTAAGGGTAGGTGTCGCGCCCAAATTTTGGTAGATTTTGAAATTCGTGTCAAATAAAAGAAGTGAGAAACCTCGTGAGAAGGACGCTTAGGAGCGTGCCATGGCTTAGCCCTTTCGGTGGTGGTGAAACGCGAGCCACTAATGTCTCGTGCGAAGATTCTCTCGATATCTGCACGAGACTAATTAAACAGGAAAGAAAGAGAGAGAGAGAGAGGAGACATGCGGAAGGCTTAAATTGTCGTCGATGTACTTGGTAGTAATCTCATACTTACTCGACTCGCTAATTATCACTTAACTTAATCATCTCGATCGGTATACAAGCACTAGGCATAGTAGGCTCTACACGTGTGGTACTAGCTTTCGTACTCTTTAAGTAAATCGTAATCAGTAAGTACTCGAGAGGAGAAACCGATCGAACGGCAGGCATGGAAGCGATCCAAAAGAATCCGAGTAAACAAGCGTTTTGCATTGCAAAAAAGCAAAAGCGATTAATCATGCTGGTAGTGCGGACCAAACGGGACAACTGTCAGAGGAGTGTGTTTAAGAGGGAATGGTACGTCTCCACGATGATGATGCCGATATTGAAGTTATACCGAGGTTCGACGGATAACAGGAGAGAAAGAGAGGGAGCGAGAGAGAGAGAGTAAGAGCGAGTGCTAGATGATACAGACAAGGATCCAATTGAGAGATCGAGCGAATAAGAAGCGAGAAGGAGAGAGAGCAAAGGAGAATGAAAGTCAGAGACTTTTGCGCAAGGAAATTGCCGCTCCATCGGAGAATATCTACGTCCGAACTCGTCGTTCGTGTAGTGTGTGTTAAATTTTAATGACGCGTGGCGATGCTTCCCGACGAGCGCACGCGCGTCCTCTCAAACGATACTGATCAGCCGCGTTTACAAATCGCAGTAGAGAAAGAGGAAATTTTTAGTTCAATTTATTATTTTTATTTTCCTCCCGAAGCACAGACTTCGTATCAACATAAATATATATATATATATACACATATATACAAATATCGCGCGCGTAAGAGCGAGGTGAAAGTAATTTATTTTATTTATTAGCAGAAATTTCGTTTTGGGTATCGTTGTCGTGCGGCAGTAGAGCGCGTTCGCATCGGCCAGAAGACAGCGCCACGAGAGGAACCCTTAATTGGCTACGTGGTATTCGAAAGCGATACACTTTAACATTTAAGGCGTGACAGCGCGTTTTTGTAGCGAGCCGCCCCAGAAGCTTTTCTATGCGACTTTTTGTGTGGGCGCTTAATAAGAGACGAGGTTTTCTTAGAGTTTAGGGGCGCCTGTTGTTTCACGTTGACCACCGGAACATCCACCCCCCCCCGCCACCACACTTTATTATCTTCATCGCCATCACCCCCTTACTTTTTTAATCCAACCCTCCCGTTTTAAAGACAATATTAAACTTTATTTCTTTAATTTACATCGTCTACCATTTTTTCCTTCACCAACACATCATCGCCACTCATCTTCCTTTGTTCATCGGATCCCTCGCCGTTTGCGGGTGCGATTCTCCTTCTGTTGTTCGGGTGGACGTGAGTCTTTCCAGGGCGGTGTCCAAGAACAGGAGCGTTAGAGACACGACGAAGAGGATCTAAAAGCAATAGAGGAGGAATACGAAATTGCGATAGCCTTTCCATGTCTTAGTGGCCCGCATTGAGAGAGAAGAGCCCGCTCGTCCCTTTCCAGGAGCACCGCCACTTCTCCTATGCACTTGGAACATAAGATCGTTCTTATCCTTCTAGAAGGGAAGAGAGAGGGGACAGGTGTTTGTGGAGAGGGCGAGCGCAAGAGGAGTGTTCGGCTCTTGCCGAGAAAATCAGGATGAAAGAGGGAAAATAAGGTCTAGATCGCGCGAGGAAGGAGCTTTTTCGATGGGATTTACACGAATAGTCGTATCGTCGGTTTTGACTAATCTCTATAACTATTCATCCTTAACATACGTATACTCATATTGCATTACATATAGAGATATCCGTAGCAGTTTACTCTTGATATCTCGTAGGTTCGAGGAGGACCATAGGTCCCGCAGAGTCAGGCCAGTCCCTCCCGGAGGGACAGGGGGGACAGGCGTCAATCATAAATCTTAGGATACCTTTTCGCTCTCGTAGTGATTGAAAGCACGGTCGAAGCTATTCCCCACTTTCGCGTAGCTTAGTGAGAAGACCCTGTGCGTTTACGTCGTCATTTGAATTCGACGAGGAACACACGACCGGTGTAAAGTTCCTCCACGATAATTGGTGTAGTTTCCTAGAAAGTTTTCTTGAAGGCGATTGGCAAAATTTCGGGGCTAAATCGTGCGCGAGCGACGTGAGCGCACTGCGGCGTATAAACTAAATAGCGGTCTTGAATGTGTGACGTACGAATGCGGAATAGGAGAAAGGGAAAAGAGAGGAGGACCCAAAAGACTCGATGCGAGCAAGAGGGAAAGAGAGAAAGCGAGCGGTGGTGGAGAGTAACAGTAATAGCAGCGGGTCAAGTTCGGCAAGCTCCATTCTCCAATCATTTCGGATTAGCCCTTTAACAACCCTGTGCGCTCTCGTCATTACTCTCGACGAGAGCCCACCAGCTTTCCTTTCCGTTTCACCGCGTTATTTTCGTCGATGCGAAAAATGAGCCGCGCGCCCCCCTTTCTCGCCCACCCGCGTCCATTCAACCACACTGCGGAACGAATCGCTTTGATCGGCTCATCGATCATCGCTCCTTTATTATCGGACGCTTTCCCGCTGATAATTGCGGCGTGTCACAGCGGGTCTCGCGGGGAAAAAGTGTCGGTCCCTCCGAGCACGTCGGACTTTGGTTTAATTGACAGTGGTCTCGAGTTCCCTCGACTTGTTTCAACTATCTTTCTTTACGACGCGGTAGATGCGAATGGTGAGTGCGCGCGGCTCGTTCGGTGACCCAGTTGATCGCTGCCGCCTTACAGGGCACCCTTTTCTGCCAAGGCGAGCTGGTACGACTGAAGAGACAGGAATGACATTGCGGCAATTCAGAGGGGAGCACTTAGGAAACGTGTCCTGGAAGACGCAGTGGGCTGGGAATCCCTCCTGGTACCAACCCCCCCCTATAAGAGTACAAATTCGTCTAATGGATAATTATATCGAGCGAGGAATAGGATGTTAGCGAGGATGCGGCGGCGGGAAAATCTGTTGTGAGTGCACGCGTGTGAAAATGTGCGTGAAAGACAAAGAGAGAGAGAGAATGACGAGTCATTGAGAAAAGGGTGAGAAGAATTGGCAATTATCAGTGAGTGCGCGCTTGTGTGTGTATGTGTGTGTGATTCAGAGGCGTGAGAATGAGTAATAGGTGTGCGTTAGTCAGAGGACAGGAGTGGCTGGGACTTTCCGAGTGAGTAGAAATAATGCATGCTGTCGAGAGGAAGCAGGCGATCGACGCGGGTGAAGAAAAAGGTAATATTAGGCGGAGAGAGATGATGTTTAACGATGTTTTTCCCTGGTGTAGGAATTATTGCATATAGCGATATGAAAATGAACAAATGATTTATATGGTCTATATATATAAATAAATAAATATATATATATAGTGCATAATTTAGGACTAGGTCCATTAAACGTTAAACATATTATCGCGGTACGATAATATATAAACACACACACATATATATATATATATTATTATGTATATCTCTACGTATACATATACCTGTACGTTAACTGGTCGAAACTGCCATTAGCACTTAAGATACGGCTGCAAGAAATCCTTTCCCCTATCGTTCAGCGGTGTCTTTCCCAGTCTTCTTACTTTATCCATGCTGTCATGGATAGTTGAATTTCAAAGTGTCTCGATACTGTCAGTTATATTCTTCGTGAATTCGGTGCGAAGGCGCCAATCGTTTCCAATAGCAATTGATTGCACAACGAGAACGCGTCGACCTCATACTTATTCCTATTCCAGATTCGCCTTGGTATTCTCCTCCCGTAGGTTTCCTCCCTTGAGTCCTTCTTGTTGCAAGAGAATTCGGAACCGAACGATCGTGTTTAGTGCTCGTTGTTTCAAGCTCTTTTGAAAGTTCTATTTCTCGTTGTTTTGCCCCCTGAGGGGGCACCCTTCGCGAGGAAACTTGAAGTCCTACTGAGCTGGTCTTAAGTGAGATGGTATAACAGAATTGCAGGGAGTCGCAGAATCCGTGTCTCTTTCCCGCAAGAAGCCGAGAGAGTAAGAAAGAAAGAAAGAGAGAGAAAGAGTAAGAATTGTCTCGGCTGCGGGAAGAAACAGAGAGTCAGTCGTGTATAAGCTTGTCTTCTCTGGATGCGACGATGATCATCAGTATGTAGTTAGAATTTCGGTGTGTCTCTCTATTTGCATGCAGCCACGTGTAACGGCGAAACTCGACAGGGGAAACGAGACCCCTGGAACCCGATGGAAGAGAACTATTTCCTTCTAGCTGTCTCCGCTTTGGCCTCTTAATCCAATTACTACATTTATCTAGGAGTCGTGTAAATACTATTATTACCATACCGATCAAGTACACGTATACACGCGAGCCACACGCAACACGTACCGACCACATCATAATCGACACCACCCAACAACACTCCTCCAAACTGAACTACTTACTCTTCTTCACCTCACCTTTCAATCAGTCGGTACGACTTGCTCGGTTGTACCAGCATCATTTTAGGAGCAAACGAATAAGGATATCCCGAAGCCGTGCTCAGCGCGATTGTCGCGCGTTGCTTCTGTTAAAGTTGATAGATAAATAATAGCATATCCGCAGTAGGCCAGAGGCTAGAAAGTGAAGTGGGCCCGATCGAGTCCGACGAAAATTCACCCGACGAAATTTCCCCTCGCTGACGTGGCAAATCTAACTTTGCCAAATGTGTGCACGAGGTCGCGTTTTTTGGACAAATGATTGATGAAAATTGATGGTGCTTGATTGGGCACACCCACGCACAGGCCACTATACGAAACTTAGCAATAAAAAGCGAGCACTGCTCGCTCATAAGTCCTCCTTCCCGTAAATGTTGTGTAGGGAGAGCACGGCGATGGGATTCGCCAATACAAACTGCCGAAAAATAAGACTCGAGAAACATAAACTATTCCAGCCTTCGATTTCTGAGACATTTACCCGCCTTTATGGGGCGTCGTCTTTGTACATTCGACGCCATATACTCGGAACACTTACAGCCTCAACAATGCAGACTGATCTTTAGTAGGACAAGCGGTAGTATCTTGAAGACTAATATAAAGTACTATAAAAGGGGCGAGCGTGTTTTACGGAATGGCCTGTACTGCCTCGGGAGAAGGGAAACTTTCCCCTCCCATGGCCCAAACCACCCCCGGAATCTCAGCGTGTTAGCTCAGCTCTCGACCGACGGCGACTAATTCTCGCGCGAATAATACGATTAAGAGTGACGATAATGATGCGGCTGACACGGTCGGCCCGATGACTCTATATCCGAAAGTTCAAGACTTGCTTGAGCCTTCGCATATTCGTCAGTTGACTCGAGCGTTAGGCGGACAGTCGAGGCCGCGGCCCGAATGATTGAGAGTCGGTGCGAAAAGATCCGTATGCTTGCGAACGATGTGTGCCAGGTCACGGCTGAATGTGGGCCGACAAGTGGGTATACACATATACACATATATGGATCTATATTTTTGATAAAAATCTATTCAAAAGTGCTCTACCAAAAAAAGGACATGGAAAACGTGCGCGTTCCAAGAGGTAGACGGTCGCCCTCGGTCGAGCCAGTGAGCGCAGTCAGGTGTATGTACTTCATTCGAAAGCACATTTTTTCGGACCAGTGACAAACGGCAAAATTGTACAGTACTTCCGAGCGGTGCAGGCCACCAATTTCCAATGATCGCGTCTTCCGCCCCGAAACCCAGTTCGATAGCTGTCTAAAAGTGGACTGAACTTTCGACCTCAGAATCCAGTGTATTTTCAGTAACTAAGGACGCAGCGTTGGCCTTCAGTCCGAGCAAGAGCGATATCCTGAACAATAAGTAGGAGCGATGCTCGTCCAAAACTAGCCGGTACAACGAGAACGCTAATAGTCATGAGGGCGAAGGAAAGCCAGTGTGTCTCCTGATGGCGATATTGCAGGGGAGACGCGAACCCAGCGTATCTCGGCAACCGTTACTTTCCTATTTCTGGATAAGAAAGCAAACGCTCCTCTTCCGTGAGACTCGTGTACAATATACGTATATATATTCGACACAGGAACACTAACAGAGAGGCTTTCAAGAGTACACTCGAGGATCATTAGCCGCTCTCGACTGTTTCGATGGCGATGTAAAGCCCGAACACATAGCGAGTAAAACACACACTCTCCGACAGATAGCAGTCGCGCGGCGAGAACCTCTATTGAAGAGAGAGAGAAAGAGAGAGATGATAGATGGGAGAGGCAGTGAAAGAAGCGAAAAAGTATATTATATACGCAACACTAACGTATGTAATGCGCGCGCGGCAGCGGCTCGAATCCGGCTGGGGGCTGCGTGCCGGGCAGAGTCAGTCTAGGCCGCTGCCGCTAGACACTTATTATTATCATTCTATCGTTAGAGTATAAGAGTTGATATTTAAGAATTCGTATTGTAATTGTATGCGACTATATTTGTTTGGTTGGCTTGGAGGGCGAGAGTCTAACTCGGGTTATTAGATACTACACTGTACCTTTAGCTGGCGGGTACCGAACAGACCGGTGACGCGAGCCGACAGTTATTCAATTTTCTATATCAGGGAATGGTGATTCGAGCGGCCGCAACCAGTCCATCCACCCCCATCTCATTCTCCCCTCTGCAGGAACCTCGAATAAGGAACAAGCATGACTGTAACACATGCTCGGCCACCTTGGTACGCGATAGTCATGTGGCTCGGGCTCGTTGCGACCACTCGAAGCTGTGGACTCAAGGTTGTAAGCTTTGTCTAATTGCGGACTCTCGCGTCGAAGGGTTGATCCGATCGCGCACGAGACTTGCGGGAATTCGAAGATCTGTCGGCGGCATCGAATTGTTATATTGTGTTGTAAGCCCAGTGCGAATGTGTTCTCCTCGAGCGGCACTTAGAATCGAAAGAGGAAAGAGAATATCGTGGTGGTGGGAAGTGTACAGCGCGAATGGCGCTGGGCGCCGAATAAGGATCGCCTGGACATTCCTGCCGAAGGGGTGAAGTGAGAAACCAGCTTGGAGAATGGTAGAGAAGTCGAAATGATGGCAGTGCTCGCCCGAGGGGGGACCCGTTCGTCTTGCTCTCGAGACGGATGATCAGCAGGAATCAGGGATCGCGTAGTGCGAAAAATCGTGCGAAAAGGCAGAGCGATAGAAGGAGTAGTGTGTGTGTGAGGTGTGGAGAACAGGAGCCGGTAGCCCCGCCAGCGACTTTGAGGGGAAGATAGACGCACGAAAAAGCGGAAAGTAACGAAGGATGATTTACGGTTGAGAAAGATATATTATCGATAAGCTGTGTCGATCGAGAACTAGTGCTTAACACCTCGACCACTTGCCTCGAGAGGTGCGCCTTCTCCAATTCGTACCACCGAGTCATCTCTTAACGATTCTCTAATAATAATCGGGGAATTAGATTGAGTGTGTGAGGGTCTGGGCAGGGTGTCAGGGAGAGAGGAGACGCCTACCAAATGGGAAGAGTGTATAGCGAGAGGGTGGCGCATCTCGAGGGGAGTGGTCGTCCTTAGTCTTTTAATATTTTACTCGAGGTGACTTTGGCGAGGTCGAGGCCGCGATGAATCGGGGCTTGAGGTCGAGGCCACGGTTACTCGTGCTCGGGGAGACGTCGTCATTGTCGCGCGGTGCGAGTCTTCGCGGTAATTAATCGATGCTCTCGACAGAGCGGAGGACACGGTCAATATGGTCCTGGCAGTTTTTCGGGCTTAGGCGTCCTGCCGCCCGGGGTCGTTCCTCGCTCGGCCCCCAACCGACCTTCTTTCTCGATTATTCATTTCGTTTCCTTCGAGCGATGATTTTCGCGCGCCGAGGCGACCACCGAGAGGGGCCGGCATGGACGCAATTCGAGGAGTACACTATAAGCATTAACGCATTACGGATACGCCTAGGTTTAAAAAGGAATAAAGATATACACACGGTGTGAGAGAGAGAGAGAGATAGTGTGGGGAGGATGAAAATTTTTTCTTAAACGGCAATTTAAGGAGAACTGTGTAAGACGCGACGATTATTCATAGACAGCGTGTGAGGATCGAGCTTTATACCGCTTTTATATGTTTAGTAATGGAATACCTATATTAAAGATGAAGAAATAATAATAAATGCAACAAAAAACCTACGCAACCCATCTATGTAACTCATTAGTCCTTATTGCACATATACCAAGACCGGTGAGTATAAGGAAAGTATGTACATACATTATATTAATAAATTACTTGGAATTTACGCATGCTCGTCTTTGATATCTATCTGCAAAGAGTGTTGGAGCTTTTTTTGCCATCCGGTGGGGAAAAAGATGGGAAAATGGGGTGTCAGCTGCAGTTGTGATTGGCCTAGGAGCGTGTTGGTAGAGCGATGAAGCTCTCAAAAAGCACGACTGCCTCGTCTATAATTGACTTCCAGTTAATTACACGCCACGTCGCGCGTCATATAAGCGAAAATCCGTCCGTCAGCCGCTCTGACAGAATCGCGATGCTTCGTCGCGGTGGATAATAATTAAACGCCTCAGAATGACGCCCCACCGATTCGGAAGGATCGTCTCCTGCATCCTGCTGCTGATGAACATTGGAATCAGGTAGGTATTAAATTCGAATAAAGAGCATCTATTTTCTCCATGGGAAAATTTATCTAATAAGTAAGTTTTGTGGCTAATAAACGTGTGGAAGGGACGGCTGGTAATTAAGAATGTGGTGGGGATAAATTCTAGCTTGGAGCGCCGACTCGTAGTGTTCTCCACCACCGCACCGGCCGGCTGCTGCGTGCCCTTGGTGCGCGTTGGCCTTGCTTCCGTCCTTGATTAGAATTCGCCGTAGGTCAAGGGTAAAAGGGTTAACTAGATCACTAGGCCAATGTCTATAAAATTAGGCAAGCAGGGATAACGTTTGAATATTTTTCTAATTAATTTATTCTTTATTGTTTTAATTAATTTACAACTTGAATCAATTACAGATTGTTCAGATTATCCTCTCAAACGAACCTTTGATAAATCATTTTATACGTTTTACGCCTATAAAGCTTGAATGTTGCTCGCGTTGCGAATTTCCCCGCAGTGCCTTTGGCGAGGAGCAATAAATTCTTCCATGAAGGACCATTAGAAGCGAGTAGAGCGAGAATTATAGCCGGGAATGCCCTTCCGTCAATGGTCCAGCGCGCAATCGATCGTAGATGCATGGCCTTTCTTTGCTCCGCAGTCGGACGCGTTTTCTTTGTTCGTGGAAGGACCCCTCCTCTTCTGCGAGGGCAATTAATTTTCGGCTCCTCGTGGGAAGAGGAAGAGGAAGAGGCCGACCAACCATCCAGAACGGAGCGGCGTCCAAGAGCGCTGTAAGCAGAAAATGGGTACACTCAGCGAGATTTACGATGGGAAGCCTATGCCCGCCTTCCTAAAAAAGCTTATTTAAACATAGGTGTAAATAATGCGTAATCTGCATCGGTCTGCATTAACTAAATGCAACGGTCTAGATTTACCGAATGGATTATACGTTTAAACAGGAAGGTGCACTTGACAATCTGTTACGCTAGGAGCGGCGTCCCATCATAAATCTAGTCGACTTTGTATGTTACATATGAAGGGGCCAATGTAGCGATCTCACCCCAGTGCCACTGACAGTGAAATTTCAAGCGGCACTTCAGGTTGCGTAAATCTCGAGCGTGAAGCGCCGGTCAGACATACATCATCGGCAGAGTTTCCCTCGGTGTGAAAATGATTCGCGCACTCTCCCTGCAGCCGACTCTCTCTTCTGCTTGCGGCTCGGCCACTTTTCTCAGACGATCGATCTCGCCGGCCCCAGTTTTTTGACCACCCTAATTTTTCCTGCCAGCAGTCTGCCAGGCAAATGACCGCTACTAATTTAAAACTGCCACCCTATTCTAGAATGGCTGCGGGCCTATTCTGCTGGCGATGCAGATCGATACGCGCCAGTTATGACCGCCCTCGGCCGCAAAGTGAGTTCGCATTTGTCTCCCGAAGGTTCACCCTTAAGTAAATCGGCCGGCCGCCGCGACGCGCGTCCCTCTATTAGAGGCTAATGGAGAAATTTAATTTCTCGGGCCATTGCGCGCCAACTCGGAAGGTTATCGGTCGCTGAATTCCCGCAGTCTGCCGGGTAATACGCACTAGAAGGAAAAATAAGCGAGTCTCGGATCGCTCGGGTAATAGGAGGAGGCGGAGGAGGCGGAGGAGGCGGACAAGAGGGACACTGAGAGGCAAACGACAGCGTAGCACTGAAGGAACAGGTACCTTGATAAGAGTACCCACCGAGCTCTGGCGAGCGGGAGAGAGGGGATTATAAATTGGCTACTTTGTGTCGTGGTTATTGGGGGGCCAAATTGCGAACGACCATCCATCCATTTCCCGGAGCTCCTCGTCTAGTCTAGACTCCTCTCGTCTCCTCGCACTCTCCCGCTCTTACCCTCCCACACCACCGCACCGCCACCACATCTGCTTTTTCCTACACATTGCTCCTTCCTCTCGCGAGACCTGTTTTTCTCGCGATACCGCCTGCTAACGGACTGGAAACTTTGTTGGAAAGTGTGTGACTCTTAGCCGAGAGACTGATATAGAATATCGCGCTGCATCAAGCCAGAGAAAGTCTCGCGAATGGGAGTTTAAGTCTGCCTTGGGATCGCATGAATTCTGCAGAGTTCTTTTTATTTCGACATTCACCTATCCTCCGATCACGCTTCCATTTAGATGTATCAGTAGTCGAGACGCGTGCGACTACATTGTCTTTAGATGCTGGTTTGAATCCCTCCGGGGATGTTGATGGATCAATCATCCCCCGAGGAAGGAGACATCAGGCGGTATTACAGCATTAATGCGGCTAAGGAGTAACGACGGGGCTGCAGCAAACAAATTTAAACGGGCGATCCCTTGCCTCTTTCTGTATGCAAAACATTACATCACTCGTATATTTACTTGCCGATTCTTTCTTCCCCTTGGCTTTCGAGGGAAGTGGGTGGCGCCGAAGGTGGGAGACCCTCGATACGCCGCTGGTGCTCGCTCGACTTCTTTAAGGGGGTAGTTCGCGCCTCAGCATTTTTGAGCGCCGGAGCGTGTCTATGCCACGGATGAGGATGATCGACGGCACGTGAAGCAGCAGATGAGACGAGTGAGAGGGAAGCAGGCATTCCCGCGAGGGAGGATTCACAGGCGCCCCCAGGGTCCATTGACAAATTTGCCAGCGGGCAAAAAGCCTGGTTGGTATGCATCCCTCGCTCGGTCCATCGGCCATGCAAGACTACTGACTGAGCTTCATCTCCGCCGTGTGTGTGTGTGTGTGTGCTTGACATGACGTGCGTCAACTCGCACGTCCGCCTTGAGACTACTCTTTCCCTCAGTGTCGATGCCAACCATACATTTACTACAAGTTCCTCTCTTATATACGAGATTCCACTCTTTTTTCCCCAGCATCCACACTCTCATAGAAGCAGTTTATATTTTAACTGGCCGACTTTATCACGCAGCGATTTCCATCGGACCTCCTCTTTGATCGATGACCGGCGGAAAACCCCTGCGAAAAAGATATTTCATCTTTATTAGTCTCCGGGGCGAGGCTCGCTTTTTCGTGGATGGCACCCCACTCTATTTTCGGCAAGTATTTGTGGCCCATTTGAGGACACTCTCGTCGCCGGAGTGTCGCGAAAGCTTAATCGGGTGGACGCAGGATTTCATTATCGGCTCGCTCTACCGATCGACTACGAGCCATTTGCTCCGGGATGCTGGATACATTCGTTACTTTGGCATCGCGAGTGATGCTCTGCCGGGGAACGAGACGAATTAAAGAGGCGACACGGGGGAATGAAAGTTTAAGAGTGGTAGCATGGCCTCGAAACTCATTGCCCTCGCTACTGCCTACGCTGCCACTGTTTACGCGTAATTCCAGCCCTTGTCCTGGGGTTAGCTAATTGGTTATCGACCCCAGAGCTCCTTGTCTTCGGGGTACAATTTCAAGAGTAGGCAGTTGCGCTCCGTTGCTTCCCGATTCGAAGGACCAACCTTTGCGAATTCGTTCTGCAGCCTCTCCGCCCCTTGAAACCCGACCCAACTTTCCGAGGATATTTGAATCCTGCCTTCTTATTATTCGACTTCTTCCTTCTGCCCTCGTTTGTTACACAACGAGCTATTCAGCATCCTCGGCATTCGGATCAATCCTCGATTTTAAGGGCTCATTACTGTCCTCGCAATTAGAAGAACGAAATTAATTTCCACCGGGGATTCCGTGCCTGGAATTCGATTGTGTATGGTTCACTGCTCGACTTTCTTAAGTTTCTGTGCGGGAGAAAGTGGATTCCAAGTTCCAGCTTTATTCGTTCCTGGGAATGTCTTTGGTCTTTTGCTGCCAGCTTGACAAAGTTCTTTAGGTAGCTTTGTTCCAGGGAAAACGCTAATTCTCGAATTCCCTGAGCAATTCTATCGTCGATGACGACCTGTGTTCTTAGATTTAGCTGTGCTCGTCCGAGTAATACTAAATTCTTCCCGATTACATGTCCCAGTCAACTCGTTTGGACACTTTAACTCCACGGTGGAGGTTGATCTAGTTCGAGCGGGTTGTGGAAAGGGCAGAGGTGTTTCGGCGAAAGTGGTTTTAGAGCGGAAGGCGCCCAAGGGCTAGGAGGAGTGGAGAGATCGAAATTAGATTTGATACAGGACGCCGGCTCCTCTTCGGCCAGGATGTTTCCTTGACGTGGGGTGGCGTCTTCAAAGCAGTTGGAATTTCATCGTTCGCAAGCTCCTCTCCTCTCACCTTCGCCAACCCACCAAGAGGCGAGAGCGTATTGTGTTGCTGGGTAATTTCAGTTTGTCGCGGTAATCCACTTACTCCCTTTTCTCCTTCGCGAATCCAATTGCTCGCCTATCGGGACTCTAGCGCGACCCTCCGCCACTTTTCAATTTTTACTCTTCCTCTCTGCAAACACCAAAGGACACGCGAATCTCTCTATTTCCACTCGCTCTTCTTTAAGCCGACAGCCGCCAGTTTGCCACTTCAGTCAGGACGAATTCTACCAGTCATTCATTGCGAGAGAGTGTTCGATTGAAACGCAATGAAATTTGGGGGGCCGTGCTTTTAGCGGCGGGTACATAAAATTGATTAAAAACGTATCGAGCAGCCCATCGATAGGCTAACTTCCCGAGGGACGGCTCTTTTGCAGGAAGCAAGCTGAAAATTCGATCGTACTTTAGTTCTGCTCTGCGTTTGGATAGTCGTGCATGGCCGAGGATAGCCAACCCGCTGATTCCCCTGATGCTGGCGACCCTTTCTTACTTTCACATCAAAGACATCACTATCTGACACGGTACTGACCGCGTCCGTCCCCTTTTTTCGTTTCAATGTCCATCCATTTGATCTTTCTTCCTGTTACTCTCCCCCTCCAACCCCTCTCGCCCCCCTCCCCCTCCTTTTACGATCGGTCGCTACCTACCGAAACATGTAAATGCGAGTTAGAGAATCCCTTAGCCCCCTCTAACACTCGCCCCTTTTACTCCTGCCCGCTCCGTTTACTTTTCCTATGCATCGAGAGAGTGAGAGGAAAATTCTGGCGTTCTCGTCGTTATAGCCGAATTATGCTGATAAAATATTAAACGGGCAAGAAACATACGGAAAATCGGCCGGTGAGCCGATAAAACCCGACTCCCTTCATTTCCCCGCCATCCCAAGGATCTTATATCCTGTTGGGGCTCGGTGATCTTCAAGTATGCATGAGAATCGGCAGACTCTCCATCATCGGACTTCTGTAAATCAGCCCACTTTCGCCGGCTAGATCGAATCCGTCAATGAGATATCTCGCGTGATTAATAATTATCAGGTTCGTTCGAGATGTTCAGACGGATTCTATCCCGGCGTCCATTAAATGGAGCTGGGTTGATCTCGTGGGTGCGAGAGTGCTCTATTGGTAATCTCACCTCTCATAAATATCGCAATGAAATGCTTTATCCTCTGTTTGATCTCTTCTTTCGGCGGTGGAGTGGCGATTTTTATGAGCGGCCAGCTACACCCTTGCGAATCCATGTAAATGTAACTGTGACAGAAAAGCACACAACTCTAACGTGGACGCGACACATTTCGTTTGACGAGCCGGTCGTTTTAGTTCCTCAGCATCCCGTGGACCACTTGGGCCCTCCTGCACCCTCTCGAAGCGGCGGCTATTTTTTTCCTCTAGCCCGGACGCACTCGGCGCGCGAAGATACGCGTTTTTATGAGGTCCGGCTTTACGAGTGAGCCTTTTAGAAATATTTCAGCCCCTGCTTTTACTCCGGCGACCGGTGACGCACGCTCCTTCCGCTTTTCTTTCGGCGAGGGACCACAAATTCCCGTCGCTGGCCTGGCTGCCCGCGTAAAAAACGATATAATTCCGTTCACGCCAACCCTGCTTGGGCTCGCGATTGTTTTCGGTCGTTAAACGTCGAACGTCCCTCGCATCCCCCCTCCCCCCACTCACTCTTTTCCTGCGTCCTCGTGTGTCGATCGTAAAACGACTTCCGCAGGAATGAGCGCTTTCGAAGGTCCACAGTACTTCCAGTAAAATAACGAGTATATTGGCAGCAGTGCTAAAATTTATTTCCGGAAATATTTCGAAGCTGTACATTGTTCCCTTCCGAGCGAGAGGGTTTTTACTTCTGATTTAAGCGTACTCGTTGAAATGCAGCTGGTTCATTCATATTCCGAGTTCTTTGTATGTCTAGCAGGGTGGTGAACAGCGATCGGAAGGTTCGGAAGGCTCTGGCGCGCATAATGTCAGCGCTGCCACTTCCAGGCAGAAGAGGATGCTTGGAAAAATCCAGGAAAATCGAGAGCTACTCGCTTAACGGCCGCAGTTAACGACCTAAGAAAAGGGGAGGAACGGTCAACGCTGGTCACTTGTGAGAGCGAAGCAACTGCCTCTTAAAGGGTGTATGATAACCTTCGGCGCACATTTCACCCATTCGCTCTTGAACCGACTGCTGAATCGACTCCCAATGGGTCATGAAAAGCTCGTAATGGGCGTGAGACTCGTGGGGAGACTGGTCCCATATGCCGTGCGAGAGTACAACTTCTCGAAACCTGTCGTGACGTTCCCAATGGCAGCGCCCCTCACTCTCTATAACCAAGACATTGAATTAATCGTCATTAGGCGAGTGGAGTCAGCCTCCGCTCTGACTTCACTGTCAAGTAGAGGCTGCTGTCACCCTCTTATCATTAATAACGTTTTCCCTGGTGACGCTACCCTCTCCTAACACGCGACGTTTTCCCATCCCCTTCGGCGCAACGTCTTTGTCCCAACTCTCAGGTGCAACGACAGCCAACCCTTCCCTGACAAGCTGAAACTCCCTTGACGTTTGATTTTTATCTTATTAAACAGCTAAGTGACAGAATTCCTCAATGGCGTGATTCACATGAAAATCCCTGAAGGATTTTTGAAGGATCGATTGTATTCTTGATGCAACATCAGGGGAATCAGTGGCATCAGGGTGCGATGAGTGTTATGCGCGATGTCTCGGGGTAAAAGATATTTTAGATTCATAGCGACGAGGGATGAAGCTTTTGTTTTGATCCACGGTCCGTCCCAGGTGGTCAGTGCCAGCCATTCGTAACGAGGGGTTCGCCATCCTTGATGGAGTTTCGCTCGTTCGAATGTAAAGCAGGGGAGGGTCAGATCGCACCTTTATGATCTCGATAAAGATGTGCGAGAAAGCTTTTCTTCCGCGCGGAAATCCTGAATTTCAGATTGAGGAAAGATGCGAAATGTGAGAGACTTGATAAGGGTTGCTGAGAAAACAGGGGCTTTACTATCTCCCCGAGTTCTCAGTGCATTAAAGTAATGCCGAGAGCTCGTTACTCCGTCTAGCTCTCCGCGGATTATTAATATCTCGTAATTATTATTGCAATCATCACAACCCTTTCTCGCCGTTGCCAATTCCGAGGGTGGAGGGTGAGTCCTCTCTGTCTCTCAGGGTTCCAAGTATTTAATGAAGCACCTCTTACATGGGTCGATCCCCAAGGGAAGCAGAGGCCTTACTGTTCCCGTCATTATTACGGGACGGCTTGCTATCATTGTTTATATAATTATAACTCATCCTCAGGAGATGCGAACTCCCATTCGTCGCCGTTATGTAAACGAATTGTGTACGTTCGCAGTCGCTTGACTTGAGCTCTCATTTCAAGGGTACCGCGCGGCGAACGCCCTCCCGAAAATCAAATACCATCCGCCCCAAGCCGAGTCCTGGCAGAAGCCACGCCGAAAAATAATCACACCAACACAATTGTAGCCGCGCTACTTTATTACTTATTCCACTGAGAAATGAGTCGGACCAGCGAATGAGTGGCCTGGATTCATATGCATGAGACGCCTCGGCAGAATCGCTCGAATTTATCCAAGGTCCAACTATCTCGATCGGACTACTACTCCGGCGAGGATAGTATCGGACCTTATTTGCGCGGACGAGCTAATGTCTCTTTATCTGTACAGACATCTTTCCTAACGACAGGCGAGTCTCCGGAGATCGTGATAGCGAGTAATATTAATAGGGTACGCTTCCCATTTCGCCCTTTGCACTGAATTTCGTCCAAAAGACAAATCGTAAACTAATGTTATTAGACAATTCGGCGGCAATCTTGTCTCTATTTTCCTCTGCTCGGGCAAGAAGACAATGCGTCGTGCCTGCTGGATGTGTAACAATCAAGTAAACATCGTATGCACCAGTTGCCCGATCGAATGCCGAACTCATTAAGCGTCCTCCCTTCTTCTATCCTGGTCGAAATGAACCGGTAGAAGCTCCAGCGTCGATTTGGCAAAGGGCTGAAACTATTCTCTTTACTTCTCGCGGGCGCATCGACGCCTGTCCAATTGAACTTGGGCGACTTCAATTTTCTCCTCTGAGGGTGGGCCGTCTTCTGTCTGCCAAGTTTTCCAGCATTGTTCCGCGCGATCGAGCTCTCCTCGCTGCTCTGTCGGATGGCATTGAGTGGATAAGGCACGCTATTTACAGGAGAACGAGCCGAGCCGAAGAGGACTAATCAACAAGTCAATTAGAGCGAGGCGAAGCCTGGAAAGCGCCGGAATTTACAGAGCAAGGTACAAGCTGCTCGCTATTTTGCGCCGTGTACGTATTGTACGTCTTCTGTTCTCTGGAACAACTGGGAGAGGCGGATGCTGGCTGGTGCGCCTCTGGAAACAGCGAGGAGCGCGCGTTCCATTGACACTTGGACGAGGGTCAATTAAATGCCATTAGTGCCGGTGGATTTTAGTCGATCCCCGTAACGAGACTAACGCACCGAGGATACAGAAACGGATAATGCCGTGGAGTGTGACCCTCCGGCTACTCTCTCTCTCTCTCTCTCTCCATCCCCGGACATCGCTGGATGTAATCGGATTCCCTGGCGGTGGCCCGGCCTCGTTCTCCTAGCTCGAGAGCCGCACCGCTCCTATCGCGCCACATTAATTTTTATGCCTTCGCCGATACAGAGCGTGGCCAACACCATAAGTACACCATGCCTCCCCAACTCTAGCAGAGAGTAATCAGAATTTTTATGACGCCATATCATTTCGTTGAGATGAATGCGCGTGTCCTATCTCTAGGGAAACTGCCACTCGTCCGCGGAGTGACAGTGGTCCGAGCGTAGTCAGACGGAGTTTGAGTTTCAGGTGTCTCTCAGGCATAATCTTAACACATGTATAGCGGCGGTTTCTTTTCTGCGAGAATCCCTTGCCGGGTGAATTGCCAGTCCACGGAGGACGACGACAGCCGGTACAAATGCTTGTTTGCCAGACGAATTTATCTGCGGCGAGAGAGAGAGAGAGAGGATGTTTTGCATGTGCCGCGACGGACGAGACGCGAGAGGTGGTACTCGCTTTGCTCTCGCGGAATATAAAATGATCCCTCTCGACGATATTTTATCCGGCGATAGCAGCGAGTGGCCGACACCGGCTGCAATTTGGCCCTCTGAGATACGGCGTACTCCGCCTTTATCTCCCATCTCCCCGGGGATGCCACTCTTCGATTACAAGTGAACACCATCGAGTCCCACATACCGATCGTTTGTCCCAAATACGTTCGGTGTAATGATGGAAAATCTAATGAAGATTTCTTACATTTCCCTCGATGAAATGGATCAGTTTTATTCGAAT
Organism: Ectemnius continuus; assembly: GCA_910591665.1. Taxonomy (NCBI): domain Eukaryota; kingdom Metazoa; phylum Arthropoda; class Insecta; order Hymenoptera; family Crabronidae; genus Ectemnius; species Ectemnius continuus. The sequence goes on from OU342867.1 coordinate 6,184,172, forward strand.
GAATCGCATCAATTTTTTGCGCTCTCTTCGATGTGTACGACTGAGGAGAGAAATGTGATCCTTTTGGAAGCTGCCCATGTTTAATAATTTCCAGGAAGCTTGATGGAAAGGAGGAGAGAAGCACATCTTCCTTCCACTTTCCACTCGAAGTGGAAAGGGTGCGTAGTCAGCCATTTCTTGCGCCCTTATTTCCATGTAATCGTCGCGCTCGCCATAAGTTTCCCTGATAAGTTCTACGCTCAGGTCGGGCGTGAGGTACTTCAGGTATGAAATCAGCCAGCCTCCCCTTCGTAGGAGATTCGCTTTCGCCCATATTCTACTATAAAGTCTCACGCCCAGGATATCGATCTCGGAAGCATGCGTGCGTTAAGGTAATCTCCCTGAATTCCAATTACACTCTCAGGACTTCGAAATTGTATAACTTGCATTTCTAATAAAGTATTTGCAATACAAACACAATGCAAATAAATCAGATAGAAGATTTATTCTTCCAAATACGGAATGCCGAACGGCGAGTAGGATCCCTCGAAGATTAAGCTACTTTGGCAAGCAGATCCACACTGACCATAGCAATTTGGCCGGCGGGCAATAGTTAACCACTAGCAGTGTTTGCTACCGCAGGCCAAACCGATTTGCGGGATTGCGCCATCCGTATTCATCGGGGGAACGGTGATCTGTTCGGGTCTGGCGGGTGGCCGCGTATGCACACGGTTCGCCTGGCATTATGCGAATGCTCGCAAGCGGCCGTTAGATCGCTCGTTAGATCGGCTGCGAGAGTAGACAAGAGTCGGCCTTAATGGGAATTCGGTGGGCACTTCGGTGCCGGCTTGTTTTCGCTGCACGTGACGCGCATGGAAACAAGCCGAGTGGCGAATTTATCTTGGTCCTCGTCGACCATCGAGCAATCTTTCGACAACGCGATCCTGTCCGACTCGGAATGCAGATTAACTGCTCCAATATCCGGAAGATGCGCGCCCGGCGAGCTTCACGATTTATAGCTTTAATATCGAGCTCTTTAGGAAAAGGTCTCGTTTAGTCAACTGTATTGATATAAATTTCGGCCGACTCACAGCCTGGCAGAGAGACTGTTGCGTGTCGTGCAATCAGCTTGATGCCCGATTGTCCTGGAATGATCTCATTCATCTTCCGGTATTCCTGCCAGCACGCCCGCCCCTTCTCCCTTTCCCTCTCTCTCTCTCGGCTTCTCTCTGTCTCGAGAAATTAATCAGCCTGGCTCGAGACATGCCTTTGTTATACGCTGGCACAAGCCTCTCTCCTCGCGAGCAGGCCTCCTCTCCTTCCGACGATAGATTAACAAATATAGATTGCGTCTGGGAGCATCTTCTCGTCAAGGGCGACCACACACACACACCACTCTCTTTGACGAACGTCTACTCATTTTCCTCGCATAAGAGCCCGTATGTTCTCGGAAGAGCCTATGTCAGACTTGCTGAAAGATAAACGCACCGGGGATATTTCAACTTCAGCCGAAACTAGCCAATCGACTTAACTTCGGCTAATAGGAAATCTACGATGACGAACCACCCTCTTTCGGTGGTTTACGCTCTCTTGGATGGGGGATGCGCATTTTCGATATTAATCGGCTGGAGCAACCACCGCTAAGATCGGCTAGTTTAAGTTGCCCTTTCAATTAGTTACTTCAGCCGCGACATTCGCCGATCTCCTTCAGAGATTAGGGATGCTCAACCCTAAGTTCGATTAACTATGCCGCCTATCCTGGCACGAGCTCTCCTAACGAGCCTTCAAATGCCTGCTAATATTCTCACGGACGATGGGGTGATCCCAGTGACAGCCAGCTGGTACGAGGGATGTTTTATTCCGATGAATTTGAGAGACGAATGATCTTAGTGCGGATATAGCCGAGCGACTCTTGAGAAACGTGTTATTGGGAATGGGAGGTTGAAGGGCGGTCGATGGGGACATGTAAGCTTAATAACGAAGAGCAGTGCTCGGCTGCCGGTGTACAGAGGGTCGAAGGTAAGGCATGGAATTAAGGGTCCTACCTATATCCACTATCCACCCTAGATTGCTCGCTCCTATCGGAAGGGCTCCACCAATCCGTTGGAGCGTGTGCTGCTAACACACTACTGCTTTCTGCCAAGTTACCCCCCACTCGCTTGCCAGCCCTTCTGCAACACGATAATAATGTGGTCTCGTCGAGTTCAGCCACTCGCAACTCCAAACTATCGATCTCTGATTTAATATTGATTCGTCTCTGGCCAGGGAACATCAGTGGAAGATTCGTTCTAGTATGCTCGAAAGCGGAGTTAATGTTCGGGTTATTCGAGCGATTTGCGGACCCGGAGATGGAGGAGATGGAGAGGGAGCGGTGGCTGGACAATTTCTGGCGCTAAAATATTGTGGCTACTAGTGGAAAGCACTCCGCTCGACGAGTGCAAAAAGTTCCGGCGGGGACACTCGGCCACCCCGCGCACGTGTCTCTCTCTCTTTTTTCATTATCTCCCCGCGGCCGTACACTTTATCCATCCGACCCACCCACCCCTCCTCCCGAAACCCGGTGGTTATGAATGTCGCGTTTTTGTTTCGACAATTGTGCCCGCCGACAATGGACTCCGGGGATGCTTCTGCCGAAGTTTCGATTCTGTCCCTGGCAGTTCCTCCTTTTTTCCACCCTCTCTCTCTCTCTCTCTGTTTTTTTTCGTCGGGCCGAAGCGCACGCTCGTGCGCTCGCTCTCTGCCATTGGCAGCACAGAGAAACTTTTCCAGGCGGATCTGCCGCGTTTCGCCTGCTCGTAAAACTTTTGCATTGTCTCTCCCGGTCCCGTCGTTTCTCCCGTCGGAATCGGTGCTTCCCTTGTTTTACAAAGCGAGCTGTTGCCCCGGCGGTTCGACACTGACGACTTCCACCCGAATTACCTGAACCGCCTCTATTATACCGTTCGGCCCTCCGCCCCGCGCCACCACTTTTCTACCTGGCTTCCTTGGAATTTTATAGTGGAGAAATCATCCCTCCACCAGATAGCCCTGCAACTCTGTTCGTCTTGGAATTCTTGGACTAGCAATAGGATCGGGCATTTCAATCGAAGGACAAAGTGGCCAGATGAGCAAAGGGAGATCGGCTATTTGATCGGGGAGATAATTAACTGTACAGTGGGAGGATCAATGTCAAGCGATAGAGAGAGGCTGCGTGAAGGTAACAGGGTGATATCAACGGTTGATCTACATACACCCTCGAGATAGTCAGCCTATCGATTTTGCCCGGGGCTCTCCGAACACGCCAAAGAGAGACCGATGTATAGAGGGAGAGTGTTGTACGAGGAAAATAACATCTTGTTGCCTCCCGGGAACGGTGGTGGACGTCGCAAACAATGACTTTGTAACTCGCAGAGGATGTCGGGATACACGTGATGCAGGGAGAGAGAATCAGCTAGTGGCAGTGTAGAGCTGGCAATCGCTTCGGGGCAAAGTTAGCTGGCACGACCCTCGAGCACGCGGATGGACAACGGATCCCTCTGGTCATTATGAAGCGAGGCGGAGCTCCATCCACCGATGGCTAAATCTAATCCGACACTCGTGTGCCAAAGGGTCCACGCGAGCGGCGAAGGGTTACGCGAGGTTTCGAGCGATTGGCTCAAAGCATCGCTTAGGGGAAAAGAGCACGCGACATTGCAATTGTATACCAGAGACACACGAGTCGGCTTACTGATCTCTCACTAACACTGCTTCGATTATCGCTGGCAGTATCGATTTATTAATGCCTCTGGTACCATAATAAAATCATCCGCTTACTATCAACGCCCGACTAATAATTCGTCGGGCGTCCAACCTCGAAGTGACTTTAATCTTGATTCCGAGCGAAGCCAGGCCGGCCCGCGCAATTCGATAGGGGTCGGCTTCGATTTCCGGGGCGAGCGCCTCGGGAGCCGTCATTGTTTTCCGAAGCAATTAATTTCGCTCGGCCGTAATGAAGATATCCCGATGGGCGATGATGCGACGTGCACTGGCGGCCGTTTTGTCAGCGGGCTTCGAATACCAAGGGCCCCCTGAAATCCAATACCTCGAGAGTGCGAGATTACTTGCCGCAAGTGAGTATCGCAAGTGAGTATAATAAACGCGAGCCTCTCACGCAGCCAAGCGCGCGTTCGGGTGAAACGAATAAAGGCGTGTAACGTAATCCTGATTGGCCGAAGAAACACTATACGAATACCTTCCGTGTCCTTCTCGACAGGCTGCGCTCCTGTGCTGCCTTTTTTGCCGGCGACTCTTCGGTTTTCACGCCTATAATTCCATTAGCCGGCCTACCAGCCGAGACTCCTGCTATCGAATTAGGCCGGCCGCGTACGTGCGCGCCCGATTCGTGACAATTAGGATGACTCCCGGATCAGCACGGGAAAGTCTCATCGAATTTCGCCCGAGAATACCCCACCACTAACCCAGACTCTCTATTGATTCTTTGGGACGTCGACTTTAATTACTAATTAACTCTGAGAGGAATTTATTATGAAGTATTGGATCCAAGGCTGAAGTCGAGTCGCATCAACAAGTTTTTCGCGACGAGCCAGCCCAAGTATGGATTCCCTGGGCGCAGAAACCTTAGAAGGATCTCCCATAAAATAATCCACCCCCTAGATTGCAGCCTCCGGGGTAAATACAATTTCATCCGGAGCTCCTGCCGTCCGGAAACTTTGTTGATTTACCGGGTGCTCGTCTTCCCGATTTCGGACTCGTGTTTCTCACGTTATGATCGCCGACATGGCTTCACTTCTTACTGTTGTACCAGAAGGACTTTATTAATTTCTATCTTCGATTTAATACTCCTTAATACCCATTCCGGTTGGTTCTCTCGGGTTCGGTCATTGTTTTAGCTAGCATAGCAGCCGGTGCTATTGAGATTAATGAGAGAGGCTCGTGGCTCATGCCAGCGCGCAGATTTATAGACAGTGGGTACTTAGGTGTAGGCGGCCCCTTGTTAATTGGTACAGACGATGGGGTCTCTCCAGCAGCAGGGCTCGAATCGAAATCGAACCGCGCCGTTTCTCCCGACCGAACACGAACTTCGTATTACCAATTGGATGACGAATGACGTCGCCCGTTTATTCAAAGGAAATGTTCAATGCCCGAGCGGGGAATCAAAGCCGGGTAAGTAGGATAAACGGATAAACAATAGACTCGATCAAGGAGCGGCTAGCGCGTCGCTCTCGGGAAGCGGCGTAACAATGTAAGAAGAAAATTGATTTAGGAGGTAGTTACCCGGCGACCGGAGGCGAAAGTGTCGATAAATCGCAGCAAAAGGCAATTTATACGGGCGGGATCCGATGATCGCATCCCTCTCTAATATGAGCCTGGAACCCTGCAGCATCCCAGCGATGGCATAAGTTTTCATTTGGCCAGCCGGCCTAACGAAGTCTTTCACGATAAATTCGCCCGAGCTTTTCCAAGGGTAATCCCATTGCCGGCGTTAAGCCGGAGAAAACCCGATGAGAGTAGATCGAGAGCGGGAGAAAGAGGACTAGACCAGAGGGGAATCTTCCTCCGCCCGGAATTAAGACGAATCTCCCGCGACTACTTGCCTAACACTTGCTCCGCAAACGCACCTGTTTCGCGCATTTACTTCAACCGATTTCAGGATATAAATCCTCGCTGGAAATAGGTCGGTGGGGAAAAGCAACCTAGCTGCGAGATTTGTTTCCAGGTCGATCGCTTAAACGGATTGGAACAAGCGGAGGGCTCGGCGCATAGATTTATGTTGGACGCGCACTCCTTAAGCTTGATATTTAATTGAACAGTGTTCGGGGGGCGGCTGCGCTCAGTTGCGAGGCCTGGAATTAACCCAGCGTCCATTCGAGGGAGATTACTCGAATGTCCGACTCGCATCACTGCTTTTTAACGGGGACCGTGGGCTTCGGGAGGTGGAACCGGAATGGGAGAACGGTGTTCTTGGTTTTCGATTATCTTAACGGGCGGCCCTCTCTTCGTGTACCCGGCACCGATTGTTTCGGCGGCCTGCGAGTGCATGCGCCCCCCCTTTTACGTAATAAACGCGCCTCGTCCATGTTACGTTGCGTGGCTGGTTCTACGGTGTCCTGTGATATCGCTGGAGAGCCTTTCACAAGTTAGCCAGGCATTGTGTCGCCGAGTAGAGCTGGTCCCTGCTAGTCAGACAGGCCTCCCTGCCAAGGGATCACGTGCCATGGACCGGACGTTAATGGCATGTGCTTTGCTCGGCCTGTAAACGCCGCCCTCGTGCATTGCAGGGCACCTGCAACCCGCTGCAATTTCTGCGGCGAACCCTAACATTGTAGGTGACCGCATCGACCGTAGTGCCTCCTCCTTGCAGTCCTCAGCCGGATGCAGGTGTATCATCGCACACCACATACTTCTACCGTCTCGTTTCTTCAATTCCACTGGCTCATAATAAAGTTGCAATCTTTCCTTCTCGATTATTGTTAAGGTGAGATGCTTAATACCAAGGTTTGTAAGGCCTCGAAGCAATCCCAGTGATGGCAGTGTTTCAAAAGATATATTAAAAATATCGAAGCACTGTGTAGATAAATAAAATGGATACGTAGTTTAATTGATATAAAGATGTCGAACTATCCGAGCACAAATAGTAGTAGCTCTTAAGTCCTTTTAACTCAAGTCCACAGCATTCGGCTGTGAGACCTTTGTACAATAATATGAGAGGCGCAAAATGGTTTCGCTCTATCAGGAATTCCTGATAGCTCTGACTTAAGAATTCTAATACAGGAGAATATATAAGTTTTTGGGCATCCCCTCCTGGTGGTCAAAGGTGGAGGGAGTCGACTTGAGACCAAGAAGGGGTGCAAGACGGAAGTGGCGGAAGAAGTGACTAACTAAAATTTGGCAACCCCGGAAGGAGGAAGCCGGGTTTTTCCGCACCCAGACGAGACTCGGTGCTCGCAGCGGAGAAGCTACCTGGGCTAGCGGAGCCAGGTAGGTCGAAGTCACCCAAAGGGGGTGGCAGTGCAGGTACGCTGGAGAAGTACGAATGCAAAATCTGCATGCCAGATGGGCAGCCTAACAGTTTATGATGCGGAAATACAGATGATGAAAAATACGCAGCTGAAAGCAATAAAACGAGAAAGTCGAAGAAGTCGAAAACGTGCTGAAATAATAGAAGCCTAAGCTTAAGAAGAGAAGGCGGAGAACTTAGAAACTGTTCTGCGAAGTAACTACAATTTCTCAAGAGAGAAAGGAGACATAACGCTTAGCCTGAACAGATGCCTAATCAAGGCGAGTCAAAGAAATAAAATAATGTTCGCGATTCTAAGGGTAAACTCGGAGTCGGGATGCGAGTCCGAACATTCCGCCCACCTTGAACGCTCGCGTTCAACAGAAATAATGAAAATGTGTATGCACTGTCTAAAAACATATAGTAAAAATATGCGACAAGTGCATAGGAATGAATAATCGAAGGTGAAGCCAATAAAGCTAATCGGAATTGCTATGCGAAATATAGCATTGAATAAAGTCAAATTAATCCTAGGTAATAGAATACATATTCGCAAAAATACAATGTATCTCGATAGAGATATGTCAAGAGAATATAAGAAGATATCTAAGATAATAAAACAAGAATAAAAAATAGACTAAAAGGCGCAAAATATGGTCGCGCTAGTCTGCGGTCTCATCGCCATGGGGAAGGACGCAAATCTTGGTGACAGGCCTCTTGAGGGTGCCGCTGGAAGTCCGGATGGTGACGACCCGAGTGACGCCATCCTTCCCTGGATGGAGCTCCAAGATGCGGCCAAGATGCCACCTCATAGGGGGTGTGTTCTCCTCTCGAATGACGACAAGGGTTCCAGGTCCAAATTTGGCAGGAACATTGCGGCGCCATTTATTGCATTGTTGCAATTGATGCAGGTACTCATTCTGCCACCTCGACCAGAAATGCTGTGTCATCTGCTGCAGTAGCTGAAATCTATTGAGGCGATTGAGCTTGATCTCACGGAGATCGGGGTGAGGCAGAGTGGTCATCGCCTCTCCAATGAGGAAATGTCCTGGAGTCAAAGACGTGTAATCATCTGCATCATTGGACAAGGAACATAATGGTCGAGAATTCATGCAGGATTCAATCTGAGTTAGCACAGTGTACAATTCCTCAAACGTTAGGCGAGTTTCGCCGACGACGCGCTTAAAATGGTATTTGGCGGACTTAACTGCGCTTTCCCAAAGACCGCCGAAATTGGGACTAGCAGGAGGAATTAACAGCCACTCAATGTGATTAGAAACTAAAAAGGTGGTAACACGCTCTTGATGTGCTTTGCTAGTTAATAAAAGACCTAAATCGTTTAGTTCGTTACGAGCGCCTATAAAATTGGAGCCATTGTCGGAGTAAATCCGATGGCAAAGTCCACGCCGAGCAATAAATCTTCTCAAACAGTTTAAGAAGGCATCGGTGGAAAGGTCGGTGGCGAGCTCTAGGTGCACTGCCTTTGTCGAAAAGCAGACAAATACACAAGCGTATGACTTTATAACAGTCCGAGCGCGAGATTTTTCCTTGATGAGGAATGGGCCTGCGTAATCAATGCCGCAGATAGAGAAGGGTCGCGAAGGCGTGACCCGGTCAGCAGGTAACTGACCCATAAGGTAGCCCGTGCCCGGTGGCTTAATTCGGAAGCATCGGTAACATGTCCTTGTGACTCGTTTAATGGCGCTCTTACAAGAAAGAGGCCAATAGCGGTTGCGAAGGGATGCCATGGTCGCATGACACCCTGCATGCAACAATCTCTCATGCTCGCGCCTTATGAGTAATTGCGTTAGCGGATGTTTAGCGGGTAAAATTAAAGGATGGCGCTGGTCATATGCAATGGGCGCATTGCGCAATCTACCGCCCACCCTGAGAAGCCCGGCTTTGTCAAGAAAGGGCATTAATGAAGAAAGCCGACTAGAATTGGGTATGCTCTGGCCCTTCGCTAGGCTGAGATGATCCGCCGGAAATGATGCCCTTTGTACAAGGCCTATTAGGGCCTCCTCTGCGCGAGTGAGTTCTTCGACCGTGAGGCTCGAAGTCGGTTTCGACGATACTAACTCGGTATCGCTATCAATAACCGTGGATGCGCGTGAAGCAATGCGATTTTTTATGTTATTAACAAAGCGGAAGCAATAGGCTGTCACGCGATATAACTTGTTGACATCGGAATAACGATGGAAAATATCGGAGTCCAAAGTGATGATGAGGCTCGTCAATGTTGAGGTCCTCTCTTCGGTAAAGGGAATTTTTACATTAAAATGCCCGCTATTGTCCCTAATGACCGTTCGCGAAAAGTGAAGCTCGCACGGAACGGAAGGCGTCAAAGGGGGCAGGTCGGTTTGCGGAAGTGAAATCTCCTCGACTTCCCAGAATCTCCTCAACTGGGAGCTTAACTGGTCATCGGTAACCAAATGACACATGATATTAGCCCTTTGAGGAATGAGCGAAAAATCTACTTCGCCTGCCATGATCCATCCTAGCTGGGTCTTCTGCATGATAGGAAGCCCACGCCCTAATTTATGCTGTCCGACGCACATAAGGTCCCAGAACAAACCGCCACCTATCAGCATATCGACCTCGCGGGGTACCAAAAACTGAGGGTCCGCGAGTGCGAATTTGGTAGGGATCGGAATGGATGCTTGACGGATAGCAAAATTCGGAACGTCATCAGAAATTCTCGGAATGACTAAGCAAGACATGGATTTGCTATAGCCGCTTATCCGAGATGATATAGAAATATCGATTTTACCGCGAATGGCGCGTGCGGTACGTCCGATGCCAGAAATCGAAGTACTAACTTTTTTCATGGGAATCTTCAATTTTTTGGCTAAGGCCTCGGTTACGAAATTCGCCTGAGAGCCCTGATCTAATAATGCCCGGCACTCATGCCGATTGCCCTGTGCGTCACGAATGTAGATGACCGCGGTGGACAAAAGGACTGCCTGGTTTTGGGGGCTATGTGCATTAGAAAGTAGCACCTGAGAGTGGTCAGCGGCAACTTCGGCTGGTTTGGCGGTGGAGGAGGAGGCCTGCTGCCTCTCATTCGCGGAAAGATTGGCATTGTCGAAATGCACCAAAGTGTGGTGATTCCTGCCGCACTGCCGGCACTTAGACCGGGTGCACTCGCGATTCGTATGTCCCGGCAAAAGGCAATTAAAACAAAGGCGGGATTTTAACGCCTTTGAACGCCGTGCCGAAACCGAAAGTTTGAGGAAGGCCTCACAGGCTGGAACTCGATGGTCGCCGCCGCACAATGGACAAGATGATTCCATGTTGACCATGAGCGTAGCCGTGTTATTTGTACGCCTAGGTTGCGGATTATTGAGATTGCTCGAATGTGGTTTAGGCTGTTGAGGTCGGAAATCGTGCGCCGAATCCTCAAGTAACCTACAATGCTGTTCCAAGAAGTTAACGAGATCGTCAAATTTTCTCCTTGTGCTAATGGCTTGCGATTGCCGTTTCCATTCAGTTCTCGTGTGCTGGTCCAATTTGGAAGAAATTAATCGCAGCAAAAATAAGTCCCACGAATGGGTGGGCTCACCCAGTGCCTTTAGGGCCGACAAATGGTTTGTCGCATCGTCTAATAATTGTCGCAGAGCGACATGTGAAGCCTTGGTCAGTATGGGCAACTCGAACAATGCCTTCATATGGTGGTCGAGGAGGGAATTGCGATCCTCGTACCGTTTCTTCAAAGCCTGCCATGCCGAGGCATAATTTGCGTCTGAGACCCCGAGCGAACGAATCGCGCGAGCGGCCACACCAGAGACAGATGAATTTAAATAGTGAAACTTCTGGATGTTAGTTAGAGCGTCGTTGTGATGAATCATTGACTCAAACGATTCGCGAAATCGAACCCATTGATCTCTATCACCGGAAAAAGTGGGTAGAGATAATGTCGGCAATCTAAGAGCAGGCGCGGCTTCGGTAATCGCAGGCGATCTTGGCGAGTCCCTACTAGACGGCGATGGATTATTTTCTGAATTTACCTCAGGCTGGCTAGCCTTAATAATGCGCTTCACCCTTCCAATGGAAGCATGAAAAATATTTTCAAACCTGACCCGTTCCTCGTCGTTCTTAATCGCTTCGTCCGCATCGTTCGGATCAGCGAGGTATTCTATTTTATCCTGTACGGCGTCAAACTTGTCTAATAAATTGGAGTCCCTAGACAACCTACTTTCGATGGCCTCGATGGCCGTGGAATCGGTTATTCCATCTATAAATTTATGGAAACGCGTTAGCGCGGCCTTGACCTGCGCACGCTCGCCAATGAGAGCCTTCATAGCGGCTTCCATTATGCCCTATACTGTGCTAACACCAAACAAATCCTGAGAAAATCTCGACTCACGGTTCCGTTGAACAGCAGTCGTCCGGCAGGCCCGTCGGTCCGGCTGAGCAGCAGCGGGTTCTTCCAATGTGGGTGGAAATGCGTCCTCTCCCACGAGGAATCCGCGTAGCTTCGATCTCGGACAATTGCAGCAGGCTCCGGCTACTCAGCTGTCCAAATGGCAGGACAGAATAGGCTCCTTGGAAGATGTAGACACTTGTTTCTACACACACTTGTAGTTTGAAGCACGATAGCACAAAGAGTTCAAATATTCACTTGTAATCACTAGCGTATCCGGCTCGAAGGACCAAATGTTAAGGTGAGATGCTTAATACCAAGGTTTGTAAGGCCTCGAAGCAATCCCAGTGATGGCAGTGTTTCAAAAGATATATTAAAAATATCGAAGCACTGTGTAGATAAATAAAATGGATACGTAGTTTAATTGATATAAAGATGTCGAACTATCCGAGCACAAATAGTAGTAGCTCTTAAGTCCTTTTAACTCAAGTCCACAGCATTCGGCTGTGAGACCTTTGTACAATAATATGAGAGGCGCAAAATGGTTTCGCTCTATCAGGAATTCCTGATAGCTCTGACTTAAGAATTCTAATACAGGAGAATATATAAGTTTTTGGGCATCCCCTCCTGGTGGTCAAAGGTGGAGGGAGTCGACTTGAGACCAAGAAGGGGTGCAAGACGGAAGTGGCGGAAGAAGTGACTAACTAAAATTTGGCAACCCCGGAAGGAGGAAGCCGGGTTTTTCCGCACCCAGACGAGACTCGGTGCTCGCAGCGGAGAAGCTACCTGGGCTAGCGGAGCCAGGTAGGTCGAAGTCACCCAAAGGGGGTGGCAGTGCAGGTACGCTGGAGAAGTACGAATGCAAAATCTGCATGCCAGATGGGCAGCCTAACAGTTTATGATGCGGAAATACAGATGATGAAAAATACGCAGCTGAAAGCAATAAAACGAGAAAGTCGAAGAAGTCGAAAACGTGCTGAAATAATAGAAGCCTAAGCTTAAGAAGAGAAGGCGGAGAACTTAGAAACTGTTCTGCGAAGTAACTACAATTTCTCAAGAGAGAAAGGAGACATAACGCTTAGCCTGAACAGATGCCTAATCAAGGCGAGTCAAAGAAATAAAATAATGTTCGCGATTCTAAGGGTAAACTCGGAGTCGGGATGCGAGTCCGAACAATTATAGTGTACAATAAAGTAGATAAAGGTACCGTTAGGCGTGTTTTCCTCGCGCGGCAACCACTCGCAGGAAAAAAGGAGTCGATTACGCTGGCAACCGCTCGATTTGGGCTGTTACGTGCGACCGGATGGAATTCCGCGCGTCCGTCACACTCTGATTCTTGATGCGGTGGAAGCGCCGGAGTGGCAGGAGGCCGCCCCAACAAAAAGAGGGCCGCTTCGCCGGGTTGCATTCGCGCAATTCACGCGATCCCGGCAGGAAGCCTGCTGCATTATTATGTACGGGACAGTGGCGTTGCGTGCATAATTGCAGCCTCGAAAACTTCGAAAACGAGTGCGGGCCAACGATCGTCCCTCGTTCGTTCACCCCTGAGACGTACTTTCTCCTCTTTGTTGCTGACTGTCAGCGAGCCGTGTACCCATTACGATGCCATCGTGCCCGATATTATCTTCGACAGCATTTTTGCCTGTTCGCATCTGCCACCGGTCTGCGGATCACTCGTCACTTTCTCTTCCAAGTCTCCCGAAATTGACGAGATCCTTGTGTGGGTTAGCTGCGCTCTCACGATGAAGCCCTAACGTGTCCGTCGAGGGAATCCAGGAGGAAGCGAGAGGGAAGAGCAGGCATCTCTCAAAATCGAGAACGGTCTGAACTCGGGGCGGAAGAGTTCCCCTTGGAAGCATTCCCTCATCCAAATTTCGTCTAATGGAAGAGAGGAAGCAAGCCGAATCTCAGTGGAGCTTCCGAAGGAAGCCTCCTCTTCCTTTCTCCTTTTTTTTCCTACCATCTAGCGATGCTGCTTCCCATCGCGGAAAACGCGGAGAAGGCGTATCTTGGCAGTTCCCCCGGGAGTGACGCGAGTAGACAGCGATTGCTTGCGACTTTGCGATCGAAGCTCCCCTGACGAACAGCGGAAAAGCATGAGCCGCGTCCTGGGGTTGAACGCAACTGACGAGATATCGGCCGGAGGAACAAAGAGGGTAGCGATCGGAGGAAGGACCATCGAGGCGTATCCTGTCCTGCCTCCATTCTACCTACCAAACGCTTTGTCCATTTTCTAGACTGGACCATCCTGACCCTACTCGCCCTTGTTCCTCCTGTTCCTGGCAATTCAATTTGGACGGCCTCGCTCGATGAATTATCTACGATGATCGGCGACATGATTTTCCGATACAAAATCCTCTTCTACTTGTATGTCAGACCTTGTTAGAAAATATTCTCCTCTGCCAACGATAAAGAACCGTTCTACCATGCCGGAATCAGGGAGATTCTCGTCAAGGGAAAGTGCATGTTCCGCTGAAATCACATTGAATTAACTTCACCGGATGAAAGAGGCTTCGGCGTCTGAATGCGGAGTGCTGTTTCGGAGGCGATTTCAAGATTTCGTGTTGGCCTCGCGTTAGCTTCGGCAAGTGTGTGATCGTTCCGAGTGAAGGAGAAGCATAGCGGCAGTAGGGAGGGCGGAGGGTGAGAATGCGAACTGTTCTGTATTCGCCGGTGCCATTGTTCCAGGCACGTTCGCGCGACGTTACGCTATGGAAGTTGCGCATTAAAGAAAATTACTGACGCCCTCGAATGGTCGGCGGGCGGGCGGGCAGAAAAAATTGCCGGCCTCGCACTTACGATCGCCAGGCACGTTACGTATCATCGAGGAGCCGGTAATAAAAGCCGACTCGTATTCGGCGGCACCGTTACTCTCTCGAAGCCCATAAAAATCGGCGACGTCGATCGACGAATCGAGCAGGACTCTCCTCTTTCCAGTGGAAACCACTTTGTCAGCTTGGTATTTCCCCAGTCTCTCGTGGAGGGTGCAACTTTGTTTTCCCTTCGGCTGAGTGACACGCGAGCTAGCGAGCACTCTCTCGAGCCAGCCAGTCAAATCCCTCTCTTCTCTGCATTCTCCGTCTACGCTCTCTAACCGGATCCACGCTCTCCCGCTCGCCCGCTCGATGTCTGGCCCCATAAATTCTCGCTTCTCTTGGCTTCGCCGAAAATGCCGATAACTCACAATCAGTCTGCGCGAAATAGTTCTCCCCCCGACACTCTCTATTCGCTCTCTCGCTCTATTCTTTCCCGATAAATTCACAATAATTTCAAATTATTCGACGCTCTGTATGCTGTACCCTGAATCGCTAGGAAAACTTGTTATATTCGTCGTGTCGATTCAACAAACGCTACTAGTATTATCGACTAAAAAGATGACAGGGTTCCAGCAAGAAAGTCTTGAACTTGCTTTCATGAAAGATATCAGCTTGTTCCGAAGGCAGAGAAGGAGTGTGCTAGCCGTGACTGTACAGCAGAGAGGCCGTGCAAAAAGGCTGAGCCTGCTGGCGGAGGTGGTGGTGGTGGTGGTCGTTTTGTACGAGGAGGCCCGTCTGGTTCTACTGGGCCCCCGGCACAAGTTTACGGCGTCCTGCCGAGGGAACGACTTCTCGGCCTGCAGGCGAGAGCAACTCGTCTCGGGAGATCGAGGTCACGGCTGCGCAGCCTCCTCTTCATTACGTAACCCCGATCGCCGAGAGAGTACACACTCCTCGATCCTGGAAGCAGGATCGTCCCGATTTTCCCGAGGCTTGCTTCGCTCAATAAGTAAGTCATACCTGATACATTGTCCGCGAAGCTAATAACATCGGAATTAACTAACTCTGCTTGTTATTGATCGAATGCTTAACGCTATTACTAATCCATGGACTGCGACTAATTATGCAAATGCAGAATACTAGTATGCTTTATCTTACATAAACCACAGCAGTCGTCCAATCAGGTAGTAGTGAGCATTGCAAATCACATACTCGGCTTTATCGATTGCGATACTGCGAGCATGGAGAGGTCGTGGGAGAGTATTCCCGTAAGGATTAAGCTTGCCTCGAGGAAGCATGGAGATATCTTAGATTTTAGACATTACTCGGCGACCTTTACGCAGACGCGACTGCTAATAAGCGAGTTAAAAGAGGAATATTACTTATCATTAGCGCCAATTCATACTGAAAAAAGCGGCGTTCCTACTTGGACCGCGACTCAGCGAATTCGCTCGTTAAGTCGCGCGAGGGTTTACTAATCCACGCTTTACGAAATCGCTGCTACTTCGAAATATACACGGCGGCGGCGGCAGCAGCGGCGGGTCGCTCGAAGTAATCGGAATTCCACTGGAAAGGAGCAGGATTGAAATATTCTAATTGGAATGTTATCTCTCGCCAAGTTTCTCCTAAAGGGGCCTCTACTTTTTTCATATTGGCGTGCCGCGCTCAAAGAGATAATTATCGTAACATCAAAGCTCGGAAATTAGCTTGGAGTAAACAGAGCCCGACCAATTGAATTAATATCTTGCGTGGTTGCGGCGCGACGTGGCGTGGCGTGGCGCGCCGCGCCGAAAGAAATGAGATTGGCAAAGAAAAAAGTGGAAGCCCATTACGCGAAATATGGTGGTGGTATTTGCTGAAACTAGAGACCTGATGAAGAATGCAGACCTGCTGAGTCTGGGAAGGTGAAAGTGCTCTTCGATCGCGAAGTTAAAGAAGCACTGCGTCGTCGCCGGCGGCGGCGGTGGCGGTCGTGGCGGCGGCAGTGGCGGAGCCTCGGTAACCGAGACTTTTCAAGTGTCCTTTTAAATTTGTTACCTCGGGCACTTCATCCACGAGAAGCTGGCAAAGCTGCTCCTAAGGAGCTTCTTGCGAAGCGCGAGCTATCGAAGAAGCTACGGTATAAAGCACAACGGCTGGGGCGGGCGTGGGTGTGGGCGTTCGCCAACTTGTCGATAATTAATTCGGTGCTCTCCTCTCTTGTCTCTACTCTCTCTCCCTCGCGGAGGAGTGAAATTCGCTCGTTATTCCAGTTCGAAGGCGCATTATTTCCGAGCCGAGGCGAAGCGAGGCTTCCCCGTGTTTGCACGGCGAACGGAAAAGGTTCCGTTCTGGCAGTTTCCATCCGTCGTCCACTTGGCGAAGCGTAACGACCAGCCGAGCCAGACGCGACGGACTGGGAACCGTCTGGTAGACCTTGAACGGCCCTTTAACTGCTCGCACTCCAGTCAAGGTTACCTTCTTCCTCTTTCCACGGCTACCCTAGTACGCTCTAGAGAACCCGCCCGCTGAATAGGGCCGTGACTTCGCTACTTTGTCAAGGTCAGACTGCCAGCCGCCTCTATCCGTCTCGCGAGCCCAGACTCGCAGAAACTGCACTCGCATCCAAGTCGCCTCTGCCAAATCGATTTCGAATACGTATCCTTTGTCATATAATAAAAACCTTCTGACTAGGATCGATGGTGGTGCCCTTCGCCAAGAGGCTCTCTCTTACTTCCAACTAAGATCGCGCCACTCTTGTACACCTACTTACGGCGGAGTCTTTCTTCTCTGGCGGCTGGAATTCCTTATCATTACAACCCATAAAGATTATCCTCGGTTCCATCGAGAATGATTTCCCGATCAGGCTCGGAGGAGCCGGCGGGAGGTAGCAATTCTCGAGTACCAGCATTGCCAAGAGTCGGCTCACTCCTTCCAGGAGAGAGAAAGAGAGACGAAAGACTCTTGAGAACATGAGATGTTGCTATGGCCTCAGCTTCGCAATGAGCCGTAAGAGAGCAACGCTCCTTTAAATTTCGCACGTTCAACAGAGCCACTCATCTCGCCATTGTCCAGACGGCAGTGCATACGGACGCGTGCGTCGGAAGAATGCGGTGTGGCCGGCGTCGTCCGAGCCGTCAAAAAAATCACCTTGTGGGTCTCCTCGTGTAGGAATAATTCCGTGGCGCGTCCGCGTCAGATGCAATCAGGCCGGCGCGATATTTATTTATTCTTGGCTGCCCTCATGCGTTACTAATTATCCCTGATTGCGATAAAGTATCGAGATAGGAGGGATATGCGTGGGCACGGCACCAACAGCGGCTTGGTAAGAGCGCTTTCGAGCCATTAGCGAGGCTCGAAATCACCCTGGAAGACCGATCGGCCCTTCGGGGCATGCTTTGCAAGCATAAGCCCTGGTACTCCTGAGCATGTACTCGTCGAGTTCTGCTCGGCGATCCTCGCCGCTCTGTGTGGTCCCCTCGCCGCTCAGACCAAGCTCCCACTTTGCTCGGAAATTCGCCTCGATCAACACTCTCTCAGCAGGGAAAACTGGCCCGTCTACAATTTTCCGGGGCGCGGATCGCTCCAGTGGCCAATGAATGGCGGCCGGGTGAGGTTTCTCGTTCGATTAAAGAGGGTAAGTCGGCGGAGTGGTCGAGTGGGGTGGTAGGAGGAAAGGGCCGAGCGCTGGGCCCGCACTGTTTTCCCTAGGCATTGTTCATCCACCCTCGAAGGCGAAGACGGTTTTTCGTTTGCTCGTTAATTAGAGGTCGAGCGTATTCGCCGGGCGCGGTAGATGCGCTCGGCTTTCGGAAGCTATACGGACGATCGAAGCTGATCCTGCGGCGTAGTGAAACGTTGCTAGCCCAGGGCTGATGGGTCCTGTTGGCCGCGCGGAGATTGTACGCAGGGGTTGTACGAGCTTGTTCGCGGGGTTCCTTTAACACGGGGATGGGTAATGGCGGCCTCCTATCAGCTCTGTACACTCTCTCCTCTATCCTCGACCTCTTTCTATCACCGCCCTTTTCTATTTCACCCACCACCTCTCTCAACCCTTCTCGGTCACTCCAGCTTTGGGCCGTTGTTACTCTTCTCGCTCTCTCGTTGTCGATCCTCGGGGGCTGCGTGCCGTCAGGAGCAGGGATATTCGCCGTGAGTTACGTGGATGGTACCTGAAATGCGTGGCCGCCGACCACTTTGCATATTGGATCGCCTGTTCGACTCGCAATTTAGCGTCGTCTTCGCCCGACCAACAAGCCCTCTCTCGCAACCCGCCCCTCCCCCCGAACCTCTCAAACCCCCTCGAACCGACCATCGCCTTTCGGAATTTCATTATCCGTAGAATTCACGCGTTCGACCCCCACGGCGAAAAAGAATTTGGAAATGCGATTCGATTCGATTCGCCATCGGTTTTCCCACTCGCCCGCCTCATCCTCTCTGTCCCAGGAATTCCTGTGTTTTTTGGCCATGCTTTTTTCGCACTGCCCGATTACTGAAACTACATTCGTTCAGTTCATAGCTGGCAGTGTAATATTAATCGTATAACGGTAATATCAATCCGCAGTGAGCTTTGATTCACGAATGCTTTTTAATGGGAGGTTAAACGCATCGGGAATGATTTAATCGAATGGAACACGTATACTTTGGTGTCAACGCGTTTAACTTCGCGGGAATCGCGCGGGAGATCGAGAAAGAAGTATGGATTCGTGGTGGGTATGGAACGAGTTGCTCGTAAATAAAGTTGTAAGCGTGTACTTACGGCGCTCTCGCTTATTACGCCGGCTGCGTGTCTTATAAATAATAAGTAATCACCGGCCGACTCGTCCGGTGTCGAGCTCGTATTCGCGTGCACGCTCGTTTATTCCGCCGCTTATTTGTTTCTCGAGTACCGAACGATATACGTGTTATTATACCAGGTTACTCGTCCCTCTCTCGAGAGAAAGATATCGCTCCCGTTTGAAATGCCGAGGTATCTCGGGCCGGTGTAATCAGCCGACTGAAATTACCACTCTCGGCGAGCGTCGATTTCCTTATTAATGAGGTCGGCCCACCAAGGTAAGACGGTTCTCACTTGAATCCGACTTGGCTGGAATTTACGCTCGGTGACAATGTACCTCTGAGTGCGATGGGCGTCCCAGATGACACGGAGATTATAAATGGACCCGCATATATGCACTCGTCTGGCCATTCACCTCGAACCCTGCACACCTCTGCTTCCCTCGAGAGTCCTTTACGCAATTGTTCTCGAGAGGCACAGATTTTAACACGTATCCGAATCCCTGGAATCCCGATGCCGCGCCGCGGGGAATTCGCGGCGCCGCGCCGCTTCCGAGAAATCTCCGGCGTCGATTGAAGCTCTCGATTTCAATTAACGATAGGTGGTAACCGGGCGTTATCCGGTTTCGTGCGCAGATAAAGGCCGACGTACGGGACACCCGATAACGAAACTTCCCGGCCATTGTGTCCGCGTCGCGAACAGTCGATCGCCGATAGCGACTAGATTAAAGTGTACCATCCGTGAAAGTAGAGAGATGCACGCGTCCGGTTTGCTCTACCTCGGGAATCTCCTGTTAATCCTTAATCTAGCCGCTGGTGAGTGAAGAATGCGCTTCTAATTAACCGAAGCCAAAAAGGCATTCCATCTAATAGTGAGGGAGAAAATGTTGACCGATCCTCGGAGTGTGTGTTTGCCGGGTGCACATAATGCACCTGATCACATAGTATTACCTAACGGTAGACAGTGGAACGGTAGAAACTCGCATGTAATCAAGCGAGCTCATCGGCTGTGAAAGGGTGCATCACAAAGTAATGGGGAAGGGTTGGTCCAGACGCGCTTGCTGAAACCTGGCAAAGAGCTAATTAACTTTTCGCTTCTCCCGCCATAATTAGCTCGCCCGCGCGCGCGCGAGTCCGCGCGTTCCATTAAATTCCTCGGGTAAACGGCAAACCAGAGGCATAGCTAATTAATAAACTGCGCGCCCGCTGTGGAAAAAGTCGGCACTGTTTGCAATTAATAAGCGCGCCTCCTCCTCCCTTTGTCGCACTCTCACCATTTGCCTTGTCCCGATTTATTTATTTATTGCGAGCGCCAACTGCAATCGGCAATAATAACACGCTCGCCGGCCAGGAGGACGCCCTTAATGAGAACGAATGATTATTCTTTCAGCGGCGCCGCAAAATGCACCGACACTACTGACCACCGACGCCGACGCTGTAGACCCGACGAATTATGGTTTGAACGGGCGCATCGTCAACGGGGAGAAGGCTGCCCTTCGGCAGTTCCCGCATCAGGTGAATTCTACCTCTTTTTTCATGGCAGCGCGAGTGAGAAAATACTACTCGATCAATAAACGTATCGCTTTTACTGCCTCCAATAAATTCCCCATGCGGCAAATGAAAAGCAAACGTTCCAATGCGGTCGGCTGTTTCAGGTGTCGCTCCGACGCAGCTGGTCGATGAACCACTTTTGCGGTGGTAGCATAATCAGCGAGCAGTACGTACTCACTGCTGGACATTGCATGTTCCAGTAAGTAGCAAAAAAATATAGAATATATATCTCCATTTTCTATCTGTTCGATTTTGATTGATTGAGATAATCTCTGCAGAGATGGCAAAAAGATTCAAGCCTGGACGATCGTGGTTGTCGCTGGACAATTGCAACTCAGCATGCCAACTTCCACTACTCAGAAAAGAGGAGTAAACGATATCATGATCCACCCTAATTTCGTTCTGCCTACCTTGCAAAATGATCTTACTATTTTGGAAGTAAGTCTTTTATCCTTTTTATTGCTATATAACGCAACATTGTCTATTAATGATAGTTTAAATAAATTCCTTTGCAGTTGAGTGTACCTTTCACGATGACGCCCGAGGTGAACAAAGTACCGCTAGCTCCGGCAAAACCTGCGCCCAGTATTTTCTGCCAGGTTTCTGGCTGGGGATACCCCGCGGAAGTGAGTACTCCAGATTTAATCTGCCTCTCTATCAAGTACTCGTCAAAGTAACATCGAATTATTATTTTCAGGACGTGCCAATTACGAACAATGATCTGATGTACATCGACATTCCCGTGTTGGAGCCGCAACTTTGTCGGGAACTCCTGGTGAACGTGACCTTAATGCCGCCGGGGATGTTCTGCGCTGGATATTTGGAGGGTGGCAAAGATGCTTGCGGTGTAATTTCCAATTTCTTTAAAAATATATTATTCTCTGTAATGTAAGCGATCGGGTTTCACACCAAGTTGAATTTCGCAGGGTGATTCCGGCGGTTCGATGGTTTGTAATGGTGCGTTAGCCGGAGTGGTTTCCGGCGGAGACGGATGTGCGCGACCCCAATTGCCAGGCTTGTACGCCGATGTCTCGTTCTACAGGGATTGGATCACTCTGCACGCTACGGTACAGATCAAAGAAAATCCCGGTCGAAATGCAGCCGACCTACATTCCGCCTCGATTCTCCTCATTACCGCTCTACTTCTAATCTGACCTGACATAATCTACTGTTTTTCCTCCGCTCTCTCATGACGACATATCGAACTTCAATCCATTATCTCACCAACACTCGTGCCGTCTCTCCGATCAGATTATTTAAAGTATCGTTTCTGTGTAAGTTACGGATCACTTTCGTGCCAGTAATCAAAGTACTTAGAGTATCATTTTTCTTGGAATTTACAGATTTCTCAAGCGTGAGAAAGGCTCGATGAAATCGCAGCTACGGAAACACGGACTTTCTGTTTTACGGAAATTGAAGACTTCTGATATCGTGCAAGAAAACTACACTATCTCACCTTCTCTCTTTCTCGGAGGAGAGAGATGATGATGCCTCGGGTGACACTGGAAGATACTCGTGTTTAGAGCGTGAGTTTCACAATCTACCTGAACGCCACGATCTTATCTGCCAACTTCCACCGAACCTGGGACATTCTCAAAGATACTTTGTAACACTGCGTGTCAACAATCAATTTTTCTTTATTGTTTATCGGCACACTTTTTACCAGTGTTGCCTTATCTTATTAAGTTCGAGTTGGCTATTGTGATAAGCTTCTAATTACTCGGGTTGTCTTTCTTAGAACATAAAACGTGAATTCCGTTTCTCGAGATAAGAGAAAATGAGATCGATCGAGCTTCCCACAGTAGCCACCGCCGGGGAAAGTTGTTTTAATTGTACATAAATCCGTTGCTGTAAATATAGGCGAAATAAATATATGTACATATGGTGAATTAGGTATGTCAATTTCATGATTGACAGTGGAAACCAACAAAAGTTTGGTCGTGATTTCCGATTCTCAAGTGAGTCGTATCGTGGATACGTGCTATGCGTCTAGCTAGAACTCTCGCTTCCATCAAACACACGCTCGTCATCGCGACAGATTCGCATCTCCACGCGAACATCACGTACATGTATACACGTTCGTACGTGGCCGAGATGCGAAAGCAGTTTGCTTCTTTCGCGGCAAGCCAAACCGTGATGCTGTTCACTAATTGAGTCAGAGAGAGAGAGATAGAACTGAAGGGGACAAGCCAGGCGATGTTTTCCCACGTGACGGAACTCCAAATTTTCCATGGCACAGACAAGAGAAAAATTCGCACGTTTTGCCTGCGCGCTGTAACTTTCACGAGGGTATGTACACCCTTGCCGCTCTCCGAGGAGCGGAACAGGCGAGCCTGGAACTTTGACAAATTTCCATAGGATCGAATGGACTTTCCCTCCTTCGCTCAATCTTTCACGAGGCCGTACAGGAATAATTCAGAGAGATCGCGGTGGTATTGCTCGCGTGTTTGCACGGATGGATGCTGGGAATGATGACTTCTTTGGGTGGAGTTCGAGCTCGAAGTTCGCCGGGGGACTCGAATGACATGCGTTTACTTTGATCTTCGAGAGTCGCGGTAAAAAGCTCGTATCTACACTTAATTTGAGTTGGACGACGATTCTCGACAAGTAGGGCTACGCTTTCGCCCTTCTATGCGAGGCATCATCGTCGAGATGTTCCATCGTGTTTGGAAAACGCACGAATGTTTCGAGTGAACTCCTGAGAAACTCTCAACCCCTGAAACTCTTGGAGCTCTGAGCCCGGTGAAATGCCAATACCGTGAGAAAATATTTGTCAACAAGCCTGGAACCACATCGTGATTCGAGTGAGCCGAGTAAATCAGCCGGAGATTTTCTCTGATTGGATCGACTATTGGCACAGGCATACCAGGAGAGCAGTAGCTGCTACAACTGCTGATAGCTGGTTTGATACACGTGAAAATGTTCGCTCGCTCGAGCTCGACATCCGGATATTAATGGAGATAGGCGAGATAACAGTTGTCGATGGGGAGACTGGCAGCGGCGGAAATGAAACTGGTCAGGCACGCATCGCGCTTAATAAAGCTAATTGAATCGAACAGCGCGCAATGTTTTTTTCCATCGACCAACCATCGACAGGTTCCATGGTGAGAGGTTGTTTAACGCGCGCTGCCTTCGGCTAAATTCTCACGAGACCGCAATTTCATGGAAGGAGCTTCTTGCCTCGCCAAAAGCTAATCCAGCGGGAAACCCGAGAGTTGCATTTGCCACCAGAGGCTCTTAAAGCATTGACGATCGATTGGTTGAGGTAATCGCTAGGAAAGCTCGGCGAGAGGATGCGAGGGGTGAGAAGGAGCCGATGATAAAGAAGGGAATATCTGAAAGCGGGCCACATAAACACACCTTGGGAGGAAAAGGCCACTATCGAAATTCGTGCATTTCATCCGATGAGCGTAACTTCTGATACAGCCGGCTCTCGCCCCACTTGTTTTAAGCTCACGAGGCCTTTTTTCATGGCGAACATCCCCTGCATTTTCCAGGCCACGCTGGTATTAGCGGCACCCTCGTAAGAGCCCTCGCTATAGTCCATTCGCGACCTCTTTAATTCTGGGATCGAATAAGAATTCATTAGAGGATGCAGGAAAAGCAGGAGAATGCTCGCGCGTTTCTTCTCGACTTGCCAGGGGTTTTAAATAAATTAAAAGTTTGCTTTCTCGCCGGGAATCCTGAAGGAAGGAAGGAAGGATGGAAGGAAGCGAGGGTGAAGTTCGATCAGATTGCCCTTCGGGCGAACTTTTCCCTAATTGCTCGGACTACCCTTGTCCGATTCGCCGACTGATCAGGAATGCCTCGACTCATCTGCATTCACCTCGGATACAATCGGCGTAATGGCCGCGTGATGCTGCTTAACTTTAACTAATGGCACAATTTACCCTGGTTTATCGTAATTTCGTGTGGCCGCTATAAGAATCTCGAGGATGCCCCGCTAATTATCGCGGGGTAATGTGCGAGGGTTGCACAACAAATGACAGCTAATAACATTACAGAAATGTCACGTATGCCACTAATTAGATCGATGCTCTCCCTCAGCCAAGTTTCGCGAATCTCCTCTTTCCAGTCGCGGAGATCAAAGGCAATGATGGGCGCGTCTCTTCGGTCTAATTATCGAAAATTTCGTAATACAGAACCGTTCGGCCCCTTTGTGGCACGCGCGCACGCGCGCGCGTACAATCTCCGAGGACTGACAGTGCAAAAGGGTAGAATTTGCAACGGGGAAAGTATGCGGCATACGCGAGTGCCAGGCAGATTTCCGTTCAAGTTCTCATCTTAGGATGTTGCGGTGGGAAGTTTGGGCCGCCGCCAGAATAAGTAATTATCCCAGCGGAGAACTAGGAAGCGCACTCAAGCGGGCCGGATGAGCGTCTGGTCGCTTGGATCGCGCCAGGTCAGCCTATATAAATCCGCAATCTTTATCAGGCCATCGGAACTTTCGTAATTAGCCGCTGGCAGGGACCATCGGCTCTCCGCGCAAAACCCTTTGATTTATTTGTCCGAAAAAAGAGCGCACTCATTGGACGCTCGGAGAGTACCGGCTGGTGAGAGAGCTCGCCCGGCCATCGCTCGGATATTAATTAAGTTAAGCAGAGAGGCACACACCAGCGCGGGCCAAATGGGAGAGTCGAATTATACGCGCGTTTCGTAGAGTGCGCCGTAGAGCGCCAGTGGAACTCTCTCCGCCGTCGGATGTCTCGAGTGAATCGGGCGAACTCCGAAAAGGTTGGAGAAGCAGAGGAGGAGGAAGGTCGGCAGAGGGAAAAATTCAGGATATGATTTTCGCAGGCGCACATGGTACACGATACTCGGCGCGCTTTGGATATGTCCGGGCTGAGTCGGCAGTGAAAGAGTGAAAGAGAGAGAGAAAGAGCGAGAGAGGGAGAGGGGTGAGGCGCGCAAAAATGGAGAGTGGGAACGGTCAGCTTTCCCGAGATGAAAGAGGCGCATTTAAACGCGTTTCGCTGTCGGCGCCGCTTCCTCATTTTTCCTTTCGAGCGCAGTTACCAGACTCGGCTGTCTAATTAATTAAATGTAAACCCCGCGCACCACCACTCACGCTGACTTTCTGCCGTCTCTCCATTCGACCTTCTACCCCGCCCGCCCGCCCGCACCCCCCTTTCTCGCCCACCTCGCCTATTCATACCTCACTGCTGCTCTTCTTCTCGAGCGACGGAATCTTTAGACGAGTTTCCTCCCGGATGCTGGTATAGTTCGGTCTCCCTCCCACAGGAGGAACTAGGAAGACGACATAGAGGAAGCATCGAGACTTCCCGACTCACTTATTTGCGTTTACCTAAGGGCCGCCGTCGAAGACGACGTCGTCACCACGTCGACGACTAATTGGCAAGACGCGACTGGCAACCCTCTCGCTGCTACCTAAACACTCGGTTGCTTCGAGAGACAGGGCTCTATCCTATCCTCCACCTGCTCTCGATTCGGTACTCTAATTAGCTGCTAGCCTGGCGTCGGCTTCCCGCCACTCTCTTTGAGAACTCGGCTGTTTCACTTGTTTGCATTGCTGAAAGGAAACGGACGGTGCGCTCCTTCCTTCCTCGCACGCGAGAACGATACGCTTGCTTCTCTCCGCGGATTATTATTATTATTATATGCGCGAAGTACTACGAGGCACAGTCCGGAACGAGGGGCATGTGGAACTAAGTTTAATGGGAGCTTAAGATGCTATCAGCCACGGGGAAAATGTGGATGGGTTGGTAGAGACGCTGCTAGGAGTAGATAGGGCGGTTCGTGGTCGGACAGGCTCTCAAGCGCGAACCACCGGCAATCGCCGATTCAATCTATTCTCTTTTCCTCTATTTTGCGCGCCTCCTTACCGACAACGAATTAAGACGTGTAAGGAGTCAAACGGTCTTCTTTTAGTAGGATTAAAAAGCTGTCACCACCCAGGAGGAAGGAATCTCGGCGAAATTAGATAGCCGCGTACTTTCAAAAGAGGATTAAACAGCCTGGCTTTGTTCAATTGCCGCGAGAGACGGGGAAAGAGGAATAGAAGGAGATCATTGCATTGCGGAAAGGGGCAGCCGAGCCACCTCCCTTTAATAGTTCTTCGGTAAGAGCCGGCCCGCCCGATTTCCCGTTAATTTCTCGGCCACGTTTATTGCGCAAGTAAATGCTCCCCGCACGAAATTCGTATTAACGGAGTTGGAGAGGCGTCGCTCTTCCATTCGCAGACTGGTCCATCAGACTGGTCGAGCGGTGTCTCTGCCACTCGTTTTCGCGGCGGTTTCATCGGGCAGAACGAGCTCGGGCCGTAGTCATTAAGAACTTTCCCACTCGACTGTGCGCCCGCCACTATGGAAAGCAATGAGATCGGCCTATCGTTATTTCCCCGAGCTGTCCCTCCGCCGCGCCGCCCTAATGGATCTGGCAGGAAGGGTCCAGCCAGACTACTCGCTCTACGTCCGATCGAAACGTTTTGTCTCTCGAGCCTTTCTTTGTCCGGCTGATTTCCCGGCCGGCAGACGTCCACCGTGCGATAACAATTTCGCGGTGAATCGGGGACACGCCGGAAGATGGGATCGAAGGTAAATCACTTGGAACTATTAGGGATTACTCGCGCTCCAGTACGCATATCCCTTTGACCGCGGTCACAGCATCCCGTTTCTCCCCGCTCCATCTTATTTGCCATCTTCCTATTGCTTGTTTTACCCTTCGGTCGTTATGAATCCCTTGGAGCAACCGAGTCTAAAAGATCACGGCTTTCCACACTTTTCCCTTTCTCCTTCGATGACCGGAGTCTTGAAATAGTGCCAGTCGACATGAGTTTTTGCTGACGCGAGCGCTTCCAGGGGCTAGTTTCCAAATGAAAGTGGCTTCTTCCTGAATGCTGAACTATGAAAAATCATGGGATCGTTCGCTCCTGTCTTCTCTGCATGCCGCTTCCTCTAATGGATGCGAACCAAGTGGATCCGGGAGGGAAAGTTTTTATCTGACTGCAGACGAGAACTGTTTGTCTTACTGGTGGACGGTGGCCAGGACATTCCATAGATCTTGCTCGCATTCTGACGTCCGGATTCACCTTTGCCGGCGCAAAGGTCCATTTTCAAGAGAACATTATCGAAGCCACGCACTCCTAGCTTTTCATCGATAAGGATTTCCATGGTCGACGAGATTCTTCCAGTCGTCGACGCTGCTTGATTTTCCTTTCGCATCCGCTCGCTTTCCCTCTCCAGTGGCCTGCTTTTCTTCTTGGCTCGCTTTCTTCATCTCGCTCCGAAACCTCGGGATGCAATTACTTAAAGTAAAAAAGCAGGCTGGTCTGGCTGGGATGAAAAACGTGCGTTCCCCGACGGTTGCGTCGCTTAAATCCTATCCATTTGTCAGGGTTTGCCCTTGGCCAGTTGCTCTCGCCCTTTTCTTCCTTCGACTTTCCTGACAGCCGGACTAAGAGGTCAGCGACCCCACCCCTTCACGCGCCCTTTTGCATGCGCCAAAGATTTTTCAGATCTTCCTAATCTCGTCGAGTGACCCTTCTTCCCTGCATAATGATAGATTGGATCACGTCAGGCTGATTCACGTGGTCAGTGGGAGATCAAGAGCTTCCCGTATGTAAACTCCTCTTGAAATTCGAGAGTTCTATTTATCACCACTAAACCCAAACTTTCCTGATCCAGACTCTCAAAGAACTATTAATATTCCCAACTAGATGCACTGCTGATATTCCTCTTCTCATTTAATGACAGTTTCTGTCTCTCTTCCTATTTCTCTATCGTCTTCTCATGGCAGAGGCTTTGAATCTCGATTCCCTTGCCAAATGCCAAAAATCCTTTCGCGAGGGGGCTCGCACTCTTTCATCCCCGACTGTTCGGAAGGGCTGCAACGTGATTTCACTGCGAAACAACGTTGGTACGGGGGCTTTTGAGGCCAGGCTAAATGAGGTACATGGGGAAGGAGAGGCGGGCGATGCTGGCCCCTCAGTGTCGCCGTTGTTCCTGTCAGACTCGTAAAAAGTCATGCTTTCGTCGTCGGTGGATCTCGTCGCGACAACGCATACGCTTCTGACGAGGATGCCAGGCGTCCTCATCGATCTGCGACGACCCTCCTCGGAAGGGAAGCAAATTGGGTTATCCTGGCCGAAATGTCATCGCGACAACGCACTTTCCATGGGAGCCGAGTGCCCTTCCTGCCCTTTCCGCTTCACTTTCGCACGTTCTCGCGGCTCAAAGGTAACCCTGCGGTCAATTACTGTAATGCATTCGTCGAGGAGCGAACAGAAACCTTCGCCATCTATCCCTTCTACACTGCTTCATTCTCCCTGTTTCGCAATCCATTTGAATTCCTGCTTCTAAGTTCATTATTGCATCGAGGGAAGAGCAAAGTCGAGTGTCCATTGGTTAGTAGAGAAAATAAGCATGGTGTCGGAAAGACAAAACTTTATTTTAATCGAGTTTAATTCACTTTGACTTACTTTTTATTAGTTTATAACTTTGTATTACTACCACGAAGTCTCCTGATGTCCTTGTGGCACTTCAACGTCCAAGCTAATCTAGGCAGCCAACGATAAAACCGGCTGGTGTATTTTAAAAACTCAATTACGCCAAGCACCGAGCGGTAATTGCGTGTCATCGAATCCGACGATGGTAAACATGGCGCGATAGAAGCTGGAAATTTCCGGTTGGCCAGTGCAGACAGCTGGAAAAATATTTGGAGGATGCACGGCCAGCATTACGGCGCGGCGAGCGCCGCAATCGATTCAATTTACTTTGAGTCCCGACGAGCTGATTTTCTTGTTTCCAGCAGCGATAATCCGCGGTTACGCCGAGAATCCGCTGATGATTGGAGCTGCGAGTCCGGGTCGATCATCGGCTGTAAAATTAATTGGACTTTCCCGTTAACGCGAGTGGGCTGTAATCACGGCTTTCGTCGCCGTTTCTATCTGGTTACTTTATCGCGCGGTCGTTAGAGATAATTAACCATTATGCCTGGGCGGAGTGCGATTATCGATCGGATCGAGTAATGATTATCGATAGCGATAATGTTCGCGCCTCGGAAAGCCAAGACCAGCACGCCCACAGTTTAAATATAAATATATATTTTTAGCGTTGAGGAAAAATATCTATTTCATTTTAATTACATTTAGAATCCCATAAAATTTCTGTCCCATGTCTAATTGTATGGCAGAACCTGGAAGAACTATTTGGATTTCTCTTTAATCCGAGAGCAAAGCCTGAGTAACGAGGAAATTCCAGAGAAAGAGGCCAGTGCTGAGAGTGCGGTAAGGAGAAGTGGTTAAAAATACGATTCTTTGTCCAAGAGGCAGGCGTAGGTAGGGCGTTCTGAGGCGGTCGCGCCGAGAGCAAAAGTGTCGCGCTCCTGGAATTCCCTACTTCCAAAATTGGAACGGATGACCTTACAAACCCGCCTCTTATAACCACACACCGCAGCTGTTATAACCAGAGCAGTGACGGCGTTTTTTAAACTTAAAAATCCTGATTTACCATGCGGTGCAATTGAATTTTTGAGCTGATAAAAGCTGAATTGAAAATCAAGCGAGTAAGTTTTAATTCTCTCCCTCTCACTGATGCGACAGGGGTGGGTTCGAGTGAGAGGGGCGCTCGCAATCAAATTGTTTGTAATGGAAATTACGGTTGGAGCGCGCGCGCTGTAATTATGAGATGAGGAAGAGGAGGATCGCGCGGGGCAGGGAGGCTTGCGCTTGCAGCTGCACTGGAAACATCATTGTCCACAGAACTGCTCGCTTTCAGGCACTCGCAGAGTTTTAATGCCATTTGGCAATGAAAGCAATTAACGTGAAAACAACCCCCTTCAACGTTCAAGCTCTCTCACTCTCCTCGCCAGTCTCTCACTTGGCATGATTTTTCGGGGTCTGGCCCTCGTTCTTCGCTTGTTAAATCGATTATTGTTACGGTAACAATGTCGAGTCAAGTGCAGCTGTATCTCGCCTAAACTTACCCTCGGCGAGCCTTTGTGCGTGCTGCTTGAAATTCACAATGACTGCTTTTGAAGTTGAGGCATTATTGCGAGTTAGTTTTACGGGACAGTAGAAGGTGCTTTGATGGGACTGGAAGGGTGTGCTTTGGCCCTCGAAATGGCCGGCAGAGGGCGCAAAAGCCAAGACGGAGGAAATGAGGATGCCGTAATCGCGCGGTCTCCGCACTGACCCTTTTCGTTTCCGTAGGGAAAGCGGCGTTAGCCGAGCTTTCATCCATCCAGTGCAGTTCAGCCCCTTCGCACGGTCATCCCCATAAATTCAAGAATTACAGCGGAGCCGAGTCCCCTTCAAAGCGGCGCAAATATTTGCCGGCAATCTTTACGGCTATAATTCTAAAATACGGTCTCACCTCTTCTTTCGGCGAACGGAAGGACCGTCGGGTGGACGTGACCCTTCCCCAAGGAAGACACATCGTCCTGACACACACCGGTCAAGCCACCGATGTATTCTCCGGAGATACTTATCTAAACGATCGAGGACTAACCCTGCCCTGGAACTCTCTGATAATTAGAACCAATATGTTCTGCCCTCTTTTATCTCTTCTACCTCGGTTAAATATTTTTTACCATCATTCCCGACTCTTTTTACCACTAATACAGTTTCCTGTCCCACCTTTCGTGCGTGGCAGACGGTCGCGCGAGATGTTATCGTAGCTTTGCGATAATTGCCTGACTTATCGCCATCGTAAATGTCCTCGAAAGCTACTGGATCGCCACCAGCAATTATCTTTACTGCTCCGAGTGCGTTTGGGTACAGTTGATCAACCCTGCATCCCATGTAAGAAAATACAACGGGGCTATTCTAGAATCTATCCATTTATGAAAAAAGAATAGCAATGATTTACGAGTAATAAATTAAACGATATAGAATTAAAGATAATCCTTGAATTAAAAGGGAAGTCTAGCAAAAGGGCATTAAGAAAGCCTGGTTAATTCAGTAGGGGGAAAGAGATTTGTAAAAAGAAACGATGCTTTATTTTGCTGGATATCCATAATGAAGCAGGAGGCTGGAACGCCAGAAGAGACCATGGGATATCCTGGCAATATCGGCTATGATATATCTGAAGGGTGGGTGGGGTAGCGTCTTGTCCCAGTGGAGTCCGGCCTTATATTTACCCCGCTGCAAGAGCTAAGGTAATTGCCACCCTCGGACGCACCCTCGGCAACCGCCACTGCCACGCCACTCGTAATACCGTTATTTTTATTAAGTTTTTCTTAGCGCCACCGAGTAACTCATATAGCTTGGCCGCGCGGAGCCCGTCTGCTACTGAGGGACGGAAACGATAAACTGTCCAAGAACGGAGGACAAAAACCTGAACCGCCAGGAAGGAGAATGCGCAAGGGCCAGAGAAACGAGTTGGAAGTTCGCGCGTAACTGGCGTCCTTCGGTAGTTAAGGGATCTCACTTCCTAGCCCCGAACGAACACCGAGCTTAACAGGATTACTAGACCGAAAGATTGATTCTGCTCTATAAATCCGACCACTTTAAGGTTTCGCCCTTTATTTTTAATTTTAGCCTGTCAGTCGTAGAATGCACCCTTTAAAATGAAATGATACTTTTTTTCAACCCTTGATCAACTGAATCTCATCTTTACTTTAATTAATTCGAGGAAGTAAGAAAACATTGGATCGGAGGGTGATTAATTGGGCAAATATGTTTAAGTTCATTTCGGATTCACGCATTGGGTTGTACCCCTTTCTGAGAGTCACCCCTTTCTTCATCCTGTTGGCGAATCATTGCGGCATCCCCCCAAGGCGCGTGCTTCGAAAGTTAGTCTAATTAAAAGAAGAATTTCTTAAAATTAGCAGTCGGGGTTTGGTTGCTCGAAGTTGGGAGTCGTCGCGGTCTGGGCAGTCGGACAGCAATCGGGGGAAGGAGAGTTCCGAATGCACTCGGAACCGGCGCGGCGGCAGTATTAATTAGAGGGAAACTTTTTTAATTCTAGAGCGCCTCGGCGCCCGTACAAGTGGGTCTGCGCCATCGAGGCGGCCCCCATGAATAATAAATAAAGCGGTGGCCGAACTTTATCATAAATGTTATACGCAGACGCGCTGAATATTTACCCGTCTCATCCCGAGGATACAAAAGGGAGAGTGAGTTCCAGTCTCTGTGATTTATACCCGAAACACAGCCGGCCTTCTCTGTTTCCACTTCCACCCCTATTCGAGGGATGACACACCGAATGGAGAGAACGCGAGAGGGAAGAATACGGCAAGACGGAAGCCAAGCAGTCACTTCTACAGGTGTGCCCATTAATTCTCGAAAATTGCGGACAGTCCGAGACAAATCATAGCGGGCTGGCACTGTCTCGCCCTCTCATTTGTCAGTTTCACCCCCCCAACAGGAGCAGACGACTTCTACTCACTGCCGCTCTGGGATTAACCAACCACGTAGCATAAGCTCCCGGAAACCAGGAACAAATATCTCTCTCCCGGCAAATAAAAGTGCTCGCTTTCATTTTAATAATCTCCTCGGGATGAGTGCAGCTTCTATTCCCCTGGAATTCGTAATCCCCAGCGAATGCGCCAGCTATGAAAACAGATGGGAGAATCGAGACAAATCTCCTTTGTTTCCGGATGGCTATCGCCGCTATTATTATCGTTTGTCAGTGGTCGAATTCCAGGAGGTCTCTCGAGAAGACGACATAGTCCGCGCCGAGACAGAGAGAATATTCCTTGCTCTGGTATTCGAGTTTGTCATCGTCCAGGGATTATCCATAGTGGGAGGGTCGGAATCAGGGAATGCTCCTTTTGGCATACGAAATTCTTCGAGGCGAAAAGCCGAGCGTCCATCTGTCCGACGACGGTTCACATCCCAGCATTCGGCTGCCAGTCCAGGCGCGCTCTGAATTAATCAGGAGCGCGACAGCGTCTCTCAAAAAGCTAGGCGAGCCTCGCTCGTAATGAAATTGCCTTGGTACTCGCAGACCGCTCCTCACTGGACAGGATATCCTTGCCATTGTCTGCGCCCGGATTCATTAGGCGGTCTCCGCGCGAATGGCATTGCGAAGTGGCCATCTTCCCGTTAAGCCTCCTGGAATTTCGGCCTATTCTGCCCTCGCCTCGTCCAGAGAATATAGTTCGTAGGAAGGAACCTCTCTCTCCTCGTATTAAACGATTTTTGGATAACCTCCACGAAATATCTCGCTGGAGAATCGCTTCGATGACATTCTTACGATCATACCAAGAATGTCGTCTGTCAGAGACGATCCATCGAATATTCCTCCGGTTGGCAGGACACCCTTCTACACTTCCACTTGAATGTCCTCGCCCTTGCCTATGCCTAATGCGTGTATGGGGGTTACGCGGCTTTTTAAAGGGGGCCACGTACGATCCTTTGCGAAGGACGCCGAGGGTGCTGACTACTCGATCGAATTCTTCCCCTCGAACCCTTGCATTTCCAAATGAAAAGTCGAGTGTACAGAAGCAGCTATATTACATTTCGCTTTCAGCGAAAGTCGTCTTCCCCCGAGATGGAATTAGCCTGGAAATTAATAAAGCTCCGAGTAAACTTTGGAGAAAGGAAAGTGTCAAAACTTTCCTCACCAAGTCCTTTCTCCCTCGAGTGATACATTTGCCGCTGGTTAAAAGAAGGTTTCTTGGTGAAAGGATAAAGAAGGGCAGCATTATCTCTAAGAAGAGTGAAATCCTTTCTGTCGAGCGCGGACAGCCGCGCGAGCACTTCTTTCCCGAAGAGATTTCGAGGCGCAATATTTCGAAACGGCTTGCTGCATATTCATGAAGAGTGGGTTGGGTGGCGTCGGCACAATTAAAGTCTCGTCGAAGGTGAAAGCTTAATTATCCGCGAGATAAGGAGTGGAATCGATTGCGGCTCGCTGGATTCAGCGGGATTTTCATGTTCATTAAGAGCGCGAGAGAGAAAAGTTGCTGTTCGTTCGTTAGCGGGAGTCGTTCAAGTGCCATCGAACGAGGAAGGAAGCG
The DNA here is from genome assembly GCA_910591665.1 of Ectemnius continuus. Classification (NCBI taxonomy): domain Eukaryota; kingdom Metazoa; phylum Arthropoda; class Insecta; order Hymenoptera; family Crabronidae; genus Ectemnius; species Ectemnius continuus. The sequence goes on from OU342867.1 coordinate 6,218,475, forward strand.
CCGGGCAAACGGTAACGACTCACGTCCTTAACGATCGGGAATTCAGGAGTCGGGGACTCTCTGTCTGTAACGAACTCAAAAGCGCGATACTACTGAAAACAATGTCTGTGTGCCGTCGATCAGAAGAACCGCGCTTCAACTCCGAATAACCTTTCGCCCACTCCGCCACCTTTTTTTCCCTCCAAGTTACTCTTAACGAGTGAACTCTTGGCTTCACGGCTGATTAAAGCCTCCCATCCCCACTGCATTCTCTTCTTCTCTCCGATGCTCATTCCTCTCTTTAATCCCATGCGCCGCTGTTCAACCCCGTTTTCACTTTCCTCCCGATAGATAGATTCCAGCGAATCCCGAGGGGTTGCGCACACGGCTCTTCTATCGTTCTCTTTCCCATTCGCTCCTTTTGTTCGCGCCCATCTCATTCCTCGCGTGCTCACTCTCTCTCTCTCTCTCTTCAACTCCCCGGGAGTTATGCGCGCGTTAACAGTACATTTAGCAGCGGTGCCCGTGCAATTGTCACGAGAGCGCGGGTTTACGACTGACGAAATGTATCTATCCGCCCGGAGCTCTTTTCCACTGGCGCATTCGCCGAATTGTGCCGAAGCGGAGAAAGAGCCAGACGAAGAATAGAGAAAAGCTCGTAAAACGAAATCAATTCGAAAAGGGAGCAAAACCTGAGCGAGCGAGCGAGCACGAATACCAAGCTTGTAATTTGCGAGAGAAGAGCGCACTCGTTTATGTAAGCGGCGTTTATGAAGCTGCTATTCGTTCCCTCTGAATTTTCCCTTGAAAAAGCTAAGCCACGTGTAACACCGCGATTGAAACGCTACTTCCTTTAGCTAACAAAGTTAATTTGTGAGTTGCTGGAAATTCACAAAGCCCCGTAATTGGCTCTGTTATCTTGCGGAGAGAATTGTGCAGGGCGTAATTCACGAGAGTGTTAGAATCAGGCAACGAAGCGACGCTTGTGTAGTGTGACGAAGTTATGAGCTGTCCTTATCATCTTAGGTCGCGGTCCACCCTCGTAAAATTGAATTCAGAAGCGGGAGCGCCGGACATTTCGAGGGCGAAGGTCGGAAGTTGATTCCCCGAGCTAACCACGGAGAGTGGCAGTACCGCCGGAAGGCGAATCCATCTGCTGAAAACTTTTGAAAGCAGTCGGCCACCCTTAATGCTAAACAGATACGCTTCTCGCTCTACGAAGACAAATGAAGAATGGAGTTGGAGGGGCAGTGGTCTTTCATAGACGCAAGTGGAATTATGTATGCCGTCTACGTTTAGTCCGACGCTCTAGGCCACCCTTATCAAGAGGATTCTCTCTCTCTCTTTCTCTTTGCCGCCGACTATTTGGAGAAACGATTTACCGGCTCTCGAGAATTCGCTGATTTGTGTTGGCCGAATTCAAATGGTCCTTGTTCGTCGAAATGACGGCGTAAACAAGGCAGAAGCCTCCTAATGCGTGCGTGACGGACATTCGGAAACACCGGTCCACCAGACGGAGTCGTTGGACCCTCGACCTTGGAGGGCTCGGAAGGTCCTCCTCCCGTTTGCTGTTACGTGCTCGGCTGAGAATTCGGAAAAGCGTCGCTTCGTCTTCTCTCCGAGGACCTTCATGCAAATCGTCTATTTTGTATGGGAAACACGTATCATCACATTGCCGAAATTATTCCTGTGTTCAAGTAAGTTCTTCGTAACGTAGGACGGATGCTGATCTAGTATAATGCTTGACACACAGTTGCCTAATCGCAAGGCTAGTCGCGCCAGCTGTTATCTCTCACATGGAAGATTCCCAGCGGGATTCTCTGTTATCGACATCTCTTTGAATCGAGATCCGAGAGGCAGGGTGCGCCTGTGAAGTGAATTCCTACTGGAAGGAAAAGTCTAAAGGGTCCTCCGGCTTTCGATACCCACGGAATACCCAGTACGCTGGAAAAGAAACGGGGAACAGTTCCAGTGGGTTCCTTTTACTCTTCCATCGAGGCGGAGCCGTCCCTTACTGGGTCAATACCATTTTATCTGCTTCGTTCCTTTCAACCTTTCGACCTGCCTCCTTTGAAGAGGACCGGCCGAAGAAGCTCGCCTTTCCTCGCTACTTATGTAAAGAGCCGCGGTGCGTATGTGAATTCAATTCCGTTTTGGGTCCAGGCGTCCTGATGCGTTCAATGTTCCTTCTTTCATCCTTCCACTTGATTTTCATACACTCCCCTTCATGGAAAATCAAAGACAGCCGGTCCAAAGTGTCCCTTCATCTTTCCTTAAAATCTCATGCAGCCTTGTTTATGTTTCATTTTCATAGAAATGTGGATATGCTGATGATAATAGATTATTAAGTACTCCGGGGAAGTCACAAGGAGTATTAGCGAATCTTCTGCGAAGGATATTAGAAGCATTGGGCGGCTTATCGAAATCAAGGCATTCGTAAGGTAGTGATCAGAGCCCTTTGTTCACGCTTATAGAGCTTCCGAACGGTAGCGGGCCGCCTTACGAGGAGCGAACACTTAGGGGCTGCCCTTTCGCCTCTCTCCGGATTAATTTATGGCCCCGTAAAGTACCAAGAGATTGTCTCGCACTCGCCCCGCGCGTTTGCCAGTGACGTTTTTACGATTGCCAACTATTGTTCGCTCGCTGGACCAATTTCTCCCTTGCACCTGAAATCGCGCAGTAATCTGCGGCTTCCCGTGCTGTGAAATACGTATTCCGCTCGGTGGCTCATTCCAAAGTATCGGAATATAGCAGCGGTGCCTGAAAGGAATGAGCGTTTGATTGCGGAATCGATATGAACGCGCCCTTCCGACAAGGGTGTCGAAGGATAAGGGTGGATCGGCGGGTGAAATAACCTGAATCAGCGAGATAATATCCCGGCTTAAGATCCACGCATTCTTCGTTTGGGAACAACGAGGGAACAAAGTAACCCGGCCTTGCCTCGCCACCCCACAAAGCCAAATCCGGCTCTCGACTAACTCGCAGACGCCCTGTTTCCACGGTGAAAATTAAAAAAAGAGAGAATTCAATCCCCAAGGATCAGAGGGGCATGTACGCGGGATCGATTCGTGGTGCTGGCTTCGTTGAATGTTCCCTCGGAGGTGAGGGAAAACGCGTCTCGGAAAGCCTTTGTCTCGCAACCTTCAGCGGCAAGTAGTACAAGTCCCTGATAAGTCAGACGCGGGCCGCGCGCATTAACCCGCTTTCACTCTTTTGTTTTTAGGAAAAAACTTGTGAAGTCTGACAAGACTAATACTTGCCACCCTTGTCTATATAAATTATACTAGTGACTCATCGGTGTGATTGAAAAAGCGAAGGGAAAGTTCGGGATTCTTTTAGTGGGCCGCTGTTATTGCCGCATTAAAGTCAGTATATTGCCAGGTCGAATACGAGGAAGCCGTTATAATTTCAGGACGAACTTTAAAGGGCGCGCGCGGGCGCGGACGAGGGAGGAGAGGAAAGGAAAGGAGAGGAAGGCGGCTCATCGCAGAAGGGAGTTGGTGGTGCGGCTGTTTGAATTATAGCTTCGTAAATTCAAAGACGTAACCCGAGAACTATGTCGAGGCGGAGGTTGGCCCGCTGCCCTCCCGCCAGAGCAGAAGAGCGTTTTATCGAAATAACGCGAAGCCAGTGCCGAGCCAGCCCCCGAAAGCCGTAATATAATAATAACGGCCACCGTAATCCCCGCTCGGCTTTGTTTTCCCGGGCGCGCGTTCTAACCGTACGTACAATGCCTGCGTCCTCGTAATTTCGGTCAGCTGGGCCGGAGCTCGTGTCTAACGAGGGAAAAAGCCACGGGGAGCGAATACTTTGATACCCGGCGGGCAACCACCCAGCGAGGAAACACCACCTTTAAAGCTGAAACACGATGCGCGCGATACTTTACAGAGCCGATCCTTCACCAGGATCTACGAGATCGAGAAGCGGAATCTCGAGTAATCTGGAGCAGAGCATCAGGGAAGAACACAGTAGCAATAAATAAGCCGGTGGACAGAAGGGAGAGATCGTAGGAGAGAGTAGTATACCGAGTATCCTAATAAAATCACTGTTATCCGCAAATATAATAACCGGCTGATCCGCGCGGGAGATATATCGCTGGTGTATCGGCTATTTGGGTCGGCCGCTCTCTCGCCAAGAGTTTCCTCCCGTAGCAATAAATTCAAGAACAGCCTCATTCCCAAGAGCGAGAGAGGGTTCGCTCCAATCGGCCTGTCCTCTAGTCAACGTCGCATTACGACTTTTCGCGAAGAAATGCCGTCTCTAGCAGCCCCATCTACTCGCCAAGCGAGTAAGAGAAGACGGGAAAGGACAAGGGCTGGCGAAGAAAGTGGGAAGAAGTGGCAGGCATACCGGGAGTCCGGAAATCACAAGGGCGCCGGGCTTTTCCCACGCGGATATCGTGGATATCTTGGTGAAAGTGGCGTCACCCACTTTCACGGACTACTGCCGTGGAAGTGGATGTTGCTCGGCGAAGAATCCTCCGAGTTCTCTTCGCCCGCACCCACCCGAAGGATATATGGGCCCGTGACAACGGTTTCTCGTTAGCCAGACGCGCCTCCTCCGACTATTTTCCGCCCTCCGAACGCTCGTATTAAAGGGGTTCGAGATTTCGCTCGAGTTCTCTTAACCCCAGCTCCGATCCCCACCCTGCTCGACTAAACTCCCGGGGTTACGAAAGTAGGAGCTGCGGAATCCTGCGAAACAAGTCCATAACATCTCGATTCAAAGTGTCGCACTCTCTCTCCCCTTGCAGGATTCTTCAAAGCGAGCGCGCACCCTGCCAGCCCTTCGCCAACCTACTTGTACAGGAGCGTTAACGTGCAAATTGTGTAATATCCGGCAGACCGAACGGCCGAGTAATGGCCGACTAGATAGGCAGTTAAACGCGGCCCTCTAACCGTTTCGCGGAAGGAGAATTTATTAGTTGCGTGCGGGCGACAGTTGGCACGATTTGGAAGCTGACAGGCTAAGTAATTAAGGAACTCCGAGGGACACCGCTCCGTACAGGGATGCTGGTGACACTCCAGCTCGATGAACCATTTTCTTTCCTTTAATTGCTACTGCCGACTATCTATCTCGAGGATCTCCTCGCCAGAGAGAAAAAGCAAATCCGTTAATTAATTCGTGCGCCTATCGCGCAGTTATTTGAAACTCGGCTGTTCGTATACCTGCTAACACAGAAATTGCTAAAGTTACCCTTGCTGGAAGATACGGCTTGGAATAATTACAGTTATTAACGGGGTCACCGAAATTCCAAATATAATTACCCCGGCGATGGCTGGGTCGGGGGAGCGGGCAACTATGTGGGGTGGCTCGCACGGGCTAAGTGTATCGCTGCTCCGGAGGATTTATCAGTTGCGTGCGGCCGACAGTCGGCATGATTCAGGAGTGTGCGAGTGGGGTAAATAATTAGAGGAGACCGGAGGTGGTCCGAAGCAGGGATATGCCGTTCCTCGGAAGGTCCGAGGCCGAATGGAGGTCCGAGCAAACAGTTGCAGCCCTTTTACGAGCTCCCACTAAAAAGAACATGCCATTCGGAGGTAAGGGGGTTGGTGTCACGAGAAACACAAGCCGAAACAGAGAGTGTGTATGAGTGAGAGGAACGTCTGTGTTGTGCGAGTTCGCGCCAAAAGAAAGGGAAAGCTGGAAAAAGTCGAGTGCGCCAGACTTCCACGACTGGGACACCGGCGTGTTTTTCACGAGTCGAGACAGCTGTGTGAAAAACGACGAGGAGCGTCGTCAGCGACGGAGAGGGCGCACTGTTGTGACACGCGAGGGCCGGGAACTTTGGAACTTGAGCCAACGAGATTTACAACTTCTATTTCAGTAACAGTCTACATCGCCCTCGACTGCCACTCCGCCTTTATCCAAGTATACATACACCGAAAGCGGCTACTCGCATTATGACTAAAACAGTAGCATTGCCGGCGCGGCGCGGCGTTGCTCGAAGGATCGGCGAAAGTTAAGGGTGCCGTTGAATTTATTTCGGATAACTTTTGGCAAGCGAAAGAGGGGCCTTGGCCGACGGCGGCGGCGACGGCGGCGTCGCTGCTATCTCGAGGATCGCTATTGGTTTGGCTCGAAAGAAAATATGGCCTGCAGTTCGAGGGGGCTAAGCCGGAAGTCTGGCGTGCGAGAAATAATGGCGAGTGTCGGAAAGGACAAGCAAGCATGGTACATGTTACCTCTCTCATGCATGTCCCCGGCACACAAGGAGGCTACACACGCATCTTCGGCGACGATCGCATCCAAGATCTTTGGTGAATCAGGCCGCCGGCACACTCTATGCTCGCACACGCATAAATCTTGACCACCGTCTTCCTGCGACCTCCTTTCGCCCTCCGAGGGAAGCCTCTTCACCCTCCAAGGATTTATCGGCCTCCGGGTCGCGGGAGTGAATTTTACATATCGATCAAGCACCGCGTACTCTCTCCGCTTCGACCCTCGCCGTGTTCCTGCTTTGAATGCGCGCCTTCCTACGAATTCATTCTGGGCCCGGCCACGAAATCGAATCCCGGCCCCGATAAACCCACCGCCGGAGAAAACAGGTCGCCGTTATCTAGCCGGGAATCCGGAGCTTCACGCACAGTGTATACTGTGTACGCCCCATCGAATTACTTTCATCCGTCAAGCTGTCGCCCACTCCCACTCCCCATGGGAAGTCACTTACACGCCCGATATTACGCCTTTATTCCCCGGCAATCCGATGTCTGCTCGCTTGTCGGACGATTTTTTTTCTCTCCGCCCCTCCCTCATCGCAACATGCATAACTCAATGTACAATAATGGTAGACGACGCTTCTTTAGTCAGACTGAATAGGCGGCTTCGAAGCGACTGCTCCGCCTCGTTGTCAGGAGAGACTAGTCTGTCGATATTAAAAGAACCCCTGTCGAAGTCTGCCTATCAACTCAGCTTTCAATACATTCTTCGAAACGTGGTTGTAAAACGAGAGTAGACTCCTACCGCGTTTGGAAAGAGGAGCCACGCTGCCCAGAGGACAACGTCAGCCTTCTATTTCCTATAAACAGGGATGAGCTTAAAAAATAGTCTAGACGCATTCGGTATACATAGTTAGCATACACAGGGTCGGGTTAGCCGGCAGAGCTGATCGATACGGGCGAGAAAGTGGCCAGGGCCGTGCGCAGGGTTCACGCAGATATTTGACAAAGCAGTTGTCCGTGCGAGTCGAGCAGCTGGAGCCAGGGAAACACGAAGCCTGGAAAACGGGGTAGTCAGAGAGAGAGAGGCGCGGCACGGGTGCTGCATCATCCGAATGGAAGCTGCATCGATACGAGAGCGCATGAAAAACATCCGGGCAAACCATTCGAGCTGGCTGATCCGTTCTCGATATTTTTTGGCAGCGATCAGGGGGAGTGGTTAACCCCCTGCGAGGAGGCCGATGAAAATTTCACTTTCCGACGAATGTATAATCTATGGGAGAGCGAGCGGGGCTTTGCCAACAGTAGGAATTGTCAGTCGGAGATCGAAGGTCGCTAGTATGGGGGGACAAGTTGCGTCGATCCATCTATCATGACTAGTTGCCTATGAATTTATCTGACGCGCTTCTCTTTTTCTTAACGGGTGTCGTACATTGTCTCCTTGACGCCCGAGAGAGAAAAGAAAGGAGCGGGAAGTCGCGCGGCCATTAAGATTTATGAAGGATGCTGCACCCATGTAGATCAACTTATAAATCAAATTTCTCGCCGCTCGCCGAGCAGCAAGAGGCGCGCGGCTCGCACACCCTTCAGTCGAATTAAGAATACGTTATATTTCGTCAACTATTTCTCCCTCCTCCAACTAACACATACATACATCGAACCACGGTACAATAAACCAACGTCATTTCTACGGTACGTGGAGCAGAAATTATTTCCAGAATTTATTTAAAAATTAATAGACGCGCTTGTTACGCGCTTTTGGCGCGCCGCTGGTGGAAACGAAAAATCGTAGAAAACCTATGCTTCTGGTTTGCTTTCAGTGTTGGCAGAAAACTGAAATATTCAGCGTTGTGCCGTCGCTCGTGGCGGTCGATGCTGGCAAAGGCAAACACTCGAATAATTTATTTTTGTTCCATCGCGCGCCGTTCAGCCGTGCGCACTCGCATAAAAATATCATTTTCCTAGGCATGCGTGTATGCGTGCACGTCTCTGTGACAAGCGGTGTACAAACCATTGAAAATCGTTCCATCAGAAAAGCAATACGTACGGCTGAAGTTGGTGGAATACGGCGACTCTTGGTTTCCGACTAAAGCCGAAGAACCAGGCGGGTTCTCCCTGCGGCTTGGCTCGGTACCCGTAGCCTTGGCCTGGAAACAATGAAATTTCACTGGGGGTTCTCTCGGTGACGGGCGCTGGAAATTTCCAGGGATGCTGGTGGATGAAGGAGAGACACTAGCTGGCGAGGGTTTGAATTTCAAATTGCACGTGGCCAGCCGCGCCACTCTCACCCCCTCTTTTTTTACGGAGGCCGGACAATGCTTCCTGCTCATTTCCTCTTTCCACTCGCTCGGACACACTGTCTGCTTCCTCACACACGCGTGTGTGTGTATGTATATATCAGACTGTCTATCTCAGGGAAATAACGTGTCTTCCTCCAGCGGAGGTGCTAATGACGCGTTTTGTTTAACGGGAAACTTTCGCTGCGGCTGCGATTTCAAACGGCCCCGATATCGATTCGATCGGGGCTGCCTGCTGGCGGCTGCGGCGACGATGGTGTGCGCCAGGGGAAAGAAAAGATAGGAGGAGAACGAAACCCGGACGCGACGTGGGTACGTTTGGAACTCTCGGCTCGGCGAACAATGTGCCGGCATTGAGTGTAACGTGGAATTCCTCTGATAGGTGCAACGTGGTCCAGACGGACGCCGAGAAAGAAGCTTGCAGGCAGAATGAGAGAAAGTGAGAGGTAAAATTGAGGGTTGGAAAGTCCGGAATACTCGACTCATGCGAAATGACTGGGACCACGCTCGCTCGAATTACACCCTCGATTTAGCCGAGCTGAAACGTTGGGCGAGCGAGTGAACCGAGCGGTTTCTCTTTCTATCATCGCGGAAAAAGATCGGAGCCAAGCAAAACAGGTGCTTTGTTCTCGGTAATAATCCTCGTCGTCTTCGGGTTCGCCTCGTCTGGGTAAATATGCCTGAATTATCGTCGTGCAAACACGGGAACTGCAGGAGAACGGCAGGTTAAATTCACCTTGCGATTCGCTGCGCTCGGCGACATTCTTCCGGCTGCAGACAGCCGCTGCGCTCTCAGGAACAAGGGAAAACCCGGCGGACCTTTAAACTACTGCATAATAAGCCGAAATCGTCTAATCGATGAACTCTCAACTCTCTTTCTCTGGCTTTTTCATTCCAATAAAGCTATCGAGAGAATCGCTTTATTTCCAGGAATGATAAAAGCAGCACGCAATTCCCTAATAAATTCATCACTGTGACTTCTGCTTGACAAGTCAGACACATGATAAATTAATATGAACACCGATTATTCCAGTGACTTATACAGTGGAAATTAAATCGAGTAAATTGTTGTATTGGGTAGCATTTGAAAATTATTCGACGTATAATTAGTTGATTGGGAGGATGGGGCATTCGTCTTTGCCTGGCTGATTAAACGAGATGGTAAGGAGTGGGACAGGTAAGGAATAAGGGCTGGCTCCTTTAAGTGAGGAGATGCCAGGCCATCGGAATACAGGACGGATCTTGGTTCTCCGAGGGCAGACGCCCAGAGGAACCGCACTGGCACCCCTCGGATTGCTCCGCGACCAATCCCTAACCGCTCTGGATTAATTGCGCCTGCTAATTACCTCACGTCGCCGAAACACCGGAATCCGTTATTGCCTGAGTATAACTTGACCCTTCTGCGAGGAACGACCATTTAATGGAAATGTTGGTCGCACTGTTTTGCTTGGGAAGAAGCTCTTAGGTCTAAGCAGATATCGCACCAACGCTTTCTTTCGCATAAATTTCACCGAGCAATTACTGGCCTCTCCGTCGCCGGCGACGATTTATACGACACCGTAAAAAGTACATTAACATTTTTATTAGCATGCTGGATTCGCCCTGCTGGCTTCATATTCGCCTACCAGCTTTATCTATCCCATTGCAGTAACACCTTTGAAATGTATATATAAGAAACTGAGGATTTCGTGCGAAGATTGCGATGAAATTAAATCGATCATCAACAACCACACAGGTTTACTTGTCCCGAATCTATCGTACAAGTAAGAAATTCAATCGGAATTCGTGTCGCGTTCTAGTCGGCTAAATTGGATTTGGCACTTGACGCACTCTCACGCAGTTTCAATCTTTGTGTCTAGCGCGTGCGAGAGGAGCATTCCCGAGCGTTGCTTGTCCACAGAGACGAATCACGGGTCGACGCGGCGCGAGCTTACACGCGGCAATCGAGGCGAGAAACGTGAAGGGTGGCTACGCTTGTCCGACCAGCGCCGGACTTATTCCCCTTGCGCTCCGAGTATACCAGCCGTAGACCCGAGCAATGACAATGAATAAAGAGGTCGATTAGAACGATCTAATCATTGAATTTGTACCAACATTGCAGTAGTCAAGGACTGATATCAATCACGAGAACAAAGGAGGCTGGTTTCTACTATAAATAATCGACTTCTATTAGAATTGCCTCGATTGCGAATCTTCCTCGACGAGTAGTCAATTTAGTGATCGATGCAGAGTGTCCAAATCCTATTGGCGAATGCAATTTGACGGTGGCAAGCCAGAAAAAGGTTTATCTGGAATTTACTTGAGGCATTTTCGAGCACGAAGTAGTTCTGGGTAACAGAGTTTTCAGTTGGCGCGCGACTGAAGCCGCAATGCGGACTTTTCGGGTGGTCGGAAATTGAATGATTCAATTTAACGAGGGCCTCACGAGTTTTAAATGTTTCCCGCTCTGTTCGAGCCTACTAGGAAGGAGGCAGAGAAGACTCGGGGCCTGTTTTAGTGGAGCAACGAAGGGGATCGTTAGAGTGGATGGTCGAGCAGATACGGCTACACTCCGCGAGCCGACGATAGCGCTGGATTTACTTTTACTACCTCATTAATGTTACACATTTTATTACCGTGAACGTTTTGCTACCCTCGCATCCACCCCCGTACTCAGACTATAGAGCGGAGGTGCTCGCCTCTTTCTCCAGAGTTTACGATCCCGAGGAGAGAGCCAGCCGAAAAGTGAGAGTGAACGGGATGCCTGCCGCTTTAATACTGCTAGCCGGCCAATTTTCTATGCAATTTTATACACCGGTGCCGGCGAGCCAAAATCCCCAAGGAAGAACAAACCTTGTTAATAAGACAAGGCTTTTTACCGCCTCTTTCGAAATCACGATTACCAGCAGTCACTTTATACCAGCTCTCATTTGAAAATAGGCTTGTCAGGAAAGAAAGGAACTTGGGAAATTGGGGCCACGTCATGCCAAGCACTTGGAATCCGGCTATAATCCAGAATTTACAGTGCGACTCGGTTGGCCTTATCGTGCGAGTGATCGATAACCGTTCAGGAAAACATCCGGGGCGAACGGAAGAGGCCGATGCCAGAAGGATGAATGTCGTTGAGATGTCGACGGGGGTTCCGCAGGATTTGGACTCTGCGGGGCTCGACTTTCGCCATCGAGGATCGAGAGCTCGCTCTACTCTCCGCCGAGGGGCTATTTCCCTGCGAGAGTAGGGAAATACGATCGACGCGGCCTACAGAAGTTCGTTTCGTCGGCGCCTATTATGCCTTCCTTATCGCCGAGCGAAGGCGTCGCTTCCCGCGGGGATAAATGCGACTGCGACCTCGATTCAGACTGTTTAAATCTGTTTTTCATAGTAGCTCCGGCGACATCCGGCGCACCCCTCGATCTCTCCGCCCCAGGATCATTCCTAGTAACCTCTGCTCGCTGTAAGGATACGCCGAGCGATAACACTCGATTATAATAGGAGCGCGCTTGTACCCGCTTCGTTATACTCGGCAGTCTGAATTCCTCAATCTCGACGGGCAGCCATAAATAAGAGCATTAAAGGAAATATGACACTGCATTACACAATGGCGATACACGACGAGCCCCAGAGGCTTTCGAAGCAGAGAGAAGGGGAGGTGGATGTCTCGAGAACGCGATTCCAAAGCCGAAGGTATTGATCGTTACGAGCCGCTGCGGCGACGGAGGTGCGTAGGTGTGGAAGCCGTACACTTTACGACTTTACACCGGCCTAACAAGAGTTTGCATTAATAAAGCAGCGCCCCCCCTTAGCTCCGCTTGCCAATCCAACCGTTTACGAGCCGACCAATATCCCCGCGATATGAGAGCCCTATAAATCCATAAGTTCGCCGATCGACTTACTTACAAGTTGCTACTTCATACACTCTCCTACACTGCTCCCCCTCTTAGGAAAACTTTGTGAATTACATGTTCTATGCATCATCTATGCTTGCTGATCAAATATTTATCTGAACCGTATTATCTCGTAGGATATATCGGATGAGATCATCGAAGGCATTGTTAGCAGATTTAGTGATAAACGTATGATGTTATCGTAATTGAGGGCAGCACTTTTCCCGGTTCTTTTGTGAGCGTAAATGATTACCAGGCTATAACTACCGCGTGACTGGACAGCGATGCGCCCGGTTGGCGATGATGCGTGGAAAAAGTCTGCCGGTGATCTCCCATGGGCAGCCAAAGACGCTTGTAACGATAGTCACCCCCTCTAAACGCTGATCCCCCAGCCGTCCATCTCTTTATATCTCGTGCTCTACCTACCAGCACTTTTATCCTATCTCACTCCTTCACCCCTTCGTCTAGGAGGCTCTTCTTCACACATCCACGTGGGTTACGTGACGGAGGGACAGGACCGCAATATCTTTATCCCCGCGCGATGGTAACACCCGCCAGTTTGCGACCTCAGGAAATTTATATTTGATCGAATTGAAAGGCTAACCCGATAGGCCTTGTGCAACAACGAGTCCGGGATCCATTGCCGCTCGTTCGAACCTCCGCTTTCTTGTTAGACTAAAGTTTACTTCGCAAAAATTGGATTGCGATACTTTACGACAGATACTTCGTGAGAGAAACTCTTTTGAACTTCGTTCTTAGTTATAATTAGGCTGTTCGAGGTGAAAGCTTTCTTTATCGTTAGAGAAGCACATCGTTAAGCGCTGATATAGCTTGTTAAAGCTCATTATCCGGCGTCGGGCCTGCTGTTTTATCACGTAATGAAGATTTCGAGGCTAGCATTTTTCTGGGGGGGTGAACGTCCTGGTTGAGCCGAGGGCTGATTTGTTCGGCGGTGGTGCGAATGTACATATGGCGCTTAGTCCAAGAGACGGGCGAAGCAGTAAAGAAAGAAATCTTATCGGCAGTGGCGTGGTGGTGGGAGTAAGGCGGCGGGGAGGCCTTATCGCGTTAAGGACGCGGCATTTCAGGAATTCCACATTGTGCGAGAAGGGTCCGCAACCTCGTAAGACCATAACGTTTAGGTGGGTCTCGGTCGAAAACGGATGGAGATACGGCAAACACCCGGTAACGAGAAAACGTGGCCAGCGACACACAAACTTCTTGACTCTCCACTGGAGATCTCATCGTGTCGGGCGCGGCTTGCCCTTTATTTATTGTAGAGGCGAGGATAGCGCGAGAGACGCTGCCAGTGTTTATGCAAATGGTGAGAAGTCCCTCAGCATAACTGGGGCTAAATCGCCTATTCGATAAGATGGACTGGATAAAAGCTACCCCACTTGTTACTCTTTTCCAAGAGCTCCCCCTGACGACCATTTATCTCCCATGTCGAATATCTATTATGCAGTTATTTCTCGAAAAAGTCTTGTACCTCCAAGGAATTTGACTCGACCTCCCTGCCACTATTCATCGCACTATTACTATATTAATTTAAATAACTAAAAACTTACTACAGACAACAATATAAAATAGAACTCCACAAATATATCATCCTGTTATAAGGGTGTAATTCAACCAAGGAAAAGGTGAGTTAACTATCCCAAACATCGCCAGCCCCAGGAGAACTGCTTGACACTCCTCGATGATGATTAGAAGCGTCAATACTATTCGCAGCAAACTTTTCTCGCCGAGAGGGTTTTGTGTGCGTGCGTCACTAGGTGTACGAGAGAAGGTGAGTGTGAGTGGAAGGGCGGGTTGGCGGAGTGCGCCCGGTGAGGTTGTTCGCGAAGAGGGAAAGCGCAGCTTGGCGAGGCAGGGTAACACAGTGGGGAGAGCACGATTCCAGGAGAGAGCGACTGGGACCTGGCAGGCCCGTGACGCGCTAGTAGGGGAGGACGAAAGAGAAAGAGAGAGAGAGAGAGAGAGAGGGAGCGCGTTCGTTTCTGGAGCAGACGAATCGATGCTCGTTGCCCCCGCGTCCCGCCGCCGCCGCCGCCCGACGCCCGCCGCCCCCAGCCGCCCTCCACACCCTTGCAACGAGTTCAATGTCTCGCCCGGGCCGGCCGTAGCCCCCGCGCGCGCTGCGGCTCCGGGGCCGTGGCCGTGGCCGTCGCCGTCGCCGACCGACCTCGGCCGCCGCCGCCGCCGCCGCACCACCATCCACCCACTCACTCGACATCCGTAAGCCCCGTCTGCCACCCCCCGCGCCAACCCAACGCCGCCCCACGCCGCCCTCAACCGCCGCGCCGCCACTCTGACCTTCCCGCGAGCGCACCTCTTCGTCTCCTCTCGCCTTCTCACTCCCTTTCCCTGCAGCTCACCTTCCATCTCCCACCTCGCTCGCGCTTTCTATTCTACTTCGCCGAGCAGACAACTTCTATTTGAAATACTTGGCAATGATATTTTTAGTGGATGGTTGAACTCTTTTGGATTTTGATGTTTGGAAGGAATTATTGTTATGTTTGGATGTATGTTGGAGTTAATATCCCATTTGTAATTTTGTAATTGTAATTGTTTATGGATAAATAACTGAGTTGGATTAAAATATGACAAATGGTTCAATGTGGGATTGCATGCTGTATTGTTAAACTAGTGCCATTGAAATGGCGGGGGTGTGTAATTCGGGTGGAAGTTCGCGTGCTCGGATTGTCAGATAAATAAATGGAGCTGGAGATCTCTGACCGCGGCGCGACTCCGGTTGACCCTTTTTTCCCTCCAAGATTCAGACGAGCCGAGCTCCACGCCTCCATGTCGGCGACCTCGCGCCGTCTGCGGGGCGTTTGTCACCGCCAGGAGCAAAGTCGGGGCTGCTGCTCGACCTCCTGGAAATCGTTCCCGTGGCGGAGTCACTTTGTTTCGCCGAGCGAGTATTTTCCGCACCGATGATACTATTGGCACACCTTTCATCCCGGCTTTTCTTCTTCCTTTATTCAAACTCGTCGCGTTCTCTACAATTCCCAGGCGTAACTAGGTTTATAGTAGACGGTTCTAATTCATGCCGGTGAAATGGTGGAAGTTGCAAGAGCGAAATGTGGGTCATTTCGCGTGAAAAAGTGTGGATGCTTTATCGAGCGTGCACCCGATACATGCACTGGGCCGGAACCCGAGTGGCATTGGCATGATATGCGGCTATCCGAAGCCGGATACGATCGAACTTTAGCCATTGCTCGGAGCGAGGACGAGCTTTCTTTATAGACAGCGGAGATCGGGCCGCGGGCATTGGGGTGGAAAGAAATAGTAGGCGAGCAGCGGCCGCGCGCACCAGGAGCTTCGACCGGGACTCTCGTTCTATCGTGGTGAATAATACATACCATTACGACGGCTAAAATTTCCTGCCCCAGTCGAGTCGCCGCGCAGCCTTC
Organism: Ectemnius continuus; assembly: GCA_910591665.1. Taxonomy (NCBI): domain Eukaryota; kingdom Metazoa; phylum Arthropoda; class Insecta; order Hymenoptera; family Crabronidae; genus Ectemnius; species Ectemnius continuus. The sequence goes on from OU342867.1 coordinate 6,234,191, forward strand.
TCGAGAGGCGAGCATCGACATATTGTTATGACGCGAGTATCCTATTTACCCTAAGTATATCTGGAATCCTCCCCTGAGAGATCCCTTTTAGATCTCTCCCGCAAATGCGTCCTTAATCTCTTTAAGGCTCGAGTATCTTTAATCCTCCGATTGATCCCATGCTAACTACGTTCGAATGAGGCCCTCGAAATTGCAAAAAGATACACGATGAACTAAATAAATAATACAATACCACCGAGAAGTACAAAGTCAAGCACTCTACATCGGTTATTCCAATTTATATTCGTCGGAAATGATACTTTTTCTTTTCTTAATTTCCCTAATAAATGAGGGTGGATAACTACTTTTCTGCCCACACATACAAGATCGCGAGGAGAATACGCTTATTTCCGGCATCTCCTGGGAGCCAAGGATAATTTCAGCGGCAAATCCACGCTGCCATTTGTCTCGCGAATTAAGTTCACTCTCCTTTTTTCCCCATATTCAATGGTCTGACGGCGCATCCCCCGCCGGAGACAATGGACGCCTTGGGTGAAGGAGAGACGGAAGGAGGATGGCATCGAAGGAAAGACAACGGGCTGCGTGATATAGGTATAAGGTTGGTGCGCCGAGGGGTAAAAGAGCGAGCGAATTGATATCGGCTCGTTTCGGGCGGAGCCCTTGCCAAAGCACTTTTTTACGTCGAGCCAGTCGGCAAGGACGAATTATCTTTCCGAATCGTTAATCTCCCGCGCAGCCAAATGAAATGTTCGAACGACACGGTGTGGGCCCTGCCGGATTCTCTCTCCGCTGGCGAATTCCAACCCCACGCACTTTCTTCTTTCTTCTCCCGGCGAAGCCATCGCCATTGTTCGCGATGCCCGGGACATTTACCCCGCGTTAAAAATGCGCGCGGCACTGCCACCCTCCCGCCGGGCTAATTCCATTGCCGTGGCTAACGATAAGGAGAGGAAATCCGGAGCGATCACGAGTGCCGAGTACTCGTGTACGCGTCACCCAACGATCGTTATTAATGTGCCCTGTCCGAGCGGAGCGCCAGACCAACGAGTAATTTGATCGCAATTGATATTGATGACTGCTACCCCACCTGTGTGCGCACCACTCTTTCCTGTATTTTCTCGCAACCCCTGCCGTCGCCGCTCCTCACCGACTGCCAAGGGAATCGGGCTTTAATAAGCGCCGGAAGAAAGGATTGCCGAGATGGATAATCATTCTGAGGAAGAGGGATCGCGTCCGAGCTTTTTTCACTGGCATTTCGATGCGAATGGAGTGCGAAAAGCTCGCTCGAGATAATCGTCAGCAAGACTGCCGGTTGGAAAAAGCGGCGCGGCGGGCAGAGTCGCATCATGGTACAAGGGCAATTTCTCACGGACTCCTCGTCAACTTGTCGTTAAGCGATTAACGCATCGATCACAGCTGCAACCTCCATGTGTGTGTGGGTGTAGCGCCGGATAAAAGAAATCCACGAGAGAGAGAGAGAGAGGGGAAAGTGACTCGCACGCAGACTAAACCAATTTTTATCTGTTCCTATCTCCGCTTTACTATCCGCACCGCTCGCAGCCCAGGGCGAAACAAAGAAGTATCGTAAAAACAGGCCGTAAAAGTGGTGCAGATAAAACGTCGCTGCAGCACCAGCGCCAGCTGTACACCTTTTCGCTGGGTGGATGCTGCGCCGAGGAAATAAAGAAGTCGACGTAGCGCGGGATGGTGCGTGGAGGCCCCGGGGCTATCTTTAAGGTGGAAACGCCCGAAAATCGCTTATACCGCCAGGAGAAATTGTTACCGGGGCTACGCAGTGCACCGGTTATCTCGTAAGAACTAACGACAATAAATACTATTTCCAGGACGTTAATTCGTGAGAGATGTACGAGCCGGGCGAAGTCCACCATAAAATCTAATAACGCCCGTTCCGCGGTAACAAAAGCCTTGGTATGATACTCTTATCTCAGCGGTGGCCTAAGACATTTATGTCCTCGCTCGGCATCTCTCCCTTCCTCTCTCTCTCTCTCCTTCTCTCCCTCGCTCCTCTAATCACTTCTAGTGATATTAATAAATTGTCCCCTCAGGATATATATCGTATACCATACCCGCCCGCCTTTTCTCCCTGTGAGTCTGGCGACGATGTTATTATTGTTTGCCTACTCTCGTACTTGGGGGAGGTTCGTGTGCCCAGCCTCTCCCGGAATGCCATCCGCCGAGACGAATCCGGGAAAAGCGTGGCAGAGAGAAAAAGAGGGCTCCTCTCTTCTGGAACTCTCCCTGGCATCGCGGAACATCTCGCGAGTAGCAATTACTCTCTCGTTCTCTCGCAGTTCTTCTGGACCAGGACGCCGCCGACACGATTTACGGGATACCTAGCGCAATGTAATAACCGATCTAAGCTTCCACCCCCACTCGTTCTAATCCCGAGTTACGAGGAGCCGCCAAGAGCGATTTAGTCAATCGTACCGCCATAATAATGTCGTAATATCGCGTCCAGCCTCCGCTCGAGAGACGAGGAGAGCGCGGTACACGTTAGTAAGCCAATAATAAATGAGTTTATTGTTCGAGGACGAAACGACCGTCGCCACTTACTCGAGAGCAGTAACCGGCAAAGGGTTCGCTCGATCCTTATTTCGAGGGGTGCAGGCTTACCTTAACGAAGCGTGGATTAATATCGCTAATAATACTGCAACAGTTATGTACACGTATATATCATCCCTTGAGTCATCCACATACTCGTCTACCCCGGGTTCGCCGAGGGACTACATTTTTAAGAGAAACATCCTCCGGCATTTCCTCTGAAGCAACGTAATAAGATCATGACATAACACGTGCGTTTCATATTTCAGTAGGGAGAGCTATTAGAATATTCTTTTGAGTTCCGGCTGATGGTTTTTCGAGCGGACGGAAGCGCTCGTGAAAATGAAACGATGCATCGGCAGTAAAAGCGACCGCCGCGCGTTCTAGCAAGGTAATACCGTGTTGCGAGAACGTTTACGACTAATTGTTTCTCCCGGCACGCTCGTGTTCCTCCGTTTCGCTTTGCTCGCAGCGGTGCTCTCTTTTTTCTATGCGGGAGACACAGTGCGGGTCGGCGGCACGCGCTATCGTAAAAGCGAACGAAGGCAATACAAGGCGGACACGCGGCGCGCCAATAAAAATTCGTCGCTCTCCACTTCCCCTCTCCCTTTCTCTCTCTCTCTGGGATTCCCTTCCAACGAGTGGCCAGCGGAATGAGGCCCACGTTGCGGAAACTCACGATAATGGCCAGTAAAAATCAGCTAAACGCCCCGGCAAGACGCCACCGCGCCGCGCTAATTACTACCCTCGTAAACTTTTTCCTCCCTGCTCGCCACCGATCGTACCGCGATCACACCGATGCACACCTTCCGTCAGCTTTATCGCTGCCAATTACACCTCGATTCACCTTCGATCCTCCCTTTTTATTTACCCCTGCTCCGAGATTTCGACTAATTCGCCTTTCGCAGTAATAAAATCCCCTTGGCTTGTATTTACAAGGAAAGACAATGCAAAAAGATAATTCAGTGTCGTGTGAGGTGATCCTGCAATCGGATAGGGCAAAAATTCATTAAGCGTCTGGCAAGAGCGGCGACTTATGTTGGCCCGACAGCCGTGTCTCGCCGAAAGGCTTCGCCCCCTGAATATTCAATTAGAGCACGGTGCATACGAAATTTCATTACTGCGCGCTCGGCCTCGCGATGTTCAATCTTCAAAGTGGAACTCGGTGCGCGTCTTACTTATATTCATGTGCCGGTCGCGTGCATCTGCAAAGTGGCCTCGACTGGCATTTGCATCTCTCGGCTCATAAGCGCGGCCCTCCTCCTCCCTTCCGAGTTATACCTACTGTACGTATAACCAAGGCTCTGCCAAGGACGAATAAGACTTCAACGAATACAACATCTCGATTACCTTCGGGTAGCCTCGGCAATCGTCATCGAGGGATCCCTCATTCGTCAGAGACGGAACATTCTCCTTTAGTAAAGCCGAGACTACCAAGAAAGAGCAGGCTAGCTCTCCTTTCGGCTAACGAGACCTTAATACAGAGAGCACACTCGAAATACAAGATCAAACGACGGCGGCGGCGGCGGTAGAAACGGCATCAAATTTCCTTCATGTACGTTCGCATTTACCCCTCGGATCCCTTCTCCTTCCAGTCGGTGTGCTCTCTTGCGTCGATGGTAAACGGCCCGTTCTCCACGGTAACTGCGGAAATCGAATCGAATTGATCTCGAGTGCGCGAAAGATCGAGCGCCGTCTGTGTACTCAGTGCTTTGAAGTCGAAGTTTCTCCTCTGGAGGATAGGATCTCCTAGCTATCTCTCCCTCCGCTCTCATTTTCTCTTTCTCTCTGTCGTACTAAGCCGACGACATCTACTTACACTGGCAGCTCTCTGCGGTGCGAAAAGAATGGCGCAAAGGAAAAAGAAGCGAATCTCTATTTTCGCAGGCTTCCCCTTCCTTTTGCCGACCACTTTCACTACGGCTGTTGGTGTGTGTGTACGTAGGGGTTGCAGTCTTTGAATAGACTCGATAAGGATCTTATAACCATGGGGTGGAAGCTCGTCGGTGGGTTGGTGGCCGATGGATGCCTGGCTGCAGGGGTGTTGTGAAATATAAAGTAAACCGGGCGACATTGTCGCGATACGAAGAGGCGCATCGCTGCTGGAATATTGATGGCGAGCTTGAAATCCCGCGCACTTCTCTCCACGACTCATTCCCTCCTCGCTTCGCGAAGAATGGGGATCGTACGCTTTCGCTCTCGCCGAGATTTTTTAATAATAAACACCCCCTCTTCTTTTACCAAGGATTAGGGAGGAGCTGCGGTAGGATCGACCGGAAGTGCATGGGTTGCGTTTGATATGCGAGTGCTAAGTCTCTAAGCCGAACGAATGCCGGAGTTACGATTCCCGAAGAGATTTTCTAAATCTGTTTGCCTATGGTGTATGGACGCTGTTATTGAAAGGGGTGGATGGGTGATTGAAAGGGTTGAGGAAAGGGTGGATGGAAGGTTTGCATTTGAGTGGTGAGGCGTGGACGCATAATGCTTTTCCTAAAACGGACGTAATCGCGTCAAGGGCTCAGAGCATCGATCTTAGAACCACACTTCCGACCCCAGAACCGATTGATGGGCTTCGTCGTTTACCCTGCTAACGTGATTTCATGTCGTCGACCTGACGCTATCCAGTCATTTCTTTCCACAAGACTTTTTTCACATGGAATATAAATCATTTCTAAGTACAGATCAATTTATATTCAAACTAGTAATTTATGATCTATATTTGAAATTAATTATTAGTTTTTACCAACCGATACGATGTTCCGAAAAATAGTATGTTGTAAACATAAGGCGGCATCTATAGGATACTGAGGAAAGGTTGTCGGCGTTTGAAGAATCGTTACCGAACACCGAAGGTAAGAGAAAGGCTAATATTCCTTGGTTCTGATCTCAGCTATCCCGGGAAAAAGGTGTGTTGTATGTGCAATATTCTTTGAAATGTACTTCAGACATTTACGTGTTTCTAATAATAAAAAGAATTCTTTAATTTCTCTATTTCAAAATCTATCGAATATTTATGAGAACTCATTCAATGCTTGAAAGACGGCTGCTTTAGCACCTGGCAACTTGCCAGCTGACAATCTCTCGCAAAGCGAACTACAGACATTCTAGGATCAGTGTCAAGCTGCTCCTGGCAACTTTTCAGAGCAAGATCGTTCCATTACGACAGCGAGGAGTTCTCGTCGTGCGCGATGTACTCCGCTCGCCAGGTTTGCGAAAGAACACGCCCAGCGAGACCTCGCTTCGGATTAAATCGGCGATTTTTATCGTCATACTTGACCGACCCTTTTTTCGAGTGCGCTTTACCAAAAAAAAAAGAGTGCTGGTCCATTGTCTCGATGCCGTGGCAGCTGGGTTGGGTGATGGGTTGCGCAAGCGCCACTCACGGTGAAAGCGAATATTGCATTCGCAACAAAATTCGTACTGGCCTCTCCTCTGTTTTAGGGGCCAGGGCGATCGTGACAGGCCTCGATCGAGATCAAAGAGTAACAATCTGCATTGCAAGTGAGCCGCGTCGACCTTCCTCCTTTCCCCACGAAGACTTTCATTAACCTTCCGGCGGCGATCGATTTTCAATGCACTCTCCGCGGTTCGGACACGCATGCAAACTTGTTATTGGATTGGTGTGTTACCTCGAAGTTGGCGCAAGGTACCGCGTCGAGTGTCATTCGGCATGCTGCATTCTATTGGTCGAGTCTGCAATCGGCATCGACGACTCCGCTCCTTGCGAATCTCGTCTAATTATATGGATTACGTGGGATCGTGTGATCATGCTGACTAAAGGTCCTCGGAGCGTTAATGCCACATAAATTGTCAATGGTTCGTGGAAGAGCCGATCATTCTGCCGTTAATGGGACACGAGTACCCGGTGCAAACTGCGCCCCCTATTGTCATCGGGCACTTATCGACTGACGAAGAGAACTTGTGGTGTGCGGGTGTTGCCCTGCTGGCTCCTTAACTTAGTCTAATGTTTGCCGTTCATGCTCTACTAGCTATCTGGGCGAAGCGTGGATTGCAGGTCGCGCCTGATTAAAGCTGTTATGTAATAAAATAATACTACTTCCAGGCAAGAACGGCGAACCTGTTTGATAGGCTTGAGTACTTCGACTTCTATCTGACTTATCTACTTTTCACGAATTAGTCGCTCGACCACTGTGGCTAATCGGCTTGGCAGAATCATTTTTACTTTGCCGACTGATTTCTTGACTGCTCGCTTTTCTCCCGATCCCAGCAAAGAAGTTATGTTTAATGTGACTTTAATTGCCTGGGAAAAAGTACACAAGGCTTTAAGGGTGATTCTTAACGACAGCTTCGAGAGCGCTGCTTAGCAAAGTTGGCAGATACTTTCACGGTATACGAGGCCATTATAAGTGTATCAAGGAATCCATAAACGAACGCATTAGACGATGGAATGCCAAGAGACTTTGCCGACTTATACTTTCCTCGTAAAATCCAAGAGGCCATCGGCTTCGCCTGCCCCTCATCTTTATGCATTGATAAACAACGGCGAGTTACATCATTTCCTTGACGGAAAGTGAAAAACAGGCGTTACTATCGCCTCGAAGAAATTATAGTCTGACCATCTGTTAATTACTGGTCCCTCCGGCTCAACTAATTAAAGAACACGTGGGACACGGAAGAAGAGACGAAGTAGAACGCTCCTGGTCAGAGATTTTCACGTGTACTTCAACGAGATATATCGCGCGATAAAACTTGGCGAGCACTTCTTAATCAGTACTTCAGACCAGCGGGGTGTTGCCTAATGATAGAAGAAGTTACCTAATGAAACAAGAGAACATATGCATATCATGCGAGAAATGCAGATCTTGATCACATCATCAAGGGGGAAAAAAACGGATTTTCACTGGTAATATTCGCAGAGATAAGAAAGAGCGAAGTAGGTAATAATCCACTTGTACCGCCGCGGAATATTATCTCATGCACGGTAGTGCATAAACTGTAATACACGCGCAATAAGTGCAAGGAAACTGCTGAGAATGAGAGAGAATTAGTGTTATCCCGATGGATCTATGTCGGCCCGAAGATTGATTAGATCCAACGCGCTATCCGTCCGATCGGCCCGTAAATTATACAGGAGAACTTTCGACCCAAATATCACGGTGTCATGCCAACTTTCCCAATCAGGTTTCCCAAAAGAGTTGTCCCAAAAATCTTGTACCTCATTATTATCAGTTATTATCCTCGCGATACGCGCGAACACCGAGCTAAAGAGAACTGAAGCGGTGGTACTGGTTTCGTGGCTTTGTGTCGAGAGCATAAACCGGCTGACATTAACCCGAGAGTTTTCCCCCGTCGAATTTGTTATGCTAGCCTGTGGCTAACTGATACCGGGCGAAATCTGGCTCGACGTCGACTACCAGTGCACCGGCATGCATACGCGCCTGTTCTCCCAGCTGCCGATAATGGACGGCTGGAATGTTAATGAGAATATTTTCGGCGTGCGATCCGATGCTACGATTATTAAAGCGGCTCGCTTCCAAGAGGGTGTGATTATTCCTGGTGGTATTAGCCAGTGGCTTTGATTCCGTGCTAGCCTGATGATACTATGATAATCGATTGGGAATTTGCTCGGCAGACTGGAAGCGACTGATAGCTATAGTCGCCGGATACATATCGATGGAGAGAGTGGGAGAGAATATTGGGACGCCGATGAAGGGATCAAAAGTCGAATTGGGCCTCGTACGCCCATTGAAATCGATAGGCCGATCTCGTGGTCTCTTTGCGGCCCGCTGCGCTCTCTGTCCACGGTATTCACACTCGATGGCGGCCGCTGCAGAAATTATCCGGGTTTATGGTCGCGACAGCCGAGCGTGATTGAGATTTGCCACTTTCCCTCGCCTCTGCAGAACCGCGTGTCTGTCTCTTCGCCTTTTTTCCCAACGATCGCTCCAATGGCCCCCTCGGTTTCAGCTCGCCGTCTGCTTCTATGTTGAAATAACCACCGGCCGGCCCTCCACCACTCGCTTCCACCTATCTTTCCACCACCATTTCGCCTACCCGCTTTTTAATCGTGGCCTCTCGAATTTTTCATCCACTCGATTTAATGAACAGTGATTGCCAGCATGTTTCGAGATTGCGGCATGCCTAATTACGGGGACTACACGCGCCCACTATCCCTCGCGCGGATCCCCCAGTGTGGTTGGTCAGATATTAAAGAATAACATTATTTATTTTTGAACACTTCTAGTCCCGAGTGGAATATCATTAAGGTACATATGTAATTATCGCGACGAGCTGTTATTTATTCTTTATAGAAGTCGAACGGGTCTGGAGGACCATTAGCTCCCAAGTGCGAGCTTAGCGTCCATCGAAATCAGGCATTAACGTGTTCTACACACTTTCGAAACGCGCACGTGTCTCCTTAATATCTAAGCTGGCAGTTCCCGGCGGCGGCGATGTGAACGGGCAATGAGCGACGGGAGCAAGCCGGGACTCGCGAAATTCGTTCCGACATACGATCGCCTCGTGAAATGGGCGCAATCGAATTCCACGATTTCCCAAGCAGTCCCGCATCTCACGTTACTTCGCAGACGCTCACTATGCTTCTCCTCTTTACGCAATTTCCGGGTTACTGCATAATGGCTACGAAAATATCGCGTGCACTAATTGGACCGCCAAATCCAGCTGGCTTGTCTCGCTAATGAGGGACTAGCTAATCTTGTTTCCACTCGATGCTAAGTCGACGTGAATGCTACCGCGCTGTTCCTAAAGGAGCGATGAATAAAGCATGGATGATCGAGCAGCAGACAAGATTTTTCCTGTGGTTCGCCCAGTCATCGGACACCGGCATTTCATTGCCGGTGGTTTCCGGTGCTACCTTCGCGTCGATACAACCCTCGTTCCTGAAAAATCGTTGCTCGTTGTAGCAAGACATGCTTCGCGCCTCGATTAACCGATCGTGTTTCGACCTGACAGATACCCGCGCCTCGATAATCCCGGTTATCGCACTGACCAATCAGTTTCCCTGCTACGATTTCAATTATTCACCTGGAAAACTTTCGACGTCCAATCACTACTTACCTGCTCACGGTTTCTCTGACACGGAGCCCCAAGGAATCCAGTGAGAGTACCTCCACTGGGGTATTATCGACTCGTGCGCGATTAGAGCACGAGCCCGCCTCCAGGCACTTGTCACGGACTTTCGCAGAGAGCAATTGAGATCTCCGACTATTTTCCTCGTGTTTCACTGATCGAACTGCCAAATTGCTTACTTGGCTCTGCAACTAGTCGATGCTCGGAGCAAGGAACGTTTTAAGTGCTCCTCTTAGGGATAGGAAAGAACAAGACAACTATTTTCCAATAACAATGATTCCTTTATATTCAAAGTATGTACATTAATCGATGGCTTCATTCGGAATACTTTAGTGCAAGTGGAGTTAAAGGTGAGAAAATAGAGATTTCAAAGAGTGCCACGACTCTACGTATCTTACTAGAAGGATTAATACTGTTTTCAGTCTAGAGAAAAAGTTTAAGAGACAACGATCGAATGTGAAAGATCGTGACACGAGTTTTCGAGCTTGATGGAGTAGAGTATTTACAATATAATTTACAGATTATCTATGGGACTACAATAAAAGGTAGTCGATCGAGCGACAAGAGTTATGTCGGTGGACTACCTTGGGTCACACGACTAGGTGTACGTGCGACTGATTGGCGATTACATTAGTAATAAATAAAGTGTGCTAGACCGTAGACGTTTCCGTCTGGCGATCTCCCTATTCGATCTTTCAACCAGCGGCTTGATTGATGAGTTGCCTCTCCATCCCTTTGCAGAATAATTGGCTGCACTTCTCGCCCAGGCGGTTTCCCTTTGATTCCCTCGGACAACTAACTCTTTCCTGACGTCTTTAGAGCCTCGCTCTCTTCTCGACCTGATGATCCGTGACGATGAGAACCGCAAGCTTCCCTTCTCGGATATATCTGTCTAGCCCGTTGTATCCATTCTCTCAGCGTTCAATGTTAGTAGTAGTAATATCTGAAAAATTCTGCAGCAGGAAAGACAAATTAAGAGTGCTGCGCGCTACGTAATCAAGTGTTTCTGGTATCGGAAATACCAAATAGTCTCGCATGACTGTGATTATCCAATTATAGGTTGGGTATCACGGAACAGGCTTGGTATCCTTTTCGAAACGCGCTCCACTATGTTCTTAGGTGGCAGAGCGTGTTTAGCCAAGCAGGACTGGTTAATTTCCGGTTGCTCGCTACCCTTAGCTGCTACCGCGTGCAGGAAGCTTTGAGGAAAAGCCAGCCGGTGCGTGAGAATATCCGAGCTCCATTGGGATGGGATTCGAGGAGTGTTTGTTTGATGACGATCAAACCGAGCTAGGCTCGCGAGAGTAATCGCAGGCTACAGGCTGACCGCGACTAATGGCAAGTCAGATCTGGACCACTTCAAAGTAGCTAATTACGGACCCTCGTCACCTTGCCTTCCTCGATCCCCAATTCTACTCTCCCCGTGTCTCCTTTGCCTGGCCTCCCTTTGATTGGTAAGCACTCGCTTTTCTGGGTCGACTGCTTCACCGCAATACTGGCCCAGTACAGACCGTCACCAGAGAGGAATTTCCACGAAATTTCCAAAGGGTTCCTTGCCTTTTGGATTTTCAAAGCCGCTCCCAAAATATACCCTATTTTTTTGATACTAAATTAGGCTGACCCAATCGTAACCTTGCTACGAACTAATTTATGGAAGGTGATCTGAATGGAGCGTAGGAGTGGTCCGCCCACAACTGGACTTGTAATCGGCACTCTCTCGAAACCAATACCTAATGGCGATTTATACCTGTTTCTTCGGGGTGTAATAAAATAGGTGGCGGTTGCCAATGCTTGCGGGGAACACGTTTCACTCAATGAAGCCGACTTTCCCGCAGAGTTATAGGTTTCAATTCGAGTATCTGATGGGATTAATCGAGAAGGCTTTTCGTCATGGCTCGTATCGTCGCTCTCCGGCTAGCACTCGGAATTATTTTAATTACTTTCCCTGTAACTTCGGAATTAACGTCCCGTAAAAAAAGTGTTTAACAGAGATATCTCGAAATTGCGAGCTCCCACCCATCCCAAGGGTGAATGTCGCGTTTTTCACACCCTCCTTGTCGAGCCCCGATAAATTTCCACCCAAGGACGAGGCCGTAGGGTGGCGGCTTTTTGTGTGTTCCCGTAATTAAATGCGCAGCCCCTGGCTTTAAGATGCCCTGGGACTTTCTCCGCGGGCAACTATAGCATTGTGTCCTTTATTTTGCAGGTTCTTACATCTTTAGAAAGTGAGAGTCGGCACTTTCGTCGAGCGATAACTGTATTAAAATGCCGGCAAGCGACATGGAAATAGTTCAATCCCGATATTAACTGGTCCTCTTAACGAAATGGTCATGCCAGGGCGTTTTATGGTCGCAAACGTGGAGTGGAATTATGTCTACGGCTCGTTATCAGTGGGAGCCGCGAGTTAATCTTTAAAATTATCCCTATAAAGCTGCGGAGAAACCCCCTTTAATTCGGACCCTACTTTATGCCACCCTTAACGCGTTAATCACGACACTTTCGGAGATTTACGCTCACCCGCACCGAGTCCTGCACATTTGTGAAGGTAACACGCAATGCCCTCTGTTTGCGAGGATCTTGCGCTGGCAAAATAAAGTCTGGCTTCACCCGGAGCACGTACCTCGATTATCCCTCCGCCTTCAATTGGGATTTAATAGTAATTGATTGCGGCACGAAGTCACGTTTCCAATATCGTCTCTGGCCTGGCTGCTCGACTCTAGTGAACTACATTCATTACCGCATAGCAACTGATCATGAGACGCGTTGGAAAACGTGTTGCGTTGTAACCCGATTGATCATGTAACACGTTTCGAAGACTGGAATACGTGATCTTCTGGGTGCCACTTTAGCCAGGAATGTTATCTTTACGAGTCAGGTTCATAAACTTGACCGTGTATTATGTACTGGCCTGCGTAATCCAGTCTGAGATCGTATGGATTTCTAACACCTAAGATTGATCCTTATCGTAATCCTATTATCCTAACACGAACCGATAACAACGTATAGTTGTATTGGAGTGTAACAGATCTATCACTCGAGGGATGAAATGAATCCTAGAAATGTCGAAAATTCGATCGTTCGAACTTGACCCTCGTTGAGTCAGCGTAGCGGAGAGCATTGAACTCGGGGCTTTCGTTTCTGTGGCCTTCGAAAAAGGTTCGACCTTGTCAACGACCTGGCTCTGACTTGGCAGCACCTGTTACGCGATACCTAGTGACTCAAGTAAGGTTACCCATAAACGAGTTTTAGCTTCACGAGGTCGACGAAATCACTTTCACTGACCCAGCCGGAACACCGGAGGTTCCCGAGCAGATTCGAAGGTTACAATCCTCTCTCAGCTTGTTTTCCTTCACTACTCTTCCTTCTCAACTGACGCAGCATCCTTTCCTACCCGAGAATACTTCTCAATCTCAAGGAACTTACCATTAAATACTCTTACATTTTTGATCCAATTAATAAAATCACTGATTTAAGAATATAGTCTCAGGAATATTTTGGAACAATGGATTTAAACGCTGTGCTTAGTTGGGTCAGGTTTCTTAGATATTCCTTGAGATTTCGCCGCGTGAAATTTTCACTTTGCCGGAGGTGCTCGCGTAGCTCAGGGTTTACTATCTGATCAGCTATCCGGTGATTGTGTGTAATGCCGGGTAACGAACGACGCATTTTAGCGGCTAAATCAGCTCGTGCTGAGTCGCACCGGAGAATGTTTGTACGATGTAATCGTCGAGATGGAGTGTGTCTTACCTACCGTTTGCCCAGCCGGCAGAGTTTACGCATAGCTCCCACGCTAAATTAGCAGTCTAGCAGCGAGGGAACTATCTAGTGCGAAAAGCCGAAGCCCAGCCAAGTTGGCCAAGTCTAACATGTCGCATACCATGCATAGGCGCACGCGGTGCTCAAGCTTGTTTCTGGCTGAACCCTTGTTTAGACATTTATATACATTATTAGTAGGTATTTACACAGGATTAGTAAACTCGGGCGACAGAAACCCTCGAGATTGTGCAACCGAGGTAGAAAGAGTGGCGAGTAGTAGACACGCGGGAGAGTGGCAGACAGCTGTCCTCGTCGGGTTCACGATCACGAGTTTACACAATTAACGCGGAAAACACTGACTGACTGCCAGCCTTTCACGTGGTCCAAGGATCGAGTGGCTTTCGTCCTTCGCTCGGATCCTGGACAAACTTATCCTTTGGTAAGTCAGCCGCATGGCCCCCCCAACTCTCGTTAAACCTATAGCGGCCGACTCATCTCAGGAATCGATATCCCACATATAGATTCGCCGACCGATCAAGGATCAATCGACGAACTCGCATTCGACAGGGAGAATTTGGTGAGACAGGCGTTCATTAAATACTCGTGTATTACGTCAACATAAATAATCCTAGATTGTACTTAACTACGATCAACGAGGGAGAAAGCATCTCCACGATATGTTAGGGATTGCACAACAGACAAACAAAAATTCACATAAATATAGAGATACGTACAAAGGACGGGACGGAGGTAGGCTTGGGGAAGAGGGGGGGGGGGGGGGGGGAGGACGAAGAAAGGGAGGGTGGAGGGTTGGATGGCGAGACAATAAATAGCGTTTATTCTCGAGCAAGGCGGAACCACTGCCAGGGGAAGAGGAGGTGTCTCGTGCAAGAGGTTGCCCACGGGAGGAAGTGCGTTCGTCGGGCTGTCTCTTTTCGAACGACTCGCGTAACCAGCCAATTTCCTGTTGGTCTCTCGTTTTTCGAGCTTTTCCCTCGTCCCGCTGAGTCTTTGGAGTGGCGCCGCGGCCAGACACCTTCGTCTCTGGCAACGCGGCACTCGTTTCTCTCCCCCTTCGGCCCCCTCGTGTTTTTGCGAATTATGTTTGGGTATGTGCGAACTAGCGTGCGGGGCCCGCTCAGCTTGGTGCTCAGAATCCGACCGGCGATTTACCTGCGCTCGGAGGCACGAAGCCGTATCCGCTCGCACCGACGATCACACCGCTCGTGTCCGCACTGTTGGGTGGTGGCCCCGGCGGGAACAGCACTGGACCTGTCGCCAAATTAAATATTCATCATTAGATCACATCGCATTTAGTTCTACAATCTATGATTAATGACTCTGAGGAATTCTTTTGATGTTATCGTCGATGTCAAGTTATATTTCAGCAGTCTTTTTAGGGAGAGGAGATGTTTTGGATACATTTATGAATAAATTCAAGCAGACCACCCCAATTTCGACATGCGAATTTCTAGTGTTTCCCTTTCCGAGAAGTTGCGTGTATCAGTGGCATTAGTCACGCGGTGATAGTAGATTGTGAATTGATAACCCCCGGCGAACCCCTGGCGATTCTATGTTACTCGGTGTTACAACGAAGCGTGGCGATCCTTATCCGATTCTGTGGTGAGATCGGAATTGGCGTGAACGCGGTTAAAGGACAGATCGATCTGGAATTCGACAGGGCGATCGCGAAAGCGATCGCGCAAGGACGAGGACCAGTGGCCTTCACGGTCGTTGCCCGCTTGGAACAGATCTCCAACACAGTACGCCCGGAATTGATAATTCCGATGAATCTACGTAATCCATTCAACCGCATACCCGAATCAATTATTCCCTTCGCGCTATTTGCGCCCGCAATTACGATCCTCCGATTATCGAAAGAAATCCAATGAAAACCGCACGTTCTTGCGAGCTGGCGCAACACGTCCAGCGATCCTCGCACGTAATCATAATTATATGCTTTTATTATGCCAGCAGACGCGGAAGCAGACTTTCAGGATTTCTTTTTTGCCTGGACGCTTTCGCAGAAGTTGAAAGGCGAACGGGATGCGAGGAGTTTTGCTCGGGTTCCCGCACTTGACGCTTTGTTGACGATGGAAAGGATGGAAAGGCAGTTGCATGTGCAAATTTATGCATGAAATAAGTGATTGAGTGTGTATTCACATTCTCTCGGATTATGAATACGATTTGCTGGCTTGTGCATCGAGTATTCTAACTAGGAAATCCTCTCTCGAAGAAAAACTAACGGGAATCTAGTAGCAGGAAGTCATTTAGATTCTAGCGATTATCGATCAATCGGCCGTTACCTCGAGCCAGCACCTTTCCACACTGGGATCATTATGCTTGGCGATTGCAACGCGTATGCAAAGGCCGTATCCTCTCGAAGAAATCGTCAAGACATTCCATCGCGTTTTCCATCTTATTATGTGTCGCGGACATTCAAGGAAAGTTCAAGGAAACTTTTCTGTCCAAACATTAGCGAGTAAAATTCTGCCGGCGATAGCAATCTACGATACTATATGACTTTGCACTCTGGCATACCACAATTCCCAGCGGGCTCGCGTGCTACTGTGTCAGCGGCATTTTCTCCCGCTTAATCATTGTGTCGGTGATTGTGAACTTGGCACCGATTCGCCATCAAGTCCTGTCGGTGGAGGGATCGCGTATCCTGCTCTCGATAAAGCCGACGCAAATGCCACCAGTGTTTAATCGACCTTACACCACCAATGCGGAATAATAACTGACCAACCCGGCACGTGGAACCAATTAATCTCATCGGCTCCTTCCAATCATATTCCAAATTCATTATCTTCTCTTCCTAAAACCCCAGCACATCAACCTTGCAACTATGTAGTTAATTTATTCCAACTTTATCACTAGCCACTCTTACTTTCTAATGCACAATCTTGTTTCTTATCAAGTGAATGCTCACAGGCTTATCTCATTATTAGATCTATCGGTTGCAAGAGCTTGTCGTTTGCACGCACAAGAAATCCACCTTTCGCTCCTCGCCACCATCGCCTCGTACTATTACTTTGTACGTTCACGTGCTTCCCGGCGAATTTCTAATAACCATCGGGTAGCCGTGCATGTTCCGGGGTAAAAGTAGTGGTTCGCCAGGAAAGTCAGCTGGGAACTGTCCCTATTAATCTCTTCAAAGTCTGGTCGATCGGCTATACTCGCGAGATCGATTTCACGACATGACGAAAGAGTCGAGAGATAAGGATCGTTTCTTAACGCTTCATCGAGAACAATGATTCCGCTCCGCTCGAATTCGCGAATCCTCGACAGACAAAGGATAATGGAACTCGTGGCGAGTGGTGATCGGCAGACGAAGTTTCGTAAAAGAGAGCAGAGGGTTGGTGGTGGCGATGCTCTGTCTATGTATGCGTCTGTCTGTGTATGTGTGTGTGTGGGGAGAAGTCGAGCGTTCTGGGAATAAGAGACTGTCGAGTCATCGTTAAGAGGGTAATTGCTACTTACCCCTATTTGATCTGGGATCCCTCATTCCCCCGGACTGTTGGAGGTAGGGTCCAAATCCTGCAAAGAGCTGGCTGTAATCCTGCGCCGAGACAGCTGCCAGCATCGCTAGGAGCAAGCAGACCAGAGCCGCCTGAAACACAAGTTTCGAATACGCTTACTTTACTCGCCAGCACCTTTCCAACTTTAGCATTAATCCCTCCCGCTGGCTAATTATGCCTCGAGAAATTCACCGATTGCTTAATGCAACGACCACTCTCCTTCCGTGTCGATCCACGCTGATCCAATGAGAATAGTTTCTACCAGATTTATTGTCGAACGTACGCAATCCTGAGTATACGATATTGTTATTGGTCATTGATTGGTATGGCTCAATTGTCGGCACACTGCCAGGCTATGAAAATGATTAACTGTTACGCAGCTATTCTATTTTCTATTACTCGCACCCGGCAGCCAAAGGGGCTAAGCTTTGATGAAAAGATCGACTGTTCCAAGTCGATGGATGAAAGGCGGATTTTTACGGTAGCGGACCGCTAGTTAGTGGATGCTAATACACAGGCTGCCGTCATACAACCAGGAAATTTATGGACGGCCGACTAATAAAATCGGGCGGTGCGCGCTGCCGATTTGCGTCGGGTCTCCGTTCCGGGAGCCGCTGTCCTCAGCATCGCTCCTAATCGATCCGCTTCTCCTTTCTCTGATCTAAAAGGATCTCATTGCGTAACCGGTCTAAAACCAACCGACGAGTGATATAAATGATATTATTTCTTGGGGCATTGGGGTGAAAAGTTTCCAATAACTGCGAGCCTCTGTGGCAATAAATATTGGAATTTCTGGTCTACGGTATCGACTTCTTGAGAAAGAGGCCTATAAGGAGGGGTTTCCCTCGTAAGATCGCAAGGGTGACGCAAGCAATGCGAGATCGCGTAATATACGCGTTGAATCGACAATCCGATTTCGAGTCATAAATTCGTCTCCGAGTGTGCCTTTACGTAAACAGAGAGGGCCACTCTTTGGCAGGGGGAAGATCCGCTCCCTCGCTGGAATATCTCGTTATGTAAAGCTTGATGAAATCGTTATCTCTCACCGCAAACTCCCTGCAAAAGCAATCGGCATGCGTGCTAAGGAGAGAAGGCGAGAAAGAGTGAGAGAAGCTGTGCGTCTGGTAATTCTGGTAGCGCTGGGCGTTGGAGGCTTGCAATTCCTCGGTTTCCTATATCGAAGGCAAGGTGAGCCTGGCTAAAGCGAGCGCACGATTTCACGGCGCGTGCTTCCACGCGCTTTTCTTTCCCTCCTTTTCTCAGTCGGCGCAATGTCAAGGTGCGTAATCGACTTCGCTGCGATACGCTATTCGCGTATCGCGATAGCCCGATTAATCGATTCGCGATTCGCGATTCACCACTCCCAGCGAGCGGAGCTCGCAATGCTCTCTGATGTAATTGCAGAAGAACTCCACCGAACGGGAATTCCAATAAACGTGGAAATAACGAGCAAGGTCGAGGAGACAATGCTGATTGCCTCAATGCTGAAAGGCTGCTTTCGATTCTTCATAGTTTCATTAATAGGCTGACTCACCCATAGCCAACTCTGACATAAAACTGGAATGACTAACTCGGGAAATTTAGTATCAGGCTTCCCTCGATAAATAATCTCTAATCCGCAACTAGTCAGTTGGAAGATGGTTGGTAGTTTGGCGTGGTGGGATGCTTCATTATGGGCAGCATGAATGGCTGGTTTGGCCGATGGGACTAATAGGACGACAAACGTCGGGACGAAACTGGAAGGAACTCGTTCTCGAGGGAGACAGGGGGGCATCGCAACTCCGATTCTTTGAAGGCACGAGGTCGCCCACAAAGTGCGCGACACACATGTGCGCTTAGCGTGACGCGAGATCATGCCGCGGCGATATCTTGCCACGAACGCACCGATGATCACAGGGAAAATTACGCACGTAGCCTCCTCGGATTGCTGGAGAGCCGCGCGACCAAGCCGATTAATCTCCGATTTAGGCCACTCGCGCATTCTTAGCACAACTGCCTCCTCTCAACTCGACCTATTACATAAGTCGTCTCTGCCAACGGCACGGAAACCTCGATGCATTTTTCCCTCAACTTTCCAAGCGGGCCTGCATGGGAAATTCGATGATTCCCGGCTGGCGACATTATCCAGGGTGAGACTTGGTAGTTAGGAAAAGATTTCCAAGTATCCAAGTGCGAAGCGCGAAGGCTATAGAAGGAAAACACAGCACTAATGGGCTCGTAGTTGGCGCGCATACCACCGGATAACGCTAAAGGAGCGCCTCATAATTGATGTGAACGGAGAGACCAGCCAGCCTTGATAATACACCAACCACCGGCGACTCTCAAGAGAAATGATGCGACCAGATTCCCTCGAGAACAAGTGCATTTCAATTAACAGGCGCAAACTGGCCGTTCAAAGGAGTCCGATCGACAGAGAACGGGAGCGAGCGCGAGAGTCCTTCAGGGCTGCATCGATTTCCCCATGCGAAATGTCCGAGCTGCTGGGAATCCAATGGGACAACTTCAAGCTGGCGTAATTTGTTCGCCAGTTAAGCAAATCTATTGGCCATTATCTGGAAAAGTGGACGTGGAGAGAAGCACGTGGTTAATGGAATCCGCGAAGCCAACTCAAGTAGAACAGGCCAGCTATAGTCAGCCACTCCGAGAGCCACAAATCGTGCTAGACCCCGTAACCCTTTGTTCGATGGTGCATTTCTCGTTGCGGCGCGGCGAACAGAGCGTAAGTAGAGATCAGTTACGGGTGACACCTCGAGAGATAGTGGAGTGGTCGGTTCAACTATCGCTACTAGCACACTTTCATAGCACACTCGAGGAGTGTGCCATTAGCTTATTACGAGTTGTTCGTATCGCGATAACAATCGAGCACCGCCGCCGTCATTAATCCAGGATAATGATTGCTTTCTCCGATAGGCGCTACGATTATTATAATAGTCTTTGTCCCTCTCTACAAGCCAGTTGAATAAATAGAGCAATCTCTATCAACTTGTTTTTGCTATGACTCAAGATTATTGCAAAAATCTTTCGATGAACCTTTACGTGATCTCTCGATTCTCTCCGCTAAGGCGCTTAATGCAGCTTGGGAGAGCGAGATACTTAGGCGCGCTCCACTGCTTCCGTGTGTATTAAGTCCTCGGTGAAACGTTCCATAGTGCTGGCCGGACTTTTACACCATTAATATTAGTCGATGCAACCCAGTGGCCCAAGTTCCGCACCAGTTGCGTAATGAAGGAAAGGCAAGAAGGAAACGCTGATCATTGAGAGCTCCAAAGCGCCGCTTCTTGTCTCGGAGTTTTTCCGGGTCCCACATCTAATGCCGATCGACTTATGCCAGCAGGATTTCTTTGGGAGCCGCATTGTGCGGCTAGGAATGCGTGTACGTGACACAAGAGCTCGCCGCGATGTTGTCATAGTGCGCCCACATTCTAGTTGCATAGAGTTCGAGCGCTCTCTCCTCGTTTTGTCAGCTGTTGTATCCAGTCTCGTTTCTCCATGCCATGCCGGCTTCACGCTTGTTTGTGCATATTTGCCCGGCTGCTCTCTGCCGTCTGAATGTGGTTCGACTTCAAGGCTCCCCGGCGGGCACAATGATAGCGATTCTTATCAGTCCGATTCCCTTTTGCAAGTGGAACTTGCGCAGCCACTATACTTGCATTTCGACACGTCCGACTACACAATGTTTACAGGTTCTAGCGCGTGTACTTTGCGGTTACGCAACAGTGCGTGCGATTAAATTTGAGGATTTACTCAGAACTGTTTCCCCCCCTGGTGGACGCGTCCATCGTTTCGCGCTGGCTGGTTGCGAGAGAATACGCCTGAAAAGCGAGAAAAGCCGGTACGCCTCACTTTCCACGGAGAGAATCGCACTCCCCTTGAAACAGGCATTAAGTGCGTGCGTAAATGAGAGAGTCCGTATAAATTTGCTATAATGCCTGGAGAAATTTTGCTCGCTTACGCAAACCATTGTCATTACCGACAACAAGTGGACCTGGTATTTGTCGCACGTGTTTTCGGCAAAAAGAATAATTGGTGGACGGTGGTCATTGTCGAGTCCGAGAAATAAGTACGTGCCGAGACTGTTCCGCTCCAAGTTTTCTTTCGCAAGAGTTGCTACTTCCATTAATCAGGCCCACTTCTGGCAATTAGAATCTCCGATGCGCGCTAATTAGAACTGGAGCTTCTCCAGCGGCTCGTCCTTCTCTTGCAAAAGCGGATCGCACGCAACCGACGCCCCCGAAAGCCACTGGCCCGCCCGTGAAAGTCTAGCTGGATTAAGATGCGACCAATGTGCTGCAATATTACTGGCAGTCGGAGGACCATTTCGCGAGAGGATATCGTCCTTGGCGATGGGCCAAGAGTTGCGCGAGACAGGGCCAAAGGTGTTAGAAACGCAATTAGAAAGTGGAACGCCTCGCCTTCCTCCCGAGTCTGCTATTAATCCACTAGGATATCTCCAACTGTGCTAAATCCCAACGGAACTGCATCACCGATCTCTCGCACAATCGATCCTCACCATCCACCACCTGTTATTCTCCCGGAAATCGATCCATGTTACCTTCGCAGCTGCGCCGACCACAATTGGAGCAGATTCTCTTTGCAGTGCGTGTGAAAGGGATTGCCAGCAATGGAGGGATATATGTTTCTAAGTGCACGTGAGTGTCATGGTTCGGCGAAGCAGCAACCGTGCGGAGCATTTCTCCGACAGAGAAACCGAAGGACTAAAGTTCACTGCGAGTGATAGTGCTCGAGCTAAGTTAAATGAATTACTCCATACTAATTTACAAAGATTATTATTAATTTTCTTATCAAAAACTACGAAAAATCTACCCTTCTAAGCAGTCTGTGCTCTTCCACAATGGTAAGAATGATTTATTACGGTTGCACAGTAGCAATTACGGCAGGCGATGAAGGCGAAATAAAAGGATGACAAAAGCCCCGATGAAATCAGTCTTTCGGCCGCTTGACTAATTGCTAGCCAATATTGGGAGGTTTTAAATGCGATTTATGTTGGCTAGCAAATGGCAAACCCACGCAAGAAACTTTTCATCGAATTGTTATCCGGGATCGTTAATCTTAAATAAGGATAACGTCGTACTTGCATGGTTATCTAGGGAGAGAATAAAGTCGAGCCTCCGAGAGGCGGAAGCCAAGTCACGGGAGAGTGGAGGCGGAACGTGTACCGCGGCGAGTGTTACAAATGAGAGAGAAATGATAGTTACAACAGGTACCGTTAGATTGCATGCTCCATGATTATCCCAATCTCCCGGACAAACAAGAAATATCCCTGACGAAAAATAGTCAGCAAAACTCCATGCAGTTGCGCGCCTCCAAGAACCATTACAAAATCGGTTCCATTGAGAGGGTGCTCGCGTGCCGTTCGCGCGCCAGATACTTTCAGATTCGTTAGTAAAATCGATCTCTGGTGCTGTAGTACTTTCTTCCAGCGCTGATCTCATGCATATGGTGAACTAAGAAATGCGTATAATTGCCGATCCATGCCATATCTCAGCGATCGTTAGCCGGTTTGTTTGGAGAGCACATATGAGTCAGCGGGGAAACCTTTCAGCAATTCCGGCCTCGATTTCAGCAGGATTAAGATTAGAATGTGAAATGTTATAAATTCTACGATACAGTAGAAACTGTGCCATTAGTTCCCTGAGTGGGAGCTGTAACGTGTCTCGTTGGCTCTAATAAATTCGATATCCTAACGAAAATTGCACGATTACCAGTGTTCGGGCGGCCGTGCGCGACCGGAACCGCTTTTCGCATTGCAAAATGCATCGCCCTCGCTTTGCATAACCTGTCCGGATTTCCACAGAGCAAAAGCTCCTGCACGCGCGTCACGTGGCTCGGAGTACTCGGGAAATCTCGTTAACATTTCGCCCGCCCTATTTCGCTCGTGTCTGACAGGGTTTTCAACCCGCGAGTACCTGCCACGCTCATTTCGCTCGCTGTCCCATTCGAATTGACGCTTTCGCCTCTGCCCCGGCCCTCCGCGCCCCCCGGACAAATTAGTAGCCGTCGCCAAGCGTCGGGAAACATTTCGCAAAGATCTATCGCATGCCAACGCTAAGGAATGCCCGATAGTCATTAACCCTTGGCACTCCACTTATTTTTCAATAAAATACTAATAATTATAATTTTAAATTCAGGTGTGGCTGGAATGCGTCTTTCAAATTGCATAAACGGTATATTTTAAGAAGGATAATTATTAGTAATTAAATACCGCGGGATACTAAAGATGGTAAACGGTGTTTTCGAGGCAAGATATTACGGTGGCTGCGGCTTTTCTATTAATATAGAATTACCGAGTTGCGGAAGTGTCTTCCCTATAGAGAGACTTGAGTTGTTAGTTATTGCGTAAGGCACGGGCAATGTAGAGAGGCAGCGAGACATGTCAGTCGGGTAGCAAAGTCTCCGACAGCCCGGGGCAAGGCCGTAGACCTGTCTCGCCGTCGGCTACGATCTCGTGAATGAACTCTCGAGCTTCACGGATTTCCTCTCCACGAACGCACGCTTCTTCACAGCTTCCTCCCGCGCCAAAACAAAAATAGACTCGCCGATTATGAACACATTATGTTCTACTCGTTCTGCTTGGCGCACGCAAATCAGGACTTAATGCCTTTAATGATCCTCGAAACGTTTCGACGCCGAGAGTGAAATCTGCAATTTGGTCTGATTCAGCCCGGAGATTATCGTCATTATCGAAGTCAACGTCGCGTCGCCGAGTCATTCAACTCTTGGGGGAGCAAAGCTTCGACGGCTCTTGCCCGCTAGTCCTGCCACTGCCAGGTTAATTAATATGAATCAGCACGTGGCACATAGGGAGTCACGCTTCCTCGAGAACCTAATTGCACCTGCCAGAACGGAGTCTGCGAATGCATCATTCACGCCGAGATATGTTTCAGGGGGATCACGCGCTATGGTTTATGATCGAAGTCATGGTTCCGGAAACGAGAATATAGAAAGTCCTGCTAGCTAACACATGAGCCTCTCACTCTTTGATATGATCGACCCGAAGATCCCTCTCGCTTTTCCGGCACTCACTCCAACAACTCCCTTCAATCCTAATCCCTCCAAACGATAATCTATAATCGACGTCGCAATTAACATTCAAATACGCCAATCACCATCGATGATTCGACAAGAACCTTGTAATATCTCTCGACCAATAACTAATAAAATAAATCTGGTGTCACTACTTCCCTATGAGGATGTCCTCCGAAGGAGTGGCTACAAGAATCTCAGGCAGAGTCACCCCGGAGTCACTCTCGGTCACTCTAAATCACATACCCGCGCACAGCGTGTCATCCCGGCGGGGTTGTGCTCCGAACGGAAGGAAATCCTGCACGGCACGCGCATTCTCACAGTATACTAGACATTTTCGCGGCGATCTCCCCGTCGAAAGTGACTGCTCTCCCACTTCGATTGTGTTCTCCGGGAGACCCCCACACTCTTCGGGCACACACTCGAAAAAATCGCGCGGCTCTGCCTAGCCTCTCGACGCCCTCTCTCCCCCTTTTTCCCTCTCGCCCAGCCAAAGAGAGAGTTGGACGTAACAGGTGCCCAGCTGCCCGGTAAGATTGTCTCTAACTGGTGTGTGCGGTACTTACAATTCTCATGGTTGATCTCGATGATCTCGTATCAAGCTGACTCAAAGTGGTCGAGAGTCGAGTGGAACTCCCGCTGGTATTACGGCCGGTTCTCAACGGCCGATCGAATGCTGCGAGAGAACTCAGCTGATCGAATCTCACAGGGGTGATCGATCGCACCGGGAAAGGGGTTCACACAGAGACTGGTCGGTGGTATGGTTGTTGCGGTGGAAAATCAAGTGAAAATCACGTCAGGGGATTCCGATAATCACAGTGGATCGTAGGTGTAGAGCCGCTTGCTCGCCGCTGTACTGTGGCGGACCGTTTGACGGGAGGTGGGGGCTGATCCTGGGACTTATATGTCGGCGCTGGAGGCCACCGTGACTCTTTCGCCCTCCCTCCGCAGCCCCCCGCAGGACCCTCGTCTTACCAAGCCCCTCTAAATGGTACCCCTGGGCCCCCACGACTCACGCTCTGCCGCGCGATGGTCAAGGTGACCTCTGCCCTCCGGGGATAACGTCGACATACCCGACCGGCAAACCAGCACGTTCCTC
Organism: Ectemnius continuus; assembly: GCA_910591665.1. NCBI lineage: Eukaryota > Metazoa > Arthropoda > Insecta > Hymenoptera > Crabronidae > Ectemnius > Ectemnius continuus. Next base: position 6,259,223 of record OU342867.1, read on the forward strand.
TTCCGCTCACTTCACGGGAAGTAACCTCCCCTTTACTTCCGAAGGGTGCGTGCCCGCCTCTCTCAATCATCGGCCCGAAATAGATTTCAATTTTGGAGATAGCGGTATTCGTTTCGATCGTCTCAATGACTCATACTCTTGCCTCCTATTTATTGCATATTATTATAACTGTTGTAACACGCAAGGATTGCATGTAATACGTACAGGATTTCCTAATGAAATTTTTTCCATTAGTTCATATGTATGTGTATGTTTTTGTACTAGATCTGCAATTCTGAAAGGATTGTATAGTAATCGAAGACCCTTTAAAAATTGCTGGGAAGTATGTTGTAATGAACCCTATAGGATTGACCGAGGAACTGGTCGACTTCCCTGGAAAGTGTGTCACGACACTGACCCGAGGTCGACCTGTTAGGAGGCTGGGAGATTACAGGGCAAGGTTACAAGGACAAAAGGACTGCTGCTCTCCCCGGAGCTCGATGCCACGTTAGTGTTATGTAAAAAGATGCGTGGCGAATGTCGTGAGCGAGCGGGTCCTCGAGGATCGTAAAAAGTGGCTTGCGTTCCAACGGAGCTGTAATTGCGTTCAGAGAACAAATTATCTTTCCCTCACTCGACCTCATCGAGACATCGGTGATCCACAGGGTCGCCCTTTCGCGAAATCATGTATGCAACCGACCGAACACGTATTCTCTCTGGCGTCGCACGTGTGCCGCACAATCAGTAACTACCGCATCATGCTCCCCATCGGAATCCGGATCTATATTCAACATGCGACTACCGCGTGACGTCAGGCCCAGCTGCAGGAATAACGATTGATCTATCAATAATCTTAATCTCGCATTGTCTATTGTGCCACCCGAAATTAAGGGGATTCGACCCAGTTAACTTCGATCGAGAAAAACGCTGCTCGACTATTCTCAATGATAAACCTGTTTCGGTCCAGTTAACGTCGAGCAAAAAGAGTGATCTAATCTGGTGACAGGTATCGTTCTCAAAATCACGGTTTGTCAACAGGTGAGAAATAATTCAGTATTTTGGGTGAATCAAAACAAAGTGGAGGTCGTGTCCTATTGGCTATGGCCGATGTCCGCCTCTATTCTGTAATTCTTGGGATAACCTGAATTTTCGATTATATATTGAAAATAAAAAAAAATCGTACTCATCCACGTGTCCCCCGAGTTTCTCCTACTGTTAACTATGTGTTACGCAACGTAATTACAGGCACGCGTTGCCCCTTATGCGTCACTGGGCGGACAAAAAGTGTAACTGTTCTACTGAAGTTCTCGCGCGAAGAGGCTGCTTACAGGACTGTCCGGTGACGAGTGGCATTAGGCATTAATTAAATTTGCAATTACCAGAGAAGGACGGGTAGTAATCGAGGACTCGGTGCTCGTAACATCCGTCAGAGAAGGATATAAATCGGTGTCGTCCGATAATCGTCATAATAGGACCGAGCATTGTATAATCATGTCCGTAGTGTAGAAATTAAATTCAGCCGGATTAATTGTCCTGTAACAGTTGGAATAGCGTTCGCCCTTGATCGATGAGAACTCGGCAGAGTCTGCATTCCTGCTGCTTCCAAAGATCGTTCCGCAGTATTCATGTAGGGCTTGAAACGACCGACCGACCGACGAATCGGCATCTGCTCCGTTTCTTGACCTTCGTCGGGAATGGTGTTATGAGGCTCGAGTTGTTAATTAAATGCGCTTGTAACCGATCTTGCACGAACTCGTGCAAGGAGAGACAGATGCTTTCCAATACCGGCTCCGTCCGGCTGCCGGACACGGACGCAGGAAGGTTTAGTCCTTGAACGATTGTTTGACCTTAGTCTCCTAAAATCGGTGCAATTAGCAAGGTTCTCTTCGAGAGATATTTCGCTCTCGAGCGTGTCGACGCACGTACCTCCTCTCGTTTTTAGCATTGGACATCGTGTCACCACGCTCGCATTCATCGCGATAAGACTGCACAATGAAAAACAATCATCGGCGAAAAACAAACTGTTCGAATATTTCGAAACTAGTGGCAAAAGCTACTACTTCATCGCCATGGTGAATGCTGGGATTACTAAAGTATAATCTGCATTTAAAAGGAAGATATTTATAGGAAATGTTTAATAAAAAGCGTTTGGAAAGCCCGGTGAAGGGTGATAGTACGTATCTATATCATAATCTCGAGCCCACACATAGGCGCAGATTTATCGGGAACCAGACTGCTTCGGAAAAACGGTAGTTGTTAGTGGAAGTTCGGTCAACATTCACCCGATTTTTCCGACCTATAGCCACTCCGTATTAGCCCCCTGCTATCGGGAAAAGTAGTTCGGTACAAGCTGGCCGTTTAATTAATTTCGACTATTTTTCACGTCGGTTAAACTTTACTATTGGAATGTATATTGTTGCGCAAACTGCTACGAATTTCGTACGACATTTTTGCAATTGGCTGATATTATTACGATAAACGAGAGGAATAATTAATATCGATCGTAATGTAATGGTGTAATACACTCGAGAGAGAGAACTTTCCTACTGCATTGCAAGAGAAAGGTTTCTAGTTCCTTGATTACTGTTAATGTCTCCCATTATTCGATGTTAATGGGATCGGTTGGGTTGTAATTCGAAGTAACGAGACCGCTTCTACACGTGCAATCAGTCGTATTTATGATTCACAGTATTTATGATTACGATTGAACACATGCGAAATCATCCCAGTCATCAGGTGTGCACCACGAAACATAATCAGTAATAAAACACAGCGAATTATTGAATAAGTAATCTATTTTAAGAATAATAACTACTGCTTTTGAACTAATTGTGAAGAACGTTGATTCGATAGAACTTTGACGTAATGGCTGTTAATAAAATATACTTGAAAGACTGAAGAATCCTTCTTCAAAGGTTTTCAAAGTCCTTCCCATTCGACTTGCGATTTCGCCTTGCTTCCTGGTTATTACGCCATTTATTAAATCGAGCACGGCCGTTGTTCAAGGTGCTGCCAATTACCGGCGATCTATTGTAAAATTGGAAAATTAATTGCGCCTATCGATGACATCGATATCTCATGACAGTCGAACGAAGGTTTAGTTGGCTGACGATGGAGAACCGTGTCGCAGAAAGCCCCGAGCGACTTAATGACTATGGCACGGCCTCAATTAGCCAGATCTCGATTTCCTTCCGTTTATTGATAAGGCAATGATTAATTCGGCTTGACATTAATTATATCGATAATCTAAGGCCGGGCGAGAGAGTCTCCGTATATTAAAAACAGCACTCCCGGCCATGTAACCCATCTAAGCACTTCACGGTTGCTCCGAGAGAACTCTTTCGAGGGCGGAGCATGTTATCCTCGTTTCGATATCGACCAGAGCACGATCTGTCGAAAGGGGGAAAAAGCGGGCGTCATTGGTCGAACTTTTTCTCAATCGCCTACCCTTTTTATTCTCGATTGATGTGACACTCATTAGCCGTGTATTAATAGAAGTCCAGATTTCAAACTTTGCATTTCCTTGCGACCTAGATGATCATTTGTAGTCGGAAGTTTTCCGGTCGAATTACGCCGACGCGAACCGGACGAGACCTTAACGCATTAGACCTCGGTTTCACAAATACTGATCTGAATGACAATGTCAGCACTGCGATACGCAATGCTTCATGGAAATCAATGTAGGCGTTTGATGGGATGAAAATGAGAGGCGTAACCGAGGCGGAAAAGCGTCGGGCCTGCGTGGAAAGTTCCGGCTGACTAACGAGAGGTTTTCCTAGCCGAAGGAGAGAGGAATAATTAACGAAGGCGATACAGCTTCATAAATGGTGCACTTCGGACTGCTAATTACAGGAGGGCAAACCAGCGTGCATGTGCCTTCCAAGTAATAAACTGGCGATTTCCTCAGGCTGCGTCACGCTTGCCCATCGAGTATTGTCCATGAGCTGAATTCGTCTTTAACGGAAACGCGAAGAACGCTCACTTCCTCTTCTGGCACCTACCTTTCACGCCTCCGCCGAAAACCCCCTCACTCATAATTAATTACGCCAGATAATTATATTCTCGATTATCTCTGTTTATCAATTTAGTAATCTCTCCATTAACTATATTTATAGAACGTAAACGATGTCGGTGAATTATCCTTTCGTTGGTTAATTATTACAGAAGAAATAATGAAAGAACAATTCAAGCAGGGACTGCCCGATGATCCGGGACTAACAATGATTTTCGGGGAGTGGGAGTTCCGGGTGAATGTTTCAATAAATCTGCGCTCCGAGACAATTTCGACGTATCAAGGACTGCTCGAATGCGTGCGAACGGTTCAAGGACGGTCGAGCGTAACTTTTGAAATCCTCGAGTTCTCGAATATCTCGAGGATTCCACGCTTCGCTTAAAACCGAAACTATCCTCTACCAGATAGTACGTTGAAAGCACTGACATCATTCTAATGGGGATCTGTGAATGCGAAGGTGACTCGCCTTGTAATCGGACTGTCGAGGGTGCCGCACACCCAGCCACGCCGCAGAAAACCAGCACTGGCATATAGTCACGTACGCGGAACACGGAACAAAAACACGCGTGAACTCTATCAATGAAACACAAACAACATGCATTAGAGCGACTCATTGACTGCCATTTAGAATGCGCTGGATGGCAACTACTTTGCAAAGTGTTCTATTTAACTTGCGAATGACGGAACGTACTAGATTTTATTGGATCTTTTATAAAATGTATAAAGTCTTTGAGAATTCGATATTAGAAAGAAAAGAGTCACTGTAATGTGATTGCGATAGTTAAAAGTAGAGACAGCAAATGGTACCTGCATTGGGTGTGCAAGTAAATGGTACTGACGTAATGATCGCGGACGGAAAGCCTACGGGTAGGTCGACGGTACGCCAGATAAATTAACCTGGTTCCCGTGTTACCGTGTCCAAAGGCGTTCACGCTCGTGTCTTTCCATCCCACATAAACCACGTGCGGAGCTAAGAAAAGAGCGGCTGGAACTCTCGATCATTGCGCCCAAGAGAGAATAAAGGATAATCAGCCTCTCCTAACAAGAAGCCCGAAGCCTAAGCATTTTTCTTGACACGCCTTTTTTGAGCCGATCTTTTTCCCTCGATTTCGAGTGTTGCACCGTCGAGCGGATAATTCGCGATTTATTGTGGTCGAATATCGGCGAGCGGAATGAAAGTAAAGTCACAATATCGAAAGGGGAAAGAGCGAGAACCAGCCAATGATAAATCAACTAAGTCACTATTTATTTGACTGCTATGAACTTTCATGCGTCCGCACTGGAATCGCCACCGATTCGATCGTTGTCTTTCGACATTGCACTGGTTAAAACTTGATTTATTAAGTCCTCAAGCAAATAGTACTGTTCGGGTACAGTGAACTGAGCGAAAAAATTTATTGGTTTTAGTAGCTCAGTGTTTTCTGTGTTGGGATTCGGGTAAAAAGTAATTGGGTCGATTTGCTAGGTCACGAGGAATTCGAGTACTATTGCTAGTGGAAATAATGATTGAGGAATGTCACGCGAACGCAAGCTGACAAATCTATCGAGGCACGAGCGCAAAAAGAAGGGGGCACGATTGAGAGTTCGAATTTTATGACTTCAGAACTTATAACTGGTAATAGGGAATGTTTGATGTAAATCGTCCGAAATTTCGTAAGACCGAATTCCGAGTGGAGCGTGGTCTCTACTTTTCTGTTGAGCCGTTTACGAAATTGACGTAATGTTAGGTGTAAGCGCCCCGTACGGGTGGTGTACTTAAATCCAGCAGCAACTGTAATTATCGTCTCGGTTAAATGAGCAGGGTGTCACCCACCTGAGAATTCCCCGGGATTAGTGAGCCGCGCGTAATAACACACTACTTTGCAAATCGACGTCGCACGTGCCACGAATAATTGAAGGCTCCAAGCCAATCATTGAAAGCTTGCTGCAATGCGGATTGAATCTGCGTGTGGTAAAGCGCTCGGGAAATCCCAGTAGTAGCGGCTGGCGCACGAGTCTGTTTCTACTTTATCCGGGCGACTCATTCTACTGACGATACCAGACACACAGCGACTAACATTCCCTCGGAATGACTAACTGCTGGTTCTAGCTTTCACGTCTTTCAGTTCGTAAGAGGAGAATAAGGTGGCGTTTAATGTCAATTCTTAATTACAATGATTAACGATGATTACGCGTTATTTTTTCAAATGCTACATTAATGATAATTGAATTTCAAGAGATTAATATTGCAAGACTATTTCAATGCTATGAGATATTTTCAATATTTTATGAGAGGCTCCTTCTACAAAGATTTATGCAGCAAGTTGCAGAGCAGTCTGTGACAAATTCGTATCAATTACACTTCAAATGAAACGGCGATGATTCATACGACTGACGGATGTCACTCCTTTTCTCGCATCTATAAGCCGACGATGTTAATCTTCGTTGTCACTTCCGGAGATTTCTAACTTGTCACAGTCTCAAGTTACGATGCTGATATTGCTTTACATCGAAAGGAATAGAATGAAATCTTACTCTTCGACAAAAATTATAAGATTTCCTTGGCTTGCCAGTGGAAAATCGAGAATAATGATCGAATAATACTATAATAGTCATTCCAACAGATTACGTAAAAGTGAATGTCAGCGCAAATGAAAAAATATGATGAGCGTGACAGATTGGGTCAAGTTAAAAGTAGTAAATAGGCGTTGCAATAAAGCCCCCTCTCTCTGAACGCCTTCCTGTCCCAGAAGCCAGATAAAATTTAATTACCGACAGCATGATTTCCATTTATCCCACGCGGTGTCTCCGCTGAACAAAAAGGCGATTGTGCGAATCGCAGGAGGAAGCGTTCACTCGGTCATTGCCACGGGAGCGCATTGCCACTGTGCTCTAATTATCTAACAACTTTCTGCAAAATGCATAATACTAATTTAATAATTCTAATATGTTCCGCAGTTATAAATCATGTGATACCTAAAATCTGAAAATTTAATTTTTTGCTAGATTAATATCTAAGAAATTACCATTTCACACTGATATAATTAATAATTGGCCTTGAACTCAAATCGCAATTCTTTGTGACCAGTTTCAGCGGTTGACCGCGCGTCTAAATGCGATGAAGCGTGAATAATTGATGCGTTTCGGCTATTGAAAAGGCGAGATTCGTCACGGGCAACAGGGAGGTAAACGACTACACTTCATCATCCTCCTCGAGTGTTGGCGGTGTCAAAGCGTAACTAATTTTAGCTACGGTAATTAACGACAATTTCAGCTGTCCAAGCTCGTCAGCATTTGCATCCAAGGAGCGTTCTATGATTACGGAGCACTGGAAAATTGCGCAGATTGAAAATTCAAGTATTTCCATCCTTAAAATGGTTTTCTCCCTTTCTAAATATAAAACGTAATAAATTTTGAAAAATTTTGTCAACCCTTTAATCTCAACACTTTTTCCAACTCTATAATATTCTCAAAAATTTACTTTTTCTGTAAAACATCGTATGATTGAATCGTGCGAACCTTTGAGAGTCGAGGTAGAAGGGAAACAACGAATCGTAGGGATTGACTTGCACAATCCCCGTGATTCAGAAGGACAGAGAAAGAAAGATGAGAGGGACAGGATGGTGAGTGCGGCGAGACAATACGCAATCGTGGTAATGTCCACGTAATACGCAGAGAAAACACGGCGTAGGTGCAGTCGAAACCGACGAAAATGCGTAGTATATGCGGGTGGAGTAACACACTTTCCTCGCTACGAAATTGGAAAGGTATGTCGAGCATGTCACGAGCCCTTGCCACGCGTAACACTGCCACTTCGCACACGGCTTTATTCTGAAAGAAATCACCGTGGCGGAACCGTGCCAGTCTCGCAAAAGAGCCTATCATAAACCATTACTCTTTCCCTTTGTAACATCTCGTAAGATGCAGGCCCAGAGTTGATTTCGTCATTTAATTATAGAGAAATTTCGTGAATTTTTCGTCATTCTATCCCACAATTATATTAACTCAACATTTAATAAGTGATTTAAGTATAAAATCATTTTCTCTCATCGTGGAGATCGTGAATGAATGGTATGGTGATCGTTGAGAGTGTCGCAATGTTTAGAGAGGGATCATTGGATCATTCAGCGTTCCATTGCTTTGCATCGTCCACCTCGCTCCCGTTACGTTTTTCCACTGGGAGCACTCGTTCCTTTTTCCGCAAAGGTGCGGGCATTTAAAGCACATCGGTTGACCTTCACCGCGGAATCTCTCACGGTGTGGCTCTTGCTCGCCGATAAATAGAAGAAGTATTCAATCGTTCACGGCTTCGACCTTACTACTGCACTCTCCATTTTGAATAAATCCTGAGAACGCTCGCGTAATACCGGTAACGCACCTTGCCATTTTCCCACGACATCACCGCTCATAGTATAATAACTTAAATAATTACTCTTGCCTTCCATTGTGTTCGCCTTAGAATTTTAATTCGACCTCCACTGCCAGATTTCCCTCGCATTTTCAATTAAATTTCCTCGCTTTCACTTTACCCATTAATTTAGTATTACTTTGTTTAGAGGCCTACATTCAGAGCGTGAGCATTCGATTATTCCTTTTGTAATGATCTCAACGCAGAGTCATTCGTGGTTCTCTGAGAATACACGCCTGGTGTACTTGAACCCCGAAAGGCAGCACGTGGGATAACTATTATCTCTCAATGAGACTTTAGCATTGTCGAAGTTATGCCACCGCCGAGAAACGGCGAAGCGTACGCTTCTAAGCGAAGATACTTGTTACAACCAGCCGGCCACTCGGCGATTGCGAAAATTCGTGTACGTACTACTTGTAGTTCTCCATCAATCTCTCCTCGAGTCTCCCCTTCTCTCTTTCGTGAACTCCATCCGCCCGGTTAATTAAACTTTATCCATTCGCGGGAAAAAGAGACCTCGGCAATTGCACGAACCCGTCGCATTACTTCTGGCCTTGAGCATCCTTGTCGAGCCGACTGGTTTCGTTTTAATGGATTGCTACGAAACCCCGGAATTCGTCTCTCGGCTCGGAGATTACAATACGCGGTGGTCATAAAGAATAGCGTTAACGCGCAGAAAAGCTCGGGATGCGCCTGCGGATTCTGCGCTCTCCCAAATGCAAATCTCTCGGCGAGCAAGCTATATTTATATGACACTGTGTGTAACGCGTGTCATCGCTGGAGAAGCACGTGTTATGCAAACAGGTAGAACGATCCTCCAATGCGTGCTCGATCGCACGCGAAATCTCAGGACGCCACGCATAACAGAACAAGAACGAGACGGAACGCGGATCCAAGGCCACACGAACTCTGTGGCCTAGACTTCTACCACTTCTCACAGACACGTACGCATTCTGGATCGTCGAGAGTCTTACTAGGCGCGGTTGTTTATGCTTTTTGCAGTGGACCGAGGGCTTTAATCGTCAGAACTAACCGCAACTACCGAGTCATTCGAACTTATTATAAATGAGGGTGTGAACAGAGCGCGGAGAACAAACCGCTTCACTTAGCAATGAAAATTAGAAGGATGATTGCACACAGTTTACCTTGAGAAATGCGAGGGAAACAATGCTTTAAGTAATTCAGTTTCAAGGGTTTTATTCGGTAGTATTAGTTTGTGATTCATTGTTAAATTGCATAGAGATTTGCCGGAACGATCGTACGCGAGAGGAAGGATTCACCAGAGGCGGTGGCACAGGTGATGCAGGAAATGACTCCGATGAGATTGAGTCTCGTGGATAATTACATAATTGGGTGGCTGAGCAACGAGCAAACGATGATTCACTCGTACCATGCGAAGTGTGTAGCTCATTCTTTTCTTATTGCTTTTAATCAGATCGTTCGTGGAATCTACGAGTGCTGTTTCGTATGTCGGCAGCCCTCTGGGACGTTCATGAATAGTCGAGCGATATTTTCTCGATTGACAGATGACTTTCCTTATCACATTATTCCTGCCCATTTGATACGAGCTTGGCTTGTCGTAAATATAAATAGGCTTCATCTGACAGCAATCGTCGATCCATCTCTCTCGCGTCAGTTATCGTGATGGATGATTGGACCCGCACCCTTTCAGGGTAACAACCCTCCCGAAATGACGCTTCCATTTGGCTCGGATTTACGAGATCCAAGGCCACGCTGATAATCCGACAGTATAACTTACTCTCATCGGTCTTACTTAACTCTCTATAATTAGATGCGCGTCCAACCAATTAACTGGTGCGGTCGAATCGCGAGCGAGCGTGCTTTTTTGTCTTTCTAACGGCGAGCTCGTGGCAAAGATAGTTACAAGATGCGCCGGGTTCTCCAGCAGTATTCACCGGGTTCCCGTAAGACAATGGGCCACATTGAAAGGGGTCGAGAGCACCTCCTGTCAACGTGAGAGAGCTTCGGGCTTTCACAATCAGCCTCTTCTACTTGCGCCTGCCGACACCTGTCCCTTATTCACTCGCCACCGTTCTTCCAGGGCTATTCACCACTCTCCTCTCCGATTCGATTTCCATACTTCCATTCTACAAAGCCCTTGATGCAGACGCCCGATTTTCGCCCTCCGAAAGAACTCGTTCCCGACATTATGTAATGCGAATCCGAGAAAATAACAGATATAATCATGTAGCAACCAGAGTCTATATTTAACTCTGAGAGTTCCTACTGACAATAAGCCTGCCAGAAGAGACTTGGTATATCCTTGCCGGAGTACCCGCCTCATTCAGATGTTCTGCAACAAGTACATATACGCGTTTTCTTATGGCTTCCGTAAAATCATTACTTTTGACCCTCTTTTATTTAATGACTCTGCTATTCCTTTAAGTTCCTCTAGAATTTAAATATATGTAAAGTACGAAGGCTAATCTTTCCCAGGCTTGAATATCCCCGTTGCATCCTCCTTTCATCCACCTACTGTTAAAGTGTACGTCAAAGAGACGAGAGGAGCACGACGACACCTCGGAGGTGCGTGGCGTGTGTGTCCCCACCTCGACCGCGCGGATGACCTCCCCGTGGTTCGAACATGCTTCGCAGGGATAAATGTACACTTGGCGTCGGGGCACGCGGCTTTTAGTGTCGGCAGAACGAAACGAACGCTCGTCTTGCTCGTGCTTGATTGACGGAACGGCATTCGTGACTTGGAGTGTCACTGTGATCCAACACCATTTCATTGAAAACGCATCTTTGAAACCTGGCTGGCCAAAGGATATCGAATTGCATCGTAATATGGAGTCCCATCGTTCGAGAACCCCGCTAAAACTGACATCAGTAAGTTCTGACCACGAAGAAAATGGGGTAGTTTGGCAATGATTCGATGAACGTGTCTACGCATCCCTTAAATCGAGGATCCATTAAATTTCGAGTGCGGATTAAAAATACAGTGTAAATTGTTCGACGATTGGTATACGATATATTATTGGTCAATTGTTTCATTTAAAAGTTCATGCTATTTTTTCAATGATAGTAAATGTTAGAAACTTGTAGTTGAATAATTTCACGTGAGAGCAGAAATATACTTGTGAAAAGTAATGCCATAAAGATTGCAGGGGTTGTCTGAGCACTGCAGTCTTATTCTACGTAATTGAAAGGAGTTGGGTGGAAGGCATTTATTTTATCGGGCGCAAGTGATAAGAATCGACCGATCGGAAAGTAGATCGGCGTGTCGTGTCACGTGGAAACATATTCTTAAGGAATTCACATTTGTCAGGGTCGCCGCATCGTCGAAGCGTTCACGAGTGACCTACTAGCGTGTGCTTCGTGAGCTGCAAGGGGAACACGTAACGCCGAGACGTAACACGTGGCCGTGAAGCTAACAAATGAATTGCACATAAACGCCTTGCTTCAGAAAGTCATATCCAGTCTATGGGAACAAATCCAATCCACGAGATTTTTCTATCCACTCCCCTTTTCGATTTTTTATTCCTGTCGCTGGGAATTCTGGAATTCCTTCCCTCCAAAAGAGGGTAGCCGAGAAATTTGACGTAATTGCAGGCACGTGTGCCTTCCCCGATAACAATCAATTGCTGGAGTTCAACGAACCCAAAACCCGTGGCGATTCCACGCGTGAAAACGAAACATCCTTTGCTAACAACCCTTCGATCGATCTGCTTGACCAAATAGACGTAGCACAACACTTCCGCCTTCGCTCGATAATAAAATAATTCCTGGCTAGTTCGTTGATGGCGTGAGCTCTATTTTTGATAATACAATAGCTATTCGGTAGGGTGGACCCCCAGAAAATAATACCATCGTTGATTTTTTCCTTGATAATAATAATTTCTTGATTTATTTAGATTACATCGAGTTGGGTCTTTCTTTTACTCGTTACGATCGCCGCTGCACAGCTGGACCTTCCACCTTTGCGAGATGATCCTCGTGACGGTTTGGGCCCATTCTCCCAAAGGGACCAAGATTACAGGGACATCCTAGCGAGATTGGATTTCCTCGGAGCCGAGAGATGTAGTGCGAACGTTGCCGCGCAGTGGTCATACGAGACCGACGTTAATGAATACACCCAATTACAGGCGGTGAGCTTGCAGACTGTAACTCTTTATTAGCTCCTGCACATATTCTAGTTTTATTCCTATGCCGCAGTTTTTATGGGTTTAAGGCTTAAAAGAACGCGCGACTTTAATCGAGTCACACTGTCAAAAACTTTCACTATCCACCCGCATAATTTCTTCAATGATAAAATGATAATTTTTGGTTTCTGATAAGAGAACTACGTGCTTCATTTGTATTCATTCGATTGAGAAGACTTTCGCTTATTCTTTTAGTAGCGTAACTTTCCGAGTAGCTTTTGCAAGCATTGTTTAATTGGAAGCTAGATTTTCTAGGATTCCAGCCAACCCCATTCGCGAAGACCTCGACCTCCTCCGGAGGCAGGCTCGTGGGACCTGGGGAGGTGGATCGGCCTGCGATTTCCCTGCGAGAGGAACCTGATGCATTGTGAAGAAGGGGCCGAACACCTCCTCCGCGGGAAATATTCCCAGCTGCCTAGGCATTGTGGCCATACAGCCAAATGATTTCGCAATCGGACGCGCGCTTCGAGAACGGAAATTTTCAGTTTTCAATGCGTGATGCTAATGACAATGATCGTGCTGGCCCTGCTCACATCTCGAGTGCCTTTCGCGAGATTTCGCTGACTCGCTGTTGAATCATCCAGTTGCTCATTAATGCACTTGAGAACTGCTGCTTTGTATTCTGGCGATGGAATCATCTGTTAATCTGGAACGATAAATTTAGCGTCTTTGACTTTTCGCCGATGAAAATAGAAGAGCATTGTTCCATAGTAATTTACAGAGCCTTCTTTTAACTAGCATTCATCTGATTATCATTCGGAACGCACAGAATATCTTAGACTCGAACTATTCTACCATCGTGGTGAACACACCCATTTTAATCCTGTTAGATTTTCTTCCGCACTTTCTAACGCTTTTCCTTCAGCACGCTTTTCCTTTATCTCCCATCTGAGGAAGAATACACGATACCTTTTATCTGTAACGGTAAAGCCGTCGTACGAACTAGTTCCACTCAAATGATTAGCACACTAAGTAGTTCACACGGCTGTGTCTATTTAGGTTTCAATAGTAATTTGGATTTTCAGCTGGAAGCTCAACAGATCTACGCCGACTTCCAAAATCAAGCTTGGCAATTAATATCAAAAATCGACAGGAACAATATCAGAGATCCAATGATAAGACGTCGACTTCGATATTTATCTGTTGTGGGACCATCTGCTTTACCGCCCGATCAACTCGACAGGGTAAAAAGAAATCTTAAACTTCTAACATTAAATCTTCAATCACAAGCTTCCCAAGTCAATTAGATCATTCTCTAATTCCAGTATAATCGATTGATCAATGACATGCTCGCAGTGTACAATTCAGCTACAATCTGCGCCTACAATGATCCGTTCAGGTGCGGGCTACGTCTTTATCCAGGTAAATGGAATCATCACTGGAAAAGAAAAGCGTAAATAGAGATCTGTAATAGCGCAATCATCGGCTGTATCTGAGCAAAATCGTATGCGAGGGAATACAGATTAATAGATTTTCATTTTGAAAAGCGAGCGTGACTGCCTCCGAGCGAGAAGAAGCCGATTGGAAAGCGAGTGCAACGGGCGTGGATGTCGGCCACTTAAACTCGCCGATCACTTAAACTGTTTTAACGCTAATCGCCACTGACTCTCACAATTAACGTCGACTCAGAGAGAACTAGAAGTCCTGTTAGAGCACATACAACCCATTCGGCTGTATTATAACAATTTTCATTGAACAAAAAACCGATTCGACTCATTGGTTGCACACTCGCAGTACTATTCCTTGGCTGTTACATCGCAAACACGTAATAACAGAAAATTTACACTTATCGCACCTGTTCCTGCTTTCCATGGCGGCGAACTCGCTCGATGGAAAGGCAAATCGATCAAGCGCCATTATCGTGAAAGTAAAAGAAGGAACTCGAGGACGCAATCGAGAGTCGCATATGCATCCAATCAATTTCAGTATCTTCGTTAAAGTAATGATACAAATTTAATATAATTTTTAGATATAACTCAGATCATGGCCAAAAGTCGTGATTGGGATGAATTACAGTATGTCTGGACCGAATGGCGAAGGCGCAGCGGCACACCCATTAAAGATCTTTACCAACAGCTCGTCACATTGAATAATGAAGCAGCTCGACTCAACAGTAAGTTTCAAAAGAGCTCATAAAAAATACTATCTTTCATCGGGATAATATAATTAATTATCCTCGTTCCACAGATTTCACTGACGCCGCTGAGTATTGGATGTTCCCATACGAATCTCCAAATCTTCAGCAAGATATCGAAGAAGTTTGGGAGAATATTAGACCTTTGTACGAAGAGCTGCACGCTTATATTCGCAGGAAGCTGCGAGATCTTTATGGACCAGAGAAAATCGGCAGTCATGCACCTCTTCCTTCACACATACTAGGTAATAATATTTTCAAAAGCTTTCTTATAAATTCTATGCGATATTAAACCCATTTTTGCCAGCTTATTAGTTTAGGAAATTAAGTAATTTGTTATTGCTGTTTTGTAGGAAATATTTGGGGTCAGTCTTGGTCGAATATCCTTAGCTTAACTATACCTTATCCTGGCAAACGTTACTTGGATGTCACTCCTGAGTTACAAGCGCAAGTAAGTATCGATCTTGGAATCGATTTACATACTTACATGGATACATTCATTCACTACGATTAATTGGCGCAGGGTTACACACCCGTAGACATGTTCCGCGTCGCCGAGGAGTTCTACTTGTCGCTCAATCTGAGTGCCATGCCACCAGAGTTCTGGGCAGGCAGTATAATTGCCGATCCCGGCGACCGACCTCTAATTTGCCAAGCCTCCGCCTGGGACTTTTGCAATCGACTCGATTACAGGTAATACGATCTGCTCCAGAAAGTTATCTCCTAATTTTTTTGAAGTTATCTCCCACAGTTATTACGGTGATTATAATTCCACAGAATTAAAATGTGTACTCGAGTGACGATGAAGGATCTAATCACAGTGCATCACGAAATGGCACATATTCAATATTTCCTAAGATATAGCGGACTCCCACGAGAATTTCGGGACGGCGCTAACCCAGGTATGTCTTAATTAATCAATTTTACGTAACAGTTCATACATATTGCATTAAATTTAACACATGGTATGCTGGATTCATAAAATCTCACTGCGCAATAGATCGAGATCTTATCGAATGGATAAAAACTTGAAAAAATGGCTGCGAGTACCGATAAAAAGAGCTGCTGAAAGTACGAGCAATTAGCAGCGCAGGATTGTAAGGCGAGCTGGCATGACGCGCTCCTGAATTAGAAATTGAGGCGGCAAAAAAGTCAAAGAGGCGTTACCAAGCGCGCGCGCGCGCGAGATAGCAAACTGTGATGGCACACTGGACGACACTATCTTAGCTATTACGCAATCCTGGCATCCGGGCGTCCACTTCCGGAAAGCTGCCCTCGTGTGGTTTAGCAGATAATACCGCGAAAGCGAGAGCCACCTGCGACACGCTCGCTGCATTCGCGCTGCTGCTTTGACTAAGGCTCGACTCATACCCGGAGATAGAAAGTTTACCGTCTACTATGTCTCTCCGCGGTCGTCTAATTGATTGAGCGATCAAGTAATAAAAAAAGATCGCGCAATAAGATCGATAGATACACGATTCTGCGATAAAAACGTCTTCTAGGCTTGGATTCATACTCTTTTTGTGCACTTACTAGCAATTGAAATATTATTCAACTAGATCATCAACATTCAATTTCTACTCATTTGAATTTTACTGCAATTAATTAAATTAGACTCGAATTCATTCTACTGGTTTTTACAAATGTAGTTTGATGCAAATCTTTTGTCTTGATGATACTTTTTACTTTCTTTTATGATGTTTGTAAAGTCATAGTTAATATGAATTCATACGTTGCACGACAATCAATGAAGAATTAGATTAGTCAATAAATTTTGCGACGGCTTCACTGGCAATAATCAGTTTCTCAGGACAAGTACTGTGGGAGGAAGGGTCAGTGTGCGGGAAGCCTAAGTGGGCATTTCTCACGCGGGCGCGCGGGAGAGCGCCAAGAGAGGAGGAGGCTCGTGCTCGCCGGCCGGCCGGACGCTCGAATATTTTTATTATGGAATAATCACGCTTTCACCTTAGCCGGTCGTTCGCCCTGCGCGCCGCAACAAACCGAGCCATTGCACGACTCGCACAATCCAACCGATCGACCTTGCAAATCGAGCGGAATGTCCCTGCACTTGCCACACAATGAACGAACCGCTCGCTGGCCTCGCGGAAAAGCGTCACGCATTATTTCCAGTAGGAATCCTACGGGAATCGCGATAAGATTGCCATCTCCAGTTTCCCCAAGCAGAAACACTTCCGTTTTCCAGCTGCCACTTTCTGAAACGTTCTAAGCAAAATCTCGGGGATACTCGAATGTTTTATGTTATAAGTAATCGAAGGATAAATCTTGAGAATCGATAAGAGGGTCGTATGGTTGAACGTGTCAGATCCATTAGCTTTCGTAATTCTATAGATAAGTAATATCGTTACGAGGAGGGAGCCAAGCTATTAGTAATAAACCAAGGAAACTGTTATTGCTGGCTGTCTCCTCTGAAACAGCTGCAATTTATTCATTCGTTCCGTGAAAGGTGCAGGATGTCGTAATCGTACACTGGATAGGACAATCGAGACTTTAGTTTCATATATACTTTCCCCAAAGCATATTATGCTATTACGAAACATTTTTCTATATTTTAAAGAAGGATAATGTTATTATTCCAATATTAAACAGGTTTCCATGAAGCAGTAGGTGAAGCAATCGCCTTGAGTATTTCAACCCCTCGTCACCTGCAAACCCTTAATCTGGGAAATAAGTACATCGACGAGCCCGCAGCAGATATTAATTATCTATTCTCTCTGGCAATGGATAAATTAGTGATGCTACCATTCAGCATCGCAATGGACCGATGGAGATGGGATGTATTCCGAGGGTACATCACTAAGGAAGAGTTCAATTGCCATTGGCATCGACTCAAGGAACAATACACCGGCACAAAGCCACCTGTACTGAGATCAGAAGACGATTTCGATCCAGGCTCCAAGTACCACATACCAGCCAACATCCCGTACATTCGGTGAGTCTTTCCTTCTCTCTCTATCACGACCGGAAGGATTATGTGCTCTCCTGGCTTCCGGCATCAGCGGCGTTTGCTTCGTTTTTCCTGGCAGCCGGCGATTTCACTCGCACCGGCTTATTCACGATTCCCAAGTGTCTCGTTTTCGTTGTCGCTTCATCGACGTGCCCGGAAAGCAAGAGCTTTCTCCTGGCGACCGATCAGCAATGATAGAAGCCTACGCTCTCGGACATAGATCGTTAGGAACAAGACCGGAAGGAAGCTTCCGTGGCGAATATGTCTTGGAATATTCATAGGTGAACTCCTGACAGATAGGATCGTATCGGAAGTATATTACGCCTTCGTCATCGTCATGCCCGCGAACACGAAGAAAGTAGCACCACCGCATTGCCGCACAGTAACTCTCGGAGGCTAATTACCTGCCAGTTTTTGTGGCTCTAATTATCGGGCTAGCTTCCGTGTTAGGGTGTTACGTCCTCCTGGTCGAAAATCACTTGGGCATTCTTCGTACCGCCTTCTGCAGTCGATGGAGAGCGATGCCGCCGACTTTAATGAGGCGAGAGTATCGTGAAAGCGTTAAATTGCGAGGGAAGATGCTATCGGAATATCGTGCGCCGGCCTCTCAGTAATTGCTATAATAGAGCAATACCGAAGACGATCGTGCGATGCATGCTTAACTGTTTCGTGAGAGGATTATCATTTATTTGGCAAGATTTTGAATGACTGAAATATTAGCGTTGTTTACTAATATCGTTGGTATGGTAATAGTATGGATTAGGGTTGAGGGAAAGTAACGCAGCAGCAGGTTTGCTCTTTGGTTTTATTAGAAAGAAGCGAAAGACACGGTACAGAGGAGTTCATTCCACGGTACGAGCACATATATGCGCGGCTCCAGTAACGACCGTCGCCAGGAAACTTTGTACAATACTATATAAGCGCTAATCCTAGGTACTTAGGAATCTACGAAACGGCGTTAATGCTGATAGAGTACAATGTGTCTACCCCAGACACCCACTCTCACTCTCCGGCGCGCGTTTCCTTCGCCCTAAGTGGCATCGATCTCAATCAGGAAATAATTATCCCAGCATTTCTATCGCAGATACACGAGGCAGCGACGCGTAAACTTTCCAGCTCGAGGCTCGTGAATCTCCGAGAGAAACGCTTTGCTCTCCTCTGCCCCGACTCTTATTTTCACTGTTGTGAAAACCTTACGGTGAGATCACGTGCTCAGATATACTGGAGCTCGCTGCGACTGATGGGTGCCTGCGAGTGCCTGCCCTTATGATTAATAGCTTGAATGACCGCCAAAGCTGGATTCGTAGTCGCCTTCGTAAGATCCACCTGAGCTTCCGTAAGATCCACCTGAGCTTCCGTAAGATCCTCCTGAGCTTCCGTAAGATCCTCCTGAGCCTCCGTAAGATCCACCTGAGCTTCCGTGCGATTCAGAATGAACTGGAACGGCAACTGGTACCTTCACAGGATAAGGCACATGCTTCTCAACAGGGTAAGGCACATGCTTCGTCACATGGACAGGCACAGGTCGCTCGACAGGTACTTTCACGGCGTAGGGCACAGGCTTCTCGACAGGTACTGGTACGTGCTTCTCCACGGGGTAGGGCGCTGGTACTGGTACCTTGACGGGAACAGGAACAGGCTTCTCGACAGGTACTCCGACAGGTCTATCGACGTGCACCTTTACCGGGTAGGGCACAGCCTTCTCCACTGGATAGGGCACGTGTTTCTCGACAGGTACTGGGTACGGTTTGGATACGTGGACTGGGTAGGGTCTGTCAACGGGTACGTGGACTGGGTAGGGCACAGGTTTGTCCACTGGGAAGGGTTGGTTCACTGGTTCCAAGATCTTGACAGTGTAAGGGACATGCTTCTCAATGGGGTAGGGTTGGGGCACAGGTACTTTAACTGGGTAGGGAATCTTCTTCTCGACGGGATAAGGTTGGGGAACGTAGACCTTGTAGGGCACTGGTCGCTCTACTGGTACATGGACTGGGTAGGGTACTTTCTTCTCGACCGGGTAGGGCTGGGGTATGTGGACGGGCACCTTTACGAGGACCTTCACTGGTACCGGAATCTTCTTCTCCACTGGATAGGGTTGTGCCACTGGTACCTTTACTGGATAGGGAATTTCCTTCTCGACGGGGTAGTGGACCTTCTTCTCCACTGGGTAGGGAATCTTGATGTTCTTGACGATAGTGATTTGCTTGATCTTGGAGTCATCGCCACCGCCTCCACCGTAACCACCGCCTCCGCCGTAACTTCCGCCTCCACCGTAGCTTCCGCCTCCACCGTAGCTTCCGCCACCTCCGTGGCCACCACCGCCTCCGTAACTACCATAGTCACCACCATCTCCGCCGGAATAGCCGCCTAAATCGTGACCTCCACCGTAGTCGCCACCCTCGAAGCCACCACCCCCTTGGCTACCGTAATCACCCTCCGAGTGAATCAGGCCTCGTTTGTCCTGCTTCTTGTCGCCTCCACCGCTCTCCTCGGCCTGCACGTCCTTCGCCGCGCCCTCCTTCTCGCATAAGGCCAGGGCCACCAGGCCCAGCAATAGCGTGAGAGTCTGTAATCGATGAAAACAACACCGCGTATATGTTTCACGTCTGATCTCATTTCCCGCCTCACTTCGTAATTGACAAGCTCTCCTAGAACTTGCTCTCCGATTTAATTATATAGTAGCAAGTACGCGAGAATCGCAGGTTTTCTTAGAGCGCTCCGATGGGAATTCGTGGTACTGACAGATTTCGACTTACCAGAGTTCTCATGCCTCCTGGTTGTCCTTCGGTATCCGGTAATAGTCCAGACTCCACTGGATAATTCCCCCCAAGATAGCGGTGTCTTTATAGTCCACTTTCCCCCGTTGGGGGATCACTCCTGGCTCCCCTACTGTACGCCGGCAGGAAAAGTGAAACAGGCGCGTGCGAGTAGCAGGCCCCGCGCGAGAGGCCCCCGAACCTTTCAGTCCTCGCTCGGCAGTTATCGCATTTTTACAAATCCCATGTAAGCCTGCCATAACCGGGGCGTAATGACTCTGGAGCTTCTTCCAGGTGGAAGGGAACACTCCCGGCTGGCCACACTTCGTGAAAGGCGGCTAGCAGAAAAAACTTTTACACGCAATATACGATACATTTCTCGCGCTCATTTTTTCGAGACGCCGCACACTCGTTAAGCAACGATTGCAGCGTTGCAGGAAGAGACTGGTACTTCGTAATTGGCAAGATTTACGGGCTACTTGTCAGATTTGAAGGGGGCTGATCTCCTGCCTCGACAGGAAACGAATGGTACCCATGGGAAATTGCATCCAATATAAACTCATTTCAAGCCCATCTAATTGACAATGTCTCAATTCTATCTTAACAAGAAAGTGAAATTGGCGAAGCAATCGTACATTCTTTCATTTTTTTAATAATTCCTTGCTTTTAAATAAAATACTATTCGTGATAATAAAATCCAGCGGTCTTTAGAAGTAGATTCAGATCGACATCAATGCTGTTAGACTCGTAATAGCATTTCTCCACCCCCCGCAATCTCAGAGCAGTTCCTAGGATCCCGCAAAGTTTCTCGCCTTCAGCGCACCCCACTCTAGGAATCGGGCCGCGGAAGGAGGTGTGCGTGACGCGGCGGGTCCTCTCGGCCGAGACGAGTGCCCGGGCCCCTTTCCCTTCTCCCTTCAAGCTCTTACTCCGAAGGAGAGAGCGACAGGAAGGAAGAGATACACGCACGGTGGGGACCGGAAAAAATGAAACCCGACGAAAGAGGGGGTCCCATGCCTGGTGGGAGCATTCGGATATACGATTGTGCATTGAACGTGCTAGCCAATATATTCCGCTCCTTGTATATCGATCATACCGTGCGAATCTCTCGTCGCCTACAACCATTCATTAAAGGATTCGTACAATTAATAGGACAGATTCGCGATCGAAATCTTCCCTGGCTAGAGAATCAAGTAATTTAAACGGATCAACTTTGTTGAAGATAAAATCGCTACTTCGATCCGTGGGAGGATCTTTAAGGTGGGCTTTTGAGAGAATGATTTGGATAACAAGCTTCAGCACTACGATCAGATTACAACGTTGCGCTACTCGGTGCTTCTTAAACAGGGAAATTTGCAGAATCGTGCCCGCTTATTCATATTGCTGAAAGAAACGCCTGGTAGATTAACATCGGAGCCAACATATATTAGCATAGTCATTATCCAGAGAGAAGCATTACTGTTTCCAGTGTAGCATCGGGCGCGGTCACGCATTCTCTCAGTGGAAAGGAATGCCGTATTAAAAGCAAGCGTGTAATGAAACATTAAGGATTTCTAGGAACGTAATCCAATTGATTCCGGTTAGTTGAATACATCTTAGAAATGTACTGATCCGGGTGGGCCACAGGAAGTCATGAAACACTCCTTACATGTTTCTCAGTTTTATTCAACAAATCAATAGATACATACAGCTTAAATCGACTTTCTATTAAAATACTTTTGCCCAGGTCAGACTTAGCTAGAAATAGACACCTACTGATAATCCTATCTTACAGAGAGATCACTCTTCGCAGAAAGTGACGAATCTTTACTGAGGTACTAGTACTACCATATGTGCATCTAATAATAGGCAAAACTTCGTACTAACTGGAGAGCCTGAACGGCCTCCTGTATTGCCTATCAGTAGATTCGGTCTCGGCGAGATCCTCCCTGTCAGCCCAACCATGATGAACGGTGTGCGTGGATTTCCAGTCGGTCTTAGCTGGAACCGGTACCTGAACCCAGTAAGGGAAAGGCTTCTTCACCTCGACAGGCACTGCTTTGGTGTTGTGCACCTCGTAAGGTTTATCCACGGTCACCTTAACAGGGACTGGATAAGGTTTCACGACCTCGACCCTCACTGGTTTCTCGACAGTGTACGGTCGGGGCTGTGGCACCTTGATATGCACCGGTACTGGCCTCTCAACCGGTACTGGATAAGGTTGGTCCACCGGAACCTTGATCTCGACGGGATACGGTTTATGAACGTCGACTGGATAAGGTCTGGGTACTTCTACAGGGAATGGTTTTGGAACTGGTACTTCGTAGGGCTTGTTCACCACCACCTTTACTGGCACCGCCACTTGCTTCTCGACTTCGAAGGGCGTTGGTACCTTGACTGGTACTTTGACTTCATAGGGCACCGTTTTGTCCACCGTGTAAGGCGCTGGTACTGGAACTTTCACCTCCACTGGGATCTTCTTCTCGACTGTGTAGGGTTCCGGTACCCTGACCTTCACGTTGTAGGGCACTATTCGCTCGACCTTCACTTCATAGGGCACGTGTTTCTCCACCGTGTAGGGTTCCGGTACGTCGACAGGGACATTGACGAAGACTTTGACAGGATAAGGTACTTTTCGCTCGACGGTGTAGGGCTGTGGCACTGGGACTTTGACTTCGTAGGGCACGTGCTTGTAGACTGGGTAAGGCACTTTTTTCGTTACGGTCACCGGAACTGGGATCTTCTTTTCTACCGTCACTACCTTTGGCGCAGGCTTCCATGCTGGTGCGTGCCATCCGCTTCTTCGTACTCTTCGCGAGTAGTTGTCAGCTTTACTTGACCATCCTATGTTTTGGTTGAGATTGTAGTTTGTTTGTTTGAAGTATGAGTTCCTGTCTCCTGGATCCTCCTCCTTGTCTACTGCTTCCGCAGAAACATAGGCTTCTTCATAGCCAAGTTCCTCGAGAGCAGGGAACTTTCGAACATTCGAGTACGACTCTCGTACTAGTCTCGATTCTGTCCTGGTGTGTCCACTTTCTAGAGCTTTCTCTACTGCCCTTTCGGCTACCCTTTCCGCAGCCTTCTCCACCGCAAGCTCAGCTGCCCTTTCGAGATCTTCCTTTCGACTCGCTCCTGATAATACAATCACTCCAATTGCCACGAAAACGATGATAATTTGTTCCTGAAATCATTTTATCAAATCGCACAGTTGAAATAGAATAATTGAGTCTTTTTAGTTTGTTGGAGTTTAGAAAAATTATGCTACGAACTAGCTGACCCATGACTGCTTGATGCTGGTTGAAACGATAGTTGAAGGTGCACTGAATCCAGGTGGCAAGGTGGCGCACTATTATTTATACACAGTGGACGACTTTCCCCAGTCTGACCAGCTGGACCTTTATAGTTACTTGCTCTGCTCCCCCATGAGCGACAATTATCCCTGGTTAAATGTTCGTCGGTTTTTCTTTGAAATTAGTGCCTTTGGAATACTCCGGAATAATTATCTTGCCGAATCCCAACGCAAACTACTTGGACCAATTATAGTCTCGAACTCGTAAAGTGATTCTTGGTCGAAGAAAGATTTAGAAACGCAGTGCAACTCGAGCTCGAGTTATTAGATTCTTTGCGGAAGCCTGGAACAAGTAACTGTTCTTCTAGGTGGTTTTTGATCCAATTCAAACACGAATCAATCTTCCGTTAATCATGAATACATGTGGTTCTAATGCCGACGGAGTTATGACTAATCGCAGACTATTGAAATCATTGAGGCACGTGCTAATTTGCTTGATGTATCATTCACCAGTGCCGACTTCTGTCTCATTAATCTTAAGAATTTATGTTTGCTAGACGAAAGTCGATTTGCACTTTCTATGAGTAATTGCGGAGACACCTTCTGAACTCTGAAAGACGTTCCTCGAGTCTGTGCGTAACGGCATTTGAATTATGCCGATATTAGAGAGCAAAACTGAAGACTCATAAATAAGTGGACCTCGGAATTCTGCAGACTCACTTTTCATAAGGATCGAACAATTCATAGAGTTTCATGGAGGCGAACGACTTGTGCGCTCCAGTGAAACTGAAACCGGTGTAAAAGTTTCACGAACGTGTTTTGCCTTTTCGAAGGCGAGACTTTCCTCGGATGTTTATAAATAAAATCGGAAGTTGTCAATACGCACGGGTCGAGTCGATTTATTTTGCTCTTGTTTTCCGACCTGGAATCAATGATCTTGACTCGCCCGATTTGTCGAACCTGTTTACACACTAATGAGAATTCCAGAGAAGTTTATAAATTCAATGTGAAAATCAGGGATTAAAGAGAACTAGTCGATTCTATCGAAAGCTTTACGAGAATTCGAGTATTTCCATACGCAATCCGCTCAAGGTTACAGATTACATTGGGTGCGTGTATTGCGGCGGTTGATCCGGGCGCGAATCAATTACCGCAATGTCAAGCACTTGTCACGACCAGCAATTACGGGCAGGCGAAAGTGAACGTGACACGAATGAAAGGAAGAGGTAGGTCGAGATGTGCCGCGGAATTTATAGAGAAAACAGCTCAGGAAATAGGAACTCTTATAGAAAGGAAATCGTACTTCCGTTTCCCAGGATCCATTGTATCTCAATGGTTTCTTTAACATTACACGGGTTATTAAAAATACTACAATAGATATTTCTAACATTTGTTTTATTGAAATGATTCACATTGCTCTTACACATCTAGCATTTCGCAGTCTCTCTCGGAAAATACACGCACTAGAAAAGCGAAACAATACTGTCGGTACATGTAGTCTTGTGCACGATAGCACAACTCAAAGAAGATGGCGTAACTTGTGCCTAGATCACTTAAACAATTACTACAAATCAAGAAAAGCCTCTGTGTGGACTTAATCTACTTCCATTAAGAATATACAAATATTCGACGCATTTACGAAATCATATCAACTATCAACAACTTCTATCATAGTTCCTCTTGCACCCCATTAACTTCGACACGTCAAACAAGCATTCCATGTCCTCATTACAATCTTTTATACTTCTCAATTCAAAAATTATACAATTTGTAAGAATCAATGCGAGTAGAATTCGTGTCCACCATGAACGGGCACTGGTACAGCAATTTTAATGGGATATGGGACAGGTTTCTCAATGGGATATGGAACATTCTTGGTAACATGGATGGGAATCGGTCTTTCTACCGGCACTTTAACTGGATAAGGCACCGGCCTCACCACGTGGTACGGGACCTCCTTTTCCACCGGGTAAGGAGCAGGCACC
The DNA here is from genome assembly GCA_910591665.1 of Ectemnius continuus. Classification (NCBI taxonomy): domain Eukaryota; kingdom Metazoa; phylum Arthropoda; class Insecta; order Hymenoptera; family Crabronidae; genus Ectemnius; species Ectemnius continuus. The sequence goes on from OU342867.1 coordinate 6,284,872, forward strand.
GGGATCTTGACCTTGACTGGTACTGGTCTGTCCACCGGGACTGGAACCGGCCGATGTACTTCCACCTTGACAGGATATGGCACTGGCTTAGCCACCGGATACGGAACTGGCTTCGCCACTGGAACTGGGTACGGTTTTGAAACTGGTACCGGAACAGGCCTCTCCACGGTGATCTTTACAGGGAACCGAACGATTTTCTCGACGGGATAAGGTTGCGATACGTGGATTGGTACTTTTACAGGGACAGGGATTTTTCGCTCTATCGCGAAGGGTTCTGGTACGGGTACTTTGACTTCGTAGTAGACCTTTTTCTCAATGGGGTAAGGATCGGGGACGTGAACTTTGACGGGTACTGGACGATCGACTGGGACTTTGACAGGGTAAGGTACTTCCTTTATGACTGGAACAGGTCTGGGAACTTTGACGGGGACTTTCACGAAGACCTTCACTGGATAAGGAATCTTTTTCTCGACTGCATAGGGTTGGGGCACCGGTACTTTGACTGGATAGTGGATATTCTTTATCACTGGGACAGGGATTGTTTTCTCCACGGGATAAGGAACAGCTATTTTCTTTATGACCGTTATTGTCTTCTCCTCGTCGTCGGAGAAGTGATGGCCAAAGTCGGCTTCTTCGGGACCTCCCTCGAAACTTTCAGAAAAATGTTCCCCTTCGTCTGCACCGTATGATTCAGCATCCAGCGAGGCATCCCCAAATTTCCCTGACTCGAATTGGCTGGCTTCGAAATGTTCGCCCTCCTGTTGGCTCTCCTCCAAGGGCTCGCCGTACGAGTCATCTGCAAACGTGTCGACGCTTTATTGGACATATCCTGTTTTTTAATGCATCGCGATGCGCGCCGAGGGGTGTCAGTTACTTACAGGCTTTCCCTAGGTCATTCCCATCGCCACTTATCCGATGACCCCTGCCCTCATCGGATGTACCACTCAACTTTTCCTGTATCCCTTGATCGGTTCTGTCCTGACTCTCAAACTGTTCGCCCGGTTGCACGTACATAATCTCATCATCGTAATGCTCCATTGGCTCTCCTCGTCTGTATATGATCACTTGTCTTTCATACTTCGCCCCCATGCGAAGACCGCTCGCCGCCGAGGCTGCCAGCAGCACTAGAATTATCCCTAAGATTCCCTAGAAAAAAGAATCGTCACACTTATCTCTCACTCTTCCTCACTTTTACGTTGATTACTATGTCGACACTGCTTCACTCCAGATGACGTACCATCTGTTCTATTCTGAGATGTCCAATGGATTAGATTTCGCTCCCTTGTTCGCTCCCTGCACTTGGCTTAAATAGATCAGTCTTCAACGATTAGCAGCTCTTATATATATCGGTTTTCAAGAGATCGTTAGTTGCTCGGGGACCACGAAACCACTTGGATGCTTCGTGGAGGGAGTTGCTACTTTCCCGCTCAAAGGAAGGTGGTACACGCGAGAGAGTGAAATTCTTGCTTAACAAGTGCATGACCTGCTGCCATTGCACCCTGAGAAATAACGACCGTCAAGATCCAGAACTTGGCCCGTAAATGGAGAGGAACTTCCTGATGCTAGTTTTTGTCGGCGAGCTTTTGATCCGACGCTACCATTTCCGGATGACTTTTCCTCGCTCTAGAATAAGAGCGCCGTTTAATTACTACGCTGCCGCCTTCGAGATTGAGCACTTCTCGATTGAAAGACAATTTTAGTTTCGTTGGTTTTACAATATTTCAAATCGAAATCGCTTTTGGCACAGATTTCACACCGAGCACGCGATCTTCTCTCGAACGTCTCGTGATTATCGCATGCCCGAGTATTTAACGGTCCGTTACACACTCCCTCACTGCGATAATTGCTCCACATACAAGCATATTAAAAAAAAGCTACCGCCGCTTATCTACTCCTAACACAATGTAAACGAGACTCCAGGTGAAAAAGTGATTTTTCGTCGGCTGGAAAGCGAATCGTTTCAACGCTTTCATTATGACTCGTAAATGCTTGCGATAAGACTGCGGAATCTTTTCGAAGAAATACAGAAACTAAAGAAAGCGCAGGAGGGAATCATTTCGTGAAAGCTTGACGAGGACGAATTTAATGAACACCAATCGGGAAATGATTGGGTGCACTTATCAATTTGCATGTCAGAATAAATGCGCTCCAATTAGATGAACAAGTAGATTAGTTGAACGTAGGAAGAATTCGGAGTAAGAATTTGCGGCGGCGTCCAGTAGAGCGAGTTAGAGTCATCGTGTTCCCATGATTATCTCATTCGATCCTCATTACGAGTGATTGCTATCAGGTAGTTCAATGGAACGCTGCTCTAACAGCTGCTGATATGATATCCCACAACAGAGTTTCATACGATTACTGAGCCCTAACGTCATCGCGCTGGTTGTTTCTAATGGACAGCACGCGAGGTGTTACGAACCTAATCTCATCATTCCACGTATTGCACTCTTGATTGGATCAACATTATTAAATCTTCCTAACACGCAGCATTACCGACAGAATACTTCGTTTCTCGTATACCGTTCACTGTAAAAGTTGTGGGACTGCTTCATCGACCACTGCTGTCAGTGAAAGTTCTCAGACCTGCCAAGGAGAGACTTTAAACTCATACTATCTAGTCAGAGTTTGTATTCTTTCATTATATTAAATAATATAAACAAGCAACCCTTACCAGTAAGGGTTCAACAATAAAATCCTTTTATTTGGTATTAGAAACTTCAGAATTCTAGTAGAAATTCATTTAATCATGAAATAGATATATTTGAATTATAGTTCGACTTCTGTAATATTTATAATATGTGAGATGTAATTATAATATTGAAGTGAAGAAGATTCAGGTTAGTTGGGTAAATTCGGGGGAGTGAAGCAGGGAAAGTCATGCGATGTAGACGGTCGATGTCGGCGAAGGGAGGACTACTCTTACTTTCAACCTCGGCGCCGCGCCGCGCCGCAGCCACCAAGCCGTCTATATACGTCTACGTACGCCGTAGTATCTTATTGGGAAAATTCCGGATAATATATTATTGGGAAAATAAGCTTTTTAGGGACTCGAGAGCGTAGGACCGGGAGCACAGGGCTTCCCTCACTCTTGGCGCTCTCAGCAGCCAGCAGCGCTTTGAAAGGAGAATGTGATGAGCGCCTGGGCCTCCCACTCTCCGTAACGCGTAACGCGATGGGTGGCGCGAGGTAGCGTAGCGGCTCGACGCGAGTAGCGTGGAAAGGGAACTGAGTGCGGTAGGGGCCCCTCCGCTGGACAGCACCGACGTACGCTAATGGGCCGCGCTTGCATAATCCGCTTCTTCGACGGACGAACACGTAAGCGAGCCCAGCTTCGTGAGTCAAGTGGCAAAGCCAGCAACCGGCCTAACTGGGTCGTGCGGAACTTAACTGCGGCTCAATTGACTTACCACCGCTAGACCTCGCCACTTCTCGCTTCCACCTTTCCAACTAGGGAGAACCCTTTCGAACGGCAATACCTCCTGGAAATTTTGTCGATTTTTCATAAGTGGGAAACCAAATATAAACGTAATTTGCAGTGCAAAGTCGCAGCCCCTTGAAAGGTCGGTCGAGGTTTCCTTGTAAATTGGTTGAACATATAAATCTTAGAGTTCCGGGAGATTGCCGCTTTGAGAGAGTTGCTCAAAACGAAGGAAAGGAGGAAGCGCGATGGTGAAAATCGAGGGTACAAAGCAATCGTAATGTAGTCAACGAAGCTGTGGTTGGACCTGGCATTCCAGGGGATTGTCTCCACTTAGATGACAGATCGTTTCGAATTACGCACACATTTATACCGAGGATCGAGCGCATGATTGCTGCCTTCCGATGGAGTAACGTATCTTTAATTCGATACGTAGAAAGTCTCGCAACTGCGGGCCTTGCTTCGTCTTTCCGGAAGTGGTACTCAACTTTTCGATTTCTCGGGGACGAATTAAAGAAGATCCAGCATGCGGTAGTCCTGTATCAAGGACGCCGATTTGGCAGGGAGTTCTTGGCAGGCTGTAAACTAGGCCAGGCTATCTTGTCGTCCAATTTCACGATAGTGGACACACCGCGTCTTGCCACATGAGCACGCATCGCTGCACCCTTCTACGTAAGAGTGTCTTTCCAAATGGAAAGCTCTGACGTTAGAGTCCGTCCCTTGGCAATTGCTCGTACACCATCGCACTGCAATTATTAGACTCGGCCGAATCATTCTTGTGATTTGCGAAACTTTGCCGGCACTCATTACAAAGTCCCAGCGAACTGGAAAAGCGGCAGTTCGAGCGCAACACATCCGGCGTCGCTCCCTGCCATGTATATCAGCTAGGAGATCGATGCATGGTGGATAAAGAGTGAAAGCGCATAGGAGACAGTTATTTTACAATTAATATTTATTTCGTTTCCGTAAAAAAATAGGTACATAATCTGCTATATCGATACAAAAGTAAGATAAAGCGAGCTGTTTCCGCGCGAAGGTCACTAAGAAGGGTGCGCCACCCGTTGAAGGGTGGTCTCGTACTCCCTATGATCGTAGCATGCGCCGCCGTGTTGCGGACTCGTTGCGATCGACATTGGTACAGCACGGCCTGATCGTTGGCCATGCTCCCCATTGCGATCCAGGTACTGAAGAGGCGTGAGTCCTCACGCAGACGCACGGCGACGCTTCTCGAGTTTCTTTCTTCTTCACGATATCCTAAGACTCCTGTCGGTAACTGAATCGTCCTGGTGATCGGCTCTCGGCCCACGCGCCTCGAGAAATTCTCGAGTGGGGTCGAAGCGTCGGTCGGTCCCAGTTACGATTTAGTATCCGTAGTGATGACCATGTCCGTGATCCGAGATGACACCACCCTCGTAGCCACCACCGTGTTGTTCATAACCGCTATGTTGCTCGTAGCTGTGATGGTGGACGGGAACAGCGACTGGTACCTTGACTGGGTATGGTACTGGCTTCTCAACTGGGTAGGGCACGTGCTTCTCAACTGTGACTGGGTACGGTCTGTCGACTGGTACCTTCACGGCTACGGGGTAGGGCTTCTCAACTGGGTAGGGCACCGGCTTCTCAACGGGGTACGGCTGGGGCACTGGTACCTTGACTGGGTAGGGAACGTGCTTCTCAACGGTGACGGGGTAGGGACGGTCGACGGGTACATGGACTGGGTATGGGACCTTCTTCTCAACTGGGTAAGGAACGTGCTTCTCAACGGTGACGGGGTAGGGCTTGGGTACGTGGATGTGGACGGGACGGTCGACTGGGACCTTCACTGGGTAGGGTACGAGCTTCTCAACTGGGTACGGTTGTGGTACATGGACTGGTACTTTGACTGGGTAAGGTACAGGCTTCTCAACTGGGTACGGCTGGGGTACTGGTACTTTGACTGGGTAAGGGACGTGCTTCTCTACTGGGTAGGGTTGGGGTACCAAGACTTTGACGGGGTAGGGACGGTCGACGGGTACGTGCACTGGGTATGGGACCTTCTTCTCGACGGGGTACGGTTGTGGCACATGGACTGGAACCTTAACGAGGACCTTGACTGGGTAAGGCACGTGCTTCTCCACTGGGTAGGGTTGTGGTACTGGCACCTTTACGGGTACCGGGTAGGGCTTGTCCACGGGATAAGGCACATGCTTCTCCACGGGGTATGGGACAGCGACGTTCTTCACGACGGTCACGGTCTTGACGTGCTCATGGTGACCATGGTGGCCAGCGTCGAGGACGTAGCCGCCATATCCACCGGCAGATCCGTATCCACCATATCCGTGACCGATTTCAAGACCACCGTGTCCAGCGGATCCGATGTCGTAGCCACCATCATAGCCATAACCGTATCCCAGACCAAGCAGACCTCGCTTCTCCTGCTTCTTCGTGCTCGACTTCTCCTCCACAGCCTTCTCAACAGCCTTCTCGGTCTCCTCGGCCCAGGCCGCGGAAACAACCAAGGCGATCGCCACAACGTAAACCTGCAAAAGATCAAGTGTGATCGAGCTTTCTCCTTGCCAGTAAACCGGGGGTGGATCGTCTGTCTTGTCCAATGTCGCTCGTTACCGGAACAGCGTGGAAATCGAAAGCGACCGGGGAACCGGTTGCGCCAATGATACTTAATATCCCGAGCTTAAGTTCCGTCCGATCGTATGCCCAAGAAATCTATGCGAAGCTAGAAAACCACCGAGTTTCTCTGTCCCCTTTTCAAGTACATTACCGCGCCGATTTATATACAACTTCGATCTAGAACTCCGATGTTTTTCAGTCACTTCCTCTTACAAACCCGGATGTCCCGAATTCCCTAAAGTTTCTGTGGACCATCGTGGACCTTCGAGATGTGTATCGCGGAGAAAGACGCGTCACTCCCCAAGAAACGAGCGGATTATCTCGGAAAATTGATCACTGCCGCGTGTATGTTTGTTGAAGCTTTCGGAAGAGTTGGGCCCAGACGAGCAAGGCCCAATTTCCGTGAGGAGTTCCACTCGGGGGAACGCTCGAACGCTCTCGTAACTTCGTGTTGACGTACCAGGACTCTCATTTTTGCTCTTGCGATGTTCCAGGTGCGTCCAGAAGTGAACTGGATGCTGATTGCCGGCGGTTCGTCGCCTTATATACGCGGCATACTTTCGCCTTCGCCACCGGGGCCCAACTCGCGTACCCCCCACGTTACACCTCTTTGTTCGCGTAGAACGACGTCGGTCCCACCGGCCACCGCCGTCGATCGACGGCCACCACTCCCCTTTGGGACAGACGGCTCGCCTCCCCACACCTCTCGAAAACGGCCCTCTCTTCTCCTATACGCGCACACAACACACACACACACATACACACGTATTGCCGCACTCTCCTATCTTCCACTCTCCTCTTCGACGCGGCCGAGTTTCAATTTCTTCCTCTTTCGCGGCATCCCGACAGATACTTCTCTGTCAAAACTCATATACTTTGCTTTCGGAATCCCAGCTCCTTGAGATCTCCTCGTTACAAAACATGTTTATGGTGCCCGATTGATCCGGGAAGTAAAGTGGACTGGAGTTTTCCTCCAGACTACTATAATTTGTTTGTAAAACGCCTTTCATACGGTCACCTTAAATGGTCGATCTGCGATCTGGTATTACGTGATATGCTCTTTCGAGTTAGGAATAATTTATTCATGTCGTCAATTTGCAACCCTTCCTATTTATTGCTACGACTACTCTTAATTGGTTAATTAAATATCTGGAATTAGGAAAAGATAGTGCAGGTTCTTTAATGTAAAAGTTCTGTATAATTCAGTCGATTTCCAATTGGTCAAATTAGTATGGTAGCGCGCGAAGTTCCGTTTTCATTCTTCCTCCGTGGTTGCGCACGATCGGCGAGCGATCGAGACACGCTACATACACGTAAGTCTCGCAAGTCGGATTTATCTGACGGCGATCTTGTGGGTGCAACCATTACTCCCTTTCGTGGGACAGCCGGTCCCACGTCACGATCTCCCCCTTGGTTTATGCAGGCTCCCTCAGCTCCAAGATCCAACATGTACCCGGTTCCGTTTTCTTCCCGGTTCGCTCCGCCGCGCACCGACAGACACGCTCTCGATTCACTCGTCGATCTTTATTAGAACAAACTGTCGTTCCAACGAGGTTTGTAGTGATCCCTTACGTAATGAGCGTGTTGTGTCTCGATACGTGCTGAGCACACTTCATGCAAAGCATTACTCATAACAGGACGCCGACTAACTCGCCGTGAGATAGCCGTTCAATGATAAAGACCTGCTCCTATTAACGCTTTGCGGTCCAGGATCCAGCATCACTGTGAAAGCACCTTCTCCTTACTACTTTCACTGGTGGTTCCCTTTTTATAATTCATTATATCGACTCTCGAAGGGTTAACAAATTCCTCGGAGGATTCCCTAATCGACCAATTCTTATATCAGATCTCGAAAGAAGTAGTCAGAATATTTTACGAAGAATTTTTCTTCTATTGGGAATTGAGAATTGGAAAATGTGTTTCCTAGATCGAAGAAACAGGAATAGAGACGGAAGCATGAATCACGTTGCATAGTATTTATATTAAGAGATTTCCACCTTCGGGTGCAGCCTCCGGGTCCATTGGTGCGTGCAACAGCAGTGATCTAATAACTCCCGTTATCTCGAGGCTTTCCTATCTCGAGCACCGGAACGGATTTAGGGATCGCATTCTTTTTCCACCGGCTATCCATTTTGGAGGATCTCGCCTCGGACTCTCTACGGAAGGCGTGCACGCTGCCCACACCACGTGGGCAGATATAGGAAAGGTCAATCGATTAAATTCGCCTTCGTGAGGCGAGAAATAGCCAGCATACGTAATCGATCGGGGCCTTTTCCCGTCAGTGAGAGCCAATCAATTTCACCTTCGAGCTTCTACTTCCAACTAGGACCCCCCTTTGTCGTACCAGTGGAAAAAGCGCAGTTGGACTTGCTCCCGTTTAGCGGAGGAACGCGTGACCGGCAATATTGTGGAGCAGTAGGAATAGTTGGAAAGTGGATGGCGCCGTAATTCGTAATAGGCGAAGCTCGGCAACGTATTACGTAAAGGTCACCACTGCCAGCTCGGAGGAGACCCGATGAAACACGGCTGCCAGCATAGTTACCCGCTTCTACTTGGAGTAGAAAGAGGTCCTCTCTCTTTCCTGAAAGTAGAGAAGGCAATAGGCCTTCTCAGCTAGGAGAGACCGAACTCGAGAGACACAGATATCGTGTCGACTGCCACACTGACCCCGCTGACACTGGCCTTGGCGACTCATCTCGAGGCGAGCGAGACTCATCGAAAGGCCTCATCTAGCCTTTCCGCTTCAGTGACGATCTTTGCTCTTAAGCCACCCTCTCTTCCATTAAGAATTCCTCGAGCTTTTCTTCTCGAATCTCCTTACATAATCGGACAAGATGAGGCTGTAGGACCGGCTTCTAACGAAAGGGAAATCGAAGGCCCAGTCACACTCGGTCATACTCTCTCGATATATCGCCAGACGAATCCTACGAAAGGCGTGCGCGTGTGCTCACGGAAAACGGAGGACGTAAGCTGATTCGCTTTCTCTCATATTTTACAGGAATTTCGTGGCCGGCGTTCTGCAATTCCAGCTTTATCGCTCGCTTTGTCAAGCCGCTGGACAGAGGTTCATCGACGATCCCAGAAGACCTTTGCACAGGTGCGACTTCTACAGGAGCCCCGAGGCCGGCAAGATTTTAGGGTAAGGAAATCTGACGTTCATTACCACTTTATCATTCGCCTTCGTAATACTTTACTTTCCATCTTACTCTGTTCTACGGAGAAGAGTCGGGAACGAAAGGAGAAAAGGGCGTGTTTCAGATTTGCGAAGTTATGTCAGCAATGCAAAGCGCTATGAGCGCCTACTGCTTGGTGCAACGGATGCAGAAAAAGTTAAGTGCCGCTTTGCCGACGAAACGCGGGCATTAGAGTGCCGTAAAGCGTGAACGCATGTAACTCGGCTTGAATTCAGTGCCGCGTAAGAGCCGCCCCGAGAACAAACAAATTTCCCACCTAAAGAGCCGGTAACGATGTCAGCCAGCTTTTTTGGCAGCCTGTTTTTCGGCCGCTCGTTATGCAGAGCCGCTGGATTGGCGCAGTTGTTGCCCTTTAGTAGAAGCGAATATATATTCATAATCCGAAGCGCGTACCCATTAAGCGAATATAAATTTCCGGGGCACCGCACCGATTTAACTTTCAGATGTACGCTCGGCCGCTCCCGGCGAAGTTTCGATCTCGTAAGTTAGGGTGGCTCGTTATCTCAGCGCCCAAACATCCGGACAACGAGTGGCCTTCCAAATGTCAGGAATCCGAGAATCTCGTAACAGAAACCTGGGGTCTCGACATTTTGGCCTCGTTGAGATTCAAGGTTAATACTAACCCGTTCGTCGATGAGACCTCGGCCCTCGTTAAGTAATCGAAGAGGACACCCGGATGCTCTCGTTAACATCACCGAGAGTTGTAGAACTCGAATCCGGAGCTTGCCCCACTTCACCGCTGACATAATGAGATCCCAATTAATTAACCTGTCCGAATATAAATACGCTGGGAAGATGGCCCGGCCGATTCAGTCAGATTCTGAGACTACGAGGAATCTCTTGCACTAGCTTTCGTCTCCAGTACTTTAGAATTGGAGAGAGGAAAGAGACGATTTCGAGGAGTTGCCGAACATAGAAAATTATCAGATCGATATAAATTGGCTAAGGCAAACACGCGCAGTCAAAACAAGCTCTCTTTCTTTTCTCCAATGATTCCCAGTCGATTCAGTCAGACTCTGAAACGACAAACCTCCTCCTTGGGACTGGAGTCCCAAGCACTTTAGTGCTGGAGATTGAGAAAGGGATAAGAGCGATGATATCGCTCGAAAAAAAATGCTACTGTCACCGAGATGCTAATACAGAGACGCTCGGATGGATTAGGTTCTCTGTTGCATAAGAGGCAATGTATCCGCTATCTCATCGGGGAACTCATATAAAACACACGCTTCTACTTCTACTTCTCCCAACTTCACCTCAGAAGATACATTCATGCTCTTTCGGCTATCTCTCGGTCAATTACTCCAGTATTCAAACGAGTCGCCGCAATTACGACAGGGCAACCGCGCTGGTCGTTTGGCAGCGCGTCGATGGTGGCGAAACATCGCTCGTCTACGCGAAAACTTATGCACCTCAACAATCGTAAAGGGGCCTAATAATTAGTCCCATATACGGCGGCCCCTTTCTTACAGTGGGAACCGAGAATCTACCTATTTGCGAGAGCGCTGCATGCTGCTACGAATATCTGATATTTTTAGAATGCCAGCATTACACTTTCACAGGAACATCCGCGTACGATATGAATGGAATGTTGACTTTCATATTCATATATTCATATTGCATATGAAATACATAGTAAATTTCGTTTATTTCTCGTACTACTCTCCATTATATGTATTCGGAACGCTCTACGTCTGAGCAAGTACTGATCTAATCTACTTGGGCGCTTGGCACGTCAAGTACGGTCGCACGAAGAAAGTTGGAATGTTCATTGAGATAATGCCGTTGGAAAATCGGTATGACAGATGCGTTGACAAGATTCGCAGTGATGACAGCTCTCACGTAAATCATCCACGCCTCTGACGCACGATACAAATAAACTCCTTGGCTGGCGCGCGAGCGGGCGCGCGTGCACTTTCAATGAGGCGAAGAACCGGCCGGGATTTGGCAGGCTGCTCGATGCCAGAGAGTGCTTGGTATGCTGACACGTGTGCCGGAAAAAATCACTCGAGCAATCGTGAATCATTGGGAACCTGATCTCGCCAGTTTCCCCTTGGTATCTCGCACTAGTAAAAGTGGATGCTGCGAGGATGCCGAGGGAGCAACGAGATGGGAGGAGATGAAATAGGCCGGTCTATTGTCACGTGTAGGTCACTGATCGGGAATGCAGCTGGTACACGGGGGAGGCATGCCAAGCTCGATTATCGATCAGTCCTCGATCGGATGCCCTGGCAATCTACTGAATATCTGGGTCAACGAAGAACGCCCTTATAAGGTCTAACAATTTCCCTCCTCGACTTCTATTGTACTTGGAAACTTGAATTTCCATACATTGCTTATAAAATGACTATGAAGCACAAAAAAAAAGAGCGAAGGGGAATGAACGAACTATCAGCGAGGAAGTTGTGTAGGCTGGTGATCGCTGATTAAAAGTAGCACAGCCGCCAGGATGCACGGCCGAAATAATAAATCTTCCTGTGGTATCACTCGGCGCAATCTCGCATAAATTCCCCGGTGAAATTAAGTCTAATATGGACAGCTGGCGCTGGTGTGTGTAGCGGCGAGCGCGTTGCACGCGGGCATACGCGTACACGCGTGCACATCCCCACGTACGTCCCAACGTATTACGCGCTCGCGTTCATTCGAGCCTGATGAAATTTCGCTCGTAAAGCCGGTTGCGTAAGCGTCTCTCACCGCCACATCGCACCACCGCCGCCGCCGCCGCGCCGGTGAACGCCTGCCGAGGGATCGCCAGGATCAGGACGAAAAGATCGAAGCGAATTTGTCAATAAAACTTTGTGCCATTCCTCGCTGGGCCGATTGCGTAATTACGACGACGACGACGACGACCAGGGGAAACAGACTCGAAAAGAAAGTGTCGACGAGCTTCGGAGAAATTCTTTGGAGGTCCAATGCGTCGGCGATGACGCCTTTCCCAGGTACGACGAGCACGTCGATATTAGATTCAGCTAGGAAACAGTGTGTCACACAGAATGACGCTCTCTCCGGTTTCGAGGATGCTCTTCTAATTAGTGCCTATGAATTCCCGAGGCGGCTCTCCATTGGTGTTAAAGGGGTCACGAAGGGGAAAGGCTCGGCATATTGTACTCAATATATCAGTTGGGCTCGCGTCCAAAGGCGTCGTCTAAGGCTCGGACTTCCTGTAATCGAAGGACGATCTTCCACTCTCGTAACCCACTACCAAAGCCTGCCTTGCGAAAGTAAGATCAGCTGGTTAGTCGGTTGCACGAAGTGCCTGGGAAAAAGTGCGTGTGTCACGTAAACGCACTCATCGACGAGAGTGCACCTTCGAGTACAAGTTCTCCACAATGTTACGAAGAAACTCGGCGGGCCAGAAACTCAGCCCTGTTACGCGTGTTACACTTCCGTTTTCACCGAGCCAACAGTAACTCTGCACGCATGCACGCACTCTCGCACACGGCGCGAAGAAAAAAGAGAAGTAAAAGAAGCCTTAGAAGGCGCCTCGCTATTCTCTGGCAGCGGGCGTTTGCCATATAGACATTATACCTCGTCACAACTATCCGCCCGTAAAGGACTCCGAGACAGAAGATATTGTCGGAGACGCACCAGGAAGTAGTTTCAGTTGGCTCGGCCCCGATTACATTACGGCTTCTTGGAGCTTCGAACTCCGAGGATAGTATTCCCAACTATTCTCGTCTCGTTCCTCTGCCACAAAGAGCGGAAGAGCAGATTGAATGAATTCGCGGTGATCTTTACCGACATATATTCCTGGCCGCTAATTAACTGCTAAGCAACCAAATACCATTTTAATCAAAAATACTATTAAAGTCTTCCTCATTAAATACACGTTAATAGGTGCGCGCTAGCTCGCACCTATAAATGTCAGAGCCTCCGAGATTAATGACTCTTTGCAGTCGAGTTTCCTAAGTGTCAGCCTGGCTTGATCTGTCGCCTATAAAAGTACTGGGCTCTTGTGAGATATCCGATGAAACGGGCTCATTTATTCACACTTATTTATATGTCACTTGACTAAAACGGAGTCGGGAATGGATCAAACCACTGACATTTCGCAGCTTCCCGCTCGCAGTGCAGTTTGCATACCGGGAATCGATCAATTGGTCGAGGCAAGTTCGTGCCGCTAATCCAGTTGGGTGTTTAACGGGTGGCAATTAAGTGACTGTCCACTCGAATCGATGCAGATTACTTAGGATGGCCTTGTGCCAGAGGATCGCCATCGAAAAGGAAAGTTCTGCCGGGAGGAAGAGAAGAGAGCAAGGGGAGGGTCCGCCAAGTCTCGACTAGGATCATTTCGCCGGAAGATTTATGAACTATCATCCACGTCAAGAGAAAGATCCTAGTTTCATGGGGCGCAGTATTCTGATAATATGTGTGTCGGGATTGCGACACGTCGCTCGATCTCATTGTGGGCGGCCAAGGTCCCAATCGACTAATAAGCGAACAGCAATCGCTACTATCGAGTCCATTGTACGGGGAGAAGAGGAAGAGAAGAGAAGAGAAGAGAAGAAGTAACGGCAGCGAAATGACACTCGGTTCCCACAGGCACCGCTGGATTCCGTGGTTCAAAGTGTCGAGGACCAAACTGTGTCTCTCTTTCTCGATGCAACGCGCACGAGAACAGTGAAGCCTCGAGTTCATCCGTGACTGACTACTTCTCTCTTCTTCTCTCGCTTCCAGCAGAAATCACACTCGTTCCAAAGAACCTTCTCGCTCGAGCCTTAAGAAGCCCAATTCGCTCTTGCTTTATATGGATTGTCCATTCAAGAGTGAATAAGATCAGAATCATTCAAAGTCAGACTGGACTTTTCTCATTGTCCGCTCGATGATTGCGTTTCGACTGAGGACGAATGCGAGAAAGATCGAACACACCTACATATTGGCCCAGCATCCTGCGCGCTTCTTGCGAAACGACAAGCAGGAAAGTAGCGATTTCGCCTTACTGCCGAACACAGGAAATTATGAGATCGATATAAATCGCCGGAGACAAGTACGCACAGCCGAAATGAGCTGTCCCTTTTTTCCCTCGCTCTCTGTAAAGTCCACTCGGCCAGATTCCCACGGGATATGTTTGACGTTCGCTTACTTCACTCTGGCGTTCTCGCTCGTCCGAAGGAACCGGAAGTGTCCGAGAGAATGCAACGGTTAGTCGATGACTTGGCAGGAAAAAGGTATACCGGATGTTAAACAGCCACTTTCCACAGGTGCTACAACCTTCTCCCGCATGAATATGCTTCAATAACGTTCTCCTCACTTTCGGCAGCGAGGTTTATCTCTGTGCTTGAAGTCTCGTTACGCAAGCCCGAGGCGATCCACTTTTTATATAATAACTCGATCATATTGTTCTGGCAACTGTTCAGCCATCCCAGTTCCGTTTATCTGCCAGTGTATTTTCAGTAGTTCTGCGAACTAAAAGAAAAGATTCGTAGGCGATTCTCTATTACATCGACGTGAGAAAAGAAAAAGGCGGAGTAGAGGCGAGCGCGGCCTCGCTTTTACGGATTGGATTCGCTTTTATATAACAAATCGGAGACACACAGTCAGTGTATATCGGCTTCACAACAATATCCGTTATCCGACTCCGCATAAATGGCATTATAGCGCCGAGAGGAAACGCTGCAAGCGGAATAGAAGGAAGAAGTGGAGCGCTGGGAAAGAGGAGGAAAAAAACAAAGGCCCGTGCTGACAAAGAATAGCACGCCCGCGGGGACGGCATTGCCCTCCTAAAGGAAGCATGAAACTGGCAATTACAGTGACATTATTGGAGGCTGGAATAATTAGATCGTTAGTAGATCGGTTGCGGTAAGAGCGCGCGCAGCTAACCAGCGAGAATAGCTCGGTACTCGAAAGTGATTACGAAAGATCGATGATCGGTCAAAGGGGCACGGTCCACCTGGCTTTTCGTACTCTCGGCTGCCAACTACTCGACACTCGACACCCAGCATTGTATTTAAATATCATCATCTATTCTGCTGCGGGGCCTCAACCGTGAGATCGCCGCCTCCTCAGGCTTAGACAGCCTCTCTGTCGAGGCCTGTCCGCTACCGTCATTCTATTTGTAATCCTCCTATTTCACCTGTCATCGCCCAACGCGAGAGAAATCACCGCTATCAAACTGGAGAAATCAATTTAACATCGACGCCCATAAGCGATACTTTAATAGATATTAGTTAATTCGGTAATTAGTCCGGGGCGTGTCTGGATTACCTTCGCAAGCTGAGCTAACGAATAGGCTAATTAGAGGTGAATGGGTGTTGGTTATGAGAGGGCGTATTGTTCCAAGACTCGTTATCCTTTTTCCGTGGCTTTTTCCAAGCCGCTTCAATGAGAACGGTTCCTGGTCACGAAGCCCTCCTTCTCGATAAAGCAAAGCGTACCCACCCGATTTCACAGTATGCCTGTGTGAAGTGTGAACAATGTTGCAATGAGACGTGCCACATAATGTCCTCATAAATATGTACTCGAGCAATTGCGTCAGGGATTTACAAGATGGAGCAACCAGCTGCCATAATTAAGTGTGCTCGTAGGAACGTTGAAATTGTCCAGCTGATTAGAGAGGAATTCGTTTGTTAATAGGAGACTAATGGAGAAAGGATCATCGGCTCCCTGGCAGAATACTCTCGAAGAAGCTACCGGCGAGTCAAGATTGGATGGCTCTGCCTTGAGAGAGTATTTCAGACCTCTCGAAGATTGGCTGAGAACGGAAAACCTACGAACCGGCGAAATAGTTGGCTGGTCCTATGGTAAGTCGCACACTAATTCTCAGCGGTATATCTCTTGGCAATATTTTCCCAAGATCTTCTCTTAATCGTTGCATCGAACATCGAAGCTTAGTCTTATCGATCGACTTATCTCGTTGAGCAAGAGAATATCCATGTAGTTTAGGGAGGCTCTATGAAGTAATTCAAGGAATAATTAGAGGTAAACAAGGAACTAATTCACGTGACACTAGAGAACCGGGTTGGTAGAGTGCTCGGTGTCCCGAGCAGGAACGCGCCTTTCCTCCTAACTTGTTATAAATTATGCAATTTCCTACCGTAACAGATTGAAGGTTGCAGTTCCCACGTGCTACTTTGCCCGCGAGCAGCTACAAATATTCATTGTGTGACGACACCCGCGCTGAATTACGATCCGCTATGTTGAGCCGGAATTATTCGGATTAGGAACGACCGTCTGCCAACCGATTTCACGCCAGAATCTTTATCGGAAGACATTTTATAAAGTATTCATTATTAACCCGATAGAAACAACAAGCAGAATTCGTTGGAAACTTATCCTTCTTATCGAGGATTGAACGAATCATTACAAGAGTGATTCCTTTGGAATCTCATGTAAGAGGTTTATCGGTGATGGTTGGAATGAGTAAGAGGGACAAGTTGGCATTTTTCTGATAAGAAGGAAAGGTGGTGGAGTCGATCGACATGGGTTCTCGCGAATCGTAGTGTCCCGGGGCCCGTGGGACTGGGAGATTACGAAATCAGAGTAGCAGGAGGAAAGGCCGAGAGAAAGAGCGAGGCTGCGAGGAGAGAAACGAGAGTCGTGAGACACGTTCGGCGAATCCACTCTCGTTTCCATTGCACGTTGCACCTTAAAAGCCGTGTCGCCGCAGCCGAAGCGCCTCCGCCCGCTCCTTTCAGAGGAGAGACAAACCATCTCTTTCTCCCGAGAGACTCCAGTTCTCCTCTCTCGCACGTCTGTACATGCATGCTCCACCTTCCCCGAGGAGAGCGCGATCGCACTTAGTCACCCAGTCAGTAATGATCCTACTTTATCCTTATAACGGTCCTCCCTCGAAGCAGCTCGATTAATTACCCGATTGCTCAATCGCCGGCTCGCCGGGCTTTCGGATATTAATGACGAGAAACGACGGGGAAAAATTACCATGCCATATTTTGCGAATCTCTTTCAATTGACACGATCTTCCCCCCACCTCCGCGATCAGCCTCGCTTTTTCGGTGATCCGTTTCACTTACTTTCAATTTTTCACCGGCTCATACGACCATGATCGATTACTCATTATTAATAATCCACTTGTCCGATCTCGCGCAGAAGTATTCCAGAGAGAGAGAGAGAAAGGTATTGATAGAAATGGCAGAGATAAAAAAGAAACGGTCGGAAACGAAAGGGAGACCGATCATTATCCTACCCCCGTGAGCTACTTCGACCAACGTGCGCTTTTCCCTTCAGTCGATCGTGATAATAGATTTTAGAACAGCTCCTACCCTCCAGCTACCCAACCAGTCTCTCTTTCTCTCAGTGATTTGCTCAACAAATTCCAATGACAATCCAATCGAGCGGTCAAAGGGACCCAAGTGTTCAGAGTCGAGCTCTCGTTCGTGTGCGAGGGTAAAAGGCATTACAATCGACTTTCAATTACAGACGGTGATTACTGCAAGCGCAGCATCGAGACTGCCGGCCTGCAAGTCTACGGAAGTGGCTTTTACAATGTTGCTGCACCGTCAAGCGGTCTTTCCACCGCGATCCTGGGAGCAACGATACTCCTTTCGATCTTCCCGCTACACTAAAGGAGAGACTGTCAGGACTACGTGGAACACATGTACCACCACTTGTCTGATCGGCCGAAAGTAGGCAAATGTCAGTAGGCGATCCGTCAAGAAGACGAAGAAGCTCTCTCGTTCAAGAGCGATGGAGTGCTGCCTCGAGCGCGACAGCGGCGATTAACGTTGGACATTGCAATAGCAGTAATAACGTCAGACTCGATGTACTATCCACCATAGATATTTACATGTTCACTAGCAATGTAAAACGGCTCCGTTGTAACATTGCTGTCCCGCGATTTATTCGCTGGCAATAGTGCGAGCACATTTTCCCTTTTCCTAGGATCGAGTATGCTTCAGAACGACAGGCTTCCAGAAGGAAAAGTGTTCGCACGCAGCACTACCATCGGCAGGGGGCCGTTTCATTCTCATCACGATTGCACCGCGCAAAGGCCCGTTTACACGCGGAGCGTTAGTGCATAAATCATTATTCCAAGTGTAAAGTAGCCCTCGTAGCTCGCACCTCGTTCCGGACGCGTGGCTGTATCGGTGGAAAGCCAGGAAATTTATCGATGGCTAACACACTGCTGCCGGTATCGAACGATACCAAGTATAGCTGATCGGTAATCGAGATCGATTCGTTCACGGTTCCCCCCTCTCTCTTTTTCACGATTCTGTAAATACAGCGTATCCGTGTTCCTCGCTCTTGAGGATTGAATGCTCGCTACCAAAGCGATTTCTTTCTGGCGGACGTCCGCGCGTGTCTAACGCCACAACTCACTGCACTCTCACTCTTCTTAGTTTCTATGTATACGTACTGTTTCTCCTCCCATCGCATGAGTGGTACTTACTCGAGCCTAATCTGTAAGTCTATGTTTATCGATACGTTTTGTTAATACTTGTTCGAAGTTTATACATGCGAATAAAATGTGTTTTCATTGTAAATCTGCCGTTTGTTCGATACACCTGTGTCCTCCGAATAAAAAGGGAGTCTCTGATCCGGGCTGTCGTAAGTTGGCCGAGATTCCACTCCATTCAGAAGAAGCCCTACCTCTCCTCTCCTCTTTTTTATTCGCTTGGCATTACACCGCCGACAGAAACCTGCTGTCCGGCGGGCATTATTCGTGACTTTCACGGTGCCGGATGCCAGGGCATCGCGGAATGATCGGACAGCCGAAAAAAATTAGTCTGGATGCTCGGCGTAACTAGAGAGGCAGGAATCTCATCGCAAAATGTCGAAAGCAAACCCGGCTTATATCATACCTGACTATTTCTCAATCGTACTCTAGTTTCGGAATTTCGCAAAGCTTCGAATTTATGTCGCGGCGTAGGCCCAGATTTTATGGAACCACTGGGCGATTTTCAAGGATATTTATGGAGGAGAAGGAGACCATGTCAAACTATGGCAAGGATGAAATAGTCGTAAAATTCAGTGTAAGAAGGCAGCTTTCACGAGCAGCAGTGACAAGAGAAGACATTATTGTTCTTCTGGCAGAGGGCGAAATTGCACAAAGCTGGTCTGTCCAGAAACTGGTTCACTGACTTGCGTAAGGCGAAGATGCGGAAATCGAGCGAGTTTCTTGGCAACAATTGCATCACTTGACACTGCGATACTTTGCTATTATTGATTGTCAATGTAATTCGGGAACGATCCAGGCATTATTTTGTCAATAGAGCAGCGGGAGCTTGAATGCCGGGAGCGTCGGCTTTCTTTTGGCATCATTTGTCAGAGGATCGACGTGCGGAACGCACGATAGCATCGACTGCACGCGAGCGAATAAATGTGGCCGCATAGCGAAAGAATGGTCGGAGCAAAAAGTAGCCGGCAGTTTCTCGCCCGGCGGAAAATATGCGCTTCTGTCTACCGTTGATGATAGCGATCTCCGCATTCTTGCCGCGTTCGAAAAACCAACGAACGAAACGATATCGGAATCGAGTATCGCTCGGATTCACGTGGCTCGGTTTGTAGTTGATTGCATCATTCCAGCCGATTTCCTAATTAAACGTTCATTAGCACGCTAGCTACTTTGTTGGCTTAGCAATTTGCCTAACCGATAATACTCTCAGACGATCAATTGCCCGTCCGATAGAGAGAGAGAGAGAGAGACAGAGATAGAGAGAGAGAGAGAGAGAGAGAGAGAGAGAGAGAGAGAGAGAGAGAGAGAGAGAGAGAGAGAGAGAGAGATATCTGAGGTCGATTGAAAGTATTTTAATTGCGGGGTCATTAGAGTCAAGAGAAGTGAGAGTTATGACATACACTCAACATTCTCCCCCTCGGTTTTTTGCCAGGACACAGGTGATTCCTTGTCACTCGAAATTTCAGAGTGGTTGCTCCCATTTTCTCCTGCTTTCGATATCTAGGCGAGGAGTGTTTCGAGCGGTGGGGGAGGCGAGGCCTCCTCTTATGAAAGCAGTGATCGTCCGAGGGAACGAGAGCATTTGGCGATCCGTCCCGAAAACTGGTTCGTCCAGTTGCGCAATCGGAAGAGCGGGAAGTCGGCTGTCTTTCCGCGAAACGTCCGCGCACGCAGCACAATGAGCCTCTCGAGTGGCCACTGCCACCACCGTCGACGCCACTCTCCTCCACTTTCACCGTCCAAACACACATGGACGTGCACGCCTTACCGTTGATTCGATCGTATATCCGCAAACACGCTCACGTGTACCTACTCATCGAAGAACCGAAAATCAAGCAGCTCGAGAGCCAAACCCTTTCCGATACCGGATGCAAGCCGGACCTTCGGCGAGTGGAACGAATCAACACTCGATCACACAACTTCCTCTTCTTGTCTGCTCCCTTCGCCTTACTGCAACGAAACATCCTCCTCTCGCCAAGAGATGCAGTTTCGCATTGTGACTGGACGGGATCTCCGACCGCCAGCAGCGCGTGAAAGTAATCCCGAAAAAAGAAATTCACCGCCACCGAAAATGGTCCGGCAAGGCGGCGGCCCCTGACGTAACAGATATGTAACGAAAGAAACCACGCACTCTCCGCAGACATCAGCGAACACCCGCTCATTCCTTCAGGGACTTCCTGAATTCCCGAGGGATTCCAGAATTCGAGAAAGAGTACTCTTAATTGTCAACAATTATCGCACGTCCATTTCTGGATTCGCGTCTTTGCCCCTTTTTTCGTTAATAGCCCTTTGGAATTCCAGTGGAAATCTAGTATCAGTGGAAAGAGCTTGATGAATCAGACGAGTCGAGTTTTTCGAGTTGACAAGTGTTACTATTACGATGAGCGTAAAACGAGCCTGGAGTCAACGTTTCCGTGTGATAATATCTAGCATTATGGGCTCGTAACATAGGTAATTATGATTAGTAGCGTTTCAACGGACAATAGCAGGCTTTATGTAACGCGGGAAGGATAGAGCGGTGCCAATGTCACTGCCCCGATCCTATCGCAGTGCGTAATCCACTACCCATTTCTCCCAACGATTTCCACTCACGCTCTTTCAAGGAACATTGCGAGCTATTGCGTGATATCTATTACAACTACTAATAACATACCATGCGCTCTTAGCTTTTTCTAACATTAGCGTCATACTTCTAAGGCTATCAAACGCAGTCCAAGTGCGGAGATGTGAGTGCAACGCGACAAGTGGCACGTTCGAGGTGTTTAATCGTCGGGACGCAAGGGATGCCGATGTCTCCTCGGACATTGGAGAAGCGAGACTGAGATGCATGGCTGGGGCATTGGGCCCGTTGCGTTTTCAGGCTGTGCATGCAACGCGAAAGGAAGAAAGTTGCGGACGAGCGAGTGAGCGAGTCAGTGGGCCGCGCACATTCCCAGCCAAGATATGCGAGTCATAAGGCGGAAGAGGAGTCCGGCCGCATTCGCTTTCGGCTTTCGAAAAGCCAGCCTGCCGGACGACTAAGAAGCTACGTATAAATCTTGCTTTCATGAAGGAAGAAAAAAAGGTTCTAACGCCTTTGTTCCAGGGTTGCCTGCGATTGGGAATTCATTCGTCCCCACTCGAAATTCGATTTACGTCATCCGGCGCAGTTTATTGTTATGCGATTTCACGCTTTCGTGTCGGCGCCTTCTCAGGGTTAAGCGAACACGCAGTAGAAAGGGTTTCGCCGGGCTTTTGCCTTATGTAACGCCCTCCCGAGCCTGGGCAGATTAATTCGAGCGCAGGTCCGCCTGATCAGCTTCGAGAAAAGAAGTGTGTGCGTCCGCTTCCGGATACTGGGAACAGGGCCTCCTCTCTAATTGGAGCTCGAACGACTTCACGCGTCCTCCGCTAGGTTCCTTTCAACCTTAAGCGCGTCTAATTAGCGAACTGCCGAATTTGAGTGGGCCACTTTCTATTCTCTACGATGGACTTTGTCTAGGACCATTCGTCGAACGCCATTCCCTCCCCCGGCTACCCACCACCCTCCCATCTAATCAACGCGACAGATTAACGCAATGATTATGCAACAGCGACGGTGAGCTCACGTCCAACGAGAATTACTCGCAAGTTTGCATCAGACAACTAGTGACACACAAATAGATCCGATCAGCGGCGATCACACCAGTTGATTGGAATGTAGTACGTCTGTCAGCTATGTAATTATTTCTTACGGAAGCGAAAGTTCTTTCGAACTTACTACAAATTGTTTGATGTATCATAAAAACAATTACACCCATAAATTTATGGCGAACTTAGAAACTCATTCTAGCTGAACTAGTAGTTCGTTCACACACGGCAAACCCGATGACTTTTTCCAAGGCTCACTCACTGACCCGGTGCAACCACTATTCGGAAAGCTTCCTGCTTCGAGCCGGCCGGAGAACCTACGAGGTCAGACTCTCTCGTTCCCCTATCGATTAACGCTTAACCAAGCTCGGGAACAATAGAGCCACGAATAAATAGCTTGGTATCTATCACCGCGGACTCGGCTAACGAGCGTGGAAACAGGAGTGTGAAAAATTCGGATGGTGAGAGCGAGTGAGCGTAAAATCGAACTCTTCACGGACAGTATAACGTGTGCCGAGGAGAGGAGAGTATGCAATAGAGAAAATGGGCCTTTCAGGGAAAGGGATAGGTTGCTTTCGACAGCCGCTTGTTTAGTTAGTCTCGGCGCAAGGACAAGTCTCCGGCTACTTCGCCTCTTGTCCCCATTTCTCCATCTCACTCTCCCTCTCTGCTTCTTCTTCTTCTTCTCTGTCGGACTCAATTACACAGTGCTGGTAAATCACGCTAATTATAATAGGTCCGCGGAGAGGTTCGCCGCTATTGGCAACGGCGGACTAATAAAATCCAAGCCAAGCCACGTAATTGAACCTGCCAGGCGGGCCGAGAAATTCCCAGTAATAGCTTCGCTTCGCGCACACCGGATATCACCCAACTATTTTTCCTACCTCGTTTTTTCCTGTACTTGCTTGACCGTTTGCTATTTCGCACGATCACGTATGTAAGCACGTGTCATCGTGTGGCGGAGGTGTCGCGGCAAGCCGGGGATTCGGGTCGCTTGATTGACAGACGAAGAAATACTGTCGAAGAGAAAAGGCGAACGTGCTTAATAAGTGGAGACGCCTGTACCTAAATCTATTAAGCCGCTCGCCTAAACTGGATATGTCTCGCTTGGAAATTTCTAAGGTTTATCAGCAACGGCAGCCTCGCACGATTCGCGTGGTTTCACGCGACACACGCATTGCGAAAGCTATTAATTGGCATACCAGTTCCCTCCGACAAACACAGGCTCCGTTGCCTGCGTCACATTGACTAACTAGTTCTTCAAGAATTTGTATTAATTAATAGACATGGGATTGTGATATACGTTTAATGGATTCCATAGAATAATTTTAGTATGTTTGTTCTAATGAAAGAACTTTATTATAAACCAAGAAGACAACTTTGCTTTTCTTTATCCAAGTTTAATTTTTTTGTGCGATTATACCACAACCTATATTTTTCTTGGGGCATTCAACACTTTCACAAGAAATCAATATAAATTTCTCAATAACGGAGGAGAAAAGCAGCCACAATTTGATTAAAATTACAGATGATCATGATACAATCATCATCTCGGAAATTACTAAAGATAAAGGTAGAAAACATGAGCAGGCTCCTTCACCTTCGGCGTTTCCCAGTAATCGCTAATTGGGCCGGCAGCTCCATCGGATGTTGGCCGGCGTTGCGAGATTAAACGGGCGATGCTTCGCCCGACGAGTACACACTGCCGGGCGTGCTATTGCGCGCGCTCCGAGAACAAGAGGGAATACGGTGAATTGCCCTGCCAATCATCCCATTATGCGAGTCTGCCCGCTTGCGGTCACGGTGCAACAGCCGCCGGAACTCCCTTTCAACTTTCCTCTGTCTCCGTGAAATTCTCTCCCGCCGCGCCGCTTCAACAATCCTCTCTCCAAACATCCGAAAACAACTCCCGTCGAATTCTGAGGATCGACTCGATTACTTAATTGACCGGTTGACATCACAACCAATTAAGAACGATTCTAGTTCGCCGAGTGCCTAAGTGGCCGTGCGCTCTTATCTCTTTCTGTCATCGAACCAAGAGAAAGCCTGACAAACCTATGCTTTTATGTGTAATTATATTTAAACTGGACAGTTAGTATTGAAAAGAGCAGAAAGAAGGAAAGCTGGCAAGTGATAATGAGTGGTCGAGGAGGGTAGGTCATGAACTTCGTGACGCTCGGATTGTGCCGGCAGGATATCCTCGGTGGGAACGTTTCCCGGCTAGATATGTCCGCTTTGTCTTTCCCTAGGAGAGAAGACCCTGTCCCCGTGCGGTGTCGTGCGTGTCCCCTCTGCAGCAGCGATATAGCCACTCTGCAAGTAACAGAGCCGTCCCACCCCCACCAGCCCCTTCGCCGAATGGTTCTCGTGGCGTTGTCATTTGCCGGAGGGTCGGAGTTCATTGTGCCACAAGTGCATTCCGAGTGGCCGAGCGGGTCCAAGCCAATTGCTCGTTACCGACGCGAGTTGCCAGTTCTGAATCGGTCTGTGAAAGCGGCTGACTGACATCATCATCGTCTCTTGGTCTCTCCCTTTCGTCCGGCAATCGTCACCCATCGATTCGTCGTCCTCTCCTCGATTCGCTCTCTCAAGTGTCCGCCTCTCGTAATCCTCTCCTGCACTTCCGAAGGCAGGAGGACGCTGCTCTGGTTCTGCCTGGAGGCAGCTCGCCACCGGTGGCAGAGGCACCCAGGGTGCATCGACGCCGCCGTCGTCATCGCGTCCAGCCAGTGCAGCTCTCTCGCTCTCTGTCACCGCGTGCCGGTTATTCCGAGAGATCGCCGCCTCAAGAGAGCAGCTCTCCTCATTGCAGCTCGCTTCGAGTGACATCGGGATCGATGTAGCCAGAGGAGACCAGTGTCTATGTCCGACCGAGCGACTCCAGTGATGGAAAACCGGTGCGCTAATTGAGTCGCGGTTCCTCGTGATTCAAACAACCAGTAAGAGAGAAGCACACACACGTCCGCCAATTCCAATCGAGCGTGGGAGCAACGCGTCTCTCAGTGGTACGAGATTAATCCTGATCTGACTTTGATCTCCCAAGATTTATTTTCTATGGGACCCCCTAAAGTCCCGTGGATCTTATGTGCGTCGTTCGGCCAAGCCGAGTGCAATCGAGCGCGCTTTGCGCTCGCTTTTTTGCACATTGGTAAACAAAATTCTTACGCTCCGCTGCGCTTGGTGAAAAGTGGAGCAACGGTAGGCGTGACGAGGACGGGGCTGTCGATTTTTCCCCCCTGAAAAACGCGGCCGACGCAATTAGTTATGCGGAATAATTACCGAGGTGGCCTTTCAGGGTTTCGTCGCCGCATCGCCCGCCTTGTGCCACCTTGCGCGATCGCTTTTCCAGGAATGTGGTATACAAGGTTCTCGTTCCCCTTCCGTTCGAGTCTAGTATCGAAGAATATCAAACGACTGCGCTTGCCAATCGGGCTTCCCAAGTAATTTGCGTTTCCTCTGGTAAAATATTAATTAAGTCGTCGTGTACCAAGTTTCCGATTATTAACAGTAATTTATATTACGATATCAAATGGCTCGTGTATAAACTCGTTCGTTAAATAAGTTTCCGCGAATAACAACCTTCTATATTCCTCTCACGCGTATCATGGAAGAAATCTGTTTCGATTCGCTTGGCACAGCTGTCAAACACACATATTCGAGACATCGATCTCGTTATGGCTGCGGAAACGCGTGTATATCGGCTGGGACCTAAAACGAGCGGCGAAATGGAACAATTTAATAGGAGCGTGGCAGTGGCAGGTTGCTTTAAGGCCCGAGGCATGTGTAATAAATGTAATACCCACTACTGGAATTTGCATTCCGCAGGGACGATAAATCGTTTCCGGCTAGTTCTACCGGTATTCGCATGGCTCCCGCGCTAGCCAAGAAAAGTAATCCCGCGCGTTGTCCGCTTCCTGTTTTGCGTCACCGTGGGATAATCGATGTAACGCGTGTAATTGGCTTTCCTTCGCCTGGCTAATTAAGTCAATGGTTTTAATTGTGGCTACTGCGTGCAGCTGGATGCCGATCTCTGTGCCACGAGAGAAAGGTATCTCGATCAGCGTAGCGTACTACCAGACATCTAGTCTTCCTCTTTGCAAGCGGTGCGTGTATCAGAGGACTACGAAAGATACGCGTTTCTAATATGGTGAAACCGACGAGAGAGGAAGCATTAGCATCGACATCCGAAGAATTTCTTAATATCCTAGCATTTAGAAATGATCCGCCAATGAATTTGCCAAGCCGGTTCTTCCGCGTCTCGTCTCCGTGAGAAATATTCGAACACGTGTCTCGACTACGCGCGTTCCAGACTTCCCTTGGGATGCTGTGAGATAATACGCGATCTTACGCAAAAAAGAGTCACGGGAACTAATCTTCATGATCCTAACAGCTGGTCCAACAAGAACAGCCGTCGAAATAGTAGACTCGCGTGATAAAAAAGAGTGCCCCTAATCCAGAAAGCAGATGTGTGATATTTAGAATCGCGTAGGCCGAGAATTTACAGTCGGGCCACGTGATCTTAATAGGCGAGAGCACTCGCACTTCGCAGTGCCAAGTTATTATCGATCTCACGGTTGGCTCCGGATCGGGATGCTGCGGGGTCGCTCTTTAAAGCAGAGCTCTCCAAATGAATCTCTTCCACTTTCAATGATTCCGTTAGCAATGATTCGAAGGGCGTCTTGTTTTCATGCCAACCCTCGGGATTATTTATTCTCTGAGAATCGGTCACCTTGTGTCAATGGCGTCGCAGTAGGACCGATTGCGAAGTCTGCCGGTCGCTCGGGCTGAATCAACCAATTGAGAAGTTTAAGTTAATATTTCCTGTCGGAAAGTGAGCGCGTCCTTCACGGGGATATCTATCTCTTTCTCTTCGAGCCGTGTCCGATACCGGCCACGCAATTTCCTGCCAGAAGAGATCTAAACAGCCGTGATGTTACGCACCTTCGTTGCCGCCTATCTATTCTTCGCCGCGACTGACTCTCACCCGCAAAACGTTTCTATGCCAACGAAATACAAATCGAAGCAAGAGGACATTTCCAAGCAGCAATCCCCGCTGATTTATATTAAGGAAAAGTTCTTAGAAGTCTCTTCTCGAATTGCCTCGCACTCCGAAAGAGCATTGCCGAGTTTTCCTGGAAGGCGAGGTCCAAGTTTTCGCAACTAGGTCGAAGTTAGCTTCTCTTCAGCGCTTGACACGGAGATCGCGCGCATTGCCTGATAGCTTTCTCCTCGGAAAATCCACTATTTTCTTGTACCTTTTTCCAAGTCGGACACAAATCGATGCAAGTGCGGTTGGTAAGACGATACTTGTATGTTTAGAGTACGACTGTAGAGCCAAGTATTTTTTCACCGCCACCAAAGAAAAAGGGACTATGACACACGAGACGATGGATCGGCTGTTTTTCTTTGGCCGACGGCGAGTTGCCTGCCGTACCATTGGCAGCGCCTTGTTCTGAGAGAATCAGTCGCCTTCTCCTCGCATATCACAGTCCGAAGATTCGAAGCTACGACAGCAAAACTTTCCACGAGTAAGTAAGCCGAGACAAACACGCGAAAGGCCCGCAAGAATGCAAAAAAGGAGAAAAGGATCTGTGTTGTTGCAGTTTCCCAAAACAGCACTCGAAATGAGCCTCTCGAGGATCGTCCAGCTTATCTCCTGGCTGTTGATATCTCTGCCGAGCCAAGCTCTCAGCGAGTCCGAGAGCGAATCTCAAAACGAGCAACATCTCTGCCAGAGAATCGAGAAGTTAGTATAACAATCTCAAGAAAAGCCATTGAAACAACAATGAACAGAATTTTAAATAGAGTTGCATCGAGCATTGCACATTGCTGCAGTGCGTTTCCACGTGGTTGCAACAATGTGCTTGCCTTGGCAGTGACCCGGAGAGAAACCACATTATGTGAACACCCTGTTCCACAACATACCACCGTCGCGCGATCCCGATAAGGGTATCACGCCGGGCAATATCAATGGCTAATTGATCAAACCTTCCAGCTACACAGTTACGTCGACGGAGACCTACAACGAGCCGGTGGTCGTGAATACGTTCACCTGGTGCCTGCAGATACCGCCGCGATGCTTGAAGACACGGACCGAGATGAGAATACGATACCGCGTTAAGGTGAGACACATATTTCTTTAAAGATCAATCTAAGAAATCCTCGAGTTTTCCCTAAGATCTTGATATCGTTAAGAAGCCTGACATTCCTAACAGAATCCCTAATAGAATAGTCAAATTTGTATGATACTTCTAATACTGGTATCTGAGATCAGTTGCATTTCCTAACAGATTTCAAGTGATTAAGGGATTAATGGATCGCGTTTGCATGGAGCATAGTTGAGAAGCTTTCTATCTGAGCATTCTTGAGTAGCTTGACTTTCCTAACAGAATAGTCGAATTTGCATGGAAATACTGATACCATTCTAGTATGCGAGAGACAGCAGAGTTTCCCAACAAGTTTGAAGTGCTCGGATTAAAGGATTAATGGTTTCGTGTGTGCTGCATAGAACGTTCATTTACGCGGAGCATAGTCGAGTGGCTTTCCGTCTCGGTTAGCATCGCGTGATTGCTGCTCGGCGAGCGACTGTAAACCTTACATGATAATTATATGATAATTCCTCGTGGAAAAATCGACGTACACGCTAGCTAGGGTAGTCTGACTACGATCGACCTACTATTACTTATGTAACTCAATCTACGGTTGCCCTACTCCCATCAGGAGGAACGCGATCTCGTTAATTTTCACCGGGAGGCCACTTTCGCAAGCTCTCCGCTCTCATCCGACAGCGAAAAACTGCAGTCGTTTTCCCATGCGTGTCGAAAAAGATCCCAACAAAAGCTAAAATACCAAAAAGGACGACCAGCGCCGAAACGCATTGGGTCTCCTTAACGAACGAGCGTAGGAACAGCTCGGAGAAAACAAAGCGGGCAAAAGTGGAAGCTGGAAAGATATGCAGGAAATTTGAGAAGAACTTGTTGTGCATTTATTCTTAGCATGGAAAAGGAAGTGGGCGACAACCATTCTTTGGTGGTGCCATTAAGAGTGGCAGGGTTGACTTTTACGAAGATTCTCGCCAATATTTCTCGGCATTCTCCCTTGCTATTGCTTTGCCTCTCGCTCTCACGTTCGGCTGGCGGCTACCCCGGCTAATTACGGGGAAAGCGACCAAGCCTCGCTCTGCTAATTAACTACGCTCCTCGAAACAGAGAGAGGAGAATTCCAAGGAAAACCCGATGATGCACCCCGGACCACATTCCAATTCGACTTTATCAATCCTTTTTTAATTAAAATCATACACCAATTTTCCGCTGCGGTTGGCTGGTTGTATATGGCATGCTCCGTTGGCGATCTGTTCCCTTTAATTCGATTTCTCCGCGTATTTGAACGACACGACCAACGAAAATGAGAGACAGGAGTCTCGAAGAGGCAGCGAAGTTGGAAGAGAGACTGATGCAACCGGTAGCTAGGGGAACAGGGCAAACAGAGTAAAAGTGCAGAAACGCGAAGCAGCGCTACGTAAGCAGTAGAAATTCAATCGGATTGTAATGCAAAGCATACACGCGCTCGGAATGTAGAAAAGCATTGGTTACATGTCGAACCCTTTTTCCCAAGTGCGCGAGCGCGCGTACTTTCTATGATTAATTCGCGAGATAGGAAGCGGTTACCGATCGATTAATTATGGTCGACTCGAAGATAAGTCAATTAAGCCAACCCAGCACGGATTCCCTTTGGTTTCCCTGATTTATCTCAACGATTCATCGGCTCCGCTGTCGTTGAGTCTTATTCCGACATAGCGTTCGATTTCAACTAAATCGAACCGCGTTTACAACCAGCCACTGACTTACGCAATCGCTCGCATTGACAGGTGATATAATGTATAGTACCGGAAGAAAGTGGTCTCGATGCGGTCTTAATGTAAACAGACGGTAATACCGTGTGTCCATAGCAGATAGTTCCGCCTGACGAGGCAACACATCGAGAAAGAAAGGACGGAAACGCACAGCAAGTTCGCACAAGATGAAACTGGACGAAGTTTCTCTCTCTCTCTCTCTCTCGTTCTCTCTGGCTTTCCTTCTCTGCCAGACACCGAACGATTAATCCGCTTTCTCGAAAGCTTCCCGAAGTAACATAATACTTCCACTTCCTAATCAGATCGGTGGGCCACCAAGCGTACCGAAATGTCATGAATACACGCACATATTTATGCCTTCTTAATATTATCTTGACGGATGGAGCGTCCTTAATTCAGAGGGAGTGTTAAACACGAAGGATCGATCGCCGGAAGAGAGGAGCTCCAGTGGCGGCACTCAGGAGCGAAGGCTGCCACTTCGCAATCAAAGCCACGAAATTAACATCGTAATGGCGCTCGCCTAAAATGGAAGATCGTGCCCGAGCGTAATGCTGGAAAGCTCCTGCATACGAGAAAGAGTATGTGCACATGGATTGCACCAGCCACCTCTGGAGACGTGAGATACTTGCGATCGCCGAGGGATAATGCGATTACTTCGCACAACTTATGAGAAAAACAAGGGAAAACTGGGCGATAGGAATGCCTATCAAGGATTACCCAAGTTTCGAGTGCTTCCCACGAGTAGTGCGTCGTAGAATTAATATTTCGATAGAGTAACGAGCCTGTGAAAGCATACTCCTCTTAGTAATCATCCGATCGCGGTACAAGCATTTTTATCCGAAACGAGTTTGACTCTCGCAAACTAGACTGCCGGAAGTCAGAATTGGTTGGCTCATCTTCTAGTTTCACTGTGGCCTCGCTCGCGCGAATCCACGATTTCAACTGATTTACATAGACACTGCGAAAGCACAGGTATACGCGTCGGCGGAGCGAGTTGCGATCCGATTGATAATATAATCATCCGAAGGAAGGAATTACCTTGCCAGCGGTAACTAGTGTTGTTCGAAGCATTAGCCTTCGATGATTAAGTCCGCACCCTTGCCGTCTAATGGGACGACCAGCCTTGTAACAGAAATGCCTCCTAACGGATTCATTTCGATGCCGAGTCCACGATTACCGAGTCCAGAGAAAAAGCAGGCAAGGCGACTGAGTTAATTGTGTTTCGCAGTTTCGAGCAATTCCTTTCTCTCTCACTATCTTGCTTGTTGGAGAGTCATGCGGATTGCTAAGCTCATTGCCAAGTGGTGCAGCCAATGGAGCAGACATATTCATAAAAAGGATGTGGTCACGGATAATGGTGGTATGTCTTTAGAGTGCAAGATCCGGCCAACTAGGGCAATCGATAGCCCATTGTTTGCGCGCCCCCACGTCTCCTCGAGCGTAGAAGACAGGTGAAAAAGTGCTCGCCAGGATCAGCGTAAAAAAGACATCGGGGAAAATCCAGGGTAACAGAAGCGACGCTTACGGATCTGGCGTGTGTCCGCCTCGACAAATCTCGAGGTCGAACCATGTTTTCTAACATCGTTGAAAAGACGCCGCGAGCTTGCATAACTTTTAGGTAATAATGTGAGGGGCCAACTGGTAAAACTCGCCAGATACACCTGGTTCGCACCTTTACAACGTATCATTGAGTAACCAAGCTTAATTGCCCTCCGTAATTCATCTCCGCTTCGCCCTGCTCTTCCTAGATAGAACCCTGTAAAGGTTCAGGGACTTTTTGCGGGGTTAATTAATATCTGTCAATTAGCTCCGATAACCCCGTTTAATTAAACAGGAATCATCTTCGGATTGGAAAATTTGCTCTCGCGAAGGTGTAGAACCCCGTGGAGATTGCAAGTGATTGTAACTTGTTGGGGAAAATTTCTGTCTGCCTTAAAAGGAAGAAAGTTACATGGAAGATGAACCTCTAACCCAGAATCGCAAATCGTGTGCGTGCTATAATTGTAGAGGCTACTTCCCGACGTCGATTAATCGGAGGTTTCACCATATAAATTAAAAGGCCAGCAGCTAGAGATCGCCCGAGGCAATTTATCGGCGTATTTACGTCCGGCTGGCACGGCAAACGTCCGGCTTTATTAAAAGCGAGCGAGCGGCGCGTGTGCGCAGTTCCTCGACAACGGACACACAACAGAGCGCACACGCACGCACTCTCCGACTACTTTCCAGCCAGACGGAAAGCCGTCTGCGTTGTTACGCGAATTACGTGCGCCGACTTTACAGTGGGACAGCAAATAGGACCGTCGCCGCTGCGCAATGATTTATCGAAAGCAGCAGCAGCAGCAGCAGTGCTCCGCAACGATCGAAAGATAGAATCAATTCCCAGTGAATCGCTCGGGCAGAGAATGCTTGAATCAGGGCCGATAATCGATGCGCAATACTTCGAGAGATTTATTACGATCATTGCAGGCCTTCCTTAATTGACGTATCGCCGGGACCGGTCAAGAACATCATTTCAGCCCCCGGATTTCTCATTAGCTTTCATAACTCGGAGGGTAGAGTGAAAAATTGAAAAATTGCTGGATCTTCAGTGATTTATGCGCAATGCGATCATCCTCGAATTGCGCGCTCGTAATTCGTGACTGGTGGGCCGCCCTCTCGAGCGGGGGTTCATCGTTCGAGTGATTGCGGGGGTGGAACCCTTTGAGTGACACTACCGGGCATTCTCCGATTACCGGAGCCGGTAAAGTCGATTAGGGCTTATGATGTAGTGCACTTAAGTGCAGTGTTGTAACGAATATCTTCCTCTCTCCCCTTTCTCTCTGATAGTCGGCCGATTCTCGGGCCCAGAGGGAGAAAGGGAGTCAGGGAGAAAGAGCTTATGGCCGAGTTATGCAAGTAAGAGTCTCACGCCAGGAATTAATCATCCCAGTGGCAAAAAGAATATGATCGTCCACGATGGGAACACACACACACACACAGATTGCCCAGCAAAGAAAGCGAGCTATTGGAAGGAGATCAAGAGTTATTGACTCAATCGGCTTGAAGATAATAAAGATCTAAATCACGAAGAACGAGCTCATAGATCTCGAGAGAGAGAGAGAATTTTCTCCAATGGCGATCGAGTTTTGGCTTTCCGGCCGCAACAATGACTCAACCAATGACAGAAGGAGAGTGGGAGGGATGAGGTCCAGTGGATAACT
Source organism: Ectemnius continuus (assembly GCA_910591665.1). Lineage (NCBI taxonomy): Eukaryota > Metazoa > Arthropoda > Insecta > Hymenoptera > Crabronidae > Ectemnius > Ectemnius continuus. Next base: position 6,318,101 of record OU342867.1, read on the forward strand.
AATAATGAAAAATCGGTAGTCGCGCTCTCCGAGAGGGTAACGCGAATCGTATTGATCCAAGAGAAAACGAGAGCGCTGCACCATCGAGAGTGAGAGTGAGCTTGCGATTAGAGGGAAGGAGAGAGCATTGGGGATCTCGATCGAGAGCGAGAGTGATGCGAGGAAATGGCAAGGTGCCGTATTCCGCTTGTAGTACTCTTGCAGGTGCAGCTCGCAAAGGTGCCTTGATTGGACATTGGACATACGATTTATGAGGTTGGACTCCGGTTTTCTCGCGCGTATCCACTTACCAGCGTTGCCCCTGGAACGAAACCGTTACTTGCTCATACATTGCTATACAAACTCCTGCTCACTTCCTCCTTCGAGTTTACTCTCTGCCTAACTCCGCATCTCCCTTTCGTTTCACTTGTCAGCAGTGCATAACCACCTTCATTTGATCATTCATATTATTCCACCGATGGAAATGCTTAAGGCCACCTGGTTACCGAGTCTAGCATTGTGTGTCAGAGCACTTGCAACGCAATATTTTATTGCACTCTCCTATAGTCGTATCGATTGTCAGCGAATCGAATATAATACCACCCAGAGACACACATATTAACATTCTAACATTCTTGCATAATAACAATATAGTATTATGATATAATATGTTAACATTGAATTTCTCTTTCTTCTTCTTGTTCCTGTTCTCCTTTTCTTAGTAATAATTTGATGTTCGCGAATTTCATGGGAGCAAAGTCGAAACTCTCGAGAAAGATCTCGCACGACTAGAAAGAGTTAGCGCGATTTACGACTCGTTTCTGATCTTCCTTCACACACAAGCGTTTATCTCCCGCCGGTGCGAGGACGGAGAGATGGAAAGGTGAAGGTTCCAAACACGTAATCAAGGATGTAAACTATCGGCGAGCCTTTTCGCGCCGGATTCGGTTCTAGCGTTTATTGCCGAATAATGCAAAGTAGAAGCATGTTCGGCGAGTTTAGCTGGTGGCGAGAAATCCTAACGGCAGACTAAATGCGTTAAGGTGTGCCAGCTACGAATGGACGCGCTGGGACAAACCCAGCCGCATCCTTTCATTTTTTCGGAGACACGAATTATTTAAATCAAGACCTGACTAACTGGCGAATGTTATTTCTGAACTTATGGAAATCCCGGGCGACGAATGGCAAGGTGGACCACCTCATTAAAACTGAGATTCCAATTCCATCCCAATAAAATGTAAAGCGACAATATTGTGGCAGGGTAGTAACGGGAAAGTGTTTGGTGACCAGGAGAAAAATGCTTTGTTTTGAAAAATAACGTAACGACACTTTGTCCGGCCAGCTTGTGACACGAACGACTTCTCTCAAGGTTCAAATTCGACGCAGTCTGCCTTTTAATTAATGTTCGTCGCCAAAATTCTTCCATGTTCATTCTGAATGTTCATCTTTCCTCATATGTATTCACACACACTCAGCACTCACGCTGAGTGCTCCTTTCTCTCTTACAAAATCGCTCCACACATACGTAAAATTTGACAATAACAACCAATACGATTACTTAATTTGATAGACTGAAACGAAGGAGAGAAGCATAGATGAGTGCTGCGAGGGTTACAAAGAGGCATCGGCGATTGCAAGAAAAACGCTGGGCATAATGTGCGAACCATTCTGCGAGAGATGCGTTGGAAAGTGCGTCGGGCCGAACAAGTGTCAATGTGATCCAGGCTTTCGTGGGGACGACTGCACCACTCGTAAGTTTCCACTTGGAGCGTTGGTCCACGCATGTCGGCCTAAATCTCTCAGACTAAGGATTGCCGGATATATTTCACGCTCGACGAAACAGAGCGACCTTCTCCGATGGTATCGCAGGAGCGCACGTGAGAATCCTTCCCAGCCAATCATGTTTTCATTCGAAATCACCTTATAATAGCATTGTGTTTTTACTCGGCGCTATTATGGATCCATTTTTAACTGGGGATAAACGATCGGGAGTGTTGTTGCGTGAGTGATTGCATGATAATTCCGAGCGATCGGAGTGATCAGGATTGTTGCGGAAGCAGCAGGAAGTTACGAAGTCCCGAGGACTTTCCGGAGAGAGTCTGTCGTCGCATGCCATAAGTAACGAACTGGACAGTGGACAGGTCGACATGGAGGCCTCGGGATTACAAATTCACTTGCAATTAGAGTCGCGCGCCCTCCCGAGCATGCATGTCGCGCGGCTGCACGAGTCTCGAAGCAGCTCCCAACTCTCGAGAATTAAGCGCGGCGAGAATTTACGAGCTTCCCCGTCGGGTTCTCGTGCACCGTTGCATTATTCACCTCGGGCTCGCTCCAGCTACAGATATACAGTTTTACGTTTGCTGGTGTACTTGTCGCCCGGCGATCTCCTCGGCCCTCCGCTTCGAGGTGCTTTTTGCGGCTGGTGATTAATCCCGTGATTTACTTCTTGCACGGCAGCCTGCACGAACGGCACGTGGGGCGCCGAGTGCAAGGAGAAGTGCGATTGCGGCGAGAGCGAGCTGCCCTGTAATCAAGTGAGCGGTCTCTGCCACTGCCCACCCGGATATTTCGGCCCGAAGTAAGATTAATGTATCATCCAATCATTTTTTAATTAAACATTCAAACCTCATCTATAAATCTCTCGTCGTTCGAACGAAGGTGCATGGAATGTCCTGTTGGCAATTGGGGCTTGGAATGTCGGTTCCGTTGCGAGTGCGGTCATCCCTTCGAGCGAAAGAAGTGTCAGCACGAGACCGGTGCGTGCATCGTTGAGAATAGTTCCATTGAGATGTCAGCGTCGAACATTCCTGAGAATGCGATTGAAGAAACAGTTCAGGTACAGAGGGAGATGATATCGGGTCAAGTGGAGGATTCCACCAGAGATATAGAAGTCATCGAATACACCACTCAAGGTATTTCAAGATTCAAGCACGTGCCAATTGACTCTAGGTTAGTGTATAACATGAAAACTCTTCTGGATTCCTAGGCTGCGTGTATCCCTGCCATAATAATGATTCCGCTGACGACTGCGACTCGGAGAACGGTGGATGCACCAATAACGACGTATCCATTGAGCAAGTCGCTTCGACATACATTCGCAGCACCACCGAGCAGAACTATGTGGATGCGTGGAAAGTGGCGAGCGCCGAGCACATTAAGGAATCATCGAGTCCCTCGGAAACGACGAAAAACTCGGTGGATGGCAACGCAGGTATTACATTGGCAGAGCAACTATTTATCTTCGTGATGCAACTACTTGTTGAAAGTCATGCTTCGCCAACACTTCTAACTCGTCCGCACTCGCAATTATTTGGAAACGTGCGCTGTGCTTTACTAGTTTCGAAATGACCGTCAAATTTTCGGTGTATTCGGCAATTCTTTGCTGGCAATAGAATTTGTAAGAGGTACTCGGTTTATTATGAATAATAAATTGTATAATTATATAGTTTTAGCTACTGAAAGTGGCGAGGGTTTATTCGGAAAAAGTTACCCCTCGGCGACGACAAATCCAGTGGTAACTCCTACCAGCGAGATGAACTACCTTCAAATTCGAACTCAGGAACACGAGGAGACGACAACTAGTACAGCGAGGCCAGTGATCGTTCTAGTTTCGGTGCCGGAACGTCGTAGGAATTTGGATCGATTGAAATTTATGGCGAAGACTCCACTACTGAGACACGACGACGAGAACGAGGAGCAAAGAGACAGAGCGCCACCGAAAACAGACTACGTGAAGACCGCAAATAAAGGTAGAAAGGATCTTTTAAAATTGCAAGGATTCCTCAAAAGGAGAAGGAAATGTTATTAATAATAAAAGTGGACATTGACGGTGTTCTTAGTAGAAGAAGTCCAAGCATCGGCAATTCCCTTGGACATAGCCCTAATTGTGGTAGCCTCGATCGTATCTCTGGGTTTGACCTCGATGGCAGTGGTGATGGTACTTCACATGCGCTCGAAGCTCTTCGAGACGGTGCGCCTCTCGATTTACGACGACGAGAAGACGAAAGTGCAGGATCACGGCGGCTGCGGCGGCGCCGCTGGCAGCACTGCCGGAAGGATCCCAACGATAGTACCGGGTTTGCAGCGTGAGTATTATATCGTCGGCAGCTATCTCACAACTCGCCCGATATAATCTCGCCGTCTTAATCGCCGGTGAAACCCGAGCGTCCTTGACCCCGATGCTCCTCGTCCACGTAATCCTGTGTGAGCGCGAGGTATCATCATCATCCCGAGCCGTACTCCAAACTCACAAGCCGACTGTCGACGAGTCTGCAGACCTCTCACGTGCACATCGCCCGAGCAAGGATCCCTCTTGCTTTTCTTCTCCACTCGCTTTGCATACCATTCTTAATTGCATCTAATCTGCCTAGCCTCCAATCCACGCCCTTCCAATTCCCAGAACAATCCTTTAGCTTTCCCATTCGATTGCGAGGATATCCTTATCAGGATTCACACGTCCTGTGATTTACAGATCCACAGTCTCGACTGAGCCCTATGTACAGCCCGAGTCCGGAACCAGCAACTATACTCACTGTCGATGCTATCGAGCAGTTGAGCGGATACGCCAACGGCGCCGCGACTATTGGACTCCGCATTTCCGGGAACCTTCGTGGTACGGCCGGAAGCTCAATCTCCTATACTCAAGCATGAAGTGAGAAATGAGGGTAATATCTAGTGAAGTGATTGTACTTTCAGATCTCCTGCAAGATGGACACTACGATCGGCCACCAGCGACCCTGATTCGGCTAAACGCCGCGGAGTTCCAAGGAGGCAACGCCGAGCACGTGTACGACGAGATTCCTCTGCAGTCGACTCCGCTCTGCGTGAGGAAGCACTCGTGATCAGGCTGGAGACGCGAGATACATTAACATAAGCATACGTGAACATAGAGAGCAAGTAGTTTGTAGGTAGAGCGGGTCAAGTCGGTCAAAAGGCGACCGTCGACAGAGAACTGCGTCGCACGAAGCGGATGTTAGTCCGCTCGGAACGAGCGCGATGCAAAAATCCGAGCGGACTGGTTTCCGACCTTAGAGCGCGGCGCGGCGAGTGACAAGGCTGAACGTGACTGTAATCGATCGAGCGTCGATCGGGAAATCGTAGCACTCTAATGGCTGCTCCCCCGTCGCCGAGCTAGGAGGCGCAGAAAACCGATCGCACGGCACTCTTGATCGCCGGCGAGTGCATACCAGCGACTTTTCCACGATTCCGCTTGACGTCAACCGAGCGTCGAGCCCCTCGCAGCCGGCATTCTCAGCGAACCGGTAAATCCTGTACACGCCGAGGAAATGTCTCGCCGTTACGTTAAAAAGCCCGTAACTTAATGACTGGATTACATGAGCCGGCGCGCAATAGATAGGTGTGTCACGCGTGTGATACTGTTAGTAGCCATTGAGGAGAGTTGCTGGCACGTAGGTGGACAGAGTACTCGTCGAACTCTACATAAATTCGATGGCCTGGCCTACCAGGACGCCTCCGGTTTCCCGGGTACAAAGGGTAGACCTCTCTTTGTTAGTGGAGTTCGACTTGGTTCTTAGAGCTTTGTCGCGAGAGCCGACGAGTGAAGAGACCTCGAGTGTCTTGGTATCGATTGCCGGAGAACAATGCGCTCGTTACAAAGTCGATCCTCGCTCGTGTACACCGAGGAGACAGCTATTTTTAACTGGTTTCTTACTGGACATACGTAATTTGTACTCAATGTATTTATACCGACCGACAAGGATTACTAGCGATAGGCATTAGTGTAAGTCAGGTACTCGTAATTTCATTCTGGATACCAAAGATTCGCATGAATATAGAGTTTAAAGAGATAAGGTTCACTGGAAGCGAGATTGTTTTCATAACAAGTCGAGCTGTATTTCTACGCTAGATATATGACTGCTCACTAAGTTATACGTAATAAAGTTTTTTACACCGCTCTCACACGCTCTCTTTCTTCATCACTGGCACGTCTATATCTATGCGCACACATATTGTCAAAGGGAGCGCTGAAAAAATGTCGGACAAGCTTCGTCGTAATTGGGGTATCGAGAACGGAGCTCGATAATCATCGCGAGCATTCATGTGCTACTGAGGCTATCCTCGATAGAGATAAAAACGAATTGCATAAGAGGGCTGATTATCGGGCGAGCGAAAGTGTGCGAAGACTCTTCCCGTTTCGCTCGCCTAGTGACTCAGAAAACTTGAGGGTTCCGTCTTAATTGCCCAGGCATTCAGGGGTGACTATTGTCGCTGCTTTTTTTGCCGAGTTCAGCTTTAAGGCGAGAAGAGCTGTTGCACGGAATAAGGGATGTGTCTCTGTTATCGCGGTGGAAGTGGGACAATTGGATGGTTGAGCTTTTCAGGGCTGGCGGAGTCCATCGTGCCGCCCGTCACGTTTGGCATCCTTCTATCAGGCTGCTATCACCGGGTTACATAAAGCACGCCCAATATGAAAAGGTTTCCATTAGAAAAGACCACTTCTCCCTCGCTCTTTCTCTCTCTCTCTCTATCGCGAAAGAGAAGCCTGGGAATCCCTGCTGACACCGTCAGCAAAAGGCGAGTTCCACTTTTTCCCCTGTACACATACTCTCCCGCGTATATTCCGACTTATCGAAATCCCGCCAAGTATATTCGACCGGCTAACGAGACTAATCAGCAGTTCAATTGAGGAGTTTGACTTCTGTTATGAGGAATAAGCTGTTTATCGAGAGAGGAGAGCATGTGTACTCCGGATTTTCCTCCCACCACTCTGTATGCATTCCGCATATTCGCCTGCGTTTACTCATCATGATCCGCCCGATCGGGAGGTGACGCGCTCAAGGAAAGCGACGCAACTCGTCGCATCACCAGTAAATAAAGATCTAAGTACGTAGATGATCGAAGCAGAGTTACTAGTAAAGCGGTCGATTTCGAAAGAGCAAGATCGGCACGCCGGATAACAGCAGAACCGGCACACACTTCTACGAAGAATTCTCGACCCGTAATCGCAGGAATTATGGAAACCGGGTGACCCCGGGTGTTTGCGTTATCTCGCGCGGGGTGTCAGCATTCCACGGCAGTTAGCAAAATAAGAGAGCAGCAGTCCACTTGCGCCCACGGTACGTGCAGCAGCATGCGGAGATCAGAGATCTGTCTGTTGGTTCTGGTGTCCTTGGTGCTGGCCACCTGGGCTTCGGAGGGTGTCAAGGGTGGTCATCGACAACGGGTCAGGCCGGGTCAAAACGGAGGCCTTAACAGCACCGTACAAAGTGGCCTCTGCTACAAAACCTTACCGTAAGTATCAACCCTCGAAATCCTTTCTCTCCAGACCTTTCGCTCCAAACAACCCCCAAATTCCCTCATCATTAAGTAAAGAAACTAAAAGAGAGAGATTTAACTAAAAGAAACTATCAAGCACGAATCATGGCCTGGTGAAGAAAATAGCGATGAACTTGGGCGTAAAGTTACTCGGACCATTCGGGGCGACCTTTGAACGCAGATATCATCATTCTTTACTCAAGATTGCTCGACCAACTTAATACTTGGTAACTTCAAATTCCCAGGTATGCGGACGCGCTGGCCCTGAACTCCACCGGCGAATTCCCTTACAATACCCTGCCGACGACACACGAGGACCGTGAGGCAGTAAGTAAACAGAGAGCACCGAGTAAATTAGCTCACGTTCAATATTGGCTGATGGTAATCACTGGTCCGCCAACCAATCTAGAATGAAATTGATTTAAATGGAAAATAATCTCCTTAACGAATCAAAACAATAAGATTCAATCTCTAAAATTATTAGATTGTTATATGCGTTAAATATTAGACTTTGTTAACATCCAATCTTTCCTTAGCAGAATGGATATATCACCATCTTGGATTGTTGCGATGGTTACGCGCGTAATCTGACATCAGGGGGATGCGATCCTCGATGTGAGAAGGGTTGCCTCGGTGGCAAGTGCAGCGCACCGAACGTCTGCAGTTGTCCACCCGGTTGGCTGCCCCTTGACGGAGTCTGCATGCCTTACTGCTCTCAACCCTGCCAGAAGGATGCCTATTGCTTCTCGCCGAACGTTTGCGCCTGCAAGCTCGGCTACAACGAAGTCGAGGGCGAGTGCAAACCCATTTGCCCCGGTGGCTGCAGAAACGGAGAGTGTGTCGCACCACGGGTTTGCAGATGCAAGCCTGGCTTCTCTTTGAACGATGCAAAGGAATGCACCCCAGTCTGCGAAGGGGGTTGCACTAATGGCGAGTGCACCGCTCCTGGAGTGTGCACGTGCAATCAAGGGTAATTGATGAGTAAAAAATATTAATATTCGTTCATAGTCGGTCAGCGATATATTAGTTGTTGGAAATGAGTCTTGTAATATTGGTTTATGATTACAGATACATGAACCCTGCTGGCGAAACGGAGTATTGCGCGCCACATTGTGCAGGAGGCTGCAACGGTGGGACATGCGTGAGGCCAGGTGTATGCAGCTGCAGGCCAGGATTCGCTCTCGACTCGAACGGCAAGTGCGCCCCAGAGTGCCCGGAAGGTTGCGTCGGTGGAGACTGCGTCGCTCCCGGAATCTGCAACTGCAAGCTCGGCTTCACCCTCGACTTCAGCGGGAGATGTATCCCGGAGTGTCCTAACGGATGCACCGGTGGCCAATGCGTCGCCCCGGGTGTGTGCAATTGCAGACCAGGCTACGTTCTAAGCGACGTGGGAGCATGCGTGCCGGACTGTCCAAATGGCTGCCAGGGTGGACAATGCATGTCCCCAGGTGTGTGTTATTGCAAGCCAGGATTCACCTTGAATCGCAACGGAGTATGCGTGACGAACCCGACTCCACCGAGCAACACCGAGCCAACCCCCTGCGCACGTGACTGCGGTCCTTACGGAACCTGCACCGGTCAGGATCGCTGCGTTTGCGATTTCGGGTCGAGCGTCGACCCAGACACAGGTCGTTGCACCGCACCCTCTGCGACCGGCTCCCAATGCAGGGTTGACTGCGGCCCTAACGGCAGGTGCGTCGGTCCGAACCAGTGCCTTTGCCAGCCAGGCTACACCATCGACCAGGCAACTGGCAAGTGCGTGTCCCATTGTAGGAACGGTTGCGGTCCCAACGGCGTTTGCGTCGGACCCAATCGTTGCGCCTGCGATGATAACTCTGTTTTTGACTCGAACCTCGGCCGCTGCGTCCTCGAAGGACAACAGCAAGGCCCATTCTGCCAATATCCCTGCATAAATGGTGAGTGCACTGGGTCCAATCGTTGCACTTGCAAACGCGGCTACACTATGGATCAGACCGATCCGACTCAGAGCAAATGTGTGCCAGTCTGTGTGGGCGGCTGCCCGAACGGTGTTTGCTCTTCGCCGAATTTCTGCATATGCAACTTGGGTTATCGGAAGGAGAGCGGTGTTAAGGGTAGGCAGAGGTGCATCCCCGTTTAAAGGGGTCCTCCTGCAATCGGCTCCGCTGATATCGCTTATCGCTGTCGATTGTACGCCGCCTCCCCTTTCCCTCAGCTTATCGTTAGTTCGTGTAATTAGTGCCTGTGGAGAGTGAACGTGTGCGCGCACACACTTGCGCGCTGCATGCATGTATGCGAGGAGGATTCGTTAATAAAGTCGGAGAATGCTTCGTTTCGTGATTACGCCGATGGCCGAGCACTCTGCGACCGCTGGCCTCGTAATCGGCCTTGGCTTGCTGGCCAATGCACACCATTAATTAGACTAATTGCAAACTCAGCTTAGGCAGTTGCACCCCTTGAATTGCGTCTTGATACGTGAGAAAATCGGCAGGGCTCTCTCGTTAAGAAAATTGTAGGTAGATTGACTGCAGGTAGATTAATTGTATTTGCGTTCATTGAAATGAGAACTTGTGGAAATAAAGAAAGTAAATCCCCTCCCTGGTTGCTCTTGGTGATTATACGTGAACCATGATCGCTGAAACGTTCAGGGCTTCGTCCGGAGATATCAACATCCTGCTTCGAATAGAATATCATTGCCGCTCGAAGCAGAGGAGGAGTAATAATAACAGGGAAATGTTGTGCGCGACACTATTCCTCTTCACGCTTTCCATGTGATCGGGCAGCAGTTCAAATCAAGCGTTATTCAGTTTCAATATATTCAACACGAAATGCAGCGCTCCGGCGTAATTTTTCTCCTCGTTCTGGGAGCAGCGGTCAGCATGGAAGTAAGCGAATCGCCGCCCGACTCGGTTTGCCGGAAACTTGTCACGTAAGTTTCTGACACTAACATCAGCGAAAGATTATTGACATCTGGAAAGACAGCACGCAACGGGACCACAGCTTGCTTTCCTTCTAGTTTTACGAAAACCCAATTCGTGACGTATGTAGAGACCTACAGAAGAACGTGGGGCCTATTTTACCAACAGAAGACGCGCATGAATTGGAGAGTTGTGGTAAGATTGAACCGGATCGCTAGTCAGGAGTAAAAGCGTAAGCTTATTTCCCAAATTCCAATCGACATCAATTTCACCAGCCCTACACGGACCACCGAGAGATCTTCACTTGCTGTGACAATTACTTCGAGACGAATGGAGTTTGCATGCCGATCTGTCATCCACCCTGCGGTCAGGGAATATGTATTCGACCGAACGTCTGCAGTTGCTTCGATGGTTATTCAAGCAACGCGACTTCCACGAGCGACTTTGCGTGCCAGCCAATTTGCAGCCAAAGCTGCGGCCACGGCACTTGCACGCTGCCCTCGGTTTGCACTTGCGATGAAGGCTATACATTTGAAAACGGTACTTGCAAGCCTCAGTGCATCTCCTGTGAGGGTGTAGTCGATAATGCCTACTGTAAAGAACCAGGCGTTTGCGAGTGCAACGATGGTTACAAGTGGATCGTGGGACCGGAACTACACAAAGTCGCTGGAGTCCCAGAGAACATAAAGAAAGCGTGTGTCCCAGTATGCGATGACAACTGCACGAATGGAAGATGCACCGCACCGAATGTCTGCAGTTGCGACGAAGGGTTCACGAAAGTTGACTACAAAGTACTTCGAGTGGACCAAATAACTAATCGAAGCGAGCCGCTATCCTCCCATAACAATTCCGTGTGTGAGCCCATTTGCAGCGAGGAGTGCATTAATGGTTACTGCAGTGCGCCGGGTGTCTGCACTTGCAACCAAGATTATCGTTTTCTGAACAACAGCAAGAGCAAGTGCGAGCCGATATGTAACCAAACATGTTTCGGCGGATACTGCAGCGAGCCCCACAATTGCAAGTGCAATCCTGGTTACCGAGCAGTGGGTGCAAACACGAACCTTTGCACGCCAGTTTGCAGCCAAGTTTGCGTCAATGGCTTCTGCGTTCGGCCCAACACTTGCACCTGCAAAGTGGGCTACGAACCGGTCAGCAAGGAATCCGAGGATGTTTGCAAGCCGGCCTGCAAATCTTGCGGACCCAATGCATTCTGTTCACGTCCGTCAGTATGCGCTTGCAATGAAGGCTATCAACTACCATCGGGCGAGAACGACACACTTGCTTGCCAGCCTGTTTGCAAAGGTGGCTGCAAAAACGGCACGTGCACCGCTCCCGACGTGTGCACATGCAATCAGGGCTATGCAAAGGATGTCTCTGGCAACTGCACACCCTCCTGCGCATCCTGTGCGAACGGTACTTGCGTTGAGCCGGAAGTCTGCCAGTGCAACGAGGGTTTCATTCGTGTCGAGGACATCGGAAATAGTTCGAGCAGTTGTGAACCGCTCTGCCCAGATTGCTCGCATGAAGAGTGCACTTTTACGAGCGATTGCGTGTGTCAGGAGGGCTACGTTAAAAGATCAAATGAAACCGAGGAAGAGAAGAGTACCATCTGCATAAAAATTTGCAAGGATGACTGCAATTCCCATGGGAGTTGCATCGACGCTGACACTTGCCAGTGTTTCCATGGCTGGCAAGGGAATCGCTGCAACGAATCGATCTTTTGCAGAATAGAAATTGCCAAAGACGATGAGATCGCGTGAGTACGCTACTGGTTCTCACACTGCGCGGACATTGAAATTATTTCATTTTAGATCGAGCGCATTGCAAAGTGGCAATACAAGTTTTATTGAGGTCTTAAACGCTGCTCCTTTATGTTCCTCGGATTGCGAACGAAAGATCAGCAATACGAGCGAGTGTGCTAGAGTGGCGAATGAAACTGCGACACGTCAGCACATCATTGCTTGTTTGATAGAAAAAGGTATCATCCGACGGCGGACTGGATGTATGGTTATATGGAGCGTAAATGATAACGCAATTTACATTCAGCCTTTACCGTTTAGATTCCGGATGTCGAATGAGACATGGCACTCCCAGCACCAGTAGCAGCGTTGCAAAGACAGGTGGTATCATTCTTGGCTCGATCCTGATCATTCTTTTAATCGTCGCTGCAATATTTGTTATACTACACAAGAGACAAAGTGGAGTATTGTCGATTGGTAGGATATAATATCTCTTGAATTATAGACTGACAATTAGAATGCCATTTATATTGCAAGTATTCGATTCAGGTGGTATACCCAGCGGATCGATGGAAAGAAGACCCACCTTACTCCCAGAAGAATTCAACGATACCGGTGACGATCTCTGATGTTCGATTTCCATACTGTTTTACAATAAAGATTCCCTTTAATTTTAATATTGTGCTATTAATCGCCGAGTGTTAATGATGCTGTAATAAAAATTCAGTCTCGTGGACAGTAAAATAAACTTATAGTTAGTGGCAAGCAATGAAATCAGTGGCAATGAGAGATATCCCGATTTAGCACTAGAATAAGAGTCATTCTCAGGGAAATCCTTTATTTGGGATAGAAACTATACATGTATAGAGACCTTCGATGATAACGCACACCCTCAGCATCCTGTCACATCAGGATAAGATAGAATACGTTGTTGCTTTTGGTGGGGGAGAGAACACCCACCTTTTTTCTCGGTGGAGGGGGAGAACAGACTGAGCATCGTCGAGCAGTGCGATCTTAGGACTCAAACAGTCCAGAGTCAGAATCACAGAAGAGTAACAATGACTTGGTTCAAAACTCTCCTTAAGACGGTTCTGCCTATGCTGCTGATGACTGAAATCCTTGGAAAATCTCAGCTTGATCGCATTCATCAGCAGAAACGAAATTGTACTTATATCTCTCGGTGAGCTTGCGCCAAAGTTATATTACAGCTTTTGCTTGACTTATTAACACCAAATTCCCTTCAAGGGTTCATGCGACTCGCAAGGTGCCATACACCGAAACTTACCTAACAAAGAGATATCTCACCTGGACAGTACAGTCACGACTGAATTTTAGGATCGAGGTAAATTCCGGAGGAAGAGAGTCTATAGTCTCGCATGAATGACAGCTACGCCTTCCGACTTTTAGGGCCATCGCGTCTGGAATATAACGGAGGTATGCTGCGAAGGATACAAAGACGTTGGGGGTAACAAGAGTCATCCGTGTTTGCCAATTTGCAATAACACCTGCGTACATGGAATCTGTGTCCTACCAAATGTCTGCGAATGCGATGAAGGATATGCATTGAGCGACTCTAAAACCTGCCAGCCAGTCTGCACAACCCCTTGCATCAATGCCACCTGCACGGCGCCTAATATTTGCACATGCAACCAAGGCTATACCGCCGACGAAGATGGCAATTGTAAGCCTAATTGTACAGGCGATTATCCGGCAAATGCTTACTGCTCGGCGCCGGACACTTTCGCCTGTGAGAAAGGCTACAACGAGACAAAAGGAGCGGACGGTTTGTTTGAATGTCGACCCCTTTGTACGCCAAAATGCATCAATGGCGAATGCGTTGCACCGGATACATGCAATTGCACTGATGGTTACACACCATTACGCAATCACAAGCACTACTGCCGAGCCACTTGCAAGCCCGGCTGCCGCGACGGCATTTGCACGGCGCCCAATACTTGCGTCTGCGACCGTGGCTTCGAGTTAAGCCCTGAAAACCAGTGCCTACCTTCCTGCACCGAAGAATGCATCAACGGCTTCTGCGAATGGCCCGAGCATTGCACTTGCCACGATGGCTATACCTCCAAGTTGCATAGTAACGGCACCACCTTTTGCGCTCCCCATTGCAAAAAGGGTTGCTTCAATGGTCAGTGCATTGCGCCAGACACTTGCGAGTGCGACGAAGGCTACGAAGTAGATAACACGAAATCGAAGCAATGGGATTTGATGTGTCGACCAATCTGCATACCCCGTTGCGGTCGACATAGCACATGCATTTCTCCTCAGACCTGCAGGTGCTTCGTAGGTTACCACTTGGCTAATCATAGATATGTGGTGAGAAAAGACAGATTAAAGCTTTCGCAATTTCAATCTATGTCAATTTCATCATGATCATACTTTTTCACAGCCGGAGAAAAATATTACGGTGCATTTCTTTACAACCTGTGTTCCAATATGCAGTGAAACTTGTATCAATGCCACGTGCACCAAACCCAATGTCTGCACTTGTCACGATGGATATAAACTAAGTCCAAATGGATCTTTGAGTACGTGTGCACCGTTCTGCGAGAACGAATGTGGAAATGGCACGTGTGTCGAGCCGAATAAATGCCAATGCTCGGAGGGATTCGTACACAGCGATAATGAGAGTAACTCGACTTGCATCAGTCGTTGCGATCGGGACTGCAGTAATCATGGTACCTGTGCTAATGGTCAACATAACTGCGAGTGCCATTTTGGATGGGCAGGAGCCAACTGTAATGAATCCACGCACTGTGTCATCACTCTTGACTTCAATAATACCGATATTGACCAGTGAGTCATTCAGTCACCACCCGGAAGAAATCATCGTTGAACAAAAACGATTTTTTGTACAGAGTCGTAGCAAGCAATGAAATTAACAGTACCATCCTGGATGCGAAAGATAATCTACCGAAATGTGATCCATGTGCAAATAACCTGAACAACCAGACTCTTTGTTACATTCTCTTAGAGAAAGATAAGCCAGAAATGATTACATGCTTCGTCAATGCAGGTATTTTCTATGAGTCCCCGGTGTCATTTTACATATTATAAATTTCATGTCCTGCCACAGAGACGGCCTGTTCCCATTCTCGCAATTATGAGAGTGCGACTGCTCAGGGACTCTACATCCAAGTGATACCTACCATCATTGGCATAATATTGTTGGCGATCTCTGCAGCAACAACCTACCTAATTTTTAAACGCCGCATTAGAAAGCGGGGAAGGGTTCCAGGTACAAATAAAACAGCTGCAGAATTTCTATCAATCGGAACTAACACATAATCCTCGTTTGTCTTATTAAATATTAGCTCGACTTTCAGTCTCGGCGGCGGAACCTATGGGTGATCAATTGCTGCCCGCCGAGCCAATGTCCGACGTTGAAATCAACTTGGAGTAAGAATTTCACTTCGACAATGAACACACGTACGATCTTCACATTACTGCTTCTTGTATAATTTCGTAGGATTGTAAGAAAACTGCATAAACTGTTACAGCAATCCCAGCATTTGCCATATAATTAATTACCATCCCAACAGTTGCATGAAACAATACCACATTAACTTACACAACCATCTACTTCAACAACTTCAATAACTCCATAAGTCGATGCATATACAAAACCACTACGATCATAAAAAAAGAGGCGGTAAGAAAAGCGAGAAGTACATCCGCCTCTCGAAACACGGATTCCAAGGGATTTCTCGGGAAGCGTCTCAGGGCGAAGTGCATAATCCGCAGTAGACTTCTCAAGGAAGTAGTATCGATGTGAAGTCTTCCCAAGGATAGAGAGAGGATGGGCGCCGGAGGAAAACACAGAGGCTTTAATCACCATCAATGTTCGAGACACGGAGGACTCTCAAAGGACACAGGGATGGTTGAGAGATCGATCTCGCACGTGTCCTGCGAGGAAGGGCGTGTGGTAGAGCGAGGGCAATGAGAAAATAAGGTCTAAGAGCAGCCCTGATCTCGATCGAGTTGGTGCATGGGAGGGCTGCATGAAGGGGTGGCGGTGGTGGCGGTGGTGGTGGTGGTGGCGCCAGAGAGTGTGGCGAAGGGTGGTCGGGCGTAGATGGTCGGTAGCGAGGGTGGCACATCGCGCAGCTGCAACCTACCGGAGTGGTGGGCCACCGGTCGGTCGTACGAGGCGTCAGTGAACGAGAGGACGCTCTTTCGAGCGTGTCTCGCCGCCTCCCGTCTCGATTCCTCCCTTGCGCGCAGAAGTGACCGCATTTCCTTTCGGCCTCGCTGCTCTGCGGAGAGTTCAGGTCCGCGCGAGGAAGCGCAGCCTGAGAGGGCGCCGCCCGGTTGAAAGGCTAGTAGTAGAACGTAAAGGGCCAGCAAGTGTCTTAGTCGTTGAAGAGAAATACGAAAAAGAAAAGAAGAAAAATCGAAGAAGAAGAGGAAGCTTTTGTCATCGTAGGGAAGATAGAGGAGGTGGAAGGAAGGTGTGCGTGAGGGTGCGTGGATGAGTGGGTGAGCTGGGTTTGGTCTTTCGGGGGGTGTTGTCCGGCGAGAGATCGCTGGCGAGGTGTTTTGGTGGCGGAGGGCTCGACTCGCAGGCGGCAGCAGAGAGGAAGAGGAGTCGTCGGTCGTGGTCGGCTGCCCGGGCGGCGGCGGGGTGGCGGGGGGCGAGGGGCTCGGGGGGCAGTCGACGGGGAAGGATGTCGATGCGCCGCCGGTGGTTGGTTTCGGGGGTTGACTCGCGCCGCGGGGGCGATGAGCGCACTTCCCTCCGCCCTGAGAGTGACCTGCTGCCCGTGCTGGCTCCTGCTGCTGCTCACCTGCCTCGCCTTCCTGATCGCTACCTGCAGCTGCGCCTCGCGGGCTTCCCAGGTACATCATCGGACCCGCGACCTCCTGGCAGGTGATGATGACGCGCGCCGCGGATCCAGCTACTTCGACGGCGAGCTCGACGTCTACGACGACGCGGACGCGCTCACCGATGACGTCGACGACGACTACCTCGGCGAGAACGTCACTGCGGGTGAGTCTGCCACGTACCCTACATTCTCCCCGAGTAACTCCCCTCGGCCACTCGAGTCATTAATGCATCGTGCAGGCTAAGGCCTGATCAGTAGGAGGATCATTGCAACCTGAACTAAGTTCTTATCGCTCGCGAAGTAATACATTAGTCATTGCTCCAAGTGGTACCCATTGCGCGGTGACGTAAACCTTTGGAGAACGCCAGTGCAGGTGTGGCGCGTTCGCGGATCACGCCCCGCAATCGGTAGCGCCAGTCGATGTCCGATCGATTCTCGTGAGAGGTTTTTAGAGGTCTGTGGTCTTTCCAATACGACCTTTCTCTCTGGCTAGTCTTTTTTCGTTGGCGCGAGCTTTTACGCCCGAGGAACCGAGCCAGCCGGTCGCGTGCGGCTAAGGAAAAAAGTGAGCGAGGTCATAGACCGTCTGTGATCAATCGTTGAGACAATGTGGAGAAGCGGCCGCTCCGCTGGCTGAGCCTTCTGGGTCGATAGTGCTTTCCTAACGAAGTTTCCCCTCGGGCACCGGTCGCGCACCAAGTTCAACAAAAATTCCTCCGCTCTTTCTCTTTCCCTCATTAGCTATAGGGATGATCTCACGCTGGGTTAGTTTGGACGTTTAAAGAGCTAAAGCTTGGATAGAAGGCGGGCCAAGTAGACAAGGGATAGATTTCATGCGACGTAGATTAAGGCGCACGTGAATAGATAGTTCCTTGGCGAATCAATATACGTCCTTCGGCGAAGAAACGCTCTCCCATTTCCTCGTAGAACAAGGACGATCGAACATGCGATGTAGCTGATGTTCCCGCGCCTGCTCCACGCAAGCCCTCCACAAGAACTTTCAACCGCCCACTAAAAACACAGCCAATTCTCCGTAATTCTCCCTTTGTTTATGTCTACCATCGACTGGAGGAAAAACCCCACCCTTGATCCCATCAAGCCCTACGATTCTCTTGCCCCACCCATTGCTTAGCCTCGCATTGATGGAAGCAGTCATTTGGCTGGGGTCCAGAGTCAAGTTACATCGGACGAAAGGGAAAATTGTGGCAATTTACAGGAAGGGCCAGGTGGGCGCGCCTGCGCTCCTTTTAGGGGTGAAGAAACACCAGTCCTCCTTGATTTTCGCGCGAAGTGCGGCTGCCGGTATTGATTTTAATGGATGCTGCAAGACCTCCGTGTCCGCATGTGGGTTGTTCGCATCAAGTCCGCAGTTCCATTGGGCCCTACATCTTCTTTCTCACCTCTAATCCCGCTTCATTGACATTTCCAAAGCCATACTCACTAAAATCCTGCCAAAAATAATTGGTCCAGCGAAGGATACGTGCCAAATAGAATTCTAGGCAATAAATTAAGGGACTTTGCATTTAGGGGATGAAAGGCTTGGTAAAACAAGGTTCCATTGAAATAAATGGCAATTGGATTCCAGTTAATTGAGCGGAATGCTGTTTAATGACACGCGGATGTCTGAAACAGTTTAATTCGGAGGGAGGAGTGTGCCGGGAGGGAGGGGAGTTTTGAACCATTGCCAGGAAAGTTAATCGTTGTTTCTTGGCCCAGTGGCACGAGGCACCAGCCGTATTATGGGGCCTATACTGAGAGGGTGCTATCATGATTAGTATAGAATCGATTCCACGCGGCCTGGCAATCTGCCCGTGCAACTAGAGTACATGCACTGAATTTTGCCAACTGCTTTAATAACCACTTATTTCATATGTCCGAATTCTCGGAGCACCAAATGAGCCGCGCCATATTGCAACCCCCTAAAACTCATTTCTACCTCGCACAATTCTATCTGCCCTAATTTCGAGGTACATTCAATTAACAATAAATAGAATGCGTTATCATGAAAATGGCAGCATACAAGTCAGAGATGAGTTGTGACAATTTCAATCCAGTAGAGATTACATAAGACAGCTGAGAAAGTGGTAAAGGGTGGGTATAACAGTGGAGTGCTCAAAAAATCACGAGTTATTGTGTGAGCACCCTTCATGCGGCCGCAAGTGTCACAAGCCAGCTTTGTCAGGTTAATTGGCTGCCTTGCGAGGCTTTTACCCACTTTTACCAGATTGAAAGCCGATTGTAGGTAGCGTGTGCTGGCGTAGGGGAAAGGTTGGACACTCGGAGACTAATGATACACTGACACGGACTTTTTCAGAGAAGGGCCAGTACCTCGGCTCGCCGTGCGATGCCTCCTGTAATCCGGAACTTCAGCACGTGTTCTGCGACACGATCACCGGTCTCTGCGAGTGCGAGAAATACTATCCCGTGCGTCTTGGGCCTACGAAAGGATGTGCCAAACGTGAGTAACGCCAGGAGAGGGAAGCTCTTCAACTAGGTCGTTCCAATAGTACGGACAGCTTTCGCGATAAAGCACGAGGCAGGCATGCATGCAGCCAGGAAGGAAACGAGCCCTGGCACAGTTTCTACGAGCTCAATGGAGCCCAACGTAAAAGGACATTTGTTCCACGCTCTCTGTTTTACCTTTCGCCCGTCGATCGACAGTGAAGTCGCAGGCTGCGAGGGCTTTCAATGCCTTGGGATAGCGCGAAAACTGCGCCAGATGCTCTCGCACCTATCGCTTGATTTCAATACATTCCCCTCGATAGGAGCTCTGATTAGCAAAGCAAATCACATGTCCAAATGGTGTGCAAGATACTATTCGATTCAATGAGATGCACGCTTCTCTTTCCAGCGAAAAGACTTGGAGAGCAGTGCTTTTATCGGGCGACCTGCACTTTCGCCGACCAGCACTCAACTTGCACTCAGGTGCTGCACAATGCTGTCTGCGACTGCGAGGAGGGCTACCACAGGGTCACCCTATCCAGGCCTAGCAAGAAGGTCTTCTGCGCCGAAGGTAAAACCTGGCGAATAACTGGCCCACGCGATCCTTGAAACTAGAGTGCTGCGATCACTCGAAAATTTTTGACAAGGACGTCACGATTGATTTGCGATGGAAGAGCACCACCACGCGATGGCAGCTTGTTTCATTAGACTTTCATGAGGATCGGTAATCGATACATCGACATTCTCCCCGATGAAATAAGTGGGACCGTGTAACCAAGAGCTTGCACTGTTTGCTAGTCAAGGATCCCGTTTGAAGTTCAAAAAGCTTTACGTTTATGAATAACCACTCTCGTTAAAGACTCTTCAAAATTCAAACGATAAATCGTCAAAACGTTTTCCCAGCCAAAGTTTAAATTCAAACGAAGTTAAACAGTCATCGATATTTCAATATAATCTACGATATGCATGTTCATTTCAACAGATCTGGTGATAATCTCTACCGACATCCCGACATTACTCTACATAGCATCGGGAATCGCCATCTTCACGGCGATGATTTGCTTCGTGCTCAAGTTGTTCAGTCGCGCGAGATACTCTCGTCCGCGTCATTACGCCAGCACGAATCACGCTGCACCGATGCTCTTCTCCAGCGACACAGGTAAGACTCTCCACTAACATAGTCAAAGCGATAATTACTAAGACGACGGAAACACAGAGCTATCATCATTCGCTAGCGATTAAAGTTCTCCGCGCGACTTGCATAAAGAATTCGTCCGGATAGAGTAACTGAGAGTAAAAGTCTAGAAAGTGAATTAACAGAGGGGATGAAATGGCAGGGATTCCACTGACGCTGCATGGAGGTAGGCCATCGTCTCGCTCCAGTCAGAGGAGCAACAGCGCTGGTCCATTGACCTGCGCGTTCACCAGGAGGCCGAGCAGTGCTGGGAGTCGTGGTCCCCTGGTACCAGCATCGAGAGCAGGTGCGGCACGCGCCGCAGCCATCTTGCTTATATCTTGTCGCCTGCAGGCGACCAAAGGCGGCAACAAGCACCGACGTACCCTTAGCGACGTTGCTGAGGGATCGTCCGACGGCCTCGGTAGACGATCAACGATCTCTTTCTGACTGTCTCTCTATCTCTATATCTGTCTCTGTCTCTCCCGACTCTCTGTCGCTCACCCCCTATCTCTCTCTCTCTCTCTTTCTCTCTGTGTGCTGTCTTTCTGTTTGACTGTTTGTCTATCTGTGCCAACCTTTGGCCCATCCTCCTCTCATCCCACCGAGGGCTGGTGCCGCACTTGTCGCTCATCCTTTTTTATAGAACTTGACAATCACATGGACAGGGGATCACTGTTAGTTAATAAAACCAAGGCAAGTGCCAAACCACCCTTACTCCGAGCCAACTGTTCCAAGTGTCTTGGTACACCAGCAGTCTTTCGTACCTTACCCGAGTGCCTCTAGTGTACATGGTTTTACTTCACCAGTCCTTCACTTTGACACTTTTCCCGCAAGTGGGGGGATAGAGGGGAACACAGGGGAGGATGATAATAGTAGTGATTTTGTCCGGATGCAAGAATCCAACCCCTGTGCCCCGATTCGATCATTGCCCATACAAGACGATATAGTCGACTCGAAACACAATTCTCATTCACACGATATCCCAACATGTCTCTCGAGAACCACCACCCGATCGACTCTCGCAGCGTTCACACCTCGACTTAGAATTCGGTGGTAGAACACTCGCAACCTCGACACAACCACCATCACCACGTAACCGAGAAAAAAAAAGAGTCAAAGAAATAACAAAGAGTCCGGAACGAAAAGCGAAAAAGCCGCACGAGTGTGTTACGAGATAGCAAGATGGCAGCGGCCGATTTCGTTGCTCGTTAAAATTTTAACGAAAAAGAAAGACCCCAGTACTCTGGTAAGGCGTAGAGGAGGACACGAGATCTTAATGCACTAGCTAGCTCGAACCGCACACGCACGCATTTTATTATTGTGTACATATATTGTCTCTCTATTTCTGTCTGTCTGTCTGCCTATCTGTCTATCTGTCTGTCTGCCACTCTGTACGAAGTTCTCTTCGCTGCGCATCGATCGAATGGCATGCTACCTGCGAAACTCAGTTTTCCA
Source organism: Ectemnius continuus (assembly GCA_910591665.1). NCBI lineage: Eukaryota > Metazoa > Arthropoda > Insecta > Hymenoptera > Crabronidae > Ectemnius > Ectemnius continuus. The sequence goes on from OU342867.1 coordinate 6,339,906, forward strand.
CATGTGCGATGCCAGCCAACCCCCGCAAGCCGCTAACGCCGCTCCTGCGCGCCTCTGTTACGTGTACGTCGAGTTTATTGAGAGTGTCGAAAGAGCCTTATCGAGAAACTGACCTCCGAATGGGGCGAGATAACCGTGACCCTCTTTCAAAGCGCGCCCGGCTTAATATGCCCTTTTATCTTGGCCGCGCGTACGTGAGAAACTCGGCAAGGTTTCGGCGATCCGCCGGCGCATACATACGTTCCCGACCTCTGCCTCCCCTGACCCTCTTTAATCGAGAGGAACGATACAATAGTTCAATGACGAGCTACATCTACGCTCCGCAAGAATAATGCTCGCGCTCGCCTCGAGTTTGCATTGTCGACCAGCCATTCACGCCTTGCATTCTCACGGAGGTTTGCCTCTGAGAATAAGATAATATCGAAGTTCAAGATTCATTCTTTCTATGTATAATCTACTCGCTGTGGTGTATGTTTATTTGTTTAACTATTTCATTTCCTTTTTTTCAAAGCTTATCTTCTTATTTCTATGCCTGACTGCCTGGCTGGCTTTCCTGGCACTTGCGCCTTCGCTCGTTCAATCGATTGCTGCTCTTATTCATGTGATTGCGCTCTAACGAAGTGAAAGCGCTGTATCAGAAGTCACGACAGGCTCATTCCACTTTGATCGACGCTGTCTTTTGGGCTTCTTCGAGAGGCGAAAGATATTAATTGTGCCGATGATCGACGATATATCCGCCGGCAGTGATTCTGACATCGGCGAGCTCATTAAGGAACGCTGCTGCTAGAATCGGGCGCATTTAGTTCATCCGCTTCTCGCTTTTAGTTCACGCTTGCACAACGCTTCCCAGTTGCAACGCGAGCTCTTCTTTCTCACTTCTGTCCTCTCGTTTTTCTCTGGCGACTCTCATGCTCAATAATCACGTAACACGCACACACACACACACGTATGTACACACCTAGGCATTCATTGAACTTGCACAACTGTACGATCGATCTCCGATTCCAAGAGAGCTCCTCTTTCGCACGCGGCCTCTCTCCTTGTGTACCTACGGATACTCTATTTACGACAGACACGCCTAGATTCGAAATCCGACACTCCAAGTGTACACATGCTATATCTACACATCCACACTTACTTATTCTACTTTATATATATTCTACTTTACACCACTTTGTCTTACTACTCCTTGATACAACCCCTGACTCCCAAGCTCGTGACTCTCGATATTCGAAAGGAGTCTCGAACTACTTGGACGATTATAGCTTTTAAGAATCGCACTGAATCCCGCCTCAAAGGATCAGGGACTTCGAGTCCCGCTCGATCGAACTCCGCCTGCAGCACTAAGAGTCTCCAGCTTCCACTGAAAGCGTTATCTAGCAGCTTCTATTTTCTATAAATCGAAATCAATCCAGGAGGAGCGAGAGCTCACGCTATCACTAGGCAAATGCGTAGATCCCACTTTTTACGAAGCTCCATTAAAACGAGATATATGTTACTGTTAGACCCGCATTCTAGGCGAGTAGAATTATCGAAAGGATGGTTTTGCTGGAGATTAATTGGGATCTCCGTTGCTCTAGGTTCCCGTCGGCCCAGCTTGACTTCGGTCCACAGTTCGACTTCATCGGCGCGCAGTTACAGCGCTCGCAGGTTGGAGAAGGAAAGGAATGAAAAGGAGCAGCGACAAGCTCTCCAAGAACTCCGGCTGGCGAAGCAACGCGAACAGCAACAGCAACAACAGCAGCAACAACAGCAAGTGGCGCCAACGCCTAGTCCAAGAACGCCTCACTCCACTGACGAGCTATTGCCTTCGGTCGAAGAAGGCAAGGAAGTTTTTTACAATGAGGTCTGTGTGCGATACACTCTCGCAAATGGTAGTTGCATGGTTCTCGAATCGATTGAAAGTTTACGAAATTGCAGCAGGTGCCGACGACGTCCAACACTTCGGAGACAACGCCAGTGATGGCGACCGCCGTGAATTCCGTGGTGACCGGAAGCGCGAGGAGTGTCGAGATTCCGCCGATCACGACGCCCACGACAACCTCGATCTTCAACACGAGCATCGCGCCACGAGCGACAGGCGATATCTTTCAAGTGTAGCTCTCCACGATCGAACACTCGGGAGATCGGCCGCTTTACGCGAGAACCAACTCTGGCGATTATCGACTAGTGAACCTTCGGACAGCACATAATGAAGTAATCTCACCGCTCTTTAAAGTATTACAATCGAAGGTACCGATTGATGTTCGATTGCGGATAGACTCGATCGTTCAGGAGACATTAGAATGTATCTTTCACTGGGCCAGGAATAGGTAAAAGAATCGGTGTCTGATCGATGATGTTGGTGATGGCTGTGGAAGGATAGAGAGGGATATAGAAATGCGACAGTATGAAATACTGGATCCTTGATGAGGAATACGATCGTAGGATAGTCGCCTACTTAAGAAATCTATTTTTAACAATCTAGGAACCGCCTGTGACCTGGGTACGATCGGAATTGTAGAGGGATTTCGCAGCATACGCTTACACTAGCTGCGATGGGCTCGAAGGGAGAATTTTTTAATCGTTGCTTCGAGAGTAGGATTTTTTACGGATCGGTAAGAAACGACGGCACGGTTCAGTGTGTAGGAGTGCCTATCGTAAACTCTATGTGGCTTCGGATATTGGTCTACCTTTTCTCTAGCAGTTGTTCGTTACACTTTCCTTGCGCACATATCAGTGGGGGATCGAATCTTTGAGAAGTGTTCAGTTGCCGAAATTCTCAGCGCGGTGTATACTGCCCGCACATCGTCCAGAATGTCCACTTTCTACAGAATATCATTTAACCGGTGACGGTTTCTTTTCCTCGGGACAACTACATACACATATCAGGTACAGTGGACACGTATGAAAGTCACTCGCAGAATAGCCGTTCTAGTTCCGAAAGCAAAGCCGACGGTGAATTTACGATGGCAGGGTGCTAAGTTTGAGAGAAATTGAGAGAGACAGAGAGAGAAAGAGAGAGAAAGAGAGATGTGCGCCAAGCGCAATTTCCCGAAGTGGGTAGTGTCCGAAGGTAGGCGGATCTTTTTGGAAAGTAGTATTTTATGGAAAGGTTCGTCGGAGAGGATTGGTTTGGGCCTCGAAGCAATTGGCCAGGGCATTCTCGAGCGGATCGAGGCTAAACATTACCTCCTTAGTTCTCTAACGCTAATGAGAGGTGAAGAAGAAGCCGATGAATCGATTATAAGTGGCTAAACGCAGCCGTAAGCTCCATAAGAGATATCATCCGAAAACAACTGTTACATCGCGCGGCGGAAAACCAGCCATTGCAATTCCGTCATCTCGCTTTCTTACCATACACAGGTACACCCGTCTTGCGTAACACGGCACGCGCGCACACCTATCACCTTCCCTCTTCCTGTCCTTTGTGGCCCATTAGCTCCCGAGCAAATACTCGGACCAAATACGTCCGGAGAAAGACTGCCGGGGCCCTCGCCTATAGCTCGGCAAAATACATTTAATTACATCACTTCCCCGTTGCCAGCAATCCTTCGATTCGATTATTTCTCCAAACCGACCACTAACTCATTCCTCCCCTACCACCCTTCCTTTAAGAGCGATACATCGGCTCAATTAGTCGGCAAAACATTTCGATGCTTATCTCGACGATCGTTGGGATTCCCCTCATTTACGGCACATTCTCACGCGAGCTCTTCTCTCTCCATTCAGACAATTACTTGATTAAAATTGCTCTACACACACAGACACACACTCTATAGCGAACTAGTTTCCTTTCGAACTTTGTCTCAGGGGGTACTAATATTCTCGCTCGGATCTTGAAGAGTCGGTGCCCGATCCGACCATGTTGCTTCTCGGTGAAGGTGTACGCGCGCCGAAGCTATCGTTCGCCGAGTTAGGCTGAAGTGTACACCTTACAATTAGTGCTAATGGCAGTTTAAGGAGATTATTCATATACGAGGCAAAGCTATCGTTACCAAACAAGTATGAGTATGCGCAAGGGCGAATGGCGCTCGCCAGGCGCGCCGGGAGGGTGCTCGCTTCAAAGTGGGAGAAAATTGAGAAACGTGTGTTTCGAGTTTTCGACTAACGCTGCCCTTTACCGCGGAGTCCGAGGATTCCAACTCGCCACACATCGCAAAACGTATATGTGTACACGCAATACAGGCATACTCGCAAGAGGTAACACCGATACACAGAAGAGCAGGGTGAGAAAGAGAAGGGACGACCCCGCGAAGGTCGGTCGTGCGACGACAAAGTACTTTACAGCTAATGAAACGAGTAATATCAATATTGAAATTGTATCACAGCCCGCATGACACATACGTACATGTATAAGTCGCAGGAACACACACTTGACTCGACTCGCCGCCTGATTTATAAAGAGAAAACCAGTCGATGTACAACAACGTTATCGTTTTATCCCATTTTAAATGTTTACTGTATAATAAAAGAGAGAAGAATTGTAATATAGTCGTTGGGCAAATAAAGCTCCTTTTTCGATATGCTAATATACCCGCTGTTGAGCTTCCACTCGCTGGCCTAATTCATCAACAGACAATCCAATGTCCACGGAAATGAGAGGCGTGAAAGCACAGTAGTCCTCGCTTTTCTAAATTTTATATGACCTTTCGTGAGGGATGTGCGTATCGCCAGGATCAGGAGAACCTAGAACCAGGGTAATCACGACTACTTTGGACAGACTAGTCCTGGTCTTCCTCGAGGTACCATCGTTCCTTCGAGGGTCAAACTTTAAAGTTCCAGTAAAAAAACAGTTATGATGCAGGAAGAAATAACTGTACAAGTTGAAGACACTCTTCCAAAGTTGGAGAGAAGATTGCGTCCTATAACATACGTGTCCTGGTTACTGGGTGTGGGAATTGCTCATCCGGAGAGGATGCCAAAGCCTTTAACGATTCTTCTTCGAGTGCTTCATTTCGGCGTGTGTTCGGTGATAGTGGCTTATGGAGCCATTGACTTCTTCACCATCGGCAGCATCTTCAAAAGCGATATCTTCCGGATCATGTACTACATGAACAAAGTGGTGTGCTATTTCACAGCGTACTACTACGTGTACCACGGAGTAAGGCAATACACCAAGTGGCCGGAATTGATGCGGAAGATGGAATCGCTGGACCAGGATATCCGAAAAGAAGTGTCGATGAGCGATGGCTTCATCAGGAACATCCAAATCCTGGCAATACTTACTACTTCGATACTCGGGCCGATCTCGATGGTTGTCCACGCCTTATACTACTTTTACACTCTGCCTGAGAATATTCTCGCCTCGGATCTACTTCTTTATTATACGATCGCTCAGACTTTAGCGTGCAACTCCGTTTTTGATATCATCGTCTTCATTGTCAGTCGGCGATTCCGAGCTATTAATGAAATTATCGAAGGATTGGATCTCAGCCTTGCTCCGGGTTGGGTCACCCTCAAAATACGGAAGATCAGGCAACTCCACAATGGCATGTAACTAAAGTATCGATTCAAGTTTTAAATCGTAAATACGAGAATTGATTTATTGTTTCATGAAATAGGAGGCTGCGATTTGGTATCCGAGATAAATAAAATCTATGGCCCTTATTTACTCTTTGAATCGGCAAATTCCTTCACGATGGTAGTCGCCAAGTTATTTCGGATTTACATGAGTGTTGTTGAGAGCAATCACTCGTTCATCCTCATCAATAATGTCATTTGGATGATCTATCTGGGACAATTCGCTGTCACTTGCTACGTTTGTAATCTGGCATTGCGGGAATCGAATAGGAGCGGAATACTCTTGCAGGCAATTACTTTGAATGCCGAGGGTTTAAAAAAGTGTAACAAGTTGGCTTTCAATGGGCCGTGCAACGGGGAACCTGCAGAATTAGAGATCCGTGAGAACATCAACAACTCCCCGAGAATCATTGGATTCGAGGGTTTCGTGGCGAGCAACTTTGACAGGTGCTCCGTGAGAAACGAAGTGAATGAGTTCTCTTCGCAGTTGCAGCAAAATCGAGTTACATTCAGCGCCTGTGATTTTTTCGAATTAAATAATTCATTATTTACAGGAGTAAGTATGTTTTGCATCACTAAACCGAAGGAATTCTTAGGTATTTATTTTAATGGCCTGTATTAATCTTTTTTAGTTTATCGGGGTGATTACCACGTACCTAATTATATTGGTCCAATTCTATCGACCTGATAATTTACAGCCACCAAAATTCAGTAGAAGACGCTGATCTAATACTTTAAGAAGCACAGAGGAATAAAGGTGTGATCGAAGAAGGAACAACAATATTTAATAAATGTAACCAATTTATTAAACTTTCAGTTTTCGTAACAAGAAAGGTAATTTTCCTCTAAAAAAACGATGTCGCAGTAAATGAATGTGAGAATAGATGAAGCATGTCTGTACAAATAACTTAACAACTAAAATAAATACATAGAAACGTGTTCGCGCTTAATGGACGGTGACATAGCGATTTTAATCGACTTCTTCGATGGTAGGTCCACCGCCGGCATGTGCACCAGGCGCACCCTGAGGTCCACCGGGGAAACCGCCTGGTCCACCAGGGAAACCGCCTGGTCCGCCTGGTCCACCTGGTGCAGCGCCACCCTGGTACAGCTTCGAAATAATCGGATTGCAGATGGACTCGAGCTCCTTCTGTTTGTCAGCAAACTCTTCTTTCTCCGCCAGTTGGTTCGCATCAAGCCACGAGATGATTTCGTTGCACTTGCTCAAGACCTTCTGCTTGTCATTTGCGTCGATCTTATCCTTCAGTTTCTCGTCCTCCATCGTGCTCTTCATGTTAAAGCAGTAGGACTCCAGGGCGTTCTTCGCTGTCACCCTCTCGCGCTGTTGGTCGTCTTCGTTTCGGTATCGCTCGGCTTCGTTTACCATTCTCTCGATATCGTCCTTCGACAGGCGACCCTTGTCGTTCGTGATCGTGATCTTATTCTCCTTGCCAGTGGACTTCTCAATCGCGGAAACATTCAAGATTCCTGTAATGAAGAGCAAATTATTTAGCAACTTGTACGACTTTAGAACAAATAGTTGGGCAGATAGTGGAATAATAATACATACCATTAGCATCGATATCAAAGGTGACTTCGATTTGGGGAACACCTCTTGGCGCTGGTGGTATGCCAGTCAATTCAAACTTTCCTAGGATGTTGTTGTCTTTAGTCATCGCCCTCTCACCCTCGTATACTTGGATAAGCACACCGGGCTGATTGTCGGAGTAGGTCGTAAAGGTTTGAGTCTGCTTGGTGGGGATGGTGGTATTCCTCTTGATCAGAGTAGTCATTACTCCTCCGGCAGTCTCGATACCCAACGACAATGGTGTGACATCAAGTAGAAGTAGATCTTGAACTGCTTCGGATTTATCTCCGTGGAGAATCGCAGCTTGGACGGCAGCACCGTAAGCAACGGCTTCGTCAGGATTAATTGACTTGTTCAGTTCTTTTCCGTTGAAGAAGTCTTGCAGTAGTTTTTGAATCTTTGGTATTCTGGTGGATCCACCGACTAGAACAATACTGTGAACGTGTGCTTTATCCATCTTCGCATCCCTCAATGCTTTTTCCACTGGTTCGAGTGTGCTTCTGAACAGATCTGCACAGAGTTCCTCGAATCTGGCTCTTGTGATGGAAGTGTAGAAATCGATGCCTTCGAATAGGGAATCAATTTCAATACTGGCTTGTGTCGAAGAACTCAGTGTTCTCTTGGCTCTCTCGCAGGCTGTTCTCAACCGCCTCACGGCTCTCTTGTTCCCGCTTAGATCTTTCTTGTACTTCCTCTTGAACTCTTGCACGAAGTGATTAACCATGCGATTGTCGAAGTCCTCTCCTCCTAAATGTGTGTCACCTGCCGTCGATTTGACCTCGAAGATACCATCCTCGATGGTCAAGATAGACACATCAAAAGTGCCACCACCCAGGTCAAAGATGAGTACATTCTTCTCGCCAGATGTTTTCTTATCGAGACCATAAGCAATGGCAGCGGCAGTGGGCTCGTTTATTATTCTAAGGACATTCAATCCAGCAATTGCTCCAGCATCTTTCGTCGCTTGTCTTTGAGAGTCGTTGAAGTAAGCTGGTACGGTGATGACAGCATTCGTGACAGTCTGACCCAAGTATGCCTCTGCCGTTTCCTTCATCTTCGTTAGTACCATCGATGACACTTCCTCAGGGAAGAAGGTCTTGGTCTCCCCTTTGTAGGACACTTTGATCTTCGGTTTACCAGCATCGCTCACTACTGTGAACGGCCAGTGTTTCATGTCGGCCTGTACAGTCGCATCATCGAACCGGCGACCGATCAGTCTTTTCGCATCTGTAAATAAAATACAATTGATTCAGTAATCGGTTCAATTAAACGTTTATTCCGTGCGAATTAGCAATCTCGTGACTAAAAAGAATTGCTCAAACAACAGCTGTGTAATGTGTCTACTGTTACATGTCCTGTTATACGACGAACGCAGTCAGGAAATACTATCACCGGCCTACAATGAATGCAACACCGTAATACGAGGTGCGTCGGGTCAGTTGCATAGTGTAACACGAGTACATGAAAGAGAAGTAGATGTCGAGGAGCAATAATGAAACGAAGAGCGGAAAGATTTGAGATTTGATACTGGTTGCAAAAGAATCTACAGAAATAGACACGAGAGTGCAGGTAGTATGTGGGACTTCATAAGCGGGACACTTACCGAAAATGGTGTTACTAGGGTTCATGGCGACCTGGTTTTTGGCCGCATCGCCGATTAGCCTTTCGGTGTCGGTGAAGGCCACATAGCTCGGTGTAGTGCGATTGCCCTGATCGTTCGCGATGATCTCGACTTTTCCATGCTGGAAGACACCCACGCACGAATACGTGGTGCCCAAATCAATTCCAACTGCAGGCGCTTTCGGCATCTTTTATCGTTTTCGCTGTAAAGGAAGACAGAGAAATGTTATCGTGAGATGTCAATCTCGAAACAAAGTCCTAACGCATTATCAATTACATGGGAGACAAGTGCATGCATAAAAGTCGCGCCAGAGATTTCTATATCTTTCGCCAGATTTAGAACGATCCGCCGAAAGTTCTCAGATATCCCTCGTCGAATTTGTTAATATTAGTTCGCTTGTACCGAAATAATCACACGATATAAGTACACACTACGGTAATTTTCAAAATCAAATTTAATATAACTAGAATATATTCCGGCGTTCGTGTCCAACTACAAGAGAAAAGTCATTCGGATTCTCGATACGAGAAAACTACTGAAACGCGTACAACGCGGGTGACGCAACAGTTGCTGGAACTTCCGTGAGCGATAATTGTCATTTGTTAATTCGTCAAATTACATTGTGCGCGGTAATTGGCGCGTCGGAAATTTCCAAGACGATCGAGGGATAGCACTGCGCTCGACGTTGTTGTAGGATGCAGCCAGAAATAGATCGCAATTGAGAGAACTTCCTTCGGACACAAGCACTATAAATTCACTGGTCGAAATTCACTTTTGGATCACCGAAAAATATCACTGTGCACCATAAACGAAAATGTAAATTCGGATTTTTAACAACGAAGCACCGACCTATATGCAAAACGATTTCTATACGTTACCGAGGCGAATATACGTAATTTCGGGATGGAATATGTTTTTGGGAAAAATCAGGTTCAGAAGTGTTGAAAGCAAGGTATAGACGCACTTACCTTTAGCTTCGTAAATATTTTCTCGTATGTGATGATATCTTGCAGTGTACAACACTTTGTTGTAGGCGCAGTATTCGCAGTACTAGAGTACCACTCGTGTTCACTACTCGCTCGTTCAAATGAATTCTGACGGTGAGCGGCGCCGCGGCCGTTTTAATAGACCGAATAGCCCGCTTCGAGAAACTTCTTTCCGTGACCAATCAGGGCGGCACTGCGTTCCCAGCAAGCGATCTGATTGGTCGCTGGGTGCAGCGCAGTTCCGAGAAGGATAGACTTCGTTGAACAACGGGACTGAGAGAGACACGAAGCAGCCCGACGCGCAGCGTCGAGAAGCTGCTGGAACGTGTTGCATTCAAGATCGTTCCCGACTATTCTTAGCCGACGCTCCCGTGGCCGAGAGACTTTTCTCGTTTATTCGAGATTCGCCGGTGCTAAATAACCCACGGCCCGATATCACCCAGCCGCCGACAGACAGACACAGACGACATGCGACGATTAAAAATATCTCTCTTGCTATTGCTCGCCGCAGTAACGTTCTCGAACGAAAATCATGACCTTTCCTGTACTTGTAATTATTGATCTATCCTCGCACGCAACTTAGGCAGGAAATTTCCTATGATTTCATCGAATCGATATCTCACCTGGAAAGGTTAATAGTGTTTCGCTAGTACGCCCAGCGAAGGTTAATAGGGTTTTTGCTGAAACGTTGGTTCGTCGTAAATCGAATACAAGAGGCGGTGCAATTATAGGAAGGGGCAATGCATTGGCTTTTGTTAAAAAGGTCCATTAGCATATCATTGCATGGCAATGACCTGTTCCAATAAAAGACAATAAGGTAATTAAATTTAGCCTGCTACAGTCTGGAAGTTTCAAGTTCATTTATTTCAGTCCACCAAACCAGCTCGAATAATGTGCAATTATTCTGAATTTAATTGAGTTGCGTGTATGATCGTATCAATTGATACTCTGCGCATTCTAGATAGTATCTCGAAAGTACGAGATTCGATTTGAAGTCGCTGCAGAAACTTTTACGTCAGCTTTAATTTATTGTTGCAAAACACGTCAAATGACACATATACATGCATATAAACGCAGGATAAACCTTTACGAAAATAAACCCCCGCATAAACATTTTGGCAAGTCATTCTACAATGTTCTAGACAGAACTGGGCGATGAAAGATCGATGAAAGATCTTATCACACACGCTCGTCACGAAACTTTTCCTGCACTTTCTCGAACATGAATTTCGTATGAAATTTCTCGGACTTTCCTTGCCGTCTTGACCCCTGCATGCTACGATATCACGCGGCTCATACATCTTACTATATTTAATATTCTACTATCCATTTTTAACTTGTCTAAATATAATATCACCAGATGCATAATGCAACTTGTACACGCTAGATTTGGCGGGACATAGCATATATGTCATCAATGCGGCAAAATGCACTTACTAAATAGAACATGCGATTTTATATGTGAATGAAAATCTGTATTATTTACGAAAGTTCAGTACTGAGATTCCAAATAAAAACTTGAAGATAGTTAAATAATTGTCATATGCAGTGTGTTCCTTTTAAATCGATGCAAACCCAAGTTCTCATCGCGGTACGGTGCAACATTCCAACCACCTGTGTTGGGCTTCTGACAATTCGATTATTTCTTAAAAAACAATGGCGCAAGATATGAATCCAGTGCCGAAAATTCGGAAACTCGATCAGATCGTCGTAAATAGGATTGCTGCCGGCGAAGTCATTCAGAGACCGGCAAATGCATTGAAGGAATTAATCGAGAACAGGTTAGATATTCGCCGGTCACCTTTATTGCATGTTGCATGTACCACAATGACAGAAAGTTACAATTGATTCATGTGCTTCAGTCTCGACGCGAAAGCAACAAATATACAAATATTAACGAAAGAAGGGGGCTTGAAATTATTGCAGGTAGTTTAATATATATATTGTAGTAACATTGTACAGAAAAGGTTGAATAAAATGCAATGGAAACTTTATTAGATTCAGGATAATGGGACAGGCATTAGAAAGGATGATATGGAAATTGTTTGCGAGAGATTTACTACAAGTAAATTACAGAAATTTGAGGATTTAAGTTCTATAGCCACATTCGGTTTTAGAGGAGAGGCTCTAGCAAGTATTAGCCATGTAGCACTCCTTACTATTACCACAAAAACAGCAGATGAAAAATGCGCTTACAAGTACGCATAGAATTTGATAATTAGTAAACCGTAATCATGATACTGCAATAATCCATTCAATAATCTTTAGAGCGTCATATATTGATAGTAAACTAAAGGCACCACCTAAATCATGTGCTGGTAATCAGGGTACCACTATAACAATAGAGAATTTGTTCTACAATGTTGCTACAAGACGAAAGGCTTTATCTAGCCCGGCAGAGGAGTTTGCCAAGATCACAGATGTAGTTATGAAATATGCTGTACATAATCCTTCAGTAGGTTTTGTACTGAAGAAACATGGTGAAATGACACCACAGGTACTGACTTTTTAGTGTTTGATAAGGTTGAAAGTAAGATAGAATTATATTTGCAAAGTCAATCCATTTAGATCAGAACTCCTCATAACTCTACTAAGATGAATAATGCTAGAATACTCTATGGCAATCCGGTGTCCAGAGAATTATTAGAAGTAGAATTAGATGATGAGAGTTATAAGTTTAAACTCCATGCCCTGATCACAAATCCGAATTATTCGAATAAAAGGATGGTGATACTTTTATTCATTAACAACAGACTCGTCGATTCTTCTAGTAAGTTCCTAAATGTCGTATCAAAGTTATCAGCTGTTGAATCCGGTCGCATATCTGTATCTCGATTTTTCTTGGCTACCAGATATACGAAAAATGCTGGAAGAACTTTATTCTTTATACCTTCCGAAAAAAGCGCATCCGTGGTGTTACATATCGTTGCATATTAATCCTGCGAACATTGATGTCAATGTGCATCCAACAAAACACGAGGTGAAATTCCTTCATGAGGATACGATCATCGAAAGGGTGAAATCGGCCCTCGATGAAAAATTGTCGTCGAACAGTGCTTCGAGAACGTTTTACTTACAAGCGCGTCTACCGAATGCCGACATCACAAAAGAAGTTCTGGAAGAAGTGCTGCCAGAATATGATAAAAGCAATTTAGATAAATCGAAGAAGGTTTATGCTCATCAAATGATAAGGACAGACTCGGCCGATCAGAAGTTGGATAAATTTAACTTCACGATCCATAGTGCGATGAAACTCGCCAGGAATGATGATGAAGTGAATGCAACATTGACGAATCAGGCAAATGAAACCGATAAAATATCGCGAACCATCCCAAATAAGGAAGTGAATGACACGCATCAACCAGAGAACGTACTGGAAGTTCTCGAAGAGCCGGGAACAAGCCAGTCATCTGCGCATTGGAGTGACTTAATGAATGACTCCAATTCTTCTTTATCGGAAACTGTAGAACCAGTTGCATCTGAATTTGTCACATCTACCCAGGATGACAAGTTGAGCCAAGCGCTAGAAGCCGAGACTGTCCAAGAATTTCTTGATAATATACGAAGTGAATTTGGTGAAAAATCTGCCGACATACCGGCGCAAGAGAAATGTGTCGACGACATAGCCGACGAGGCACGAAAGAAAGTATACAAATACTTCGGCAGAAAAGATAGCGATGACATCAGTGAAAAATCCATAAAAGTAATAATTGAAAGTAATGAGGAATCCGATAGGTCTCAGGAAGATAAGGCGAAATGTACACAAGATACGACGAAATCTGACAATTCTTCAGAAGGATCCCAGTCGAGTTCGTCTGGGTTCAAATCATATTCTGTTAATAAGTTTCGAAGGGAAGTTAAACTAAAAAGTGTACTGAACCTCCGAAAGGAAGTTGAAAAAGACTGCCACGAAGGTTTACGACAAATTTTAACAGAATTGACTTTCGTCGGGTGCGTTGACGATACCAGGGCTCTGATTCAAAGCGGAGTAAATCTATATCTTTGCAACACAAAAAAATTAGCGTTAGTTTCTCAGTCTCTTGCTTATATCGTCTCGTTCCTGAATCGAAGAATGTTCATTCCAACTTTTTATGCAGGGAGGAGTTTTTCTACGAAGTAATGCTGTACGATTTTGCGAACTATGGCATTATAAAGTTTTCAGTAAGTTTTGCAGTATAACCACGCAACTTAACTGAGGAATATTCTTCAATATGCACTCCATTTCAGAATGCAGTGCCCTTGTATGAGTTGGCTTTATTGGGATTGGACATGAAAGAAGTAGGGTGGACTGAAGAAGACGGAGATAAAACTGAGTTAGCCACAAATGTGAAAGAGTTGTTATTAGAAAAAGCAGATATGATGAAAGAGTATTTTTCTATTGTGATAGATAAGAAAGGAAACTTAAAGTCACTCCCAATATTACTAGGTAATATGTGCAGAGATTGAATATCTACACTCTTGCATCATTCTTATGTTTATTTATTTGTTTTAGATAAGTATTTTCCATTCGAAGGTGGTCTTCCATTGTACATATTGCGCTTAGCAACAGAAGTCGACTGGTCGACGGAACAACCGTGCTTTCAAAATATTTGTCGCGAAACAGCACGGTTTTACAGTGAAATGAATCCTGTCCATAATACGCACGATTGGAAATACATTACGGAGCATGTCTTATATCCTGCGATAAAGGACAGTTTACTTCCGCCAAAACATTTTGCGCATGATTCCACGATATTGAAGATAGCTAGTCTGCCAGAATTGTACAAAGTGTTTGAGCGTTGTTGAACACGACTCGAGATAGTGTATACGATGCCAAGCTGTGATATGATTTTTTACAAATGACAAAGATCTTGAGAATACGATAATTTATTTACTTTTCTAAATATAAACATTTGAGTGATAAATGTGCAATGCTTCATTTGATCGGTCACCCGATGCTTTCGTTTATTTTAGTAAAGAACAGTAAAGAACACCTTTACTCCTTTTAAATCAACAACGATATAATAACACAACATCACATAAGGAATGATGATTACTTATGTACATAAGTTAGGTAAAATTCGTCTGTAGTCCGTTTGTTTGAGTGTCACTAATTCCATGCGGCCTTTTTTCATACTGCACATTCGTTCACATTCCTTTAGATAGTAATTCATTTGCCTCCTTTAGATTAGCCTTTAGCCACACCAACTAGGGCTGGTCTCACTATCCTCTCATGTAATTTATATCCCAACTTAGAAACTACTACTATTGTTCCTGCCTCTTTGCCTTCCACTTCCTACAAAAATAAATAGCAATTTGTTAGACATCCCCCGCACATACACTGTGAAAATTAATTTGCAATCAATAAGTTCTTGGTCTTACTTGTTGGAATAAGGCTTCATGCTGATTCGGATCAAACTTTTCATTAAGCGGGTTCAATGAAACCAGGCCATGTTTCTTAAATACCTATAAAAAGGTATGATAAAGTAATAATTAATTTTACTAGGAAGATACAGCTGGTTATATATGTCAAACAAAAGACAAAAAACAACATCTTGGCACAAATTGCTACCTACTTTTTGTAATTGTGCTTCTGTCATAGATAATCCTTCAAAAAGAGTCTTTAGGTGGGGATTCTTGTCTGTGAGTTCTTCTTTCGGTACACTCTCTGTAGCTTTCCCTAATATATCTGCTACCTCTAGCAGATCTTTACAAAAACTCTGTATGCCAAAGAGCTTTGCGTCTTGGATCTGTTTGTTTAATCTGACCCTGAGATTCTCACTCTCAGCTAGTGCTCTCTTGTACTTGTCCTCGATTTCATACTTGCCATCTTTCAGCTGCGTTAATTCCTGATTGAGCAAGTCTATGTCAGCTTGTAGTTTCTTCTCATTCTCAGAGAGATCTTTTACAGGTGGTTGCTGTTGTGCACCTTCTGGCTTCTTTTCCTCTGGTATTGTGCTGAATCTCTGTCTGTGCCAAGGAAAAGCACATGACTGCTGGGGCAACCTTTGAAATAAGCAATAACAGTTCCCAGTAACACACTGCTTCATAGAGGCTTAGTAAGACAATAACACGGGATTATTTTTACAAGCAACGATCGAGAATTTCTTTAGCTGCAATTGACACGGTGATAGAAGTCAGTATCATAATAATAAAGGGTCTGATTAAGAAGAAACAGGGTTACCTAATACGTAACCTTACTCGATGATTCAAAAACGTGTAGTCTACGAAACGGATGTGTCTTATTTTGTTCGCTTATTTGGATATGTAAGCTTTACCTCAGGAAAATCGATTTGTGCACGTGCTGCAAATTGTCAAACGCAATTCGGCCGAGTCTTGCTGTAACCGGTATCGTGATCGATGCCATGGTTTCACCGTGATTTTCAAGCTGCCGAACACACGCACTCGCGAATGATGAAATATATCTATATTCGAAGTTCTCGAAGCGTTCGATGGACCTTTATGCAGTGGCGCCGTCTTCAATTAAAAACACGTGAAGATATTTAAACATCTTAGAGCAGTTTGGAAGTCAACACACCGATTACTTTTATAGTAAGCATAGTTTATTCTGTAATAAAGTCGGCTAAATTTGATTTAACCAAATATGTGAGTATAAAGAATCAGAAGAATAGATTAACCGTTTTTTGGATTGGGTGACAGTACTTCGTTTTATTGGAATGAAATAGTACAGTACAATGAAACATCGTTTGCAATAGTTCCCGGGATCCTTGCAGCCCGTAATATCGCACAGGTTCTTTTTTTATGTACAAAATCAAAATCCGTGGCTGACTCGATTTGGCATAGTAAAGCATGGGAGCAAGACTGTGAGAACCAAGATTTCATTTGAATTTACAAGATTAGTGCCACGGTATAGCTTGATCCGGCCTGACTATCACAATTTTTGCGCTCTAAATTGAGCTCTAGTGGCGTTCAGTATGCTGTAAAGCCAACATCCTTTGCTATTGTTCAATTGTATGAGATTTGAACGATTTCATGGGTGCTACTTATAAGATTTTCTCACGACGATTACTGCTACCGCGCGGAGGATTGCCATTTGCAGTCTTCATCGTTCTAATTTACATAAATAACAAGAGTTTGATTCCGTCAGACTTAACGTGTACATCTATTTTAAAATGATTCTTCGAGTCTTATTATATTTTCTCGTCCACGTGATACAGAGTTTAGCCCTACGGAGAGCAGACGTTTGCTGCTCACTCTTTTTAACTTCGCATCAAATTACTATTTGGCTCTCAAGTTTTATTCATATGCAATAGCAAATGGCAAGTAGTGATTGAAAATTAGAATAAATTAATGCTTAAACGCATAAACTCGAAAGGGAATAAAAAGTAAACGAAAGTACCGTGAGCTGGCCTACAGGTGGAACTTTGCAGAGACAATTTGGTAATCGAGCAAAGTGAAAGAACTGACCTCTGATTATCCACACAGTGCACGTATCTGGCATGATGTACTTTTTCAACTTTTAATACAAAATAAATCTATTCTCATCTAGCATCCCGAATGTGCAAATGTCGATCAACAAACTACTATTAAACTTACTTAATCACTAAATTTATTTATATGTAAGTAAATAATTAATTTATGAATCAACTATGCGTCCCGTGAATCACGGCAGGTTACAGAGTGATATTCGTTCGGAGAACTTTACAGAGATACAGTTTTAGCACGCGGATCCGAAAATGTACAAGTTTCGCAAAGCTTGTACAAAACTATAAAGGTTCTTAAAATTTGCCTCTTCCTTGTCCTATACACCAAAGTGGAAAGTATAGAATAAATGGCTACCCCTAGCCGTGTTTCATCTGTTTTGTTTCTGGGCCTTATAAAAATCGTACGTCCGATATTCCGCTTGGAGAAAAGCGATTAAACATTATTAACCGTTTGATGCGTTTTTTCAGCGCATCTAAAATACACGGGGTTAGAATCCTTCTTGATACTGCTTTGATTCTAACTTTGCTTGGATTACTTCCAATTGTCTCTTCGCCTCGCACTGCGGGAAATTCTGCAAATCGTAGTACTGTGGTGCGATTTTCAATAACCAGTCAGCTGTACAGAAATAAATACAATGTTAATGTGATTGTTTATCACAAGTCGTAAAAAATTCCAGTTTACGTGGATTGTAAATTTTACAGAAACTTACGTTTTATGTCTGTCACTGTTCTAATATAGTTCTTGGTCGTAAGCACGAATTCATTGTAAATTACCCACTCAGGCTTGTGATCCAAGCAACTGCTTGGATGAAGTTGCACTACTTGATTATCTTTGATAGTCAGATAATGCCCAGTCCTTTCCAAGTGTGCTACCTATTATTGTATTTGGGGATCGTTTAGAATGTAATTATGACACTATACTTTGTTAATCAGAATACAAAAAATGAAACTAAAGTTGTACCTGCATGAAGAATCCGTTTACAAGTGCTTTCCTAATATTGATGTAGTAGTCCTTCGATGTGAAGTCCGTCGACGTACGTTTTAAGCAAAATCTATCCATTATTCTGCTTAGTTGGTCCCTAACATTGTCTCCACTTTTCAGTGATCGATAGTTCACGAAATTGTCGTAACACCATTGTGGATCTTCGACGTCTAGATTTTAAAAATATATCATGTAGAATTAATTGTGGTATCTTATTTAATTTCAATTGCGAGATACTTACTTTGCTTAAACGCGTGATATACATTAAGTAGTGTTAGATGATCACCATCTATGTGCGCAAAACGCATTTTTGCATCATCCGCAGCTTTCTTTGACTCATTTGGCCTCACAAAACACTGCGGGACTAATACAGTATCAATCATCAATACATTAACTTGTTACCTTACTACAATCCTGTCACTAACTTTAGAATTCTTATATCCACTTATACTAGTATAGATAGTACTAACTTCTTATAAATTCTAACTGTACCTGAGAGCATGGCAGTAATGCTTAGAATTTCATTACTGCAGTTGTGATTGCAGGAGGCGATTAGCATTTTTGCCAACTGTGGGTCTAAGGGGAATTCCGCCATAACAGCGCCTAAATCTGTGAGATTTCCATCATCGTCGAGTGCTGCCAAGTAGTTCAGGAGTTCCAACGCTCTCATCAACGTCTCTGGAGCAGGTGGATCCATGAAGTCGAAGTGAACCTACAAGTGTATATTGTAATGAGCAAGATTGTCGTTAAAATTGTCAGTGGATAAAGATTTTCATTTTACCAAGTCGTCTATGCCAAGCTTCTTCAGTTGTAGCACAACACTACCTAGATTCGATCTTAGGATTTCGGGATAAGTGTTGTTCTGCATTTCCTTCTTGTATGCACTTTCGGTGTACAACCGGAAGCATTTACCAGGCCGCGTTCGACCGGCACGACCAGCTCGTTGTTGTGCGGACGCTTTACTAATCGGTGAAACGAGTAAAGATTCAACACGAATTCGCGGATTATACACCTGTAAAAATAGAACCAGAGTTCATATTTGATAGTTACACTCATATTTAGAAAAGGAAATGATAGATTTTTTAAGACCCTCTTTACCTTCTGTTTGGCAAAACCAGGATCTATCACAAACACCACACCATCAATAGTTAATGATGTTTCAGCAATGTTTGTAGACACAACAACTTTTCTACCAATAGCTCCATTTTGTTTTGGAGGTGGTGCTGGTTCAAAGATTCTTTGTTGCAGATTGGGTGGCAATGTTGAATACAGTGGAATACACTTCAGTTCACCAACTTCAGGGCCTAAGTTATCCATTTCTCTTTTGATCCTTTTACAAGCCTCTTCAATTTCCTCCTGACCAGTTAAGAACAACAGCAGATCTCCAGCTATCTCCTCACACATGTGAATTTGTATCACTGTCCTTATGGCAGCTTCCAAATAATCCCTCTCTGGCTCAGATGTATAGAAAATTTCAACCGGATGTGTTCTACCAGGTACATTCATCAAAGGAGCATTATCAAAATACTGTTGGAATTTGCCAGCATCCAATGTAGCACTCATAATCACAAGCTTTAAGTCAGGTCTTTGCTTAATCACTTCTTTCAATACACCCATTAGCAAATCCGTAGCTAAAGTTCTTTCGTGGGCTTCATCCAGTAGTATCACTTGATATGCATCAAGCATTGGATCAGACATGCCTTCTCTGAGAAGCATACCATCGGTCATATACTTTAATTTAGTTTTCGGTGAACTGCAATCTTCAAACCTAATGCTATAGCCTACTTCATCACCTGTTTGAGAAAATGTAATCAGTAAGAATTTGTTTTGGTCTCCTGTTTATATAGCATATTTGACTAAAAAATATTTTACCAAGTACTACATCCATTTCTTCTGACACTCGCTGGGCAACAGACATAGCAGCTACCCTTCTCGGTTGTGTACAAGCCACACCCTTGCCTTTTGTACGTATTGCTGACGCATGTAGTGAATATTCCACACACCATTGTGGTATCTGCGTTGTTTTCCCTGAACCGGTTTCTCCCACAAGCACTATGCACTGATTTTTTTCCAACAAACTAAAGAATTCATTCCTGTATTCGAATACTGGTAGCGTAATCCTTTTCTCATATAATTCGTAATATCGCTGGGAGTAAGGTCTGCCCGTGTAAATGTTGTGCTGAGTTTGGGTCTTAGGTGCTATTGTGGTAGAAGGTGTACTTGCTGGTGGAGAACAGGTAGATCCCTCTCTGCAAGAAATATGTCGGGATTTTCGTTCAGATATCTGTACACACATTTTCGAGATCTCCGAGAAATGAAAGACAATTGCTGGTACCAAACTATGTTTTTATAGATAGGAAGTATAGAATGGAGTATACGCGATTCATAACCATTATGGACGCATTTTTTAAACAAGTCAGTCGAGCTGAAAACACTTGGAGCTGATATCCTTTCAAACGCAGACCACAAATGAATGCTGCAGTGAAATGTGTGGTCGCCACGAAATATAGTAATTATTAAAATGTAATTGTGCACAATGCCCGCGGCCCAGAGAAATGATATTGAAAACGGAGCCCACAATGCACATGGCAAAACCTCCCTCGTAATTGACTACTGGTGAAAACGAGATTCCCGCAATGCTACACTCACCGTCTTCGTTTAACGTACGGATCAACAACCTCGATCCTACGCTTTGACATTATTCTCGTCTTTCTGCTACCGAGGAAAGCGAAATCTGTTTACGAAATTCTAAACGAGGCGTCACAAAATGGCAATCCAACAGGCCGAAGCTTACTGCGCTTCCGTCAACGAGAATTTACGACAGATGGAGCTTTTACATCGAGAAAGTATAATCACGCTGCGAAGTTCATGTTATACTTGTACCATCCTCGCGCAATCATTCAAAAACGTAACATTTTATGCAATAATTCAATACATAGGATGATCAAGTACTTGGACGATGTGTATTGGGTAGAAATGCTTTTCATTCATAGATACATCATAATTACAAAAGTATGAATCAATAGATATTTGATATCGCTAAACAGCAATATTCCTGATAATGTACATTGCTTCATTATCACAGCCAAAAAGTATAGTAGATCTATTGGCATCAATACTGTTGATTGGCTTGTGCATATTACTACAGAGCGATGTCACATTCACTTTACCGCTGGAACCAATGTTATTCAGCCAGTGTGAATCCGTAGTGTCTGAAAAAATCATCAGCTGTTGGCTTCTAACCAAATATACACAATTACTATTATATATTCGGTGATATACCTCCTAGCTTCAGTTTTGAGTTCTGAGGATTATTCCAATGCCATAATTCACCGCTCATGGAACAGGTAAATAGGTTTTCAGGTCTGTCTGGATGAAAGAGTATTTCACTAACAGCTTTCGCGTGCGCGTTTAATTGGGAAATTGGATAAGTGTTGTGCCTCAAATCCCAAACAGTTAAGCTCCCATCACCTCCCCCAGCTACTACAATATGCCTCTGGGTAGGATGATGAGCAATACTCATTGCTTCAGTCTGGAAATATTACAGGGATTTTTACCAAAATATCCCACACTTTATAACTCACTCAGATACTATTAAAATATCAGTAATCATACTTTGGCTTGCTCTGAGAGCATAAATGTAGTGGCAGGGACATCTTGATCATTTCTCAAGTCCCAGACTTTCAAGTGGCCCCTGAGATTACCAGTTAATATTTCAGTGTGCCTAAGAAAGTCTATACAGTGAATAGAACAGCTATCAGCATTCTCTGAAAATTGAATTATTTTACTGAAGTTCAATTATTTTTACTTGATTAAATGTGATACCCACCTATAACTCTCACTGGTTTTCTCTGAGCAGCAGTAAGCAGATTAATTCTTCCATCTTCACCCACAGTAGCTATGTCTTGCTCGAATGTGGAAAGTCCGGTGCAAGATGCAGAGTCTCCAGTTCTGTCATTACCAATCCATAATACAATTATCCTTTTATAATTTTGTATTGTATAAATGTTAAGATTTCAAAGCAGTCTCACATACTTAAACCTATGTAACGTATCCCATACCATGTGTTTCTCGAACTGGGAATATGGATTGTCATTGATTTGCAGCAAAGTTACTGAACCTAGGGATGATGATGCTACAAAAAAGTCTTTGGAGATGAACTGAAAAAATTAAAAACTACGTGTTGGTATTCGTATTTGTCAGAATGTAGTTTTTGGAGCAGCTGAAGTGGGAAAACCTTTATTTCAGTAACATCGCCGAGAAATGGATAGGAAGACACTATGGCAGGGCAAGATTCTTCATCTTCGTTTGTTTGGAATGTCCAAAACGTGATTTTGTTTACCTGTACATAAAGTATTAAGATTAATAATAACGATAAATATATTACATTCCGCGGCTTTATCGAAGGTTAAGTTGTATTGAATGTAACCTCACCGGGTCATCCCAACTACCGGTTAAGAACTTTGTCGACTCAGAAAAGTCCTCGTTTTTCCATCGGATCTTCGAGATTTTCTCGGACACAAATGTTCCTTGTATGTTTTCACCCATTCCGCTCAACTTAGGATGTATTCAAGAAATAAAATCAAACGGGGGGAAGTGCATGCCGCCGTCCACTTTGTACAGTCGGGTTGTCAAACATGCCGCCAAATCTACCACGAGGAGTAACGAAGAATTTTCGAAATTCAAACATGTCGTTAACGGCATTCCAACTTTCAACTTTTTAGCTCCACAATAATTATTGCTATAATAATTAACTACGCAAATAATTAGATCCTCATCAGTTGAACGCGAAGAAGATTATATATTCGATAATGGCGACGCCTCCAAAACTCGCAAAACAAAAATATGTTTAACTATTTAACTAATATTAATAAAGTACGATGCGGCAATATAGTTCGTATGGGGTTTTGTCAGCTCTATGGGAGGGATCGACCGATACTCTATAAATGCCGACAGACGTGAGGACATAGTTTAGTCGACATGCAGGTAGGCAGCAAATTGACACGCGACGAAAAATTATTAAAATAAAGTATTAATCTCAATTTCATCGTTTAACTTGACTCTAACATCTTCATGCCGCAAAAGTCGTGATTTTAAGAATAAGTAAGCGCAGGTGGCATAGTTCCCTTTCGATTTCCTTGGTATCAGATGTCTAAACGACACAGTATAATCTATTTTTAAAAATCGGGAATCTCTTAGTTCTTTCGGATTGTGAATTCTCCATGCGTACGTGATTTTATAACACGAGCAGAAGTCTGAAATGCGATCGTTTGTGTTGTTGTTCTTCTACCTGAGTACGCTCTATTTAGCGCGCGGTGATGCAAGCGGAGCTGTCTCAAAAAATCGTGAGTAGTAAATATAAAACAACGTCAATTCTTTCTCATTTGCCCCTCTTTACGAATTTACCTCACAAAATTCGTAGTTTTTGCGGAAGGCAATGTTACGGGGGACAACGTGACCGAGACCGAACATGCCACCTGCAAAATCACAACCGATGCACTAGTTGCACACGCACGTGCCACTGTCACGAGGGTTCTCACCGGTGCTTGCAATGCTAGTAATATCCGATGAACTTTTCAATTTTATCTTGATACCAGCTCCCAGACACAAATATAAATTTCAGGAACGATTGACGAGAGATTTAAAAATCTCGAAAAGAATCTAACAGACGAACTCGAGGAGATAAAGTCATTGCTCCGTGCGATTTTAGAGAATCGCAGAGACAATATTCTACGACCAATACGTGATGATGCATCGAGCATCGGTAATGACCGAGCACCCCGCAACCCTAATTATCGACGTAATAATGAGGGCAGCGTATCATCGAGGATCGAGGAGATTACAGCATTCAATAGCACTGTCCAGCACATATCAAAGACCAATGGTTAGTCCAGATTAATGCTTGGAATTAATACACAAACCATACTCGAATTGCGTGTCACGTATAAGAGCAACTGTATCTTAAGAAATATACAATGGAAAGTGCGTATGTAGGTGATAGGTCAGATGCGATGAGCAATCAATGTTCTGCATCACTGCTCATAGTTATGTAATTACGAGTTCGAATACACTACCACTTTCTTCCGTTTGCATGTCACGACCAAAGTTTTCAGATATCGCAACGTGAAATTTACGATTTTCAATGTAACCTACAGGGAATGATTCTCGTTAAAGAACTCCGATTGTACATTCTATGAGGTTCCTTTGTGAGACAGACTAGATCCTATGCAAATGATACTACCACTAACAACACACAGCGAGATCGAGGTTCCGTTTCATTTAGACTCGACCAAGTACAAAGCCGTCCAGTAGACAAAGAAAGGCTCACACTGGTCTAAAGTTAATTCCGTTGAATAAGCACCACGAACGGTGCATTTGGAAGCTACGAATTGTCGATTGCACTGTGCGAATGAAATCATCTTACCAAAAGCTGAAATATGAAACCTGTGTAATAATTGTGTCGCAGGGTCGAAGATATTTGTTTACTACTGGCAGATAAAAGATTTCGATGAGAAGCTGGCCAGCTGGAGTACAGGACGATCCGAGCGCAGTCCCACCTTTCACGTGGGTGAAGGTGGTTATGCGATGTACATGAAAGTAACGCCAAGATATTTTCCGGATGGTACGGTCTTCGTAGGTGTTGGATTAACCCATGGACGATACGACTCACGCCTCGCGTGGCCGTTTTCCCGCAAGATTCGCCTGGAGGTAAGTAGATGTCCCAAGAGACACAAGGGACGCTCCATCAGCGTTGCTCGGATGAAAGCGCAATAAGATTCAAGAAAACCGAGTCCCTCCTTCATTTTCCGCTTGCGAGTAATACCATTACCACGTGCTACAAAGGGAGGGCCGGCTTCCTTTTGAAGTACGAAAAAGTAGCTTTATTGGCACTCTGCCAGCAGTGATGAGCAGACGTCTACATATACTACGCGTAGCTCTGGAGAATGTCGCAATCCTCCAATGGAACGCGTTCACAATATACACCAATTTTGGGTCATAGGTCTTAGATCTGTCGACGGAACGAGAACAACAAAACCGACGTTCTCGAATATGGGACCCATCGGCACTGTGCTCCGAATATTTTTGGGGCCGACCAAAATCGACTTTAGAAGTGGATAATCCCGAGTGTGTTGGATTGAGTCTTCCACGGCATGTTCTTCTTTCGAGAACGCAGTTCGATCATCAATTAAGGAACACGCGCTATCTCTGGAACGGTAGCATGATCGTCAAGCTCACTATTTTTCTTGACCACGCGTAGATCGGGATAGGATGTAGGCGAAAGCAAAGACAACCCATAATATTAAACGAAAATCATTTAATAACAATTATTGTTATGTCTGTTGTACATGGTACTTAAATCTAAAGGAGTGCTTCTGCATGAGACAAATACATATGATATCAACCTAGTGCCACTGACTTTAAACTAATTAATCGGGAAGATTGCGTAACATGTGCCGTTAAACATAACTCAGAGTAAGCACAAATACTCGAGAACAAGCGGGGCTAAAATTCATATCAATTTTAATGTGTTACGATATTTTCTCAGCAGTATGATTTATAGTTAAGGATTTATGGAAACTACTCTAGAGGTGGTTTTCGTGAGAAATATACTTGTTGAACATCGGGTAGTTGATAATTATTGGGACTGCGAGCGATTGCATTACGAAGATTCTGCGTGGCCGCCTTTAACAGTGCCTTATACATTGCAACCGGCAGACGAACTATGTTCCCTGACTCCAAGTCTTGGCTCTCAGTCACGCTCTCGTAAGAACTCCTTTTCCTTCCACACCCTACCAAAAATCGAACAATTTCTTGAATAAATCAACAGTTTCTGCTATGGCAGAAAATATTAAAAATCGGTGGAAAGGTCTTACCGGTGAAGGCATTGCAAAATGGTCTTTTCATTTTAAGTGACTCCTCAGGCGTGATCGCATCCAGCAATTGCTGTTGCATCTGCAAAATTGTATTTTCCCCCAAAAAGTGGATTAATATTAATACGTTAAACATAACAAGTTCAAAAAATACTAATCGAAACCTTATTTTCTCCTTCGTCGGAGTACGCCACTTTGACTATGCACGTGAGCAGTATCGCACAGGTTGCGTATCCAGTGATCTGCAAAGGAAATCGGCCAATCGAATAAAGATAAACCCCAGAAATTTTAATTTCAATTTCGCAGATATCGTAAGCTTCCTTTCGACATTTTTCAAATTCTTCCCTCGAACATTCGAACCGGAAATCGTATGTAGTATGGCACGAGGGTTTAATGATGATGTGGATGAGCATAGTACACGTAACCATCGATGAACACGGTAGAGAGTTATGTAAGGCCGATATATAAAGTACGAAGCGATATGCTGGCAGTTGTAATCTGCTTACGGCTTGTCGATCAGTTTTGAACTGCGGTTAATTAATGCGTAAAAGGGCATCGTCGCAGTTAAATTGTCTTTCCATATTACGCGGACACCGTTGAAAGAGACAATCGTAAAGAGGGTATTTATTAAAGCGAAAGCAAATTTATACGTAGTTTCCTTTGGACCAATAAATATTAGGGCACCATTGATTTTCATGTGAACTACGTCGAACTCTAACGAAATCAAGCTAATGTCCTGAGTGCGACTCGTGTTCCGCCCATCGAGACGGTAATGCCTTTGTCCTGTATACGTACAGCTTGATACCGTCGCTGATCGCAACAGGTAATTTTACTCCGATAATGGCACCGGTAATACTGAAATCAAGTGAAAATCAACTGCTCAAGAAAACTGTCAGTCGATCGATTTGACACGGGCTATTACAACGTCACAATGTTATTTCGCTATCGCCAGTCGTCGAGTAATGTGCACAGCGAATCTAATTATAACCGCGTCGACTTTTCCGCCCCGGATACAATTTTCAATTTTCCGTCTACCCTGTGCATTTACTTGATCAATGCAAACGAGCCTCGGGGCGAAGGACAGGGGGCGTTAATACACCATATTAACGAAGAGGATACATAATTAGATTAGTGGATTGGTTACGATAAATATTGCCTTTGCCTTTTAACAGGATGAACGTTCGAAAGGTCGGTGAACATTAATATTTAACATAAAATCATCAAGAGGCATATAAAAAAGTAGTCTGTTTATAGAAGACTGATACAAATATCAGGGTAGTCAGGAAAAGGAAGAATGATTTGCGGAAAAGATTGAATTTTTTTACACATATACGATAGACACAAACGTACCTTCATGGTGATAGAAGTCTGGTGTAAGGGCTGTTGCCGAGGATGTGATGCCAAGGATTCTTGAATTCTGGCAGTGCTCTTCTTTGTAACTTCGGCGAAGGATGGTTGTCGCGTATCCGAAAGGAGCTTGGTTGGCGTATGAGGGATGAAATCGCGCGCGGCCTCTTGAAATACAATCCCCCTCCTTGCGGAGCGATTGGGGGCGTAAATGCATGCGCTGAAAGAACGCATGAGCGTCCAGGATTTTCCTTAGGCAAAACTCGTGGAAACAGATTTTGCGCCCCCGACCCTTTATCGGCCCGTGCACCCCACGCGCATTATGAAAACCCTGCAAATTGAACTGAATTTTAATTGCATCTTGAATCAAGCATCACCAATTGCTCGTTACGATCAAAGCAGAGCATAAGAAAGAAATTATAACTAATCATATATAAATAGAGTCGCGCACATTTCGTCGATTTTTTCTAAATTGGGAGATTTTTCACAAGCGATTTTTTTTATGAAAATCTTATGAAACCTCAGGTTTCAAGAAATTCGATACTCCGGCCTGAATAGCCACCTTAAGTGAAGCCACAAAGAAATCCTAATAGCCGAGGATCCCCGTCGGGTTATTGCACTTATCCCCGACAAACGAGGACGCGGTGGAACCTAGTGAATATGCAAACACCATGAGACGACGCCGACACTGAGAGGGTAGTAAGTTGAGGATAACAAGCCGATTAAAAGAAAGCCAGGAAACAGGGAGGCTGCGAAAGACTGACCGGTGAGAAGGAGAGTCTCGGGGTAAATCATAGAAAAGTGAGCGGGGTTAAGTAGTTACATCGTTCGCACATCAGACCCCGCTGAGTTACGAGAAGGTCGTTCAACCCTCGCCAAGTTCTCCTCTTCCTCTTCTTTCATTTACATTTTTTAGTTTGATACATTTCCAAGCACTTGGGATTCACACCCCTTTAATTAACAGGAGTTACTACGATGCCTTAATGCGACTTGTTGTTTTTGATAAAGTCATTTGCTATTTTAATTTCATCTCCTGGAACTGACACTACCAAGTGGTATTATATATTCCCCTGCAATCTAGAATTAGAACGATCAATATGCGCTTGAGGCACATGAAATTATATGACATTATCAGCTAGTAGAATACTGAGAAAAATACGTGAACATTATTTATGCATATTGTTAATTGTTTTATTAATATTTTTCGCGATCAACAGTGTCGTGTGTTTTGGGAAGTAGAGCATCCATGGCGCCTGGATAGCTCAGTCGGTAGAGCATCAGACTTTTAATCTGAGGGTCCAGGGTTCGAGTCCCTGTTCGGGCGTATTTTTTGTCTTTTTCTCCAAAATTCAGGAACAGATATTTTTTGTATCCTCGTACAATAGAATTTGTTCATATAAACCTTGCAAAATAACAAATAGTAGGTGATAGGGTTTAAAATGAAGTGTAACAGTAGGAGTTGTATAAAAACTTGCGTTTTATTGAAAGAGTAATGAGTTCTGTTGTACAATAGCACCTGTGCACATAAGTAACTTCATTCATTGAGCAAAACAGATTCTCTTTGGGAGTGGGAAGAACCCTAACGTTGAGGCCTTAAGTACAAGATATTCCAAGTTCTATAAATAATAGTGTATACATCAGAGTAGTATTAGTGCATTACGTTCAGTCTGTAACAGAACATTCCTTACAATCCGCTTTTTCGAGACATAATAGTGTTACGAACATAAGAATAAATGTGTACCGTAAACCATATGTAAATCTAGGATACAACTACACTTCATAAGGGTATGGCAAGTGAATCAGGGTATTCGGGACCCCATTGTCATGTTCTATAAAACTTTCAACATTCATAGACATTCATCAAATATAAAACGCAATCTTAACATTAATAGTAATGTTCTCGGCTTATTTTACGATTGTTCCTTGACACTGCCGTCCGGCATACCGAAATATGCCTTTTGCGCCATTTTTATAAAAAGACCCGTTTCAACCACTCCTGGTATTAACGATATATCCGCATTAATTTTACTCCAGTTGCCCGCGTCAAGTGGAAAGTGCCAATCCATGATGAAATTTCCATTGTCTGTTATAACTGGGCCCTGAAGAGATAAATTGGTGAATATTCCAGTATTGAATCTGTTATGAGTTTGATTCTTACAGCCTTAGCCACTGCCATTCTGATCTCTACACTTCCTCCATATTTGTCCTCAATCTTCTTTTGAACAGGAACATATGCCATAGGGATTACTTCAATAGGAATACCCTTCTTGTACTTGTCCCCAAGGTTTTGTGAGTTTTTACTGCAATTTTCAGATCAATGTTTATCAAAAGAATTTCACTTCCAAGACGTTCTCTTACGTGTAATCTGCTATTATAACAAGTTGTTTGGCACAGGATGCTATGATCTTTTCTTGCAACAAGCAGCCTCCACCACCTTTAATCAAATTCATCTCGGAATCAACCTCATCAGCACCATCGATGGCACAGTCCAACTGTTAACAGCCAAGCAGAAATCCAGTTCAGAAATATTGGAGCAATTCAATTTCTTTCCTATATGATTAGTAAGCTGTATTACTTTAGGATAAGTCTCCAGATCTCCAAGAGTAAGATGGTTATTCAAAATAAGCTGCCTTGCTTGGAAGGAAGTAGGAATACACACAACTTTGAGATTCTCATTTTTCACTCTTTCAGCTGAAAAGGTAAACAGTCCTTATAAATTCAGTGGAATCATAAATGTAAAGCACGTAGGAAGATGTTCAAAGGTCAGGCTTTAGAACAGATAATGCTGCACGTGCGCATATTAGGCTTTCGGGCAGAAAAATTACAAAAACTTGTCAACAATGGTAAAAATATATATTTTTCGTACCCAGTCGCTGGACAGCATAAATCACGGTGGATCCACTGCCGACTCCGATAATACTGTTATCCTGAAAAACAATAGTACGATCACATTTTCAAAGATCTGCGCCAGTTTCTCTATCTAACCTTCGACGGATAAACACGCGTTGATCGGAAAAATAAATTACCTTCACGTACTCGTCAATGGCCTTATAGGCTGCGACCTTTTTTGCACTTTCGAGGGGTCCCATTTTTGGTAGAACTGCCGGACTGATATGCACGAATTTAGACAATATTCGAATTGGAAGGAAGAGCTGCGTGGACGCTAATATCATTCGGCTAGCACCGCGTGGGCTATTTTCAAAATCATTCTACGCCTGAGCGCGTGAGAAGTGATAAACAGACGCATGCGCTCTTGGAGTAACGTCCACCTTGAATCGAGACTGTATTGTATGAAACATTCATGCTTTTGGGACCGGAAGAGATAGAGATCCAAAATTCAGCTCTGGATAGAAGCGGAGTTCGAGAAATGAAAAACACGAAAGGGTCAGGAGGAACAACAAAGCAGGTTTACTCGAATTTCCATTATATTCAGCATCAGAGGCGTATAACACAAAATACAACCAAAACACAATTTACAATTCAATGATCATTATGTATAAGGATTTTCTTCTTCTTCATCTTCTTCTTCTTCACTTGAATTCTCTATTAGTACTTTAGTAGTAATGCTCATCGTCACTTTCCGCTCATCATTGATACTCGCCGCGCTAGGTATCTGTGTTCGTCGTCGTTCCTTGTATGCACTTCCTCCTCGTCTCTTTCTCGCGAGACCTCTCACGCTCTTGATCCTCGAGCTCGCACGCTCGCGTGGATCGGTCCTTAAAAAGTCAGGTAAAAATTCGCGTTAATCTCGCGTACCTGCTGGAACGGCTTTCTATGAAGTGTCCATAAACAAAGCCCGGGCGCAGGTAATACCGGAGGGCTCAGTTTCAGTTAGATCCTGGCGTTCATGACGATAACATCGAGTGTCTGCTGGCAAAGCCAACGCGGCGCAGACAGTGTTCTCGCTCTATTATGACAATCGTGCGAAACCTATTATCAGTGTGCTTTTGCGTTATTTAATTGCCAAAACTACACACCAGCTAACACATTGTGTACAACAAAGTTTTATTTTAAAAGCTCACGCGTGAAAAGCCAATTACATTCCTAATACCGATGATCTATCTTTATCTGCACCACGTGGCTTGGCCAGTGATAGGAATTCATCGGAACCAGTTAGCTCTCGAATATAGGATTAAACGCAATGTGGGTCTTGCCGCAGTGTGCTAACGACAGGCGTTCTCCCCCTTGGCACGATTGTTATACGAACAATCGGAGACTTTCGAATATAGGATTTTCAACTGGAATCCATTCAACTCTAGCATTCCCCGTTCTCGTTGAATTCACAGACACGCGCGCACACGCACTCTCTCTCTCTCTCGTTCTCGGCTTCGGACACAGGCACTCATCCTCGTCGCCATGCACACAACACAGTTTTCGCCTTTCGCTAGTCACACGATATTCTTCGCATTAGACTATCATTCTCGCGTATATATGCCGCTTGACAAACGGTGAAGTACTCAGAAGCGTTTCCTTTTGATTCGACCCTCCTGTACCCGTACACCACCCTCGATTAAAAAGAAATTCACGAGACGAAGTAGTCACCTTGTCGTCCTTGGACCGTCGAAGCTACTAACACCCTTCATCCTTTCCCTACAGTTAATAGCAGCTAGTGCGAGAGTCCTCAAGAAAGACATTGTCTGTTAGACGTGAGGAAGGTAACGTGGCCGGCCTTTGCCCTCGGAGAAAATTAAGTTGCTTTCTTTTGTATCACAGTACAAAAATACTACGGAGAAGCAGGTTGTTAAATAAATATCGATCGATCGGTACAAAACAAGAGAAGAAGGGTTCCTTTCCCACGTTTACAAAGTGTTTCTGCTTTTTTTTTTGTCTTGTTATCAGGTAGAGTCCCTTACCAGTTAAAGTATAGCGGTCGTAGAGCGACTCGAATTATAATCCCGAGTAAAATGGTACAATGTTAACGACACATCCCCTTCGTTAAAATTATATCGCATATTATATTACAGTCAGGCTTCCATCCCGCCTCGTCGGGATACCACTAGCTAGATACAAGCCCTAACGTGTTATTAGTCACTAAGGATCGATTATTACAGTAAGAAACAGTACCACAATGAGAGCGCAATGCGTTAAATCAGTGGGGTTCAAGGACAATTCAATTAGATCCCTCTAAAAGAACACGTTCTTTCAAGATTTTCCGCTAAAATCATGCCGAATTGACACTGCTATCAAGATTCGGGATATGCAGTGTGTTGATGCACGCGCGCGTCTTATTAGGTGATGTACACTTACATACATACATGCCAAACACGTGGATTGCACGCTGTGTGTATGTGTGCCTGTGTGTGTGTCTGTGGGTACGCATTGATATACTTTTACGTACGCATATATATGTATATATATTTATATATTACTTATTTATTTGTATGGTAGGCAATTATACGTAAAACATAGTGAATACAAATCGAAATCTCGATTCGCGTGAAGGAAAGTTTCCTCGCCGGTTAAAAGGGGGAGGGAAAAGGGTGGATGGAGGGGGAGCAGGGGGAGCAGGGGGGGTTGGGATCGTACGCACTTTATGTTAACAAATACAATATACTCGAGTCCTTGTTAATTACGGTAGTCTACGAATGTTTCGTTGTGAGACAACACGCAGTACCGGATATTCACCAGATATACTAGCTGCGAATTGATAGTGGCTACCAATGCTTTGCGACTTGCTCTAAACCCTTTTCTTTGGGCATTTCATTTTCCGCCGAGTATTAGAGACGCGCAGCTGCTTTTTCTATAATGGAAATATTACAGGTGTCGCGCAAGTATCGCAACTTAACGAGAAGCGAAACGAGATGAACTACAAGTTTCCTTTGATTCAGCGAACTAGTCGAGGGAGAAAAACGGAAGGGGCCTACTGGACTTTCGATCGCTTAACTTTATGTACATTGAGTTACGTATTATTTATCAAACGGGATCCAAAGGGAGGGAGGGGGGCGGGGGGGTTAAAGCTTACATGCTAATACTTTAAGAACGAAGGAGATAAAGAGAACATAAGGTTCTGTATCTGCCACCCGATGAAACCACAGCATCGACAGTTTGCCATGTTATTTCCAAGGTACCCTTTCGCTTCTACTAGTAAGTGTAATGTAAAAACGATTGTTAGGTGTATCCTAAAACTCCAGGATTAAAGACAGAAGAGAGAGTTAACAGTAGAAACGTAACAGTAATAATACAGTAGTCGGCTCTTCGAGCGGAGACGTTACATAGCCCCTCGAGAACATCTTGGATTCCGGGAACCCCCACAGTACATTATATTACACATGGCCGTGTAAAAAGTAAAGTTCTCACAATCGACAAGTGACGTGGAAACAAGGGAAACTGAACGACGTGTTGTTAATTTGGCGCAAGTGAATGCGTAAAACGTATCCTCGTCTACACAGCAATAATACAGTTTAAAGAGTCTTGCTTCGTTCTGCACTTTGCGAGCGCGTATGCAACACGTCGAATAGGAAAGTTTAGTGTTCTTTAAGTAAATACCAATATCAGTCATCCAAGCGCGCGTGACATTGCAGCGAATTTTTCTTTTCACGCGTACATGAGAGTTTAGAGTATGCACATGTTTATTCAGTCCAGATCAGAATACAGTAATGTTTATTGAGATACCATGCGTAAAGGGTTTTCTGCGACAAGCACACATTCGTTAGGAAGTCAGATTTATCCCTTAATTTCTCAAGTATTTTGTGTTAAGGCAATTACTCTTTTACACCGTCGCTTCTTCAGCCCCGTATGACTGCCGCGCGGTCGCACACCACAGGTTCTGAATTATTGTTAGAATCATATATTTTATTCACTTATACGGACCATCTTGCGAAGAAAAGAAGCACGTGAATCACGTACAAGCAAAAAATTAATAGGAACAAGAGAGAAACAGCGATAATGGAACGCAGTGCATTCTAGCCCTTCTACTCGACCGTGATGTCACCACAGAATTTTGCACTCGCATTAGAGTGTATCTGAATGCGCAAAAATTGAATGACGATACAACAGAAAAAATCACACGCTAAATATTTCGTATAAGTTTTTATCAGTTTATACGTGTATGTGTGTGTGCATATATATGTATAATTTTTCTCAGTTTCCTTTTTCATCCGCATCTTGCAGATGCACCCACAAATAAAGCGAGGTCGGATAAGAAAATATTACAAGCGAAATTAATTACAATACAATGAATGCATATGTTTTAAAGGGAAAGGGAGGGGTGAGGGGGATGCGGGATCGTTTTTTGCCAATGAGGCAACGGATGAATGTGAATGAGGAGTATATCGTTCTTTCGTAACGACCGCCTTCAATTCATTTCTACTTTCAGTAGAATTTTCAATACCGAATGCTAATTTCGTGTGTTACACGCACATGCTTTAATGCATCACTACCGATTTTTGCCTACAATACATGCTGACGAAAACAAATCGAAAACTTCATTTTCACGAATCGAAAGGAAGTGTTAATTTGAGTGCATCGCATACTCCTTATATCGCATATTAGTAAGCAAGTATAAGCAGTATAATTGTATGCCATAAAATAGAGTAATTAGATGCAAATTATTTTGAAACAACAAAATTAAACGGCTTGGTCGTGACACATGACAGTTTAAGTTCTCGAAGAATCAACAAAAATAATTAAGTATCTGAACGCACGTAATAAATACTCCGTGGGTACTATGTTCTCGACCAGCGTCCTGCAACTTAATCTAATCATCTCATTTTGCTGTATAACGATACTAATTTACTAGTTGTCAATTTTTCAAGGAATGGTCCAACATCAAATTTGCATGTACAAATAATATTATGACATTATGATTGACAGTGTGCGATTAGAATTTTCCCATGAACCAGAATTACGTATAAAAAAAGTTTGGCTACCGCAAGTAAGCGAAGCAGCAAGCGATTCCTCAACACTTAGATATAACTATAAAGCATAAAATATTACGGGATCGTTGTGTTCTAAAATGTAGTGTATCATATCTATTAGGATGACCTATCTCTGCATTCGATGGATAATTTACGCAAATACGTACATAGCGATTCATTATGGAAGAACGTGGCAAGACTCACCGAAAAGTGAAAGAAATAATTATTCCGAGCATGACTGCAACAAGTGAGTTATGTACATTATTTGCACGTGTCGGCGAATCAGCCCTTGCCCTTGTTCCATGTCACGTAACGGCGAAAGATGGCGAGATTAGAGTTTTGAAAGTGGTAGGACAAGGAGGATGAGGAGGAGGGCATTCGAATAATTATTAATATATAATATTATAATAATAACAATAATGATGAGGTGTTCTAAACAATGCTAGGACTAGTGCTAGAGGGTCCTGTGAGGAATCAAGGATGGTGGGTACGGGCTAAGAAGGGGTTAGTGTGGAGGTGGAGGTTCCGTAGATTGATTTCTGCCATCTACAGCTCTAACCGGCTTCCTACGCGATGGACCTGTTACTGCGACCGGACCCACACCACCTCTCAGATACACAGGTGCCGGGCTTGCTATCGGTTCTCTGATAGTTCCAGTTCCGGTATTCCTAATTGGCGTCGGCAGTGGTTGCTGCAATACCTAGAGCCCAGTATCACAAACGCCCGATTACTTCCCGCTCCATCCTCGCAACCCCCATCGCATGCTCTCGCATTACACGGACCCTCTCATTCATTCTAATCGAGCCGCGCTTAATTTACGTAAGGCAGAAAAATTGTTCCCTAGTCATGATATTATGTTTAATGGTTGGCGCGAGCACTTACCAATGGCTGAGGTAACACGCTATGCATCAATGTCTGAACCATAAGTGTATTTTGTGGTGCAAGGCTGTTAGAGTTTGGGGGCAAGCCCTGACTCGGTACACCTGTTCCCACTCCGCCAGCGGCAGCTTGAACAGAAAGTGACTGCTGCGTAGACGTTTGCGTTACGGGTTTACTCGTTGCTTGATCCCTCTTTGTCTCTTGAGATAAACTTAATTTCTTTGTCGAAATTGTGGAAGTATTAGCGCTTGGTGTGTCGGTAGTGGTCGTGGCAGTAGTCGCACTAGACGCCGGTGTTTCCGCAGTAGATAGATTTTGCAGTAATTCTGGCAACGTTTGACATAGAGTCCCAAGAATCAGTTCCCGGGTAAAGAGACTTCTATTTGCACTTTCACGCTCGATACTTTGCAGTTGTGAGTCCGATAAAGTATTCGAGATGCATCTGTAAACATTTCACCACCGTTTAAGTAATTGTATCTATTCTACGATTATCTTACTACTTGAGTCAGCCAAAATTATATCGAAATTACCTTGGTAACAGAAACATTCCATTTTGCGAGTTCGTAGAAGATACACCGGACGGGTTGGCCGCGTTAGTCGCATTATTATTATTACTCGTACTATTTGCTACCACACTAGCCATAGTAGTAGAATGTCCACTATTAGTTCCGCCACCGCCACTGCCACTTACAGACCCGATCGCTTGCGTTTGTCTCCTTGGTACTCGTTCCATTTGATGCCTTGTTGCCTATTGATCAACATAAGTTAC
This sequence comes from Ectemnius continuus, assembly GCA_910591665.1. Taxonomy (NCBI): domain Eukaryota; kingdom Metazoa; phylum Arthropoda; class Insecta; order Hymenoptera; family Crabronidae; genus Ectemnius; species Ectemnius continuus. Next base: position 6,376,731 of record OU342867.1, read on the forward strand.
ATCTTCTGTTTCAAGTATCTAAGATTTCGGCATCTACATACCCTCACTTGTTGTCGTTCGAAGTGTAGCTGCATCTGTAACTGTTGTAGTTGCGACGACGCAGACGAACTTTGACCACTTCCTCCGACACTTCTACGAACACCCGATAATTGAGAGAGTAATTCTGCAATGGGGTCTATAGCATCACGAGTACTTGGACTCAATCCACCAGACGAACTGAAATGCATATTGGACCTGCAGGTCCAATGACATGCCAATGAACATTATCTAAGGTGAGATGATGATGGACTGTAACCGAAATCCATTTTGATGCTGATTTTCCGCGGCCACGAAATACTATAGCACTACTTTCAAAGCGTGTATATCTTGGCTGTACCACGAAGTTATGTAAATGGTTAAAGTATAACATTTTATAGTTTATTAGTACCGAGTAGACAGTAGAGGGGACAATCGCTGTAAGAACGGAAGTACACTTAAAATGAACTCGCTTTTCGTGTCGTACACGCGTCAGTGAAGAAGTACTATTGCATTGTTTGGACAACATTAAAATACATACAAAACTGTACTCACAAAATTACTTTTCAAACACACTCCTGTTACTTGCCAATACATTAAGATAATAGTTTTGAAGATTATCGGTACACATTTATGTATATTGAACACAAAGTTACTGCTACAAATAACTATACCTGCGTGGCCGTGATCCACCAATGGCTCTATTTGGATGTGGTATCCGTCTAAGTCTAGATGCAGGTTCATCTATGAAAGAGATCAGGTCCCTTGGTCCACTGCGGTGCTCCAAAGTCAAATGACCGGCTAAATCGTCAGTCATATGATTCGGGTCACCACCAGGCATAGATGCACAGACTGGACAGACCTACACACACCAATTTAATATCAACAAATGACATACCACAGTATCTCATTAATGATATTAGACTTACAACTTCAGATGAGCAGTCGTGGTGCTCTGCAGAAACATGTTCCTGCAATGTAGTTTCTGTGAATCCCATTCTGCTACAATATGGACAAGTTAGGGATTGGGGTTGTTCCCCAGTTACTGTCTCCCCGCCATAATATAGGTCTATAAAGAATTCATACATTCAAAATTCTCTTGGTCAATCAGAGGTCATGGAATAAATATATCTTGGATCATGTTTCAAGGAATATCAAGAATTTGAGAATGATACTAACCAAAGTCAGATCTAGTAAGTATGCACTGCATAGGGTGATCAGTGTGGTGGGTTGTGCTACTTGCACCCCCCTCATAGCAACTAGCACATAAATCAAAATCATAGCACACCAGGCACTTGTACCTGCGACCCCTGAAGTGTCCTTTTAAACAGGAGTCACAGCTTACCCCTGAAATATTTTAATCATCATATGTTTGTATTAGTATTCATTGCTCTATAGTCATTGTATTTACAAACAATATTCAATATTGCGCATATTTGCAAGCATCATGTATAATTGTTGGTTCTGTTGAAGAAATTAATTTTGCATAATTGAAATCCTTTGCCAAGGTTTGATCGCAATATACAAGCATGGAGTCACATTTCTAATAAGGTGGACTTTTCTTGGGAAACAAAGGAAAATGGTAGTGGAATCAGATTCCATAAATACATGCAGAGGTATGCAACATATATAGGTAGAAGAACCACGTTATGTGGTGACTGTTAATGTGACAAATATTATAATGATAATTATGTAACAATGATGCTTGAAGTATGCATTAAAAAAAATATGATATAAACGATAGTGCGATGGCCTGTATTGCAAAGCCTAATGAGGCAGTGTGCAAAAAAACATCCTATTGGTTAACAAAGGAAATGTATAAAGGATAGACATTATTTTTGGCATAACTGACACTGTGCTCGTGTCATCAACAATGTGGCATACAAAGGCCAGCATTTCAAGGAGTAGAGCCCTATTAATAGTAGAAGGTCCCAAAGCAATCAAGTCTAACGACAGGGAAAACTAGCGAAATTGCTGCAATATGTTTTATAAGAGATAAGTCTCCAAAAGGAGAAGGGGATGCAAGGAGGAAACTGATCTCTCCAGAGTCAGCTGGCGAGGTATTCTGACAGCTGACAAAAGTCGATCGAGCGTGACTTTTGGCTGGGTCATTTAAATAAAGGAGTAAAAGGTGTCATTACGCGCGAGAAATTGATTGGAAACATCGGGGCCGAGCATTATAAATCCACATAAATTAGAGTAAATTTTCAATGCGTGCTGCCATCTGGCCCCTGACATTAGACCCTTTGGGATAGGGCTCACGGGGGTTCGCGAGAAATGTCTCTCGTCGAATGTCCCGTGCATTCCTGATCTCGTAATCCCGATGATGATTGTGCTAAAGAGCATTATGCATGTAACTTAATGGCTCCCATTTGTAGGGCTTTGCAATCAGCATCAAACCGATTTAGCGCCCGGACTGCAAGCTGACTTGCTAGTCAAGAGGAGCCCACACGTACGTACCTTCATGTCGATACTGAGTACCTTCATGTCGATTCATTTTCCGTTTAAAATCTCATATACGCCGCTAGCGCGGGGCCTCGCGATCGCACTGTTCACGAAATACGCTTATTGTTCGCGACTGCGTAGCCTCTCCACGTCGCTCACTCCGGCAGACGCGACGGGGAAAACATTAATCGTCAAACAAAAAATTTTTCGTTAGAATTTCCAGTGTAAAACCTAACCCAACTAGGCTACCGTGACGTCACACTAGACCTACGATCCCGGAGAACGTTACGGGCAGGGTCCCTTCTTCGCGATGTTGCCACCTTCTTTAGGGAGTCGACGCGCCAACTGCAAACTTATCGCCACAGTCGCTTGTCAGATACGAATCGACTGTTCCATTCTCCTGCTTCTCATTATCCGAACAACTTCAATTTGATCCCGCAAAGTTCGCTTGTTCTAGATTTAAATTATGATTACAGTTTTCTGATTGTTCTATGTATGTGTCTAGGATCACTTTCGTAGGATTTATAGCTGGTATGACCGCAAAACGTACATCAGTTTAATATTAACTATGTCGCAATATTTAGGTGCGACGTTTTTCAATGACCAGGATGACTCTGAGAGATCCTCATACATAAGTACATCGACTGTAATAAATCTTACACTAGATTTTCTTGCCCTTCTTCCCAAAAAGAGCAACATTTTTAATAAACTCGTATTGGAGTTGGAGGGCGTAAGAGAGCGTCCCTCGTTGTTGGACCATCTAGATTCATAGTCTATGACAAGATTTGGCAATCTAGCAAACCTTCCACGGAGTATTCCGAGAGTCACTCGTACCGTTCCGTGGTATTCCGTGAGTAATCGCAGGCTTTCGGATTCATCCGATTCATCTCGCGAGCTCTTGCGAGATCATTTCATTTATCGAACAATGGCGACGGTACTCGGACGTGTTATCGTTTACGGAGGCAAGGGAGCCCTCGGCTCCGCTTGTGTTTCCCAATTCAAATCAAAGAATTGGGTGAGTATGAGATTTAGTATTTATTTCGTGACTTTCCTCTTTCATTCTTCAAAGCGTCTCATTATTGGTCTCCCCGGTATTCCACTTTCACAAATTCGCCAATTCAAATCTTGAGCCTTCCTCATAGTTCGAATGAGGAATCGATTCGAGAGCACCGGTGTTCGTTTTCCAAGAATCGGAACACTAAATGAATAGCACCTAAAAGCAAATTGCTTTGTTAAACCAAATGATTTATAATAATATCAGGATTTGCACGATTAAAGTCTATTTAGTTTGGTTCACAAGTTATCGCTCCCGGGTTGTCACGAAAGACCGGCAGATGAACCCGCGCAAGATTTCGAATATCGGTATCAACAAGGCGTCGTCTTTGAGCCGAGCTGCTATCAATTGTTCCCAAAAGTAATAATCGTAATTCATTCACTTTTTTGTAATAAACGATTGCCACTGCGCGGCAATTGCTATACAGCCTCCGAGAATGTAGGGAATCCAATCCAAGGCCGCAATCAGTGAACCAGTACCTTTCACATTACATCTTACAGTATCTCTTACGAGATACAAACCACTTGTTGCGAAATACATTTATCTCCGTCCCTTTTTTCCTCAATATTATTTCATTTAATATCTACGTCAATGTAATAACGTTATTTTCATTTTTCCACAAATTTATTGAAATCGAACATCATCGATCGATGTATAAAAAAAGTACTGGGTACTTGGTATTAAAAAGAAATCGTTAAAAAATTTCAGTGGGTTGGTTCGATTGATATGAAAGTAAATGATGAAGCAGATGCAAATGTTTTAGTGAATGCTGGAAGCAGCTTTCAAGAGCAGGTATGTGTATTTTATCAGTAGTGGTGGTCTTGATACAGGATACACATGACTAATCCTTACCCATATATTATTCAAGGAAGCAGATATCTTGAAACAAGTCAAGGAAATCCTGAATGAGGATAAAGTAGATGGTATTATATGTGTAGCAGGTGGATGGGCAGGTGGTAATGCTGCACACAAGGACTTTGTTAAGAACTGTGACCTTATGTGGAAACAAAGTGTTTGCAGTTCTGTCATTGCTGGTAGCATTGCTGCTCATTATTTGAAGGAAGGTGGATTCCTTTCCTTAACTGGTGCCAAAGCAGCTCTAACTGAGACTCCAGGTTCAGATAAATTAAATCATTAGAATATGAATTTATCAACATTGTTGCTCCTTTTTTATGCATGATTTGTTAAATGTATAATAGGTATGATTGGGTATGGAATGGCCAAGGCAGCAGTTCATCAGTTAACTAAATCATTAGCAGCTGAACAGAGTGGTCTCCCAGCCAATTCCTTGGTTGCCAGCATTTTACCTGTTACTTTAGATACACCTATGAATAGGAAGTGGATGCCTAAGGCTGACACCAGCACTTGGACACCTCTTGATTTTATCACAAAGTGGGTAATATTTCATAATGCATTTGACTAACAAATTTCTTTTTTACATAGGGTTTTTGTTTGTTGCATACAGTCTCTTCTGGAAGTGGTCACAGAAAGAGGAGAGACCTGAGAGTGGCAGCCTCCTCCAGTTGATTACCACCAACAACAAGACAGAGATTATCAAAGCTTGAACCAGATTGAAACAAACTCTTCATTGGGAACAAAAACAAGATTCGCTGGGTGCTCTTATGACAATAGTTATGAAATACGACTATACAGTACTACCATATCACATGAACTTGCATTTAACAGTACTATATACATTTATGCATAAATAGCACTGCATTTTCGAACTTTACTTACAATAACCCTAAACTTTTGTTACTTTGATGTATCATTCAACACAAAAATCACTCAGTTTACAAAGTGTAATTCATTATCTTACGCATTTGTGTTGTCTGTACAGATAAAGAAATTTACGAATTGTTACACATTGAAGGCCAAGATTAATATATATATTGAAAAAATAAACCGTATTATTTTAATGCACAACTGAAGTTTTTTTTTTATCTGAGAACAAGTTATTCTTGCATTATTATTGTTTAATATGTAACATCTCGAGTTATGAGATTCAGAGCAGATAACCTTAAAGTAAGCTCATTTGCTGACTTTGCGAGTAGACTTTCAGTCGCCCGGATAGCTCAGTCGGTAGAGCATCAGACTTTTAATCTGAGGGTCCAGGGTTCGAGTCCCTGTTCGGGCGAATTTTTTGCTTTGATCAGAGCCATTTCTAAACCGATATCATATATGTGTTATGTTATAGTCCACTAAGGTTTCTTTTAAATGTAATTTGATGTATACTATATCTTTAAAATAATACATATTAACGGCTATAATGCTGGATATATCTGGTATTACAGAGATACATTAGGATAGTAGGGACAGCGATTTTAGTTTGATATTTGAATATTAAATAAAATTTTGCAAATACATATAGTGAGAAGTATCTTTATTTCAGAACAATTATATACAATGTAAGATTTAGATGGAGAATGCTAAAGAATCATTGATATCCATTCTGCGATGTTCCAGGCCATTTCACACAGCACATACACTTCATAAGCACTTTGTTTGTGTTAAATGGAAATACTAACAATATGTTGGTACAGTGGCTTATTATTTAGATGAACGTGAAAGTTCCTCAATCATCTTTGCTTCCTCTGCAAATAAAACATTTATTTTATTTATACGTGTAATTTCAGGATGCAGCAGATTTTGTTGTAAGGTACAATCCTGTTAAATATTAAATTCATTGTGCTATTACTGCTTATCTTAAATCACTGATATTTTTCTCACCTGCCATCAAGCGTTTCCTCTCTTCTGCTAATTTTGCATCACGCATTGGTTTCTCCCTGAGTTCCTGCTCACGGCGAGCATTCTCCCTCTTACTAAGTCTATTATAATGGTATGCTCCATAAAGAACTCCAAGTCCCAGAAGGCTCCAGCGAGAGAACTACAAAGGAAATTAAGGACGAAATATGAATTCAATATTACAATAGCCCAATAGATATTATTGCAATATCAACATGACTGTATGGGGGTTAGGGAAATGGATGGTATCGATTTGACACGTATTCTCTACCACGAAAGTAATACACTTGATGAATTAAAAATGCTATAAACTTAGAAATAAACTCGATTCCCATATTCAGAAACATCAATTAAATTATGGTGTACGAAATATCGCAGAAATTATGTAATATAATTAGCTGCGAGTCCTCGCACCGCAGTAACTCAATTTCTTCAGTCAAGACATGACTCTGGAGTTATACTTTGTCAAGCTATTCGGCACCAGCACATGTCGCGCAAATTTCTCGATTGTTTTAAGTTGACAAATTATTTTATTTACCCTAATCAAGGGAGAAACTGCCACGGGTCTCGGGTTGAGCTCGGCGTTCGACATTTTGCTAGAGTAGACCAATTCAATCGTTACACTGCTTGTACCACTTGTGCTCGTGCTACCAACTGAGTTTCTGACTGATAGGAGATAGATAGCATTATATGCGCATAAGAGCGCCTCTTTTAAATTCGCTTAAGAACGATCAATTAATACGACCAAACCAATTACTCATTATCATCTAAATTCGAGTGGGTGTAACTTCACCGCATGTTCATACGGATTTACACGTCGACGCTACGCATCCAATTTTTTATTGTTATTCCTATTTTCCATACAGTATTATGCATTCCTACAATATGAACTATGGGAAAGGAATAGGAAAACGCACGAGTGAATAGTTCTCTCAAGTAAAACTTCAATTACATTTTTAAATGCCAAGAACAAAATTTAACGGAAATATTAGGAGAATCCGGAGAGGTCGGCAATGAAAACCAAGTCATTATCTAGGAAAGGTTGCAGTTGTGGCCAGGTAGATGGAGATACATGATAATGCTAGTCCGGGGGTCCATAGGAGCGGGTATCAGTAGTGACTCTAGACTTTTTCTCTTTACACCGGCATGTAGAGGAGGAGAGAGCTCCGTTATACATCTTATCGATGGAGAGAGACAGCGTGGAAGGAGGGGTGAGGGCTTTTCAGAGGAAAACTGGCAGAGGTAGATCTCAGCGAAGTTCTCGTCAGTAAGCAAAATGGCGTCGCTGTGGACGGTAGTGTCCTTTGCGTTCTCCCTATTGTTGACGCCGTTCCTTATGATCCTGCTTGCCATCATATTTCTGGCATCCATCGGCAAATCCCTCGGTGTGAGGAGGCTCTACATCAAGTTGCTGCTCGCTCTCTTCGAGGTAAGTGGCCGGCCCACGCCTTCAAATCTCCCTACGACGGAAGCCCAGCCTACAGCTACACAGTGCGATTTCAAATTCCTTGCGTCCGACCCGCGAACTCTGTCTCGATGACAGTAGTGAATGATCGCGCGAGTGCCAGTGGCATTAGTGCGCCGTCCTCCGCTGGCTAGTCCTTGAGAGGTTATATTACTTTCTTGCGGCAAGTCCTCGGCGAAATCTCTCCTGTCTGAAACACGTGCCGGGAGTAGCGACGATAGTTTCCGTTTCCAGGCCCGCTTGCATCGAGTTACAAAGTTGTGTCGGGGCCCCTCACTAATTCGGAACCACTCGGATCGACACCGGCTGCGCTGCCAAGGCCGGATTCTAAGCCGTACTCAGACCTTCCTGTCACACGGTGCTTTATCCTTGAATAAATTAAACTTTCCAACATTGGATCCGATAGTAACCCTCGCTTGATAGTGTACACTACTTATAGTTGTTGTTCTTGTTATCCTGCGAACCCGCCGGTACCAATCTCCTATGCATACCAGTACCTTGGGAATCGCTCCCCTGGCTATGCCGCTCCCCCAGTGATCAACAAGTAGGGCTAATTAATGCTCGAATCCGCCGTACTGAATCACTCAATCCTACTCACTTCCACAAATGAGTCATCTGGTAGTTTCGATTCAGACTTACCATTCAAATCCATGGGGTTAAGTTCCAGTGTTTACGATCCGACCAGTTCCAAGGAGGTTCGTGATTGGGCGCCTTTCATGACCGGTGCAAATGCAATTGTCAGTGGACAGCACAATTATTTGTTGCCTTAGCTGTCGTGGATTAATGATTCTAAAGATTTTTTGTTCTTCGGGATTAGTGAATGTCCTTCCCGCACTTCAACATGCGTTGTTTCATTAATTTCATTCATGATTTCCATGCATGTCCCATCGATCGACAGGGGGTTACGCTCAGAACGTAGGCGGTTAATAATGTATTGAAAGTAGAGCGGCCGTTTGCATACTGGTGTTCCTGCGAAACATTGACCTTGCAGTTCAGATTACTAATAACACGCGATGCTGGAAAAATAGACAATAGTTCAGGCGTTTTTAATAAGATCAAACAAGCGGAAAGAAGTAAGGTTACGATGGTTGTTTTGCAAAACTATCGGACAAGAGTGTGATACGCAATCTACGTATTTGTCGTATACTTGTCAGTAGCAATGATCGCGCGATGAAATCGTCGAACGATAACTGAAAGCAATTGGTTATAGGAGATGTAGGTCTCCAAATATTTTTTAAGTCTTGCGTCCGTGAAACCTTATCTGGCCATTGTAACTGACTAGATTACGAATCGCATATTGTTTCATCTTTAACAGAACGTTCGTTTGCGGCGCCCACTCGTCTAGCCACGATCCGTCTTGCAGCGAGAAATTGTAATGAAATCGATATGAGGGCCGCCTTTGCAAATCTGAAACCGAGACAGCCTTACGCGAGACGTTCAAGTACTCATTGACCGACAACAGAATAGTGAATGCCTGTGAGATTAAATGGATCTAATTTAGGCACAACGCTATTCGGATAGCTTCGAACAATTTCGAAGAGTAGATCATACAGTAAAGCAAAGGTCGGTTTAGACAGCTCGGTCAGGCAGGAAAATATTCGAGAGGATAGTTTCGCTTTCGTGACACGCGTACTAATTGCACGCATTTCGCACAGGGTAGACACTTGCGGGCAAGTTGTGTGCCGGTGAACCTTGCTGCGATCGCCAAAAGATTAAGAAGGAAGTCGGCATCGATCTTGGCGCTCGCTTCCTGCACGGGATTACCTGCGCCGACAGTGTTTTTCAGCGCAAAATATTTTCGTGAACGGTAAACGCACACGCGCGCTATTTTTACCCGCTCTCCTCACCCGCAGATCTGTCGTCTCGAGATCGTGGATTCACCTGTGCTGCGCGAGAATCGAATTTCTTATGCAACAGATGGTGTGCAGAACGGGTGTCGGGACTCTGATGGCGCACTTGCGTGACTCCCTCCGCTCGTCTCATTAAATCCACTAATACTTCGATTCAATGTAGTTACTTTTGCGATGCTGTGCGAGATTCGCCTATTTGCGTGCACCCTGCCTTGTTTTATGTAATAATATTCTATCGCGCGGCCAGGAATAACGAATGAAGAATTTCAAGGAAATTCTTAGATTCGGTCCAGTTCAGCTAGAGTCTTCCTATGTACTCTAGGCGAAGTTGGCAAGGCCAAGGATCTGCAGACTTTATGCCAGCGACCTAGATATCCTCGAGCACCCATTGTGTAGTTCCTATAATCGATTAGCTGGTAAGACTGACCGGCCTAACCGAAACAGCGAGCGTCACCCTTGCCGATATTTCATCGGACAATTGTTCCAGTCGCTTCTCTTCCTATCTTCCATCAGATGTTCCTCGAAGCCTGATTATCACGCTGATACAAAGCGCCCGGTCTCGATAAATTCCAGTTTAAAGTTCATTGCCGCGTGTTATCGTCGTACTTCATGTAACGAATGATCGCTCGGATAAAATTGTTCGGTGAGATAAAAGTGATCTGCTAACCCTGGATTAATAGCTTGCCTCGTCAGTACCGCATTGAAACGATTTGTTATGATGGAGTACTTTTAATTGGCACGAAATACATTGTGGCATAGTATTTCGGATGACGTTGGCTAGGATGATGCAAACAGGTGAATCCACTTTGTCAATACAAAGTTAAAATAGTAAGAATTTCACTTTCATTGCCTGGAGCTGTTAGACTTTGGTAGGCTTGCATTATGAGAACTCTCACCAGTATGATTCGTCACTGGAATACTACCAGAATCTACCGCATACTTTGGTATTTATCGTTCGTGGGATAGCCGGAGAGAGAGGTCTATTATCGTTCCACAATTAAGTTGCCGATAACGAATCGCAGGTGGAGGATTCAAGGCTTTGAGCATCTGAATTGCAGACTACCCAAAGCAAACTTTAGCCGTGATTTTTTAGCAAGTCACTTTTTAGTTAGTAAACAAAGGTCTGCGTCAAGCCTCTGCGAATAAGAGATTCAGATTCGTCTAGGCAGACAGCCAGGTTTAATTCATTAGCATCGTATAGCAGCACCTCCGCCCTGCTGATTATAAATGCGTTCTGAAGAGGAATTGCTATTTTCACCGACACGATTCTTCCTGCCACGATAGAGTTAGCTTCCTTGTCTACTTTTATTCGTTCCCTGGCACAATGAAGATTTCATCTGAGAAGGTTATTATACCGAAGTCCAAAGTGCCGGTCATTGTCTCTCGGATGCGCCACGTGAGTACGTGGGGCGAGCAGCGTGTTTCGGCGCCGCTTTCTGTCCGCTCCTATCTCTTATGGCGTGAAATCGTACAAAGGTTATTATGACATAACCCGATTTCGCCAAACAGCAGAGCCACGCGTCATTCTCCATGAGATTTCGGGGAAGTACACTTTCGCATTGTGCAAACATGATTCGAGGTAGTTGGGGCTAAAGTTCGACTAGCATCTTCCGGCGAAGTTCACCTTATCGACGCGTACTTTCATCTTTGGTTATTGAATTGCAGCTGTAAGCTTATGGACTTTCCATGGACTTTCATCACTTCGTCAGTCATTCCACATACGACTTCGTCACATCTGTCAATACTAAACTGACTGGTTATATCTTTCGCTTTGTCGATTCGTAAAGTGGTAGTCCCAGATCGAGCAAGCAGAGAGCACGTGTCGAGAGCACGGCATTGATAACAGAAGGTACAACTGGTTGACAGACGCGTAAAGTGGCGGCGTTTGATAAGCTCGTGCAAGCAGTGTGGCGCATGACTTTTTCACGGCCCATCCACGAGAAACTGTAATGTTTCACGATTGATGTTTAGCAATTCAATCGGACTCGACCCCAAATTTCGAGGGCTATTATTAAGTTGGTAATCTTGACAAACAAGAATCATTTAGCGCCACTTTACTGATTTATTACGCTGCGCTAATTTGAGAGAAGTCGCGAATAATTTGTTTTTCATTACTTTGTATGTTTAATTACCGTTTCGCTGGTTGAATTGATATAGTTAGCGATAGTATTACTTGCACAATGTAGCAAATAAAGCAGTCAAGCAGTGAAAGATCGTGCTATTGATGACCCGATAATGCCTGCATTAGGATTGCATTGAATCATGATAAAGAGTAACCGGTAGCGGAAAGTTCAGCATTTGAGTAGCTCGATGCTTCTACAAAGTTCTACGGAATGAGACGTCAAAGGCTGCTGCTTTTCAATCAGATAAAAGAACTTCTGTTCAGCCGACCCCTTCCACGCTCTTCGTGTTATCAAAGAGACGCTTGAAACAAAGTTGCAGTATCATTGCATCTACAAAAAGTGTGTTCGTACATTCTTCTTTCGCCCGATCGATTGGAAACCCTATCGCCCGATGGCAATTAGCCTCTGAAGCCTGCACGGCAAACACATCCATTTTATTTTATCAATTGTATTTTGCAACATTGATCTCGCGCCTGTCGTCGTATCAACGGCACACTTGCGACATTGTTTACGCTGTCGAATTAACTCGTACATAGATATGTATGCCCGACTGGCCATTATTCAATACTTAACACGCCGATCTACGTGCGAGAGTCAACATTCGCTCTATGCACAGAATGGATTCGCTGATTGAAAGATTTCCTGCGAGAATGTATTTGCGGGTGTGCCACTTGTAGGCCTTACAAGGCCTACTGCAATATCATAGGTTCGTGCCCCTTGTTACCATATTAATTATCGTAATCTTCTTGCTGGTACAAATTACTCGATTTACTTGAACGCCGGGGTCTCGCTCATTGAGGACAACTTATACTTTTCCTTCTTATTGCAGTCTGCGATTCACTGGGTACTCCTTGTTGTTCGCCGTCGAGTTACTATTACGTTTTTGTTCCCTACTCGCTGGTAGTGTCTGAATGACTATCTGTCGTAAAATCTAAGAGAAGGTTATAAAAGATGTTCTCAAAACATGTACCGTTCGGGCTAATGAGGATAGGTCAATTGTCAAGCGCGATTAAAGCAATTGTCTCAGTATCAATGAGTCCGCATCTGAGGAAGAGTGGGTCGAGATTGCCAAGAATAGAAAATCGATGAGGGTAATTGCTTCGTTCGGAATTTATACGATTAGCAATACCACTTCTTTCGATTGCCGGTTTTGTGACGTGGTAGTAGTACAAAACAATAAGTGGATGGAGTTCGTTATTTTTTTTATGGGATCGCGAGCAAAGTTAACGATTGCATCGAATATAGTGTTAGTAATTACGACTTACACTTGTCTAAGGTCTTTTTATCTCACTTTACGATACCAAGAGGGCAAGTAGAATCAGGACATTTGTTGTAGTCATAAACTCTGGGATTTACGGCGCTCAAAGTGCTTCCGCAATTGTATTCACCTGGCACGGAATCCCGAGCAAATATTCATGTCTTAAGATAATTACACGCACAATTGTTGAACTTGTATACTTATAGTACGGCCGGCAAAACATAGAGAAGGTCAGGAAGAGGAACGGTACCTGGAATCAGGATGAGGAGAGCGAGGATGAAGGATACGAGTCTCCGGCATTGGTGGAGAAGCAAAATATCTTGAAACCTTGCGAGACAGAACAGAAAGGGCAAAACGGAGTGTTAGGTAACACGGTCATAGCGCGATCGAAAGATCTCATCTTGGTACCAGAACCGGAAATGCAAAATCATAAGAATCACGCGGAAGAATTGAAGAAGGAGAGCTCTCAAGAATTGATTCTGGAGAAGAATAGCGAGGTGAATTAAACTCCATCAGGTACAGTAGCGCATCTGATGAAAGATCTTGTAATGCTGATGCTAACGTTATATTTCCAGAATCTTATGAGGCGTACTTCATTCGAGACTCTCAAGCGAGAATTCGAACCCGCAATTTGCCTGGATTACATCAGAGCTGCCGTCGAAGCTATCATCGAAGACGAGGTGACGTCCCGGTTTGAAGCTGAGGAATTAAAGGTACTATTTTTTGATTGACTATACTAGATTATTAACAAAAAGAAGAGTATCATGAATTGTACTCATTTTAGAATTGGAATCTATTGACGCGGACTAACCGACAATACGAGTTCATATCTTGGAAGTTAACAGTGATATGGATGTTCGGTTTCGTTATGCGATATTGTTTCCTTCTGCCGCTGAGGATATTTATTTGCTTCGTAGGGGTAAGTCTAACTTTTAGTTCCATTGTAACTTCCGTAGAATAAGGAAACTTTATACCGACAATAATCGGCATCAGTTTCTTCAGCAATTTGACTAATAGCAAGCTTCCTAGGTACTATATCTTATAGTCTCAACATTCCTTATTGGCTTTTTGCCGCCTTGCCGCCTTAAGATATGGGCAAACGACAAAGCAAATCGTATTTCGTTTAGGATAATGTGTCGCTCAATATGCGGCATAATTGCAGTCCATAATCCGCAATATAAACCGAAAAATGGTGGCATGTGTGTGGCAAATCACACCTCCACTATCGATGTCTGCATTTTGTCCACAGAGACAACGTTTTCTATGGTAAAGCATCCTTATAGGTTCGCTAAGTTTATGCGACAAGAGGGTCTTACGCTTATTAATGAGCTTGCTTTCTCTGGAAACCGCGATGCTTTTTGTTATTTGTTAAGATAGGAAAACGATCGAGATGGGTTTAACTACTGCGTGTTCTGATGAAGCCACTTTAATCGCGTGACACATAATGCTAGAATTAAGTAGGGCTGAAGTTACTCTGCATTAGTATATGTTACAGGTGATAAAATCATGTAACATTGCTTTGCAGGTAAAAGTAAACAATGATAGAAACGAAATCATCGTTTCTCAGGTGCAAAGCTTATCGTTTACAGGTGATGTGGCTAACGGTCTGTACCGCAGTAGTCGGTTATGTTCCGGAGGGTAGCTTCAAACGATGGATCAACTACAAAGTCTCCATAATGTGCTTCGCTGTTTTGTCTGGGGCGCTCTCGTCAGTCATTACTTACCACAACCCCGAGAATCGGCCTGTCAGAGGAATCTGCGTGGCAAATCACACTTCACCCATAGATGTTCTTGTTCTCATGTGCGATAATTGTTATTCCTTGGTACGTCCTGTCAGGAATTTGCATTGCTCATCTTTTCACCCCCATGCTTTATGGCGCATGACTATTTTGATAACGCTGCGTTGGTATATCTAATATTAAATTAAAAACAGCAAATCTTATTAGTTGGCTTATGATTTTAGATAGGGCAGAGGCACGGCGGATTCTTAGGTATTTTACAAAGAGCCTTGGCTCGTGCCTCGCCTCATATATGGTTTGAACGTTCCGAAGTCAAAGATAGGGAAGCTGTTACGAGAAGGTAAATTCGTACCTTGCATGATTAACAAATCATTCGCCTCTCATACTTTTCATAGGAAGCTCATGATTTTCTCTGATAAAATAGATTGAAAAAGCATGTGAGTGATCCTGCGAATCCTCCCATACTTATTTTCCCGGAAGGAACGTGTATAAACAATACATCAGTAATGCAATTTAAAAAGGGCAGCTTTGAAGTCGGTGGCGTTATATATCCTGTCGCTATCAAGGTAATTTTTGTTTTCAGTGTACCTTACACTGCATTTTGGTTTCCGTTTATAACTGGTACTGTTTTTCGTAGTACGATCCAAGGTTTGGGGATGCGTTCTGGAATAGTAGTCGGTATTCCATGATACAATATTTATACATGATGATGTCGAGTTGGGCCATAGTTTGCGACGTCTGGTACCTTCCTCCAATGTACAGGAACGAAGGAGAGAGTTCCATTGACTTTGCAAATAGAGTAAAATCTGTGATAGCAAGGCAAGGAGGCTTGGTAGATTTGCAATGGTATGTCTGTCCCTGTTTGCAGATGTTATAAAAAATGAAGATTTTCGCTTACTTAAATCCCGAGTTGTATTTTTAGGGACGGCCAACTCAAAAGAATGAAGCCAAAGAAGGAATGGAGAGAAAAGCAGCAACACGAATTTAGCAAACGACTGAAAGTTGAATAAAGCGAGTCCCCATTTCTAGTCGCCATTTTATGATCGACGTAACGTGTGATACCTTGCTTAAAACAAAACTTTTTACTTGCTGTGCTACTTTGTTTCTTGTGTATATTCATCAGAAAGGGAAGTCGAACCATGTGTGCATAATAACTGTCAGATTTCTTTTTGTTACTTCCGTAAATATGGTATATTGCTGTTGAGCGTAGAGTCAGGCACTTGTGGGAGGAGTCACAAGTAAATAGTACAGTATTCTACTTTATAAGTAGAAGTTCCCAGTGGATCCTCCTTTACTCACGAGTCGAATCTCGAAGATGTACAGAGATATGTCAATTGTCAGTTTCTTCCACTAAGACATCAAATACGACTTCTTACGACAAAGTTAGCATGCTGAAACGAGAACTTTAAGATAGTACAAAATTTGTACAAGTATTACATTTGGATACATTTGCTAAAAAAAAAAGGGAAACACGGGCGCAAGTACCACACTTGTCTGTTTTTAATATTGAAGTTCCACGACGAGGCATTACCAATTAATTATTTATACATAAGGAAATGTGGAATGATACGTCGAGTTGTGTGATATTTTTTGCATGCATGGGTGTATGTAGCATCGAATTCATGTCTCTTCATACATTTTCTAACTTATCATCTCATCAATATCATACCAGGTGGATTTCCAATCGTCTGTGTTAGTCGACTAGGAACCACAGCATTCTTTCATTTTGCGAAAGTGATAGGAAGTCCTATTGTCTACTTTGTAGTCCTAAAAATAAAACTATTTATTCACATTTCACAATGAAAGGACATAGAATGTATAAGGATTCTGATACTTGCACCTATCCCCCACAAATTGTTTTACAATTTTCATACTGCATTTTCGTTCCCACGTACCCAGATATTTATACTATTTTCTACTTTTATATTTTACACTTAGAACTCGTGGGTTATCAGATCAAGAATGCAATATGATGCACATGATTTATGCTCCCAGTCTATGGCATTTTAAAATATTATATCCTTTCAAAATGCAATCACACTCAGTCATTTTCCTACATTTTTAAACACGATGATTTTACAAACGAACCACTTTGGAGATTTCAGTATGCATAATAAATAATTGTTTAGTATTATACTTTCGTAAGCACCTAGGTATATAGTACGATTATTTATTTCTAGCAGTTCTAAAGGTAGGAGGCTGGGGGGGATTCAGTGCCCGTAAAAGTTTCTTGTTTATAATGTTGAATTGTAAGTGCAACACGACGGGTATATCTTAGTTCGACGATTAAATTCAGTTACTGTATGCTTGTTCACTGAATAACATACCAATACATTATTTTATCGATTCGTATTTGTAAGAACAATGGTGCTAATTGTAATGTCGTTGTTCAATTTTTTTATACATGAAATGGTGAAGTATATTTTTATAGACGTTGAAGTATGGGTATCTATAGATCAAATTGTAGCCAAATATATAATACCTGTCATTCAGACTGAACAGTGGCAGTGTAGATGTAATAGCGCTTAGCGAAAGCATACTTTAGGTTCCATTCACAAGAATCATTTGGTAAGATATAGGGTACACACAATAAGCTAGTCATTAATGCACTTGTATTACAAGAAATTTCAGCACAAATTCGGGATAAACCAAGCTGTGCAATATGATACGCGTGCACTGTTAATTATGTATTTTAAGAATTAATGTGATTTCATAGATTTTTCATTGGCAAGATAGTCAAGATCGTTGATACTGAAATACGACATCGACAGTTCGAACAATTTGGTGTATCTCGCTTGCTGAAATCTTGAGTTTAGTTCCAAAGTTCCATTTTGTAAGATATCATACGAATAAATAAACCATTATAGTCTTGAGGAAAATTGTGTCACTATAGTGTCTTTTGAAAGAGGAAAGAAGAAAATTTGATCACAGAATATCAGGAATATTGTAACTTTATTTATGCTACATGTGTATGTACAATGCATCTTGAAAATCACTTAAAGGTACAGTTTTTATTCTGAGCCCCTTTGTACTTTAATGTGACTAACATCCCCCTCTAATTCTTTCTCTTTCATCCTTTGTTGTTGTTCCATGAATTTTCTTAATACTTCCTCAGTGGCTGTTGGCTTATGTTTTGGAGCAGCACTTAGTGCTTCCTGTATTGATATCATTATTAATTGAATTATGTGCAAAATGTGTTAAATGTCAGAATAAGAAACTTAATAACATTGATATACATACATTAGGGAATACAGCAGTGTTGATTGAAGGATCTTTGAATGTGAAAGGTGTCCAGGGCCCCTGAATTGAAGGAAACTCAGTATGCCATGGTTTTCGTATTCTTATTTTTGATCCGTCTTTCATTTGAGTTCTCATCAATTCCATCCACTTGACAATCTCTTCACGAGTATATTGATGAACACTCATCCAGTGCTCATCTCCATTTACTGTAATAAGCATCAGTTAGTTCCAGATAGTTAACAAACTGTGTGCAACTTTAAAATGCTTGTTTATGATATTAGAAACTTACAATACTCCGCTTTTATTACTGGTGTTCTATGCCTCCTGGGTTTAAGGTAGACTACAACTCCAGGGTTCTCCCTCGCATAATCAATTAGGTCATTCTCGATAAATTCCCTGCAAACACCAAGAAATTGGGAGCACACATAATCATTGAGAGGTTCAGGTTATAACACTGGCCTATCAGGTGTGCTGAGTGTAACATCATTTCGTAAAAGTTCGGTTGTAAAACCTTTGCTTATTAAAAGCTTACGTATGTTCGAATACTTGTTGGAGCTCGAATTTTATTGACAAGTAAAGCAAGTAGAAGAAATAGTTAGTTGAAATACCTAATGCCGCGGCTTCCACCGTGAGACTTGCAGAATTTTAAAGTAACTCTTTGCAGCTGACACACGTAGCGTCCGATTCCGAGGTAGTAAGGTGCCCGCGCAAATCCGGACGCAAGAATAAGACCCGAATTCGACATAATTAGGGCCTTATTCACAAGAATCACTTTGAAACGTGATTTGTATATAACTTTTCATACACACTCATATATGTCTCTTACCACGATGCTGGGCTGCCAAAGTTACTTCTCAGCTTTTCAGAAGAGGGCGCAGACAGTTTCTGTTGGAGTGGGAATTTTTAAACAGAAACAAACTGTTTCACCTGGAACCTTTGGTAACGGGGCTTTAATATTTAAGATTTAAAATGAATCCCACCATGTTTTATTTAATAACTATATACGCATAAAGTTTATATCTGAATTAACAGAGCGTGTGTACAAAAACAATTAACGTTACGATTTGCATTTGCAGTGTTTTGGAAGTATATACACTATGTGTCCTATAATATTAGACGATTAGTCATGTATTAAGTATGTTTTTTGATTTCTTAAACAAACTTTTCGAATGCGTATGTAAGCCAGCACTTACGCTGAACTTACAATAACGAATGTTAGTAAAATACAGCAAACAACAAGATGTATTCTGCGAGTGAGAATGCTCGTCGTTCGTGTTAATATTTAGGTGTCAATTGCATATAAATTCCATTCGACGGTCTCAATATCATGCTCATACAAAAGCCAATTTCGTCAGGTTTCTGCATGGACTTGAATCTGAACTTCCTTAGGGCGGCCGTCAGAACAATCTTTTCTTCCAGTTGCGCGAACTTTTGTCCGATACAATTTCTAGGACCAGCGCTGAATGGGATGTAAGCGTAAGGGTGTCTGTTCACCATGTTCTCGGGTAGGAAGCGATCCGGATCGAATTTCGAAGGATTAACCCAGTGATCAGGATCGCGATGAGTTGTGTATGCATTCAGGCCAATAGTGGCCTGTTTTGGAATAAAGTATCCGTCTGTAAACAAAAGAAATAATACACCTTGAAGGAAATTATCATAACTGGAGTGACTGGTTTTGAGAAAACACTGACCTATTTTGAGGTCGGTCTGAAGTTCTCTGTAGAATTCGGGAGCACTTGGGTAGAGTCGTAAAGCCTCCTTGATTACTCGCTCGAGGTACTTAAGTTCGGATAGCTGTTTAATTGTCGCAACTTCCTTTGAATCGCCGAACACCCGATCGAGTTCCTGGTGCAACTTTTCCTGGACCTCCGGTTCATTACCGATACAGAAGAGACTCCAGCTGATGGCAGCAGCTGTTGTGTCATGACCCTATGAATTATTAAATAACTTCTATTTATGTGCAATCTTTACTTAATAAGAAACATAGATTTCCTTGAAAATTACTGTGAACATAAATGTATCCACTTGTTCCCGCAATTCCGTATCGGTCATTGGATTGTCAGAATTCTCGTTTGCATCCAGCAGCAAGTCCAGGAAAGCCTTCCGCTTGCGAGTACCTAATTTTATATATTCTCATGTAATTAAATTTATTTCTTCGTAAGTGTTCCATTTACATACCAATGTCATTGTCAGTGTCCTCTTTGTCGGGCTCACTTTTCCGCACTCGGGAGAGTTTTCTCGTTCGAATCACGTCTTCCGTGAATTTGTGCAGATCCTCCACTGTCTTCTTAAATTCCTTGCCGTCCTTCGTCAAGTAGTAGGTGAAGTTGGATCTACCCCATGGTGTGAACATTCGAAGGAAGAGCATTCGGGAGAACCTGTATCGGTTGACGAGATATTATATTATTTATCTGAATATTGGACGACTAGGAGCATAAACGAAAAGTCCAACCGTACTTATGCACGTTGTATGCATATTCACAATCGCTTTCCTGTGCGTGAATGTTTAAACCCATTGCTGTCTCTGCCGAGCGAATTAGATATCATAAAGATATGATAAACATGATATGATATAAGAATGACTTTAAATTTGAGAGATTACAGTTGCAATTTTCTCAAGTGTTGGATTGTTTGATTATCTCATAAAAGAGCATGTCACTTGCAACGTCTCACATTCGCGGTTGCTGTATCATTCTGACACGTGATAAAATTGAACACTCGCATATAGTATTTCTTAATAAGCATCGATGGATGAAGGCGTAATTCAATACGATAGATACCACATATTATATCCAAAGTGCACTTGATTGCAAAAGTGAATATGTTTATCGGCTCGCCCGGCTTCTTCTTTTTTATCTCATCATCCAGGCGCTTTACAAATATCTGTGTCTTCTCGTTCATCACAACGGCGAACTGTTCGAGGATGTTGAAATGAAAAGCGGGTGTGAGAAGTCGGCGATCCCGGAACCACTTCTCACCTGGAACGTATAACAATTCTGAAAAGTCCCGAAATCCTTGAATCTCAATCGAAATCATTTACCTGAAGACGTTAAGAGTCCCTGACCGAGCCAGGGTTCTGTATACTCATAGGACACTGCCTTTTTAATATTGATTGTGCTAGGCAAAATTTTCTGCAAGTATCAAGTAGTTTAATTAGTTGAAAATTATGTCGATATATCAATGATATTACTCTCCGCTTGGATAATATTCTGCACGAAGGGGTTTTGTACCTCAAGATACTTGGGATTACGGATGTGCACCACGGCGTCTGTACCAACCCAGAATTTAAAAAACCCGTGATACTTTCTATCCCAGTCCACCAACAAATCCACTCGAGCTGCAGCATCACCAACCACAGAAATAATCGTAAGATATATCGAAGCACGCACAGTGTACCAGCAAAAGCGGTTTTACCTTCGGGTGTCAATTTCAACATCATGAGAATCATGTTAAGCGAGAAGAAGCTTGCCGGGCCAGGCAGACTATCAATCTGGCGAATGAACTTCCAAAATTTCCAAAGGGCTTGGAGTTTGCTCAGCAAAAAGGCGAGGCATATTGAAATGAGTGCGAGCGGTAGGAAATCCATCCTGATAGTTTGCTAGTCAATTGATGTACAAATCGAGTCTGCAATTACTTCATTAGTAATAATAAACGCCTTTCTCCACAAAGCATTCCTACTCTAAGGAAAGTCGGATACGCTGTACTTTATACCAGTCAAACTTTAGTCAGGTATTTATATCCAAAGGTCTGCGATTCTGTACGGTGTATGTTCAGAGCAATCCTTCTCCGTTCAGTTACAAGATTTTACTAAAATGTCGAAACTTATTACATTTACTAAAAAACACGTCTTCCAAAACCGGTCGTGTAACGCGTAATAATCAATGTATTATTTCATACTAACCAGTCGCGAGTCTTAGAGTAGCACTCAGCAATTCCACGATGCAACAAGTTTTTCGTACACAACAAAGAGCAACAGATGAATGCACTTACAAGGACAGCTGGGATGTAATTGCGTGGCCCGGTCGGTTTCACACTCTGATATCTAAGAGACGCGCACCTCACTAGATAGTCCTTATCTAATATGCTTGCGGTTGAACCTCCTTTAAATGCCAGTTAAACGCACCATTATTCCGTCATTATTTGTTATTCTTAATCATCCACTTCTAACCGCCGCCGGCCGCGCAACTACTTCCTATAAATGGTAAGAACAAACAAGGCGCGCTAGTTGCTGGAGTGGATTTCAAGTAGTCGTCTTCTCAAGACAAATGATTTTTGCACATGCAAGACCGCGCTCCGTAGCAGAACAGTTGTGATCTCAGAGAGTGACTATATATTGGAGAGTGGGTGTTATTTGTATCCGGGCGAAATAAGCCCCAGATATGCTCGAAGCTTAATCTCTGTAAGAGTTCATCTGTTTACCTATACGCGATTAATGACTAAGTATTTCCAGCGTGCGAATCCAACATTTTCCCATCTTGCCGATAGGTAAAACTTTTATCAATTCGCAAGATTGATATTGAACTTTGCTGCATATTCTTATTGATTCAAATTAATTAGCTTAACGGGTGTTTTCCCTTAACTTTGTAGCGGGGCGGCAAATCATGTGGGGGAGGGACTAATCGCGCAACGCCTGGGAGATGTCTGTCGGGAACGCATATATCAGCATGATAGACTGGCTTGAATAAAACGACTTCAATGAAGATTGCATTAAACACTCCGTTGCTCTCGGAGATAAAGTATCTCCATTGAGTAAAATCTAAACGCAGACGGGTCATTCCGCGTCAACTGTCGAGGTTTATTCACACATGTTCGATGATTTTGATGAAACTTTGTGTATCTATAGTTCGCAAAGACCCGATTGAAATGCAAAAACCAGTTGCTCGCTAACTATTTTTTTTTTTGAGTTACACGGGTTCAAAGTTTTGGGTCAATTTTTTTTCAAAAATTTATATCTCGGTAAATATTGCAGATAGCCATATGGCTCAAACGCCAAATTAAAGAAAAGGAATTGAAGTTTAATAAAAAAAATACTGCATTCAGAAATACTTGTTTAGAACAAATGTTAATGATAAAAGTTTACAACAAATGCTTGCCATTTCCGAAGGACATCATGGATTTTGATAAAAAAAATTGCTAACCGTTGCTGTGATTCTCTTGCAAACTCCCTCCGAAGGATTTTTTGTAACATCACTTGGGGACCGAGTTATAAATTTTTATTGCCGAGCGCGCCCGGTCAATTTGCCGGCTGGGCGCGCCACGCTTGACTGGCGCGCGGATTCCAGACTCGGCACTCGGGGTAAGTACATTTAAAATAGCCATACCTGTTCAGTTCCTTACAGCATACCTGCCCAAAGACAATACGCGAATTCGTAGTACGCATCTGCATTCAAATTATGCGACTAGGGAGTGTCATAAAGCAATAAACAGCCTTTCCTCTCCAGGTAACAACCTGGGCTCGAGACCGACAACTAGCCGTATGAAACAGATCTGTATATTTAGATTTTTACTGCATAGCATACTTAAATATGTCTGCGTGATGACAAACCCCCTCCCTTTGGCAAGGGTTTTCCCAAATTGGGCGAAACGGATACTGTTGGAAGCAGACCTCATAATGTTTCGAGACGTCTAACTGTGAAGTGTTCCACTGTGCAGTGTTCGTACGGTCTTCTTGAAACGAAGTCTTACCCTTTTTAAAACTTTAAATATTATTAACCGGAAACCATTTAAAAATCGATATGCCGCGTAAACATTGTTCTAACCCGCTATCTTTACCGCATCATTCGTGGTGTTCGAAGAACCTTAGACCCGTCACGTCCCGTTTTCGCGCAAAGTATCCCCGCCTCGAACTAGGGCTTTATCTTTGTCAGCAGTGCAGAATGCGATTGCTTAGATCCAAAGAAGTAGAATCTCCGATATCCCAAGTTGAAGCAGCATCCAGTTCAGCGAACGCAGTAATAGATACAACCGACGCGAGTTCCGATGTTTTTAATATCCCAGTTCGCGATTTAATTGAAGCAGGACCCAGTTTCGCACAAACAATTGCCCCAAATGATTCCCCGGTTAAAACGGAAACCAGTAGCAGCGTGAAAGACAATTCGACGTCAAGCGGTGAAAGTCTGCGCGAACTAGAAGCCCAGCATTCTATTGATATATTGAATAAATCATTAATTTCGTTTGGTAAACCACCGATAAATCCTAGATTAACGCGGACATCCGGTCAACTTAAAAGAAAACTCGTTAATTTCGAGGAAACTTTAAAATCAAAAGTATTGCGTTCTAACAGCCCTACTAATGACGGGGCTGAATTTCTAAACCACGTGCAGTCTAAATTTCACGAGTGCCGGGATGATAAAGCAAAAATTCAAATCCTAACAATTTTGCCGGAAACGTGGTCAACGTCGAAAATTAAAACATTATTTAATGCATCCGATCGGTTAATCGAAAAGTCGAAGGAAGTCCTTAAAGAAAAAGGTATTTTGTCTCTGCCGGGTCCTAGGTGCGGAAAACGTTTGGCAGAGGAATCTATCAAACTCATTAAAGAATTTTATAAAATGCCCGAATATAGTCGTGCGATGCCCGGGAAAAAGGACTACGTGTCTGTAAAAGTGAATAATAAACGCGTTCAAATTCAGAAACATTTGCTTCTTTGTAATATAAAAGAATTGCATGCCGCGTTTCGGGAAAAACATCCAAATATAAAAGTAGGATTCACTAAATTCGCGGAGTTACGACCGAAAGAATGCGTGCTTGCGGGAGCACCGGGAACACAAAACGTATGTGTATGTACGCTTCACCAAAATATAAAACTAATGATTACCGGGGCCGAATTCGATAAAATTACTCAAAAATTGGATACCCCGTTAAAAACATATAAAGATTTTCTGCCGAAAATCATTTGCAATCCTGCATTACCGCGTTGCCATTTAAACGAATGCAAACAATGTCCGGGCCTGTCGGAATTCACAAATGTTTTACGCGATCTTTTAAATAAGAACTCTTCTTATGAGATTCAATACAAGCAGTGGCTTTCCTTGAATAACACAAGTCTACATACAATTACTTCAAATTCAGAGATATTTTTGCACGAATTCGTGAATTCTTTATATAAACTAGTGCCCCATGACTTTATCGCGAAGCAGCAGCACTCTTTTCTCGAAACAATTAAGCACACATTAGGGTCATCAGAATTTTTGGTTTTATGCGATTTCGCAGAAAACTATTCATTTATTGTACAAGACGCTGTCCAGGGATACCATTGGAATAAGGCACAAGTAACAATTCATCCGTTCGTAATTTATTATAGACTCAATAACACTTTGCACCACAAAAGTTTAGTCATAATATCTGAAATTGTACAGCATAATACAATCGCGGTTTATTTGTTCCAAAAAAAACTTATGCAATTTCTAATAGACAATTTTTCTCCATCCGGCATAAGTAAGATTTATTACTTTTCGGATGGCGCTGCCTCTCAGTATAAAAATAGAAAGAATTTCGTAAATTTATGCCACCATCAAATAGATTTTGGTTGTGCCGCTGAATGGCATTTTTATGCTACATCACATGGTAAAAGTCCATGTGATGGCTTAGGTGGCACTATAAAAAGAACTGCTGCTCGCGTTAGTCTACAAAGGCCACTTAACAATCAGATAACAACTCCCCGTGAATTTTATGATTGGGCTACATCCAATTTTGAAACTATTTCATTTAACTTTTGTACCAACGAGGAGTATAACACTGCTGATGAATTTCTTAAGGACCGTTTTTCTCGAGCAAAACCAATTCCCGGAACCCAAAAACACCACGCGGTTATACCATTAAACGAATCGTCTCTTTTAATAAAACGGTATTCACATTTAAATAATCAACACGGCCAAGTGATTAGATTAACGCGTAACTAAAATTCTGTTATATATCGGTATTTTTAAATAATTCAATTCCACTTGGGTCCTGCAAAACACGTTTTTAATGTGGCCTTTTGCCGGTCTCAAGCCCGGATAACACAGAGAGAAAACGCTGTTTATTGCTTTATGACACTCCCTAGTCGCATAATTTGAATGCAGATGCGTACTACGAATTCGCGTATTGTCTTTGGGCAGGTATGCTGTAAGGAACTGAACAGGTATGGCTATTTTAAATGTACTTACCCCGAGTGCCGAGTCTGGAATCCGCGCGCCAGTCAAGCGTGGCGCGCCCAGCCGGCAAATTGACCGGGCGCGCTCGGCAATAAAAATTTATAACTCGGTCCCCAAGTGATGTTACAAAAAATCCTTCGGAGGGAGTTTGCAAGAGAATCACAGCAACGGTTAGCAATTTTTTTTATCAAAATCCATGATGTCCTTCGGAAATGGCAAGCATTTGTTGTAAACTTTTATCATTAACATTTGTTCTAAACAAGTATTTCTGAATGCAGTATTTTTTTTATTAAACTTCAATTCCTTTTCTTTAATTTGGCGTTTGAGCCATATGGCTATCTGCAATATTTACCGAGATATAAATTTTTGAAAAAAAATTGACCCAAAACTTTGAACCCGTGTAACTCAAAAAAAAAAATAGTTAGCGAGCAACTGGTTTTTGCATTTCAATCGGGTCTTTGCGAACTATAGATACACAAAGTTTCATCAAAATCATCGAACATGTGTGAATAAACCTCGACAGTTGACGCGGAATGACCCAGACGCAAACTGATGCGTACGCTTTACTAGAGGTTTATTCCAGTAGCATTCGGAACGTTTGAATGATCGACTGATGCTGGACCGATCGCCCTTCTTGATATATGAATTGATTGGGCATAATCGAACCAACGGGGTTCAATTATGTTACATTTAATTGGCAGAGGCGTTGGACTGAATTGTGACAGTGATATCAACAAGAATTTGTTGGCTACAAAAGTGTATCGTGTCGAGTAATAGTCATTTAATTAAAGTGTTGTGTTAGAAAGTGTTCTTGGCACCTTCTACGACCACATCAAGATTAGTCCCGAATAATCAAAGAATGGACGACAATAAAAAAAAGAACTATATGACAGGTGGCTCGTTTTAAAGATTATATTTCAGTTTTCTATAACATGTATTTGATACACGATTTATAGCTTTAGAGAATTTTCATTCATTGTCATATGTGTCTTTTTATAAGACGATGCCGTGGTCTGCCAAAGTTATTTCTCAGCTTTTCAGAAGAGGGCGTTAACAGTTTCTGTTAGAGTGAAAATTTTTGAACAGAAACAAACTGTTTTGCCTGGAAGCTTCGGTAACGGGGCTTTAATGTTCAAGATTTAAAATTAATGCCACCATGTTTTATTTAACAGAGAGTATCTACATATCAATTAAACTTACGATTTGGATTTGCAGCGCTTTGGAAGTACATACACTTGTGACGTGTAATATTAGACGATTAATTATATATAAGTATTCCCTTCATTTCTTAAATAAACGTCTCGAATGCACAGGCCAACACTTACGTTGAGCTTGCAATAATAATCTTAGAATAGTACGGTAAAGAAAAAGTTCTACTCTTTGAGTGAAAATGCTTATCGCTCGAGTTAATATTTAGGTGTCAGATACATATCAATTCCATGCGACGGTCTCAATATTAGGCTCGTGTACAAGCTAATTTCGTCGCGTTTCTCCCTGGACTTCAATCTGAACTTCCTCAGGACGGCTGTCAAGACAATCTTCTCTTCGAGTTGCGCGAACTTTTGTCCGATACAGTTTCTAGGGCCAGCGCTGAATGGGATGTAAGAGTAGGGGTGTCTGTTCAACATGTTCTCGGGTAAGAAGCGATCGGGGTCGAATTTCAAAGGGTCAGGCCAGTGTTCGGGATCGCGATGAACTGTGTACGGACTGACACCAAGAGTGGTTGATTTTGGAATGAAATATCCGTCTGTAATCGAAAGAAATAATAAACCTTAAAGAAAATTATCATAATTGGACTTTCAACCGGCTTTAAGGGGACACTGACTTATTTCGAGGTCGGTTTGAAGTTCTCTCAAGAAATCAGGAGCACTTGGGTAAAGTCGTAAAGCCTCCTTGATTACACGCTCGAGGTACTTCAGTTCGGATATCTGTTTAATTGTCGCAACTTCCTTTGAATCGCCGAACACTCGGTCGAGTTCCTGGTGCAACTTTTCCTGGACCTCCGGTTCATTACCGATACAGAAGAGGCCCCAGGAGATGGCAGCTGCTGTTGTGTCATGACCCTATGAATTATTAAATAACTTCTATTTATGTGCAATCTTTACTTAATAAGAAAGATAGATTTCCTTGAAAATTACTGTGAACATAAATGTATCCACTTGTTCCCGCAACTCCGTATCGGTCATTGGATTGTCACAATTCGCGTTCGCGTCCAGCAGCAAGTCCAGGAAAGCCTTCCGCTTACGGGTACCTAATTTGACGCATTCTTACATAATCAAATCTATTCTTTCGTAAGTGTTCTATTTACATACCAATGTCATTGTCAGTATTCTCCTCGTCCGGCTCACTTTTCTGCACTCGGGAGAGTTTTCTCGCCCGAATCACGTCTTCCGTGAATTTGTGTAGTTCGCCCACTGTCTTCTTAAATTCCTTGCCTTCTTTGGTGAAGTTGTACATGAAGTCGAGTCTACCCACTGGTGAGAAGAATCGATTGAACAACAATCGGGAGATTCTGTACGGGTTGATGAGAGATTATATTTTTCATTCAAACGTTAGATAACTCGGAGCATAAATGAAAAATATAATCGTACTTATGCACGTTCTTTGCATATCCGCAATCCTGTTCCTGTGCGTGAATGTTTAAACCCATTGCTGTCTCTGTCGAATGAAACCGGTATTAGAGAGATATGTTAAACGTGACGATTGAAGTATAATAAATATAATGCATGACTTTAGATTTGAGTGTTTCGAGTAGCAATTTTTTCATGCGTGGGTGCTTGCTATCTCGTAAAACAGTATATCACACAGAATGACTTTTGTCTTCGCGGTTGCTGTATCATCCTGATTCGTGATAACGCTAAATACTCGCATACAGCATGTATTAATAGGCATCGATGCATGAAGACGTAATTTAATATGATAGATACCACATATTATATCCAAAGTGCACATGATTG
Source organism: Ectemnius continuus (assembly GCA_910591665.1). Lineage (NCBI taxonomy): Eukaryota > Metazoa > Arthropoda > Insecta > Hymenoptera > Crabronidae > Ectemnius > Ectemnius continuus. Next base: position 6,405,757 of record OU342867.1, read on the forward strand.
CAAAGGGGAATATGTCTAGTGGCTCGCCCGGCTTTTTCTTTTTTCTCTCCTCGTCCAAGCGCCTTACAAATATCTGTGCCTTTTCGCTCATGACAATGCCGAACTGTTCGAGGATGTTGAAATGGAAAGCAGGTGTGAGAAGACGACGATCGCGGAACCATTTGTCACCTGGAACGCATAACAACACTGAAGATCTCCCCAAAAATAGTCATTTGAGTATCAACCAAAATCATTTACCTGAAGAAGTCAGGAGTCCCTGACCGAGCCAGGGTTCTATAAACTGATAGCCCCTCGCCTTCTTAATATTCACTGTGCTAGGCAAAATCGTCTGGAAGTATCAAGCGATCCGATTAGCTCGAAACTATGGCGTTACATAAATGATATTACTTTCATATCATCCTGCTCGGATACTCTTCTGCGCGATCAGGGTTCGTACCTCAAGAATCTTGGGACTACGGACGTACACCGCGGCATCCGTACCAATCCAGAATTTAAAAAACCCCTTATATTCTTTGTCCGTCTCCACCATCCAAATCAGTCGATCTGCAGCATCACCAATCACAGCAATCATTGTAAGATAGATCGAAGCACTCACAGGATACTGGCAAAAGTCGGTTTACCTTCTGGCGTCATTTTCAATAATTTCAGCAACATCTTAATCGAGTAAAAGTTCGCTGGTCCAGGGATGGTATCAATCTGGAGAACGAACTTTATGAATTCCCAAAGTCCACTAAGTTTGCTCAGCAAAAAGATGATGCATAGTGAAATGAGTGCGAGCGGTAGGAGGTCCATCTTGATAGCTTGATAGTCAACCACTGTATAAATGGAGCCTGCAATCAGTTCGTTAGGAATAATAGACGCTCTTCTCTCCGAAGCACTTCTACTTTGAGGAAAGACAGATGCGCTCTATTTCACATCGGTCAAACTTTAATCACTCTTAAACAACACACCGTACGAAAGGTCACTTTTTGAGATCTTCCTATTGTTTAGAAAGGAATTGCACTGGTGTGAAATCATCTATTGTGATGTAATTGCGGAAACCGGCGAATTTCCCGACGCGTTGTTGCATGATCCGAAGACATAGCGGCATTAACAGAAGGAACGAATGTGGAAGTTGTTGCGCGTGCCAAAGCCGAGTCTGATTATCACACAAATCTTCCTATCGATATCGCGCAAGCTAAAGCGAATGATATAAACTGATGCACGTGGAGGTTGATTGCCTTATGCACTAGTAGAACATTATATTTCATAGAATGAATACACAAATTATTAAGATAGAAATCAATAATAAACATTTTTAATAATGAATACTCTAGTGGATTTAATGTTATATACATTTTCTTATCTTATATTATATATAAGATTTTTAAATCCAGTAACTTTCTTTTAAATGCCACAAGCTTAGTGTAATTCTATTTCGGGAAATAAATCTACGATTTCTATTCCTAGTTAGATTGACATACGTCCCTGAATTTCGTAGAAAATGAAGATAATACCGGTAATCATTTGTTTCTCATCAGCGCACTATTGCGGAAGGCGACTAATCAGCAAACCTGTCAATTCCCATGATTCGCCTTAGCATTCGCGACACTGACAGAAAGTCTCGTGTGATTATCGCACTTTGCTTCGTCTTCTGCGACAACTTCCACACTCCACTTTCTTTTAATGCGACTATGACCTTCGGCTTACGCAGCTACTTCACCCGTCTCGAAATTGGCCATGCACTTCTATCACAATCTTTAATTGCACATGCAAGACCGCAGTTTCCATCAGGACAGCTTTCATCTCAGAGAGTGATTATATTCTGGACGAAGCTTAATCTCTGCAAGAGCAGTCCTGTTTAGCTCTACGCAATTACTGACTAATCCTAATCAGTGAAAAGTATGGAGTCAGCGGCTCGGAGATTTCAGCCAGAAACGCAGAATCACCATTTTGAGTAAAATCACAATTCTATGACGGTTGTATCAAACTCTCCACTACTCTCGGAGATAACGTATCTCCATTGACTGAAACTTAAGCGCAGATGCGATTTGACGCGTGCAGTTTGTTAAAAGAGTTATTGCAACGGCATTCAGAACAATTCTGGGATCAAAGAACGCTCGCGTTTCAGGACACATGAATATATGACGTCGTCGAATAAACCGGTTTCAATTATGTTACATTTAATCGAAGCTGAACTGGATTACGGCACTGATGTCGTCAAGAATTTGTTGAGCCGCAAATTTATCCCGTTGGGTAATAGTAGTTTAATAAGAGTGTTATGTATTAGAGGCTTGATTCTGGTGATCAGTCGGTTTCTCGGCGTCTTATGCGGCTGCACTAAGATTAGTCTTGAATCACTCAAGAATAAAAATGGACGAGGATAAAAAATTGACTGTACTGCCGATGACATGTCTTAAAGATTATTCTATTTCTTTTATCGCGCACCTCTGATGTACCACTTTACTTCAAGATTGTTTTATTATTATAGGGTAACTAATTATAAAGTATAACAGGTTGTAAGACCTCTGCGTGATTAATATTGAACAGCAAGAACAATATTATTTAATCCGATGGATTACGCCGTAAAAAGCCGCATAACGATCTAAGGTTTTAGCACTACTGTATCACATTGAGCCTCACCGGTACTACGGCGAATGACGAATGATGGAACGTAGTGAGGTCCGATGCTTGGAGGGGCACTAAAGATATCATTATCGTTGCAAGACTTTTTCTTCTTATATTTGTAATTACGACCTACGGACTGCCGATGCAAAATACGCCTTCTAACATATCCCGCGTGGAGGTGCTGCCGGCGATAATTACAGATAATTTACGATCTTTTAGATTCCTATACAAGGTCCAATCGATTCTCTTTATAAGAGAGAGGTCAGTATGAACTTCGGATCATTTTAATTAACTGTACCGATTGCCCGATTGCATTTCAAGTCACCCGATCACTTTTAATAAAACTTCACGTGCTCCTGGTAAAGCGATTTTCATCTAAAATGGCACATCATTTTACTTATCGTACTCTTATTTGGCACCAAAGGTCGGCTTCATCACGCTGAATCACGTTGTTTTGTGGCAATATTCGCGCCTCATTTACATAATACTATACTCAGAGAGTAAGAGCGTGTGCGAGAGCCTTGATACTGAAGGATGAATCATTAATTAAAACTAATGCCACCATGTTTTATTTAATGACTATATACATGTAAGGTTTGCATTTGAATTAATAGTGCGAGTGTACAAAAACCATTAAAGTTACGATTTGCATTTACAGTGCTTTGAAAGTATAATACCTACACTATGTGTCGTATTACAGGTCAATATTTACCCTGAAATTATAACAATGAATGTTAGAAGAGTATGGCAAAGAAAAAGTTTCACTCGTCGAGTGAAAATGCTTACCGTGCGAGTTAATATTTAGGTGTCAATTGCATATAAATTCCTTCTGACGGTCTCAATATTAAGCTCGTGTACAAGCTAATCTCGTCGCGTTTCTGCATGGACTTCAATCTGAACTTCCTCAGGACGGCTGTCAAGACAATCTTCTCTTCGAGTTGCGCGAACTTTTGTCCGATACAATTTCTAGGACCAGCGCTGAATGGGATGTAAGCGTAAGGGTGTCTGTTCACCATGTTCTCGGGTAAGAAGCGATCGGGATCGAATTTCGAAGGGTTGACCCAATATTCAGGATCGCGATGAGTTTCGTACGGACTTACGCCAAGAGTGGCCTGTTTTGGAATGAAGTACCCGTCTGTAATCGAAAGAAACAATAAACCTCAAGCAAAATGATCATAACTGGAGTTTGTTCTAACTTGGAGGAAACACTGACTTATTTCGACATCGGTCTGAAGTTCTCTGAAGAATTCAGGAACACTTGGGTAGAATCGTAGGGACTCTTTGATTACCCGATCGAGGTATTTCAGTTCAGATAACTGTTTAATTGTCGCAACCTCCTTTGAATCGCCGAACACCCGGTCGAGTTCCTGGTGAACCTTTTCCTGGACCTCCGGTTCATTACCAATACAGAAAAGGCTCCAGCTGATAGCAGCAGCTGTTGTGTCGTGGCCCTATGAATTATTAATAACTTCTATTTATGTGCAATCTTTACTTAATGATAAATATGGATTTCCTCGGAAATTACTGTAAACATAAATGTATCCACTTGTTCCCGCAATGCCGTATCGGACAGTGGATTGTCAGAATTCGCGTTCGCGTCCAGCAGCAAGTCCAGGAAAGCCTTCCGCTCGCGGGTACCTAATTTTATGTATTCTCATATAATCAAATCTATTTTTTTGTAAGTGATCCATTTGCATACCAATGTCACTGTCAGTATTCCTTTTGTCCGTCTCACTTTTCTGCATTCGGGAGAGTTTTCTCGTCCGAATCACGTCTTCCGTGAATTTGTGCAGTTCAGTCACTATCTTCTTAAATTCCTTGCCTTCTTTGGTCAAATAGTAGATGAAGTCAGATCTACCCCATGGTGTGACCGCTCGATTGAACAGCATTCGGGAGATCCTGTTTCGGTTGATGAGATATTATAATTTTCATCTAAATATTAGAGGACTCAGAACATAAATGAACAATCTAATCGTACTTGTGCACATTGTCTGCATATCCACAATCGGTTTCCTGTGCGTGAATATTTAAACCCATTGCAGTCTCTGTCGGGCGAATTGAATATCATAGAGATATGATAAACATGATGATAACAGTATGAAAAACGTAATGCTGGACTGTCAGTTTGAGAAATTCTAATCGCAATTTTCCCGAGTGTCGTAGTACGCGCATATAGCATTTCGAGAAGATAGGTACCACATATTATATCCAATGTGCAGAGAACTGCAAAGGTGAATATGTCTACTGGCTCGCCAGGCTTTTTCTTTTTGGTCTCCTCGTCCAAGCGCCTTACAAGTATCTGTGCCTTTTCGCTCATCACAATGCCGAACTGTTCGAGGATGTTGAAATGGAAAGCGGGTGTCAGAAGACGACGATCGCGGAACCACTCCTCACCTGGAACGTATAACAATTCTAACAAATCTCAAAAGAAATGGACCTTTGAATCTCAATCGAAATCGTTTACCCGAAGACGTTAGGAGTCCCTCGCCGAGCCAGGGTTTTAGATAATCATAGACTGAGCCCTTTTTAATATTCACCGTGCTTGGCATAATCGCCTGAAAGTATCAAGCGAACCGATTAACTCGAAATTATGTTGTTACATCGATGATATTACATTTATATCATCTTTGGCAGAAAGTGTGTTCGTACCTCAAGATCCTTAGGATTACGGACGAAGATGAGGGGATCCGTACCAGTCCAAAATTTATAGAACCCGTTATATTCTTTATTGCATTCTGCCGCCCAATTCAGTCGAGCTACAGCATCACCAAACACGTCAACAATTGTAAGATACATGCAAGTACGCACTAGGAAAAGCGGTTTTACCTTCGGGTGTCATGTTTATAAGCTTGAGTAACACTCCAATCGAGTAGAAGTTGCCCGGTCCAGGGATTTTATCAGTCTGGCGAACGAACTTCAGGAATTTCCAAAGTGGTTTGAGTTTGTTCACCAAGAAAATGAGACATATCGAAACGAGCGCGAGCTCTACGAGATCCATCTTGAGAGCTTCCCAGTTAATTACTGCATAAATCGAACATGCAATCACTTTATTTCTAATAATGTACGTTCTTCAAAGTACTCCTTCTCTAAGCGAAGTATGATGCGTGCTGCATCCACTTGTTAGTATCCAAAGGTCTGCGAAACTGATGATGGTTTGAATAACTATTATCTACTCATTCTCAGAATTTTACAAAAATTTGCAGGTTCAGTACTTTTGCTAGTAGTAAGCATTTCGGAATCGCTAGTATAACGCGTAATAATCGTCGTGGAAAATCCTTAATATAAGTAACTTTAAAGTATTTAACAGAGCCGTAGTATAAGAAATATTTTTTTGGAAGTTCAGAGTTTAATTTCTCTGAGGGTCATTTTTTCTATGTTTGATTAATATTTATACACGAACCTGTGTTATTTTTAATCATCCACTTTTGACCAACTGATACACAACCACTTTTAATTTATAAGCAGCGACAGGTGCTTATAAATGTTATAAACAAACAAGGCACAATACTCGCTACGGTGGATTCCAAGTACCCGTCTTTACAAGACAAATACTTTTTGTACATGCAGCAGAACAGTTTAAATCACAGAGAGTGACTATAAGCTAGACAGTACTTGTAGTTGGTATCTCGGCGATATAGTTAAGTCCGAGATATGGCTAAAGCTTAATCTCCGACCTTTAAGAGCTGACCTATTTAGCTATCCGCGATTAATGCCATACTTTAGTAAAAATTGCTTCAGTATGCAAGTTTGGCATTGAATTTTACTGCATATTCTCACTGATTAACATGTGTAGTGTTACCCCTTAACGGATACTTCCCACTGCTCCGTAGCGGAGTGGCAAATCATATGAAGAGTCTGTTAAAACCGCAGACATCAGCATATTGGAAAATCACTTCCATCAAACATTCCATTGCTTTTGGAGATAACGTATCCCCACTGAGCCAAACCTAAACGCAGATGGGTTTTGATGCGTTCGGATTAGCAGAGATTTATTGCAATGCCATTATTCAGATGGATTGAAGGATGAAGGAATGCTGGAGCGATCGCGCTCCAGGATACATAAATTTATTGGGCATCGTCGAACCAACGGGGCTCGATTATGTTACATTTAACTGGGGGGAGAGGCGCCGAATTGGATTGCGGCAGTGATGTCGGCAAGAATTCGCCGGGCCACAAGTGTATCGCATCGAGCAATAGTAATCCAATTAAAGTGCCGTGTACTAGAGGCTTGATAATGTTGAGCAGACGATTTCTCGGTGCCTTCTGCGGCCACACGAAGATTAATCTCGAGCCACCTAGAAATGAACGACGGGAAAAAATTAACTGTACAACCGTTGACAAGTCTTAAAGATTATATTCTTCTTTTATGGTATGCGCGCGATATGTGACTTATATCTCAAGGAAGTTGTTTTATTACGGAGCATAACTGAAGTTGCAAGACTTCTTTGTGATTGATATTAAGTAGCAAGAAGAGTGCTATTTAATCTGACAGATTACGCTGCAAAAACGTGCATATTTCTTTGAACCTCACCGGCACTACGACGAATGACGGAGGATGTAACGTGGTGAGGACTGACGCCTGGAGGAGCACTGAAGATACCATTATCGTTACAGGACCTTTTCTTCTTGTACTTGTAGGTTCGGCCACCGGACTGCCGATGTAAAGCACGCCTGCCTAAATTTCCTTCGGAATTGGCACTCTTGCAGAAACGCGAAACCGAGCTTATACTACTATCCTGGACGGAAGTGCTCGTGGCGGTAATTAGCGATGATTTGTCATCTTCTAAATTCCTGTAAGTCCAGTCGATTCTCCTTCTAAGAAGTCAAGATGAACTTCGGGTCATTTGAATTGGCGACGGTGATTGTAGAGAAGAAAAGAACGAAAAGTCTGATTGCATCTCGACTCACTCGTCGCCGGCTCGTGCATTGACATGGTGTACCTGGATCTGCTCCAGATTTGATGACTTTCGGTGAAACCTTGCGTGGCCCTGGCAAAGCGTTTTTCATCTGCAACAGCGCATCATGTTACATCGCATTGCCAGTTGGCACCGAAGGCCGGCTTCATCACGCTGAATCACGTTGTTACGTGACAATATCCGCTTTTCATTTACACAATACTATGTTCAGACAACACGAACCATTCCGGAAGCTCTGATACTGAAAGATGCATCTTCAATTCATAATCAACTTCGCTTGGAAAAATTCTCAGTGGACCAATCTGATTAAACCTGAGTCATTAAGTAGAAACGATCACTCTCACTCTGGCGAGTCGAAGCCTACGACTTTCAAAAAATTCGAACTACAATAAGAAAATACGAAACTATGTCTTAAGTCATCTTAAATCATACATGGAACGATGCAATAATTTGCAACGACGACGTAAAGCATCTTGGATAGAACAAAGGAGAACGAGGGATAATGTTTGTGGCTCATGCATATGTAAACCATTTTTCATAATGACGCATTCCTCTTCTATGTTATGAACACCAAGATGGATAGCGGCCAGCATTAAGTCTATCTCGAGGAAATTGTAATAGAAATGGAAGATCGGTGCTGCGATCTCCTCTGTCGGTAACGATAGTCATTAAATTACGATGATGAATCGCGGCAGTGATAGCCGTAGACTAAACATTAACGGAATCAGCTCTTTACCATCGAATTATCGGTAATACCGACAAGCGTAATCGTTTTGTTCGCCACATAATATCAGCTGTGGCAAGTGATTAATTGACAAATGCTGAATCTTGAGGAAGTATATGTATTCGAGTTAATATTTCGGAGTCAATTGCATATAAATTCCATGCGATGGTCTCAATATCATTCCCATATACAAGCCAATCTCGTCACGTGTCTGCATGGACTTGAATCTGAACTTCCTTAGAACGGCTGTCAGAACAATCTTCTCTTCGAGTTGCGCGAACTTTTGTCCGATGCAGTTTCTGGGACCAGCGCTGAATGGGATGTAAGCGTAAGGGTGTCTGTTCACCATATTCTCGGGTAAGAAGCGATCGGGATCGAATTTCAAAGGATCAACCCAGTATTCGGGATCGCGATGAGTCGTGTACGGACTCAGGCCAAGAGTGGCTCGTTTTGGAATGAAGTATCCGTCTGTAATCGAAAGAAACAATAAACCTTAAGAGAAATTATCATAACTGGAGTTTCGACTGACTTGGAGGAAACACTGACCTATTTCGAGGTCGGCCTGAAGTTCTCTGTAAAATTCGGGAGCACTTGGATAGAGTCGTAAGACCTCTTTCATTACCCGATCGAGGTATTTCAGTTCGGATAACTGTTTAATTGTCGCAACTTCCTTTGAATCGCCGAACACCCGGTCGAGTTCCTGGTGCAACTTTTCCTGGACCTCCGGTTCATTACCGATACAGAAGAGACTCCAGCTGATAGCAACAGCTGTTGTGTCGTAACCCTGTGAATTATTAAATGACTTCCATTTATGTGCAATTTCTACTTAATAATAAACATGAATTTCCTCGAAAATTACTGCGAACATAAATGTATCGACTTGTTCCCGCAACTCCGTATCGGTCAATGGATCCTCAGAATTAGTGTTCGCGTCCAGCAGCAAGTCCAGGAAAGCCTTCCGCTTGCGAGTACCTAATTTTATGTATTGCCACGTAATCGAGTTTATTCTTTCGTAAGTGTTCTATTTGCATACCAATATCATTGTCAGTATTCTCCTCGTCCGTCTCACTTTTCTGCATTCGGGAGAGTTTTCTCGCTCGAATGACGTCTTCCGTGAATTTGTGCAGTTCAGCCACTATCTTCTTAAATTCCTTGCCGTCTTTGGTCAAGTAGTAGAGAAAGTCGGATCTACCCCATGGTGTGAAAAATCGATTGAACAACAATCGGGTGATTCTGTATGGGTTGATGAGATATTATATTTTTCGTCCAAATGTTAGACGACTCTGAGCATAAATGAAAAATCCAATCTTACCTGTGCACGTTCTTTGCATATTCACAATCCTGTTCCTGTGCGTGAATGTTTAAACCCATTGCTGTCTCTGCCAAGCGAAATAGGTATTATAGAACTATGATAGACATGACGATAAAAGTATAATAAATATAGTGCTTGACTTTAGATTTGATAGTTTCTCGTTAGAATTTTCTCATGTCTCGGAGTGCTTAAGTATTTCAGAAAATAGTATGTCACCTAGAACAACTCGTATACAGGCGTAATCCAAGATGATAGATACCACATATTATATCCAAAGTGCACTTAATAGCAAAGGTGAAGATGTTTATCGGCTCGCCAGACTTGTTCTTTTTTATCTCATCATCCAAGCATTTTACAAATATCTGTGTCTTCTCGTTCATCACAACGGCGAACTGTTCGAGGATGTTGAAGTGGAAAGCAGGTGTGAGAAGACGACGATCGCGGAACCACTTGTCACCTGGAACATACAACAATATTGAAGATCTCCCCAAAAATTGTCCCTTGAGTGTCAACCAAAATCATTTACCTGAAGACGTTAGGAGTCCCTGACCGAGCCAGGGTTCTGTATACTGATAGCCCACAGCCTTCTTAATATTCACTGTGCTAGGCAAAATTATCTGAAGGTATCAAGCGGTTTAATTAATTTAAAATTATGTCGTCACGTCGATGATTCTATTCTGATATTCTATACGAAATAGCTTCCTACCTCAAGATATTTGGGATTACGGACATGCACCACAGCATCTGTACCAACCCAGAATTTAAAAAACCCGTGATATTTTTTGTCCGCTCTCAACAACCAATTCAGTCGACCTGCAGTATGTAATACATGTGATACATGCAAGCACCCACACTGTACTAGGAAAAGCGGTTTTACCTTCGGCTGTCATTTTCTTCGGTCTTAGTAACATCGGAATCGAATAAAAGCTCGCCGGTCCAGGGAGACTATCAATCTGGCGAACGAACGTTACGAATTTCCAAACCACTTTAAGTTTGCTCAACAAGAAAATGAGGTATATTGAAAGAAGTACGAGCGGTAGAGACTCATCCATCTTATCAGCCTGTCAGTCAATTATTGTATAATTAGTAATAATAAGCGTTCTTTTTCCCGAAGTTCTTCTATTTTAAGAAAGGCGAATGCGTTCTACTTTATTTATCAGTCAAACTTTAACTACTTTTCTATATCCAAGGTTTGCGATATTGACGATGATGTTTATGCGGAACGAATTTGCCAAATTTTACTAAGATGTGCAAGTTCGTTAGATTTGCTTTAGACTTACCTACAATGCAACAAGAATTTCGTACCGAACAAAGAATGGCAGAAGAAAGAAACCGACTGAAATGCAATTGCGTTGGAAGTCGGCTTCGCACTCGAGAAACTAACAGGTGCGCGCCTACTTAGTTGTTATCTAATGTACTTGTTGCTGAATATCTTAAAATGCCAATCAAAAAGCATCATTAATTGTTATTCTTAATTGTCCACTTCTTACCAACTGTCACATAACTACTTTTAAGCGATAGCTACCTGTACATTGTATGAATAAACAAAGAGCACGAATTGCTGGGGTGAATTCCAAGTATTCGTCGTCTTCACGAGACATATTGTTTTTGTATATGCAATGATGATTTTTCATCTTCTAGATTATCATAAATCTTGACTCAAGTTCATCAAACTGAAGCAGGTTGTTTCGTGACTTTACCCGTTTTTCACTTACACAATACTATGTTCAGAGAACATGGGCATCCGAGGACCCTAATAATGAAGGATGCATGTTCAACTGGTAACAAACTTGGCCTAGCGAAATTCTCGGTGGACCAATCCAATTAAACCTCCGATTAAACTAGTTTCACCAAGACAAAGCCAACCACCCTCACCCTGGCGAGTCGAAGCCCACGGCTCTCAAAAAGTCCGAAAGTCATGCACAGAACGATGCAATAATATGTGACAACGATTTAATGCATCGTAGGAAAAGGAGAACGACAAAAAGTCCTTATGGCTCATTGCAAATGTAAAACACTTTTTCTAATCACGTATTCCTGTTCTATGCTATTTGCGAGAAGTGCAAGTGTATTGGTTTGAATCTTAGGCTCGAAATCTGACACCAAAATGGGTAGCGGGCAATATCCAGGCTACCTCGAGGAAGTTGCAACGAAGATGGAAGATCGTCACTGCGATCTTCTCTGTCGGCAACGATATTTGAACGATAAAATTACGACGATGGAAAGATCAATCCCAGCCCTAATGGCGTACAATCTCTGGATGGCTGAACCGTCCTGCGATTCCGCTCCATTCTGCAAGTTCCAGGAACTCATGAAGAAGTTCTCGCCTTACGCGGATCCCACTGAAAAGCTGCTGGATAATCTGAAGAAATCGGCGCAGGACTTCCAAGGAGAGACCGCGCAGTTGCATGTACGATCAACATTCGACGAGTAAATCCGGGTAAATTCTTGTCAGCCGGTATGCTTGCGCATTCCTCTTCGATCCTAATTAGAAAGTAGTTGTAGCACACCCGGCAAGATTCGTAAATCCACTGTTTAATGTAATTGTAGGAGGAAATAATCAATGCAGAAGTAGAATTGGAAGAGACGAATATGCAAATCGAGTCCTTGGAATTAGCTAATAATGAAATGAATGGCACGCTTGAGAAATTGGAGAAAGAAGTGAGAAGTTACACTAGTCCAAGTTTGCATTCCATTCGATCGGAGGATCTGAGTTATTTGTCAAAACTGCGCGAACTGGCAAGGGAGGAATTGAACTTGAAGAAATACATCAAAGACTTAGAAATGAAAGAAACGATATTCAATGAACAGATTGAGAGATTATTGACTTCTAAAGAATTCCAAGGCAATTGTGCTGGCAAAAGAGCTTACTCTCCGGACTGCGGTTCTCATATTCGTCAAAATACCGATCGGGATTCGAAATGGGTTTGTCAGAAAAAATTGGAAGACCCAAAAAGCAAGATGTCATCGTGGATTATGAATTGGTGGAGTGGTGGGAAGGATAGTTCGCGACCGGAATGCAAAGCAACCGATTGCCGCCCGATAAAAGTCAGCAAACAAGTACTTTTACGTTGTAAATCATATCAGTTACACAGCAATATGAAATCATATTCTTCATTTTTTCCAGGATAATGTGGATCCGTGTATCTGTCACAGTATTGTCTTTTGTAATAAAAAAGTGTCTAGAAGTGTATTACAGAGTAAACCGGCTAAGCCACATAAGCAAGTTCATCATCACCGTTGTACCCCGCTTAACATACGCAATGCAAACGGCAAGATGCTTTGCACTTGTGATCTCGCACTAATGGATGATATGGAGAGCAAAAAGTACAGCAGGGTCAAAAATCTGCTTCGCGAATTGCCTCCGTGTTTGACTTCAGATACCGGTAGGAAAAAGATTAGAAGTGAATAGCGAAGACTGACATTGATAGAGATAACAGCTTTTATTTGTGTTTCCAGTCCGTAAACAGTCTCGAGGAGTAAGAAACCCATGCAGCATTCGTACGCCCAATGAAACTTGCCAACCTGCATGCAAAGTGACGGCTCCGACAGTGCAGCCTGGCACTTGCAGGTGCAATTGCAAAGGCAAATGCGCAGTCGGTTTATCGGATGTTCCCTGTAATTGCAGTTCCAATTGCCCCACAAAGGACAATTATCAGCCAAAGCCTTCACCCATACAAATTCATGACACGCGTACGGCTGACACCTTGGACAACGGTGAGGACCTGTGCGATTGTTATCCAACCTGTTATTGCGATAGTAGTGAGGATTCTTCGACTTGTCCATGTAACTGATGCATCATTGGAAAATGTGAAAATTGTAACGTAATCCTCAATATTCCGCACGGAATGGATAGAACTTTAAATGAGCAGCCCTGGAAACATAAAAATCGATCAAGTGAAATAATGAATTATTCTTGTAAACTGCCAAAGTTATACTCACATTTCGAAAGGACAGACTCTTCTCTTGCGATCCAAATTCATAATCTGCTGCATATCAGCCGGACTAAGCTCGAAGTCGAATATCTGAAAATTCTCCGCGATTCTAGACTTCGTCACTGACTTGGGAATGACCAAATGACTACGCTGGATCTATTGGCAGAGGAATTAGTTATAACAAGTTCATTTGTATAATAAGTAACTTGTTGGTGTCTACGAACTTGAGATCGTAAAATAATCTGGGCAGGTGTCTTCTTATATTTAGCGGCTAGCTCGAGAATTTTTGGGTCCTTTAGAACCTGAGGTTCACCAGGTTTGGCAGAAGGTCTGTCAGGTGATGCGAACGGACTATAGGCCGTAATAGCAATGCCCTTGGATCCGCAGAACTCGGAAAGCTTTGCTTGACTCAAGTGGGGATGGCATTCTACTTGATTAGTCACCGGCTTTACTTTACAATTCGCTAACAGTCTTTCCAATTGCTCCTTATTAAAGTTGCTCACACCTATGTTCTTTACGAGCCCCTTTTCTAAGAGGGCTTCCATGGCGCGCCAAGTATCAAGATAGTCAGTATCTCCCGGTAATAATTTGCCATTTTCTTGGGGAAAGAGTTCATCGCACTCTGAAAAATTGTCCCTAATGGATAAGCTTCTATTTGTTTCCTTAAAGCATTTAGTATTGCTCTAATTACCTTTGAAAGCCGTTGGCCAATGTATAAGGTATAGATCAAGATATTCGAGACCAAGGTCGCTCAAGGTCTTCCTCAAGGCTGGTTCTACTACTTCCGGCCTGTGTCGCGTATTCCACAGTTTGCTGGTGATAAATAAATCCTCGCGTTTGACCACACCTTCTTTTATCTTAGACGCTATAGCTGCGCCAACTTCTTTCTCGTTCTCGTAAACTGCCGCGCAATCCAGATGCCGGTATCCGATGTCGATAGCATCTTGAACGGCTCGAGTTACTTCATCAGGCTTCGACTATGGCGGAAGGCATGCAAAGGACGACGTCTTTTAATGCGGAAAAATATTTTTGCTGCCGAATATTGCGATTGCAAACGCAAATGCAAATGAAAATAATCACTCGCTTTAAATTCTAGATAAAGGAACCTTTTGCTTTAGACGCGATGGAAACAGTTAAGGTGATATATTTCAGTCACATACCTTCCAGGTACCCAGGCCCAATGACGGGTATTCCTTACCATTGTAAAATCTTACAGTGCGGCAGGTCATTGCGAAACGTTACTTAAGACTTGAATGAATCTACGACTCTGAGGAGTGCTACCTGATTCGTGTCCTTAATAACTATCTGCTCGCGCAGGAACGCTCCTACTTATATACATAGACTTCCCACTCCCTATCTAATACATATATCTACAAGTCATGGTCGCATGAGGTGTTTTACGAATATGCTATCAATCGATGAAAAATATTGATCTTTTTAAAATAAGTCGATAGATAGGTCGATTGCGTAATAATTTTTGTGTAAAGACGATATAAGAAAGCCCAGGTATTTGCAGTCGGGAATGAAATATTTGAATCGTTTTTATAATAGTTTTCTGTAATAAAAGGAATTTTATTTTGTACTGAGTTGGTGTATAAAACGATAACATAAAAGGGTGGTGGTGAGAACTAGTTAGAAGTTTCACTTCAAACTCGATGACACATATCTGCTATAACTCCAATCGATTCGCTTCTTTTAGAACGGAATTCCAAAGGGGAAGTAAGGACTGTGTTCCGCGCTGAAACAAAAGTAGACGAAAACGTTAATAATCATTGAGTGTGTGTAACTGCTATTGATATCACAGCGTACATAAAATACTACTTCTCTTACCCAGTCATCGGACAAATCCTTCCATTGCAATCGAATGAGTCGATGTAGGCGATGTCTTCCGGCGACAATTTGAAATCGAAAATTTGGCTGTTCTCCGCAATTCGCGACTTGGTCACGGATTTGGGAATAACGATATGACCGCGGTCCAACTGAAAACAAGAGTGCAGAATTAACTTTTGCCAAAGCAGGCCTAATATTCTGTAAACCTGTAACTTACCTGGTACCGAATCACAACTTGAGCGGGAGTTTTGTTATATTTCTTTGCAAGTTCTCCGAGTTTCTTATCCTCCAAGAGTTTAGGATCATCTGGCTTGGCCCAAGGCCTGTCTGGAGAGCCCAGAGGACTGTAAGCTGTGATGGTAATGCCTCTCTCTTTGCAGAAATCAGAGAGTTTCTTCTGCACTAAATAGGGATGGCATTCAACTTGATTTGTGACAGGCTTGATTGTACAGCTTTTAAGCACTCTCTCAATTTGTTGCGAGTTGAAGTTGCTGACACCAATGTTTTTAGTAAGCCCCTTCTGGACTAGAGGTTCCATGGCTTTCCATGTGTCAACAAAATCTACATCGCTCAATGCAGGAGAACCATCTGCATTTTTGGGGAACAAATCTTCTCCTTCTTTGTATCCAATTGGCCAATGAATTAAATACAGATCAATGTAGTCCAGACCAAGGTTAGACAGTGTGGTTTTGAGGGCGGGTTCAACTAATTCTGGCTTATGGAAGGTGTTCCATAATTTGCTTGTAATGAATAAGTCTTCCCTCTTTATAACACCCTCGTCGATCTTGGCTTTGATGGCTGCTCCAACTTCCTTCTCGTTGCCATATACATGAGCACAGTCCAGGTGTCTGTATCCCAGGTCAATGGCATCTTTAACTGCCTGAGTGACTTCACCAGGCTTAGACTGTTACAAACATTTAAATACTAATGTATACTTTGAAACTGTGACACAGTCTAATACAAATACTATACTTTTATCTACTAATAAATTATAATAGTGCTTAGCTAGGTAAGGCTAAAAGATAAGCGTTGTGGTAACTCTTATTCAAATATTGTCTGAGTTGATAGAAAGCAGCATACATTGCAAAAAGGGTTTCGCGAAAAGTCCTCTATGATAGCAGGGTCACCCCGTTTGTGTACAGATAAGAGTAGTAGAATGTTCTAGATACGAACACATTGCTCAAACACATTGAGCGAATTGACTCATAGCTTTACTTCTTTTTACCACGTATCTGACGGAAGTATGATTATTCCAATACGATCAAGAGCGGAACATGAATGGGCAGAGGTTTATTAACACGGTGACAGAAATAATATCTGTATTCTAAATGTACTTATGATAGGACGAGTACTTAAAGATCATGTTAATTTCAGCTCAGGCAAAGTGACTCTTTACTGACCTTCCACGTTCCGAGTCCGAAAGCCGGTATTTCGTTGCCGTTGTTGAACTTGATTTTAGGGACGTTCAGGGCCATATTTGCACAGCTAATCTTCGAGAGTGTCAAAAAGAAAGATCGAGATTCAAAACACCACACTAACTGACTTTTTCTAGTGGTACCGTTCGCTTGTAACGTCGAGAACACAATGCCGGTACATTTAGCCGGAGGTCCTCTTTTTATAATTAGTCCAAGAACCAAGCTTGCCAGATTCGTAAGGATTTCCTACACTCCCCATAAGCATAGCATAGCCCCACCACCAAAACCCCCACCTAATCTGGCAACCGTGCCAAGAACCGACCACACTCCTACTCCCTCGACATCGGCCAGCGACGTAGGCTGCGAAGATGAGACGCTTTTTTCAATCAGGTGTCCCAATAATGCGTAATCATAAGTCCACCTGTTCGTGCCAAAATTTCATGAATTTTGGCAATTCTGATTGATAACAGACCGGTCGGACGCGTGGAGATTATTTTCACACTCCAACTGATTAAGATCGCGATCATGCGGTCATTAATACCATATACTCATCGATTTCGCATTATTATGAAACTCATATACAAGTGGGATGATTGACATTAACATGAATTGACATATAATACATCTTGAAATAATGACCTCGCGTGGAATAGGAATCAATCGTTTGCGTTGCACTGTTAAATTCATGAACGGTATCATTTATGAAAATAAATCAAAGATAAGTTAATTGCGCTTAAAGCACACTACTAATAATTTTATTACTTTTTAAATAATAAATAGTCTCGGGTTCTTGATGCATCAGTACTGCCCTGTCAAATCGCAAGGAAGCGCATGCGTTTGATCAGTTGATTGTGTGCGATTCTGTTACATAACAGTCTCTATGATGATGTATGAAAGGGTTGTGATGTATTGGTGGAACCGGCAGCCGTAATACGAGGGAACCGAGCGAATGTTCGTTGGATGATCTCATGGAAAAGTACAGGAGAACGTTATGGTTTGTAAGGGTCGATGAAAGCCCTTCCTTCTTTAGGCCAAGGCCGGCTAGCTATGTAAAGCCCAAGGTCTCAGCTACCCCTGCCTACCAAATTCTAAGCCCCCTTTAATTATTATTAAGCCTAGTCTAATATTGATCCCCACCGGTTTATTCGTTACCAGGCTGGATTAAATCGATTTGAAACTGGTCCCAACGACAGAGTCCCGAACGACTCGTATACATTAGAATATTCGCAATAGCTGGCCTTTACATCATCTATTTGATTAACGACTACCGTTAACCGTAGTTATTCTTACCCGTTGTTAATGATTCTTTTATCTATCATAATAAATTTTCCACCTGGTTTTTCTCTATACACTAAACTTAGGGGGGCTTGGTGGAGTAGAAAGTACAGCATTGTTTCGCACAAATGGCGAGATTTGTGGAGAAATCTGATCATATCTGGGGAATGAATACTGCCAGTGTAGAATCGAACGATGAGCTTGATAAGAAAGGTCACTAATGATCTTAGCTAAGACAGAAAATCTTTTCATACTAGTATCTGGTCGTGAATGATGCAGGCGCTTCAGTATAGTGCCTTGAAGTCACGTGCAGTAGTCAAGTACTGTGTAGTGGAATAAAACTTGTAAAAAAAACATTGAAAATATCTTTTATTTTTTTCATTTTTGACCGATATAGGATTTTTGTATTGATCGATCTCTTACATACAAGATAGGGCACTCCTCTATCTGATTAAAGTTAAATAAGTTTATCGCATCGGCAATTTCTGGGCATTTAATATCTCGCTGTCGATCGACGTGATTGCAAACGTGAAAGACACACATTTCCGCACAATGACAATAACAATCTTTTACGTATAATAAATAGTAAGTATTAGCGCAAGTACAAATACATATACTAAATAAAAATAGCCTTCGAGTATTTCACGTTTTCGATTTCTCACGATTGTTTTTTTCTACCGCATGATAGGCAGTTTTTGCACTCGTTTTATAAATAGGAAGTATTACAAGTTATCGCGCAACGCCGAGACATTATTTTCGAATCCCGAATCTTCGAGTGCTTTGCTAGCTTTCGCCAGGGAAACATTCGTATCTATATCGGAATCATCACAAAAAGTTGAGC
Organism: Ectemnius continuus; assembly: GCA_910591665.1. Classification (NCBI taxonomy): domain Eukaryota; kingdom Metazoa; phylum Arthropoda; class Insecta; order Hymenoptera; family Crabronidae; genus Ectemnius; species Ectemnius continuus. The sequence goes on from OU342867.1 coordinate 6,424,612, forward strand.
TCGAGCAAGGACCGCCTAGCAATTCTATGGATGAGTTCAAAGGATCTGGGACACACTCCTTCGAAGAAAAACTATCATCCAGGTTCTCGGTCCAAACAGGTTCCGTCGATTCCTTCGTATACGCGACAAATGGTTCCGCTGAAATTTTCATCCTCACCGACGATATCTCGCTTTCATAATAATCCTGCAATTTCTCTGTATTATTCGTTGCTGCTGCCGGTTTTTCTTTTTTAATAGATTCATCCTTCAATTCTTTTTCGTGAACCAGAAACGAACCAAGCGAATCGTTCGTGCTGGATCCTTTTGCCTTCGGCGAGGAGCAGTTCAATGAATCATTCTCCCAAAAGATCTCACAGGTTTCTCCGTTGTACGAGAGGAAAGGTTCCGCTGAAATTTTGCGTCGAACCGAAGCTGTCCGGTTGCTTTCATCAATCTCATTATTCTTCGTGGGAAACTCTACGTTATTCGCACACTGCACCACTTGTCTCTCCGGTGACATGGACTGGACCGAACTCGTCGAACCATTTATCGAAAAATACTTCAAAGGGTTGGCAGTTCGACGTTTATTTCCCAAGGAAGTACTGACGTTATGATAATCTCCATTTCTGTTTATGTTCCAATTCGAACTGGGCGTTCGAAGGCTTTCATTCTTCAGAGATATCTCTGCTAACTTCGCAGAAGTGATGATGTCAGGGACAGACGAACTGGTGGACAATCTTTCGCGTCTTATGAAGGGACTAAGGTTCCTGGAAACCTTGGAGAAGTTGCTCCTAATGAGAGTCTTCTTAAACAAACCCGCAGAATCCGGAGTCCTCTCGAAAACCATATCCTTGATCACGTTGCGATATTCTTTCACTTTCGAGAGGACTTTTGATCCCCAGGAATATTGACGGGTGTGTTGTTCGGGCGTGACTTCTTCATTTGTGGACAACGCCTCTCGATAGGGAGGCGACGAGCTCGTATTCGACACTTTGCAATTAGCGAGTCTGGAAACAAACGGTGACGATCAAAGTCCGATGTAATCAGCTAATTACGCCCCTCGAGGGGAACACTTACATTTGAGTGATGTGATTCATAACGCCGTTTTCGTTTTGGTGACCAAAACTAACAGGAGCACCTTCCACACACGTGAGAAACGGCCGTGGCCGATAAGGAATAGCTTGGAAACAACATTGCTCCCCGCGTGCATACAACGTGTTTCCATCTAGTATAAGCGAAGGTCGTAGTTTGATTTACCAAACATTCATTGACGTGGGAAGTTCGAATGGAAATCTCCCTCGATTTCTTCACCGATCAATTCCCAACTGGGAAAGAATTCACCCAAAGACCTGGTCATACTTATGAATGAGATTCTTTGAAGTCAGAGATACTCCTGTGTCTTATTAACTCGATCAATAGTGGAAATTACCACGGGCGAATGAGAGTAATTTCGCTTGTTGAGCAAATCATCCGAGGAAAGGGGTCCTCGCTCGCCTACGCGAATCCTTACCCGCTCGTTTTAGATGACCGAAATCAACGCCCGGACATGCTCACGAACAATCTCGATCTAGTTGAGGTAGTTACTACTAAACAGATTACTTGCTCGTTTTGCTACATGAAAGAGCTATCATCTGACCTTAGTAAAGGACTCTTGATCAACACAGATTTTTAGGGAAGGGTTACAAAAGGAAAAAAATTTGCATTTGTTCTCATAGCTTTATTGTCGATCTTATTAATGAAGTAATACAATTTGTACTTTAGTTTCTGCAGGCGTATGACAGTCTCTTCTTATGGGTTGGTACCTTGTAGTGGTAAAAGACGACCTATCTTAAGTTTGTATTATTCAATGCCAGCACTATGATGTCACGCGATAGCACCGGGTACGACCGAAAATTTCCATGACATTCAATAACCCTAATTGACTAGGCAAGGGTCAAACGAGTCTCGAATTATCGCGTGGGACACACCGTGCTAGTTCAAAGGGGATGTTAGCCGTTATTCGACCACATAAATTCTGACCATCCATTTCCTGCTTGTCCTTCATTTCCAAGCGACTTGTCAGACTTTCCGAGGAAATATCGAATCCAATTACGACTACTACTCCAACCATCAGTTAGAATGGTATGGCGAACGGGTAATACTTGTGGCCCACCGCTCTGAAACGGAATTAGTAATTCAGTAATAATTGGGTACGAATCTTCTATAGATTGCTGATACTTACTGTCTAAACTTGGACACCCTTTCACCGGTACCGATCTTCCTTATCGCCGCCATCTCTTCAGCTGTTAACTCGAAATCGAACACTTCCATATTCTCCTTTAGGCGACTGGCAGTAACAGTCTTTGGGATAATGCAAGCGCCTTGTTGCAGCTGTACAGATTAAAATTGTAGTAGAAATTATTCTGTGGTTAGATTACTTTTTAAGGAAATTGGACCTACCACATATCGAAGGGCGATTTGAGGAGGTGATTTATTGTATTTCTTCGCCAGGTCTACTATCGTCTGATGGTCCAAAGAATTCGGAACTCCCGCCCTGTTTCCAGGTTTCCCCAACGGGGAATATGCGGTAACAGTAATACTATGTTTCTTGCAGAATTCAATCAGCCGTTCTTGATTCAAATTGACATTAGCCTCGACCTAAAGGCGCATAAAAAATTATTCGAGAAATGTATAAAGCTTTTATCTTTAAGGTCAAGAACTGTAGTCACCTACTTGATTGTTAACTGGTATAATCTTGGCGGCTCCGAGTAATCGGGTAATCTGCTCGGAATTAAAGTTACTAACTCCAATACTACGTGCCAGTCCTAGACGAACACATTCTTCCATTCCCCTCCAGGTTTCCAAGTAATCTGTATCGGTGGTAATCGCTTCACCGTTTGCGTTCAATGGCGTGAGCTCATCGCCTTCCTTCAAAATAATTGAAGTCCAATGTGTAATTTTAAATTATTGTAACATTGCTGAATTCCAATGAATAGGAACTCACAACGAAAGCAAATGGCCAATGGATCAAGTACAGATCGACATAAGTAAGACCAAGGTTCTCCAAAGATTTTTTGCACATAGGCACCACGCTTTCTTCTTTATGCCGGTTGTTCCAGAGCTGAAAATAATCTTGTAAAATTGATATTGCATTTGCGAATAAATTCGTGAAGAGTATTCAACTACCTTTGTAGTAATAAATAAATCTTCTCTTTTCACAGTGCCGTCATCGATCTTTGCCTTGATTGCAGTCCCGATTTCCTTCTCATTCTCGTAGAAGAATGCAGTATCGATGAGTCGATATCCGAGACTAATAGCCTCCATAACAGCATTCTCTACCACTCCAGGTTCGGCCTGAAAACGAATCGAAAATGTGAGTGTTGAATAAAACAATGTTAGATAACTTTGTAGCTGAATTTCATAAAAGCGCGCGCTTCGAGAACTATCACTTCCGGTGCAAATTGTCAGCCGAAAGTCTATGCGGATACATCACGAAGTTCCATTGCACTTGTTGTTAATGTGAGTTGTTCTTTAATAAAATAATTTCTTGAAATCTTACCAAATGCGTGCCCAGGCCGAATATCGGCATTTTGTAACCATTTGCGAGTGTAACGTTTGGTATAGCGGGCATTGTGAATCGTCCAATATGTCAGCTTAACCGTTTGTGAGTCGATGCCGCAGTGAGTAATAATAGTGCCACTTCAAGTCTACGAGTTCTGCGATAAAGCGAGTGGTAGGGTTTCGCGGTGTCACTGTTTATCGCCGTGCAACGTGAATTAGTTAAATATTATGTAACTCGCAGACAGTAGCCTGCGACTGACTTTGCAACCGGCCAAGATTAGACGCGTGCTTATATTGTACACTGCCTAATGTGATACCTAATCTCTATAACTGTAAAGATTTTCGTACGACATAAGAAGTGGAGGGAAGGGGAAAAAGTCACGGTCCTTCAAGTTCAAGATAACCGACAGACAGATCATCCTAGAGGTGACTGCTTGTCACGTGATCATTTCGCAGTATATTGGGATATAATGAATTAAATTTGCTAGAGTTCAAATTTCAGACTTTATTGAAAAATATTTCTGGCTAGATGGTGTTATGGTACAAATGTTAAAAGTCATGAACGAATATCTACAAACATTGATGTAATTTCTTGGATATTAAATATTGGGATGATAAGCACTGTGGTTGACTTAGAACTCGATGTTGAAGGGATAGTACTTGTGGTCTTTGAATCTGAAAGAAATATACATTAGTAAAAAATATTAATTTCAATGGTATGACATTGTTTCTATTTTATTGATGACTTACTCGGCGGCTGGAACTACGCGACCTCCACAGTCGTACTTATTGATGACTGCGATTTCTTCGGGCGTCAGTTTGAAGTCAAAGATATTAATATTCTGTTTAATGCGTTCTGTTGAGCTCGACTTCGGAATAGGGATGGTACCGATGTCGACCTTTAAACCCATAAAGAGTATAGTTAATGAGTATTTCTTCATTTAAGAAATCACGTGAACTTTTATAGAATGGAGGGAGAATGTTACCAAATATCTCAAGATCACTTGAACTGGTGTCTTTCCGTACTTCTTCGCCATTTCTATTATCTGGGGCTCCTCAATCATGACTTTGGGATCTCCCTCTTTCTTCCAAGGTCTGGCGGGGGATCCCAAAGGACTGTACGCAGTGATAGCTATCTGGTGCTGTGCGCAGAAATCACGCAATTTCTTCTGGTTCAAGTTCGGGTGGCATTCGATCTGATTCATGACTGGCTTAATTTCGGCGATCGAAAGGATACGCTTTATTTGCTCAGAATTGAAATTGCTAAGGCCGATGCTCTTCACCAATCCGAGCTTTACGCACTCTTCCATGCCGCGCCAAGTATCGATATAGTCTACGTCTGAGTACAGTGGATTACCCTTTTCATCCACTGGCCACAAACCTTTAGCCTTTTCCTAAATTATAAAAAAGTTAGTACACGAGAAAGACAGTATTAAGAAATTATGAAAATAGAGATAATTACATCATAGGGGATCGGCCAGTGAATCAAGTAGAGATCGATATAATCGAGACCGAAGTTCTCTAGGGATCTTTTGCATGCTGGAACCACATTCTCCTTTTTGTGGTCAGTATTCCACAGCTGTGATACAATATTAAATTAAGCGTATGATTTCAATAACACTGACGGATAAACTTTTGTTGGTTCTTTTAAAGATAACATACCTTAGTCGTAATAAATAAATCTTCACGTTTCACGACACCCTCGGCAATTTTATCGCGCAGTGCCTTTCCGATTTCTTTTTCATTACCATAAATGTAGGCGCAATCAAAGTGCCGGTATCCAGCATCGACGGCATCTCTAATTGGTTGCTCGACAACACTAGGATCGTCCTGTTGATTTAATGCGTAGTACATAAGTATGTAGTATGTATTAGAGTAGCTATACGTTTACTTACACCAGCCTGCCAGGTACCGAGGCCGAATATTGGTACCTTCCGCCCATTGTTTAATGTGATCGTTGGCACAGCCATTGTCTCTCACTGCAGATATTATCTATACTCTAAAGAATGCCAAGTGCTCTGAAACAAATTATCAATGATGTTTGTGGCTGTCAGTAAGCCAAAATTGTCAAAATTATCACATAAAATTCTAGCTACTAAAGAATATTTTCACATTTGTGAATCTCGGTGTGCACTGCGCACTTAAAGTTATACAAATCAGCGAAGAAATGCAAATGAACAATACGTTGAAAGAAAGCGAGAAGTTGAATATGCAATACGTACTCTTTGCCTGCGACTCTGCGCTGGGTTTACTTAGCGCGCAGCTTGTGCGGCTCGTTATATAAGCAGAGCCTATTCAAGTGACGAATAATCGACGATTACTAGATATCCCCAATGAGAGTAGCTGTGTAAGCCTAACCGTATGCCGGGAATCATGATAATGGTTATCGTATATTTCATACAGGAGACCAAATGGCATGTTTTGGGACCATAAAAGTGGGATCGTCATGTTTTCAATAAAAAAATTTATTGTTATTTACAACAGTGTAACATTTACAAAACCAGCTTTATCCGTACATGTATACGAAATTTGAGAGCGATACTCGAGAGTTTGGAATCATCATATACGATAACTGGAATTATTGTTCATTGATTGGCATTATTGTCAACTTCGTTTGAACTCTTAGCTAATTCCTTCTTGGAGCGTTTGCGTTGCTTCATTTTCACATACTCTGTGTGATCTTTTTCCAAATCGACTATGGTTTTCGCGCGTGTACCTGGTCCCCAACATGGTAAGGGATTCTGCTGGTACCGGGATAGTCCCTTTTCCCTGGATATAGGATTTGCATGTGGATGTTTTTCCAGTGATATTTCAGTAGTGATTGGCGTGTTTAATATATTGTAGCCTGGACTATTCTCGGCGTGACGCTCTCGCCTTGACGGATTCTGCTTCTCCCAGGCACGTACCACATCCCATATCACCTCATTAGGTGCGTTCGTTTTGATTGATAATTTATTCGCGTGCGAGTATGACACGGCGTATCCCGCATTCAACAACGCTGATCTCACTGTTAATATCGGAGGCGTGGTGCATTTTACAATCGACATTAGCCGATCGTTCAGATAATAAAGCGGCACGTCCAATTCTTCGTGGATGACGTTCAAAACCCCAGTTATTCGCTTCATTGTTCCCAATTCCATATTATCCAGACTGCACAACAATTCGCTAACGAAAGTCTGATCGTGCAGAGGGGCAAGCCAAATTGGCCCACCCATGTGTTGTTTGTGCTGGCAGAACTTGCAGAGTTGGTCAACACTAGGTGCCTGTGTGAGGGCATAAGTCCCAGTGGGTTTCTTAAAACACATTGGCTGAAAGTTTAAGCTCTCGCACCCAGTGCATTGGTAAATCATACCCATCTTGGTAGAATTTTCTTTGCACTTTTTAGGGCCTGTGTATACTTTAACAAATACCCTTATATAAAAGTCAATGCTCACTGAGAGCATAGGCACTATGTATCTGCCATATCTAGCTGCCTGGCTGGCAATGCAATGGAGCAGGATTCTTAGTGCTATCTCATGGCAGGCTGGAGATTTTAATGGGACTGAGCCATACTTGGCATAACATGCTTCAGGAGTATTTCCAGCCAAAATGGCCATGTCAGTAGATGTAACAAGAAGCAATCCCCCATCTGCAACTGACTGAACGGCACTGTCCAGGAACATTGCCGAACATCCATATGGATCTAAATCGATGGCATCAAAGTAGGATCTTTTATTTTGATGCATGTACACAATAGCATCTGCTTGGTTCGCTGTAACCAAATGTTCTACTCCATTATGGCAGATATTCTTCTTGATGCTATTCACAGCTTTGACTTCTATGTCATTTGCTATGACTTTTTTGATGCCAGCTACTTCCTTGGCATAACGTATGCTTCGTAAACCAGTAGCAGACAAAGCCTCCAGCACTACTATTCCTTCTTGATCATCTCCACTATTGCCTTCGATTTGATTCTTCTGTTTCTTTTTAATCGTTTCATTCTTCCTATTTCGAGCGAATAGCGAAAGGACAGCAACACTCAGGTCTCTGTTGAACTCTTGGACAGGATTATAAAATACATTGTTGTGCTCAACTAATATTTCAGCCTTCCCTTCCTTTATCGTTGTTATCCCTTCCAATTTCGGCTTCTTCGCTAATTGCTCATCGTCCATTCTATAGAAAATGCTTGGCAAATTCGATTTTCCGCGGGTAGATGCAATCACCGGGAATGAGCGTACAACTTGGTTAAGAAATCTACGACTGATTATGTTTGCAATGATATTATTACATTAGGACTGTCGAAAGAGTAATGAATGTGGATACAAACATAGGAATAAATTTTACAAAATTCGTTGCATTTGAGATGAATTTTAAATGATTCTCAAATCCACGTTTTTCATCACAACCGTAACCCTGTTTACCTACGCGCATACTTATGGCGCATTGCCAAGCCATTCTATCTATGATTTATAAACAACGAATGGAAATTTGTATTACTTTAAGAGATCAATGTATTTGAAAGATAATAGTATTCGGTAAAATGGAACACATTAACCAGGACTGGGCATATTCATGATAAGAGAAAAAAATATGACACTTGAGGAAGGCATTGGAAAACTTATGTTTATTTTTGTCTTTTAAAAAATATACAATTGTCTTACAAAACTACATGGTAACAAGAAAGCTAATGGTAAGCATGTAAAATTCTGAAAAGTGGAAAACAGTAGTAATATATTTTTACTGTATGTACTATCATTTCGACTTCTCAAGAACCAACGGTCCATCTCCCCCACCAATTGAAGAACACTCTTCTATTCTACTGCGCGAAAATAATCCGGATTGCGCATTGATACTTCTGATTAAAGACTCTGGAATATTAGCTAAAGTTCTAGCAACAATTTTACTCTTATCACTAGGAGATTCCTGATGTATGGTAGTTGAGGGCACACTATTTAACGTTGTGCATGATGAAACAAACTTTTCCAAAATGTCTGCGAACAATTGACCTTAGATGATATTTTAAAAATGTTATAAATAAATTTAATAGCAAGAAATTACCTGTCAGATTAATACTTTCATCTGTAAAGCTTGCTTCTTGAAAATAATCCATGCTGTCTCTACTAAAAAGATGCTGTCTAATACTGGATAGCTTTCGCATTTGTAACTTTTTTGTTTCTGATTGAAGTTCTGCCAATTTAATGTTCTTGACGCCACTTTTTGGTGTTTTATACATGACTGAACGTTCACTTCGCATTTCACGTCCTTTTTGAATATAGGGCAATAAACAAGAAATATCTGACAGTGGTCTGGGTGTGCTATTCGCTGGTTGTATTGAAAGTGGAGATTTATAATGTCGCACTGTAAGGCAAAGAAATCATGAAAGAATACTTGAATGTACACAAAAGATTTTTGGTTTCCACTCAAAATGCATACCTGTATAAGGAGTTCGTATGTATGTCAGACTTTGTCCATTACATGGAGATTGGTAAATACTGGAAGACGCTTTCACGTAAGTGTCTATGGAAAAGCAAGTAATTGTTAATAATAATAATTTCAAAACATAAAAACTAGTACAGTAAGATTAATACCATTCGTTTTGTAATCCCCCTGACCCTTTGAATTTTTTACGAGGCTTGTATTAACTGATGATGTGTTATTCATAATGACAACTAAAGCAGGTTGTAATCGTTTAACAACATTTAGAATAAGTTCGCACCGTTTTATGACGCGTAGTTGTTGCGGCTCTGTTGGATTTTCTACTAGTAGAGTCTTTGCAGCTGCATCAGCTTCAAAGATAGCTGTTGAATTAAATAAAATATGTGGCACAGTCGTATTAGAGTGGAAATAGAGAAAAATTTTATTAGACCTTACCAGCTTTAAGTTCTCTAACCATCATTATAGTTTGACGTTCAATTATATCAGTGCCAATATCGTTTACGACTGCACTGATTTGCCGAGACAAACACTGTGCCTTTTGCACTATACCTTTTACTTGACTTTGTGTAACTGGTTCTCTGTTATCCAGACAGTTTGACATTACTGATACACGTTCTTGAATATCTTCAAAAACTACCTGTAGAAAAATATCTTTTACATTTCAGTTTCTTGCTATATAAATCCAGTACCGATGCGGATACCTCACAGAAAGCTGCAGAATCCATAATTAAATCCACAGCATCGTGTAATTTGTTCATTTCTGCTTGCCACTGTGTAGTTAGGAGTTTAACATTGGCACGCATTTCTTTACTATCTGGTCGAAGGTAGAATGCAACAACTGACGATATCAATTCCGTCTCCAACGATTCGAGTCCGGCTAAGCAATTGCGGATTCGATTGATTCCTGAAGTTAAAGAATTTTTACAAACAAGTCTACCTTGAAGTACTGCAAAACTAAGTTCTCTTACTGTTTCCATCACTACAAGATGCTATTGCGAATAATCCAATTTGCATGCACTTATCAAGAACTTGATCAAAATCTTCAATAACACTAGTTAAATCATTCTCCGAGCGTATCTTTGCATTCAATGAATTACCACAGAATGTAACAAGCTTTCGTAAAGCAGTGAAGGGATCGCTAAAAACTTCGAGAACAAGACTTAATACAGAAATGTTTATCTTTCGTTCTAATCGGTAAAGGGCGTCATTTAGCGTATTCATAAATAAATTGTTCAAAGCAGGATCTGGTAACTGGGAACTGAGCTGAAGCTTCAAATTCTCGTATTCCGCCATTATAGACTGGCAAGTCCCAGTTATTGCCTTAAAGTTCTGAGGGCTGCATACTTGTGCTATTGCCATTGCGTGAGAAAAGACATCTTCAATTCTTAGCCACAATTCCTCACATACTCCGGCTTGTTCTTCCTGTTTCTTATTAGACATGTCAGCTATAATGTCCAAAGCTAAATCCATTCTGAAGAAGACACACCAGTTGAGTAAAAATAATACAACACAGATTATCAAATTTCTTGTGCTTTTACCTATAAACAAAATGATTTTCTAGTTCAATGTTTTCTTCCTCTGCTGAAGGTTGAGCAGCATCCAAAATTTCTACTATCATTTTTATACAGAAACACAGCCTACCACACACATATTTCTTGCAGTTCTGAAACAAAGGGGTGATTTGTGTTACAATCAAATGACATTTGCTATTCATTGAAATAATAATTTGTTTTACATATATTGGCGCATTCAGTCTATGTTGTTCTTCCACTAATTGAACTAGTAAGTGGAATGCAGTACACATCTGGCAGGAATACAATGTTATTCGGTTGGATAACAGCTGGGAAGTTAAATTTTTCTTATATCTTTGTAGTGGTTCAAGCAAGTCCAGTATTGAGGTACCCAGTTCCTAAGAGAGTTTCACTGTTAATGCTATCCTTTATATTCTTTATGAACAATAGCTGCTTACTTTTATATTTTCCAAATGTTCTATTTCATTAGCTCCACCCATATCTTTAATGTATTCCCAACAATCTAATAGGGTTTGCCTTAGTGGTAAGCATTCAAGCTTTTCTAATCTCTGAAGTGCCAGTACAAAATTATCAAAAACTGCTGTTATTATACTATCTAAATCTTGTTCGCCAGTGTTCTGTAATGTATGATATGAATCAAAACAAGAAAGACCCAAATTGAGAAAGCTTGTATTTTCAAACATACCAACTCAGTGTTATATTCAAGGCAACAAAATTTTTCTATAATGTTAGTGATCTTTGATTTAAACTCCTGATAATCATTAACATCTTCTTTGGAGAACTCTTCAAAGCTATCTTTTAAAGACTCCAATTGCTCTATTAATATAGATTTGCTGGGGAAAGTGTCAGTGGCAATAGGTAAATTATTCATGGTTAAAGCACGCAGTTTATTGACCTAGAATTTTATTACAATTATGTTTACAGTTTAAGAAAGCATCATATTCGAAGTTGATCAGAGAAGAATGAGTGAGCACGAGTTATGTTTTACAAAAATAATATTGTGTGCGATATTACAGTAAATAAGAGATAGAAGTTCTTCTGTGTAAGTAGGAAGCGATTGCAAATTGAAATTGAATTTGCAAAGGAAGAGTATGCGTCAGAAGCGTTTCCGTTACTTGGACTTGTATCGGCTCCAAGATATTTTGTATCCCTTTTGTTTTAACCGGCATATTGATCGGGTAGTTTTTAAGACCTCTCCCATTAATCAGTGCTCGGTTGCCGAAATTTCCGAGTGATCCTCCTGTATCCGTAAGATGCGTGAGAAAAATAACGACCGATCGAGCTCCACAACGTTCCGTTAGGGCAGCGTACGGCAGTCATAACAACGGAGCATACACGGCATTTTTAAATGAAATGGCTGCCGCAAGACTACCACGCTCTGGAAAAGGGTTGCGTAATTGGAAAGGCAAAACATCTAAATTCAAATTCACGTATCTATTTGAATAACGCTCCTTAACGCTTTACTTAACCAACCCGCTTTATCCACTGGTTACATTTCGGGAATAGCTCCAGTAATTTAAAGCACGCTTCAAAGATATTTCAAACTTTTAAGTTGGGTATCAATCTCAATTTGAATAAATGCAATGAATTGACTTGGTCATTTTGGCACGTGGAAATCAAGTTTTCCTAATTCGATTAGGTGAAACAGTTCGAAAATTGTGCTTCGGTTCTTGCAAGTCTTCGTACCGGTTCAATTGAATAAGTAAGGTCAATTATATCTATTAAATTTAATCGCATTATTCGCGCCAGTGTGCTTCTATAGATGTCTACAGCTGTTCCAGGTAGGCACGCATATATATAGGCTTACGTGTGCTTGTGTCTGTCCTGCTTTTGTATCACTGTGTATCACTGTGTATACAGATACATCGTCCGCCAGCACGCGGTGATCTACTTACATTCCTCTGCTCGCGAATACTTTAGTTCACGTTTTTGCGAGCAAATAATTCGATTCTGAAACGAAAGAGCTGTCCTTGCAAGCTATCCAAGGAACCCATTGGCATCAACATCCTACAAGTGCTACGATAAGGGATTTCGTTTTTGTCGGTCGCACCGTCCATCGACTGCAGTGTTACGCATCCGCAATAAGTAATATTGCCGATCGGTCTTTCACAATTTCAATGCAGGTTTGCAGCCCTTTTCTACGCTATGATGAATTATATAATTTCCGTCTGTTTTAAGTTATAAAAATCATAATTTTGCGGTTGACTGCATTTGATCGTTAGGTATACTAGGGTTATATAATTTTGTCGGCTGACAGGCATCACATTCTTTTAGTCACTTTCATCATTGAGGCTCTGGGCGGCCCATTCATTGATTCTTATGTCAAGTACTTCTTTACCAATCCTTACATGTTCCAAATACAAATGCCGATTTTTTGTATACATAAACCTTTAAAATGATATCTATTTATTCTGTTGTATATATTGTCAAGCTTTTGCCATCTTTATCTTAGAATCTGATATGATAATCTCGTTTCGAAAAATCCGATAGTGATCTACTTTTAGAACGAGTATGATAAATTGCAGGTCTGTTTGTAAATGAACATTCAATGTCTTTAGGGATAATATAGCATTCAGCATCATGGTTAAATATTACGAAACTAGTACCACCTTCCAATTCAACTGGAATCAAGTTGCACAGGCTTATTGGAGGAAGTATCCAAATCCTAACAGGTATATTATATAGAAGGTAGTAGATGACAGTGCTTCGAAAATTAAGATCATTTTCTATAAATTTATACTTCTATCTTTAGTAACCATGTGATTGCCGAAGATATTATTTCACGAACTGTGAAGGATGGTGTATTATATACCAAGAGGATGTTGGTGAAGACAGGTATTATACCTAAGTGGGGAAGAGCTATCACAACTAAGAATGTGATCAGGGTGATAGAGGACAGTGTAGTGGATCCAAAAACCAAAACTTTGACAACATACACAAGAAATATGGGAGAGAACATAGTTATGGTTAGCACCGAGTTTTAAGTATAATCTTTTCTTGAGAAATGGAGAATCATAAATCAGTATAACTTTGTTTTAGAATGTTACCGAGAAAGTGGTGTATAAAGTGTCAGAAGAAAATCCTGAGTGGACTGTTGCAAAGAGGTCTGCACAGATTGACAGTAGAATTTTTGGCCTTGGCAGGGCCATTCAGATGTATGGCTTGGACAGATTTAAGAAGTACTGTACCAAGGCATCGTATGGATTTAATTACGTACTTGCACATATGTTTCCACAAACAGCACAGCTCATGAATCCAACATTGGCACAAATGGGCTTCACAAATCTTGTGAGTGTTATATTCAAATTAATGTAGAACCATCTATGGATACACAAAATGTACTGCCATACCAATATATTTTGTATGCCCTATATTTTGCAGGAGAAAGAAACAGCTGGTGCCAAGCTTCAGAATTCGTTGCACGACAAGGCTGAAAAAGTGAAGGATGCAGCAAAGAAGGCAACAGATTTGGCCAAACAAAAAGCTGCACCCATTTATGCAGCATGCGAATCAACCAAGACGTAAAGACGTCATGTGGGGATGCCTTTATATTTAGAGATTTTTGATGGTAAAACTGTCCCTGAATTGGTGGAAGTAACTTCATTAAGAACATAGGCAATATCAAACCGTATAAAGTTTAAAGTAATTGATAAGGCCGACAGATATTGGAAATTATTCTCTAGAGCTGTACTATGTGTAACATAGACGCCTTGGAAATAGATAACACAGCCGCTGTAATCGCTAGTTATTACTTGCGTATGTGTATTAATGTTCTCAATCAACTAAAAAGTGATGTTGACTATGTTGCTTCTGAAATTCAGCACAATAAGAGTACAGGTTATTATCAAGGGAACTTGTAATGCCATTTCCAAGATTGGATCATCGAACCGGTGATATCAGTGCTCCTCATTACGCGTGCAGTATCATTCCGTCTAACTGCCAAGTAGTTGATTACCAATAGAGATTGCATCAAGTCCTCGTGAAGGACATGCTAACAATCAAATGACAAGTCCCGTGAAAGGGGTAAAGGTGCAATTGAGAATGCAAAATGTTCGCACGAATTGAAATTCTTTATTAAGATAGTCTCACGCATTTGGAAATCGCGCGCTTCTCAATATCCTCAACAAGATCTCGATCTGGAAAACGTGCAATTAACGTTGTTCCTGATATATTATTATCATACCCAATGTATTCGTATGCCAGGAAGCCTTTACATCTTGATCAATACCACGAAACAAAGTTTTACTATTGACGTAAGCGATCAGCGATATGAGAGTGCAATAAGGCACTGTGCGAAGGTTACGGTGGTATACACATGCATCGAAATCACTTCCACTTAAGTTTGTAAATAATACAGATGGCGTAGTCACAATAAAACTAGGATGAATTCGGGCCATCTGCAGAGATAGTATGCACCCGTATTTATCAGTCCATATTACCGAATCAAAAGGTCGCGTGCTATTATTGCATACGACTGCATAGGAAATTGAGAATGGAATTCGCAAATATCGAATTATTTGTAAAATCAATGGTTATGCAATTTTTTCAATTACGCTGTACCAGGACATTGTTGTAAGCATTGATTGTTTGCAATAATAAAATTGTTTAGCGGCTTAAGGGCTCCTTCGAGTGTTATTTTTACCTCCACTCCTATTTCCATTCGTTTTCTGTCAGGTAACGAATGAGAATCCTTCGAATATCGATTCGAGAGTAAGAGCAAACTTTGTTTACCCGGGGAAAGGCCAGTTCCTAAATATAAATAGTCTTATTTCACTTCCTCAAACGGCGCTCGCATGACCGGATGGCCTTGATGCCGATTTGACCTCCGATAAGATATAATCGATGCAGATTTTCGATCACCCAACTATTTTTCAAAATGATGACGTTCCCGTAGTGTTTCCGCTTCCGTTTGGGCGACGAGGAATTCGCAAGGTACCGTTCTATTCTTGGAAACTGCGGGAAGGCAATGATTCAGAGTTCTATAGAAAATCCATGTACTACGTCACTACGTGTCACTCAGACTTTCCGTGATAGGTAAGGGCTCTGACCGTGATTTTCTATAGTCTCGAAACAAACTTGTCCCGACAACGTAACAGATTGGTGAGTAATTGATCGCGGGGAAGTCCGCAAATTACGGGCAGATCGGTTCTTGGGGGATTCTGGGAGGCACTGTAATTAGCAAGTGTCGGCGACTTTGTTCCTTCTAGATACACGCGCTCCTCTCTGCTCTCCTCTCATCCGTTACCCGTTCTCCGTCATCAGGAGAGAGGGAGAAAGAGACAGACCCTATAAAAGCAATCGGGCATCATCCTCCGTTACAGTAAACCCGTCATTCCGATCTCGGCAGGATCGAATCGCAAAGCAGTAATATGTGGATTCTTAATGTTATAGTGGGTGCGTATTTCACTAAACACAGTTGAAATTGTTATTGTCTTCAAATAATTATTACTAAAAGGATAATTTATGATTTTAGTTGTCGCCCTCAGCGCCAGTGCTTTTGCTCGTCCCCAAGTATGTTCTAAATTTTCAGATTATTCTTCGATAGTCTGTTGCTTTTACATGGGATTGTAAATAAATAATAGTTTTTATTCTACACAAAAAGCGTGACTCCTTCGAAGCGGATGGATTCGTGTTTGATGGTCCGGCCGATAGGCCACCCTTGAGGCCGATGCCTACTTCTACTACTGGAGCCCCATCGACACAAGGAATTCCTACGAATACCCCAACCACTCAAGCGCCTTTAAGGAGTGTACCGACCACCACTGCCGTACCTACTGCACAATTTAATACCTGCCTAAATTCCTGCTTGGTAAATAATAAAGCAATGTCCTCTGATATTATCGATACCAATAGGAAAAACGTACAGCGCACTAATGCTCACTGCCTCGCGTGATAGAAGCCATCTAATCATATTTATAGAAAAAATCAGTAAGGTCGTGACCTTAATGTGATTAGCATACTAGCGCGGCGAAGTCATTAGTCTTGATGTCCGTAGAATTCATAGAAGCATTTTTATTCCTTAATGACACGCTTTTTATTGTTCGGAATTGTGCGATCTTAACATGAACTTCGCCATTCTCTAGGTGACACCTGAATATAATCCGGTTTGCGGCACAGACCTTGTACTCTACAGTAATCCAGGAGCTCTGAACTGTGCGACAGTATGCGGCAAAGGTACGTAGTATACGCTTTAAGAACACAGCAAAGACCATCCTTGATCTTTGATCTCCGACTATCCGAGTGGCGCCGCTGTGATTCGTGATGCAAATCGGAGCCATATGTGTAAAATGAAAAAACTAACTGGTTCTTCCTTTTTCCAGACGTGTCGCTCAAATACTACGGACCCTGTAGCACATCATCAGTGAGGGGTTGAGTTCATCCTTTCAAATGACATTTACTTCATTCACTCAAAGACTGCGTGGCACATTATTTATTAGTGGGTCGATATCACGAATTTTTGTACATCTCTGTGATAAATAAATCAAGCCTTTTTATTGAACAATCGGATCTATGATTGGAAGCACTGCGATTATCCTTTTTTACGTCACTTTTTCTATCATATCCGACGATTCGCGATCGTGGTTGCGCATCGAAGGGTACATTCTAAGTACATCGCCGTGAAATCATTATGGAAATGTACTATCTTTCATTACAAAAACACTAATGAACGATATAAGTAATTGTATTAATCTGTGAGAACGCAGACGTCACTTGAGATGAGTTATTAAAATCGATTAAAAAATTGTTCGCACGAGTTCGGGCGTGGGACGGACATTATGCAAGAATAAACATCGCAATTAAGTACTTTTTCACATCCGCCGAGCAATTAGAAATACTTAGCCGAGAGGAGATGGAGTATCGCGATCAGCCCATCGAACTCTCCTCGCAATTTCAAAGTTCCCACCGTGAATCCCATAAAGGTGTCTCGCCAGAATATCAGCCCTATCCTCTTCGGCTCGTATGGCAGTTTTTCTGAACTGCGTGATTGCTAGTACGCAGCCAGCGACTAATAGTATCTGGATGATTAACCAGAAGATTAAAAGTCCCATAGCGAGACTGGCGTCCACACAGAGAAGGCCGTTCCTCGAATCTAAGATGAGGCTGATGAGAGTCACTCAGGCATTTCTTCGTCTCCGGGAAACAAACAGAATGCGTTCAATTGATCGGTAACTTACTGGCACCAGCGATCAGAACGGTATCAGGCGGTCCATTCTCCCTAGAGGAGAGTGGATCCGCCGATACTTCTCGATTCTGAACTATAATGGAAAGTTGCAAAGGAAGCTCGTCGGGCGTTGCCTTCTGAAGGACTTCTGTGACAGTTGCATTGGTCTCTCTTTGCTCAGGCGAATCTTTGGATCTTCTTCGTCTTCCGTACGAAGGGATTCCACCCCGGCACGTGGCCTGTAAGTGGCAGAGTGAGCCGTGTCTACTTTTCACCTTTCGTGATACGAATATAAAGTAAGGAGGAAGTCGAACCGGTTCACACTCGTCCAGACAGAACCTGACCACCACGTTGAACTTGACCAGTTGACTGTCGGGGAACTTAAAGGCAGTGAAGGTCGAAATCAGAGATCGGTTGTCCGTTGGGTCCTTGGATAGCGCAGGAAAGGTAGTTGGATCCGATGGACAGCCGAGTTCATCGAGGATCAAATAGGAAGCGCCTCCGGAAGCGCTGCTTGCTACTAAATGTCCAGCAGCGATATCGTACAAACCTGGATTCAAAGAATAATACTGCTTTAATTACCACAAAATATTTGTTATTATCTTTACTTACCATCCGAAGGCTTGATCTCGATTTTAAGTAATAACTTCTGTCCCACTTGCGTCACCACCGCGTCTTTCATCTTTTCGTCGAGGATCCGCATGGTGACAATTGGCACCTCCGAGGAGACGTTCACCACCGTCGAAGAGATGGGTGGAACACCTGCGCTAAAGAAGTAATAGCGACGGGAGTATGTGACACAGGTGAAAATCCTGAGATATAGCAACACTGGGAGATGTTCAGAAAAATTTAAGGATGTTGAAAACGGGGGAAGACTCACTTTGGGTCCAGGAAGCCATAACTAGACTGTACCGATACGTTTTTTGGCACAGGTGTACTTCCATCGTCCAGTGAGCATCCAACACGCACTGCATGATCTCCAAGACGCTGGATGATCGGATTAAATTGTATCACCACAGTCGCCCATACCATGGCTCTTGTTCTGTAACAATAAAATTATTATTACTTATCGAATGCCGTAATAAGCAAAATCTCTGCAATAACATACTTGTTATTCTCGTTGATAGAGAATGCCGGATTAAGACCGCATTCTAAATTTCCACTCTGAATGATCTCTGACTTTGGTTTTGGCAGTGGTAGCATCAGGATCGTAGAATTCTTTCCCAAACCTTGTGCGCCACAGGTTTCGGAGAATCCACTAGCGTAAATCCGGCCATGAAATGGCTCGGTAGTTCGCAGTTCGATGGTCATTACTTGATCCCTGCATTGAACTCTTACTAGAAGAAGATGGACAATTATAAAGTTATGAAAATGATTCATAAAGGTTGCCAAATAATAATACTAACAATCGAGACATGGTTCCCGTTCTCTGTGAGTGACATTCGCCGAAGTTTGCAAAGAACTGATGCCCAAGCTTACTGTACTTTCCGAGTGCAGTAAGCAAGTAGTTCCTGTGGTGGAGTTTTCTATGGTGTACCCCCTGCATATGAAACCCTCTCCACTCTCATTGCACTTCTCCTCGCACTAGACAAATTTTATTAATACTAACATATTTATTTCATTACAGTATTATAATATTTTCAATATCTTACCGCTTTTTCGCTAATATTCGTGAAGACAGCATCCGAATACGGCAAAGAGAGGTTCTTGAACTCCGAGTAAGAACAGTAATCCGTCTTAGCTGTGTAATTCAGGACACAGTAAGTGAAAGAGATTAAGATGGAATAAATAATAGAAAGTATCGTTGATTAAGAAATTTCCTCTTACAGGAATTACGACATTGATCTTCAAGATATTCATCTCTGTACATCGAAGCTCTGTACGCCTGTGGCCTCGTTGCTCTCTCCAGCATCGACAGATAGCATGAACCCGCAGTATTGTTTAAAGAAAGTGGCTCCGTAGTGCGAAATTGAGCGGATTTACATCGCTGACCTGTTGAATCATTGAAATTATTTGATCTAAGTTGTACAGTGATTTTATTTTTAATATCGTACCAGCCTCGATGCATCTCTGGTAGCATTGGCTACGCGTGATCGTCCCAGTTATCGGGAACGTGTTAGGATCAATTAGAACCGCCCCCGTTGTCCGCTCCACGTGCCATAATCTTTCACGCTTACAGCTCTCCGGCACTAAACAAATATACAAGGTTTAGAGTATTGGAGATAAATCTGCTGGAGTAGAATTGTACCTTTGATGCAGATTTCATGGAAAAAGACGGAGTTCGCATCGGGTACGAACTCGTTTTCCGCTGGCACAGCCTTTAAGTCGATGGCATAACAGACGCTTTGCTTAAAGTCAATCACAAAGTTCGTGCAATTGATGCGTTTACATCTGTAAATAATTCAGAAGAGATTGTTCCAGTGTTTTTAATTTGTTAGCTGAAGGAATGTTTTTAAAGAACCTTTCAAAGCACGACTTCACTATCCCTTTAGAATCGACGGCTCTAAAAAGTGCGGTCTTCGAGCCCAGGAATTCCGGCTTTACACCCTCCACTTTCTCCCATCCTGTGGCCGAGCAATTTTGGGAGGATCCTGGAAGGATGCGCGAGTATTACAGCACCGACAACACTACCAATGACATCAGCATTGCTGTTGGAATCTCATTGAAACTCGGAACAATTGTTACCTGATTCGAAGAGGCTGCCCAGGCAAAGAAGCACAAGGATAACCGAGTGCATTTCCGGAGTTCTGCAAGCCTAGCTAGCCAAATGGACCAATTCCTCCGTCGATCGTAGACCGCTCCAGGTGTCCAGGTGGTTTTTCAGCGAGTACTCATGGAATCGCCGCGGCGATCCGCTCCATCGTACTGATCTCATTTAACGCGACGATCCTAAGCGAATCCGCTATCCTCCTCGTTACATAATAGAATCGCGCGAATGTGCTTAGGCGCCGGACCGCCAAGAGCGCATGCTTCCACGCCAGGATCCTCGCTATTACTCCTTCTCTATTTCAGGATTATTACCACTCGAAGATGCACGTTTTTCCGATTGCGCGCGCCTGCACGCTTCTCCCAAACCCAGGGAATGGGGTCGAGCAGACGTTTTTTCGCACCGCCGCTAACTCCTGGGAAAACGTGAGTTGGCGCGTGCGAGTCTCCTCGAGCTGATAGCGGCTCTCTCGTCTGGCGATGCCAAGGCTGACGATGCTTCTATCGAAAGTGCTCGCCGATAAGCGAATACAATAGCAAGCGCGTTTCCCGGAAAATTGGCGAACACTCGTTACGCAATGCTCCATGCAAATAGGCTCGCTTCCACTTGTTCGCCTCCAGTTTACTGGCTGACTGGTTTGCAGTTCGATTGTTAGTCAGAAATGAATTTAATTCCGGAGGGCAGTCGAGGGTTGCATTGTTTTTAAGGGCTTTTAGTGCGAATGGCAGAGGATAGTTAAATGAATGCTCGCAGAGAGGAACGAGTCCCGGAAACGCTCGGGCTGATGGTTCACCGTGCGACTGACGATTCGCACGATGTGGGCAAAACTCTATATAACTGCCTGCATCCTCGTAAAAAGGCAGGATTGCTGGGCGAGGATGGCCCACAATTAATTGCGATACGGCGTAACGCGTGCAGGTAGACGGGCGGAGCATCTACATAGAGTATGTTGCGTATATGCTCGAACCAGCAGGGAGTGCGTAGCGAGGCCCATTCGGCACTGACACAGATATCCTCTAATGTAAGCGTACGCGCGCCTATCATCCTTGGCTAGGCAATCGCCCGCCTATTGCCCTGAAAAAGAGAACGCTTTCCGGCTTGCGTAAAAGATCGCCGCCGATTTAACCTGCCCGCCAAGCCTGAATCTCCTGCTCGTAGAAATACTTTCGCCAGACTGCCTTTACTTATACGCCAATTCCTTATTAATAAAAACTGCACACTTGCGATTTTTTTTTTTATAGAAATACAAATTGGAATGGAGAAATATTTTTGTTGGACGATTGTGTGCACTGGAAATTTAAAATTGCAATTTTTTACTCTTATGATTGTTTGGAAGAAGAAAAAGTCAGAAAAGTGTGTTTAGTTTGAATTGCTGAAATTCGAACGATTTAACTTTGACACGGATTCGCCATCACCTTGACATTCCGTTTGTCCAATTGCTTTACAAATCTATGCGGATTATTATTGCATGCTGTGTAATAATAACTGGCCGCATCGCCGGCGACGTGCATTGACGGGCAGAGTCGTAAATCAGGAAACCGTGACGGAAGCGATGCATATCTGGGAGTTCTCTGTCGTGGTCCCACCGAGGAGGACTGCAGTCACTCGCAGTGGGATGCTCGTGAAAATGACGACACTGGATTCACTCTCGATGACCCGCTCTACCTTGCATATCTATCTTTGCCGTTCTAGTTTCGAGCGTGACTGCATTGCAAACGAAGCTATTTGTTATTTTTGTAAACGAGCATTCCATGGAGTTTTTTTTTTAAAAAGAATTAGCACCATTCTTTATTCCGTAACCCGAATATCAAGGAGTACAAGCACTTTTGAAACATTACTAATTCAAAGCATGAGGGATAATACATTACGGGAATGGCAGTTTCCTAGAGATAGGAACGCTTACGAGCGGTGACGAAGCGCTAAGCGTGCAAGAACTATCTGTAACCTTCGTTTTATGCATTTCGAACTTTATGCTCGGATATAAGTTGCGCGGGAACTCTATTAATAGTCCAATTGATCGATAACAGTCTACCAAATGAAACGATCAATAATTCAACTAGAATCAAAGAGAAACCTGTAATCCGAACATTCGGACATTGTCAATTGGTCCGAGTGAATACCCCTGGCCCGAATCCTGTGTCCCAGGCCACTGACACCGGACACTGCTCACTGCGAGCAACTAATTTCCGTATAATCGATCGATTACAACCGATCAATCGTGACCAGTGATTCTCGTAGCTCTTGGATTCTTTCGAGCGAGCGTGGAATATTAGAGAAGATGATCCAAGGCATTTGCGTCCTTGAAGTCATTCGGAAGAAAGTGAAACTGAGCCAGTGGGTCATGAAGCTCCTCGGAAACCATTGGTTATCTTGTTACGCATTGGTCACGGTAATAAAAGCGATGCGAAGCACAGAATTTGGCCCCGATTCGGTGCCCCGGTCACGATTGCACAACGTGGTCTTCTTTAATCTGTTCCTTTACTGAATTCTTGGATATCCTCCTGTAGATTTGTCTTACTAATTCGTAATACGACTCTGCCATCTAAAGTACGATTGCGTGCAAGATGACTGGATGGAAAGAGTGTCAGGATTTCATAAGCTGTCTGGAGAGTGATAGGAACCTGCAACACACCACCCGCATGCGATAGGCGGATGGAACGTCCCGAGAGAAGTTTCTCTCGAGTGCTCGGGAGGGGAAATCAAAGCGGCGGTTGCGCCGACCTACACAGCACTGGTGTAACACTTTTTATTCTTACAGAATCACTATGACCAGATTAATACGATGGATAATTGCATATGTTACTGTGTTCCTTCTAGTATAGCCATTAATTTGATTAACGATTTTAATGTCTGAATGACACTGGCCCAGCTCTGCGCTCTCTCAGATGTTATAAGGCCGTAGGCTGTCAAGACGTTCAGATGATCTCTGATCCACGTCAAGTAATTGTCGACTGTTACCTGCCACGACAATTGATTGTATAAAGCGACGATGTCCGGCAGATCTTTCTTAGAGCAAGTGCCATAACCGAGCCACTGCGTCGACAGGCACCATACTTCCCGAGCGATTTGGATGTACCGCTCCCGTTCTTTAGGGGGGGCGTTCGCCATGTTCTGCACTAGCGTGTTGAACTTTTGCAAAATATCGTGAGCACTTACCCTTGAAGAGGCATTTTCGACGGCGGACCGAATACTCCTTGGGGCCAATTTCAGAGAATTACTCGACACTTCGCTGATATATTCGCTGATGCTTCGAATATTTGATGGGTCCGGTATTAGAGAGTTTACTGACTCGGCAATATTATTTTCGGCAATGTTCCTAATACGCCTTGGATTGATTTTCATAGAGCGACTTAACTCTCTGGTAGTACGTTGGGCGATGGCTCTAACAATACTTGGAGCCATTTTCATAGCATTACTTAACTCTTCAGAGTCATAGTCGCCGACGTCCCTGATAAATCTTGAAATGGCTTCCTTTGGATTCATCATGCCACTTATAACATTCTGTATCAATTTGACCGCTCTAAAAGGCGCACTCAACGTATCCAACACCAACTTTATTTGTTTCTCCACAGCAGCTTTGATGCCGTCTACTATTAGCTTTATGAATTTGAAAACATTCCTTATCGCCGTTTGAACAGTTGTTGTGATGCCTTCTTCCGCCTTTGTGATCGTCCCTTCCACTCTCTCAATTATACCTACTTGTTTCGGGGGAGAATTCGTTTCAGATTCGCTCTCAGTGCAAGGAGGTGTCTCGGTCGGTATCGATTGATGTGGAGTTGCCGTAGTTGGAGGTGTCGATGAGATTTGCGAGTTTTCTCTAGTTTCCCCAGGGTTCGATACGGAGCTTTCGTCGGAGCTGTCACTGGAGCTGCTGCTGTAGGACTCCGAATCTTCGCTACTTTGCTGAGATGCATCTCGCTTGAAGAGACTTAAAGTTTCAACTGAAAATATCGATTGCCAGATTGTCGAGAAAGGGTAGAAAATACTGCGGGAAAGCCGAGAGAGTAGACCTACGTTTACTGAAGGAGGTAAGCGGATAACGTGCATTAGCAAATTGAATCTGATGGTTGACACAAACTAGGGCGACCAGCAGTATCGCTAAGATCGGCTTCATCTTTGCGACTGGAAGTTATTGAATGTTAAAAAGCTCTCAGAGGTCCTTTATTACTCGCACTTATGGTACTCACTACTCTCGATCTACTATTCGATCGACTTTGAAAGTAGAGCTTGATCGCTCGCTCGCTCGCTCGCACTATTCTTCAGTTGGCAGTCGACGACTCTTTTGAGGAAGAAAGCTTCCACGCCGTGTAAGAGTTCCGTTTGTGTCCCCGTTTAATTTTTCCTTATCAATGTAAAACGAGCGGCGTAGAAAGAGAACGCATAGTTAGTGCTAGAGCTATTTAGCCAGGCGAGTGGTGGCCGAGGGGGTGTCTTCGATGCACCGAACCAACGAGCAATTAACACGACTTTTCTACGGCTCTCCACAGAAAAACTTGCCTTCTTATCTTTCTTTGAAAGTACGCTTTTCTTGCCTTGCGTAAGTATTAATAATCGCATTTCTCTGACGCGCGCGCGGAGGCGAACGGGGGTTGTATCAGTCGGCCTCGTAACAATGCTAATTGTTCCAGTGGTCAAAGAATTTTTGCGACGACAATGAACGTGACTCATTCCACGAAGGACTTACGAAAGCTTGCCCTCTTGTTTCGTTTACTTCGAGCGAGCACTTTTTCCTTGTCGATCTTATACTAGCTAGAACCGAGCGATAACCAATGGATGAACAAGCTAGATAGTGGTCATTAGCAGTGGCGAACCTTTTCAAGCTCTCCTTCCTAATTCCTTTACTAGACGTTACTGGTAACTGTTAAGATATTATGAGCGTGCTTTTTGATGATTTTACACCGAAGTCCTATTTGACCGGACAGACTAATTATTGGAAGCTCCACGTCACACGTCTATCGCATTCCACAATAAACATAATAATTATACACCGAACTTTACGTAATGACTGTCTAGTTCCAGTGTTTATGATCTACTAAAGTACATTTTCAAATGGTATGCGCGAGGAGTTTTGACGTTTCGACAATTTCATTTCGAAAGATCGTGCAGTCTAAATGATTCACCTGGGAAATGGTAGTCGGGGTAACAAGTGCATGGGCGGTGCCGTTGAATAACTGCTACTGTCATGCAGATTTGCCGATCGATTCGCTCTATGATATTTCTGCGATGAAAGAGAAATTTCAATGGCAAAGGCAAATAAAGCGAGAGCAAACAGAAGCTTTCATCGAGCGTTCTCTAAGGAGCCGATGTAATTCGAGTGGTGGTCGCTCGTCGAGCTCGACTGCTCTAAATTGCTCTGGAAATAGTAGATCAGTGGAGGTTCAATCGTTGCATCAACTAATCGGATACTAACGAGGCTATTTACAGGAATCGCATGAAAATCAGGAGAGACACGTGCGACAGGCTGACGTGTCGGAAGGCGATCGATTTCACCGAGGACTATGTTATGTTTCCGTGATTTGACTAGGCAACTATCGCATTCGTAACGTGTATTATCCTCGCTTCCATCCATTTGCTCCAACCGTATATCCTCAGTCCTTTCCCTTCAATTATCCGGGACAGGCGACGCCCGAAAAATTGCTAGGCGTCATCCGTCATTCCTGCCGATGGCAGCTCCAAGTATAAGCCTACCGAACCATCAGGACTAACATTGGAGAAAGGACATCGTCGAAGTTCGGATTCCAATAGTGCAATATTTCTGTGTCTATCGGTGATGTGCGTCCTCAGATTTCTAATCTTCTGCATGTTCCTCCTGAGTGGAGTGATTGTGAATTTTGGGGAGAAACATGGCCAGCTGATTCGGCCGACTTATGTGTACAAGAATGTGATTAGAGGTGTTCATGATTACTTCAATAATACATGCATCTTACTCCTTCACGCCACACCCGATCCCATTGAAACCCAAGGTAAGATGAGAAGAGCATCGTGTATTGTTTCTCGTATTTGTGGAGACCTATCATACCAAGAAGGAATTTGCAGAACCCGACAGAGGCGAGGCTCTCCTCGAGCTTCAAGTTTACCTTAGCGCCGAAGTGAGAGTTCGCACTGCTATCATGGATCTGCAGATGTTCATTGATAGAGTAAGCTTCGATCATGTTTGTCACAGTAGATTTTTGTCGACTGTTTCTGCACTTTGATTAATATCGATTATAGGTAGGTTCCAGTTACTATCACATCAAACGACCATTGTTTGTCTTATTGAACGATTACGATGATCTGAGGAATCAGTTTGCTCAGGTAAATGTGGAGGGTCGATCAGTAGAATTAGTAAAGTTAGTAGATTTAGTATCATTCAGGGGATGGTAGGGTAACAGTGGAAGTACCTTGATTAACAAACACGCAGCAGGTTTCGACGTGGATCACCATGGCGTATCCAACCTGGCTGTTATTCATGAGAGACGAAACCGAAATTCTCGACTTCTTCTCCGACGTTTACATACCCTTCAATTGTGTCTTCCTGGTGGCGAAGGAAGACACTTGGATCGGCGGGGAAATCATTCGAGACGTTTATCGAATTCATAAGGAAGATGAACTAAGATCGATGACTTTTGGAAGCTGGACGAAGGAGAGAGGTCTTTGGGGACCGACAACTGGCCTCTACCAACGTAGAGCTGATCTCAATGGTCTACCGATTCGAGTAGTTGTAATTCATGTGAGGCATACACTTTGCAATTAATTATCTTTAACAATCTATGAGAATTGTCGTCGAAATCTCATGGTAGGATCCGCCAGTGGCTATTATTACACGAAATGAAGAGAACCAAATGATTTCCTTCGATGGATTTTTCGGAAAAGTGTTGGATTTACTTGAGGAAGGAATGAACTGCAAGTAAGAGATTCATTACGAGTATTCCAGTAGGATTATATTATCAGCGATGCTGTCTTTGTGCGCTCCTTTTTTCTTAATTTCATCATCCGGGTGCATGTGTTCCTCACTCGGGACTTTTTTCTCTGATTTGCTTTTTAATCGATCGCGCAATTCTTGAATTAGTCTTGCTGTTTCTTTTCGAAAGTATTCTTCCTTATTTGCGGCTGCTTTTTCCTCGAATATGTCTCTCATCCGGCCATCGCCACTTCTTCGTCGCCTTCCCGGGTACCATCGACGCTTTTCTTGATAAGGATTTCTAATCAGTCGATAATAACTGTCACACATCAGTATTTGTCATTAAGATATCGTCGAAAAAAATCTTTCTTACAATACTCGACGTAGCACTACTGGCGTGCCGGATGAAGTGAATGTTCGTAGCATGCTCGAAATTTTACTGGCTCAATTTCTAATTTAAACTTCGTCATATGGTCACACGGAGAGAGGGTTAACGTTCAGAATCATCGAACTGACGATCATCCACGTGTATATAATTTCATACTGTTAGTATGATTTCGAGAGGTTGTTCGAGATTACAAACACTTTCTCAATTCAGTCGAAGTTGCATAAAAATACTTTGCATTGCAGATATGAAATGCTAATTCTTTTATGTCGCATATCTTTTACATATTTGACGAATATACATAATCTACTTTATGTGTAATATACATATATTACGTAATAAACACTTTAAAGTCGAGGGAAAATGAGTAATGGATACGCGTAAGTGTTTTATGTGAGACGCAAAAATTCTTTCGAACTTTCTTTAGATTCGAATTCATCGAAGCATCGTCTTGGGGAATTCAATTGCCGAACGGCTCCTGGACAGGCGCTTTGCGACAGTTAATCGACGGTGAAGCCGACCTAGCTGCGATGGAGCTGATAATGACTTCCGATAGACTCGATGCCGTTCAATTTACCACCCCTGTCTACTCGACCAAGTCTCGCACATACATTAAGAGACCTGAATCAAGGGCTGTTAAGTGGAATGCCTACTTGGCACCGTTCGGTAGCCGCATTTGGAATGGAATAGCGATTCTAATCGTCGTTGCAACAAGTGCCATTGCGGTCATCGAGTACACAGTGAATAGAATAGCTGAGCTTCCGCGACCCGAAGACACAACACCGACGAGGGTGACAGAAATACTTTTCTATGTCTTCGGTGCCTTTTGCAATCAAGGTATTGATGATCTTCAACTCTATTTCGTATGTCACAGATCTTAAACTCGAACTTTTCATTCAGGAATGGAACCTTCGCTGTTAGATCCAATTAGATTGGTCCATTTGTCCGTTCACGTAACAGCAGTGATAGTTCTGGCTGCTTACTCCGCTGCTCTCATTAGTTTCTTGGCTGTCAAGACATTCATGATGCCATTCACAACGATGGAAGGACTCTTGAAGGACGGCACGTATAGATTCGCCGTTGTCTCTGATTCCGCCGACTACACCTTTTTCCAGGTTTAAATAACTCTTTTCTTTAGATATTTTATTTATTATTCAATCGCCAGTGATAACGCACTTGTTATTCGGCGCAGAACACCACTGATAAAGTATTGTCCGTCATGTTCGACGAATTACTCGCGAGGGAAACTGATCTGCCACTGAATTATATGGACGGTTTGAATCGAATTTGCCGCGAGGAGAAGTACGCTTTCATGACTCTGGATAATATGGCAGGAGTCCTGCAGGATCAAGTTCAATGTACTTTGGAAGCACTGGATGTGATGATGCAAATCACCGTGGCGATGGCAATTCCGAATCAAAGTCCTTATAAAGGAATTATTGACGCCAAGTAAGATTGATTCTCCTTATTGATAGTCGCAAAAAATAGACACTGTGTTTTTTCAACAATTTATTGCATAAAAAAATATGTATGTTTATATTGATAATCGAATATGCTTTTCTCTTTAGCATTTTACTGTTGCGAGATAGCGGCATTCTTCAGCGATTGCTGCAGGCCGAATGGACAGTGAAAAACAACAGGGTAAATATCACGCCAATATTAGTACGATAAGAATATATTTATATTTATTTATTTCATTCAGGCACAGTCTACTTGGACCTCAGTCGAAATCGAAGACGTATTACCTCTGATTCTGTTCCTACTAATCGCCGTTTTCATTACTTGCCTGGTCCTGATGATGGAGCGAGCAGCATTCTACAGAGTCCAGGCGCAGCACCGAAAGCGTGCTGATGTGATAAGAATCGTGAAAAATAAATAATAATATACCTCGAATAACACGTGCTTCTCTATTCCCAATCCCCACCACACATCTGTTACCTGTGACAATCATAAGCCTTTGAGCACTTTTGCCAGTCAGATTTGTGTACAGTAAACAGTGTTTACTTCGAGCGGAAAGAGTGACCGATCGAGCAGTTAACGGATACAAATCACAAGTGATTTCGCGAATCGTTTCGTGAACATATAAGTGTAACACAGTCTTCGTAATTTATTTATATTTATTTATTATTGAAAGCATGGAGAGAAGTAGCTCAAGAATGTCCAATATTGGATGCAAAGTGTCAGCGACGAGGCGAAGTATCCTTAAGAAGGACATTGGTTCGTCCGTTGGGAAGGAGAATAATCCTCTTCCATCGAAGAAATCGTATCTGGCCAAAGTGCCCTCGATTTCTTGCGTGGAGAATCGTGGCTGCGAGGAGAATCCACCGAAAAGACGACTTTCTTTGGGTCAGGGTGAGTTGAAACGCGAGGATTCCCGATCGGCCTTGACAACCATCAAGGTCAATGCAAAGAAAACACCCTTTTTCGTGCACTGCGACGAGAAAAATGAGAAGAAGCAGACTGAGCCGAAGGAAACTCGTTTGGACTCAAGGAGAATCAGCGTTCCCAAGCCTGTGAAGAGCCAAAAATCTAATGGCGAGCATGTATCGAAAATTCCTGTCAGGAAACCACCTAGTTTGGTCAGGTAAGTGCATCTCGCATGACACGTCACACAAGCAACAAGGTAACCATAAATTTTTAGATCGCAGTCCTTGGATCCTCTCCGTGAAATTGTCCCTTTAAAGGAAACGCGTTCAAGCTCGGCGGATGAGCCCAGTATAAAATCCAGAGTGCCCAAAATTTCTCAGCCTAAAATAACATTGCCTGCGAAAACCACAACTTCTGTGGTACCTCGTAAAAGTTGGTACAGTGTTTCTGATATAATAAAAAAGGATTGACAGTGAAAGTAAAAGGATTCTTCGAATTTCCAGTCAACAAAGTAGCAAGTAAAGTGGAAGCGAAGGAAGTGCAAGTCGCAAATGCATCTTCCAAGCCTGTGATAGGTTCAAAGAGACCGCTATCGTCATTGCGTTTGAGAACGGGTCGAGAAAGTGTCTTCAAGCGACATGTTTCAATCACGAGCGAGGTCGAAAACAATGATGCTATTAGTAATTCAAAAGACAGCAAAGGGAAAAGGGTTTCGGATATACTGGAAGCGAAATCCGATGAAGAATCACTGGGTGCAGTTTCCCAGCCGAAGGAAAGCCAGGATTCGGGAATAGCGGAGATGTCCAGGAATTCTCGTTCGGGAGGTGAGAATTTGGAGAGCAAATTGGATCGAAAAGGTAGTCTTCAGCAGGAGAGCATTCGACATCTTTTGGGAAGTGTTATAACTCCTGTCGACGGTCCGCCACCAGCTCCACTAATGCCCGTCAAGGTAAACAACAGAATAGAATCATTATCAAGCAAATTCTTTAGGCCAACAAATACTTCACAGGTGTTGGTAAAGAAAGCAAAGGAGATTGCGGCCGAAACTACGAAGAAGCAGTTGAAAAGGCAAGACACCATCGCCGGAGAGAGTTGTCCAATAGAGTTAGCATATCACATGGAATACCAGTATGATTTACTGAAGATCGAAAAAGAACGAGAGGAAAGATCGCCCCAATTATCCGAATATTTCTTACGAAGGCACATAAACGCTCAGCAAAGAAAGGATATCGTCGCATATCTAATACATTTAGGAGTACGAAACCCCTTTAAAAAATTCGCCCAACTTAATAATTCGAGATTCAAACTAATAATTCATTAGGTCCATTGTCGATATCCATCTTTCGTTATTTATCAAACGGTGAAATTGTTCGATACTGCGATGGACAGACTATCAGTGGGAACGGAACGCTTGCAATTGACCGCTCTGGCTGCACTTTGGATCTGTTTAAAAAGACTGGAAGTCTACCGGAAGATTCCCTCGGTAAATTATTGAGGAGTTTCATTCAGCAGTTATGAGCAGAGTATCATAAAGTCAGCTCTTTTTAGGCGGCAACCATAATAGCCCTTGCGAAGGAGATGTATGTCGGTCAGGAGGAACTCTTAATGGTTTACGAGAGGAAAGTCCTGCAGGCTGTGGACTTCAATATCTCCTTTTCCGATGCTTTCTCATTACTCGCTCATTATATTATCAACTGCAAGCATCACGTTGACATTCCAGCGGAAACGACAGATTTAATTTATAAATACGGTGGTTATATGGTACGATTGTTTAACTAGTACTTGGTTGATATTATATTGCTCTCGTTTTTGTTAGATTGATTTAACTATGTTGGATGAGCGATTTTGTCGGCCACCGGCGAGTCTTGTCGCTTTCGTTGTCGCTGAACTAGCCATGGTCCTTGTCCAGGATTCCATGGCTTCCGTGCTGGCATTGAAAACACGCTGGCGTTACTCCAGCATTGTCAATGACACTCGCTTACCTGACAGTCCTGAGAGGTCAGTGACTCTTGGTATTGTTTTTTTGGTTCTTAAAAATTGTAATTTATTTTACAATTTTCACAGGGCAGACGTGAAGGAAGTGAATGGGTTAAGAGCAGCAATCATTCGAAGTATTCGGGACTCCGGGAATAAAAGATCAGGCTACGATGTCGTTTACAAGAAATATAATCGTAGCAGATATGGTTGTATTTCAAGATCGCTGGTAGAACGCGCCAAGCGTCTCCCATCACTCGATACTGTAGATTACTGAATTACTAGCGCGCCACTGCCATTCTAATTACTTAGTTATCAGTCTAGCTGCTTTTATCGTGGAAAAGCGAAAGCGGGAAAGTATG
This sequence comes from Ectemnius continuus, assembly GCA_910591665.1. Lineage (NCBI taxonomy): Eukaryota > Metazoa > Arthropoda > Insecta > Hymenoptera > Crabronidae > Ectemnius > Ectemnius continuus. The sequence continues at coordinate 6,456,915 of OU342867.1, forward strand.
CGAGACAGCTCTGTTGAATATAAAAAGGATATTTTTCTCAATTTGTACATTGTTATGCCGCGACGCCGTATTTTGTCTGTGTATCAGCCCAAGTGTTCCACTTGTCGTTCCAGGAATTATCGACCGACATAAGGCCAATTGCATCATCCTACGATTATTAAGAACAGTGAATATTGATAATACGTAAACATTTAACGTTGCAACGCACATGCATATTAATGCAATGTCGAAATTCTGACACGCAATTATCGATAAAAATATATTCTGGCTGGATTTTTTATATGTTTGTCATTGGAAGTATTAAATAGTTTATAATTACCTTGAAGAGAATGTTCGATTCTCCACCCCATCGGCCGAACAGTCGTAGGAGATCGGAACGTTCAGCGTAGAAACTGGCGGCGTCCAAAGTGCCATGCTTGAGTTCTTCCAGAGCGTGAACGGACTTAGCAGCTGTGCTTAGGATGATTCGTGGTGGTTCCAAACCCAAGTTACAATTCTCCCATTGCTCCGGAGTTGCCGAGCCTCCGTCAGGACAGAGGAGTTTAAAGTCAGACATTTTTAGGCTGGAATTAGGCTTCCTGGTTTCTAAAACAGAAGACAATTTTTATTATTTCAGTTCGAAGTAAGACTTTATTTGCAGACGTACCTAATCCCATAAGTGCTGGAAGTGGAATAAACGCGACGTCTCCTTTTCCTGCGATCAAGCAACTGAGAGAAAAACGTGAAATATTATAAATAACTTATAAATGACTTCATTGAAAAATTTGAAATAAACTTTAACTTACTCGAGAGCACCGTTTCCACCACTGTACGACTCAGCCTGAGTGGGTTTGCACTTGGTTGCTTCCTTGGTCTTGTCGTCTTCGGCGTTAATATTGCCAACACACTCTTGACATAATTTCGTATTCACTGGAGCACCTGGAGCACAGGATCCGCCAAAGTATTCGTTGATGTCATCTTCGGAAGAAATCAAACCCTTTTTCTTGAGAACATAAACTGGTGCGTTCCATCCTGCGAAGTCACCCTTGTATCCACTGTGACAGGACTTTTTGCCTCTTAAGTCCCCTTAAAAAATGATTGGATTAATTAACTTGATTAAGAATCACAGTATTTATAAATTATTCATTATTCCTTACCTAGTCCATTTATATTCGAATTCTTCATAACAACGGCAACTGCTGGTCTTTCGCCGAAGTTTGTGGAGCCTGGTCCATAAGATTCCGAGATGATTGGTTTTGCATTATAATCTCTTATTCCATGTACAGCAGAACCACCCTCGACAATCACCATGTCTGCACCCTCATCTCTCACGATTTGCAAGCACTCTTCCTGGTTCTTCTGACGAACACAATCCAATCTCGGTCGAGTATCCCTGAGAAATAATTGTATTTATTAAAAAAGTTTGGACTCGGAGTGAATAATTAATTAGAAGATCTTTGTACCTCGAATAAGCTGCTCGTGCAAGAGCTTGACATTTCGTGGCTGCTGCTTCGCTCCAAACGCACCACCTGGCATTTCTCAAAGGCGCTCCAGAATTTCTTTCGACGACGTCCAAGTATTTTGCATGAACCAAATGATCCAATGGTCCAATCGCCGGTGCTGGTACAGCCAAAGTCTTCTCATTCAGTAACATAATGTCCTTCCACCAACCAGCTTTTTCTTCTTCGCCGAGCTTTCCTAATTCCGTCAATTCCTAGAAGAATATTATGTTATTCGAAGCAGTGAATAATGGATTTTCTTTAAATACCTTTTGCATCGCTTTGACATCATTCACTCCGTCGTTGATCATGTATCCTTGCCAAGGTCGCGCTGCCCAAGTGCAAGGCTTGGTATTAGCGTCGATTACTATTTTCGAGCCATCGGGACAGAAGTATCTGTAATCTGCTGGGTTCTCGTTCGTTGGGACTGCGGCTGAAACACCGACAGGAAGTCCGAAGAATCGTTTGACATAGATAACTTTGGTCCAGGCAACATCTCCGCCGTTGTGAGCGAGACATCTTAAGGCGCCTTCGTATCCAGAGTAGACGTCAGGATAATCGCAAACGTCCGGTTTCTCGCAAAGGGCGCACATGTTGGAATAAGTTTCCTCTGAGAAATAAATATTTAGTTACAAAGAGAAAATATTTATAAATAAAAGACAGACTTACTAAGTCTTCGGTCGATGTTTGGATCCGGCGACCAAGTACCAACAAGGCAGCCCTTTGAGAAGAGAGAACTCAAAGCTCGCAGTTCGTTTTCTCGTGCCGAATATTCAGGATCATTGAGATTACTTAAGACACCCATCGATGTCAATTTGGTGATGGGAATTTTGTAACCGACATTTCGACCGACACCAGTGTGACAGGACTTCAATCCTCGAAGTCCTTGCACGTTGTTGATGTTAAGATCCTTGTGAATCACAGCGACTGCTTCGTATCGATAAGGTGCGTCAGGTTCTTCCTTCGTGCGAACCTAAAAGCGACGAGCTTTCCTTTAAACTCTCTTGAATAAAAATTCTATGGTTGCACCTTCGAATTTCTCACCTGTTCTACAATACTATAACCAGCTTTATTGACGAGATCATTATCCTTCGCGGCGAGGTACATGTCCTCCGGATCGACGGCGACAACATCGGCTTCCTTGCGGCCAACTTTCTCAATGCACTCGAACCGATCTCGACCGGATATGCAAGCGATCGGGATATGTTTGAACGCAGACTCCATTGTCATCTCAACGCAATCCTGCCAGTACTGCTCCGGCACGCACATAGTAACTGATTGGTAGAATGATGGGAATTCATTGATAAACACCGCTTTCTTTCACAAAGTCTATTTATCACTGCACGGCATTCGATGATAGAATCAAGATCGATGATTCTCTCACCGGATAGGAAACTTACACACTGGCGCTGGGGGTGAATCGGCGAGAGCAAGCGGCAGATTCGCACCAATCCCCGCGAGGATCGCAAGGACGGTCGAAAGAACGGACCAGTTGGTGATCATTCTTCGCACTATCAATTGGAAAACTGTGAAAGCCGGCTGGTGCGGCAATCTGCGAGGAGGATGACTGAAATCAGCGAGGAAAAGTGAAGAGGTCCGCTCCCGAGCGAGAGTGAAGCCAGGATCGCATGGCTGGTTGATACGGCGTCGCTTATATAGGAGCGGGTTTTTCCCTGTTGCAATCGCGCAAACAAGACAAAAGTTGCCGATCTTCCCCGCCGCCGCTGCCGCCGCCACCACTTTAGCCGTCCTCGCGCGACGAGGATCGCATTTTTTCTCAACGCAACTGGGAATCGTTCGATTAACTCGTCCTCGTCTGGGATGCTTTGGCAGTGTCGTCCAGGCGACATCCTAAACTATCTTATATCAGATCGGCCACCCGTCTGCCTGGCAGCTCGATCTTAATACTGTCACGTTTCTCTCGGCGTAAAAGCCGGTGCGCGTCTGCCGGTTTTAAGGATTTTATTTCCCTGACGTGAAAAAGAAAGAGAGAGAGAGAGAGAGAGAGAGAGAAGCGTGTCGACCTCGAGCGGAGTCTGACGTGCAAGGAGCACGTACGCGGGGACTTTTTCTTTCTTTCTACAGGACCAATCCTCCATGCATCTCACGTGTGTATTACACGTGTATAAAACTTTGGTTTTGTGTGTCTTGTAACCCTGAAAATCGAGGACGAGTACACTCTGTGTATAACGCAGGTGATTCCCCCATTGTGAGATTCTCCTCCTTTCCTCCAGCAAGCTCTTACTTAGCAAACAAGACCCGATGATCCCCAAGTCACCTCTGATCCCGAGAATTACACTATTGATACACGCTGCAATTTATTTATATTTTCTACCAAGGAAAAAAGTTGCGACCGATCTGGGAAAATCCAGGAGTGTCAAGTATCGCGAAATCGGAGATCTCGCACGAGCGCAACTCGACTGTATCATTGGATGCGCCCTGCCTCCGTGAGAGATTAATTGAATCCCGATAGCGAGATTACGCGAGTGTTACTTTGAATACACAATTGTGGTTTGACATTCGAAACGGGCGTCCAGGGGAAATCACGCGTGATAACCTCAGGGACCTCGATGATGAGTGTGTAAAGTGGATGGACAGCTGGCACATCTGCCTCAGTGCCGGACATCGTTGAAAGCGATGTAAACAATCGACACGATGACGAAGATTTATTCTTTATTAGTAGTTTAAGGAATTTTATATGGGAAGTGATTCGTTATTGTTTAAATCTAAGAGTTGGATAAGTTCTCAGCTTGCAGATTTCAAGGTGAGAGATGAGAATCAGTAGTTCTTGCCTGTTCTCCTGTATTCTCCGAGACAAGATTAATTTTCTTGCGATTGCTTGGAGATTCCTTCGACGAAATGTTGTTTCTTGAAAACGACGGGTTTCTTTACACTCGCTTAGCAGCGATTTACATTCGCTTTCGTAGTTTTCTATGAGATCTGTTAGTTTACAGTTCCTCTTCCGCCAGTGTTCAATCTGATTTGTGGTATCCTCGAGTCGTTCTTTCTCTTCCTCGAGTTTTCTTTTCAGCCTCTGTAAAGTTTTATTGACTATTCTGCTACTGCAAAGAAACTCGATTGATCTTACCTCTCGTAATTCCTTCAAGTTCTCTTCGATCTTTTCTGGTTCTACTTTCGACTCCAAGCTGGTTCCCAATTGACGAGAGCATTCAAGAGCAATCCTGGTTACCTGAAAATCAAACTCACAGACTGGCGGAAAACAGCAATTGGATAGTTTACCTTTGTTCCTCGAAGATCGTCAAAATATTCCCGAAGATCATTCATCTTGATTCTCATACAAGCGTGTTTCCACTCTTCGGCGGAGACTTCCTTCTGAAGATCAATCAAATATCGAAGAGTGGCGAGTTTCTTCTCGCCAGCATTTATTATCGCGTTATTCGCCCGGAAGACATCTTCTTGAAGGACGAGGATAGCATTTTCCGTATCGCAAGGATCGCCGGAGAGTTCAATTTCGACCTGTCTTGCCTTCAACATAAGACCAATTTCCGAGTCTTTCTTGGATTCCGTTAAAACACGTTCGAGATCCCGTAGCTTCTCTTTTAGACGGATTATCTTATTTTTAACAATAGTGTTCACTTTTCGAAAGTAAGACAGGGTGTGTTCCGCTTCTGTCAGCTCCCACGCACATATTTTTATCTATGATATTTCGAAAAATGATTTACTTATTTTCTATAATTTTAATTATAATAGGAAGACATGAGAAGTTTGGATTTATTCAAAGGATATTCACCTTGATTTCCGTTTCGACTTTCGCTCTTCTCAGCCTGCACATGTTCCTCCAATGATTGGAATCGATCTGCGTTGGCAAACCGTCGGCTGCTAAATCCAAGCAATCGATACCTCTCAAATAATCCAAGCATTCGCGTGGCAAAATTTCTGAGGCGCAATTATTTATCACACAGTTTGCAAGCTCAGTAAGAAATGTGAGCGACGTGCAAGCGATTGATCCAATTTTTGGTCTACGCCTGTAATGCCTGAATAGCTGTTCTACGATTGGTTGTTTTAGTCCAGGAAATTCTGATCGAAATTTACTTTCCTGTTGTTTCTCTTTCCTTCCGAGACTTTCGTATTTATTTTTCAGTTCGATTATTGTTGATTCGAAAAGGTCGCATTCTTCTGCGAGTCTTCGTGATTCCTTCGTTGCAGGGATTAACTTTTCATTGGTGATGCGTGAGATTTGGAATTTTTGTCCAGCAATTTTGCGACATGATGCAATCATTCTTGTTCTAGTCAGTGTGTATCGAAAGATTGTTCGTTCTGCTTGAATCCTTTTCTTTGCAAGCTCCTCCAATTCCTTGTCAAAATCGTGCATGCTTGTCCAAATTTCATCCGTCGTTTGTGCGATTTCTGATTCCAGCATTAATTTGTATCTTCGTCTTTCTCTTCTTAGTGTTTCTACTTTATTATTATAATCCGTAATAGATTTCAAATCATCTTTAGTATATTTCGAAGGATCTTTCTGTAGACAGTCCGGTTTGACCGCGTCCTTTTTAATTTCGTCCTCCCAACTAGATGAAAAACCTTGTATATATTAACAACAACGGAGTAATGTTTAAAATGTACCCACCGGACTTCCAGAACTCCGTCCATCATTTTGTTAAGTGTTTCGCTCCAAAAGCAGTCATTGGAAGGACCTTCGCTAACTTCGTCCAAGGAAATCTGCTTGTCTGAATGAATATAAGACTGTGTTGATTCGAACGAAGCTTGGGAGACAGCGGATTGACACTTTTCTTGATTTCTCTGTAAAATCCTTTCCAATTTTTCGACACATTTCTCGTATTTTTCAATTTCATTTTCGTTCCAATCTACAGAGACGTTATCTCGTGTCTCTGCTTCGTAAATCTGTCGAAGTTCAGAGATGCATTCCTTCAATCTCGAGATACGTATTTCGATTTTTTCTATCCGACACTTTTTCAGCTGTCGAACTTCATTGAAGATATCATTGAATTGACACTGAAATAATAATATAAAGTACAGTAATATAAACAAAATATAGAATGTGTTTCTCCCCAAAGAAAATATCCACTTTGGCTTTCCGCTCGTAGTCTTCTACAATCGAATTCAGTTTCATAGTACTAAGATATCCGCGCGGAGAAGAAAGATGATTGGCTGTAATTCTCATCGTCGATTCTTCTATCCATCCAGTTACAGTTAGCAAGGCGTCTTCAGCATCCTCGTCTTCGTTTAATCTAAATACGAATCCATTAAAATCGATCAACAAAGTATGAATAAAATATGAAGGCGATTTTACTCATTAATGTCCTGGAATAATTCCTTCACAGACAACAAATGCAAAGCAGAAATTTCGGCGTCTTCAGGATTGCCAAGATGCAAAGGGTAGTTTGTCACCTTGGATTCTCCAACAATGCTAGAAATTGCGATAGGTCGAACTGCCAGTGGTTTCAAAAATCTGTCCTGTAAATAACATGTAGCGCGATCTTGTAACGAGATCGTCCCTTCGATTTCCCTTTCTAATTGTTCCCTTTGCAACGCAGCCCTTGCTATTTTCATTTCTCGACCCTTTTTGTCTAAGTCAAAGTCCTCCACAGGTAGACGAGAGTCCATGTTTTCCTTATCATTGGAATCCAGAAGGGTTTTTACCTGAGACATTAGTCCCGAAGATAACAGAATGACCCTTAAGTGAAGAAAGTCATCAATTTGTACCTTTTCCCTTAATCCTTCAAGGTCAGAAATAATAGAATTTCTAATGCACAGTGCTTTATCTCTCTCTTCTTCTTTCTTCTTCCTAATCACTCGATCCACCCACGTGTCATGGTCAACTAATGAACCGTCATCAACCGAATCAAGTGAAATCAGTGCCGTCCACGGAGAAATCACGCAGTTTTCTCCAGGCTTTATCTCCTTCAAGTTCGTTCCTCTTTTCTCAAGGTCACTGGAGAGATATGCGATATTATAATTAACCAGCGCGCAGTATGGCGATTTAAAGAATGATTGCGTACGATAATTTATTGGCGACGAGGTCACCGTTCCTCCCGAGAGAGATGACGATGTCACTCACGATTGTGACACGTTTGACACCAGCAGTCAGCCGATGATGGCTCGTGAAGATAGCCAGTACCACACGTGGTTCTATCTCATCTCTGACGATGATGAAACCGTCATCACTCCACGTCACAATGTACGATAACGAAGTCAAAGTATTCACATGAACCTTTCGAGTAAAGTGCAGTGAAGGCAGCACTTCATTAAGGACGAAATTTTCTCCATCATCCTGGAAGATTGCACGAATGAAGATATTGTTGGAGATGACTGAATAGAGTTTAAATTGAAGTTTAAATAATTTTAACTGATTAAAAAGAGAAAGGTTGGGCGAGAAACTAATATGATTCCGTTCGGATACTTCACTCGCATCTGTATTCGATACAACAGCTTCGAATGGTAAGGTATGCCTATTATTTCCTCGGACTTTCCTTCTCCAGCATAGTAAAGACTCTCGAAAGAGCATGGCAACTCTATGGAGCGAAGTGGACTGGCATGAAATTCATTTGAGCCTTTGCATGAATATACTAGAATCTTTCTACTGAATACAGCATTGTTCTCAGTGGGCGCGGAGGAAGCCAGAATTAAAATTCGAAACATGCTTGGTTGGTCCGCCTCGTAAATCAAGAAATCGGCTACCTGGAATACCATTCAGTCGTTTTTTCCAGTGTCTGGCTACCTGTGAATTCGCACCTATCGGCTACCTGTGTTTCCAGTTTAATGAAACCAATAACAGATATCCTCTGATCAGTTTCAGTTCGATTGCCACCAATTAAAAATAAGCGAGGAACATTGCCTCCAGAAATTCCAAGGATTGAACCTCTTTTGGAGAATTTGAGCTTATCGAGGGCGTCCCTTTGCAAGTGGAAACATTTTTTTACCTTTGGTGATGCAGGTAAACTCAGATCGATTAATAAACAATTTCCTTTGTTGCTGCATGTTGCAATGATCGGTAACGATCGGTGCGATTCCATTCTAAGAACTTAAGGAAAATGAATTTCTTTAGAACTATGTATGAGAAATATTTAAATCTGCTGTATTGACTACTAACTATCGCCGTGATGTCCCAAATTTAGTTTTGGACTAATAGTATTTCCGGTGAAAGCATCGAAGATCCTAAGTCGATAGGAATTATCCAATACACCAAGATATCGATTGTCAATCGAAGTTTCACACAGATCTATGTACTTTCTTCCATGAGTACAAAGAGTTTCTATACGAGATAATCGATCTCTAGTCGGTGGAATCACTTGGATCATTTGATTATCATTGCCACGAATAATAATCGCATCTCCATTCGCTTGACAGGCCATCCACCTTGGATGACACGGCAATGCAATTGTCCACATGATTTGCCAATCATTTCCAACGATTTCCGTCGACTTTCTGACGAACTACGGATCAGTGAATCATGAATCCATTCGAATGTTAATGGAATTAGCACTTGACCGAGTGACACAGGAAGTCTTACTGTCACTTGGCGGCGGACGTTTGCGTCAACACTGGCGAGAAGTATACCAGCCCGATAGGAAGTTATTACAGGTGATTCACCTGTCGACGTTGCGTGGCCGATTGTTATGACACGCGCACTTCCACTTCCATCCAACTCCAACAACCAGATATTACCTTCCTCGTCGCAAGCGTACAGCTTCTCATCGCAGGACCAACAGAGAGATGTTATTTTATGCTCCCAGATTCTTGGGATTTCAGTGGGACAAAGTCGAACGTTTCTCGAACAAACGAACATTCGATAGACTTCAATTTCTCCGCTTTTCTCGCTAAACTTTGCTATTACGTGTGAATCGCTTGAACACCTGTTGGAATCGAGTTCGCTTCGAGAGGAATTCTGGAATTATCGCAGACTCATTGTTCTCCTTTCAGTCACTTACGAGATCATTTGCCGATCTATTTGGCGGAGCTTTGATTCAATCTCGGCTATTTTCTCGCCGGTTCTCCACTTCCAGACGATCAATCGGAAATCTGGAAAGGTAGTTTGGCCAATTAAGTAATCTGGACCGGCGAATTTGCAGTGCAAATATCCATTGGTTTTCCCATCGCTTGGACAAGATGCGATTTTTCGTATTGATGGATAAGAAAATAAAGTGATTGTTGGGTTTAATTTCGCTTCTGCCACTGAAAGCACTGGCACAATCTGCGAAGAAATATCTTTCGAATAAGATTATTAAATGATTATTTGTATTAATTGAGTTAAGTGGAATACCGGATGTCCTGCCAGACAAGTCGCACCATCCCCACGATCTTTGCTATCGAATTGTTCGATCCTCTCATTCTTCGATTTGAGATTAAAAAAATGAACATATATGCCGGAAGCAGTTGCTATCACATCTTTCCCAACAAATACGAACTCCGATACCTCCGCAAATTTCACCCACCTGTGTTAGATAATAAAAACAGTTAGTACAAATTAATTCCTCTTCTATAAAGTATAAATTAAAACATACATTGTTTCAATATTGGAATAATTCATCTTTGTCAAAGGAGCTTTGAAAAATAGTCAAAGGGCACAGGTAGAATATCGAAACTCTGCTGGTTGCCTGGAAACGAGGGTGTTTCCTATCGATCCCATTACAAGCTCACAGCTTACACACGATTCCTCTCCTGAACCACCTAGAATAATCATTAGACCCTTAATTACTATTCCATTGGAGAAACTGGAAATCTAGTACCGAGGAAAGTGCTTTACTTTCTCCACTTGGAGCCACTCGTTCTTCCAGTGGTACTTGACCCACTTGGGGAGATTTCGGATAAGCGAATGACATCGAGCAATGTTCTAACGGCAGCTTGTTCTTGGCAGGCCGCGAAAAAGTGTCGCCGGCGGACTTGACTTGAGAATGGTGCGGGTGGAAAGGCGAGGAAGAATGCCAGTGAGGACAAAGTGTGCCAGTGGATCGTAGGTGGTTGGATAGAATGGAGGAGGTTTGCGGACCGTTACAGGGCTCCTCCGACGCATAACAATCACTTTGTACGACCTTTCTTCCCTCCCCGAATATCTTTCAGCACTTTCGCGACTCGCTACGAGCTGTGCTTACGAGATACATAACACATTTGTACACGCATCCTTCTTCCTACTTCCTAGTCGCCGAAGGCTTTATCTTTCTCTTCAGATGTCCTCGCAAATTCGAGCTGAAAGGGAGTCGGCACGTGCGCGCACCTCCTTCCTCCCTTTTCGTGAAAGGCAAACTCCGGAGGAATGTGGCCGCAGGCGGTTTCTGCCGCCGAATTTTCCATACGGAGGTGGATCCGTTGAGGTAGGAGACATTTGCGTTACGCTAACCCAGTAAAATACAACCCTACCCTTCCCGAGGCCTCGAAATCCATGTATACATATACGAGGACCGAACGATGCCGCTTTTATTTCGTGTATTAATCGACTGTGGAACTTTAGTGCTGTTGAAGTCAGATAAATCCATTGGAATTTAATTTTAAAGGGGTGAGTTTTCAAAAAGTGTGAAATCCCCAAAGTTATGTGTGGAATTGAAGGAAACAAATAGATAAAAACATTATTATATATTTCTTTAGTTCGACGATTATCGAGCTTTTTACTTAATCAATTTTTAATTATTAACCACTTCCAAACGTAAAAATATCGTATATATTTACATTACATTATAATTGGATTGAGGCAAATAAAGAAAGCAATTTCCCTGGAACGTCTTACTTATACTCTGGCATTTGATTGCCAAAACCCGGCAGGAGTAAGAATGGGGCCTCGAATATAGGCCGGCGACCGCTAATCGTTTAGTATGCACGATGTAGCATCGGTACGAAAGCCACTTCGGCGATTCCTCGGACACCCGATCGCATTAGCTCTCGGAAGCTCGTGGTGATCGTAGTGTCTTTTTAATTCCAGCTGAGAGAAGTCCACCGAGGACTACCCCGATTACAATGGCTCAAGGAGCGACGTTACCGATCGCTCGAACACTTGGACTTTTCCTCCTGATTGCTTCGAGTCAAGTCACAGCATCGAATCCCGCATCCAACGTCTCAACGATCATCGTCGAACCATCCAAGAGCGCAGAAGAGCCAATTACGATCGAAAGTAAATCGGCAGTGAACAAGGACATCAGTGCGGAGAAACCGAAGGTTCAAATTGTCACTGCGAAGAATGCTCAGGGATGGAAAGCGGAAAAAACGTCGCCGACAGGAGACACTTATATCCAAGCTCTGAGATACTCTCGTTATAGTCCGGATAACCGAGACAGGATCGTTCGAATGGATTCGAATCCTGTTGGAGTTTCCAGCAATAGACGAGAGTATTCGCCAGGACCAGTTTACGTCCCTCAAACTGCCTATGGCACTGCCAGCGAGCCATCGGAGAATTATCAGCCGGAAAAGTCCTCGAAATCGAGTCATCAAGGAGCGTACAGTCCTCCGGATCATTCCTACTCAATTACACCCAGTGATTCGTATTCTTTGCCAGCGAGGCCGTCGATCGACTTCCAAAATCGTCCTCCTAATAATCTGAGAAGCCCATACGATTCGCCGAGGGTAGTTTATGGTCCTCCTCATAAATCGCATCATCAGAATCCTTATGGAGATTATGGTAATTCGTACCCGCCAGCGCAGCCAGGTGAGGGAAGAGGTAGCGTACTCTCTGATTATTGTATAATCGAGTGAAGCTAAATCTGGAGCAGACTTTCTTGAGATGTAGTTTTTTAACTTTGTTTATAGCTTATGGAAGTCATAGTCCAAGTCCGTCTTATGGTCATAATGTGCCTTATGGTTTGCCGGAAGTGCACGTCCCTGAATTACCCTCGATCGACTTCTCTTGGCCCTTCGCACTTAAGTTGAACATCTTCACAGTGGCTAAGATTATATTGAAGCTCGTTATCTTCAAAATGATCGTCAAGTTCATCGCGATTATCTGTCTCTTGCTTTTTATTCCGAAATTGAAGGTAATCAAGAAGGGTAATAAGAATGAAATGAACGACGACGATGATGAGGATGACGAGGGTCGCCGTTTCCTGCCAGGTAATTTTCTTTTTAGAATTTCTGGTATTTTGTCTTATTGCTTTTAAGAAATAAGCTCACTTTTTCCTTATGTTTCCAGACAATTTTATCTCGGCAAAGAGATTGAACGCTTTGACTGCCATGGTTCTAAGCTCGGTCGAGGATTACGAAAGTCGTAATCAAGGAAGATCCAATTCCAACGGAACCTGCACTGATCTCTCCTGCCGTCTTCGTGGAAGTTTGGCGGCAAGTAATTCCTGGAGCGATTACGGTCGATTACTGAGGAGTTACGTGAACGAGGAAGCTCAAAAAGTCAAGTCTCAATGACTTCATTCATCTAAGTCGTATTTATTTATTTATTTATTTAATGCCTTAGCGTACTTGTACAAATCAACGATGAAATAAAAAAAGAGATCTATAAAATAAATCGCCTACATTTCTTCCCCTCTTTAACTGTGTGCGAGGCAATCGGGAATGATTGCAGAAGTGGTTTCACATGATCCGGCAAATGAAAATTGAGCTATTCCAGAAGCTCTGGCTTCTGGAACTTGGCAGCTCGAGAGAGCTTGGCTTAAAAGGTGCGCGAGGGGTGGGTGGGGGGCGGGTCTGCACCGAGTGCTTAAAAGCGCGATCGCGCACCATCCAGATGTTCCAGTTGCTTCGCCATCGTGATTCCATCTCTCCGCTCAAGACACTACTGGATTACTTCTACACAAAATAACTATCAACCAAAGTCGAGAGAATATCATCAATAAAACCCATTATGGGAGGAGCTGGTATAATAGGTGAGTCAACATAAAGTCTCAGTTAAAAATTAATTAACGATAAAGTTCCACGACTAAAGTCATTGATCGATAAACGACCGTCTCGTTATCTTCCTGCTGGAATTTCTCTCGAGCAGATCTTATCAAAGATGAAATCTTAATCCTTATTAAAAAGTCGAGTAAAAGCAGATGTCCTTCAGAGTGGTCGCAATCGCACGTCCACGCGAGCGCGCACGGATTACTCGCGATTCTCGCAGCAATCATCCAATGAATGGCGAATTAAGGCCGCGCGCACGAGAACGCCGTGTAATTTTCAGTACTGCCGAGAAGGGCGGAGGGGGAGAATTCTGTTAAGATCCACTTACTGCCGAGGGATCTTATCAGTGATTGCCCAGCAGAAAAGTAGATTTAACATGTAGCAATGATTCCCTTCAGCGTTGGTATTGGTGAGCGGCTTGGCGCTCGCCGGACAAGCGTCGGCGTACCCTTCGGATCTCTCGAAGACGCTTTCGTCGGTCACACCCTGGCCGATCACAACGACCACGGATTCCAATGAATCACTGAGTGATTGGAGACTGGAAATCCTGAAGGATAAGGAAGTCAAGGACGTAATCACAGGTCCGAAGAGTCTCAAGGACACCATAAAGGCAGGGAAAGAAGCAAGGAAGAATAGAAAAGATTGCCTGAAAAAAGGTTGCATCGAATACGATCCTATCTGCATTCACGATCCCAACGATCCCATGTTCAAGCCAAGAACCATTGGCTCTCCCTGTGCCTTAGAAGTGCTTAACTGCGAGATGGGCACGAGTGAGTACACCCGGAGATTCCAATCAAATTGAAAGCGATTAGACTAATTGGATTGACTAATACTATTTTCTTTCTACAGAATTGGCGGTGAAGAGTAAGGGCGACTGCCCGGGCTCCGGTGGTGTCAAGCTTTCCTAAACTGCAGTTCTTTTATCCTCTCGCCAAGTGGAAGATCGCATTATAGTTCATAGTCATGTAAAAGCAATTGCCACTGTAAATCTAGAATATGCTTAATAAATCACTGTAACGTAAGAAGCGGCTCGACTTTTTGCCTGACCCTTCTCCGAGAAAGAATAGTGCTGGCCAGGAATTATTAGTCGACGCGACGAGAATGGGGCGAGGCATTGTTGGTCAATCAAGTGTTTGCACGCAAAATTAATACACGTCGGCCTTAATGAGGATGCTGCTGGCGCGCCAAGAAGAGGAAGAATATACTCCCTTCAGTCGAACAGTGCACGCGCCTCACTTCGGCCATTCGTTAACATGATCGTCGCTTTTCTCGCTTTCCTTGTATTTCTCCCAACAAGTTCCGAGTGTGCGAGTGCTCGATCGCTCAAGGGGAAATTGAACTGCGCCAATTCCGACTTGGACATCGATTGCTCGACACCCTTGAGCGAATACGATACAGCTGTGGCTCTCGCCGAATTGGAGAGCAGACTTTCTCGTCTTGAAAGAAGACTCCGGGCTGTTGAACAACCAGGTAGTTTTTCGAGAATAATGAGTTCTTATTTCGTTTTCTTTTATTGTTTATTCTTGATTTATTCTTGATTTATTCTTGATGAGAAATTAAATGCTGGTCAGTTTGGCAGACTGGCGTTGGTGATGAGGATTGGGAGATCTGCGCGGAGGGGCCCTGCAGGTGTACTCCTGAAACGAAATCCATTTCCTGTTGGAGATTTGGCCTCCTGGATTTACCACCGGCTCAGCTTGTACCCAAGGATGTACTGAATTTGTAAGTAAATTGATTTTTAAAATAGAAACAGTTCTATTTTTGTGTATTTTTTAGGGATCTCGGAGCGAATCATTTGACTGCTCTTCATAGAGACACGTTTCTGGACATGACTCGATTGAGTCACTTGTAAGTCTCCATGACATTAAAAAAATAATAATAATCGATTCATTATCTTCGATATTTTTCCAGAGATCTCAGTGATAATATGATCGAACATTTGCCCTTGAACTTGTTCTTTTCACTGCACAGTGTGGCTCATCTCAGAGTGAGTAAGAATCTCCTGAGAGATTTGCATCGCAATCAATTTCTCAGGACTCGAAGCCTTCGCATTTTGTAAGTCAGCAAAGTCAGGCATTTTTTAAATTTCAAGAGCAAGTATTGGAAAAGTAATGTCTTTATTCAATTGGCAGAGATATCTCAGCGAACAAGTTGCGGGGACTGCCGGAGACTGTTTTTATAACGAACAGCTTGTTGACTTTGCTGGATCTCTCAGTGAATCGCATATCTACCCTGCCAGTTGGCACTTTCCGAGGCTTACCCAACCTCGAGGAACTTCTTCTGGGCAAAAACAGATTGCACAGCTTACCAACCACTATTTTCCGGGATCTGACGAATTTACGGTATTTGGGCCTGGAAGAAAATCGGCTGAAGGTGCTCCAAGATGATTTGTTCGCTGGGCAAGCATCGTTGCGGGAGCTTAATCTGAGAGAGAATCGGCTCACCGAGATTTCGGGCGAGCCATTCGTCTCTCTCGAACGACTTGCGATCCTCGAGCTCTCGAACAACGGGATATCTCGGGTAAAGTTCGTGGGAGTGCGGTGATTTCTCATAAGATGACGTTTAAAAAAAAGTTGTGGTAAGCTCTCATTGGGAGATTACTGGTTTGCAGATCGAGCTGAACGCGTTCAAAGGTCTTACTTCCCTCAAGGAGTTAAGATTAGGACGAAACCGACTGAAAACTTTGTCTTCTGGAGTGTTCGTGACAGTGGCGTCACTGGAGAGATTGGTTCTCTATGCGAATGGAATGGAAAGCCTTCCAAGCGGTGCCTTTCGTGGCCTAGCGAACCTTTCCTCTTTGTTCTTGCACTCGAACCATTTGCGATCGATGCATCCCGACCTCTTCCGTGACACTCCGAATCTTCAGAAGCTGTGAGTGGTCCAAGAACTCTTGATAAATCGGGAGCTTAACTTCTCGGAGAATGTCCAATTAATTAGCAGCTCGTCGACTTCGGATTACAGGCAGTTGGAGTCGAATTATCTCTCTTTCTTGCCCGCCCGGCTTCTCGATGCCATTCCAGAGATCGAGCAGATTCGATTAGCCCGGAATCCCTGGCACTGTGATTGTGCCGCTTCTTATCTGGCCAGTTGGCTGCAGAGAAGATATCTATCGAAAGTGAATCTGACCGACGCTAAAGAGGACGCAAAGTTCTGGGAATTTGGTGCTGGTGCCGTTTGTAGAGGACCCGGTGTTCTTGGTGGGAAATTACTATTACGATTGACCTTCCACGAGCTCTGCGAGGGTCAATGGGCCTCGATGAAAGGACTCGTTCCTAGACTTCCGGTGGAAGTCGGCGCAACCACGACTCTTTCTCCTCTTGATAATGATTCTTTGTAACTCTCACCTGTCTATTGACTCTTTTCATTTGCATATTTCCTCCTTTCATTTTCTTTTAATTTCTCCTTGTAACTCTGCCGTTTTCTCGCGAATGGCTGGTTCACCTTGTCCCCAATGACTTTGAGAATCGTACGGGCTGACCTATCCGCAATTGACGTTTCGATGCAACCAAGTAGTTAGAAAGCGAAGCGGGAGAGTGCATCGATAGTGCCAACACGTTCTTCTTATATCCCTTTCCCGAGCAAGAACTCACGCACGTGCTCCCATAGACACGTTCCTCTGGATGAGTGGTTGTGCGCGGAGAAGAATGTGTAGGTATCGCCCAAAGATACCAACACACGGATACTGAAGTTTCCTTGTATCGTGAAAGAGTGGACTTCAGAGTGACCGAGAATAGAGTGCGGAGACTTGGAGGGGCACATATTCTAACTGGATACGAGCATCCAGTTTGCGCTTCGCCATGGCCGAGTCAGGTAGTCAAGGAACTGTCAAGTTACTCGAGGATCTCCTCAGGATCCTCAAGGAGGAGAAGGTCTTCGACCGGTCAGGCAATGAGCCTGTGGTGCGCTTCCTTCATCCTGCGGAATTGCAAGTGAGTAGGAAGCAAACCCGTTCAGTGGCGCATCCTTTCAGGAAAGCTGCCGAAATCTCAGCGAAAGATTTATAGAATACGGAAGAAACATTCTATCTCTTAACAGTCATTTATAAAATACGGAAGAAATCTTGTATCTGTTAATAATCATCCGATAGAAATGAAAGGTCTATCGGAACAAGTTAGTGAAAACTTCCCGCAAGTTTCTAGGAAAAAGTTAGTGAGGAATTGGCGAGGCCAGAGAGTTCATTTCTTAAATTGGAACAACTAGATTACACTCGATCAAAGTTTCCGTATTCTCGGGTCAGTGCGTCTGATGTTTCTTTTATTTCATCCATCGAACGATAGTTCGCAGACTAATCGACGTCTGCGAGTGGTACGAGTGCGTAATCGACCTTTTTTTAAACCGGCTTGTACATGCTGTCTGCCAATCCGCGAGTCGTTAGCCTCGCGATAAGACGTGTTTCGTCGGCATTTATCTCTGCTCTCATGTTTTCTCTCATATTTGCAGGAGAAGTTCCCGATGTGCCTGTCCGAAGGGCCAGCAAGCAAGGACGAAATTGAAACGGCGATTCGTCAGATCGTTCGTTATTCCGTCAGGACATTCAGCCCGAATTTCCACAATCAGTTGTACGCTGGTATCGACGAGTATGGATTGGCCGGCTCCTGGTTGACCGATGTCTTCAATACCAGCCAGTATGACTCCGTGATTATGCCACTTCCGGCTCGCATATTCGCTATTTCTTTCTTTCCCTTATCACACCGCGTAATTCTCGACATCGCTCTCTGAACCTAATCTCTTACTGCTGATAATTTTATCTCTAAGTGATCCTCTCATTTTGCATAATCTATCTTCAGCTAATATCTCCCTATTTGTATTTTACTGCAACTGTAAGTCTGTCTTTGGCAGGTATACTTTCGAGGTAGCTCCGGTGTTTACAATGATGGAGAGGGAATTAATTGAAAAGTGTATATCGATTATCGGCTATCCTGCAATGCCAGACGCCGATGGTATAATGAGTCCTGGTGGAAGTATGTCTAATATGTATGGTATGGTGCTCGCCCGATTCCGAAAAGTACCTGAAATTAAGAGGAAAGGTTTGTCGGGTTCTCCACCGTTGGTCTGCTTTACTAGCGAAGACGGGCATTATTCCATTACGAAGGGCGCTCACTGGCTAGGAATTGGTACAGAAAACGTGTGGAAAGTACGTTGACGAAAAAAAATTATATATTTGTAAAACGTTATTTTAATTGAATTTACAAAATAAGTACATTGGAAATAGGTGAAGTCCGATAATTTGGGACGTATGATCCCGTCGGAATTGAGGAATTCCGTGAAGGAGTGCAAGAAACGAGGGTCGATTCCGTTCTTTGTTAATGCGACATGCGGCACCACAGTTCTGGGTGCGTTCGATCCGCTTCCCGAAATCGCCAAAGTTTGTCAGGAAGAAGAATTATGGTTACACGTTGACGTTCGTACAAGTATGAGCTAAAATTATATCGGATGTTGGGTTCACTGGAAATATAAACGATGTATTGCAGGCTTGCCTTGGTGGGACTCTTCTTCTCTCACAGAAATATCGACATCGACTTAAAGGAATTGAACTGTGTGTATTTTTTTATATAAACTTCCTGTCTTAACTGTAACATTTTAATTTCGTTACTTTCGATGGTTTATTTAGTTCGGACTCTGTTGCATGGAATCCCCATAAAATGCTGGGTGCTCCGTTCCAGTGCTCCCTTTTCTTAGTGAGAGGAAAGTACCTATTACACAATGCTAACTGTGCCGGCGCACAGTACCTGTTCCAGCAGGATAAACACTATGACGTTTCATGGGACACTGGCGATAAGAGTGTCCAATGTGGACGCAAGGTAATAATTGTCTGATTATATTTTGATTTTGAATTCTAGCAATTGGTTATTGTAGGTCGATGGAATGAAGTTCTGGTTGATGTGGAAAGCTCGTGGAACAAAGGGTTTGGAGAACTCCGTGAACACAGCTATGGAGATGACAGAGTATTTCTTCGAGAAGATTAAAAATCGACCGGGTTTCCGTTTGGTCCTGCCTCAATATGAATGTTGCAACGTCTGCTTCTGGTAAGGACGTTAAGATTATATAAAATAATACTTATCGCTAAATAATTTTGTGGGTTATCAGGTATATTCCGCCAAGTATGAGGGGTCAGGAAGAGACGCAGGAATGGTGGAAGAAATTGAGTGCGTTTATAGTGAAGATTAAAGAGAGGATGATGCTCGAAGGTACCCTTATGATTGGTTACACACCATTGTCGCAGAAAAATCTTAGTAATTTCTTCCGGATGGTGGTCACCTGTCAGCCTCCTCCGACAAAGGCCACCATGGACTACGTGATCGAGCAGATAGAAAAGTTTGGCGGTGATTTGTAGGGAAAGGGATCGAGATTCAAATGAATCTCAATAATTGGAGCTCCAGATATCATTAACATCACTTTTATTATTATTATTGTTACTGCTGTTATCGCAGCGTCGTTATTGCGCTATACTTTCCGACCAGCTCGGAACAGTCTCAACCCTGCGGTCTCAGCAAGCATACTTCTTGCAAACATATTGTGCGATCGTGCGAGCCGCGACTTCATACGCGCGCAATACTTTCTTAAGAGTACGTTTCAATATGTTAAAGATCATGGAAGACTTTGTTCGCAAGGCTTGCCCTCGAAAATGCGCAATTTTCTCGTCCAATTTGCAGAAGGTTCGAAAGTGTTTTTCGAGGTGCGACTCAATGTGAGCCAATAATAAAACGCGACTGCACGCGGCACCCACGTTCGCAACTGAATCACATACGTACTGGCACAAAGTGTGACCTCTCAAGCATTCTTATCACCATGTGTTCAACGAATTGACGATACGCTTATTATTATGTACAGGCTTCGCGTAATGGCACTAAGTCGTTCGATACAAAAATTCGAAGTCGTTTTTCCCGTGGCGTATAGAAAAGATAGCAATAGAACGAGAAAGAGTAAATACTTTCCTTCCCTGTGTAAATGCGCTTGCACGTCTATTTACAACTCACCGCCTGTCCATGTGCGAGAGCCGCCCGTGACCCCTGACTTCCTTCTCACGATAGCCGGACCTGGCTTTTCTCTCCTCTATCTCATCAAAAGTCAGATTTTGCGCGATAGTAACTACGCACACGTGGCGGCTTGTTCTCGCCATAAAGAATGAGACTTTATACAAGTAAAAGGTCGAAATGTCCGGACATGAGCGGCGTCGATTGGCTACTTCACCTTCCCCCCTTATCCCATCTTATTTACAGAGACGAGAGCGCAAACACAGTCGCGTCAGTCCGGACGAATCTATTTGCCTCTTCTCAAGAGCGTACGATTGCAAAGTGTCCCTTTGCGGGAGATAAGATTTTCTCCGTTCTGCCTCTGAGAGAGCAAGTAACACAAATTGCCAAGTGCATTGGCGATGCACTCAGTAATACTTGTCTTGGTCCGGATCAGCACGAATATGCTGTTGGCCATGACTGTTACGTTTTAACGTCGCCGACTCGTAGTCCAAGCTTTTCGGATAAAGCTTTGGACTGCCAAGACCATTTACATTGGGATTGGTCTTAGTTCGAAGAGTCCCGTTTCCATTGGTACTTCCTGAGAAACTGGGT
The DNA here is from genome assembly GCA_910591665.1 of Ectemnius continuus. Classification (NCBI taxonomy): domain Eukaryota; kingdom Metazoa; phylum Arthropoda; class Insecta; order Hymenoptera; family Crabronidae; genus Ectemnius; species Ectemnius continuus. Next base: position 6,477,754 of record OU342867.1, read on the forward strand.
TGTCGCTTCGCGTTTACCTGTAACACAGACCCTAATGAATAAACGACAAAAATTACAGAACATCTCAACCGATTATGCATCTTGAATACATACCTCTTTGAGAGGCACCGTCACGTATGGGTTTTGCTTGCTGATGTAATGTGGACTGCCAGGGACTCTCGGCTTGCGCTTCTTTAAGTAGCAGAAACACAGAACGGCTGTCAAGGCCAGGCCTATTATAAAGCCGGCAATACAACTCCCCACTACTGCACCCACCGTCACACCTGCTTGTTGAACGCTTGATGGCAAGGCATTCACCTCTGTATAGATCATTATATCACCGATTATTGGACCATCCATTACATAATAATTTACGACGAGCTCTCGAAATAATCTACGAACCATTGTCGACGCAGTCAGGAAGGCAATCGCGTGTCTCGCGACTTAATCCCTGGCACATTCCTGGACCGTGTTGTAAGCACTGTCTTTTTCTGTGTTGTTGGCGATCTCCATCACACGGTGTCCATCGAGACCAAGTGTCCCAACCTAGTAAAGACTCGCAGCTGGACTGTTCGCAAGTTTCTCGTACGAGTCGTGGCCCCTCACAACTGTCAGGGCCAAGGCACTCTCGGGTTCGTGTACGAACGCCCACCCCACAGGAAGCTGAACACTCAGACCAGTCCGTCCAACAGGACCACTGACCCTCTATGCCAATATTTCCAGAACTTCCACGACAAGGATGTATATTACAAACTCTGGTTTGCACTCCGAGCCCGTTTTCACAAGGCGGTGATTCACACTGTCGAACCTATGCAAAGAGAATGATATTCCACATTGATATGTTCCTTGAACTTTCGTTCTTTTTAATGATATTGATGAATGGAATAATTACCCTGTGTTGGGAACCGCCACCGCAGGGTCTATCACAAGCTCGCCACGGACCCCATTCGCCCCAGCCACCCTCCGTAGCTCCCTCGGCATATCCATTAAGATTTGCATTTCCTCGTAAGCACGAACCATCGTTTCGACAATATCTTTCTTCTTCCTTAGCAAGTTGTGCTCTCACGCTGGAAGGATCGTCTGTTCGTGCACGGCAACTAAAGCGGAATCGTTTCTCGATGTAGCCCATACTCCCACTCTGGAGAGAAGTGTTTACTGCGAGCCATGGAGTCCAGCCAGAATATCTTTTAATTTCGCTGCACTGATGGGTATTGCACTCCTCAACCTGTGAATAAGTTGAAGTTTCTGTTAGATCCATTTAAAAAATATTACAAATAAGTAATGCAATCATTGAACGTACTTGGAAGTCGCAACCAGGGCATTCTACGGTGCCCTTTCTTGAGGATGTATTCTCACAGGTCCTGCGTCGAATCCTGAAACCACCATTACAAGAGCGAGAGCAGGATCCCCAGGCACCCCAAGGGGACCACTGTCCACTTTGCGATGGTGGAGCAACTTTGGCTGGCGTCGGGCAAGGGGGTAGATCGATACAAACAATGTCGTCGTGATCATGTCCCACGCAAACTCTGCCACCAAAAGCGGGTGCAGGATTCGTACAGGTCCTTCTGCGAGTTTTCATAGCGAAACCACAAGTCTGGGAGCAAGCTGACCAAGCGGACCATGCTGTCCATCCACCATGGACTGTACAGTTCGTCACTCGCACTTTAGCTCCAGTACAAGTGGCACCTCCATGTTGAGGGGGCGGATTATTGCACTCTCGAGTCTGGCACTGGCAGGTATCCATATTCTCGAGATTCTCCGAATGCGAATGTAAATGACTGTGGCTATGAGTGGAGGGTGAATCCGAGCCATGTTGACAAGGGGACCAAGCGCTCCAAGCACTAAATCCTCCATCTACTGGATCCGTGAGTACTGGACACTTCGTCACATCCTGGTGCCAATGGTTCACCAAATGATTCTGCTTTGGCGCGGGCGCGCAGACCATCAAATGTTCATTCCAACCGCAATAAGGATCCTGAGCGTTCAAGCAAGCCTGTCGGCTTCGGTGTCGATGGCACTGTGCGGCTGGTATCCTTGTCAGGCCAATATCCATTCCAACGTATAAACTCTGAGTATCCTTTAGGAACTGGAGTGTCAAGGGCATCGAAGGCATCGGGCCCCAGACTTCAACAATACAGGTCTCCTGAGTTCTAGGTAATACTGAGATCTTCTTAATCAGACCAACGTCAGTTGCAACATAGAGAACAGTGACCGCACGATGCAACTTGGTTGGAGTGACGTCAACAGCAATGTGGGTGAACCGCTCTAGTATAGCTGTGTGGAGGGGTCCCATCGAGATTCCTTGGACGGCGTCATCCATCAGCTGGTATCTCTGATTATCCATGATCTGATGCGGGGCCGTGTTAACCGGTGCGCCGCAATGTTGTCGATTGTGATGGGAAGCTGGACGCCTCTCCCAAGCCGCGCCCGGGTTCTCCTGGTGCTTGAATGGCCCGTTAAAGCTGGCGGTGATCGCTGACATGTTGAAGGCGCAGATCGCAGAGCCCGCGATGCCGTTACTGCAAGTGCGTCGAGATGCTCATTAATCGCGCTGCCGCGATTACCTTTTCCTTAGTCGAGGCCCGCCACGCGAAATTTATGCCTTGACCTTATCGACGCGCATTCACGGAGAATGCGAACCTAACACTAACTCTCCCTTCTTTCTATCTCATCCGTTGGCGACGGAAAATCTTAAACACCAGGATCAAGCTGACCCAGCCCGCCGATGGGCGCTACCTACCATTTTCATCGTCCTTCCAAAGATCGAGCATAGACATAAACGTAAGTTAATTAAAGGAGCACGCCTGATGGGTGCGCGCCGTTAAATACCACTTACATGGGAGTCGTAAAAGTAGCATACACGATGCCCTCTTCCGGGTGGTAAGCCGCACCCTGAATCTCGTCGTAGTAAAATGGAAATTCTCCTGGCAAAGAGCAGTTCAGTCGAGCCTTACTGAAAGTCGTCCACACGTCCTTCATCATGATCTGACCACCCCGATCGTTCTTGCACATTCGGGCGATCCTCGGGTACACTTTCTGTAATCAAGAGTTTCAAGTGTGCACTTTATAGCTGCTAATAAAACATGGCTTCGACGAAGAAAAAGACTTTTCTCAATTGGGCTTACCTTGCCGCAATTGATGTACTCGACCGCAGACTCACGGAACAGAAAGTACACGTGGTCTTCGGTTTCGAAGCTGCCGACGAATTGAGGATCGTTCAACCACCTGCGAGAGACAATAAACTCAATCTCTAATTCTTGGAATTTTAATAGGAAAGCTTGCAATTTCTAATGGAAATCTCATTTACCTCGAGTCGTACTGATGAGTCCTTAAACTAGGGGTAGCAAGGGTCCTGTAGATGGCGGGGTCAGCGCCCGAGAAGTCGGTGGGTGCTCCAGCGAAGAGTCCTCCTGTGGGACCTCTCGCGAGGAGTGCAGTGACATTGGCATGAGGGGAATACGGACACATTGCAACGCCAGACATCTCACTGGTGATACTACTGATGTTCTCGATCTGCGAACATTTAATCCAATCGTTATGCTCGGCTCCAGCAGAGAGAATCTTTCGCTCCAAGTTAACATACCTCTCTCCAGGTGCACCAGGGACTGAAGGCATAGGTACCGCAGGTGAACAAGCTCTTCCCGTTACTGAGGAGCACCTTGATATAATTGCGGCAGTCATCCACTGTCTGTCCCTTGGTCTGGCAAATGTTGGACTTGTCTTCCGGCGCGGACCACACCGCATGCTCGAGTGCGGTCAGGGATGTCAGAGTGAGCCGGTACAGGTTGTCTCTGTGAATCAAATTTCGCCTTTCGTAAGGAGCGTATTCACCGAGTGGTTGCACGCCAAATTCCCCGGCGATCCTCAAGTATTTCGCCCTAGTTCTTTGCCACTCGCAAAACTCCTCCGGCGACATTCCATCGCTGCCCACCTGATCTCCCGCGAGCGTCCATCTAAAGGAGTCGTGCGCGCTGCTGGCGAGAACGCCATTTTTCTCGACCAGTGCACTTACACCGGCCTTACGCCTCACTTGCCAGCCTTACACTCGCTCGATAAATAAATTGCTCGCCGCTTATAAATAACCATCGAACGGCCGACTATAATTTGCGCGGGCCCGAGAAAGAGAGAAAGAGCGAGCGGTCGTTGGCGTTGACCGCGTGGCCGAAGATCGGGATCGATGGCACGGGCAGATCACTCCCGAGAATGCGGTCGACACCAGGAAGTCTCGAACATCGTACTCGCATACCTCGCTCATAACACTACAACCCAGAAGACAACGATGCCATTTACTTATACATGAGAAAATACAAGTTGGATACTTTGTAGAGAGACTTTCCCGATAGTTTCCGGCAGGGTTGCCTTCGACTCGAGGAAACTGTCTGATAGACAATGGTAGCTATTGCATTCGATCCCGACGGCAATCTGATATCATCTTATCCATCGAAGAGGACAATTTTCCTAGCAATCGATGGAGCAGGGTGTCGGGCACGATTAAGAAGAGGAAAAGGAGAGCGGCATAGAAATGCACCAAAGCAGCGAGCGTGGCCTCCGTCACCGTCTACCGATCTCGCCCGAGGAAAATTCGCAGCGAAGCATAAACGGCGCCTACGTGGGCGCCGCGGCGGACAAGCGCGCGCGCGCGACGTCCGACACGTTGCTCGCTCCCCTTCGTACTTTCCCGCAGATAATTATTATTTAACTAGGCTGGAGTTGTCAGGCACACGCCTCGTGCCGATTAATAAGCCTCTATCACCGCCTATCTCGACAAGTACAACTTTTTCGTAATGAAGAACCATCATTCCTAACTCATCACATTGATTTATCACGGCGAGCTCATCCTGATGACCAAAAAGGGCATTTCCAATTCCCCGATCGGTAACTCCGATCGTTATAAAACCAAGGCGAGTCGAAGCTCGATCGAGCGTAGGACATAATTGAGTCGTGAAACTAAGTACACCAACATACACGTACGCGCGCACGCAGCACACGGCGTACGTACGCTACTCGCAGCGTCCAAGCGGTCATATTGAAACAGATTACTTCCTGCTCAGTGAGCGAATGCTGTTTCGAGCGACGAGTGAAAGAGAAAGAGAGAGGAGGGAGTACAATGATTCCCGTGGCAACATCCTCCTTCTTACTTAAAGCCAATTCGTCTATCGCGGTCACAAGTCACAAGATCATAATAGCGAGGGCACTTAAGGGCTGCTATTATTCTACGACTGGGTTCGATAGGATGGCGCACCTTTTCCCCGAGCGATACTACCAGGATGTGCTTGGTTTCCTTGATAGCTTCCTTCTGAACTAACAGGGAAGCAAGAGGGAGAAGATTGGGATTGAAGGATCGACAGTGATGGCTCGTCATCTAAGGATCTGCCATAAGCACGTCCCAGAGTTGAGCCGGTCGATGCCTGTCAGTAGTATAGCGCGCTATCAGCTCTCGGAGCACGATTCCTCTTTACTCGCTCCGGCAGAATCCTCGCGATCCTTTCTCCGTGGCGCGGGCGCGCACGTGGCTCGCTTACGAATCTGTGCCGTGCAAGAAATATAGGAAGGAGCGAACGGAGGCGCGACAAAGTCGATCGTCCAGCCGGTTAACTAATGCCGGCGCGGCTAGATACACAGAGCGATATGTCAGCGGGGAAAATATCGTGGCGAGTGCGGGGCATGTTTGCGATAAATATAATTATTAAGGCGCGGACGGCGCGGCCGCCTGCTCGACTGGAGGCGCCTTTTTATCGGCCGATCCTGGAAAGGACAGCTCGACGGCTCCAATCTCCTCCTCTCTCTCTCGCTCTCTCGCTCTCTCTTTGGCTAACTGAATACGCCTTGGAGCTACTATCTACCTGTCGCGGCCGTCCTGGCACCAAACTCTCCCTCGATAACGCCTCGATATTCGCCCGATCCGACGTCACGCGCGCCTGTCGCGTGCATGCGAATTAAATAGGAATGCAAATCTCGGTGGCGCCGAGAACTCCCGACGACTTCGCTTATACAGACTCTCCCCTGGTGTCCCCTGCTCCTTCGGCCAGGATTATGCTTTCTCTCTTTTCCTCTCTCTTTCTGCTCGGTGTCCGGCGTCGTCGTCGTCGTCGTCGGTGGATTATTATGCCAGCGCCTGTCACTTCTCGATCCCGCTCGAGTCTCTCGAATGACTCGTGCCCTCGAGAGAGTCAATGGCGGGTGAAGGGTTCGACGCCGGTGGTGGTTGCTTGTTGCTCGATCGAAAGAACGAAAGGCTGCTGCTGCTCCTGGTGGCTTGTGCCCGCCAAGAAGGAGGAGGCCCACGAAGAAACGTGGGCCGTTGCCGGCCCACGAGAGCGCGTGCCGCCGTGCCCCGTCCTATCGTTGATCGACTCTCCGCTTCCTCGATACCTAATGCTTCGACTTGTCCCATTTTCCCACGCCGCACTACTCTCATCCCTCCTCGAACACGCCGCATCATGCAGATCCCATCGCATTGTTGACCGGTTACTTTATGCATAAGCGATCGTCCTTGTAATTGCGCAAGTTAAGATCGCGGTAGTTTGCGATTTTATTAAGAGAACGATCTCTATTGAAAGTCTGTACTGGAAGGGATTCGTGGAAAAAAGGGGAAGGATTTGAGGAGGGAATAATATCAGACAGGGTGTCAGGTTGGTGGTATCAGCGAGGTTCCGCCAGTATCTCCGGGCTACTTTCTGTCGGCGGTGCGCCGACGTTATTATATCGCAAATATATGCATATTGCGTATATGATAGAGACTGGTGGTGCTGGCAGGCTGCCTACCTGCCTGTCGGCTTGTCGAGCTCGCATGTCCGGTACCGATATGCCGACTCGCCCGGAGAACAAGAGCTATTGCGTACACACGCGGCTGGACAGGCTGGCGCCGTCTCTCCGCTATTTCGCCCTTTTTCCCACCAGCTTCCAATCGCATTTCTCTCACACACTCTTCTCTCTCCCTCTCCCTCTCTCTTTCTCGCGGTGGCATCAATGAGAACGCGCCACTTTGGAAATCATCTCCGATTGCCGAGTGTCTTTCTGCGAGTGGTGGCAGTGACAAGTGTCGGCACAAGTGAAGGATTTTTCTTGGAGCGCCCACTGACTGCCCTTTCTCGTCGAGCGAGCTCGATCGCGCTCGGGAATCCTGTTTCGCCAGGGAAAAATCAGACTGTGCCTGCCTATTTTGTATGTCCGGCGGTCGCGCGACAAACGGGCGCACCAAGTGCGCCCGGGCATTTGCACGCTCCCAAGGAACGTATATATGCGACCCTCTCTCTCTCTCTCTCTCTCTCTTTCTCTCGCTCGCTCTTTCTTGTTGGATTGGTTCGGTACACAGAGAGGCTTGGGTGCGTGGGTTCCAGCGACTAATAACTTAGCTTCTATTAATAGCGAAAGCACGAGGGCGTATTCTCCTTTCGACGATCGATTGGCGGGATCGCGATCGTCGCTCTCACTGGCCGTCACTAATCCCGGCGACGAGTATCTCGATTAATGCCACCAGGTATTTTTACGATGGCGCCCCACGTGGGAGGGTGACATTTTTCTCCTAGAATTTCGCTGCTCATCTTCGCGCTCCGATTCGCCCACCCATCCTCTTTCGCGCGCCCATCCCTCATTTCCATCTGTTATTAGCCTCTTACGAAATCCCCGCTGTTTGTAATACGACATCTCGCGTGTTGCTGAATCTCCTGAATAAGAGAATAGGTGGTCGAACCGCTTGCGAGGAGAGAAAATAAAGAAGTTTGAGACGACTTGTGTTCGACGAAATCCTTAATAGTCCAAGTCATATGTAATAATCTAACATTATGACTAGCGCGGAAGTCGATGATTTCAATGCGCAATCTCGACTAGAAAACAGGAAGCGATAGTTGTAGAAATCTGTTGATGGTACCGTTTGGAGAGTAGGTGTACGACATGTGTGATGAAGAAATAGAAAAGTTCGTGTTGAAACCGCTTGTATTGGGCGAAATCCTTAATAGTCCGGCTCAAATGTAATAATCTGACATTATGAGTAGTGCGGAAGTCGATAATCTTAATGCGAAATCTCGACTAGAAAACAGGGAGCGATAGTTATAGGAATCTGCTGGTGGTACCGTTTGAAGAGTAGGTGTGCGACATGTGTTGGGTCAGCGACCTCACAGAGAATCTGACCGATTAAGAAGCAGCGTTAACTTGACCTTGCTGCTGCTGCTGCTTCTGGGATACTGCATTCTCTAATGAAAGCTGTGACTGATGGAAGCACGTCTACGAGGATGAAATCGGATTCGGCAAAGTGGCGCGGCTTGGAAGGTCTGCGTCCAATTTGGCAGAGATCCAATCGGTTTCGGGAGGTTTGTTGCGCACGTACGCAGTTCGCGATAGTTCTCCGCCAAGACGTATCACATTGGCGTTGTTATAGAAAAGCACGGCCTTCGATTCGTCAGGACTGATTGCGCTTTATCATGTTTCTCTCTGAACTCGGTGAGAGGAATAATTTGTCGTGGTATCATTCCCTTTATTCCAATGGGCTTGGAACGTTTCTGCTGCGCAGCAGAGCGCGAGCGTGGAAGATGCCAGGAAAAACCGCGGCGCATGCCGAGTATGCCAGGCTCCGAGAGCGCGTAACTGTGTGTTGCATGGATATATCGAGATAAACATACACATACCGTGCACCAACGACGACTTGCTGTCTGGCGACGTCGAAGAGCAACTGGGAGTACGACGTCACGCCTTCCTGTCGGAATAGGCTGCCATCCGCCAGATCTGCAACAAGCAAATAACATTTCGCCACGTGAAGACTTCTTTATCACTGGCTCGGATGCTGACACACCCGCTCATCCTTGACATTCGCATTCAAGATAATTCTCTCCCCATCTCTCTCTCTCTCAAGCAAAGGGAATCCAAAGAGACGTCTCCTCTCTTTTTCTTACTGCCGCGTGTGCCGCCTTCCAAGAAACAGTACTCTCGCAATCGTTTTTCCAAGAGCGGGGGGCAAACTAGTTTACAGCATCGACGAACATGTCGCTCTTCTTTGGCCTGTCCGCCAGTCAGCTTCCTTCCACGAGACGCATTTTCGCATCGATAAACTGGTTTCGATCGAGAGTAGCTGGGGCCCCGGCTAATGCAGGAATTCAAAGGGGGTACTCGAAGCCGAGGAACGCGGGGGACTCGAGTGATTTTTAACACGAGCTCCGCACAGGACACCACCATCCAGGAGAGACTGGATCTTGGTAAAAGAGATAACGCGATGTTCACATTGACACGGATAATCGCGACACCTACCGCTTCTCTATTTTCGACCCGGTTTCACTCGCAACGCAGGCACGCGTGCTCTTGCTAATTATCCTGGGGGATCTTGTCGAAGGAATTCTACGATGGATCGAGTTAACGAGAGAGCTCCGGCAACATTCGCCATTGCTTCCCCTTATCGAACTTGTGGCTTCAGGCATTTTACATAAGTAGCCTTCTTTGCCTCGGGTCTAATTGAGCTACGTCCTTCCTACACGATGTGTCCATTATTCATGAAAAATGAAACACTCAGCTACCAATCGCTGTGTAATGCTTGCGCGCTCAGCGGTGTTTTACTCGAGAGAAGAGAGAAAAAGGAGCACCTCTTGCTGGATCAGAAAAACTCGGTTAGAGTTTCGCACCAAGTACCTGCGCGCGACAGCTCAGAATACTTAACCAGAACTGTAACGGTGTACGATCGATGAAACTTTCACTTTAATTTTTGGAAAAGTTGCAACTTGAAGGATTAACTTATGAATTTATTTAAATGTTGGAACTACTTGTTAAATTCAAGCATTATTAAATAAAAACTTGGTCTTATTGTATAATATTTTTTTGCAAAATCTGATACCAGAAAAACTGTTTTTTATATAATATTAAAGTACTACTTGACGTTTTCTGCATCTCGATGTTTTGGGGGGAATCTGAATAGTGCGGCGGCAAAGGGGATCCGGTCGGTGTCGACTTAATTAGTGAGGAGCTCTCGCGTGGCAAAGCGCATTCTTTACACTCAACCCCGCGCGCCGTGTTACAATAAATCTTGGTCGGGAAAGCGCCCGACATTAACGGTATACGGCGATTCCAGCGGCATAAATTATTTCCAGGCGTTAGTGGGTCGGATTCGAGAGAGGAAGACAGAGATAGTGATCGGTTCGCGGAGGAGGAAGTACCGGGAAACTCGGTATGGTCGAACTTCATGTACGATAATTAGTTCATGGAGCGGAAATAAGCCTTGTTAGGTACACTTTTTGAAAGGAAACTTTTTCTTTTACGGCTATGAAATACTGCAGTCGTTATTATTTTTATGCTTTTATTTTCATACTCTCATTTATGTCCTTGTACATTCAAAGAATAGTTCATAATAAAAAAGAATTGATGCGTAGGATTGTTCTAGTTAAAGAAAAAGCCAAGGGATGTTGTAATTCATTTAACATTTCTTTATCTTTGCTTGAGGGATGAACTCATGGTGCATTATGATCTTCCTTGGCAGTTGCATCAAGTCTTTCCCTCGAAGGAGAGAACTAGCTCGAGGATGGTTACTTCTTGCGCAAGAGAGGACGGCTGGCTCCATATACGCGGAGTTCTCCTCGGCCCCTTTCTCAGCTTGCCGAGAGCCGAAGAGCTTCTTCCTTTCCGGCAAGCAGCCACTCCACTGCGTAGGTGGTTCACAACCGACCGATAATCTTCGAAATTGGCTTCAGCCGCCGGTGCCGTAAATGCACACGTAAGTGTGGCTCGGCAATCTGTCGGGCGCACTGCTGGATTCAGCAACTCTCTCCGTTGTTCCCTTGTGTGAGATCGAACTTTGTTGCTCCAACATTTCGAAGGGGGCCTTCAATTACAATTGACCCGTCGAGGAAGAGGAATCCGTGATTCGGATGGAGCGTCGATCCTCCCGGCAGCCTTTGTCGTCGCGTTAATCGTGCCGAAACTGGAACGCCCGGCTTTCGTGAAAGCCAAGCAATCCCATATTGCGGACGGGAATTTCTCGTGGATTCCTAGAGGGAGCTCGGTATCGAAGGGCTATCGGATTACCGGATATCCTGGGCGAGTTTGGATCAAGGAAGGCGAAGAAAGCGAATGGTGAGATCGCTCTAAAAGCAACAAGATCTTGGGAGTTGTATTCCCTGGCGGTGGATATCTCTTAGCGTACTTTCTAAATTACCATGAACGCCACTGGTTCGGTTTTCCAGCGGGTAAAAGACCGAGGGATCTGGTAGCCGCTACTAGTCGAGATGATTGCTGCCGGAGTCCATAAAGGCAACGAGAGTACTGTAAGAGGTTGGCTCCTTCTACCGTTCGAGCGAGGCGCACCGTACTCCAAGGGGTAGTTCCTCCCTGGCGTTTCCCATAGCTGGGTGAGTGGGCCCTCAACAATTCCTCGTCCCACCCTCGCGAACTACTCTATTTCCTTGGGAAGAGGTACAGCTGGGAGAGTCAGGGATTCGAGAGTGGCGAAGTCGAGAGAGGAGGAATACATATCCATGGAGACACGTTTCTGTGCTTGGGACGGTACAAGCTTCTCCCGTATCATCATCCGTCCTTCTCGGATCTCCTCCCACCGGCGTGCAGCTTCTTCCTCTTCTCAGTGGTACTCGTGGACTTCTTGTTTTTCAGCCGGTTTGCCGACGCGGAGGAACGATTCCGCAAAGGTAGCTTGCTCGGTTCGTCGTACCTCTCGCGTTTCCACGTAGCTCTTGGGCTACCCGGTTCGCTGTGTGTCTTGCGTGCGTCCCAAGTGGTATATACCCGGCAGAGCCAGCCAGTCAGCCAGCCGCGTTCGCTATACCACGTACGTGTGCTTATAAGTAGATACGTGTGGGACGAGCGGGCCCCAGTTAGCATAACCTGATCTCGAAGGCCTCTCGGGTATCCTCCCTCTGCTTTCCTCCTTCTGCCGCTCTTCTCCTCTCCTCTCATCGCGCGTACACTCGTCCCTTCTTCTTCTTCTTCTTCTTCTTCTGATTCTACCTCTTCTTCTTCTTCTTCACTACTTGCATTCACTCCACGTTGAGCTGCGTCTCCGTGCTTCTCTCCCAACTGACGACTGCATCTCCCTCGGCTTCGTTGCGGCAGTGACTTGCCTCTTCCTGGTCGAGCTGCTGCTGCTGCCGTATTGCTTCGGCTCGAGCTTCGGCTCCTTTTGCGAGCGCCCATCAATCTATGTATCTATCTGGCCGCAGCCATCCATCCCGCCATCCGGGCGAGAGAAGGCGACCGGATGCCAAGAGGGAAGTCAAGATCGATGGCCGTGTAATGGAACTACCGTTTTCTGCGAGGAAGGACCACCGGCTATTAGCCATCGTATCCTTCCTAGTTCTCTCCCCTTGCATCCTAGATTCCACCTAATTTCCATGAGTTATTTTCCAAGTACTACACCTTCCTCCACGTGGTTTTATGCAGGGTTAGTTATCGCTTGGGAAATTAAAGGGTTCGAAACTGATGCTCGGAATAAAATATCGATAGAAGTGCGATCTTGAAGAGAGTGCGAAGACTTCGTGATCGATAATTTTCATGGTAGCATGGATTTATAGAGAGAAGAAGTTAAGAAATAGCCGGGGTTGCTTACTACTCGCGGCTACTGGCCGATCTCGAAGAGGTAGCGATGCAAGGTTTCTTAGAAAGCAAGCGGGAAGAAGTACGAGCTGGAAAGCCGGCCGGCTTTACGATCGACGATTTTTCCCGTGGCTTCTCGGAAGGGACGGCGCCAGTTCGAGGATAATTCAGTGCGAGCGCAAGCCAGGAAACGCACAGGCTCATTGTACGTCGCCGGTGGCGGCGAGTCGATGAAAATACCGTCCAATTTCTTGGAAGAGCCGACCACTAGCTCCGAAGGTTCGAGGTAGACGTCCAAGGGAAGAAAGGCTGGAAGGGGAAGAGAGACGCGGCAGATCGGTAGAAGAAGTTGAATATCGAGGAACGAGGGATGCTCCGAGGAAGAACTAGTTAGAGACGAAGAAATCCGAACGTGCCGCGATGCAGCTTCATTGATCTCGGCGGATCTCGGATCGCTGACCGACTCGATGTCCTTGCGATCGACAGGCAACCCTTCCCACGTAGAACCTACTCGATAAACGATTATAAACTCTTCGGGATCGAACTTTGCATGGAACGAGAGAAAATCTCACTTTGTAACCTGACGGAATAACAGGAGTTTCTAACGGAGACGTGATGTAAGGGCAGCCGAGACTCATTATGATAATTAGCGTGCAAAACACCCAGCCAATTACCGGAACTGCAAATTTAACTGTCGGGGAGTTTACTCTTCACGTCGGGGTTCGCGAATGTCCCCTCGACTTTCAAAGGTAAGTGCGCCGTGAGAAGCGCAAGGTACCTCTTTAGTCCTTTTATCTCATTGGCGCTCGATCGAGACGCACTTGGCTCTTCTTTCCTTCTCGCCGTCGTTCTGCCTGACACCTCGTCATTCGCTTTTCCCGCAGGATTATTCCGCGTGACGCTAATGAACGGCATCCGGCCTCCACGTGACAAGCCAGCCACCACATCGAGAATTACACCCAGTCACTTTTTCTCCTTCGTGACTCCCTCCTTCCGGCCGAGATCTGGATTCCATGCTCCGAGAAATGTGCAGCTGATTTTCTTGGCTGCGGCGGCGGCAACGGCGGCGACTCTTCTTGCGACACACTGCCTGAGAAATGCAACCTGCAATTGCTATGCAAGGTTCCCCGCTGGTGCTTTTTTTCTCAACGCCAAGAAGAAATCGTCCGCTCTTTGCTGCGGTTTACTGCGACTTTATGCCACATTCAGTGGCACTCACTCAAAGGACAAACAAAAGGAAATCGAGTCGGTTCTCGACATTTACCGGGATTCTTAAATTTCCTTACGCAATTGAATAATGACAGAGTGGAAATCGAGGCCGGTGCGACTTGGTGCGTCCCCTCGCGGAGGTCCTCGACCTATCTCTCTCTCCTCTATTTCCCGGAGAACGTAGCGTGACAATGTGCCGCAAAAAAAGAAGGAACGCCAACTCGCATTGCGGGCCGAGAACGGATCGCGTTACCGAGCGCGTAGCCTAGCCTTTTTGCAGCGGCGAGAACTGCGTCGAGCCGCGAAAATTCGTTTCACGATTCGACGCGTTCCGCCGTGGAATGGTTCGCTCGGCTTCGGCTCTGTATCGTGCACACAGCCTAATTAAGCGTGATAATGCGTTGGGTAACAGCTTGAACAGAGAGCAACAGAACGAAAGAGAAAGACCGCTTAGAACTACGGGACTTGGCCCAGTAGAATAGGACCGAACATAGTCAGACAGTGGCAGTGTGGAGTTATTCAAGGGAGAATGAAGGAAATTTCTTCGTAATATAATGGAGCAGGCAATGTCTCTAATTAATCTCGATGCTCGCATATCGGACGCTTGTATCTTAGGGAAAAAGGATAATGCGAATTTGCGGAGCGAAAAACGTCGGATCGCGTCAGTCGGTGAGAGTGACGGCAGTGCAATGGGTTCGACGATGTCGAAAGGCATAGATTTTTGGATTTCTCTGAGACACAGAGAAAGAGAACAAGAGAGAAGAGAAGGGGGAAGGGGAGGGCCTACTTATGCAGGCTTGACATAAATCCGAAGTGGCAGGGATTGGGCAAAAGGCCCCGCTGTCGAGTGGAGAGAAGCTTGAAAAAGAAAAGCAACTTGCACTGTTGGGGACTCGGTCGTCCGAATGCGTCGAACCCGACAGCCGGGAAGTGTCGGATGGCTGCATTAAATCGAGATAAAGTTATTAGCGCGGGTAATCGTTGCCCGACGGGCCGATAATTAAATGAAAACTCGTTAATGCCCCTCTTCCTTCCCACGGCTCGCTTCGCCGAGTTCAGACCTCCGCTTCACTTCGGATCCCCACTACATTCTCGCTCCTGCTATCGATGCTGACAGAACGCTCACTCCTGATAGTACTGACAGTCCTGACGCTCGCAGCTTTTTTCCCGGAATCATGCAGCTGAGAGACCTGATATAGAGACTCGTACAATGTCCTGATTTCCTGAGCTTTGAAACGCTCACCGGACGAAGATAACATTGAGCAGTAAAAGGAAGAGAGGAGAGGAAAAATGGAAAAATCATGGAAGTCATGAAAGAAGAAGGCTTCGGCAGGATCGCAGTGCAAAAGGAGAGCCAAGCTCCGAAGATAAACTAGTTGTTCTTACAGGATATACGTGCAGCCAGTTCAAATCGTGTGTGTCTCGCCATCCGGACGAGCAGTCGCTTCTCGTTTAAGCGAGTGCGGGTTAAGGTCCGTTTCCACTAGAATAATTCCCCGTAACCGAACAGCCAACATCCCAACTGAATCCTGAACATCGTGGGATTAACCACTTCTCGAGTTATAATGGGGCTATAATTCAATTCGCGAAATCCTGTTCGATGAATTGAGTAAGGGGAGATTTGATCTTCCCGAACAATCCGCCTCCAATGGCTCGGATTGACAATTTTACGGAGGAGCGACGGTATTGGGAACACCGGCGCTTTGTTGGATTACTATAATTCTATCAGATGAACCTAAATATGGATGATGTTCCCGGAACCGTGTGAGCTGCGTTGAATTCAAAGGGAATTTTAAAAAAGTAGAGCGAAGAGTCTTTCAAAAGGATGGAATTATGGATTCTAGAATGTAATCATCCCGGATTCTCTAGAATGATTTTCCTTATTATAACTAGCAGAGCGAAGTTCATTTCTAGCTGACTCGCATGCACACAGGATGTAAACCGCAAACTCTGTGACGCAATGCTATTAAAGCGCAATCACACGATTACGATTTTTCCGCGTGAGGACGTAGGACGACGTTCAAGGCTCTAGATCGTTTGGTTTCGTCGACGAGAATTCCTGTGACCGTGATTGCGCGAGATTTCACACCTCCGGCTGTCCTTCGCGGGCTGCACGATTCTCGAAGATGAGAAAGAGATAGGACGAGAAGTGAGGCTTTTACGAGAGGCTGCTTGTGCGGGCGCAGCTAGCTAGCGCGTGCCGACGCGTGCCGTAGAGAGCGAGCGAGCGCCTACGCCTTCTTCTGAAACGGCCCAACAGATTTTTCCTCTCCTCTGCCCTTTCTAGCCTCTCCCACCTATCTTTGCCTCCGCTGTTCCGAGGACACAGCGGCGCACTTACACCGCCGCCAAACGCCAATATTCTCACTTTCACTCGATAATACTCCAACAATTAAATTACATCCATCTAATTCTCCCCCCAACACGTGTTTAATATGTAACAGTTAACCAGAGCATGTTCAAGAAGAAAAAAAACGTGTCACGGAAGGAACTCAGTAAGTCTACTTAAGTGTACAAGCTGGCTTTTAGGAAGCTGGCACGCGCAGGACGCGTGTCAGGCTGCGTGTCGCCCACGCGACGCTCTGAGCTTCGCGTAATTTTCTCTTTTCCCCGTAAGGACTTGTTCCCGGAGAAGCTGGTGGGTGAAGCTCGACGAGTCGGTGTCTTGGTGCCAGCAGGGTGCTCGAGCGAGCCTCTCTAGCCGATAATGGAGAATCGGTGTCGCTCGCAACCTCCTATCTCCCATGATTTCCGTGTATACATTTATACGCTCCAGTGAGAGGCGCCAACAATATCCATTGAGGTGGATCGACTATTTCGAAGGAGCATTCATGTCCGCCGCAAAGCGAGGGCTTCGGCTTAACGAGCCGATCGCTAACCAATACTGGATTTACCGATACCGCAGTCTCATTTGTGCGATTGGGCTTGGAGAAAATGGAGGAGCGGAGAAACCGGACGTTTGTTTATACTAGCGAAGCAGAGTTGCGGGAGGCGCGCTCGAGCAACAGTTAGGTCGATGGAGCTTTCGTCGGACGCTTGTTTAGGACTTCGTCAGTGACGTTCCGTTGAACGTGACATACACTTCACTCTTGAAAGGACATTGCTATTCCAAGGGACTGCTACGAACCTCCCGTCGACTCGATGTCACGCATCCTCATCAATAAAGATGGCCTTCCGTGGAGGTCGGCCGAATTAATAAATCACGAAGTCTCGATTATAATCTACCGGCTGAGCGACGTCCCTCCGAGAGAGAGAAATCGGATTTCTTTGAGTGATTGCTTCATGCTCGAGCTTCCCGTTCTTTCGAGTCGAGAACTTTGCAGTTGAGTATACCTGCTGTAAGCTACTTACTATGTGCGCGCTAGGTCTGACTATCAGCGACTCTTTCCCCTCGCTTTAACTGAGAGACGTGGCCTCTTCGCGTTTAACTTTCCGCGTTGCCTGACCTCCGAGAGGTACTTCAGGAGGCCAACTTCCGTTTGACGGATCGCGTAGACTCGCAGAATGCGAACGACAGCTCTCGAGGCGAGGCTAGCGGAGGTATGCGAGTATGTAGACGTATGTAGAAGAGGACGCAGCGGGTACCAACTGGAGGTAGACCGCCTCGAAGAAGGGGGCGAGAATAAACGCGTGATTTACTGCACAGCAGCGAGATTTACGGCTCCCGTCCCTCGATACGTTCGTCCTCGTCCTCGTCCTCCTCGCAGAGGGACCACTCCCTGCACTACTACACCTCGCCACTCTCTTTTTATACCTTCCCTTCGAGGGAGTAGACTCTCCTGTAGGACCTACAAAGTCGCTTAAGCCAACCCCGTGACTCCCAGGCTTGCCACTCGGCAAACTACTGCTTCTTCGCCCCGCCAACAGAGAGAGAAAAGGAGAGAACGATAGCTGACGGAGCAGAGAAAAGGTAATCCAAGACTCACGGCGAAGGATGTCCACGAAGCTGCACCGAGATATAGTCGACGAGCGAGTCAGCTCGAGTTCTCCCTTGAGTGCGAGAGTTCCAATTGGCGCGGAAGTGTAGGAAGCCTTGCAATTAAGCGGCGTTTAAGGTGTCCGAGATCGAACGGCTCGGATCTTCGCCGACTTTCACATGGCGAACACGTTTTTGATAAACTCAGCCCTCGGACTCGCAATTTCTCTCTCTCTCTTATAATGCTTGGGAGGTGAAGGCGCGTAGGAAGGCATGGCGCCCAACTTCTTCGACGCACTCTCGTAAAAGTGGAAAGTGGCTCTCGTACGCCCCAGCCCTCCACCACCATTGCAAGCGGGAGAGACTATTCGCTGTGGAATGGATTGCGGAGCGCGGCACCGCACCGGCATAAACTCGATCTCGCAATTAACGAGAAAGCGAGGTACAAATGCGAGTTAAATGCGAACGGGGGCGACGAATGGAGAAGCTAGGAAAGCGGGCGTCTCTCCCCGCTATCCGATACAACTTCGTTCCTAGCTTGTAATTGCGAAGCCAACTCACAATAAGAGCTCGTCGCCAGCGAAGCCCTCGCAATGGTAATCGCAGCAGTGGCTCTGCAAACTCTCCATGACGAAACTGCCATGCTCGACGTGTTCACCCCTCGTAATCCCTTTTTCCACCGAGGAATTATAAAAGATCCGCGAATTCTCCGAGTAATCGTTCGGCTTGCTTCTTAGAAATTTGCCAGGGATTGAATAAAGAAGAAATAGGAGCTAATTGAGTTTGAAGAAGGGCGCCGTGGAGAAGGTATGTAATCCCAGGTGTCCGAGTAACAGTAATTGGCTGGTGTATCGAGGGTAGTAGCGATCGGCTTGGAAAAACGAGCGATGTAATTCATTTGAAGGGAGACAAGGATGACGATAAACCGGGGTGGATGGTGCTTAGAGGAAGATCGAGTGGCACTTTTTGCGATTGGTAGATGCGGCACGATCTACCGTGGCAGGAAGTAGTTTGCATGCAAATGGCTCGGCAATGCCGAGAGGAATCACTACTCTCTTTCTCTCTCTCTCATTGCTCGCGGCTCTACACCTGCGTGCCCGCTTACCATCATTACTGGGAGAGTAGATCGCGAGAAAAACTGGCCATTAAGATCGTTAGCTATCGAGTGTATCGCCGATTTTCCCAATGCCATTTCCATTTCGCTACTGCGCTCTTCTCAGCCTACATCGTCGCCTCCAACACCGGCAGCTTCTCCTCTCTGGACCATTCTGATAAATGCAACAACCTCCTCGCCTACGTGTACTTCTCTAACTGTACATCTCGATCGCGCTCGCGCAGTCGGAGTTATAGTGGCACTTATGATTTTTATAATACCCCAGATTGGCCACTTTCAGGCTCGTACGTACTTCTCGACGCTCACCTCCTATTCCAATGCTTCTGCTTTGAATAGAAGCGTGAATTTTATCGGCCGTGGTCGACGTCGTCGAAAAACAGAAATTTCTAAAGAAGTTTCCCTCGTTCGTACACATCGACGGAGATCCTCGCTTTTTCAGTGTGGGACTTTCGATTTTCAAAGCAAGAGCGAACTAGTCGCGCATGGAATGAGTAATAAGGACGTGGCTGGAATAAATGTTACTAGGAAATTGGGCTTCGCCTGCTTGGCTATACTATTACTACTACCACTCTCCGATTGGTGAAGCAGTATCGCGATCAGGATGGAATATGAATCGTCCTGTTTTCCGGGAAGCGATGCACCTGAGAAGCCTCGCGATAACGAGCTATCTGCTTTCGTACAACGATCGCACTGATTTCGATTTCGTCGAACTCACGTGGCTCTGTTTACCACCTGACAGACATTACACTCGCGCGGCGCAGGGTGAGAGGAATTTTTGTGGTGTGGTTCGACTGGAAATCCGGCAATACACCAGCCTCTTTTTATAAATGCGAAAACATGGCGCAGCAGCTGTTGATATCGGTGATGCAAATCCAGGTTGGACCAGATTTCCGATCCGAACGTGGGTGTGATCCCGCAAGCCGAGATAATCTAGGAGAGAACTCGTCGATCTCGTTTCCGACACGATTCCGGATCGCCGCCTCTCTCAGCCGAGTCTCTTATCGATAACACTTGCCGGCTTATCGAACGAGGACGCGAACGATTCGCGCGCTTGATCGATCAATTAACGTTAAGCGATATCGTCAATTTCCTTTGCTCGATTGCGTTTGCCTCGCAAAGTAAAAATTCTCAAGGGAAAAGAGCTAAGTTGCTTAGCCGACGAAACTCTTGGTATAACAGTCCGACGAGCAATGTGTAAATAAAGAATTTGCGAGTCAAGTTTGCGGCCGCGAAGAGTAGGTGAAGCGGATGGCGTCGGAACCGGCGGGCTCTGCCATCGGAGAATGCTAATGAGTTACACGGCTCATTAAGAGAATATCTTGAGTGTTGCGTGTCTTAGGAAAAGCGGCACGAGTGACTAGGATTCTCTTTGGTAACAGGATGCTGTCTTGTCTTACCCTCGTAGGAGATGCGTCGAAAATCCTCGGTTGCCTGAAGCCCGACCACGTGCAATACCAAGGTGCACACCAGCCAACGCTCCATCTTCTCTTGGTGGAAACTTTAGCCTGCAAATAAACGACAATTTTGCATATTATTGATTACCAATCAAACTCCAATATAATCTCTTAACGAATTTATTAAAAATACTATTCAAAGTATTCTTAGACACAAGAGTGGTTCGTTGATCTAGCAAGGAGAGTCACCTTGAAGCAACTAAAAAACAAGGGACCACCTTCCTCTAGCCGGTCTTCATGCTCGTAATTAATTATGCGATTACTCGCTGCTCTCTGATCAACAACGATGCCTCTGTAAGGCTCTGCCACTAATTAACCAGCGACGTCTGCTCCCTTGGGGGCCGCAGTATCCATCGGGAATCGCGTTCGATAGTCGCAGCTAGTCAAGGTGATCGATCATTAAATGACTATCGGGAAAAAATCCAAGTGGTTCTCTGCCAATAAAAAGAAATCCACGCATAAACTCACGTCGAGCGTATGCTTTAAGCGAGTTTAAATGCTGGGCTTTCACGCGTAGTTCGTTCGTGGCGAAGGTGTGTGTATTCTGAGATCTCAGAGGAGGTACTCGTACCTAAGAAAGGGCGAGAGCGAATGAGAGAGAAAAGGAGAAGAGAGCGAGCTCTATTTACACGGCGCTGCTGCGTCCGTGCACACGTATTTTCGTGCAGTTCATTGAAAGGGGAGGTCACGAATTCGCAGTGGCAGAGCTCGGGTCAGCGTGAAGTGTGCATACATATATGTAATGGAAACCGGACTTCTCCGAGGACGAGGACCACCCTGATGTCCGGCTGTCATTGCGAGGAGGGCTGAGGGTAAAGGCAGAGAGAAGTGCGGCACAAGCCGCCAGGTAGAAAGAGGACTATCCCTCGCAGATAGATGGGAAGGACAGGAAGCGGAGGACAACCAGCTACAACCAGGGAACACACCGCTCAGAGGCTGGCAGGTCGACGACCTCGCCTACGACATCGTAGAAGCTACTCCTTTACGCGAGGATCCAGTCTATCCTGGTGGTTAGCCGCAAAAAAGCTACTCCTCAACTACGATTCACTACCACCGACCACCGAGAGTCACTCACTCTCTCGCCAGCCTATACCTCGCGCCAACGATAAATCCGCTTTCGGTCGATAAACTATCGCAAAGGTGTAAGGTTCCTCGAGGCTCGACTAATTCGAGAATCCTTCGAGAGAAGGATAAACTAGTCGTGTTTGAAAGATCGTCTTATTAAAATTCATTGGTCCGTTAATGGAGAGCTTACTTGTAGGAGATCTCGAGGAAAATGTAGAAATCGAGACCGATCCATTTACATTCCTTTCTCCTTCAGTTTTATAGTTAGTATTATATTATTTGACGCCCACATTGCCGCTGTCTCGACGCTGGATTAATCCTACACAATGAGAATCGAGGACACGATCGCGACATTGCCGCGCGCACGTATTAATGCTAGAAGTGGAACGCATAAATCGGCCCTCGCCATATGCAAGCGCGTTCCTCGTGCAGTTGCTTGGTACGTGGAGAGACGTACTGGCGATCGAAAAGCGATGGTGTCTTAAAAATCGCACGGCACACTGTTGGACCAGAGCGAAGAGACACGCCGGTTTCTCCTGTCGCCGCTTCGCTTTGTCTTTCGTTTGTCTTTGGCCGCGTCCATCAGCCTGACAGCTTGCTTTCTCGTCTCTATGAATAGATGGCAGACCGGCATAAAGGAGGACACGCGACGAGAAATAGCGGACCCACGTGGTCCCGCACTACTCCTCCTCCTCTCTCTCTCTCTCTCTGTGTATAGAAACGCGTCTGTATATCCTAGTCAAAACGCACCGCGGGAGGGATCCTGCCAGCCAAACAGAGATGCATTTGTTAGAAAAATAATTATGTTATACAAAGTTTTGTCCAAAGATACTTTTGAATTTTTTATTAGTTGATTTTAATTTAAAAAATTGTATGTAACATTTGAGAGAAAGATATTCGAAACCTAAATCATTGACTTTGGTATATGACTTTCCATTTGCGAAAGTTTCCAGTATCGTTTTAACTCTTATATCAGAAGTTGTTGAACTTTTGCTATAATCCAAGTAAATCCACTGAGATTGTGGTTGATGCGCGAGTTTATTTTCTAAATGAACACAAAATTCTCTCATGTCGAGTTTCAGTGATGTGCTCGGGAATCATCGAAGGATAAGAGCAGGTGGCTTCGTCACTGTTTTCGCGAATCACATGGAACAGGTATGAGGGATTATCTGGCGGTACTCTTCCATCGATATCCAAAGTAAACACTCGACTTTATAACCAGTACGCGCACCCGAGAGTGTATCGAACATTTTCCTCATCGTGCAAAAAGGTCGGAGTAAAAAATTCGAAATTTCTCTTCTCTTCTGGTTTCTGTGCGTGTGTGCAAAGGGTGAAGGGCGTCGCGTCGCGGTGGTGGTCCGCTGGAAGGAAGAGCTCTTTTTAAAGAGCCGAGCACGATAATACACAGACGCCACGGTGGTCCCGAAAGCTTCCTCCCGAACGCAGTAGCTCCGAATATTAATATCGCATAAACTACCAATTCCCGATGCGTGCTATTTCAACTCCAAGCCCGAAGGCTCTTTTTCAGCAAAAGTAATCCTTCGATTTAAACGTGGCAATTTTCAGCACGCATATTTCAAATGATAGAAGTGGCGGCGGCGGCGGCGGCGGCGGCGGCCCACGGAGAAGAAGCCGGTAAATCTCCGGTCGGCAGGCCAGCGGCCAAGTCTATCGGTCGATCTCTCAAGCGTTTCTACGGTCCGCGAGCTCGGTAAGCAAGCAAGCAAGCAAGCAAGCCAGGCGATAACTCGAGCACCGGACGTGACGTATCGGTTCCCTCGTAAAAACGTGATCGGCACATAAGCGGCGAGGCCCTCCAGTGGGTTTTAATCGGCGCGACGGGTTCTACTCGCGTAAAAATCACTGGCTGCTCGAAAATGGAGCGCGCCGCCACTCTCTTGCTCGTTCTCTTTTAGTTCGGCAGGGTGTTTGGCGTTTCGCCCGATAAGAGCGGCGTGCTTAATATTAATATCGGCAGCGGTAAATAAGGTTGAGAGAGCAGAGCGACAGTTAGCCAAGCTTGTAGGTACGAGCAACGAGTACATACTCGAGAGAGAAAGCGAGAGGGATCCGTACGCACGTCCTATCTCATGCATGCACGTCGAGACTTCTAAGTCCGAAGAAAATACCTGACTCCTCGTACTGTACGTGATAAATCGGCGACGCTATCAACCATACTTTACTCCGTCTCTCTCCCTCTCTCGGCTTCTCACTTCGATGCTTTTTACCGAGTCCAGATACCTGTTATAGATAAATAAAGTGAAGGCTCGAGTGGAAGGTACACCGTGACATCAATCCACCTGAGAGAGGGACGAGAAGACCTGTCCACTATCGGGAGAAAAATTCGAGAAAGGAAAAGAGTCCGGTGATGATCAACGCGACGTTGGAAAGCGGGAAAAGGTATGGTTCTCCGCGCGTTGGAAGGATGAACGTTATCTGGCCGCCTTTTTTCCCCGAGAGTGGCCAAAGCGTATTAGAGAAGGAGAGAAAGCTTATAAATGATCCGGGCTCTCGAGGCCTCGCTCACCGCCGTCAGGTTTCACGGGGAATCGGATAAAATTGGAGACATGCGATGGTTTACATGCGAGACACGCGCAACGAGTCTCCTTCGCCCACATGTTCACGCTGTCTTTCTTTGCTCCGCTTTAAAACATACCAACCAAGCCTTTCTGTGTACTATTTTTCATAGGGCTCGCACCACCGCTGGAAGCTCGCGTCCAATAAACAGGAGGCAACGAAAGAAATCTCATAAATAAAGGTTGGTCGCTTCTGTCCCCGTAAAATCGTAGGAGTCGTGCGCGAGTGGCTGAGCTGGCTGGCTGGCTGCCGTGCGACTCGTTTCACTGAGGAGCGGAATAAACGGGCGGGGCAAGCAGCAGCGGTACAAGCCAGATAAAATCAAAGGGTGGAAGCTGCTGTTTCGTAAACAATGGTTTGCCCTCATCAATATGGACCAGGAGTGTCGGGGGAACGGAAGTTGGCCGACCAGTGCTTAAGATGGAAGGGTTCTGCGGAGGGGCACGTGACCGGAAAGGAGCCACGAGTCTCTCCAAATGCATTTCAGATGACAATGAGCCTCGTCTTCGAGTACTGTTAGTTAGCCAAGGCAGTTAGTACCGCCGACACGACCAAGCCGCTGATCAAGACTCAGTCTGGCTCTTTGCTTAGCGGAGATAAGAAGTGGACCCCGGCACGATAAGGCCTCGGCCGCTAGATAGTACCAAGATTAGGCGAGTTCTTTTTACCGATCCTGGTGCACGTTTACCCTGCATACGTACGAGCTCACTCGCCGCTGGACGTGGGGACACCTTCCTCAAGATGATGCGGTAAATCTTACGGTACCCATGAGACCTTTAGCCGCAAATATTTTACCAGGGATTTTCCAGGCATGCGCGCCACTCACTGACTGACACAAACTGAACAAACGTCGCGTCTAATCACAATGGAAGCAAATTCAAAAACAGACCATGTCCAATCTTAACTCCACCTGTTGGTATTCCCTTTGACGACCATTTCTACTGTCTGTTATTCAAAGTTAATCAGGTCAGTTTTCAAAGGGACGCGCCGGACAAACGAGGAGTATAACAATAGGATATCGAGGAGATAGCGTGGACCAGGATGCTGCGGGTCCAGAGGAGCGCACTGTGTCGCGTAACAGTGTCACTCGGTGGACGAGATGCGAAATAGCAGTGTCTGCCTCGGCACAAACAAGAGTATCTCGCCCGTCCGTCTCTCTTCTCGAGTGGCACGATGCTCTTATTCTCGCTTTTCCCGCGGTCCTCCTCGCAGGGTGTGGCTCCAACATTCTCTCTCCTTCTCTCTTTCTCTTTCTCTCTCTCGGTGCATAATCGTGTACGTGTATCCTCGTGGTGCTCTCTGGACGCGTGGATAAGAGAGGAGCGTGGCTCTCGCGCGCACTCCGGAGAGAGGCACACGCTTCGTTTGCGTTAACTTCGACGCGATTTATCTCGGCTCTCCGCTCATTCTCTCCCTCTCGCTCGCTCTCCTTCTGCAGCAGAGTGGGCTGCTGCTGCTGCTGCTGTTGCTTGCCAGTCCTCGAGCAGAGACTCACGTACTCCCGTGCACACGCATACACACGCTCCAAGAGAGAACGAGCAGAGCCAGTGGTTGTGTATATGCGTGCGAGTGCGCGCGCGAGAAATTTTATGGGAGCGGGTCGCCAAACATGGTAAGGCGACCGCGGTTCACCTCTCCGTGAGGAGGAGGCTGTGTGTGCCACACTTCGATACGATTGTCGGACGACTTGCTCTACTCAACAACGATAATACGCCTGCTACGACCGATCACCGACTGCCACAATACCTCCCGATCCAATGATTCCTCTGACAGACACTTTTGTTGGCCCTCGAACGCTTCCATGTCGATGCTTCAAATGCTCCAGAATGAGAAATGAGGTTTATGTAAGTTTGACGCATCAGCCTTTGCATCCGGCTGGAATTATTCCTAAGAAGGATCGCTGGAAGAAAGCTGAAATGTGTTTCAGAATCGAAACCCAGCTGCTCGAATTTCATACATGCACCCCGACTTTCTTAGGGTTCGATCGTTTCAATGTCGGTGCTTTAGATATTCGAGTATGAGAAATGAAGTTTATATAAGTCGGACGCATCATCGTTTACATCTGGCTGGAATTCTTCCTAGGAGGATTGGTAATAGGAAAAGAGGATTGTATTCCAGGATGAAAAACCAGGTGGTCGGTGGAGTTCGATGGCATGTATATACACGCTGGCTTTCTTTCTTGTCACCGATAAGGAGTAGCGGGCTATCTCCGGAGCTGACCTCTCTCATCTCGCTTTACGGCATTGATTACTCTTCTCGCGGGGTCGAGGTTTTAATCTCAGTGGAGAGAAGGCACATATACACGTTCGAGGATCAATGGCCACGGCTTGCACCAAGAGAGAGAGAGAGAGGGAATCGAATGGTGTGGGTACTTTGTACGGAGGCTGAGAGTCCCTTTTTTTCGAGTGCTCCATCTCCGCGTGTACTTGGAACCCCGTGTCAACTGGCGATAATATTGGCATTCCGTAGAAATCACGGGGTGCACACCCGGGAATCTGCCAGCAGTGCAGAAGCGTGTCAGTTAGCGGCTGTCTCTCCGAAGCTATTAACCCCGGCACACAATGCGCCGCGCCAGCACTCGTCACTCGGAGATTTCACGGAGCTCCGACTCCAATTGCCTGAATTGATTCAACTCCTTTTAAGTTTTCTCTCCGAACCACCTTCCTACGTGATGGCCCCAACACTTCTCGACAGTTCGAGTCTTCGACACTTCCGCAACTCTTTAAGAACTCGAGAGGAACCCTGACCCTTGAAATTCGCTCGGTGATGGAACGTATTGCTATTACAGCAAAGAAGCAGCCTTTGCTGTTTCTTAGTTGTTCTCGAATGCTAAATTATCCTCTTCGCCTCTTGGATCTCCGAGAGTTCTGCGTATATGCATCTGTATTTACGAGATGAGATGAGTCACTGGGTATTGGGGATATACATGTGGAGCATCGTGCTTGGCGATAAATAAATTACGGCCTCTCAGCGCGAGTGAAGCCGACATATGGTCGAGATTGTTCGCGCTAATTAATAAGAGTTTGTGCTCGCCCTTCCGACGGAAGAGCATATGTTCGACGAGCCACTCTGGCTTCCCGTAAAAGCTTGTAGACACTTGCTCCTAACAATCTGGTAACGGAGGAAGGCGGGGATCGTGTGCTTTGTACAACTGATAAGTCCCGTGGCGTCCAACTGTCTCCAGCGAGCGATTATCTAGAAAAGAGAGATCATCCCCGGGCTCTCCTCCCCGGCATTTATCAGCCAAAAGCCAAAGCATGAATACTTGGCCACTAGGGAAAATCGTACTATACACGTGTACGATTAGAAAAGCCTGTTGCAACGATCGAGTCAAGTGGATTTCACTCGATCAATCGAAGCTGCGATAAGGACTCGCCAGATACCAGAGAGGCAATCCGGTGAAATCGTAGCGATACATCGCGTTCACTGGTTGCTTCCAGCGGAAGATACACGCGCTCTTTTATCTGCCAGCTCTGCTCTTCGATACTCGACGATGAAAATAGATGAGCGATCGAATACTGTGCTATCTCTATTTCGAGCTTCCTACTAGGCCACGTAGATTGATAAGCCGAATTCTTTTAAAGGCCGAAGTTAAATCATTGGCAAGATAAACGAGAGATAGATTTGTTGGAGTTGTGGATTCGTTCAAGTTTCGCAGAGGTTGACGCTGCTGGACCAAGTTGTTACTGGTGTTGCGAGACGCGGAGAACACCTCGCAACTCGCAGATGCACGTTCCTCTCAAGTATAAAGAAAGCATTCACGCACCACTCAGGCATACATGCTGGGCCTGCCTTAACGAGAGTTAATCTGCGCTTCTTTCACGACAGGCTCGCCTCTGGATCCTCTAGGAACCGATGCCAGCAGCAGCCTCCCTCTTCACTCACGTGAGATTAGCCCTCTCCATTCTCCATTGCTACGTCCCGCGCACTTTTTATCAAGCGCCGAAGACTTTTTATCACTCTTAAACTTGTACAAGTCATTCGACTTACGTCCTCGACGTTCTTAAGTGTCGTTTCATCAACTTGTACTCTTCGAACACATTGTTTTTGCGTGATTGCAAAAACTGTCAGTGCGTCATGTATTAATGGTGCTATAAAACAGTCGATGAACAATGCGTTTGAAGTCGCGGATTGAAAGATCTCCGATGAGAGTTAATGGTAGATTCTAATGGGAATTCGAGCGTTTAATCGTCGATTCTATGCAAGTAGTAAGCGGACGCATAGGTGTATCGCCAAGGTAGCGTGGAGGTTGCCTTGCCGCGGGCGAGAAAGTACTGGCTAAGTGAGTAAGCGTGCGAGTACACGGCGAGTATAGGCTGAGAGCGTATCGCTGAGATCTCACGTGCACCCGCGCCTCCAGAACTCACTGGCGGAGCGGAGACGTGTGCGGCCGGCCGCACGATCGAGAGAACCACCGCTGCTTTATACCCCGCTCCTTCCTGTCAGGCCAAACCGCCAACTTTATCCCATTGAATGGGAGAGAACGCACTACCAAATATGCCAGCGGTGCTTGCTTTTCACCTTTGGAGAGGTGGCGAGCATATGCGGGGAGTGTGCGACAGACATCGCCGATATCGCTCTAATGGGATTGCTCAACGTCCTCGTGTTTATTAAGAGAGTCCTTAAACCGCTGGAATGCACGACGAGCTAGTCTCTAGCTTGATAGTGCAGTACGCACTTGGTACTCGAGAGAGGAAGACGGAGGTGCAAGGTCTACTCTCTCTCTCGCAAGGTTCCCAACAGTCTCTATTAGTCGGTGGCACGCGTTGCGTCTCTGGCAGTGGTGCGAAGGAACAGGCAGAAAGCGTCGAGAGGTTGGCTTGGCGGTGGCGACGGCAGGGAAAAGAGGAGAAAATGAAGGTATCGCGCGCTGGCGAATAAAAAGGCCCTGGCGTGGCTACGGTAAATTGCGGCAAAGCCGCCGAGAGCCACGGCCCAGCCCGAGAGAGCAGAGGTAGCAGACCACCGCCTTATACGGATCCTCCGAGAGCTCTCCGAGCATTCGAGCACTCCTCGTCCAAAAGGAAAGACGAGAGATGCGCTGTACAACCGAGCTCTCTTATTCTCCCAACCAGTAGATCCTCTCTTCTCTACCACTCCTTTCGTATTTCTCCAGCTAACTTTATGCGGAACTCTACTAGAGACTCTGCTGGTCCACTGATAGACCATCCTCGAATCACTGCCTCCGAGTAAATGCATCTGTGTACCAGGGAAGACCTTTTTCTCTAGGAGGCACGCGCTTCAACAGATGCCGACCATGTGTGCTCCTCTTGGCCGTTTATCCTGCCACATTTATTTCAGCGGCGGGCATTTAACGCTGCTTTTACTACCGTGTGCCGTCTTCACCGAGCCAGTATATATTTGGCCAATGGCTTTCCCAGTCCAGTCTTTATATATCAAGCACGAATTTCGTAGAGCGCAGACTTAAAAGCAAACTCCATTTCCTTCTTGCTGCGGCACAATGGGGAAATTTGAGTGCGCTGCTTTCTCGCGAGCGGAGTTGTGGCTATTGAGCTGTTACCGGAGCTCGGCTAAAACAGAATTTACGTCCTGCTGTACCAAGTTTAGCGAGAGAGAAGGCTCGTACGTGACCGGAGAAACGATTCACGGAGATTTCGGCGACGGACGCGTGACGGCACAGTCGAGGATACTTGGACGCGTATACGCCTTGGGCTCCATGCTCTTTCTTCACGCATCTCGACTCGACTTCGTGCGAAATAATGGATGCCGTGTTTGTGCCTGCATGCCGATTTCGGCTCGATTCTCAACGATCGACCGTCCTCTTTCTTTCTCGTCGCATTCTTTCTCAGGGGAATAAAATTCCTCATGTTCTAAGAAGGTTCCTCGCGTCCCGATCACGTAATCTTCTCTTTCAGTGTCTACGCTTTATGACCAGTCATGAACTTCCGATGTCCTGGGAGTAACTGATACTAAGAACCTGTCAGAGGATTTCCCTGGGAAAGACTGTGGGACACCCGTGAAAGTAGGAAATCCCTTGGGTTCCGGATTTACCTAATCTGCTTAACAGGAGGGCGCACACCCTTTGGACCACCGGCAGCCAAAAATATTCCCTGCCCCCCGAACGTGGATTTTCCAGTTTACTATAATTCGGCAGTTTCTAGTCACTGCTATTACTTCCACTCTCCCGAATAAATCAAGAGTGAGTAGTTGCTCGAGTGAATTACTATTCCGGATAGAAAGGAAGCCTTGTTCTCAGTTGCAAGGCGGCATAAGTCGCACTCGTTAAGTCCCGTTTCTTTTTTACTGCCACTATAAAGATATATATTCGGGGAGAAATTGATCGCTGCAATTGGCCCGGGGGCAGGAAAGGGCAGGACATAAAAATTAGTCAAAGAGAGAAGTATATTGCCAAGGGTTAAATGTCCTACGGCTACCACTACGGGAGTAAAGGGCTCCGATACGAGTTTCCCCGTTCGAGTTTCGTTTCGACGCTCCGAGTTTTATGGCTCTCGTTGGCGTCACGGTGTTTTGGAAATTTGGAGGTGCACCCTGCGGCTAGTCACAATGGCCCTTTCTCCCCCAGGGACCGAGGAGCTCGTCCTTTTTCAGAGAAGGCTCGACCTGTCAGCAACGCTTGCCTCTTCTACCATGAAAACCGCATAGCCAACGCCGTCCGTCCCTCGTCTCTCCGAGCCTAAATTACATTTTTGACACCGATCTTTACAGTCTTCAGGCTGCCAATAAAAATAGCCTTCGCTGCCATCGAACTGGCACTAATATCAAAAAACTCCAAGTCCAAATCAGTCTTCTCTCAACCGAAGTATCAGACATTTTAGTTCAGCATCGGTATTTCAATACAACCTGCCGTACAAGGCAGTGATTAGTACCCCGAAATTAAAATGTCCGCAGAAAATGAGTGGCTTGCCGGCTCCAAGTAGTAGTTAATGCCAGTGGCAGCGGATGAAAAAAGAGCGTTCGGGAAGCGTCCAACTGGCGAGGAGTGCGTCGAGCGAGATTATAGTTTTGGTGGGACGCGAGAAAGCAGGACGAAAAGTAAGTCGATGTCGTAGTAGGGCGCCGGAAATGCTTAAGGCGAAATACACCCGCTCTAAGACCTGAATCTAATACTCTAATCCTATTAGGGCATTAAGGTACCTCGAGTGCTCCTTAAACGCGCGATATCTCTTCTGCTTCTCCGCGCGGGGATCTAACCGTCCAAGAATTACCATATCGCGGCAGGTTACTAAGCCAGCAATTACGAGAATGAATCCCGAATCTGGATAACAGACTCAGCCACCAAGCTACTGCTTCCCGTCCAGATGTTCCCTGGATTTCCTCTTCATATTACCAATAATCCTTAACTATTCACTTCGCTTTAAAAATCGACTACTATCTGATCCGTTTTTCCCAAGCATTGTGTACGATTCATATGATATAAGAATCGTTGGATATTTAAGAAAAATAATATGTATATTACCAAGTTTTATTGCGATAGCTCTGGCAGTTTGTTCGTAAAAAAAATGCCCAAGGGACGCCTATTTTCCGGTAGGCTTAATAGGGGAGGAGAGCATAATAGGAAAGAAATGTAAAGAAATTCGCGGGGCATTGAATTGAATGGAAAGTATAAAGAAATTCATGGGGGCAATCGGGGATAGGGTTACCAATGCGAATGTATCGTGCAGACGTATTGGGAGCGATGTAGGGAGCCGAAGAAGGGAGCTAAAAAAGGCACGCTCGCAGGCCTGGTACACTCGACAATCCGAGACGCCAATTAACGCGATCTGCGTCTGCTATCGTTGCTCGTGGTCCACCGAGAAGGAAAGAGATCGAGGGAGAGCAGTTTAAATGTCTGAGCAGCGAGCGAGAGAGCTGCTCACCAGAGAAACAGAGAGTCAGAGGGAGAAAATGATAGAGAGAAAGAAAGAGGGAGAGTTGGACGCCTCCAAGGGTGGAACGGAGAGAGAACTAACAAACACTGGGGACTCCAATCGTACGGGGTACACGTGTTTTCCGTCTTTCTTCGATCCTCGCTGGCGCGTCGCCGCTGCTTTCTCGATAGGAAGGAGCCACACGAAAGACGGCCGAGCACGCTCCGATAAATAATTCATGCACTCCCTGCCCGCCACTGAGACCAGCCCTGTGTGTTCTCTACGAGACTTTTATGTGAATCGTTTTGGGACCCGATGCACGAAGACCACACTGTATCGCTCCAAACTGTCGCTTTACGGTGCTTTCGGCTGCACTCTCCCAGCCAAACAAATTGGTACCTGCTGCATTGCTAGTCGTATTTTTTGACAATTTTTTACTGTCTCCCTAACGGAAATTCTCGCAATCGGTGACTGCATCTAATGTTACTTTTCGACAGTCAAAGACTTCCGTGTGTCTCCCAGCGGTTCTTGCACCTTTCACTGCGAATTGCCATTAGCAAATCGCTAATTATAGGCGTCATGCAGAGAAGACCGAGAGAAACCTGGGTAGAAGACTAAAGGAAGACTAGGCAGAGCGGCGGTCACGGTCCAATCTTACAAGCATAAGGCTGTGTAGTTTACACGCTTTTTGGAGAAACTCTATGGCCGATGACCCACGTCTCGATAACTTTCCATACTGAAAGAGTTACGAGGCGTTCCATGCCATCCTCGAATTGTATGTCGATGGGTTGCCGCGGTATAAATAGAGCAATCGGGTTAAACGAATAATCGAGCAACAGGCGGCGTTTCGTCAAATTGAAATGAACTCCTCTCTCGTGCGGCTGTTATACTGCCAATCGTATACAAACAGACGCGATCCACGATCGATACTCGCAAACCGATCTAAACTCGGGTCGGAGTAACTGGCGGCAAAGTAAATGGTGGCACGCTGATTTAAATGACAATCTCGTGCTGCGAGTGCGGCTAACAGAGCAAACAAGATAAAGCACTGTGCCCTCGTGTTAAAACAGTGCGAGACTCGCGATCGATTAAGTTTCGATCCGAGAAACATGCCAACTACTATTCTACTAGACATATGTTTTCGGACTCACAGTGAGGCAAGCGGAGTTGATTAAAAATCCATGGATCGCTGGAGACTTGTGGTCGCCGTGTCCCGTTGCATGATCGATGTGCTCTCCTCGATGTCGGCAGGGTTCCTCGGGGCACTGACAGGGACGCAAATAGTTGTCTCTCTGTTTGCCGAACAAACCCACTGAATTCACTGTACGAGTCGCGCTCGATCGGTCTCTAAAAGGCGCGTGGCGAACCTTCGGAACACGAGGTGGCTGGGAAGGCGCAACCCTGTTTGTTTACTTGCGGGGTTGCGTAGATCGATTAAAGGCTAGCGCAGTGTTTACTTGGAGGGCGGCGTCGTGGATCAACACGCTGGAGAGTGCGCACCTCGACTGCCGCGAGAGTACTGAGTCGACGGCCTCGTTCCCTTCCTCTTTTCGAAGAAGGGTATATCCCACTACTCCCGGAACGCTCGGACGCTCGCTCGACCCGGTCCGACTGGTTTCCCTACCGCTCCGGCCATACGGAGACTCTCTCGTCCTCGTCCTCGCCGCCATTGCTTACCTCGATTGCCTCTAGGTGTCGTTCGCCGTCACCCTCTACTTCCACTCTATTTCTTTGAATCTCTACCTCTCTCGCACTACCACCTCTCTCCACATCATGAGCCCTCCTCCTTCAAGGGTAATAATCAATTTGCATTGAATCCCTGGCTCATTATCCATGAATATAAACGCATTACGTAATCTTAAGATACCACTTACCTCGTGGTTACCATCAGCCCTTGCTTCGATTCTAATTGTAAAATGATCTATCATTGGATCAAGTTTTCCTCGCAATACGCTTTGCAGCGGGTAAAGTTACGGCGCGCAGACACGCGCTACCGACAAATTGAGTTGTTAGCGGCGGGCAGCCGTTTGAGCACGACTTCCGTAAATTCCCAGCCAAGGGAGACTCTGACCGAAGAGGAGAGCACTTCTTCGTCGCGACGTATCTTAATTTATGCCGGGGAGTTTCTGGGTTAATGAGCTGCTCTCGCCGGGACGTGGAAGCATCGGGAAAGGTTCGCGCCGTCGCTTCTACTCTCGGTAAATGAAGTTCAAATAAGAGGTTCTCTCCCGGCGGAGATAGTGGCTTGTCATCCGGCGGTCCAGCAGCATCCGCCATCGGCATCAGCTGTGCCGGTGCCCTTTTCAAGGTGGACGAGTCAAGGCCGATAAGCTTCTTCGTTTTGGCGGGTAATCTGACGAGTCTCTCCTCATCCCCTGACGGTCATCTCGGCAATCGGGAAGGAGAGAAGACAGCGAGATGATTACGCGTTTACGAGCTCGCCGCCACGGCTACCTGCTGTACGAGGGAGTCGAAGGTGAAAATATATGGGCTGAGGTCGTAGAGCGACGAGAAAAAGTACGGGAGCCAAGGAAAAAAGGGAGATAGGGCCTCGATTGTGGTGGAAGAGGTGGCGGAGGAGGAGGTAGATCGGGAGCAGGTAGAGCGGAGGCTGCTTCGCAAGAAAAGAAGAAGCCAGGCGGGATGCGGGGCGCGGCCAAGGACGCCGGAGATCCGAGAAGAGAAGAAGGTTTACTATGGGGATAGCACGTGTTGCGTGGGGGGTCGATGCATATACCCTCGGGGAGCATATACGCAGAGCCGGCTTTCGGGCGCATAATCCAAATCCAAAACCTGTTTCTGCCCCGTGGGTCAACGCTGAGATATCTTCCATGCAACTACGAGCCTACTCCCACCTTCTCTCCAACTCCGAAATCTCCAAGCCGCACCAATCTTCTTCGACGATGGACTGTGCTAGTCTTTTGAGGAATTAATATTATTCGTATGTATTCTTTACACCCTGAATGTATTCATGAAGCAGCCGAGTATCAAGACCGCCGCCGCGCTGTGCCCACCCGACACTGCCACGGAGGATGACTATTGTTGACCGGAAGAGGCTATTCTAGTGGCAGGGATATACGATATTCTTGGGATGCTGCGGATGAAATAACACTTTGCGGGGGTACCCTGGAACACTCGAGGCCTTGTTTGTGCTTGGGGATTCGTTGGCCGCTTGCTGGGAGTAAATCAAAATACTAGGATTTTTGGGAATGAACTCAACGATACCTGCTTAACTACCTTGACCCTTGGAAACCCCGTTTAAAAGCGATGTCCTGGTGGTCTGCTTTCCAGGGGTGCCGCTTGAGTTATGTTGCTCCAGGCACTTTACGACTTCATTTGACTCTCGCCTGGGAAAAGCCGGGCGGTCGTACCATTTTACGAAATCCTTTTACGAGCTCAGTTTTCGGATCGTCAACCTGCTGTAACGAGGGATGTCGAGACGCGCTATTACACTGCTCTGCATCGCAAGTATCGATGGATTCCTGAGACTGTGGTAACGACGGGTCTTGTGACCCCGCGACCCCTTATCGTGCTACTGGAGGATCGTTCTCCGTTACGACACGACCAGCTATAATCACCACGGAATCCCGGAGATATTGAATACTGGAGCATCGTCTGACTTTCTTACAGACTTTCCTGTTTCATTCTATAAAGCTAGCAGAAAACTAGGCGCACTTCGCCGAGAACAGAACACAAGTGTTTCCTTGATCCACATTTGCGAACGTAACTGGATTACGTACGCGAATTTCGGACAATGGAAAGATAGTTTTCATTCGGCCCAATCAGTGTAAATAATAACAAGTGTTTATGCGACTGTCTCGCACGGTGGCGTAATCAAATGGAGTGTGTTATCGTTATTCACAACGATTCCTGCGAATTCAATCGATCTCGCTCTTCTCGGAATAATAGGCATTCGATAGTTCTCGCTGATAAATCTGCTCCCTCTTGTTCTCCCCGTTAATCGCATTGAACTCCTACGTAGAGGAAGAGACCGTTACCGAGGAACTGGAGCAAACGACGAGAGGCTCCCTCTCGTATTGGAAGACTGGAGCGGCGCGTTCGGATTATTTGTTTTTTCTACCTAGCGGAATCATCGGCTCCTTTGTCATTGCGCAAACATACGGACAGCCGAGAGAAAAGGCTTGGCCGCCTTGTTTTTCGTTTATTTAGCTGCACTCTCCTGTTGTTATTTCCGCACGATATCAATGAGTGCAGGTCGATCGGCGCTGTCTCATTGGAAGAGAATCGGGTACACATGATGCATACGTGCGGGGACGTCCCGGGCAGCAGTTGCGGGCCAAATTGTCAGCGGCGCATTGCGAGGAACACGTTTCCACGGCGCGACCATATAAAAGCGAGTTGAGTTGCAAGCTAGGCCGCAGCAGCATCAGTAGAAGGAGCCGAGAGAGCTTAGAGAGTCCGTAAGAGCGAAGGAATACGCCTTTAGCGATTGCAATCGTGCGCCAGCAGGCAAGCGGTTGCGTAGTTTTGCATCGACTAGTTTACGTCGGCTATTCGGCGGCGCTCGAGCGAAAGAAACACCGGTTCAGAAGAGAAGAGAGAAGATCGGCGAATCCTTAACGCACCAGCCAGGAAGGATGAGAGCGGCATACGGCGTTTTGCTGCTGGCGATACTCTGCTTCAGGTAAGTCGATAAATCGATCGAGATTCGCCCGTCTCCTCATTTTTCCCGATCGTTATCGCAATTAACTTGGCTGGAAATAACGAGCCTGTTAACGCTCTGATCTCCCGGCGTCGCTCGCTCGCTCGCTCGCTGCACCGCACTCTCAACCAAACGGAGAGCAGACGCAATGTACCTTTTATCGCAGCTGCGCTCCCGATAAAAGCGCACGTCTCCTATCATTTCACGCTCGATCGGTGATGCGTAATCGGGCACCCGGCCAAAATGAGGAAATGAGTCACCTTTCATCCGCTACACTGTGAATTACTCGCGCACTCTTTACTCTCCCATCCTCGGTGAAAGACAAGCTTGTCATTCTGCCGATGCAGAATCATCCGGATGCATTCGATTATCAGGCAGATATGTTATTGCTCTATAAATAATTGTTTTCTCACTTGAGATGTCAGCTGTATCCTGTTTTATTTCGTGCAAGAAACATACGATATTCCTTTTCATAAATCAATTAATACAAACATCGATAAAGATCGACACACATACGTGCGCGTGGATCCTGTTTATAGTCTAATTAAAGTCACTCATCTTCCTTCAGCGCCACGCAGGGACAATGGCTAGGCGGAGATTTCCTGAACTTGAATAGCATGTTCGCCAACATTCACCGGAACATTCAGCACAACGTGAGGCAATTGAACCAGCAAATTCGCAATAATGTTCACGGCTACTTCACCGAGATGGAGCAGTTTCACAAGGACATGGAGAGGAAGTTAGGTGGGTAAATTGGGCCACTCGATTCCTGGCGGGAGTCCACCAGGATCCGCGATCCATTTTGCTCAGTTATAGACAAGAATTACGCGGATCCTTTCACTATCGTCGAGAAAGAGAGATCGATAGTTGGCGTGTCAAGGCGAATCGCAGCCCTTCTTTTCTCTCCGATTACACG
Source organism: Ectemnius continuus (assembly GCA_910591665.1). Lineage (NCBI taxonomy): Eukaryota > Metazoa > Arthropoda > Insecta > Hymenoptera > Crabronidae > Ectemnius > Ectemnius continuus. The sequence continues at coordinate 6,514,998 of OU342867.1, forward strand.
CACTTCTCCTCCGCCTTCTCGCCTCGGCTAACTAGCACTTTCGTGGAAACTAACTCGGCTCTGACCTTTCCTCCCTTCCCACTCGCATCTCGGATACATGACTCACTTCGCGTCTGACAATGAGTGGCATTCGTTTAATAAACGTCCGCGAGATAGACGCTTGCCAATTAAGTGTCAATTGAATGCTTGTATGGATTGACTACGAATGTTTAGGTTCGCCGATTCCGGTAATAGTAAATCCTGGACACGGCAGCTCTATAGTGATCAGCAACACCGGCGGTGGAGGAGGAAGCGCTGGAAGCTCCAGGACAGTTTATTCCGGTTATACACCGGAAGGTGAGCCTTACTACCGTGATAGCGAACGTAGAGTTGTGAACGGTATTCTCCATCACTACGAGAGAGCATACGACCCGAGCTCCAAGAAGGTCAGGGAGTACCACTACACCCTCGACCTCAACGATCCGAAAGCTAAACCCATCGAGGTTCGCATGGACTCTGCTGACGAGGACGAGGAAGCCGAGACGAAGGAAGCCAAGGAAACGAAAGAATAGGAAATCCCTCTCCCAAAACGGACCAAACTGCGTATTGCGTGTGTTTGACATACTTCGGGTGCTAAAACCGCCAAGAAAAATAAAGCAACATTTGTATTCCTCTTTATCCGGCGGCCACGCGTAAGCCGACGACCCACGCAAGCCGCTAATGCAAATAAACAGCAATGAGAATTCGACGATTCCAACATTTACCTTCCATTATTATTCCATATTCGAATGAATGAATATTATTGTTTAATTTGATTGAAGTCAAACGGAGCTCGGAAGATATAATACGATGGATTAGATTGTCAGAAATGAAATATTGGATCCTTTGAAATGGCGATTCGAATTCTGTAATCACCGGGGATTCCAAACAGAAGCTCTCTGAGAGTACTTTCAGATGTACTCGTAGGAATTTACTACTGTTATTTAACTGCCCTCGAGAAATTTATTCTTAAACGAACACGTAACTTTACCAGATATAACTCGGATTGCGTATACCGTTCCTTACCGAAAGTACGATGACACGATCGTACTTTAAGACGTATGCGCGATACGTCTATCACAGTCTCGTTAGTATTCCCTGACAAGTGTGTTTCTCTTCTCGACTGGAATTCATTCTCGAAACGTACACGGCCGATTACTCGTAATTGTTCCCCTCTTAGGGAGATGGTTCAGGAGAGTTTGCTTGTTCACGATTAAACATGTGCGAGGGACGCTCGCGGCAATGCCTCTTCATCTTGTCAGAGCGTGGAGACTAGCACGAAGAATAGACAAGTGGAATCAGAGTTTCCAATGATAAGGAAATCAAGCTCTTTCGAATGCCAAGCATGTCAGATCGGTTTGAGCCACGTTACTTACGTCGGGTCGTGGCCGCTACCGGGCAAATTTTACAGTCGGTGTCGTAAAGTGTTTTACACTCTCTAACGGAATGGAGCGGTCGCGGAGGAGGAGAAGTGTTGGCGGAGAGTGCGAGCCAAGAGGAAAGGTGGTGGTATCGGTTGGCTCGTCGGCTATCTCGCCGATTACTCGTGTCAAACTGGCGCCTTCGAGAGGTGAGGAAGGTGTGTACGGCTTGGCCAGCAGAGCGTGTACCAGCTCCCTTAAATGGAAGTGCCCCCGGCTTGTCCCCAATTACGAGCCGTGCTCGCTCTCTCGGCACCGCCGCCGCCGCCGCCGCCACCGCCGCGTCCTCTCACCTCGCCATTCCGTCGAAACACTCGACGCCACTTAGTTCTTGGATCCTTAAGTAATAGGAAACTCCTGTGCCTCTGCCTCCATCCTCCCTCCTCTTCTCTCTCTCTCCCTCTCCACCCCCGTTTCAGTGATGCTCGTGCCTCAAAAGAATACTCGGTCAATGTCAAGTACATTCGGCTACAAACATAAGCGACGAGCACCGCCAAGCAGAAACTTTTTTGGCCACACTTTTTCTGCCTACTACATCAATCTCACGCTCGGATACCTCGAGCATTCATCCCTCGCATATACTAGCGGCACAAGGATCTCTTCATGTATTTTTTGGAGCGAAGTGTTTTCGAATGGGTTGGCACCCTTTCGCCTATGACACCTGTCCCCTCGCTTGTCAGCTCCTATCTATTCTTGGGTGGAAGCACTCGCCTGCTCTATGTATTCCCTATCGATCCTCGAGCACCACCGAGCCTCTCCTCCATGAAGCCTGCCTTCATCCTTCATCCTGCTCCACTTTTGCCGCGTTTATTTCCTGGATCCTGTTGTATTATTCACGCGGTGGCTCTCAGCCGCATAGTTTGTCTATTAAATTCTGCTAGCGGGATTCGTGCCATCCATCTCGCCAATCATCAGTCATCATTCCCTGTCGTTTTGCTGATCGGCTGTTTTTCTTGTGCTTTGAGGATCGAAATATGGAAGAGCATGATTTCGCAGATGGTGTATGGTTTGCTTAAGGAATAGTTATCTGGATGGTTGGTTCAATTCTCTGGGATCGGAGCGTTTAATGGCTATCGTTGGTAGATCCTTATAAGCTAGTTGGTTCTATCGACGCATTCCTGGCACGTGATGGCCTTTAACAGTGCCTGCCGAGCGGAGGCTGCGAACCATGGGTAACGACGTGCCGGTCGCATGTGGGTGACGTTGATTTTTCAGCCTCATCTTCTGGACCATCCTCGTTGACCTCGATCCTTCCCCCCCACGCGACACTTTTCCACGAGCGGATCTCATTTCCTCTTAATCGAATCGACACTCGGTACAAATGGCACCAAGCCTAGTTTCCGAGAGAGAGAGTTTCTCTACTAGAAGAAGAATCTCTAAGGTGAGATTGAATGGGTATATGGTGCGCCGAGAGCCGAGATGTTCAAGAGATGACTCCCCCGGAATAGGAATGTCGATGGACGCAGTGACTGCTGTGAGGATAAAAATGTAGGATAAATGAAGAAGATACCAGAGAGTCCTCCGCATAAGAGGAGGCGTACCAGTGAAGCGCGGCCCTCGCATCTCGAGAAGAAGCCAATGCCCCGAACAGCTATGTGGGTGATGTCCGTTTTCTCGAAGACAACGCTTAGAAGAGAGCCAAGCTTCTCCGGTTTTTTGTCCCTTTTTCTCCTAAGCGCGTCTTCCGTTAGCCTGTCGCTTCCTTCTTAGTCTCTCGGTTCTGCCGTGATCTCCTGGCAGCTCGCTCTCGAGAAATCGAATATCTCTCGTGTTACCGGTCATACGTTACACGTTACTCTCTCAACTTCGACAGCCTATGTACCAGGTATTAACCTTTTCATCCCGCAGGGTCGAATGTTACTCCTCGATGCTTTTTCGCCTTGCTTTTCCTCCGAGATTTCTGTCTGCGCCCCGTTGAACCAGCCCCACCTTTTGCCTTGGAAGATATCCGAATGAGATTTAATGGGAGAGGAGGATCATCGTGCTCGATCGAGGGCATCCATTTTGTAGGAAAATCGTCATTTCGGGGCATGGGTGACAAAGTTTGGTGAGAGAGGAAGAGAGAGAGGAGATGGGATTGGTGGGAGGTGCGGCTAGCGGCTCCCAGCCTCACTTAGGAGCGACACGTCCAGCGGTCACACGTTCAATGCAAGCATTCGTATAAGAGCCAGTTCCCTAATTCGGCTGCTCTACTCACCGTGTGGTTGCGTGACTATACTCCCGATCGATCGATCGCCCGCTTCTTTCGATCGGCTCCAAACGCTCCAATACAGCTGTCCAAATGCGGAAGCGTGCTTCGATGCCCCTCTCGTTACTGCCGTTACTTCTACTACACTGGCTTCCGCACCACCATTGCCTTCCGGCACCAGATCATCTCTCCGGTGAGTAAAAACCTTCGCTATCTTTCGGTCAATCGTACAAACTCAAAGGATAACTGTACGTCTCCGGAAAATCGACGCTAAGAACAATCTGTAACTAACTGTTTTCGAGAAACGCCGAGCAATCGGCGGATGTTACTGCCGATAGGACTATCTGTCTTCGGTTCTATCAGCAAACTACGCATCAACATATTTCTCTGTTGTTCTTTTATAATTCCTGACACAGCTCCAACGAAAATCGAGGAAACCTGCAGGACACTCGGCGACAGAGAAGGATCGTGCAGCTTCTTCGACAAATGCTTCGTGCAGGAATACAGCGGCAACTTCTCCCAAGCGGAGAATCACACATGCACCATCGATCACACGTGAGTTCATCTCCGAAGTTGTCGTGCAACTTGAATAAGAGTAGAAAAAGCTAAGTCAATTTTCAGATACTTGGGTATTTGCTGCGAGCAGAGTGCCAAACCAGTTTCGGCAGATTTGTTTGACGAGCAGGATTTAGCACGAATATTGCCAGCAATTGCCGGTGAGAATGATGAAATTCGATCTGTTTCTACTTAGAAATATGCGTATATTTATTTATTATTTAGTGGAGGATGAGAGTGGAAACATTGACGATGATGATTCGTCAAGAATTTACGCGGACGATGAACAAGCAAGGAGAAACCCTCGACAGGCAAGGGGCTGCGGGACTACAGCGAAAAGTAGGACGAGATTAGTGGGTGGTCGTCCTGCGGATCCTGCCGAGTGGCCTTGGATGGCTGCCCTTCTCAGACAAGGAACCGGACAATATTGCGGGGGTGTTTTAATCACCGACAGGCACGTGCTCACAGCGGCTCATTGTGTCTACAGGTGAGCCTCTACTTTTTATATCATTTAGATTATTTATGATGCACAAAGCCTCGAAGAGTGGCACATCAAAGATATTATGAACAGAATGATCTATTTACTTTTAATTGAATATTATTGGATATACGCTTTATGCAGGATTATTATAAATTATTTACTAATTTCATTTATTATCCAGTGTTCCCCGAGTCTTCCTTAAACCCTCCTGTATCATATTTAATATTTAATATGATTTATTATGCAGTATTTCGCTTTATATGTATACAAAATAGAGTTCATCAGAATTTCTCATCCTATTAGTGTAGAACTAATTGATGAACTTTGATGGAGTTTGTTTTAATACGTAGAGAAATTCTCGACGAAGCTTCCAGGCTATTTAACTTCATCGTTTGACTAGCATCACGTGGAAAAAGAAAGTATGAGAGTGCTGTTTCAAAGGCAAGAGAATCACCGTGTACATGTAATTTTTATGAGATTGCACTACCTTTCGAGATTACCTAAATGTCGTAAGCTTTACTAGCAGTGTTCATTGAATGAGGAAAAGCTTGATGAGATTTTCCCCCGTGCTTTTCTAGGTACGAGCCGAGAGAGATCAAAGTGAGGCTGGGCGAATACGATTTCACGAAGGATGGCGAGACCAGAATTCTCGATTTCGTCGTCACCGAGATGAGAATACACCGAGACTTCGATTACACAAGCTACGAGAACGATATCGCCATTATCAAGATTCACAGACCAACTGTTTTCAACAACTACATCTGGCCAGTCTGTTTGCCTCCCATTCAACATAGTTTCGCGAACAAGACCGCGATAGTAACTGGTAGACATATCTGCAAACTATAAAGTTACGAACGACGACGCGTGAATGTAATCTTGATTAGCCTGATGGATTTCTGGCAGGTTGGGGAACACAATATTACGGCGGTCCAGCGAGTACCGTTCTCATGGAAGTTTCAGTGCCGATTTGGCCGCAGGACGAATGCGTGCGGAGTTACACCCAACGGATTCCCAGGACGACGATGTGTGCCGGCGCCTACGAGGGTGGACGCGATGCCTGCCAGGTACGCCCCCTCCCGCAATAAATTATTTGGCCCGCATCGCGACGCCCCTCCAAGCAATCCCCGAGCCCGGCGATAATTCCTCCTCGATCGAGCCGTCCTCCCGAAGGGCACACGCCATAATCACTATTACGCTCGAAGGCCAAAACCTGTGAAAATACGTGCCAACTCGACCCACCCGCCAAAACTTCCTAACGATTCTCCACTCTCGCAACTCTTTCCCCTACAGTCAGCTTTTAATTGGATTTGTTAATTGTAGGGTGACTCTGGCGGGCCACTGTTGCACCAGTTGTCAAACGGTAGATGGGTGAACATAGGTATCGTGTCCTGGGGAATTCGTTGCGGCGAGCCCGGCCATCCCGGCATTTACACCAGGGTGAGCTCTTACCTCGACTGGATCTTCGCCAATGCGGTCTTCTGATCGGTTCGAGACTGCCCGTTCGATTTCTATGGCATACTTGGACGAATGAAAGTGGGCTGCTTTATTGCCTGTGCGGCAATAAAGGTAGTCGGGCGAGGGGGGTCGCCCGATCTCGCAAAGCCATTCGAAAACGAGTAAACTTTATTTCGGAATATTGATCGTTACATCGTTAAAAGAGATTGACACGAATATAAGTTTGCCTGCCTGGTTCTGCTTCTTCCTTTTCTTGTTTTCTTTGTGTTTTTTTTCTCACGATGCTCTGTATCGTTTCCCATGTCCTGTTCGCACCCACTCTTCCCACCCTTTTCCTCGTGTTTCTCCTCACAGGGCGCGCACGTCTCTCGTCCACGACGAGGCGTGCAATAACGATCGCTCCTACGCGAAAAACATATACGTAACATTCACATCCACACACGCACACACTCCCACAGGCACACACATACGCGCGCGCGCGCGCGCGCACGGGGCTCACCCATACTTGGACGAACAATTCGTTTTTAAGTTAAACGTTTATCTCTCTTTTTCTCTCTCTTTCTCTCGCCGGTTTCTAACTGCGCGCTGCTGTTGTCTCTTTGATTTCTCATAGACGTTGACTCCGCAGAGGCCCAGCCCCTTTTGTTATTCCTAATCCAACGCTTCGTCGTACGCCTTTCCTTCACGCATTAATACTTCTAAACATCAATATCTAATTTGAACTCTCCATAAATATATATATGTATATATATATATATAATATAATTTGCTCTTTAACGCGAACATACAGGTATATAACGAGAGACGCGTTTCATCTGGTGCAGGCGCGTCTTATTTACACACGCATATCTAGGTGATTCGGGTGTGATGTGCGCGGTTTTATCTCTCGGCCGGCTCATCCTACTCGCTGAGTCTCATGCTTTCGACGGGTACTTTGCTTTTTATTGGTCCTTCGGAGATCCTGAGCGCCCAGGTACCGCCGTCTGCTTACTGGGACTTCCAAACGGAATCAATGCGAACACACGCTTCACGCCTTTCGAGCTTTCTCTCGTTTAACTGTGCTTTCGCCACGACACGACGACGATGGAGAGCAGGAAATCGGATTGTGCATCGCGCGGACTTCAAATATGAGCCGCGCCTCGTGAAGTGCTTGAAACTACACTCGAGGATCGTTTGAGCGGAGATTGCATTAAGAAATCCTCGCACTTGGGGGAAACCTTAGCTTACTTAGCGAGAGAAGCTGGCAAGGTACTAGCGCGATAATTTAGGCCTGTCATGTTGAAGCATAAGGAAGAAAGTACCCTGCGCAACTTGACTCTCTCTCTTCTCTTTCTGATGGAAAGGAATTAAAGAGCGAGAGAAAAGTCTTGTGAAATTGCCCAGTTCTAAATGCATACCGTGGAAGTTATCCTGTCTGCGTTCGCGCCGGGGGAGAACGCTCTCGTGGGATTTCTCTCTCTCTCCTTTCTCATCTCGAAGCTTACATCGGAGTGTGGACCCGAATTCCGCCGGGGCAAATGGCCAGTTCTAGTCTACGGGCGAAATGAAAGGGGTAAGAAGGAAGTCTCGCTAGGGACGACGCGTGCTTCGTCGCCAGTTGGAAGCTGCAAGCTCGTCTCCGAGCCCCGGCCGAGCTAGACGTCCGGGAGGGATGCTGCGGGTAAGAGAAGAGGAGCGCTCACTGCCGTCGTCTCAGTGTGATTGGGCAGACTCTCCGACTGGGCGTAAGTGGTCCTCGTGGAGATGCTTGTGTTGTTAACACTCGATTGCGAGGCTGTGGAAACTCGATTGCGCGATGGGGAGAGGTCGCTCAAGGAGGACATGGAAATCCCTCGTCCACCACGTGCCGCACCATTCCCGGAAACTTCGCTCGTCCCTGAATTCATCCTTTCTTTTTGAGTCAGTCCGATCGTCTGTTGACTCTTCTGTGGAAGTTGACGAGGTTGCGCTTGTTGTTGCTGTTGCTGAGGAACTTTGTCAATGGAAGAGTGTCTCTTGCTCGATGCTTCCAGCTGAGAATTAGGCCTTTGTTGAACAGGCTGACTGAGACGTTTATCCTGCTTCGATTGAGGACTCTCTTCGGCTCGCCGGCTCGAAACGGGAGTTCCCTTCTCTGTTCTTGACTCTGTCACACTTGGCAATGGGGTTGTAATCAAGGTCGACACGGTGGATGTGACTGGGATCGTTGCCACCGTTGTCGACGCTATCGAGCTTTGCTCGACGTTGTTGTTTATCGGCTTTTCACCGGTCAGCCAGTAAGTGGTCATGGTTCCTTTGCCCTGTGGATTGGAAATGAGGAAAATGCCAGCCGAGCAACACGAGCGGCGGGCGGGCGCATTACGGCGGAATTGTTCCATTGCGTGCGCCGGTACAATTTCGTGGCGATCCGATTGAATATTCAGCGCATGAACGTACCGTTCGCCGGCACGCGGGCTTTGAATTTTAATTTCAAGGCTGATTCCCGCACGGTGATATCGCTGCGGAGGTTACCGCTGTATAGCGTCTCGGTAATTAACGGGGAGCAGGCACTACACGGGTACGCGCGAGCACGAGCGATGAACTTTGACCCGAATACTAACATTCGTCTCTCCTCTGAATATCGATCACGGCAACTTCACTTTCCAGGCGCGCCCGTGGAGAATGACTTGTAGAATCGTGGACTTAATTAGAATTTGCATTTAAGTAAATAGGTGAACTAATGGATCATACGCAAGGCTAAATTAATAATGCAGAGATTGAACGGAGATTTGTTGTGGCTAATGAAACATGGATATAAAGGGCGCAATTATCTTACCTTGAGAGTGACCTCTCCTCTACACACCAGATCGAAAGTCCCGAAAGTATCCAGGATCTCTTTGGTCTGCGGACTCACGTGGATCATGGACGCTGTGTCGGAAAGAAGAATTGAATTCCAAGAAAGACCACTTTCCAGTCTATTTGATTTGAATAAAGTTAATAGAGCGAGGGAAAAGTTGGAGCGATAATTGCTGCGTCGAGGAGCTCTTTCAAAAGGTATATTGATACCCGCGAGCAGCTTGCACATTGCCGGAAGGAGTGTCCTAGTGAAAAGTTCTACCCATTTAAAGCGAAGGCATATCGCCGAACTTGCCAACTCAATCATCTTTCAGAAAGCTTTTACGCGCGCTTGGCAGCGCGAATCCAATTAGAAAGGATGGTCACAGAGGAATACTAGGAAGTGGAACTCGTACAAGAAGAACGGCGCTCACTCGTCTTGGTTTCTTATGTCAAAGGATACGTCGTCATTGAAATTTATCGTTAAACTTTCCGCGATATAAACCTAGTATAAATGGAATACGAACCCTCTCCGTTGCTCTCCATTCTGGAAGCTGTGTTCACCGTATCCCCGAACAGGCAATACCTCGGCATCTTCAAGCCGACCACCCCCGCAACGCACGGGCCTGAAAGCAAAGTATATCACCACCTCTTTGTGCCTTATTCAAATGCGCCACGCTCCAGAGATTTCACTTTCCGCGACAAGCGCTGGATATTTCTCGGAACTAGTACTTCAGGAACCTGTCGATAATCGAAACGGGTCTGCGATTGTCGTAGCCGCGACAAGCCACTAAATAGAATCGCGCGATTGTGGCAGGCGGGTTTACAAGTTTTCTCGTTGAAGGAGATTAATGAAAGTAGACATGGCATTAATTGATGGTATCGGCGAGGGTGGCGAACCAGCAAATTGCTTCAGATTTTCCAATATTTCACTTGGACGCGTTAGCAACGGCGACGAGCCCGATAAAAAAGAGGGAAGGAGAAAAACGAAATCTCTTCTGACGAATAACACCCTCGAAGTTAAAAGAGGAAGGGAAGTTATTCAGTGGTAGGAAACTGTCAGGAAGTGTGCGAGTCATTTACTCCAAAGGCAGAGGCATAGTTCACTGCCGGTCCAGACGTATGCTGATTTCGTTCTCGCACGATGAAGTTCCAGGATCGATTGGCATTTGCATATATAGGGGAAATGGTAACCGCAGGCGAAGAGTGAGAAAGGGGAGATTCAAGGATAAAAAGAGAAAAAGAGAGATCGCTTTAAGTTGCCGAGTGTTCGGGCGTGAAAGCCAGCGGAACCCTTCCATTATGAAAATGTAACCCCCTTGGTATTTCAGGCTGAACAAATGGGAGGAGCATCAAGGGGAGGTTGACGATCCAAAGTTGCCTCCTCTTCGACGTCCAAATGGATCGAGAAGGGACGAAGAAGGATCTTTCCTCTTACCGGAATGCATTCCGATCCGAAGCTTCAGCTTCTCTTCGGGCCTGTGACGAATGCTGAATGTCCTCACTGCGTCCCTCAGTGCCAGACTCATCTTGGCGATCTCCCTCGCGTGGTTCTTCCCATTCCTCACTGGAAGACCGGACACTACCATATAAGCGTCACCAATTGTTTCCACCTGCGAGAGAAATACGTATGAGTAAATGGACCAACATCGGTCAAACGTCCTTAGAAGAGCTTCTCTCTTTCAATTTGGGATAATAGAAGTATTGGAGAGTGGACTTAGATAATATTGAATAATCCGATCGAATGATATGGCAGAAATGGAAAAAGGATCCCGATGAAACGGGAGAAAAAAGTCACTCTCAAAGCGGAGGACTTTCCCTGCCTTTTAATCCGACCTGCTCACCTTATAGACATCGAATCTCTCGATAATTGAGTCGAAGCGGGTATAAAGATCGTTGAGAAGATCGACCACCTGAAGAGGCGTGCTCTGCGCCGAGAGACTCGTAAATTCTACGATATCGCTGAAGTAGATCGTCACTTGGTCGTAAGTCTCGGCAATCACGCTCTGGCCTTGTATCAGCTGCGACGCGACGGATCTGAAGAAGAAGTCCCAACGAGCGGGTCTTTAACCTCCCATCCAACAATGCTCCAAACAAACAATCTCCTTCGAAGATTCTTTCACTATTACGATTTTTCCCAGAATTATCAGATAAGAATCCAGTCTTGGAATACCAACAGGAATTTAAGGAATTACAGGAAATCCGAATCAAAAATGTTGATATTAGAAGGACGAAGGAAAAATGTCTTACTTTGGCAGCAGTTGGTACAGGACCTCTTCACATCTGCGTTTCTCATCGAGGTAGTCGGCTGTTCGTTGGTCCACGAGGGTTTCCAAATTGGTCGCGTACTGCTCCATACGCGAGAGCAAATTATCCAGGATGTTGCTGCTCTCGTAGTCTCTGGAATGAACGTATGTCTCTAGCACCGGCTGCTTCATCACCCAAATTACCGGTATTATCGAGGAAATGGTGGAAACGAGTGGTTTCCCTCTCATTTCACGAGGAGTATCAAAGCTAACACGCAGATCGAAGGAAGCTTAGTGCCACGTGGAAGCGAGGATTCGATCCTTGCAGGATCTCTTTAAGTAGTTGAGGCCGATGAAGCCCTCACTGTTACGAGGCCATCCTGTTCAGCAAGGACTCTCCCCTCGGCGAGGTGGGGTAAATCGAGTAAAAGACGAAGTTTCGCTGGCAAACGATGTTTACGGGAATAGAATAAAGGCGGGTGGGTTCTCCTGCGCAGTATCCAGGTATCCTATCAGAGGCTTACTTATCGATCGAACTCATCACCTCGACGAACCTTCCAAACTTTTCATGGACAAAGGTGTTTCGAGCCTTCCTTCCTTCCTTCCTTCTATCTACTGGTGGTTGTGCTACAACTACTAAACGAAGTCGCTTCGTGCTAGTAGAGAACTTTGCCAACGCTCATTAGTGGACGTTTGGAAACCCCTCTGACCAGTTGGTTCAAGTATTCTCGTTAATTCTCCTGCTGGCGAGAAAGAGTAGAGCTCCGCGCTTGGATTAACTTTGGCAGAGAGTCGCAGTGGATTATTGCAGCGGAAGTAGGTCGACGCAGAGGGAAAAAGAATCGGGGGTACGTTCGTTGCTCTCCTATGCAATGGAGTTTCGAGCGGGCTGTGCGAACGTTTGCTCGGCGAGCGTTGTGCTTTACGAGTGAGGAAGATCGTTTTATTTTACGAGCGGCACAGCTTTACTGGCACTGAAGAGAGATGGAATATGCCGGCTGGCGAACTCTCCGCCGGGAGACATCGGCTCCTCCTCGACGATATCGAAGAAACGACCGAGTGAACGAGCATCCACCTTTTCACACGGCTACGAATTCTTCCAGGAGACCTCGACCAATCCCATTACACCTTCGCGTGCATTATCACATGACATATGACGTTCATAGGAAAATTGCTGGTCTTATGCGATATTACGATGAGCAGGAGTTCTATCACGTGTGCTTGATGAACGGAAGCTCCTCGAGGCAGTGGAGCCTCGCATAACTCGTTTAGAAACTATCGAACGCAATTATCTTGCGAGGAATACTCGATCAAGTATTCCCGGCTGTAGGGTGTCTGCCATATTAAAGCGTACATCGAGGCCGATTTAAGTCTGCCAGCAAATGACGGGCAAATGTCGGTCTTCAAGGTGTTAATTATACGAGAAAGTGCTGTCAGTTGAAATGGAGCACGCGAATCCTGGTTGTTGTCGTTCGGGGAATATCGGGATGGCTTATCCCAGGGACGTTTCAATCCCGCAATGCCAATCAAGCGGCCGACGATATATCCCGGCTTTCACGTCGCGGACGTTCAACGAGAAAGCGCGCTTGCTATCGGCAACGAACGTGAAGCTACTAGATTTTATGATGGCGAAAGCTATTGCGCGGGGAGATTCAAAGCCCCGGAAAATGCTGCTCGAAATGCCGACGGCGGCGGCGGCGGTGGCGGTGGCGGACGATCGATCGCGGGGAAAGCTCACCCGTCGCGGTTGCCCGTCACTTCGCCAGCAGCGATGATGTAATTAAAGCCCTCCTCTAATTTACAGAATTCCATTTCGATGCGGAACGCGCGCCCTTAACTTCCCCGGAAACTCGAGCAGCTTAATGCCACTGCGGCTTTCTTATTATCGAGTTTCGTGTACACTTGAATTCCACTGCCAGTGAGTTGCAATTTGAAATTCATGCATTTCAAATATGTATATTTAGTTACTGTATGCTTTTCGTAAATGAAGACTTGAAATATACCAACTTTTCTAGTTTGGGAATGTTTTATAGGTGACTAGGCGTGCTAAATATGGATAATGGGGTGGAGAGTGGTGTGCGAAAGTAGAGCGCAATTCGGAGTAAATTGCGACGGTGGGAATCGCCGGAGTGTCCATCTGGCTTATGTAGGAGAAGAAAGCTTCGACATATATCGAGGACAGCGATTTCGTTCTTCCCGTCTTCTCCCAGCTCACCGGTACTCCTCGAAGGGATGCCACCCCACGTTCATCCCCTCGCATTCTTCGATGTTCTTAGCTCCCGAGGCTTTTTTCTGATCGAATATGCTCATGGGATGAAAGCTCTATTCTCCCTTCGCAAGATTCTCATAGACTATCGAAGCTTTCACAAGAAATCGTATAAAACTTTTCTCCGCGTTTTCGGATAGTTCGTGTCAAATAAGTGTCAGAGATAATTGATGAAAGTGCGATTAATCGGGGAATACGCATCGGGGGAGCGAAGTTGAGGTCAAGGGAAGCTCGACCGGGGGAAGGTGTCGGATTCAGAGATGCAGCAGGAAATATTCGTGGATCTCGGGAAAAGTTCAATTCAATCGTAATCCTTCCGGAACACTTCGTCGCTTCTCTTTCCAAGAAACGTCGAACTTTTGAATACCACTGCGAACCTGATCGCTACTTTCGAACATCAGTTATTACTCGCAACTTTTTTATCGGCTCTTGCGAAATCCATGAGCGGTTCCTGCTGGCTTTTAGCGTAATGAGAGAGGGCCGTTAAAATTTGCTTGACGACACGATTGAAACGAACCACGGAATAACGATGTGGTTTACGTCAGCCTCTGCTTTTTTTTGTATTCCCACGATAATAATGAGGGCAAACTTTCGTATCGTAATTAGGTAGAGTCTCGTGAGAGGCGTAGGGATTACTCACTTGTTAATTTTGCGAATGGTTTGCTTGAGAGCAGGGAAGTCGGGTCGATCCGCCGCGTCTTGGGCCCAGCATCGCCTCATTAAGGTCGCCTCCTGCCATCGAATCTCATTAATAATTGCACAGGCCAATACACATGCGTCGAGCCAATTAGAAATTTGCTAGATTTCATTGCAACGAGTGAATATCGCCTTAATAAACTGATCAAACAAAGAACATCTTATTTGCAATGTTTGGTCGAGTAAATGTGTCGGATTGGATTCGAGGGTGTTAGATAAGTGCTTACTTCTTCCTCGACGGAAGTCTCGTCGATCAGGGGCCTCAATGGTGAGCCGCCGCCTCTCCTCACACCCTCCACGATTTCTGAAACAAAAACACAGCCGACTAATGGATGACCCGAGGAAAAACAGTACGGCCACTTCGTTCCTAGGTAATTGTTTGCCCACACTCGCCACTGTCGGCTCGCAATCCTCCCATCAAAACCTTAATGTTCCCGAGCGAACATTAATATTCCTCGAGCAATGCATTTGCAGTTGGAATCATTCCGCGTGCAAACAGTAAGTGCGGATCGATGAAAAATGTGATGCGGAGGTCGGACGGATGCTCCGCGTGATTAGCAGAGACACTGTGTTAGACGATATCGATTCGACCTACCCACCGTTGCTAATTATGTGCGAGCGTGCTTCACTAATGCTCGGCCCCTTTATTCCTGCCAGTGACCGCCGCCTGTTCATCAGTTAAATTGCCTGCTGATACAGTTTCCTGCTTGTTTGCGAGACGCAGCAAGATCACGGCTGAATTCAGTTTAACGTCCGACTGTGAGGTACTTGGACTACTTGGCACTAATGTACTGCTTCCAAGCGGCCAGTAGTATTGTCCCGCTTTGGTCAGACATGCTGGAAGTTAGCGGAATTACTGCAACTCCCGTTATTCCCTTGATTCCTGTATCGTTACTTTAATTATATCGTGAGGCCTCTGCGGTCGCAGTAGGTCAGATCGATATTTAAAGAGACACATCGAATGCATCGAGAAGTAAATACCAATTGGTGGATAATTTATTTGCTTGCCCTAGAATTTAACTCACTCTGACAACAACTCCTGAGGGAACTTTGTCTGTTTAGTAGCGGACTTTTGAGTGAGAAAGCATAAGAATCTTGCTTATTGGGACTCGAATTCCTATCTTCTTCGCTCTCTTTTAAAAGAGAGCGTGTCTAAGAGAGATAGGAGAATTTTCTAATAGGAAGAACAAAGTGCTCCGTCGTCAGGACTGTTGACGCAGTTGATTCCCGTCGCTTTCTCCCGCTAGCACTCCAACTTCTTTCTGTAGCTCGACTACATCCCGCTCGAACCTCTCGACGATCAATCCCTCCGAGCTCAGGAGGAAAGTTCGAGCGCACTCTCGCCACGATTTCCCCGGCTGAGAGGGCCGAAGAGTATTTGCTGACGCTGGGGTTCCGCCTGAATTCTACCAGCGGTATCATCTTTCGACAGTAGGGATGCTGCAATCCGACTCGAACATAAGAAGAGAATGTCCGATCGACATCAGGGCGAATCTACTCCTGAAGGAAAGCAACGGCTTCGAAGGGGAAGGTGAAATAGGGCGAGGGTTATTTGGATGGTCCGGTGGTCCATGAGCAGGGATGGAAAAAGGGACTGATAGTTGACATTCTTGGAATAAAACTCTAAAGACGCTCAATCCAAGCGCTCAAACATCTTTAAAGCTTGGTATCAGAATCTAGCTGGATGGGGGAGAGGAAACGTTCTGGGATTCCAAATCCCCTTCATCCTTCACTCTTTCCATTGACGCGTGAAATGACTCGACGGGAAATTCATCGGGAAATCTGTGTCAAGATTGACGCATGCACGAGCCAGTCCGCCGATTGCTGCTGGCAGAAAGCTCCCGAGGAATGTAGAGCGTGACGAGGGCGCGTCGAGTCGAGTCGAATTGTGAGCTCCCAATCATCGACTTGTTTGCTTAACATATTGTTGACCGTTCACGAATATACAATCGCAATGGTATTACAAACTGTAAATGCACTATTATGGATCGCCAGTAAATTATACATAAATAAAAGTATGGCGCGCGTTAATTTGAAAATTGAACAGCCTTTCGTGGAAATATTGAAGCACAAGTAGAGTTACACGCCTGGCCAAATAAGAAACGGAGCGAACATCTCATAAATCGCTCCGGTGGAAGCCAGATTTTATCTTCTACTTCCCTTGAATTGCGGGCGTCCATTTCCTACGTCATTCGCGTCACGCGGCACGAATTCACGAGGATGAAGCCTTTCAGGGAGCTTACGTCTTCCAATCGCGCTCGAACGCCCGAGGAAGATCCTCGCATTTGCCGAGCGATCGCCTTCGAGGAAGATCTCGGTCGACGGTGTAATGGCTCGAAACAGCGAGGCGTAAAATCGAATAAGATCGAAGTTGTCAAGTGTGATTGGCGGTTTGATCTAAAGGATCATGAAACATACTGTGCCTGTAGACGTCTTCGAGGAAGGCGTTGCAAGTCTCGCAGTTGAGGGTGCAATGGGGCCTGCGGACCTCTAACAGAGGGCTAACAGCCCTCCTGGGACTAGCGCCACCCTCAGGACTCGCGCCAGGCATCCCCGGCAAGCTGAGACTACTTGTACTAGATGCATTGCTTCTCTCTGCCATTGCTCACCCTCCCGGCCCTCCTCCTCTTCCACCGCTTCCTCCGCCAGTCCCTCACAACTGGCACGTTCCCGATCCCAATCCCGATCTTGCCCTCCCACCTTCCGGATCTATCGCGGTCCTGTACACACCACCTTTCACCAATACGTCGACAACCTCTTCCACAACGCGGTTTCCTACGCCTCTTTATCCTCTCAGTCACTCTCACTCATTCCACTCGACTCTCGGACAGTCACGTACTACCTTTGATCAATTTCCCTTTACCAAACTCCGGACGAACCAAGTGGAAATAATAAATGGAATGTTGTATCATAACCGCACGTTCCTTTCCGAACGGTTGGGCTTGCCGGTATCATTGGGCAATGCCGCGAAGGAAATGAAGAAGAAAGGTAGAGGAAAGGAAATGAGAGAAAAGAGTAACGAAGCGCGGCCACTGAAGAGGGCTGAAATGTCTCGGCGAGCATGAAATAGAATCCAATGCTTTCCGAGGCGGCCGAGAATGAGAGAGGCGGCGGCGGCAGTGGCGAAGCTTTTGCCAGGAAATCTCGGGGCATTTCAAGCGAGTATCTTATGATGCCGTAATAGAGCCGAACGGCTAAATGAGGCTAACTTAAAAAAGAAGTAGGATAAATGTCGGGAGCGCCATCCGGCAGATACGAATTGGAGCGGCAGGTAAAAAGGGGGTTAATCGGCGTAATATATTCAGCGGGAAATCTGGGCAAGAACTCTCGGCAGCTGGGAGCTGCGGATATGCCGTCATCGCGATTACTATTGTCCCGGTGCACGGCAACTAGTCTGCTACCGTTGGCATTGGCTCTGGTATTTCCATGTAAATTGGATGCTCGCTCTCGAGCATTTGATGCGAGCACCACCACCCCCTCCCGTTAATTCACTCGCATATCGGAGCCTCGGACAAAGCTTGCCGAAATAATGGTCGTGCCAGCGCGAATCATTGGGAATGGGAGTAGCCGTTGCCGCAAGTGGTTCCAGCTCGCAAGCGAACAATTATATCGCGCGCTCTGGAAAACGGCATTATTACCAACGGACACCAGCGAGAGAATTGGTAACGCCGACTGGAACACCGAGTTCTAGAGTGCGAGAGATTCAGAGACCTCGCTCGAATTACTTGATATTCCCCGAGTGGAACACCACCACTCGTCATAACGAAGCGCCGGGAAATACACTGGGTAATTACTTCGCAGAGAAATTCACCCAGCGTGGCACCAGCCTAGCTTCAGCCGGCCTTTGCGCCACCCCTGAAACTTTTAATCGTTTTTCTCTACCGAATAACCACCCTGCTGAACTTTGACATTCGAATCGGCAAAGTTTCGAGTTCCATAGTGGAAAATACGTTCTGGAGCTTTTGAGATTTCTTTCCGCGTCAAGTGAGATCCTGGCGGATGTAGTAGTAATTGGGAGGAAGGTGTTGGCTGCTGGAATTGATCGGGCTAGATGAGATTATGAATATATGTGGAAGGACAGAAGGAAGTGAGGAAAAGCTCCGGCAGCTATCCGGCCATGTAATGAGATGCGGTCCGGCAGGAAATGATCCAGAATGAAGTCGACTTTAATAAAGGTGGGAGAGGGCGCCAGGGTAACCAAGGGATTAATGAAGCCATTAGCAACTCGGCTCTCCCTCTGTTTCACCGGGAAAGGTGATTCTGCTTTAAAGAGTGCCTCCTCAGTTTAATTCCATCGAAAATACGACTTCGGCCCTTGAACTCCCGCAGGACTTTATTTCTTCATGACCCTACGCGCGACCCTCGACTCCCGAGAGACTTTACAGGGTTCCTACTTCCAAGATCAATGGCCCTGTTTTCGTTCTCGGTCGAGCGAAAGAGTCGAAGTTCGTTGCTACCGAGACCGAGAGTGCCGCGCGAACTCCCGGAACACTTATTCCTTTCTTCCTTTCTCCAAGGATTCTCGAGCATCGATCGCTCGATAAAAGCCGTGGAAGGGAAGTGCACGATAATTGTATTGACAGGATGTAATCAGCATGTGGTACCCGAAGTCCCAGTGCGACAGGGCGGCTCCGAAACGAAGGACAATTCACTCGAGCGATAAATGCACTTGCTAATTGATCGTTTCGCTTTGATTCAATGTGGTGGGTCGTCGGGTGAAATGAGACAGGAATCGATCGGGAGCGGGCTTCCTTTGAGGACTTAGCAACAAGTTTCACGGGCGGAGGAGGAGTTGGGAACATCGGTCACCTGCTGGGTTGGGCTTAGCTCAGACATGTTCCACTTTAGGAGAATGATACGATACGCTGGAGTTCTGTCTTCCTGGTTAGTCGAGCGGCCTCCAAACTACATTTTCCTATCTGCTGCTCCCTCGTTTCCGCTCTCTTCGCCAACCTAACGAACCTCGAGCACTGCTTGGATTACAATTGGCCAAACGAGGGCCGCTTTCCTCGGGTTTCAACCGCGCTCTATTTGGCCAGCACCATCTCACGAAATTGCCCAAGCGGATATTCCAGCGATATATCCTCCGGGCGTTTTGCGCTCTTCATTTTTCTTTATTATTTAAACGATTGCATCGAAATGGAATATCCCCCGGCGAAATCGGGTTCATGCAATCTAGCAATCTGTGAGATTACTTTTGCGAAAGTGCAGAATTTGCATGAAATTTAATACTCGGCTAGTATTAGCATCAAATTGGCTCGCGTCGAGATTCCTATGTCCGGCGTTTCGAATTTTATGGCGCACGTAACATTCGTTCGCGATGCTGACACCGCAACGTCCGGCCAAAAAGGAACTTGGAAAAAGTACGTGGCGACTGTTTGGCAAGCATCGAGTGTGCTTCCGTGATATTTCTCGCTGCTAGAGAAAATAGAAAAACGTAGGGGAAAAGCTTTGCCAGGATAAAAGTGGCGCAACTTGTGCCGCACAGCTTTGGAAGCCGCAGAGCTGAATTATACCTTTCGGTGGACGCCTTTACAAGAGATAAGTTCCGGTCGACGGAAGTACGAGCAAACGACCTCATAACCAAGGACGGGCGTCTGGTGGTTGAAGAAATTGCCAGTCTCTGAAGAGGAACTGCGTGGAAAAGCAACGGGGGAAAGTCTGGCTCGAGGGAGATGGAAATACGGAAGGAAGAAGAGGGAGACTCGAGGGGGTGGCAAATCGGGTGAGCGAACTCGAGCGACTACGTGAGGTCTCGCTTTACGGTGAAAAGTGCTCGACCTCCAATCGAGACTTTTCGTTTCCGATTACGCAACACCTTAACCGCCCCTGTCATCATTGCTTTTCTCACCTCGAATTCCTTCCTCCCGCATGAAGACATAAAGCCCAAGCCAACAAGGTCGTCAAAGTTCACCCACCTTACTCATTCAGCCCAAAGGGAACTACCGCGTTCTATGCTGGCATTAACCAGGAACTCACGGCAGCATAAACGCCCTGAAACTTGTTGAAGTTTCCTGAGAGATTTGGCAAGGTAGATCACGCCTGGAAAGTGCGAATCGCCTTTGCTCGAAGTATATTAAGCAGGGAGTTAATTGCCGGAGTGTCAGGGACGATAATTGGTTTTCAAAACGGGTACCAGATAATAACAGAGGAAGCGCTGCCGGTAGTTGCGGTAGTTTGCATGGAGAAATGAGAGAGCGTGTGCGGGGTGGCAACTTGATGATCCGTAAACAGAGAATACAGCAAACCCTGTGTTCAGGATCGCGCGCAAACAAGCAACGCTCGGCATTACAGGCATCCTAACACAAGAGTAGTACGAGGAGTGTACAGACAGCTACCACACACACACATACACCTGCACACGCAACAAACACTCATTCGCTCTTTGAGGGAACCGCGCTGTGCGCGCTTAATCGAGCTAACAGTATTCCGCACGTACACTCGGCGATTATGTGAATCAGGCCCTTTGGCATAAGACAACTTGGTCTCCGAGAAAGCTCACGTGCCGCACTTGCTTCAAGAAAGACCGGCGCCGGCGAGGAAAGAGGATAGAAAGAGCTGGAGCCGGAGATGCTGGAGAGCGACGAGAATAAGTGAGACGGAAGAAGGGCGCGCGCGAAAGCCGTGTGCTTTCCGGGTCGCGTGAAAGCTTCGACTGAGCTTTCGACCCCCGACGGACTAACGCTCCTGCTCTACCCTCTTGCCGCCTGTCACGTCCTCACATCGATCCTTTTCCCTGTCGGAAATCAGCCTGGAAACCTTCGCAGTCGGTACATTCAACCCCCGACATTTTCCAACCCTCCTGGTTAGCTTTTCCCGTGGATTTTCGACGGTTGATACGAAGGGAAGCTCCTCTCAAGCTTGCAGACTTCGTTACCGATGGTGCCCGATCGATTTCTCACGCAAGCTACCGTTGCCACCACTGGCAAGGGTAGGAAACAACCCCTGGCAGAACTACCCTCGGTCAGGTCAATGCACATTTGATATTAGTTTTACGCTGTATCATCTGATTCCTGTTGGATGGTAAGGAAAGATGCACGA
Organism: Ectemnius continuus; assembly: GCA_910591665.1. Lineage (NCBI taxonomy): Eukaryota > Metazoa > Arthropoda > Insecta > Hymenoptera > Crabronidae > Ectemnius > Ectemnius continuus. The sequence continues at coordinate 6,536,158 of OU342867.1, forward strand.
TCGAATTTCTTATAGTAGAATAAGCTCTATCAATCTTGGTTTAGTTTCATTCACGTGATAAACGTGTGCGAGCTTTTCTTTTGCTCCTTTCGATCTTTCCTGATTGTAAGCACTACACTCGCTCATTGGATGTTCCAACAATGAGCCGAAATGAATGTGCTTGGTACGCGTGTAGCGAAACTCATTTCGGAGATTGAATAGACTTTCAGCTTCCAACGTACCAGCGAGGACAAAGGGATGATTCCTATACATAGTGGAGTGGTAGATAGAGTAAAGGACTCACCCTCGAGAGACAGATTACTATTGTCGCCCAGGTAAAATGGCCCTTTACGCACGACTATCTCGTGAACGATTATGGCGAAACTGTACACATCTCCCTTTTGACTGCCCTCTGGGACCCTTTGCTCCACTCCGAGGATTTCCGGCGCCGTCCATAGCTGCCCTGAGGAACCAAGATAAAACTTGCTGTACTATGCTTCGGACTCTCTTGAAATTACTTTCTCGGAAAACCTCTTTTCCGTAAAAGTAGTATTGCTCCTTTCCAATAACCATTAGTTCGATTACACTTACTTTTCCAATAGGCTTCGCTGTCTCTATCGACGTCGCCATTGGGAATCAACTTCCTGAGCTCATGAAGTCCGAAGTCCGTGATCTTTAAGACGAAACGAGAGTCCACCACGCAGTTGGAGGATTTCAGATTGCCATGACTCCTCACTTCGGAAGCGTGAAGAAATGCCATGCCACGAACAATGTCATGAACCAGCGAGCCACGAAATACTCGATCCAGCTTGATCCCAGGATTCTCCAGGATATCCTATTATCCAAGAAACGTGCCATCTCACTCGACTCGACTCAAAAATCCTCATCCAGGTATTATATATTAGTGGCAGTAAAGAAGCCCGGAAGAAGACAAGAAGGGTGACGAACCTGAAGAGATCCTTTGGGACAGTACTCGGTTAGGAGGCAGCAGTTGGGCGCATCGACACAGGCACCGTAAAATCGTACTAAGTGATCGTGCTGGAGATCTTTCATCTATGGAAGGCAGGAACAGTGTGCCAGAACCATGTTAATTAACGTGCATTACAAGCTCGAACGCGTGGCGAACCCTCACACGAACCCTCTGCCAATAAGCGTTCTTGCAACGTTCTCTCCAACGTTATTCCCTTCTACATCGAATGATGGAATTTCTAACTAAAGTCCGAAGGCAGCTTCGAAAACGATTTATAAGCCCTGTTAGGTTTACTTAATCGCGATGTGTTGACACTGCTTTGAGTGAGATTCTTTAATATTTGATGGTATGTGTGCTTGGCGCCGCTCGGCAAAGGATCCATTGAGAGGCGAGCGTTATACTGAGACCGAAATTTTCGATAGGGTACTCGCTGCTATTTTGACGGCAGAAGTGAAAGGAGAACTCGAGGATACTTTATTGAGCTAGCTCTGATGCTTAAGGTATCGATAAAATCGAAATAAAACCCGAGTGGGTAAGGAAGAAGAGGACGGCCATTTTAAGGGAAGGTTTGCCCTACTCACCCTTTTCAATTCGAGCAGCAGCGGTCTTGAGATATCTATTTTGTCCGTCGGTATGAACTTTATGGCGACTTTCGAGTTCTGCAACGAATCGTTTAAAGTTTGCGCTGTATCCGACATTTGTCGATAGTATATCCACTGGCAAAATGCGCGAGGCGATTCCTCTCGGATTTCGAGCGGAATACTTAACACTATGGGAGAGAGTGCAGCTGTCGGCGAAGAGCAGGAATAAGATAAGAGATGGGGCAAAGTAATCAGCTGTGAGAAACAATTAATGACTCATCTTACTTCCTGCTTTTCGCCCCAACATTATTTTCCGATGGCAAGCTGCACAATAGACACCCGCTTCGATACAAACTTTTTCTCTATCCATTCTTTTTCCGAGATACAAGAAATACCGAGAGAGCTCAGCCAAAAAGCAACTAATAAATTAGAGTATTAAAGGATTGTTACATTGGATTTTTGTTCTTTTTAGAAAGTAATCAGATCGAACCTTGTAAATGCCGGTGGGGATGTTCACGTTCCTGTTGACCCCGTCCGGGAGGCTGACATTGCCCTCTGAATAGATGGTCTGGAAAGAGAGAGGACAGGCGTGTTCTCCGCTACTTCGACCAGTGACATGTCTCGCATGTTTGCATTTCATACGCCGGTATTACCGGCTCGCATGCACACGACCCTTCTCACGGATAGTTCGGACAGACACGGTGACTTTATGGCGCGCATCCCCGACGCATATTAGAGCCTCTGTAAAAAGTCCGATCCCGCCGGCCGGACGGGTTGGTCCACGAAAAGCAGAGACACGATTCGCCCACAGCCCTAAAAAAGTTGCGGATCGCTAGTAAAAATGTGAAAGCCCAAAAAGAATTGAAAGGCTTTTCTTTCACGCTGCTTCACCATTTAAATTCCGAGGGAATTCCCTCCGACGAACTAGAAAATTTAACTCGATTGCTCTTTTAGATTCGTTTTCTTTCTTTTTCGAGATTCGAGCACCTTAATCTTCTTTTTGCCCGGCTCGAATAACATCGGGTGCGAGAGCTACATGTGGTTACCGTGTGCTTAGAGAGTTTAGAGGTGCACGCTATCTCTGTAAGTGGCCGTGGAATGCAAAGTGTCTGCCCTGTTATCGTCCCCGGGCGAAGCGCGTCTCGCGAATAGAAGGAACAGCCCGATAAGGCTACTCTCGCACGATAAAATGTAATATGCCGGGCGCGATTCCATTCGCAGAAAAAGAAATGGCCTGGCCGAGGAGATGCGCTCGATAAAATCAGAGGTCATACGCGAAAGGATTAATATAGAGGGCTGTTTGTATTCACCAATTGGCTGCCGCGCATCTTACTAACGAAGAGAGAATACATGGAACCCCTGGTCCTCGGATCCGTCATCATGATTATGTCGTTGACGTGCACCTTCCATGTCATCGAGGCGATCTCTGCCTCGAGTTTGAAATGCCTGGAAGTGTGGAAAAATATTGTTACAGCCACTCCTCCTCCACCTGCGATTCAAATATTATTTCAGACAATAGAGAACCGTCTTCCACACTGTTCCACCGCTTGTGATTCCACGCTCCTCTTTTGCTTTGAAAAGCAGTGCCCTCAATGTACTCTAGTTTGAAACGATCATCGCTCTTTAGTTTTAACCTTTGGAGGAAAGGAAGGGGGGGATATATATTTTTCCAGGATTTTCGAGGAGCTGTTTGCTCATGCGATTGTAAATAGCTCAGAGAGCAATCCCGAAGTTTGGCAATGGACGTGTAATGGATTGGTGGGGTGCGTTGTTCATGGGGTCAGAGATTCTCTGTACACGTATCCTCTGGTGCTCGAGGGACAGGATCGATACAAGGGTTAACAAGCGAGCGGCGTAAGTGGTCATCGATGTCGAACTGATCGCCGGCCGGCCGGCCCGAGTGCTTGTACCGTGCAAGAGTGTGTGGCGATTTCGCACTCACCCAGCCAATTAATTCGACCGATTAATCGCGTTTCCTCCTCCATTTCCGTACGGCGATTTACATAAAGACAGCCTTTATAATACCGATTGGCTGGCTCCTCCATCCTCGTCCTGCCCATCAGCCACAGCCCAGCGAGCAGAGCCAGCACAAAATTATTGATATCTACCGATGGGAAACGGGCGAGGATTCAAAGGGTGCGGCGAGTACCGCGAACAATACGCAATCAATTCGGCTAGGGTCTACGACGCGCACGAGGATTTTAGATGCATTCGTGTTTAATTAGTTCCACTGGACGATCACCCTCGAGCATGGACCAGCGTCGTGCTTTGTGTCAAGGAAATCCATTTGATGACAACCCTTACTACGAGAGGAACTCCTTTGCTAGTCCTCAATTTCTCTGAAATATTAACAATTCCTCGAATAGAAGTTAAGCATTGCTATTAATTAATTCTCATGCCCAGTGATTCTCCTCGGTTATTTATTTAATCATTCCGGCAATGCTGCATTTCAACATCAAGCAGAATAAACAAGTGGTAAGTGGAGTCTGTGTCCGGCGGAAGGAAGGAAGGAAGTTCATTCCGCAGGGCACACAGAGTGTGCCTGTCGCCGCCAATAATTGCTGCCAGCCCCGCATTCTACAGAGAGAAAGCCGGCTTTTGAAGTTCTGATCGCACGTGTCCGACCGATTGTGTATTCCGATGCTGGCTCGCAATTAGCAACGCCATGCCAACCTGATCTATTAGCCGTTGTGCGGCAGCGGATAATAACACTGTGGCGCACTCTAATTACTGATACTAATATCGTCGACAGACACTTTAATGGAGGCTGAAAATTTCATAGAGTTCCCTGGTTGATATGAATAATGCAAGCGTATGCGAATAACCGTGCGAAAGGTTATCGTTGCCAGGGTGCGATTCACCGGGCAATTTTATTAATGGATGCAGCAACGCCAAAAACAAAAATGTTTAACAACACGATCGCCATTTCCCACCGCTGCCCTGGAAACCACAACGTTTCGAATATCCATAATGTTTATCACTCTAATGGTTAAATATGAAACTGCAATAACTTCGTATTATGCGAAGTCCTTTCAAGCGTGCTTTGAAAATTTTAATGAGTTCCAATGAAGAGTTGATGAGTTTTACGAGCGTGACTGAACGATGCGGGAAGTTAAAATCATGATTAATGATCACAACTCTAATGATTAAGACAATAACGAAAGAGCGTTACTTTAAAATCGTGTGACTCTAGCGATGCCGTAAATGATAGCTGATGCTGGACCTCGGAGACATGGATGATTAATTTGGAGCGAGGTCACTTCCCGGGGGAGCACCGCTGCTGGCAGGATGTAAAAAGTGACCGGATGAGACAATACTTTTCTGCGATCTAACTCTGATGGAAAACTAAAGAGAACTCTCACTGGAGCACTGAGCAACAAAACTAACACAGCAGACAAACGCAAAATGTCACGCGGAATCTGTTTTAGTTAGTTGGCAGGATCTGTCTAGTTCTAATTCGCCTAGCTTCCAGCAGGAGCTCGTGCTATCTGCTTAACGAAGCTTATCTATATTCGAGTGCCGGCAAAGCACGCACTCAAAGCTACTAGTTGTAAGTTCGAATACTCGGAATTCTGGTAGTATGGGCGCGTAGCATTACCAGGACAGAATTATTCAGTGGCAATGGGAAGAGGAGAGCAGAGTCCGCTCGTTATTCAAGCAGAGGGCTATTAACAAGGACGAGCAACATTCCCCAGGCAGAAACAGTAATCCGCGGGAAAAACGTTTCTCCGTGGTTTGGTCCCTTCTATCTCTCGACAGGGAGATAGTCTTGCCGACTGCTTACAGCTTCCGATTAAAGCTCTCGCAATGAAAGCCTCCTACCATTGCATTGTTGGGAGTGCACTTCTTTCACTGAGCCTTCGAAAGAGGCCTTTAATCCTTTCAGCCCTGCCACTTTTTTAAATTCCCATGAATTATATTCAAAGTGTCCCTTTTCTTTTACACGGCACAACTCGCCAAGAGTCGTATTTAAAGTTCAGGAATACCCGGCATAAACAGAACTAGAGATGCAAATGGACTTTTTCAATAGCTAAACTCCATTTGCAACACACAAGAGTCGTGCTGTGGCTGAAAGGGTTAATTCAAAGTTTTACGACTCTTCCTGCTTTCAAACCAACTCTGACTCGGTTAAATGCGAGGGAAACGAAGTCAAAGAAGTGACGGAATTAAAAATGTACCACTCACCGATATATGAAGACGGATGCGACCACAAGGAAAACGACGAAGGAGCTCAGCACCATCGAAAGGATGGCGTATCCCGGAAGAGCTGTCACAAGGAAACTTATTTAAAGTGCGGGAAAATATTTGACTTTCCACCAGATTGGTGGGCGGAGTTTAGCTCTCCCAAGTCGCAGACCCACTTTCCTGGCTGCCGCCAGAGAAATCGGGGATGGGAGAGCGTAGTTTGATAGCTTTTAATTGACTTACAATTATCTGGACAGAGAGAGCCATCGAAACCACAAGTCGGAGTGTCGGGTGGCGGATCCAGGCGACCACCGGACCAATGAATCCGCTTGCCAGGAATATACTCTAGAGTTTTGTTCGCTCCGTAGTAATGAGCTACGACCTGTAATTCATAATTGACCCGATTTTTAAGCAATCTTATAATTAATGCCAAAAATCCACTCGCATAAGTCGATATAACGATTAATTGCAAGTGTAAGTGAGAAACTCAAGGCGAAGTTAAAGCCACTCCAGTCTTGAAGATGAAGTTTCTTAAAAAGCACGATGAAGTTCTTACTTCGAACTTGGAGGTCTCCGGATCCATGTCGAGGAGAGAGTAATCCGCGATTCGATCTCCGTTCTCGTCGATATTCACGTCGCCGGTGATTCCTGCAACAACACAAGACTACCGATAGCACGTAACAAGCTTTTTTCCATTGAAGTTACAAAGTTACAGAGATTTGAAGGGAGAAGAAGAAGAAGAAGAAGGGAAGGATCGTGTCGTGCTTCTCGATTTCCTCGCTAATAGAGATCATCATATCTTCCCATCAAGATCTGACACGCTTTGTAAGAGGATGTTACTAATGGAGGTGAGGTTCGGAGATGAGGTCAGGTAAGGCGAGATGAAATCATAGCGAGATGCAGTGAAAGAAGCTCCCAAGTGGAATTGGGTCTGTGGACTTGCCTTTAAAACTTTTCCCCCACATCCTCCTGGTGAGATTACCGCCGTCCAGGTTGACCTCGCCCGGATGCTCGGGCAGGCTTTCCTTAAGGGCGAGGGCATAGAGAAGAACGGCATCGTAGAAGGCTGTGACGAAGGTCGAGACCGAGCTGTTGCCAAAGGTGAAGTTGTACTGGCTTTGAGCGAGAGATTTCACTTCGCGAGAGAAATTCTGGTACTCCAAATTATCAGGGGTGCGAGCAGTCACTGTGAGCAGTGCTTGGTAAGCCTTTCGTGCCTTTTCATTTCTCTCCTCGGTATCACCTTCCACCCGCCATGGCTCCTTCGAATTGTTATCGCTGAAACAAGCCCACAGAATCCACCGAAGGTTTACGTCTATGATCTCGATCGTTACTTCGTAATTGGCAGGGATAAACCCCAAACGAACGGTTGGGATGGTGTTGCTTTTATCACCGGTGACACGTGATCCACTAAATGTAACTTGGTACCAGCTATAGTTGGCTTATCCACTCGGCAGCCGCTTTACTATTCCCGGCTTCATTTCACTGACTTTCCATCAAAGTTCGCCTACTCGTCTCCTCATCAACTTCTCCGACAGAATGGAGACTCGGAGACCAATCGATTCTCCATAAATGCTGCGAGCCGCCAACCTATTCGCCAAGTACTGTCAACCCCCGCGGAGAATCGACTATCTTCAATTCCTTGTCGAGAGTTGCCAAGAGTTGCAAAGCTCTACGATTCCTCTAAGCCCGATTACCCCGATCGCGTTGTAATTCCGCCCCCCGCATCCCCCAACCTCTCTCTCTCGCTCTCTCGCTCTTCGACTCGAAATCAATGACTAGAAGCGCTTCTGGCTCATAGTATAATCCAAATTGCGGGAGAACTGTTGGGGTGGTTTGCGGCTTCCAGTTCAATGAGCTAGATTCACGAGTCGGTAGGAAATCGAGGGGTGATCTTGCGAGGTCGACGGTCACCAAGTTCGAGAGAGGGAAATCAATTGATTTGCTAATTGCTTATCAATCGCTCATTTTTTCATAAGCTGTCATCGTGTAGAGAAGATCATACCTAATCGGTTGTTTACATACAATACTTTAAACGATCGATGCTTCGACGCCAGCTTTAATTTAAACATATAACAGACGTATTTATCCTCGATAAACAGGATTAATTGGACGAGCTATCGAAATGAATAATGGCTGGCGCATGCTTCCACTGGAAGTATTAATCGGAGCTGGTTCGTGTCTTTTCATAAATGAGTCCTGTCACGATCTCTCCGAGTACATGCTAATGATACGATGACGCTGGTACCGTATAACTGCATCGACTCGACCCTCGAACACCCATTTACTCGATGCTTTTCAGCTATGGGAAATCGACGCCGAGCATTCCCGTATTCGTTAGTGTGCCTTTACGCCCGCATTCAGCCACGCACATTGTATCGACGAGAGATTTGTCTTGCTCGAAATATCTCCATTCTGTCGGTGCCAGTGAAAGGGGATGGTGGGTTTTATCGCTCGCTTGGTTTTATGGGTCGCGTAAAAATCGAGCCGTTAGCAAGCGGAGGCGAAGGTGCCGGATGTAAAGGGAACACGGCTGTTACTCGCGGCGGAAAGAGAGAAGGGTTTGCTCGACACTTACCTGGAGGAAAGCTCCACGGAGAAAAAGACGTACTCGCCAGAATCGACCATCTTTAACTCCTCAGCAGCCAGCATAATTTCCCTGATGGTCGTTGCATTTGCACACATCACTACGACTGGAACATAAACCAAGAGAAATCTCCCTGTGATGTCAAAGTTCACCAACTCTCCTTCGCCTCTAATTATCTCCGAGGCATTGAAGATTAAGGAAATCAGATATCCTAATTATACACCGGGCATTTTTCTTTAAAACTAGAGAAGCTTATAAATTAATTTCTTGTAGTAGAAGATTGCTAGGAGGGATAAACGTTTTCACCTGGTTTCGAGTAAACTGCCAGGACTAATTAGGCTACTACAAAGGGAATTGCGTAACAGCTTCGTGCTCGGAATGTCTGTTCTTCTTTGCAGTTTATGGTAACGATAACGATACCACTCTGTATGTCAGAGAAAGAGCTGCATAGTGAGAGGATTCTTGCCAAATAGGATATACGTGACAAGTTTTGTGACAGGTCCAACTGAGCATAGTGTTGGCGTCCGAGACGCAGCCTGCTGCTGAGTAAACATTTATTCGAGCAAGGTCGTAACCGGCCTTTACGACGGCCAGCGCAAATTTGTCTGAATTAATGGGAGCAACGATCGACTGTACCTGCGTTGCGAGCTTCCAGTCGAACTCGACTAAAATACCTGACGGAAGGTGCAGCATTCAATAAACTTAGTAATTCCAAAGAATTTTCCATGGCAAAACTCGCCAGTGATAAAAGCGTCCATATTTCTGGGGCTTCCAGTGGGAAGTCTTATAAAAGCGAGGGAGAATATATGAGAAAAACTGCTTTAACAGAAGGAAGAGCAGCGGAAGGGTTTTCTGAAGTTGGTGAAGCAATTCATCGTGTGTCTGTTGCTCGAGTTCCGGATAAAAAAAAAGGAACGGCCTCGACTCTTCTGTTACTTGGACGGTTTCTACGTGCAGTAACGATTGCCTTGTGCAGAGGAAAGCCGCGCGTCGATCCTCTTTTCCCTTTTCAGCGCACGGACTTCGGCCCTGTCGAAACAGTCGGGATTCAACAAGGAGCTCTCGAGCCGCTCCAATTCTCCTAATGTTACTTCCACCCTCCAATAACTCCGACTGATTCAACTTCCAACTCGGTCTTTTTCTTTCTCTTAACGGAATATTAACTCGCCAGAGTCCCGGAGTTCCTGGAGCGACGACTATTTCTGTATTTCGAACTCTCTCTCTCTCTGTACAACTCGAAAAAAGCACTGAATTATTCAGTGTCACGAACATCGAACAACCACACGAGACGCCTTTGACAGGAGTGCCGATGCAACTCGGGAGAATCCCGCTCGGGGATGAGATTCGCTTGGGCGTCTAGGACGGGGATTTGCCAGCTGCGTGTGTACGATGGGAACTCGCGGCGTATGGATCCGGTTTCCACGGTGATAGTCGAAAATCGAGGGCTATTTCCTTTTATAGGCGTCTCCGAAAAGTCTCGCGAGGAGAAGCGGCCGTGCGAGATGGTATTATTCTCAGTGGATGGCCCTTTAAACTTGAACTGGATGCTGAGCCGAACTATTCCTCCCGTTTATCGGTCCGCCTCGCCTTTCGATTTTATTAAGCAGAAGGGACGGCTTATTTCCACTGGAAAAACTGGAGGAGTCCGTGTACGCTCGCACGACTTTATTAGATGGGACGAATCGGATCCTGAATTTCGAATGAGTATACCCGACTAATACGTCGATGATTTTATCGATTCCCGTTACACGTCGCCTTCCACACTCTTTGCTGCTCAGCAGTTTCCAAAGCGCGCCTCGTGAAAAAGGACTTGCCTTTCAAGGACTCTTCGCATCGTTTATCCAAGATTCATGCTCGCTTCACGGAAAGTATACGTTTCCAGTAAAAACGTAGTTCGAATTTCACGAGCTGGATTTACAAACGCTGCTGCCGAATGAAGCGACTCCAAACTGTTATTATCAAAGGAAAAAGGGATACCTTACTGTAAATACGAGCCGATATTCCACGCGAGTTCTCGGTCGAGAGTTATGTTTGTACGCGGTACGAATTAGTCACGTTGACGGAGCTCATTAGTTTTCGCAACGTCGCCAAGATGGTTTCATATTAACTGAATGTCCACCGACCATGGGTAAACTCGTGTTTGCACATGCATCAAACTCTGCAATAATTAAACTACAAGATAACATACACTGTCATAATATCATCTAATTTAAATTATTCAATCGACAATAAATCCTGTTCTCCCTTAACAATTCCTCTTATAAAATTTTCAAACATATTCATATGTGATGTACAAATCCTTGGAATATAATTATACGAAGCAATACGGCCTGGCGACTTACTTCTAGCGAACTTGGCGACGAATGAGAGCAAGTTCCTGTAATCCTCGGCCTTGGCGATCTCCTGGTTGAAGCTCCTGTGCACGGGCGTATGATTTAGAGCGGTGTAAACGGGGCTCAGGGTAAAGTGACACTCGGAGTTACCGCGGTTGCTGTCCTTCGAGTGATTGTGATAAAGGATGCCGGCGATCTTCCAGCCGAAGCGGCGTAAGATATGGCGAAAAGCTTCGCCGACAAGCTCGTGGGAGCCCATCATTCGCGTCAGGGTTGGATAGGTGTCTTTATGACGAAAAGCCTCTGCTTGGGCGCTCGCCGTCAGCACCGGGATCCCCCAAACCGCGGAATAACGAGCGACCGGTGCGATCACGTATTCGCACACCGGACCCAGGAATGCATCTGGACCAAGAACAGCCACCGTCAGCACGATTCGTGACTGGGTGAGAAATCAACGCCAGCCAGTGGAATTCAAGTATTATCGAATACTCCGGGAAAGAGAGGGTCCGTAATGAGAAAATCTGTCAGTTTACATTCCTTGTAACTTTCCAAGATGTTCCTCAAATTACTTTTAAAGAATGTATTCCCTTCTTGAACGAGGCTAAAGTGGCACTTTGAGAACTATTCGAAGATCTTCCAGTTTATAGAGTCTGTGTCAGTTAAATCTATCGCTGTGCAAAATTCTCCTGCGATGAGAATAACGAAAGCTGTTGCCGAGGTAAAGACAGCTCGAGATCGAGGGATGCAGCTAGCTTTGATAATGGGGAGCGATGTACGAGAGTCTCTCCTCTCGTAATTCTACCACGCCTCGATGCAGGACGTGCTCTGCATATTAGATACCACCCTCAGCTTTTCCTTGCATATTCAGAGTCGCGATAAGAGTGCAACGTTTGCCAGCAAGATTCCCTTTCATCCCTCGGGTTGCCACCGTAAATTCTATCTCGGCCGGTGCGCCGCTGTGCCGCGCGCGCTTCTTTCTCCTTTCCAGCAGCCTGGAACTTGGGCTAACTCGGTGGGTTAAAATCACGTTGCTTCGTGCTAACTTTATAGGGTGAGTTTGTTTTATCGGGTTGAAATTAAGGGAGTTTCATGGTTTAGTACGTCGATGGTGGGGCGGCCGGTGGCATCGATTCTCAGAGGACAGGCTAAACCTGCCGCACGGCACAGTCGGCTTAAACGGAACGAACGTTCACGGGATTACGGGAAAAGCGATTTAGAGCTATTCCATTTTTTATCGGGAAACCGGGCTACTCGTTGGAGATGCCAGTTATCACTGTATACGAGCTTGTACATTCCGGACCAATGCAATATGATTTGATCTCGCAGTGCAAGGAAAGTCCAATTTGCCCGACCACTTTCGCCCCGCTCTCTATGTAAAGCCGGCTAAAAGAGTCGCGCATTCGTCATTCGAAATTCATTTCGCGCGTGTTGGAAATGATGATCACTCTGGCAAGAAAAGAGGGCAAAGAGTGCATGGGGAAAGAGTCGACGGAACGAGGGGAACACGCAAAACAGGCACTGCCGAGCGGAGCAACAAGTGTTAGAGAGAGCGAGCACAAGTATTACTTATCCCGCATGCTCCGAGAGGGTAACTCCTCGCTTTTCCTAGGGAAACTGAACCTCTTTTGCCCACGGGCTTCATCCCGGCAAATATTCTCAGCCTTTTACTCTAGCGAGAGAGCCGGCTTACCGTAGGAATTCAATTTCATTATTACTCGCGAGCGCTCTCGGAGCATCAGACGCGGCAGGTCTCGCCTTGTAATCACTGGCTTGTTTTCGGATAATTAAAATCTCAACCTCGTCAACGGGCATGTGTCGCACCGAGACTGGGATTGCACATTTTCCCGAATATCCCGCTTGATAGTCTGTAGGATGCAGGGTCGGAGAACGTGATATCCGAGTCAGTGTGCAGACAATGTGTGTCAAACGGTGGTCAGGGCTGGCCGTGCGGTCAGCTGCGTGTCTCACCTGATCGATTAAATAGCTCGACGACAAGAATTCCAGCAGCTTATCGAGCAGCCATCCACAAATAATGCTTTCGCAGCCAGATAACGCGTATTCCCCTCTTTTCTCGGCTCAGGTGTACATCGATTCTTCAAAAGAACAGAATCACCTTAGTCTCCATTTCCATTCAATCAATCGAATTTCTTCTTCATTACACATTTCGATCGCCGCCTGATTTATCTACTCGCGCATCATCACTCTCCGACTTTCATCTGATGATACATCGTGGAATATATCTCCATGAAGTCGTTGACGAGGGAGAAAAGTTCACATAAGAACGAAAGTGGGTTATGCCGTACGAGGTAAAAAAATCAGGTCGAGGAGATTAAAAGATAGAGGGTTTTATGGTGGTGGTAGAGTCGGTGCTTTAATTAACAATGGGGAAGCAAGAGTTTCCTGTAAGTCCAGATATAAAAGACTTGGACGAGCAAGGACTCCGCAAGGCCAGAAGTAAAGACGCTGTGGCGCATAATAGTAGCAGAACGTCTTCAGAGCTATCTCTTACCTAACATCTCTCATACTCCTCCTCTACTTTTTCCCTCTCTCTCTCTCTCGTTTTCTAGAATAATTTTTGCTTGCTCGAGAAAACCCCAAGGCTTCGTAATAATGCTCGCGAAGAGGTTTTTCTCAGAGTTTAATAACGTGTAACGCGCCTTTCCTCGCAGCTATCCGCGGCCATCCGCTCATGAAAATAGGAGGCGAGTCTCGGGCAGAAGCCTTCGGGAAAGATCTCGAAAAGTATAAGTAAATATGATGTTGGCCAGGTATAGGAAGAAGCGTCGGGTCAAAGGCGGGCTGAAATTCAATCGCGGCCAACGCCACCTGACAAAGGGGGAAGTTGCCCCGGTAAGAGGATACTTCCAGCGGAATTCCTGAATAATTCGCGAGGCACTCTCGATCCCTCGTTTAACTTCGCCCTCGCGCAAGCACCGGCTGCCAGCTAAATGGAGGGGAAGGGAATAATATATACATTGTTGAAAAATTAGCTTTATACCAAGCGAAATGGTTACCGCCTGCTCTGACAAGTGGTCCCTGCTGCCCCATTGCCCCATTCTACTCACTCCTGCAAAACCTCGTCCGACCTGTCTCTATCCCTTCTTATCCTCCCTCGGAAAATTGGCTTTACACCCAACTAAAGAAATAACTCGCTCTGCGCTCGAAAGAAAAGTTTTACTCGCACTGCTCCACTTGAAATATCTAGTTAGCCCTTTCGACATGCCAGCGCTTGACGTGTAAAGTCACTAGTAGTACTCGATTCAAGGAAGAAGTGTGTACGCAAGTTGCAAAGGACAGCAATGCCAGTAAGAGTACAATCTAATCTACTTTGAGAGGTGGAAAGACTCTCATGCAAATCGCTCGGCGAAACCTAGAGCCTCGCGACCAGAGGAAGGCCACTCTGTTCAGTACTGTTACGGCGAAATGCGAGGAAAAAAGTTCCACTTGCATTTCTCTCAATTTTCCAGCCAGCCTTTGTTTCCAGGAACTCCGCGGACGTGAGAGTGGTCACCGTTTTCATGCGGCAAGTGCGATTGGTTCCTGGAAGGTCTATTGTGTCCCGGAAAGTCGCTTCTGTCCACAGAAGCAATTACGATGATTCCAGCAAGCCGAACCAATGACGCTTTTTTTAATCGATGGAAAGCTAGCCTTCTATTAATTCTAGTGGGTAGCCTTCGACATTAAGCTGACATTGTCACTCTGTCAGCGTTCCTCTTTGAAATGTTGGAATCAACAAATATGTCAAAATAGATGTGCATTCGGAAAAGCGAGTGAGCTGATGACTCCCGGGTGTCTCGATTAAGCTTGTTTTACTGCCGCTCCTCGTGTAAACAGTCTGGAATATGACGGTTCATAGCGAACGGACGGACGGGCGGTCTTGGAAGGAACGACAGTGGTCCACTAATAATATTTGCTTAGGATGCCACCTAGAATACGTCGACCGAACGATACAAATTAATGTAAGCCGACCCTCATCAGAGGGTTTCCTTCTTATGGGAAAAAACAATCTGCCTTGTCCCTGACAATCAAGATAAATAAAGAATGCACTACGAAAGAAATGGAGCAGGAAGCTTGAGGAAGCTTGGAATTCGCATGGGCGAAGTTGAGGTCGAACGCTGTGGAAAGGCGTGTGCTCAAAAAGCAAATCGACGTCTTTACATACGACTTCCGTGGATACGTGCACGCACGCAGAGCGGCGAAGCGAGGGAAGCGGGCGATGCAATTTAACGGGAAGCATCGTGCAAAAGCACATACGCGACTGGCTCTGACAGCCGGCGGGGAATCCGCAAGCGGCGACGCTCCGAGTGTGGTTTAAAAATAATATGGAAGAGTTAATATTCACTCGGACTAGCATAGTCGACTGGTGGAAGGTATGAGCGAGTGTTGTCAAGGGAGAACGACGCAGAGTCGCTCGAATAAAATGCCTGAAGGGCTGATTTTATCCAGGATGCAGAGTAACATCGCTTCTTCGCACCAGAGTTACTTCCTACTCTGCCTGCACCAATTTCTCTCAGCTCTCTCTCGATTTTCCCTTCTTCCACTCATCGCCGGAATTGCGACCCAGTTCGTTCTGCCGAATTGAATTTGCCACGATCAATCCTCTTTTTGAGAAACTAATTCACCATCGGCCCCCCCGTATGACTTTGCCACTTTAATCAGTCAACGTCTCAACGCGTACCTGCGAAAATAGCTTTGACAATTCCGTCGGATTTTACCCCTTCGTCAAGATTTCAGAGTCAAAGACCAGCCCCCTCATGGTAAGCAAGCTTTCATCCCTCTTTTCCAGGGCACAAACGAAACTGTCGGGGCTCGAGGAAGGCATTCCTGAAAGCCAACTCCTGGACTGTCACTTGTGCGGTAATCGACGACGTCTGCGTCGACTAACTCGAGATAGAGCGACAAGAGGGAGTGCCAGTGCGCTGGAGGAAAGTCTGGAAAAACAGGGAGCGACGCCGGTACGTGGCAATTCTCCTGTAAGGAGAGCGGTGGCTCCGTCGGGTGCACTAAAGCCGAAGCCACCAAAAGAGCAAAGAACGATCTTTTATCTCGCACCTTATGTGCACCCTTTGCAATTTGCTGCTCTTATCCTTAAGATGCTGCCGAGAAGCAAATAGCCCGCGCACAATTTCAAGAGCGTAGAGGCTTAAAAGCGTGGAGAGTGGTTGCTAGATAGGAAAGCCGATAGGCTCTTCTCTCCAGAGGATATAAGCGTGAAAACAATGAGTAAGTGTTGCGGATTAAACGGCAACAATAGGTGGTCCGCGAGAGCTTACCAGAAGCTTTGATGAGAAATGATCGGCTTGAGAAAGTCTCTGGCCGGTGGAAGCGGAGGAAAAGGGCAGTGGTTCAATTAGTCCGCTGGCGAAGAGCGGCCTCTCGGCATGACAGTGGTAATTAAGCGGAATTAAAGACGGCATTTAAGAGATGCTGGGTACACATTCGAGCGGGGCTTTGGTTGACTGACCGAGCATGTCTCCGCCTAACAAATCCTCCTCGACAGCCTGCAGCTGCGAATCCCCGGCTCGACGGGGATGACATCAGGCTCTCGTAAAAATAGGCTTGCCTGAGTTTAACGGTGAAACGAGGCTCAATTAAAAGGCACCGAGTGACTGAGTGCGGCCCTTAGAGAATGCTGCTCGCCGCGAATTAATTGATTCTACACGGCAACCCTTACCGTTCACGGGATCAACTCGGATCCCAGGAATGTACTGTTTATGCCGCTCAATTTACCCGTCGCTTTTTCCAGCGCCAAGAATTCCCAGGATTGCACCAAGGTGGCGAATTAAAACTCGGATTAAAACCCGATGGATTTCCCGATGGCCCTCTTGCCGAATAGCCAGCCTTTCGATTTGCATGGCGGCCGAGGCTGCCGTGCTAATCAAACTTATTCGATAACATCTCCCCGATAAAGTGGGTGACGACCGCGCGATAGAAATTGACGGTCATACGTAAACAATTCTATTAATAGCTGGCGATAAGGACCGTCACCAGCAAGGAGAACAAAGTCTCGCTGAAGCTGCTGCTTGCCACATCTACCTCGAGACCTCGCGAAACAAACAGGTGTGCGATGCTTGCAAATAAGCGTACATGTATTTGTACACTCCAAGAAATCAGATATTCGTCGGGGTTTCTCCTTTGATTCAATATATCATATTTTACTGATGCTGACCCGGAATTTCGAAGTCCGTATATGTGATAACTGACATCTCTCTATCAGAGTTCGGACCCTCTCTTTCTTTCCAGCAAAAAGAGGCTCGCCAAAGAGCGCTCCGACTTCCGTCAATATGTTCATAAAGCGAATCCCCGGGGCCGAAGATATCTCAGCGAAGTTCTCGAGACTCGATAAGAAAAACAGCGTAGTCGTGTGAACTCCGGAGCCGGATGTGTTTCTATGCTAGCTCCGCACTGCGGAAGCAGTGGCGAAGGTAGCAAGGTGATAACTGGATACAAAAGTTCGATGTGACAAGAAAGGAGCGTACGACCTGCGGTCTGATTGATGTAGAAGTCGAATGCAGCGAGAGGCCCGAAAGTGCTGGAACACTTGGAATCCCGATGCTCGACCTTGATGTTCCATCCTGGCAGAGGTCCTTTCGGCGAACTGACTGCTTTCACAGCCAGTAAAACCGCCGGAAGAACTCGTGAGAGACTCTGCTCGTGGCTTGGATCTTCCGGCGCTATCACAGCGAGTCTCACTTCGCCCTTGCGTCGAGAACGAGAACCTTCATTGACGCAATCCCTTGCCCTTTGCAGACCAAACTCTTCCGAACTGTTGCTCTCTCTGCTGTCCAATTGGATGCTGCTGTTGCTCGAGAAGCTCGTGCAGAAACCTGTGAAGGTTAACGCCAGGACCAACAGCAGCACGAAACTATCCTCGCACCAGGTTCCTCCTCGACGCGATGCCATTCCGGCTTCTTGAGGCGTCTGGCGTTGACCTCGCCTCCTCTCGACCTGATCGCCTGTCTTTACATCTGGCTATCCTCCGGATGAGTCCTGAACCTCTCCCTCGACGATACTGTCGGCCGCTCTCGCCAATACTTTAAGCCTGTCTGCTCTCCACGTGCAGTTACATGCTTGCTCTTGCTGGGGAGGACGACGACGACGACGGCGGCCAGTCTGGTCTCTAGAGTCATTCCGGCTCGTTCAGGAAGTTACCCGGGAATTCGATTACCGGGATGGCAATGCGTCGCCGGGCCGCACGGGAACTCGATCTCATCGGCGCTTGATTCCATTTATCAGGGCGTGGGTTTCAACCCCTGGAACCCGCCCCTTTAATTTTCACAGTTCCGCAGTTCCTGAAACTGTTCACGCTCTTTTTACGCTCACTCTCGCGCGATGATCGAGTGCTCCCTGCGCAGCATCCCCCTGCCTACCCTGCTCCACACTCTGTCCAGAAAAGCGTTAGAAAAACACTCGGCCCGCTTCAGGGGTGACACGAGAGATGTATGGGGGATTGGAATGTGAGAGATTCGAAATTTTCAGGCGCCACACCGATTTAATGCCAGCCGAAGGCTCACTGAGTGAGGGAGGATTTTGCCGAAAAGTTCCATCGCCGTCCCATGGGACAGTGTCTGTTTCAGTTAGGATCCAAGTGTCAGTAATGGTTTTTATATCCTGATAATCTGTTCTGACTTTCATCCTAATAGGCGGTCATCGATCCTAATAAGCCGAGCTTCCACGAAACCTGGCCGAACTGACTTTTTTCTCGAGACAGAAACTACAAGGGCGGCGAGAGTTAATTGCGGACGTTTAAAGCGAACTAATAAGTGAGAGTAATTTGCGACGGCGAGGAAAGGAGATACAGTTTCCTGCCATTCTCAGGGGGATGAAATGAGAAGGCTCGCTGCTGAGACAGAGCATGACTCGAGACAGGAAGGACGTGCTTCCAACAGACAGGAGGGCTTTCACCCCTGCAGGGAAAGCAAAGTAATGAGGGTACTGCCTTTCTCCAGGCCAGAAACACCTTTCTTTTACACCCCCCTGGCGCTGTTCCGGTGAGAATGAGGAGAACCCCGGAAGAGATGGGGCAGTTTCCGCTGGATTTAGCAATGGAGAAATGTTATTAGGCGTTGGCCAGAAACGAAACCAGTTAAAGAGAAGAACAGGCCGAGGAAGGCGTACGTGATCCACCACCTGAATACCCGACACCTTCCCAGCATACTTATTCAATTCCATGGGGCTCACCAACCGCAGCGCAGATTGACTGCGATCCAACTCGAGTTCCTGATATCCTTTACAGGAATCCCCTTCGGAAACCTGATGTACTTGGCGCCGAAGGTTTCAACGAGTTTTCGTCGGGATGAATTACGTAATGGGCGGAGGTGGTTGGAAAGATTTTCAGGAGAGAAACACTTGAGCCGGCGGCGTGATGGAAGGTAAAAGGGAGGCTGATGGTCTTGAAAAATTGAGAGGGATAACTCGTGATGATCGCGCCATTACATTTTTAATGGGAGAGCATGGACCGTACTCACATCCCTGTGACCCCTCGCAGGATAGGTTCGCAGCTATCTTCCATCTTTAGTACCGCGGGGGAAAAATTTCGTAATGAGAGTAACAGTCTGGAGAGGAACGGTTATCGCTGCGAGGGTTAATAAAGAACAGTAATCGCTCGTGCAACAAGACTGCCTTATATGAAATCACTGTAACGTCTACCGCTCCCATCTTGGGTCTCATGATATACCAAGACTGGGATCATCCGAGGACTGTGAGATGAAAATGTCGGCTTCCATTTAAGAAGAGTACGGCGCGCGATCACTTGGGAGGGAAAAAAATCCGGGAGAACTTCTCGATTAAGTGTAACTTTTTCTTGGGCAATAAGTGTTGAAAAGACGAATCGTCTTATAGAAACTTTCAGACCGATCCTGCCCGCCTGATCGAGCAGCGAAGATCCATCTAGTCTTAATTTTCCGCAAGATTGACTTTTTTTTTAATTAAAGCCTCGCTTGAAAAGGGTAGACAGAGGGGGGCAAAACCATGACAATAATTTTCATTACTATGGCATGTCTCGACCGAGGTCGATCATTCTCCCGAAACTGATACCGAGAAGTTTCTCTCTTAGCTCGCCCTCCCTCCCTCCCTCCACATCAACCCATTCCTCCTAAATGGTCCAGCCTGTGTTCGTCTGCTATTCGCCCTGAGGCACTCGTCTCCTCGACTGCCATCGACAAGATCTCCGTTATGTACTTATAAGAGGTTGCCCAATCGGGAGTAAAGATCGTCCGATTAACGATGCGATGAGAAAGGCTCGCTAATTAGCAGCTGTCGTGCGAAACTTCTCACGATTGAATCATTAAGGATGCTGTGACAGACTTATTCTTAACTTTTTTTTTAAAAGATCACCAAAGATTAACTTGACTCTATCAACTTAGTTCCTCGTTTCGAAATTGAAATGCTTTTCGAGTTAGTCGTCCAATGGGAATTTTTGTATAGTCCAGATAGTTGTCGAGAGGGCGTGGAAACTCGGCGAAACGAGAATTCCGAGCGAGGGGGAGTAATCCGTATTCGGAAAACGAGATCCGAAGATTTGCAGATCCATTTGCTATGCGAACGTGGATGCTCTCTCGCGCGCGACTCATCACTCTCTGTCCTTCCAGGGCCGTTTGCCGAAAATGCAGCGCATATAAAAGCTTACTACTGGTCGACGCCTGTTACCAGTTCGCGCAAGCTCGATCTTATTCCGGACGCGTGCTACTTCAACGGAAGGAAATTGCCTGGATATTTGCATTTACGCCTCGAAGGGAGCTGCTGCTATTTTTCAAGCGACGACCTAGGTCGACGCTCTCTCTGTCGAATCTGCATCGGGAGAAGTGCACCGAACTCGTGCAACTTCTTTTTCACGAGGAAATCTCCTCGGAGTTCGCCAGACTCTCCAGCATAAATGAATCCGAATGTCGGATCTCACGGCTTTATACAAGCAGGATTTGCGGGCCGAGATTTTTCCGGACAAACTATACACGAATTACAACTGTTCCTCACTCTTTTCAGCTGGCGCTATTTGCAACTGTAATTCGCTAACACAGACGATGTTAAACGCTCGCTGGAAAAAGTGGGCGAGTGTTTTACAAGCGTGTAATGTAATTGTGTCGAAGCGAGTGATTCACGGGTGGCTAATTCCGAAAAGCTCCCAAATGGCAGCAATGTATAACCAGTTGAGCCGAGGTTGTCAGAGGGAGGCTTTGCTAGGATGCCATTAGGATCGCGGCAAATGTACCATTAAGGGAAATCTTGAAATCGACAGCCTCCGATCTCTTATCTCCGCGTTTAAACAGGAGAGCTTGCCTCTGGCTTAAACCATCACTCATACCTCACCCGATAAGAGCTTCAACGTGACTCTCTCACATTACGCTCGTGGCAACAAGCACGAAATCTTCACACGTTTCGAGCGGCAAGACGTCGCTCGCGAAATTATCCTCTCTCGAATCTAATGAACTTCATTGGACGAACGATGCCAAGGCATTCCACGCTCCACCCTGGCACCACTATCCGAGGGGATGCCTCTGCGTATGAGCAATTACAGCGCGACCCACTCATCCATCGTCAAAGCGCGGGAGAAATAACTTTGCGCCGACAGTAGACACTCCCAATTAAGTCCCCGTAACATACATTCGACAAACTATCCACAGGAATTCACGAGGTTAATCAAACACAACTCCCCAAAACTGCTTCACTCAAACCTGCCAATAACCACGTGTTTTTCCCGGAGAATATCACCGGACAAAAAGTCAACCGGCCATTCTTTCTCAGAGCGAAAGTTCTCCAATGGAAATCTCTACGGTGCTATTATGGAATTGTAAGGGCGACTCGACAATGAGTGCGAGTTGGCAATGTGCAGTTTAAAACTGGAGTAAATCACACGTGGGTGCCTGTGGGGACGAGCGAGCTGCTCCGGAGCGAGAGGACTCGGGGCGCGCGATTGGAACTGAGAGAGGAACGCGCGAGGAACCGAGAACGGGGCTCTGGATCGCCGGCTCCATGCTCTCTTCATCGCTCTCGCCTCCTCTCGCATCCCTTCTCTCTTCCTCCTCGTCTCTTCCACCCCCAATGCGTTCATCACTCTCGCTCCTAGGATTCTGCTCCGGCGCTCTCCGCGCACTCTCTCACTCCCACGCCTCTTCACATCCTCTCTTTCCCTCTCTCTTTGCTTCTCTCTCTCTGACTGTCGCGGTAATACAGAAGTCCGTGGATGGTTGTGATGTGATGCTGCGAGTACGTACAAGAGGGACACACAACGGCGTCACTGGAGGAACGCATGCGTCGATCCTCGCACGCCCTCGCTTTATAACGCGCTTCACTCGCGCCGGGACCACCAGACCGTACACCGCCACCCTTTGATATTCACCAGGTGAATGGTAATGATCATCCCTGTGGGCTCAGAGGCATCCTCGGCCCAAATGAATCTAGCACACCGATACCATCCACCACTTTTCTCTGCGGGCTTGTATCTTTTCATATAGTACGTATGTAATATGTAATTGAGGGGGGAGAACAGCTACGATAAGACGTGTATGGTAGATTATTTGTTTTCCCCTGGGATATTAAAGGGAAGTTTGTCTGACACGGCCGAGGGTGTCAGTTTTTTGCATTGTGACCCGAGCGTCGGCGAGGATTCTCAGAGGACATCCTCTGACGGCTCGTCGTAGACCGATTTGTTCTCGGGATTGCGAGAATGCAGATAGAACGAGAGAAAAAAGTGGGAGCAAATTGGCGGCGGTGGTAATGGGGCGGCGTAAAAGAAATTGGCAAGTCAAATTACTGGCGGTCGCAGGCTGCGGCCTCGAGGGTTTAAAGGGCTGAGTGGCTAGGGTGGTTAGGGGTGGATGGGCTTGCCTTGCCGGCGGAGACTCGAAAGGCGCGATTTTGCATTCGCCAAGGATGCGCTCTCGCTCCTTGGATCCTTTAGACAGCAGCTCCATTATTCCTAGGATGACAATGGCAAGGAGGTGGGAGCACATTTAACGCGTGACTAGCCAGCTCTGCCAGAGCACTTGAAGCCGCGGCGATCGGAAATTGCGCTTTCCTGTCGGCGATTGATAAAATGAAGCGGACGCCACTCGCATCGCGTCGATGTAATTACTATCACACTCGACCCGATCGATTATTAAGTTTCCAATTAAGTGCGATAATTATCGTTTCGTTACACGATCATTTCGGCCATGTACCAAGCGCAACCTCTCGCCGAGCCTGCTTTCTCTAGGTTTGTAGGGCTCTGTCGCTCCAATTATTATAATAGTTGAAACGCGCTTCTGGCATCCAGGTAACTACACTCGGCCGCCACAATTGGAGCAATTCCGACGGGGAATCATCGAACAACGTGCAATTACTGGCAGCGCTGAAGCGCGCCTTTCCAAATGCCCTCTCCACAATCTATCTTTCGCCCTCTCTCTGTTCTAATTTGATGCGCCGTGTAAACGATGTGAGATGAATTTCAGCAGTTAACCCGCTGCTTGCCGAATGACTTTGATGAGACCGACCGACAAATGCGGGATAGTGGAAGGCCCGGGTTCAAGCTGTGCAAGCAGCTTCCGGCGAATTCTATAATTCCATCCAGCTAGTCGAGATATTTCATGCCTCGGACAGTAATCGGCACCCTTCGCAAACACTGACTGATTCTACTGGCGTGTACCCTTCCGCAAATATGTCAGTGAAAGCTGCGTTACGCAACGTCGGATTATTCAACCACGAGGAAAGAGGAATAGCTGGTCGAAATTAGAGACTGATAAAGTGGATGTCTGGCCATTCTAATTGAATCGCGTGATGCACGACCGTTTCGCATTATCCGTCTGTCGCTGCCGCCAGATTAGAATGTATTTTACCGACGAGCGGCGGCAGCTTATTTTACCAGCCAGAGATACGAACGACCCCTGCTCGATAAGGCAATTTCACTGGCCCTTCGGCAGAGAGCCAGTGAAAATTCACCGAAAAATTAGAATAATTAAGAACCTCCAGGTTGCCGGGCAGAAGCAGGCTACGCGCGCCCCGTGAGATATGCTAACGAGACAACAGTATGATGGGATGTTACGTAATTGGCAAAGCTTTATCTCCGTTCCGAGAGGGCGAATGAAAGTGGGTGGCTGCTCGAAGAAGATCCTTGTACCACATTAAATAGATATCGGGGAACGTTTATGTTTTCCAATGTCCATTAAGGAACTCGTTTAAATATAGACTTTGTGACGTGTCGCCGCGTATCGCACGGGCACGACGGCAATAATAGAAATACTCGGGATCACCGGGCCGATAAGCGGGCTGAGATAGCGCGTACAAAAGTGATATGATAAGACCAACTTCGTCTAATTGATATAGGCAATTAGATCAAGAGTTACGCGTCTTTCATCCTGCGAATTCCCGGCGCCTGGAACGAACCGCTCCTGTAACACAGGTGGCCCCTTTCGCTCTCCTCTCTTCGCCTGATTTCTCTTTGCTATGTTACAGGGCTGCGAGGAAAAATAGCCAACACCGGCAACCACCTTCATTGACCGGATAATCCTTTAACAAAGGGGTTGCGGCGACGCGTGAACGCGCGCATCATTAAATCGGATTGATCGTGTGAATGAAGGGCAGCTTGGACGAAGGGAGACGTTAAAAGCCGAGGAAAACTCTCTCGACATGATTGATGTGTTTGATGTGGACCACTACCGGCTCGCCGGACCTCCTCTACAAGCGCTGGCATATGGGGCCTCCGCAGTCTTCGTCGCCTTGGAACGAAGGCAATTTCGCCGCGTGAATTCGAGCTTCTATTAAATTTGCAAAGCCATTGGGAGAGGGCGAACCCCCCGCCTCACTCTCGCCTCTTAACGCCGGCTTAATTAACTTTGCCGTCGAGTCACGATAATGTGAAGTGCGGCTCGGCTCGTCGAAAAAATGTTCCATCGATGTACATCCCGTACATGCCGGGATCCTTTGTTAATGATTGCATGTATTGGATTGATTATTAGCGCGCAAGTTTTGGGGAAAAAAGCTAATGACATGGGAGAGAACACATGGTTGCATGTGAAATTGAAATAGCAAGGTGATTCGATTCGCAGTCTAGAGAAACGCCCTTTTTAATCCCTAGGCTACCTAAAGTTCCTAGGTTCGAGGCGTTGTTTACTTCATCCTGCTAAATATGCAAAAGCAATTCCAGGAGAAAAGTTTGGCTCGCGCAATGTCGACTTGACAGAAAAGGCTTGGGAACTCGCTAAACGATATTGTTAGATTTACGGCAAAATTGCCAAGAGGAAACAGGTAAACGCAAAAACTTTGCTCGCAGACTATTGGACGTGCAACATTAAATACGAGCTAATGGATACTTGTCCAGGATACTAATTACGAACACGCTTATTATCGCTCACCTGGCAAAGTGCGAAACAGGCGATAGAGCGGTTTAATTAGTTTGTGCTATCCCCGCTTATGCTGACGGGCTCATTAGAACCCACCAACTTCAAATTGCGCTTGTCGCCAGTATAAGAGCCGGCCAGTTGCACTAGGACGGCGTAGCGTAGCGTAAAATCATTAGTGCACAATTTCCAAGTAAGCTTGGAAACTGTACCGTGAGCGACATAGATGGCAAGTCCGAAATAGATTAATGGTTCGCTAAGAAAAATGGTTTGACTTACCACCGTACCAGTTGCCCACGTGATCCCGCAATGCCTCTGGATAATCTCGGGGCGTCGTGGCCTCCACGTCAAACGTGCCAAACGTGATGTTCTGCTGCTTCTTTATGAATTCCACCATCGACTTCATCATCAACTGGCAGGTGTGCTTTCCCGCGACTTGACTTTGCCCGTCCTTCGCGTACACCAAGTGCACTTTCCGCCACTCGTAACTAGTTCGACAGACAATAACAAGCTTTTGATTTCCCCGACGAACTCGCCTCAACTCCAAGAACACTCGGAAGATCAGCCTGATTTTCAACTCACCGGTCCATTAGATCGACAAAGAAATTCGCCAGGTCTCTGAATGAGACGCTTCCGATTCTCGTAGTCATGAAGTATTCATCCCTGCACTCAGTCTTCTTCTCGGTGAAGTCAAAAGTGAATCCGCCCGGCGTAATTAGTGGCGCCCCAAAGAACTTCACCACTCTGCCGACCACAGCTGAAAGCAATTATAGAGCCGATAATTAGTGGATGACTTGTCGATTCTCTCTTCCCTCTTGTCAACTGGCAATGTTTACTGACCGACACAGTAATCGCAGGCGGGACCAAGGAACAGATGGACGCAATTCGAGTAGCTATCGATCGCTCCGATTTGGGCGTACATCGCGTCACAGTGATCATCCTGTGGTAGAAATTTCAGTTGTAACCAATAGGGTAGAAGTCCTCTCGATCTCGCTTCGTAGACAGCTAAGTCTGGGATGAAAGAATATCTATTAGAATTCTCCCGACGATAGAGTAATCTGGATAGAAACAAGTCTTACCAAGAACAGGAAGGACTTTCGGCAAAGAGATATCGTAACTTGGATCTGCCGGTAGAAGAACAGCTACCCTTAGCTCACAGGAGACAGCTCCTTGCTTGTCCTTACTGCAAAGAGCTTCGCAGTCACGATGCAGCTGTACCTCACGGCATGTTATTTTCCCATAGGCTTGACTAGATATGATCCAACCGATCGTCAGCATGACGATCCACCAGGACCCCATGTATACGCCGGACTGGCTCGTTGCCTAGCTCGAAGGACCAAGGCTCCCAGCGGTGCGAGGGATCGATTCCTTAATTGAAACTTCAAATGATCCGACTGTCTAAATCGCCTTGCCTCCAATGTTCCCTAAATAAAGAGTCGATGATATAATTGGGGAAATCCATTGTTTCAAAGTCCCAAAAAGTCTACGGTGAGTATGTTATCATCACTTTTCTTTCTCATTCTGCATGGGTAACGACTTTGAGCTGGTCCTATTGGCACTCCACCCAAGTTTCGAGGATCGATTACACTTGCACGTAAATATTCGAATATATAGGATTACGATAGGTTCAAACGTGGCCAATTAATCGTTCACTGGCTGATCGTTTCATTGTTGGACGTCGAGGAACGCGGGACCGGCTTTAAACTCTCTTGTCCTTATCTCGGAGTAAGCCGAAGTTGCAAATGTCTTAGCGATGGTGAGAAACGAGATTGCAACTGGCTCACTCATATCTATCGGTGCACTGTAAGATCTATCTTGAAGGATCGATAGATGGGTGTGTAACTATTCTTAGATGGTACATAGCCGAGTACTGCAACTGATTCGCATAAACGTGTAAGCACCGGAGGATTTCGCTTGCTATTTCCAAGTGGCTTTGAGAAGCTGTTGAGTCACAGCTATGCGGTGCGTTTCCCTTTTCTCGAGTCAAGTC
Organism: Ectemnius continuus; assembly: GCA_910591665.1. NCBI lineage: Eukaryota > Metazoa > Arthropoda > Insecta > Hymenoptera > Crabronidae > Ectemnius > Ectemnius continuus. The sequence goes on from OU342867.1 coordinate 6,563,092, forward strand.
CGAGTGCCACGAATGTCCAATTACAGCTTGATAATCTTGTACAATCACTGACTTCGCCGATCCGGACTTCTCTCTTAGGGAAAGTCTTGTTTCACGCCACTGGCACTGGAGGGATGGTCTCTGACAGTCCAGAGGAAAGAGGGAAGTCACCCGAGGTTCAAGAGAGTACTGACACTCGCCGTGGCGATCTTGAGGCTGCATTAGCCAGTCAGGAGTGGGTACGTAGATTCTTCGTTGGCTCGTGTCCCCGTTATCGCTGATTTTCTATCGCGTCGATTGATAATAGCTATCGAAAGCATCATCGCGCCTACTCTTCTCTGCCTTCTCCTTCTTCGGAAGCTCTTACTACCACTGCCTCGCCTTTTCTTCTCCGATAAACTTCACCGCCCCAATGATCTTCCCTTATGCAAATCCGGTAACTAGTCTTTTCAATAGAACTTCTCACTTTTTATCCGGCAGATTGACTTCATCGTACACCGGATGATTGGGTACTCGTGAAAGGCACAAGTGGCAGCCACTGGATTAGCCGACTCCGATAAAGTCCGGTGCGCGCCAACTTTTCAACTTTTCGCCGATAGTTCTTTGCCAGGTATCGCCGGCTTCGGGAAAGCCCAGGCTGTAAGGGTGTGCCTGATAGAGACGAACGGTACCATAGAAATAGGTGTTTATCGGTCGATGGCTGGCGGTGCTCTTGGCGAAAGTGAATAGGCGACTGATTGAAATCGAGAGGAAGACCGGCCGCGCTCGCATTCTGGCGCAGAGCAACAAGTGTCCTCCCTATAGCTTGACTTATTTACCCAGGATCGCCTTACACTCCCAATAGACCGAAACTACCCTACATCAATGCTAATTCTCTATTGATTGTACACCACGAGCCACAAAAAAGAGAACTTTGCAGATGAAATATTAATGTCGAATGAATCGTATTATAAATTCCTTGGGGCAGAGTTCAGCAGACATAATCGTAGATATTTATCAGTGCGTATAAAGACGAAAGAAATAGCGATGGATCAAAGCTATGATGTGTCATCGATGTATACTCATTCGCATTGGCAATAATGTGTCACCTTGATTGATGCGTGCCAAGAATAGAAACGAATATATAAGAGTACTCACCAAAGTAGACGGACAGGCCAAGTTGACATCAAGAGACACGCAAAGGCACATTATTGTCTTTTAAGAAGCACAACACTCCGAAAGACGTTCGCCCGCCACTGACGCCGGCACAATCGAACTCGAATTATATATCGATAGAATGACTACTTCGACAATCGATAGTTCATACGCGACCAACATCAGACTATTGGATCGTATTGCTTTGGCGGGAAATGTAACAGTTCAGGTTACAATAATAGGGAAAGATGAGTTACATTACAACGGAAAAGTTTTATGGCAGTGATTTGTGTAATTCAGAATCAGTTGGTGATAACAGTCAACGGGACTCTGCGTCGCAATGTTTCACAGTAAGGGAATTGCGAAAAATGCCCGATCACATAATGGGACCCACTCAGTTTTGGAAAGAATTTTGGAAACAAGCTGAAGCCTTGGCTACAGCTGCCGAGCATAGTTCTGAGAGTGATCCACTTTGTACATTCGTCTCTCAGCGAAGAAATGGTGCTCGAGTTTTTATTGTCGCTCATCCCGAAGTTTATTGGTGGTACTATGAGAAACAGCCGGCAGAACGCCGGTGTTCTTATGAGGTAATGTCGCTATTTTCTCCAAGAACTTGGCAATTGTTTTGTCTTGCCTTCTCAAGCTTTTGATTGTTGGACAGGTGATTCCTGAAGGAAGCCCGTGTCGACTTTATCTGGATTTGGAATATTTGGTTCAACTCAATCCAGAGAGCAATGGTTTGAAAATGACAAATACACTTGTAGATATTTTGTGTGCATATATAGTGTCACTTTGGGGCTTGCCGTGCAATAGATATAATATCATTAATCTTGACTCAAGTACACAAGAGAAGTTCAGTAGACACTTGATATTTACAATTCCCGGGGCAGCTTTTAAAGATAACTTTCATGCTGGGAGGTTTATTAAAACTGTATGCGATGACATTGTAAACTTCATATCCGAAAAGAAAGAACATAAGATTCTAAGTGCTTTTGATGAAAAGAATATAGAAGAATTAATGGTTCAGACTAAAACTGATAAGAAATTGTTCATTGACACTGGAGTTTATACTCGGAATAGGCACTTTCGAATATTCAAGTCAACCAAATGGGGAAAGAATTCACATTTGATACTATCACAAGATTGCAAATATATTCCAATGGTCAATCACATTGATCATGAACAAACCATTTTCTTTGAGTCACTGGTAACTTATTTCCCAAATAAGAAGGACTTAGTGCTCTTTGAATTTCTCCAAAACCGTGAAGTTAAAACAAAAACTTATGATAGATCTATGACACAAAGTCCACAATGTGAATCACTTGTATGCGAATCTCAATATCAAGCAGTTGATGATTATATTCGGAAGGTGATACACCCTGGCAGAATTCGGGCTGTAAAATATTTTAGTGACTCTAAAACTTTAGTGTACGAAACTGTAGGTTACAGGTAGTTACAGCTATGTTATTCTTCAAGACAAATATCACATGGGAGAATGAGATCCAATATACTTTTTATTTTCCTATGTAGATATTGCGAAAATATCGGTAGATGTCACAAAAGTAACAATGTCTTCTGGATCGTCGATTTACATAGAAAAGTTATGTATCAGAAATGCCATGATCAGGACTGCATTGGTTTCAAATCGGAATCACGATTTCTACCCGATGAAATTCGTTTCCATCTTGATGAGGATAATGATATTCTCTTAGCTTGTGCTATGGAAGCCGAGATAGCCGAGGAGATAGCCGAAGATACTGACTTCTTCGCCTAGTTGCTTGAAGGAACAATGTGGAAAGACAAAGAGGTAACATTTTTAATATTGCGCTTTATTTGTACGACACATAATGATGCACATTTTTGGCTAGATAAATGGACTAGCATTGAATCCTGAGTAGGTATTTTTAAATTTGTCTGCAATCGCAATTATTAATCGGTGCGATGTAATATGCACTCTATGTGAACACTAATTACTTACTAGAGACTGATAACACTAATTCACAGATCATTCTTACGTTATACAAGCGACTTTTTTTAAAAAAGATGTTCTGTACAAATCAGATGCATATATATACATACATGGACTTCATTTTGTGATACTTCCGACACTTTTTACAAGGATCTCTTTGATTTGTACAATTGTAAGTAATCATAGGGCACAAAAGAACGTTGCTTGGAAACTATCAATTCATAAAAGGTGATCAGTCTCGTTGTTGCTGATTTCTGGATGAATGTATAATTTAAAAGAACAACACTTAAGTAGTTCTGAAATTGTTGCGACTTTTGTAATCATACCATAAAATATTCACGTTATCAATTGACCCTACACATGCCTTGCCAACCTGTCTACCTGTTGAAACAGATTAATACTGCGACGTGACCGTCACTGTAGAAGCTCTGCTAACTAATTGCTCGCGTTCATTAGCCGTGTTACGATTATTCATCATGGAAACAGCTTTGTAAAGAAGAAGTATCTTAAGAAACCTTTGTCCTTATCACTGGTTGAATCATCCGTATCTTGGGCAGTTTCGATTTTTTGCTGTTTTTTCGTCTTCTCCGAGGGTGTTGAATCATCTGTCTCGGTTTCATTAGGGTGAATTTTATTCGGATCATCTTGTAATCTGCCAGCTGATTCCGTTCCGTTTTCTTTGTTTGCTACTGCTTCTGGTTCCTCCGGTATCGTTTTCTCTTGTAACTCGACATAATCACTATTATGTTCTAAAGTCCCCTGTTTCGACAGTTTGTATTGTCTGTAGTTTTTCGATGCTTGTCGCATTCGATTCAGGAAATCGGGTACACCTGGATCAATGAATCGTTTATTTATCTCAAATTTTAGATTTTGTGAATATATCGATAATTCATCTCATACCGTTCATTGCCACATACGCTCTAATAGCCGATGGTATGCTGACACCAGGATCATCGAAGTATGTCAAGCCAAATTCAATTCCAGGCTTGTGAAAATCGGTATATGGCCGTATTACCATAAATGACCAATATGATGTTACTCTGTTACACATACCATGAAGTATTAATGTCAATGTTAAGAAATATTACGATATATAAATATAATACAGAATGCAATGAATACCTAAAGACCCCAGGTCTTATTGGTGCGTTTGGGTGTTCAGTTACTTTACTAATAATGACTACCAGTCCTTGGTCTCTATCCACGACCCATCTTCTTTGGTATACGTAATCCCTATTTGCAAATAATCTCTAGAAAATACATGGTACTTTAATACTAGATCGGTCTAGTTGCAATCTATGCACAAGTAACATAATTACACACAGGCCAGATCATTTCCCAATATATGATATCAGTACTCTGATCCCTTAAGCCACCATATTTAGGATCTGTTTCTAAAATTTGCAGTTCCTGAGCAGTGGCATCCCAGTGTCTCCTATAATCCACATCAATTTGTACTTGTAGGAACTCTTCAGCACTGACATCAGAAAAGCTCCCATAGACCTTGTAGGCAAAGAGTCCACTGTTATTTGGTTCCTCTCTCCTCCAAATAAGCATATCCTTCCGTTCAATGAATGGCTCCCAGCCATTAGCTGCAAGTGCCAAAGAAAAAAGAATTGTGCAATGTTGTCTCTGTCTTGGCTACACATAGTAATCAGTACATACTATCTTCATCAGGAGTAGAGGTGGATTTGACCCCAGTGCATTTGCAATACTTTACATTGGGTTGGCATTCATCCACGACAGTTCTTAAATGACATTTCCTACATATGACTGTAGAATCCATTAGCTTGTGGATACTTTTAATCTCTTCTTTGTAACTGAAAAGAAAACACTCATTAGTATTAAAGTAAAAAATGCGATTACGGAGTAGCTCCAAATCGATTTTGACAGCTACCTATTTAATTCCTGATCGCTGATTCTTTCGTGCTCCCAATTGTACGTCACCCCAACGGCACTCAGCAAAAAGTGCTTGCTTCTTCTTTGTACTCTTCTTCGCCAAACTCTTAGGAACTCTTTGAGGGCCGCCTCGTCCCATATTCTAGTGTACAGGTGGAAGACCTGTATGCTTCGACGAATTCGTTGCGCGACCACAAATTCGAACTGCCTGGTACAGGCCTCGACAAGGTGTTCACTCTGCTCTTTTATCCAGCCGCCTACTCTTTTGCGATAACCACTGAATCTCGTTGAATTTTTACATTGACCGCACGTAGATGCTAACCTGTTTCCATTCTGAGCGTAGCTTCGATTAACGCGTCTAAGAATGAAGCCAGAAAGTTGCAAGGTGTACATTGTTCTTACGAGGATCTTCCGCTCGAAACTTTACGCGAACTTGCACTCGAAGCAATGCATGTCTTCCACTTGCTCTTTCGGCCTTTAACGCTCGATCACGGTCGTATAAATGCCGCGAATCTTTACGGAATGACTGACAGTGACTTCCACGCCAGCTGCAACCTTCATTAATCCCCTAATTATTGACCGTCACGTAATAACAGGCTTCCTACCGGCAACCACCACGCTGTTTGAACTATGGCCATCAAGAATCCCACGTTTTCGTTGAAAACTTCTTGTCGAATTATATGATTATTAAGCTGTTATATCAGAGGAAAAGTACTAACCTTCAGTAGCGGGTGGCTACAATCTTGAAGTAGGCCACATAACATTCAGCATGGCGGGATTGCCTTCCGATTGAATCGTTGGTAAATTCGTTCGAGTTTCTTATTATCTGCGTAGTCTCAATTCAAGACCTTGAATATCACAGTTCTCACGCTCAAATAACGTACGCATCATCCATTGTTTCCTTTCCTATTTAATATTATAATTCATTCCGCATTTTCTATTCTTATCATCATTTAATGCGTCATGTTTCTAACAGTTGGTAAAGAAACACCCTACTGTAGGCCGCAGTGTTTCTCGCTGTTAGTTTCAGTGTTCACCGTAGTGCGACGCAGTTGGTAGTTTGGAAGCCATCGTCTTACAAAGCCAACCCTTTTTGGAAACTTTCAACTTTAAAACATCTGCATCATTGTTGGGTATGCACAATAAACAGACTTTATTTATTTAAGGATTCTCGCGGTATAGCTGCGTTAAAATCCGCGAAAGTTATTGAGAAATCGTGGTTGGAGCCTCTTCATAAAAGAGACATTAGCTCGGGCGGCGTGTCCTGGTAGGGTTCATGAGGTTCGCTGTTCATAGATCAGTAGTGGGTCGTTGAGGATGACAGGGGCCCCCTGTTGACATCGACAATAGCTCGCCCAATGCTACCTAATTCGCAACAATGGCCCGCGTAGCCATATATTAATGGTCCATGCCCGTATCCATTCGGCGGACGATCGTACATTGCTATGAGTCTGGAAGGGACATCTCCCTCTCTCTCTCTCTCGCTGACTCTTGACTATGGTGACATTGTGTTGCTGGCGGATCGACGTACTCGACTATGAGAGAGCGATATCCATTGGAGAGACTGGTTCCGTTTTGTCCTGCGGGCCCCAACAGGATCACACTGGAAGATAGAGTGCGGTAGGGTATACACACAGATGCGACTCAATTTCGTGGATGACAAATCGCGCGGAGAACGTTGTCAGGCGACACACGCGCTCCCTCCCGTACGATTAAAGGGCGCGGCTTGTCCGGGATTTAATGGCGCTCCTGTGATTTCGATTAGCTCGAGAATAGACCGGTTTATGAATAATAACGTCGCCACGAACGGGGGAGGAACTACCGTCGGACCTCGGAGAATTTTATTGCACCGAGCCGGCAGGTTTGTCCGTTTAGTTGCGACTTCCACCGTCCAATTATTCCGTCTGCCTGTTCTGCTATGTTACAGTAAACTAAATTATCAAATTGTAGAGAACTATTAAGTTCTTTAAATTCTTTGCACTTCTGTACATATAATTCGTCGACTGTAAATCATAGGGATTTCGGAAGTAATAGAAAATAGCGGTAGAATTATAAACTGGAGTGTCTGGAGTGAGAAATATAGGAGGTAGGATCGCGTCCCACCGAATAATTCGGGCTAATAAAGACCGGCGATGGGATTCGTTGACGGAAGCCAATTCCACCGGCGTGTAATTCGATTTGAAAAGCCAGCGTGCCGCGCATTAGTAGGGACTCTGCACTGCGGGTGATCAGCAGGGTAATCGTGTGCGTGCGCGTGTCGCTCATCCACGCGCGTCGCCGCCCATGTGTGCCTCCGCATCGGCGGGAATTAATGAATTTCAAATCGAGCGACGAAGCGAGCACGCGTAGTTAATTTTCGTGAAAGCCCTGAGGTACACACGGCTACTTGTTTCGAGCGTTGGTTTAGTGCTACCAGTTACCAATAAATGTTCGATCGCCCAAAGATTTCCATCTCTCAATGTGATGCCGAGCATGCTTGACCACATACTTTAGATTATCACTCGCAGCATAAATAATAAAGTACATCAAATAAATAAATAATACATTTTCAAAAACAACGATATACACATGAATTTAGTAAGAAACGATTAATTAGTGAAGGCTATTATAAATAAACGAACGTGACAATAATCTCTCGACGACGATGTTAGAATATTAATGAGGACGGTTGTGTATATAAGGAGCGAATAGCTAATCAGGATTTAAGATCGCCCTTACCGCTAGACCAACTAATAGGACCAGCACAGACAAAAGGGAGAGGAATGTGACACGGTCGTTGCTCAAAACGAGCTAAATGGCCTCTTCCCGCTAGAAGCGTGAAAACTGTCGAGGGGTGAAGGGGCAGCAGGCTCCAGTGTGCGGAGAACAATAGGGAAAAATAAGTAAGTGGCCGGGCTAGGACCTCCTGGTGCTCGGCGCTTGGTCCCCGTCCCATGCGACATTGCTCCGAGTCAATGGTGCCCTGTTATTCGGGACATTATGGGCCATCGTTTGTCAAGTATCTCGGCAGGAAACCAGGACGTCCGTATGTTCCCGATAGTTCTGTGGAAATGTTCGAGGAGCGACGCGCGCGCGCGCGCCCCATCCACACTGACCCACAGTTTTTCCACTCGAATTACTTTAAAGGAATATCCACCGTTATCCAGAATTCTCGCCACCCGGATAATCTCCAACACTTCCTCTACGATTCTTATAAGAATTCGATCTTCCAGTCGATTGTATATACATCAGACAAAAGGAGTGATCATGAAGATATTAAAACAACCCTCGAGTAACAGTACAGGAAAGGAAGAGAGGAGTTTCCCAATGTCAGGGTCGAAAAGAGATCTCAAGAGCGAGATATTGGGACTTGTGACTCGGGGCTGAAATCGGCAGGGAAAAATCAGCGTTCGTGGAAAGCGGATCCCGTTGGGGTCGCTGGTGGCGAGAAGAAGTAACGGTGCCTGCAAAAAAGGCGGCAAGATTTACGGTGAGCTACCGTGGGTCCCGGGCGAAGCAGGGTGTGAGAGATGAGTGGACGGGGGTGAAGGAGAGGAGAGGGTCTCGCAGGAGGAGAAAGAGAAATCTCTCTCTTTTGGCATGCTGATCAGGCAGAGATCTAAACTGGTACTGGCTCTGGCTAAGCGTAAATAACGACAATCGCGATCAACCCCGAAGCGAGAATACACTTTGCTTTCCCTTTCTTTCGGCCCTTGTTTTTCTCGATCTCTTGCTCATGGGTTCTTCGTCTTTCCTCCTTGGTCCTGGGACACCTGCGGTTCCTTGGTTCGTTCTCCTCTCGCAGTCAGAGCTCGGAGAGTTGGCTAGGGGGAAACCGTTATGGTCATCGGACAGAGATTCCACCTAATAAAGACATAATTCTACCAGATAGAATCTACGCTGGTTCGCGCGCGCTCTTTCTCCTTCGCACTCCTCTCATTCTCTCCTCTAGGATCTTTACGAGCGACTACCTCGGCGCGTCTAATTCGAAAACAGATCGAATGTCCGGAGCCCAACTCGAGACTCCTCCAGTCTCCTCCTCCTCCTCTCTTCTTTACCCTCTCTCGGGTCAGCTCCGCGCGCGAGGTTTCACGATCTTTCCCGGAAAAAAGAACGCTTTTCTCGATTTACGACCTCGTTAAGGTACGCGAGCTCTCTCGTCCGAGCGTATTCCTCCTACATACCATCTCGACTCTATTAACACATTGTTCACAGACTGTTTTATTCAAGAGAGTCAACGCGCACCCTCCACAATTTTCAATAACTCTGTTTCCACAGTTTATTTAAACCGGAGATTTACATGCGTTGAATCTCGGGAAATGGCTAGGATGAGAGGAGACTAACTGGAGCGATCTTGTTCCGCGGAGTTTTATGAGGGTGATTTTTCCTGGTGGATGGTGCATCCTGTAGGAATGGCCAGTCCTCGCGGCGCAGCGTTTTAACTTTAAATCGGGGCCGCGTTCTGGCGTAGTTCACCCGAGGGAGAAAACAGTGGAGAGAGGCCATCCGGCCTCCAATCGGCCGCAAAATGGCCGGACATTCGCCGGCGATAACAACAAGTTGATGAAACGATTAAAAGCGTAACGAGAGGCTGGCCCCCACCTCCCGACTGATGGCTGTTGTTACTGGCGGCGGTGCCCACTCAGATTTCTACGGGAACATTCTCCCAATTCGCATGTATGAGCGTAGCCGCTCCCTCGGGAGTGCTCGCTCAACCTGCCGCTCTTGCGGCTCACTGCCGCCTCCCTCAGGGGCTCGAGCGCTTGATAAATCTGTCCGACTGCTGTTAACTCTGATTTCCGAGGGCATGCCCAGCGAAAATGCCGCTCGTTTATGCGGATTAGTTTTCGCCAGCCAGCCTCATTCTTCACTGTCTTTCTCCTCGGCCGAGTGTCGAGTGACATGTGTGGCTTCGCAGCTACACCTTTCGAAGAACATTGCCATTCCCTACTTTCCCATTCCTCCTGCTGTCTCCTGCCCCCGGCTGTTTTATTCCGACAACCAATCCATGTCCTCGACAATGTTCAATAACTCTATTTGCATAATTTATTTACACTGCACATTTACATCGAATGCACGTGCTTGATCTCGGCGAATAAACAGCCGCTGACTAATTGGAACGAACTTGTATCGCCAAGTTTTATGGGCCTCGAATCTTTCACCCTTTATTTTAGTGGGGTGCGTAATCGCGATGGTGTGCAAATGCAATTCGAATTTATCTGATTGATTTATCATTTATTTATGAAAGAGTATAAACTGCCTGATAGCTGTATCTACAAAGTGGGTCGACTTTACGATTTAATTACTTCGAGTTCTCGGTGCGGTGGGCTCCAACTGTACGCGGTAATTCCATCGTCGCGGGGGTTGCCGTGCTGGGATCACTCTTCACCCGGGAGAAAAAGCTTTCTCCTCAACTGGCGAGATTTTTCGAGGATGCGTGTGTGCCTAGTGGAAGTGCGGGGGTGGTGGCACGCGATAAATAAAGCCCAGAGCCATTCAAGTAAGTGGTTATGTCTTTAACACGTGCTCGCGGTTAACAGTTGACCCGCTCCCCATCGCGGCATAAACCAGCACTCTCTCTCTCTCTCCCTTACTCTCTTTCTCTCCATCCAGCCCTATGGCAGTGGTAAGCATCCTGCCATAATACACCGTATCCATAAGCCACGAAGCTTTCCTCATTGGCGTAGAGTACACGAAGCACCTTGAATCTCTTCCTCGACCGTGATTATCCGCCAGGCGTGAATAAGTGCTCTCATCAATTACTCCGATCTGTTTACAAGTGGACCAATCTCGTTTCTCGCCATTCAGAAATTCACTCGGTCGACTCAGCTCCTTGGCGAGCCAAACAGAAGGAGAGAGAGAAAGAGAGGGAAAGAGAGATGAAGCAGGTATGTACCTTCATCTGGATGGGCGAGGATCGTTAAACGGGGGGTGTGTGGCTGTTGGAAAGGCGAGCATAAGTAATCGATCTCGTTAGTTCCGCCGGGACAAGTCCCGGGCGTCTATTTTCCGGCGCGTTTCCTCGCCGATTTTCCCCATCGCCTGGGAATTAGCTACGCTGCTGGTGGAGCGAAGAGAGCGAGAGAGGCAGAGAGCCCAGTCGACTCTAGCAGTCGCACACGTGCGAACAGGCGAGTAGGAACGAAAAGGTGGAAGCCAGTGGATGAGAGGAGAATAGACGAGCGCGAGGCAGAAAGAGATGAGAAGTCGAGGTGAGGAGGGAGAGAGGAGTTCTCTCGTCGAGATGGGAGATGCGCCGACATAACCGATAAATAACAACGGCAACGAGCCTGTCAGACCCTTGTTAAAGCATCGTGCACACGCTCGCGCGGCCCTAGCACGCATGCATTCACGCATTAGAATACGTTTTAACACATCCTCGATCTCGCTCGATCTCGCGCCCTCTCGCTCGGCCACTTTCCTCACTTCCTCTCCCGGTCATCTCGCTCGTCCGATAGAGAGCGAGAGAGGCGTCTAGATCTCCTCCTCGACCCCCGTGAGCCCTCTTACCTCTCACGAATATTCCTCCCTCCTCTCCGCCTACCTCGCCAGAGAGAGAGAATCCTAATTAATTCTGGCTTCTCTTGGACCATTACCATTTTCATCCGCTTTCGTCACATCACTCGTGAGCCCACGGCTTTCACGAAAGATGACGCGCCTCGCCCCGGGAAAAAGTAGTCGATTCGAGTCAATGGATTTATGAGCACCAGGCGGGGGGATGCATTGGAAAAGAAACTGCTTCCTGCGGTGAATGTTCCTCAATGATAGGCGATCCTCCTTTCTCCCGTGTCAAGATAAGGAGTATAGGATCGCAGGGAAGCGTGCAATGAAGTGTCAAGAGTTGCACTTACGTCGTTCGACGTAAATGCATCCTCGGCTTCTCCGGCGAGCTCGCACGAGCCATCGTTTCTATCCGCTCAACTTAACGCAACGCCTGGTTACACGGAGTTACGAGCATTCCCTTTCTCGCTCATTCTCACCCACCCTTTACCATCCCTCTAAGATCGTTCCATCTGGCTCGGCCTTTACCGCACGTTTTACGAACTCCACTTTATGAATTTGTCGGAGTGCCTCCTTACGATGATTTCGTTAGCGCACCCTAAGGCTCTTTGCAAGCTGCTGTCGTTTCCCCTCGCGCTCTTCCTACTTTATCTCTTATTCCCGATGCTGGCTCGCTAGGAGCGCAAGCCTCTCTTATTTCCAATCGGAATCCGAGCCTTGCTTCTCGTTGCGCCGAAGGTGTCACATCTTCCGGAATAGCGGCGAGAGTCAAAGAGTCCAAGGGACACACTGGGATGTTAAATATTTCGGCAATGGGCGTGTGCTCGAGATACGTAACACGTGTCTGCGTGAGTGCTCCTTTCGACGGCAGATGTTGCGGCTTCGAGAGATAGTTGGCGCGCACCAATCGGGATAGTAATGCCCGGCGAAAATAAATCGCCCGATAAGGCCCACCCGGAGAGTGAAAGGGACCGGAGTGAATATTCATCAATGTTGGAGGATACTTCTTCCGCTCGTTAGAATTTGTCACGGGGAATCTGCTACGAATTAGAGAGCGCGTGCCGCTCACTTTCCGTAATCCTGGAAAGTCACCGGGACGCGTGTAACCGAGATTTATTAGCCTCCGAAAACCGAGAGCCAATTAATATCTTCATTATCTACTTTCTGACAACTTTCTCACGTGTTCGTTACAGTTGGAAGGAGATTGAAAAGGTTCTTTCGCGGGAATATTGCTGGAAGTTACGAGCTAGCGAGGATCGAAGATTTCGTGGTGCGGATTCCATTCCGGCAAGTTATATATCTATTTTTTTTATTGCCTTTAATATTATTCTCGTCGGATACCACCTGGCAGGCTAGCCAATAGAGTGGTGTATCGCTTTCGGGAGAGGCTCGAGGCTGGCAGGGCCTCCTTGCGAAAATATTTTCCCAACAGCGAGACGCTGTTTGCAGTGTCAACTCGGGCCAGCCGGATTATTCGGCCGCCCTGTCCTTCTCTCGTGAAAAGTGCCGCTGCCAAATGTCACCGGCACGACGAGAAAAAGTCGGGACACAACACGCCGGATAAACAGAGAGGACAATTCGGCGACGTCTCCGCCGAGAGAGACCGGTTACTCGCTTCGGCATAGTATATCATTCCCCAAATATACCCAGTGACGCGTGTCTAAAAACAGAGCGTTCTAAATCACGCTCTCCCGAAGAAGAGCTCCTCGCCACTAACTAGAGCCGGTGATCGAACTCCCTCTAATTAAAGGAGCTCCTCCAATTCAACGCTTTTCCGTACATTTGAAAATTCCGAGCAATCACCGCAACCATTCGTCACTCTGTCGTTCTACGACAACGAGCGATCGCAGGGCTCGCTCGTGTCGAAAGTACTTTCTCGATGAAAAAAGAACTTTCCTTCGTGGGCGACGCTGGGGAGAAAAAGAAGCGGGGGCGGCGGCGGCAGCGGCGACGGCGCGGAGGTTGCGGGGAGATCAATTCGAGGCAATATGTAGAACGATTTCTCTCCGCTCCTGGAAAATCCGTCGTGTTTCTCGGGGCCGAATAACGAGAATAGCACGGACGCAAACGGCGTCATCCCTCTCTGGCTGGGTTCCCTGTGTATTCTTTATTCCCAGGACGATTTATTCTCCGTCACTTTTCCGGGGAAGAAGGAGAAACGACGTACCGAGAACAGAGAGCTAGGCAAATCCTGTGGAAACTACACGTCGCTGCAAAAGTCCTGGTTGAATGCTCCTTTCTACTCCAGCTGTTCTTTGCTCCCATTTTGCATGTTTCACACTTGGCGTTCTGGGTTTCATTCTCTTTTTATTACTAAAACTACTTTTTTAATTCTTAAATTCTTCCTCAACGGTGGCTGTAAACAGAATTGTTTTGATAATCGAAAATGTATGGGGAGAGTAATAAGTGTGGAGCGGGTGTTTGTGAAGTGAAATGTACGGTGGGAGGAGAAGCAGGAAGTGGTGAGGGGCAGGCGAGTGCGGAAGGAGGCGCGACTATCTTCTCTGCTGAAGGAAGGTTTTATTGGGCTTTTTATGGGGCGAATAAACGGCTCCGTTACGCGGATTTACATACCGCTTGTTTCGTGATTCACCGACTTCCATTTGCCTGGGCTCGTCTTATCCCTTGCTTCTTCGTTTCCTTCGTCCATTGTGTCTCTCGAGGAATCCTTCGCTTCCGCTGCCGAATTCTCCTCCCAACAGTTTCCTTCCAAAGAACTTGGACGGTAAATCATCGGACACACGCGTTTCCCAATGACTTGAATTTTTTCTCACGTGCCATTGGCTAATCTCGTTTGGCTCGTGTTAGACTCGAGCACGGTGACAAAACCCAGCCGACGAAAATCATATCGCTCCTTATCTCGCCATAATGTAGCTGACGTAATTACAGCTGGACATTGCGGAACCTTGCATTAGATTATCGGGACTCTCGGTTCAGAGGTGGCGAGCGCCTCTCCTTAATTAAGTTATTACCCATCCACATTAAATTGCCTAATTAAGAGTGGACAGATCGCTCGTAATACAAGACCGGTTTTGCATCAGACGTTCTCCTTTTCTCGAATTCACTATGCTACAGATACCCCATCGGCTGCTTTCGCAATTCCCAGAGTGGGGTCTGGTGTATACACTCTTGTTTTCGGAAGGCTGCGCGAGATCGACAGATTGCAAAATAGCGTTCAATCAGGCTTCGGTTCGATTGGGTCTCCTGCTGAAAACAAGGGGCGAGATATGACAGGGAAATGTGCATATCTCACAATAACACATATTCCACCGGAGAAGTAAAACTCTCCTTCCAGTATCAGCCACACTTCCTAGAGAATGTAATACGAAATAGTAGTTTCAGAGGAAAGCTACTAGCACGCAAAGGGTTAATAAACGTAAAAGGCGACTTTCTACTGTGTAATGAAGCCATCAAGCTGCAGTTGAGAATTCCTTTGCTAGGCTCTCTACGATTGACGGATAATTGCAGATCTCTCCGCGAGACGCCGTTACGACAGACTGCCATCTCACTCTTCCTACGAGCGTGTGTATTTAACACCGTACTAAAATCGCGCGCGAAAATAATCGAGACGATGCGATTGCGTGCCACTCAATTAAACGGCTTGAGGGAGGAGTAGGTTCGCCGGTGTAAATCAGCGTAAAGTACAAATATGGACCGGCCGTAAATCCGCCCGGGTGAGATCCACTCACCCCTGCCTCCTCCTCTTCTTCCTCCTCCGCCTCCACCACCCCTTTCTCCGGCGGCGCGCAACATATTTCAAAAGCATCGTAAAACGATCGCATTCACTTCTCCTTCCAAGGAGCGACATCGAAGTCCGAGTATCTCGGCGAGCAGGAAACGAGCGAACTAAGGAACACTTTCGACAAAAAGCCTGGTGGCTGCCTTGCCGTTTAACCGGTCATCAGGTGAAATGGATTGTTAATCTCCTCTCATTACTTGCGCCTCTGCTAACACCGCTGAATTCCCTTCGTTAAGGAATATGGCGACGATCTTCCTCTATCTTTTCTCACCGGACCTTATCTTGTATGACTGGTAATTACATGATCGAGTGATGAGGACCAGCTCATCTTCCCAGTTGTATTTACGTCCTTTCCGTTCTCATATCGTAAAAGGACATTATTGTGGAAGATCGACGAGCTTCCCAATGCAATGGGAAGATTGAGTGAAAGGGAGAGATCGTTACTAGTGATTAACTGGAGACATTGTTCGCATTATGGATTATTGGCCTCGATGGCACACGGTCAATTTCGGGGGCAGAGTAACAAGATCGAGGGATAATGCTTGCTAGCGACACAAAGAGGCAATCCTTGTCGAAGGGCGTCACGTGTCATTTGATTTCAATTCGCTGGTTGAGCCGACCCCACCGACCAGCACAATAATCCCTATTAAACAAATAGAGCTGATCGGAGTTAGGGTGCCACCACTACTCCACGCCTCAACCACCATAGACCAATGCCCGCGTTCTCCATCAGCGGAGAGCAAATAATCGACATCGGATGAGGCTGCACACGCTCATCTGTTTAAATATACCTAAGCAGTAATCAATACCTTACAATCTAACAAAAAGCTCAGAAATCACCAGATCTTACATCAAACTATGTTAGGCACTTATTAAAATCTTTCATCGTTTCAATTTAAAAATAAAGTATCAAGAATGGAATTCGTTTGGAAGTTAGTTTTGTAGAGTCGTAGTTGGAGAAACTCATTGAGTACGTGTTTTGCGATTGGATAAAGGTTGGTGTTGATGTAGCTAGATGCTTTTGCCGATGTTTGGCCTGGTATGGAGGTCCATCAGTGTATCTCGAGGGCAGAGAGGCGGGGATCGGTGGTGCGGGCGAGCAGCACCCTCCCATAATGCAATTTGAGTTAACTGCAGGGGGATGATCGTCCCCCGCCCTAACGGCGTGCAGCCGCGCATCATCCTATAAACTGTAAGCACACAGTACGTAATGCGTAGTACGTGCGGTGGCCTCTCCGTTCTCCTAGGGTGGCTGGCTCACTGTGTTATTCTTGTCGCCCCTGAGACTTCGATCTCTGATCAAGCGGACTACACCTCGAAAGGGGGAGCAGCCAGCGGACAAGCAGACCTATTACGCGCCGCTATTTTTATGGCTTTCGTGGATACGCTCGATTGTAAAGCATCCCACTCTCCGCCTGCTATCGACGCTCCTTTAGTACACCCGAGTGCCGTATAATGTACTCTCCCGATATCGTATTACTTTTCTATATCAGTGATCCATTGCTATCCGGCGATGATTTCGTCGGAGCGCACAGCATCGTACGCACAAACATTCCCCAATCGAAGTTGCCGATTCGATAATACTTGGATGGTGACGGTAATAGTCAATTAAGCGGCGACCTCCGTGATAAGAGTACGTGTTGGGAAGACCAGTATCTCCTGCTCCTTCCCATCGGAAATAAGATAGGCGCGTGCGAACTTCCGATAAAAGAGACGTCCAATCGGCAATAATTAAAAGAGCATTTATTAATACATGCAGTTCTCGATGGAAAGACCTCCAGACCGAAAGCGTTCCGAACTCGTACTGGTAAACGGGATGCTAAAAGGAGGTCTAATCATATGCGTAAAGGGGAGCGGGACGAGGTAGCGAAGGAAAAGAAAGAAGTATGTAAGGATCATCGGGAACGGCCGTTTCGAAGCCGATTATCCTGGATCTACAAACTCGACGGCTAATTAGAGATGGAGCCCGAGGGAAAGGGAAGAGGAGCGAGCGAGAGGAGGAAGATTCTGCGCTCGGCTCTCTCTTATACACATGGCCTGTCAAAACAAGAAAGGAGGACAGAGGAGGGCGAGAGAGGATCAAGAAACGAGATCAAGCTGTCAACCGGAGAGGTGATCGATTAAAGTTACGAGCTCCTAACGAGCATGTACTCGCGCGCACTGGCGTGTGACAGGAGGCCTTATGAAGTCGTAATAATCGGCCGGATAGCGCAATTACCATCCTCCTTTTCACGAATCTCTCGGGCCAGCGTTCGACTGTAATTTCGCTTATTACCACCGCCGTTTACAATCATCCTCCTCCTGGCCCTAATCACTGTTAAATGGCTTCTCCCCAGTCTCTTCCTTTCTACGAGCGTGTTCCTCCTGCCGAATTCCCTGCATCATTAGAATTCCAATGAAACCCCTACCTCGAGGGAGACCTCTCTTCGAGGATGCTAATCTCTTGTAGACATAGTCTCGGATATTTCTCAGCATGCACCGATGCCGCTTTAAGTTTAAAGTCTTAACGCGACGGGTTGTGCAAACAAAGCAATCGTGAAAGCTAGAAATGAGGTGGCGCAGCGTAGGAAGTACATAGTTGTGGTTCTGGTGAAAAGGAAAGATGAAAAAAGGAGGAAATGGTGCGTTAAAGGAATAGAGGAGTGCGCGTGCTTGCTCGGTGGACTGGACTTTCCGGCCAATTTGAGTCGATAAAACCGAAGGTTGCTGCTGGCCTTTCCTCTCTCGAGCCTCGGAGCTACCTCCGCGTACTACATGTGGAAACAGCATCCATCCGGGAGTAGCAGAGCGCGATATCCTCGAGCCTGCCGAGCGATCCGCTCCGAGCTCCCGGCAAACCGGCAATTTTCACCTTGCAGCTTGCGGCCTCCGGAGTGCCTTGGTCATAGCCAGCCAGCCAGCCGATCATCTTCTCCTTCACCTTACAGAGCGGGAGAGCTTCACTTCCTGCGTGATTGCCCTCGCCGGCAACTACTGTTTGTTTAGCACGCCACCCCGCCCAGCGAAACTGCCTCTTCAACCTTTTCGCAATTTCCTTCGCCTTTCGAGAGAGAAGCTTACTTACCTACACTCGGCTAACTTTTGCCCTCTACTGCCAAGCTACCGTGGCCTAACACTACGATCTTCCTACTTCGTGCCATCTTCCCAGCTACTGCCTTCTAACTGTTCGGAGTGAGCCTTCTCATAGGATAGTTTTACTCTCTGTCTGAATGCAGCCCCCGATAGAACATAGAAGGTACTTCGGCTGGGATACTTGGAGATCGAAAAGAGCGATGGAATTGGCCGGGCAATTTAAACGGGTTTACTGCGCCATCAGGTTTATTCCTCGAAAGCCTCGAAAGTCGTACCAAAATGAAGCAAGTTTTCCGGTATCTTCTCTTGGAAATGATTACTTTGGTATATCGTGAGCGCCAGAGGAAACACGCGTGCGAACACGTTCCTCTCTCATGTTGGAATATTCAATTTCTTGGGATGTTGGTCGGTGCCCTAAAGGCGCACTGTGTCATTGCTACCTGAAAATCATCCACTTCGCAGTCTCGTTAAAACATCATCGGAACAAGGCAATCCGAATTTCGCCTTGGGACTGGGTTCGTTTCTGTGCGTCGAGAAATGAGCTCCGTGATGACAGTACACGCACGCGTTGGCCCTTCGGCCCCCCCTTTCCACGAAGTGGTCTTCGCGATTCGCTCGCGGCTCCTCTTCTTACCGAATTTGGAGCGGATCCCTGACAGACCTGCAACAGCTCCAACCGCTCTTAGTATGAGAAAAGATCCTCTTCTCCAGAGAATACTCCTACCAGCAGCGTGCAATCGTTACATGCTTTCTTTGTGCGTCTTTTTACTTTCGACCAGCGTGTGACACGCAATTACTGGCTGGCGTAATGGAGCGAGAAATGTTACTGCTTAAAAAGCGGTGCTTTTATCATCGCCACAAAGTTCTCTCTTGGAGCGGACGGACTTTCGTTAGAAAGTTCTCGGATAGCAGTCAACTATGAATGCGACGCAGTCCATTACACGCGCCTTTGGGAAACAGTGAGGCGCGATAACGACAAAGTAGAGAACGCGCCGCATACGTTTCCTTTTTACTGCCGCACCCCCTTTTTACGGGCAGGATTTTTCCCTGGCGGTTTCCAAGCGAGGCCGCAATAAAACCTTTGACGAATGCGAGAGTGGTATCTCGTTTCTCCGGACCCCTTTCTCTCGGCTTTTTTCCATGGCGTTTGCAGCTTGCATCCCCCTGGCATCGCTTTGCGCGCCGCCACCGCCGCGCCGCAGCCGCCGTTCGGTGTCGGCGCGAGTGGTAACAGCCGCGATTACCTCCGTAACATTGTTCACTTTTACGATTTTCCAGCTGGTTTGCATTTTAGAGCTCCTCCTCCTACCGAGACTGAAACCCCTCGTCTGGCGGGATTTTCTCGAGAGCGACGGCAAGCCACTGAGAGTAAGGGAAAGCAGAGACTCTCTCGAAGGATTCCATTTTCTCAAATAATCCCGAAAACGCGATAGAAAGCTCGTAAAACCGGCTCAGCCAATCTCGCCTTTACGAGCTTCACCGAATTTCTCGCCCCTCTCTCTTCCTTCCGCCTGCCGTCGGTTACTCGCTTTAAATTCTTCCACAATAATTCAAGCACCCTTCGAGCTCCTACCCACCATCACTGGGATTAAATCATTGAACGCTCTGGATAAAAGTAATGCCAGATTCACTGGCAGTCGGAAGTTGTCGTTTTGTCAGGTCCCATCTTTTCTCGTTATGGGATAAGAAGGGAGCAGTGCTCGAGATTTTCCGCACGATCGGGGTCGACGCGTGGGTGTGCCGGACACAGGCTGGACAGGGTGCTCGGTCATTATGGGTCCATTAGTCGTGTCGAGTGACGAGAGCTGTGAGTTTGTCTCGTGTTACTCTTTCGGTACGCAGTGTTGGAAGGCAAGGCCTTCCCCCGGGGGAGTACAGTTTCATATCATGATATATACCGCTACCAACGTCCGATCGAATTCTAGTTGGCGAGCGGCCAGTGCGTTAAACGAGTTTGACGAGATCGAAAGGCTTTCGAGGCGTGCTCGCCTCTTATTGCTCTCCTTCCGGCGTGACTTGAAATCCTTGTTAAGACGTTGTCGACACGTCTAATTAATGGAACTTTTAATACCACGAATATGAAACGGTGCACTCGCAAGTTTTTGCTCAAAATAGATCATCCTCTTAACAAGAATATTTCTCTTGTTAGAGGAAAGTCCTTTTCATATCGGCGAGGGGAGGGGGATGACAGTTACGTAAGAGAAATTTGGGCGAAAAACCACCCATGGCGTGCAACGCCCCTAAAGGGAAATTCCTGGCAGGATGGGAGAAGGTGGTCCAGAGGATTTATGCGTTTTCGGAGAAAAGGAAGCGAAACTCGAGGCCTCCACCATACCACTAAATGCGACCACATGTCGGCCCTCTGTTGTCGCTAATTCCAGTAATTAACTAAATGGCTATCTTAGCTTGTCTGACTCGCCAGTGGACACCCAGTACCGTCTTATCTTCCAACTCCTAGCAACTCCTATCTGACTTGTACACGTTCGTCTCGAGACTGCGAGCGAGAATTAATCGACTAATACTCGCATTTCTCTATTTCTGCCTCGCGCTTGAATGGCCAATCCAGCGACATTTTACACTGATAATCCATTCGCTGCCTATCTTCAGTTTTACGAGTACAGTAACAGTTGCGCGAGTTCTTAACAGATGGTGCGATCGATCGATACGTACTTCGAGTGAAATCAGCTTCTTCCAATGAAGCTGGTTACTCCTGGCGGTGCTCCTGTCTGAGTTTCTGCAGGTACTCCATTGGACTAGAGGGGACAGTGCTCGTTCTTGAAGTATTGACGGTGGAGCTCACCTTCTCCTCTATCCGACCGAATCTCTTCTGGTTACCCGCGTAACCCGAGACCGTACTGGACCGAAGCAAAGCAGCACGGGAGACCGGGCGGAGCGCCTGCAAATGATGACCATGGGGTTCGAACATCCTTCTTCCCCTGGTGAGCGGCATCTCCCAAAAGTGCTGGTCGATCCCGAACATTTCTCCATCCTAGAAGTGTGAATTAGAATCGACAATCAAAGACGACAAAGCCATATTTTCGCATCAAAGAGACACGCGTTAAGTACCAACAAAGTTTGTGGTAGATGTTCGTTGAGGGTTTCGGGGAGAAATAGAACAAGGATCGCAGCGATGATCGTCAGAGAACCGACGATGATCATCGGCATGTTGTACTGGATGCTCGCGGAGAGGACGACGAATGGACTGAGAATCATTGCCACGTAACCCATTATATGAATGAAAGCCACCCCTTCGCCTCGCACAACCGTCGGCAGAAGTTCCGCGGCGTATTGCAGGCCAATGTTCGTAGCGATGTTGATGAAGAATCTTCCGAGCATGGCGAAGAAGGCAAAACCATGTCCAGGCGACCAACTAGCAGCGGAGAAACTGAATAGTCCGGAAAGTATCACCGAGCCGAACATACACCATCTTCGGCCCCACACGTCCAAGGTGTACATGATCACAATGACTGCTGGGAATTCAGTGGCGAATGCGATGGTGAATGTTGAGAAAATATCCATGCCAAGACTTCCGAGACATCGAATGTGCGCGTCGTAGGCCATTGAAATGATGCTCCAAGATATAGTTAGTAGAATTGTAATTCTCCTATTGATTTGAATATGTGTTAGTCTTTTGATAACACGAAGTTTGGAAGACATATACCTGAGTCTGGTTGTTTTAAAAAGATCAGCAACAGTGTATTGATCCTTCGCGTGGATTTCAAAAGCTTCCAGTGAGTCCTCGAGGAATTTCTCGTAAATATCTTGGGGAACTTTCGTTTTATTAACCCGTTCGATTTGCATCATAATTTTCACAGCTTTCTCCAATTTGCCCTTACCTATTAACCATCTAAATAGAGTGTGAAAATCACGTCAATGTTTCTATAAATCGCTCTTGCACGTACAGGGTAATTCATTTAATTAGATTATTTATTCAAAGATAAATATATTTATAAACCTGCAACTTTCGGGTACGATGAAGGGTGCAATAAGAATGGAGAGCAAGGGAATGGCAGTAACCATCGCAAAGATTCTCCAATCGGAAATGTGGTACGCCATCCAAGGGAGAGCGCAGCCTCCGAGGGTGAAGAATATCCCCCAGGACATGTTGGCAGTGTAGGTCCGCCATTTCGGGCCGACGTACTCGAGAACGAGTATATACGCGACGACGAAATTATTGTCAAAAGCGCAGCCCACAATAAATCGACAGAAACAGAACTGCCAATAAACGTTGGTGAAGATGGTGAAAAAGCCGCCTATAAAGCCCATCATATTCGTTCCGACAAGTACTGGGATTCTTCCGTATCTGTCAGCTAACCAACCGAAAAAGAATCCACCGCAAATTGCACCCACAAAGAAAATACTTTCAGCCACTGTCCTTTTATAAGTATCATCGCAAACCTAGAAAATGTTAAAGATAATATAATTGCATTTTAGCCTTGCAATTAGATTAATTACCCAATGTTGTTCAGTGGCGAAGCTCGCATAAGGCACATCCTCCCAGGAATATTTAAAATCCCAGTCATGGCATCGCTTGAGCGGCCAGTTTTCGTCGGGTTCTTTGGCCGCGAGCAGTTTGTCCAGCGGTAAATCATACATCCAGCATCTCGAATATGGCAGCGTGTGGCCCTCGTAAGGAACACGCTGCGAACTTGGTATCGTAAGATTCCGCAATTCCTCGACACTCCATCCGGGCACTGAGGGCAGTTTGCACCAGTGTTCCATCGGCACGACAGTTATAAAGATTTGGGTGAAGTAGACAAAGTTCAGGAAGATGCAGAAGACGAACAGCATTCCGAACAGAGCTTTCTGATACAAACCGAAGTCGCCTAAGGAATCAATTGATCCATTTAAACTTCCCATTCGTTAAAGAAACTTCATCGGTACCTACCTAAATAAATCAACATATCATCAAAAGTGATTGTCCATTCAGACGCACTGGTATCGGTAGGAAAAGCCCTGGATACAGATTTCATGGCACGTACCATCCTCTTCTTCCTCGCTTTAAAATTTTAACACTAATAACACTATTTAACCTAAGAAATAATTAACATTTCTATCGCGTGAAGCATGCTTCACGGAATATCGATCGTATTGGTTATCCGAGCGATTATTAAGGGGAGGAAAAAGGTGAGGGATGAAGATGTTAGGTTCAAGTCCGTCGGAGGGGAATCCATGAAAGTGCGAAGATTCCCGCAGGGCCAAGGAACAGCCAATCGGGCTGCCAGTTTAACTAATGCGTGTAACGTGTCCCGAGGGAGAATTCGAGAGGATTTGCACATTGTATCGCATAGGGTGTATCCTCGTAACTCCTGAGGGGATGAAGGCGCGCGGCGGCGCTCCGCTCTATGAGCGGCCGCCGACTTTAACCCCAACACGCTTCTTCCCCCGTGCGGGATGCTCTCGGCTGGTCCGCCCGGCACTCAAGCCGATTTCCAATTTGCACTGGCGGATAATCTGCCAATTTACATAACGCCATGGCAACGGTATCACTCTCCCACTCGCCATTTAACCACCCTCGCCTCTCGCCTCTCACACCCACGCTTCCTGCGAAGAATACAAATAGGCATAATTTAAGGGGAAGCTGCCTCGAGCTCGAAAACCCAGCCAAGAGCGCCGGCAAACAAAGTTCACTCTCGCCGATAATACGAGGAAGATCGTCAATTCCACCAGCGATCCACGCTAGAGAATTTTCCATGCTTTTTCTCTCTCTCTCTCTTTCTATCCTTCCTCTACTCAGGGAGATGGTTTACTCCAGCTTCGAGCGGAATTAGCTCTCCCGGCGCTGACGTAATTCCCGCTAAGTTTCCTCGTTTTTCGGATCGATCCGAGCACGAATCGCGGCGCAGTTAGCTAATGCCGGCTTGCCTTGGCACAGCCCCCTCGAGGGTGGCTCGGCCATTCTCGCACTTGCTATGGAATCGAGCAAGAGAGAGAGAGAGTTTACACTTACAATCATCACATATACTTTCTCTTTTCTACCACAGTCTTCCATTACAGTTTTCACAATGTTCCAAAAAATTTTTAACTCGAGAACTATAAATTCCCAGTAGAAAAGTTCTTTGTCAGACATGGGAATTTCCAGGGGTTCGCTATTACTCGATGCTCCTCATCAGTCTCGTCAAGGGAGATCATTGGAGGTTCATTAATTACCGAAGTATCAACGGGGAGTCGTTATAACGAACTAGCGGTTCGTTCGGCGCAGTAAAGGCGGCGACATTTTTTGCGATAGCCGCGCGGCGTCATTTAGAGCGACGAGCTCTTCGATTTCCCGGTGGCTTCTGCCGCAATTAATTTCGCCGGGAATCCAATTAATTCGACGGGGAAGCAAGTCCTCCTGTTTGCCATCGGGAAGGTCGTGCGTCTGCTGGGATGGCGGTGCTCCGGCAGGGAGTCCTGGGGATAGTTTAGGGAGAGCAGAGGGTAGGAGGGCGAAAATTACATTATCGCTTAGAGGATCCTCGGGCGCGCGAGAGAGGGAGAGGAGGAGGAGGAGGAGGAGAGGTGGAGGTGGCAGGCGGAGAGAAGGCCGGGGTGAAAATCACGTCCCGTAATTCCCGGGCATTAAGGTAAACGTCCAAGTCGCAGGGCGCAGGTTCAGTTTCCATGGAAACTGCTCTGCCTGCCTTTCCCACCAGCCACCCCTTTCAATCGATAACTTATGAAAGCATCATACCTCCCTTTCTTCCGCTCACCCCCTCCGCCCTCCCGCCAACATCCCACTACCCTCAGATATCAGGCCCTCCTCGGCTGCTCGAGGAATCCGGCTTCCTGTAATGGCGACAATCGCTCCGCCAAGAGTTCTCTCGCCTTATACTTACACCGAACCACTTTCCAAGCTGCCAACATGCCCAGATCATCCTTTTATTTTCTCGTATCTGTTCTTGTACATATATAGCCCCAAGTATAG
The DNA here is from genome assembly GCA_910591665.1 of Ectemnius continuus. NCBI lineage: Eukaryota > Metazoa > Arthropoda > Insecta > Hymenoptera > Crabronidae > Ectemnius > Ectemnius continuus. The sequence goes on from OU342867.1 coordinate 6,588,271, forward strand.
AATCGCCTTGATCGCCTGTCGTACCTGGAAACTACACAGATTGCAGTATTTATTAAAATTTCAAGGTACACTCGTCGATATTGCCGGACGGTTTTAACAGTCAAAGAGGCTGTCTTACGTTGCGGAAAGTAGAGCTTTCAAGTATTTAGACTAATGGCGGTGGATATTCGAGGAATTCGATGGAACGATTGGTAGATACACAGAGCGGATTGCGAGCGGAACTTGTTTATTCTTCATGAGGAATGATCGGCGGCATTAACCGGTGCCGCGCTTAACCACCAGCCGCCACCATTTGTCGGCCGGTAAATGCGTGCGATCGATTAATTAAATCCGGCCAACCGGCGGCGCTATCGTGTCTCGAATCGTCCCCTAAACGCCGAGCCAATCAGAGCGAGGTTACGCAGGGGTTAACCACCCTCGCGTCCTCCGGGGATGTGTGTATACGCGTCCGCCACCCGGCTGGGAAGGGGATGACAAGCCCCCGGAGCATTATCGAGCGCCCGCACGATCCTACCAAATTGCGATCCGACAGAGTCCTCTCTCCGCGAGATATCATCGCATTTATAAATTATGTTGTATCACACAACAAGCTCGAATATGTTAAGATCGCTTGAATGACCATTAATTCCAAAAACGACGAAAGGCGCCAAGCAGTTGTTTACGGAACGCCGCTGCTCGCCACCAAACCTTCACTAGCCAATTAAATCAGCCGGGGAATTCCTGATATTTATTGGCGTCTCATGTAAATCACTCCACTTTGAGAGCGCGCCCATTTGGAGAGTGTGACTCAACCTTCGGGCAATTAGTCGGCTCTCCTTCTAGACATATGTATACGGGAATGTCTGTTCAAGCATGAAATGAATGTGATCGGACATGTTCGCTCGTTCGCACGCAATGCCCGCAAGATTGTATTGAAATGGTTGATCAAGTCGTCGAAGTGAAATGCAAACCAGCACGTTCGCCGATCGGCGGCGGTGAGACGCGTACGTGAATGTGATCAGCGATGCCAATTTTTTTCGGGCCCGAAAAAAATCCGAAACACCGGCGACGCTCGGCCATTGTTTGCCCGGTTTATCGCGCGTTTTTTCGCCGCCGACACTCTGTGGGGGAAAAAAAGGGGCGGGCGGAGGGGTGGTGGTGAAAAAGAGAGAGGTGCGAAAGCGAAAAGTGGCGGCCGGAGCGTACATGGCGGGTGCGTCGGTGAGGGTGGCGCTCGTGGGTGGTGGTGGTGGTGGTGTCGGTTTAATTCGTGGCGAGCGCGAAATAACAAACAAAAGGGAACCGGCGAAACTTAAACCAAACAGGGTCGATTGGATATATCGGGCGGGATCCGCACGGCTCGAAATCGAAATTGCCAGGGCTCTCCGATTCTAACTCTCGCCGAGAGCCGAACCGCCGATCCGCCGGTCAGTTTGGCGCGTCGTAATTTTTTTCAATTAAAACTTCGTACGAATACAGCGTCGGGGAGGCGCGCGCGCGCGCCCGCGTGAAATCACGTCGACGAGCCGCTGAAAGAGAAGGGTGCGCGCCAAGAGCGCAAGGTTCTCCGGTGTACTCGTCACGGTTTCAGGGCGTAACAAATGGTTCAGGATTCGATATCATAATTTGGTGGGGAATGCCGCTACTCTCCTGCGGCTGTCGACAGGTGGGGCGTCCTGCGGAACGAATACAAACGATCGGAAGGAAATCGAGAAGAAACAGGGTTGGCAGGGAAGGAAGAGGGGGGGTTCGGCCTGACCGACGAAGTAGCGTAGACTCTCCTTTTTCTCCTGGCATCGAAGGGGAATCGCGTGTCGCCCGGTTTCTTTACATATGGCGCTTAGCACGGCTATAACCATCGATAATCGGCCAATAGGAACGATGCTGGCATGGATGCTCGCCCCATCGGCATCCCCGAATCCCATAGATACGTAGCCGGCATGACAAATAACCCTGACAATGGGCCGTCGTTTCCCTTTCCAGGAGCGGGAGCCAGCAGCTTCCAGCCAGGCTCTTCCACCCTCTCTTCTTGTCGCCGGCGAGTTTCAGCCCTTCCTATATCTCCTGGACCGAGTTTCTACCCTCTACCCTATCACCCGCCTCCCTCGGCCCCCCCCCCCCCCCCCCCCCCCCTCCACGGCGGCGGCCGCTCGCCGTCCTCGTGTTATACACGACCAGATCGGTTCCGGCAATTTTACATTCACGTCGCAGCACAGCTGATTTATTATAATGTTTGCCATCCGCCTCGCTCTCACCCTCCGATCCACCCCATTCTCGCCTACTTTCTCTTTCTCCCTCTCTCTCTCTACAAACCTTGCCAGTCCGCCACTGTAACTACCCCTGTTCTGCCGGCCATTTATCCTTCTCTCAGTCTCCCGCTCGGAGTGTGCGCCCGAGAATCGTGCGGATCCTCCCGAGAATCACGAGGCAATCGATGACTAGCAGCTACCTTTTTACTGGAGTTTGAAAGCAGCGCGTCATGGATCTTTTATAATAGGGAATTGTAGGAATGTCGTGGAGAGAAAGAAGACGAGGTAGAAATCAAGTGGAATGGGCTAGTGCTATTAACGCAGGATCGATCCACTGAGAAGGATATCAATCCAGGGTCACTGGTGAATTGTGAAATTGGGGAGGCGATAATTCGATTTGCCAACTGTGGTCCTGGAAGTCTTGCGAGGAGAGAGATACCGATAAACAAGACAATTTCGTGGGAGGTCGTCCCCAGGAATCTATAAATCTGCGAGAGAGGATGCTGGCTGTGGTGAGAGTATCGGCTTGGTCCAGTGCGATTAGAGAGGTTGCCGTTGGCATTGCTTCTACGCTCTCTCGCCATCTTGAGCGAGAAGCGTTTGCCACCAAACGATTGAATGTCTCCCCAAGCGGACATCCTCCGCTTGTATCGGCTTCGAGATCCTTTCTCAGGACTCCTCCATTCGCAGCCCTCTCGCTTTTCTCCTTCTCTCTCAGCCTCTCTTCTCTTACACTCCGCCTGCCGCGGGAATTGAAAGCCACTGGCAATTCGCCGATTCGAAAGTGGCGGGGCGACGATTCTATTTTCCTCTGGCCGGCATCGCCGCGGGGATAAAAATCTTTATGGCGAATCGAGTCTGGAAAATGGGATGGCTTATCCCTCTCTTCCCTCCCAACCTCCAGCCAATGTCTTTGATTTCTTCGAGATGATTGTTCTATCCAAATTAAAATCTCTTGTGTTATTTCATGTAAACATCTTTGAATAGATTTTATTTATTTATCCCTTAAAAGTTAATATGAAATATGAAAGTTTCGAATCTGAAGTGAAAGAATGGTTTCATAGTTCGCAAATGACTTAAGTATGTCTTTTCTTCGTCTAGTAGCAATGAACTTTCAGGAACTAATGTAATACTATTTATTTCTTACTTCTATCTTTGGATTAACAATAGAATCGAAAAAGTTCGGGTCATGTGATGAGATGCGCGCGACAATTTCCGGTTTACCGGCGACGATTCCAATTTTCGAGTACGCCGACGAAACCACGAGGATAAAAATCTTTACGGCGGATCGAGTCCGGAAAATGGAATCCCGTGCTTTCCCCTTGCAACTGAGGAGAACCTTTCCGTCCTAGATTCACTTTGTATCCCTATTTCCACGAGGACACACACTACTATCTCGGAAATAAAATCAGAAGAAAATTATCTAAGCACGAAGATTATCACAGCTGAAGGAATGCGGATACTCTCAGTCAGAATATAACTTTCAACATTGTTATTGTAATAGATACCTCATTTCATCTCAAATTGTATGCAACTTGCTACATTCTACCTGTTGGATGGCTGAGTTGCATGGCTCATATTCCACGAAAACAGGCATCCTCTAAACACACCTTTAGTCCTATCTATTCAACTTGAACACTGCTTTTAACATTTATTCTCCACTCCAGTTTCCGGAGATCGCAGCATCCCTTGCATCGCGTAACGCCATGATCTCGAGACTCATTCGAGATTAGTTGAGTCTCTCGCTTTAGGCGAGCACCACCTGCGAATTATATGTATGATCGATGAAATCTTGAGTGTGTGCTCTTCCTCCACACAGATGCCATCGATTCAACTGCTTTGTAGAGGATATAAAAAAACGAGCGCATGAATCGGTCGATTTCAGAGGAAGAGCAAATAGTGGTCGATGTAATGACGAGCTGCTATTGGCTCCTCTAAGTTCCCTGGTGTATCAAGTATTCCAAGCACCGACGGCCTGTCGCGTATGTAGAACGCCTTGAGAGATTGCGAGAAAATCGTGCCATGCCTGAAAGCGAGAATTCCCACTCTGCCAAGCGTATTCTTTACTCCAACGGAAGTCTCGTGCCCTTGGCACTAGATGAGATGACACATCTTGCAAATCCACTGATCTTATTAAACCTTGTCCTCGAATTATTTATTATTGGAATTACTGTTCGTAAACTCCAATTACACATATAAATGAAATTATGTATATAAAAGGGTGTAGAAAAACAACAGAATTATAACTATTATATATTTGATAATGACAAATATATAATATTCGTTATAAAAGTGAATTGTCGTCGAAGTTAACAGACGAGAGTACACGTATGTGTATCAAAACTTAAAGGAAAATTTTAGACAAGTTAGAAGTAAAGTCTCATCGAGTGACACTGGCGAAGTTCGGTGCTATCATCCATTCAGAATACTTTTTGCCGAGGCGGCCAGGGCTTTCGGGCGCGCTCGGTGCTGGCTGCATTATTTTATTAGAATGAATTATTCATGTGACTCACTTACACGGCATGCATAAGTCGCGCTCTTTCATCAATTCCTCCCCCTCTCGTAGTCCCTGCTCTCATCCATACGGTTTCTCCTCTTCGATTTCGCTCCCGAATAGGATCGAATCCCAATGATCCTCCAACTTGTACGTATTTCTGAAATTTACTTTTAATTCAAGTCGAAATTCAACTTCCATCAGTAATTTTGTACTTTTTGTAATTCATCTCCTAAATAGAATCGAATCCCAATAATTTCGCAAGTTCTACTTATATTTCTTAAAATCACGTTTAATTAAAGTCTAAGCTTAATTTGCATCGGTAACTTTGTACCGTTCGGCAGGGAGTATTAACAGAATTAAGTAATTGGCGGTGGATTCATTGGACACCTGGATGCCGTGTTTTCGGGAGGAGCGGCCGACCTTGCTGCGGTTACAGTTTACGGGAGGAGCGTGCTCGCCGGAGCCAATTCCAAGGGGAATTAAGGATCCTCCGAAACGAATTGGTCGGCTCTCGCGGTAAGGTAATGGCAGGCTAAACGGTGGCGGTGCCTTGATATGCAAAAGCTGGAATTTCCCCGGCGTACCAACCGATCGAGTGGTGCTTGCTTCCTCGGCACTCGATTGCGGGCACACGAAAGCACCCGCCGATCGCCGCAGGAAAGAGGAGAGATCCTTGCTGAGGACGGAGCGAGGACATTCCCTCTTGGAATGCACGGTGCAAAGGGCTATTCCAGTAATAGCCCGCGTTTACATCGGCTCTTTAACGTCCTCCCTTCTTACCACATTTGTCTTTGACTTCACTCATCCTGGGAAACCCTCGAACAACATTGCCCTCGTTCACGCAGTCCTCCAATACCAAACAGACGTGTTAGAAATTTTTCGTACCCTTTTAACAGACACTTTATAAACCGTGACTGGAAATACTTCGATCTCCGGAGAAACGAGCGAAAGATTTACCTCGAACTACAGGAGGATCTGTAAAGGGAAATGTGTGCGATTTGTAGTCGCTCGTAATTATCTCGTTGGGGCGCAAAAAGGGAGGCTAGCCGGATGAAAGTCGGCGAGCGGCAGGAAAAAGGCTATTATAACAGGACGAAAGCGGCAAGGAAGGAGTTTTCGGAATGCCGTGCTCGGGACGCATTCAAATCGTTTCGTCGCTTCGTTTTGCGTGAGCGGAGCCGCGGGCAGGATTGACGTTGAGGGATGACACGTTCTTCTCAGCAGCGCATCAGAGAGGAGGAAGACAGTGGAGCTCGTGAGGGCATCCTCGCATCCCACAATCGTGGGACCAGTCCCTATTCCCTCACTTTGGAATCGGCTCGCTCGCTTCTTCACAGTTCCACCGCGAAAGGGCAACGGGAACTTTGCTGCTCTCCTTCAAGGAAACATCGCACAAGCGCAGCAACGCATGCAAAAGCTCTGACAGTCGGAAAGCAGAGAGGATCTTGTTTCGAACCTTGCATCTAACTATCTCGAAAAAGCATGTTCGATATTCGTTAAGGGTTCCTGCACGCCTGCAGTTTCCCACTGGAGGTGGGGAAAAAATACAGAAGCGAAGAGTACGCGAGGTTATCAAGATGTCAAAATGTGAGATCGGCTTCCTTGAAGCCGGGCTCACGAGAAATTTCGAGCGGAACGCGTTCCACGCATTGGATATGCCGGATGGCTGCTAAAGCCAGGGGCGGAGGGGGTGTTGGGCCGGGGGTGGGGTGGGAAGAAAGGCGAGCGAGTGGAAGGAGAGCAAGGTAGCATCGTCGAAATTTTTGCCGGCTGTTTTCGCCGCTTTTACGTATTCGTTCGCGCGTTCGTGCCGAGAATGACATCGCCGGCCCGAGCGAGATGCGGCTAAGAAAGAGCGGAATCCGCACAGGTGCTTCTCGCCCCCGGATCCCCCTGCCACCTCGCCGCCCCACCAACCAAACAGCAGGATCTTTCTTCCGATCCCTCGACTTTTTCCTCGATCGCGCTCCACATCCAGAGTACATTACACGGGGATCGAGGCGGTCCACAGGCACTTTTTTTCCTAACGAGGGAGCGAACGCCCGAGAACTGGCCAGAGCGTAGCAGGCTCGTAATGACGTTTTCTTAAACTCATATACTCATCGAAAGCAGCGGCGTGTATGCACGTGCAAACCCTCTACGGGATACGGAGGCCCCGGACCCCGTAATTACCATTGGATCAGCTGTTCGGTGATTACTCGCTCATAATCACCGGCTACTTAAAAGTGAATAACTCACGGTACCGGAGCCTCCGCGCATCACGCGATAGGAGGGCAAAAATCCGAGCGATCCCGATAGCTCGACGAGAAAGAAGCAGGTTAACCAGGAAGCGAAGAGGAAGAAGCGAAGGAGGACGGTCCAGCGAGGAGAAGAGAGAAGGATGCCAGGAAGGAGAACGGCAATAGAGGGATAGCAATTTGCTTGTACCGGGGAAGATACGAAGCCTCTTTCTTCTCCTCTTCGCAGGCTCTCCTTACCGGAGCAGAGAGGTCGTCGGTTTCGCGCGTTTAACGTCGTAACGATCGAGATTAGACGAGGATCGGCATGTCCGTAGGAAGGTCCCGATCGCTCGTTAACTCCAAGGGGAAGAGGCCTCGCTCGTCGTGTGCATATCCTCCCAAGTCGCTCGCTTCTTCGCTTCCTCCCTTGCTCGCGCGGACTTTGCTCCGATCGGTGCTAACGAGCGTGCTACACGCACCCTTCTTGTTCCTATGTGCGGCATGATCGGCGTGGCCTTTTGCATCGGTGCCAGATCACCGATTAGAATAACCCGCCTCCTCCAATTTGCTGGATTTTAGCATCGCACCGATCACACCACCAACAACTCTCGCCACCAGCGCGCCCCTTTTCCCTTTTCTCTTCCAGTTACTTCTTCTTCCGCCATCGTAGCTCCTAGGAAACTCGCTCGCAAAACTTGTTACGGGAATTTCCTTCGGGTGGATGAAGCGATTCGTGGAATTACCATGCTCCGAGACAGGTGGACGACTATTTAGTGAGCTGGCAGAGCGGAGCACGCGGAAAGCAGGGGTGCATTAGTGACGGCTGTTAGAGCTGTTGGTTGTAGGTGCAAGAAACACCATAAAGTCGTGCGAAACTGCTGCTGCCTCGGAGGATTACGAGCCAGTGAACGGCGTGCAACTATCGCCTCCTTCTATCTCTCTATCTCCTCAAAGTGTTTCCCTCGACTTCGAGTTCACTGTCGACGTTCTAGTATCCGGGAAACACATTCGCTCGATAGTTGAGTCTATATTTAGGAGATTGGAAACTCTAAATGTAGAAGTGTAAGAGCCAAAAGAATTATTGAACTTCACGCGAAAGATACTCTTAAAAGAAGTTGAAAATATATAAATTCTCGTGTCAGTACATGTTACTGTTTCTTGAATGTACATTCTGTACATCTACATAACTGGATATCAAGGAATAGTTGATTCTGAAGGAAACTAGCTGGCTAGAAGGTTTGATGGCGAAAGGGGTGGAGGGTAAAATCGGGTGCAAAAAGAGCGGGGCAAGCAAGGGCTGATGATAACATCAGTCTTCCCTGTCGCGATTGCCGGGGACACCGGGATTCTGGTGGCCCTCGCTCTCCTCTCGCGAGGGATGCTGAACGAGAGGACCACTGCGGAGATGCCTGGACCCGTGCGCGTTCGTTGGTCCGTGTCCCTCTTCATGTAATTTGTATCGAAACATCGAGCCGAGCGGAGAAGCTGTCGGCGTCGGGCAAAAGACCGATTGCGATTCCACGTCGGGAGAAACGAGGGGAAACCTGAAGAAACGGCAGATGGGAGGAGGAAGTGAGTAAGAGAAAGAGTGAGCCTGGCCGGAATTCTGAAAGGGATGCGAGCGCGGCGGCGACAACGGGAGAGCGAAAGTGGGGCCCCTTTGTTAGATCGGCCACTTTTGAGGGCCCACCCGATGCCACCGCCGTTCATCGCCTTATTCCTTCCGTCGCCCTCTGCCTTCCTCCACTCTCGTCTCCATTTATCCTCCCAATTCTTCACTGAAATCCGGCCAACCAACAACTGGCACTTCATCCTCCAATTTATACAAGCAATACCACTCCAAGTAAAGAATAACTCTTCTACTTGTATCTCATACTCTTTTCCGCACAAAAATTCTGATTTAATCCTCGCGTTCTCTAAGTTTGGAATTAGGAAAAAATCTTTGTTATTTTGCAAAGAATTGCGAGGGATTTCTCTGGGGAAGCAATAGTGTAGATCCGAGGGAACCCCTTCCCTCAGGTTGAAAAGACGCGTGTGCAGGGGGAGACCCCAGTGGAGATTTTTATTTGCTCCTCCTGAGGGCTCGGCTACCTTTTTTGCCGGTCCTCGGACCGCTAACAAGCGCTCTTTTGCTCCTCGCGAATTGTGATGCCGCTGACACTTTAGTGATGTTCCTGCCTCTCCCGAAGGGACGCGAACGCCTCGGGTGCCTCCACTCTCCCCTCTTCTTCACCCTCCCTGGTCCTACCCAAGCCATATTCGGCACTGCATCGCGACCCGATGTAAAATTCGGACGGTGAATTTACTTGAACCTGTCTGACAACGAGCTAACTCCCTGACGACCAAGGAATTCTTCGGCAGTCGAACCTTCCTGCCCTCCACCCGCCCCCTCGACAGTCCTTCCTCTACATACATTTATTGAAATCAACCCTCTTGGACGTAAAATGATTCTCTCTGATAAAAATATCATGTGGAATTTTAAGATTAAATAATCTTATAATGAATGTATAAATCCACTATAAAGAAAGATTATTGAGAAAGTGCTGGGTGGAGATCTTTTTGGGAAAGCTTTCAGTGTGAGACGATTCAATCATAGGGGCGCGGAGGTGGTTCCCTCGGCTATCATATAAATCAAGGCGTGACCGGGGCATATTTCCATGGCGGAAAAAGCATCGGATCGCCAATGATGCGAGGCAGCACCTCCGGGGCCTCGTCATCGAGCTCGTTGGCTAGCTCGACACCGCGTTATTCTTTACGACGCCTTTAAGAACGCATTCCCGGGGCGTTCGGCCGCCTTGCCGCGACAAAACACACCGGCCCGCTCGAGATTGATACATTTTTAATGCGAGAGAAGCGTGGAGAGAGCAAAGAGGAGGAGGAGGAGGAGGAGGTGGGCAAGATGCTGGCCGAAAGAGCTATGGAATCCTGGCAACGGCACACCGAGCCGCCGCTCTTGGCTGAGTTGCGAGGAGTGCAAAAGGGAAAAAGGGAAGGAGAGAGAGATCGCGCGGAGCTCCAGCTCGAAACTGGGAATCGCTGCCCTCTCCTGTCCGCGGGAGACGCGCACCGCAAGAACCCAGAAAGAAACAGGGGCCTCCTTCACCTGGAATTCCTGGCGACACAAGTTTTTTGCCACTCTCTCCACCGCCGCCGCCGCCGCCGGCAGGAACACGTGGTGAGAATCTTCGCGGTCCAGCTTCGCCTTCATCCGGACGTTGCCGGATCCGCGCGCCCTTTCTTATCTAGTCCGTCTAGTTCCTCTTTAATGAAATCGTCAAGTTCCACTCGGCCGATTCTCGCCTCAACCGCTCACCTTGCACCCCATTGAAATTCAGATTCCTCTCAAACCAAGAAGTTGCCTTCTTCCATTCGGCACTGTAATTTCCTGAAACGAAGATTCCCCAATATTTGGACGGTCTAAAAAAGCCCTTGGAATCGGAGTCTCGGGATCGTTAGTCGGTTAGAGTGGAGCGGCAGAGGTCGGATGGAGAGGAATTAATAAGCGCTAAACGGTTCGTTTATTCGGTAAGCGGAAGAGGGGGTAGAGTTGGGTCGGAGGGTTATAGTGTGTCGGGTGGAGCAAATGAGGTGCGGAGGTGCGTGAGAATGGCAGGTAATATGACTTGGCCTGAAAAAGGAGCAGCGTGTGTCTGGCTGTGTGTGTGTGTCTCGAGAGTTGCGAGGGCGAGAAAGAGAGGGCAACGAGTCAATTAAGAAAGCTTTCGAGCGTACGTTGCCCTAATCATCGTTAGAGGGGTGGAGGGGCAGGAGAGGAGGGGGGGGGGGGGGTGGCAGGCCGCCTAAATTACGAGCGGCCAATTATATTGCGTTTAAAATTAATTACTAGATCGCCCGAAGATAAATCGATGCCCCTGACTGGAGGATGCCCGGTGACGAGGGACGCTCGTTCTTTCGCCTCGCTGGAAGAAGGGACGCTCACTCTCGCCACTGCATCGCAGACTCTCCCCTCTTTATCTCTTCCTTGCTATCTCCTCGTCACGAAGCCCTTTGCCTGGCAATTATTGCGTTGTCGAATTAATCATACTTTGCGAGACAATGTGTCCCGACGTCTGCATTTGCCAGTCGATTTTTTATCGGCGCCAACCTTCTAACTTGCCCGCCATTTCGGTTCTCTTTCCCACTCGACAAAGTAGTAAGATGCGATCGTTGATGATAATTATATTCGTATGTCTTTGGTTCCTTAATCCGTACGAATTATGGAAACCAATGGACAACGCTATTCTCACAGGGATATGACAAGGAGACTGAAGATGAGGGCGTGGGAGAGGAAAGAACGTAGAGCGAAAGGAGCGAGGAGTTGGATGCTGCGGCTGTTGCTTCCTAATGCGCCGGCTAATTCCAGGATTTATTCGCACGTTTTCCAGTGGAGCGTCGCGCGCGCGAGCGTTGCGAGCGCCGCTGGTGTTGGTGGTGATTTATTCCGGCCGTTAATGCCAAAATATTTAGAGGTCGCGCGCGTACGCGCTAACTAATCCCTGACCGGTTCAATTAGCCGCAAGGTGTGCGGCTATACACACAGGGAAGAACGACGACAGAGTGCGCGCGGCAGAGTTCCTCCAGTCGGTACACCAGCTGGTGTAAACCGGTTTAGGATCGTGCCACCAACAGTTAATACAATGAAATCGATGCGAAGTTAATCGCCTTTGCCTGGCCAGCAGCGACTCGCATCGCTTCTTCCCACCCCCCTCTCTCCTCTGCACCGCCGAACCACTCTCTTAATCCCTTGGCTTTACACGGCTTCCCCGTATTAGAGGATGCAGATATCTATGAAGTTGTTTCTCCGCTTAACCAGGCGTGAATCGACCGGGGATTAATCTCGGCCGCAGAAATCGGTTATTTTGATCGGGCGCGAGTCTCGAGAACCCTCGAGGAACCCTGAGAATCTCGTGGGAGGAGAAGACTCTCGAGATTAGTGGCTTTTTAAAAAGTTGAATACTTAACGGAGACTTTTAGCCGGAGATGGTGGTGTTTCTCCTTAGAGTTGGCCTTTCCCATCAGGAGGCACTAGTAATTCCCTCGGAATTGGCTTAGGAGAAAGCTCTTAATCCAATTCCTTAGGAACAATTAGCGGCTGATCCCAAAGCCCGAATGCCCTCTTCGCCCGGTACCGTTCTAAGCCGTTCGATCCTCACATGAGCCCGGACACCTGGATTACTCTTCCGGTAATCTGCGATCTATTGTCTTCGACTGACGATTGATTTACAAGGATGCTTCGGGGGGTGGACAGTTCTCCACACCCCCTTTCTCTTGACGTGAATGACATTCGTTAACGATCGATCATCATCGCTTTAGGAAGCGCGTGGCACGCCGGTGGCCCGCATCGCCTCGAGACAAACGCGCATTGCGTGTACCGACACTATCAATTAACCAGGCATTACCGCTTGATGAATGATCCTTGATACAATAGCTGTACATTCTAAAGTGAGTGCCGCTTACTCCGAAGGATCTCGGTGTTCCTGAGGAGGCATTCGTCTCGGTAGAGGAGGGAATAAATCGGTTGTGCAAGAGTGTGGGGCCGACGGTAGGTTGTTGTTGGGCCCGGGAGGGGCCCACTGTGGCAGGCAGAAGTGCGAGCACCGGTTGCAGACATCATAAAGTGCATAAATACCGATACTCCGGGGGCGCGCGGATCGCAGGACACGCGCGAATACACAAATGCATAAATATCACCGGGGGCCCGTGCTGCTTGGTTATCGCGAGGCAGAGGGCGAACCCCGCCAACCACCATGTCTTATGGTAATATTCCCCGGTGTTAGCAGGACCTTACAATATTATTTGTCCGCATTAAATCGCTTATGCGGTATCCTTCGCCGCGCCTTGTCTCATCGGTTCTCACTCGCTGCATTCTCACATCGTCGACTACTCGCTTCGCACAATCGAATTCCCGCCAGTCCTCCTCGATCCCAGCTGTGCTCTCCATTGCAGCCTCTCGTACGCATTGTTCTATTGTTCTTTTAATCAACTATCGACACTTTTATCAGTTGATATTGAAAAAGGTCAGTTGGGAACCACGGAGATAATATTTTTCTCGATCCTGGAAGGGATGGTAGTTATGGTTGCGAGGGAGAGAGAGGGAAGAAAAAAGGATGGCGCGGTGGGTTATTCGGGTTATCGTTAATTTAGAGCGGTAGCCCCTCCCGTGTTCGCGGAGTGGATAATTACAGCGTTAATGAGATCGTTAATATTAATTAAATATCGATTACCAGGCTGGTTCGGAGAACCGTGTTTCCCGTGCATTCCTCGCATTTCGTCGGGGGCGCGCACCGTATGGGACGTTCCCAATTGGCCGATAGTTCGATAAGCGGTGGTCGATCGTGTTAGGAAATAAATGAGGCAATCGGAGACAGAGAGACAGCGAGAGAGCGACAAGGAGAGAGAGAAGTGCGAGAACTCGATGTGATTTATGGTGGTAAATCAATGTTGAGGCATCGGGAGTGAGGGGTCAAGTGAGAGACAACTTAACGAGCCAGATAATGGGAATAAAAAGGCCGGTTATAATGAGAGCCACTGGTCGTCAGAATTTGGTTCGGCGTTAATCCAGGGCCCGGAGAGAGCTCGCTTTGGATTGGACGGTGTCTGGCAGACAATTACTTCATGGACCCCCTGCGGCAACGATGGATGTCTCTCTTGCCACAAGCCAACAAATGCTCGGCTACACAAGAGCGCTCCCTCCTTCTCGCAACCCTTTCCCACTCGGCTCGCCTCTTCCTTTCCTCGTCACTATCTCCAGACCGAGTTCTTCGATCCTTCGTCCTGCCATCCTGCCTGCCTGCCTGCTTGCTTGCTTGCTTGCCTCCAGCTTCGTTCGCTGCTTTCGGGGCCCCCTTTCGATCCCTCCCTCTCTTTCTCTCTCACTCACTTTCTCACCCTCCTCCTTCCACCCCTCGGCCACAACACCAAGTGTGCCTCTCTCCAGCGTCGGCGCAAGCTGTTTGTTTAGGTGATGTATCGCGGCGATACTTATCACCTCGTACACGATATGAGAGAATCCACGCAGCGGGCGATGCCGCCTGAGATATTGTCTTCTAAGAGGATTCTAATGACGCCCCGCGTCGAGCCGACCAGCCAATCCGCCCTCCGCACTCCCTCATCCAACAGCTTCTCACCGTGCACTTTCACCCCCCCTCTCCTCCCCCTACGAATTCCGATCACTTATTGGAATCCGGCATCGATTCTCCAATCATACTACCACGGGTCATCCGACTTGACCGTGCCCTTCGAGCCCTTAATCACCGAATGGCTGGGCCCGAGAGGCCGTAACGCGAGCGTATCTCGAATTACGATAAATTAAATTCCCCGAGGATTCGGTTACGAGCACGACCGCGCTCCGGATCCGCAGGCTCTTAAAAGGATATTAAAAAAAAGGGCGGGAGGGGGCGCGCAGAGGAGGGTTGCGGAGAGAAAAAGATAGAGAGAGAGAGAGGTAGCAAGATGGAATTAGCGTGGAAGGACGCAAAGAGCCAAGTTGGCAAAGGAGAAGGAAGGAAGGAAGGAAGGAAGGAGAACGGTGGAACGTTTAACGACGTGCAGCACGTTGGCACGATACCGGGACGTAAAATAGGGGTTCAAGTCGCAGGGTGTTTCGCTCGGGGTATTTTAATGGTGTTATAATGTATGTATGCTTTACCACCACCGACCGCTCGCCTCCCCGATGTATATACGTGTAGCCCATACTCGCTCATGGGGCCCCGGACGCCTCGGACGAGTTCGACCCAGCATGGGGCCCCTTCGATATATTCAATCACGAAATTATCACTTCTGTACTGCCCGTGGTGCGCGCGCGAGCGCGCGCTCGCTCGCTCTCGCGCCTGCTCTTCCAGTACCGTATCGGCCATCTGACGAACCACCCAAATCTTCTTCTATCGTCGATGTTTGCCAAACATAGTTAAAATAATTTTAAAAAATATCCACCTCGTGAGAAAGCACAGTCATATTACAAGGCTAAAAGCCTGTTCTCCAGAGTCTTCTCCAATCCGTTCATCGTTTCCCATGTGGATTTATGAATTTTGGAGGATAGGTTGCGAAAGGCCGAGAGAAAGAGAGCGAGAGAGTTCGTGCGGAGGCTGAGAGATCTATCGGTTCGTTAGGAGGCGCGAGCTCACGAAAGCGCGCTGCCCGCCGGTAATTAAGGCATCGGAACAGATCTCGATCGTGTCGAAAGGTAAGAGGCTGTTTCGCAACTCGGGCGCAAACCGTGGCAAGAAGGCGGTCGTCGGTGGTATCGCGCGGGGCGTGGGGGTGGGGGGTGGGATGGTTTCGGGGGCGTCGAGATCACCGGGGGCCCTGGAGGGCGCTGCGAGAGGTGAGATAGTTGGTCCACGGAGCGAGCAGAGCGGGAGGAGAGCAGTTTCGGCTGGGTCTGACACGCCGTAGGAGGGCAGCAGGTGGGAAAAAGGCTTACACCTTTCTCTTCCCAGCTATCATTAGCATAAGTATGTGGATATATGCGCGCACATACGCGGCCCCTGTCCCGTGCGGGCCCCGCGCCTCCCGGAATTTATGACGCCGGCCGGGCCCGCCGCTTTATTAATACGTTATGCTTGCATTAGTATACTTAAGCATGACGAATGGTCGCGCCACGGGGATTTCGGCCAGCCGAGCTGGCAGGACGCGTCCAACAGACTTTACTCGCCTCCAACTTCTGCCCTCCTCCTTCTCCTCCTCCTCCTCCTCCCTCCCTTAATTTGGCCCTCACCGCTCTGCTTCGCCGTTTCCTCACTCCACTCGAATATCTTCCCATTTTTATCGACGGTGGCGCAACATTATTCCCACCGAGTGTAAGGCAGTACGTCTGGCCCGAATTTGACTCGGGCACAAGATACCATTAAGCGAGGAGGGCAACATCGAAAGGTGTCATTACGCTTGAGCTTAATTTCCATTTGATGCGAGCCACTTAGCGGTGCATGCTTTTCGACGTTATCGGCTTCGGTAATTTGCACAGCGTTCGGACTGGTAATGCAACGCAAATGACAGGAGCAGCCGGGTTCCGTGAAAGAGTAGCAGGCCACTGTGCGAACCAGCGTAACGCATGCAACCTAATGTCCTTAATGATCTTATAATGACTCAAATTATACGCACGCCACAGAAACGTCTCGCTTCTCGGCAACTTCTTCCTACAACCCTCCCCCCTTATCTCTTTTCCGAACGGGTGCCCATGCTAATCTAGCGCTCCAATCACTTTTATCCGGTCGAGCTGGCGAACAACTCCTCGGCAAGCAGTCATCAAGAAACATTGCCTGGTTTTTCTTGACACCGGGGTTAAAGATGACTCCCCTTCGCCTCATTTGTTGTCCGAGCGTTGAGAAAGTACGAGAGACATTGAGGGTCGATCGGTATCGTGGATAATAAAAGATCGCTAAATCAAATCGTCATGACTGCTGGCTCCGGAAGGGTTACTTTGTTGGTTCGGCGTGAAAACGCTGTAAATTTCGTGCCGTAAAACCGGCGGGTTTAGTGGCTACAAATTTGAGCGGGCAGCCTCCCCTCCTCCCCGCGACGCCCCTCGCCCTCGCCCCCTGCCACCTCCTCCTGCCCTCTTCCATGGAGAGTTGAGCGCGCGCGGTCCACCCCGGGGCTTAATCCTTTCCTCCTCGGCCACTGCCTCCTCGAAAGGATATCCCAGTCGCTACTTTAATGAGCTACGGACTCTTGAATTATGCACCTCCGCCCGCAGCCGGGCATTTATAACTGCGCGTACGCGCGCGCGAGAGCGCGGCTTCCCGCTTCTTTTTCCCTCGCGGCCCAACCGAAACTCCAGTCTCTCGCTCTCTCTCTCTCTCTCTCTTTCTCTCGGTGCGTGTATACGTCCGGGATGCGATTCCTTCGAGGATGCATCTTCCCTTCTTTGATTCATTTTTTTGAACGGCCTCGAGACGCGACGCATACCACTTCTCATCTTCGAGGCTTCCTTTCTCTCTTCTTCTGGCTGGACGCGATTCCTCGGGCAAGAATTGAAATATCGATGTTCGAAGTATGCGGCCGGTTTTTGGGAAGATCGCCAGCCGATCTCCAATGATATTGGGATCATTGGCTGGAGGGTAGATGTGGGACGGAAGGGGGGGGGGGGGGGGAGAAGAAATCAATTGGAAAGAAGCAGCTACTCGCAGGCGTTATTTACAATAGGAAGGCAATTCCACGGGCTGGCCAGAGGGCAGACGGCAGTGGAGGCAGCCAGAACTAACAAGGTAACCCAACGCCAGCGAGAGAGCCAAGGGAATCAGAGGTCGAAGCAGTCACCTCTGGGGCGAGAAGAGGCCAACGGGGCCCCGTGAAACGGAAGAGGTGGAAGAAGGAGACCAAGAAGAAATTGAAGGTAGAGAGCGAAATGGCTGGCACATAACTCGCATCCATTTCAATATCATTAGCGCCTCTCGACGCTCCATGAGTGCATCGATCGACCAACTCTCTTTCTCTCTCTCTTTCTCTCACTCTCGAAGGAGAGGCACACAATCCTCGCCTCGAAATCCAGGCCCTCGCTCGAAAATAACAACGCCTAATGGCAATAATAATTCAAACGGCGCCCGCCGTGATGACCGCACCGCCGATTACTCATCGGACAGTTCTCTCCCGCCTAGAGAGAGCCCGCGCTCCGAGGATCGACGCTCGCTCCTCCATCTCCCTTCATCATCGAACACCCATCGATAAATGGCCGCTCTCCAAACGAATTGTGTCCTTCATCCATTACGGACGCCTTGGCCGCGGCTAATTCGAAGTGAGAGGAAAATTCGGCGCTCCGATGGGGAAAGCGCGGGAGCGCGTAGGTTGCGGCGCGAAGCCTCGCCTGGTTCGTTCTCGTGATTAAGGAGGAAGGGATTGCAAAAGGTGGGATCGAGTGTTGGCAGACGGGCGAGCTAATGTGTCGAGCGAAATATTTATGATGATTGTTTATGGTCCCTACGTATATTAGCACGTTCCTTCTCATCCACTCTCCTGTTCTCTCCTCTTCTTCTGCCTCCCGCTGCTCTCTCTTTCGCTCTCTCCCTCTCGTTCTCTGCCTCCTCTTCGCTGGACCACGAACTGGTTTGTTAAATACTACCGTTACAAGAAGCCCGAGAGCAGTCCGTTCCTTCTCTGGCCGACTGGCTTGCCCGACCTTCCTCTCTCCACTGACCCCACTGGCACCGGCTAATTATCTCGATGATAATTAATAAATCACGGCTATCGCCGGGATTAGCATGCCAGCAGGCGGTGCCGCTTGTCTTCTCGGTGTCTCGTCAACTCGACGGGCGCACCACCAATCGGATATATTCGTTACAATCCACCTTCGCCATCCACTACGACAGATTATAAAAGAATTGCGCAATCCAAATGTGAGAGTGCAAATAAATGAAATTATTGAAATTTATTTAAATCCCGCCATTTTTTATTCAATTCCGAGAATACACGGTGACACGCGGCGGCGCTTCGCCGCGTACAAAACATCCGGTAACAATGCACCGAGGAGTTGAGTCAATCACTGCTGGATGCTCCCCGGAGAAAAATAGCACGTTTCATGCGAAGCGAGCAATTTATACGCAGAGGCAATAGGCGGAAGCCGCGGGAGAGGCTAAACGTTCGCCGAGGTGGCTCGTAAAAGAGGCTGGGCTTTTATGATCGCCCTCGAAAAACATCAATTGTGTGAGCAATCGGTGTACGTGTATGTCTCTCGGTGTGCGTTACTCCCCCGAGAAGTAGCTGGCTTTTTACGTACGTCGAGGTTGCACTCGGTATTCCGTCGAATTTCTCGGGCAGAACCGCACATTTCTTGGCTTCGAGGAAATTTCGGTGAACCCGGCAAGATCGTCGGTGTCGATAGGTGCGGGTCACCCCGGCGTAAATTCGCCGAGGCGAGACGAGAGCCCCGCCGTGAAATCTGCCGAGGCCCGGCAAGATTCTCCGGACGAGGAAAGAAGCCAAGCCTGAAAGGAACGCACGCCGGGAACGAGAGGAGAGATTTTGTTCGGCCTCTGGCTCTATGAATTATGCAGGTCTTAAGCAAATGAGGCCTCACCACGTCTCACATTAGTGTCTATGGGGCGCGGGGGTTCGACGCGGCCTCTCCAGTTAATAAGAAGTTATATATCCAGCGATCAGGAGGGGGTTGCCAGCCAGTGCACCTGCCTCGTTATAATCTCGTTCGAGAGCCTGTCGAACACTCTGATTTACAGGACGACCTCATTGGAGACATTAAGGGCCCCGAGCTTCATTCGCCGCACGCGGCTTACCGCAGGCTTTAACTTCCCTCGGCAATAATTCGATCATTACTCATTAATGTAACTCAGATTGAGCGAACCAATTGAATAAACGAACTAGGTAGCACCTGGAAGGAAGTTCGTAGCGAGGACATTGCGTATATCCGCCCGATATAAAGCCTTCCACCTATCTACTGGCAGCGGTTATCCTCGATTTGAATAACGATTGAAAACGTCCGGAGGCTACCAAGCTCCCGAGGGACTTTTATGCCAGCGCTGGCCACGCATCGGACAAAAAGTTATTGGGCACTTTTTGTGTCGCGGCTCACCAAGCGGACACTGCTATCGCTGGTAGTAATATACGGCCGAGATCGATTAAGATTCTTTAAGGGTGACATAAAATATGCGAAGCCAGTGGAGATACGTGCCACCTTTATGTTTCCCCTATTTCTTCCTTCCTTCGCGTCCTTCTTCCGTTCGTTTCGCAGTGCGCCCAGAGTTTGCGAGCATGTCGCGCGTCACAGACTCCTTTTCTTCTGGGCGCTCTCGACGAGATGCGGATAAAGTTTCAAAGGTGCGATCGGCCCGAGTTCCTAATTCTCTCTCGGTCAGTGTTACGCCTGGTACAACTCTTCGTCCCCGCAGAGAAGAAACCGGACGAGGGTGGATAGTTTCGTCGGGGTACGCGCAAGCACCCTGGGGACCAACGCGGTGAAAATGGCCTGGCATTCTTCCGACGTTAAACCGGCACTAACTCTGATGAGGTTCGTGCGCCGACGTCCACCCAAGCGGACCTCTTTTCCCTTGACTTCCCGGAACCAGCAAGATGACTGACTGACTGCGAAATTGCAGGGACCTTGAAAGCCCACAACGATACTTACTCTCTTCTCTTAAAATGTTCTTACTGGTATATTTCACATATACCTGAAGAAAATCATCGCGAATCTTTATTCCTCAACATGATTTTATACGACGATTTCTTTAAAACGACTGTGATTCTCAAAGAACTATTAAAGATTCTAATGGAACAAAGCTTTCCTGAAGGAAAAATTGAAAGTTCCAAAGAACCTAGTTGAAATAGCGAGCTCTTTCTTAAGACTCAAGATCAGTTGCTTCGTAGAATGTAGCCCAGGGCGGAAATCACTCAGCGAAGTGGTTGTTCCTTTGAACTGTGGAAAGGAGGAGAAGTCGAGAAGTCGGTAGCGAGCAAAGGAGAAATCTGAAAGGACAAATCATCCGATCCTCGCGTGGAAGTCACACGCGAGTCCTTCTTCATAGTACAGCCGGGTCTTCCTGAGTGGATGTATACCGGAGTAGCTTTTGTCGAGGGCGTGTAAATAAGTGCGAAAATAAGCGCCTAACGAGGCAAAGATTGACTTGGACAATAGTCCTCGGGAGCACGAGTCCTTCCCCTTGGAACCTCGTAAAAGAGGTCCTTAAGGCCCGACAATGGCCGGCCTGAAATCCACACTGGTCGCTGAGGTACAAAGCCGAGCGAAGAGCCCCCCAGGTCGCCTCGGACAATGGGACTAGCTGGGTGGAAATTCGCAGGTTGACCTCTCGACTTGAAGTCGAGCAACGAATTTCTTCGGACTTGTACTCGCTCGCACCCTGTATCCTTCGGCGACCGACGCTACAAACTGTCCTCCACCACCTGCGGCTCAATGAATACGCGCAAATTTTCTATGCCTTCTTCACGAGTATCTAATATTCTCCCTTTTTTCTCTCTCTTTCATTCTGAAAGCGCGCGAGAGGCGCACGTACGAAATGGAGATGTCAAGGTGCGCAGCAATTCATTTGGAAAATCTTCACCGACGACACGACGACATTTGTGATCTTTCCTTCTCAATGGATCGATCATTGTGTTCATTCTTCGCCATTGAGAGGCCTCTTGGGAAGGAAGTATCCTGGTTATTAAAGAACCTATCAGATAAAGTATCTTCGACAATGGAATCCTCGCTCTAGTAATCCTCGCCCGGGGAGGAGAGTTTCCCTCCGACGTAACTTGCACGGAACCGAAGGGAATCTCTCGATGCAGATCGGTCCAACGCGATCTCGTTGTTGCGGTGTGCGCCCGTTCACGAAGGCCCCCCGGCTTTCTCTCAATTTCAAGTCCCTCGTAAATTGAGTTGGACGCTGGCAGGTCTAGGGCAAAAAGTGTGGAATTTAATAAAGTGCGCTGCGCCACTAGCGCCGATCGTCTCGCCACCGGCTCGGACAAAAGGGGCCCTGTCCCGACAGCCAGGGCCTTTATTGTAGAATTTTCTGGCCAATAAAGTGCGCCGGGCGTGCGGAACCCACGACATAATCGATGGCCGCGCCAAGTATTTGGCAGTCGTTTCACCATCCCAACGATCATTATTCCAGGACATGCACGCCAATTCCTTTATCAACTTTACGAGTGTCCTCGACGCTTCTCACTACCGATCCGACTTCCAACGGACATCAATAACACCTTACAAGCATAATAGTACTTCGTTCTTAATCAAGAACTCCATAGACTCGACGAAGTCCGATGAAAGCGTTTAATTACGTAGTTCTGGAATGGAGTTCGGTCGAAGTGGTGGGGCCCGTGAAAAATCCTAATAGACGGCATTACTAATAACGGGTACATTGGAAGGGCGTGCCGAGAGGGGCTCTAAAAGTCTCGGACAGGTAATAACTCTATCCCTTGCGTTCACTGTCGCCCTTCTCTTTCTCTCTCTCGAACGCAGCGTTCTCTCGCTCTTGGTTTCTCTTGGCTCGGCGCTCTGCTCCCGCTGTTCTCCGCGCGGGTAGAAACCGACGGTGCCGACGTAACAGCGTGCAATTAAGTTAAACAATTGCCTAGGCCGCCATAAACAATCCTCGACGCGCGTACAAATCATCAGCAGGTCCGAGCTGGAAAGAGCTGCCCCCACTTTGCCGGAGTCTCACCGCTCACGCTCACCTTATTCCTTAGCTCGATCCTTCTCGGAGCTTCCCTCCGCACCAGCAGGAGGCAATCTCTCTTAAGGGTTACAACACTCTTTCCTCTGGCGGCGCCCTCTCTCTTTTTCTTGACACGTGCACTCAATTGCACGGAGCATCGTGAGGGAAGCTCGACGTTCTCCCTCGCAATTAACGAGAGATCGCACTGGCAATCGAGCGTGTGTGACGCCGGATTCTCTCGAGTTTCGGGAGATTGCGCACGCGAGCTGGCGCGCCGTTATCGCCTCACGGGAATTGGAAGGGTCTCATCACATCGAAGCCGGCCAGTGAGAGCTTTATCTGTCGTTGGGTGGAAGCGGTCGTTAGCGGCGTCGAGGCAGTTCGAACGAGCGAAAAGTGCTCGATCGGGATCAGAAAGCCGCTCTTCCTCTCGAAGCTTCGAAGCCAGCAGAGCCCTCCGTCCTCCTCTCGCAAGGCCTCCTATCAGCTCGGCTCACGTAACGCAGTCCGCTCGTTCGCGCTCCCGCAATTACCTAAGATTATTTACCGCTCAATGCGGCCGAGCCGCCGCGGCAATAAATAAGGATAATGGCGGCGGCCATTAAGACGATAGCGGCAGTGATATTTTCTCACTCGCTTCGTCCACCCTTCGCTTCTCCGCTCTGCTTTCAAACTTGTTCGCGCCCACGGACACGCGTCGTCCTTTCCTTCTCGCGTTCCCACTCATCCCTCACCCTTTCTTCTCACCCCCGCGTAAACAAACGTTTTAGATCGCGTGTTACACCTGCTTCGTCTTATGAAGCTCGATTCACAATGTCTGCTTGTAATAAAACCTCGTTCATATCACGTCTTGGTAAATCCGTGATGTTAATCAATGCGAATATGTTTGCTTTTAATTAAGGGAGACTAATTGTTACGTGTGAAAGTAAGGCGCACCGCTGGATTTCGAGTAGAGTCGCTTCGAATTTAATAACGTCTGGCAAAAGGTTTACGAACTGGCCCAGCCGCACTGCGAGACGAAATAAAGAGAGCAGCAAATCATACTGTGCTGCTGTCAGGACAAAAATAGCCGGGCGTTGCTGCGCTCGTTACCATTTTGTTCTCTCCGCTGGCCAGGACCTTTTAGCGAGTTTATTATCCGACACCTGCGCCCAACACACCTTTCGCACCCCAGGCACAGTTCCACACACGCATGTGAGCGCACCCGTCAACTTCAACCACCAATCGATTTTAACTACAGTATTCCAAGATTAAAAAGAGTATAATTTACAAATTATCAATTGGAGGGTAAAAGATTGTTGAATTTCGAATAGCAACTAAAGGGAGTGTGTTTTGGGCGTTGGAGAAGGGCCGAAAATACGAAGGATAGATATTGGGAGGTTTCAGAAGTCGAGGATAGAGGGAGACTGACCGAGCCAGAGGAACAAATGAGTACGATGAGTTACGGCTCGGTGTAAATCTCAGGCTAATGGCCGCCTAAATGTGAAACCTGCTCGCTCGGCCGTACCTCCCCTCGGCGCGACCGAGAAATTTAATAAACCAACTAATGGCCTGCCAGTGGCTTATTGTGAGCACCGACACGCTACAGGACACCCCGATCGTATACCGCAAATTGGCATCGATTCCAAGTACTCGCCCGGTGCAATGGAGTACTCAATTAAGCTGGCAATGAGGGTTCGTGTTTCAAGCAGTGTCCTTTTCCAACAATCCCACCAAGCAAGAGTACCAACTGCAAAAATAGCGGGGAGTTAGTTTGCTGGGCGGAGGTCGCATTAAGGCCCAATTTCCTAGAGGAGAAACGCCTCCGCGATTGGTGAGACGGCTCTCGGATGCTGGCCACTCTTTAAGGAGGCCAGACTAGTATCCGACAGAGAAGGACGCTCGAGATGAGGTCTCTTCGGGCTCTCGAAACAGGCAGTAAATCAGAGTGCCGAACGTTTACGGGGGTTTTCGGGAATGTTGAACAAACAATTGACGGCTAATAAAGGTCCGCAGGCACCGCGGGACGCCACGTGGGAAGAGATCGGATTAAGTTGGCCCATGGATCGAAGCGATCCTTTCCATGGATTCCTGATATCTTAGAGTGCGAAATTCACGCTCGGAAACTCGTACGTGCGAATCCTCTCCCGGAACATAAATAGCACACTCCTTTAACGAGAGGATCCCTCTTCTTACACGCTCGCGCCGGATCCCTAAACTCATCGATGACGATCCGAAGCAGAAGCGGTTGCCTGTGATTTGTGAGAGGGATGCTGGGACGATCGCAGATTAATAGGTGCGAAGGGAGCTGCATTGACATGATCGGCTGTATCGCACGTATTTGCCGGTGCAACTTATGGCACGAGTGGCTCGTTACTTATAAGTTTAAAGCGTGAGTTCCCTTGGCCCAGGAGGATGTCGAACATAAAAGTTGGACTCTCGCTACCCGCTTCTTCGCTGGACCAAAAAGGTCGAACCAGTTTCAGGGGACTGCATCGGCGGAATAGCCCGCTCGTTCGGCTCCTAGATGATATTAACGAGCAGCTTGAACTGGCCGCTTCGTCAACTGGCAGATCAGATTGTCGTAATTTATAATTTAATAACCGCCTAAAGAGCCTCATTAAAGCGGGCACGAACGCTTTCCAAAACGCCGTCGTATTTATCGCGACCGCTTTCGCTTCTTTCGACTTTTTACCCTCATCAATCGCCATGGAATCCAGGAGAGGGAGTGAGAAAGAGGAAGAGAAGGGGGCAAAGAAAGGAGGAGTTCGTTTCGCAATGCGAGTTGATCTTTTTGCTTAACTAACGCACCAACCATCCGAGAATAGTGTGACAGCTGTGCCGTTTGTTCCAAGCTCTCCCACATTGTTGAACCTAATTAATTAAGTACTGGGCCCTCGCTGGTTAAGAATCGTAAAGTTTCATGGAAGGGGGGGCAGCTTCGTGGAAGGAAAGGAGAGCCATCGAGCTTTATTTACATCGCATTATGGAAGGAGTCCACTTTCCATGTCGATGAAGAAGGCGTGACAACGAGAGTGAGAGAGACGCCGGCAAAGCCATAAATGTCCCTTTATTACGATGGTAATATTACCGCCCACTTAAGGATCGTGCCTTTTTATTAGTAATAACTCATCTCAGAATTAGACTCTTTAACACAAAGCCTTCCCTCATCGATTCCTATCCACCCGATCGGTTCTCCTCCTCCTCCTCCTCCTTTTAACCAGGCATCACGTGCATTGAAAATGAGAAACAGTGTTTGGCTAGAAGAATTATGAGAACAGGACTAACCAAATCTGGAAGAATTCTCGCGAGGATAATCAGAAGGAGAAGCGAATAGAACGAATTGGGGGGGCACTCGAGCGACCAGTGCTCGCTTATCCTTGGCTAGGATCTGGCGCGAGGTCCTTTGCAGAATAGCTTTTTGTCAGGATGACGCTCTCGAGCGTTAAAGAGAAGGTAGGAGGGATCCGGTAAGAGTGCACCGAGTGCATCCAGGAGTCGGCCAGGGATCAACGAACGAGTAAAGGTCCGGGAAACGGTAGTCGAAGCGACAAGCATGCACGCTTGACGAGATATCGGCTTGGTCAGTGCTAATCGTGCGATCGAGTCATCGCGATTCTGTGTTTTATCGTTCCCCGAAGGAGATTTAACCAGCAGCGATCGATTCGCCGATCGATCGACGATGGCGATCACGTTGGTCGGCGCTTGTTTACATAGCGCGACAGTTACCGCCTCTGAATATGAATTCCTCGGTCCTTCCCTACTTGCTTCGAACCGTCTATGAGAGACGTGCACCCGGACAGTCTGCTTTATACAGTCATCTTTATGAAGGGTTGAGGGTTAGAAAGTTTGGAGTCAGCTTACCCTTAAATTTCCGGGTAGATGGCTTCTCAGGGAGGAAAGTATCGTCCAAGTGTGGGGACATGTTCGGCAGCTTATGAAGTCGGGTCCCGGCCGGCGCGGTGATCCTCCAGGCAGAAAAGGCAAGGAGATAAGATAGGGACCGGGAGAGAGAGTGAGTTTAGTCAAAAGTCCGCAGATAGCGCGGGAAGAACCGAACTCGGTAGGCTAACGCGGTACAAAACGCCGGTTAATCCAAGCCCGAGTTGTATCGGTGACCTGTCGGATTAGATTAGGGGTCCTGCAGGAGCAAGGACCACCAGGTACGGGCACATGGTAACCGATCCCACGTCAAGCCTCCTAGGCACTCTCACCTAAACATCGACCACCTCTCGCTCTTTTCCCAATTCTTTTTTTTCTCCTTCGAGGAACTCTCATAGCTGGCGAAACGGGTTTCAGGCGCCGCGCGATTCCCCAAATTGGACTTCGAACTTTATGTACATCAAGAATTAATAACGATCATTCTTCTATTATAAATAGATAAAACTGAAACGGAGATTTGAAATGCAGGGAAGAGTGAAATTGGCATGGGAAAGCCTTCCGGTGAACACGTGAGAATAGTTGTGAAGCTTCCGCATCGGAGGGTAAAATCGACTTCCCGAAAGTCATAGCGTGCTCGTAAAATCAACATTAGCGGACAATGAGTGGAACGAGTGACATTTCAATCCCCGTGGCCTTTCCACTCTCTTTGGGAGTCGGGAAACCGCGAAATGGCAGAGGGTACGAAAGCACACGAGTGCCAGCCAACAACCAACCCCATTGTCGTCCTCGAGTCCAGGGGCAGCTCCTCCCTCTTCGTTTCTCTCCCTCTAACTCTTGGATTTACCGGAACGTTTCTCTACGGCTATTTCGCATCTGGCCCAACGCACACGAGACCGCAGTACACAATGGGCCCTCCAAATATTTATTTTTTCCACTGAGTGTCCGCGTACGGGCCGCCGGTCACTCTGAATACCGGCGATAATCTTGTTACTCGGCCACAATGAGCTTTTGACTTCGGAGTTAAGAGGGCTCCGATCCGATGAGAAGAGAAACGCGCGAGCGCGCGAGGGACTTACCTTCCCGAACTTCCACCCTCCCAGCGCCAGCCGGACTTTTTCCCTGGAAGCAGATCTAATTTTCTGATCTCCCCCGAACCGGAGATGTATAGGCGTGGCTCCACTGCTTCCCGTGCACAAGTATTCGATGCGTGAGGGAGAAGATCACTGGGATTCGTCGAAAAAGTAGCATAGCTTTCAGTAGAGGACGAGAAATCAGATTGTGGTTCGCCCTGTTTTTCCTAGATTTCTCTTGGCCCGATTGAGACCTCTTCGAAGGTACTCTATTCTACCATAGACTTCCTTTCTGGTAGGAGGGATTCTGGCGAATTCATAGAAGCTCGTAAAAGCATTGGCGATGAGTTGGAGCTGAGAGACACGTTATGCTCATTAACTGGTTGGCGAGTTGCTAGTACTGTTCGAAGAATCGATGCTTGGAGCGTGGACGCGTGTTGGCATCCCCGAGGAAGTCTTTCGACGCCATCCTCTCCCCGAGGAGTAGAACGAGCGTCCAAAGAAAAGATCCACGTGGCAGTCGAGCGACATCCTTTCGAGCGTTCTTCCACTTCTACTTTAGAATCTCGACGCGAGGCCGACCACTGACAGACTCGCTCTTAAAACATCTTTTTAATTACCAGTTGGTAATTTTCCACGTAACGTTCTGCCACTCGTCTTACGCCAAGCTCAGCGCCACTGTCGCCGCTTCCCGGCTTAATTTACGTCGTCGATACTTCAAGACTTCAATGCTCGCTGCTGGTGTAGCCGCGTGCGGCTTAAGTATTCCCGTCGTGGCTTCGGCAGTGCGTCCATACAGATTCGCAAGTGCCAGGGGGTGTGCTTGAGGGAGTGCTGCTCTTGGGACAGCATGGGTGGCAGCCCCGGCCAATATTCCCGTCATGCGAGCGACGCCGATAATGGCTAAACACGCTTAACCACCGCTACGTGACGTCTGACATCCACAGGACTTATTCACTAATCGTCACTCTCCGACTCACCCTCCCACCTCCTTTCAAATCTCCCGTCTCTCCAATACTTCACACATCCAACTATCTTTCGTTAACCCTTGAAAATTGCTTTCTATAAACGAGAATTTTTCTTAGGTACTTTGACAAAATTATCTAAATATACAAGAACAATATAACAATATTTAAATACAAAATAAATACTTTAGACACTCGATCTTAGATAACTCCAGGAAATTGGACACCATATACGAAAATTAACGGTTTCGTGGTAATTTGGAAAAAGTAGCTGAGCATGGTAGAACAATATGGGAGTGCTCGACTGTAAAGTGGAGAGTGTTAGTAATTGGTTACTGATTATGAGGATGGGCTTCCCGCGCCCTGGGCTACGCGTAAATTGGATAAAGGAATCTCGTTAGCATTACCATAATGTCATCGAATTATCAACGCCTATAGCTCTCGCCATACTGGCTGAGAGAGAGGGAGAGAGGGAGGGAGGGTGAGGGAGGGAGATAGAGAGAGCGGGCCGGGCATATGGATACGTGTGTTCTCGGCTCGCTTTTCGTCGGATATCTCTGACTACGCAGGCATATACCTTCAGCACGCGGCATCGCCGGCCATAAATAATGCATGGGCATCGCCGTGTCCCGGTCTGTAATTTGATTGCGGAGGCGTCGATTTAAAAGTTTGGCGCCCACCTTCCTCGCGAACGCGAGCATAATGGCACCTACACGCGGGAGAGACGCACGTATGGGTAAGAAGCGCTGGTGAGATGAACGGACGGCCAGCCGGAAGGAGAATCGTAGAGGGAGAAGGGCTCGAAAGGGCAGGGATGCTGGTATGGCGCATAACCTCGCCGGAGTATCGGCCGAGACAATCACACCATTGTTGCGCCGGCTGTGGTGTAATTAGCGATAGGATCTCAGCGAATTATTCATTTATCGTTGATCGGGCTCGTCCTCCTGTCCTTTAAACGACTCTGGCCTCTGTGACGGATCGGTGAAATGCGAGCGGCCACAATCTCTCCTGGTGGTACCAACCCTCTGGCCTGTGCTCGCTTCAATAACTTATCTCGCATACTACGTAACTACATTCCTTTATAGAAATCTGTCGACAAGCATGAGCATTAAGAGCCGAAGAAATTGTTTAAGAGAAATCCAGTGTGTCTGTCAATGCAATGAGAATTATTGTCGGAGTAATTGATCGAACAATTTGCTAAGGTAACATAAAGAAACTGCTGAATCTTTCAGTTCTTCTTGTCACTGGGCAACTGATTTCCTCGTATTAAAAGGCAAAGTGGATTCTTCGAGTTGCCGGAGGCTTTTTCATTTGAAATCCCGAGTGGTACGGTGCGCGTTCGAACTGCCGCGGCGGACTTCCTTCCTGAGGAGGCTCGTCTCGCATGTCAGTCACACGCGGGCAATATTTCACGTGCAGCCAGTGTTGAGCCATCTCGAGCTCCGGTGGCTAGGTGCGCGTTTTGTTTATGGTGGTCCTAACTCGGTGCTCCGAGTTGGTTGGCTAGAAGCAAGGCGTGCACACGATTCGTGATTAATTGGCAGCTTTCCAGGTAGTCGACTCGTCGTCGACGCTCTCGGAGTGCCAGTGCGCGCGAGCCTTCCGTTGGCACCGGCCATTGTTCAATGATTAATCATCCATTGCTCAGTTCCCCGTTCTTTCGTTCTACGACCACCACTACTCTCCCTCTCTTTCTCTGACATCGTCTTCTTACCAATGTCCAGCGCGATTACACCGAGATTACCCTAAACCACCTCCAACTAGCACTCCGCCGCGCCGCACTGCGCCGCTTTGCTCATTTGCATACTAATTCGACTGCTTTCTCCGTTCCTTCATCGATAAGCTGGCCATTAAGCTTTCGGTTTCGCGATTGCTTCGAGACGACCTCACGTCCAATTAAGGCTGCCCAGGGTTGCGTAACACGTCGAGATCGGGGCTAACTTTCACGCGGACGAGTAGAAGCGGCGACAAGGAATTCGGCCGATTTATACACCCACGCGATGCCCGCGGCAATTGGAGCTGCCTCGAAATCGTCAGGGCCCGGCCTATCTCCGCCTAATTATCACCTAATTAATAGTCTATTACCAGGCTGTTAGGCCTGCAGGATGTACGATTACTGTCGCCGATGATGCCTGCCACAGTTCCCAGTTCCTCTATCTCTTCCCTTGGATTCATCTCTTCTTATCTCCAACTTCACTTCCATCTTTCCTGCTTCCTGTCAGAAATTTTCCATCGCCTACGTTTACTGTCAAGTGTCTGTGAACTTTCTTTTCCTATTGAACTTGGTATTGGTCATCGATATTTTCATCGGGATCCGTGACCTCTCCACGGGCCGCCGGTCAATTATCGTTTCCATGTAATGTGACATCACGAGGAATCAAAGATTCAAAGCGTTCCCGTCATAACCATTTTACCGTTGACACCGTCTGCATCGTTCAACCGTTGTCAGGACGCGGCTGGCATTCACAATTCCCTCTTGAAGAGTGTCTGCTCGATAGAGGGAGTGAGAGGGCGGCGGAGCCGAGAGAGACAGCTGCCTCATAAGAAGCCGGAAGTCACCATAGCCACACGACGATGTATTACCAGTGGCTAGGCCATATTGCCTAGCATCGCTAATCGATTGGGCGTTTTCCAAAAGATTTCACGGATTATCCGGCGCCGGAGTGTGTCACGTGCGGAGGAAGTCGTGCTGGAACTCGTGAGAATCGCGCGGCCAAGAATACCAAATGGGCGAATGGGCCCCATTAAGACTACTATATTGGTCACACCATGCTCATCCAGTCTTTACCACCCTTCATCCGTGACTTTTACTACCGCTCGGCCATGCCTTTCAATCGGCCCTCTCCGATTCCCCAAAACTCTCTGCCCAACAGAAACATGTCCACTTCGACTAAAAACTGTCGCTGTAAATTTGTCGGGCACGCACGGATCGATTTTCATTCTGCGAAAGAATCCTATTGAATTATCGAAATTAATCACCGTAATCTTATTTCTGCGAAGGGGGGGATGATTCGTGCGCGGCCTCCTATCGAGGGAAGATCGCTCTTTCGAGTTGGTCGGTGGGTCCGAGTTCGGAGCAGGCCCCTTTTTCCAAGAGGGGGCGCTCGGGGCCCGATCGTAGAAATTTCGCGCATCCCAATAAAACCGGAGTCGGCGTGTCGGCAACACGTGTCCGCGGCTCTCCTCGAAATGCGAAAAATGTCTGGGGCCCATCAGCGGGGCCCATCTCCTTGCTCCCCTTCGACGACATGGCGATCGCTCTCGCCCGCTGAGCCGCTTCCCGCCGTCCACTGAGAACTGAGAACTCGTCTCTCGCTGTTATCGTCGCCTTAAGAATTTTTCTACCCGTACATATGAACGACTTCAATTTCTGTCGCCTCAACAAAATCGTACAATGTTCATTGAAGAAGTGCTATCAAAGCTTGCGAGGTTTAGTTCGCAAGAGGTGATCGGGCATACAAGGTGTTTCGTTAATTTATTCCCGAAATCCTGCGGAGAAAGGCGAGAATGGTGTATCGGGTGTCCGGCTGGAATCCCATTATTTCTCCGGCTCGAAACTAATGGTGGGTCTAGGCACATTTTTTCAAGCGGTCCCGCGCCAAGCGGAGCTCAGCGAGATCGTCGACTTTCCTCTCTATCTTTCCCCGAATTAGTGGAGCCAGGATGGATTAACGAATGCATGCGACTGCGAAGGAACAGCTTGAATCTGATCCGGGAAATCAGAGGGATGCTGGAGTGCGCGCGTGGAGGAAGCAGGGCCCAATCAAATTGCCATGATTCCGAATTAGCAGATGCTTTCGCCAGATCGAATGGGCGCCCCGTGGCGCGGAGAGGCCGGAGAAGCCCCATGGAATGCGCGCCCGGCCTTAAGACATTCACGACAACTATATTAGCCGCCTTAGATAGGATCGGCATCATACTGCGCCAGCGACACGCTTAACCCTGAGAGAGCAAGTCTCCACGCCACCTTTCCATTCCGGCCGCTCCTCTACTTTCCCCCCCTCGCAATCCCCAGCTCCACCTCCACCTTAGCCTTTCTCACCCTTCGTCACCCCCCTCGACGCATACTCGACGCCCACCTTAGTGGCACCCTTCTGACATAAACTGCCACTAAAATGACTCTCGAGGAATACCTCGTACTCACCGTCCACCCAAACATACTTCACAGCTTTTCATCTTCCACTGCGACCACTCTCCGATTATTAAACCTGATAGGAAAATTTAATAACTAGACTCGAAGTGTTAGATGATCTATTTGTTGTTAGAAGGGAGAATGTAGGGTGTGTGTTTGTGGAGATATTTCGTTGGGAAGAAGAGTTCTAAATGATGAAAACGTCGCGAGAGATGCGAGGCGTCAGATTCGCCGGAGCTCTCGGTAATTGAATAAAACAGTTTCGACGTCCCATGGAGCCGAGGTGTGATCTGGCTCGCCCAGCATGAGGCACGGTCCTCTCAGGATCAGAGTGAGATCCTATCAGGACCTCGCGAGCACTTGTTCATTCGTGCCCTCGGCTCACCTCGCCTCCCTGCGAGCCCCGCGCCACCCTCCAATCGGACATGGTCTTGATACGTACAAAGCTCGAGGCTCCGCTATCACACGAAAACCCCACCGACTCAAAACGAACCGAGCAACCACGAGGAGGACGTCGCCGCTCGAAAAAATCACTCCTGATAAACACATCACCCACGCAGGACTTATCTGCGTTCGTGGCCGGCTACATCTGCGCGCACCAACACTACTGCATTGCTCGAGAGACTCGAGAGAGAGAGAAGGGATAAGCGATCGCTGGAGGTAACCGGACGCATTCTCCCACGGAGAATAGGGCAAAGTGCGAGGTGCGCAAGTTCCAGCCGAGAAGGAGCGAGAGGAGAAAAGAGAGAAAGAGGGAGAGCAGAGATCGTAACGCACGGGAGATTACGTCGATTCATTCGCATGCGACAACTCTGTTATCCACTTAGGGGCCTTAGGGCCCCCCGGTGACAGGGAGTAATCGCGCGTTTAGCTCACTGCGAATCCCGCGCGATAATTCGCCGCGCGGAATATCACTCGCATACTACACACACATTCTCTCTCTCTCTCTCTCTCTCAATCCGGGGCCCGATTCGGCATCATCGATGCTCCCGCTGCACGCCACCGAGACGCACCCGGCGCGCACGGAGGACTCGCACCACTGCAGCGGAGAGGATCCTCCGGCTGGAATTAGCATGTAAATCCGCGGTATTAAGACGTCGCTGGTAGCACGGGATGATGAAACGCTCGGGCCCCGGCATTGTTAATCAAGGAATTAGCATATGAAATCTGTATTATATACGGTGTGGCCCTGGCGCGGCTGCTGGCGAGGCTGCCGTGTGGGACGCTCCGGGTAACCCTCTCTGGAACGCGCTTATTCAGGGCCGCATGCATCTCCTCGTCCACCCTCGCTTTCTCTTGATTTCTCTCGCGCCAGATAAAACTTATCATCTCACCCTGAACTCTCTGTCTCTTCTTACTTGAATGCGGATTGAGGAATTTTCTCGGGGAGATTCGGTGCTTGTTAGGAAGCTGACTATTCCTGTTAGAGCGGTAACTATTCCGCGTAAGCATTCTGTGTAACTTATCTATTCCGAGTAACTATTCCGCTTGGAGTATGCGCCTGCACCCAAAAGGCAAGGGAGGAGAGACCGGAGGCCGGTGAACGCATCCACGTAGCGGTGGCACGATGCACATACGGGATCGCGCGCAATGGCTACGGGGTGTACATAATAAATAAGAGGGACTTTATCAGATCCCACGCAGACCCCTGCAGCTACCAGCGGCATTATAATGCCCCGTAAGCTGATTAGCCCCTTGAATTTGTCCACGTTCTTATAATTGGCCCAATGAGCAGATCCGTCCGATCAACGAGTTACTCCAACCCCACTAGGACTCTTTCCCAGCATCTCTTCCCACCTTCTTTACTTCTATCATCGTTTATCTCCCCGTCTTTATGACATCCCATCATCACGAAATACGTCGAGGCGTCATTGCTGGTAGCTCATTAGGCTGCTGAAATTTGGTAGAAGGCTCCTAGTCGGTTGTGGCGTCACCTTAAGCTCGTATTTATTCAGCGCTCGGGCCCAAAAGCCCCGGGAGGGAAGAAAACGGCCAACAAATAGGAGTTAATCGGAGCCGGGCTACATCGATACTAAACGCACGCTTCATTGTGTGCAGGCAAACGCCTCCTCGATATAATTGGCCTCTAATTAGAGCCCGGCAAAAAGTAGACTCATGCTGCGCGCCTCCTTTCCATTCCCTTTCCTTCTCCTGCCAGTGGTCCATCCGCTTTTTGTACCGTTTCCTTTCTCTCCACCCTTTCTCGATACACCTTCGTCTTCTTTCTTGTTTATCATACTTCACTCCTCCGCCAGTCTTTGTTGCGATAAAAATCGTGATGGTTCCAAGGCCGTGATAGGACTATTTCCCCGAGCCAATAAGTCCTTGCTGGGGTGTAAAATTGTAAAGAGGACACGCATGGTTCTACGCTCTTCGGAGGATAATGGGAAGTAACCAGTGTACACGGCAGTGCAGGTAGAAGGTGGGTAAGTACCTGTCAGCAGGTCGGAACCGGGAGTCACTCGCCGGCCGTTTAGCGCTTCGGTCGGTACAGCACGAGGAGAAACGAAGAGAGCAATCACGAGGGAAAGAGGGCAAGGGAGAGAGATGAGTGCGCGACGACTCAACTATCCCAAGACGGAGATTGATTTGGCTTTGTTGGCAATTAGCCCGCGTCCATTAGTCAGAGCCGGTGACTTTTCAATCGGGCGCCGTAATGAGGCGCAGCAGCAGCCTCGTCATCGCCGGACAAATGGATTTTCTACGCGGGGCCCCCTCTTAATCCCCTAAACGGAGCCCGGACACCCTGTAAAAGTGAGTCCCTGAGGTGCTTGCTTGCCGCTCCTCGAAAAAGAAAACCATACGAAATTCGCCTCGAACCTCTCAATCTCTCAATTTGCGAGCTCTCGAATTCCTTCATGCAAGACTGGCCGAGGGTGGCATTCTCCTTTGACTGGTGTGCGTCTGTTCCTCCTGACGGAGTCTCATTGTTGTTGGTTCTGGTTCCCGTCGTCTCCCAGTGCACCGAGTCACGAAGCCACTCTTCTGGCTAGATATTATCCGGCGCATTTCCTTGATAGATTCGCATGTTCTCACTGCGGAGACGAGCGATCCTTCACGCGGTCAGAGACTCCGGCTGTTTCAGCCGCGGAGAGAGAGAGAGCAAGAGAGTACCAATAATTTACTGCATTATAGGCTACATTTCTGGAATGTAGCCGCGGCCACAGAATCGATTATCATAAATAGCGCGCGCGCGCGAGCATGTATGCTTTGTTGGATGCGTAGGAACGTAGGTGCGTGACACGCGAGATCGGAGCTCGTTATTTATGGAATCGAAATCGCTGACCCGCCGAGAGCAACAGAGAACGAGAGAGATAGAATTACCTTTAAAGCTTTCCGCTTCGACTTCAACAACGCTCTCCTTTTTCCTCAGCAGATTCTACTATGATTTACAACAAGATGATTCGCTCGGCTCGTAAAGTTCAATCGCTACCGAAAATTAGCCGAGCATTAAACTCATTAGGATGGCCGGTTGACGCTCCAATTAATTAGCGAGCCATCCAACAGCGTCTTACAGGACTGTGGTCTCCGAGAGACGTTTATTGGTCGAGCGGATTCGCTCCCGAGACAATTAGGAGGAGGTGTATAGTAAATCGGTTGGAGGACGAGGTGTTATAGGGTCGCAACCCCAGGCACTTTCTTCCTCCAAATAAGATAGACTCCCAGCGGGAGAGAGAGAGAGGGGGAGAGGGAGAGTGGCAGGGAAGGAAGAAGGTATAGGAAAGGTTGCCGAGGCGTCCGAGTTCAGAGGTGCGGGATGATAGAGCGTGCCGAAGGAAGGTGGAGAGAGCTCTATCGGGAAGGATAGAGTACGGCGAATGAAAAAGGAAGAGGATACCAGAGGAGTATAGGTTAACGAGGGTGTGATTCATGGGGCCCTGGCGGCATCATGGTGCCCTTCCCCCTTGCGCTGGGAAGGTGCTCATATCCCGAAATTATGTCCAGGGTGCACCTGCTGCATATCCAGTATTCCAGTTTCTCCGGCTTCCCACTGACTTCTACTAACGGTAGTCCTTCTCTTTTCTCCCTCCCTCTCTCTGTCTCTCTCTCTCTGCCTTTCTCTCTCGCTTGCACGCGCGCCGAGATGTCCACCGATATCTCACAGGAGCTTAAGGCTAATCGATCGCACGCTTTTCAAGATAACGCGCCCTCCTCTCCCCAAGATTAATCGGTATTAGCGTCGAGCGCCGTTCCCTCGTTCCCCTTGAACGACACCCGGCTCGTTCCTATCTCTCCCTCTCTCTCTCTCTCCCTCTGCCTTTCTGTCCTTCACTCCGCCATACGTGCGAGCACGATTTCTCGTGTCAGTCTTAAGTATTATTTAAAAGGACGCAGGATTTATCGGTAGTACGCTCGTTCTCCTCGTAGATCCCCTGGCGACTTAATCGACCGTAAAGGCTAATCGTTCTTTATGCCGATCGCAGTGATGTCTGCATTAGTGGTGCACTTGACGCGCCACCAGGTAAAAGTTTCAAGCTTAGCAGGAATCGGAAAGCTGACGAGGTTTCCTCGAGTGTCTTGCTCGAGGAATGAGAATCGGCCGGTGAGAACCTCTGTTTGGTGGTACGTGGGTATTATTTAACTTGGTGAGGGAGCGATGGTGCCTTCGAGTGACGGCTATGAGGTTGTAAAGGATCCCTTCGAGACATTAATATTACCACGGCAAGGCAGCGACGACTCGCTTGTAATCATGGTGCATCCTTGCACCGGGCAGACTCTGCCCCGACGACGTTCGGCTGCGCTAACAGTTCCCTAGCAATTTTATGCGAGGATCGTAGATTTATGCGTTTGCAAACAGAGTGCTTGACATTTATTTAAAATCGACGATATTTCCTCCTCTTGTCGAACTAGTGTGACGCGTGTCCTTTTTACGTAAAGTAGTTGGTCGACAATGTATTGAAAATCGTTTTTTTGAGTCGCGCGTGTATGTAGACTTGGCACTCGATACTTAAAGGGCAGATTATTTCGCTGTAAATATTTTTAGTGTCCCAGAAGGGAGAACGGTATAATCGTGTGGTGGCATGTCGGGATCGCGGTGAAAAGGGTCGCGAGAAAAAGTGGAGGTTCGGTTTCAAGCACGAGCCGGCCAGCCGGCGGTCGATCGTTCCTTATACATGCACACTGTGCACACACACGCAAGCTGCACACAAGTATTCCGTGATCCGCGAATGCTCGCAGTAAAATTTGTCGTGCAAATCCAACGGGCCCATAAATCGGTGGGAATGTAGCACTGGCCTGGCATGGAACAGGCCCAGACTAAGATCGGCTCCTTCCGATCTCCCCGAGAGTTCACACCATAAAAGCCACCTCCCGGACGGTGAGCTTCGATATCCTCCAAGGTGGAGGATCCTCACCCTTCTTGTACACTCCCAATGAGAACCAACTGATTGCGTCGACGTCTCAACACTTTGAAGACCGGCTACTTTATGCGCCAACCAGTTTTCATGGCGATAAAAAAATTAAAGCCTTCAATCCTCCACGAATACTTTTACAATTGGATGTATTTAACTCCTACGCTTGGAAAGGACCAGTAGCGTGGCGACTAGTTTTCGGGGATTACGCCGCTCTAACTGTATTAGAACTTAAGCGGGGGGGATTAAGGACGTCCGGATCGAAGGAATGACCTGGCGACTTCGGCCGGATGACTTCCTCGAGGGAAATGCGCCGCCGCCGCCGCCGCCGCCGCCGCCGCCGCCGCCGCTGCAGGCAGTAAGCCAGCGGATGGAAAAGAAAGGCAGATAATCGGTCGACAGAGTTAAATGGATAATTTCGGGATTTAGCGCGGTGTGGCCAGCGGCGCAAAACACGTTTACAAACTTGCGGATTTCGACTTGATCCTAAGCCAGACCGTCGAGTTTCTTGGTCTGCTGGCTGGCTCACCCCTTCCTGCGTTTCAGGGGCTTTGTACGCTCGTTTGCTCATCAGGAAGGACGATTGTTGCGGTCACCTGCAGATTATCACTTGCCCGCCCACCCTTAAACCCCTTAAGGAGACACTCCCGGCAGGTACCCTCAATCCTCCTCCTCATGCCATACCGCGTGTCTCCTCCTCCCTCCAACTTCCACCGAACTCCTTCGACACTCCTTCGATCCAATGCCAGTATTTCCCGGCATGCAACACTCGATACGACAGACTCTTGACGGGGAAATTCTCCTCTTGCTGGCCGTCCTCCTCCTAGCCATCTGCGCTGGAAGCTGTTACGGTAATTGGCAGGCTAGCCCCGGCCATTGACAGTCGACTTCTCCAACATGAAATGCGAACTTCGCCTGCCACCAGTCGGCCCCCGGCTTAAGGATTCACCCTCGCCGCGGGAAAACTGCCACAATTATCCAAGTATCATTCACCTGACGCAGCTTAGCAGGTCTTAACGCGCCAATTCCCTAAATAGTCGACTCGACTCTGGCGTGATCCACTTAATGGAATCCTCTAACTCCGATTTCGGCCTTTGGTAAGAAAATAGGATTTCGTAGTAGGCGTGACCGGCTTATTTCTTGGCGCGTTTATTTAATTGACGGAATTAGTTGGAGGATTATTAAGGAGGGGATTTAAGAGAACAGGGTGAAAGGGCACCCCGAACGATGCTTCAGTGGAATCAGGATCGGATGGCAAGGATAGACATCCTTGGAAGATGGAGCGAGTATGTGCACGAAGTGCACTCTCCGCACGCTCCACCCACAACCCTTCTGACATTTTAACAAACAGCGCCGCGCCCAGAGCGGGTAATTATTTTTGCAGAGCGCGCGGCATACCGGATTACCTCTCTCGGTTCGTGTCTTCATTTACCCGGGGCCTCTCAGCCCTCTTCTCCCGAGCGCTCTCGTCGTCGGCCCCACTTCTTCCTCTTCCTTGCCTCACAGCTTTCGCGAGGCTGGTTCCTCCTCTCGGCCCCGCTGGACCCATGGACCCAGCGATTTTTCGTGCTGAAAGCAACCGCCCTTTGCGCGCCTTTTTGCCAGCGGGCCCCGCAGGGCCCCCTCGGCCTCGAACCTCCTGGAAAAGGGTGTGGGGGGCGTGGTGCGCGTTCTCAGCGTTTTAAATCACCGCGCGAGACATACGTACGCAACACCAGCTTCACGACCTGGACGCCTCCATTCGCCTTATCCTCCGGGCACCCTTCCGCTCAGACATCCTCTCGAATAATCCTCTCTCTCGCTGCGCACACCATCCAACGATCGATCCTTGCGCGCCATGATAAACAAACCTGCTACTGGTATATTTGTTCCTGCCTCGAGTGTCAATGATCCTACATACACTGTCGAGAGAGAGAGAATCCTGTCGAAACGTCAATCCCGAGATAATTGCAGCGCTCGCGAGAAACATAGTGGTAATAATCACGATCTACATTCATTGGCAATATATTACCCGGGCCCCTTATCCTTAGTTGGATAATTTTCGAACGGGGGGGTACTTGTGGTCGGAGCATTACCTCGTAACTGGTTTGCAGACCGGCCTGCCAGCCGGGCGAACAAGGAGGTAAAGGTAATAGACGCCCAAGGAAGAAAACGAGCTTGTGTGTATAGAGAGACGAGAGTACAAGAGAAAGAGAGAGTGATAGAGTCGGTAAGGAGCGAGGAGGGCGAAAACCAATATGAAATTACCCTCGCGCGAGCGAGCGCCAAATTGCAGGTAATAAAGAGGGCCGATAAACAAATGAAGCAACGCGAGGCGCGAGGTGCCTCGCTTCTCTTTCTTTCTTCAAGACAGAACAAAACCTACAAAAATCCCTGGAATGGTGATCCAGGGGGAGGAGGAAGATGGTGCTCATCTGCGAGGCGAGACAAATCTCGAAGAAAGAGATCGGACACACTTCTCCGATCGTTCCAACAATAGCAATCGCTTTATGATCCTTATAAAAGCGGGAAACGGAAAACTGCCTCGGCAGGATCGATTCATATTTCCCCATAAGCCTTAATGGTGCTTGGGATGCATTAAGTGGCGGGTTACGTGTCGGACAAAGTGCGGCAGGTAGTGAGATCGGGGCGAAGAGGGGGAGTTGGCAAAGTGGGGTCGGTGCGGTGGGAGAAGCCGGTTGGGTCAGGTGGGGTCCTCTAATTAATTAGCAGTTAGAGTCGCTGGGCGATGGCAGAGTGGAGGATGCTGGGGATGGCATCGGTGCAAAAGACGGCACGCGATCCAAGAGGTGCCCAGAGGTAGTGGTGGCGGCGGTGGTGGTGGTGGTGGTGGTGGTGGTGTACATTGGTGGTGCAGGGTAACGAGGAGACAGGGAAAGAGAGGAAGAGAAAGAGAGTGAGTGCGATGGGAAGGGGAGGGGGGTTCGCTCGGAAGCAGCGGCTTCGGGGGCCCGAGGTTCTTGGTTCTTGGGCCCGTGATCTCCAGCCAAGATGGCCGACTGTACGGCCCTCCTGGCTCACCCGAGCCCAAGTGGGGGTAATGACGCTCATCATCCGACAGTGTTTTGCTATACCAACATCGGGCCCAGATCGCGGGCCCCGGCGAACCGAGAGGGAAGAAGCTGGTGCGAGCGAGAGCGAGAGATCAGATCTCATCCGCGATAGGGAGGCTTCGTGTCCTCCCGCCTCCTCACCCTCCCACGAAACCTCCACCACCCAATGATTCCACCTCCTCCACCTTCTCTCTGCCTTTCCTTCCTTCACCCAGCCATTCTCTACTCCTCCTTCGCTTTCCTCTTACCTTTATCCGCGACGCTCTCTCCTCTCCTGCCCTTTCGATCTTCGTACCCTCGGCATTCTTCCTCTCGGCCGAGCGGCCAGTCACTTCGCCCAGCCTCGATTCATTCCTACTGACTCCATTTACACTGCCAAGCCTTATAATACTTAATAACTATAAACGAATCAATACTGTTATTATACAGTGAAAGTAGAATAAGTTATTTAGTCGGACATAGATCTTCGTAAGAGTTTAGGATGAGTTTAGTATTGACAAAAGGGTGAAGGGTTTTTATTTCACGTGAATGTTGGATAGTCGGGTGACAGGATTGTGGGTGCGAGGGGGTCGCAGGACGAATTCCGAGCGGGATGCTGGGCCCGAGAGGATGGGATCCATAAGAAAACAAAGGGGCACGGGTGGAATGATGCACGAGGTGTGTTTAGGCGCGCGATAGTGACGTGCTGCAGCGAGATGCATCGCCACGGGAGCCAGCGGTGGCTCGTGCATCTCCTTTGCTCCTCTCCCGGATGGAATTGGATCCTCTTCGTCGGCCGGTGTAACAAGAGCGGGATAGAGCCGTCAAAGCCACAGGGGGGCTGCGATGGCTCACCGACCCCCCGCTGACCGCCATCTTGGCTTTTATTAACGAGAAAGGAGTCCCTTAGCCGGTCCCTCAGCCCGACTAAGGGCAACACTCTCTCCCGCGGGAGGGATTCACTGCTCGGCGAGATGGAATTCATTAGAGCTCCGTCTGGTTAATGACTCTCTCAGCTACCTTTACCACCTTCGCCTTCCAGCCCTTTTCCTCTCCCTCTCTCTCTCCCCCCTATCACGCTTCCTCCTCCTCAGGAATTATACTCCTCCAACGTACGAACCGGAGTACTTTCACGCTTGCACCTCCCTTTCAAAGCCTCAACCCTTCTTACTCGCTACTCTCGCATGCGAGTCGCGTGTCGCTCGCAATTTCGACTCGCCAAATTTTTTATTATCCCCTGACAAAGTGAGCCGAGCCGGCGTTATACGCTCCGGTAACACATTGTCAGGCTTAATCACCGGTATCCGAGGCACCGCACCACTCGCATGTAATTGCGCCCTTTAACACTGGCTATCGGACGTTCAAGTGGAGCAGACGGAATAAAAGGTGTGTGTGTGTGCATGTGTGTGTTTACGCGCACATCGGCCGAAGGTTCAGCTCCCTGTTATCGAGGGGAAAGGGGCGGGCGGCGAGCGGTGGCTCTGACAGGACATGTAAGTACATGTACACGCAGGACGTGTCACGTCAAGACGCCAAGTGTTTGAGGAGACATGCATTAACCAGGAGGCGCATATGTGCGCGAAATGAAAGCTCCCTGGCTGAAAAGACGCATTTGCATTTTTTAAGTAGGTGGAGACACACACCTACCATATGTATGCGCCGTCCCTCTTTCCGTCTGCGTAACTCGCCGCCGCCGCCGCCACACGCGCCACCACCGAGGAAGAGTAAATTGTTTCTGGGAAGATCTCCGCCGCCGATAGCGCGAACGGATTATCGGAAATTGAAGTTAAAGCATGCGAC
Source organism: Ectemnius continuus (assembly GCA_910591665.1). Lineage (NCBI taxonomy): Eukaryota > Metazoa > Arthropoda > Insecta > Hymenoptera > Crabronidae > Ectemnius > Ectemnius continuus. The sequence goes on from OU342867.1 coordinate 6,630,527, forward strand.
TTGAATAAGCGGTTCGCGAATAATTGCGCCAATAATGAGCCCTCTGCTTTGAGACTCTCCTGTATCCGGAAGGGTATTCGAATAATGAAGTTGTTCGGGCTCCGGTGTGCTCCGCGACCTCGCCAGCCCCGTATAAGTCAGCAATTTTGCCGGACGTCGTTTAGCCCGGCTTCGAACTCGCTCTCAAGGATGATCGATTCTTCATGACGAATCTCGGTGTCAGGGCGTTTATTAAATATAATGACTCGGACGCAGGGATCAACTCGACCAGAAGAGTGGGGCGGCACAGTGATTGCTGGCGAGCAGTATTTACGCGTTCCTTCGCTCTCAATAGTATCCTCGATTTCACTTCAAGGATACCATCGAGACAGATCCTGCAACTCTCTCTCTCTCTCTCTGCCCCTTGGTAATCGCTAGCTACCACGAAATTTTCCAAGAATTCCTCTCGCAGAGTGGAAGGTCGAGCGCAAGTGGTTATTAGGGAATTACCATGAGCATTGGGCGTTAGTCATGCAAATTCTTCGATCATTAGATTGACCTTTCAATAGATAGTCAAAGGGGTGGTGTTAAAGCTACTAATTCCAACAGTTGACTCGGCACTCTTTATATCAGGTTCGTGTGTAGGAGGAAAGTTGCTCTCGGCGAGAGGAAAAGTCTTAGAGAGAGGATAAATAGACGCGTGTACGTGGCGGAGAGCGGGCGGCGGCGAAAGGAGGTGCGGAGGAGGAGGCTGGCTGGTCCTTAACAGGTAGTACGTCCCCCCGGATTCAGATGTCTTGGTCGAGATACGCTTCCACGAAGCAGTTTTCGACGGTTCCAAACCCAGAGACCCACTGCGAGAGAGACGAACGCTTGCGTTATGCGATCCTATCCCGAGGGAGATCTCCGCGGCGGCCAGCGTGCCGGTACCGTTGCGGCTATGGTCTCTTTAGGGACGTGTTCGGCGAACAAATTACCTTTTGTTTTGGAGAAACGTAACGGTGCCCCGCTGCCATTTCCAGCCTGATTTCTAACTGACGTTTCTGTGTTACGCGCCAACCTCTCTTTCTCTCTCCGACTGCGAAAACCACCGCGCACCACTCTTTAACACACTCGGACCGACCAACGCTGCCGGCGTATTTCACCGGTGTTATGGCTCTCTGCCAACCGAGCTATCCAGCCCCGGCTTTTATTCCATAAAACCGTGATGTTTTACTGCTCGAATGAAACACTCGTCGGACTAAGGAAGAAATAAGCGCTCGCATTTATTCCTCCATTACACACAATTAATATCAGTAGCCATAGAAATCGTGGGGATATCATCGCCCTTTTTACACCTCCCCTTCCTACAAACTTCTCTCCCCCTCTTCCTCATTCTTGAGTCATACGACACGACTGGATTGCTAGTTTTGAATTTACATAATAATAGAAAGCGATCTCCGGGAAAGTAGTGGTGGCGAGCGTAGCACGGATGCCAGAGTCGAAGGTATAACAAAGCCCGAGCCTTATCGGATATCATTCATTTCCCAAGCTTTTTCCGGGCGTCAGGGGGCGTCCGGGGCGTTGTTCGGTGGTCGAAGGATGATCGTACAGGTGATCGCCGGCATCCCCGGGAATCGAAGGCTCGTCCGGTTGGCAGGCAGGCAGGCAAGCAAGCAAGCAGGCAGGCAGGCAGGCAGGCAGGCTGGACGGACGAAGAGCCAGGCAACAAATGGTCCTGCCGGCCACAGATCGCTATCGGCGGCCTCGCGGATATATTTATACGAAGCTCGCGTTGGTAATGTAGCCGAAGAAGTGCTCGCCGGACTCGGGACCCGTTCCGGAGGAGTCCGGCTGAGGGAGGAGGCAGCGCTCCTCTCTCGGGACCCATCGTGTCTCGTCTGATTACCCTTGATTCCGATCCTCGCACCTTGGATCGGGTTACTCCGCAGCTCGAGACTGCTTGCCTGCCTTTTCCCTTTGCCTCCTTACTCGGCTGTCCTTGAGTGTCCTCGCGGCGGCGCACGATGGAGATATCTAATTTGTGGCGGCTATCCGGCAGAATCCACTCTTTCACTACCGCTTCGGCAAGAACGAGAGAGAGATAATCAGGATCCAGTGGAAAATGAAGTTTCACTTAAGCGAGACCGCCTTCCTCTATCTTCGCCGCCCGCCGCGCCGAGAGAACCCTCCACCCTACTGCTGCCACCTATCCTTCCCTCTTACCCTCACGCGAGCGCGCGCGCGCGCGCTCTCTATCTCCGATGAAATAAATGTTTCTAATTTGCGAGGGTAATTGCGCGAGGCTCGATTGCCCGGTGCCCGGGCACCGCCATATAAATTAAGGTCTAAATCGAGCCCGAGTCGTTTAAGCTCCGATCGCCGAGGAAACTTCCTAGAGGCATGGCCGAGAGTTAATCGGGACCGGGGAAAAATTCAATTTAACGAGCTACTCGTCGTCCCCCGGTAATTCCCCTTAATCGCATCGATAAAATTGCCAGTCTACCAGGATTGATACTTGCTAACACATTTGTCTCCGCTCGCGAAGCTTTCGCTCGGACCGCTCTGTTGGTTTGCGCCGAGGTTATAAAGACTAAAAAGAGTTGCGAGGCGATCGGGCAGCGCCGATAGGCGGCCGCGGGCTTTTACAAATCGCCGGAGCAGCAATGTGTAACGCGCGATATTTCTCGGAATATATCGATAAAATATGTGTGCCTGCCAGTCGGAGTGAGTGTCAGTCGAGGGAAGAAGAGTGTTGGCCGCTGACCTACGCGGATCCCGCTAATTATTTATCCGAGAAGCTTAGGCAAACGTGGACGCGCGCGCGAGCGCGCGCCAAGGGTCATCGGTGGGTTTCAGTGGCGAGAAGAAAAAGAGTGGCGCGCGCGAGAAGACGTCTCACTCGGCGGAGCGAAGTCAGGCTGGAGGAGGATGCCCGGGCGACCAAGTGCAGCGGGTACACGAGCTGCGAGAGGGAGAGTCAGCGAGAAAGCAAGAGAAGAGAGAAAGAGAGGGAAGGGTGGAGATGAGAATACCAAGAAGAGTCGGAGGATGAGGTGTACGAAGCGGGTCCAGGAGGGCAGGATTGGGCTGTGGTAAGAAGGCTAGGCGGGCGAGCGGGGCCGACAGGAGAAGCGAAGAGCAAAGTGAAGAAGAGAGAAGAGAGAGAGAGCGAGTGGAGAAGAAGAGGAGCCAAGCGGAGGCTGGAAGGGAAAGGCACAAGTGGTATAATCGTGATAAGCAGGTGATAGATGCTCCTCAGGCTCCGCACTGCCGTGGCTCCGCACAGACAATGGCTATTTGTTTCTGCCTCGACGAAGAAACACGTCCCCCTCTCTCTTTCTCGCTTCCATGGGCTCGCGCTTCCCTTCGGTCCAGCTCGCCTTTTTTCCGGCCCCTCCTCACCCATCCGCTCCCTTCCGCCACCACATCTCTCCCTCTTTCTCACTCCTGCCGCTCCATTCTGCCTCCACCGCGGCGCAACCTCCTCTCCAACTCTCCCTCTTACCTCTCGAACACCCTCACCCTTTTCCTCCTCCTCTTTCTCTGTTGGATGTCCTGCGCGGCCAAACATGAAGAGGACACCACCCTTCGCCGGACACCGACGCAGCTAAATCGCACCGACAGATAATCGCAACTTAATTCGCCCCCCGCGGCCTCCTTTCTGGTAGCCAACTCTCGTCCCCGAATCGAGCAGAGTCACCTCTCCGCGCGCGCGCTACTTCCTCCCAGTGTAGAAAGAGAGAGGTGGAATATTGAAAGCCCGAATCATCGATTATCAGGAAGCATAGAATTCACTGGCGGACAACCCCATCTTGGAAGGAGCGTGCATTAGAATGCGGCAGGCGCCGTTTAAGGGATTTCCAGTTGGAAGGAAGCAAGAGAGAACGTGTCCTCGGAGCGGAGTGATCCGAGTTAATCGGTGAGGGCCGAAAGGCGCTAGTTGAATCGGTCGAGTCATCGCCTCATTAACGTTCCACGGTGTGTGCTCGCCGGTTGATCGTCATTAATCATCCATGGGAACGCGATTGTCGGCCGCGCGGCGATCAAGAGGACGGGGAGGAAGCCGAAGCGCGTGGAGGGAGCTTTCACGGCTTTTCAAGCGGCGTCCAGTGATTAGCGAAGCTTCTTAGGGCGGCCAGGAAATCAACGGTAGGTGCGAAGAAGAGTGCGCGGAGATGGTGAATCGACGGCAAATGAATTTTAATGAGGAGTGTGCGAGCAACCCTTCTCCTCTCCCTTGAGCGATCAAGTCTTAAAGAGCGATCTCGTGGAAGTGTCTCAAAGTAAAGGCTTGATTCGAGAAGACAGGGGGTGGGAATTGGAGGGTGTCGGTAGAATGGCTGAAGGCAGAGGATGGGAAGAAAGCGACGGGGGGCATTACGCGAACCCGTGGTAATTGCGATTTCAATCGGGCGGACAGCGAGTGACTCGGTGGCTGACTCGGCCGCCTCTTCCTCGCCGAGGATCGAGATCGATGGACGTGACGAGCTAAAGTCGAGCCGGGCATACATACATATACAATATCCGCGGGTGTCCCGTATGAATAATTAAGGCGTATCCCTCGAATAGGCTATCTCGCGGAGTTATCGTCCCATAGCCTGCTAAAGATGTCTCGGCCGCCAGATGAGTCGCAGATAAAAACGCTACCAAGCACGAGGAGTCGCTCGATCAAATTCACCTTTCTAACTTCGTCCTCTTGGGATTATATCGACATCGCTCCAACAGGAGAGACAGAGATACAAATCCAAGAGAGAATGAGTTAAGAATGTGCATTCATTGTATTCATCACGATCAATAACATTAATGAGTTGCGTTTCTTGAATATTGTTCAAGACCACATAATTGATCAATTATTTTATAACAGCATTAAAAAGCGAGTATATCTCCTTAAAAAATTTTAACCAAGATGGATTGTGTTGGGAAGGAATAATAACATTAATGAGTTGTATTCTTCAAATAACTTCTTATATATATATTTAATTAATCGAGTCTTTCAAAATTAATCATCGAAGTAAGCTTTCATCCCCCTCGAGACCATTCGAGGCTAATTTCCACCATTCTCTCCAAATCGGCACAACAAAAGCGCGCGGTTCTATTCCGCGAGAGTGAATTGATCGTCTCAATTAGCATTGGCGGGCTTTGATTATCAGTGAGCGTGTAATCCGGCCAATTAAGCAAATTCTTGGGAGGCAAGGGCAGGGCCCGGGCGCCCACGATTAAGATCCGAGTTATAGCCAACAATAATCTCTTCTGCCGTGTATTCGTACCGTTACACCTTCCGGCTCGCGTGCGCACTTACGAACCCAGAGATTTTTGCCCCTTTCGCCCCCTGCCTGCCCGAATAAAGTTCTCCGCCGATTTTATCCGAGCGATAGCGAGCGCGCGTTTAGTCCGCCCGCGATTGGTGGTGCGATGTTCACCGGTTCCTAGCCGCGACACGACTTCCGCGAGGATTAGACCGGCTAATTAATAAAGGTCGGGTTATCGGCGTTACATCTTCACGGTATTAGCCTCGCCGAACCAGAGGAATTCGATATCTCTCGACTCGATCGAGCTTTAATCAAGTTCTCGCGCCCAGCTCTCCAGTATCGCTGTTTCGTCTTGATGGAACGTGACTCCATGGAAATCGACAGTCTGCGCCTTCATCACAATTAACCCTTTAACTTTCTGTATTTTTATAATTCCATTTCATTTAAACTTTATGATACCTCGATTTAACTGTGTATAAAGGATCGAGAGGATGTTCCACCCTTGCGTTAAATCGTTCTAATACTTCTCTTCGACTTGTACAATTATTATAATTCACTGGAGATGCTAAATGTAAATTGTGGGTATCCTTCGAGAGATGCATTTTCTAAAATATAGAAGCGTTGGTATAGTGTGTAATTGAGCGAGTAGTTTGAGAATTGTCGTGGCGCTTGAGCGTTGGAAGCGCGCACTTGGCCGTGGATAAGCTGAGAGCCCCTGATTACACGGAGGCATATGACGACTCTATCAAGCCCGGAGCATCGTACGGAGAAGCCGGAGTGCGCTTACAGGGCCATAAGCCTTTACATCTCGCCTCTACGGCTGATACACACATGCTTACCCACAAGTACACTTCACACACATCGCCCGGAAAAATCCCACTCAGCCAGATACGTGGAATAGCAGCATAGAATGTCTAGCATGATCATCCTCTTCTCTCCGGGCAGGAATTGGACGTCGGATATGCCCATAATCAATGCAAATGGGTTGCATGCCGTCCGAGCCAGCCAGACTTTTTCTATGTCCGCAGATGCATTAAGCCGCAGTTGGACTTTCCGATAGCAATTGGCATTCAGCGACTAAGTGCACCACTTGAGACCCAACGCGGTATTACTTGACTCCAGGCTTTCTATATCTTTTTACATCTTCTCGAATTCCCTTGCACTCCATCTCCGGCGTTTTTTCGACACCGGAGAATTGGAGGAGTCGCCCTTCGCAAGCTGCCGATTGAGGAGCAAACAAGGCTCTCGGATGTTTTATTGATGAAGGTGGAGCGGTGCGCGTGCACCAACAGTTTGGAAGGCAGCCCTCTCTCGCTCTCCTCTTAATCTAGTCGCGCTCCCATTAATATTGAACAGTTGATTTTTGGCAACGGGTGTCATTATCGGCGGTGTAAAATGTGGGCAGGAGAGCTCGGGGTGGCTGCTCTCGACGGGGCCCAACGGGATATTGACGTGGTACGCGACGCGTCTTGAATTCTAATCGACGCCTGCTTCTGAGGTATTGGTTAGCCAGCAAATTGGTTGTTTAGCTACCACCGGCCAAGCCGGGCATAATTAGACTATCAATTTCCTCGTAACGTCGTGTAATTTACTGTCCTACCTTCGCGCTCCTCCACCTCTTTCCTCCCTCGTCCATCTGGCCCTGTGTTTTGCCTCTCTTTTCATTTCGTAAGAAGACTTTCATCGCGCCTTCTTCTTTAGTTCCAAAAGACTCGCTTGCTCGTCGATTAATTCCTCGCGCGTATCCCCGGGGAACACCGTTTCCTCTTCTTTTTTTCTCTCCTCGGCTAGTCAGTGTTTACACAGAACTTTCTGATCACCTCGCGATCGACATGGCGATTGCTTCGTGTGAGAAAGCGAGGATCACGATCTCGCGAGAACGACTGCAGCACTGGCGTGAGTGTGCAAGGTCCGGCGTGAGTCAGGAGTCGGTAATGATTGGATAATGAGCCAATAAATATCGGTCTACAAGCATATTACATAGACTTGCCGACGAGGTCAGCCAGAGTTTTAGCTTGGCTCTCTTGTAACAACAGCGCTATTAATTCAATAATAATAATGACAGTCTAATTCGAGAAAGAGAAAGGAGGGCCGCGGGAAAAAGCGATCACGTAAAGGGATTCGGAAAGTAGGATGCCAGAGTTCGAAGACAGGCCAGGCACTGGTTAAATACACATTTTAGGTTCTCGAGCCGCGATGCCCGCTTCACTGTGGTTTAGTGCAAGTTAAACCGATGATTATGTTGTCAAGAGCACGGGCGGGTGGAGAGAGAGAAAAGTGATCTCTCCCCGATCGTCCACGCAAAGCCGGTGCGCGCGCGCTTGTTAGCCTACCTTTACTTTCGTGAGGTATTTCAGCCTTACCTGCCACTCGCAACACAGTTCCTACTCCACATAGTACTTAAACTATTATGCCTCAAAGTTGCGCTAAGAAAACCGTTCACTCCTACATTTTTCCCAACTCCACTGACATTATTGACACTGCTGCTTTTTCCCGCTGTTAGTCCAGTGAAAACGTTCTACGCATCGGGAATACAGATTTCATATGCAGCGCGTGACGGACAGCTATTATTTTGCACTCCCGATGAAACAATTAGTCAGCCGGCTGGTTGAGAGAGAGTGTAATTAGACAAAGGACAATTACAGCGGTGCGCGAGCGCGGGGTTCTCGTTATCTCAGCGTTATCCACGCAGAGGACACGTGTACGACAAGCTGTTATAAATTATCGCGAGGTTCTCTTATACGCCTAACGATCTATCGGCCCAACACACAGATAATTGGCCCGGCATTCTACCCCTCTCGCTCTCGCCGCCACCGCCGCCGCCACCGCCACTGCGTTATATGCAGATCCGATCTGGCTTCCCGGCTTCCTCCAAAAAGCCAGAGCAATTTCATGCAAAACGTTCCACCTCTCTCGCAATACTTCTTCGACGAACCACTCACTGGCTGCTTGCCTGTCATACTCGACAATTACCCGGTTTCTCCGTATTTTTATCATTCCCTGAAACAAGTCCGACCATAATTGCAATGTACCCTTGCAATCCCTAGTAATACTGATAGGCTCATTTATTAATCTTAGACGTGGACATTGATTTAGTCGTGTTAGCACTAATATGTTTGCGACAAGCAGTGATTCAGACTATGACGAGAGTGATTGTGAAGAATACGTCTGGCCTAGTTAAGAATGCCGCTCTTTAAAAGCAGTGCACTGCAGTCATAGAAAATCGTCAGGTATTACTGTACCTCTTGGCAGTCTTCTTGTAGAAATAGAAGAAAACGGCAGCTAGTAGGTTTCATCTCCTGTCGATTCACCAGTATCATTACGAACTCATTGCGCTGGCCCGTTTTTCCATGCGACCACTTCCACTTATCCCCGGCGCGGAGGAAGTTCGCCTCGTCTGACGCGGACGGTCCGCTTCTACTTGGTGTTTGTAAGCCGGAGGAAGGAGCAGAGTGCAATCGCTGCTTCCTCGAAGAGGGAAGCCCAGGGCGAGCGGCGGATTTCGATAAAGCTGTAATTGAACCATTAATAACGTAGCGCTTGATTCATTATTAATGGTAATTAGACCGATATGAATTGATTGCGGCCGGAGCGCCGCTCGAGCGCAGCTGGACACTACTAAATAATACATCGCGAGGCCGCGGCCAATGACGCGTGACAAACCCTCGTTACAATGTAACGGTTATCGCCCTCTCTCTCTTTCTTTCTTTCTTTCTCTCGGCGAAGCAGCTGGTATTCCGCATTCCCATCGTAACCTTTACCTGCCAACTTAAAAGTCAGCAGAAGTACAGAAACGAAGTATTCCAAAGCAACCTGGAAATTAATCGAACTCGCACGAAATCCATTAATCGCCTTGCTCGAGCAGCGCGCCGGCGAGAGAATCGCTCGAGATAAATTGGGAAAAATGGACGTGTTCCCTTTTAGCCGCGGGGGATGAAAAAAGCTGGCGGTCCAATATTTTTTCGCCAGCGGTCGTGGAAACGGGCTGTGTTTACCGAGGATTTATGCGAGGCGAATCCGTTTTTTTCGACGGCCAATGGTGGGCCGGAATCGTGCAGTTTGGAAGCCCCGCAGCATCCACCCCCGGTTGGCCGCTGGGACCGTGGCAGGTGCGTCTGTCAATTGCGTGGACCACCGACCATTGGATAAAACTGGAGCTTCCAGAGCCGTCGAATCGCTATTATTGGTTCGACGAAGGGTTGGTGGGCGAGGCAGCAGCACATTTCCACGCTTGATTCTATCCACTCCTTTCATCTCGTTCTCTCATTCTCATTCCCTTTCTATCTCTCGTCGATTCTCTCTTTTTTTCCTCTGCCTCTCCTGCAGGCCTTTTTTCCCGCGGCCCTTTGCGCTCCCCACGTCCCACCAGTCGCGCCGAGGTGCGGGATCAAAACGAGCTCCCAATTAACCAACAATCCGAAACAATTTGGTCGGTCAGATCGTATCTCGGAGCTTGGGCCCCATCGGCCCTCGAGCGGGCCCTCTCAGCCCTCTCCGACTGCTCCACTATACATACTAAGAACCCGCCGCTTCTCACCCACACTCACCTTTTATCTCGGCTACCACTTTCCTCAACGTTGACACATCGAACATGAAACGCTCGCTATAAACGCGAACTTCCGCTCCTCCGGGCGAACTCCATTCAACTCTATTGGCAGAGAGCTAACGGATTACCCGGCGAAAAAGAAGAAGAACCTAACCGATAAGCTAGTGATCAGAGGTTCTTAGGATCAGAAGGCGAACGGGCGGTAGCCGGACATTAGAAAATGCGGAATCAACAATCTCGCTCAAAAGGGGGCGGACGAGGAAGGAGTGCAGCATGGGTGGAGGCGAGCATCCACTACTCCCAGGGCTCTCTTTCCACGCTTATTATCCTGATGCCAGTAGTTAACACGCTCTCCAGCGGGATCCCTTCGAACCTCAAATTCAAGACTATTACACGTGACACCTAGCTGTACTTCCACTTCTTAAATCAAGCCACTCTCCACCACCACACCGCATTTTAAACACACAACAATCCACTCTGTTCTATCTACCAGTAATTAACTCTGTCAGTATTAAAATCGATCTCGACTCTTATGAAATGATTGACAAAAGGACATGGGAGGATCCTCGCGGAGAATTGAAAGGATATCGACGCGACGGCTAGAATTAGCACGGAGCAATTGGAATTCCACGGAACGATCTTATCCGCTAAGAACGGGAATTATCATAACGTTACTGCCAATTTCGAGTGAGAGGGAAAAAGAGTGCGAGCGAGTGAGCGAGCGAGCGGTTGGGGTGGGGCCCGTTCTCCTTCGCTGTCCGGAGAGAGAAAGGTGAGAGGGGAGAAAGAGATGGAAAGAGAGGCAGGAGAGGGATAAGACAAGGAGCGAGGTCTTTCGCTCTAGGCACCCGGTATATAGATCGGTTGCGCGCGATCCTGGCCGAATGGCGTGGCGTTCCCGGCAGATAATTATCACTAACCATCAGCTATTTGCGAGGAATGGCTGATAATTGCTACGTTGTTCGGGCTCTACCCGAACGATAACCCGGCTAGGAGTCCGCTCTTAGACTCGCGGCAGAGTCCAGTCCGCCAGGAAAGCAGTCACTGCTCGAACCAACGCCTCCCAGTGCCTCCAGCCACATAAGGCCCTTTTTACGACCGCGTCACTTCTTCTCCACTCTTCTCCTTCTCCCTCTCCCTCTCTCCTCCACCACCCTCCTCTCATTGCGAGCTCTTACTTTTCGAAAATATATCCACTGCTCTCTTGAGAGTCCTAGTCAGCAGAATCTAATGGAACCACTCGCTAGGCAGTTATATATGTGTGTGTATTGGTAGACATTGGAATAAGCTCGTGCTGACTGTCAATTATCGGTGGAGGCTCAGTTGAGCGGTGCATCGGGCGGCGTTTTAACCGTAAAAATTTTATTAACGCCAGCCCGGCGTTAAGTGGTGTCGAGACCACCGTCGTTCGACCAGTTAAGCAACCCCCATTATCTCGCCTCTCCCTCTCTCTCTCTTTCTCTCTCTAGTGGTGAGGGCTCTTCCGTTGGTCCAGGGTTATCGAGTCTCGAATCCCAATTAATTAGCGAATATTATCGTAACTCGCAATTGCCGCTCGAGGCGGCGCGGCGTATCGAGTGTCCGGGCGAAGGCGTCCACCCTAATAACCGGCCGATTATCGAGTGGACCGACTGATTTTCGAATCGGTCGGTATCGCTGGACCGTTGCTGGTATGGCTCGGTGGCACGCAATGTTAACGCGGACCTTCTCTTGCGTAGCCTGTGCTCGGATAACTCTCTTATTGCCCTGTAAATCGTAATGTTACACCGGCAATTTAATAAGCCGAGCGCGTTCACTTATCCCCACCAATGAGACGCCAGTCTTGGCTCTCGTTTCCTCTTGAACAGTTTCCTCTCTTCGAGTGCTCCACTCACTCGCACGCACATAATAATGTTAATGCCGGCGAGTATATCTTCACTCGCTCGCGCGCCGCCGTTGCCGCCGCCGGGAAGAAGAGGAGAGTGTACGAGACTCTTTTCTCTTTCGCTCTCTCTTTCGATGTGTAATACTGTGAGCAGCACTCCTACGTGTTAACTGCTCACTGCTACAGACACCCACACCCTCTGATCGCCATTCGATAGCGCATCCACTATCCGCTCTTCCTTGAATCACTCTGTCCCCTCAGGAAATTTCGCTGGTTATGTATCTCGGAAATATATTGCGAGTTTAGTGAAGAATCTGTATTAATCAATATTTCCTGATCTATGCGCTCCATTCTTGCGCATTGTGAAGTATTTTTTATCACTGCTTCGCTCTTGATTAATTCGCACGATAATACGCTTTCGAAATACCAATGAATGGAACAGTGAATCATTGAATTGGAAGTTTTAAATATTACTATAAAATTCGTGATAAATAGTCTGTTCTGAGATTGATATTGTGAGACGTTCGATTCATAGACGATTCGCAGCCATCGCTACCGGCAATCTCAGAAGAGGACGGTTTTCCGAAAGGATCGTCTCCGGAGAATGATGTTACAACGTCTGTGTAATGATTGCACTCGCATCGGCAATCGAGCGCGAAAGCAAAGTGGAGTGCGCATTGACGATAGGTAAATAGGCGAGACATGGTGTCACGTACTCGGGCGGAATACTCGCGCGTGTTCATTGTACCAGATCATGAACATTGGTGTGTGTGGGCAGAGCGGCGGAGAAACCGGCGAGAAGTCATGGGGACCGATTGTTGCCGCGTATAAATTAATGAAGCTGAGGCCAGCAATCACTGCGAGGATCCGATTCTTCGGAGGCTGGCGCCTCGAGGGTCCAGCGAACACTTTTCGATTCGTAGCCGGCACGCCGATGAAACCGACGATCCAATCTCGATACGTTACGGCCCCCACAAATCAAACGATAACTATACGCGAGAGAGCACTTTATCCAGTCAGTATATTGCACAAGGCGAATTAACACTTTAAACACCGGCCACTTTATACCGAAAGTAACGGCTCTCTGTCCATTTCAGAGATTCCACCTTAAAACATCCCTTCAGTGAGTAACGTTGAAAGCAACGAAGAAACCTTTAAATTTTACAGACGAATTAAATCCCTCCGCGATCAATAGTTTACTGTTACAGAGAGTACAGGATTACTATAGATTTCTATTTCTATTCGAGGAGAATGGCAAAGAGAAGCTACTTTGCCAAATGGAAATTCGACGCTTGGAAGCAAATGGAAAGGAGAGCTGGGAATGGTATCGGGTCGTCTGTAGGTACTCTTTTCAAGAAAGCGGAGTCCCAGGATCACGAGTCGTCAAATTGGCGCCGTGGCGAGAGGCTGCGGGAAGAAGAAAGTGTCTCGCAATTCTCCGCGAACCGATTTGCCCTCTGCTCTCTGGCCGAGGGACCTCGAATCGAATCAATCGGAATTACACACTCGAAATGATTCGCTCGAAGGAGATGCCAAAGGATAGGATCGCCCGGTTGAGGAAAGAAAGGCGAAGAGCACATACAGCTACATTGAGGCTCGCTCGTGAGCCAAAGCCAGAAGAATATCCGACAAAGAAGCACACTCGATGATCTTCTTCTTCATGGAGTACTCGTGCAAAGCAGGGAAAAGGGGCTGCGCAGTATCACAGTTAATAAGCGAGTATCATCGAGCGAAGGCGGAGTTTCTACGATTCGAGATCTCGATCCGTGGATCTGTCTAATGTGGGCCGACCACGCGAACCCGTCATAACCTGGGCCAACCTCGTCCACCTAAGTACACGTTTGCCCAAGTAACCTCTTCTCTCTTCGATTTCCCTGGGATTTGCATTTCTCCGAGTACGACTGCCTCACCTCCTCCTCCTCCCTCTCGTATTACTTTTTAACCAGGAATAACACGAACAACCACTCTACCTCCTCTTCCGTCTTTCACCGGCGCGTCTCTGTCCTCTCGCGTATTATATCCCACCCAGCGATTGGAAACCCTCTGATTTAAGGGTTGCCTTCGATCCGATCCTTCGTTACCATCCATCTCCATAATCCTTCCTACCTTTCTCCGAGAGCATCTCTCTTATCACATACTTCCTCCTCTCGCTCTATCTTCAATGTATATGTTTCGAATCCTCGTAGACGAAGCGCAGGTGTTCCAGGAGCGCTGCCTATCACCGCTCGATCTCCCGTTTCTCAACAGGTGCCGCCGAGGCGTGCACCGCACCCGGCGTATCAGCCTGATAAGCAGCTTTTGCACGAGCAGCTTTAATTGCCTAATCCTAAGTTACAGAGGTGTGGAGTAGAAGTTTGTTCGAGGTTGGTCTGTGGAAAAGAGAGAAAGAGGATTGTCTGTGTAAGAGAAAAAGGAAGGGTTGGTGAGAAAGAGAGAGAGAGGAGGCGCGCGTGAAGGCAGACGATGCGTGTGGGTCCGTGGAACGGGGGTGTCGGGTTACCAATGAAATAGTGGTACCATTTTGTTTACAATATTGTCGGGGGTGTAGCCCGCCGGAGTAAGAAAGAGAACGAGAGAAGAAGAGAAGGTTAGATGGATCCGAAAGAGTAGAGTCGAGGCCATATTCAGCGCGAGTCAGTTCTCTCCGCGGCGGACCGAAACACCTTGTGACTTGTCCGCGCGGAGAGTCATGCGTACACGCTCCGCTGGACCAGCAAGAATTATCTCTTTCGCTGGGCGCGCGTTGCCGCGGTGTACCGGCCGCGGAGATCACTCGATTGGACTCATTCCCTGCACACGTGTCTCTCCGAACCTCGAAGCAGATCCCTCCTGGTGGATTGGGATCCTCGCTTGCTCGAATTGCCCGCAGCATCCCGCGATCTCCGCGCTTTCCCCTTATCGATCCGCGTGTACACACACGCTCCGAGAAATCACGGACAATAAATATATAAGCCGCACTCGAGCGCGGCTTCGGCCTCTTTGCCCGACGAATCCTCCGCCAATTGGGCAGAGTTGTTCCGGACGCTCGAGATACTCGGGATGCTGCGACGATAATCCACTTTAGTATAAATCACTTTGTTCCCAATCGAACTCTACCCAACGATTACCTCGAAGTCGAAATTATTATATCTTTCCTTTAAATATCTATTTATCTTTCTTAGTTTATATGAGATGATACCTAAAGATTAAACGTGGAATACTTAGTTGAGTGTGATGATAACGCAATTTAGTATCAATCAATTTATTATGATTCCAAGTGAGGATTACTGTATCTGTTCTGCAGATGTATATTTATCTTCGTTTGACCGGACTAGTTAACGATACGTAAAGATTTACACATGGAACGGCTAGTTAAGTACGATTAGACTATCTTCCAGGTTCTCACAATCAAGGGTCCGATTTATTCCGATATCTGGGTTGGTTGGCGAGTGTGGTTGGTATCGAAGCAGTGGGCAGTGAGGATAATTGCTGTTGGCCTAATTAAGTAGTCGGGCCTCGCGGGAGGTCGTACGGAGTAGTAATCTTGAAACGGCGAGTACGCCTGAGCGCTAGGGTGGCAAGCTTCACGTGGCGATCGGCTCTCTCTCGCGTTCTCGCCTCTAATCATACATCGTTCGTGATTCTCGGCGTCTTCGAACGTTGTCTGTGCTGTTGCTGCTGTTGCTGCTGCTCAGCCTAGCGTGAACGCCGCGATGCCTGCTCGACTCGAGTCCCACTGAATCGGCTGACCTCCCGGCGAGGAGGAGTCGGGATTCCGAGGATGCTGAGCGCCTCCTTGCTTTCCCCGGGGCTTCCTCCCCGCCTGTTACCTTCAAGGAAGCCAGTAAACGATCGGCTCGAACACGCCCGACCACTATTCCCCTAGCATTCGAAACTGTATCTATTACGGGGGCCTCGTGCTCACCACTGCCTGTCTCGGTAAACTGCCAATTAACGCCGCTACACACCGATAGCCTCTCTTAAAGCTTTTTTCAGCAGGTGTTCTCCTTCATCCTATCTCCCAACGAACCAACATAGATTTCCCGATTCATACACCACTTCTCTCGACAACTTGTTCCTTGAGATTATTATTCTTCAGATACAACTACGAAATTAAAACACTACCAACTAGTAGAAATAGTTGGATATTGTCAGACTGGTTGCTTTCGAGAGAAAGTGGATGGAGAAAGAAGTGGGATCGGATTCAGGTATAACTCGCTTAATCCAGCTTTAATTTGGACTTTACGAGCGTCGTTAAGGTGTACGCTCGGGCGTTCGGGGAGTACGCGCGGCATCTCGATTTATTTCGTGGCACAGATTCGTGGAAAAAGGTCGTGTCGTGCCGCGTGTTATTCAAATGGAAACAACATCGCTCGTCGGCGACCAATGCCAGTGCTCTGACTTATTGTCTTCGGGGAGTCGAAAATCCCGCTTTGGGGGGATCCGGTGTCGGATGCGTGAAGTCGACAAATTTCCAAGTGGCTTCTCTCGTTAAGGACCGCAGCGAACCAGTCATTAGAGGCTCTCCTTAGATAAGCCAGGTGGTTATCGAACATTTACTACCGGTCTTCCACGCGCCGCTGCTCCCTCAGCTTCCTCCACCATTCAAGGGACTTCTTCTTCTTCCTTCGCTATCTGCCTATGGCGAGATGTACACGGTAAAAGGAAGATGCTGCCGCGGAGGGTTTACTGTTAGCGCGCGATTGCAACGACGGCGGCAGCACGAGGGGGTCGTCGCTGGGTCCCCTCGAGTACCGCAACACGCGTGCAACATTTGTCAGACACTTTAGGAGCTGTCGGGCCCATTGTTTTCCCATCGATTCCCGGCCCCGGGAAGCACGGCTTTAACCGATGTTTTACACGCTCGCTTCCAGGAACCGGATCCTCCATCTGGGATCGCCGGTGCTCGTGGCATCCGCCGAGTTGCACGTCCGCCGTGAAACGGCGCGGAGCGAGCAGCACTCGGACACTCGAGCGTGTCCTGCTAGAGAGAGGAGGAGGTGGTATCCAGGTGGGATTGGTAGGAGAAGGACGCCAAGTGAGAAAGAGAGGACTAGGTGTACATGGCTTGGGACTTCAGGCCCATTTCGCCTGTCAGGCCCAATTCCGTTCGGCTCTCTCTCTCTCTCTCGCTCTCTCGGTGCTATGCCGCCTTATCCTTTCTCCCACCTTTCGGGCCCCGAGCCTCCTGCTCTCGCACTTTATGGCCGTCATTACCCGGATCGGGCGGCGGGCGACTTCGATTAAACGATTTGTTCCTGCGCCCACGTCCCACTTTATCGTACGCACGCACATTTAAGGGAGTCTCCATCTCGCACGCCTCCTATCCTCCACCGTGCACCGCCTCTTGCTCCTCTTCCGTTTCCTTTCCTTTTTCTTGAGTAAAAGTCACCGCGATGATTATTCCCCTGATCCAGATTGTAGGATGACTTTATTCAATGAATGGCCGATGCCGATCCAAAGGGAAAAGTACAGAAGTACACATGTAAAGATAGGAAAGGACGAAAGGGGATAGCGGTAGGATCTCGTTCCATCGGCGAGGTCCAGGCATTCTCTCCATCTCCGGTTCTCCAGTTGGAGTTGTCTCTCCCTCTCGAGGGGAAGGGATCTCTTTCTCGAAGGAAGTAACAGTATCCGCCAGTGGGATGGATTCCACGGGAGGTGTGCGGAGTCGGCCGGCGTGGATTGTGTGCAGAATGAACGCAAACTGTGAGGGTAATTTGCAACACCGGCAATTTACATAATTAGCAGTTCTGAACTCGCAGTTCTGAACGAGCTCCTCGCTCTCTCTCTTCTTCCTACGTTCGCTCGGTTCCTCTCCGTCGATCCTCCGCTTGATCCTCGCGCGCTCTCTCTCTCTCTCGTCTCCCCGCTCTTCCTTCCACCTCCCACCTGCGAGGAAAGGATCACTCCTCTCGCCAGGATCCTGGCTGCTGCGATCCAGCCGGAAGAAAGACCGCCGAAATTCGACTGGCAGGAATTCTTTCCCCTCTTGGGCCCTCTTAAGTCGCTAAGCGTCCGACGGCGAAACAAATATCTGATCCCCTGACTGTCCGACTCCAGAAGGAGGTTTCAATCATCCCGGATTCGTGACAGGTCATTACTCAATGTTAAAGAGCATAAGTAAGTGCGTGTACATGTACACAAGGCGGCAGGCGCGCGCGCGCGCGCGTGTGTGTGTCTAAGCAAGGAAATGAGGCTGATTGGCCGCTAGAAGGATAGGCCGGAGTATTACCGCTAGTGCCGGGGGTCCTGCGGATTTAATGGAGGCCAATCGCTCCCCTTCGAAGATATATACCAACTAATTATCGCGATGAAGTCCCTAATCACGAGGCAAGTATCCCGTCGGCTACCACAAACCAGCGGATAGGATTCATAGAGCAGAGCCTTCTCCAAGAAGCTCCGAGAAAGAGAAGGTGTAAGAGTGGGGGAGAGTGAGAGAGGGAGAGAGGGAGACGAAGGGTACAGGTCGTGAGATGAAAAATAACGAGGCGCCTGCGGACGCCTATCTTCTCGATCATCGTTAACGACACTTATAAGCGATTTAACGATCCCAGCGATATCGCGTCGACATTTTTAACCGTGCCTCCGCTCGTCCGGCTGCCGCGTCACCGGACGATAATTAATTAGTCATCGGGCATTTGCTGGATTCGAAATGTGCTCGGGCAACGGCGTAAAGTAGCTATTAAAGCCGAGACCGCCTTGGATTAACGATTAGTCTCCCGAACGATCACGAGTTCGACTCGCGACAATAATCACGCGCGTGTACACTTACCATTTCGATTTCACGCTCGAAGCTTCGTCTCTCCTCGCTAGGACGCTTCTTCTTCTTCGCCGCCGCTCTTCCTTTCGAAAAGTCCTGCCGTGAGAGAGCGGAGAGGCTGTCTCGACGCTTGACGAGGGATACGCACGCTGAACCCATCTTTCAGGCTATCTGAAACGCGGCCAGTGTGCAGCACTAATTGCCGGATCATCGAGTAATGAGCGATTAAGCGCTCGCACCACGCCTACGAATGTTAATACCGGATAGAACTGGCAACCTCCTTCGAAAGGATCTTCTCACAGAGGAATCCTAAAGAACTGGCAAACGTTCATCAAAGCTAAGGCCCGTTCTTCACCGACAATGTTCTCGTCAGAAACAATATAAATCACATTGACGATTTTTCCAAGGCGTGCGCGTGCCATCTTCCTCGCAAGGCAGCCGAATTGATGGTCGGGCATCAATTATAATTACACCGGGCTGAGAATTGTGAGTGATCGTTGGTAACAAACGGAGTTGTATAGTAGAGCCGGTGTCTGTCCGGAGGAAATAAGCGGGTAAGGCCCGGCCGTCCTTAATTGGGGATTCTAATTTAGCCGGCGTTGAGCCGGACTCCCGATATATCACGTGGAATCAACGGGAGAACGATAAATTCCAAGGTGGGAAATATGGCTATTCTTGGTGGTAAGAGATCGCCAGTGTAGCTTGAAAATGAGAGGGAAAGAGAGAGCGCGATCGGCGAATGCTTCGGTGTCTTAAGTAGAATAATGACTCTTTGTAGCGGGCGAGCCGTGTGTGTCTGCATATCCGTTTCTGTTTCGAGCGCGCACCAGAGCAGATTCAGCTTGCTTAATCACGGCTTGGCGCAGGGCCTTCTTCTCGCGTAATTGTTCCCTCGGAGAGTGGCGATTATAAAGCGATTATCGACAAGGATCGCAAACCGGCCGCGCACTCTGCCGCATATTGCTGCTGTTCCTGACGCTGCTGCTGCTGCTGCTGCTGCGGCGAACCGCTTACGCACTCGAAAAGCGAACCACCTTGCGCAGAAAGATGATCGCGCATGTGGAAACAAGCCGACCCAGTAACGATTTCGTGAGAGGACGATTTATCAGTGGGGCGACGCCTTTAAGCAGGATAATCATCGTGAAGGTAACATCGGGGGATGCATGCGCCGCCGAGGATCGAATTAGCATAACGATTATTGAAAAGTTGACATGGAAATTGGCGGTGGCCGAGGCCACTCGCTCATTAGGCCCGCGGGCCCAACTCTTTACCGCAGCCCGTCACGAAAAGCTTCTCTTTTCATGAATTCACCAATTTGCCACTAATTTTCACTTCGCCTCTTTTTTTCCTTCACTTTCTTGCCTTCTCCGCTCGCTGAAGTAATCCGTGACATGGTACATCTAGAATTGGGGGTGGGCCTGATGGAAAGAAAACGAGATGCATTCGTGGAGAGATGATATAATTTATTTTGCTATATCAGAACACGAACTGAATCCGTGGACGCGCAAGTACAATTCTATGGCTCTGTACGTCCCGCGAGTGAAATCACAATTGGTTATTTACAAAGTATGTACAGGGGGGTGGGGTGGGGGGTGATTGGGTGGAGGAATAGAGGGAAGAGGGAGGGGGGAGAGGGGAAGGGGTTACGAGCTATCGCGATCCAGTTTTCTCTGAGTGAGAAAAAGAGAGAAAGAGAGAATGAGAGAGGGAGAGAGAAGGGGAGGTGGTGGCGGGGATCGAAGGATGGTCGCTCGCCAAGAAGAAGCTGTGGGAGCAGCTTGAGAAGGCGCGATGTTTCTACGAAGAGAAAGAGATAGAGAGGACTGACTAAAAAATCGAATGGGTCTAGGACCCGCTTGACATCGTCTGGTAGATCCAGTCTAATCCAGCCTAACGAAATGGCTCTGCAGGCGTTCTCTCGCGCGTTCCAAGCTTTCCCAGGAAACCGGAAAAACGGGGACATTCCTCGGGAAAGTTCCCCGCGATCGCAAAACTCGGATGATAGGTTCTGCGGTGTGGCCCTTTTTCTTGGAGAGCAACCCCTCCAGGGAGATGTATGTATTTCTGGATCGTCGATAGGGGCTCGCGGTGCGGCTAACGGTTATCAATAATAATTTAAAATCGGTCAGTACATCTTGGACATCGATCGACGAAAGGAATACTGCTCGCTCCAGCTCTCACTCGTGTGGAGCAACTCGACTTAAATAGAATTGCAAATAGAATTCGCGCTTACACTGGGATTTCTTGAAAGGGTGCGCCCTCCTCCCGCTAGAGGAGGGCTACGTAGGTTTGGCACTCACTTGAAAGGTCCTCCTTCCACACGACTAATTTATACACAATCTTGCTTGCTCTCTCCTGGGCCGACAGACACTGGAGCAAGCGCGCCGTGCACGTTTGCATCCCTCCTGATATCTTCGGCCCACCTTTAGCAGTCTGCTTTTCCTCCTTCGGAGTCTATTTACACCGTCCGAGAGCTCTCGCCGCTCTCTTTTCTCTTTCTATCTTGCTTTCTTCCTTTCTTTCTTCCTTCTCTTTCTGCTTGACGAGTGTTTTTATGGCAAGACGCGCGCGCGACACCATGGCCAACGAGCACGAATACTCGTGACTTCAAGGAGTTCAGGTTGGGTAGCAACGAGAATTGATCGACGGATTCCTTGAGAAGAGAATCTCTCGAAAGCTACTCCCATTGCCCTGGCGATCCTCGTATCCTCCGGAAGTCCATCAACTCGATTTCCTGGCGGCGCGGGGCCGAACAATGGCTCTATTATCGCAGCTTCCGATTCGAGATACTTTGCGCCATGCTCCCGTTTTCCCTAGTCGGATCCTCCCGGCTTCCGCGAGGGACGCTGTCTTGGGCAGCCTCGTTTGTGGCTCGGTGAAGCATAGAAACTACATCAGTCTTGCCGACGGCAGATCTACTCCGCCAGTCGGAGAGTACTCTCGATGCATACTGCTTTGCCTTCGATACTTCCTTTCTTTCTCTCTTCAATCTCTCTCTCTCTCTTCAATCTCTCGGAAGGGATTCTCGCTGATAATCGACTAGCCTCTTTCTTGAGAGCAATCGGTGGAGCGTCGAGTCCTGCAGCCTAATCTTTGGAAACATTGTCACCCCTCGAAGGAAGGGTTCTGCCCTCGAGAGCATCTTGTTCAGGGCATTGCTGTGGACAGGACGACTTCGGCGATGAGAAGCGATGCTGCTGCGAGGCGTTCCTGGTCCTCACTGGATAATCTTGTGGATGCTGGACGCTTTAATCCAGGCAGAGAACGTCTAGCTACGCATCAGAGGCACTGGAGCACTCCTCGGCTTCGGGATCGATATGCTCTTCCTCCTCTTCTTCCTCGTGATGGTAGTCACTGGTTTCTTGCTGCCACTTGCTCACGTGGTGGGTGTTCTTGTTGGTACCGTTATTGTTACTATTTCCACCGCCTCCACCGCCGCCTCCGCCGCCACCGCCTCCGCCACCTCCTCCGCCACCGCCGCCGCCGCCCGATTGCTGCTGCGCCTTTGCTTCCTCTTCCTGCTGCATCCGCTTGTGCTTCGTCCTACGATTCTGGAACCACACCTTCACCTGGAACGACAAGAGAGACGCGTTCCTTTAGTAATTAAATCTAGCTTTCTTTAAAAAGAATTCAGATTGCTAGAGTATCTTTAATTCGTCGCAATGGAAATTTGTTAGTCAGGGTTGGTTGAAGAGGGTAGGAAAGGGATGAAACTGCCATTATTTAATGGCCGGTAAAGAACGACTCAGGGAGAGCTGGCAGCCGCCCCGGCTAGGCTGCTGAGGATGCTGCTCGAGCTATATCGATTAGTGCCAGCCAATCCTGTGCCAGTCGGAGGGGAGCAAACCCCCAAAGGATATCGCTCGGTGCTTGGCAAATTAAGTGGCAACTAGTTATAAGCCAGATAGTGCGCCCCAAGAGAGACAGCGACAGAGAAAGAGAGAAAGAAAGAGCGAGTGTATCGAAGAGCCACCCCTAAACGAGGGATATCCGGTTACAATGCTGAGCGTGTCAGTGACGCGGAACCCCGGCGAACCCAACAAGAAAGAAATGAACCGACCGGCCGCCCTGCCGAAGGGGGTGAAAGCATCCATTGTGTACGAATTGACTGTTAGATACACATTGTCCTTGCCGTGCGCTCTTCCTGTGAGAAAGGGGTTCGATGGGCTCCCATTTTCGAATTATCAACGCGTAAAATCGCCATTGTCCCCCACCGACACACGCTCCCAACACCGACGGCAAAGATGGCGCGATGTTTGTCTAACATAGAACCCAGCTCCGACAACAGCCGGATTAGCCTCCGTCGGATCACCGAGAACACCATTCCAGTTTACAAGCAGAGTTCTAGAATCGTTTCGAGCTCGATTCAAGCATTTTTCGCTACTAAGAGAAGCGAGATATCTACTTTTTCCAAATGGCAAAAAGCGCGAGACTATTAGATAGTGAATTAACGAGAAAGCGGATCGTGGTGGTTAGGCGGGGTTTGGGAATTCCGCGGCGGCGCGGCGGAGGGTTGGAATACGTAGGGGCTGCGCCCAGGGGAACCTTTCGAGGATTGTGGCACTTAACGGATGATTAAGAGGGCAAATAGAGAGCGGCCCCATTAGCCCCGGCTGTAGTTTCAACCCCAGGAACGCGCGAATCCCTCTCCTCGCCGCGCGCGCGCCCGCGCGCCTCCCGGCATTCCCTGCGGGAGGGTGCTTGGACGTTTAATCGAGTTACCCCCATTTCGTAATCACCCTCGGCATCCCCGAGGGTTGCCATAGCGACCGCAGCCGCTCCTGAAAGCCGATTGGCCGATCTCCACGCACGCGGAAGCCCCGGCCACCCCCTTTCCACCACCGAACACCACCCTGCCAGCCATTCCCCAGAATCGCGTCCTCCTCCTTTCACCCTCCCGCTCCCCGGCGCAACCCTCCCAACCACCCTCTCCAACCACCCAGCTAGACAGCCACCTGGATTTACACTCGCTTTAACCGCCTACCCTCTGACAACACCCTCTTCCATCCTATACATCTCCCTAAAGCTAGTATTTCACAGTTGCTAGTCTTGCAGAGAGAGAAAGAGAGAGAGAGAGAGAGAGAGAGAGAGAGAGAGAGAGAGAGAGAGAGAGAGAGAGAGAGAGAGAGAGAGAGAGAGAGAGAGAGAGAGAGAAAATCAGACTAAAGCCGCCAACTAGTCTAATCGTAATTCAGAGTTGGATTCTACATCGATCGTCAGGAGTCAACTGGACCACGGCTCCATATCGATAGTAGAACTCTGCTGGGAGCGACAGCCAGTTTTTGGATGATGAGCGCGCGCGCGCGGGCGCGCCGCTACTGGCACTACTCTCTGCCCCTCTTTGTTCCAGTCGCTAAAGGAAGTGGCTCTCTCTGAAATGGGCAAGAGATGAGAAGGCCGGCGCGGCGGCGGCCCGCGGGAGAGAAGGATTTGCCAGGGCGCACATGTGTGTGCGCGCCGGGAAAACAAGCGAGGCGCGCGCGCGAGCGCGAGCGTACGCTCGTACCACTGTCACGTATCTACATCCGAGGCTCTTCTCGTATAAGGTGTTCACCTGTCACTTAGTCGCGTTCCAGCAGCAGCTTCAATTACGCGGCCGCACTCTCTCTCTCTCTCTCTCTCTCGCTCCTTTTTCCTTCTCCCTTCCGTCTGGCCACTCGGTTCTAGCCTTCTCTCCTCGCAGCTGATCCTCCTCTCCCTTTTATGCTCGGTGCGCGCTCCTCTCGGTGCTCGCCCGCTCGGTAAACGCAGCGTACGTACACGCGTACTCGTTATCTCTCTCTGGGCATCGACAGGCACAAGCTCCTTCGCCAGCAGCTCCGACATCCTTTCAGGATAGCGCCTTCCTTCCACCTTCCTCGACACTCTAACCACCTCTCTTTCTCTCTCTCTCTCTCTCGCGCGCGCGCTCTCATCCTATCTGTAGTTCTCTCTTGCTCGTTTACTCTCTCGCTTTGAACTGTCTTGACCAGTAGAGTTCCCTCTCGCTCGACAACGCCGATATTATTATTGCTGTAATTCCCCGGCTAATTTGATCGATCGACATCGCGCCTCCTTCGCCCCAACACCTTTTTGCTCCTCTTGCAACAGGGCCAACGAGCTCCGCAACGTACTCCCGTTCTCTCGTTCTCTCGCTCTCGCTCTCTCTCTATGTATCTCTTGAAAGTATTCCTGCTGCTCTCCGAGCGATGGAATTCACGGTGCGATACGAGCCGAGCGAGCACTCCCCGGGGCGAATACTTTCCAAGCTGATTAACTTGTTTCGCTGGCGCGGCTGTATTTGCCTAATTATTTTACACCCGGTTCGATCGAGCCAGCGAGTTCTCAGGCGGAGAATGCTCTTGAAATCTCGTATGGATCAGTGCTTGCGACATTTTTCTTGTGGCGCATCTGCGCAACGCATGTGTAATCGCGTGCTTAATTGGTCAGGCTTATCAATAAAGTGATATTCTAATTACACGATATTCTAATTTCACGCACGTCCAACGATCGAGGATCGCAATGCGGCCTCTTGCGTAATGCGCAGCCAGACGTGCGTGCGCTCGCAAATGGAGGAAAGCTCGCCTTATGAAGCGGGATCGAATCTTATGAAAACAGGCGGAGTTGATCTATCGAAGCACTAACACACGCGCATCACTATAATTACGTTTATTGCTAGCCAAGTACGCTGATTCCCTCTTTTTGCTGTCCCGGGAAATTGGACGTTCGCTAATGAAAATTAACAGGATGGTACGAAGTCCAAGTACCGCACCGTCGGCAATCCCTCACTCGGACATCTTTCTCTCATCGCTCCGACTCATTAATTTCCCCAATAATTACTGAAAACCCGATCGAATACAACAGGATAATAAATCCAGCTAGAGTTGATTTCATAATAAACCACAATCATACCATCAGAAAATAAACAGTTCGCGAGCAATTGTCGCGGAAGAATCCGCGTGTGTCGTAAAGGAACTGGCAATAAACTTCGATGGAGGGTTGGCGATCGAGCAAAGGGAAACAGAGGTACAAAAGGGCGAGCGATCATTTTTTTCCCCGATGGATAGAACACGTCTGTCTGTCTGTGTGGAGTGTGGAGGGGTTTCGAGCTCGAATAAAAGCCCGGACGTTGTATCGTGGACCAATCGTCGCTCTATCCGCGGCATCCCTTAATCCCTCGGGGGTTGGTCGGTCACGCTCGAAACATTATTTTTAATCCCCTACCGTGCCGCTCGCCCGATGACAATTCGCAGAGGAGCGTCAGCGGCATCGATTGCCGAGGCTCGCGCACCTATATCGCTCGCGGGCCGCACGGCTAAATAAACTTGGCGATATTATTTTTCAATTGTCGGCTTGAACACGCGTGTACACACCAGCCGGAAAGAGAGGGAGAGAAAGAGCGGGACGCTCTGCCAGAGGGAGAGAAAGCTTGAGCCGATGCATGAACCAGAAGAGAAAGAGGCGGTGAGGGTGCACGTGGGTGTGGATACTGGCGGCACTCTGTTTTGTTAGGACGAAATTGAGCGTGATCGCTCGTATGAATCTCCCCGGATATACTCGATACTACTCGATACACCAACAATCCCCATTCGTATTTCAACTTGTCGCTAGTCTTCTCATTAATAATAGTCTGTAACAATAATTCTCGAGCACCAAGAACCTCGAATTACTAAAACTTTCTTAACAGAACTTGCTAATCAATTCTTGATCTATATTTTAACACGTACTTTAGAAAATCTCGAATCAATCCATATTTCTCAATAACTCAAGCATAATCGACTCCACTTTTTACGAGACTCTCAATCAAAATCGAAAAGACGCAGAGGGTTGTGAAACTGTATAGGGTGTCGATGCCTGTTTTGTTAGGACGAAATTGCGCGTGATCCTGCTCCGAGAGGGGATGAATACCCCTCTATTTCCGAATTTCGAGTGGCAGTTCGTCTCGGGATGTAAGCGAGGATGAGAAAATCGTTCCAACGGGAGAGTGGCGAGTCCGATGTCCCGCGTCCTGTTAACACTGGGAGGAGACAAAACGGAAGATAAAGGGGAGCATGTGCGCGCCGCAAGCGTAACGATTTCTTCGGGCGATCTCTTCGCCGAGCGAGGAGGAGGAGGAGGAGGAGGAGAGGAAAAAGGAGGGGAAGGAGGTTGTTCCACGAGGCCGACGAAGACGACGACACGAGGACGACAGTGTGGTGTTATGCACACACGAAGAAGTCGACGACACACGACAGTGACATGCCAGAATCGTGACGAGAAAACCAAGCAATCCCTTCTCTACTTCCAAGCCTGTTCCAAGGGATGAGGCTGTTCCTTGAGAAAAAGAGAGAAGGAGAGAGAGAAGAAAGAGCGAGACAGGCAGAAAGAGAGAGAGAAAGAGTTCGGCCTCGACGAGAACACCGCGCCTATCGTTTACGCCGATCGTTCGGAATCAGGATTATTCGCGTTTCTACCGGTGTTTCGGTCCGCTTTGAACCAGCCTTTGAATCCGCCGATCGTTTGCCCATCTCCTCCTCTTCTCTCTCTCTTTCTACTTTGACCAAGCAAATTTTCTAACTTACAACTCTCCTCCTCTCCCGTCCGACCTATATTTCCCGGCTCAATCCACTTGGCGAAACTCACCACTCCCCGGAACAATTTCCAATCTGTAGGATTGGAGATGAAGGGAGAGGCGCAGTGGGTGCTAAAACGAGGAATGAAGGCTAAACTAGAGCAGCGCAATAATATCGTTGATTGCTAGGAACGGCGATAATAGCTGTTGTCGCTCGGCTAGGATCCCACTGGTCCAACGTTTTAATGCCGCAGTTAAACTCTCGCGGTGTAATTAGCCATTGTTCGAGCGGCTGGCAAGCCTCGAGCCATACGAGCGCTATCCTGCGCAAAACTACCACCTTTAAATAGACTTAATAGACAGGCTCTCTCATCGAAGGAGAGCGCGTCCGACTCAGCTCTAAGTATCGCCATTCAATCAAGTGCTCGGCGCGATAACAGCGCCTGTCCAGCCTGATTTCTGCATCCGCTCGTCGACCGAATTTCACGCCGGTGAAAAAAAGAGCAGGAAAAAATCAGTCACGATTTCTAGAAGCGCGTGCCAGTGTTCGATAATTCGATTAGTCATAGTATTTTTCTTCAAGCCTGCCTTTTCCTTAGTCATAAGTTAAAACTGTCAATATTTTGCGACTCCTCTTCTAATCACCGAGCACTCGATTTCCTATTATCTCTTCGACTTCTTTTCGTAAACTTCTGTCGAAGCAAATCAGATTTAACATCCATACAAAATTCCTGCGACAAGATAATCCTGTGGGATGATTAATAAATGAAGTCTCTACAAATGAATTCCAACGAATCCTCCTTTGGAGGACTTGAAGCGGGAAAAAGTGGCGGTTTCAGTCTGCGAGTGCGTGAATCAGCGTTGTACCGTTGCTTTCTCGAAATTGCGTGATCTAATAAAAAAAGGCCGCGGCACTCGGCGAAGAGAGCGGGGATGGTATCGTATGGTGTATCGGGCGGCTATTATTCGCGGTAGAATCGCCGGGCGTATTACGTTGCGCCGTGGACGGTAATGGAGAGGAGTTTTGCATATTATGCAGGCCGCGTGCGGATTCTCTATGCATAATGAGGCGCGCCGTCGCCGGACTAAGAATAAAGCATGGCGAGGATCTCCTGTCATACGATATATCAAGCTACCCCACATGCTGAAACCCTCTTGCCCGCCTCCTCTCCGCTCCCATCCAATACCAACTAGGAGAGCGCGATCGATGCCTCCTCAATGACACCTCTCCTTCATCCATTCACCCGTACACCATCTACACCGCTAAATTACGACTCTAATTGCCCGGAGAAATCAGAGCTTTCCTCCGCCGGAGAAAGCGGATCCATGTTTCACGAGCAAACTTCCAAACGCCCAAATGACTTTTTCCTCTTCTGCGAAACAGCATCGTGTAATGCCGTGCGATTGAAACATTATCGGCGGACCATTTCACGGTGAAAACATGCCAGGTATCATTTGTAATGGATATAAGTTGTTGAAATTTATGGTTTAATAATTACAGGAGAGTTGTTAATAGAGGTGTGCGAGTGTATAAGCGAGGAGTGTGTTAAGAGTTGCGCTGAGACCGTGTAAGGCGAGTGGAAGCGAGGCGAGCGTGCTACCATTAAAAGTCATCGGGGCTACACGTGGAGGGCAGTGGAGGGCGGGAGAGGAGAGCGGGAGAGGAGGCAGAGTGGAAGATTGTCCCCGGGAGAGGAAGGCGTGCCAGTGGCACGTAGGATTTCGAAAGGACCGGCGCGCGGTTTACGGGGCCGCGGAGAGCTCTCTCGCTCTACGAAAAGGAGCACTTACGAGGATTATAAGGTTGTTAACGACATATAGTTGTTTTCTGCGGAGCGACCGCCCGATGCAAATTGCACGGTAATATGTAGAGAGAGAAAGAAAGAGAAAGAGGGAAAGAGAGAGAGAGAGCGCCCGGCATGCTAATAACGTTGCAGTAAATATCAGCGGCTATTTTGCATCCGGAGAATATACGAGCGGCCGTTCGCGTTTGCACACCGGGCTTTCGTTTCCTCGCCCGCTATTTTTCCCCCGTCTTTCGACTTAACAATCCAGCGTCGCCGCTCTTGGCTTATTGGCTCGTTCCGGGCCACGGCAGAGGAGGATTCGTTAAGGCGTCTGCCCCGAGAGATGATCCATTGCCGATTGACCATTGTCCCGGAGCCACGCGGCAAGACATTCCTGTCGGACGCGATGATAGCGAGCAATTATCCCAGTGATTTACAGACTTGCTCGCTCTTCCCTCTCTTCCTTCAACGAGCACGATTATTTTGTAAACTGTTGGAGAGTACGCGCGGACGATCTAGCCGGGGTAAACCCTGATTTACCGTCGCCTCCCGCTCACTTGTACTCCAATAATTATTCGACTTAATAAGTATAAATCAGCCGGAATACACGCGCTCTCCTCTCGCCAGGGTGCGCGCCACTTGGACACTCGCTTTATCATTATTATCGAGAATTAGGCTTCGTGATCTTATCCGTTGGGACGGCCTGCTGCCTCGAGAATATCGGCGATTCGCCGTGGGCGATTTATTCAGCCAACTTGCGGAATCCAACGCTTTCGAGATCGATGATCGTAATCGCGTGCGAGGAGAGAAAGAGCGCGCGCGCGCGCGCGCGAGTGGCTGTGTGTAGTACGCCTAGCCACTAAAGAAGTTCGGAAATCAATTCCAACGATCATCGTAGAAGTGATTAACTACGTAGCTAAACATAATGTTTCTGATTTGCCCCGGCGACTATATACGACGTGTCGTTATTTATTTCGCTGTAAAATGCATCATCCTACTGAGAATAAATCGTGGTACACATTAAGCGCGCTCGCCGGACGCTCCATGAATCACCACTGAAAATAATCAATTTCCGATCATAAACGCTTGACGCCCTAGCGGTACCACATCCTTGGAGACGGCATTCAGTGAGGATCTTCTCGAGTCAATTCGTAATCATTTTGTCACCGCATGCGTCAGCCGTCTGAATTACAGGAATACAAAATCTTTGTTCTAAGACAAATGCCACTTTTAAAGTCTGTGAGAAGCTAACTGGATAAGAATTTTTACTACTAGTTTTCATTCATTAAAACGATTGTATTTATATTTGAGAGTCGGAAGAAAAATCGTACGATTAAAGGTGTGGACGTAACAGGCTATGTAAAATAGAGTCATAGCTGTGCAATTTGCAAGGCCAAGCGATAAGAGCGTCGAGAAAATCTCCACTGACTTGGCCGAGTGAGCTGGCGTGTCGGTAGGCAATTTTAGGAAGCCGGTCGCACCGGAGGAGCTGAACAACGGACTAATCGAACCCAATTTTCCATGGATCGACGCCGAACAGTGCATTGTCGGTTCCGGTAATTAAGTCGCGCGTCGAATAAACGCACCGCTGCCCATTCTCCGATTATTCGGCGCCGACGCTCGTCGTTCGGGCTATTTTTCAATTTACCTCCTTTCTCGCCGTCAATCGGATTACTGTCCATTAATTATTCTGTTTACAAGGATTTCTATTATAGCCTTCGCTATTCACTCCAACAACTAATAAATTATTACCCAGAACAAACTTTTGAACGTGACACAATTTTTTAAATTCCAACCACTTATTAAAACAATCCAGAGAACAATTTGCATGAATTTGCAAACGTTGCTAATAGAAATTGCGAGAACTATAATCGCAGTAAAGATGCTGAATTATATTACATGAAAAATAGCAGAGTTCCCACAGGGAACCTTAATGATATGATATTTATTCACGGTGGATAGTTATATTGCATGCTAGTGTAGACTTTGGTAGACTGCCATGACAGTCAGAAGTCAGCGAGTCAGAGCGAGAACAGGCTCTTAGCATAACTCGAGCGAGGAATTCGCGATAGGGGTATATCAATTAGACTGACACACACGGCACCTCTCCGGAAGCCAATCAGCTGTAGTCACGAGTGGCCAGTAATTAGTGGGCTCTATCTCGCTCTCCGTCTCGGTTTCTCCAGTGGTATCTACCTGTTCCCGGTAAACAGAGCTCATAAGCGTGGACGAGGGCGAGGCCGTTAATATCTCGCTGGATTCATAGCGAGAAAGCCATAAGCGCGCCAGAGTGAGCGCGGTCGTGCGCGAGCACGCGAGACCTCGTTAAGAATCACTGGCGGGAGAATCTCGAGGCATCGCAACGCTCACACGCGACGCTCATTAGTCCACTAATTACGAGCGATTAGACCGCGCCAATTATCCGCTATAACGCATCAGTATACACCCGCGTTTCAATTCCAACCACAATCCTCAAGATTTTTTCACGCTCCTCCACTCGGAATTTCATTGTGAATGTTTAAGCAGTCACTGTGGAATTTTGTTGGTGATTTAAATGGATTATGTTTGAAGTTCTTGGATAGTTTAATGCGAGTTTTATGTGGAAGTGTTGTTGAGATGTTAAAGAATGCTTGGCGAAACGAGATAATCAATCAAGCGGTTTTAAATCATACGTTCATATAGATCGCATTAGAGGCCTCGTAGTTTGCATTATGCTAAGTGGCCGGTCCAATGGGAAGGATAGCCTTGAGGAAATTGAGTGGCCGAATCGAGCGATCACGCGGACTTAAGGAGAGCCGCTTAGAGCCGCCGCCGCTCGTCTCCTCTCCTCTACCTTTTCTGGGGCCGAGTAACCCACCCAAGCTTCGCCGTTAATGTCGGCAACGAGCACGAGAAAACTTTGTTCTTCGGTAATCGTCGAGAGAGCACCGGGTCACGAACCACCCCGTCGCTGCCGCCTCCCTCAACCTCGCCTCACCAAATTCCAGCGATTTAAACCTCCCTAACAACTCTGATTGGCGACATTTCGTTCCCGCTAACTTTCGCAGCCAACAACGAAATCTCAAGTACTTTTGATAAGAACGAAAATAACCACTGGAATGTGAACCAGAACTAGAAATAGACTTGTTATTAGCACTCCCGGGAATTTATACTTTACTAACAACTCTGCTCGACAACATTTCATTATGAGCAGCTTGAAAAATCGTGGAAAAATAAGAAAATCTCGAGTACTCCTGATAAGGGCGAAAGGTAGAATCATTGGAACAAGAAGCAGTGGGTTAGAAATCTGCTGATAAACGAGGGTTGATATTAGCACAGTGGAAACAACCCCATACATCATACTCTTGGAAAATTAGTACCCGTTTGGAATCTATGAGCGAGGGGAAGTAATTGCTGGAGGAAGCGAGAGTGCATGCGGAATTGAATCGGCAGGAAGAAAGGAGAGGTTCGAGTGGAGGACACCGAAAGGGAACAAGGAGGACACGCTCGAAGGCCCGTTTTCGCGATATGCGCGCCAACAAGATGGCGTCCTCGGCTCCCCCATTCCCAAGCTAATTCCACAATACACCACCACCCCCCTTGGCCTCCCCTCGCCGAGCAAGGATCTCCCCTTTTTTCGGCGGCCCGTTACGCCCATGGAATACGAAAGGCTCTGACATACAGGCGGCTAATGCATCTGGAGCGCAAAGAGCACGCACTATCCAACTCTCGTCCGGGTTCATGGCCTTTCTAGTCTCCGACCATCGCGAAACAACGCCAGAACAGACTCACCCCTCCATCAAATCATTTGCATATCAATCCCCTCGTTATTTGACCATCTCTTACATTTTTTCGACCACCACAATCTGCTTCCACTCACTCCAACCACCCTTTAGTTTTTACCGATTTTTATATTCGACAACCTTCACGGAAACAATACCAACTAATTACAGCTGGCTATTGAATCAAAGGTTGGATTAATCAAGGGGTGAATTGTAAGATTTCTCACCTGTGTTTCCGTGAGCGACAGCGCTTGCGCCAACTGCTTCCTCTCGGCCCCGACGACGTAGTGATTCTTCTCGAAAGCGTGCTCCAACTTGAGCAGCTGGCTAGGACTGAACGCCGTCCTTATTCTCTTCGGCTTCCTGAACGGTTGCAGAAGGAAACCGGGGATGTCGGGACCTGGACAGATCCAGCAGAAATACTCAATCAATTATCCTATCATTTATTCCACAAAATAATCACACTTCTAGATTCTATCCTATAATATAATTATCACAAGGAAAAAGGAAGATCGCGCAAAAAGAGAATAATCGGCGGAAAGCCGGCAGTGTCGGATTGTAGGAATGTGGGATGGGCTGCTGGAATCTCGAGCGGGAGACAGCATGGAATCACGGAAAGAACGGTGCTCGATGCATTAGTAAGAAGGAGAGAGATGGATGGATGGATGGATAGATGGGGAGAGAGTGAGAGAGGAATGAGCGTGCTCTCGCGCATGCGAAGTCTGAATACTGTTAAGTGGGTCTTTAGGCACGAGCAGTTGGGATCGCCGGGCAAGCTATCTTCGAGGCCCGGAGGGAGAAGGTCGCCAGGAGCGCGCTTTAATGGGCGCATCACGTATGCATCGGAATATACATGCGAGAGAGAGCTCCGACCAGCCGAGCACCACCAACCTAAGCTCGCCGTGGATTTTCCACGTGCGTGCATGCGCGAGAATGACAGAATTGCGAGCAGCAACACTACCAGCAGCGCAGAGTCAGCCACATACGATCGGATCCTTGAGCCATCAAGGCGCTTTGTTCGGCGCGCAAATAGTGCCACGGATGACAATTAGCCGGCCATGGTAATTTATCAGCGTCCGCCCTGATCTTTCCGAGATCCGACTGACCTCAACCAACCTGGAGAAAGAGACACCAGGGCAAAAAGAGTCAACTGTGTCATCTTAATCGGGCCTGTTTCAATCCTGATCGCTTTAAACGGCTATTCTACTAATGACATTAATCTCAGCTTGTCGCGCACCCTGTTTATGTAAGAGGCGTCGACGTAGTATTGAAAGCGGAGTGAACCAGATCTGCCGAGTCAGGATCGCCAGAAAGCAAGGAATCTCCATCGGTAGAGTTACTGTTATTTGTTCGAGAAAATCGAGAGGGTGATTAGGTAAGTCGTTACGCGAAAAGCAGTCGCTTTTTCAAACGGCTAATGAATAGTAATGGCGATCCAACGCTTCGAGCAGCGCGAACCTCCTCCAACGTCCAACGTGACACGTACGCGCGCACTGCGAAATGCCAATTGACAATTGCGCAGATTTGATAGTTAATTAAACGGTGGAGAACTAAAAAGAGAGGAATAAAAACTTAGTGATCATCAAATATATTTGAAGAAGAATGCACTTTTCTTTGAGGGATATCGAATGAATATCATCTAAGTGTCTTATAGAAATGGCACATCTTGAGACTCGCTTGGAAAGGATAGGTGGCTAGACATAGCCTCGGGGCACGTTGCCGGACTATCTGAACAGTGAAGAGGAGAGCGAAGGACGAAGGCAGGAAGGAAGAGCTCCCACAGTTAGAGCGTCTGCAGTATAGTCTAGGTTGAACCGAGGCAAGTCGAACGTCTGTCCGAGGATGCACCTCGTCCAAAGAATAAAGAAGGTGAAACGCATTGGGAAAAAGGCTGGAAAGAAAGAGAGAGAGAGAAAGAGAACACCGGGGACCCGTAATTACCAGAGAAACTTGCGCTCCCGCAGCTGGGACGCTCGGGGCGGACTCGAAATTACTGAAAAACAAGAGCGATTCGTAATCGTATCAAATTATATCCTCTGCCAAAGGAACTGCAACTCTCGCTCGCATTCTGCCAGTGTTCCTCGCATCTTCTCCTCGAGCTATCCCACTCCCTCTCTCTCTGCGCTCGTGCTGCCCCCAATCCGCTGCGCCTAACAGCACGCGCTGTCTAATGACTTTTTAATTAGTCCCCTGACTCACGTTACCTGCGCACGAACACGCGAGCATTAAGCCCTTCTTACCAGTCTAACTGCATCGAAACATCGAGTTCCTTTTACCGCACTCGCCACTGAGAGAGTTTGGCATAAACGATTCGCTAGCCTTAGTAAATCACAATTGCGATCGCACTCACATTTGTTCCTGGCAGAGGGAAAAAATGGTACTTCCTGCCGAGTCAAAGGCGAGCACGTCGCGCTCGTAAAATCGGCCCGCGCTTGAAAGCCGAGCGCTCTTTACTTGGGCCAGTGCCTATTTAAAGAGCTTCATCGGCAGTCGCAGTATCGACTATTAGCGTTCGCGGGAAGCGAGACATCCTCGAATCGTTGGAATAGCAAGTAGTAACGGTTCACTATACGCGCGCGCGAGCGCGCGCCTCCCGTCGAATCGGATCGTCTGACCGATCCAGTACGTCTCGATGACTCTATTTACATCTTTAACTGACTCTCGAAATATATATGCACACACCGACTAGAAAATATTGTGTAGTAATCAATAAGTCTGACAAGCGCGATATGTTTCCACTGGTTGGTCTCGAAACAAAAAAAAAACGCTGCATGACACTCTCTGTCATAGTTCGGACACGCATGGTTTCTATGTACACTTTTTCCCTCGGAGCTCGGAGTGCCATTATTCTCTTGTATGTCGCACGCACAACGGACTCGGGTAATTGCTTGTAATGATCTATGCCCCGGTAGCGAGGTGGACGTCGTATCGGCAGGAGCAGCGATACCAGAAGAGAGCGAGCGAGTGAGAGAGAGTTTGTCGGCAGGACGACGACTTAAGTTATGACGATAACGATGTGCGCGCGCTTGCGCTCGCGTTGCGCTAGGAAGAGATAGCGAGATGCATTAGATAAGCTGTAAGAGAACACGAGGAGAGTGCAGCGGCGGGAAGAGAGTGGGAGAGTGTGAGAGAGAGAGAGAGAGAGGGCGAGCATGTACTAATATTATCATTTGAATCGGTTTAGTCGGCTAGAGATGATTAATCGGCTACACCGTCTTATCAATTAGAGTAGCGCGCGGCACTCGCATTAGCCGTAGGAAAATCGTCTCGCGACTCCAACAGGCTACATTAGGGGGCTTTTAATAATGCTCGCTCCGGATATTTATCTCAGTCGGCTTCGGCGAGCGGTGACGGAGTGCATTACGGATCCGGGATAAATAGACCGACGAATAATCTCGCGGTGGAGAAGGCGGAGAGGGTTCCTGGGGATCGATTACCCGAAACCGGTTGCTTTCGTGCACAGCTACGATAATCACGAGTCGTTCGGTAATGAGTGATTACTATTTAATTACACGTACCGCACGCACGCTGTCGCAGAACGCTCTTGCAAGCGCCCGCTCTGTCTCACTCGCACAATATCTCCGCGCTTCTATCCTTCTCTCGCTCGCTATGTGCTCCTGCGAGCGGGTACACCGGATATCGGCTATTTTTGCCGTGCGCGGAATTGAAAATGTCCTGTAATTAGCATAACCCCCCGGCCGGCCGCCGGGGAACGTTAGCTCGGGCGTGTAATGATCGCCCGCAGTACGCCGGGACAAGCTACTTAAGCGGAAAAAGAGTCGCCGAGCAGTCAGAGCTCACCTTGAATGATGAGCCTAAATCTTTTAATTCATTTAATTAATACCTTCGCTAAGACGAATTTTCCTGACAAATTGACAGGGGAAATCAAGTAAAATGAAAGTTTCCAGAGAAGCTTAAGAGTTCAAAGTACTGTTGAGCGTATTCTTTTAATTCTCTTGTTTTCATACGATTTGTTAACGATGACTTACAATTATGGAAGCTAATAATCGATCAGTTGGTGATCGGTGTAGTTATTAAAGTAAACCCGGAATAGGAGTCGCAATGGCCGGTGCAATATCCGGGTAAAAAGATGGTAAGAGCGAGTGGTGTCGACAGGAATCAAGGAGCGTGACGACTCGCCCCGTGGAGAGACGTCAATCGAAGCACGAGTCAATAAAAAGGCCCTCGTCATTGTTAGACGCTACGAGCGAGAGGAAAAAAAAACGACTGGGAAGGGCGAACGCTAGCCGCGCATCTTTACAGACAAATAAAAATGTGTCGGTGAAAAAAAAAGCGGAGAAGCGGAGGGCTTGTGCAGTGAAAGCGCGTATGGGACACGTTGAATCGGCGTAGCCGAAAACCGAGGGCTACTGGATCGTCGTCATTGTAGCCGGCGGAAAGACACCCCGCGGCGATCGCTTCACCGGAGTAAACTCGACTTTAATAATGCTGATTAATTCGCCATTGTATCCGTGAACGAGCGACTGACAATCATCCGACGTGCAGCGTTTCTATTATGAATCGGCCGGGAGAGGAAAGCGCTTGACATGGAAGTTCTCCATTCTATGAGATAATAATAATTAATTGTGATCGCGACGACAACGATTTTCCTGATAGCACTCGGATGATGTATCTACTTTCCGCGATCATTCCTGCCAGTGTCACGCGAGATCCACTAGTCATTAGGAGCGCGCCTAGTTTGGCATTGGATTATGGATAATTAACACCTCCACCAACCAGTCGGATATGGAGGAGGATAAATCTCGAAAGAAAAGGCTCCTTGGTAATTGCCGGCACCGGGAAAGGAGCGGCCCAGCTAGGACTCTCTTCGTACCGTTAGATCGTCGATAGAGGAAGCAAGCTAGCGATCCGATAGATGGAAAAACTCGCTCGTAAATAGCGGCCAGCACCGATCGGCCAACGGAAGAGCACGTTTCTCGTATTGATGAATAGCAGCCAATAGTTGCCAAGGGTAGAAGAAGAGCGAGCTCGGCTCTACCGAGAACTACGTGGAAATTATTCGTCAGGGAAGAAGTTGAAATTATTCCGGCAATTACTTTAAAATGGAGGCCTAGTGCTTCTCCCTCGCACGCTTGCTCGCCAGGTTCGTTCTATCAAGGGGCCTCTAGTGCGAGCTCGTAAGTAACTTTAAACGAGCCTCGTAATACTCGATTGCCGCCGGATTAGGCGCGCGTGTTTGCGGAAAGTCTGCTAAAGGGTCTGACATATGAGAGCGATCGGGCCCAGGTCGGCCAAGTGTTCGGGAAACGAAGGAAGCCCGGCAAAAAGCATTGCTCGCCAGTTACCGTATAATAGTACTACAACGCCATAGCAAGAAACCAAGCGGTCCCAATGAAGTTTCTACACTTTAAGTGTTAATATCGTAAATAAAAATCATGCCAGAAACACGGTGTGAACTTTTCCTCGAGAGATCGTTATCAGAGACTTTGAGAAAAGTCGGACAGAGTATTCTATGGTAATTAAGACTGGGGCGACGATTACTTTTTACTGGGTGTACGAAATCTGACCTCGTGTCGCCGATGATGATGTGTTTACACATCTTTCCGATTGATACCTCGCGGCCTCGGGTAAACGATTACTGGCCGGGCGCATTATGGAAATTATGATAATCGCTATCGCTCCCACTCGTAATTAAGGCGTCGTGCGCTATCAGCGTCAAATGAATTAATTAGGCCCAGCCGAGGGAGAGCGAGAGAGCGGTGCGCCGTCGCCGGGCGAGAGTTGTTTTGCTTGCGGCCCTAGGACTCGGACCTCGTGCGCCCACCGATAACGCCAGATATAACACACACCGACAACAACATTACAAAATCGGGCCATTACGAAATCTTTGCGTAACCCTCCTTACAATTGTCCGCCGCCGCCGCCGACCACGTAGACCACCAGCCGCTTATGGCCGCACAATTTGACCATTCAACCGTCCAAATTCGTCCAAACACTATTGCACCCGCGGGGCAACCTGCAATCGCGTCTCTCGATAGTTAGTACTGATTGCGAACTCCAACGATATTCCTCTAACCTTTTCGAGTGCGATGCAAAGCCTTGACAACACTACTTAGACAATAGGCGAGCGATTGGGCCCAGTTTTCTCCTGCTCGAGATACATGGTTGAGGATAGAGAAAAGAGAGTCTGGGACTTACCGCCGGGAAATCTGTGCGGGAAGATCCTGCCGTGCCTGGAGAGGAGCCAGGGGTAGAGGGGGTAGCTGTCCCTGGGCGGCTGATGAGGGTGCGGAGGTGGATGAGGCCCAGCGGGCGCCGCGCCGTGGGGGTAGGGCCCGTGCGCGGGCCCATGCGGCGATGCCCCGTGATGGGCCTGGAGCGCAACCGCCAAATTCGCCGCCTGGAAGTGATGGGCCGCGGCGAGGTTTGCTGCCAGGGCCAGTTGCTGGCTCTGGTACTCGCTCTGGCCGGTTTGGGGCCCGGCTGGCCCGTGGGCCGGCGGCAGGCCGTACAGAGATTTCAATTGTTCCGCCGCGACGGCCGCCGCCGTCGCCGCGCCCGGGGGTGGCGCGAGGTAATTCGGACTGGGCCTCACAACCCCCGGGGGCGGCTGGGGGTGGGAACTGACCGGTGAGTCCCCGTGAGCTGATATCCTGTGCGGCGGGCTCGGACTATTGTTCGGTGTCGAGCCTCCGCTGTGGCTGTGCACGGTGGTCCGACCGAAATCGAGATGCGTCGCGCCCGACAGATGATGATGATGGTGGCCGTGATGATTGGCATGAAGGTGATGATGGCTCGCAGGATGCGAGGGTGTCCTTCGCGAATTCGGGTAGGATTCGACCGAAGAACTCCGGGAAACCGGCCTGTCCGAACCCTCGGAATGAGCGCCGGGTGATCTTGCGGTGACCCGACGACTCCTTGGCGAGGAGGAACCCTCCACGACGTCCATCGGACTCCCGTCATCCCTCTCGATCTCGACACGCTCCAAACGGTCCAGCCGGTCTTCCCGACCCTGGCCGCCGCCGCCGACGATCGAGTCGATGCTGAAGCCGATCTTCGGCTTCGAGGGAACCGGGACAATTGGCGTCGGCGCGAGCGGCATCATCGTACGATTATCGTACACCTCGCTGATAGAACGGCCGCTCCTCTCGGCGCGGCACGGACGCACTCCAGGCTCGGGATCCTTGGAGTCAGGTGCG
Organism: Ectemnius continuus; assembly: GCA_910591665.1. Lineage (NCBI taxonomy): Eukaryota > Metazoa > Arthropoda > Insecta > Hymenoptera > Crabronidae > Ectemnius > Ectemnius continuus. The sequence goes on from OU342867.1 coordinate 6,670,127, forward strand.
CAGCATCCCTGCGACGACGCCCTGGTACCTCTGTCTTGCGACGGAGCGAGGCCCCACGCCGCTCGCCAGAGACCCACCCAGGGGTTACTCTCTCGCGCTAACACCTTGATGACTTTATCCTCTCCGCTTGAGTATCTCTCTCAACTCGCTTCCACCCGACCTTTCGATTCCTTGCTATTCCTTGGCGACCTAACACAGGTATTTCACAAAGCTGTCATCCCCGAAGACACAACGCTCGTCCATCGCACTCTCTCTCTTTCTCTCGCAGTCTCTCGGGGTCCTCGGGCTCGGGTCGAGAGGAGTAGTCACACGCAGCACAACGATCACGCATCACCCAGTTGCATCTCGAGGAGATGCCGACTTCCCCGAACAAGGTCACTAAGCCGTTGGAGACGAGGAAACACTCGACGACCAAGTCGATACACACACTGGACTCGCACGGCCAAACGAAGCACTCTCCATATACGTCGTCTGCGAGTATACTGGCTATATCCGAACCAGTCCTTCAAGGTTGTCCGTCGCCCGCTTCACCAATTAGTGATAGCCAAGCAGCCCGGAAGCGATCGGCTCGGCCAACTAGTTTGCGCCACTGCTTCCCGAGAGCGGATCCAACGAGAGGAAAGCTCCGCGGCTCTGACGGATGTTTCTGGCACGAGAGCTTGCTAGTGTTTGAGCAAATTACAAACTAAAAGAGGGGCTCCGTGCCCCGTTGGAGGGGGCAAGGTACTCCGAGGCAGGCTTCCCCTCCTCGAGCTCAAGGCCGCCTGGTGGGGGAAAATCGAAGGAAAATGGGCGGCGCGTCAGCCCAGCGAGAGCTCTTTGAGGCGTTCACCAGGTTCCAGCGGATTGGCTGCTTCCTACGGACAGGAACCCGACAGGCCCCGACCAACCTCGCCACTCCGATTCCTCGAGCCGCAACCTAGAAGCTACAGTGGGGCGACGCATTAGTCGCCGATGGGCGTTAAACTCACGTTTTTCTACCGCGATGAAAATGAGTCGTTTAATTAATACGTCTGCCGGCCACCCCCGCCGCGCCCCACTTCTCCTTCTACTCCTACTCCTTCTCCGTCTGACTGCAGGCCAGCTTTTGCGCTCTCCACTCATTCACACCCCCGGCTTACTTACTCCTTACGTTACTCCTCTTCCTCACCCTTCCCAACTCCACTTACCTTCTTCGCTTGGGAACAAGTAGAAATGCCCTCTTCTCCCTTCAAACTTCCTCAATACGTCTTTCCTTCCGTCTTTCTACGAGTTCTTGCTTTTAATAGTCCTGGCTGGGGGATTCCAGGGGGTTGGATATCCGCTGGGGAAAATCTTGATTAATAAGACTCTAATGAATAATCGAGGGTTTCGACAGTTAATTGAAGGATCGGCTGTCGCGTGTTAATCAAGCCGGATATGTCAATTCCGATATGAAGGAGATGTAATTCCAACGCCCGGCATTCTTCCTGCTTCTAGTGGAAGCCGGCGCTCGAAGTGTAACAGGACCAAGTTGTAAGTAGCGCTAAGAGTAGTGATTTGCAATTAGAAGCAAGAGTGGATAACCGTGAGCGTGTGTTGCAGTCGAATAAATTGCGATCCTGCGGTGGTTGGGAGCAATGCGATTTTTCCGGCGGATTCTATGATTTCCCGGCTATCCTAATGGCCGATGCGATAGCAGATAATGACATGGAACAGTATCGGCTCGCGCTACCATGCAATTTTCCTCGGAGGTTCGCGCGCCAATTAGCCTGAGAGTGATTGACGTCTCACCGAGTTGGCTTCGTTCCCAAGTAGACACGGAGATTGCAGTGCCTGCGCGCCACCACGCCGGCCACTTCTCTTCGCTCGCTGTTCCGTTGGATTCCCGCACTCCTCTCCCTCTCTCTCTCTCTCTCTCTTTCTGCCTCCTTTTCCACTGGAATCCCGCATTACTACTTCCCCGTGTTATTAGCAGTCCTCCTCTCAAGCACTCCTGGCTCCACGCCTTTATTGTCGAAGAAAGATATACCAAGCTCTTTTCCCCCGATCGATTGAAACGCGGGAAAAGACTTCTCGGAAATCCTGCTAGGATAATCGCCTTGCCAGGCCATCTCTCAAGCAGTCCTACACGAAATCATCTGTACAAAGTCGTTATTTATATTCCCTCCTCTTTCACTGTATTCTTCACTCCCAACGAATATAATAATTACGATAATAAAACACTAATACATCAAATAATATTCGAGTTGCAAATAAACTCGAAATACTAAGAAAAAGAGTAACAGCGGTGCATGGATTCGAGAGTTGCGGCAATGACAGATGTATAAAATGATTTGAAAGGAAATGTAGGAAGTCGGTGGAGATAGTGGGGTGTGATGGTTGGGAAGGGCTGCCTCGGGGGATGCTGGGGTGGAAGCGGAGAGGAAGGTAGATAGAAGAAGTTTGTTTCGGGGTAAACTCGATATCCTCGAGAACAATATCCACCGCCGGGGATCCTGGCTGGGGCACGTGTGTAGGTGTTCGACACGCGAAACGGAAGTGGGGATATGCAACATGGCGACTGTGCACACATTGCACACGACGGTGCACCAATGCGCGGGCAGAGAGCACGCCCGTTGCACCAGCAGCACCAGCAGCACCAGCAGCAGGAGTAGCAGCTCGGCTTTCTTGTTTCTTCGCACTCTCTGCATTCTCTTCCTTCTTCTCCCTTTCTCGCTCGCTCGCTCGCTTTCTCCCCGTTGATCCCTCCGCCACCTTCTTCGCCTTCTTCTTCCTCGAGCTGCTCCTTCCAGCATCACCCTCGCTCCCACCCCCGGACCAAGCTGCTCCATTGAAAGATGCTGCTTGCCGCGCGCGCACATACACACCATCCACTCACGGCAGCACGCTACTTAGCGCAGAATTTTCAACACTTTCTTTCGCTCGCTCCACCCGCTGAGACGAGCTTTAAATTGCTAATGTGTCAGCGAACATGCCTAACCAGTGACTCCAAGTGCCTTTATTATATCTCTGCTTGTCCTTCTTTCGTTCGCCCTCTTTTTTTACCCTCTTCTTCCTTGGGGAGTTTAAAATAGGCTGAATTAAAGGAGCCGGATGTCTTCTTTAGAAAATTTGCATCCACTCGCCGGCTATTGAAGCTCGAAAAGGAAAGGTTGTCCCACGATCCTGCCAGGAGTCAATCCGCAAAGGACCGCAACACCTGTAAATCCCTTTTGCGAAAGCCCTAGTCGGACACCCGTGGCGAGAGCGCGGTCTCACTCCACCAAAGCGTAAAGTCGCTAACGAGATTCTCGTGTGAAAAATCGCCTCGCACCGAATCGCGCACTCTTTTTCCTGATCAAACTATAAATCGAGAAATCGAATGAGGGATCGCCGTTTCGCCAGCGCGAATCGACACCGGGGAAAAAAGGGAAAGACAAACCGGAGGAAAAACTGTTCTCGGCTCACGTGATTTCAGCGACGATCCAGTTCGACTCGTCGTTAGAATGCTATTGTTGGCTGGCAATCGACGAACAGGAGAAATGGCAGGTCGATCACAATTGACGATTGTGCCGGGCGCATTGTTTGAAAGGGCTGGCAACAATAGCACACTCCTTTCGATCGGCAATTCTTTCTTTCGTACAGCCAACGAACAACAATATCACAGCGAACGCCTAAGAAGAGAGATGAAGCCACTTTCTCTTATAAATTAGAAATAAAAAGGAGGGTCGATTCACTAGTCGATGGGAATTTGGGAATGTAAAAGTCGAGAATGGGGACACGCGAGGCAAGAGTGGCCACTCTTTTTTCGAGGGTTGCTTGAATAATCGCTGGGATAAAAGTTGCCCGGGTGCAAGTGGGATCTGATGGAGGAGAGAACCTCGCCGCGATACAATGCGAGAGAGAGGAAAAAGAAGTGTGCGCATGTCAGTCGCTTAAAGATTGCATTACAGGTAAAACGGACCGCTTAATCAGTCCATTTATTCGGGAAGCGAGCAACCGGCAGCGCGCACTGAGTACTCGCTTTGCCAACCGCTTGAAAGCCCGGCAGAGCCATTGTCAGGGCCGTTAGCCTTTCAAAAGGCTCTACCCAGTCCATGAAGACTCGTATTTTCGACATTGTGCGACGCCTGCCATTGTCCCGGCTCACCCGGCACGTATCGATTACACGTTACAATTATAATAAGCTCGTAATGTCGGCATAATGTCCACGTCACTCCCAGAAAACCTATAACATTCCTCCAAACAAAACTTTGCCTACACAAAAACTTACAATCTTTCCTCATCAAAAAGAACACTTTTATTTAAATTTACCGAAATCTCCTTTGCATAAATCTTGTCTAGCTGAGAATCACTGAAGACCGACGATTCCGCCGTGTCTGAAATAAGTGTGCGGCACCTATGATTTTCTCGGAGGAACCAACAGCCCGATTAAATTGATTCGCCGGTCGGTCGAGGGCAGCGGGATCACGGCTATAAACGAGACTTCAGCAAGCACGTTGCCCCGATAAGTAAATAAGTTTAAATAGCCCGGCGTCGAGGACGACGCCAACAGCAACACCATTGAAAGTCCACTCAGAACTCGCAACTTTAATATCGAGCAGGACGAAATATCGCATCAATGTGAACACTCGCGCAACACGAAAGTACGTATAAACATGGAGAACGGCCGAGTTGAAATCAGGCAGCAGCAAGAGGAAACAGAAGATAATCATACGAGAGAGGTAGCAGAGGCACGTTGGGAAATAAGCTTTCGCATGTCGGTAATCAATGAGAGCATAGAAGAGTAGTTGATCGCGGCAAATTAGCACGTGACAGAGTGTCATTATCGAAGGTTTGTCGATAGAGGGCACAAAGTAAGGCTAGTCGGTGTGTGAGCACACTGACGAAAACAAGGGTTTCCAAGGAGGAAGATGAGAAAGGAGGAAAGTACGGTGGAATCATGTCGGAGGCCATCATCGACGATTACGCATACTTGTCGGACCATTATGCCTCATTAAAGGGGTCCGATCGGCCTTATTATGTGCGGGCCGGACCTCCTCCTGGCTCCTCGTCCTCCTTCTCCCTCTGCCTCCCTTTCTCTCCCCTCCTCCCAGGCGAAACATCATTTTCGAGCTGCCTCGAGATAGAAAGGCACCGGTGCATCGACCGCAAAATTAACGACTCTTTAGGGTAAATTGATCGGCCGTGTTCGCACTCGATTTTTCTCACTGTCCTGACATGCCAACCAAGAATCAAGCGCCCCAGAGGCAGAGAGAAAGAAGTTGAGTGGAGGTTCGGATGTTGGATGATAGTCTGGTAGAAGCCGGAAGCGCGAGGTGGACCAGTCGATCGTGAGAATCTTCGACTCGAGAACGCTCAAAGACCTCCTAACAATCCTTGATCCCTTGAAATTCAATCTTCATCATCCATCTTTGAGAGATATCAGCAAATCGACTCTAACAATTGAAATCTAATCTCACAATTGTTGGGACTGGCAATGGGAATGAATTAGCCAAGACACCTCTCACTATCGTAAGAGGGAATGATCGGTAGGCGGATCTGACATTTACGCTAATAACAATATGAGGTAACGACAGGAGCATTAGCAAAGGGCTTCTGAGAGTCAGGAATATACTTGCTAGTCGAAGACTCGAAGATGCCTGCGGTTTAAAAGATATCGAAGAAGAGGAGAATAATCGGTTGCGTGTCGAGAGTGAATTCGTCGGGCTGGTTTCAGGTGGAAGTGGGCGAAGTTTATAAAATTCCAAGGTATAGCTTGCTTATCAGATGTCCGAGGGAACGAGCGACGACATACTTGGCCGAGCTTTAATCGCCTTAATAAACCGGTGGCTGCTCCTTTCCCCAGCCGATCCACCATCGGCCAACTTTCGGTCCTCGGTGTAAATAGCCGGGGATAATTATCCCATCCCGATTTCAATTACCTGCCATGAAATTACGTCGTCACTCTGCCACAGCATTCTTCGCTGCTTTATTACTCCTCGAATATTAAGGATACAAGGATACCAACCTTGTAGATCGTAAAGGCTTGCGTCATTCTCCCCTCCTCCTCCTCCTCTTCTTGGTGTGTTAATTACGAGGAGCAATTAGACAAACTTTTCCACCGAAAGCTGTAATCACCAGGCGGTAAATGCTCGAGGAGAATCATTAGGCTGCTCTAGCAAGAGTTCTCGGCTCGTGCCAATTAGGTGACTAGCCCGAACATGATTCTAGTTGGGCAACGCTTCCCTGAATTCGAGCGATAAGGACTTATCTTTCGCTCGCGGCAACTTTTCATCGCCTTTACGGAACATGAGCATAGTACAAGCGTATATGTGTAGGCACGGGGCGTCCCTTGGAGCGTGAAATAAATAAGCGGACCTTGCTAGGCTTGAGATTCTTATGGGATGGCGAATCTGAGGAGGAGGAATCGGCAATGTGGTGTGCTCTCCAAAAAGAGGGAGGCAGTATCGCTTGGCAATTATAATCGATTATCACCCGGGTGATGGTGTGTCCACTCGGTGTGTCGGTGGTGCTCGCCCCTTCGCTTCCACGTTACTTACGGCCCATGAATATCCATGGGGTCCAAGGAGCAAATCGTGCGGCTGGCGTGCTCTGATGATAGGTAACCATGTGTAATGGAGTGCTAACTACCGGCCACCTCGCCGAGCAGAGCGCACCTTCCACTCCTTGAACCCTGGACTTTCTTCCTTCTCCTCCACTCACGCCGAACTAAAGTTCACCACACACACGGTCACTCACCCCTCCAATTTCTTAATATCTACTTCTGCGATTTTTCCATCAAAACTAAATGAATCATATTCACTTTCAATCTTAACATAGAAATTCACTCTTAAATATAAGGTAAAGGCTTTCAAAGAGTGTTAAAAGCAATTTGGTAATACTCTGTGTGGTTCGAACCTAAGAGCAGCGAGTTGTGGAACCAAGGGCAAGGCCCAAAGGGCAGGAGGAGCGAGTGAGACGACAGGATTCTCCAAGAGATGGGAGAAGAAGATCAGGGGAGAGAACGAAGAGAGTAGTTGAAGGAGTGTTACTCGAAAGAGCAGAGGAACACTGGTGAAGCCGGGACGGAGAACGATGGAGGGAACCAGCCAAGCATGCCTCGTCTCTTAGTTTCTCAAACAAGGGGGCGGTACTCCGCAGACCAGTGGCAGTCAACCACGAGAATCGCCCGCGAATGTACTCCTGGCTCAACCCTTTCGATCCTCGACACTAAACTACTCTTCCATCTCTCTCATCCTTCAACAAACATCAAACACTTCATTCTAAACAATCTCTAAAATCCTAATTCACAATCAAAGACACAATCATCCCAGCATCCGTAAAGCGGATCCTTACGATCCTCGAAAACCTCGCCAGCTGTTATTCGGAGAAACTATTAATTTATTCGGAGCTACGAGTGGCTGGGCTAAGTATGGTGTAAACGTGCTCGGAGCTATAAGATCGCAGGAGTGTAAGTACCGATCGCTCGACGCGATAGACACTGCACCAAGAGAGGGATGGAGAGAGCGAGAGCGCGAGAGAGAGCAGGAAAGAAGGAGGGAAAAGGAGGAGTGAGAGGGAGAGTTAGTGCGAGGTAAAGCGAGGAGGTGCTTTGTGGAGCTTGATTGCAGGGTGCTGCACGGTGTTTGCTTTATAAATCGTGCCCTGGACCACGACGAGTTTCCAAAGGCGCGGGGAGAAGAACCGGGCGGATTGCAGAAAGAGAGAGAAAGACGAAGTGAGATCGAACGGAAGGAAGAGCACCGACGAAATCAAGGGTAGAACCCCTTCAACGATTGATATCGCGCTGAAATTGGGTTATGATTTATCGGATTGGGCCAACTTGCACGGCAAGTATGTATCGCGGCTGAAAGAGAGAGTGAGAGAGAGAGAAGGAGAGAAGGGCAGAAATGCTACGTGCCCGAGGAACCCTTTCCCCCTTGGGCGATTCGTTTTAATATCGAGCCGGTCCTCTCGCTGGTTTCCGATACTTAGGTAATAAGCCGGTAATGAGGGGCTCCGTTCGAACGGAGCGGACTTTTTACTCGGCGTGCGCATGGGGCCCCGCAGAGCAAACACGCCTGCTCTCGCTACGTCGAGGATGATGATGATGACGATAATAGTCCCGATCGTCATGACGATAATGATGATGAGGGCCTTCACGCAATCCGCGATTCTTCGCGCCAATGTCTCGGATCTTTCTCTCTCTCTGTATACGCGTTCCTCCAACATCTCTCGCTGGACCGAAACCCTTTCTTGCACTCTTCGATCTCATCTATTTACAGATGTTATTCTACATTTAAGAATCTTCATTCGGTTAATACTAGAATAGAAATGCGAGTTTATTCGCGAAGTAGTAATACCTTGTTGCGTTGAGACGCTCGGTCCAATCAGAGGCTACGTAAGTTAGATTGGAGATGAGAAGGTGGACACTTGGGAAGGCAGTGGACACTGCGAAATGAGTGGTGCTTCTTGGCGAGGCCTAACGAGGCAATAATTGATCTCTCGGTGAAGACGGCCAGACTGGCTGAGGACGCCTAAGACCGTGGGCAGGATTCGCCGGCACGGCACATAAATTAGCAGCTCTCCCCGGATAAATTAATAGTTCCTAGACAGCTGGCATGGAGTTTCGACGATTAGCATGTACGCAACACGAGCCCCGCTTAAGGAGTCGTTCGTGTTCGAGTGTGTTATCGAGCCAGGATCAGCCAGGTTCTCATACGTGCACGAGGACGGCTAGAGAGGCCGACCTTTACTCATACGTGTGTACTGTTCGCCAGACTCAGTACCTACTCTCCTCTATACTGGCTAGCCAGAAAAAGAGAGCCGCCAGCATTTCGAAACTGCCGTTTAAGATATTCTCGTCTCGTTCGTAAAATGTGTTATTTCTCGTTATTACGGTTCTCCCGTCGTACCGCCCCAACTACGGATTTAATCGTTCCCAGAAAATACGCGGCGACAAGTGTTTCCTCTGTCTTTCTTCCTTCTTCTTCTTCCTCCTCCTCGTTGTGTGTGTGTGTGTGTGTGTTGTTTTTTTATAGCCGAGCCTTTCGGAATTGGAATTCGTATCGGACTGGTCGGACTCGTGTCACAGCGCCGCTCTCAGCCACGCACAGAACGCGCCACATAAAAAAAGGGCGGAATTAAAAAGCTTACATGGACGAGTGAACAAAAATCTTCGGGTTAAATGAGCGCACGAACTAGCCTCGTTATGAAAGTATCTTAAACGTAATGGACACCTTCTCGGTGTTTAGTGGCTTTAAAATAGGGTAAAGAGGAAAGATCAGAAGCCAGAGGAGAAGTCGAAATGTCAAGGACCAGGCAGATGAGATCGGTAAGAAAATTAGAACGAACCGAGAACGAAATCGAGACCCCCAAAGTGGCGGATGTAATAGTTCGCGAGGATCCTAATAGCAGGCTATTAATGAATAGGCCGATCGTTTGGTGAGCTCGAGCCAGGTAGAAGCACAAAGTAGCCGAATATATTATTGGCTCTGTCTTGGCAAATTGCGGCTTGGCAGGAATCCAAAGAAATTCGCCATTCGCGTGACTCCTTTTCTCGGAATGCGCACAGCACTCAGAGAGGAGCCAGAAACCCATAAGCGCACAGATGTTCCTCCGCAAATTTCTATGTATGTGCGAAAAACGATTGGAGGAAGAAAACAAGAAAACAAGTCGGCGAGAAGGCAGATTGCGGAGTGTGGCGCTGAACGATTACGGCTAATCTTCCCGCTGGAAATCAGGCCGAAATTACTTAAGACCTCGCAAGGATAATTGCGGTGGCAGCGCGCCAGTGTCGGTGGAAGTTATAGTGGTCGCCTGGTTATAACTATAACTTAACTGCAGGTATGAAGGAGACCATTAGTCAACCTGCCATTAAATAAATTCCGTGTTCCTCTAATTGAAGCAATTCATCCGGTATCAGGGAAGGCCCGCTCTCGACATTCTACCGAAAGAAGTGCGATCACTTTCATTCCACCCGTGGGGAAGAAACCACCGAGGGGTTTAATTCTTCCAAGTAGAAAATACATGCGTCGGTGATCCATTTTCTCATAGATAAGTCATCGGGGCAATCGAGCCTTGTGGTGGGGGGAAGGGAAGGGTTGCTTAACAGTAAGACGAATAGTTAGCGTCGGGATGAAAATAGCGGCGTCCTGTTCCCGTCCGATTTAGTTTCGTTTGCTTTCCCTCCGCGCCCTTCGCCGCTGCCACCGCCGCCGACGCCGCCGACGCCGCCGCCGCGTGATATATTCGATCCCACCCATTCCCCGGCGATGATTACAGGTTGCCCGTGCATTAGAGCGAGCTCTAAAACAAACCGCTCCCACATCTACCAACAGTTTAAAGCCGCGGGGCGTGACTGCCAGCGAGCCGTCGCGCCGCACACTGGGTCGACATAAAATACTAGCCGCTTGACAGAAAACATTTCTTATCTCCTTTATTATTATTATAGTATTATTATAAACATAACAACTGCAAACGCTTATGAATTGTTGGATCAAATTTGCTGTATGATCATTTTTATTATGTCAATAATAATTATACTTTCATTATATATAATTATGGGGATGTTAAAAAAATCGTCACTGTCAAATGTATGATATGGTTTCGATCGACTGCGCCGATTGGTCGGCGCTCCATTCTCCGCGTGTAAACGCTGCTTTCCATTGCGGTCTCTCCACCGATCCGAGCCTCCCTCGCCTCCTTTCTCCATTAATCGCTGGATCGATGGCGAAAGTAATGCATACATACCCCCTCGAGAGAGTTCCAAGCCTTCGGTTAAAGTGAAAACGAACCGGACATCACGCCACCGCTGTGCACCCCGCCCTTGCTTACAATCGTTCTATTCTATTTAATCTTTTTAGTGACAGCGAGAGATTTATAGCGGCGTTTGAATGCATTGAACGTTATATGCTTAAGATACGATAATATCTCTGTTTTCCTGTTTCCTTTCCATTTTTATAGAGAATAAAAATGAATTTTTCATCGACTAATCGAGAATACAATCTTTGAACTTACAATTTAATATATCAAATTCCAAGGGTTAAGAATAGTTAAAAATATAACGAAGTTACAAGTTTAGACCACCTTTGAACCAAGCACACCCCAATGAACCTTATCCAGAGTTCCTCGTACTCGGAGGTAGTGGGAGGGTTTTTCCCTAAGGCTCCAGACTCCTCGGAGAAAGAGTGCGAGGGTGGGAGAAGAAAGTGGAAAGGGTTGAAAAGGGACGGTAGAAAAGACGATGGAGAATGAGAATGACTTGCAATCGGGCTGGGGCAGAGCGAGTAGCCGGCGGAGATGGCATTGATAGCGCCATCGTGGAGGCTTGCTAGCATTCATCACCATAGACCTATCTGTCCGGGTATCGCGATTCCCTTCGTTATTGCGCCCGAGCACGAGGTTACATCTTCATGCCCACGCCACCACCGGGCTAAAAAGGAAAGCACGAGACACGAGAGCGAGCGGGCTTTCCTGAAGCGCGAGGGCCTTCATTACCGCGCGAGGCATCTCGACGTGAGACGCCGGCATTGCTAACAAGAGCCAGTGATTAATGCCGCCGCCGCCGCCGCCACCGCCGCCGAGAAAATCCACCTACAGTATATGTTTACGCCTATCCCCCCCTCTTTCGATTAACAATTAATTCGTCGTTAATTTATTTTTCCATCCGTTCATTTCACCTTTCACTGTAGAGGTTCACGCGAGGGTCGAGAGTCTTTCCGATGAATAAATATGAGACAGGTGTATTACCAGACTCATTATAACTCGGACTAGTTCGAGAAGGGTCTATGAGAACTGTTGACTCCTCGAAATCCGATGTTTCCATTGCCTTCTCCAGAGAGAAAAAAGGGGTGGGAATCCTGTAGGTTCTATGGTATAATCAACTTGTCAAAATAGCTTCTCGAGCGCGCCTCTTCCTTTCGATCTAATAGATCGGCTGAATAAAGCACGGCCCGTCCCAAAATCCAGGAAAGCGACGCCGTTGTCAGGGAATCCCTCGCGCCTCTTTTCTAGAAGAGCATTTTCGGAGCACGTCGCTCGAGAGGTATAATTTACGTCGACGTTCCTCGGTTTGTTCCAGTTCGCCAGACGCGAGTTCTACTTTTAATTGTCATTCTCCGTGACTCTGACCACCTTTTCCAGGCGATTATCTTCCGAGATTGTGAAAGGAGCGACACCACGGGAGTTTGATTTTGATTCCGGTGAAGGATGTTGCGCCCTCGTTCGGCGGGTGGTATGATAGGAATTTAAAACGATATGTAAAGCGAGCATTCCAAATTGGGAAGTATGAGTGACGCCTTTGATCCGAGCTAATTACGGAGAAAAGCACAGGTTTCCATTCTAAACGTTACGGTGACTGAGGTTGTGGTCGATTAGGGGCGAGGAGCCAGCGGCAAATTACAGGGCTCTCTCTCTCCACCATGATAAATCTCTTAACGAAAAAGCCTATCGACACAAAAACAGATAATTAATTCCGCACGTCGGCCTCAGCTAACGCAACCCGGATAATTGACAAGATGTTTATCGACTCATCAAGCAAATTTGAGAAGGACGCCGTGCTGCTGCTGCTGTTGCTGCTGGCCAGGGTCACGCCGCGCCGTCCTCGCCCGAGTCCAGCGAAAAAAGAAAGAGGAAACTTGGGTACTTATATCGGGGCGTGTCCCGGCAGATCCGAACGGATAATTCCACTCGATGCGTATTGGTACCGTTATGTCGGGAGGCTGGCGCGATATTAAAACGAAAAAGGGCCAGGATCCTCGCTAGGCCCGCTGATAATAACAATAATAATAAACAAGGATATCGACGGGGATTAATGCTCATCTGGATAGATCGCGCGATAACGCCCAGGCCGAGTTCAATTTCGACCGATGCGCCGACTCGATTCGCTTCCCTCTCTTCTTCCACTGTTCCCTTCGCCTCTCCCTCCACACACACACACACTCTCTCTCTCTCCCGTTCACACTCGATCAGTGCCCGCCGGACATGAATTATTCAGACCGAAATAATAATGTACACGTGCTATAATCATCCAAGTCAAATATAATTATAGCAAGTCGCGCGGGCCCGATGTGCCGCGCCAGTGAAATATCAACGTGTCACTCGGCCAGAAGTAGAGAGAGAGAGGCACTCCGAGAGGGAGAGAGTCCCCGAGAGGCTCGTTATTATATCGGCGCACAACTTGCGCCGATTATGTCCACTAAATTACGATTATTCCTGTAATTATTCGGCATCTTTCTTCGCGTCCGCACGCCGACCGGCTCAACTGCACATTGGACGCGCCCTTGTAATTATTCACCTTTATCGGCGACGCCCTTAGCCGTCCGTCCTTCGACCTCGGCGATCATCGTCAAGAGCCTGGAAACACGGGAAACAGTGATTCACGAAACAAGTTGACTTACGAGTGACATTATAGAAGCGATCCTAGCAGAAGGGATTCCGTGGCGCTCATCTGAATGCGAAGCGCATAATCGGGGCCTCCGGTAGGTACACATATGTCGGAGGACTATAAATTTCTATGACATGTCATTAGAAAGTCTCTGCTCGCTGGTTGGCTTTCGATGCCGACGTACAACCAGCTTCCTGATCCAGGGACCGAGTCACTCTGACCTGCATCCCGTCCCTCTCAGCAGTCCACCGAGCACAATCCTTACCACCATCCTGACAATGGAGCCGATCGACACTATCTAGTTAGATTCGAGCGGCGACACCCACGCCAACAGGTGTGAATTCATCTCCGATCTATTCGAATGCTTATGCGGGCCAAGAGATAGAAAGAAAGTAGCTCTAGAATAAATGTATACCTACCAATCCACTTGCTAAGTTGGTTGGATCGAGAGCCTAGTGAAAAGACGACTTTCGACTTCGAGGAACTAAAGAACGGTCCGCTGAAAATTTCAATGATCCATAGAATCGTTTTAATTCAAAATGTAGATGTTACTTTATTTTGTAACATAGTAGATACGAAGTGTACGAATTGACTATAATGTGTTAATAATCGATCGATGCTGGGAAGATTTAGCCGCAGATTTATTCTACCGTATTATTGAATTACAAGTGCGGCGCCCCCCCTCTGGAATACAGTCGACATAGTGTCATAACGGCTACGTTAATCCGAGGTAATTTACGATCGATAAAGCGCACTGTTCAAACGCCGCGAGAAAGGATCATTTGATTTCTCCGTTCGGAGATCTCGGGGACATTAAGTCGCTGAGTTACTGTCCGCCGCTTGATTTTATTGGCTCGTAAATACATCGCGATGGAATAGGCGCCCGCTCGCCTGATAAATTCATTATAAGCCTCTTTAGCGTAGGTGGGTCAGCAATGATTTCATTAGTCCCGATTACAGTTCGAGTCCCCCCTATGGTGTTAAGTGGCTCGACTGCCGCGAGTTAATTGCAACGCCACTGACGCCATTAGCATCTGCCAAGCGATCCTTCGACTGGATTGGACAAATCAAAGCAACAGGCTTAACACGAGAAGCTCTATGCGCGCCCGATTAAACGTCATCGCGCGCACGCGGATGCTAGTAATGACCTGTCAACTGGATATATCCTGAGAAAAAGTCCTCGCACACACCTGCGAGCTCAGCCTCGTCGTTCCTTTATGCATATTAGTTCCCTCGAAAGCCCTCTCTCTTACTCCCTGCTTCTCCGTCCTCGCCTACGTACTTAATACTTTTCACATCGTCACGCTCGCTGCTCTCCATCGCACTTGTCACGCTTAATTGACACGTGAGATGTCGATAACAGCCGGTATACCGTACATATCCCAAATCCGGACTCTTGCAAAAATCACTTATCGAATACTCCTTCCAACACAACTCTACTTTGCTACGAGCAAACCCGAGATGAACAAAAAGTATTAAACCTATTACCAAAAAAAAGAGTATCTCCTGTGTAATTTCTTATTATTAATTTCATCATGTCTGTGTCTGACATGCAAATCGTTGGAGATTTCTCTCACTCTTGTTATATCTCGCTCTGGGACTCGTGATAGCCCCGGGCCGATGAAAATGTTTGTCGCGAATTGAGACATCGCGGGGAGTTTCGCTGGCGAAACAATCGCGGACGATGTAGAAAAAGCGCTTTGGGATCGATCGAGATACAGATGAATACGTCGGGCTCGTGACGCGCCAATTATATTCGCTGATCGATCGGCCCGCCGGCAATCCGCAATGTTAATCGGCATATCGAGGAGAGAGCCCGAGAACTACAGCTCTGTTAATCCGTTCACATCGTTAATCCTGCACTCAGCCAAGCATACTTCCAACGGGATCTTTCCACTCTCGTATTTCCACGTATATTTCGGCTCTCGGAGAAAACATGCATATCACGTCGGCTGTATTAGTAACACGTATGTCGCGCTACGAGGGACATCGGGTTCCTCAAGGATCGGAGTCTCGTCGCGTGGAATGCATGCCCCAAGAAGAAGAGAGTGTCATCCTCACTGACGCGACGAATTCCAGAGGCTCGAATCCCTCGAATCATTGTTATCCTTCGGCTACCCTGGTAGCACTGTTTTGACTCTCGGCGAACACTCGCTCGCCCAATTTCGACCGAGATATCCTCCGGACATTAGGATAACTGCCTTCTGTGTTCCGAATGTCTACTTGTTATTCGAAGATCGAACCGGCAACTACGAGGAATCATAGCGAAGAAAGGAGCCAGACTTGGTAACGAGATGAGAGGATCTTCTTCCAGGTATCTAGTTGCCGCATCTATTACTAGGGAGGATAGCAAGTGTATATATAAGCGAGTCCTGGCAAGTTCGGCTTGCCAGTTTCCTCATAGATGCAGAGCGCACGTGATCCAAATATTGAGGAGATCTTTTCGTCTACCGAGTGGCCTTTGACTTTCTTCTCGGTAAAAGGTATCTAATCCAGTTTGGCCCCCTCGTACATCCTCTCTCAGGATCATCTCTTGAATTTTTATTTTCCCTCCTGCATCATCCAGTTAACAGGAACTCTCCCCCCTCCTTTTACATTCTTCTCTTATTAATTGTACCTGCCTAAAATTGTCGCGCGTACTTTCGGGGGTAGGAATGGGGAAGAGAGTTGTCTCTCTTGAGTCAAAGGATATTCTCTCCGGGGCACCACCAACACACACTAGCAATTTTTGGAAGTGTGGGTCCGAGTGCTGCTCACTCGCGTATGCGAGTCGCATGTGCGATAGATCTGATACAGCCGTAACAAATGACATCGTCGAACTGGCATAGTCCCTATCATCCGATCTCGAGGCGATCGCGAGCGAACAATTATTGTCTCGGCGAGCGTCGGCTGCCTCGACGAGCTGGCACGACAAAATTTCACCACCCTGGAATTAACCGGACGGAGATGCTATTGTCCGAAGCGAGGAGGAGACGGTAGCCGGCGCGGGCGGCCAATAATTAAGCGGCAGTTAGGGGTAGATTAAGTGAGGCTAGTTAGAAGACATGACGCCGGGTTATGAGTCCAAAGTGGAGATACGGGAAGGGCTTCTCTTGTAACACGTGTTGTTAACCGGTTCTACCTTAATTGTCTTAAACGGAGACCATCATAATTTCTGGCTTTATCTGCGCGCCTATGCTTTTCCCAGCACAACGCGACACTATCCGTCGCTTCCTACGAAACCACCCCTCACGCTCCGTGACTTTACATCTTCGCCTTCTCCACTTCTCGCAACTTTCCCCTGAGATCTTCGTGTAAGAGAATTTCTGCAATGCGAAATGCCTTATGATTGCGAATTTATATATTTTATGCGAATATACCTTAACGTTTATCTAATACAGATCTATGGGAGTGAATGATAACTTCATTCTTGATAATTCATTTAGTAGTTAGATAAAATTCGGCCTGATGAAAGATTTGTTCTACTATCCGATAAGTTCTGGCTGACCGCGATGCTAATGAGGATCGAGGGTAGATGATCCGAGTGAGGAATCAGGGTTACAGGGCACGTTCGTACTTGGAGATCAATCCTCGTTGAAGAAGAGCGCATCGGCCGGTGCGTGCGACACAGTGTCAAGACGTTAACCGTGAAATATCCATCACTGCCGTACCGAGAAACCAACGACGGTGTTCCGACTTCGGTGGATCGGGTTAGATAAATGTAATAGTCCATAGTTCAGCTTGCTAACAAGCCTGGCCCCCAGATCCAAGATAAAGAAGCGTGGTCCAGCTGACTCTCCTGCCTGTTTATAATGAGGCCTACTAGGACCCGATCACCGATTAGGACATTCTTAAGCGATACTTCATCAATCACCTAAATTGCCGCCGATTTCGCCGTGCGAAACTCACCGGTTTCCCTCTCTCCCACTTGTCAAATTCCTCCCGCTTTCTCGCCGAGTTGGTAATCGCTCTTTACCTTAAACCATCGGGGACACGTGTTTCTTTTGCTCTGGAACAGCTTTATTAGCCAATTTTAAAGAAAGTTCTGTCCTATAAAAGTATGTAAGATCAATGTAGCGTTATTTATAGTAACATAAATTTGTAGAGTGGGCTGAGAATGAATATAAAATGAAAAAGAAAGTTTTATCATAAAGAACTCTTCAAACTTTATTATCGGCAGTAGATTACTCGTTTAAGTAGATGGCGGTATGTTCCAGTCAGGATTTCTCATGATAGCACTATGATATTCGAACTGATGATGGTCAACAAACAGACATTGAAACACATGCTGATCTAGCCTCGCATTATTGAGCGAGCACTGAAATTCGCTCTATTATACTATGTTTTTGATTATTTCGCTTTAGATTTTCTACATTGACGATCGAATAATTACAATATGGATAAGCAAGAAGATTTGATCGTTTGCGTACCCGGTAAGCAAGCGAATGAATCGACTTATCTTACTGACATAAAACGAGGGCCAACAAAACTCTTGTTTTAGGACAAAGACTATGTGTTTCTGACAAAGTGAACATTGCCGGGCCAGGGACTTACGAACAACAAGGATACATTTACTCTAAACTCGCGGGTTTTGTGAAACTCATTCAAGAAGACAATGTGGGATTCCTTGATTTACTTGCAACAATAAGTTTACAAACAAGTCGTGATTGTCAATTAATTCCCTTTCAGACAAGCACAGTTGAAGTACATGGCATAACGGAGCAGAGCATAGTCCCAGCACCTGGTGACATTATCACTGCTATGATCACAATAGTAAATCAGAGGTTTTGCAAGTGTAGCATCAAATGTATAGGTGATATCGTGTTGACGAGGCCCTACAGAGGAATTCTAAGGAAGGAGGATGTCAGAGCCGTTGATAAGGACAATATTCAGATGTACAAGTGCTTTAGGCCTGGGGATATCATTCTAGCTAGAGTTGTATCCTTTGTTTTCATTAAACCTTTTTGGTATCAAATTATGTCAAATATATTCCTGACATAAGTATTAGTTGCCAATGACGGAGGCTCACACTTATCAACTTAGCACAGCTGAAAATGAGTTGGGTGTAGTAATAGCTCACAGTGAGGAAGGTAACAAAATTAGTGCCTGTGTAGATTGTATGGAATAGAAAACCTTTGTGAGAATGTTTATTTATATATTGCTTGATAGGTGCTGCTATGATCCCAATCAGCTGGACACAGATGCAGTGTCCGAAGACTCTAAAGAAAGAATTTAGGAAGGTAGCCAAGATTATACCAGAAAATGTAATGACCGAACAAATAGAGGAGTCTCAGAAATAATTTCTCATTCATATTGTATAATAAATTGACCGATTTTTATAAGAATATACCACTCATTATATCCCTGATATTCCCTGTTACTCGAATCGTCGTGCAAAGCTTTGTGTACTGGCGGCAATCAATGTGTCTGCACCTATACACCCGTAGTTGTACAGTTTTCTATAAGTTAATTTATTCTATTCACCAAAAATTCGTTCCCACACAATGACCGAAGCAGCATTCACGAAGATTAGCAATGATTCACAATTTATTCCAAACGAACCAGTGAATTATACTGTCGGTATGTGATCGTTGTGCCCTTAGGTTAGAAGCTAAAGTAATGTCCGAGTTTGGAATCCTTTAAAAATAACACTTTTGTGCACAATTCAGTTAGAAATCATGGATAATCTACCGATGTCTGTGTATTTTGATATGAATCCCTCATTCTATCACAGAAATTCGGCAAATGATGCATGGGTTCGGGGACAGCAGCGAACCGCTTATGGAATCGGCCAAGATCATCGAGGATGTTGTGTTACAACAAATGCGAACAATAATCAAACGGGCATGTGAAATAGCTGACATGAGAAACAGTGGGAAAAAGGGCTCTTTTACAACCGAAGATCTCATCTTCTTATTAAGGAAGGACAAAGTCAAACTGCAAAGGCTTATAAAATATCTGGGTAAAACAGTGTTTTCAGTACACTGTAGAGTCATGCTCTGTGTAGGTGTCATGTACATGAATATTGGACCTTTTTTCATATTGTAGAATTAAAAGAGTTCAAGTCTACACTGCACAAAGTAACGGATGCAGAATATGCAGAGGAGGTAATGGATGGTGAACAGCCAGAAGCTGAAAAGGCAAAAGAGCCATTGCCAAGCTTTTTGAATTTAATTGACAACACAGGAGAACTTTTACAAGGTGCATCAACAGTCGACGACGTCAAACAACAAAGATGCATACGCGCTGAGATGATGTCGCGATCGATGGATGAGGCACGATACCTAAAGTTTAGTAAGGCAAGAAATGCATCTTTTGCAAACAAGAACAAACATAAATTCAGTGACTGGCTTGGCACAGACAGTAAGTCTTAACTTTGGTGCTGTATATGTCTTTTCATAATAGAGTTGTGAACAATATATCGAAATTATTTCTAGGTGAGATCGTAATACCCAAAGCAGTGTACACTATCCTCGGATATTTGGCGTATGAGACTGTTGCACAAATCGTGGATTTGGCATTGCTAGTGAGGCAGGATCAAAGTAAAATATACGGGGATGCTATTGATAGAGTGAGACTTTCGTATGTCAATCCATATACTTATAAACCTTATTATCACGGCAAAGTGGCTGTAACTAAACCATTGACACCGGCTGAAATAATGGAGGCCCTTCGGCGATATTGGTCGCCTCAACTTGACATGACAGGGCCATTTCATCGATGTTCAACGCGGCGACCGAATCTTAAACTTTTATCCTGTTGATTTCAACGGCATTACAAACCAATAGAAATGTGAATTGATTGACGACTGACTATCATAAGAATTAAATTATATCAAAAGAGTGATCTATAACATCGATGTCTACTATTTCGGTGACCAAGAATCGACTAATAGATTCCCCACTCTATCCCATACCACTTCCAGTCATAAACTTACGTTCAGCTTTCTTGTATATTTTACACGTATAGTACTTTACAAAATCGTAAAACCGACCATTTAACGAAACACTTAGTGGTACTGGGTATACATGCGTGAATCGCTTCTTATAATCATTATCTGTACATTTTACCATTGATAGTCCCTGATTTTTCTGTAAAGATACATTACAGTTTAGTCATTACTTGCACTAGTGGTTGATACGTTATATTCATTGTACTCTTCATAAAATAATTGGATCTTTCCTTTATCTTTCTGTTACCGCAAGGTTTTGGCTTGTCGCAACCGTTCATCGCGACCTTTACTGTTTAATATCCTACACTAAAACGTAGTATCTACAGAGTTGAGCTAAAGTTACGAGTTCACGCAAATACTAATTTTAGTTTTGTATCATGGTGAAAGTAATGTTGATACCCTAGCTTTGCCCTCGGCACCACCAGTGATACAAGTTCCGGATTGATTGGCAGTAGACCAGTCACAGCATAAAGTTCCTTTGTGCCCTCCAAGTTCCAAGACTTTAGCTTGAGCACCTGGTGGCATCTGAAATTTGTGTAAACCTATTATTAGAACATCGTTCTGTATACACGATCAAAGGTTCAGTAATTCACTTTATCCACCTTGTATATGTTTCCTCCAGTTTGGGTACACAATAACATATAGTTTCCACTCTGATCGAATGTGAACAACTTGCCATGGACAGCATTCTTCTCTATTTTTATTTTCGTCTCCCACAGAATCTTTCCGGAGTGATTCAGGCTCCGCTGACACAACTTTCCGTCTTCACTTTGCGCGCAGATATTAGTAAAATCATTTATTAATTCTATATCAATAACCGGACTCGAGTGACAGCTGAGATTATCGATAATTTCATTTCTCCGTAAGTCATGTATTAAAATATTGCCATTTGATAAACCCGTGATAAGAAGTTGACCATTATGATTAAATGCTGAACACAGAGCAGTCACGTTTTGTTCCATCTGTAGCACTCTCTCTAATTTTTTCGTTTTTATGTCGTACAACAATAATTTCCCTTCATTCGAATCGGACACGGAGCATACAAAAGTTGACTCGGTAGGATTGCAAAGTAATGTTACTACTCGCGAGTTCTCATTTTGAATTTCCCATAGTGTCTTACAGTCGCGCGTATCGTGTAGCTGAATCAATCCATTGTTATCCCCGTGTAGAAAATAGCGTTCATTCTTCGAGATCCAGTCTAATGCCGTAATAGCTCTGTTGGAATTAGCTGTACCAGAGGTAAAAGTAGCAACAGTCCTGTACACAAAATATTTCAATAAAATTGCGGGCCTAGTAATTCATTTAAAAATATTTATCCCGGAAAGTATCACTTACTTTGGAGATGGAATGGGCGTCCACACTTTAATAATACCATCAGCATCGCCGGTCGCGACATAGGAACCGCTAGCATTGCTTTTACATTGAATTATTGACGTTTTGTGTTCCGTATATTCTTCCTGCAATACATAATTTGTCAAACAAATATCATCTACCACAAAATAGGTATATTTACCTGGCTGAGCAGAATATAGCTTGAATCAATTTTCTCTTTAGTCTTTCTTTCAGCAGCGGCGTCCATGGATGAATCGCGCTTTCTAGAACTAGTTAATCTTGAATCACAGCTTATACTTCTTTTTGTTGCAGAGTCTGACTTGTTAAACGAATTTAATCTACTCTTGGTATTTGTTCTTTTTGTGGATGCCATTTCAGGTTCAACAATTTTTCTGATATTAGTTGAAGGTTTCCTACTTAAAATTGGACTGGAACCACCACCTATGTTCTTTATGAGACTCCTCAAAGTTTTCGGATTTTCCAGTAGTGGAGATTCTCTGTACAAATAAAAGTTAAATAACATTAAATTTGCAATGAATTTCAATTGTACATTTGAAGAAAGAAATACCTACTGTGCTATTATGTAAAAGTCATCCATAATAGGTGGTGGTTGAGGCGTTGGACCCGGATTCACATCTGCAATAGATTCAATTTTCATGGAATCAACCAAGCGCTGCCTCAGAGATTCATTTTCTTCTTGTAGCCGCTTTAACTTATTTGTATCCTCATCTATTGTAAGTAAAGCTGGCTGTGGCATACACTACAAAACCAGGACACATTCATAGATAAAGCATAATATATAATTCATCAAGTAACTTAAGATATTATACAATGTGAGAGGCATGACACAAAATACCTTTCACCTACTTGAAAGATAGTAGCAAGAAAGTTATGCAAGGACACTAACATAGTATCCTGCCATTGTCTGCTAAAATGCACAGAGTAAGTCGGATTGTCTTCAGGATTCTTGACAAAAGGAAGTGCTGTAAATCATAAGCATTTTCAATCAGAACAACAATCACAAATCTTTATATACATTGTCTAATATGATATCCTACCAAACCACTCCTTCCATTCGGAATGTCCTTGCAGTTCTGGTGCCATTTTTGTAAAGAACTCTTGAATCCTATCTTGCTTGTTATTGACAGCAGCATTTACCAGGTACATCTTAAGAACAGCATTCTCCAGCTTTCTTATAGCTGGAGTGAAGTGATTCTCAAGTCTGGAGAACATCCTGGTATCCAGATGTCCCCATAATTCTCTCAGAGAGGCCAGATCATAATTGTATATATATTGCATTAACTGGTCGACTATCTTATCAACCTAATAAATAAATAGACAACATGTATGCTTATGAGATCGTTCACCCCTGCTGTTAATTTAATCAAAGTCACTCTTTAATAGCTTAAAGGTTTTCGCATTACGAAGCTTCATTGTTGAGTAACACTCGAATGAGGAAATATTATTGCGGTATCATTGTTTCTTTCTCTTGAATGCGCGCCGACTTGTACTTACCCTGAAGCCCTTTTCTTTTTCCGCCTTGAGATCACTGTCGAAAGCTTTTAGTGTTTGACTGAAACCCCGGAAGAGCAGATACTCCTTTACCAATTCGTCCACATACTGTATGTGAGACATTTTCTCCTCTGTCTCGTTGCTCTTCCTGACTTTTCCTCCGACTGACAGCTGCGTGTTGTCATCCTTCAACCATCTTGCACTTGCACATCGTTGATCGCTCTCTTCTGCAATCTACTGAACTCCCCCGCATTATTCCAGCCAGTACTACCAACATTCTATCGATTTTCCTCACGATCTTAAAAGTTGGCACTAGTGTGCGTCTATCGCTCATCCAGAGCAATCCAGAGCTCGACTTTCTGCATTTGAATAATTTGAATCAGTGATTAAAGGCTGCTGTTCCTAAATAGGGGCATCGAGGTTAAGTAAGTACTGCTCATTAATACTTCAAAACCGATATTTTATTATACTTGTATAATCCTGCGATGCGTAAAGTCGATCAACAGCTTCTGATGTAAAGCACAAAGGGGGGGAAATGGAAGCTGGAAATGTTTCATGTTTCAATGTCTATGAGAAACGGGTGATCGGTAATATCGGTATCTTAAATATTTTATTCGTAAATAAACTCCGCAATGACAATGCTTGTTACAACCATAGTAATTAGGTGATCCGACCGCGCGTAGTAAAATTGCGAATCTACCACGCTGACGATCGTACCAAGCAATCGGCGTCATTAATATAATAGGAAGAAATAAGTATTCCTGCTGCTAGTAGCAACCAGTGCTTCTTCGACACACACTTATATTATTGTACCTCCTAGACACGAACCCCATAGCTTGCAGGAATGCCCATGGATATCAGGTAGAATCGAAAAAGCTAACACAGTTCATTCTCAAAAAGGCACGAGTTTCCACTGTTTCCCGAAGACGTCATCCTTCCATCTTTATATCACTTCTTCCCGATTTATCTTACCTCTTACGAACAATCGACTCATTTCTCGTTACACACACTTTTAATTCCTATACAATTGCTCGTTCTCGCGGCGTTTCTTTAACTGGAACGGGAGACTTGAGAGATCACAGCAATGCAATAGTAGTGAACAAAAGATTGAAAACCGAGCAGAAACGGGAAGGCGGGAGAGGACTAGAAGTTCGAAACTGTAGCCGTGGGTGACGGTAAAGTTGCGAGCGGCGCGCGTCACTTGAAATACAAAATTCGACTAGAAAGAAATGCTCGAGCGAAAGGGTGGCGATCTACGAAACATATAAAACACCAGAATCACACGGTGGCGTAGATCCTTTATTGTCAATAGACACTAGACTACGGAAAATAAATCGCAAGTATTGCGTCCGGCCGGCGAGCATTTGGCAAGAGCGACATACATACGTATTATATCTTGCATTCCCGAGAACACGTCATTCAAAACCCTTGAACTGCCATCGATTCTACATGCGAAGCTCAATCAAGCTGGATTCGTACTTCGCATGAGTGGTAAGTGAGCGGAATCTGTAAGTTTCGACGACTGAACGATCGGCTAGGCTGACAGAGAGTGTGTTAATAAAATTTCCAAAAATGCTTGGGAGATTGTTGCGTGCTCGAACAGCGTTTAAAGTGTGCCCAGCTGTCCCAGGGCTCGTCCTTACCCTGATTTTCACACAGCAATTATCAGCGAGTCAACTGTATCGCAAGGATCGATCTCGCCAATAAGTGGTGCAAGGACTGGAGCCTGGCACTTGCCGTACTTTCATTTGACTAAGCCAGTGGACGATTACTAGTAAAGAGCCCATCCTAGTCGGTCGCCCGCCTCAACCAAGTAGGAGCGAGCCTCAAGAGTAAACGCACAGCACTTTCATTTGAAACTCGTCTATAAATCGATGTCCTCCTGCTTGGCTTTTGGGGCGATTTTTTCCCCACTGTTGGATTCCTTCATAGTTGTATGAACGTCGGCCACTTCGACCGGTGCTGGCACCGCGGGTTTCACGGATCCGTCGTCTTCAGCTACTTCGAATCCAATTGTGGCGCCGATCTTCTGACTCGCTTGTTGGAAAGAGTCCGAAAGCATCACCTGATGATCGCAACAAGCAAACAATCAACCAGTCTCGAGCTATTTTATCGCATGCGATAAACTTCGAAGCCGCAAGATGTTTGCACTTGCAAGGATCTTACCTGAACAACGTTGATGCACATAGACGTGAGTGCCAAGCCGAAGACCAGGTATATTATCGAACACATCATGTACATGGGATGCTAGACGAACCGAATGAATCTGTTAATTTCCACCCTGAGACACATCATCGATCGTACTCTCAATACGAGCTAACAATAATGGGTGCAACTTTGTGCCGAGAAGTGGGAACTCATGCGAAAAGCACACGCACGCAAATACCCTGTGTGTATTATACGTGAGTGATGTACATTGTTTCGAGAGGAGACTTTTGATCTTACGAAGCTTACCATCTGAGCGCCAGCGTGAAAGAAGGGAGCAGAAAATTAATAATCGAGCGATCGACTAATGATACGCGTCTATTGTGGAGAACGCCGATAATAAAGAATGAGCTAATCGCAAAGGAAAATAAATACCGGTTTCAATCTTTAGTGAAAAGATTTATCCAAATGTAGCAAGGATTGCGAGCGAAACTTTAAAATTATATTCAACAACAGAGGAGTTACTTACTTTTGGCACGTAATCGCCGAAACCGATAGTGCTCATGGAGATGAAGACGAAGTAAAAGCTCTCGAAGAAGCCCCAGTCCTCCCACATATAGTAGAGTGTCGCCCCGATGAAGATATATCCGACAAGGATGACAATCGCCACCGAGATCGGCAAATTGAATTCATCATCGATGGCGAAGTTCGACATCGCTGGAGTTCCGGGTGTGCCAGGAGCACTTCCATCCAAATTCAAGATAGTCTGCTGTGACTGCTGCGCTTGCTTCTGGATTTCTTCGATGTCTTCAGGATTCATTTGCGAGGGCCGCCTGAACGTTGCTAGGTCGTAGACCAGCTGAACACCCTTCATCACTTCCTACGAAGAAAAGTCCATTTGGTTGGAGGGTCCGAAGCATTATCAGATAAGATTGATCCAATTTCCTTGAGTGTACCTGGACGGGCACGGTTCGCCGGACTTTCCGGCAGCTCCCAGTGTAATAAAGCCTCCGTACAAACGCCCAGAGGAATTTTATACCCCTCGTGAACAGTTTGCCGAAGTCAGCAAGGATTATGAGGAACATCGGTATGCCGAAGATCGCATAGACGATCGTGATCGCTCGCCCAGTGGTGGTGCTCGGTGATATATGACCATATCCTGAAAAAATCATAATGATCCTGAAGCCTTTCCCTCACCACTACGAAGACAGAACGCTATTGCGATGAAAATAAAACGAGACGAATCAAAAGTAGCGCGACCAGTTTAATTTTAGAGTTTCGCGATTAATATAGAACTTTGGCGGTAGTTTACTAGTCAATTGGCAGTGGCCTATTTCAACGATAGAGAATACTCGAGAGTTGAGAGTCATTGATCCTCCGTGGAATTGCGATAAGGGAGACTGGATTAATCAATACCAGAAGCGCCTCCTATCAGTCGGTCATTAGAATCCATTAATCAAAGGAGGCTTCGCTATCATCACTCGAATTCGCAATGGAACGCTTGCGCATATATGGCTTTAACACCAGGAGGCGACATTCCGCGATACTATGGTGTTGTCGGTGTTAGTCCCTGGGAAAATCAATACAGGACGAATAAAACGTTATGCGATAAGCAGGTTTAGCCGTCGGCATCTTTACTTTGCGTGATGCCGGCTCACCCGACCGAGTATCAAGTTCACCCATACCCCTCAAGATAAACACCCCATAAAGGAATCAAGCTGTGTTTATGTGCGCTCTGATCTTCCATTACCGTGTGTTAATTTATTTAAATCAGAAATTTAGCTCTTGGATGTGTTGTCGTCTATCGTGTAATTCTCACCAATTGTCGTGATGACAGTGAGACAATAGACGACCGCGTTCAAGAAAGTCCAGCTTTTCTGACCGCTGTAAGTGTGAACACCAGCTTCGTGCGCGGCGTGCAATTGCTCTTCAAATTCCATTAACTTCTTCCTTGCCATACTCTTCCAGTCATCCTCGCGAAGATTGTGACTATAATTCCACAGACTATCAAGGAAGTCACGCTTTACCCTTTTCACGCCGCATTTGTAGAAGGACTCGAAAGCGCCCTCGGTGAAACGGAAGACAAAGGCGCCGAGGCCGCAGTAGATTATCATGAGTATCAGTTCGGCGACACAACGATTCCTGAGATCTTTGATCAAAGCGATCTGCCGGGGATTTTGCGAAGTGAATGCCTTAAATTCTGCTACTACGTCTTTAAGCGCCCTGAAGAAATCCATTAATGTGACTTTCTCAGGAGGACCCTGCTTTGTTTCTTCCACTCTTTTCTCTATTTCAACCGGCGGCGAAATTTCCTCTTGAACTACTTGCTCATCATCTTTCTTTTCTTCCTCGTCGACCTTTTCTACTTTCTTTCTTTGGAAGAAGGACAGCCAGGAGAACCAGGACTTTCGTTTCTCTTCTGGTTCCTTTGCTTCTTCGCTCGATTCCCTGGTCTCTACAATTTCCTCTTTGGTTTGCGTGACGTTGGTCTGTCTTCTTCGTAGAACCGACGGTTCTTCGGCATCCTCGAAGACGTCGGAAGGATCTGGGTCCAGAATACTGTGCTCTCGCATGAGGTAGTTGCGTTGGGCCTTCTCGAAATCTTCGATTAAGCTGTCGTCACTTATTGGTATGATTTGTTTCTTCACGTCGGAGATTGACCTCTTCAAGGGAGGTTCTTCCCTCGTTCTTGGTGGGAAAGTTTCGCTCTTCTTCATCTTGGGAGCTTCTTCTATCTCATCGGAGTGACTGTATCTTTGCGACTGCTTTCCCTCCGACTTCTCTTTCGATGAGGCTTCGGAATCCTCGAGTTTCTGCTTATTAGATAAGCGTCTTTCCCGCGAGGGTTTCTCTGCCGCTTCTTTTCTTGGAACAGCGTCGGAATCCCCACTGCTTGCCTTCGGCTTCGTGCTTGATTTCTTCACACGAATTCTAGTCTCGGGCGACTTGGTGCGTCTAGGACTTCGTTCTCCTTCATCCTCGCTGGAGTCTGTCGAACGACAATACTTATCAGCACGTTCCTTCGATCTCTTCTTAACTCGCTTCTCCACTCGTCTCGGCTCCGAGACTTTTCCGCTGTCATCGTCGATCTCTTTCGATCTCGGTAAAATATCCCTCGGCTTTTCCTTCACTACGTCTTCAAGCTTTACTACATCCCTTTTCAAAGATTCCCCGCCTGATTTACTTGTCGCTTCTCGCTTCACCTGTCGCGGCTCGGCGAGTCTCTCAGAAGTGTCAGGATCACGTGCTCTTGGCTCGCTTTGTCCAGCATCCACGTAGCTCTTCCTCTTTGCGACTTCATCGCTACTATTAGAACTCTTTCTGCGCTCAGGAGGAACAATAAGAGCAGCTCTTTCCTGACTTTTTCGCCCATTCTTCGGCTCCTCACCAACCCTTGCCTGTTCTTCCACTTTGATCCTACTCATTTCGAGCTCCTGTTTCTCAGCCTCTTCTGCCATCTGCTGCATCCTAGCACGTCTAGCTTCGTCCTCGTCGTCGTCCGTCTCGAGAAGATGCGTCCGCGTGGACGGTTCGGGCGTTTTCTCGCGTTTCTTCGCGGCGGCCTTGCGCCGCCGATGTACCGTATAACTATCTTCCATCGCGCAGGATCACAAAACAGGCAACCGGGTCACGGGCCCTTCGTCCCTCGAGAGTCCCTTGGCCTCGCAAGGACACCGGTGCAACTGGCGAACAGGTAAACACGCTCGCGAAGGGTCGAAGGTCACTTTTTCGTTGGGGAAAAACCGGCAGCTCGGTGAGTGTTTCGCGAGGGCTTGCTGCCGTCGGTGCAGGCAAGCAGACGGCAAGCAAGACAGAAATAAAACGGAGGCTGCTGCTCCCACCACGATGGGAACGCTCGCACCGCCGGTACCAACGAAACCAGATGGTTTTGCCGCAGCGGATATCGAGCGAGAACGGCCGCGAGCCACCGGGAGAGGGAAAGAGAGGGCCGAGAGAGCGCTCCGCTCTTGCTTCCGGGCAAGAATCGCACGCGCAACCAGCGGCTACGCGCTTTGCACTGACGCTAAGCGCCTCTCCACCTACTGCTGCAACCCCGTCCTGCACCACCCGCACCCCGTGCATACGTGCCGCGGACTTCCATGCCACCGTTTCCCAACCCACGCTACTACAAACCTCCTCCCTCAGGCCTACTCTTGACATCCCTCCGAACATTGTATTTATAATCAATTCAATTGACCGCTCTCCCATATCTCTAAATGGTGCCGAGTTGATAATTATCGTATTGTAAATGAATTATGCAGGTGAGAGTTATTAAAATTTATTTAGATTCGGTGGTGTATTTCTAGCTGCTACTGCAACCACTTGCACTAGATATTCGCATACGAAGATGTACGCAGCTTGTATTGCACTACTTTTCAACTGATACTCCTTCAATCGTCCTCCCACGAGGTCCTTTTTGATATTCCCCAGAGAATTGTAGCTATATTCGATTGAATTCATCGCTGTCGCATATATTTGAGCAGTGTTAAATTGTTAATTATCGTGTATTATAGAGGAATTTTATAGAGGAGTGATATTGAAATTTATTTAAATTGGAGCGCTGCTTTGTCGGATTGAAAATATGCGGCAGGCAGTGCGCATTATTGCAGTTATCTGACGGTAATGCAAGGACTGCATCATTCATGCGCGGCAGCCCTGACGAGAGTTTGCCTCAGCGGCTGTTCCATTTAGATGGTTAATTATTCCGTAAAAGAGCTGTCTGCTATTAGGTCGCACGAGCGTGTACCGTGCTTGATATCCTACCATAGGAAGATTTCGAAGCACGTGGAACATAAATTATGCAGTCGCACTGTCCCCTTTGTTTGCGGGATGTAGGTATGTACTTAGGAACTCAGGGGACTGGAAGAACCACTAGATCTATGGTGTACGTGTACATATACAACTCTGAAAATCGCTGCCGGCCCAATTTCAGCACGTCGTGTGCCAGCAGTAGCAGCATCCCGTTGAGAGTCCACAGACAATGCCACTTTTCGGTGAAAGATAATCGCTCTCTCGAGAGGGCTTTCGGAAAATGTGTTGGCGCCAGAACGGTCAGAGTCATTTCTCGAAACGAAAGGAAGGAGGACCGTCTGACTGGGCCATCCTGAAATAGTGACGCAGAGAGAAGCAGAGTATGGTTGACGGTCACCATTCGGCGACAAAGAACCTCTCACTCCTCTAAGCGCCGCTTCCAAGATACACAAAAATAAAGGCGGGCCGTGTACATCTTTTTTGGAGTCCTACCAAGTTCGCCGAGCGGAAAGCATACTCGAGAATTCCTGGAATACCAATCGCCATCAGCCCCGGCGCGGACACTTTTATTCGATCGCTCGATTCGCCATCCCTTTGACACTCCGACTCTTCCGCTTGATTGCAAAATAATTGCAATATCGAGATACGGGCACAAAACGTGCCACGTATATTAGTTTCCGTTCCCGCGACACCGAGCTTCCGAGCTACTCGCTCCTCCCTTTTACGGCAATGAACTCGAATTATTGAGCCGCTCCGATGTATCTGACAGTCAGTTTGGCCTATGGCTGCTATTATTAATTGAATATTAAACTTCGAAACGAATTCTTAAATGCGTAAAGATATACGTGCTCCTCGAAGTTTCCAAATGCATTTGGAGCGCGGAACGAGAAGCAAGCGATGAGTATGCAATCTGCATTCATAGTACAATCTCAATAGGGATATGCAGGCACATTCGGCGCCGCAAATGTGCAGTGTATAAGGGCGGAATGCCAATACCTTGCTATATAAATCATTTGAAAAGCTTCGCTCCGCTAAAGGCCGATATAAACGGTAGACGTAATCGAGCGAATACGAGGAGGACTTTAGTTCGTTTGATCTCACATTTCTCAGCGAATAGGAAACCCGATGAGCTCTGACGAGCCCCGACCTTGTCAAGGATCAGGTATCACCCGGTAATAGCTGTTAAATAGGTCGGCTGTGTCCCCGGTCGCCCTGGGAACCGTCGGCTAAATGGAAAACAGTAATTCACGGCCTGTTGCGCGATTTAATTCTGCTGGCCCTCTCTCATTTGGGGTCGCAATATTCTCGAAAATGACTAGTAAACTCCTCGTCCGCGCGCGTCAAGCATCATTAATGGCTCGAGGAGCTCTTGAGCTTCGGGTTTGCCACACGATCGTCGTACACATTTCCTAAGATCTCAGTCCACACAGTTAACAGCTCCTTTCGCAAGTGTCTGAGCACGTCGCCGACGGAGCTGGACTATCAAAACACTTTCCAGGAAAGCAATCCTATTTTCTGTCGCGTACGAACCAACACAGCACATCCATTGGAAAAGCCAGTCTTTCGACACTTTCCGAAGGGAAGAAAAGAGCTGGGTCGAAAGAACGCTGAAAACGTCTCGAAAGCTAGAAAAGAGCGATGCTTTTCTCATCCATAGTTCAGAGAACAGCAGGGCAAAGGCAAGACTTCTTCGCCTTCTTTTTCGTTACGTAACCCAGGGGCAAACTCGAAATAGTATGCGTGGGTATGTTTTCCGAACGCGTGCACCACCCGCACTCTGCGCTATGCGTCCATCTCTCACTAAGGACGAGAGGAGGTTCGCTCCACATTCCCAGACATTTCGTGTCACAAGAATCCGGAGCAATTGCTTCAAAGCAAGCACGCCATTCGAGAGAACACACAGCGCTTCCTCTGTACGGAGGAAATCGGCCGGAAATTTTAGGAGACGATGCATAGAAGCCTACTTCCCAGCTTCCCTCTTACCCTTCTCGAAGGTGAAGAGTGATCTTGATCCAGAAAGCATTGGAACTCATAGTACCTGAAGCTGTCCAGGCGCCGAAAGGGCGCAGTATAAAAAAGAGGGCTGCATCGATGAGCTCCGCGGCACAATGTAGGTCAAGATCAGACTCGACCCTCCACCCACCCACAAATCGAGCGACCGTGCAAATTACTCTGATTGCCCACAATTTGAATTTTACGACTACCGTTTGCGAATCGTCCAGCCATTTTACGAGATTAGTCATAGACTCTCTTTGGCATTGGATTCCCTCAACAATGTGTGCGAGCTCCACTCGATGTGGCGCCCGCTTGGAAGAGGCTTCACTGTGACAATAGGTCTGCCACTGGCAGCACAATCCTCCACTTCTTCTCGAGAACACTGGCCTCCTGTCAATGATCTGTCAGTAATCAACACGTGCGAACGTGTTGCGTGGAGAAAAACGCTTAGCGAAAAGATCCCGTTTTTTTTTTGCCAGTACTCCCAGCTGATTTCACAATAGATATTTGTCTGGCCGGTGACTGAAAGTAGGTGCGATAAAAATGTGAACGATGACGTCGGAATGGTGGGAAATTCACGCCAGTGAACAAATAAACTGAGTGCCACGCGTTCACCGAGTCTATATTAAGATAGTCTCGATCGGGCAATTTCATTCGATCGGATGAAACGAGGAACTGCCGCGTGCGCGGTGCATCAATCCATTTCCAATTTCACACACGACAGACATAGTCGACTGCTCACCCGCACATACATTCGACAGCAGTGTGATCCTCGTGAAAAGCCCACGACTTTTCGCTACAGTTGGGAATTAAAGTGACAATTCCAGAATCTGTCGGCCACGTCATAAAAAAAAGTCAGCGACGACGAACGTCGGGGAAAGAAATGGCCAGTGAGCTGAAATTAGCTCGATGACCCAGCTCGCGTATGACAAATAGATAGGCGAAGTTTCTTTCCGAGTATTTTTGAAATCTCCACCACTGGACTTCACTTGGCGATATTATTCTGAAAATGATTGCAAAAAATATAATGGTCCTCTGCACCGAGCGGAACCAGCAAGAAACTGGAACGGAAGGAGAAAAATCGACGGGCGTCTGGCCGTTTATTGACTTATACTACTTGCCAAGCTCCTTGCCCTCCAATATCTCCCGAACAGTTTGAACTTGTGAAAATAACTATCGAATCATAGTTGTTCGTTTTCCGGGACTATTTACAAATCCTTCGCCATGAAAGTGCGATTCTATTTCACCTATTATTTTCGTTTTATGAGTGTTTTACCGCTAGTCCTCGAACGAAGCCAAACCCACAGGCGGTGATAGTATTCTCGGGCGGAGGATCGATTAGCCGCGGAGCCGACAGGTCGAAACAAACAGAAGCGAAATCGTGAAGATGTGGAAAAATAAATTAAACCAACCCGCAGCATGAATTTATGCTCATCGTAAAGTTAAATGTAAACCACTCTTCGCATTATAACCAAGCATATTGTGTCAGTTTTTCATAACTCTGTGACGTCTTGGTGACTTTTCGTGACGTCAAGGCTTAAAAAAACATGAAACTACGTCGTGAGTAGTTGAAGCGAGGAGGAAAGAAATGTAGATACGAAGAAGTAGACTCACCAATGGTAGTGTAAATAGTGCCGCAGTAAAAGACGGCGTTCCAGAATGTCCAGACCTTCTCACCACGATCGGTGACACCTCTTTTGTAAAACTCGTACAAGTGTTCCTCGTACTTCATCAGCTCATTCCTCGCCCGTCCCTTCCACAGCTCGGAATCCGAGGCAAGCACCTCGTCGTCCCAAAGTTCCCGAATCACATTGAGGGTTTCGTTCCTAGCGTGAGCGAGCGAGTGTCTAATCAATTCTCAGCATGAAGGAATTATCGCGCTCCATAATTAAGTTCAATAATAACCAATCGTGCTTGGAAAACACAAACTTGCCCACTCGGACCCTGACACGTGCACTCATTCACACTTATCGAATCGGACACGCCAACCTTACTGGCAAGCTTGTTTCTTTCGGATAAGGATGCGGATAAGAAAAGCGCGCTCCTGGCTAGCGGCGACCTTCGCCTAAAGGTCAATCGATCGGACGAAGAAAATTGCGGGAAAGTGAATTGACGTTGCACGCGGATAAGCACTGACGCGTTTCTCCTCGCGATAAGAAGAGAGCTTCTCCTATTCCGCGTTATAGACAATAACTGTGTCAGTTGGCAGTTTCACGCGCGCCACTAGTTTCAGTGATCGGAATGGCATACCTCTCCTTCCTGATATTGAAATGAAGAACGTCCTCGTGCGTGCCCTCCACCGTCACGAAGATCATGGCGCCCGCGATACTGTACAAAAGCACGATGACAAATAAGAAAATGTGCGTGAACCATCGTCTGCTCCACGAACTGACCTGCGGGAGATGAGAGAGAGACAAAGAGTGTGACCACTAATGAGAAGTGGGCGATGGATAAGAAAGTAGAGTTAGCTACCTTTTCGTAGAGCCAAAAGACACTCTTCTCGCCGACACTCAGACCCGATTTCGTAAAGTCTTTGATACCCTTGAACTGATTGAAGACAAAGCCGCTAGCCGTATTGGCATGGATAACCGGCGGCTGACCTGATGCAGGGGTCATGGGAATGGGTGTTTGCCCGTAGGGGGTTGGCACGTACCCCATGCCGGTCTGTGGCCCATAATACTGGCCCGGCAAGGGTAGCTGTATCTTCGGCCTTGGCGGCATCCTTCGAACTCGCGGTGAACTCGACATTATCCTCAAAGTTTCTCCAACACACTTCACTCACAACTCTATCTACTACTAATCCAGTCGGTACAACACCGTCCACTAAAGTTCTTTCGGTGTTTCACAAACTATCGAATTATCCGCGAGTGTTGATGAAAAACGGACAGCTCCAGTTTTCCTTCCTCCGAGCACCATTCCCAGGCGCGCGTGGGATTCTCTTAAACGAGTTTACTGTCGCGGACCCACCTACTGTTATGCCGATCACTTTGCCGTATCATTCCTTTTCTTCACGTCGCCGCAATCGGGTCCCCGCTGGCAGTGAGTTTATAAAAAGAGTTCGACGAAGTCTCTGATCGAACACACCGAATTAAATTCTGATAAAATTCTGTGCATCTTCTTGCTAAATGCTCTTCGCCGCTCTTCCTGTATACTTTGTGGTATTCGGCTCCTCTTCGCGAATGTTTCATAGGTCCAAGAATTTTGTTCGCGTCGGACACATAAATAACAGAAGCGCCGGGGGCGCGTTGGCAAAGCTCTCCTAAAACGCGATACGCGACCCGTCTGCGAAATCGGCTCCAATCGTCTGGCAATTAGTCACGCTCCGCGAGCTTACAATTCGGCATTACGACCCTGACGATCCTCCATTTATCAAAGGGTCTTATCGCCGTGAACATCAGGCAATCGAGTATCGCCTGGATTTTTCTCAAAGCGAGTATTGTCAATTGCAATAACTCAGCTGAAGAGGCCTCAATGGCTTTGCGCTAGACGGGAGCGCCAGTTTCGGTGCCAACTATTTATAAACATATGTATATGAGTTATTAGTACGATGAGTGGTATACGTCGAAACCACAGAGAGTCATAAAGAAGCTCCAAGAGAAATCTCACCAGGATGATTTGGAATTCAGAGGCAAAGCTTGATGGCGACGGGGAGCGGATTTTATGAAGCGCGAGAATAGAGGGTAGCCGCTCGTTCTACTGTGGAGTGCAAGTCAATCGGCTGGAACTCGCTGCCCATTGATCTTGACTTTTGACCATGCACCTTGTAATTTCGAGGGCTTCCATCAGCCACCGAAAAGGCTGCCTCCTCTAAAATTATTCAGATGTCATCTGGAAGGTCAACGACCCGGGGTGCATCCCCGTAATAAATAGATCGACTCTGTCCGCGAACCTCCCGACGGATTTAGATAGCAAGAATACAAATATGCCGACAGCCACGCGTCTCTTCCTTACTTCCCCATACCGTTTTCACTGCTGAAACGCCTACAGCGAATCTCGAAAATATAATACCAACAATCTCGCACACCTCTCCAACAACTCGCGGCTTTCCCGAGGATCGATCCACTGATTTATAACTCTGTGGCAAGTACGAATTTAGTTCTCCTTATCAACGTCGGCCAGCGAGAAATAAAGTTTTCCCCGCGGCAATATTTTCCCGGGATGGTCAATTTTCACAAGGTGATTGCTTAGACTGTCCTTTGCTCTCTCGTGTAAGGAATGGGATGACAGTAATTGGGAGAGATCGCAGACACAGTCGAATTATAACTGCGAGCCTACCTGATGGAGCGAGTTCAAATGATGTTAATCATCCAGACGAGACTTCGTGAGTCCCACTTACAATCACCACTTGTCGCTGGGAAATTGGAGCACACCGCGATCGAACGACGGGAAACTTTTCTCCGGAATCATACAAAGATAAATGAAGTCCTCGTAGTACTTGAGGAAGATCTTTGTCTTCCTTCAACTTAGGGAAACGAGCGAGACCGGAATCATTGATCATTTCATTCCGATTTGTATTAGTCACTTTATCCGCAGTGCCTTCTGTCTTGCAGGATACATGGATAACTACTGGTTTGATATTTTTTATTAAATCTTGATGGCTTAGTAAAATCAATGCCAAACCAGTTTTTTTTACATATTATTCTCCTTTCACTAGTAGCAATATTTTTTCTTATATCGAGTTTCGAAGAGGAAGAAAATCACGTTCCCGAACACAATCAGGACTACACTTTCAGCTGCCACTGTGCGAAGTACGTGAAGTCCATGGTTACACTTCGCTCGCAAGAGTTCAGCAGAGAAATCAGTTTATTTTCGACGCTAGCTTTGCTACCCCTTTCAATTGCTCCACTTGTTATTTTCAAAGAAGATCTGAATTTAGGGGGGATCGATGATGATGAAAGGTGTGCCACCGATCACACGCACTGGGTCCCTTTGTGTAATTATTACTATTTGTGTGAAGAGACGAGGCAGAAGTCGGGGGTGGAATCTGAGCGACTCTCAGGAACCTCCAGCGACGGCGTCGCGACGCCAACTGACCGGGAGCATAGAACGCTGCTCGTCGACGAATCCTTTTCAAACGAAACGCGCTCGGCACCGTTTTACAGCGCCATGCAACATCCCCCTATCCAGTGTCTCTTCGATCAACTATTTTTCTTTTCCCTCCCAGACCATTTCCACTTAATTCATACGGATTAATGCAATGGCTTCTGCGTTCTATATTTGTTACATCCATAAACTCTGGCATTTCCATATTTCCATTTAAGTTTCGTCAACTTGTAAGTTTCACAATACTCCATAAATTAAGCCAAGACAGTGATGCAAATTAGATTCTAAAATAGTATACGCGTACTTTGGAATTAGTGTCTACTAGAGTGTCAGTGGCCCGAGAAAAATGAAGAGAAAAAGAATTCAAGTTTCGAAACGAACGGGATGAAGCTCTCTCGTTCTTCGAGAAGATATCCCTGGGGAAAAAGCGAAAGTAGCGATGGGCTTCGGCTAAAAATATCTGTCACCTGTGCTTTAATAAACTAAGGAGACGCACATAATTAGTTTGGGAATTCATGGCTCCGTCTCTCCGGGCTTTTTTAAACACGGATCTCCGGGCGAAGAAGAACTCTTCAAGTTCTTGGAGATTTAGAGTTTGCGAGGGATGCGACTTCAAAGGTCCGTCTGTCGCTCAGTAGGAAAGTACTGCAATCAGACTTTTATGTATGCAACCTGAGTAAACGCGAACGAGAGCCGGTGGCCATAAAGTGACCCAGTTGTTACAGTAACCAGTGCAAAGACCATCAGGGCAAAGGAGTTTTTAATGCGGGCGAGTTCAACATTCAAGATGCGGCCCGCAGCAGCTCTTTCACACTACAAAACGTTTGTCAGAGGTGAAGTGGAAGTTTGCCAAGTGGCATCCGCTGATATTTTCGTTAGAACTTCTCGCTCTGCAAATTCGAACTTTTTATTTATCGCGGCAGGCTGGAAAGAAGAGGACGGGTAGCACCGGTCAGTTATAGTTGGAACACTCGGCGGACATATCTTATCTTGGATGGGACAGCGTGGAGAATCGTCGACAGTTACGTAGCCGACGCGGCGGCGATTCCCAATGGTTGAGGATTGAAGCCCCGAGCTCTGTTCGGCGGCCCTTGCCTTTCTGACGCACCATCTCGCGTCAAACCGCCGCATCATACCTCCGGCGTCCGGTTCTCAAGCCTCGTTTCCACGAGAGCAACCAACTACTTTGCTTGACAAGAAATCTTCTTGCTTACCTGAGAACTTATCCTTGATAATTGATCACGCAAGGTTTTAACATAGAAAATATCTGCTAGACCTGACATCAAGCAGGTCGCGTCGTTATTTTTTAATGAACCAAACGCTTCCTTTGCTTATTCGTGTATCCTGGCGTGAGAAAGGCAAGGAGGGCTCCGTAGCAGCTGTGGGATTAATATTTCGGGCAGGGTTAAGAAATGAAAGGGCAATCGAGAGTAATAATAGAGTAATGCCGCTGAAAAATGTGGAATAAGAGTTGAGCATCATCGATGAGTCCGTTGAAGAAAAAGTGGAGGGACCAATCAGAGGTAGAGAGTAGGCGAGGCAAGCCAATAGGGGGTCAGAGCTTGGCTGGGATTAGCGTCGGTCGGTCGGTCCAGCGTCAGAGAGCACAGCGGGAACTGACCTTGGCGGCGGTTGACTGCATTCACGGAAGGCGCCCGAAAACGCTTCGGAAAAAGGCATCGGGGGCAGGCGCGCGTTCGTGTCGCCCATTGTTATCCTCGTCGCGTGTAATGGCTACCGTGGAGTTTGTTGACGGTGCTCGATCTGGTTCCTGGCGCATCGGCCTACCCTGAGCCACGGTACGCGGCGACGTGGCCCACCCAACCCTGCCTGGAGAGGATCCCGAGGAGCTTGGGCCTTAGGTACCGCCAATTTTATGCGCCGGAGAGAAGCGCGCTTCGTGCACCAGTCGCCGCAGCCGCCACCGCGCTTGGACGACATGATCTGCGCGGGCTAACGCTCCTCACTGACAAGCGTGTGACTGAAATCCCCGGAAAGGAGCCAGTGCGTTGGTGGAGTGCCGCTAGCGAACGGAGCCGCGATCAACGCGACTACCTGGGATCCAACAAAGGACGAGCTCTCTTTGAATCGGCTTGCGGGAATCGATCGGCATTGATTGTCCACGGCGACCACGGCCCAGCCGACACGAGGAATTGCCGATCTTGGATGTTGGATAGGGCTCGCTGCTTTAGCTAGTACCGCCGACAATCTCGATCGCCGCCTGGATTAGGTCCAGCGAGCGCGCAAGCTGGCGCGCCGCAGTCATGGCAACTAGAAGATCGCCCGCTCGCCAGCTAGACATGTAACCGCGCCGCCCCTCTAGATTATCGCACGTGAGTCTTACAACCAACTTCTGCTTCAGCCCCTCTCTCTCTTGTCTTTGCCGATTTTACACCGTCTCACTCCCTACTCTCCCTTCACTTCAGGCCAAACCTGTAGCTCTCACTGCAACTCTGTCTACCTTTGATATTCTGCATCTGGAGGTTTGGTGCCCAGCTATGGCTTTTCCAGATTTTGAGTTTTCATCATCCTTATGCTTGCCTCGGTTTATAATTCATCTTTGTTGTCCTGGTCTGATTGTGATGATGCTGGGTCACCTACCTCACATGTATTTCCGGCTATAGATCTTGTGCTTTCTAATGTATGCCTATTGATTGTGTAGGGTCAAAGGCAACACATCAATGGCCCTAGAATCAAATGGCAACAACGTGGTGTGGTTGAACACAACCCGTCCTGATCAAATACAGCAGGTATGCGCTGTGTATATTTCTTCCCTGCTGTGTTAGGTGCATGACAATCGTCAGTTTACATAGCATGCCTCCTTTAGCCCACTTTCAAAAGAATATCCCACATTTCTTATATTAATATCACGCATCATCGCAGTCTCTAATAATGCCTTCCATTCAACAGAATCAACCGATTGAGCAGCCGTTGAAGTGTTCCATGTTTACTCAAACCGAGCAAACCAATAGTTTCACTCAGACGGAGCAGAGTAATTCGAGCTACGGCGATCAGAGACAGGTTGTTACCTCGTCAAAATCGCAAGTAGAGACAGGTTTTTACATGATGCTTTTTCATGTTTCCGCTCGATGAAATCACATTTTATTCTCATAGAACTTCGGTATCAAGACATTGAATTCGGCTGGGATATCCTGTGTAGTTGCCTGTCTCTATGTGATAAGTGTTGAAAATATATAGTAAACAGGAGATCCACTACTGAATATGTTCTTGCAGCAACAAGCCGCAATGTTTGACCCACAACAAATACAGCAGCAGCAAGCTGCTCAAGGTCAGCAATCGCAACAGCAGCAGTCTCAGCAGATGTATGTCACAACTGACAAAAAGGAAGACAAATCTCAGCAACAGTCAGCAACTGCAGAGTTTCCTTTTTATTACAATGTGAACATGCTGCAAAAGGTTCAGACTAACGCGGTGAGCACCATTGGTGCGATCACCACCGACGATAAGGGTTGTTATCGCTTTGACGTACAACCCGTTGGTTACAATACGTTACTGAACCAGATGAGTATTGCCGCTGCAACAAATGCGACATTTAAGTGCGATATATGTGGCTTAGTCTTCGGGCATATGAGTCTCCTAAATCACCATAAACGGATTCATAATACAACGCCTAGTAATCTTCAACAACAGCAGCAACAAGTTGTTGTTCAAACACCAACAACAGTGACTGTTGCAACTACCCCAGAAAGACCATACACATGTGATGTATGTGGTGCGTGTTTTGCGCTACCCGGGGAACTTAAAAGTCATAAAACGAATATGCACCAAAAGCCCAAGGTGCAGATATGTGAAGATTGTGGTAGTGAAGACCCTTGTGAGCATCATCCTACTAAAATTAAGAAGAGTGAGTATCATTTTCAAAGTATTATTTTCAAGTTGGAGAATATGATTATCCAGAAGTATATGAGTACATGAATTCTTCTATCTTTACAGCTATTAAACCTGGACATCATCCTGTTAAACGACGGGGTGTTACAAGCGTTACGAAATGCCACAAATGTAATGGCACTGGCATCATCTTCATTGGTAAGTGTTTGATCTCAGTTTTGCACAACTTAAATTCTGGGTAAAATGTTCGCTCGATATTTCTATCATTTCATTGCTATCATGATCGTATATCGGATGGTGTATGGTAGGTAAAAACGACGGTAAATTAGATTCTGGACTTAGTAGCCTCGCAAAATGTGATCGCTGCAAGGCAACCGGCCGCATTATAACAGGAAGTAAGTTGGACAAAAACGAGATACTCAAATTCTTCATGCATTTCACTGCCCCCT
The DNA here is from genome assembly GCA_910591665.1 of Ectemnius continuus. Classification (NCBI taxonomy): domain Eukaryota; kingdom Metazoa; phylum Arthropoda; class Insecta; order Hymenoptera; family Crabronidae; genus Ectemnius; species Ectemnius continuus. Next base: position 6,711,444 of record OU342867.1, read on the forward strand.
TTGTGTGAAATTATCTCTCTTATAACATCATAAGTCGCGCTCTTATCTATTGGAGCTCCCTATTACTAAAGAAAGTGGATCTAGTGAGCCATACACGATCCAGTGTAATCTCACACCCTCTAGGTGTCACAGCTTTCTGACTCACAGACCTTCTGAAAAAAAAATTTAAAAATAGTCGATCCCAAATTAAATTACAGGCGGCAAGCAAAATAGTCAAAACCAAGCAGAAAAACCGTTTCACTGTAATGTGTGTGACGGTACGTTTTCTCGATATTCTTCACTTTGGTCTCATAAGAGACTTCATTCAGGAGACAAGCCCTTCAAATGTGAAGTATGTGGATTGGCATTTGCAAAAGGTGCATTTCATTTATTATATTACCACCCCCACATTGTAGTATCCTAAAGTTCAGTCTTACAATATGTGTTTGATCATAATGTTTGCAGCTGCTTATCTGAAAAATCATGGTCGCGTTCATACTGGTGAGAAACCATTCAAATGTAGTGTGTGTGGCATGCAGTTCTCACAGAGTCCTCATTTGAAAAATCACGAGCGAATTCACTCTGGTGAACGCCCTTATCAGTGTGAAGTGTGTGAAAAAACATTTGCCAGACATTCGACCCTGTGGAATCATAGAAGGATCCACACAGGCGAAAAACCATACAGATGTAATATATGTGGTTCGGCCTTTAATCAAGCTACACATCTTAAGAATCATGCAAAAGTGCATACCGGCGAGAAACCGCATAGGTAAGTGTCGTATCTGCGTCGAGGAAACATCGCAAAACTAAGTATTCATATAATCTTAGGTAACTTTTTCTGTGTTCAACAGGTGTGATATATGTGAAATTGGATTTTCCGATCGATTCGCGTTGAAGCGCCACCGTGCTATCCATGAAAAGTACGGGCAAACCGCACGAAATCAGAATGCGAACAACCCGAGTAACGCACAGCCACCGAACGCGAGTAGTCAACAACAGCAGCAGCAACAACCGCAGCAGCCCCAACAAGCGCAGCAAGGACAACAGGTCGTCGTGGTCAACGCCACCACTCCGGTAACAGTGAGCCAGGGTCAAGGCCAAGCTGTCATGCTAGAAGAAGTCTACAAGTGTCAGGTGGCCTTCCCCGAGCCGAAATGATTCAGCTAGAGAATACCTTTCAGGAGCTGGTAAAGGGGTTAATTTTTTAACCTTTTTCAATCGCGAGTATACATTGAGGATGCAAGGGGGCGTATGAATGTATAATGTGAAGATGTGGACTACGTTCGAAGTAAGGGGGGAAAGGCCGAACGGCGGGAGTAGAGGAAAATTGGTAGAGTGACTGGGGGGCACGGTTTCGTGATAATCCGGATTGCGTGGAAACAAATTCGGTAATTGGTAGGGTTTCTTGTGTAATACGGGTAGAAGGTATTAAGGGACTCTACGGTAAAACGTGAGTGAACAGTTCGTGAAACGTGACTTGGAAGAGCACGGCTCGTGGAAAATCCGGCGACTCTCCCAACCATTGTCATGAATCAGTTTTTTTGCAAATTAATGCAAAATGATTAATTCTATATTTTGCCAATTGGCATAGGACGTGTATACTTTCACGATGATGACTTAGTATGGGAAAAATTCGCGCTAGCCTGCCGTAGCATTTCATTTGGTTTGCAAACTGAATTTCGTATTAGTTACAATTGAGTTACATCCCGGGATTCAAAGGGGCAACATTGGAAGTCTAATCAAAGTCCTGTCTAAGCTTAGGAATTGTAGTATCAGATTATGTTCGTGAAAAACAGAACAGGGCGAACGCATCTTCCATTGGAGCTACCAAAGTACTGAGGGACCTAGGAATTAGTACATAAAGCCCCAACTTGTTCATTGCAGTATTCAAGCGGGTGCAATTAGAACAGAAGCCGTGTGGACCTCGGCTATTTCAGTTCGATATTTAATTCGATAAAAGAATACAGGTTGATTCGGTTTACGAAAGTGCAAACGAACTTGAAAAATGCAAGGTACGGTCGATGAGTGCTGAAGTCGCAGAACAATTAGTGCAAACGGAAGTGGTAGAATAAAGTACTATCGCGATTTGAGCGAGCCCTCTTCCGTCCAGTCATTCGGGATCAGAATAGTTGCACCACTGCAATAACAACGACCACGATTATGATAGAAAAAGTAACGTAACAACAGAATAATGGGAGGAGGTGCAGAAATAACGTAATTCCACAGGAGGAACATCTATATGTTGCTGGAGCTGCAATAATAATAGTGAATATCGAAGGGCAGACTAATCTGTTTTATAATTTTAAGACGGCGAACTATATGAATATCAGTTACTAAATAGTTGCTAGTTTATAATGGCAGATAGCTGACTAGATTATGTACACATATATACATTAATTTTTATATCCCCACTTGTTACGAGCGATGGCACACTATCGCTATTCTTGAATATTGAGAACGAGAAAATCGATTCGGTTGTGTAAGTATCGGCGGGCCCACAGCTCCGACTGGTCGGTAACTTGTGGTATCGGCAATGGTCAGGGTGCACCTTTGCCATTTCGAAAGAAAATAGCGGTTCCTCGAACATTGAGTATCCGGTACGTCGAATCGACTACGATGACACACATCCCCTTCCACTGTGAGACTTTGAATCAACATCATGTTGACTTCTCTGTTAGTTTCGATCGTTTGAGGCAAAATTTACAGTCGCTTATTCATTTCGTATATCTCACCAGGATCTCATGTTCTCTTCTCATCTTCGCCAGGTACACATTGGTGAAGTCGCTGTAAAGTAAACGGGTGATATAATTATTTCTCCGGTTTAGCCATACTATCTACTTGCAATATATGTTTGTATCAAAAATAAATCGCTTTTACAATAAATTACCCTGGCGGGGGGCAAAGAATGGCTCGGTGGTGTTCTGAATCACTTTTTTTTACATAAAGTCTAACTATCGTAATCGTGAAGTATTATTGAAAATGCCATCATACTTATGGTCACCACGTGATCGACTCTGCATCGTCATTAAAGAAGTCTGAGAATATTGCAGAGAGTCTAGAATTGGGGATTTCTTTGTTTTATTGCTATAACTTGTACAATAAAGATATACTATTACCTTTAATTTACTTTTATGTGGTCATAATACCTGCTACAGTATTTTTGATTAGATTAGAGTCTTTTATCAGTGTTCCCTAATCATGCAGTTTCTCTTTCAAAGCCCTTTAAAACTCCGTCAAACTATCGAGCACGTAATGCAGCAAAAACACATTCTCCAAAATTTGAGTGACTTAGCTTAGTCGCTAAACCTTTGCCTTAGTTCACCATTGTCCTGTGAACTACCCGGACCAGTTTTCTCTATTCGGCGGAACTGCACGTTCATGTGAAACATTGATCACTGAGTTTTCTGATTGCGCCTGGTGTTTAGCCACTTTAGTCTCACGGTCGAAAATAAGAATGGATTTAGCGAGCACTTGGTAGGTCAGGGTGTCTAGAACATGGTTTATCTTTTAGTTCGCTTACAAGTACTTGGCGGGAGATAGGGACTGTAAATATAACTACTTGATAATCCCATATCGAAGAGGAGGGCTCTAACTACCCCTGCGAACATTCACAATTAACATTGCATCACGAATTCGTAAAGTATTTTTATCACGTCGTCAGTGCATGCGAAATGTATAAGGGGGGACGTAATGGATGAGATCCCATAGACGAACAACGCTTGATATTTTCATTGTTACTTGCAAGAACGAGCACTACCTACTCTTTACACAAGACTTACGCGAGATCTGTCCATGGGTCAGATCTCCGAGCCCTTTTTTTCGAGAGGACATTTTTATAATACACGTATCGTACTCACTTTCCATAAGAAAGGATTCGCGGGATTGTATGAATCGCGTTAACAAAAGTCATGTGTACGAATGTAAGTACGAAGCTCTAGGTGAATAAGTAATTATAGGTGACACGATGTAAGAATCGCGCAAGGACCTATGAAACTATGAGTGTAATCAATATTGTATACGCATACTTTTTCAATGAAACATAAATCTTAATCATTTTCAGTATATTCCTGACTGCAGTCGAAAGTAAATAGTCTATCGAGAAATCGGCAGAAAATTAAATTGAAGCATTACGTACCTACTCTCTAAGTACCATAAAGAATCAAACCTAGATAATTTACAAGTTCGGAGTAAAGATTTTAGTAAAAAGATGCGTATACTTTATTACAGCTTCATGGCTCCTTGCCAATAAGTCGAGCTCTTAGATGATATTTTGCAGAAGGAAACTAAATTTGGAGCTTCCACTTTAATCAAAAACCACTGGAAGCGTCTTCCTCAACCCCACACGCATTATGTCCTGACCTACCCCAGTATCAGAATTTAGTTGTATATAGGCCAATAACTATGCAGCGAAGATTTATTATTCTTGTGCTTGAACGGTTGATTATATGCAAAAGATGCCTGATCATGCAATGTTCCGCGATTAGGAGTGACTACATGGACATACCTTTAATTTACTTGCTTTCGGTTACCGATCGTCAGTGAGTTGGGGGTCGAGGTTTTCAGGGCTTCGAATGACAGTACTATATAATAATTTGGCGACGAAAAATTTGTGCCCTTAAAACTGACGACCCTTCAAAAAAAAAAACGATTCAATCATAATTACGGACTCGACGAATTTTGACAATTAACACATGCCGCTACCACGCTCGACCCTTATGTGCTGTTGCGATCCCTTCTGGTCACACTGCAATATTGAATGTAAATAATAAACATATTTTTTCAAATAAATCCTACGACTACGCTGCAGAAGTGTTCGGCTATCTCTCCCGTTGTTAACCGGCACGATGAGACTTAAGTACAAGGACAGCGATAACAGAATCGAGGCGCAGGGGATTTATTTAAAAAAATACCAGACTGTTCGCGTTCGAGAGTATCAGGAAGGTAGCGCAAGTTCAGATAAGGGTGCGACATAGCCGCGTGGGAGACTTACCGATGGCAGAATATACGTAAAAAAAACTTTGTAATAAGATTAATATAGTGTAAGTTCGTAAACGTGTACAGATTTCGTCCGTGCTCGAGAGGAAGAAAAATTTTGTACAAACTTTCCTTGTAGTTTACAGACTCGTAGACGCGTTCCATTCGACAGACAGATGCAACTTGTGTTTTTGATAAGAATGTTAATTGTCTAGCCAAAAGATGATGTCGATAAATAAAGAGGAGAGGAAAGAGTGGCCACGGTACGCGCGGTATCGTGGACACGCCACGTATTTAGAGATACACATGTAAAACTAAACGGAAATGAAAAACCACAAGATAGAAACTTAGGCATAGCGTGCAATTTTGTGAAATTTCTTAATTGAACGTGGAAGGATATACAACACAAGCAGTCCTATGGCGATAGGTTAATTTTTACATGACACACACGTTGTATGGGCAATAAAGCTGATCGTACGAATTTTTGATAATAAAACACGTTCCTATTGAATTATTTGTTCATTGCCGTATCGTTAAGTATCGACGCGCGTCGCAACGTGGAATGACGTCTCCGATGCTAGAGTCAGTAGCGTTATTTCTTTATCGAAAGAACGGCCTTTTGTACAATATATGCAAAATTACCATTTTGCCAATAACACAGGGAATTGGCGACGCCGGTGAATACCTTATTCCTATCATCGTAACGGAGATCATTTACGGTAGCAGTAAACTCGGTACCTAATGCAACTTGCTTTTCAAGCTGTTTCATCAAAGTATTTTCTCATTTATCATTGTAAAGAAACTGTGTACGGCACTTGCAAAATAAGGCACTTCGTATAAGTTACATTAGGAATGTAAATCTGTAGTTAGTGGTGTAAGTAGGTGAAGATTACGAGAGAAAAGGATCATTATTTTGGACTTTCATTATCAACCTCGCGAGGTGATCGAAGACTGTCTTACAGTAGAATACGATTGAAATCGTGACGTTCTAGCGGGATCCTTGTAGGAATGCGCCACTCCAAAAAGGCCGATCAGTCTTTCCCCCGTTTCTTTGAACGAAGCTAGCCCTCTTCGAAGCGAAAGCGAGCGAGAGTGATAGAGAGAGATCTGCGATTTATATTTTGAGCGATCGATGAAAAACAGATCGGCACTGACAATTCACTTGGGAGAATAAATCAATCGTAATCGACTTTTAGAATAGAACGGCGAACAGCCGACACTCGGGTATACTTGTGCGCGTACGCACGATTTTATATGAAGGAACAGTCGCGCGACAAAGGCGAGCCGAAGATTGTCACTCTAGGCTTAGATCTGCTGTCAATATAATTAGAATTATATAATTTTCAATGTAACATGTATCATACTGATTATTGCCTCTCGTTTAAGGGAGAAAAAACCTACCGATTAAGAGCTAGCGCTCGATTATATCTGATACATCCAGGTATGATAAAATAAATGATGTCCACGGGGCATTTTCATTTTTGAAGAACTTCTTGTGAATTTTATTCGCCAAAGAGATTATGTGACACGTCTAGGTGTTATTTGAACGACAAGTGTTTCATGTTTTCTGCAAGACTTCTTGAGAATTTGAAAAAGGGCGGACTACAGAGGGAGCAGCAGCCGCTCCAATCGTAGACGAAGGAACATGGCGTCCGCGTGTGCGATGCTTTCCGTGCACATCTCGTGCTCATAGTATTTGTATTTGCTCAGTGTCCTTGAGTATTACACGCGATTTTCAGTGCCAGTGGAAGGAAATGCGTCGCGAGGAACAATGTCTCCGGCCGGACAATTAAATTACCCATAAATCGACAGTGCGGCTGCCTCCATCATCGGTAAGTCATATACCGCAAGGCAGACAGCCTAACATTACTCTTCGTTTTCTTCTGTTCACTGCATCGTTGGCCTATTTAATCACAGTCGAGCCATACATTTTTCCATTGACTCGACGTTCATTTAACAAGACTGATCAATCCATCGTGAAATGCAGCGTTTAAACTGATCGCAGAAATGTTGCTTTCGTAGTAACCGCTTGTTCGTCTGCACGCTTCTTTTATCTGAGTGACATTGTAACATGCGAATAACATGTAGCCTGAAGCATAGCGCGTTATCGTTTCATCCCCTTTTAATTCTTTTCATTAGTACGCTTTGACATGTCACCATGGTCAGCCGACATTATTGATCTGTCTGTTGACTACACTATATTTGGCGTCCAGTGTGATGTCACTTGCTTGGGTTGTCACGCTTTTTTTCTCGTCTTGCCCCAACACGCTTGTTATGACGGCGCGTAGACATGGTGGGATATATGGGGGTCAGAAACCTGCGACACACACCTGCAACCCTCGTAAATGCATGCTTCACATTTCCACCTGCTCCGCTGTTTGACTAGAACGTTGCTAATGAGTGCAATTCCGAGTGCAAGGAAACGAAGCCCGTGTTTACTTTCCTCGGAGTGCAAGTGCACCCTCAGTATTTATTTACACGTGTTTAATAAGTAAGAAAATAACTTGGTAGTTGCGGTGGATTATTACTGAGCGAAGGGGTAAATGACATTTCGAGCTTGTTCCGACGAGTGCACTTGGAGCACCATTCGTTCAGGTGGCTGCCTGCTGTTCTCGTGCAATCGGCACCACAATCGCAAAGTGGCAAAGTAGATAACTTCCATGAAGGACATAACACTGAAGCCCATAAAGAGACCCAATAGGCCTCCGGTACTCGCTGCAAACGTACGGTGCTCACCTTAGATTGGCCGAAGTAGTATTAAGAATCAAATAGTTGACAAGTTCACTTACAGAGGAACTCTGTGAAACCGAAGAGGTCATCCTTCACGTACTTCGTGAATTGGGACTCGACGAAAAACAGATGAACCACGGCTAGATTCTCCCTGATTAAAATAAACCATTCATTTAGAAAATTAGAACTCCCAGTTGCGATACATTTGCGTAAAGCAATCATTACGTGGAATATTTCGAATCCTTTTTCATGTATTGGTCCGCAACCTTGAAGGACGGTTGCAATTTGCTCTGCGATATCTCCACATTGTAATTGATCTCAAAGCATCCAGGCCAACAGTTGCAGCTTGGTCTGGAATCATCATGTTGTACTTGTTATATTAGCGACTCTACGTTATCGGAACGCCCAGTACTAACGTTTCGGAGACATTAATCGGTGTGATAGTATTCTCTTCATCGTATAGTTGAACTTCCATAGCCCTTCTAGCATTGGTGGCACAGGCATCGTCTTTTTTCTCGCAAATAGGAGTATTCGAAGATTCTACGACACGAAGAAACAAAAAAGACAATCGGTGTATCAAAATGCAATTAATATTATATATCCAAAACTCACTGGGCATGTAATACTGAACGCAATGGCAAATCTTTTGCGTAAAGTTGGCCTCGCATTCCAGAATACAATTCTTCTGAGTGTAGGTGCGATAATAGCGAAGTTTTCTCTCAGTTGTAAAGAAACATTTCCGTTTGCGTTGCGGTACTGAGATGATGGATTTGCTGGCTGTGGATATTCGTGGTGTAACGATCACTCGAGTTTCTTCGCCCGGCGTCACCGCAAATCCAAACTCCGCGATCTTCGGAGTTTCAACTGGATTGTGAAGTAACATCTGCGAGATTGAAACATCCCATTCTCACCGTTTCATATTTGTTTCAATTCTTATAGGATTTCCTGTTGGATTCTTTGTAGTTACTTTGAAACCGGCGCTCGCCGTCGATGAGCAGTAATATTCTTCGATGTCGGTGTCGAGCACCAATGTAAGTCCGTAGAATTGACCAGCTCCGTAAGGTCTCCAAGGTATAGAATCAGCGGGTGTATCAGGATCGTAGCCGTCTTCAGGATTCCAGTCGATAGTCGTGAATGGGAATGTTATGTTCAAATCGGGCCAATCACGTCTAAGAAAGAAGACAGGTCGAATTAATCATCGATTCACTTTGAACACACTTGGCACTTGATATTCTTTGTCACCTACGGATTATAAAAGAGATACTGCTTGTCAACGGAATTGAAGTTACAGCAGATGCCTTCGTCGGTCATTGTAGGATTAAAAATCTTCTCGCAGTCTGTTAGATTGCCGTGCCACTGGCAGGTGAAGAGCATGTCCGGGCAGGGTTGGGAGACCTAGGGAAATGCCATAGCATTTGTAATCGAGATCCGAACCACCAGGGGACAATGATCAAATAATTCGCTGACTCCAGTATGAAAGTTTAATGCGCAAGCCGACCTTTATAAGCGTCCCTTGTTTGAACAAGCTCTCCACGCGAGTTAACGCGCCATTGGCGATAATCATCGGCGTCACATCGTCAACCAGATGAAGCTACTGCGATAAAGCATTATAATATAAAAATTGCTTACGTTTATCATGAACTCTAACATGTTCCTCCAACTTATGGCATTCTCGTTGATATGGAAAGCCGACGCGTTACTCTCGATGTTACAGATATCATCCAGCAGCACTTTCGGACGCGCATCGTTCCTATAAATTCTCTCATCAGTACTTTATTATTTCACTGGGAGAATGAATCAAAAATATCGTGTTTTACCTTACCCTTCGTTTATTCGCTTCGCCTCACTTCTTCTGGCATTGTTCATGTTGCAAATGGTGATGGAGGGGAAGGGAATCTCTTTGAGAGATACGGATTCCGGGCTGAGGGAGATGATGACCGGCTTGGAAGTCCATTTTTGGTAAATAAACCAAATGTAATAAGCGGCGGTTAGTACCGCGACGGTAAACGAGATTACCCAGAAAATTCTACAGGAAAGAAGCACCGGACAATTAACCGAGCAGATTAGAAACCGATAGAGAGCTGCGTGCGGGTGAGAGCTGTGCCATTAGGACTCTCGTGCGATTGTGCTGTAATTAGTTAGCGACACACGCGAGCGTTAATTGCGTTGTACTAAGGTAGACTACGTGCTGCTAATAATTGTAATGTTTCTTAGATTAATGTCGGACAATCACCTCTCGCCGATGGTTAAACTAGAATCACCAACGTATCGAAGTCCGTGAAGAGTACTGCTCATACAATACTGCTTGGCAGTTGTACTAATATGCGATTTCTCCAAACAGCTTCGAAGACTAGCTTTGCAGGAGCTGTCGAGACAATATATAAGCTTCTACTTCTATGACTGTTAATAACAATGGCAAATTACCTCGATGCTTTCTCGTCATCTCGTTCGTACTTCTCTGGAGGCAGAACGTCTCTCGGAAGTAGAAAGTTCTTGTTGTACCGAGACCTAAGAGTCGTCTCTTTCACTCGCTGTGTAGCCTGTGGCGAATGAGAAAAGTGGAGAGGTCTACTTCTGCAGAATGACGAACAATTGTGAGATAGTTTAGCAAGTGCAGATCAGACCTTGAAATCAACATCCCTCGCTGCATATCCTTCCAAGCGCTTGGTCGATTTATACTGATTTTGCAAGTGGAGAGTGTTGACCGATCGAGGCAGACTGGACTCATGATTATTCAGATAGTTTAGAGTGGCCTTCTCATTGTTCTTGAAGTAGTTATCCTTATCCCGCTTCGACTTATCACGCTCGTCCTCCTTCGAGTAACTGTTCTTGAAGAGTTTGGTAGCCATGGCATCGATATTGAAAATCCTGAGATTATCGAGATCCCGAGCTTTCACACGCTCACTGCGAGAGATGATCTTGTTGGAAGGTCGTCTGAGAGAATCCTCCGGCAACCTGGAACTGAGGATGGTCTTCCAGCCAAGTAACTTCATAGGAAGAGCATCCTCCGCAAGCTAATTTCCTGAAGGTCTGCCGTTGTCAATTTCACACTTTCTCAATCAAGCCAGAGTTAGTTCCGACTTCCTTCTCCTCGTAGGAACTGGCACGAACAGTAATCCCTTCGGAAGCAGTGGACTGTGTGTGGCGGAGAGCACGATAGGCTAGCGTATCAAGGACTTCACGCAGTCAGGGGTGGAAAGAGAGTCGTTTTTGAGCTAGGTTCGTCGAGGGGGGTTTTGAGAGAAAATATTTTCGTGCAATTACTATCAGCGTGAAAGTATGTCAGCGGAGAGGGTGGTGGCTAAGTAAGTCAATGTTAAAGCTGGAACAAACAGCTGGAAAGTAGGGTGGCCTCTGATGACGGGCAAGTAACTGAGCCACTGGAAGGACGTGGTTACCTTTTTAACTTTCGCTTGAATCCTCGTGCTCGACGCTAGCTAGAAGGGTGGTCTCATCTAATGCCAGTGTCGGGGACACTCAGCACCTATAACTTTTCATTCCCTGATCGCTACCGATAAACGGAAATTATTGTTTTAGCGTTTTCTCGTGGGAGCCAGTCATTTATATGGATAAGCGATATAGCGTGTCTGACTGAAAGGACAACACATATGATCCCCGGGTCAAACCGGGCGTGCCTTGGAAGCAATCTTGAAATGAGATCCTTCGTCAATTCCCATTGCCAACCTATGTTTTTCTGCTGCTTTGTCAGGGTATTTTCTCTTCCATCGAACCGAAGGAACACTTTAACTGTCTCGTGTATATTCATTAAATTCTCATTTCGTATAACGGCAACTGAACAAGCTTTGAAGTTGCGCTCATCACGGAAAGTTAGACTTGCAAGTTTTCCAACTTTTTCATTTTCTTCCAAAATTAATCGTAACAGAGTGAGTTGGTTCCATTCGAGGGTGGGGGTAGATTGATGGACAAGCCATGACGTCAGACAATTAGTAACAGTTCGCAAGCGACAATGTTAGCCTTTTTTCATGCTTGCTCCTGGAACAGTTTCGTTGACGACCTCTAATGGATCTTCACAACATAATTGTACAGTAAACATTCATATTCTGCTTATCGATGTAAAGGGGGAGACTTGTAAAAGCCGCGCGAATTGATCAGACACTCCGATCCTCGGCGAATCGTGAGCTGACCACTTCCCATTTTCAAATTAAGTTTATATTTTTAAATACAACACTACTGTCTATCTTCATTCACATCGGAATGCATGTGAAAAAAACCAGGAATCTTACTCGTAGATTGGAAATCTTTAGCGGCAATTAGTGGTGCATAATGTTAAAGTTCGTGTTATGTCACCATTGATTAATGACATCGCGCGTCGCTCGATGCTTTCTCAAACAACAGCGTTTCTGCAGCCACCTTTTCTGCTCGTTAATGATTGAATCGTGAGATCTACGAGTGATACATATCATCCGACACCCTGTTATCCCTTCCAGCGGATCCTCTGGAAATACAGTATTCGTCCATCGCATTGCTCCTTTGTTGAATAATTGATAATCAAGTTCTCGCGAGTAAACTTGGCACAGTGCTAGCAGAAGTTTGAGATCTCGCAAGCACTCGTTCCTTGTTAGTCCAGTATGCCAATGATTGCACCGAACAAACAGAAAACGTTTTCAAACGCATTTGCATCATGCTATCTAATGAATAAGTGTTGCTAAACGGTAGTTGATAGAAAAACAACGGTAAAGTCAAGTTTAACTGGGGCTCTTTTTATTACCTCATTCCCTATTCCCTTTAGGAGCAAACATGACGAGGAAAGCTCGGAAACGAAAGTTGGAGGATGAGGAGCCATGCATCCCTAATTGGGATGACGAGAACATCTTCCCCGACACTGTAATGAGGGAGATGAAGACAATGTGGGAAGTACGTTTGCATTCGTATTATGCTTGGTAAAATTGAAGATGTTTCCATTCTTGGGATAACCGATGATCTATCATTGTAGATTCCTCAAATCTTTCATTTTCTCCATTTGACAAAAGAGGCTTTGAACATATCTCACTTGTCGATGTTTGAAATGGAACGTATGCTTCTGATGCCCAAGGCCTCGAAGCAATTAGCTAACATCATGACGTCGCTTTTAAGGTACGCGGGCATGTTCGTCAAAGAATAGATAGTAGAATCCACCTGATTTAAATCCAGTTTCATTATCGGGTGTAGCTCGCCAATTTTTAAAGGAAAATTGAAGAAGGTGCCTCCGATGCCTTACGAATTTTGGACCAACATCTTAGCTCACAAAGTAAAGGGTTGGTTCAAGACTTATGAGGCAAAGCATCGGAATCCCGTGAAAGTGAGTTCCTTATCGCAATGAATTGAAATTGAATGCCCGGATTTGGGCACTTTATACATTTGTAGGAAATACGATGGAAGACTTTTAGGTTCTAGAAAGCATCGGCGTCGAACCTGAATTTTGGACAGTCTTTCCCGATGATTCGATCTTCGACGGCAAAGATTTCGAGGACCTGACTTTCAGAAGGAGAGTCTGGCTTCTCAAAACAGTCTGTGATACACTTATGGTAATGATCAGTTGTTGGCTTCATTACTTCGAGCATCTATATCTGAAACGTCCTTCTATGAAGAAACATTTTGTAGCATACGCGGAAAAAAATACAAGAAGAGACAGCGAGGCAGCCTTTAGAGAATCGTGTGGAGACGGTCTTGGGAACGGATAGGCATGGAGCACGATATATATACTTCCCACAATTTGTCAAGACCGATCTTCGCGTGTACCGGCACAATTTAGATAATAAAATTCTTTCGAGCGTTAAGGTAATTCTCATTTATTAATTCTCCAACTTTCCTCTCTTTATCTGGCCTTATTAGTCTTGAATCATATTTCCAGCCCGAAAGAACCAAATCGTTAGCCGCAGCAGGAAGCGTGTTGGTATCCGGTAGTACCACAATCAAAAGGAAAAGTGTTCGAGATAGAAGAGTGCGTTACTTGAGGGGTAAAAAAAATAGTACAACTAAATGCGAGCAGGAGGGACACACCAGCGACTGTAAGTGCAATGTGGACAGTGGTCACGGCTCACCGGCGAACGACGATACTAATTTGAGTAGCACAAGTACCTGTAGCAATGCCAATCAAATCGATTTAAATACGATCAATGCCAAGAGATCGAGAAGTTCATCGAAACTTTCCGAGACGAGCACAGAATCAAACAAAGCAACACGTAGAATTACTAGATCAAGTGGATACGATAGCAATACGTCGATAGAGAGTAGTAGCGAAAAAAGACGCTCACAGAGAATGTTCAAAGGTTTTGTGGCCTCCAGTTCGAATAAGAGCCACATAGCAATACTAAGTGGACTACTGACTGGGTTGAAGTCGGATATCGCGAAAGACGAATCCACGGAGGATCCAGAAAGATCGGAAAGTTGGAAGACCGACGACGAGAAGCTCGATGAAATAATTGGTGTTGAAAATAATAGGCTCGCGAAGGATGAGACATCGAAATCGGACGACGAAAAGTTAAGTGAAAACTTGCAGCCATCGTTGGAAGAATGTCAAGTAAGGCCGTCAACAGAAAATCTTTCTAGATTACAAGAGAACAAAGTTGAGAGCGATTCTTCGAGTTGGAGTGATTGCTCGCAAAATAGTGATAGTGATTCAAATGATGAAAACGACATAGAATCCCTGAACGAATTAAGAGCACAACTGCAAAAAGAGGCCTTTCGAAATAATTCTGCTACTAATAAAAGAAGCACAACCGAGTACAATTTACGAAAGCAAAAGCAAGATACTGAAGCTAGTGAACTTGACCCTAGGATACATGAATTCAGGGAGATGTTGTCCGATCTGGGAGTCTCGAAATTTCAGTTAGTTGCTGAGAGTATTGAATCTTTAAGGACATTGGTATCCAGTTTTCCTGAACAAGACGATGTTCCACACGAAGAAGGCGAAAACAATGTGAGTAATTTGCGATAATTTTGCATAGAATAATATAAAACTTTTATTATTGAATTTTCAGTCTGATTCTTTACCCTCGGGTGAAGTGAAATTGGTAGAGAGATTAAAGGAACTCTTAAGTTCTATAGAAGAAATGGAACCATGTTTGCGGGATTCCATGAAGAAAGCTCGTGTCAAATTACAAAAAGAATGGACGAATTTGAATGACGGGTATGCTGAACTTTCAAGTTTTTTTAGTTATTTCACCCCCACATATTCGTCCCATCTTTTATTATCAACATCTAACTTGAGAGTACTAAATCATCGCACTAGCCATTTTAATTAGCTTTACATTACTAATTGCACAACACATTTTCAGTACTCCCAAGTTAAATATCATCCTTCCTGAAACCTCTTGTAATTGCTACAATGTGTCCGTGATCCATATAAGTGGAAACTCTCCACATTTTTAAAGAATAGTTAATCTGTTGATCATATATGGCAGATATCATATGTTGTAGCAGTGTGGAGGATCAGGACTCATCCAGTGAGGGTGGTCTGGGATCTAATTGGTGGATTGTTGGATCGCAGGGCTACTCTGTGCCCAGTTCCAGTGAGTCAACGTTACAAACGGTACAGGAGCCTACCGTATCCTCACTTAGCTCCGACAACGTCACCGGAAAAGAGCAAACAAGTGATAAAGATACGGACGATACAGCAGAGAACGAACAGCAGCAAGAGAATAGTACAAAAACTTCAAATCAAGAGGGAGCTGATACAAAGAGGAAAGGAGCAGATCAAGATGAGCAAACAGAGAAAGAAAACTCAGGTGAATCGCAAGGTGCATATATTTATATTATCAAGACACACGTTTATTCAATATATTATTTTCTGCTAAAATGCATACCTCATTTATCTGAATAAAAATAGAACAACAAACACGTCGCGTACTTCGGGCAAGAGGGGTCTCCTCATACCTCGAGCAGTTCTCCTCAGACGATGAATTTGAGACGAACGAGTTGGAGGAACGGCCCAACTCTGAGGCAGTCGACACGACTTCCAGCCCACAGGCCAGTACATCCACTACTCACTCTGCTACCAAAGTCAGACATAACTGCAGTTTGTCGAACCAAGAGGACTCAGACAAAGATTGGATTTTACCGGGAGCTCGCAAAAGGAAAAATAGACGTCCGTGTAAGGATGTTTGTTAATGTATCATACAGTGACTTATAAATTTGTTCATACATTTCCAAATACTAAAGAGTGTGGAGTTGGTAATGTGATCAAATTTGTGGGCCACAAAAATCGAATTGATTTGCTTATCTCACTTAAGCTATTTTATTTTTTTTTAACTCTATGCAGCTGCCTCTCGACGCTTGAAGTCATTCCAACACAAGATTGAAACAATCCAGACGGACATGGAGAACAAATCTGGGAACCCTAGAAATATTGAAGAGTCTGCCATCCCTCGGATTTCCAGAGCGAAGCCCACGATTAGAGAAACAAAAACAATTCATCCTCCGAAGCAAGATGAACATCAAAGTCCTAGCTCTACCATATTAGCAACTCCTGACAATATAAGTACTGGCGACAACCAACAAAAGGTTTCAAAAGAGACAAATCACAAGCTTGAACCTATCACCAGCATACATTCAGAGATTCATATCAAAGAAGAAAGTCCAGTCTGTGACTCCACGTCCAACATAACTGAGTCGAATTATGGGGTTGCTATTCCGCAAAGTTATGTTATGGTTAACGCGAACCAGCCACCGATGAGCTATTATGTTATGCAACCGACCCCTGTAGCATCAAATATTTTACAACAGGGAGCGATAATGCAAGCGCCATCTTTGGTACCTGCCATTGTACCGCAGGTAGAGCAAGGATTTTATGTGCAAGACGGGCAAGGCTACATCATTCCACACACACAAGCAGCTTATGTATCATCCCAGCAAACGGAGTATCACGTGCAAAATCCTATGATGGGGGCCCAACAACTTGTTGCTCATGCCAGTTATGTGCCGTATGTCGTAGCAACAGCTCCATCACAAGTGCAAACATGTTCTAATCCTCCAGCATTGCAACCAGTTCCTATCCCTCAAGCATTTCCAAATACCCCGAGAGCTCGTGGTCCGATACCCACCCATATGCGCCCTAATCCGAGTTCCAATTTTCCCCATCCGACTGGCGCTGTAATAAGAAGTAGCATGCCAATTCGTGGTAGCATACCACGAAGAGGAGGGACAAAGTTCGTAAAGACTAAAGGAAGACAACTACAGCCACAACAGCAGAGGGTGGGAGTGCAAGCTACGTCAAGCGGAAATACTGGACAAAAGACAACATCTTTGATTTGCCTTAGTGACAGTGACGACGAGATCGAAATGATTATTACCGAAAAGACGGTTCCCGAGATTAGTCCGAAAAAACCTGTCCAAGAAAGCAATAAACCAGAAAATGCTTCGGAAACGGTGGTGCCTATCGGAAACAGCGGCCTTCCAGCTGAAATTGTACAACGCATGAGTCAAGGAGGGATTTCGATAATACCTTTGAAGCCTCAAACTCAAACCACAAGTAACAATCCTCCGCTAGTAGTAGTGGTGAACGAGACTGGGAGTCATTACGCCTTAGCACTTCCTGATGGAAACAAACTTATTCTTACTCCAGAGCAAGTTGCACAAATTCGAGCTTACAATGGCGGTAAGCTCATCACATAATTGTAGCTTGAGAATTGGCATTTTTTACAACATGTCGTGTAGATAATTTGTATTTTAACCCATTGTGGTATTCCTCTGAGTCTATCGCTTCAGTTGGACATCTAGGATTAATATTTTATTATGTGTATAACACGAAAGCAAGTGGGCTATTTGGGTTCCTCCAACGTTGATATGTTCGGACCAATTCAATCCATCAATTTGAATTTAATTTTGCATAATGTTTCACAGTATTATTGGCCACAAAGCCCAGTTGTCTTGTTTTCGTGAAACATTGTGATAGAAAGACTGCAGGGCAGAAATCTCAGATGCAATTTAGATAGATGAATGATTAATAGTAGTTTAATATATAGTGGCTAAACGTGCATTAAATTTTTCATAATTTTTCACTTGCCACTGAATGTGTATTATATCTGTACATATGTATGTACAGTGTACGTCGCGGAGTGTATACGTATACATATATTGTTCGTATGCAGAGGTATCGGAAAATAAACCACGGAATCAACTAATTCGCTGTTCCGTTTTATTTTACAAGCAAATGCAAATGTACAGATTAAAAAAATATAGATATACTATTTTTACTATCTAAAGGGGGTGTATATGTTACAAATATATTACATTCGGGTATCATAGTAAACCCTTTTAATAAAACATAGGAACGTGAAATAGTTCACTAAAGTAACAAAAATAATTTGAATGGATTGGTAAGGAGGAGCACATACTTTTGGAATGTAATGTCATTAGATTTGATTTTTCTTTTCAAACATGTCCTTCCCAATAGCTAAAAACTTGGATAGGCGCGTTCCATTGTATGGGGTGTTGCTTCCCGGGGGGTGTAGTCTCATCTACAACAGAACCGTCAATGATTAACATTTGTCTTCAATATAATTATGATCAATTAAAAAATATAACTCGATTACGCTCTACTACAGTGTATGTAATATTGTTTTACGTACCACACGGTGTAGTGCTTTGAAGGAACGAATTTATTTCATAGTGTCATCGCAAAAAGCGCATTATACACAGAACTGAATCAAAGTAGTTTGTCATAGACATGATTTTATTAACTACTCATTTTACAAGATAGCTCTTGACATAAAGACAGATACTGTCGACACGGGCTAATACTTCAAAAAGTTACAATTCGTTATTAATTGTACAATTAATATGACCAAAATGTAAAGTGATTGTCAGATCACGCAATTTCAGTACAGTGAAAGCAGTAGCGGTATCTAAAGCCATACTGTAGCATTAATAGTCAGTCATCCACTTTCCGTTAACTGTTAGTTATATTAATGATTGTTGAGAGTTTCCCCAACCGCTCTCGAACAACCCCAATTGTCTATCGTCATGTTATATAATTCCAGTTAACATCTGAGAATACA
Organism: Ectemnius continuus; assembly: GCA_910591665.1. NCBI lineage: Eukaryota > Metazoa > Arthropoda > Insecta > Hymenoptera > Crabronidae > Ectemnius > Ectemnius continuus. Next base: position 6,730,124 of record OU342867.1, read on the forward strand.
CCCTTGGAACTGTCCTTCGAACTTGACTGTTAAATAATTAGTGGTTTGTGTTAAAGCGTGGGATCAACTGGCGATGAGTATTTCGCTAATATTCTAATGCCATGATCCTCGACCCCGAGGGTGCAAGCCTGAGCATTAGTAAGGGTGTCAGTTCGCTATTGAACGCGCATCGCTAATCGCACGCAGCACTCGCTCGGCCGTGCAAACTGGTACATTCGCTCATCTATTTGTCAGTGATGTCGTCTGCGCCATCCCGATCCCCTTCTGCATTTCGGAATCGCTTCTGTAATGAAAAAGAAAGCGTCGCCGAACCATTATCAGGGGCGAGTATATGATGGGGTTACAGTGACCGGATGATATATGTGTCTTTGCAGTAAGGCCCGAACGAAAAAAGCTATTCCTTTTTTATTTCTTGTTCTAAAATTGTGTCGATTTAAATATTTTAACGGGAAAGGCAATTAAATTCTTCGGTCGGGCCTCATTTTACTCAGTCGTATTAGGGACCGCATGAAGACGATTCAAGCACACAAGCTCCCCGCGATTTTGCATCTCCGCCCACTTGTGTTCTATTTCTTTTGAAGCGATGATTCCATCGTCGCTGTTATAATGTTCTTCTCACCGGCATCGGTGTGTCTCATTATTGCTCACCATTATTCTGTATTTCTCTTTGCACGCATACTCCGTCTCGTCCACGTCATTGTAGCAATCGCTCTTGTAGTCGGGCGGTATCGGCTTGCCTTCGAACTGGCAAAGCCTGGACAATGGTTTCGCGTTGACAATCATTTTTTCGAAACCTGTCGGCTTTTGCTGAGGGCAATAGAACACATCCGGGGTATTTTTGTCGAACACGATACTCTTCCGCATCATATCGCCGGCATCCACCGTTGCGAGCACCTGCCAGGAAGATATTATCGTGAAGTACTCGGAAGTAAGACTTTTTCCTCGACAAAGCATAAAGCGCGGAAGTTATCATTACGGAGAAACGCAAATCGATACTCTCGTGCACGGAGTGTCTGTCTAGCACGATACTCTCTGCTTCCGAATGCCAATACATTTCATGTGCAATTGCCCGGGTAATACATGCGAATAAACTTTACTTCGGTGAAAGCATCCGAATCTATCTATCATCTGATACAACTTCATTCGCTTTACGTAAGAATAACAGTGAGAGCGGATCAATCGGAGATATCGAAGTAAAAGAAAACTTTACTTACGGCGAGCACGGTAACCAGACAACAGGCGTAAAAGCTCCCTGAAAGAAACGGTAACATTACTTCTCCCGAATGAGAAAAGGCTCGCTCGTGCCCAATAAGTATCTTACGCAAGACTACACGACCTTATACTATGATCAGGTAAATGCTAAAGTGAAGTCATACTAATTGCTCGAAACCTTGCCAGAGGATAATTTTGCGTTCTGCATCGATGGGTATTACTTCACGAAAACACATGCATATAAAGGCGGGGAAAGTTATTTCTAGTAATTAATGCCTCGCGCCCCCTCCCCTGTTTCACCTGGTTATTATTTCAACCAGTTTTCGATTTTTATGGGAATAGGCTTGTTTACCGCCGTTACCCGCGTATATATGTAATGCCAAGTTCCACGCTCTAAATAGCAAAAAAGTACTCCCGTCGCTTCATGATCACACCTTTGACCTTATCAATGCATCCTGTTGCCCTATACCAGTCCAACCGTCACCTTTCGCAATGACAACGAATGCAATTCTGCATTGCACTCTTTGTTCTCTTAACTGATCCAACAGATCGTCAAAAATACGTTATTTGAAAAGACTCTTTCGGCCTTGATCGTTTTTAAAAGAAGTTTGCCGTTCCGGATCGACGGGTATATCTCTTTCACCAATCGAGATTTCATTTTTTTCTGGGTCAATGTTTAAATGTGTTTATGCGTGTATATTAAAGCAAGTTTCTCATATTTCTGGGTGGTATCAGTTCAGAAGTGGCATGTAGCACACGATTATCCTGGATCAAAATATAGTGTTACTAATACTGTGAGACATATCGGGGCGATCAGATACTCTATTCTCCAATAACGCCCGCAAGAAAATACAGTGATCCATAGAGATAGTAATAACATCCGAGTAAGGAATGACTGTATCAAAGGATACAACGAAAAAAATATAAATTCGTTAGATAATAAACAGTGGATCTATTTAAAAAGGAGACGACGGAAACGGCGTCCTCGCCAGCGATGCAGAACATCCCACATACCGAAGGGAAGACGCGCATTATAATCGCGAAGGTCTATTTCCTTTTTCTCGTCGCTTTCACGGCCCAAGTATTTCCCAATATGTTAAGCTACGAATGTCGCCTGTTCGGCTTAGACAGGTCTGCAGAAGTTGTCGCGAGACTGGCCGATGAGTCAGTCCAAAAAACTTACCCATGCTGGTGAGTCTGTTCGGGCCAGGATAGCAACTCCTGTGGATCTTCGCGAAACGGCACCTCCCCGTTGACTGAGGTGGACCCAGTACGGCCCACTGAGACTGAAGGTACGCGGGACCCACACTCTTCAGGCCCCGGCTCAGTCCCACACTGTTGATTCCGTTAGATCGCAACTTCTACAGCGCGCACCAAAAGATGTGATACGTCAGCCACGCATTCTCTTTTTACGTGATCCGACTTATAACTATTAGTCGTATAAACTGGGAATACGTATAAAGTGTACGACATTTAGTCATGGAATTTTTTTACATATACTGTAATAAATACTGTAAATTTGTTTTTAGAACAGCTTTATTTGTACTTTCGAATATGCAGGCCTTCATTTTCGATAGATTGAAGAAGATAAAGGTGGGCGCGAAAAGTGTGGGTGGGAGGCCTTGGTCATTTCCATATACAGGCACAAGGATATCATCACTATTCGTAACTTTATTAATCAGGGGTATCAGAGTACACAAAAATAAATCACTGTTAGATAATATAGAAAATTATTTATTATTATTCAACATGGTGCACTCATCCATAAACATTTAAAGGTGTATGCAAAAACTCTCTTCACCGAAGGTAATAATCCTTATAAGTATAATTTATATAGTATCCTGAAAAAAAAGGTTTATTTACCACAGTTCTATTTTTAAGCACTTTTTACAATCACATAAGTCATACCCAGTCGTCCACATCTACGTTCGACATATCAACCGCTAAACCATCGGGAATTGCATCCTCAGCTTCATCCATAGCTGTTTCTTCTTTCTTTGCACTTTCCTCCTTAACATCGCCATCGAAATTCGCAGGGACATCCTGCTGTGATCCGTCTTTCTGTCTGTAAAAAATCAACGTAATTTATAACTGTGTACTTCTTTGGTAAAAGTGCAAGCAGAATTATTAGCCCTTACTGCCACTTTTTCTTTGGCACCACTTGTTCCATGTTGAACAGTAATTTGATTAACTCGAGGGGTTCTTTGCATCGTTCTTGAACCGATGGAACTTTGAGAGCCTGCTTCAAATAATCTTGTATCGGTGGCAATGGCTTTTCTGGATTCATCGCACGGTGGGACAACACATGCCATTTATGTTGTATCACCGGATTCGGCATAACTCCGGGCAAGAAAGACGGTACGTCTTCCGATTCACACCTTGGGATAATGGAAGTGGTTCGTTAAATACATGGAGAAAGAAAGAGCTTAAAGAAGATACATAAGACAAATGCACGCACTCAGCTGCATTTAATTCCAATGCATCTAGGAGGCGATCAACAGCCGCATTTTGCTCATTCGTTGCTTGCTTCAAAATTCCTTTCATTGGTCGTGTAGACAGTATTCTATTGTCTTCCTTATATGGAAGTGCAACTTCCACCAAGCACTATATTCAAATAGTTGTGTAATTTATCAAATTTGCTCTTGTGACATAGTCCTGTGTGTAGTGGTGAATTTATATATATAGTCATATTACCCATGGTACAGTAGAACTGATGCAAGGGAATAGTGCTACCATCCTTGGTACTGTATTGGTATTATAAACTTTACGCACAATAGCAACCAAATTCTTATTCGCCATTGCCTGAACTAAAGAGTAAAATTCAGTTGCTGCTATCTGAAGTATAATTTTATACAGTAGGGTGGAATACTTTGGACTTGACTTTAACTATTGTGAGTATTTACATCATTAGATGGAAGAATAACACGTGTACTGGCTTGACACCACCGATCCAGAGCTACATAAGCTGTCTTTGTAAATGCATAAATCTGATAAGACTTTGGGCCACCCGAATAACGCATATTTTCCTCATGCACATCTGAAATAAATATAAAGTTGTACATGAAGATAATAAATTTATATAAGTACTCACTCTGAATTTTGGAAACATCCTTACCTGACACAGCATGAAATTCATTTCCGTATTTATATCCCTTTGTCATTTCTTCTTGGGTATATGGATTTTTCCACTTATCTAAGTGTTGTTTTACTGTTATGACTTTCTGCTCATCTCGTGCCCGTTTCCATGAAGGAAACTTTGATTCTTCTCTGACCTAGAGAATTCAAATTAAAATAATTCATCCTGCACATTTGCATAATTGTGTTAAATTTCATGTTTCAATTACTTTGACATAAGACACAATTGGAATCTTGATGTTGGAAGCTAGTTCCAATGTACAGTACCATGGATATGGCTTTTTTGGAGGTACTTTGTAATACATTAAATCATCAGCAGCAAAATTCAATGTCACATATCTCCCAGAAATCTGAGAAACAATTTTCCATTTAATTTCCTTCTACTTTATAACATTCAAAATCTTTTATTTAGTTCCTTACATTTTTTACCAAATCTTGCAAAAACTTCTGGCTGCACTGGGAAGATTCCCATTTTTCATCTATTTCATCTTTACCTCTGCAGTTAGAATTTTCTTATGTATACATGAAATTATATAGTAGCATTTAATACATATACTTACATAGCAAGTAGTTGAATACAATGGGAATTAAGATCTTCTTCAATGTTTGTACGTTTGTGACTTGTGTTCTCCCAATCTGTCTTAAAGTCTGATATCATAATAATTTTCCTCATTGGTACGACTTTTGAATATTTAGATGGGACTGGCCTATTGCAAGGTGTCATTAGTTTAAAATATTTAATAGGTAATAACCAGTATAGCACATTGCCATAACTCACATATTTTCTTTCAAATAATTTATAGACTCATAAAGTGCATTAACCCAGTTACAATAGACATCAGTGCACTTCAATGTCAATACTTTCTCTACCATCTCCCAGCAGGCTGTTTGAAGGCTGTAAAATTCTTCGATGCATTTCCCGCTCTCGCCACCAGCTACTAAGATTCCGATTAAATCGTTTGGTCTCAAAAAGATCTGGAAAGAGCCGTGAGTTCTTGCGTCGCAGTTTAGACACATTGTTGCTGGAAAACAATTGAGAAATTTACCTTCTTTTCAATTAATCTTTGTATTACGACCTTGGCTTTCTCGACGAATTTCTCGTCATTCTTCTCGCCCCGCTTTGTCACGCCAACGTTGATCAAGAAAATCGCCGTTTCCTGCGAGTATCATTTTCATTGTAGCACAATTGTTACAATAGCGCAATTCGAAAATAATGTTAAATTCTTTATTTTTAACCTGCTTTGCTTTTGGTGGCATCGTGACGTTCTTGAATCTCACAGTATATATGTATATGTGTATATATAATAGATTATAAATGTTTAATAAAAATGATACGAAGTAAACGGACTCCAGCTGTATACTGCATGTGCTTTTAAAAATCTGAGTGATGTTAGATAGCACACATGAAATAAAACTTCATGACAGATACTGATATAGACGCAATGACATAAATGCACATCCTTTGCGCTCTCACAATATATAAATTAGTGCATGTAATTGAACGCCATAATTCAACGAGTGCGGTGAATAGCAGTGAGTAGAAAATCGCGCGAGAGCAAGGTGATATTCTCCTTACACTTTCTGCAAGGATTCCGCGAAGCGCGCAGACATTCGCAGTTGCGATTTCCAGATCTTGTGCGTTAATTCAAAAGTGAGAGCGGCCTAGGTTATTCCTTTTCCACCTGGCTTGGCTCTATCATTCCGAGCGCGCCAATTCGAGACCAGTGTATAGAGAGAACCACAACATCGGGCTGGGTCGAACGAAAATCAAGATTATTTTGTCAGATTCTGCATTAAGATGGACTCGGACGAAGACTCTGTGTGTTTGGTGATATCCGACGAAGAAGACGCGTTGTTAAACGAAGTGATATGTATGGGAACAAGCCAGCTGCAAGAAGTTACTGAAACCGAAGAGGTAGAACAGCCCCAAACAAAGATTGCCTCGGAAAGCAAAACCCTCGAAACAATACCTGAGCAGAAGATCGAGCAATATGCCGTTGGTGATGAGTGCTCGAAGAACTATTCGAATATATTCAATAACATAGAATTCGAGAAGAATGTGAGAAATAAACCTGAAAACGCACAAGTAACCCGCAAAAGACCGAGGGAGAGCAACGCCGATTCGGAGGGTGCCAAGCTGTTTCGAGCACGTAGCGATAGCAATTCCAGCTCGACCACGAATTCCTCGAATGGCTATAAGAAGAATGTAGAATATGAGACGGATCCTGTGGTACTCGCGCGTCGACAGAAAGAAATAGACTACGGGAAAAATACGATAGGATATGATAGATACATTCAGGCTGTGCCTAGGTATGGGCCTCAAAGAGTGATCATCGATTCTCGCGAAACTTTATTAAGAGCGGCGATTTTACTTGTATTATTCTTACGATTTTAGAGATCAAAGAACAAAAGATCATCCGAGAACACCACCAAAGTACATTAAGTATAGCAGGAGAGGATGGGATGGTATGGTTAGATTATGGAGAAGACAGCTCCATCATTGGGATCCCCCTGAAGAAAAGACCCATCCTGATTAAGATATTTTTATACTTTATTTAGTTGTAGAAATACATCATCAAGCATTCATTCTAGATGATACTCCCATCATTACCATACTTGTACTGTGATCGACGTGATCGTTGTAGGGAGAGTTGTGTATAATAATTACTTTTCAATGGAATACATGAGTAACACAGTGTTGTTATTTACAACATGAGAATGGGTCCTAGTAGAAAGGAGTTCCCACAATAAAATGTGTTATTTATTATAGCATTGCATTGCTAGTGTCTGTTCTTTGAACGACTGTATTTGGAACTTGTTGCAGTATAGCATCGAGTTTCTCGTTTATCTTCTCTTCCATTATGTTTATTCTTTTCATTAGTCTTGTCTCCATGTCTAAAAGTTTATTGTCAATATACGCTGTTATATTCATATTTGAAACAGTAGTTCCATGATTGGGCAGTTCTGTTTGAGCTTGATTGTGTTTCTCTGCGATGGCGCACTGCACAATTGTAAAATATATTTTTGTTAAATAGAGCAATATCATGTACAATGTTTTTTTCTTACCTTGGACAAGAAACTTTTGATTATTTCTGGATTGAATATTCCTGCACCAGTATCGTTTCCAACATCAACTGGATCAGTTAAATATAATTTTATGCCATATATCCACATAGTGGTACCAGGCCTGACAGTTTTGGTAAACTAAAAAATGTATAATACTGTCTTATCTTTGTATAGGAGATCATTGCACCAAGGGATTTATAATATACCTTTATACTGGCTTCTGTAGCATAAGGCCTGATAGCAGCCTCTGCAAGGCAAACTGACTCAGATGTAAAATCATCTAGTACTGAGGCTACTACTGTTCTTTCGTATTCCCCATATTGTTTAAAAAATTCGAGTATGTAAGCTCCAGAAACTATGGCAATATGGGAGATTCTCTGGCCATTGGTCACTTTAATATCTATCATACACGGGCCACTGATATTTTCTTGTGGCTCTACATTAATGCATGTTTCTAACGAAACTACATCTTCTATATCGATGCTGAAAAAATATTGTTAAATCTAAATCGCACGTCAAAACGTATTTCAAAAAAGTGGTGGGGATAATTAGTACGTTTCGGGCTTGCGAATTGAGGATCCCGTGGTAATGGTATCCACAAATTGCTTGTTGTTACTGATTTTCCAATTGCACGATACTTCCAAAAAGTCCTTGTTAATTGTCGAAGTCGGAGACTGGAGATCTTGCGGCGTGTTTAAAACTTCCATTGTTAAATCCCTTCTGTCAATCCCAACTTGACTCATGAACCATCAGCCGAATTACTGCGAGAATTATATAAAATAGATCTCAAGCTATTCACCGCAATTATGCACCGAGCGAAATACTACTGAACGCCAAGAATTATACTCTTAATAATATGTTACCACTTGCGTTTACACTTGTCATTTTCTGAGAAGGTTACTGTCAGCTATATAACCGCTAACATATTAAAGATCTTATTATCCAGATGCTATGAAAGCATAATTCCGATACCGAAGGTAGTCGCCGTCGAGAAACATAATTAGCACTTGTAATCAAATCGAGTCAAAACTTTTAATTCATTATTCGGCACATCATTTTGTCGAAACTCCGAAAACAAGATAGAATTACGGCCCTGGTTATGGAGCCAGGAAAATTTGAATCAGCTGAGATTCTCTTATTCACATGATCCACATATATGATATTGTTGGACATTCCTTTTTGAATAGATTTTGATAGAAATTATAGTATGAAAAAAAAGAAAGTTGGAAATGTTTAAAAGGCAGACATTCGCAATAATATCAAGTATGAGTGTTTTAATATTCGATAGAACAGGAGCGTCACCACTAACGTACAGTGGGGGCACGGACTTGGGAAATGCGAATCAAGCTCTCTCGCGAATACATCGAACAGTATTCCTCGATTGTGTCTCGTGGCTACTTGGGTTACTTCTTCCGCTGTGTCTCTTCTAATATAGCAAAGATGTCGAAGTATAAGATTGTTATGGTTCGCCACGGCGAAAGCGAATGGAATCAGCAAAATCTCTTTTGCGGATGGTATGACGCAAATTTGTCGGAGAAGGGTAAGCGGATTTGCGGGCGATGATCATTCCGGAGATGCTTCTCCTCAAGGGCAAAAGGTCGTGGGAATCGATGAGACTCTGTAGTTTCCTTTTCTTTTAAATATATCGCGCATACCAATTAAATCGTGTCAACGTTACGATTCATATCAATGTTACATCACGCGAATTGTGTGTCACTTAATAGAAACGTCTTGTCCTTGGCGGAGAGCCTGATTACTACTATTAGACCGATGACAAAATAGAAACGGAAAGTAATAGAAAATGTTTCATACATTTATTACTTGCACTTATCTCAGGAAAGAGTGAAGCTCTGTCTGCTGGCAAGGCCCTAAAGGATGGCGGGTACACATTTGACATTGCCCATACCTCAATGCTGACAAGAGCACAAGAGACTCTGAAAGCTATCTTGAAAGAAATTGGACAAGAGAGCATTCCCATTTGTAAAACTTGGAGGCTGAATGAACGTCATTATGGTGGATTAACTGGCATGAATAAGGCTGAAACAGCTGCCAAGTATGGAGAGGAACAAGTGCAGATTTGGAGAAGATCCTTTGATGTTCCTCCTCCACCCATGGAGGCCGATCACAAATACTATGATAACATTGTGAAGGATCCAAGATACGCAGGGGACCCCAAGCCAGAGGAGTTCCCTAAATTTGAATCCCTCAAACTAACAATTGAGAGAACATTGCCATATTGGAATAGTACTATCATTCCACAACTGAAGGAAGGAAAGAAGATTATCATAGCTGCTCATGGAAACAGCTTAAGAGGCATTGTCAAGCACTTAGACCGTAAGAAACATAACTTATGTAAACACATACACTTTCAGCTACCAGGTAAATTAGCTATATTTATATTATTACAGAGATGAGCAATGAGCAAATCATGGGTCTGAACTTGCCAACTGGTATTCCATTTGTTTATGAACTGGATGAGAACTTCAAGCCAGTTGTGTCTATGAAATTCCTGGGTGATGAAGAAACTGTCAAGGCTGCAATGGCCGCAGTTGCTGCACAAGGCAAAGCCAAGTGAACATTAAAAGAGAACTTATAGTCGTATATGTGAAGAGAAATTACGACTAGTTTAAAGTTGCATTAAAGTAAACTCAAGAGAATGTTGGTAGCTGTTATTTTCCTTTGAAAAGACAGTCTGCACACTGCATATTTATTTCACACATATTTATTTGGAAGTATCGTAATTTACGAAAGGTACAATAATATGATGACCAATAAAAATTTCTTGTTACAATCCTATGTTACGGTTTTCTCCTTATAAAATTTCGATCGCAACACCGACACTACGAACGACATCTACTACAATCAGTGAATCATTGTGCCACAGCGTCCTTATACAGTAGCTCCCTCCAGCCTGTCATTTTTATCCCAGATAACAGCGCGTTGTATCATTAATCGAACAGTCATCCTTTGATCAAATGCAGAAGATAATCATTTGGGGTGTAGGAACAATAAAAACTTCAACGTCCGATTAGTGTACAATATCGCAGCCATGCTCGAATTTCGCTAACCTAATGTAAAGTAACGCGTCGATACTGTAAATACGATAGTTGAGATCAGAACATAATATTCGAAATGAATCGCGTAGATTTGAAAGTTGTTCTTTTGGGGAATGCTGCCGTTGGCAAGACGAGTTTAGTGGAGCGTTTTGTAAATGAACGGTTTAATGAAAGCCTCTCTTATCAAAATGTAAGTACAAGTATGAAAAAGGATAAACACAGTATATATACTATGACTAATTAATCTGAAGTCTGGGCACAAATTTGGTTGTTTCTCGTTCATTATCGTCGCGATTTAATAACTGATTTAACAAAAAGAAAATACCGCGTTGATGTTCATTCATTTTTCAAGTGCTTACAAATGCGTTCATTAGCACTGCTATAAAATTACGTTAATACAAAGCCTATTATTTGTCTCTTAGTCTTCGAGGTTCTGGGAAAGACTTTCAAAAAAGAAATATTAATATGTGCACTAAAAATCGTCCAGGAGATAGTTCACAAAATAAGAATTAACTCAATTGCACTTCCCTTAGACAATAGGAGCTGCTTTTGCAGCTAAGCAAATGCAGGTTGATGGGAGAAAGCTCATCATGGGAATATGGGATACTGCTGGCAGTGAGAAGTAAGTAGACCATACTCCTATGACGCTACTGAAGGATTAGGTATCACAGATGCTTCATACTTCTGCAGGTATGATGCCATGACTAGGATATACTACCGAGGTGCAAAAGCGGCGATAGTCTGTTTTGATATTACAAAGCCAAATACATTTCAGAGGGCAAAGTTTTGGGTAAGGGAACTTAGGACTATTGAAGAAGGCTGTAAAGTATATATATGTGCCACTAAGAATGATATTGTAAAGAATGGTATGTTGCCATCATTGGAGATTGGGCAAGTAGAAAGTTATGCATCAGGCATTCAAGCCAAGCTTTTTATAACATCCAGTAAGACTGGAGAGAATGTTGGTAAGACTATTAATAGTTCATATCCAGTCGATCTAAAGAAATAGTATTACTTTATTCAATGCCTTTTTCCAGCTGAGCTGTTCAATGAAATTGCTCAAGACTTTATGTCTGATCCTATAAATGTACAAACCATAGATGAAATAATTGACTTAAGTAATGAGTCTAAAGGATCATACTGCTGTCATTTGACATAACAGATATTAATAATTCACAAATGTGTTGGATATCACTGCAGGAATTGCAATTGAATCTGCAATACAAAGTACACCTCAATGTGTAATTACACTTAGTTATAAAATTATTCACTGTTTATAAAGACTGTTTTGGAATATGCATTTTACTCTTTTTGCAATATTCCTTAATAAACATTATTTTCAAATAAATACTGAATCAGATATCTGAAGTATGATAGATCCTCAGGTACATTTCATGTAGCTTTTCTTTGTCAAGTAGGAACTTAGATCTTCTGAAGTAACTGTAACAAATTTCCATTTGTTATAATATGGGCGCCTTTTTTTTTTATCGAAAATAAGGCTTGTCACCTGAAGCGAAAATGTTCTGTCAATCAGTATAGATATACTGTTATAAAACTGTGCAGTTGAACTTTCATTATTTGTAACGCCTTAATTCGATTCTAAACTTTTTGGAACGTTTACAACTGATTACCCTTCAAGAAAGGAAATGCAAAAACATTTGACTTTCTCATAAACGCCAAAAAATATAAAACCTCCTATCGTGAATCCAGTTACTCTTGGAAGAAAGCCAGCGCATAGTCTGAAACACATACCGCGATAATTATTTTAATTCATACAATTATAACACAAATTAAAATTCAACCGTTTTACCCTCTGAATCCCGAGTGATGATATACTTCTCTTAGCATCGTCGATATTTTAATTTCATCTTTTTCCGCCGATGTGTTCGATAACATTATTCTGGTTTTCGCGACGTCCAGCGGAGTAGTAATAGCAGCAGATATACCCACTGAAAAAGAAATTGACATTGGCTAAAATATTCTAGCCACCGTGAGTAGTATTTTGTTTAATTAACAAAATAACTTCGCGTACCCGATGCTGAACCGCAGACTGCACCTTCGAAAGGTGTGCAATCACGTCGCATACGTCCTTTCCAGAGTAGCTTAAATTGTTCGTATAAGGGCATTTGAATTAAACCGAATGGTACGTCCCGAAGTACAGTGCTTCCGTACCCTCTATACAACATTCGCAATCCTAATACACCAGATTCATGCACAAGCGCCTGCTTTCGTTGTTTAACAACTTCGACAGGTACTCGCACAAAGCATGCTACCTGTTAAACATGCCTGTATTAATTAGGCTTATAAAACCCTGCCAAAAATACGGACTTTCCAAATTGCACGCACCATTTCCCCAAGTGATGCGGCAGATAAATGTATAATACAATGATAATTCGTAGGAACGTGCGGTTCCATCGCTTCCTTCAAGCCGTCGTAAGTGATGAAAAATAGAGCCGCTGCGCGAATTGTTTATTATATCAATAAAATGTGAGAACAAACATCGAGATTGTTTTATATAAAATTTCTTGAAATATATCGTACCCCCGGGTGCTGATCCTAAGAGCACTGGACCTACGCCTAGATACAATCGACTAAATCCCCCGGATTTCAGAAATCCATGTTGACTTTGTAATCGAGTCTTTAGGGTGTCCAGAGGAAATAGTATCATGTCACACACGGTACCAGCAAACCCACCCGACTAGAAAATGAATTTGAAAATTCTCCCTTACTGTGGTTTGAGAAACGCAGTCACATCTCTCGAAATGCGTCCACCAATGTTCGAAATGCATGCGCTGATTTTTCTTTAGATAAAATTGTAACATAAACTTTAACCAGCAATTTTAGATAAGTCACCGTTTAACTTTAACTAAATGAAAAGAAAATTATTGCTGTGTTATCGCGGCCCTTGTATATGCACGGTGATTATTGCGCGCACGATTAGAGTATCGGTCTTTCGATAAGTGCAGGGATATGCTCGACTTTTTGAGTTCATATATTCATGGTACTGTTTCTCTGTGACTGTTTACGTAAATTAAAGATTAGAAAGATTCGACGGCGGCGTCTTTACTTAAAAGGTACATGCTGGTAAGACACTTTATTTATTGTTTAATCATTGGATGTCCGGCGTGCGATTACTATAAGTTTGTCATTGCATGTGGTAAGTGAAAACTCTCGAATTAGAAACAAATTTGTATATAAATTAAATAAATACTTACAATGAGTGACGTAAGGAAAACATTTCTCGCGCTTGGACGCTGTCTGATGCCGTCGTCGGACAAGAAATCATCTTCGGCATTAATCATTCTCACTTAGCTCATCAATATTCCTCTTCCACGGCATTGATAGCACTGACTAAAGCATAGGTGATGAAATTTTGGGCGGTACAGCAGAGTAAATAGAAAACGTCATGATGAGAAAGACACACCGCTTTTTCAAATGAAATAAAGACCCGGCGTTTCATTCACACACGACTCTAACAACAAAGGTTCATAGAGTTTGACTGGAATAAGTGACACTATGCCGGATGAAAAACTGTGGGATTCGTTCGGTACTTTATTGGCCATTGCCATTTATAAATTAGCGCGAATACGTAAAGCAGACGAATACGAATAGAATATCCACGTGTGTGCTTTTTATGATGCAATAATTTGTGTTTACTTCGAATGATCACGATTATCGTCTGCTCGCCATCGGCTTCATTAGCCTATTGCCGTCTGCTGCTTGACACCTAACTTGAGCTCGTGCACTTGTCAGGGAAGGGTAATCAGGATTGATTCTTCTAGACCGCCTACAACCTACAACGCTACATACACACAACCATCTCTAGACACCTAGAGGCTAAGAAAAGCGTTTTGTTTCGGGCAGCGATTATCTGAATTTTCCACTAGCTGCTCAATAAATGAGGGCTCGGAAAAGCACTAGACTAGAGCTACATAGGGAGTTGACGTAATTGCGTCATGATCGTACTCGTTAGATGCAGTATGAGAGAATTCCTGGCGTTTGCATTTGCCGCATTCCTGTCACTCGAGAACAAGAAGGATATCAGGGGAAAATGATTGAACCGATGTTTTAGGTCTGGATAAGTGTTCACTTAACCCTCAGCCTCGTTGACATTCCTTTCGGCGGGAATCTCGAAAGATTCATGTTCTCTTCTACTTGACCATTCGCAAAAATGTCACGAAACATTTTGCAAAGCAGCCTGGAAAATGCCTCCTTCAATATTGTCTTTCAGGTATTGCATCTATCTGCCTTTTGACAACTGCCAAAAAAATTGACGACTGCGGCAGCGGCTAGCATCCCTTGCATAGTATTTTTTCTCAGATATTATCTCTATTAGAATTTCGAGATAGCTTCCATTAGTTGATGATGGCCTATAGCGAGCTTGTATATTTTTCCATTGAATGACAATCAACTACTTCCACATAGATTTGTTCGGAATATAATATGATGAATTTTCTTGCAGATTCTCTCTAGATGCGTTACTTTTATTCTCAATGCTTTCGTCGTTCGTCATGTGGGCCAGGCAGTTCTGGGAGTGATAAATGTCAGGCTATTGTTATTGGAGTCTATGATCCTATTCCTATCTAGAGAACCATTCATGAAAGCATGTCTAACTAATACAGCTGAACATAATTGGGCCCAAGTTGTAAATCTATCCTGGGTCACGTTAGTTTCAATCAAATAGTATCTTCTTGATTTTTTCTACTGAAAGTATTAGACTTGAACCGATAACACCTTGCAGGGTACCCTTATGTGTTGTAATGTCCTTAAGCTTTGGATACATTTGGCTTTTCGTATTATCAGCATCTGAAGCATTACCAACGTACTACACATTTGCAGTTTGGTCTGTGGCACTATCTTGTATCATTGAACTATCTTCTCTGGTTGTTCAATTAGTTGCCAGTGCATTTTTGTTTGTTAGGCTAAAAGTAAGCCCAGATTACACATTTACTTCTATGTTCAACCACTTGTGAGATGCTTCTCATTTCTATTGCAAATCATTTCAGATAGTGCTGGAAACTATAACGATTGCTATTAGAACTTTAACGTTCGTTCCATTCATACTTTACCATCCCGAAAATGCATTACTCGCATTTGGTGTAGCGCAATTAGTCGCGTCTATATTTTACACTGTCAGTCATTATCTGTACTTTTCCTACTATATTGGAACGTTAAATAAGTGTAAGTTAAAGCGAAGAATGTCAATAAAAGACGGTACCGACGAATACGTTGTGCGGGAATTCCCGTTCAGGTCGGTGAAAGATTTTCTACCAGGACGTCTACAGAATCATGTAGGTATATAAAACTCAGTATAGAGTATTGTTCGTGTGTACAACTGGTTATTTTTGTAGGATTCGTGCTTGGACAGAAAATTGACTATCCTTACATGGAGTTTCTTCAGACAGGGGATTTTGAAGCAAATTTTGACTGAAGGTGAAAGAATCATTATGACTATGATACCAGTACTATCGTTTGCTGAACAGGTAGAATATTTTCGTAATGAGGATATCAAGATTTCGGCGTTCACTTAAAAGAATTTCATTTTTACGATTTATCCACAGGGAACTTACGAGGTAGTGAATAACTTAGGCTCGCTAGCTGCTAGGTTCATTTTCCGTCCAATTGAGGATAGTGGCTACTTCTATTTTACTCAGATGATTAAAAGAGATATGTCAATAAATGATCAAAATCCTGTGAGTACATATCTCACATACTCAGATATCGAAATCATTGTACGTAACTGCATTTACTTTACACAAAGATCGCATTTCAGATGAAAGTCCAGGAAAGTGTGAATGTTCTTACACACTTATGCTCGGTAGTTACATCTATTGGCTTAGTCGTTCTCGTATTCGGACAATCTTACTCTAGTACACTACTGTGGTTGTATGGCGGGGCGAAGTTTACGACGTATTTACCAATACTTCTAATGAGAGCTCATTGCTTAGCGATTTTGCTGCTCGGTATTAATGGTGTCACCGAATGTTACATGAACGCTACAGCGGACAGTGGAACCATAAATAAGAACAATCTGATAATGGTTTATGAATCGGTTGCGTTCCTCGGCGCTTCCTATCTTTTCGCAATTTGGTTTGGACCAGTAGGTTTCATCCTTGGCAATTGCGTGAACATGATTCTGAGGATTCTGCACTCCACTCACTTTATTAACAAGAAATATTGGGAAACAATATACCGTCCATTACGTGGTTTAGTGCCAAAGCCCATGTTCTCTATATCCCTTTTAGTGGCTGCACTGGTCACCAGCTTATCCCATGTAAAGAATCTTAATTATGTTCCAACAAATGTACTTGCTTCATGTATGCTCATTTATTTGTTTAATTTCAGGCATACTTCTTCCCTGATGAGAAGAAAGTACATCTGTTTATTGGAATAATAATGTTTGGAATAGTAATGGTATGTTGGATATATGAACATCAAGATCTCATCCGACTGGGTACAAACAAGTGGTATGAGAGGAGAAACAAGAGCAAGAGGAGCGACTGACCTTAAATCTTGTGAACATGTTTTATTAACAATATCCTACTTATTTAAGTTATCTACAAAGGTGCTGCAGTGCAGAACTTCTATAATTTTAAGGATAATAAGATGTTTCTTTTTGTTTCCCCATGGCTCGGAGCCATCAGAGATTTTATTTTAACGATGTTCTGTATGGAAGAAAGTTATTTATTTATGTCTTACCTAACTAATCAATCACTTACTTATTCTATGATAAAGATTTGTCTTGAACATAAATCAGTATTACTAGTTTGAGTAACAAAAGAAAATATATAGTTTTATATCGAGACGTCCTTGTATATTGCACCAACTACTGGCCCTCCACCATGTATAATGCACTGCCTGAAAATGATTTCAAGTTGTCTGTTGTGTTTCATCCAAGTTAAATAAATCTCTTTACGACCCATCACCTGCTGTCATTTTGGAGGGATATAACTGGAGGGGGAGCACTTGGTTCTATCTTAGCTACTTGGTCTGCAATTGCTGCTATAATTCCAGCACTGTCACTTGATGCATTTCCCTTGGCTAAATCATTTTAGTTTATCAATAGACATCGGAATAAATTAGAGAGGGTCAAGAATACACACCTCCCAAGCATAGTCCGGCATGATCAGCTAAGAGACATCCAATAATACCTTCTGTATTGCTTCTAAAAAATACAAGGCATTTTTTGCAGTTTTCAAGAGAAAGTGTAAAGAGATTACCATCAGAATTTTAGTTTATTCTAAAGTAACCTAGCACTCTAGTTCCTTACATATCATCTAAGGTTTTTTCCAGGCTTCGTTCCATGATGGAAATTCGTAGTTCAAATCAGCGGCACAGGTTCAAATTCGTTTTTGATTAAACTATCAATTTCTACTGACGTTCGTTTGACAAGTTCGACAACAAACAGAATGCCATTGTATGAATCAGTCGCAACAGGTCTTATCGAATTGAACGATATATCGTTTTTTCGTCAGGAGATATATCGTTTTCTCGACCGGGCAAAGACGAATTCCGAAGTTGAAATTCCAAAAAGATAGCAGAATATTACTATGAATGTCCGAGCAACTTTTAACGGAGCCACTTGTAGTGCTATACTTATGTGGAATTTATAGAATTAGAAATCTTTTAACTATATTTTGATACATCTTGCGCAAGGATAATGTACAAAAAGTTATTGCACGATCTGTCCTAAGAGAAGGAACAGATATTTACCACTTTGCCTTCTGCATGGCGACAGATTTTTCAATTTTTTTCATTCGACTATCTTGTGATAAAATTAGGTCATATGCATCATCTTTTTGCGAAACCATTACGAGATTGTTTTGAAGGTTGAGCACAGCAGTATCTCGATCTGTGTGATTATATCGATAAATAAATCAAGGCAACCGCACGAATTTTAATCTTTTCATTCGGACTACGCCTCTAGCACGTAGGCGTGAACATTTTTATAGTTTAGGTAATGTAAAAAAGCGCCTGCTAAAGCTATCTAAAGAACTTCTCGTAGGTCATAGGAAATAGCACGGATAGAGCCAAAAATAAGCATGGAATAAATTAACATCTGGTTCATAGGTCAAGTAGGAGGAATGGGAATTGAAATTCTGGTTTGCTAATGCGCGGATAAACAAGTTTTAGCGCACCCTGTATAAAGTTCGTATCGCCGACGTATACAGTGGACGACGTGACTGTTACAGTGACAATCATGGCTGGTGAGTGGCAAGACCTGCTTTATTTATTGTTATACCTTTTGCGAGAAATATGGATTTATAACCAATATTTGACTGAAATACTTGTTCACACTTGTCTTGTAATACTATCAGAGTTTGGAGACTAAAAATCTACAACTGTCCTACATGATTCAATGTCGCATAAAATTATTTGCGCATACGATGTTCCGATTTAATGATATTTACTGGAAATTGCAATGTCCTACTTAGTATTGAAGTAGCTTACTATATTTTCACTGCATTTCGTTTCTTTTTATTTATAAAACACTTCTCGGCTTTTTTGAGCTATCTGTTCTATATGGCACCATAAGTCGACTGTCATATAGACACCTGTTATATTTGACAAGCGACTCGAATTTGTTTCTATTCAAGTATTTTTATAATATCTCTTAACATTTCGAAAGCCAACCCTCGTTCAACAACTCATAGAACTTGAAAAGTCGTAGATTTGAGGCGTGTCGTAACGCTCACCGAACTTACGATTCTTTAATACCTTTAATTATTATTTACAAACGTTTTCAGGCGAAAACCCATACATGAACTTGCTGAAAACCATCAGCATTGGAACGAAAGAATGCAAATACTTCGACATCGCGAGCTTTGGGAATAAATATGGTACTATTCTGCTGAAAGTCATGACTTGTATCTTCTGTAAATTAACCACTCATGGATATCTTATTTTTAGATAGACTACCATTTTCAATCAGAGTTCTCCTGGAAAGTGCAGTGAGGAATTGCGATGAGTTTCAAGTGAAGAAAACAGATGTGGACAAACTACTCAACTGGGAAGAGAATCAAGGACTCAAAGATGGAGTCGAGCTGTCGTTTAAACCAGCCCGAGTCATATTGCAGGACTTCACTGGTGTGCCTGCAGTTGTGGATTTTGCTGCCATGAGAGATGCTGTGAAGAAACTTGGAGGGAATCCTGATAAGATAAACCCAATCTGTCCTTCGGATCTAGTCATTGATCATTCAATACAAGCTGACTTTACTAGAAGGTAAAATATCATTGACCTATGATTTCTAATATTGTAGATTATATTTATAATAAGAAACATTATTTTTTTTATATAGCACTGATGCTTTGAAGAAAAATGAGGAGCTTGAATTCCAAAGAAATAAAGAAAGATTCATGTTCTTAAAATGGGGTGCCAAAGCATTCAAAAATATGTTGATTGTACCCCCTGGAAGTGGAATTGTGCATCAAGTCAACTTAGAGTACCTAGCCAGAGTTGTTTTTGATAATGAAGGCTTATTATATCCTGATAGTGTAGTGGGAACAGATTCTCACACAACTATGATCAATGGTTTGGGAGTACTTGGTTGGGGTGTAGGTGGCATAGAAGCAGAAGCTGTTATGCTAGGGCAAGCTATATCTATGTTAGTACCAAAAGTAGTTGGCTATAAATTGGAAGGTGTATTGAACCAGTATGCTACTTCAACTGATCTTGTCTTGACTATCACAAAGGTATCTATCAATCTCTATTCATGACATCTTGTGAATAAATAGTACAAATCTCTCTATCATTTGTTCAAACATTTTTGCCAGAATTTGCGCCAAGTTGGTGTAGTTGGAAAATTTGTGGAATTCTTTGGTCCTGGTGTGACACAACTGAGCATTGCTGATCGTGCAACCATATCAAACATGTGTCCAGAATACGGTGCTACTGTTGGATTTTTCCCAGTTGATCAGCAGAGTTTGACCTACCTGAGACAAACAAGTAATTAATTGACACTTCGTTTATTACTGACATATTCTTACTCAATGTAGAAATTAATAAGATATTTTTCTTTTCCAGACAGATCCGAGGAACATATTAGCCGAATTGAGAAATATCTCAGTGCTGTGCGAATGTTAAGAAATTATGATGATGAAAGTCAAGATCCCATATTTTCTGAAGTTGTTACCTTAGATTTGTCAACAGTTGTTTCCAGTGTCAGTGGTCCAAAGAGGCCTCATGACAGGGTCTCGGTTGTGGATATGAAAATGGACTTCAGTAACTGCCTTGTTAACAAGGTAGGACACTTTTCCTTACTGTTTCTACAATCTTCAGACACAGCAAATCTTTCCTGAGTTTGATCAGTAGTGCCATTATTCATGTCTGATGAGTACTTGGTACGTGTATGGGACAAACATAACCCAGTGACGCTATAATTATACGTCAAACGGGATCATGTTTATCCCATGCTGTACCTTCAGCAATCTTCTACTGCTTTTGTTGATGTAGTCTTGAGTATTGATCCAGCTGAAGAATGACGAGAGAATCTCAGGTAACTACTGCTGTGATATGAGTTATGTTTCTTACAACACATCACGGCAAGAGTACCTTAGGACTCCTTCATCTAATAATTGTTGATGGGTCAATACTTTCTTCAAAGTAAAGGATACTTGTTGTAGGCCTTAGTATGCTCCATCGATGACGTGTCCCGCGCATTTTGCTTTGCTGATCTAGCTTTATGATTCTCGAATTTACCATACAGTTAGATCACCAAAGAAAAATAAACAGGACTCCCTGGCTGTCGGTCTGGTTGTGATGGCACGTTCCAATGCCGGTGACTACTCCCGCTATTGGGGACGAGTATTTCGATCTAGTCACGACTTTGATACAGCGTATCACTAGATGAATACTACGTCTCCAGTAGCGAGAAGTTTTTGAAGATATCCCTATCTTCTGTGAATAATTATTGAGAACAGCGGCAGACATTGGATGAATCCTACCCGGTGAGGCCACTGCAACAAACCCCACCGGACGAGATTTCATCCAACAGCAACCTTCTTATTGGAGAGGCTTGAGTAAAAACTCAATGTAGAATATTCTTCTTCTCGTTCTTGCACCAATAGATCCGAATCGCGACTAGGCAAACTCTTCAGGCTGAAACTCAGCTCCCACTAGACTGAATTTTCAGTAGAAAAATGTTGTTGAAATGGGGAACAAAACGGACGAACTGAGACAGCAGCACGACTTCGTGCACTGCATGTTGCACTCTGACAGTCCTCGGTGTTCGGGGTGGCCGCTTTATACATCGCCAGGTCGAACCTCCCTCCACCTGGCTGGGCTATTGAAGCCCTGCAGGTCAAGCCACCGAAAGTTGCACGAATTTTCCGTAGCTCCGTACCTGTCTTGTTACACGGAATAAAGATATTTACTAATAGTTTCGATATCTACTCGATCTTCAATAATTTTCTGAACCGGTTTTAGGCCGAAGAACCACTCGCATTTGTAGAAATTGCTATAGCAGATTTAGCACGTTTGTAAAATGTTCGGTTTACCCGACTTAGCAATATCAATCTGTTGGTATCGTTTAATCACCGCTGGTCAGCGTCAACTACGATTGAGCTGCTACGACGGACTGACGAGAATTAGTTTACGATTTGAAAAATAAGGGAGCGATCGATTCCTATTGAAAGACGATCAACACTGGAGTCGCGTTACTGCACTATGCAAGCAAGGGCATTTGCTGAAAAACCGTCCACGTGAATCGTAGAGCTGACATTTCTTCAGCGTGAAATTCAATGCTCCCTCGTCATTCGCTTTTCGGGCCGACGACAATTCATTTAGCTTGCGTTGCTATTTAAGTTCTTTCCTTCTTGCACGTTCTGCTCGAAGAAACTGTTCGGCGTTATCTTTCTTGTAATGTACTCTTAATGAGCAGGAATATTACAGGAATTTCGTATTCTGTGCCATTAACAGGCCCTTCCTTAAATTATACTCTTACACCTTAAGTACATTCCCCAATATATCGTATTGCCTCTTCAGCAAATTGCATAACTCAATCCGGCCACTCAATTCAAAAAGATTTGTCACTCTTTCGGGTCATTAAACTTTGACGTGGCAAAGAACTGCACTTGCTTATTTCGGCATTTCTCTTGTGCGATTCTATCGTCGTCCGATAGAGTTACAATATGATGACGTTAGTAACAGCAAAATTATACTGCTGAAGTTATTGAGCTGCTACAATATTAACGTATGATATTCACTTGTAGGTAGGATTCAAGGGGTATGGCTTAACTCCTCAGAAAGTAGACGCCGTGGGTATGTTCGAATATGAAGGAAAGGATTATAAATTGAGGCACGGTTCAGTAGTGATTGCTGCGATTACTAGCTGTACTAATACTAGCAATCCAAGTGTCATGCTTGGAGCAGGTAATTTTTTACTTTCAGATTTTCTACAAAAATGTCGGATATCGTTAAATGTCTGCAGCATTAATAAATAAATTAATAATATAGGACTCCTTGCTAAGAAGGCAGTAGAAGCTGGGCTGTCTGTCGCCCCTTACATCAAGACTTCTTTATCTCCGGGTTCAGGGGTCGTAACATATTATCTAGAGGAGAGTGGAGTAGTTCCTTACTTAACAAAGTTAGGATTCGATATTGTTGGCTATGGTTGTATGACCTGTATTGGTAATAGCGGACCGCTTCCTGATACTATCATCGAGACTATCGAAAAGGCAAGATTTCTGCTCTTATATTGTTGCATTCCAATTCGTGTATGTATTACATGTTCTCTGTTCACGTAGAATGAACTTGTATGCTGTGGAGTTCTTTCTGGCAATAGAAACTTTGAGGGAAGAATTCATCCTAACACACGTGCCAACTATCTAGCATCTCCATTACTTGTAATCGCCTATGCGATTGCAGGAACAGTCAATATTGACTTTGAGAAAGAGCCTCTTGGTAATTTTATATTCAGTTTTATTTATGCAGTACATAAGACTGCAGTTACTATTAAAGAATTCGATCATAGGTCGCAAACCAGATGGTACTCCAGTATTCTTGCAAGATATCTGGCCAACTAGAGCTGAGATTCAGACAGTAGAGCAAAAGCATGTAATTCCAGCCATGTTTAAGGAAGTGTATGGCAAAATCGAAAAAGGCAGTGGTAGCTGGGCTAGTCTCGTGGCTCCTGATGGAATGCTTTATCCGTGGGACAATGATTCTACATATATTAAGAGTCCACCTTATTTCGACAATTTAGGAAAGGTGAAACATTTAAGTTTTGTTGGACATTTTCTGTGAGAGAGATGAACTTACAAATATTTTCGATGTAGGAGCCACCTAAAATTAAACCCGTCAAAAATGCTCGAGTTCTTCTAAATCTTGGAGATTCAGTCACGACGGATCACATAAGTCCTGCTGGTAGCATTGCTCGCAATTCGCCGGCTGCTCGATACCTCGCAAATCGCGGGTAAATACCTTGCATTACTGCAATGGATAGTTGAACGATAATAAAATAATAACCCATGTTGTATATTTTCAGATTAACGCCAAAAGAATTTAATTCATATGGATCACGCAGAGGAAACGATGCTGTGATGTCGCGAGGAACTTTTGCGAACATCCGCCTGGTAAACAAATTTATTGGAAAACCTGGACCACGAACCATCTACATTCCATCAAAAGAAGAGGTTGTGCAGCGCTTGCAAAACAACTGGGTCAGAATGAAGTGCATAGCTTGATTGAAAATATTTATTTTCCAGATGGACGTGTTCGACGCCGCTGAAAAGTACGGGAAAGACCAGACACCTCTAATCGCCCTAGCCGGGAAGGAGTATGGTTCTGGCTCTTCAAGGGATTGGGCTGCGAAGGGTCCCTACCTTCTAGGTATTCGGGCGGTAATAGCAGAATCGTACGAAAGAATACACAGGTAGGCTTAGCAATTGTAGGAAGAATTAACCGTCCTCTACCGTTAGCTAATTGTCTATCGGACCCTTCGAGGATCTTGAGACGTTCTGGAAAGTACTTGATCCTGAAAGTTTTATGGTACTGAACTCAAGTGTTGTTCTTCTTCTTGGACAGGTCGAATCTTGTCGGGATGGGTATTATTCCGCTACAGTACTTACCTGGGCAGACCGCGGAGTCCTTGGAGTTGACTGGTTACGAAGTGTATAATATTGATATTCCCGAGAACTGTCAGCCAGGTCAAAAAGTTACCGTCACCACAGACAATGGCAAGAAGTTCGAAGTATTAGTACGCTTCGATACAGAGGTTGACTTGACTTATTTCAAACACGGTGGCATTCTTAATTACATGATTCGTACGATGCTTTGATGAGAAAGACATATATGTTTGAATGTGGCAGTCACGCCATAGAACATTACTATGAAGTATACCCATTATAAACGGTGAAGGAAGGTGCAGAGATAGTTCGTGGAACTGTGCCTTATACATTATCGTAAATAGATTACTTTAAAAGAGTTATTAGATTAATTTCGGGATACACAATTGTTTTGTTTGTTCGTATTTCAAGTCATGCGTTCCAAAAACAGCAATTTGATATTGTTTGGTAACTTCGGAAATGGAGTGCAATTATTCTGCATAACCAGCAGTCAGATTTTTTATACTTTAGCATAGTTACATATACCTGGATAACTTGTGATTTGGAGATGACTGTATAATAAACTGTTAGTTGCTTATTTTAAAGGAAAGTAAAGATAGGGTTTAAGGAACGTGCATTTATAAACATTCCGTAAGGAAACATATCCCAATATTCCAATTTGTTTTCAGCAGCAACAATTTTCAAATTTGTTCACATCTTATATGTACAAAATAATACTTTTATTCAAAAAGTAGGACATTATGACAATCGTAAAAAACCGCAATCTTGCCAGTTCTTTAAGCCGCTTGAAAATATGGCCTATATAGTTTTAATAATGAGAATTTTATATATAAAATATTGGTTTCATTATATTAAAAAATAATGGCGCACTTGAATGTCATGCTTCAGCAACAGCGCAGTCTTTTCGCGCATCGTCTGGACTCTTCCATTGCACATTGGTTTTTGTATCTAAAGCAAAAACAAAAGTTACACATTGTAGATTATGTTCGGACTTGCCGAAACTAGCGCGAATCACTTACCGGGAGTTCTATGCTTTAAGTACAAGAGGTGAAGAATGAGATACATGAGCGCAGATATAGCAGCAACAGATGAGAAGATTTGCAGTGTTATTTTGCCGCCAAACCTCTCGTATAGAATTCCTCCCATTAAGCTACCAAGCGCGTATCCTAAATAAGATTGCCTCATGATTAAGGTGCACGTCATTGTAAAGTGATACTACAGCTGGAGTGTCCATTTACCAAAGCCATCATCCATTCCAGCAACAATGCCTTGAACGGTGGCAGACGTGCCTGGGGGTGCAACTACGCTTGCATAGGCAACTATCGTTGTATAGCATAATGCATAAGTAGGCCCCTGCATGAAAAATTCTACTAAGACCACCCACCAAGGTGTTGGTGCCATAGATATTAAACCAAGTCGTAGTGCATAACAAATGAAGCAAAAGGTGAACGTATAGCCATATCCGAACTTCTTCAGAAATTTACCTGGAAATATAGGAAAACGCGGTAAATGGGCTACCCTGATCAGTAAACTATAACAAAGAACATTCACAAATAATAGAATACCCGATAAAGCGAAGAATATTACTTCTCCTCCGAGGGTTTCGGCCGCTACCGTTAATCCTTCTATCAACTTAATCTGGCCCATATAACCCGTACTCGCTGCTAAGTCTTCCAAATACCTATCCAGGTAAAGTAATTTAGAGATCGCTTTGACAAGCCACTGTGTAATTCCGATAAAAGCAAGTAATTTACCAAAACAAGAAATAGATCATGAAGCTATCGAGAATGCCGGCAATAGTTGCAAAGCATAAAAATATAGCTATGGGCTTTAACTTCAATAGTCGAAACACATCTTTCACTATGTTGTCCGAGTTACTCAATACTGGCAGCTATAAAGTAAATTCTTTAAAGTCTTGGGGTAGTAGAATTTAAGAATCTTATTCAGCGGTACTAACTTCCAATTTTTTGCAGCATAGTAGATCGAAGAGCGAGAATATAAAAACGAGAAAGAACGCTGGTGTATAGGTTTTTATAATTTCGCCTTGTGACCACCAATCGACGGTGTATCCTGCAAGAAATGCTGCAATTCCGAATCCTATGGTTCCCCAGACTCGTTGCCTACCATACCCCATTTGGCCACCCTCACCTGCACATCAGCTTCCTTTTAGTTTTGCCTCTCTAACACGTCCCAATCGAAAGAATAATTTCCATAATATCTATCCACCTAATACATCGAAGCATATCGCGTCACTTATGCAATTGCTCACATTGAATCCTATATTTCCTATCGACATTAAGATAATGAAACCCCAGAAGGTCGGGGACGTGTAGAGACAATAGGTATCGTCGAAGTGGTCGCAGGTAACGGTGCAGGGTTTCTCGGAACAATTGGAAGTAGCGTTGGTGGTCCCATCGACGCAGGTAGTATCGGAAGAAAGATTTGCTTGGCCCTTCTTCGCTTTGAAGTAAACATGCAATGAGAAATCTTTCTCAGCTTCGCAAGACCAAGTGCAGGTAGTATTCTTCACTCCTTTGCATTGACCTGGAGCTATTAAATCCTTAGATGCGGACAGAGCAAAAATAGTTTTCAATCTCATGTTAAACATACATACTGGAAAATCAGACGTTCAAGGAAAGGGTCTCTCGCGTTACCTCTAAGTTACAACGAGTTAACGAATTGCAGGAAACATTTTTAAAGCTATGATCTGGCAAGATTGAACCAGGTAACACTGGCAGAAAGTACATCAGCACGTAACAGGCACTTGTAGTCGCGAGTAGCGCGACAAAGATTGACTTTCTTGAATTCTTGAAGTAATCGACGAGGAAGCCGAAGGCTGGCTTGGCTATCAGGAATAGTATAGGGAGGATAGCAGTAATGCTGCCCATTATTGACGGCGAGACACCGAGTTGTTTGCCGTAGACAGGCAGAAATGGGAGGATTGGCCCCATCGCTGGAAATGAAATACGGGGGCTGGCGTAAATAACGGGACTTCCGGGGTACAGAGAGACAACATTTTACAATACGCACCCGCCATAAAGAAGAGGTAGTGTGCCTTGACAGGCAGTTGCTTATAATTTATTTTCATCTTTCACCGCGGCTCTAACGGCTGGATCCAAAAAAAATCCGCCTTGCGCGAGGTCTGGCACTTTCTAAAAGAATTCGGAACTACGGGCTACGAACTGGGGAACCCAGTATCTGCAATAGGAAATTAGAAACCCATTGGAATTTCTCAGAAACTCGAGATCACTGACTTGTATTCATTCAATTGGTTGGCCTATCTCAATCTAGTTTGCTTTGGAGCAATTAGGCGAAACAGCTGTTATATTGGAAGTGTCGTTATTCTTATCAAGATTAGATAAGATACGCCGGGCTAGCATAGCTTTATATATATATACATATATAAATATATTCATAATTGGTTCGGGGAGCCCATTCAATTTTATTCTAATTAATCGATTAATCGATGAAGTAGGTATCGAGTAGCGCCAGTTCGAAACAAGAGAGACTAGAATAGTTACTAGTTGATTTCAAATATGTAGCGCGCGCGATAGTGTGCGCGGACTTTATAGCACTGTTGTCGCCATCCAATGATCCAAGATACGCCTTGCTGCCAAAGCAATGCAATACTTAACGTATATACATTACTTCGTATGTAGTGGCTTAACCTGACGCATCAACAAACGAATTTTCTCTTCTCATTTACTGCGCGTCAAATAATTAAATTTCGAGATTTATTTGAAAGCACCAAGTAAATTCCGAGGGGTTTTCGTACTTAGCTTATACGTTCCGACAGTTTCCCAAAATTGACGTCGCCTTATTTTTCCAAAATGGTACCGGCCAACTTGCAAGCGCACATTTTATTGTTCCGAGAAGAGCGCTATTCAGAAGTGATGGTGATTGGTCCACACACATTCTGATGAATTATGAGTGAACCTGTAGTACTCACACACTTTGACGATCGAATTCATTTTCTTCCTTTTAGCACCTATAACTGCACTTATGCAAACATGCTGGCGTGTGCTCTTTATCACTCACACTCTCTCTCTCTTCCAGTGCCTCGGTGCTGCACTGATATCAATGTCTGGCTGTCGCCTCTTGTCTGAAAACGATAATAGCGTACTATTAGCGATGTCTTCACTGGATCAACAAAGCGGACATTTCTCGGACAAATTGCTAGTTCTTAATAAACATTTCTTAAAGTTCCTGCATAGTTTTGTTGTAACCGACGGAAGTTGTTGCTTGAATTCGCAATGGCAATATCTACTAGTGCATACGAAATACCAATATAGATAATACTAACATATTTATGCAACAATGAGCAACAAAAAGTTCCTCTGTGTCTCTCCAGTTAGCGCTTTAGAGACGTGCTATGGATTTAGTGCGAACTAGCGGAGGCTCGTTTCGAAGGCGTTGTTATGCTCCCGTCAGGGAAAACCATTCCGACTAATGAATCTCCTCGCATTTTCCCAGCTGGCTTCTCGGAAACGAATTAAAACGGTTCTATCGCGTTCACCGGATAGCGGTACACGCGCATAATGAGCCGGGCAATTCCTGACGATTTCCGAGGGGCGAGAAACTCATTCCTACCGCAATACTCGATTTCAGAATTCTATTAGAGTACTGTTAAGCCTGTACAATATCTCCGGAGTGTTGCAATGAGAAGTATTACGCAGATAGTATCGGCATTCGCCGACAATCCAAATGATCATATTGCTTAAGTTGTGTCCTCACTAGAGGAAGAGGCGTTCCATTCTGCAAAACAGTCCCACGGCTGGTTCTAGTGTCCGCCAGCCACTGAGACACTAGTTCGACCTTCCGCTCAAAGGCCGTGCTAATTAGAGGAAATACCAGAGAACGTCATGAAGAGATTGCGGAAATTTAAGTTTAAGTATACTTGTCGATCCACCGAGGAACTGTGTAAGATAGAGAGAGAGTAGAAATTCGAAAAGGTCTCAACTTTCGTGTCGTCTCAAAGTATATGTGGCAGTTATCAGTAACGCCCAGTGCGGGTACCCGCGCAGAAACAGTTATTCTGAATAATACTGATTAGAATTATCTATACGATACACACGGGACGCTTAATGAGTGGGGCAATGGTCTTGGCAAATCGTCGAATTTACCAGCAAGGGCAGTCGTTTCCTTTTTCGCTTTACCAATTACTTGACGATTTTACTTGAGGGAAACGACGGATGGCTTGCTCGACTATCGTAGGTCGTCTGCTTTAACGGACGACGTCGGCGGATAATTTGTGTGCAATCGTCGCCGCACTGACAATTGCGGCATTAACAAAGTAATTCAGTGGCAATTGACGGATGACTCAGGTCCCTTTCGCGAGCCGGAGTCCAAGACTTCGTGGAGAAATGCCTGCGGTCCGAATCTGCCTGCAAGATTCAACACTGCCGCCGAATACTTATCATTATCGTAGCGTTAACAAGCGTTTTCATTCATCGTTCGAGAGGAGTTTGCCGTGATGATCGCCGGTTGCAATTGATGCCAGTGAAAGTTCGCCGTAGTTCTTCGCGGCACTTGTTGGCTTATTCGCGCTCGAATCCCTGCAAAAGTTCAGGGCGACGCACTTGCCTTTGAACCAGATCTGTCATACCCTACTTTTATCTAACATACATCGTTCTTCCATACACATATTGTCAATAATTATATATAAAATCTAGAAATCTCAGTAGAATCTCAATACTAATTAATCTCCTTGATGTTACATTATAATAAATTTTTTTTTCTGATGAAAACGAATGAATAATTTATCATTATGTACATCAGCGTATACTCAATGATAAGTTGAGATAGAAATGAGTCAGTGATGGAAAGACTAAGGAGGAGAGTCGATGACAGTGGAGGATGTTCTCTGGTTTGTTGGCCGGCGCGCATCATCATCTAGTGTGGACGAGTCTTGGTGATGATTCTATGCATTAATGCTGCGTGGTATACGGGCATCGCGTATTACGCAGGAGCCTCCCACCAGTCTATAATAATTCCAGTTCTCGTAGTGGACTTTCGGTCGCATCGCATCGACGAGTTCCGCTGGGATGGCAGTCTTCGCGGAGTCAGAAGCCGTCGCTGGCACGCGCGCTCTCTCATCCCGGCGCACCGATTCGTAAACGTTGACTCTCGCACGTGGCGACAGTTCCTCCGATATAATACAACAACTAAAGGAAGTAGTTCGTGCGGAACTAACGAGCGATTAAGCGTCCGATTAGATTCCTGCTCGGCGAGGTCAAGTTTAGACTCGTTCGACTTCACCACTTTCGAAGGAAAGTCAATCGGCTTTGCCAGCGATTAAACAGGGTCAATATACAGCATGTGGCACGCCTAATTATTCGCATCTGAGATTTGCCTTGCATACTAGAGCGGAGTAATTGGAACGAGAAGCTTCGCACTCTGCCACTCAGTGAATCTCCAGCGTTAAAGTTGAAGTCTCCTGTCTTATTGTAATTAAGGATTACGTGTCATCTTGTTTTTTTGCAATAAGCTGTGTTTGGTAGGATTGATCGATGATCGATGTGATTGTTGCGGTGAAAAAGTCGAGGATAGAATCCCGGTACCAATCAGCTGTCAGTGAGACTCTAAATTCGTTCCTCGATGATATCACGCACAGTGTTCCCGTGGCCGCTTTTTAGACCGGTCCTCAGGAGTTTCAAGGATACGAGAAAGTCGGCGTGCAAGGCCTTATTCTAAACAGGCCGAAATATAATCTCGTCGAGACATTAAAGAGTTGGAAGGCTCGCAGACTCTCCGAGGAAAACCATAATCGTTAAGAGGATCTCTTAATTGGAGCCAGTTTCCTGTGAATTTGTCCGTCCTCCATTTCATCTACTGGCGACGATTCTTTGATAGTTCTTGTTACTTCCTATTTCGCAAAGCCGATAAACACTAATTGCCAATTGACAATTGGCGCAAGGGGTGTCGGTCGAAGCTCATCATGCACCGGCAGATTTTTATCCTTGTCTTTGTCGTCGCGCTCTTTCACGAGATTGCGCGCGCTGAGAAACGTAAGTAACAAACCTAGTGCGATAAGGCGTAAGTGTCATGCTCGATTGACGCCGGTGATTTCCCGATACCACGTATAATTAGCATAGAAAAACTTCCAGTGAAGCTGTGCTTGGTTGAGACGCCGAGCACTAACAAAACCATCCAAAAGCACTGCCCGCTTTTGAACATGGCAAGTAGTCAAGTGGAATGCGTTTTAGGGAACGACAGGTGGGTAGAAAAGTTGGTCATTTAGAAAGGAAAGTATTATCATTCGAAATCTCGGATAATTAAACGAATGCCAATTTCGTAGATTTAATTGTTTGCGGCGAGTAACCGCGGGCAATGCGGATTTCACGGTGTTGGAGCCGGAGGATCTCATTGCGGCGGCGGCCTATAAGGAGTACAATGTCCTGGTGACGAACGAGCTGAGACTCTTTATCCAGGGTAATTGCTTCAATTTAATGAACTAAATGGACTTTATAAATAATCTAAAAAACGACTCACGATTTCTCTAATGCTACCAGTTGCTTACGCGAAACGAGAGATTAATTATGTGGGATGATATGGGTCGTTTCAGAGAAGCAAAACTTTGAGGTGGTATTGATAGTGCGAAAGGATGTGAAGAACCTCTGGGACGTCGGCGGGAAGAGATTCTGTCATCCGGGCTTACAGAACTTCGGCAACTCGAAAGTGACATCGGACTACAGCTGGACCAGAGCCTTTTCCACGGTCTTTGTCTTTCTCGACTACATCATTCGATCGTAGACTAGACAAAAAGCTATGATGGCCAATAAGAAATCGTACCTCGCTTGTCACCCACAGTTCTTCGAGGAGCTGATTATTCCGATGCAGTGCGATCAGAACATGACGCTGCTGGAGAACAGACTGGCCGGCTTGTCGAACCTTTTCGAGTCCGCTTGCATCGCTGGTCCTTGGGCTGCCGATAGAACATACGACAATAAACTGAGTACGTGTTTTCCCGGCACAGTCCGATTAGTAACACATTTCACACCAACGAAAGAGTAATTCAAAGTGGATGCTTTACACTCGTATTGCCAGAGGCGAAGTACAAAAATCTGTGTGCCTCGTGCGACGCCCCGGCGGCCTGTTACGTGAACGACAAGTACTACGGTCGGGAAGGTGCTTTACTCTGCCTAACTGATAACGCCGGTGATATTGCCTGGGTCAGATTAGACGACGCTCTTCAGCACTTCAAGGTAGGGAGCACGTATAATTAGGAGGGAGTCTTTTAGGCATCGATCAGTCGATGATCTTTCGATTCAGGACGAGCAGGTCAATAAAGAGGAGTACAACTACCTTTGTATCGACAGTACCACGAGGCCCATGGGACTTGGGAAGCCATGCGTCTGGATAGCAAGGCCGTGGCCCGTAGTCGTTGCTAGATCGTCAGTAATGATTTTTCAGTAAACGTTACAGAGTCCCTTGATCCATCCCTCATCGATTCCTCTTCCCTTTTTCTATAGGGAAATCGCCGAGAAGGTCAGCAAAATGTTAAATTCCTTGAGCCCAGCGACCAAGATCTGGCAATCGACACTACAGGGAATACTGGGGGATCATTCGCCGACACCAGTCAGTAGCGATACTTTGCAGACTCCAGAGGACTACCTACGAACATGTACTTTCATCTACTTTTATATCGAACATCGTCATCTCCTGGAGTCCTGTAGTAAAATGTCCTGTTTCCTGGACTTGTAGTTCCTAATTTCTTGGGCGCCTACAGCCGGGCGCCGTGTCGTCCGTCGAGAAGAGTTCAATGGTGCATAGTGTCAAACTTGGAGGATAGGAAGTGTCGCTGGTTGAGGGAGGCCTCCGCCGTTTATGGGATAAAGCCAGGAATCTCATGTATTCAGGAGTCTTCGCGTGCAGATTGTTTAGAGGCAATCAGGGAAAAGCGGGCAGATATCTTCGTCGCGCTACCGGAGGAGCTAGTTGCGGTGAGAAAGTGAGTAGTCACGAGGATCGCAGTTATCTGCCGGGGAAAAAGTTTCCTTGGTGTCTAGGGTGGTGTTTCAGGAAGGGCTTGAAGCCAATTGTTCACGGGTTTCCCCAAGTGGCTGACGACTTGGACAGACTCGCTGTAGTCGTGAAGAAGGAATCACGATTCAAGAGCCTGAGCGATCTTAAAGGAGCGAAAGCATGCTTTCCAAAATACAAAGGAGTAGGTGAGACCGTCTACTTCGAATCGGACAGAGTCCTTTATCTTGCCATTTCTCAATTACTAGTTGGATTGCAAGGTCATGATTTTCAGGATGGAACGCTTTCATGAACACTCTGAAGAATATTTCAACAGATTCCGAATGCTCGGATGCGAAAATCGTTGGGAATTTCTTTGAAGACAGCTGTGTTCTTGGTCTGAACGAGGCACAAAAAGATGTCCCTCGTAATTTATATTCACTCTGCAAAGAAGGTAGTACGTGTTGGAGGCTTAACAGCACTTCCGTCATGTCAGAAAGATAAATCAGTCTCCGCGTTAATGCCCGAATAAATAAAACGAAACACTGTTTGTAGCAGAAAGAGCCGAGGATGACATTAGTACGTTCGACTGCCTCTCGTCTGGTTTAGGGGATGCCGCAATTGTGAACTTGAAGAACATTGAGAAAAAGACTGGTAAAATGATTTTTCTAATGGTATTTAAGATTTGTAATAACAGTCAGTGCTTACTAGCCGTTTATCCTTATGCAGGAAAGCTTACGAGGTATTCAAATAAAGACAGTCCGGAGTATAGGACATTGTGTCTCAACTTCACACAGCCCGCTAAGTATTATGTACGGCGAGGTGCAGCTTGTTTGTTAGCGTGGATACCTCTATGCACGGTAATTTAGAGTTGAAAACGAACCAACGCAAAAGCAAGTGCTTCATAGATTCATAATTGGTATTTTCGTCAGGTGGTTGGTCATGGGAACATGACGGAATTGAGACGGGAAGAGATTTATGCGATGCTGCTTGAGATGGACAACATTTTCGGGGCACAAAGTAATACACCTACTATCGCATTCTCTATGTACGGCATGTATGATTCGAATCATGGTGTTATCTTTCCGGAGGGCGTACAAAAGTTACAGCTTGAAGATCATAGACTGAGCAATGTGAAAAGTTATATAGATATCGTGGATGATATTCTCAAACAAGCACCGTGTGGTGGTGAAAGGAATTGGTGTATATCGTCTCTAAACATGATCCTCCTCAGTCTGTTAGTAATTATATTCAATGAAGTTTCTCTTCCTTAGACTTTGCACAGTGAGGAGTACCATTAGCTCAAATAAAACTTCAAGTACAATAGATTTGCTTTACAATTATTTTTATTTAAATAGTTCTTTACCATAAAAAACTATTATTTATGTAGCACCTGACCTGGACGGTTGCGGTAATAATAAGGGTGGTGTGCTTGTGAAAAAGTGCAAGGACACTTCGCTACTTTCGTATCACTTATTTCTACATTGAAATTCGTGTATCAATATGTTCGCAATACAAAAACTTTTTCTTGACCTGTTAGATTGTCTATAGAATCGCGATATATCGTAAAAACATGTCGAGCTCCTTTGCACTGTCTTCTAATTTTGAATGACAGAAATCTGCCTTCAATGTATGTATCTCAACATTTCCAATCTCCGTACCAACAGCCTGGAAATAACATTTCACCTTATTTTGTTTGCTAATACTTTTACGATTGGATGCATGAATCAGCGATTGATACATACAAGGTATTGGTGAGTCATGTCACGCTCAGTTTTACAAGGTGATAATTCCATTGTAGTGATAAGTCCCCATTTGCGCATATCGATTGTGCATGAGGAGTGTATGTCACTCTTAGTCAAATCCCATATAGAAATTCTAGAAAAGGACCGTTTCATTCAATTCTGATTTGTTACACTTAATAGAATCACGCGTTCCTTACCGCGACACCGAGTCCAGCACGTAAACAGTGAACGCTTTCGACTTCGACCATTTGATCGCTTTGATTTTTCCGCTAGCACTTTCATCCCTCAGATACAGTACTGGTTTCTCAGTATTTGAGGAATGCAATCGAATCGAGCCATCATCGCAGCCAGCCTAATGCAATATTCATGACACTAGAATCTAGAGTATACGCTAAAGAATTCTTACTGAATCGGAGCATAGCATCTTACCAAGAAGAAGGAGTGTTCGAATGGACAGATCTCCATACAAGTTACGTTACCGGATGGTTCTACAATCGTAGTCTATTATTTGACACATTCCATTCTCGAGATTTGAATAACTCGACACTTACGTATCTCAGCTTCTTTGTAGACGGGAGGATTAGATTTATGACCGATGCAAGTTGCATGCGTAATGCAGCTGGTGTTAGTCGCAACATAGAGATTATTTGTATTCACAGGATCGACACACATATCGACGAACGAGGGTGCATTGTTTTTTCTAAAAGAATGGTGGCCTCTTAGCTTGTTTATATCTATGGGTAGACATCGTTAAATTCAGTATAATTACTTATGCCGTTTGTCTGATTTCAAGAATAATTCTTGACTTTTAACGAGTCTAATATCACCCCAGTACGATAGACCCAGATCGTCGAAAGTTACTCTCACGTTACGTAGAGCAGACCATATTATCAGCAAGCCCTCCTCATCCAAGCTACATATCTATTGAGATTAGTGTGTCAGGAGTTTGCAAACAGAATATAGCAGAAAAGGCATTGCTTGACATAGTATTAAACTGACGCAAACCTGAACAGGCACAAATTTGCTACTACGTCCTTCGAATGGATGATCTTCGACTTTAGATAAAACTTTAATAGATACAACTTTTGACTGATGAGACGATACATCTGAACCCGTTGTTGTGTAAGTCGGAGTGCGTATCGTCCAATCTACTTCATTAGCTTTATCAGTCACTTTCTGATGATACATTTCGTCCTCCTTCAAATCCCAGAGACTAATAGATCTATTTAGCGAAGAGATCGATTTCGTTCGGATTTTTTAAACTTATTCACAAAAGAGAGATGGAATAATTAGTACCCATCCTGTAGTCCAGCGAACACGATGTTACAATTCATCGAGTGAAAGCAACATGCAGTGATAGGACACGACGTGTAGAACAGTTTAGTTGGCTTTGATGGTTCAGAAATATTCCAAACGCATCCAATGCAGCAGTCAGTAATGAAGTCTTGTTTGCTCGATGTTTCTATTTCCTATTGGGGGGGATCATATCATTGTTTTCTTTGTGCCGAAGTTCCAATACCTAAAGTAATACGCACCTCTTCTACGGAGGCATGGATAGTCAGCAGAACTTTATTGAAGGTTTCAGAGTAATGTATTATCGTAACTGGCCTGCCGGATAGGAAGGTAATCGCATCGACGGCCAACCGAACAACATTATTACTAAAGGCTAGAGAATTATGGTCCTCGTCCCGAACAATATTTGTCCCGTGTATTTTCTCCTCGAGCAAAGATAATATTACTCTGCCCGCGCGACTCACGAATTCACTTAGTCGAAGAACGTCGAAGATTGCAACACGAGGATTTACAGCCTTCATTTGGTCACTACCAACCCCAAGTTGATCCTGAAAGTATCCCTTAACTTCAACTAATCCCTTTAATGGCACACCCGTAATTCTCTAATTCGTACGAACCATCTTGAACAACTCTACGTCATCTTTCGTGCGTAAATTGGTCCTACATGTTACAGGAAATTGTGTCCACTTATTTTCGAACATAATTCTGTCTGTTTGCGTCTCTACCTCAGTATTATCTTCACCCGTTTGCGTGGACACTTGTTGACTATTGAGATTTCCGTAACATTTTATAAAGTCTTCGTACGGTATAGGAGTGCATTCGAGGAGGGACCATTGCATAGTATCCAACTTAATCATTTGCAACAGTTCCTGCCCTCTGCTCGATACCTTTTGTGTCTTCTGTGTGGCATGATATACCTGTTTTACTATTTAGACCAATAATTCCGACGATTACTTGATAAGCTTTAGTCACCTTTGCAGACTGATTGTCTTTCGTCTTACGGAAGTCAATAACCGAAATCTGCGAAAGCGGCGGTGACTTAGTGAAGTCACCAGATCGACTATCCTCAAACCCTTCATCGGTAGACAACGGTAAAGACTTAATTTCAGACGTTTTGTCATCGCTGTTCAATTCAACCCACATTAGAAAAGATTCTCGTAATATTATCGAAGCCACAATAATGAGAAGAAGCGGTGCGGTGAAAAAGTGTCTTTATTCACTACGGTGCGTCAGTGCTCTTGATAACTGATCTTAATTATAGCGAACCTATACGGCTTGTGAGCCGATTGTTCCACTTCTAACGGAGGAGAATACTTGGGCCGATTTGCGACAATAGACTCTACCCTTGCAGCGCGTTTTCTAGCTTCCTCCAATTCATAGTGGCCAGAATCGAGCATATGTTCTTCCTCACCCCTTTGCTCCGCACTGTGCACTGATTTCCGCTATGGTAAAATGAGTCGTAAAACGAACAGTTCTAATACACCGACTCAATAAAATGCATAATCAGTAATAGTACTTTTTCCTGGCTGCGAAGTTCAATTGGTTCCTCCTGTAGGTAACTATCTGATTTCTCACTAACTTCTGTTTCATCGCTATCAGTACATTCTTGAAAATCAGACTCATAATCCTCAAAATCATCCACATAATCATAATTATCAGTATCTTCTGCTGAGTCATCTGAGTCAACTTTATTCTTCCCACTTCTCTGTGAGGTGTCTGATCTTTTGGCTGAATGTAGCATTTTAATTTCACTCGGGCTAAGTGTCCGAGAGAGTTTCCTCTCCCTAGGCAAGACTTTGCCTTTACTGATTGATGCTTTCACATCTTTCACTCGACTCTTGTCCTTATTAATAGACACTGACTGGTCCACAGTTCTAGTTTTCAGCTTGCTAGCATTAGACTGTGGTATGTACACAGTGGACAAACCCCTTTTCTCTGAGTAACCATGCCGAGCTTTCTCTTTGGCTTTATCATTCCCTATTACACTAGGAGTACTACTTCTCTTAGAAATATCAGCCTTCAGCCTAGAACTTGTACTAGATCTAAGACTTGTGCTAGAACTGCTACTGGACTTTGTTGCACCTGCTGTACTTGACTCCTTCTGAGATTTCATTTGAGATTTCCCAGGTTCTTTCGTACTGCCTCTAGCCCCCGATAATCTAGATGCTGTGGAATTAGGGGTCCCTCTCGAGGGTCTATCCCCTTCTCCTCTGTGGCTATAACCCGGAGTTTTCTTTGTATGTACATCTGGCTTTCTAACTTGTTCGTCATCATCTTTATTTTTCGAATTTAGTTTAGAGTTTCCTTTAATTATATCCTTAGAGCTAGACTTTCTGATTGCACCCTATGGGACATTATATAGTAGATAGTAGGCTAATACTACTCTGACAGAGAATAGTTTTACATTTACTCGCAAACGACATAACGACCACTTATTTCGCATTTACGTGTCTCGTTCGGACTATGGAAAGTCGATAGATTCGAGGTTGATAGTTAAAGCGGAAAGCCTTGGGGAGAGATGTGAATAATGAAGATCCGATAGAGAATTATTGTTAAAGGATCTATTAGTATTTCCACGCGTTGCATTCAAAGCGACGTAGGATCTTGCTGGAAGAACGAAAGATTCTTGAATATTCTTACCTTATTAGACATTATACGACAGACGAGCGTGAATTGACATTCGTAGAACCACCATGATGTAAACTACTGTCAATCCTGTCAATAGTTACGAAGCTAGTGGTCATAGTGGCCGTGGACTGTACTAGAAACTACTTCTAGCTTTCTTGTATCATCGAACGATACAATAGCTTCTACCTTGTTCGCTAGGTAAAAGCGGTGCGCCAGTATCGGGAATCAATAATTTTCATTTAAACAAAAACGTAATAAGTAATAACCCTCACAGAATCAAAAGTCAGTTGGTCCAAGTAACATAATTTATCGAAGAAAATTTTAAGTCCTAGTCTGCATATGACAAAAAAGATGACCACCGATGAACGAACGGCCCGATCGCACGGATTAAAAAGCACGGTCACGAACTTGGTCTATAAATATCTGGAAATGGTAGCACAAAGAAGCGCAATGCGAAAACGGCGGAATACGGCCTGCAAGAAATTTCGAAGAAAGCACCGACGAAAATCCATTGGTGATCCTCGCTCCATACACAAAACAGGCATGTTCTCCAATGCACTCAGGAGCGTTAAGAGTTACAAGGGTTCCAGCAATAATTGTGCAAAATCTTATGTACAAATGGCATTATCGTTTGCAAGTGAAATGGGATACTTAGTTCCTACAAATCCCAATGGAAGGGTTGTTCGAGTCTCTTCGACTCTCCGGCTTTAAATCATACAATGCAAACGAGAGAAATAAATACACTTAATTTGCATGCAGCGAGACTTTTATTACTAATTTCGTTGCGTTATCTGTCGGACAGGATTTTAATGTCTCTTTCTGCTTCCGCACTCCTTTCGGCAACGCTTGATCCAACTCTTCAGCTCCTGTTCCCGTGTTTTCGATCGCTGGGACAAGTTCTGATCACGAGTTGCCTCATAAATCCTGTCAGTATCATCTGATAATTCGTCCTCAATGCGATCATAATCAGCCGAGTCTTTAGTTGCATGTCCACTGAGCGCCGAGCATCGCCTAACCGAACTATTCTTCCGACGTCCTTCGGAGGCATTCCTTTTCCTTTTTCCAGGATTACCTTGTCTATTGCTGACCTTAGACTTTCGAGCTTGAGTCGGTGCATTCGAACTAAAGTTCTTTTCAGTCCCCTGATATTCCAGGATAGATTTATCTGCATTTCGACAGCCTGCACTTGCATTGCAATCCGAACATCCAGAAGAACTATTACTCGTCGATTTATTTCCTCGTTCTTTATTACTAATATTTCGAGCTCTGCGATTGCACTGCGTCGAATTATCAGGCCGCATCGAGTTCTGCTTCTTACAGCTGATCAGAGTGCAATCCTGCACACTTTTGGAGCTGGAGCAGGCGAGGCATTGGGTTGGTTTCTCAAAAGAGTTTCTGGCATTGTTGTTCATCGAGTTAGCCAGTGGTCCGACGAAGTAATACTCGTGTTGGAAGAGCTCCATAGCGAGCCTAATGGAAATTTCGATTCCTCTCTATTCGGAGTGTCCATTTCCAGAGGGACACTCGTCCTATACAAAACTAACCCTTGGGAGCAGATCTGTCTGAGTCCAGTTTGCACCTGAGAATGAAGGTCTCCGACATCCCTGTAATTCTTCTCGAAGAATTGAACGATCTCCTCGATGGTCGAGCTTGACACCGATTCTCCAGACTCTTTTTCATGTTTCAAGCAACGCAGAGCTTCCAGGAGTCGCAGGTTAAATCTGGAAGCGTGTTCCCCGATTCTTATGCACTTGCAGATCTGCAACGAAGGCTTTTCATTACAGTCGTCTTGACAATCGTTTTCACAACCCTCCGCGGTGTTTTCCATCTCCTGAAAGGGCTAATCCATATTTCGAATTCTAATTTCATCGAGTTGTCGACAGGCCAACGTCATCCCGGCATTCCTGTCAGCGTGAAGAGTGTTTCTCGCTCGCCGTCTGTTTTTCACACGGCGGCGGCCTGCTATTGATTTGCAATTTTAAATAACGCCGCAAAGCCGCTACGGTCAAGGGGCGTGCGTTCTCGCGGATAGTAAAACAATAGGAGGAGGAGCAGTTGTATCGCGGGAGGCGGGTGTGTTGCGTATGAAATATTTATACCGAACGCCAGCCGGACATGGCTGCCTCTCCACACGGAAGTGGACTTCGCTCTTTCAGCGGAAGCTTTCTCTTCTCACGCAGGAGTCGCCATAAATTATCCCGATGCGACTCTGCCTTTTAATATAGCTATTTCGATGACAAGTCCTGTGGTAATGGAATTACAGACATTATCTAATGATCCTTTGAAGGAATTATAAAGATCCTTCTTTACTAGCTTGATGGAACCTTTGTTTCTTAAATGAACTT
Source organism: Ectemnius continuus (assembly GCA_910591665.1). NCBI lineage: Eukaryota > Metazoa > Arthropoda > Insecta > Hymenoptera > Crabronidae > Ectemnius > Ectemnius continuus. Next base: position 6,771,629 of record OU342867.1, read on the forward strand.
CCGTAAAGTTATCTTTTATTGGATGTGGTTCTTAATCGAATGTCTAACATTCTTCCTTTATTCAGATTTATAAAGTACAGTTTTGCAAAGTAATTATGTCTATTAAGAAGGTCCTGTCGTGTATGAGCTGAGAGGAGTCCAACAAAGTCGATTAGTTAAATTGATTATACGAGGAGTGCGAAACATTTTAGAAAAGATTAAGAGCACAATTCACTAAGGGCTCGGGCAGTTTGCCAGGCTGATGTCGGATGAAACCCTTACGAAGAAATACGGAACGTTGCTCGGGCAGGCACGGGAGTTGCTCTCTTTTTTTCCTCTTATTCTTGGTATGTCGAGGATTGTAGGAGTTGCTGTTTTCGCGCTTCTCTGATAAGAACATGAAGCGAGCCTGCGAAGAATTGGCCGGACGAGTGCGGATAAGAACAGTGCCAGCGCGGTAAGCCACAATTTGCTGGCAGCCTGGGAACCGGCGGTCTGGGACGCGTTGCGCGCCCTCCTCTACTGGGCCAAACAGCCTAAATGATTAAACCTCCTTCGCTTAAACACCCCTCATTTCCTTGACACACACCCTTCCCTCCTGATCTCTTGACTCTTTTTAATCATTCCCTGGAAACCGCACAATATCCTGTACTATTCCAAATAATGGCACCGCCAGAAGAACCGAAATCATGTCATCCATAAAAGGATAATTGCTACAAGAAAAAGTAATTATTAGGGAGTCTATTACTAGCATACGCAGTGGTTTGAAGCGGCGAACCTTGGGAATAATTAGGCAGAAGAAAAGTGGTATGTCGAGGAAAGTTTAGAGCCGAAGTCGTACCGAGTGCCCTTTTTCCACGTGGGGGCGCGAGCTAATTAGTATACCTGCTACAGGTACGCGGGGCGAGGAAGAAGCGGAGGAAGGCAAAACGCGGCTCTAATGCGAGAACAAAGTGAGCAAATAGTCCGCAACAGTAACCACCAGCTCCGTGCAGTAAGAAAAGTTTAATCTTCCCTATTGGAGCGAAGGAGGGTGAGTGATAGTGATGATGATGGTGGTGGTGGTGGTGTGTGTGTGGTGGAAGTGAGCTGGCGGGGTAGGCGCGTCCTCGTGACGACTTGATGAGATAACTTTCCACGAGTTGTGAAACAAGCCCCGTCACGAATCGTGACTTGGCGCGAGCCTGGTGAAAAGGAATCCGTGCCTTCTTGCTGTGCAAACAGTAAGGTAACCTCCCGGGCAAACACAGGCCGGAACACCACACAGGACTGATGGACACGCGACCCTTCACGATTTTGTCGCTTCCAATTGTAGACCGATCAAATCTTATGCGCACTGATTAGCCTGGGAATTTTCTGTATTTCTTTATAGATAAAATATGGTCGAAATGAATTAAATCTCTTTTTGATTATTAACAAATTATTTTAGGTCGAGTATAAATATTAGAAAGGTACTTTTGTCCTGTGAATCCTATTGCTTGGTTTTACAGGTGTCGTTTGGTTTGGGACGACGTCGAGTTGCCAGATCGTTTTGCGTATGTAATCGCTCGCTTCCAGGACGCCGATTAGGCAGATTACCCCTGGTGAGGTCGCGCATACCCCCGCCGATGTTACTGGCGCTTGCAGGCCCTGCGAATACGAGGACGACTCGGGCTTTCGTTCTGCGGCTCGTCAGGTCACGTGAGGTGATGTCACGTTACCCGGTGGTCGCAGACAGGTGTTTAGGTTCGCATGAGTTGCGAGCAACCAGCCCGGGCACATCACTCGCTCACTAACTATCGCCAAGACTACCTACGCAGGTAAATCGCCAATCCAAAGTGACAATAACGAGTCATCGATGGAATTGCGAGATCAAATACCTACGTCATTTTAGATCGACTAGATCCACCCCTGTTTCCATGCTCTTCGTCACAATAACTTTGGACTTGGAGTTCTTTACTTCCATATCAGTGAAAATGAAAGAAGAATCTCTTCGATTGGGGAAGTATTCGTGGAATGGTTAATTAAGAGTGTGCAGTAGATTGCCCGGTTTCACTTCCTGCAATTACACCTGGCCAACTCGCTGATAATAGTTCTTCCTGGGACACCTGTGCTCCACCCTCGGTCGTGAGATCATGGCCACATGCCCCGAGCACATCACCCTTTGCCATCAAATTAGATGTTACGATACTAAATAGCCTTATTTAACTTGGCAATAGACATCCTGTTGGGAAAGGATTGCACTTATTTGGGGAACCACCCGAGTCCTGCCTAATTTCTCAGTTTTCCTTGGCATTCGCAAGTATCGCAAGGTCAAAGGACACGAATAATAGTACAGGACTTTACGTTCACCACTTTCATGACAGCAATCGATCTTTCGACCACTAATTGTAAGCTCGGGCACGCGTAATTACAGCGATCGTACTGGGTTGCAACATTGATGAGGGCAATTGCGCTCTTCAGCAATTGTACTTCTACGTAGACACGCTCGCCGTCTAATTTGTCTCCTAATAATTGCCGATGCATTAAATATTGCAGGGCGCAGCGTTAAGTTAAAGTGTCAGCTGGCGAGTATCCCAGGCGCATTAGTGGTGGTTCTCGCAAGAGCGCTCTGTGTTAAAAATACATAACTCGAAAAGGCTTTTAATCATTTTCCCGCCCACGTTTGTGGCAGTGATGGTAATAGAAAGGGGGATGGTTAAGGCGGCTGAATTCCAGTGACAATTTTCGAAGCGTCGCCCGTCGATCCTAATCTTCGGCATAGGAATATTCAATCACACGAGAGATACGAAATTTTCTAGCGAGCACTATTATGGGCGGCGATCGGGTAGATTAGGGTCGTGATACATGTAAGGAAGAGTGATTACCCTCACCGAGAGGGTTGACATTCGAGGATTGGCCGGATAGGTCTTCTGCCTTGACCACTCGGGGGTGGCTGCCTAATGAGACCGGGGCGGAACAAAGCCGGGCTTGGAAAAGTGCGCATGTACCCGGGGGCGGGAGCAAGCTTCCACGCCGACGAATTGGATTTACCCCGGCGATGTGCGAATGTATGCTGCAATAGCACACGTGACGCAAAACACTTAGCTCACCTGTAAGGGAGGAAGAGATAGCGGAGAGCGAGAATGAATTTTCTCAGGAATTAGTTTCACCCGCAGTGCCGCACCAGCGCCTACATCATCATCTTGCGTATCATTCGAGTGCAAGTCGACATTTAACATCGTCAGTGAATTTATTTAACTTCGAGTGTCAGCATGAGTGAAGAAGGTCTTCAGCAGAGCTATACGATTGGCTATTATTATGAGCCTAAGTGCTGAGATGAAGACTACGATGAGGGAATCATCTAACGCACACTGATATTCCTGGAAGTGTGGCACGGTGGATTCATAAGGGATGACTTCCCATTCTCACGCAAGAACGATGTGCAACGGAAATGCGGTCTCCAGCGCGTTTTCCGCGTTGCATCTCCTCAGAAGTTACAGTCTCTTCGGACCGACTGCAGGTACATCTGGCAATTTATGGTAAAAGATTTGATGCGGGAAGTAGACAAGATCAGACTGCCGAATAAGTGTATCTGGGTATATTGTGAGTAATGGTCACGCATAAATGATCATGTCGATCAACTGTTGGATTGATCTTGTACAACTGTGAAACGTCTTACAACTGCTCTGGTAGCCGTGATCGTCTAGTGGTTAGGACCCTACGTTGTGGCCGTAGTAACCCAGGTTCGAATCCTGGTCACGGCAATGTGCCTTCGTCACATTGTCACGGCAGAGCCATTATTTTTGGTTTTTGTATAAACATTTTCGGATTCCCTTTCGTAAAATGTTATGATTCAAATAAAGTTAATATAAAATAATTTTTTATTTTATTGACGTAATTTAATCTGGGGCGATGTTTGAAACTTTGAAATAACCTTGTGATCAGTGAAGGTATTTATTAAAGAAACACGTGACTTGAAAAGGCAAAAAATGAATGTTATACCCCTGGTGGGACTCGAACCCACAATCCCCGGTTTAGGAGACCGATGCCTTATCCATTAGGCCACAGGGGCGGTTGAGATCGCATCGCGACAAAGTCGAAGCGACCCTGCTCTCAAAATTTCCCTATTAAATCAGCATTTCTATTGGCTAATTGAAATCCTAATGTTAAAATATGCCTCAGAGATTTGCAGATATGAGCCATATAGCTCTCGGGACTACAACTTTCCTGATGCCGAGATGTTATCGAATGCGGCGGAGTACTCCATGGACGCTGCGCAGCCACCATTAGCACCATCTTTGTCGTCTGCTTTCCCCCTTCCAGGAAGTTTGATTCAACCCCCATTCTTAGCGAGTATGTCGCCCTTTATGCAGACCATAAACATGCCACAGTCCTTCCCCAATACTACGCCAGGTTTGTATACACAGGGATTGCGAATTATCTTAGAGTTATCATATTATTTATTGAATTATCCGCACTGACTTGCGCGACACGTCAGGGGGTGAAACCCGATATCCGCGTCTCGGTAGCGCAGTAGGCAGCGCGTAAGTCTCATAATCTTAAGGTCGTGAGTTCGATCCTCACCCGGGACATTTAATTTTGCTTTTATCATCGCCAAATCAATATATAGTACGAGAGAGAAATATTTGTCCAAGCATACGTATTGCAATCGTAAAATGGGGTTCTTAGTTGATAAGATATGTCTTTCGCTCGAAGGGACAGTGCTAACACGTCAGTATGTCGGGACAAATGGTATTGCGAGCATTCACAGACGTCCTAGAAGTGAGAAAAAGCCAATACCCGATGAACAAAAGGACGAAAAGTATTACGAGAGGCGAAAGCGGAACAATCAGGCCGCAAAGAAATCACGGGACGCACGAAAAATTCGTGAGGACCACGTAAGTGCGAGAACCCAATAAGGATTTTGTGAAATTCGTCAGCCAGTGGAACCAATCTCTCTTATTCGATAGATTGCACTGCGAGCTACGATGTTGGAACACGAGAACGCTATATTGAGAGCGCAAGTTTTAACACTTCGCGAGGAAACGCAATCCCTTCGGCATATGTTAATGAAGCAGCAGCCAGCTGGCTTTCAATCGATAGAGCGATCTATATCGACGATGACACCTGTTACCCTCTCACCCTCGCATTCCACTACGGCACTGGACTGTCAAGTGTGAAAATGTGCGAAATTCGGTCACCGAGAGATATACGCATATCCTTACGATTAGCGTATATTATTCCAATCGGCACGAAGACATAACTACAGAGAGGCGAAATCGTACTGTTCGTGTTCACTCAATATCGGACACATTGATTCATCTTACGTTGAAGTTCTGCAAATTCTATTGTTGCACCAGTGTACATACGTTAAATGGAGCTTTCACTTTGGTATTGTAAGTTAGAAGCGTTTAACGGGTGTGTGTTTAAAGTTCCTCTACCAGTTACCATGAGTTTGGAGCTGTCAATCATCTTATTCCTCAGCCATAAATAGAAAATAGTGGTGAGCTTCAATCAATTACCTTTGGTATGCCCATTAGGACATTCCTAATAATATACCACGTGTATTTCGCAGAGTAGTAAACAACAAGAGAACTACAACCTCGAGATCATTCACCACCACACTACAACCCAACACGTGCATTCTTACATCACCTCATTAAACGAGAGTGTGTATCCGCAAATTGTCCTATTATATTAATTCATTTCGAGATTGTTCTATTAAATTATTGTTAAAGCAAGTGTTCTATGAGAAATTAGTAGCAAATAAAAATTGTCAAGAAACATTAGAACGACGACATTCCTTTGTATCGTAACGACAAGTTCCTTCTTACCACATCTTTGTTGTCGGGAGTCAACTACCACCTTTCTGCACTGTTCACTACTGTTTACCACAGGCTTCCCCCAGCGCTTTAAAATCATTTATAAATCCCGCTGACTGTATAACTACAGATCTATATATATAACAAATAACTCACCAACTGTACTCTTTTGGGAGTGTGTTGGCCGGCCTGCTTGTTGACAGTTGGCGCGAGAAAATAGGCACAATGGAGTCGTGTCTGTATCGTGTGTATGCCCTATATGTGTGTGCCCATGAATTCTCAGATTAAAGATACCCATGCGAATGGTATTCAAATGTATATCAATTCTTCCAGACAGTGTTCTGTTCAATTAGAAAAGGGACGGTCAGTTTGAAGAACCCGGGGGAATCACCGGTGTCACTCGCTGTTGCGATGTTACTGATGTGCGTTTCATTATTGCTTTGATATATGTAGAGTTTTGCGAAAGTAGCACTGGTCGACAGTAACCAGTGCAATTAGAGGAGTATTAATCCCAGTAAGAACGAGAGTGCAAACACACGTCCGGACACTTTCGTACCTGAGCAAAGGCAAAATGATATCCCAGAGTCTGGTGGCTGTGTTGATTGGTCTTAGTATAGGTCTTTTATATTACATCATAAACTCCAATGATGAGGAGGAAAGGTAGGCGGGAATATTATTTTGCGCCCCATCACCCCTGGACAATGGCATCGTACAGTTACACAAGGACATTTATTATGGATGCACAGGCCGCACGGACATGGGTCTGGTGGTTCAAGACCATCAAGACCTCCGTACCCATCATCAAGACGGTATTCGTCATCTCAATACGCTGATTTCAAAGAAGAATGCTCAATATGTCTAAGTGAGATTCGTGGAAATGATATGGTTCAGTTAAAGCCTTGTTCGCATGCTTTTCATAAGGCTTGTATACTCCAATGGAGAAGAGATGGCCCACAGGTAAGAATAACTCTCTCAGCAGTCTGATTATAGTTGTAAATGGATTGTCCTGTTGTTATGGGTTATTCTCTAATGTATACCGTAATATTCCAGAGTGTGCAAGACTCTTGTCCAAATTGCAGAATCAGATTTGGGAATCATGATTTTTGACTGCCAAAATGAGCAAATATTTGGGCATTGAAATGGACAGATTCACTTTGCTACCATGTTTTTGATTTTACGTTGATGATTTCAGAGTTGATGATCTGAACATTAAAGAAAAGTGCTCATTCTATGACACTAAGATTTGCAAATATTAACGTGATTAATTCTAAGTTGAAACATCTAATAAGGCTTTCACTATAATGGTGCACCTTGTTAATAGTTTATATGAGCTAGTAACTGAATGTTGTGATAGTTTGTTTCAAATACAACCTTTTACTTTTCATTTTTATCTAAGATAAAATACCAAGGAACAATGACGGGTTTGTGCTGTGTCTTTGATTTGCTGAACATGGTACAAGTGACAGGGTAATACCAACTGCATTGGATGCTGTGAACTTAAAAACTAAATTTTGTATGTTCACTCTTTGTTGAGACTGTGAGTGGAATGCGAAACTCATTTTAAGCGCGATTACTGGTTGTTAACATCGAAAATGCGTGAGCAATACGAGTTAAGGATTTTTATGACAAATGTTAAACAGTATACCCTCTCCTAAGATCTTCTGAACTCACTTGTTGTTCAACTAGGTAACTGTGATATACAGCGATTAAAACGATGATTGTATGTTTAGACTAATCCACGCAGCTACTATTAATAATGTAGATGTTTATGCTCCCGATATTCGCTAACAAAGATCAATCTATGTGTTCTTAAGGTTAGCGATGCAATCACGAAGTTCAAATGCGGTTATAATCCTCGCGCCGCAAATAAAAATGAATATTTTTAATATAATTTGCAAGAATAATTCGCTGTATTTCTAAGTAAACCCTAACACCGATCCCTAAAGCCACAGAGATCCACAATTGAAACTCTGCGTACAAAGGACGCAATTTGTGTTCATCTTCCTATATGCAATAATAGATGTACCTTGAAAATTTATCTATTTCATTGCTACAAAACTTACTTCATAATTCATTTGAAATCCTTGCGAACCAGATAACAAACTTGTATGATACACCTTACTTAGCTTTACTTAGATGATAAGAGTTACGTATCAGGAAGTGTGATCTTCGAACGGTTAACTTCTAACGATTTTTGCAATAGCGGTGAATTATGATAACAATCGATAATGTATATTAGACAACGCTTCTATTCGAAATCGTTGATGAATAAAATCTTCAAGTCAACTCTTACAATCTTCTTGAACATTTCTTCCTTTCCACATCTTACAAGCTCCAATCGCAATTAGCGCCTAAGTAGTAACGCAGTCCGGCGCGAGTCAAAGTTATGATTGGCGTACGACCCGCTTTCATTTTCACTCTGGAAGGCCTGTCATTGCCTTCCGGTCCACTCGCTACGTTTTTCTTTCACAATCGCCGACACGAATCGTGACTGAGTTACTGCATTAGAAAGGATGCGTCCTTTCTTTAGCCTACTTCGAAAATCGGCCCTTCCAAGCATTCAAGACTCGTAGGGCGAAGAGCGAAAGTTGACGGTTGGGAATGCGAGTTTTAATTAGCACGATACATGAATTCTTGGTATTCAAAGAATGCGGTAAGACTGTCATCCCCGGCGGATGATCCAGAGCATTGTGAGCGTCGGTCCAATTGCGCGGAGGGGCGAGCAGGCGCACGGGTTGTTTCAAGGCGCGCTCTCGTAAGGGAACGCAATGTGCTCGTGTGTCCAGTGAGCGGAGGAAGGTGTCGACTAAGAGAACCGGTCAGTTACCCGCGGAAGCCTCTACAAAGAATCAAGCTAGCAGAACGGAGCGACCACGAGCAGCGGTCTCAAGTCCTCTCTGGTCCTCTCCTGAAAGCGTACTTCGCCCGCTCACGGCGAGCCTCGTGACCGCGAAAATGAACGGCAGCTGAAGACACCGGGTTTCGCGAGTATCCTCGGCGTTCTTGTAAGCCGAGTCAAGATGCATCTTCGGATCGAGTATGATGCTGCATCCGTTGATCGTTTTACTTGTCGCCGCCGTTACCGCTGCCTCGGCAACCACCGAAGAACTCAGAGGTAAAGTATATTCAACATAAACCGAGGGTGACATCACATTCCATGCAAATTGTTTGCGCTTTCTCCAAAAGATTTCGGTGGTTGGGCTTCATATAGCTTGTCGAACTAACTCCGAGCTAACTAATTCAACTGTCAAGTTCAATGTCTAGCGTCTTGTTGGCTACTAGACTCTAATCTATTCTATGTCCAGTATATAATGCTGTATTGACTAACGCGTGGGTGCCAACTAGGATCGTATGCTTCTCGCTTTACTTCTTTCTTTCGTTCTCTTCATGGCATACGGGACTGTCTGGAGTCCCACAAATTTTTCTGTCACAACCTGGGTGATTGCTTTATTAGTACGTGCTACAGGGTATTCAATACTTCCTTCCAATGATTATGCAAGAACGACGTGCACCACTTTCTTACTATTTAGTGATTAGTAAGAGTAGTAATACGTAGCGATAGTAAAAGTGTTCGTGAGCAACGTTTAACTGCTGTGCGATTATTTCACTGGCTCTTATATAAAGCATCCCACCTGAGATTGGAAAGTTTGATCTAACAACCGCAGTCTCGAGGAAATTTAATCTTTCGGACAATGCAAAATTGCAACTGGAGAAGCACTCGGGCATCTGTGGAACGCCTACTCTTCTCCGTATTGAGAACTGCTGGATTAACGGTAAAATCGTTTCGAGTGATAGGTGTCCGAATTATTGCAAACTGTTAGCGATCTGGCAATAACGAGATGATCCCCTTTTTCGGAGCGCGTCGAGTTTTGCTGACTGTTCACCGACCGCTTGTTCTATTTCGGAGCTGATTCAGCACTTGTCAAATATAATGAATTGGATTTCAGGAATTTGCACTTTTGTATCATATAATTCTTGCTATATCTTATTTGAGTGTATGTACAATAACTCTTCCAACATGACACTATGCGAGGCTAAGAACTCTAATTCAAAAGAATGGCGCAAGATAGAAAGCACTTTTGAGTTACGGAGCCCGAGAAATGGGTCCGTTGTGTCTTTAGGGAAAAGAACGGTACGCGCGGCGAATCATGAGAAAAAAGGTCTGCCTTAATTGTCCTCATTCCTACGTGCGCGAATGCCTGCCGCACGCTCATTACATGTTTGTAATTAAATTATCTGACTGGTTCCTCTAACGAGATAATTAGTTGGGCGAAAGAATACTATCTAACGGCTAGAAGCATTAGAGGATGAATTGTGTACCCGCAATCTCATCTAGATCGGTCCACTCTAATTGAGGAAGCTTAACGAGTACTGTCTTGCCGCTCCAGATGGACCGTCTTGACACCCAGTGCACATATTAATTACGGTCATACTTTAAAAGGATCGGTGAAGCGCAGTACATTCCTGATTGTCATGCATGTACGCGCAAGACGAGGGTCAGATCCACCTGGATCATTTATTTTTCTATAATTATCAAAGATTTTCTCGAATAGCGATTTATTTATTAGACAGCCGCATAATGGGGTTACGAGACACTGGGTGACTTACATGCAGGCTCATTCAACGTTACTCCTTCGAAGCAGGTTTGAGTTGCATCTGTACGCGACACAGTGTACCTGCATCCGCGTACATACGCGCACAAACACTCGCTTGATAATGTCCCGTATCGAGATATCCAATGAAAGCAGAATCTCTCCAGGCTCGCCGTTTTTTCTACCTAAATTTGTAGGAAGCGTACGCCGTGCCGCACTCCTCGTAGTTCCTACTGTATACACATTCTTATTGCACGATTGGAATGAATAGAACAATGATATCTTCGCTTTCAACTAAGAGACTGTTTTCGCGCCGCAGTGAAAAGACTTGTGCAGACTTGGGCGCCTCTGGTGTGGCTTGCACCCGGGGAATTATTTCTGCCCCTTGGGGTACCTGAATTTCTGGACAACATGCAATCCGAGGAGAACTACCTCCGTACCAGAGTTGACGTAGGTAATAAAATCGTTTGGCTCGCATTTGGAATGCAAGGCATAAGAAATACAGTGGCGGGATTATTGTCGATGAGAGTAAAAACAATAATTATACTGTATCGATAGGGTTACTATTGAGGAACCGATCGTCATTTCTTTACGGCCGAAAGCCTGCTGGCACAGTGCCGGTTTATGCCGTCCTGCAAAATTGCGGTAGCACAGGTCCCGCGAGACCGGGTGACATCGATGTCCCCGAGGAAGAACTGGGGAATGATGTTGCGGAACCCTTACCGAATCTACCTCAAACTGACTTCGATACGTCCGCAATACTAGGAAATGATATTGCTGATGCGGCGAGGATGCCTGCCTTGAAATACGGAAAGGAGGTAATTTCACCTACATGAGTCTGACAATGAAAGTTCTTTTTCTTCAGCTCCATGATTCACCACGCATTCATGTTTTCGATATTCATTCCAGGAAACGTTGGATTATAAGAAAAAAAGGAAAAAAGGGAGCAGATCCCGGAAGCTGCACTTTCACGTGACCTATTGGATGTTCTATCCTTTCAGCGAGGGAAAGGCGGTCTGCGTTCTGGATCTCGGATTTTTTGGAACCTGGCCGGTACCCACCGTGGCTGGACGGTGTCCTGGGAAGTTCAAAGAGTACGGCAATCATGTGGGAGATTGGGAACACATGAGTCTCTACTTCAAGGTACATTGAGAGAAATCAATTTGTTCTGCGACAGCAGTAACATTCTTCTTTATTGGTTGCACAAATGTACGAAAGGCGATTGTCTTGGAATCCTTCACTGAATTTAGGACGATAATCATCCGCTAGCTATGTACGTGTCGGCTCACGACGCTGGTGCTTTCTATCATTACGATCCACGAAGCGGTACCTTCATATACCAGAGCCAAGAGACGAGGAAGGGCATTTTCCAGAAGCCTATTTTCCCAGAGAGGGTGTTCACCGCTGGTGGATCTCATCCCATACTATTTAGCGCGCGCGGTTCTCACGGTCTCTGGACGGCTCCAGGAAAGCACAAATTTGTTAGATTACCTCGCCTCTATGACGAAAGTGGCTTTGGGACCGCATGGCCTACGTGGAAAAAAATGGAATTGCTCTCGGAGAGGGACAATAGCATACTGCCAAGCTGGATGACTTTCAGAGGCAAGTGGGGCAACCCTCGCAGTAAATGTCATCCATTGGCTAAATTGGGTTTCAACATCTGTGAATTCGTCGACGGGCCAACAGGCATCCCTTTGAAAAAGTCAAGCTTTCGATGTTCGCAATAAACAGCTATGCATACTTCAAAAGTTTGATATGTTTGATATGTATCGATTACTCGTAAGTTAATATTATTTATTAGACCCATACTGCATTTAGCGGAGTGTCACCGTTAAAACTTGCATACGTGCAAAGGCCGCAGGCAATCGGCAAAGTTTCCCGTCAGGTATGCATGTCAATAAAATCGTAAGGCGAGTTTTCGTTGAATTGTTTCCTTTTTTAATAATTCGTTATAGAGCAGCGAGAAAGTAGAAAATGGTGCTTGGAACAGCTGCATAGTCTCATTCCTGAATCTTGGTTTTTGAAATTTATCCGTAGCCTACTCTCGATAGCAAACTCATGATAAAAATACACTTTTACCATTAGAGATAGATTAATAGTCGATATTAAAGGATATAACAGATTTAGAGGCATTGCGTGATACGTTTCTTAAGAAGAAACAGTAGGCAAATATAGCATTTAATATAAATGGGTATGGCTCAATATCAGCCATAGTAACAATATACTTTGTGGAACACTTTCTGCAGGGGGGATCTAGGAATAAGATCAATGCAGAAAGAAAGGCCCCACATGTTTTCTCTTAGGCCTGAGAGAATTGTGCAACTTGATTTTAACAGAAGCTAATCTCTCAAGATTACATACTTTGAAGGTCGCACAGTGCATTCATTTCACAGACCTACTAATTCTCCATAAGGATCTTTGATCCTGCTTTTCCTCAAGTCATACAAGTATTTTTTAAAACTCTTTGATCTTGGAATGGCAAGGAGAACCTATTTGACTTGAGGAATTAGAATTCAAATCACGTTTGAATTATCTTTGCTGTTGCATAGTCTCTCCCATTTAGTATCTTAGTTACTCATCAGCAGTGTTGCTCAATGAAGCCTTGAGTTTTGCCACCAGCACCTGTGGAAAGAATACTCGACTCTTAGACGCTCGAGCAACAAATATCAGTGAATGAGATCTACTCGGAGACCTCATCATCATCCAGGCCTTCAACTGCAACGCTGCGTATGCCATTTCTGAGCAAAGGAGTGCCTTTGTCTTTTCCTAAGACTCGTGCATTTAATAATATCTTCAACGGGGTTCCTGCCTTGCAACACATTATCTGAACCTCCTCCTTCAGTATCTTTTCCTTATATGCCAACAGTTCAATCTTTAACTTCAGGCCATCCTTCTCCTGAGCAAAATCAATGATTTGGCAATTGGAATTATGTTCTCCTGTTACAATAGCCGGTGCAAGAGGTTTCCCTTCTACATGGATACAGATGTTCCAAGGTATAGAGAACTCTAGATGATATCTGGATCACAGAGTAAAAGCATCATGGAATAATGACTTTTCTCTTAGTCTATTATCTTACTTTCTTGTAAAATAAAAGCACACCTATGATGGAGCTGCAGGAAACCCAAGTGAACATCTATATGACCATGCCTTTGAGGCTGTATCATAATATTGTTATCTTTTCCCAAGCCACTCCCTCCACTAAAGTGGACATGATGCTCTGAAAAATTGTATAGATTTCTATCAATACTAGAGCGATATTAGAGCTATCGCTCCAGCATTCTTTTCCTTGGAGTCATATACAGCGTATGATTCAAAATCCCCTTCACTGTGCGAATTGAATTGTTTCCCCCTTCGAGCGCAACAGTAATTGGCCACGGCATATGGTTCAATGAGATAATATTGAGAAGTATATGACTACAAGTAGAGCTCTGTAACACGCATCAGTTAGGCAGAATACATGTATCGTTAGAGTCTTGTGTAACAGGTGCAGGAAAGGGCAACATATGCGAAATTCAAAAGATAATAAGCCGCCTATTGAAATAAGAACGCTGACGAAGGAATTGAATAAAAGCCAAGACGCAGGCAAAGTGCTCGTCGAACATTGAAACATCGAAGCCACGAAATGATAGAAAAAAGCAATTGTCGTATATCAATGATGAAACCAAAAAATCTGATAAATCACAAGGGAAATACTCAGAAGAATAAAGTTATTCACGTCGTTTAACTTCGATGTCTCCTGATAAATGCATTCTTCTCTATCTCGTGATATGATATCTGCGGTGTACAAGCAGCATTCAACGGATGGTGCGAGATCCCGGGAGTTCCGGGGAATATCCTCTTCCTAATCGAGTCATTAATCGCGGGAGAGAATTTTACGATGCACCGGTCGTCCCTGACCTTCGCCAAGTTTCGGAAAATCGCGGTGGAGCCAGCGCAAATCGAAAGTGCACCATCGGACTTGTGCACCGGATAAGCGGCACCCGAGCCACCCGAGTACGTGTACTGTCGGCTTTCAAGTGGCGCGCTTTCAAATGACCCAGTTCTCCGAAGCTCTAACCTAATATATAAAGCCAATATGATTCATGAGATCACATCCCGAGGAAAGTCCAGGCTTTTTCTGTTCTTCGTATCCACAAATACCGGCGATTAATCCACTACAGTAAATTTCAAGCCTCTTTGGCCGAAGGTCGGATAAGAACACTGTGAGTGTGTCACGTCGCCCGCGCTGTAGAGGAATTATTGCCAATTGGCTCGACGGATGATAGGACAATTATAGAAAGTATCGGGAATAGTTCGTACCTTTATCTCCCATGTTCCGTAAAGCGATTTCCCAGTCGCACTTTCATACTATGCGAAACTAATCTAATATTCCGCAGTGCGCTGAGCCGAGCAACACCACTGTGTGTGAGTAACCATACGTGTCACATGCTTATGTGTGCCGCTCCTAAAAGGCTTGAGTGATTCAGGGATTTGTCGACAGAGTCGCCACTGTTTTCTTCCTAATAATTCTAAACTTTTCTGGTGGAAGATAAACCATCCGGATATTTTCTCAATAATGCAGAATTCTTCGTTAAATTCGGGTGATCCTATTGATGAAGCAAGTTATCCTTAAATTCTATTCGACGAATCAGTTGAATTCTGGCTTGTGATCAAAATGTTAATATTACCGACAGAAGTATTAGTTTTTGGTATTGTCGCAGTGGACTGTTGTAATTATCTACAATCAGTAATACCGATGTGCAACCTGCAATACCCGCAATCAGTACAATGCTCCCGTTTTATTCTATCTCATCTTTGTTATTACAGAGCCTACTATTTGTTATTTAAATTTTAACTTTCTTGTATCAGTACTTCGAATTCCACATGGTTCTTTTAATTTATAAAGGCGAGTGTTCGACGAGTTGTATTATAATACAGAAGAACAGTTACAAAGTCAGCAAGGACATTCAAATCTGGACACCGGATGTGACATCCAGCGCACGTATTAAGGCATTCCTCGTTTTGATACGATTTCAATAAAATTAGACCATTAGAAAGCCCCAAAAAATTCCTGTAAAATCATCAATTCACCCAATATTATTCTTTCAACAATTGCTTCAACATTTCAATGACTAAATCGAAAAGTAAATAAGGAAGCACTGTGGCGGCCGGGCGGCGTCGAGCGCAGGGAGCGCAATGACTCGGCTTTGACTCACGTAGTCAGTGACAGTCTATTTACACTGGTGCGCGTGCCGCGCGATTGGCCGGTCGACCTGACGTGCGTGTGTTGACGTTTCATCAAAACAAAGCAGAGTCGCCGCACGGCTCGAGCGAGCGGAGCAAGGCATTTTATCGCAATAATCCGTGGCAAGTGCGTCGCGTCAGTCCGCCGCCAGATCGGGGAAAAGCAGAGAGTGTGCCAGTCGGGAGTTCGTAAGCTCGTCCCCAGAGTCAGTGCGAGCTGGTGCGCTGCTGATAATGTCGTCGACCGTGAAATATACGTCGGACGAGCTCCTGGGCGGTGAGTACAAGCAACGATTTACAAACTTCCAGCGAGCAGCTGTCACCCTGACGCGGCCATTTCGCGTGGCTTCTCGCCCGACGCGTAAACAAACGTGGAAGCGCTCCAGGCTCCTTTTGCGTCGTAGATGTCCATTGTCCATCGGACCACCATTTGCTCCGTTCTTGGCAATCTTCACTCCATGAAAACTCTCAAGCTGTTCGCCGGCGTCAGTGTTTTGTCGCGCGCCACGATGCTGCATGCGCATTTTACTGCGGCTTTGCGGCCTCGATCACCTGTTTGTTTATAACCTGATGCGCACCAATCATCCGCAGGATTATGTATGTTTTTATCGGGGATAATTACGCGCCATCCGATCACCTTTTTCTCGAGGTTATTGCGTCAGATACGAGAGACCGGTAACCGCCTGCTGCTTTCCCTCCCTTTCTCTCGTCCCTCTTCCCGTACGCTTGAACCCTTCAACAAGTTGAAACCCACTTGGAAACACGCTCGACCGCCCTCGCTTTCGATGCTGTGCTTTCCTTCTACGGTGATCTATCGTGTACTTATGATAATAGTGGAGACATAAACAAAGCGTTAAAGTTGCCTTGGAGCAGTAAAAGTTGCTGGAGGGTCGTTCAAATATTATCAGCTGCTCGATAGAGGGTATATCGGTCTGCTTGCCGTTTGGCACGTAGGCCATTTCTAACACTGATTCCCTCTGCAACTATATATTCTTTGTATCGATGAGACTTTCGTCTGGAGGGACTGTTGCCGCGCACAAATGTTGCATAGATAGTTCTATCAAGAATTACTATTATCTCATTATTGTTAACTACTTCGGCGAAACACAGCAATTATGAAATATCCCCCGCGATGATTGCAATAATCGAAAGCTTTGATTTCGCGGTGGGTCGAGGCGTTTGAGATTTTTCGACTTTTCCGGTGTTATATCACTGATAAGGGTGGCGGGCGTGCAGCCGCCGATAAAAGTAGATAAGTGTCAAATATTGGAGGCATACGAGAACAGACGGCGTATTAGTGATTTCGGTGTCACGTCAGGTGGCCATTGCATTAAACCTTTATCAACGAACAGAGGCAAACCATTAACGGAAGCAATATGTCCCACCCACGAAATTGCCTCTGGGAATACCGAGATCGCTTCTCAATTATAGAGTACACTTATAGGAAACTCCCTTTCCATCCACAAGTTTCAAATTTCAACCTTAGCACACTTACAATTTATAATGAGCCTAGTTATTTTTAACCTTTCCATACCAAATGTAACTGAACAAAAATTTAGATAAACCAACGCAATACTCATAAACGCTTTCCAGATAAAACAAATACTTTTCCTCTAAAATTAACCCTTTCAACATTGATACAAAAACAGGGGAAATTACGGGGCGTAAGGTTTAATGAAGCTATCCCGGTTCTGCCGGGAATTGGAGCAAGCTTTAATGCACGTAGCGACATTTCGTTAGTTTTCCCATGAAAAAGGAGAGAGCCAGTTGCAAGGGTCGGTTGGTTGGCTGGTTGCTTTGAGCAGGCTGTGCACAAGGGAAAGAAGCAACTTTATTTATGTATCCCAACCGGTCATGAAGCTGCTGGACCAATGGAGATACTGGCCAGAGACAGCAAGCATGCACACTGTGCGCTTTGTAGAGCTGCGTGCGCGTACATGCCGAGAATCAGTAACGCATTTGGCGGACGCCAATGAACAATGATGCTAATTCAGCATACAACGAGCTCGGCAGAGCTAAGTGGCATAAAGTGAAAGGATCTCTCTCCCTCTCGTCTGCAACAGCGCTGAAAGGTTATTCGGGGTCGCGACCCGCGACTCGATTCGACTTGTGCCAGACAATTGGGTCAGTGTCCTACCAGTACTTGTATCACTTTGAGCGCTCTATTTAAAGACGAAAGGGTCGAAACAACTGTGGCATTCGGCCAAGATCAGGGTTACTTCTTTGTCCCGGCGAGAGCAACTGACATTCCTGGAACGTTCTCAGCCCTCCTTCCTTCTATGTTCCTATTCTATTCCATACTCAAAATGGAATGTCGGTGCCCGGACAAAGGAGAATTTCGGCCACTCGGTCAGCGCGTCCAGTCTAAATTTAAACAATAACTGACCCGAGGAAATGCGTTAGAACGGATGTACGTGGCTGGTGAGAGATACGTTATCTTGCTGTGAAAATATCCTGTTTTGGAAGTGGCTGCTCGAAGCTATTGTCTGGCCTCGCTTCTAGCGTCGTTCACCTACTATTATGTCTACGTGACCATCCTCAGGAACGTCGATGAGTGACGTCAGCCTTCGTCTATTATATCGAGAGACCTGACTCTGAGAAACCAGAGCCTTACCTGACAAATACGGCTCGTCTTAGGGGAACCTGCTTTCTCTCGGCTAGGATGCTGACACGAAATTTGCACCTGCCCGGTACTTTAAAAAGGAGCCGATTGTCCTCGGCAAATACCTGCCTCATCCGACTTCCCGCATTTCTTTGCTCAAGGTTGACTAATCCTCCGGTCGAGGAATATTCTCAGAGCCCTGTTGCCTGTTTCAATATACCTGAGGTCGACGCTGGGGGACGCTGGGGGACGCTGGAATTGCCTCAGGTATCCTCCTTAGTCAGGATGACTCTAGCTTTCCCGAAGGGAGAGGAAGAATGCGCCACGCATAGCAATAGTCGAGATTTTCCGCTGGATTTACTAATCTCGTGCAATAACTCACGCGTTTTGAGAATACGATTCATAGATGCGTTCCTTCGTGATTCGTGTAATTATCTCAACATTCTCACGTGGCCATTCTGGTGTATGTTCCAATGCGGCAGCTCGCAATGCAGAGGGTGTCACGAGACAATTAATTGGAGCACTCATCGTTTCTATTGTCTCCGAGAAATTGTGCCCGCGTTCCATACAGTCGTTGTATTTTAATTAAGTTTCGCAATAAAAGGCTGTATTGTGATAGGAAGGCTCGGGGATAATGGCCTGGCTTTTTGAACGTGACGGGAAAAGTAATAGAAGCTATGGTCAATTTCTGCGGGCGATAACACGGCTGATTACTATCGCTATCTACATGCCTCCAGGCATTTGATGGAAATGAGGACCGAGCGAAATGGGGGAGTTAGGTTTTATCTATTTTTAACCATAACGCTCGTTGGTGGACCTTAATTCGATTTATTAAGGACACCTAGTTGGCGTGATTTGATGGCACGCGAGGCTCGCAAGTGGCATACGTAGAATTACCGGTTCTTTTCACCTTTCAATTTTCCCGGACGTGTTACATCTGCGCTCATTTCTGCAGTTTAAATAACCTGAAAGTTCAATGTGCCTAGAAAAAGTTTTTACTTGATTTATGTACTATGATTGGCAGGAAATACATACACCGTGATGTGATTAATGTTGGAAATGTTATTAAAGGACATTATCGGGATTAGGTTTGCAGCAGGATTTACATTCTTGAATTAAATCGGACATGGAAATCTTCTACGTTCATTAGTCTGTCTGCTTGCCCGCATGCAAGTGGGTTTGATAATTGTTCGGACAGAGTACAGCAAGCATGTTCGACTCCACTAAAGAAACTACGATATTATCTCTCAAAGCTCTCGGAAGTTTTTCGCGGCTTGTTAACGACACAAGCGGCAAGCATCCGCGAAGTTTTCACTGCGGTTTTCGTATTTCATGTCTGTCGACGATGACTCTATTGGTTTGCGAGTCAACTTTAATGTTTGAGCATTCCCCTTCCTCGAGCGGTTTATATTTTCTTCTCCTCCTCTGCAGATTTAAACACGCATTAGCATGCATCCCAAGATTTTTTATTTCTCACCCATTGGAGTATAAATAGAAGGGTTCGTGAATATTGAGCAGGACGATTCCAGCAGGTTTGCTCTGTCCAGTGCAAACTGCGAGATTCCAGCGACGACTGACCTGCCTTAAAACTTTTCCCTTTATCCCGCATTCATTGGTATGTTATTGATTATTGCTTCATCTCGCAATCCAACTGGTTTCACCATCCACATATTTTCTCCAGACTAACTGGAACTTTCAACTTGGACAGTTGCAAATACACACGACTTCCTTTGAATTTACAGTGTAATGCACAGTGTTCGTATGAATTTATTCCTGGATTGCACGGTTTCGATAAAGATATCGCACAGCTTTTCTCGCGTGTACGATTTATCGATTGTATATCCAATTTCCAGCTGTAACGCACGAAAAGTTATTGACATTTCTCGCGCGAGAAAAACTGACTTGTTATTTCCGCGTATCGTTTAAATCTTACCACTTGTATTCGATGATATATTCACGAGTCAAGTAGGTTAATACAATTTGTTCTTGTTGGAGTTAAAAATAATATTCAAATTAGAACGTACGTGGCGGAAGAAAAGCCTCGTGGAAAGAAAGAGTAAGAAAGAGGTGGTGTGGCTCGGAATGAAGGACGTACCACGAAGATACTAAAACGCAGTATGATAAGCAGCATCGTGAACTTTCTTAGTCATCGTCGGTGCGCGAGGAAATTATCAGGAACGGGTATTAGTGGGAGGCGACATTTCTCTCTTCGTTTGACAAGGGTGCCGCAGTCTACTTCTCCGTCTCTCTCGCAATGACTAATTTACAGCACGCGCCTCTCACAACTTCGAATTCCATGGACTGCGAGTCTCCAATGCTCTCAATACAAATTCATTGAACTGGGCATTGGATGGGAAGTTGAGATATGGAGTGGTCGGCGGAGATGCGTCAGATCGTGTTTCCAATCGGGAAAGATGTTCCGAGCGAGAGAGCTCTTCTGCCACCCGTGCCGAGTCAACACGTGTGGCCTTGGCGTGCACGTGCTCGTTTATTCCTATTCAACATTTGCTTGGATCGCGCTGAGCCAAGCTTTTCCAACTGATCCTCGCCACTAGTTATCTACTACATCAATTGATGTTGATATCTCTCTTTCTCTCGGTCTCTGCTTCCTTCCCTACTATTTCTTAGCTGTTCTATCCTACCTCAAAACTGTTTTCTGCCGTTCTATAGTTAGAGCCGCGCTCGGCGATGATGCAAAGTCTCTGCGTTGCAGTCCTGTTATTTTGCAGTCCAGCGCACACCGCGCTCTTCATCCGGTATCGCGGCACTGGCCAAGAGAATGTTTTTCAAGAGCGGCCAATGTTTTGAGGAACTGTATCTTCGCACTTAGCAATGATTCCCCGGTGAAAGGGTCAATTGAGGTTAATCGGCATTAGCATAAGCCAATCTATAAAGCGTGTGCAACGCAGAAATGCGAACGTGAGACACGTAGCACGTTGGCCGACTATGTCGCATTTGCTTGACAACGCTCCTGTTGTCGAAACTGCTCCAATTGAGGGCCGATCGAGTTAATCCATTAAAGATCAAACAATGATCCTTAATCGGCTAAAAATAATACCGTCAATGGGTTTATCCACCAAGTGGGATATGACCAAGTTAGGAAAAAGTATTTAGATTCTTGGAACTTCCGTAACAACAATATGGAAAGCAGAGTTTTGCAGTATACGTTGACTACAACGGAATATAAATGAAATGTTGCATCAACTTGAAGTGAAAATGTATATTACGTTCCACAGGCTACTTGGGACGAATTTTCCGTGACTTTTCACTTTGACGCTTGATAGATGACTGCAATAATTTGCGGAGTTTGCTCATGTTTATTCTGACGCCTTCGTCAGTAATAATGTAATGACAGTTTTCTATTTGATCAAGTGACGAGTCATTGCCGTAGGAACTCGCCAAACTGATCTGAGTTGGAGTTTGTGCGGATTTAAATCCATGCTTTCTCTTCGGTAATTTACAGTTTTGATGATTTCGTTTCATTTATAAATGTTACACCACGGACTCTTGACAATTTTGCTCGGCATCATCGAGTACAGGCTATGTTCTATGTCGCGGTGTTACTCGTTAATTAAACTCGCTGCAACTTCACTATCGTTGCTGATCGTGACGCTTCCGACGACGACGGGAAGTAACTCGGCACTCGCTTCCACTGTAATTTCGCCTGTTGCATTCATCGAGCCATACTTGCATTCCTCAATAGATTCAGCTGGAACGATTCTTTCACTGCCAGGATTTCATTTAATTTCAATAACGAATGCGCTGCTCTTGGCACAAACGTTCTTTATATAATTTATAAATATAGAAAGACGATTATTACAAAGTCCCGGAACTCCCAGAAACCGCTGGTGTTACAGATTTTTTTCCACCGATAGTTAGATCGACGGATCAGAGATTGCATAACTTCGCAACAGGCAAAGGCCAACGTGGCAGTGCATCTTGACTCAACTACCGTTCGACATATTTGCACTATGCACCTGGCGTTGTGTTCAGGCGTTCTTTGGAATTGGATGACGCATTCTGACCCGAAAGGTGAACGCGCCAAGAAAAAGTCTTCTGCCACGTGAAGATGGCTAAGGAGCAAGTCAGGCGGAACTTGGAGGAAGGAAGGAAGGAAACGGTAACGTGGTAGCCGTCACGTAGACAGTATCATTGTGATTGCGATGCACTCGCATACGTGCAAATCCACACGCGTTCCTGGAGAACGTTCGGAACCAATAAAGCGGCGGTGGCATCGCGTGCAGCGCAGCAACTCTGTAAGAACCGTTTCGCAATCAAGTTCGAGCGCTGTGCGCCGCATCATAACTTCCGCTAAGTCTTCTGCCAGAGACGGAAATACATTCCTTTACTACCAATTCCCTTTTATTACCATTTAACTGCGTCTAGCTCAGACGCGCGTGGACTTAGCGGAACTAGCTGTGTACTCTTGCATCAGTTTTTCTAACGGCATTACTTAAGACTGCCTTTACCTTTTCAGTCCTGAAAAGAGTCTAGTACGTAATCAATTTTTTAACGGGAAAACTTCGTTGGAGAACATATTTGATTTCTAATAGAGTTTTGTGGACTTTCAATATTACCTTTCTCTGTAAAGAATGGTGTGGGTGGTTCGTAAAGCATCCTAAGAGAAAGAATCCTCAGCCACACTTAAAAGGCTAAAAGTTTTGTTAGAAAACTTTTTACTTTACGTAAACGAAGATCGATGCATCCTGCAGCTGATCTCTGTTATTCTGGAATAGTAATAAAGCTTGATCGGAGCAGAGCCGGGGAAAATGATCGTTGGGTTTGAAATTACGCCTTAACGAGTATTATTGATTTCCTATTACCGAGGGAATATCGAAAATACGAGGCTTTCCCTGCGGGGCCAAAGAGTCAAGCGCATTGAAAAGGCAGGAGGGGTGGACTGGCGACGCTAAAGCACTGGCTAATGAATCTTGCAAGTGGAATAAACAGGGCATCAGATCGATGATTCACTTGTGAGCGTCGAGGACGCTCGCCGCAGGCTGCATCTTCGGTTACGTTCCACACGTGATACATATCAGAGACCAAGCGTGCGGAAATTCAACTCCAACACGGAAGATTGACACCTGGACAGCTTGCTTATCGTTAGACTAGGCCAGGTTAAAATCTCCGTGCGAATGTCACTGCGTGACGCCAATAGGCTGTTAGGATAAGCCGATTTTAAATGGGACATTTTGAAAATCCCTTGGGATGGAAGGTTTCTTAAGGCAGTCCTAATTAAGGTCGCCGAGGAAATTGCCGGGGATTAAAGAAAGTAATCATCCCAGAGAGGATAATATGAATCCCGGCGACTAATTACGTAGGTCGTTTAGGCTCGGCTAGGCTTTTCATAATGGAACTTTGCCGAGCTATTGACTAGTCAGTCCAATCAATGAACATTATGACTGCCGTGTAGGAAGTAACGGGGCGCCGGCCGTGAACTTGTTCGATGACAGACTGCGATTGCTTGATGTGTCTCGATAACACTCCGCGATACTCGTACCTTCTAGTCCGTCTTACATTCGAACCGGCTTGTCCGATACACCGTTCACCTTGGCATCGATTATTTCTCTTGGTTCGTTGTTATTAAACATACGATCTCTAAATCAATACAACGCGCTCTGATTGTTTGCTAATCCGATACACGATTCCCTGATAACCAGACACACGCCGCAGCCCCTCCGATCATGTTTTTCTCTTTGCGAGATCAACGCCAAATATTGGCGGGAGTCAAGAGATTATCATTGCGAGATGGCGCGCAACAAAAACACGATATTTTCGTCGGCGCTCTTTCGCAATGTGTATTGGTTCTTTCCTTGTTCAATTTCAAGCCGACCTTTTGTCAATTATGTGGTTCAATACCGCGTGAGCGGTGTGGCTATTGAGAAGGAATTTCGATGAGAGAGCTCGGCGGGAAATAGTCATTGATTATATTTGACTTTTGAATAGTTCGAAGCACTAAACGAGTTTCCTCGACTTTGCATCGTGAATGAGAATGAATAACCAGCGGTGAATCGACAGGTAAATGAAGAGAAATGGAATTTTCGAATGACGTGGCTCTTTTCCTTTTTCCCCGTAGAATCCTGGGTGGAGCTGAATCCCGTTCCCGACAGAGTGACACCACTGCCATTCAGCAGCGGCGGCGAAGAATACCTGCGGCTCCTGAGGGAGGCGCAGAGGGAATCAACCCACTCGTCAGCCAGGCATTCCCTAGCATCTTCGCGACGAGATACACCGAGGGACAGGTATGCACGACTTTTCTTCCCTAAGCTATTCCGTAAATATGCTCGACTGCCATATACATTTACAGCCCGTTTTACAACCAGTGTAATAAATCTCGAACCGAACCTTTCTTTTACTGTACATCTGATTTGAAGGGTCATACCCTGAGTTCCTTTCGTATTTTTGAAATGACCCAGCCTGTAAAAGTAAGACCGAAATTTTAACACATTGTTCTTGGTATTATAATGCAAAACCTAAGGGACACCGTCGGGAAGAAAATGTCAGGGTTTTAACTTGTAATAAAATGGTAAGTCTCAGGAAAAATCTGTTAAATATCATCGGGCAATACAATTGCATTTTCTACCGAACCATGTGTTACATTTGACGTCGCTTTAAAAGCACATGCTGCGGGCTCCAATGATTCTCACGGGATTAGTGGAACAACACAGATGGAAAAGTGGAACATGTCAGGCCCGACGAGAGCGATTCCAGAGAGAGGCTGGTGAAGGGTCCCTCAGAGGGTTTTAAAGGATTTCCTTCAAAGACTGGGCGTTGGTTTGAGTGGAGAGTCTGAGAGCGTCGTCGCTCCCGTGATTAAAAAAGACTGATCCGGCTTCTTAGTACGGAGGGTCATAAGCGAAAAAATAAATAATGCCATGAGTCAAGCGGCTCTCTCACTGGCTCGCTCGCTTGGAAAGAAAACGAGAGAGGATTCTTTTTCTGGAGTATCCGCCGCCGCCGCCGTCGCCGCCGTCGGCTACTTTGTGCCCGTAGGCGTCGGAACGTTTCAAGACTTTCAAGGCTCGTCGTGTATGAGAGAGAAGAAAAAGGCAAACGACCTGCCACGCGCTTTTATTGCAACTAGAATAGATCTGCCGTTAGTCCAGCTTATATAGACCTTTTCCTCCGGGCAGCTCTCCCTCGAAGCATTTGCTATTTCGCAATTTTGAAATCGAGCTCCTTTCTTAATGCTAACACGCTCCAAAATTCCAATTGCCTTCGTCGCTCTCCCGTTAAGTAGTTCAGTGAACCATGTACTACGAACTGCGTAGAAAGAACTAGCTTCTTATCGTGCGCGCGATCCCACCACACGTAAAAGAGACTTCTTAGAAGTCGCGTGGCGTATGTCAACCTTTTTTACTGTTTACATTACCGAGCCAAGGCATTGGCTGCTCCGCGGTATGTTTCATGATATCGAAGCCTTGAACTATTCCACGTATCTATTCATTTCTCGATATTTTGTAATCGGTATTCGAAAGTGCGTTGCACTTTTCACTGACTAGTATATTACAAAACTGTTCATCATTTCCTTGATCTTCACTAGCTAGTTCCTCTCGTTATTTTGTTATCATCGTTGTTTCCCGCTGATATTTGATCTGAGTGGATCGCTCGACAGATAACTGCAAGGCAACTGCAATGCCATCCGCATTGCGCCTCATTGGGCCCGATCGGGCTGCGCGCGGGAAGGGCAGAGAGGTCACGAACTTCGCAGTCTTATCTTCGCGTCTTCTTTTCTCTCTTGGAGCGTGCATCCGGGGGACAAATCACCTCACGAGATCTATTACGACTCGCTCTTGGAATTTACCGCTCGTAACAGATGAAATCACAGACCCACTGAGATAATAAAACGTATAAAGCGCTGCTCGATTATTACCTGCTCGGTAATTGGTAAATCATAGAGACTGGAATTAGTCCTCGTTTACTTAGCACGGACATTTCTTATCTGTATGTGAAATGATACGTTTTTATAAAATGCTGATTTTTTACGTTGCAGCCCGAAGAGCCCACCGAACAGCCCCAACACGGAACTCTCGGCTGAAGACGAGCTGAAAGGAGTTTACATAAATTACAACTGCAGCAAGGTCAGTTCTACAGATCGATTCCTACTACAGTTATTACTATCGATTGAGAACTAGGCAAGTGGGGAACTACCTATGTCAGTCGAATAACAGCCAAGTTATTAAGGCCAGTCCAATTGATTCGTATGTTCGCATTACCTTCAGAATATTGTGCGAGTACTGCGATAATCGCGATAAGAAATTTAAACAATTCAAGGAAAGCTTACTTTTATTATACGAAGAAGATAGGAAACGTTGTTAACAACACTTACGCTGAAACATGAATAGCACATCGCGCGTATGATTCTAAAAAAGATTCGCATATTTTTCAAAACATAGATAACGTGACGCACGTTTGGAGTGTTAAGAACCGACAAACAAAACAAGAAATTGCGAGGTTTACGTGGGACACCATTAGCATGTAACTCCGCATTGCACGAGTTTCCGTAGTCGCATTGCGTTGCTCCATTTTGCGTAGCTACGCTTACGATATTCAAATATTCAGATAAACGTCCACCCAGTGAATAGCTCAAGCCTACAACTCAAGTCGAGCTGTCTATATTGCATTCTCGTTCTCGGCAACTTCAAGAGAGGACTGTGTTTGCCCTCTCGTTTGCAGAGTGCGCGCGTACCTAACTTGAGGAGCTTTGGAGGAATGAGCAACTGGTTTTATCGAACGTAGAGACGGCGACGCAGACCTTCCATGCAAGGCCTCGAGATCACTGACACGATTAGTGCCCCTTCCACATAGTATGCGTCGATCATGCAACACGTGCACTTTGTAGGCAGACTCAACCGCTTCTTTTATTCCATGCACAATGTTGCAACGTTCGAGATATCCTGGCTCGAAGAGCACGCCTTCCTACGGTGTGTTCCTTGCACCGCGAAGAACTCCGCCAATGGAGAAATGCGACTGTTACAATTACTAAAGCCTTTTCCCACGACCTCGATTTCTAATTGCCTTCGAAGATGTTCCATGTACGAGCACTCTGCTCTACCTTGTTTCTTTGCAATTCTTTTTATGGGTCTGACTACCAACTTGGCACGGTAGTCGGCTGCCAGTGAATTTCTGGCGCACACGTGTGTGTGTCTCCGCACGAGGAACTTAAACAAAGCGATGTTTGCGCATCATTTACTAGTCTTTGTTCTCCCGTGTTTTCTCACGGTATCTTTTGATAAGGCGGCCGAAACCACCGGCTGATAGTGCGACTTGTGATAGCCCAGCACTATTTATTGACAATCGGCGTCGGGGATTATCTGCCGCGGCAGGAGTCGCACATCTTCCTCCTTGCCACTTGTCGTACCACACGGAAGACAAACAAGATCCTTATCGCAAAATCCAATTTCATGGAAAACAATGGCTAACAAGTATTGGTAAATAGTCAACCTGCAGTCGACTGGCATGGTGCGATGTTGATTTCGTCAGGTTTCACCGGTGTTTCGCTAGTCGGAGATAAGATTCGCAGCAATTGTAAGTGTCTGCTGGAAGTCTTGACGTCAGACTATGTGATTGATAAGCAAAGTGCATAGTCAATAGGAGAATATCATTGCTTCGAAATTAATTGAGAGCGAGTGAGAAACGATAGCAAGTATAGTTCAGGGGTCATTAAAAGGATGAATCAGCTGAACTGCTTCGTTCCGGCTATACCACGTATGGTTTGATCTCACCGATTATCGTAAAATCATGATGGTTTTTTATCAGCGCTGAGAAGAAGAGCGGCTCGAAAATAGTAACAAAGGGAATGGTATCGAGCGGCAATGAGTAACGGCGATAACGCGAGCCAAGCTATACACGCCCGACAAGATTTTCCATGAGTCAGTGTGCGCCAGCTACTGTTCGCTCCGTCGAGCGTTGCCTTCTGACTGGCTGCTTTGTAAATGCAGGTCTTTATACCATAGTGAACTGGCAGAGCCAGTGATACAGCGCGATCTCCACTCGAGCGAGTGCCTCGCCTTCAAAACAAATTAGATAATGTATTAAAAGTAGCCTCGTCAACCAAGACGACTGCTTCCCTCGATTCAAACCACCAGAGAACTTTCTTAAGGGAAGAAAAGCAAAAAGAAAAGGCAGAAATACTTGGCGGCGAAGCTTTGTAAGATTTATCGCATTGCTGGGAAAATGCTCGTCGTTGTCGTGGTAAATCTGTCACTCGCAGGAATATCAACCGGATCGTCACCCGATAGGCGCCTCGACGCGCTCGGGCACGCGTCACGGTTCAAATGTCATAGATCGATCGTGTCCGTATTAATATCCGAACAATACCTTCGGCTCCTGATTTCCCTGAATAATGAATCTCGGAATATTTTATAGGCAAGTTTTACACGCATTAGAAACAAGCTGCGTTCTTTTATGGATCGCTTAAAGGTAACTCATTTCATAGAAAATGGGTCATGCAAGGAGCAAACACTAGTTGCGATATTGCATGCAATATGGAACGAAAAGAGGGAAGGTTTCAACGTGCTATTATTTCGCAAGGTCTTGCAATTTACAGGTCTAATACGATTTTAAATTTCATTCTAAAGATACCTTGTTTCGAGGATGATTCGCAGGAAATGATTTCCTCACGTTTTACCTCATCTTCCGACCGATTAATTATTCGCATCGCCAGTGTTAGTGAGCGTCTGACAATCAATCTGTCAATCTTATCAACGACTGACGCTATCAGCGCCTTTGCTAGTGACGCATTGGGATTCAAGGATTCTTCTTGTGAACGCGCAAACCTCGAGATTGCTTCTTCGCCGTAGATTCTGTGGTTCAGGAAGTGCTCGTCGCGTCTGCGTTTTCAGGGTAGCTGGCTGCAAGCGGCGTTTAGTACTGAATTACCGGAGTAACGCGAGAGGACGGCCTCGATATCCGAGAAACGCACGAAAGTGACACTGCTGCATTATTTCAAGCTTTTGCACTCGGAAACGCACCTCTGATACGCACTGCGTATTACTTTGGTAATTGGATGCGAGTCTTTGCTATTCTAATAATGATAAATCTTAGCACGAACATTGTCTCTTCTGCCAAATACTTCTTTCAGACATTAACTTCCTGCATAATATCTTTTAACATACAAACGCGCAGCTGTTCATTTTATTTCTCACAATATATGATAATAAAGTGCATATACAGTTTATCAGGACATTGTATAAAGATCAATTAAGATATGCGAAATGAAGGTATTGTGCAGAATATCAATACGCAATTTCGGAACGAGAGACAGTTTCGAGTCCTCTTGATTGTCAATGCGTCGTACTTCAACTAGGCGTAGCAAATATCTCGTAATGCAAATGTCGCTGTACTAGAATGCAAATAGGCTTATTCTAATCGAGCGTTACGACTGCACCAACCCACCGAAGCAAACAAGCTCCTGAATGCTTCTCCATGGCTTATGCGCGCGCGGCTTTAAATATATCTTGAACGTTGGCGATGCGACAAGAGTTGGTCGCATAGTTCGTCAGAGTATAATGCCAAGGAATGAGAAAAGTTCTCCTCGCTTGGAAACCATTACAAACATATGTGGGGTTACGCGTATTCTCAGGAGTATCGTACCGAACGAGAGAGGCTGAACTCTTCTTTTGATTTCGCACGGGAAACCGGTCCTCCGAGGCGTGCCGTTTAAGGAACGGGTTCATGGGATCACTTTGGCTCCCTCCACTCCTCCAACCCAATCGTTTCACCGACTTTCAGCTGTTTCTCCCAGTCATGGATAGTATGAAAAAGTTTTCGATTGTAGAAATACAAGAATCTCTGATATTACATATTCTCTACGAATTAATGATTCAAACGATATTTTAAATGAACGTTGAGTAACAAATAGAAGCTTCAGTAAGAATGTATAGAAGTACAGCTCTTTGTTTTATTATTTCTTGTAGCGCATTTGTAGTTTTCGAGCAATGGGATGCGGTTTCTGTTCTGTGCAGCGTGCAGAGAACAATGATTGAATGACTGCACTCCGAAAGCGCTTGCATTGCCTGTTAGAGTAACATTCGGGGCTTGATGGAGTACTTGATTATACCACATCCATCATCACAGTGGAGCGAAGGCCGACAGAAATGTTCTTTACACTGTTTGCTTTCGCTCACATGGAATCACGATTTGTCTGCAAACTAGATCAATGTTCCTCGCAATCTCCGATTCCCTTAAGTTTATAATCCATTGGCGTATTTAACAACCTACAATTCTCCGTATTTGAGAACCGCTTTGAGAACCGCTGCCTCAAATTGAGTATAATTTGCTATCGGAGATTTTTTACGAATGCAACTTTGTATTACAAGTCCTTTGACGCTTCACTGACTTTACCGATGAACCCAAACGTTCTTTCAACTTTTTCTCATCGATCGTCTACCTGCCTTTTATGGTGGAATCATTAGCGATAGAAAGTATCACGTGGAGAACTCCGAGCGGAAGCCCGTGAGAAAGAAATGGCCCGATAAAAATTTCTCTTCGCTTGCGTTACGTGTGCGTCCTCTTCAGCGCGTTCGATCAATGCCTGTTCTTTCAGGTGATTGACAGATGAAAAAGCACAATTACGACACACTGACAAGACAAAGTGTATTGAGCGTTAACCCGTTGCACTCTCAAGTAGCAAGACTCTTAAGAAATCGGCTTGCTTTCTACCTGTAACACAGAAAGTCTCTTCTAAATCTTACAAGCATTACGACATTTATTCTATCAAATAACTCAACTATAAACTTCAGGATTTTCTTGACATACAATTCGTTTTTAAATTTTAACAATCTCTTTTGAAACGAATCGAAGTGTAGACTACCGAGAAAAAATACAATCCTTTCTCGAAAGTATTTTTTCAACTGGAATGGACCGGCTAAAAAAAGCGGCTTTGTTTAAAGAACGTTGAAGAGAAGGTAGCTAAAAATATTCCGAAGAGAAAGTAGAAGTCCAACGAGCAAGTACTTATTTACGCTGGCAGTTCTCTGTGTCTGCTGGAAGCGGCTACGCCTATCGTTAAATTTCCATTGCATGTTCTGTGCCATCCTGGTATGGATTGCAACTTTGTGCAGACTCGCATGCGCACCATGCGAATGCCGAGTGGCATGGACTCGGTTCCCCATTGATTTTGCATGGGAGAAGGTAGCGTCTCGATTAATTCATTCAATCGGATTGTCAATCGCTTTGTGCTGGATGAATGCGCGTCTCGGCGAGCATTGGAGTCCTTCGTTTCGCGGTCAATCCCAATCGATTTGGAGCTCGGCTCGATGGAGACGTTCTTAACACACTGCCATTCATTCTACCAGTCGCTATTACTATTGTACTAGCCTGCCATTGTTCCAACGTCACGTCGGCCAAGAGGCTTTCTGGTCAATGAGCTTGCGAACGGAACGAAGAGGCGTCACGACGCTCAAGGGAAGAGGACAGCAAGAACGAGTGAGGCCTGTCGTGGGTGGCTTTACGAGGCTTCATCTCTGCATCGGAATAAGTAAATGCGTGACTCACCCTTCTAACATTCGTTCGATATAACCTTTAGGGAATTCTACTCCGTTAGAAAGTTGTCGACTTTGTCCCTAATATATTTTATTATTAACATTTTTGACCAAAGTTTGGCGTTGTACTCGAAGGGGAGAAAAAGTCCGAGTGCAGAGGGTTAATCTGAATTTCTTAGATTGATTATTTAATTATAATTCTGTCGTTTGTAGATAGGAATTTTATTAGTAAGGAATGCTGTCTGATTGTGAAGATTCTAGCAGGTTTTTCTTAACGTTGACTGGCTCATTGAGAGAGCCAAGCCGAGGAAGCATGGCTCAAGGATCGAATCATGCTTCCTCGCGGTCGGCCTGAATACTAAAGAGATGTAGGCAGCATTTTTGCTCTGGCCGGTGGAGGAAGGTCGTACTGTGGTGGACGTAAACAAATCTCCGAGAGATTGAAACGCCGCCTATTTGTCGCGCCTTCACTTTTACCTGCTTCTGGCAAACAGGAACGAGCAGCAATCGAGTGAAGTTCGCAGTTAAGAGCAACTTCAACGTAACGATCGACCATTACATTTACAAGCAAAAAAGTAATAATTAGAAATGCAAATTAAGCGTAGCACGCTCCAATTCATGCCTACGAGCTATGAAGTCAATATTATTGAAATCTGATCGAGTAATCCCCGACGGAGGCGGCACTCGATCGATAAAAGATTATTAGATTGCTCGATTGCGTTCCACTTGAATTCTATTTTGCCCTCGGATAAATCTGGAGACCAACTTCGTGCTTCAATCGGCACTAGGCTGCTGGAAATGCTGGAGGAAAAAGGAGCCAATAAATTTGAGGGACCACCGTGGCGAGAACTAATTCCAAGGAAATTTACGAGAAATCTTGGCGTGCGGTCGTCGCACTCTTGGTCAATGGGTTTTCCCAAGGGCGTCGACTCATAAATCGACTCCTTTTTCAATCATAGATGGTCCACGAAAATTTTCGTGGCCCACACATATTTATCTGGCGCTTCGTAAACAAGAGCGACGGGCGACTAGGTGGAGGAGCGTCGTTTATATTTAGGAGGACGTATCAATTAGCTTGGTGGTAGAAGAGTACGAGGAAAGTCAACACTTATTGCGCCTCCACGACGATGGAATAATAAGACTTCTATTTCGGGGATTTCAAATATGGCCTGTCTATGGAACCGCTGACGTACTTGGCAAAGAGGTTTGCGATGATTCGATCCTCCCAGCAAACTTCCCTCGCACGCGCAGCGTAAACATCGATTGTAAATGATCCTAATTCCTTTAGAAAATATTACTTTGTCTGCAACTCCCGGCAGCCAAACACGCATGTTTAATTATCATACCGTGATTAAATGTCTCCACACGCGATCCTTGTTTTTCGTGAGTCGAGCTACTAAAGAAAAAGATATGTTTCGTGTGCGTGACACGCTCCACTCTCTACTCGAATGCTCTCGGAGTCTATCTTGATCGACGCGGGGAGTTCGCGTCGGAGTTTCAATGAGATTAGCGGGGAGTTTTAATCAAACAAGAGTTTGGACATTCAAATAAAGTAAAAGCTTTCCTAGAGCTTCTTGTCTGGCTTGACTATCTCAGGCGTGCAGGTGTATGTGTGTACGCGAGCGTTTATCTAGTCTGCTCGAGTACGAAGAAAAACAGAGTTTACATGTGACAAGTTAGCTGGTATCGCCGTTTATCGGCTGCTCTTTCGGTGCAATCTCAACTTGGACCGAATCTTCCTCTCTTTCCCCCCGTCTCGCTCGCTTTTGCTATAGGCAAACCAGTTACACATTTTGCGTGATGATTCACAGGACGCACCATTGTCACCGGCGGCGAATTGCGACGGAACGGTGAACGCCGCTCCGACTACAAAGTGCGCAAAACACGATTTTGGCAGGTGCAACGCTCCGCTATTGCAGGTGTGAATTTGGCAGTGGCACTTCGCTCTGCCCGTACGAAAACCGATTATAAAGCTTTGCATGACTTGCACCAGTGTTCGTAAATGTGCTTTTCGAAATGAATGCGGCAATGAAAGTCTCGCGACTTGGAACTCGATGATTTTTGGCAGGAAAATGAAAAATGCGCAAACGTCCTTGGCGATCCTGTACACATGTTTGTGTCTTAGATATTCAGAGATTGTGTAATATGATAATCAAGGTTAGGGAAACATACCAGCTTGATTGCCAGCACTGAATTCTGTTGAGAAAAGGAACAGTGATGATTTCGTGTACTCCGAATATCAAAGAAAATGAAAAACTCCAGTATAATTGATATTTATTAACAATTTTTGTAATGCCTTGATTTTTTAGCAAGCATTAACGTAAAGTGAATCATATCAAACAATTAATACGCGTTATCCTTTTATCACAATTAAAAAAATTTGTAAAAAATTCCAATATGACTTGTACGTAATTTATTCACACGCGTCTTCCATAAATAGAATTAATAAACTCGTAAAGAGTTGTTGTATCTGTCTCGCATATTTAATGTAGAGTTTTCCGTTGGCCGAGTGACAAAATCGATACGAAGTACAACAAAAGATCTCTATCTCGTCACATTTGCCGCCCACTTTCGACGTTCCGATCAATGGTGAACTTGTTCTGCACGTAAATGAAGTCTTTCTTCATTGCGAAGAAACTTCGCTGAGAATTCCATTCAGTCAAAAGTTTACTTCTGCAGAAAGAAACAAGCAACCGAAATATCCAGAAATCTTGCACACGAAAAGAAAACGTAGTCAACAATATCTTGGACACTCTTTCTCTTGGATTTATTTTAAAAATATTAATGATGGTCGATAGTGAATGAAGGGGAATGCGAATAAAAAAGTGGACAAAAAGAGGCTCCCTATTTTTTTCTCCATGACCTCTATGAGTGAAATAATAAGTATCTGTGCTACATGAAAGTTTGATAGGCAGTTTGCTAAGGAACGTTCGTTATA
Organism: Ectemnius continuus; assembly: GCA_910591665.1. Classification (NCBI taxonomy): domain Eukaryota; kingdom Metazoa; phylum Arthropoda; class Insecta; order Hymenoptera; family Crabronidae; genus Ectemnius; species Ectemnius continuus. Next base: position 6,806,231 of record OU342867.1, read on the forward strand.
AGCCGGCTATTAAGCACTGTTATCGGCGAGATATATGCAATAATTACCAGACGTGTTTGTGCTTCATTGAATGTGTCTACGCCTCGCGGCGCACACTGCCATCCACCAAGTGTGTACTAAATATAGTTATCAAGCAGATACATTTTAATCGAGTGCCGGGGGGCGCATTATGAATTATTTCCAAGCGTTAAGATAACAATGCCACGTTTGCCTGTCCCTTCTTTCGGCTTTCGCGTTTAACGAGTTACGTTCACCGCGCCACACGCCTGATTGTTGTTATCTGATGGCACCTGTACAAGTAGTTGCACGCCAAGAATAAGTCAATCCACTTGGAAATGGATCTTTCGATACCCAAGCCTTTTGTCCTGAGAGCAATCACTGTCTGGAACGGAACGCAACATGAATTATTTATATCCGTCCAGTACTGTTGTCTTCTTATTTCGTGCGAGCATCGCCCGTTCAACATTCCCGATTCAATATTGTATGAAGTGAAGTGTATTTGTTCGTTATCGATATCCTTGCTCCCCCTCGAATCTCTCTCTTTCTCTGCATGAACAAAGTGCCGATAAGCGCGGTTATCACTGATAATAACAAATCCACGACGTAATGAATTCTGACATGACAGATGCACTTTTTCGGCAACCTCGATATCTTCCCAATGATGATGGATTATTAAAGTCGGTGTGATTTGAATTGCCTCCCCTTAAGAACTCCCTGATACACAAGCATGACAAATGCTCTTTTTTTGGGGGTATTCCGGATGCGTTCTTAGTTCGATGATTGATCATTAAGATCGAGTTAATCGAAATTTTTCGATTGTCACTGGATATATTTGGTAGTGAACGTTTTAGTGAGATCGATTGATGTTTTCTGGTTGATTTTCCACGCAGTATTGTCATTTACAATGATGTAAGATTGTGGAGAGTGTTCACCTTTGCCGGCAATAGATTGATATTACGCTAACGAGCTGCGGGTCGTTCAACTGTTGCCGCAATCCGTGGAATGACGGTTTGTCATGAAGTACGCGGCGTCGAGTAATAGGAGACTCGAGGGACATTGCCGTCATGCACAAAAGAGGCGCGCTGCTGTAAACTTATACATGCAGCAGCAAGCACTGGCGCGTAAAGAAAGACAAATGCAGTTGCATTAGGTGGCATTGCGAATGCCGTATAATCTACTGATTTAAACGCTAACCGGAGAGGATTAAGAACGATTACTCATCGGCTTCTGTTTGCGCGCGCCACAAGCAGCACCACGCTGCGTCCGATTACCTTGAAGGCAACTGCATAGTAGTTGCTATTAATAATACTTCATCTTCTCTGTTCTATTACTCTAGCGAAATTTCTTTTCTCTGTTTCAGGAACCTGAATTCCTAGAGAAAAATACTGACTGGATCTACGAGTGGAGTTCGCGTCCAGACCAAGCACCACCGAAGTAAGAGAAACAATTGCGTTATCGTAAGAAAATATCTAAAGTTCGGTGGATGAGCGGAAGTAATAGAGATTTGTTTGTCTATCACAGGGACTGGAAATTCAAGCATCCTCTGGGAGTGAACAAGAGGAAATCTTACAGCATTCGCACAACGAAAGTTGGAAAGATTGGCCTCTTTTCGAAAGAAGTCCTCTACACCCTCTTCATTACGAATCTACTTTCCGTTTTGGTGGGAGCTGGCTTGGGGTAAATTTGTACACATGAGAATTTCACTCATACCTCACGAAGAACCATTGCACAACTCAACTTCTGTTTCTCCTTACAGGGTATGGCTGACTAGGCGAGGGTCGCTAACGCCAGCTGTTACTATTGAGTGAAGGCGATGCGAGGAACTTCAGTATAAGGAATGTTGCGCTAGATGTTACGAGATGTTGGCATACAATTGGCTGGAGTAAACGACGGTATCGGCGGCGGATTAATGATGATTGGAATGCTAGAAAGACTGATGAGCCAGGGGGGCCGAATTCGAGCCTAAGCCGAAACACGCAACACGTTTCAAGAATTTTTCCAATTAATTATTAGCACTCTCTTAAAGCAACTGCGCGCTCTATTGCGCCCTACTAATGGTCATACGCGAAATATGTGCTTCGAATAAAGATTGAAAAATTACTCCAAAAAAAGATTATTCTACGATACTCTAGCGTTGTTCAGAGGGTGAGAAGGAGAGCGAGAGAGGATAAAAACATGTCCATTTTATACCGTTTCTAATGCGTTTCTATCTGCGATAGTCCGTAGACATAGCTTGGATAGTATTTATCTATAACTAATTGCTATTTGTTACATGGAAAGGTTACACGGTACGGTGATACTATGGCTGATACAACTGGGCGTGGTTAGAGCGTGTGAGTGCGAGAGGAATGAAGGGAGGAATGTATGCCTGTGTGATAGTGATGTGGAAAGACGCTGATGTGATTCGGGGGTGGTAGAAGGACAATCCGCGTAGCGAAGGATACTGTGCATCTTCTTTGGATTGAATAATTTCGCTTCCTAGAAATTGGCGTGTAATGGTCGCGAGAGTACGAAGTACTAGCTCATTCGGCTAAAGAAGCAGTGAAATCTTTCCTTTTTTTACGCACTTGGATTTGACGAAAAGTATGTATATTCAGTTAATTTGTATTGTACGCGAATAATTGTAGAAGGCTCGTTTTTATGAAAATTGACAATATGTTTCTATTACTATCTGTCTTGTGTTCTGGAATTACAAACAAGGAAGGATAACTGAATATCCTGCAAATTTCTTTACATAATCGCGCTCTAAAATGTTAATGTAAATGCATTTCGTGCATTACTTATCTGCGAATATTTGATTTTTGAAATTTTAACTACACTTTTGCATACGAATGCTTTGATAAGATAGACGCGCAACTGCTATATCTCTATGGAACAGTGTGTAAAGAGTTGGGCAACGATTTACCTTTAATTATTTCCATTTTTTCAATTAGCTTCACGTATCTCACGGATCCAACTAATGAATTTGCGTTTTCTGCAGTTTCAAATGTTATTTAATTATAACTTATCCTTTCTAAGTACTACTGTATCTATCTGTAATAATATACGTAGCATCGTCTGTTCTCCAAGCGTTCGGCTTGTGCGTCTGATAAGCGAATTGTAAGTGCTACAATTCGAAATAAAGGATTTCGCAAATTGCTATTACCCGAGGGAGGATGAATTACACGTAGCGCCGCAGTCTTGTGGGCGCATGGGGTCTTTTCAACCAAACATTTTTCTCCAAGTGGAGCATAGTAGATGCTGTTGCGTGCTAAATGTAAGGATTCTGTATATTATGAATATATAGCGTACTCGATGTAAGTAGAAACTATTCATGCAGGTTTTTTGTATTTTCAATATAATTCTCTATATGACACAAAGACATTTGATTTTGGCCTCATTACCTTGCTCCGGTATTCTATCCTGATACTACTCTACCCCAACATTTAACACATTATGCACCCACTTTTCTCTCATACTAATACCTTTTTGAATCTCCCCATCACCAAGTGACTTCTCAGTACCTACTACACGGAAGTGCAAAGTTCTTTCTTTGTTATTGTTTTCTTTTGCATAAGGCGCATCTATATAAAGGACTGTATGGAATTCACGATGAGTGTATTTTTCATTCTTGCTAATCAGAGCACTGATAAGTCGAGGCAGGCATGATTGCGCCGTCAGATGCCTCCAGTTGTTGTGTGCACGATGCGCCGTAGATCCAGATCACTATCGATCACCAAGAAACGCAGACAGAGCTCTGGCGAATAGTTCCTAGTGATAAATACTTTTCCCGCTCGGTTAGTGAGGTCTACTGTTCATAAGTGATACACATGTGTAACGTGGTAAAAGTTCGATAAAGAAACTGTCTGTTTCGGCGTACATTGCGTGCGAACGACTGTCCCTCTCATTTTGAGGATGACCGAAGCAAAAGTGTATGAGTGTAATCTCTCGACCGAAGAGAAGGCGTATGCGGCGGCTTATTTGAACGAGACCGACGAAATCAGGTCGGTCCGAATCGAAGAGATTCGCAGGTGGATCCTGGAACACGATGATTTGCAAGCTCCCACTGGTATTAATGTTTTCATTTGGTTTCTATTTGAATTTGTTGTATGTACACTAAAGCTGTAAATAGCAAAACACTTAAGCGCGACTGATACTTTTAAGATAATAGCCTGATTACTGCTATCAATGCATGGTTGCAAGGGCACAAGTTCGCGCCATTCGATTGCGAGCTCCAAACGTTTACACTTCTATAATGCTGAGTGATTCGAACTATTATATTTCAGATGACTTTACAATCCTTCGATTTCTACGAGCGTGCAAATTTAATACTGAGCGCACGAAAGTTAAGCTGCGTAATTTTTACAAACAAAGAGCTATCCTGCCGGAATGGTACAGCAACAGAGATCCGTTCTTACCGGAAATTCAGGAAATGTTCAATCTCGGGTAATCACACTGATCAACTGTTCCAATTCAATTACGCCGTGACTTAATTAAGCACTATGATTTATCTACGAACGTCATATGCCAATTGAAGGCTCCATTATCCAATTCATCATGGATTAATTTTATTAATCACGTATTGGTAGTCGCCCACGAGGATAATCATTGTGAACTGCATGGCCTCATTGTTCCAGGGTGTTTCTACCCCTGAAACAATTAGATGCCGATGGAAAGATGATCGTCGTCATACGAGCGGCCGTCCACAGTCCAAGTAAACACAAGCAGTCCGACGTTCTAAAGGTGAAAAAATTCATTAAAACAGGATCAATCTTTGCAATTAGTTACAGCGAGTTTTTCCCTTTAGGCTGGACTTATGCTGCTGGATCTTGCTATGAGAGACTGCGAATCTATGACGATACACGGACTCACGGCGATTTTGGATTTGAACGGAGTCACTGCCGGACACGCTTTCCAATTGCCACCAAGTGTGATTAAGAATTTGGTGCACGCCTGGCAGGGATGTTACCCGATTAGAATTCAGTCTTTGGATTTTGTCAATGCGCCCATATATGTGAACGTAGTGCTCAAAATCTTTAAGAGTTTCATGAGAGCGAAACTAAGAAGCAGAGTGCATATTCATACTCATGGTATGAAAGCTTTCTGCGAGAAGCTACCCAGTAATATTTTGCCGATAGAGTACGGCGGAACAGATGGAACTCTACAGGAATTAATTGGTAATTTGCATCAAAAGCTTCCATTATATTTTAAATTATCAACAATTTTTTACTAAGGATGGTTCTTCTTTAGACTACTGGAAGACAGCCGCCGAGAATAACAGGGATTGGTTCGCGAAAGATGAAAAGCATCGGATGACTGTTCGCGACGAATGAGTCCATACAGTATTTTGTATTGATTAGGAATAAGTACTTGGTACAGAGTACAAAGTACGAAGTAATTAGTCATGTATAGTTGCTTGGTTTACACTGTGATTAGTTTTTAAGACGTGGGATAGTGATAAGGGTTTGTATTGATTGGAAGAGTAGACTGCTTACATAGAAGTTTCTCCTATCTTTATGTATGTGAGATAGAATATACATTTTATACACACTTTCGCCCTCTCCTTCGTACGTGATCTCAATGCTCGTGAGAGCGCTCGCAATTGTACAGAATGTCGCTTCTAAAGTAACTAGACTGTCATTCGACTAAGTATGCAAACCTACGAAACTAGAACTTTTCCCATCGAATCGTAAAGTACCACGAGACATCAGCAGGGGGGGACCTTAATTTAATTTCACTCTAGTTATTTACACGCTTCAGACGGTTGGATTGTAACTCGACCTTCTCCTCCACTTTGCCGCGTCCGCCTTTGCAAAGTGGAATATGAAGCTTTACATAATATGCTAATAATCACATCGCCCAACCAAAAAAGTGACCCTACTCAGCCCCCACGTATTGAATCACACCTTACCACGAGATTTCGATTAGACCAGTTGAATATTATCTAAAGGGGAAATCTCGCGAATGGCACCGTAAGGTCTGCTCATCCTTCCTGCATTGAAAGCCGTCGGGAGAACGAAAGATTCTTGAAAAACAAACCCACTGCCTTTCTAGTCAGACCCTCGAGTGTCTCTGCAATTATTTACGATCGAGAAGTCGAGTAAGAAAACCGTGAGAAAATAGCGATTCGGGACTATCTAATGTTTTACATCTTACATAGAATGTAAACCTGTCTCATTGATTTAGACCAGTGATTCTTGTCGCTAAGACAAGTACACATACTTTGTCCTCGTGAATTACAGATTTAAATGAATGACACGAGATTCTGCATTCTTCATAGGACTACATAAAGTATCATACAAGGTATTACGTAAAGAATGCAATTCGCGTAAACCGTCTCTCTCGTGCCATTGGTAATTTGCAATGGTCTCGAGTTAAATAGAACGTACGTTTAAGTCATGGGCAAGTAAGACTGTCCTATGCATACGTATATACCTAACCAGCTACTACGTTAACTTATAGTCTTAGAATGTACAACCCCGCTTTCGCGCGGCACGGGGCGCGATCGTCAGGACACGTTTCTCGGTGTCCAAGAGTACAGATCGTCTCGGTCCTCGTCGGAGCCGGCTGCGCCAACGAGAACTATGAAAGCGCGCCCTTTGGAAATCCGCCGCTTCCTACACATCCAAGCTCCCATCAGCGTACAAAACAATTCCGTAGAAAAATAAAAAACAGTACACCTTCTGCCTTGGACTCGCGCAGTTCAATCGGTGGAAGCGGCATGGAAGCCGTGGTTCTTTTCTCCGGGAGAAAGCACGCTTCCCGAAGGCAGCCGTCGAAGGAGACGATAAGGACTTTCTACGATAAACGCTGCTTCCTTCTAAGCAACGTCCCCGAAGAGCCGCGTTATATTTTACAGACTTTCGTTTAAGACAGGGCGCTCGAAGGGAATATATAGATGCATAAGATATATGGATAAACCCCTACTAATCATACACTCGCACGGGACGATCAAATCGCCAAATATAACACACACACACACACTCATACATTCATAAACACACTGGGTCGCAAGCATACTAATTCATCAGGCAAACGCATAGATTTATACACGAGGAGCACAATTGATTAAGCGCACAGAAGCATCACATGTCTGGGATTCCACGCATTCAAGCTGCTACCGCAAGATTGACCCTAGCGAAGAGAGTGCTCGGGCCTCGTTCGAATTCTATTTTGAACTATCAGGTGTTAGTAAAGTCGGACGGTTAGTAAATTGCGGAGGGTAGAAAGAGGGCACTTTCGGCAGCAGGTAGACTCGAAGGAATGTGTGCTTGAGACAGACGGATTGAGAAGAGAAAAAGAGAGAGAGTGTGCGTGGGAGAAAAGATATTTGGGAAGCTATTGGAATGCTGGCTCCCTTCGACTTCTTTCTTCTCCCATCGGGAAGCTCGCTTTTCCGGAGCACCATGGGCGCCTCGCGTGTTCCAGAGAAAGTAGCACAATCTGTGAGAAGCGCACGCGGCTAGATGAACGCGTGCCGGTGCGCTCTAGCCGCGTTTAAATTTCAGCACCATCATACTGACAGTGAGGAAGACCACGATCCAAATGATAGTCGCGATGAAACCGTTGTAGACGTTTGGCTCCGTAATGTCCCAGCCCCGCGTCAACATTGAACGCAGGGCTGTCGTTGCTAAAGTCAGTGGTAAACCTTTCGATATGTATTGTAGGACCATCGGCATACCTTCTACTGGCCATATCACACCTGCAACATCACATTAGCAACCCATTCTTAATTATTATTTAATATTGACATCGAAGACAGAAAACATGTAAGACACAATAAGTAGCAAAAAATCGTAAGCTCCAAAGTATGAGAGGCTATTGAAAAATGCATTGTGTTTATTCTTACCGCTGAGCAAAAGTGTAGGATAAAAGCTGCCTAATGCTAGCTGAATGGCATTCCTTTCAAGCTCGCAAATCGCCGAGATCACGAACCCTGGGAACATCATTGAGAAGAATGTCAATAACAAGAACAGTATTTACACTGTTAATGGATGTATTAGACTTTGCTTCCTTCGTAGAATTATAATTATCTTGTGTTGTCTTGTGACGACTTATGTTTCTTGGAGCGATTGGAATTGAGTTAAAAACGGAAGTGGAAAGGGATGATTTTCTTACCGAAGCACATGCCGCAGAGGCCTTGGAGTATCGTCAGGACAATGACCCAGCCGATTTTGCCCTTGCACTCGACGCCGAATACAAGGATCATGAAGATCAGCACCAAGGTGGTTTGCCCGCACATGACCACGAATTGCGTGACCACGTGGGAGAAGAGGATTTCACCTGGCGCGACGCCAGCCACCCAACTTCGATCTAATAGACCTTCCATTCTTTCGATAATTAGGACGGATGAAGTCAGAGCCACCGCCAAGAAGAATACGATCCTGCGAAGCATAAAAGTATTTCACCCTTGCAACATTTATTTCTCCAGTTTGGAAATTGATGTGTCAGCGCGTTTCATTGGAAATGGAAATGCGTGTTGAAGGTTCGTCGTAAAAAGAGGCTTTTGCATTTCTATGACAAATCGTCGTGGAATCATTTTACGAGAAAATCACGTGAAAGTCTGACAATGCACTCGTAAAAACTGCATTAGTAAATCTCATTCTGTTTTTATCAAATTTCAAATAAAGAGACAAACTTACGTTGAGTCATATTTCGATCGAATTGACGAATGCGAGGAGCAGTTTTTGTTCAGAATGAATAAAATTTTAATTGATTGGGAATATGACACTCTGGTTTTTGTTCGAAGTTAAAAAAGTCAGTGCCAATGAATATAATGATAAAAGAAGGAATGAGAAATTACTCACGTCAGAATGACACCGGGCGCGACAAAATCCGTGAAACTCGGATCGTTCGTGCCATAAATCGGCTCTTGGAACTGTATCGGCACATCAGCCAGCTTTGTGTTCTGCTTACAGGCTGACAGTAGATCTTTGGCAAAGTCCCTGTACGAATACTGAAGATTTCTGGCTAACATTAAACCTATCTGTTGATCTGCAACAAGTATAAATTAACAATTACTACGAGTTCAACGATATTTAATAAAAATATCGTTTAATAGGTAAATGAATTACTTACTTGACATATCCAGCCATACCCTGATCTCGCTTTGGTCTAGAGTTTCGTCATCAGAGTCTCTTCCTAATGCCATTCTGGCTACAAGAGCGTCTGTGAAGTTCTCGGTAAAATACAATGTTCCCCATGCATCGCCCTTTCTGACGGCGTCCATGGCTGATCCGGGATCCGGATAATACACCTTTAATTAAAACAAATCATTTTCACTGTGGATTCTTGGATGAAATCATTAGCTAACGGATTATAGAAACTGGGACTGACTTTTATCATAGTCTCATTATCGAGGAATTGAAGGTATCGGCAACTGAGGAAGGAGAACTCGCATTCGTTGGTTACCGGGCAGGACATATTCTCGTAGAACATCTCATGGTTGACTATGGCCAGTTTCAAGCCGGTGGGATCTCGTCCAATCGCCAGGCAGAAAAGAATAACTTGCATTACTGGCAGTGCGAAGATGAAGAGCATCACCCTGCGAGAGAAAACCTGTTTTAGTTCTTCCGTTCTGTTTCACATCCTGTGAAACTTGCTCGGCCAATGCAACCGGGCTTTTAATGGCAACTCTTAGATTCTCTCACCCCACGTTCCTCCACATACGCAGGAAGTTCTTCTGCAAGAGTGCTCGGAGCTTCCCTGTGCTGGTGAAGTTGTAGCAATCGCTGAAGCCACCGCAGTCGTCGCATTCGAATGTCGACTCGGTCTTCACACTTGTCAATGGCTTTCCATTCATCTAAATAAGTAAGATAATTGTCGTGATACAAATTGTTCGTGCCAAATATAAGAAACGAGAGTTTTATCACTTTCAACACTAATTTATGTGGCTTTGTAGATAGTCGATAGTGTTCGTATCAGTTCGAATGCTTAAGCAATAATTACCAGTATACGTTAAACTATTATCACGCAATTTATATGAAAACTAATACAACGTGACTACTATTCTGGTCGGCACGAGTCGACAAGATTGAAAGAAATTAATGAATCATTATTGAAATTAGTTTCTAACTCTCCACAGAATAACTTGGAATCTTGATCAGGAATATTAGTACTTTACAACTTGTTCACAGTGCATAATAAATAATGAAAGATGATCGACATTATGCCACGTGGCGAGAACAGATTACATAAAGTCTGGGTTGATAGGTGATCGTTGGGGTGAAAAAAAGTGCGGGTACTCTTCCTCGAAGACAACTTTTTACCGCGTTGGGCCGCGCAACCAAGTACTAATGCATGCATTGATTCTCCTCTCCTTTTTCTGTCGTGCAATTCAGATAGTTCTTACGTCATAGTGATTGCCGACGCCGTTCGTCGTGTCGTGTATGAGGACTTCCTTGCTCTGGTGGAAATTTAGGCCGACCACGCCGGATTCTTCTGTCACGTAGACGGGCTCGTCCTTCTTGCCCCAATTAAGAGAAGCCTGTTTCGATAATCGCGTCAAATTAGTATTTAAATCGAACGTCTTTCCAGTTGTTGCTCCTCTCATTATTAAGCGTTACTTTGCATTATATCTAACGCGGTGTCGCCAACTTTTTGCTGCCTCACTCACCAGACTGATGTTATTGGAGATGTTCAGTTCCGATGTCGGCTGCGCGTATTGGCCTTGCTTCCTCGAGAGCTTCAGGAAAACGTCTTCGAGAGATGCACAGTTGTACATCGTCAACAGAGCCCTCGGCGACTCCTCCGCTAGCAAACGTCCGCTTCTCATTAAGCCGATCTGTGCCAGTAGATTGTTTGTATTGGATCATTCCCATTCAATGCGATTCAATGATAAAATCTACGCACTTCTACCTGGTCATTTAAACTTAATAATGACCGTGCGAATTTAGAATTACAGTAGTGTTTCGAGTGTCGTGCAAGGCGACGTGCACTCGCAGTGAAACTAATTGCCTTCTGACGACATTTTCCTTGCTCCGACAACACTGTCTTATTAGTGTTAGTTTATCCCTTTTTCGAGGCGTCATTATAGCGAAACCTTGTCTCAAGCCGCAAAGAAATAATGTCTTAATTCGGATGTTTCTTACATTCTCGAAATCCTGTCTTTCCTTGAATTTTGTGTATCACGTTTTTTCGCCGGAGGAATACAGTTTCATTTCATGGATATTCAGTGCGATGCAAAGGATCATGGAATGATTTGCATTTGTGTGACGGTCGCGATATTGTGCCCTGAATAGCATTGCATTATTACGAAAGAGTCGCTTACCGTATGCGCTTGCCGGGCCTCTTCGATGTAATGTGTCGTGATGATGACTGTCTTGTTGCCGTCTTTGGTGATCTGGACCAAGTGATTCCAGATACTGAAAGAGCAAAGAAACACATGACTTTCCCACTTTCGATCCCTTAGCTTTGAATTTCTTATCTAAATTTTTGAGAATTTTAAAAAGAACATCCTACTTTTCATCCCTAATATACGAAATCTTCCACTTTGTAATGGCGATGTTTAAAAATCCTGAATGTACAGGATTTACTATGAACAAAACACTTGTACTAAAATCTAACAATTGAAATGGTGTTCAATGGTAGTTTCAAGTTTTTACTTGAAAGTAAAAGTACAACAACCTGCATGTCGGCAAACCCAACTAAAGCAATCATTTTTCCCAAGTTTACACGACTCGAACATTGTAGCATCGAGTTTTTCCTCAGTGGCCATTCCAGATTGGTGGCTGCTATTTTCGGCTTTGCTTTAACTTGCAGAAATGGCTTGTAAATTTCCCTGGGCCACGTCAGCTCGTTTTATGTGGGTTAAGACAACTTGTGCTTGTCTTGGAGGATGCAGTTCGCCCGCGGACACGCTCAAGAGGATGACTGCCTCGAGCGATGCGAAAGTGAGTCTAACGCGAATTACGAATAGCATCCTTCGCCGGAAACGAGCGATCACTGTGTACTGGCCAAGAAGGAAAGTGGTCGAATCCTATGCCGAGGCAAAAAACCTTGTCCAGCAGGCCGTGTGTCCGCCTTTCGATTGCTTTATTTCGTGGAATTCCATTCAATTCTCGAGCGCACCGGCTTCACTACTCTCAATTCCCTTCCGGCGTTACTAACACGTTTCAAGTATTTGGAATCCAAGTCTTCAATATCCCTTTCCACGATTTAGCGAAAGTTTTTAATGTTTAATACATTTAAAATTGTCTGCTTGTATTTTACCAGACGAAAGTTTATCGTTATTAATAACACATGTGGAGAATTTCTTAGTCGGATATGAGATTCGATAAAACATAATAGATTCCCCGGGGATGTAATTATTCATCGATTAGTTATTGTGTTGCGTTTTCACTAAGGCTTTAGATAAATATAGACTGGATAGAGAAAGCGTTCGCCTTAAGGAATGCATGAAGTTCGGCGGTCTGTAATAAAGTCTGCATTTTTCTTGGAGCACGAGCTACGGATCTTCGGGTTATTGAGTTATGGTCACGCATCCGGTTCTCCTTATCTTCGATTTTCCTTTTCCCCTTGTTCAAGCGAGTATTACTTTCACTTAGAGCAAGCCGCTCGTGATTTACCGTTCTCGAGCAACGGTTCCAATTTTTTCTCTTCGTTCGCAACTCTGTTTCGATTGAGTGACTTTGCTCCAGAAGAGATTTACTACTCTCGGTTTCTCGTCGAGTGGAGCATTCGTCTCTTGTTCATCTTAATCAAGGAGATCTTGGGAATCCAAATGTCAGATGTTCTGTACGTGGACGAGACTTCTAAACGCGCGGCTGGAAATGTGTTTGGCGAGGCTCTTGGCAAATGTTTGTCTCGAAAACTGGTTTCGCGCGAGACCAACTCCGTTCGTGGAGGTCGATAAGAGCTCTTTCGCTATTTCTCCTCTACAGAGTCGTTTCCTATTACACGTCGAACATTTTTCGTGACACCCACTTTGTTTGACACTTATTTATTGATTTATTTAATGAGCAATCAATCAGAGGTAACACATCCCCGATAAATAAGAATTCGATTCATTGATGATTTTACACTTTCATTATTAATACGAATGATAATTTTCGTTGTCAACACGTATCTAGTACGTCTTTTATCATTATTACTTCCGCTTACATAATTGTAAGCGGAAGAAGTACTTAACACCACAATGTTATTATCTTTAAGCCACGAAGGACCAAAGTGTTTGTAGAAATCTTTCAAGAAGATAATTATATTTTTCTTTGAAAACCTATGCCGGGGACTAACTATTTTCGTCAGAAATTGAATGATTTCGATTACTTACCTTTGTCGCAAAAGCGGATCGACACCGACAGTGGGTTCATCCAGGATGAGGAGTTCCGGATCGTGCATGAGTGCGACTGCAAACGATACTCTCCTTTGCTGACCACCACTAAATAAAACAACACAAAATAAACATCAATAACAATAAACCCTGCCCTAAAAAACGCTTTAGTAATCACTTTATTCATCACGAATTTCGCTGCAACTTTACTACTGCGAAGTCTGACCAGTTCAAGACTTATACTACTTAAACGAGTGTTCGCGTGGCATGCAACTTTGTAAGCGAGACTTGCGGTGTCATTGGGAGCTGTTAATTAAACACGCAAACGACGATGGAGAAAATAGTGTGACGCAATGCGGAAGAAATAAAGACGAACCTGAGATTCTTCACGAGGCGATTCTGGGATGGGAGATCGAGAAATTGCAGGAGGAATCGCAATCTGTCGACGATCTCGGCGGTGCCCATGCCAAATATCCAGCCGAAGTACATCATCGTCTCTCGTATGGTGAATTCCCCGTAAAGGGCGATTTCTTGCGGCATGTAGCCAACCCTTTTCCCAGGCACTCCTGAGCCCTTCGTCCCTGGCTTGCCACCCAGAACCCATATCTCGCCGGAATTCAATCGTCTCCGGCCAACGATGCACGAGAGTAGTGTTGTTTTACCGCAACCACTCGCTCCGAGGAGACCGTATCTGGTAGGCAATCATTAACTAATGATTAAACTTCCCTAGCAGAATTTGTGTAAGCTGAAATTTGTCTTAAAGATATTCATCGATAACAATACTTGAATGTTTAGTTCTTTAAATTTAAATAATATTTATAGAAAGAAGTGGAATGTGAGTGCTTTGTTTGATAGATATTCCTTTAAACCGAGTAAAATATAAATGAAAACTTTACAATTTATTGAACTCGTTTCATGTCAGACTCATTAATTAAATATTAAGTACGTCAGGTTGATAGTAATAGTCGACATAAAGAGACGAAACGATGGAAGATCGCCACGTTCGCTCGATCGCGCATCGCTTTCTACGAAAGTCGCGTTTCATTTTACTAGCCGTGCGAGCCAATTATCATAATGCCGTTCTCCTGAATTATACTTTCGTAGAGAACTCTCGAGGCTTCTTACGCCAATGCGATTTCCCAGAGCGACGCGATTGAGAATGATTGCCGATCGTTTGATTCCGGCTTTACTAGGGAATACCGTGCGCAGTCAGAGTTCCGCTCCACATTTGCATGCGCCAGACGGAAAAATCCCGGCTGGATTATAACGCGTGTCGCCGCGTTCGCCGCGCTTCAATTTTGCGCGATCGAAGGAAAACCTCTTGGAGGCTGATGTCACATTGTGTTTATCGGCCTATCAATTGGAGCAACTGACTAGACTTCTCGCGAGTTGGAAGGTCGCCCGGCACAAGTAAGCCTTGATTACCGCTTCTACTTGCTCTTTAAGACGGATATATCAAGTCATCCGAGTGCCTCCTGCGCGAATGTTCGCCAACACAAAGCGGAGACACGCTGGAACGAAGACAATGGCCCGACGATGGCAAAAATTAAAGATTACGCTCGGAAAATCACACGTCTCCTTCGCGAAGGCTTTGGTCAGTCGTTCGCGCTATCATCAGTGCCTTCATGCTCCTTGGCGACGCTCGCCATTATTCCATCCTTCTTTTGCCGAGTAATGTTCGCACACACCGTGCAATTGTCGGGTACGTGCACTCGAGACATTAGACTAATGGCAGCCTGTGATTGTGCAGACTAAACGCTTCGCAGACCAAGCGAATATGAGAAGGTAAAGATGTCAAGATTACGCTAGAAAGTCGACCGGCACATTCTCTTAGGACCTCATGCAAATTCTACCCTTTGTCGCGTGAATCGGGGCGTAAGAACTTATACTTAAGCTACAAAATGACATCCGTGTTTAAGGAGGAATTACATTAAAATCGTAAAACTACATTTAGATTGCTGATTTTTAAACAATACCTTCATAGAAATAGGATTGTATTTAGTGATTTTTATAGAATATGTTTCTTCATTTTCATTTCATTAAATATTCAACAATTTAGATTGAAGAATTTATCGTTTTTTGAGATTATACTTACATGGAGCCTTTAGCTACTGTCATACTGAGATTCTGTATGACATGATTAGGATTTTTGCTGCTCCCATAAGTTTTGAAGGCATGCCTCACGCTGACCGCTTGTTGCCTGTTCCAAGCGGCATTATTCAAGCCCGGAGTGGATAGGACCGTGCTCTGGGCCATCGTCAGGTCGATACTGCTGTCTGTGTTGTTCTGCATCGTGCTCATATTGTTCGTACTTATTACGCCTCCTCCGCCCGCTGCCCCGTCACTGAAACAATTAATACAATATTAACATTCCTCATTAAATAAAACAACTCCTTTCGTAACTTTTTATTAGAAATAATTCATATTAAATCATCGGTCATCGAATTTTAAGGTCGTTTAATTGAACGACGTGTAAGTGAACCTTCGCTGTTCTGACGTCGACTGAAAGCATGTCTTTCATACGATCATTAATATTTCTGCTGATGAAAACTTGCTGGAGATGCCGGTCGTAAAATGATCTTGGACGGTGTTACGTGTTCTGCCGGCGGAGGGACCACGGCCGCTCCGGATTGCGCGGCTTTAGAAAGAGCGAACGAGTCCTTCTTACGTAAGAGCGCGGCTTTCTTTTCGCTTACGACGCTTCATTGGGCAATGCATCGACGTATAGCCTCACCACCCGAGTGTCCTCGCCCGAGCATTTAGTGTATGTGGTCAAATCATCGACCAATCTTTTCCAAGTATATCCGCCAGTCGATCAAACTTGTTTGTTTCACCTGTAAAGCTATCTTTGACAACCTGTCAATCATTGCAGGTATCTTTTGGTGAAAAAAATTACAATAATAAAGACTAAATTTCGACGGTAAGACAGATTGATAGAAAGAAAGAAAGAAACCAAAATTAAAACACAGACATATTAATTGAATTATTTTTGAAAGCATAAATTATAGAAACTTCGTTCGATTAATTCGTATCGGATACATACAATGAAAGAACACGTCGATAAAACGTATAACAAAGATACTCGTATATAAATAAACATGAGGCAAGGTGGCAAGAAAACTAGTTTTCAATCTAACACTCGGCAAAAACCAGTAGCTGACACCCGCTCGAACTTACGACCTAACTCGATGAAGAAACAGTCCGAAATTCTCGGCAAGAATTAGGTAGGTTTCGAATAGGCGCGAGTGAATGCCTCATTAGGCAGTTGAGACATGTTCGATTCCGTAGTCTCCGCAGAAATTGGGAGCAAGTTCTTGTGAAAGGGTCGCTAAATGAAAAGCCGGTCCGTGTGCCGAGCAGAGAGTTTTTCCCGTGGAATGTCGCCGGCCAGGATTAGCTGGATAAGTGTATTATAAAATCATCGAGGAACGGCCCTTACGAAATGACCCATTGTGAAAGAGGCGTGATTCTATGGGCGCCTCTTAGCATGTTGGCTTTAGGGTGTTACGTGACTTCATGCGCAACACACCTGATCGGAAGTAATCCCAGTCTCTTTCCTCGCTTCACTTACTTCGAAACCACATGAAACTTTGACGTCAATTTCTTCGATACTTTATTCAATCAACAAAATATTTTCAATCTATACAAAGAGTGAAAGAAATCGGAATGAAATAGTATTAAAAAGAATAATACGATTTAATACAACATACAATTACTCTCTTAATTCAATTAATCAGAAGTTGAGAAATAGCTAGTTCTAAAGGGCATTGACATTACAATGTTTCTTCGCGATGGTAACGTGTTACATGACCTCTGATGCACTTAATGGCGATCAAGTGTGCGAGCATTGGTCCGCGCACGCTCAATTATGCAAGTAACCACGAGATACCAGTAGAATCGTATTAGATTGCAAGGGAAAGCCCGTCTCTCCTCGGCGGAGGTCGTAAATGCTCTGTCAAAGTCTGACCAGCCGGATTGATACACGCACATGCATACACACCAGCTGGATTGGCACGCATGCTTTTTGTCGGTGCCTTTAAGAGTTGAGTGCGAAGGTATTGGCGCTCGTGTGTGTCTCCGGCATGAGCCGGAGAGATTACGCGGATGCAGGCGCAAGCGAGCTCGCCGGGGATTTCGTAAAGGCCCCGGACGCAGCCTGCTCGCTCGCCAAGTGCTCGCTGAAAGTGCCCGCCAGCCGCCGTGAATGTCTCAAGCTGCTACCTGCATTTACATCATCAATCGTGCAATATACAATAATTTTCACAATGATGCGATACTGTCGAAAGTATACTATTTCACCTCTGTCATAGATGGATGCTTCTTTCAAAATATCATATATTAAATAATTAAGGAATTTTATAGTTTTTGTTATTAGTAGGACTTTGAGTTTAAAGAACAGTAATTGCTTTTGCTAAAAGTGGAAAAGAATTCGAATGTAATGGATTAATTTAGAGGAAAATGCGGATGTGAAAGAATACAGAAATATAACGAACTAATTAAGCGATTGTACAGTTGTCTTTATAGTACAATAATTACTTTTTCCAGAAGGGAAGAAAAGGAGAATGTATAACCGAATAGTCGTTCGTTCACGACATTCACCCGAATTCTTAAACACGGGTGCAGGACTTTCTCGTGACAGCGAGTGCGCCAGAATCCAGCGAATCCACGGGCACGCATTCCACTGCTGGAAGTTGCGATCTCGGGGAGTGCAGCGCGGAGTGCAGGCGCACGCCGGGGAAAAGGAAAAGGCAAGGAACCGTTGCGCAACGGCTGTGTACCGAGTGCCAGCGACGAATAGGTTCTCGCAGGCTAGAAGAAGAAAGTGCTCACGCGCGCAAAGAAGACGTTTCTAACTCCGGAGTTCGTGATAGAGCTCCTTCCTTCGCGCCGACGACGATGATGATGACACAGAATAAGCCACACTCAAAGCAAGGTAACGCGCAAATAAGGTACAACTGCAAGCCAGATTCGGAGAAGCTAGAGAATTCCATCGAGACGGACAAACACAACATCGAGAATTCAAGACACATCCAATGATTACCACTTAAGTTTGCGACGTGGGTTAAGTTCGATGGTAGAGCTTTTCGTTTGTTCCGAGGAAGAGGAAGCGCGGTGTTTCATGACTGCTTGCTTGGACCTGTGACAGAAAAAGGCCTCCAGTTCAGGAAGCGTATGCTCGACGAAATCATTAATTCTTCTTTAGCGATACAAGTACAGCTTGTTTTCTTGTCCGCGGCATAAGAAGACACTCTGTCCATGACAGATTGAGAATGGCGTGCCACAGAATTCGCTATAACTGTACACGAAACGAGCTATTCATCGACGAACGAGCGACGTTGCTGAGAAATGAAGCTATTAGAATACGTCGAGACGTTTCCGAGTTACGCCTTTCAGGATCAGAGGTAGAAAATTAACATAGGTGAAAAATAGTCAAGAGCACCGTCCGTTTAGTTTGAAAGATCGAGAGTGATAAGCATAACGATGCTTAGGTAGTTTGCAGTGTGGATGGCTGGCGGCAGTAGTATGAGTCGAGTCCGGCAGCGATAGTCGGACACGGCTGCCCAGTTCGCTTAAGAATACGCGTTACTTCATTTCACATAACACCGAAGGCGATCGAGGCTCCTTTCTTACATAAATGCTCCATTTATATGGGCATACGGTTCTGTAACAGTAGCTAATTTAGTCGAGTTACTTCAACCAGTTATCGCGATTCGCCGAGAGCCATACTTTCTCACGAAATTACTTGTACGTCTATTTAAATATTTATCTTAAAAAATCGACGTTGTTCCAACAGGAGAATTGAATAAAAAACGATGTTAAATTTAAAGAAATGTACAGTATTATGAAAGGATTTGAAAGTGGAGAATAAAGAGACGTTCGAGTTGGGTGAGGAGATTGGTCCGAGAGGAACTATGCCGTGTAGACTAAGGCCCAGTCAACAGGTAATGTTTACGTTCCAGGGTGCTCGTGCACCGGCGGCCACTCTCGCCTTGAGAGGTCACGTTTCGCCGGCTATGTTCTCTCGGGCGATGCCGTCCAATTTGCCAATGGTGCGGCCACGTAACTGCGCTTAGTATTCGGAAATCGGCGCGGCTCGAACTGCTGGATGTTGGACGAGAGCAGCGAGGCATATGGGCGCAATTGCGCAAGCTGGCATTCCAAAGGACGACACTCCGGCCTCCCGAGGACGCGTGTGGAAAGAGTTGGGCCCACGTGAGGCCCACAGCCTTTCTGGGCCATGGCCGAAACTTAGATCCTCTTTCGGAGGGCCGTTGCCATCGTCCACCGCTACCGCCGCTGCCTCCCGTCGACCTTCCTCAAGGAAAGTGTTAGCTTTCCTCCACCTTCGAGCATCGATCATCTACTTTCTCATCCACGATGCAGACATATTCACTCGAAGGTCTAAAGATTCTCTTTCTGTTGAAGGTTTGGAATTCGAAATCTAACCGTTCTTTAAGATTAGGGTCTTATCGAAATGCATTTGCTAATCAATATGGAAATTTGATTGCTTAAATATTTATGAATGTGACTGTTAATACTTTCTACTACAAAAATTCTTTGACAATATTAAAGTATATGTATGCCGTACGAGAATATCAAGTTCAATGTTACTTTCTTTGTTACCGATACTGATGATCTTCACGGTGTTATCGTCGTTTAATTGAGATTACGAGTATTGCGTAAAGATGCGTATCTGTTCATAATTACACTATTAAACCTTAGCTAATATTGTAGCAGCGTACAAGGATACGCCGAGAGGAAATACCATATACGGGGAGACAAGCACGCGCATTTCCATAATTTCCTTCCTGCTTTCGCTTCCCGGAATCGCTCGTTCAAGTCCCGCATCTCCCAATTGAGATTTCTAAGCGGCGGAGCATCGGCTTGCCAAGGCATTAAACTGAAATCGGTGGGATTGCGGCTCTCACGTGTTTCGTCGCCGCCGCAAATGGAAGAAGCGAATCGAAAGGAAAAGTATGGGAGCCTCTCCCATGGGATTTGTATCACCAAGAACTATGCACGCGCTGCACTCCTTCCTCGCTTTCAACCTGATTACCGAGCTACGAAATTAGCAGAACCTTTTTCCGCCAGGACTTAATGGCCACCGACTGCCAATTAAGTGGCAACATTATTAACGTGACGTAGCCAGTGTGTGCGAAGAAAATATTTATTACGTCTAGTGACGTGTGCCGCGCCCTTGCGCTCCCCTGTTTTTCCCCTCGGTGTACCTCGATGGACGTCATAAACCAGGCGCGGTGTCATTAGGGAAATCATTGACTGATTATGAAGACGAAAATATATATCAGGAAAAAGAAAACAGTGTGTTTTTATCCAATTCTCGTCACATTATGCGCTCGTCAAGAGCACGCACTAATTATCAGTTGTAGACTTCAAGAGAATCATCCATTAACTTACAAAGAGAATGATCAAGAAAAAGTATTCGATCTATTTCCATCAAATTGTTAATAGCTGATTTTTTCAAGGGGAGAAGATTGACTGAATTAATTCATTGAAAGGGTAATGGAAAGCTAAGAGTTATCTAATATGAAGGAGGTATTGCTCGTCAAGTTCGATAGGTGGGATTGGATACTCTGGCAGCTATCCTCTCGAAGCACGTATGTGCGTCAGCCTGGCTGGCGGGCGTGTACGCACGTGGATTACGCGATCGCACGAGCGACGATTTTCATCGCTCGAAATGCGAAACGTGCGTCCACGTCCCATATTGGGTGACCTTCAGGTGACTTCGACACACCTTCAACCCTTGGGAGTAGCGGCGCGACGAGTCTCTCCCGGGGGAATTGAGTTACGGCCACTTCTATTTCCGGCAGAAGTAGCTCTCCTCAAAAGGATCGGCTCGAAACGAAAGTTTCGAGCGTGCCCCTGGCGCTCGCCTAATGACGATCCTCTCCGAGCTGAGATGCGGAATACGGCTCGAGCTCGCTCGCTCGGCTCATGCAAGATGCATCGTTAAGTAGATTCGAGGCGGCAAATCAGTTTTCATTGCCGGAGACAGAATGAACATTACGCTATAGAGTTTTCCCCGTTCGTCCTCCGCTTGCACCACTTTTTTCCTCTCTCTCTCTCTCTCTCTTCTCTCTAACGGCCCAGCCGGGCTCGCACTTTAACCTTGGCTTTGTTTCGCAGCGATGTGCACGATTGGCTGGCATGGATTTTGAGCGTGACTGCCATTATAATTGCGTTCGTTGCAGGAGCGATCGTTGTTAAAACTGACCTTCGTTATTTCTTTCGACTCGCACAACTCGCTGCTACGCGCCTTTCCTGCAAGCCGCGCTTTCCTTTCTTTTAGCGATTTTCATATCGCCGCGCCGATCGTGAACGTTCGTGATCGCCGAGAGCGTTCGCGAAGATTCACATTAGCGAGGTAATAACACGTGTGAATCGGTAGCACATTTAATTCGATCGTTCAATGATCAGCAGATCTTTCCACCGTTGCACGCGCTCGTAAGAAGACGTCAGGATGATTGGAAAAAATTGTGCCCGTTCATGAATGGTTAAACAGTCGATTAGCCGTCGGGTAATTTACGATCTATTGTTAGAATTATTGTTCTCGGAAGTTACTAATCGTGATATGAATGAACTGAATTCTATCGGTCGATCAGCAGTGCGCTCGATCGATCTAGGTATCGGCTACCGTTCGAGTATTTAGCGTAATACTAGATCTTGATAAATCATTTAATCACTGCTACTGATTGAAAATGATACAAGTTATTTAAACTGCAATATATTTCTATTATAATACAGTGAAGTTAAAATTTAAATTTCAATAAAAAATATAGTGAAACATTCTTACAATATTGTATTATTAAACGAAGAACCTTTTACAGGCATTGCAAAGAAACTCCAGCAAATCCTGCAATGAAACGATGATCTTAAAGTCCAAATGATTATTCTGCTCTTCTATTCATTTCCACCGATGACAAAACAGTCAAATATCAATACCACCGATAATAGCTCTTGGGGAGTAGAAAAATGGTCGTCCACTCTAGTAGTCGGCAGGTGCGCCCGCGTGCGCAAAGTTACATAAGTGATATTATTCAAACACGCATGCCGTGCTCTCTTATGTCGCTGTGGAGCACACGCAGCGTGCAGCTTCGATGGCAAACATGTTTTTATCGCGAGTTTTTCCCGCCGCTAAGATCGAAGTGCAGAGGGGAGGTTTATACTGGCTGGATTTCCGATCGGAGACGAGTAAAAAGCATCCGGTGTAGCCACCGGCCGTAGTGACAGCTTCTCGGCTCGCGTGGACCGAGAACAGCCAGCGGCAGTTCCATCTTTTGCTAGCAAAAACCGCCTGGCCCCGCTCTCCTCTCCATTAGTCGACGCCGAGACAGAGAGTGTACTTTAAACCCTGAACACTCAACGATGACGCTCGCACATTCCGACTGAGTAAGTGTGGAGTAAAAGACCTCGCGTATTCCTCAGACTTTGAATTCGAAATTCGTACGACTGTTTTCTTACTCCAGTACATTTTTTCATTTGTATAATGAAGATAATCGTTTAATTATTATACGAAATTTTATGATATTAAGGATTTAGACATTTTTAATTTTGTTTCGAATTTTAGTGAATTTTGTAATTTCTGTAACATGTAGATATTATTTAATAGAAGACATTAGCTGTTGTAAGTGGAATTAGGTTCGGATTAGATCGGGTTTTACTGCCACAATCAATATTAATGTAATTTCGCAACCTTGTCAAGCCGATTAGATTCACTGTTCATTTGACATCATTCAACAGCACGACCTCAAAAATTAATTTTCTTGACTCCTCCGAGATTGAACTGACTGACAGCCCTTGGACTTTGGACGTGATATGAATATGAAATCTCAGATGATGGGACATTATTGACTGCAACTCGCACGAGCCCATCTATTCCATTTTCCTGTTAATCCTCATTCACTTCGTTCATTTTGTGCTCCCCTTTCCTAAGTGGATTCACATTCTGCTAGCACGTACGACTCATTCGCTGACTTCGAATTTTTGACATTGCAGAGCTGACACTTCAAAAATACAGACTTTTATCATATTCAGTTTCTACGTTGTATTTAATGATCCATGTCACTTTTATAAGACACCGCGTGTCTTAGAAGGGTTACGATTAAACCACATGACGCGTGCGAAGCCAGTTTGCAAACTTCTCTTGCTGCAACGAACGGAATTGGAGTGATGGTGGTGGTATGAATAAAAAGAGCGCGATTACGAGGATACTTGTACTTTGAAACCGACGGCATTAATAGCGGTTAGTAGCTTGTTGCAGCGAGTGCGGCAGTAAAACGTATTTTCCAATCAAGCGTGCACGTTATTCGCACTCCATCGACTTTTACTGTATTATAATTCAAAGTAATTCAATTCTAGATAAGGAAAATTGTCAGATTTCATTAGAGATGCTCTAGAAATCATTGGGAGTATGGGAAGTAGAATGCAGATCGTTGCGGAGATGATCTTTGTCATCGTGGAAATGGGGAGAAAGCTTTCCCTCGCTGGGGGCCAAGTAAAAGTTAATAATGTTGCTTGAATTGCTTAAGCAAGCGTTTTTCACGATGACCCGCGTGAGCGGAAGGAGCGTCGATCACCGATTTCACTCGGAGGTTGTGTTTATTAAAACAAAAGAACCGATCACCGATCGCCGCTAACAGCGGTCTCCGCTAGAAAATTAGTTAGCCGTGAAGACAATGCTTCCGATTCACTTGCACGTGGCTCCAGGCGCTGACAAGACGAGGAACCGCTCGTCAAATCGAACCGAGCAGATACGAGCATTCTGCTCGACTCACTTCCGGCAAAGAAAGTTCATTCCGGAAATCATTGTGAACTGGTACCCCCGCAGGAGTTACTGGCGCGCGAGGAGAAGGAAAAGTAATTTATAACTGAATGAAGATTAATGTTTGACAGTTAATTAATACGAAGATAAATAGGTTTTATTGAGTATCGGCGATACCTTGACCTAGCAAATAATAAGCAGTTGAATATGAATTTTGCCAATGACATTCAAGATAAACTGTCAAGCGTCCTTCTCCTTCGGCATGCGTCAGTAGTTTTTGCCGCCGTGGTCAGCCCATTTGATTTATTCCTAGTCTCCACGTGTCTTCTCGCTGGCAAGCGGATCGCTCGCCTTATTTAAAACAACCATGTCGATAATAAAGACTCGTTATCAACGGCGCGTTAAAAGTCGCCGGAGCTGTCGACATCTCACACCTGAAAGATCGACTCTCAGCCTGGGAACTCCGAATGCCAGAGGTTGCCGCATTATGCCGAATGATGAACGGTGAATTCGACGAACTGTCCACTTCCTCCAACTTTCACGCAAAATTCTCGGCGACACGAAGTTTTTGTCGTAAGCGGCTCGAGGAAGTTGCTCGCGGAAGCTGACACAGGTGTGAAGGGAAAGCACGTGTCTTTGCTTGTGAATACGGTCAAGTTCGAATGTCTTCAATGAAAGAAGAAGTGTCCTCGCTAATGCTGAGATTCTATTATATACTAATAAATACTATGAAGATTAATTGCATTAGAAATGCATATTTTAATCAATTGAATTTCATAGATATTTTTCGCTCTGCCATGTCAAATCTGCCGGAACTGAATCGTTCAGACTGGCAACACCAGCATGACTAGAATTATTTGAACTATGAATTTCCTTATATCCTCGATTCTATTCTCTCTTTGGCTCGGAGGACTTTTAGTCTTTCATTTTACACTGCGGGAGTTCCAATTCGTCTGTACATCAGATACCTCGAAAGGTGTCTGGGCTGGATTCGGACCACAAGTGAAAGTGGAATGAAAGAAGGTAGATTAACGGGCGAGACGGTTCTCTTCGATGATAAGCCTGGCATCAGACGAAAGAAGACGTACGCAGACTGCGTAAAGCTGTTTAGCAAGCGTGGAAAGCCCATCGTGCAATCGCAAAGAGAATAGCAACGTGCATTAAAACTCAGGCTCTTCGCTTTCGCGGCCCCGATGCGGATCGAAGATTTCCTTGCGCGCATGAAATCATCATTTTACGAATGACTCGACGAACTTTTAAGTATATTCTTGTGGTTTTTGTTAAATTGATCGACCCTGATAATTAAAACCAATGGAAAATCTTAACCCAATGAAAACTTTTCCCCGACTCATTTCATTGCCCAATGATGAATCATTCGGGATTCGCGTATGGTTTCTCATCGGGTTGCATAAGAGGTCGAATTTTCGTGCGCGAAGATCGGCATCGCGCGCACCAAATCCACATTGTGCAATATGGATCTGGGAGCTTACGTGGTCGGAAACTTTAATGGGACACTGTGCCAATCGGTCACCTTGACTGCGTTCGACCGGTGGTGGTTTATTGCCAGTGTTACATTGTGCCAAGCTCTCGACCCACTTCCCTTCAATTGCACCTTTCCACTTTTCTTCAAAGCAACAATTCAAATCTACATTTAGACTTTTACCACAGATTGAATCGCCTTTCGATAGTTAAACATATTTCAGAAGGAAATCTGTCAATTTGACATTCAAGCAAAGCTGATTACAACTTCTTTCTCATTTTCGTATGACTCAATCTGTGCTAGATCGAAGTCGATTCTCGTACACGTTTCCAATTAATCCAGTAGCTCTAAGCCGCCGTGGCCGTTGAGTGCAGCGGCACGTGAAAACGAAAGTGACGAGCACCGCGTGTAATGTGCAATGTTTCGTTTCGCTTGCCAGGCGAGAGCCAGCACACCAAGCAACCATTCGTTGGCAGGTTTGCTTCGCTCCGAGCATATCCGAGGAGTCGTTCGATTCGAGACAATAGTTTTCCCGGGTGTGCGAGTCTGATGCGTTTGTATTTGTCTTCACTTCGCTTAGAAAGTATATGCTTTTCCAGCCGGTCTTTCACATGGCTGAACGTCTATGGTTTTCGACGTGTGATTTCCTCATGAAATTCCTTCGTCCTCTCCGAGGTAATTAACCTGCCGTCGCCAAGATAATAGTCGCATTTCCCAGCTCGACTCTTCCGCATTATCCTTCCGATGGTTGACAGTTTGTTTCATAGTTGACTTTTGACACGTTATGTTTTAACAAAACTGCGTACTTAAAGTCATGATACGGATTGTTGGTATGTCGGACGACGTTCGTATCACGTTGCCAGCAAAATGCTAGAATTAACATCGGGAAACGCTCGCCAACGGATCGGTAAAAAAATCTGCCTTGAAGCTATGAATATGATTTGTATAGCTTGAAATGGGCAATTCTCGATCACCAACAAAGATTGAGTGAGATCTTTGATTTCCAACATCTTTTTACCATCCCAGATTTGCATAACAGCGTGGCTCATTATTATGGGCGACTAATAAATTCGATTAATTTATAATTATTTCCTATAGAATCCCAGTTAAATCGGAGAAATAATCAATAGTTTTTACGAAACAATCCGCAGGAATTTCAGAGTCGACGAGTATTTTATCAGGGAAATAAGCTATTCGGCGTAGCAGGCCATCGACACCTCGAATCAGCAGCGCGCACTCAGCATTTCGAAATTCAGCCGGTTTTTCGAGGTACCGTTTCAGCCGTACCGCTGACTTTTCGGTCAGTGATGAATACCGCGATAACTCTCGTCCGATGATTTGCATCTTTTCTGTCGTCAATATGGCGAATAACTAAGTGTCTGCCGATGCGGCTCCATTATTAACGAATTCCTGGGTTACGTCAGTCGGTAAAATCTCGTTGTCGCATAATTAAGCATCGGTGTCCTTTGGAGAATGCTCTTGCTTCCTTGATTCCGCAAAGATAATCATCGAGGGGAAGTAATGCGGAGGGTGGTTGGGTGGGGGGAATACGTATCGGTTGGCTTTGCAATTTTGCTGAGTTCGCTTTCGAATTTCCTGCGGCGGATCCGGCTTTGGTAACGCACTCGCCGGTTTCTCACTTTTCAACGAAAGTAAGAGGCCAGGGGCCAGGCATGCCCGCTAATAGTCACCTCAGCGAGAGACAGCGCTCTCGGGAACCCGTTTCTTTTTTCGCGCACGCAGCATTGCCATCCGAGCCGATAGCATACTCAACTATCTGTAGCAATGTTCCGTTTAGTTTTTTCCCCGAATATAATTACAGCCTAAGGTAATAACGGGTATTAGACAAGCCAAGATAATTTTGGAACATTTTATCTAACGAGTCTCCGGCGATTTAAAAGCCACAGTGAACAATGTTTATATTACGAGGGTGATAATCGATATTAGGGTTTAATATCGATTATTATTATTGATTTAACAAGAGCAATATAAATATCCCTACAAAAAAATCCTTTTTTACCTTTAATATCTCAATTAATCCCCGCGGAATCCTCTTCTCCCTGATACCGATTGATCCAAGACTTGAGTTTTGGCTATCGGTGATCGATAGAGGATCGACTTAGGTGTAATCCCTGCCAGCGAGGCGCGTCATCGATGGCTCCGAGGCGATCGGCAGCATCAGTCTCCCGAGGGAAGTGTCCGCCTCTTTTAGTGTGGTCAAAGATGATCCAGCCAGGAAGCCGTCGCTCGAAATCAAGATCGAAGAGAGGGCCAAGTTGCCGAGAGGTTTACCGCTGGTCACAGCTCACACACACGAATTCAAGAGCGATTAAAGTGGCACAGCACCCCGACAGGATAATCGAACGAGTAGGAAAGCGAGATTGGAGTCCCGATGGATGCGCGAGAAGAGGATGATCCTGGCAGGCCGCCTGTCCGTCGGGCAGTCCTCCGTGACTTTCGAGTCCTGGCGCGAGACTGAGGCTGTCCGAGCCGAGTAAAATCACCTCGCGTCCGAGCTGCCTCCAACCAGCAGGTTCTCTTTCTAAGCGGCACTCTCTCGCTCTCTCGCTCCTTCTTGGTAAGCTCGAATACTGACTGTCCTCTTCCCGCTACGAGCAGGTTCTACCTGGGCATCGTTCAGTAGAGCCCGCTGATCCTCCTTCGATCGGCCTGGGCCTTTCTTTCCTTCCACAGCGCCCCCTGGCCCACCCTCCACCACCACCACCGCCACCTCCTCCTTCTTCTTCTCCACCACCTCCTCCTACACCTGCTGCTCGCCGTGCTAGTTCGACTAGCGACAGCTTTTTCACTCTTGTCCTCTTCCCCACGGAATCGGCCACTCTTTTAGCAGCCCCTTTCCCCTCGGCCTTGCCCCGCTACCTTGCTTGCTTGCTTGCTTGCTTACTTGCGCGCCTCGCTCTCTTCCTCCAGTCGCTTGGGCCTTAAGTCCCCCCCTTGTTCCCTGTTTGAACGCCATTCACGGACCTGCTAATCGACTCGCCGAACATATGCCTTGCCGACGCAACTCTCCTCTTCAGTAACATTTACTTCATTCTTGGAAGCTCCGTCCCGATGTACATAAGAATTCGAATGATAGTGAAATGATTTGTTTGGCGAGCCGAAGAACGCTTGCAGGAATTATCCTTTGCTTTTAAGCCTGTTGTCCTCAGGTTGTTTCATGATCGATGTATTATGCACGTCTGGCTACTTTTGCCGGGGATTCCTTTATACGGTGCCTGTTTTAGCACTTCGGTGAGAATTTGTAAATTGCAAATTAAGCTGGTTGATTGCCGGCTGAGTTGGGGAGTCGTCGAGTGGAGTAAATAAAGCGTAGATGTTTGATAGGGAAATGAGATGGCTGGTGATTATTGTAGAGTAAGATTTGTCGGTGAGATTGAGTCAGAGGTTTCTTTTACGTAGCAATATTTGTGCGATGCGATGGAAAGAGTCGATCACCTTTCTCGGTCCAGGGTTTCCCCGGTTGAGGTTGTATTGATGCTGGGAATTATATCATGTTTGTCTGCGTTCCGCTTGCTTTAAGGACCGTTTCCACTCATTCGGCGATAAACAGACTGCAGAATTATAGCTCCATTAGTAGCTGATTCGGCTATAAAAGGGCTCCCGAATTAGAACCCCCTTAATGGCTAATGCGACTATAACTTTTTCTTCTGTAGAAAAACATAAAATGTTCGGGATTTTATTCGGATATTTGGATGTTCTGTTCTGCGAAATGTTGTAGTGGAAACGGGCCTTTAGATTGCGGCTTGTTGTCTCGTTAGATAATCCTGGGCAGAATCTATCAGCGATGGCTCAACGGTTGTTAGATTTATCGGCGAATTAAAATGATCGTTCGACTCGCAGATAGACTGCTTTCAATTGTTGATAATTACAGTGCCACCGGCTCCACTTTGCACAGTGTGTCTTCAACTTCCTGCTTGACATTAACCCTGTTACGTAGAGCTCGCGCGTTTTTTCTCACCCTCCTCGCGACGAGAGCGTGGAAAAAGAGAACTCGGAGAGACGCGTATTGAAATAAGCCGTCGAGTATTTTCTGCGCTCGATGCGCATCCTTAACCTTTTCGAGCCCGCTGCCTGCTTGAATATTCACACTTCTTATGAATCCGACAAATATAAATCAGTTTGCAAGAATATTGACTTTGTATTCCTTCCTAAAAGCCAGCGCATACTACAGATTTTGTATCAACTGATAGTTGAGCTAATGAATAAAAAGCGAGGTTTTTCTGCCACTCGCTGCAAGAAATCAGATCATGTTCTTATCTCATCAATACATAGTTAATTCGTATAAATAGTCTCATTTGTCATCACATCGACAAGAAAATCATTGGAAAACAAATATGTAAATGCGAAATTGAATTTTCCGAGCTGAATTCTGATTATTGCATTGGCATTTGTGCGTGCTGCGAAATAACCGAGCGATCATTGGTTGGATCGGGTGTCGCTAGTCCCTCTCGATTAGGCGCTATGGTTTCCGGCAGTTAAAGTAGGAAAACGCGTTACTATTCTATTGTCATCGCCGATAATAAACAGCGTGCGAGCGAGCGACCCCCAATGCTGGCACGCATTCTGCCAAGCAAATGCCACTCGTTATCGGTCAAATCACGCTGCACCTTCGCTGCACGTGCACACCTTCGACAAAGAAGCAAGAATTATCCGACGGCGTTGCATGATCCCGCCCGTCTATGAGAGAGACACACGAGACGCTGAACTTCGTGTGCAATTTCGATGACCAATCTGCACGAAACAGACTTCGCCGCACGTGTTCAACCTTACGTAAGCTTGAGTATACAAACGTTGGATGTTTAGAAAATACTGCAAAATGTTTTACGACAACGCAAGCTCACTGTTTGGGATTCGTCTATTTTCGGCGTATAAGTTAGTTTTAGACACTAACTTTGGATTTCAATTTCGATTATCAATCTTTCAAGGTCTGCGGGATCGCAGATTGCATGCGAACGTTGCGCAAATCAATTGGGAGCAATTTGCCATGCAAAGTCGTCTATCATATTACGGTGTCGTATGATTTTCCACGTGGCTCGGAAGCATGTGTCTGCTTGGTGAGTGATGCGCAATTATGCTGATTCCTCAGACTGGATCGGAGGAGAACACATTGCGGAAGAATATTAATATCGAGCGGGTACAGGTTCATGCAAATGTCGACTTAAACTGAGGGAGGACGCGTATGAGAGACGCGAACGAAAGTGATACGATCGCTCGATCGACACCCACGCGATTTCTTATGAGTCAACGCGGCAGTGGTTAGAGGTGTTTCGAATATAAAACACTCATGATGCACTCTTTCCACTAGTACCAGTAGTCGAGCTTCTAGATACACTACAACCAGTTCCTGTCAGAGTTCAGTGGCACACCAAAGTGGAGTGTTTTGGCGATCAGAATCTCCTTGCTTTGAATTACAAATATAAAAAATCGAAACAAGAATAAATCGTTAATATAATAAAATGTATTCAGAGTGTAATATAAAATATATAAGAATATCTTTAAGTTAGAGAAGTTGAAAAATATCTACTCCTTAAATTAATTAGGTTTTTATTGAAAAATTAATCTAGGCTTTTATTAAAGCGCTGTTCCTAAGCGCAAGACAACCTTCTCTTTTCGTTTATTAAGGATTCGCTGTGATTTATCAGGTCGTCAATAATAGCGGTCCAACACTATTGGCTTATTTGCATGTTGCAGCTGGTTAAACAAGTTTTGGCGAATTTACAGTCGATCTTTGTAGCCTCCAGACTTTTTATATCCTGCGGGACAACTATTTGTACGAATTGGCAAGAACTATTCCCCCCACCAAGACATTTCGCAATATCTTATAACAACGACGCAGCAATTTAATTACCATTCATAAATCGTGAAATTTGCGTACGAGAATTCCGGAAAAATCTTCGAAGAACAAATTATGATACAATGAAATATTGTTATTTCCGTAGTTCTCCGTGTGTTCATTGTAAAATTACAGTGTAATGATTGTTCTATGAATCCGAACGGCGACAGCTTGTTCATCTCATGAAATATATGGAATAAATAAGTGACGAGTGTACCGGGGTCAAGTATAAATCGCAAAGTAACTGTTATGTAATAAGAGTGCGACGCGTGGTAAGCGCCGCAATTAGTTTCATTCACGAATGATTAATTGAATTGACGGGCGGTGCACAGGATTCGATTAATAGAAATTCATATGCGTTGCTATGAATTAGTATCAATTTCTCAAAGCGATCAGTGTCCTTTAAAGTAACATGAAAATCATACGCATCATTGTCGAGGATCCTCAGTCTTTACAATGAAGCTGCACAAACGGCTGACATACAAAAATGCTTCTACGCGACCTTTCAACCAGTTGGAATTACTCAGCTTCGATTTCAGCAACTTGGTGTTGCACACTTTCATATGCGAATGATTGAAAAGGGAATTATCCGCAGGGAAAAATGATCCTGATAATAACAGGCCTTCAGAAGCAATCATCTTCATAATGTATTGTCATCGAATTGTAAATCATAAAGCTTTTGACTGTTCGCAAAAAATGGTCACAGTTTTGTTAAGAACAAAATGAAAATCAGTAAGAAAAAGGCGTCGGAGAAAATCGCCTTATGCTAGTAATCATTAGCTCACCTTTCCTTAGTGTTTCCTAGGATAATTCTCCAGGCATTAAGGCAACGTCAATCATGCTTGCGGTAACCAGTTTTGTTAATGCGGATAACGCGAGGTTAATCAATGCTTGGTCGAAAGATACTTTAAAGATAATTGTTCCCTTTCTACAGTCGAACGATTTCATTCGTAAGTCAAGAAGTGGCGACCATAACAGTGGTCAAGACGGTCTGCACTTTCCCCAGGATTGCGCAACCCGGCTACAGCCATCTGACGTAATATAAACCTGATTAAATAACAGGAAATTATGCATTTTTTTCTCCCTCGTAAAATTACTGCATGTGATTCCCCTTGCATCGACGCACGATGGTGTTGTGCGTCAGCGGCCCTTACGTGATTGGTGCGCGGTGATCCAATTCTCGCAGGACCTCGTCGCATTAATTCCGCAAAAAAACCACAAAACGGCGGGCAAAAGAATTAGAAAGCATTCGAATAAATTTTCCTCGGGCCACGAAATAGAGGCAGGAAATAAAAGCGACTTGGAGGGCCGCGCGGAGGGAGAGGGATATCGTGAAAGTGATTTAGCAAGTCATCGCTTCCTGTTGCAGTCGATGCCACGATTGCGAATTCGAATTCGTCCGCCAGCAAGCTGGAAAAGGAGTGCTTCGACTCCTTGGATGGACTTTTGCAAAACTCTAATTTCCGGTTACGAAGTATCAGTGGGAAAAGGCTGCGCTGGGAGAAATAAGGAGAAGGTGAGTCGAGGTCGCCTAGCTGGACCGCCGCCACTTGCCACCTTACATTCCTGTCGCGTACGCGCCCAGCCTCTTTGTCCAAGAAATTCATTATCATTTCGTAATGTTCGTCCATCGCTCCCGAAAAATAGTCTTCCCTCCTTCTCAGAGTAGACACTTCGAATAAAGGCGATCGGTATTTTCCGTTTGCCCGATGCGGGTTAGAGGATTGACCCCGGATGTATGATAAGCGTCGGAAAAGAACCGCTGATTTCTGCCGAATTACACATACTCACCCTTTGACCTTTTTTCATAGACCGAATTACTCTTTTACGTGACACCAATAGTATCAGCAGAAATTTAAATATTCTCTCTCGAATACAAATGACACATGTCTTCACTGAGAACGAAGAATGATTTCATTTATTCAAAAATTAAAAATACATATAAATAATTAATTCGTCACTAGATAACTTCGACTCAAAGAAATGCAATTGGAATTTATCGTGCAATCAAAGTAGTTTCAGGTTGATTGCAAATCTCGAATTAATTTTGCAAAACGGCAAAACTTTCCGATGTTTCACTTTTGTTTCGCCTTCACTGGTTGGGCTAGTTGTTTTCCAAGAGAAAGAGATCGGTGTCACGTCGCGTGTCTGCGCCACTCGGCTAACCAGTGAGAATCTGGGAAGATGCGTCGGCGATCTGCGATCCTACTGATTTTGTTCTCCAAGTGCGCTCGCGCGTCAGCCTATCCTTTCACTGTACAATGTTGAAGGCACCGTGCGGTTCTTTCGGAGCTGCACTTGTTCGACGAGCACTTTCACGCGCTATTGCGAACTCGCCTCTCCTCTTTCCGAGGGTACCACCAGCAGTCTGCCGGGCGCTCGCATTGCCTTAATAAAGCCTCTTGCGAAATTCCTTTCCACTGCACGCGAATGACCCTCTTTTGTTCCAACCCGCATCCACCGACCTCATTTTTCACACTCCCAAATTATTATTAACAGTCAAATGAACTGAATAATAAATATAATAAAGAGAATCGTATTCTATTTTCTTTATTTAGGAATGATGTAAGAATAATACTATTGAATTTCAAGCGCAGGTAATAGTTAGTTGAAAATTATGTCATCTGGAACCTGAAATCCCTTTCGTTCATTCATACATAATGCAAGGAAAATCACACTATTGAAATTTAAGTGGACTGATCTTGGTAGAAAATGATATCATCTGGAGCCTGGAATGCCTTTCTCCCATTCATGAATGATGTAAGGGAAATAATACTATTGAAATTTAAACGCACTGATCTTGAGTAGAAAATTATGTCATCCGGAGTCTGACAGCGGCCGAAGGATTCTACTGGAAAATTTCGAATGTATTTATCCAATGGCATAAATAGTATGCTCGTATTTATATTTGTTAAACCAGCGAAAGGTTTGAATGTCGATTGAAAGTCAACTGAGATGTAAAGCAGGTAAAGGTTCATATTTATTCTAAAAAGAAATCTTTTTGTCTCCTCACCTCGGTATCATAAAGACGTTGAATAAAGAGGATTAAAGGAGGTCCACTCATAATTCACACGAAGGTAAACAAGCAAATCGAGAGGGTCAGATGTGTCTGACAAATATTGGCAGTCGGCCGAAGAGAGAGAAACTAACAAAAATGGTCTGAAAAGTTTGACGCCCCGGGGTAAGAAGAAGGATGAAAAAGGAGCGATGGGGGAAGAATGGCGGAGGAGGATGCTGTGTATAATTCTTAAGCATGGACCGTTGCAGTGTGGTGAATAGCGGAGAAGGCTGTCTGGTTGGCGGAATATCATTTACCATAAAACAACTATCTGTATTCAAGGCGAATTCATGGATTCCCTGCACCGATCATGCTGTCGTGCGTGGTTGCAAAACGCCGGCCGCCGCGCCGGGGGTCAAACCTACTGGAAGCCGATATGCCTAAAACGGAGACCCTATTTCTGGACCACTTATCCTATTCGCTTATCACGTCGCATTACTTAACACTTTCTAGGCCAATCGAGCTGATCTCCCCATTTGCGTTATGTCCTACAATTTGCGTACTTCGCAGAGTATTATGACTCCAAAGATCGCTCGCTTTATGAGAAAAGTAGTTCCCCTATTAATCTATGTTCGCACACTGACGAGTGAATTCTGCGGTCGTTAAAGTGCTAAAGGGAAATTTTACTAGGCAAAATTACTAGCTGCGATCTTTAATTCCATGCAAATCCCACCAACCGGACGAACTTTCGTCAGATCTAAGTATCTGCTTCCTACCCGGAATCACTTTCTGTACTTACGACTTATGTCATTCTTCTTTATCATAGGAGCGTAATCAGCGAATCAAATTTTAGTATGGAGAAGGTTTTAATTAATTCGTTGATTTGCTTGGCGCGTGCTAATCTGACTGGATAAGTGATACGCGTTGAACATTAATTACCAGAACTTATAATCGAACTTGGAGTTTGCTCGGTTAAGGAAGATTGAACGAGAGGTCGCAGTGAGAAGCGGATTCCGCCAGTTTCGAGCGCGGCGAATCAGCGCTATTGCGAAATTTATGAAAGACGCTTGGATTTTGGTTACTTACTTGGCAAGTCCGTCGCTCCAACTGAACATCTTCCTTATCTTCTCCCGTTGTTTCGGGTCGCTTTTGATGTCCATGTTCGTGCTGGATTGCACTCGAAACCTGCTCTTTCCAAGGTAGTTCGCACCGGCGCGCCGCGGCGAGTTTTCGATCGGAATGTATTCTTGATGCTCACTGACTGCGCATCTTCGTGCCAAGAGAATTAAGCGCGAGTGACTCCTCGTAAACTGGAATCTGGAATCAGACAACTTTGTTCTGTCCAATGGAAAAATACTATTGTCAGAATAAGTATTCTTGCAGTTTAATTTACAAGAATAATGCTTCCATTATCACCGGTCTGATAAATCGATTCTCATCAACGGATTATTAAAGTAAACTCTAGCATTTGTGTAGCTTTCTTCGCAGCATGTGGTAGAGTTGTACTCGTTGAGTTAAGGAGTACCTGGCAAGGCAGACGGAGATTCTAATGACACGGTTACACGACACATTTTCATTGGGTTGTATCCGATTCTCGATGATGAAGACAGTGAGGCATCGGCATCCGGAGGCATCCAAGCGTCGCAAGAAATGCGCCGCGTTGGAAAATCACTTTCGTAATGTAAGTAACCGGACGAGTTTCCAATCGACCTAATAACCCGAAGAGACTCGAGTACCAGTTTCTCTAGTGGATGAATGCATTATTACTATTGGTGGTAGTGTGAGACGAAGAGAGAGAGAGAGAGAGAGAAAGAGAGGAGCGTTGCTCGTTCCTCCTGACAATGTCGGAAAGCGAAACCGCTACGTAGCAAGTTAATACATATCTCTCTCGCCGCGGTTGAGGTGCTTCTCATGCATGCTTGAGGTCATTAAGAAGAAAGTGTGCTGTATAACAATCCGCCGCTCAGTCGAATAGAAAATCAGCCGATCCAAGGATAGTTACGATTCTTTCGTGACACACATCTCGCCACGATATTGCCGACAGAGAAATGTCCAATATTTACCCTCATCATCGACGTCACCTCATTCTTGGTAACCCTTGCGTATTGGTTTTGCGCTGACACGACATTTAGGCAAGCAAAGTGTCCAAGCAGTTGGTAAAAAATTTGATTAATAGTCGACGGAAAAATTGACGAAAGATCTGTCAAGATATTCGCGGATGAAGACAATCGTATACTTCGACTTGTGGTAACGCTATTAAGCATCGACATTCTTCTCACAAGAGAATTATCGTAACGCATATAATTATTGCGATCAATGAAAAATTGCGCAGCACTGTCATTACTAATGAGTCAACGAAGAATACTTTATTGGTGAAGATACCTCGCTGTGTTGTTCCAAGAATGTTTACAGTCAAGAATCAATTATTCTATATTGCAAGGAGGACCTGCTTTCGATCATTTACACTGAGACTCTAGTCAAATAATATTGGGAAGAAGAAGGTACGAGCGTAGTTTATTTCCGCAAGAGAATACTTCCTACTAGCGAGAGAGACACCTTAAGAGTGCTAAAGGTCAACATCGTGGAAGCCTCTTACTGGATGCGAAACTCGATAAAAGGTCATCGTCGTATGAGGACGATTTTCAGCCGCCGCTACTCCTAAGGAATACTTTACGCAAGGAAGCTTTTTTATCGTAGAATCCTAGGTGGGATTAGCATTTACAGAAATGGCGAAATGGAATTCCTGACGTGTCATTTGGCGCAAGAAAAATTTCGTGCGCGCCATTGGCATTGGACGAAAGTCTCTGGCAGGAAGTCTCGGATAATGCTTATTAGTATGAGGTGAACGAACTTCGCTTTGTATTCGGGGTGAACGTGTGTCCCTGATTGATATCGCTGGATTTCGTCTAGACGAACACCACCAGTCACACATGCGTCTTTCTCGCTGTGAAAGTAAACTTGTCAGCGAAGCAGACCTTGGCTCGAAACTCCGAACCATTAGCGGTTAGCCCCAAGACAATGGATATGCTTTTCAATATTGACTCATAAAATTAACCACTCAACTAAACTCAAAGTGTGACTCAAAAGGAATACAACGAATGAAATTCATCTCCGGAAACACAGCCTTTAAATCAGTTAGAAACCGAGTGTCACGTAGAAGTGAAGAGGGCTGCGCGGAGGAAATACAAATGAGAGGCTGCTCTATTCAGAAGGCAAGGTTGACGAATCCGTTGAAAATAAAAGTAGCGAACGGGCTTTCCAAGGGGGGAAGCACCGGAGTGTGCTGATGGGAGATGTAAAACTGTGGAAGTAAACCAACGGGAAGAGAAGTCGGCGAGTATATCGGGGGAATACCGTTAGACGTGTTCGATGCAATCGGAGGAATCTCTGCCGCCTCCTTTCCCATTTCACTGACGCCACGTGGACCGACTCGCACAAGGATCTAAGAGTAATCTAGGACTAATCCTTGCCAGGACACTCTTTAGCCGAGCGAACAATGTAAAAAGGGTACGGGAAGTGAAAGATATGAGGTCAGTGACTCGCCAGCTGGCGATGCCAGTCGCTGAGAATCAAAGTCTATTATAGGAGAATGAAAATATGTTTCTAGGTCACTCCGAGACTCCTTCCTGACCGTGTGGCACTAACTGGCGCGCGAGCGCGCGCGCTCGTGCTTTTCGAGAGGTTTGAATACTCGCCTACCTCAACCAGAGCCAACTTTCAGATTCCCAAAACTTGCGACACCAACTTCCACGCTTTGAAGGAAGTCGCTTGAGAGTGCCTCACGTTCGTCCTTCTTATCGTTGGAGATATTAATGAAATTTAATGACCGACATCGGCTGTGCTCGCTCCAGGCGCATTCCCCGCTCGGGCGACTTTCACGTTTCTGCTAAATATACGCGACATTTTTGGAAGTAGGTCTGTCGGACTTGAAGCGAGCAAGCATCTCGTCGTCTCGGACAACACTGATTACTGGAAAGAGCGAGCTTGGCCGGAAGGATCGAACCGAGTGTTGTCCGATTTCCGGGCGGAATTGATCGTTGGCGAAACCCGAGTACTTCCCGATCTGACAATTAAGAAGCGATTGTTCCCGCGGCGGCACTTCACTTCCTCGTCGGCGCGTCGTGTCGGCTCGGATGGCTTCCAACTCGATTTCGTAAGAGGGATCTACCGTATGTTAAACATTGCAACGTGCGTGAAATCTGTTATGAAGGTGTTACATGCTCTGGCATCGGTGCATGTTAAGCAGAAGCAGCGCGGCGGCGGTGGCTAGTCGCGCTCCATCGGACGCCGAGCGATGCTCCAATTTAAGCGACACCTATGCAGGTCTCTCTCTCTTGAGCAACGAAGCGTAATATCAAAGAGTGCCGATTTCGACACCACGCATTATCATATCGAATCTAGGGCAGCTTCCGATCGCTGCTCAACGTTATCAAGGATACGTGAGGGAGAACGTTGTACGTGACCAATGTCCAGCCAGGGACAATCTCTTAGATGAGATAGCAATCGAGTATCAAATCAAAAGTACGTCATTCCAAAATGTGCCTAATCTCTCCTTTCAAAGATTATTTGTTTGATCTTAAAATATGAAGGATACGTGCTGCGATGGAATCACAATTGTGAGAAGGAATCAGTGATAAAGACGATTAGAATCGTTGCTAGGATCCTTGCGCGAGCAAGGAGTCCTCTCGCGGTGGGTAATCGTGTGGAAAAGCAATCATACCTGTGCAATCACACTGGCGTCTCTCAGCAATTCAGGATGCCGCTCTCACACGGCCAACAGTTTCACGAAGATTCCTGATCTCTCTCTTCTGAGCTGGCTGCTGTTGGCTGACTGGCGCGCTCGTCCGCAGAATCACCGTGGATCCTTCCACAGGCCTCTTTAAGTTTCTCCGATCTTCCAAGTCCGGCTACACTGTCAGAGAGACTCGGCAAGAAATTCCGTGGCGATTTCTCGCCGTTGCTTGACCGTATGGCGGCCGAGTGGGTTTCCTTCGAGATCGCGCACGATTCTCTCGTCAGGATTAATCCTTTGCGAGGTGAGGATGAATCAAAGCTGGCGGTTGTAATGGTAGACGAGTTAAATTTCGTGGTGAGCGTCGCGTCGGTGAGCGTGGAAGGTAGGAAGGGCGGGCTTTTTCGAATTTCGCAGGTGAGGATCGGCGCCGGTGACACGCGTCTCTGTTGTCCTTGCGTGGAAGGAGGAAACTCGAGCCCGGAGTGCACGGATGCGGACGCCCGATCCGTATGAACGTCTTTCTCGCACTGAGAGAGGTCTCAGGTTGAGCAATAGCGCGCAGCCACCGTCAGGTATGAACACCCTCTCGACACTCGCCTCTCCCGCAGGTACACCTTCTCGCGGAGTAAACATACATCGGCAGCGTGCGCGCTTGCGTCCCCAGTGGCGCAGACCTTGGCTCCTACCTTGCCTGACCACCCTGCCACACCGCTCTACTAAATATATACTCCTTCCTCCCCCGGGGTATTTGCCACACCTTGTTATGACAGTCCACATCAACTTCTATCGTAATCACTTCCCCTCCTCACCGCAACTCTTCCTATCAGAGATAATATTAAGCTTTTGTGCTACGCAATGTTTTTGGCTATTAATTCCTTTTTCACGTATGCATTTCATATATTACAGGCCTACTGAATAATGCAAGTCTTTTTAAAGAAAGAATATAAAAACGAAAGATTCTTTGATAATACATTTTTTTGATAATTATATATTCGAAATTATATTTTTTTTATTATTTAGTAAATAGGATTTTGCAAATTCGTTATACTGGCTGCAAGAAGAGTGCAAGTGCTTTATACAGTTGCAATGTGACAGATCTGCGCCAATGTTTCAGCGTGCATGTGCGCGTTACGCGCGCACGTAACGAACAAGACACACATGTGCATCAGGCTTACTTGGCGGCTTTGAGAATGTTTATGTGTGTATGTGTGTGTGCGTGTGTGCGAGCCTGTGGCTACACTGGCGAAACGTGCTCCTCGAACTCGTCGACTCCAACATACGTCGGCCAGCTTTCGATTCGCTTGGTGTGTTTGTGTGTGCACGCACGCACTTTTCCCGGCGCGGTTTCGCGCGTGTGCGCTTCTCTACATGCAGGCTCGCACGTCAGTGTTGCGAATCGAAAGTGCACCGGCTGCGCTGGCGAACAGTGCCGTCATCTTCCGCGTACGAGGCCCTCCGAGCCTGCCCGCTTCGAATACCGAATGCAGAATTCGGAATGCAGAGCAACGAGGAAAGCGCCGGCTCCATCAACTCCGGCAAACCTTTCTGTACCAGAATAGACGCGGTTCTCTCGAGAGAAGTCTCAGATGAACTCTGACTTCGCTTCGTATATTTTGATTTATAAAAATTAACGCGCGTCATTCACTATTTTTGGAAATAGATAAATTTTGAGGGAGTTGAAATTATTTTATGATATTCATAGTGGTGATTTGCGTGGTTTAATAGTTTGAGTAGTTGCATAAGTGGAGGCATGTGCGAGGATAATAGGGGACAACGTTCATGTATTATGTTTTATCGTCCCTTGAGAGTATCTGATATTCAAGGCAGGAATAGTGTAAAGGAAAATTCGCAGA
Organism: Ectemnius continuus; assembly: GCA_910591665.1. Lineage (NCBI taxonomy): Eukaryota > Metazoa > Arthropoda > Insecta > Hymenoptera > Crabronidae > Ectemnius > Ectemnius continuus. The sequence continues at coordinate 6,847,180 of OU342867.1, forward strand.
GTGATGAGTTACGTCATTATGATTGTATTATTAAAGAATGCTTTCATCATCGAGGTCTGTCATTAAAGACTTGCAAATCACTTTTTCATTAATGGAAAACTAACTCTTTAAGAGTCAAGGGATTCCGCATAATGCAACAGTCTTGGAAACATTCCCTGTCGAATCATCGACGATTCCTCTATTCGCCGTTATGAGGAAGAACTGACTGGTTCGCCTCATTTATTTCGATTCGAAATTTGAAGCACGTACCGCCTGCGGATTTCTTTGGCGCGCACGTTTACCTCACGCAATCTAAATATCGATGATAAAGATGCTTGCGCGGCACGATTATCTGCGCGACGTAAAAGCAACTTTGCGGAAAGGACCTTGCTCCGAAAGGAGACTCATTTCTCGTCGTCCTCCTCCTGAAAAGACTCGTCCTCATTAAAAACCACTCACGATGCTAGCGGAGCTTCCTGCAAATCGTTCAGGAATTCCGAACGATTTGATGTTTACGTAAGATTCCTCGGCCGTTTCTTGTCTAGTCTCCGATGCGTCCTTTTACTCCTTTCTTCCGCATGCGTTCTCTATTTTTGTACTTTGCATTTGTTCACTTGTCGCTAGCGTCCTTATTGTAGAAGACTATAATTCACTGTTAATGTTTCGCAAACTTTTACCGCCGTTCACGTTCCCTCGGATAAACCGAGCTGCTTTCAATGTTCTCGTGTCCTCTTTGTAGAAAGAAACTGGAAGGCTTTCAAGTATGCTAAACGCAGAATAAAAGTCATTTCTGTCACTTCCTCAAGGACAATTTTAAGAAAATAGAATTCAGTGGATAATTATATTATACTTGTATTATACAGGTTGAGAATAGCCAATCTAGGTTATGCAAATAGACAGAAAATACAATGCTATCTGTCGCAGCCGCTGCGACGAGATGCTCAAGGTGCGCGGGTTTTACCAGATGGCCAATCAGCATGCCGATAGGGTAGCTGGAGATTCAAGAAGCCATTTTTCCAACGATTGCGAACATGGGGCACTTGGTGGATGACGCACAAGTAAAGCCGGTTCCATGGCCGGGATTTCGTGAGGCCAGTCCAACTGGACCTGTAAAAGCGGCGCTATTAAAGGACGGGTGGGGTGTCCCGAAAATGTCAGCAAGGAGAAGTCGCAAGTTTGCTCTTTCTCTGCGTCCAAGAGATTTATTGAGAAACTCGGAATAAAATGCCGTCATTCAATCTCTTCAAACATATTGCATTTAATATCACTTAATAATTTTTGTATTATTTTAAACTTTTTTCTAAAATTCACTTTTGTTAATAAGTACATTTATATTAAATTGTAGTCTTGCTTGGTTTTAATGTCACGTCAAGTCTTTTGCAAACTGCGAAATTATAAGTTATATCTTAACTTTTACAAGAATGATGCGAGTTGACACTTGGAGTGCAAGTAGTCAACGTGATATAAGTGTTATCTGCTTGTCAGTGAGTTGTATATTCTCGTAATGCTTACTCATTACATTGCGGAACTCTAAATGTTTGGTACCCGCACTGTAATGACAGGTGGCTGTAAGTTATAGCTGGCAAGCAGGCATTGATGTCACCAAGCTTGCGCTACGAAAACACAGTCCGCAAGAGTGAGCAGAGCTACTCTCACGAATTTCTTGGTGCGTTTTCAGCTCAAGGAGAAGTGTCTATGACTTTTGCGCTAAGGAAAACCGGTATTCGGCGACCAACAGAAGTATTGGTTGCATACTGACTATTGTATCAGTGATCGCTGTCTGATGAAGAAAGCGAAGGTGTCATTCGGTACCTTATTGCATAAGGCGCCACAAGTGGACCTGATATAATATCTTGTCTGAAATACCAAAAATGGCGTGCGTGCATTCGGCAGGATTCAACTGACTGACACACTTTTCTCTCTCGCCAGATTCGTATAATAAAGGTTGAGCATGGCAAAATCATGATTGATTCGTTTTCCCTTCACGCGCTCGCTTTGATGATCAGATTGTAGAATTACCTTTGCATCAGAAGGTTCAATGATCGAGGAATAAGGTTTCGAGGATAATACTAGTTTATTAGCAGAACTTAAATTATTCTACAGTCGAGTATTATGGTTTAGGATGAAAATTAAATAAAATATTAGTTTAAATAGTAATTAAATATTCTATGTGCAGTCTTCGTTGAGCGGGTACGAATCACAGTCGGTAGCCCCATATGCGTAGCCTCGAGAGGCCACCGTCAGGTGCGATGATCACCTTCACGTGACTCACAGGATTCAGGTTCTGGTTTATGTCGACTGTGTAACAGTGCTTGGTGTCCGGCGAAAGCTGTAAACATAATGATCGAGCCTAGAGAGTTGCGTCTTGGAACATTCCTGCGTTGTAGGAACGTGGACCAACTGATGCGTCTCGACATGCGAGAGCATTCTTGTTAAGTTTAGCAGAACGTAGAAAGGAAATTGGAAATTCGATTGGTACCTTTTGTGCGGCAATGATCGGCGACCATGCAACTTCGTTGCTTTCGGATGAAATAAGGGCACCTTCCAACCTTACGTTGTCTGGATAATTGCCCTTGAAGTGTGTCGTATCCACTTCTATTCTAAATACACGACCGATACAACCCAGCTGGAAAATCGCCCACTCTTCACCAGCCACCTGAAAGTTTCACTCTCCTTGGAAAATACTTCTACCGACTTTCCTAGTGAATATTAGCAAAATTTCTCTTCTATTGGCACTCGTGTAATTTCACTTTAACGAGTTCATTAATATATCACCCGAATCAACGCGTCCATTTTCATAGCACAGGCATATTAAGGCTTATCGAATCCAAGGCCACTGTCGGTTGCCACCATGCATTTGTCATGGAAACAACATTCTACATTGAGCAGGCATGTAAATGAGTCAGAGCCACTGTTGCTAATTATAACGAAGTGAGGGTATATTTTTAAGAAAATGAGATAACTAAGCAGACCATTCGGTTTGAACCGAAAACTTATCACCTCTTAACTCACTGCAGATAATTCGGCAACTTTGCTCGCTTATCCAGGGTTAAAGAATGATTCGAAGGACTTAATGAGAATATTGTCATACCTGTAATATACCGTTGCTGTCGACCTCGATGATTTGAGCCCTGTCGAGGCGGCGAGCAGTTTCCCATCCGTCCGCCATGCCAATACTGTTGCCAGATTTGATGAGATTGCGAGGATGTCCATAATGGGCATCGCTGTACTGCAAGCACACACCTCCGACCTCCTTGGAAGCAAGGTCCATCAGCTGGGTCGATGGTAGTCTGCTGAGGTCGACCTTAGTCACGCCATACACTCGTAACCTTGCGATTCCACCGTCAGGGAAGATGTTAAGTCTCAGGTGAGTCCAAGTTTCGTTGGAAAAGACTCGGAAGTAGGACTTTCTCGTCTCAGGGTAACCGGGTTGCAGGTTACTCTGTGGCACTAAGACCTTCCACTTCTGTAAATAGAGGTGGAAATTAGAATGAGCCATTTATCGACGCCAGCAGACACGCCTCTTTTTCTTGGCAGATATTGACCTCCGATTGTAAGGCTGACACTCTTATGTAGTCCTTCTCCGTCGCCGCACTGCCCATCTTCGAGTCTCGGCTCTGGTAAATCGCGAACTCTGTAATCATAGATCGACGCTCGTCAGAATCCTCGTCACTATTGATGATAATGATGATCGAGACTATGTTTTTGCGCGACTGGTGGTGTAATAGTTACATCTTGTTATCTTGTTAGAGTAAGTCGACAGTATTTTTTGAAGAGTGTCACTATGCCTAGAGAGGCGTCGCCCCGGCGAACTCTTGCACAATGGAGTTCTCTGAATGAACTGATAAAGCGATAACCTCCCAATTATTTCACTAATTCCTGTATCTTAACTGCCTCGGTGGCACGCGCTGCTCTGTCCTACCATAGCAGATTAATAAACAAGTTGTAACTGACTTGCGAGTCATGATTTTAATTTCAAAGAGAGTCAAGTTGAAATACAACTTGTATATATATTTTTGCATTGATTAATTCGAATACTCAGAGGAAATTACTATTAATTCATCAGGAAAGCTACAGTATGAAAATTGCGCTAAAAATATAAACAAACCTGTGCTGGGCAGATTAGCTGCAGCGATGGAGAATCGCGGGGCAAAATTGCCGGAAAAGTAACAGGTGTCCACACAGATGCCTTTGATGGTAGCCGGTGTTTTAAGCTCGATGATCGCCCAATCGTGCCCGGCGCATCTTTTACGGCGTGTTTCCCAGCCGTCCATCCATTTGCCGAACTCCGTGAACTCGCCTTCTTTCCATACTGGCTCTTCGTCCTTATGACGCAGCGCAAATTCAAGATTTGTTTGAATTAATATCAACTTTGGAATTCTCCGTTTGCTAGTTTTCGTTATAACGCGTGTGCGATTTCAAAATAGTAAGCAAGACGCGTTCACTGCTGGTCGATCGATTACAAAATAGAGATGACGCATGATCGATTGTTGATCTATGATAGGACAACGTCATCCCAGACTTCCCACGGTGACGTTGCAAACACAGCGTCACGCAAAATTCCTCGATTACTTGGGGGCTCGCACATGCCGGGGATTTTTTTGTTATCGGACGATCTTGATTGACGACATACATACATTAGAAGTGCGCTTGCATCGCACTCTGGATTCTGCTCGTGTTTTTCTTCGATAGACACGTGACGTTATAATATTACTAAGACCGGATTAATGACTTCCAAGAAGGTGATTTAAAAATATCGAAAATAATAAAATCAAAAGCACTTTGATATGTTTTTCGATGAAATGATGTTGCATATTGAATACAAACAGTTAATCGACAGAAAATTTATGCTACGCACTGAATTGTCAATGATGTTTGTTTTCGGAGCAATCTCTATAACTAGAGTCTACTGGAACTCATTAAGATCATTATGCTCACCTTGAGAAGATTTTCTGCCGTGGCGAAGAAGTCGTCGGTGGCAAACAAGATTTTTCCGCCGCACTGCAAATGTCCAAGAAACAAAGTCACCTTGTTGCCATGGGATCAATTGTGACGGATATGCACGCTAATTCTCAATGGGATCTAACGAGCGTCATTAGGTTCTTTCTCAGTTTGACGCGTGAGTCGTCTACTTGTTATTAATGATCGTATTAATCGATGTTTTCAAGGTACTTTGAATAAATGAGTTGCCCGTAACGTGTGAGATGTGTTTGCGTGAAATAATGATATTTCAAACGAAAAGGATTTATTAATTTGTGTTTTGTGTAAGATAATTAGAGAAAGTCTAATCGGTGTTTCTATTTCTCGTCACTTTCTTCAAGAATCCCAAAAATTGATCAAAAGAAAAAATTACAGTGGCGAAAAAAGTCTTTTTAAATTACCTGCGTGGAGGCAAGTTCGTTGTAATTAAGGAAATCAGGTTCGTGTTCGTGAAGATCCATTTTGGCAACACGTAATGCTAACAAGGGCGCACTTGGACTTTACTGTAAGAGAGCTGTACTTGGAATGAATTAGAGTCGTCCGAGGCAATCGCTTTTTTTATACACTCACCCCCCAATTTCCGCCGCTGATGCGCGCGCTCGTTCCGCTCGGTACAAATTACGGAATGTTTATCAACCCCGAAAGGAAAGCGATTTTCATCATCGCGGTGAACGTGCGTCAATTTCATTCGCTATCAAAAAATAGTTGGCAAATGAAGCCGATGATAAACATGACGGTGGTGCGATTGTTTACACCTACAACTGAAACGTGTTAATAGCGCTTCCCGTTAGAAAGCAATTATCGGTGTCAGCTGATAAGGGACGGGGTCAGTTCAACCCAGATTATCTCCTCTCTTTCTCTCGCATTCTTATCTTTATTGGTGGATTTACGAAAATTCACTGGTTACACATACAATTTAATACACGTTTCTCTTCGACGCCGGCGACATAGAAATCTAATGCGAAGATCGAGAAATTATGGCGTCGCATTTAAGATTTTGACCATTTCCTTAACCAATTCGGGATCAGTGACCATAATATACTCGGACTCATTTGCAGCCCCAATCTTAACTTTATTTTGCCCACCGGACATGTACTTTCTCCTCTTGGCCGAGGCGTGGAATTCACTTGCACCCGAGAGTAGTTTTATCTTGGCGATATTCTCCCGGCTTACACCGGAGCCAGGCATAATTTTTATTCTCCCATGAGCCTGGCGAACCAGCCGTCCTATCAGGTCAAGGCCCTCCTCCGCGTGGTCTTTTTGCCCTGATGTTAAGATCCTCTCGAAGCCGAGCTGCACTAAGGTTTCCAAGGACTTTATGGGGTCAACTACCTCGTCGAACGCTCGGTGAAAAGTAACTGGTAATGGACGAGCCTCTTCTAGAATCTCTTTGCAATAATTCACGTCGACTTCGGAATCGCATGTTAACGCCCCGAAAACGAAACCATTTACATTCTGGGTTTTTAATATTGTAAGATCGTATAACATTGCATCCATTTCTTCTCTGGTATAAACGAAATTCCCTCCGCGGATTCGAAGCATCGCGTAGATTGGAATGCTTGAATATGATCTGATTTGTTTAATGAGTCCTGCTGTGGGTGTTAAACCGCCCTCGCTTAGGGCTGAGCAGACTTCCAGGCGAGTGGCGCCACCCTGAATGGCGTTCTTCGCAGATTCCGGTGAGTCCACGCAGATTTCCATCTGCAACAAGATTTCAATTCATCAGATTCCCATATCTTTGAAATCCATCTCAAATCTCGAACGAGCACTGATGCAACAAAGCTTCGTAGTTTCTCATTGCGAGCAGGGATGGAATCGGAATTTCTTGGAAAAGTTACTATACACAATCACTGGTAGTGTTAAGATTCGAAGAGACAAAGTGCAAAATAGGGGAAGTGTTTCCAACAATAACAGAATAGTTTGTCCAATTTTTCCGCTTACCTTGAGAGTAGTAAACACTGCAATAGACATATACTGCGTTCGATATTACTAATTAGATCTTGGCAAGTTTCGGCGCAGTTGGTATTGGCGGTATCGACTGGGTCTGGAGTCACTAGACAAGCTCGTATCGTCTCGTAACTCGCGATAATGATAGCTTATCAGTCGGCAACGACCTCGCCGCAAGTGTGTGTAATCCGGTCGTTCTGTCAACGCGGTGTACAAGTCCCAACGATACTTTTCACGGATGTTTTCAGTCCTCAAGACTGCACTTTGTATCAATCTTACCGTGAGAAAGAAGGAAATCGGTGTGCACGAAACAAACCAGCAAAAAAAAAAGGCAAGACTTGTCACCTTGCTGACTATGGAACGGAGAATGTCCTGACTGGAGATCGGTTCGCCATCTTCCCAGCTCACTCGGATGCTCATAACATCGATAAATCCGCATTCTGCAATCCAGGCTCTCTCAACACAACTAGCAAATCAAAAGTGTCTACCCTGAGAAGAAAAAGGCTTGCCTTCACACCCATTCGGAGGCATGCAATAAAGGGAAGCCCATCGAGACTTGTTCATAGAGAAATGGTGGAAAAGTTTCAGAAAAATTCAAACTTTCGTATAAAACCAATGGTACACATTTTATTACACAAAAATCGTGGGTGGGGAGCAAAAGTGCTTCGGGTGTATCCTTATAAAATTTACACACACGAGTTCGTAAGAGAAGGTGGGGGTCAAGGGGGTCAAGGGGTCAGGGGGGGTTGGTTGGTTCTCAAGGGTGTATGTAGCAGGATGTTCGCATAAAAGATTCGCAAGGCGCACTGAAATACTGTATTATACAACACATATATATAATAATAATAATAATAATAAAATAATACCAAGAGTTATACAGGTAAAAAATAATAATAATAATAATAATAATTATAATATAACAAATATATAAGCGACAATTTATAGTAGCGACATTGGCAATAGGGCGCGGGTGTCTAAGAGATAAAAACGGGATGCTTAAGTCAAAGTGAAGAACGTTACAAGAGCACGATGGAAGATCTCGAATTGCGGGCGGGGTGTGTGTGGTGCGCAGCGCGCAATGGCTGGGAATCGGCCAGCCAAAGTGTACAACGCACGAGGGGGAGGGAAATTTACTTGCCGGCGACCGGCACGCCCCTACAATCATTATCGTCTCTACTGTCTCCTATCTCAATGAAAACAATGAAATTACCATGGGCCATCTGCAAAATATAAACAGTCGTCTCCCGTTTATCGGGAGCCGCCGGCCGAATCTAATCGTACGCACACTTCGAGTACACGCGCCGCTCGCGAATTTCTTCGATTTCTTTTCACCGCGCGCTTCCTCGAGGAATCGGCTGCGCAGAAGCGCGAGGGGCCGGAGGCCGATTGATAATGAGAGAAAGAGAGAGAGAGAGAGAGTGTGTTCTGGCCGGGCGAGTGGAGAAATCCATCGGGTTGCCGGCGCGGAGAAGGAATTTCCATTGGCAAGATCCGCTTGGAAAAGAACGCGACGATAGCCGGGGCCAATTACTTAGAATACATATACAATTGCGCGCCTACTCGGATCAATCCACGAAAGATTAAGGAGAGAGGGAGAGAAAGGGAGAGGAAAAGAGAGAGGATGGTCGATCCCTTCGCGCGGAAGTTTTAAGGCTCCCAGGGACAGTGCTTGACAGCCCGGCGTCCGGACTTTCGACTGGCGAATAAATACATCTTGGCTCTCTGGTGTGAGTGGTTGCCTGACAACTTGAGTATTTGGAACTCGGATTACTAGATTACGCTAGAGTAGGATATGAAGGGTGAAGATCTCGGACGATTTCCCGTTGGCGTGCCACCTCTTTCATTTGAGAGAGGGCAATCTTTGGAGAGCGTCTTCTCTACGATCGTCGCAGTTCCGTGTCTCGAATTGGCCTCGGTCCTAATTGGGCGAGCGCCTTTTTCCCCTTCGCTCTGCTCGCTTCGAGAGGATTCTCGCAGCCTGTACAGGGATCGATTTCTCGCATACACATATCCTCCTTTTCCGTCGGCCGGCTGTACTGTTTTTTTAGTCCCTTTGCTCGCAGGCGTCGATCGCGCATCAGATGTCACCGTTCGAGACCGCGATCGCCGACGGACTCGTCGGCTGGCTTGCGTTCGACGACCACTTGTTCTTGTGTGGGTCGACGCCGAAGCCCTCGTCGTAATTGCCCCGCGTAATGAACAGTTGCTTGAAGTGCGGGATGCAGTAGAGCTTGCCGTTGTTCAGCGTGAACGTGTCCATCCTGATAACAAAGTCAAATATCTCATGAATCACAAATATTTCAAAATAAAAGGGGTAGGAAATATTTCATTACAGAAACTATCGTTTTACCTTAATATACAGTTGCATTGGAGGCATCGGAAGCACTGCTTGTGAAAGATCTTATTATTCGTCTCGACCTTTTCCAGAGGATAAACCCTCTTCTCGCAGCTCTCGCACACGTCTATGCAGGTAGTCTGTATCTCCTAGAGTTTATTTAGGTGGGAAAAGAGATTATAAATTTGCCGATCGATTCTCTGGTACGAGTCGAGAGAGCCCTAACCACCACCGTATTCCACTTGGTTCGTCAAGGTGTATCTTTTTATTGATCAATTGTATTATTATCGTAATAAATGTTACACGTGAAAAGTAAACAGAACAAGGCAAATTACATACTTGATAGAAATGATACAGTACGAGATGCGAATACAAGTATCTTGAGTAAGAGCATCGCCATTGTGTATGTATGCAAGTGTAAGTGTGTATGTGTGTGTCTGTGTGCTTTCACCAAGTTGGCAACTGATCCTCTCTGATTAATCGATTAATTTATCTCAACGCCAATTAACAATAAACTCTGATCGCAGCAGGAGCGACTGGCCTTAACGCATTACTAACAATTCCTTCTTTGCTAAAATTATTGCACAGAACTCGTTCGGTGGCTCCGACACTACAAGAACCAAAGGAAGAAAGTGCGGCTGGGAATATACATACACTTCTCCTTCGAACCACTTCTCTTCACCCTATACTATGTATTTATAATATTTATATATATATATGTATATGTATGTATAGTACTTAAGTTTTCGATTAAAAAATTTACTAATGCCTCTAAAAAAATTCTTGCACACCGCTCCTACGGTTTAATAATCCATCGAAAACTCCCTTGATTGACCCTGAAATTGTACCTCGCACCGGTCCTACATCCTAAGATTACACTTTACTCGTTCATCAAAGCAACTCTCGTGTACTCTCGCTCTTTCTCTCTCTTTCTCTCTCTTTCTCTCTATGAACTAGAAACCCACACTGCTGCCTCCGACGTCTGACCAAGTACGAGAGAAATTTCTGTGCGTCAAAAAATATAGGCTACGCAACTCTATGCTCCCAGTAGACTTTGAGTCGGCGACTCTTTCCGCTCCAAGCAGCACGCGGGCTAATTCCGAATTGTGACTAGAAGTTCGTTGGTTCGGAGACTCGGCGAGGCGACGAAGGCAGCGCGTGAAAGAAAACTCCGAGGGATGCGATGTGATACACGGTGATGCTGGCTTTTCTTCTTCTAAATGGTTCTGGAGAATGGGCTCGATACACACGTCGCTCATTTATATCGCTGATAAATATAGAATAAGTAATATGCGTGGTGTTTTGTGTGCGTACGTTTTGGTACGTGTTGGGGGGGCATGTGTCCGCGGGTTGCTGGGACTGTCTATACTTTATGGTAGGTTTAAGGATGGAGCCTAATCTAAGAACTCTACGATTGCCGCTTTTCCTCGCATAGTCCATCCACCGACTATTATAAAAATTAGAAAAGTTCTCTACTCCAAGTATATCTCAGACTCGCACGGATCGCCCAATAGAGGCTGCATCCGAGGTACTCTCGTATATAAGGAACGAAGGTCTCTCTTGTTGAAAACTTTCAATTCACTGGCTGGATCATACAATCTCTCAACATCAATCTTTGGTATTTTCGGCGGTTCGATGCATGTTTGCTTGCTCGTTCGCTCGCTCGCTTTTCTAGTCTGCTCTCCTCCAGTCGGCACTACTTCTTTAATGATCGGCTTCAAGTTGCTCGTTGACCTTCTACTCGCTCGTCTCCCTGTTTTAGACTCGCATTCGTCTCATCTGCACGCAGTAGGAAACAGGTGCGGCCGTAAGTAAAGTGCTATCACGCCTATCCCACGAAAAAAGCAGTAGAAAAGATTCGAAACTGGTAAAGCGCTCGAAAAGCTTTTAGGTCCTAGAATGCTAAGACCGCCCTAGAGAGCAATAAGGCTCAATGCAAAATCTCTCCCTCTTTCTGCTTTATCGGCCGCTTTTTCCCCTCGTCCTCTCACTTTCTCTTCTTCCAGCCGTGTTCTTTAAGGTCGTCGTCCGCGTCGACGCTTGGAAGTGTAATACCTTTGATCCAAATTGGCACTTGAGAAAAGGATTCCTGGCGGATAATGTCACTCTCGTAGTGGTACAGAAATTGCGCAGCTTTATTGCTTGCCTCGAAATAGAGTAAAACTTGGAAACTATTTCAAACTCGTAAATAACTGTAAGACAAAGTCAGCGGAAGACATGAAAACTTGAGCACCACTACGAAGTTTCATGTTCGGAGCTTGTCGAGTGAATGAACGATTCCTAATTGGAGATCGACGTTTAAAGCGACGCGATACAATGAAGAATCAGTGTCAATAAAAAACAATAAGCTCAGCCAATTATTCCTCGCGAACTGGTCCACCGAGCGTTCCCAGCATCTAATAAATGCACCAGGAGAATCCGGCTCTTCAGTTAGTTAGAACGATTGCAATGGAAGACTCATCGATACAAATGTCTAGGAAAAATGACTGGTTTGACCAGCGTTCTTTTTTCAGCCTTCTCGAAACACAGTGGAGAGTCGAAATGATTATTTTTTTTTTGGGGGGGGGGGGAGCGCTCGATTGGGACCGGGCTGTTTGTGTGTATGTGTACCTATTGGAGGCCTGTATTTCTATTAACACGTGTGACAATATGGTACAATCTACGCTAAGTTTACTCGGCTAAGACATAACGCTCGCAAAACGATACCGCGGAGGATCGTCGTATCTAGAAAAAACGCACAAAAACTACACAATGACCGGGAGAGAAACGAAGTCGAAGTGACACACAGCGTCGTCGCCTCCCTGTCGTGACTTGGAAGAGACTCTCGTCCTGTGCCTCATTGTGTCTGGTCGTTTCTGCAACTTTTTGATTCCACATCCCTCTCTATCTCTCGTTCCCTCTTCTCCCTTTATTCTCGCTCTCTCTCAGCCCTCGTCGTCCATCCACCCCCGCTTTACTGCTCGCGTTATAAAATACACACGTAAAGATATCATTGAGGCCACCGATACGCTGGACACGCAGGCACACGCAAAACGATACGGCTGTACAGCTCTGCCAATGAATCAAAAAAGCCGATTGCCAACGCAATCGAGAGAGCGCCTATTCAAAACTCACACACTGCCGTGGCGGGGGATTATCATGCTGGATGAGAGTACTAAACAAGATGCTGGAAACTGATCCTTTGAACAATAGTACCGTCGGAATAAAGGCTTCCAGATAGCCCCTTAGGGAACAGAAGCAGATCAATGCTTTGAATGGAAGTTACTCAGATAATTTCTTTCGGTAGTAATGTAAGTTCAAAGGAAATATAATTCTCTTTAGTCTCATAAACTACATTTCTAAGGCTTTGTATAAATTTGTAACGTAAAGGCAAGAAAGCCTGTTTGTTCTTTTTGACGGTACTATTAATTCTGTGGGATTCGTATACAGCTATAAATAAATCCTCGTGGAAAAGAGGATTAATTTTGCGATGTCCCAGTTACCACAGTATTTTCGGATTTTATGTTTGACAAACGAGTCAGCCTGAGTGATATACTTTCAGTTCCACATACTCCAATTTTTATTTATCAAACTGTAGCAGCGGAGACATCATAAAACATGTTAAAGGCAAGACGAATGTCTCGTGATTCATCTTTCTTGCGAGCCAAAGCTGATAATCCAGGATTACATGTTACATGTCGAATTTTAATACGGAGTTCTAAATTCGAGATCCAATACAATTTTTCGCACTTCCAAATGAAGTTAGCCAAGCTCTTAGAACTTCGTACATCTATCCTATAAGTTACACACAACATCGAAAACTATACTTTCTCGTGCATGTGAGGAGACATTCCAACAAATTGAATTGGCACGAATAACGAGTGGTGTAATATTAGGCGATCAAAACGAATGCAAACATAATAACGTATACTTAGACGACTAGAAACACGAAAAGATCAATGCGAAAGTTAACTCATACTGGCGAGAGAATTCGTGTTATCGCATTGACGAAAAAAAAAGAGATCATGTGTTGTCAAAATCGTGCTCTTAAACAATCGTTCACATACGTACTGTACATCTATCGAGACATTTTATATACAAGAAGCGAGGATTAAAGTAATCACAGTCTTAGATCACACCATGCGAACGAATACAGGTATACTGAATTCAAAATGTTAAAATTGCCAAGGAAAAAAATCATCTCTTTGTACGAGGGAAAATTTGAGAGAAAAATCATTAATGCGGCAGCAAAGGAAATCGAGATTAAAGAGCAGCCGGAAAAGTGACGAGGGACGTAAGGGTACTCACCACAAATCGATTCACTTTGACTTTGGGTGTGCGCAGTGACTCATTAGTCTGTGAACCGAGGGACTCGAAGCGAGCCTTCAAGCTCCTCGCCGACTCTATGCTCGATTGTTCGCCCTGGGCCATCTCCATTTCGGCGATGTGGTTGTTGCTGCTCACCTTCCCGTCCGTCTCCTCCCAGTGCTCGAATTTCGCGCACAGCGTCTTCGCGCGAGCTGCGTTCTGAGCTTGTTTCAAGAACTCGTCTTCCACCTGAAATCCAACATTCTTAAATATTCTTCACAAAGAAACAGCAATATAAACAATTATAATTATCCCTGACGAATTATTATTCTTTTATTAGTGGAATTTCCTTTTTTGAGAAATGATACTAATTATATTTAAAACTCGCTTTAAATAGCTTTCAAATTTTCATAATAATATAATATTGTATTATTCATGATCGACTATTCAAAATTCTTGGAGGGTAAACTACGTTAGGAATTCATGGCTGAGAGATATGTTTGAACAGACCTTGTCGGATGCTCGAACATAGTTGGGATCCCTCTCCTCGCCGCTATCTTCGCCTTCGGAGTCCTCGCCTTCCTCCTCCTCGTCCTCGTCGGTCTCGGAGGCGGTAGGCTTGGCGAATTTGTCCTCGGGCGGTGGAGTAAAGCGTTTCAAGGGTTTCGGTCCGTTTGGCACTTCCTTCTTCGTCGCGTTCTCCTCCATTTGCCGGAAGATCGAGAGCATCTTCCTGGCTGTGTCGGTGTGTACCACATCGTTCACCCTGTCCTCGGCTCGGACTACTTCTGGATCTCGATAAATCTCTCGCTCGGGTGAATCCATCTGGAAAATGTTCGACTTGATATAAAACTGCGACTTCGATCCGTCTTTCCTTCGCCTTCTGGCACACACCGCAAAAATCTCTCAAGCCTTTCCCCCCCGCCGCCGCGCCGGCGTCTGATGCACGCTGATCCTTGTGTCAAGATACACAGGTGTCAGCGGCAAACATACGAGAAGGAAATCGATAACAAATTTTAAGGCGTAACGCGCTGCTATTTGTTGGTTCACGCTGCGCTAGCCAAATTCGGCAGGCTTCTCTATACCGATAAGAATGTGTACCTTTACCAGAGGACCTGTTTACTTTCCGATAAATGTGCGTTTCCGTGCTTGGTGTAGAAACTCTCTTAGGGACACCAACACAAATAACCCGGCGTACAAACACTCTCTCTGATTATAAGTTCCCCACTGAATTCACTGGTATTCCTTTCCCATATGAAAATGCATTGATTAATTATGCTGCTCGTTAATAATGCGTCGGGGGAGGATTGTGAGAGTTCCAACACTCGGCAGACACTTTCACGGGAAAATGCGGATTCCCAGAGAGCGGCCATAAATATCTCGGATGCATAACAGGTATGCAAGGTTGCGTGCGAACCCGGCTTAAACGTATACCTGCCGAACAAGGCGTCGCGTCGCGTCGCGCCGGTCGGCCGGGGCCGAAAACTTTTCGACCGAGTGTCTTCTTCCCCCAGGTGCTAAGGAGTTCAGGTACGGCCGAAAATTCACCACGAATATATATTCCGCTCGGCTCGACCAACCTCCTCTGGTATTCGAGCGGTCAGGGTTTTATGCAGGGCTACCTGCCCGTCTCCGTTTATACCTGGGCGAACAGGTAAGCCGGACAGGCAGTGACACTGCAAAAACCCTGGGGAATTCAGGTTTTAAGCTGGAACTTATAACGCGCACGATTTCACCCTTACAACGCTGAGAGGCCTCTGGAATTTTAGAACTCCATTTTTCAAATCATTCCTCATCCGTTTATGTATTCACACGAAAGGAAAGTTCTAAGTTATAGTTTTGTTGGTGCGAATGAATGGATTGTTAGATTGAACGAGATATGAAAATGAAGATAGCGTTTGGAGTTTTAAGAGAAAGAAAACCAGAATCTATCATCTCGAATTAATGAAAGGTTTATGAACTTTTACTGCATGGCTTATGCTCGTTCTTGCAGTGGAAGAGAAATTTATTATAATTCCTTAGAGAGGTAGAATGGTGGCAAGAGATTCCACCACGCGACACCATTTTCTCTAATAACTCCCACATGCAACTATGTTTGCGCGGAGTTGATTTGAAAGTCAAATGAAGATGCGATCGCACATAAGCGCGCGCGAATGCACGTAAGTGTATCAACAATTTCCAGCGGTTAGAGCCGGCGCGCACCGACACGCTTCTCGAGAAAGTCTGTAATCTGCCGAGCCGGTTGTAACATCCTCTTTTTGCTCGACGCACTTTTTGCCCGGCTACATGTGGAAAGCGCGCGATCCCGATCTCCTAGCATAAGTAATCGGAGCATTGGGACCACAGCGATTAGAGAATCCGCATGAGTCCGATCCTGGATTCGTTTTATTAGTGGTGGAGCTCGCGACGAATAGCAGGGAATAATGAAAGCCGGCGGCGGCGCGCGCGCGCGCGCGCCACACGAAGAAGCCTAGGAAAATGGAGCAGTCCAGTTCGCAGGATTTCTCGGGTGAGAAAGAGAGCAGTCTCACAGGAAGTCGACGACATTCCAATGCTCGGAGAAGCGAGCTGTGAGACTCTCTTGGTTCGAGACTCATCTTAACTGACATAAGAATTCGGCGTTACTCACAGGATTATTCAGACTGGAGAGTGACATTTTTAGATGAGCAGCACCAACCAATGTCCTTGCACCACAGCCGACACTTTCAAACGATCCTTCCTTAAAGGAATCCTGACGAAGCCGAGTACTAAACCAGCGAGAAAGGAGCGCGTGATTTTGAGCGAGGAGCTCCTTCGAGCAGCAAAACGCGATTGCGACTGCACAGGAAACGAGGGTTCGGAGTCGGAGCTTTTGTTTCGTGCGGTGGCGAGGAGGAACTGAGGAGGAACTGGCTGTGCCACCACGGCCGGTTGCTATGCCACTCGCACCAAGAGGATACGAGTCTGGCTGTGTTCCCCCTTTTCTGAGTTAGCGAGGGCTTCGGTGGTGGCTGGCTCGGCTCTCTGCACTCTTCACGAATGGAAGGATGTACGAATACTAACGGTAAAAGTATGGCTGCTGTGCCGAGCTGACCACTCGACGGGGGTTCAAGGACAGCCGTGGTAAGCGACCGTCGCACTCTGGATCGGGGCACACAGAAATGCAATGTTAATGGACGCCCGGCCGCCCGATCCAGTTTCATCCCAGCTCCACGTACTTACTTACTTACACGCATTGCCTCGTTCGAGTTCATTTAAATCGAAGTGCGAGAGAAGCGCTCTGACGCTCCTAAAGAATTGACTCGGTGTCAAGCATCATGATTCATTCCGTGTACATTTTGGCGCGGCAGGACTTTATCTCGAGTCAATAAAAATCGACGCTGATCGAATTTCTAATTATATATTCGCACCGGCTTTCTCGGATGCAACAAAAAAACACTCAGCAGCAAAAGAGTGCAGAATCTCATGCAAAATAAAAATTATGAAATTAATTTTAAAAGCGTACAAAAGACAATCGTTTGCAGAACATTGAAACACAGATAATATAAACGAGAAATCAAAAATCATTTTCACAGTATTTTTCCTTTGTTCGAAATACTGGCAATTGATTGTTAGTGAAAACACCCTCTCAAAATTGTTAGGACAGAAACAAGTCTCACTCGGGCACGGCACACTGTGCATCTGTAAAGGTCCGAACCTTGACTTGACCATCGCGAGGGGGAGTAATGCGGAACTGTTTCCGCTGTTTCTCCGGTTCCTTGTAGGATTCGAAAAATTTGAACTTGTTCGAAATGTCGGACGTCTCGACTTGCACCTCCTCGGTGGTATCCGTGCTGCGCACCACATCGTCTGAGACCTGACGTCCCATGAAGGCCTTTTTCCCACACATCATTCAAACATTAAGACCCAAAAACCCTTGCAAAATCTTTTGCGGTTTCACTCAACATACTTAAAAAGACTACAGAATCACTCTTTCGCAGATGTGTGATTCTAACACATGACAAATGGCCTCTATTAGAATCATGACTAAGAAGGAGGAAGAAGGTACTCACATCTCGTGCACGTCGTGGTGCTTCTGCTGGTGTCTTCGGATTGACTGGCGTGACTGGTCGTCCCGTTTTCGCTGCGGAGGCATCCAGCTCCAAGAAGAGTGAGCGAGACTTCCTACTGATACCTGTACCAGATAAACGAGAACTAAGTAAACCATCCGATCGAAATCGCATCCACTAACAATAAGTTAGACCCTGAATTCTCAACCCTCGAATGCCTCATATCTCAAGCAGTTTTTTTTCGCAGCGCGACTCTAACAGATTGCTTATCTCGACCGGGATACTTCCCAGGGATTCCCAGACAGGGGTCCCGAAAGAATTTCACTTTACTTTCGTTAATGATTGCATGGATATTCTTGGACATGGCTAATCGGATTTTAACGAGGGTTAGTTGCTCTTGCGAATGAGTGGATTGAGGAATGCACCTGCTGCAATGACTTCCTCGTCGGCCTTTTCTGGTTTCGGCTTGCTGTCGACGTCATCGTCGGATGCTGTCAGTGTCTCACCCCTCTCGAATCGTTCTTTGATGGAACGCGCATGAGCGCTCGAGTTCTGGAGCTCCTCCGCCGCGTTTATCTTCGTCACCCGCTCGCTTCCGGCTACCGCCTGTTGATACATCTCCTTCATCTTGCCCTGTTTACCCTGCAAGCAGTTGATTGATCCGGGGTTTAGTCGAGCCGACCAATGCCGTCCAGAAACCATCCTCTTCCGGTGAGCGGTTCTTTTCTCGGAATGACCCGCTTCCGTAAAAGATACCAACTCTTTGCAGCCGGTCGAATGGACCGGGAAATTGCGAGCATATGGCTTTGAGACTTCAAAGGGTTCGCCGAATAATCTCGACCTGATTTTTGTATCTGAATCTTTGGACGACTTTTGCGGAATATTTTATAGGTCTCAATGCATGGAAATGGGAGTAAAAGTTTTGTCTGACTCTCTGACAGTAAACAGTCAGACGTTGTCTTTGAATTACCATGAATAATCGGGAGCGAATTCCGGCAATCTCTTCCTTTCTAGCCTCCCTCTGGACCTCTCGCCTTCCCTGTTGGCTGGTGGTTTCCCAACGACTCTTTATGTCGTCCATTTTTGTGAAACTCATGGGGCGCTCGCGCGTTGCCCGCTTCGCCTTCACAATCTCAGTGTCAGCCTCTGAAATCATATTGTTAAGATGTGAGAAGAATGACAGAGAAATCTTTCATCTTAAAAAAACATTTGTTATTGTAAACAAAGAATCACAATAATAGAATGAATTTCTCCGTGACAAACCTTCATTCTCCTCCACATCCTCTTCTTCCTCACTCTCACTCGACTCTTCGTAAGGGATGCCATTCAGCGATTCATCGGCGACCCCAATATCCATGCCTTTCGCTTGGAATCTGCATAATAGTACATTCAAAGTAGTAGCAAACATTTTGGCCGAGATTTGTTTCAATACCGAGAACTTGGCGACAACTGCACCTGCGCCACTTCCTCACTCTGTCTTATGACCCACGCGTCCAAGCAAACTGCTGACTTTCTGCATACCGGCCTCTCTTATGTCGTAACACACCACTGTCGTCGCTCTTCAGCAATTTATACCACGCAATCCGATGGGAACGCAATGCGACGTTAAATCTTCCCAAGTAACCAACGCTTTTCAACGAGTCTCGTTTCCGCAGCGGCGACGGCGGCGGCGACGACGACTTTATGAAGTGCACTTAACCGGCGAAATGAATGTTTCCGAGTACATAGGAAGGCAAGAAGCGAGCGCGGCGCCGTAGTATCGCTTTTACCAAGAAAAACGTCGGGTCAATGAAATTACAGAGTGGCCGTTGTCCGTCTTGGCAGGGAATCTGTGTCACGGCGATCGGTGTCCGTACGGAGGCGGCGGCGTCTCTCCTATATGGCCGGCGAACGAGAGAGCAGAAGGATATCGGAGGAGGGGAAGAGAGACAAGAGAAAAGAGAGAAGAGGCGAGGTGGTCGCAAAACTACTAGCGGAATTGATCGGCGATATTGAGGCAGGTGTGCAAATCACTCACTTGGCCAGCTTGCTGAGGATGCTGGGCGACCTCTTGACAGCTATCTGCGAGGGCGACCTTTCGATCTCGTTCGTCGTATCGCTGCCAGCCTTCTCGAACACCTGGAACCTCGACTTCACGTTCAGAGACGACAGCTCCTCGAGACCCAGATCCGGCTTGTCTGATGCTGCAACGAAAATCGATCGTAAATCAATGATTCTCACCCAGCGTGACTTCTCTCTCCAATCTAGTGGTCAAGGGTTACTAGGGAGTTAGGGTAACTCCAGCCTCCTGGTTTAGTGAAATCTGTTAGGGTAGAAGTACAAATCGTTCCACGAGGGTTAACCATCACTGCGAGTGATTACTTCATTAATACGACAGAATTCATTAATATCACCCGCTGGTTAACACATCCCTCTTTCATGCAGGCACAACAAATCTGGCATATATTAATCTCGATGGTTCCTAAGCGATTATCCTGGAAGAAAGGATGCATATCCTGTCACACGTGGCAGAGCGAGTTAAAATGCGACAAACGTATTATATCGGGGACACTCATTGTCGAAGGAGCAGTTAGCTGACGTTAGCGGACACATTTGAAATTGGCTGTCGGAGAACGCTTTCTCATGTCAGACTTTACCTCTGACCACATCGGGCGGCAGCTCTTTCGGCTCGTTCTCCCGTATGATCATCTCCGGCTTTCGAGGTCGCACTACGCATTTCAGAAGACACCTCTTTGTCGCATTAACCATCTCTCAGCATTTGCCGGTAATTATAGGCGAACGGGAGAAAGAGAGTATGGGAACCGAGTGACGGAGAATGCAAAAGAGAAAGGAGCAATTTCCACTGGCAAAAGAAGCACAGAGCCACCGAGTGAGAGAGATTCGTCGGTGGTGTGCCTCTTTTCGACTCGCCAAATAGCTATCGGATTCTCTCGTTCTCCCGATCGCTCGCTCTATCTCACTCTCTCTTATTGGCGAGACAGCTCATCCTATCGATTAATATATTATTTGTCTCTGCTTCCCAACCACTCCTGCTATCGGGAATCGCCAATTACACGAACAGTCTGCCACCGATATATTCGATATTTCTGCTTTCCCAATCGGCTGAAATGCAATTTAGCTGCCAGACCATCATTCCCCCTCTTCCCGTGGAAGTATTGGCGACAAGTTGTCACTTTCCGGGAAGCAATATCATAAAGTGGAAACGGCGTGAAGCGCCGCCAACGATAAAGGTAAATCCAGTGTCAGGAAAAACGATTGTGTCGAGGTAAGATCGAAGGACATCTGACAGAACTCGGTGACTTAACAAGAGGGGTGAAAGTAGTAATGCCATTTTTATCCAATTGCACTTCCACCCGCTGTATCCTTGTTGGAACTCTTCCTATTTTGGAGATCACTCTCGGGAGAATGCAATTTCATTGGGACGAGGTGGAAGAAGCGTGTCACGGCCGGCAGATTGTCAAAGTGGGCTCGCGGGCGAAAGATTTGCTCGGAAGATTGGAGGAAGTCTATTTCGAGAGGAAGAGAGACTCGATATCCGGCTATGAGTGGGACGACATGGTCGACAGGACGTAAACTATGATCGACTTACCAGGCTGGTCACTCTCCTCAACCGGTTTCGGCTGGAAGAGCTCCTTGAAGTGTGGCTTACAGTAAAGCGTGCTCTCGTGGCTCTCATAATTGTCGACGTTCAGCTGCTTGCTACACTGCACGCACCGGAAGCAATTCTTGTGCCAAACCAGGCCCTCTGCCTTTGTCTGTTCCATTTGGAAGACGACCTTGCCGCAGCTACGGCAGTTCTGATTTGCATCCCCATTCTGGCCCACCTGCGACACAATACCCAACGCCATTCTTATAATCCAACACTCATTTCTAGCCGTCGCACAAGACCCGACAATCACATCTATCTTGAAATATATATAAAACTGATTTAACATAAACATCTTCCAATAAATACATTTTACACATTTATCCAAAATTTCATAGTAAATATATATGATTACAATTTCGTCGTAGAAATTTCTCTGCTTACCCAATACCTACGTATTTATTTATCTAGTCATTGTTGCTTGACCTTTTTTTAAAGCTATTAGCCGAACATCTACATCTACTTGTACTGTAAGCTAGATACAAACTCAAGTGAAACACTCACGGCATTGAGCTGCTGTTGGACTTTGCCAGCGTCGACGGAGCGCACGTGGAGAACAGTCTTCTTGCTGAGAGCGTCGAACTTGTTGAAGCTCGATTTCTGTAAACGCAAACCAGTCCTCGTAAATGGAAAGCCTCTCTCGCCTTTCCACATGGTGTCCACGAACACATCGAGCGACGCACACCGGGTATACGGGTGGTGCTAGGCTAGAATACCTCGGAACTTCGTACACCGTGAGCGAACCATGACCCATTTCCCTTAGAAAGCAAATGGCCTATCTCGAGCATCCAATCTGACCGCTTCCGTCGGAATCGAACGATCCTTCGCCCACCATTACCTTCCGCCGAGAGAGCACCCGGAAGTTCCGAAGGTGTTTAATTCGAGGGAAGTTATCGCTTTCCTATGATAATTCCGAGTATTACGCTGCCAGTTGTAGGAGCGGCGAGAGCAATATCTTTCCTCTTTCTTATAAGGCGAGCGCTCACGATGTACACCAGTTCTCCTAAAGGATAAGGTGTGCCGTGCGTAAACTTTGCATCTCCCATAGGTCTTACGAGTCGAACTAGACATATAAGGGATAGAGAATGCGCTCTGCTCGGTGGTGGAGGATGAGGGGCCTTCGTGCGAATGTGCGTTTAATTAGGCACGCACACCCGAGAGAAAACTTTACGGAGAATCCAGAGTGGGTCACCCACCACAGGAGCGGAATCGTTGCTACAGATCGTCGGAGGTGTGCACTTTACTAGAAGAAATCGTGCAAAGATTTGGAGCGAGCTGGACGTGCAAGCGGCAGGTGCAAGCGGGACAAGCGTGTATGTTCCTTTTAAGCGAACGAAGCGATCAATTCTTAGCAATATCCATCATTTCCTACATCGGAGGTGCATGTGTCGTGTATAATTGGTATCCAAAGTCAGTGATATTGGGATGAGAGTAAAAAAAAAACGATCGTTGTAGGATTCAAGCGAAAGCACGGTGCGAGCCAACGAAACGGCAGGCTCACAGGCTGACAGGATCTTACCTCGAACCTCGGCCGCTCCTTGTCCTTACCCTCGCTCGTTAGGTTTGCCAAACTACAGTAGGAAGCCCTCTGCCACGAGGTCGGTTTCGCAATTGTTCAGTTAGGGGTTTCATGCACGCCCCGGGGGATAGCGTCGAACAAAAAGAAAGAGACAGCACGCGCTGCGTGTTAGTGTGTGGTAAATATGTATGAAAAGGCGACGGCACCTTCCTTCTCGAACGTTACGATGCAGCAGTTGACAGCGTAAGCTTTACCCGCCGCCACCCTCTCGCATTATCCCTGATGCACTTCATTCCAATTTACCGCACCCCGATCGGCTCTCTCTCTCTCTCCCTCTCACTTTTCTCTCGGCGCAACTCGCTCGAGTTAAGAGCCGCTGTAAATTTCGAGCGTTACATCGCGCCGGCTTCTAATGGCTCCTCGCACTAAGTCAAATATAGTTCGCGTAGTATCCGCAGTATGTGGTCGCTCGCTTTAAACGCCACTGGGATCGGCCTTCCATCGACTCTAGCGTACATTGCTAGCGGCGATTTTGGCATACATAAGTCCGCAACGGAGTAACGCCGCGCGATCCTCTCCTCTGCTTGCCAACTGCTGCATCGGCGGATGAAGAAAAGAGGACGAGAGAGTGAAGTGTGTATGCACGAGGCAGAGATAGAGGACACAACACATCGGAGACAGCTGGAATTGTTTCCCCGGGCGAGCCCCCGGCCACTCGGAATTCCTCGGCACGAATTCTCCGGCGAATTGCCGTCCTTTTTTTGGCAAGAGCTCCCTCTTGCTTTCGCTGGCATCGCCCGAGTACCTTCGACCTGGACCGAACGTAACATTACTGCTCGGAGAATAGGCAGAGAATCCCTTTACGATTTCACGCGACTTCTATGAATGAATTCTAGTATTCTATGTATTTAAAGTATTATCAACTCAAACTTCTTGATTATTTCGACAGTATTAAGTAAAACAATTCGTAAGTCATTCAATTGTATAATAATTAAATTATTCCTTCGATGAAAAATAAAAATAAAGCCGGAAAATACGAGGTTTTCATATTTATAGTAAATGAATTGATCATTTGGGGGGAGCGAAGGTTATCGACTAGTTAGAGAGGCATATAGAAAGGATCAGCAGCCGGGGAATTATGTCACACGAAATCCGTAATACCGGCTGCTGGGAGGCCGAGAACGTGGCGGATACGCGGGGGAAAAACTGGTATAATCGCGGACACCTCGATTCTCGGACAGCACCGCTACGAAGTAGGGCGAATGAGCAGTAGGTTATTATCAAGTCAAGCCTCCCTTAAATGGAGAGACAGCATTTGTGCCGTGACGCGGAGCTACCGAAGAGACCGAAGCGGATAAATGTTCGTCGGTTGTCGAAGGAGCTCGAGCGAAAAGTGATCCATTCAAGAGTTCCAAGATACAATCGCTCTTAAGGGAAATACACCCGATTCCCTCGCTCTTCCCGAAAAATGTCCCAGTTTATCACAACTCTTTGTAGTTTGTCCGATAACTTAGAAATAAGTTTGTAAAATAGTTAATAAGAATTTTATAAAGTCACCGATTCGTTTTTTAAATAGGACCAAGTAATACAAAGCAACTTATTATTATTAATAAAAATTCTGTGACACACCTATTAAATTTAGCCTCAAGAATTAGTATTCCAGATTAATGACTGATGAAATTTAAATGATTCTTAGAGCAATGTGAGTTAAACTGAGGCGAGCTTTGAAGTGCGAAGGGTTTCCTTTTGAAGGAGTTTCATAAGCAGAGTTCTTCCAGTAGTAATTAGTCAGGGTTAGTTAAAAGAAAGTGGTTGCTGTCTGCGATGCTGGTCCAAGAGGTTCACGAATAAGTACTTACGAGGGCCTTGACCGACACC
Organism: Ectemnius continuus; assembly: GCA_910591665.1. Lineage (NCBI taxonomy): Eukaryota > Metazoa > Arthropoda > Insecta > Hymenoptera > Crabronidae > Ectemnius > Ectemnius continuus. Next base: position 6,871,779 of record OU342867.1, read on the forward strand.
CCGGTGAAGACGAGCGCGTCTTTGGTGAACTTCGAGTAACCCCTCTCGCATACTCGCAGATCACCCATCGACCTTGCTTTCTACGGTCGTCGGGAGCGTCAACGGGAATTCAGATTAGCGGTGAGTCGAGGAAAGTTCCGCGAGCACCGAGCTTTCCGACATTTCTTTCTCCAGCGGCATTTCTTTCTGTTGCCAGAGTGCGAGTGCTAACGAGTGATAATTCAGTCCGCGCCAATCTTCAACGGAAAGGATTCCGGGAACGAAAGTACACGTAATAATGCGATATCTCGAGAAGCTCGTGCTCGCGATGCGATTAGTATGCTGTTACTATAACAGGGACAATACTAGAAATCGTTCACTACAACCTCAGTGGAAATTCAAAGTCAACCAGGCTTTCGATTACCGAGAACAGTCGAGGTTCTGATAGTGATTAGTGGTTAAGCTTGCCGATAAAAGTATATCACGGTGCTAACAATGATTTTTCCAAACAATGCGCAATCAGAGCAATTAGCGTGCGAGGTAGTCGATGTCTGAACTTGAACGAAGGTTATCAGTGAACGATAGAAATGCAGATAAGTTGTTCGGTTCGGGCGGGTTCGAGGTGGACAACATCGCGCACAGCCACTTTGCCAGAAGCGAGTATATAACGGAAGTCAAGAGCGAAGTAGCTCACATGCAGTAACAACTGTTAATAGGCTTGTCATGCCTGTCGCCGAGGGTGGGCACGTATCGGCAGGACTAATTGGCCAAACATGTGTAACAACACAAGGATCCGGCATGCTCGGCAATTATTTCCGCGAAGAATCGAAGCCGCTCTCACGGAAAAGGTAGGCATAGATACTCATCTCGGCAGATCTCGTATAGAGAAGAGAAGACTCTATCTACTGTCGGAGAGAATTAAAGGCAAGCTCAATCGAAGGTGGGCCTCAAAAGAAGTGTGTGTGTGTGAGTAACGCCTACGTAACCGGATTGAGTTACGATCGAGGTAGCACGTATAGCGCTCTCTCTCCTCTCTCTCTCTCGAGCAATGGAAGCAAAGGTTCTCGGATAGCAGTCAAGCCGGCATTAGTAACGAGTTTACGTACAACGTGTGGCATACAAACCTCCTCGTTCTCCATGGTGTGATTCGTCCTGCCGAATGCCGCCTGATCCCCGTCGCTCATGTTCGAGATGTCGCCGAAGCTGCGACACTGTTAGTAACAAAGTAAAGCTGACAACGGTCCGTCGACAATTAAACTAAGCGAGCGAACCAGCGCCAAATGACACTTATCAACTCTCTGCGACAGCGTGAATTAATGACACAGAGAAAACGTGAGTAGAACATGTAAATAGAACGTGTTACAGACTGAGCGCTCCCCATCCATTCCTCGAGCTCTTTTCTAGTAGTATCTCCTCTGGCTCGTGGCTGACCAGGAAGTTCGCTATCTACTCGCTACTGGAAGTCGAGGAATAGATGTGCACTCGCATAACACACGTACAACGAAACTGAGCCCAGTGTATTAAGTTCTAAGCACGTGTGGAGAACTTCTGACGAGAGCAAGGCTGCCTAGTTTATCGAACCCAACTGGATCTTACTATTCGATCGAAAAGTTTCTGTATTTCTCGATTTTATTAAGATTTCAACCGACAAAGGGGATATTGGATTTGATCTGAGGGATTGAATTCTTCAATGGTCTTCGAATGCAAAAGGGATTGATGGAAATAGGCAACCTACTTTCACAGCGCAGAAGTCTCCGCTTCAGCCTGCTAATTGAACTACTTACTAGCTGTTTGATCGATACGCCGGTAGCGATTCTTTCCTTGCACGAACGCTCCTGCTCGTTACGTGTCGCCTCCGAGACATAATTCTGTGTCTGCATGCATAAAACACAATATGCGACTGGGTCAATGTACATGCTGGGAGACACGAACAATTCAGGAATGTCACGAAGGCAAATAAGGTCGAGTACACATGGAAATTCTACGCCATCTAATTCGTGTCCAATCCGAGGAGCAAACATCTTTTGCTTCCCCAAGTCGGAGCGAATCGTTTCGGGACTCTACAATTGACTCTAAAGCTAAACTTGGCAACTTGGAATGACTCTAATTGTTCTAGGCGTGTGCTATATTCCTTTGTACATTCAGGTCTACTTTGTACAGAGAAGAATTCATGAGGGGGATATCATTCTAAGGATGTGGAGGGGGACTTACCAGGGACTTTACGTTGACGTTCGACAAATCGTCCTCGTTTGCGAAATCGATCATTTCCGGATGGGATTGTCGGGGACCGGTATGCATGCTGGTATCTTGCAAGTTAGAATTCTAGCAACAAGAGAAACACACAAGAACACACGCTGTACATGCAACTAATTATGCAAGGCAACTTGTTAAATGTTTCGCGGGGAACGCTTCCGCCGGATAAGCTTGGCTATTAGCTAATCTCGATATATATATATATATATGTATATAGAAATCGATCAAATCATTTCCTAATTAAGTTCTACATTGATACCAGTCGCAAAACACAACACATCCAAACGGCTAACATACGGATTTGTATAGCACGAAGAGAAGGGAATCCTGAAGATACGTACTTTCTAGAACAACCCTCTAATTATCGCTAATTACTCTTGTCCGCGATACACCCCCGACTGGCTACCAGTTCCAAATTGGATCACGAGCTAGAAATACTGGCGGAGAGTACTAGAAACTGGAAGATTAGAAATCTCGGCGTTGGACTGCGGCATCGAGATCAAGCGATGCGAAGGAGTTCTCTCTGGTTGCCGGTTTGTTTGTCTCTGTAGGCAGACGTATCTGTGTGTGTGTGTGTGCGTGTGTGTCTGTGAAGTGGGCGAGTGGGCCCCATGCAAATCAGCATCAAAGATGGACTTCCGCTCCGGGTGGCGGTCTTGATTATCCGCCAGCGGGCACCAGCGACGGCCAAAGTGCTAATTAACGTGATAACGGTTTCATGCACGATTATTTATACCCACGGCTGTGCGCTGTCCGCTTCTACTGTCTCCTTCCGAGCTTTCCCGATCTTAACTGTCATCTCATCTGCTCTTGGCTCTGCCGGAAAAGCTGGATAACCAGCAGCTGGACCAGCCAGCTCGAGCATCCCACGAGAAGAAAGATATTTCTACACTTACCACCGAGATGTTCTCCTTCTCGAGATCGCTTTTCTTGCTCTTCTTGGTCTTCTTCGTGCGGGGAGTGAGGTTCGGCGAGGCATCGTTCCCGGCGACGCCCTCGATCTTCTTCTTCTTCGTCTTGGTGCCACCCTTCACGTTCGAGGAGGTCACCACCGACGTGCTGCTCGTTATCGTCTCCTCCCGACTTTCACTCTGCCGGAGACACAGAAAAACGTTTTCGTGTGAGAGAAGTAGACCTCGATCGAGGACTCTGCTTTCCTAGCCGGACCTCGAGCTCAGTCAAACTTCGTGACTGACGCTCCCCGCTATCGGTCAAATTGATTATTCATTTAGACTGGCAAACCCTTTATCTCCGAGAAAAAAGATTGCCACCTCGAAATTATTCCCTTACGTCGGCTGACACCGCACTTTCCAACGACGTTTATTCATGTATTCGTCAAGTCTACTCCTTCTTTGACAATAAATTTGAGGTTCGTTCCAACTAGCGGTCGATTTTTTCTACAGGTTTGTACTCGTCGATGTTTCGCGATGAAATGAGGTTTGACGCGATATTGGCTGATATAGCGGAGTGCGAGAGTGCCGACTTCCTTAGTACAGTTTTATGCCCGCATCTAAGCGGTTATGCCTGTTACATTCGAATGAAGTTGACGAGTTTGTTCCGCCAATGACGACGCTGACGCGAAATGCTAAAGATCGTATAACACGAAGCCCTTCCTGCCCAGTTCGATCTAATTAAAGATCAGCGTATCAAAGCAACCTTCAAATAATACAATCATCGATAACAGCCAACAGTCATGAATAAATATTATTCGTTCCTCGAGGCATAAAGCATAACGTTTCGTAATACCACAGACAGTTCTAATTCATTAATTAACCGCGTGGGGGAGCTGACACGATAGTTTCGCGCTTCTCGCAGTGATGCGATGCGCTCGTTAAACTTTCATTAATTTATATCCTCGGCCAATTATACTGCCGTTACTTCACGATCAATGACCAGGCCGGCTGCCAACACAGGCTGCGAGCATTATTTCTCGTGAGCAGGCATTTTTGCCAATTAGTAGTCAGCGCATTAAGCAGCCTTAAAATCCCAGCGATATCTTCGAGATGAAAAAACTTCGGATGGATTTGTTGGCGATATTGTAACTTTGTAGTCAGCCGTATAATATGTTCGTGAGAGTTGTGTGGGTGCGAATGGGGCTCGAAGATAATAGAAGGACGCGTTGGGCGCTCCCTAAATGTAGACCTGCTCTTCTCACGCTGATTTTTATCGCCCCTATTATTCTTAATGAATTTCCGGCATGACCCTTATTTCTCCGACTGTCTGTCCCTCTGCGAGCGCTACGTCGATGCCGATAGTCGAGTTACCGTTGCTTGCCAGACGAAACTTTCGAGGCCATAATGTCTCCAACGATCATCCCCAATTAGAGCTGCTATAAACACGGCCCTTGATAAAAATCGCCGCGACAGAGAGAAGTTTGTACCGTGAAATTGTGAATTGGAATTCTAATCTAGCATATCAGATGAAACCTTGGAGGCTCCTTCGTCGCCAGAATGTCTGGAACAATCATGCTCAATTAGAGCTACTATAAACTTGGCTCTTGATAAAAATTGCTTCAACAGAGAGAAATTTCAAGCGTGAAATTGTGAATTAGAATTGTAATCTATCCAGCGCGACCCTTGCTTCCTGGCTTTTATTGGTATATTGGCGAGGCCAGTATCTGCTAATTGGTGTAATCTTCATTAGCGAGGGATCCTAACGAACTCGAGGTATTCCATGGAGAAACTAATCATCGCCACGTAACAACGAGATCGGCTATGGTTCTATTCTTCCGCGATGGTTTCTCGAGGAGGCAGCATAGCATTTGGCCCAAATTATCCCAATTAATAGGAGGCACCACAAGCCTCTTACTCAACAGTGAGCCTAGTCTATCCTGACTACGTAATTCAAGCGTTAGCGAACAGTTCTCATCCTCCGTCTCTCCCTTCCCTCTCCCCTGCCCAATCTCTCTCTCTCTCTCTCACTCACAAGACTGGAGCACAAAGAGGAGAGACTTCTCCGTTAGCTTGGAATTCTTCCCGCGAACGAAAGTACCTGGAACGCTGCTGGGAACAGGCAGCAGGGTGTTACGTGACTTTCTACTCTGTGGACGACGCTACACTTTCACAATTTTGGATTAGACCAATGCCCTCACGGGAAAACTGACGATTCCTCGTATGACGAATCAACGAGTGTTCCAACATTTACCCGTTCATCTTTCCATCCCAAGTTCGAATTCTCTCAGCAGCCTCCTCCGGCTTTGCCGCAAGGTCACTCGGGCCAATTTACCAGGTGTCTCCCGTCGAGTCGAGCGAGAAGTCGAAGCACTCACCGGGGAGGAATATCAGCCGAGAGGGAGAACACGAAACGCACAAGAGACACTCGGTGGGAAACGCGCGGCACAAGTACAAGTGCGAGTGTAGAAGAAGAGCGTGTATGGTAAGGTACAGGAGGAGATGCGAAGTTTTTCGAACGACAGGAGGAAGCTGGCGCGTCTTGCTAGCACAGGCACCGGCCACGCACTCGGGACGACAGCCGCTCGCTTCTCTGCCTTGGCAACGAGGTCGACGAAAGCTGACGAAACAGCTAAGGGAACTCAGCGAGCAGGAGCGAGGGAACTCGAAAGAAGGAAAGAGCCGACACCGAGCCACCGGTGAGGGCACACTCGCTCACGGAAAGAAGCTACACTACATTTTACTAAATTCCACCACTCTAATCCCAAATGAATAATAGAATCTCGACTGAGCTACTTGGAAATCAACTGTCATGAATACGAAAGTCATAGTGGAATTAGTATGGCAGTTGGGGAAGCAAGGGAAGTTGGTAAGAAATGTACAGCAGGCAATCACGTAATGATCATGAAGGTAAATCGTTCCCATACGAAGAAGCGAGGCAGGAGCACAGGACGACCAGTGTCGACTCGGAGACACACACGAGAACACATACACACACTGCAGGGAACGTAACCAGTTCCATGGGTAGTCCATTGTAATATTCGTCGACGGAATACGAAGAGAGCCTGTGATTCACTGCTATCGGAAGAGCGCCGGACGAAAGATTGATATTGGTCGGCGTGACACAGCCACCACTGACAGAACGGTCACCCGGATGGCAAATGACTCTGGACCGTCCACATTCCAATCGTCCAAGAGCCAAGGAAAAATCATCAACGCTGACACGACACGAATGAACTGAATAATCCGAGTGGTTCTCCAGGTTTGTTTTCAAGGTGAGTTTGGGTGTCCAGGTGTCCTACCTGGGCGAAGATCATCCTCCCGAGATTCCCTGGAGGTTCAAGAGGATTCTCGAGCGTCGTTGACCGCGGTCGGACGTTGTCTGGCCTGCTTGGAGCGCACGCTTCAGGAAGCGCCGTGTTCTCCAAAGCGTGGCCTCGAGGAAAACGTGGGGGAATAGAGCGAGTTTCCGCGATTGGCCGACTCCACCGGACACAAGGAGACGCTTCGCCAGGTAGCCAGATGGGTGAGACCAGGTGAACTGACCGGTGGTCGCACACCAGAACACTTTAGAGCAACCTCAAGGAGATTGGACAGAAGACGCACTCGGTTTCAACCCTGCCGTCTTTTTTTCAATGTCACACGTAAGATTAATACGTTACACTTAGTTGTTCTTTTAGTTTAGACGATGATTTTTGCCTGATTTAAGTGATCAGTGATCGTAGGATACATTAAAGCAATACCAAAGTGATTTAATAAGTGACGCACCCGCTTTCAACCCTGCTATCTTGCTAGATCTTTTTCTCAATGTCACGTGTAAGATTTCTTGGTGACCCCAATCGAAGTGCATCAGATGATGAATGTGATACTTGATTGTTTTATTTAGTACAGACAATGATTTTTCCCGTCTGACTTAAGTGGTCGGTGGTCACAAACTAGGATACATCAAAGCAACGCCAAGGTGATTTGACAGGCGGCGCCACAGGTTCCAACCCCTGGCGTCTTGCTCGATCTTTTTCTCAATGGCACACATAAGATTCCCCGGCGATCCTGCAAATCGAAGCGCACCGGAGAGCGAGTGTTACACCCGGCTGGTTTTAGCATCGAGGATGATTTTTCCCGAGTGATTTACAAGCCGCCTGATAAATATCCCGCTGAGTAATGCAACAAAATAGAACTGGCAGTGAGAGAGGCGGCTGCAAGGGAACGGTGCGGCCAGTCGGCTATTTTTACGATGCAGAGACAATGGAAAATAGTGGTTTCGGCACTCTTTCAGCTGTCAGCGAAACATGCCATAAATGATGGCCTGTCACAGCGAAGCGTTCAATCTGTGCTCTCGCAAAGAAAGCACTGGGATCTGCGTCGGCACGACCCCGATATCTCCGCTTCTCTCACTCGCCCCTATTAGCTCCGATGTTCGATGACCACGGCGATAAATAGTCATGGGATTTATAAATGCCAGAAAATTACTCACTGATCTCTATAAATCACCGCGGGGTGTCTCGCGAGTGCTCGACTTTTCTTTCGAGAGATAAGAGCGCTTCGTTGCTAAGTACAAAGTAGCACGATGCACTTATCCAGCGGTTTTCGCGTGTGCATTTCGTTACAAGATTGCACTTTCTTGCGGGCGAGGGGCATTAGAGAGGAGAGGCAAGGCTGCCATTAGCATTAACTAACAGCTCGGCGATCGAGGCATGCGTGATTTATAAAGGCATAAACATATAGGGCCGCTTTATACTTTTAATGCTAATGCCAGTGCAATTTTCCAGGCGCCCCGGAGAAATCGTCGATGGGCACGCGTGCGTCGTATTGTATCTATCGGCCTCGGGTGAAATGTGGCTTGAAATGTGTCGCGTAAGTGTGCCGATTGGACGTGCGAGCGCGCGCGCGCACGCGCACGCCTTGTACTTTTACCATCGATAACGACGTGTTATTGAAACGAAACGCGCGAACGTGGCCGCGTAAATGTCGGCTGTCAGCCGATTTCTTGGTTCGACTGACCGACCTCGATCTTGGTCGAGTCGGTTTCCTAGTAGAATGGGTTACCAGTCCTCGCCATTCCTTCTCCTGGCCGTTGAACCGGCTACGATAACTTACTTTCGTACTTCGATAACAGCTTGAAATCTCCAATGCACTTGATATTTACTTCGCCACTTCTTTTCAGTATTGCCAATGTTCTCGAAATGTATTTAAGAAATTCCTACTACCTGTTTACTGATTTACGTTTTATTAGTGGCACAGATTATTCGCAACTGTTCTCTCTCACTTGTATTATTAATGAAAGCTACCCAAAGACTACTCGGAATAAATGCGATAGTAGTTAGAAATGTTGGCCAACAATCGAGTAATGAAGCTGGCGCGTGTAGCTTGTCCGCTGGGGGATTTTCCCGAGCAAAAGAACAAAAGCGTCGAATTGGGTCAGTGAGCGTGTGCGATTATCCGTATTATCCTCTATTCCGCATGTGATCGTTCCTACTTATTCAGAACCTGATTTACTGGACTCGTCTAACCAGTTTCGGCCGATATTACTGGCCATTCCGCGATACCGATTGCAGTGCTGCGATCTAGATTGGAGAGACGAGTGCCTTTCCAATCAGGAGCATCCTCATCTCCCTGGCAAATGTGGATCCTCGATCGGAGACTCGCACGATTTTAATTAATATGATTAATTCAAACCAATCTGCTGTTAACACCAAAGAAAACGGTTAAGTCATCGGAGGTACAAAGCTCCGTCTAATAATCGAAGGCGCGGCTTTAATGCACACTAATCTGCAGCCTGCAATTTAGTGACACGCAAGTGCCACTGGTTGGACGGTGGAGAGCTTTGACAGGTGGTTGTCGATTTGCATAGAGATTCGTAGAAACTTAGCGATTTGTTCCGCTAGGACTTTCGTCCATTTTATTTCCTCTCGACCATTCGCTTATCTCCGCAGGGAGTGAAGGGGACAGCCAGGCGAGGATGAGACTATTACCGAGAAAATATGTATCCTCTTTCAGCCGGCGACAAGTATTCCTCTCCGCCGCCAGTTATGAATATTTAATCCACTCGCAACGGCATAATTAGAAAGCTATCCTGCTTTACCAACCAATGGCACTGTTCTCTGAAACGGTCCGGGGTGGAGAACACATCTTCCCGGCTATAACGGTTTCTCTGACATTCCATGCAAAAAACATGTGTTTCGAGCAACAACACCTGGCAATCGACAACTCAACACGACAGAGGAGGGTACTTTTGAGATGATACTCCTCCGAGAACTTCGGCAGTCCAAAGAACTTCATTTCAAGATCGAATTTGTTTGAAATGTGCGGATAAAGCTTGGTGAAGTATTATATGAAAATGATGGCAGCTGGAGGAGCAGAGCTCAAAAGCGATTGGTGAATATTAGCTGTAATATCGAGGACCTGTTGTGAATACGATACTCTCGAATCGGTCGTCCGTCGATTAGTCGCGATCCCGATAAAACAAAGGCGCCTTCCATAATTTGCTACAACATTCAAAATAATAGTATTCAACTACGGTTGTAGATCTGTAAAACGATATTTCCCATCGGTCTTACCACTTTCTACCAATAAGAAATAATCTAGAAAACCAGTAGCGATTACGGAAGGTTCCTTAAGAAGCAAAAAACTTACATCGCACGAGTTAGAAACGTCGCTGGTCTCGTCCGGTGTTGCGAGGGGTGCGCGACTGGCACAGATCTGCAAGGATTGCTTCTGCTTGCTCTCATGCTCGTCACTGGCCACTTCTTTTTCAGCATCCTCGAGAACCACCTGTTCTTCAGGAGGATCAGCGCTCGTCGAGAGTTGTTCGCCAGTGGTCTCAGCGTTTCTAGTGGCTTCCTCGACGGTGGTCCAAGAGTCCAAATCTCGAGGCGCCGAGTCGTCGTGCTCCAATTCGTCCACGCACTTCGTCACCGAGAGGATGGTCACGTTATGCTCGGACACGATCACCTCGGTCTTTTCAATGAACGTGGACTCGGAGACCGAAAGCTCGCTCGAAGATTCAGCGATTTGATTCTGATCGTCTGCGACCGAGTAATTCGCTTCCTCTTTTAGCTCGTCTTCCTCCGCCGGTGTTTGCTCCTCCAGCTTCTCCAGCTGCTCCACGTGATCCTCTGGTAAATTATGATCGCCGGTTTCCTCGCTTAACACGCGTCGCTCGGTGTCTATGAACTCTTGAGTGCTCGCTGCCTCCTCAGACCTTTCCGACTGGCTCGCTGTCATCCCGTTCAAACCTCTTGACTCCATTGCCACAGGGCTTTCTTCTTCTATTTCCTCCTCGATGCTTGACTTTGCCGCACTCGCCTCCACCGAAGTCTCTGGATCCTCGGCGATTCTCTCCATTGATTGATCTTCGATTCTAGTTGATACTACCTCCTCTTCGATATCGTCCTCGTCTTCATTTGCGAAGGAATCGAATCGCTCTTGGATCTTTATCGTGCTTTTTGGAATATCTTCAACTGCTTCATCGAAGTTTGCCGCACACTGACCGCCTTCGACCAGTGTTTCGTCGAAGTTATCCGAGAACTGAGGTCCATCTATGTATCTGTCCTCCTCTGGCCAAGTATTCTTCGCTTCTTGAGTCTCCGTATCAACGCATTCTCCGTTGGTGTGAACGAACTCTGTATTTACGTCGTCCTCCGCTTCATTAAGAGCTTCCTCCTCTTCTTCGTACTTGTCGGTGTGGCTTGCGGAATGTCCAACGAGATCTTCCGCTTTTGCATCATCGATCGTCTCATTCAAGGATTCGGTGGCTGTGTTTAGAAGATCGACAGGTTTGTCAACTGCTTCGGAGATCTGAGAGCTGTTGAAATCATCGCATTCAGGTTCGAAAGCTTCCACTGCTTCTTCAGTTTCCACAGTTTCACTTCTCTGGATGGTACTTGGGGTTTCCGGTGGATCTGCCAATAGCTGTTCTTCTTCATCCCGGAAGCCGATGAGTGTCGGTTCCGGTTCTACGTTCTCCGAGCAAGAGGTGTCTGAGATTTTAATGGCAGGCGAGACGTGTCCGTTCTGATAGGTGTAAGGTTCTTGAATGACTGCGCAATGATCGCTCTCGGCGGCAATGAATTCCGCATTGATGTCAATCGGTGCTTCCTTTTGATCAAGGACGATCCTCTTGATTGGTTCTGGCTGCGCGAAGTCATTTTGATCCTCGCTCTCGAGGGCCGCTGGCTCCTCGCTGCCCGAGCAGATTCGCAGTGCCAGCTCGTTCTCGATCAGCTCCTGGAGACTCTTGTCGCCGCTGTCGAGATCGTTATGGGTGTTGTTAGTCAGGATAAGGTCGTCCTCGTCGTCGTTGTTGTCGCACAGCGTGATTAGTTGATCGTTATTCGTGGTTATGCTTTCCAAATCAATCAAGCCGTTGTTAGATGGGACACTGCACACCTCGCTCTTCTTGTTACTTACTACATTGATCGTTTTCTTGGTCGCCACCTCCGCCATTATGGCGCACGGGGGTCCTCACGCGATCACACACCACGTGGACACCTGAAAGCAAACGAGGTCTCAATTTAGTCCCTCCTCTACTCCTCGATAACTGATAATCAACAGTATTAATCGACACTGATAATATGTAAATGTGAAAATATAGATCTATGCAAATTGGGAATTATGCCAAGTAAAATGCGATAGAGGTAACGCGTTATCCCGACGATACATGCATTATGCATGCGGAGAATGATATTAACATAAATGACTCGTATGTGTCGATATCATCCTGTGGAGACTGACTAATCCAGAGCCAACAGCGAATGGGTCCGGTTACCCCGAAACAACCGATCCATTATACGTCTCCCAAGATATCTCTCCGGCTCGAAAGAGTGCATCGTTAACTTCTTCACTAACAAGAGCCTCATACTTTTCCTTCATCGATACACCAATACAGGAGAATGGACGAGTGTGCTCCTTCGAATTCGAGCAGCGTGCGAAGCAATTCGGGCGAGCGGCCTGCACTTGACTTTCTCCGACAAGTATATTGGCGTGCGAAGAAAGCATAGTGCACGAGGATGCTCGAAGGTCTGGGATTGTAGACAGTGGGTGCCACAGTGAGCCACTCGAAAAAGTGATTCGATCTTTATGGCGCTGAAGGTAAAGCCAGAAGTAAGTAGCCGAGCAAAGTAGAGGAAGACGTACAAAGGACTCGTTATTCCGGATGCAAGCACCCTGTCGTTCGCGCCACACAAAAATCATTATGCTCGCCGAGAAGACACGTTGCGATCGTACAAAGCCAGTGCGGTAACATTGGCCAGCTTGTAATTAACTCAGCATGATTCACAGGAGTTTGCCAGGCAGCAGGGAACGCGAGGATTTCCCACGGGAGAAGGAAGAGGGAGTTGCGGCTGATTGCAACTTTACGAGGCTTTACGAGTCTTTCCAGTCATACTGGCGGCGATCTCTCAATTTCTACTTAATGGTTGCAACAACCAGGGGACGAAATTGCCCGAGAAAGAGACTGGGAGAAAGAGGAGGACGTGTGTCGCGATCTCTGGACATCGGCAGTGTTATTTCTGGTACTGCTCTACATTTAGCCGTTCCAAGTCAGCACGAAACTCGTATACCTTCGAGGACTCTTTAAAGCTTTATTTTACGGGGCAATTTTCAATGCGAGGGAAAATTGCTCGTCTTGAATTTCCTGGGTGTACATTGTTGTCGGAGAGCAAGGATGGCGCGTCCGGATGCTTCTAGGCGGGCGTGCGAGCGAAATTAACGGAAGATACGGCTTTGCGGAACTCGGTGACGAGTGCAGGCCAGCGATGTTGGCTGGCAAGCCAAATCTCCTATTATTAGCCATTCCGGGCGTCCGCGTATTTATGCTGTAGCGACGCAATGTATTTCGAAAATGAAATCTGAAACTTAAGGGGGGCCCCTCACTTCCTGGATACCAGGATGGACCGGCGGTATTCGTCGGAGCCGCCTGCGGAATTCCGACGCTCAATTAACTTCAGCAAAGAGCGTCGTTCGTCTGGGAGGGCGCTCCGCAGAAAAACAAGTATATTAGGGAAGGAAAAATGCGAAAGTGCAGCAGTCAATGGTGTGTTGTTAGAGCGAAAACAAAGCTCCAAAGATAGTATCGCAGAAGTCGAAATAGTCTCCTATCTAATTATACACTGCTTTTTATTTCAAGCCGTTCTTTTTCTACTCTTTCCCATTCTAGCAGGAGGAAAACGATCACGTCAGCAGTCAAAGGTTAAAATGACTTTACGAACCCTTTTGAAGGATGTCTGAAGTGCGTTGTCATTTTGTAAGGCAAGGAGAGAAAAAAAAGGGGGGTAATAAAAGTATGACTGTCGTAAATGCCGAAGAGTGTCCTTTTTCAAATGTCTTTTTAATAGCGGGGCGATCAGGTCTCCGTTATCCGGTAAGGAGATCTCTCTCATAAGGATCCCCCGGGGGTGCGGCGGAAGTGAACATTTGCCCTGGCCGTTCATTAACGAATTCCTAACTGTCCATGGCGCGCATTGTAACACGGATACGTGTTGCCGGTCAGATCTAACGACTATCGCGTGACACGCGGACTCAGTGGCGACCGCCTCGAAAAAAAGGCTCGCGTAATAAGCGGCGTGGCAGCCTGGAACACTGCTTGAAATACGATCTACATTTCCTTGTATCCGTCGATCGCCCCCTATTACTCCACACTTCTGTGCAACATCAATCTGCACTCCGAACGCTGGCCTGCCTCGCTTTCATACATAATAGCGATATTAAGAAATACTCGAGCTATTTAACCACCGGTGATCTAATGATTGCGCCGGCTCCAAGTTGCATTTGGTTTTCGGTCGATTTACACTGCTAAATTTCGTTTCGTCGAATTCTGATTGTGAAAGACATTCCAAGAGACTCGCTGACTAATGTCTACCTTGCTGATTTTTCTTCCATCGACAGGAAGCATCGTGTACATCTCAATTATTATATTCAATCATCAAGGACACTCATTTGATCCTTAATGGCTTAATATGTTACTAAATTATTTCATTAGATAAACCCGACGTAGACACACGTATTACGATAATTCCTCGATAAATACCATAAAGGAATATCGCGTGGTGAATTCGCAGCGTACGCAAATATCTTTGGACCGCAAAGAGTTAATGTTTCAGAGATTAAACTGGTCTCTCGGCGAGGAGAGAGAGAGAGAGAGAGAGAGACACGAAGAGCGATAGAGAGGGATTTCCTTTTCCACTTGATTCCCGACGAATTCCAGCGAGTCGAGCGCATAAACACAGCTCTCGCGCGAACTCGGTCGCCTCAAATTTAGAAGTCGATCTCTCGCACGCCTGCGTCCGCGTCGCTGGTCTCGAGCGCGCACGCGTGCGAGATATCTCGACGCGTGAATAGGAGAGTGCGCACGTATCCAGCGGAGACGCCGCACGCGTGCGTGGAGACAGGCTCTTATTTAAAATCGCGCGGAAGCAGTGCTCTCCTTGCATCCAACTCTTTCTTTCCTTGCTCTTTTTATTTAATCCGCCACCCTCGCGCCCTTTCTCCCTGCGCTCTCTTCTCTCTCCTCTCTCTGGAGCTTGTTGGTCGCTGCTAGCAGCACACATGTGCGAGAGTAAGCTGGCCGGCGTTGCTCTCCCTGTAACCCTGACTATCCTCGTCTCTGTCTGTTTCTTCGAGGGCCGGGCGTCTCTCCTCCCTCGCTTTTCTCCCTCTTCGAGCGGGCCCCGACAGAAGGAGGGCCGAGGCTCTCGCTCTCCTGGCCAGCAGCAGCAGCAGCAGCGGCGGCAGCAGCGTTTCTCCGAGGTCGTTCTTCGGGTTCACGACCGGGACCATACAAGTTGATTCTCCCATCTCCTTCGCTCCTCTCTCTCTCTTTCTCTTTCTCCTCCCTCCTTCGTCTGCTTGCTCGCTCCCTCCTTGCACCCTTCTGGCTACCTTTCTCTCTCACTTGCCCTTTCTCGACATCCTTCTCTTGCCACTTTATACCACGCTCGAGGAGTTCACTCTCTCTCCTTCTGTCTGTCTGTCTGCTTCCCTCTTTCTCCCTCTTTCTCGGGCTTGGGTTCGCCACTCTCGCCGCTCCTCTCGCTGCTCGCCGCCGAGCGCGGCAGTCCGTCTCTGTTTCTCTCTATTTTTAGAATGACACACTACCGCGATTCAACGAGCCGAGCGAGCCGAGCTCTAAGCTAAGCGGGGCTGGGAAATCTCCTGGCCAAAAGCGGCCGTGGAGGAAAGCGATAGTGGTGTGTATTTACACCCCCTCCGCAGCCCCACGCGCTTCCTCCGGCAATCCCAGCCCTTCCGAGTCCTGGTGTCGATTGCGAGGATGCACTGTCACTGACTCTCTCATTCTTGTAGAAGACTTTTTTTATTATTGAAATTTCGTGGTGGAATCCAGATTGATTAAGATTGATTGGTAGATTAAGATTGTTGACATTTTATCTAGCTTTTATCGAAATATGAACACGATTAATTGTATATATCACTTTTTTTTACGTCTTTTTGGAAGGAATGATTTTCCACAGTTGTATAATAAATTTTGTAGAATATAATTTAAAAATATATACAAACACGAACTTCTTCCTTCAATATCATCTTTTCTCGACCAAAAATAATTTTCATCCCCTAGAGAGAAGTTGGCGCAGGTTAATCTTCAGTAGTTCTGTGCGAGAGTCCGACTGGGCGCAACGAGCTGGGTTCCCGTGAAAAGCAGTGCGGGATATATTGTGCTAGTGGTATGATTCACGCTGGTGCTGACGCACTGACGACTACTAGATAGATAGTGGATAGTTGTGTAGGTGGTATACGGACTTAGAGTATGCTGGCGAGGGCTGAAATGCGGGCTTAATTGCGATATCGCAGGCTATTTGCGGACTCATTTCACGAACGGCCGGCACACTCAGCTTACTCGCGCGCGCGCGCGCGCGGGTGAACGCACGCGAGGGTGACCGCATACTTGTCTTCATTAAGCTCACTTATTAGATTAACCGAGAAGTGCGCTCGCCTTCTTATCGTCCCTCGTATTTGTCACAAGGGAACAAGTGCCCGAGTTGGCGTCCATCGGCAAAACAAGCTGCTCTTTCATTAACTTTTTGGGAGTGCCGCGCGCGCTCGCCTAGGTTTACCGTGAGAGAGCACACAGGTCGCGCCGATTTCATGTAGATGTAATGACTTCCCTGGGCCTAATCAATAATGTAAATTTCGCCTCGACTCCAGCGTTCCCTCGCCGCGGATGAATAATGCAAGCTCGCTTGCATCTCGATGCATCCCGATGGCTCTCTCTGCCACGTTTCATTAAGGGCCGACCCCGATTGGAAATGGATTCTTTGATGGGTGCCCGCCGCACATACATCCCCACCGCCGACATCCCCGATTTTCCACTATATCCCGCCGCTTCCCCACAAGTAATCGGACCTGTTTCGCATGAGATATAATCATCCACGGATGAATCTAGTTCGACTGGATGCAGTTGTGAAAAATGTATAATCAAAACGCGAGGCCGCTCGTCTCGAGAAACTGATAATAATTATTGGCTTGAGCAGGGTTGAAAAGGAACAATCTTTGTTCGCTGAAGAAATAGACATTAACTCGTTTTGGATGTTTTATACCCAGGTTATAATTAATTCTCATAACTATTATTTTAGTACTGCGATTGACAGATGTCAGGATCACAAAGGAAATGATATTTACGATTTGACAGGCAATCGTTAATAATCGATACTAGGATAGGAAAAGTGTGTGTCAGAGGGAAATTTAAGTAGGCTTGACAGGGAAGTCTGTCCCGCGCGCACGGTATTATGTGTTTTAGCCCGCAAAATGGTCAAGCGAGCGGGGTGAGAGGCGAGACGTAACACGGACACGCGTCGTCCGGCGTCGTTTCTACGTAATCCGGCAAAAGGAGGCGCAAGACCTCCGAGGAAAAAGGCCGAGCGGTCGCCCGCCTCGCTTTTCCACACGGCGTGAGCCGGCAGCAAAAAAGTGTAACGAGTTTCGATTACCGCGGAACCAGTATGCCCGCCGTAACGAGCCATAACGTGGATCGTCTTTACATGCGCCGAGAGCAGCCGAGCCGCCCAGGGGAAGAAAGCCAACAGTCCGATCGAATGTCCAGACGTGAGTACATGGTTTTACGTGCCTCTAGCCGAGACTCTCCGCTCTCCAGATTGTACAGGTTTATTCCTCGCACCCATGGAAAACTTAGCCGGAAAGCATGGTGTTATAATATACCTGGCACGCAAACTACCTTCTGCAAAGTACTGTCCAGCATGGCTGCACGTATTAGACCACCACCGCACCAGGGTTAGAATAATCCTGGCAGGCCTGCGCCCAATGCGTGCTGCGTGCTTCGAAGAGAGCGAGCGGTGTGATTATCGCCTCGGAGAAAATGGATAGAGTAACTTGGCATAGCCAGTGAAGCGACGCTAAAGATTTCGAGTGGCTCGAGAAGCAAAGTGCTAAGAGGAGGCTCGTGCTTGAAACGTGAGAGAATTCTCCATGGCTCGAATATCTGGCTGGGCCGAAAAATAGGGGATTGAGGGAAAGCCAGAAGGCGGCAAGGTGGCTTAGCGGAGTCGGTATTGCTTTTTACTAGGCTGCGAGGAGTGCGAGTGCACGAGGCGGGGCACCGGTCTCTCCGGGTCGGCCGGTGTCCCCTTACAGATTTCTATGCAACTATAATTAGGTAACTGACACCGCTCTCCGCAGGAATCCCTGTTAGCCGTCAAGCTATGCCGGCGCGGAAAGTGGCGCGCGCGAATATTTTCGGCGCGAGGAAAGCCGAAATTAAACGCTGCCCGAGGACTTTTACTAGCTTCTCCCTTCGTCTTTCTCTATTTTTTGAGTGAAGAGTGCGTACTTATGCATGGCTATGTCGACTACTGAAGCCTTCCTCGTTACCCATCTTCCTTGGTAATTACGGCACCACTTCAACAGACTTCCTTCCTTTTTCCCTAAGTAACTAACTACTCGACGAACTACCCTCTTCCCTCGAAAGATCTCTGCCAAGCACTGACTCGAGAGCCAACAGCTCCATTTTCTAATGAAACTTAGCCGCTGGAAAAGCCTGCCCTTTTTTTTCTCGCCAGAGAGAAATAACAGGTTGAACGTTTCGAAATATCAATCGTCCGGTTTGCGTGTCCTGTTTGTGTGAGCAGTTGCTCGAGAGCGTTCTCGATCCGACGTTCGCTGTACGTTTTCGTAAGATACAGAGCCGGTAAGATCCGCTGGAATTAAAGGTTAAAAGGAAGAGTGGTAGAAATGCAGAGAGTGGTCTCCATGCAGTGAAGGAGAGTGCTCGCTCCTATCTAGTGCCTCTCCTTCGCACGCTCCTTAACCTCCTTCTTTTCTCTGTCTCCCGTTGCAGTCTGTTCTCGTGCGTGCACGAGGATCCAACAGACATACACAGACACACACACGTGTACACGTGTGTACACGAGTCTCTGAATACTGCGAGTCGTCCAGGCTGGCAAGCAAGGCAGAGCGGAGGTGTGATTTTCATCTTCCCTTTCGTTTTCTATCTGCCGCGCGGTGCGCTTGGAAACCGAGTCGCAGTAGAATGCGTACCGTGCCTGGTCAGCCGGCGCGTTCTCTACCAACTCGCCAATATTTTTACTGCCAATTGCATCTGTTTCTCGGAAAACAGAGTGGCATTATATAAACCCGGCTGACAGATTTTGGAATAATAAAGACGCTTGGCATGGGTTCAAGTATTTTAGGAATGAAGAAACGTTTTGGGGTGACTTGGGTGCGTGAGTTTTGAGAAAAATGGAGCAACAGCTTAAACAGTATGTTTTCGGGTGCTCTGTAAACGAAACGAAAGAGAGTGGGGAGTTGAGAATAAATACACGAAAAAATGCCTGGGAATCTCCCGGTGTGACAGATGTAAATTGATGAGTCAAGAGAATCCGTGAGTCATTTTTATTGTACGCAGGTGCCAGGCCCATAGCGTCCTTCGGCCGCGCCGAGAATATGAAATTGATGATAATGGACGATTCTCCGGAACGGTTCGGACGATCGGTCTCAAGTTCTTTCGATAAGATAAATGAAACGTCTTTTAAATCACTTCTCACCTCTTAAACTTCGATATATTACTGATACATCGATGAAATACTTGTACGATGATTCGACTTGGAATATTTTCTGATCGAGGAAGATGAGACATTCGAAGAAGCCTGCGGCGAAATTGCAGAGTGCCTTCGGAGAGACACAATTGCGTCTGTTTGATTGCCGCGATTATTAATCGCGCGATAATGCCGAGAGAGAAAGAGAGATGCGTGCTCGATTGTCGAGCGTGGTGAGCGCAAAGCGTGCAGGATTCTGCGTGCGGTACCAAGAAACGACACTTGCCGCCAGACAAATGCCGTTTAATAATTGGCTTGGCAGACGCCGAGTGCGTTGATGTTACTCGCTCGCTCTGCCCGATGTTCCGAGCGCCCTCGTAAAGAGAATATCATGGAAGAGGTTCTTATACTAACAAGAAAATCCAAGCACATCTCGTGCCGTAACTTTCCAGGAAAATCATTTATACAACAGAAATACAACAGCGTCCAAATGTGTTTTTAAAAACGAACTAGTTGCACATACAAACAAGATATATCCGTCGCGTGTGTATAAAATACTGGACGCGTTCGTTCAAATCTGCATACAGAAACGTATGCTACATAAGTGATCTTCGGCTGTATTGGCGAATTTGCATTCGGAGGGAACATTCCGGCGGATATAAATTTCGCAATGTAGTTACCAGGGTCGCCAAGGAGACTACGCAGTCCTTACATTATCAGAATCGATCCTCTTTGTTTCCGAAATGGTATGCCGAAGTGGCTTTTATGCCCTCTTCATCCCTCTCTCCAAGCAACCCCTCTAACCTGAAGTGGGTGAAACATAGCAAGAACGAGGCAATACTCCAACTCTCAACGACCACCCCGATAAACTTTTTCCTCGGGAACAACACATTTTTAAAACTTTCTCCTCAACAAAATCGAAGTGCAATCTTCTGTTTGCCGTCTCTCGGAAATGGCAGGAGTCTAAAACCGGGCGAATGGAATGTCTGGGGATTTGCGAGGGGAAAGTAATACTGTCATCGAGATTTTTATGACGCGATTGAGCGGGGCGGCGTACTCTCCAAAACCAACAGAGTGCTCCTATTTTGGTGCGGCTGCATACGCTTACGCGAGCCAGCGCAGCGCAACGCAAGGGGGTGGCTTTTACACTTGCGCCGATTTATTTTTGGCTACCTGGTATTAATCCGATCCACTTTAGGCTTTGTTTACGCCGGCCGGCGCGGCGGGCGGACGCGCGCGCGCACATCAGTTTAGAAGTTATCTTCTCTGCTTCCATCGGGGACGGAAAGAGCTGAATTAAAAATACGTGGGCTGCCTTTGGCGCGGCTGGATTTCAGCTCTCCTTCTCTCTTTCACCGCTTGTTTTCCTCAAAGCTTCTCACACCTCCGCAATGCATCCCTGTCTACTCTGAACATGTTCCCTCGTGTTGGTGTATTTGCATTTAATCGACTTTTCGATGCCGGCTTGTTTAACTTGCAAAACGAATTCGGCTGGCGAGCCGACTCAATTTCTTGCTTTATGATTTTGTCATGTCACCTCGCACGAAGCTTCGGAATTTAATTATTAAAGTGCTCGAATCGATATATCAAAAGGAATAGAAATCGATTGATCTTATAAAAGAATAATAACAATAATATTTCTGAATTAATAATTTAATTAAAAGCACGTATTATCTTGTTTTCTACCGTATGAATTAATATAGAAATCTATTAGTGTAACATGACTAATTCACCATTAGAAAGCACTACAGTTCATAATTATTTTGTTTTTCCTCCTGGAGTAGACTCATGATAGACCCGTTTGCATGTAGATTTCACATGCGTATGTAAATTGACGGTGCAATTCATACAGGAGAACTAAGTAATAGCAAGAGTTCCTACTAGAGAAGAGTGAGTGTCGCCGGCTATTACTCGCTAAGGCAAGCAGCGCATTCCACGGCGAATGCCGCATAATCTCAGAGCGGGAAATCTGGAAAAACGTCTGGAACTGCCTTCTGGCACGTGCGGTCAAGGATAGCGGAATGCAGTGGCGCGCTTTTCCTCGGGCGAAGCTCGTGCGAGGCGAAGCGAAGTGGAGCCAACTGGTGCGAGCGGAGAGCCGAGCGAGCGCGTCCGCACGAGGAGGAGCTTGAGAGAGACTGGTTCAATGACCCCGGAGGGAATCGGAATTCGCGGCATTCCGGCGAACGAACGGTGAGGATGACCGAGTGCTCCGCCGCTCAATTATCCCGGCGTATCCCGGACAATGAATGGGAGTGAGCCGAGGGAGCCTGAAAGCCTCCGCTTCTTCCTCCGCGCGAGCGGAAGGAGCACTCGGCTCCTCCAAGGTCACCGGAAGACAACGAGACCAACTGGAAAATCAAGACGCCAGCAGTGGCATTACGCGCGCTCCCACCGCGCTACCACCGCGGAATATCCAGCTGCGAATTGCTCCGCATTCGATCCACCAGCAAAATTCAACGCTCCCTCTACATTTCAACGAGTTTTCCCAGCGTGCAATATAAATAACTAGTATTAGTAATAAATTGCGTATTAATAAAACATATCGCTAAGTTACTGGACTCGGATGTCTCATTTGTGTTCAGTGAAGCGTTACTAGCGCTTAATACGTCATACATTTTTCGCGGAGACATTGCCATAGCACCGAGGAGCCATAAATAAAATGATTATTGCAATCGTTTAACATACTAAAAGCCGGCGTGGCAACCTTAGAAGCTATAGGGAGTTTAGCATAATACACGAGACAAATACAGTAGACACGAATTTATGGGACGATCTATCATGGCGTGCGAAGTCTCTCGCGGAGCCGAGCGTCTCTCCCCACGGGGAAAAAGGCCAAGAGTCAAGAAAATCTTTTCACCTGATATCTGCGCTAATTCAACTGGCCGATCGCCGTCGTTTAATCCCCGCTGTTACTCTCCTCTCTGAGATACGACTAGCAGACGCGAAATAAATTACTCTGTCCGACAGAAACAGTGAGCGAGTGCGAGTACCACCGAAAGAAAGAGAGGAAGATGCCAGAAGCGAGCACGCGTTTATTCGGGGATATTTATATTATATCGCTGTTGCAGCTGTTACTTTTCCAGGAGGAGAATAATCCAGCGAGTTAAGGAGAATATTTATTTTCCTCCGAGCCACGAGATCCGCATGGCGGCCGGCATGCGCGACCACGTGTTACATTCTGCAGCTGCATTTCACATGCTGCCCAGCAAGAAGTCTTTAGCCCCACAATCTTACTTTTATCGCCGACACTTTAAGAATCGAACGATAATGCGATTGCCAAATTCCTCGGCTTCTTACGCCAGTCGCAGTAACATTTGCGCTTTCTATTTTTAGATAAACTTCGTAAATATGTCTAAATTTGACCTTTTCTAAGATCATAATTCTAATTTTCATACGAAGAATTAGTAGTATATGTCGGTGAATTGTATTTCCTAGTTGCTACGTTGAAGTTCAAGTAAAAGTATGATAGCCGCACGTGCATCCAACATAACAATCCAGGGTTAAACGTCCTTTGGAATGTCAAAGGCGGCAATATGCATTGTGAAAAGCGCGAGCGTGCAGGTGCGGAATGAGACAGGAGCGTCGCCTTGTCAATGGCTTTCTTTTCGCTGCTCGGTGAATCTGCAAGTTCGCAGTTGCGAACAACGAACGCTCGCTCAACAGGTCTGCATTTATTCCGTTCGCCTACATTGCCGTCCATTGTCGAGTGCGCTCGCTTGCCGAGCGTAAAACGTAACCCGCCCCCGACGATTCGAAGAGAGCTCGCCGGCCTACGTTGTAATTCCGCGAGTTTACTCGTCGCCGAGCCGCATAATCCGATCGCAGCATTAAGCTCGCGCCAGCGGCTTGCAAGTTCCACTGTGGTTATCGGAGTCTGGCGCTAGGGCGAGGTGAACCGCTGACAATAAGTGAAATCAGTCGAAGCAAGCACGTAGGAAAGCGGCCGAGTAGAAAATGGCTGCTGTTGCGAAAGCGAGAGTTGCTCTCTGTTTAATTTCAATGGCGAAAAGCATTGTGCGGGAGACGCTAGAGAACACGAAGAGTTACGTATCGGCGAGCTCAGGCATGCTCCATTGAGTACAGCTAATCGAGCAGATCAGATAAAGTCGAAAAAAATGGATTATAAGCAACCTGTCTTCGCAGTCACGATGGTAATCAAATGATTATCGAGGCTTATCTAAAGAGCCTTTTTCTAATGGATCCTTTCACTGCTATCGTTGTTTATACGTTCATTCCACTTGCTTTTCCATTGCGACATCGACTTTATTATTGCTCTCTTTAATGTAACGTAAGCTGCGAAAGAAAACGGCTATCGTGTTTTTCTGATGTAACTGTGGTTTGTCTTATCTGGCAAAAAGTATCGGTTGCATCTCAATCGAGTGCTTAAGATGCGATGTAGAAATGGCTGCTTTCGTTGAGAAATGATGGGAGTATCGAAACAGGCTTTTTTACTGGTTTCTCGAGTTGAGGATGAGACAGTGGGCTGGCAGAACTCGGCCCAACACCAGGAACAAAAAGATCGGCGAATCTTTCGAATGCGTCATCGCTCTCCAAGAGCGGCGACCTGCCAGCCCAAAGCCGAACACGTCCACGACAATGGATTCCCGATACGATTGTAACAGTACACGAACACAAAAGCGGCTCGCTTCGGATTAGAAAGCTGGCATAATTCAAGACTGATCGAATTACATCTGTTGGATTCAACCAACAAACACAGAGCTCTCGTTAACGCCGAATAACCATCCGTTAAGGACGAATTCGCTACCCAAAATGGAAACTTTGATTGACCATTAAGCGATCTCTCTCCGAGATCTCCTTGAACCATCACTTCCAAGGGAACCCGTACAGAAGCAGATGTATGTCGAGGAATCATCCAATGACTTTGCATACCAAACTCAGTGTCGACCTTCGTTTTATTTATCAGTTCAACTACTGTATTGAATAAATTAGAGAATATCATCATTATCTCAAAACAGTAACGAAAAACAGATGCCAGAAATACTTTCTGTAGATAAACTACACCTTTTAGTATGAAGAAGCTTTTAGGTTCGTCAGATAAGAAGGACTAATAGACACAGACATTTTTGGCGATCGATAGTTGAGTGCATATACTTGTCAGTTGTTCGTCAACCGAAGGGATATGGATTTTGAAAATGCATCGAGCATTAGGAGCATTACCGGCTTTCTGAGGAAGAGGCGAGTAGTAGAAGCGAAGGGGAGGGAGTTGGCGCCTGGCATAGGACTACATCGGCTGGCTATGCCTGTGTCGTTGTGTGCTACATGGCAACAAAGACTATAAAGAGCAGCGACCTGGCGGATTTTGCACGCGTGCATGCCTTTACGAGCGGCTGGACCATGCGCGCGTCTACGAAGGAGCTTCGTAGCAGGAAACGATGCATACCAACGGTGGGTGGCTTCCCCGGAGCTAAAAGGCTTAGTGATTTTAGCTTCGACTACTTGCAACGTACCGCATGTCTCTCTCCGATTTCCCCCCCACAATACGATATTTCCCACTTTAATCCGGCGAACATCTGTTTGGACTGGGAATTACTGTTTTGCCAACGATTCCAATGGTAATGCAACTTTGCCATTAGTTATTCAATTCATAGCAGTTTCCAGCGAGTCAGCTCCATGACCAAGCTTTAACGATTTTACAACTATTTTACAAAGGGTGATTCGAGGAATTAATGCTCATGGTTTAGCGTCGAATGCAAGCCTCGTCGATTTTAACTGTGCGCGCCTTTAAATTACCTGGAAAGTTTCGAGCACATCCATGGATCGTCGTTATGAATTCAAGATCCAAGTGTTGCGTGACGCACTCCGCGGAATTACGAGTTACTGTTTATGTTGGACGATCCTGTTCGAGGCTGCTTTTCCGCACGCGCTCAAGTAATTAAACATACCACCGCTTCTTTTTAGTGGTTAATGTAGAACGGAATGTTACGATTTCATTTCCAGTCCGAATCCTGATGTGGATTATTGAGGGTAATTACGCGCTTCTTGTTAGCGCGCGCTTTGTTCGCAGGTTGTTGACTTCCGCTGTCGAAATCTTGGCGCAAGTACAGCGCTCCGAATTCAATGTGGAAGCGGCCACTTCCCACATCGAACGTTCCCACGGGATCGCCGGGGGGAAAAAGGCGATCGGCTGGCTATGGAAATTAATTTCACCCCTTTTAGAGTGGCGTGACGGAACGCTCGCTCGGTTCCTCGATTGCCGCAAGAAACATCTGTTTTGCGAATTCGAGAAGCAGACTTGCAAATGTTTTATACTTTGTGCCAGACGGTACCTGGTGCTACCCCGATTATAATCAACCACGAATAACTGATTAGTTCTATGAATTAATCCTGATTCAATTATATAACTTATTATATCATTAATTAGAATTGGAATTTTAATTCTGATATATAATCATCCTTGTTCTTTAACACTCAGTGTTACATTATTCACCAGTTGGTGATACGAACATTCTCCTTCTATTCTTAGAATTCAGTGGAATATTCATGCGAACAAAAGTAAAGTCGAGCGAAGTTTGCAAGAAGTACTGAATTATTTCATAGGTAAAATTTGAATTTTATGAATGCTCGGAGTTCCTAAAGTGCATTGTCCGAAAGTAGAATGTTGCGAGGGACTTCCATTACGAGTTCCGCGAAAGAAACGCGAGATAGCTCTTTCACGTGGCCGTTCCACGGCGCCGACCATGAGCCGAGAAAAATATCGCTTACTTCGTTGCGGAGTAGGTACATTAAAGAAAGCCCGAGAAGATAGCGCGTCGTGCACGAGCAACAAAGAGCACGAGCGTCCTCGAGGCCGCGGTTTCTCGGCTAACACTTCGCTGACAATGAGTAACGAGCCGCTCTTGATCGGCCACTGAATGCTACTCTGATTTGCGTACGCACAATCGAGCAATTGTACCCTCGCACTTCAATATCGAGTCGTTTTCGAGAGCTGCATTTACAGATGTCTACTTTGAAGCAAACTTAAGAATTAGCCACATTATACTGTTCGAACTTCAGGTTCTAATTTAAACTTGTTATAAAATTATAAAACCTTGAAGAGTAAAGAGATAATCATTTCCCTTTTATTTGGAAATAATCATATACGAAAATACAATTAATATGAAAATTTGTTAGGAAAGTCCTTCGAAAGTACAAGGGTTCCTTAAGTTCCACGAGAAAACTTTAAAGGAAATCGTAACACGGTAGAGTAGAACCGAATGGAAAGTGGTACGAGTTGGAAGGGAACGTAACCCACTGGGAAAGTAGTCGAAGTTAAAATTGGATTAGAGAGGAAGTTGGCGTAAAGAGTTTCTTCGGGATTAGGGCTTTTCGCTGGGGCCACTTTCCCCGCTCGAAAAAATCCTAGGTGGAAGCGATACGAGACATCGATATGGGAGTCCCGGCAAACCGACAGACGATCCCGAAGCAGGTACCGCTGGATTTGCAGGTACTCTGCCGCTCCTTGAGATAATCGATTAAATCTCTGGAGAGCAGGGAGCG
The DNA here is from genome assembly GCA_910591665.1 of Ectemnius continuus. Taxonomy (NCBI): domain Eukaryota; kingdom Metazoa; phylum Arthropoda; class Insecta; order Hymenoptera; family Crabronidae; genus Ectemnius; species Ectemnius continuus. The sequence goes on from OU342867.1 coordinate 6,898,402, forward strand.
GGAAACGATACTTCGAGGCCCATATCGGATGGCCTATGAGACGTCGCGTAATTATCAAGGGGCTCGCTGACTCACGGAAAGCGCGCAGTATCAATTGAGGTTACTGTGGTCGGGAAAATGACTCACTCCTGTCGCCTGCCGACCAACTCTTTTCCGCGCCTCGTCGATATCTATAAATGTCCTGCCGAGGCTAGGAGACGCTACGAGGTCTCATTAATTTCAATCATCGATCCTCGAGAATGAATGATCGCCACATAATGCATAAGATAAGAAAGTATTTTCTTCACTAAATAAGAAAATGCATTTAAAGGAAATTTGTCATTGTTGATTAATCCCTAATTCAAAGGAATTTGCATATTCTGGTAGAATTGCATTTTTCTTTAATTCATTGAATTCAAATCTCATTGAAATTGTAATTTAGAGACATGTTTTCAAAAGGAATATGAAAACGGCTTTAAAAAAAGGAAACGTCTGGGTGCTGCAACACCCTTCTTTTTCGTTCTGCTGTTCTTGGACATTCTCACGGCTCATCTTAAGCTCTCCCATGTCACTTACTTTCCCTCTCTCCTGCCGGTGGAAAGAGAGGAAGAGTTTAGTAACAGTCTGGTGGACGTTAATCAGAACCGCTTGAGGTCCGCGCGAGAGAAATTCTTGAAGAGGTCGGAGGGACTGGTTGGTCCGTGGTCGGCTGGTGCCGGCTCGATTCACCGATGATGAGCACCGCAAGATCGTGGCCTTATTCACGGCCATCCGATAGAGTATGCGTGCCTGTGCGAAAGTCTCGCGCGCGCGTTCAGGTATGCGCGCGGAGGATCGCGCGCCTTCGCCTGGAATACCAGCGGCCAGGGTGAATAATTAGCCGGGAGCCGCGTATTTTGCAAGAGGCCAGAGCGAACCGACGACTACCAATGAGCCGAGGAAAGCCAGGCTAAAGAGAGCCTACTGGGAAATCTGGCCAATGATGCTTCAATGATGTACGCTCTACTGCCGCCGGAATTCGTAGCTTTCGCACGCTATCTATCGAGCGCATCCTTCTATTTAACAATTCACTTGAATCTCAAATAAAAGATGCACCAAGATTGATATTGTTTCCTATACTTTGAAATTGGTTAACAGAAGTCCTAATTTTCCTATTTCATGTATTTGATCTGATAAGCTTTGAATCGAAATGAATGGAAGAATATTCACTCGATTATCCACGTTAGAATCGCTTCCTACAAAAATCTGTAAATATATATACATATGGATTTTCTGTAAAGGGTTCGTGAGAACTTTCCAATCTCAGCGTGCATCAGTTTCACACGCTGGGTAAGTTACAAAATCGAGAAACATGCCCGTAAATATCAAGGAATATTCTTGTTAGTACAGGGGGCCGGTAAAGTCAGGGCAAATGCGCATTCCGAAGACGAGCGGTGACTTATGTAGGTTCTGGGGGCTTGATAGGTGAGAGTACGTGTGTTGGGTGTCCTCTTCCTGGACGTCGGAACGATTCCGTGTTCCTAAATTTACGCGAGCCACATGTAATAAAGCGGTATGCGCGCTCACAGTTTTACGGGTTCCTCTATCCGGGATTCGGAATAAGCTCGGCAAGCAAGCGGCTGGTCTCGCAGGCCGCGTTTGACACTCTGCCAAGTGCCTTCTCGGCGATTCTTCGAAAGGCCCGGAGGTGCGATAATGTTCCGTGAGAATGTGTGCTCTCGGCCGCACGATAATGGAATTAACGTCGGCCAGCCGAACACTCCGATAGCCATTGCGAATTAATCGGCACACGCACCGCGCACGCTGATCAATTCGATCGGCACGAGCAGCCCCATATTTTAAGGTGTGTCCCTCGCCGAGAGCAAACTCTACGGCCACTCCAAAATACACAGACTCTACACATGAGAAAGTATTGAACTGCAGTGGAATGACTTCATAGTTGATACAATTTGCAATAGGAAGTCTTTTTTATAATATTTCGATGATTTTATATGAATTTGCTAGGATTAAATTCTCTGACCAATTATTCATAGAATATTCATATCAAAAAGTACTCTAGAATTAATATATATTTCCGCTTGCACATTGTATTCTCAGTTGCAACTGTGACAGCTGACGAACTGGCTTGATGTCAAAATATTAAAATGTCCCGTTTGAGGTACTACGGTCAATTTCCCTGGCACATATAAGCCAAAATTTATTTTACAAAGATGAATTTCATCATAAATTGCGATTTTACTATAAATCTGAAATTTCAGCAGATTAAATGATCAAACGCCCCGATTTTACCGCTAACTAATAATTACTGTCGAGGAGGAGTGAAGTTTGAGGAGGAATCAATTTATCCTCGTATTGGTGAAGAAACATGACTTCGTGGGGAAGAAACCAGTGAAGAGTTCCAACACAGGACCACTTAATTACACGCTGTCGTGATGACGAGTCTGTTACGGTGGAAGGTGACTCTATTAACCAACTGTTACATCTCAAGAAGAAGAAGAAGAAGAAGAGTCCACGAAGAAATTCTAGCAGATTTAAATGCTCAGCCGCCGGGAATAGCTTTACGATGCGCCCGGGCTAAATATACACCCGATGGAATGGTGGAGCACTCTTCTGGCTTGGTAGCTCGGCTAGTTTTAATTGAGTATTGAGCAACAGCTACGCACCAACGGGAAACCAGCGAGTACGTGAATATGGTAGCCGAACTTTTGGCACTTCTCAACTACCATCACTTGTCAACTCGTAATTATACTTGCGATCATTTATTAAACGACACTTGAAGATCCAGAGTGAGATAATGATCAGTCATTGCGCTATGAAGAATTACGAGTCACTCATTTTAGACTGCGCGTGCAGAAGAGATTTCCATAAATGTCGAGCGAGACAGATTTTCCTTGATATATGAGCGATTCGCTTCAAGCAAGTTTAATTCGGCGAATGATGCTTGCGCTCTGACTCGTGAGTCACAGGTATATTAATTCGGCTGCTGGCACCGAGATTCGGGTTTCTTGTGAGTAAATCTTCGTGTTTACTCTTTTCCATATTCTTACTTTCCTCCTTGAAATAGACCTTCCATTTCGGAACCCACGTGGAAATTCTTGAGTTTCAAATATTCGTGTAATGTTTTCAACTATATAAAATATTCTTTTAAATACGAGACAAAGAAATTCACAGTGCTGTGATAATTCTATATAAGTTTCGGGAGAGGAATACTTTACTGGCAAATACTGCAAAGTCCGTGATTACAACTGACGAGAGTACCAGAGCAAGTCGAGTTTACCAAGCGAAGAGGCATCGAGTGCAGAGAGATAAAATTGTTAAAAGACTAATAAAAAAGAAAGGTAGAACTGGCAGTGCCGTTTAATCCTCGCAGGCAGTTGGCCGATCGCAGCAGGCATCGAGACGAGAAACTATATCTTCGCGGGCGATTCTATCGGCCGGTCGAATCTTTCCAGGCGAACAGTCGCTTTCGATCTATCTGGGCATGCAAACGAGCAGCAGAGCACGGCATAGCGCGCGACTACAAAAACGGAACCGTGCGCGCAGGCCGATTGCTCGCGGCTAACAAACGTTTTAAAATAACCGTAGCCTTAAACGCACCGGCCGGCGCCGAGGCCGCTCGCTCCGTGCTTCTCGATCGTTGAATTAGTACTAGCTGGAATCCTCGGCGTCCTCCTCGCCAAGGAATTCCACCATCGACGCGTTTAGATCTGTTTATCGCGGGCAATGTTCTGCGACCGCCAGCATGCATCCTCCAAAGTCACGTTTCATGCAAAGATTCCTAGGAAGATCGCTCGTCAAGCCTTCCGAATGCCGTTCGATGGAATTTAAACGCAGAGAAAAATCTAGTCACATTTTTTACTGACAAGATTCTTACGCGTAAGAATGATAAACGTAGTAAAATATAAAAACGAAGCGATTTTTGAACGATGATGCATTTAATGGGCAGATATTATTTATTATATGCAAGGAGTATTAATATATGAAAGTGTTAACATCCAATGATGAAAGAAAAGGGTTTTCTCAATGGTCCCACACGAGTAGTTCCAAGAGGAATGCAAAATGCGTCGCAGCGAAGGATTAATGGTGATTGAGTGTGCAGGAGAGTCCGCAAGAAATTGGCGAGTTAACATTAAAGGGTCATTACTTTCTGGATGCATACTCGAGTTCTCGAGTGGTGCTAGAAACGCGTAGAATATGCTTGAATTTCACTCGAAGCCGAAGTCCAATGCTTCATAGAAATGTTTCGTGGAACGTCGCCTGGAAATCTCGAAGTTCAATTGCGCCGGAGTACAAGTTAATTGTGGGATCGAATTGAATGGGAAGATTCCACTAACAATAAGGAGAAGCTTGCGATTGGAATTGGAGTCGGTGGCTTCGGCGCAGGATGAATCGACGAGCGAGCGGTGATTGAATGCACTCAATTAAATTTAACTCCAATGGCAGTGACCACCTCTATTCTCGGTGGGATGAGTTACGCGCGACGCTATAGAGAGCCGACTTAAATTTATCTCGAGCGCAGCCGACACATACTCTTTCTCCCGAGGAAAAGCACTGAGAGCTCGCTCTAACCAACCAAGGCTCGAGTTACCTTACTTTTTTCCTGGGCTCAAGAAATTATATAAGTTCCTAGCTGACATGTGACCGACCGCGACTGAATCCAAGTGTTTCTCATGCTTTCCTACTGTTCGGAATTTTCGACGCTCCCCGATGGAAAGTGTGTCAATTCGTGGGACGAATATATGTATTCCCTGGATTCCCAGTGTCTGCGCGGTTCACTATAAAATAGAGTGAGGGACTGCGCTGTCAGCGCGTTGACAGAAATCGGACCTGCGTCCCTGTTTTGGGTTGCTCTGGACCGAAAATAGCGGCAGACTCAAAGGAGCTCTCGGCCAGTGAGTCTTGCAGCGGCGCATGGACAATTATCTCTGTAATACACCACGAAGTTGGTACACCCGGAAATTCCAGGTTCCCTAGACGTCTTCATCCGGAAGCTGGCGACGCCAATATCTCGCACGCGCCGCAAAGGACCTTCGAAGTGAAACGGTAGCTTGTAAACTGATTTACGAGAGATCATCGACCATAGGAGGCCGCTGGCACGTAAAGTGTGGTATAATGATTTCACGAAGCACCGTAGGGCGTGCGATGCACAGTTCGAGGATTTCATAGTTGAGTCAGCGCGTGGTACTTCCGCTCGGCGTGAGCCACTCGGCCAGCCGAAATACATGCACTCCGCCTGACTCATCGAGCTCGCCACAGTAAACAGTAAAGCCACTCGTTTCTCGAGCATGCTCGTTTCCCCCGATCCGGCCGTTGATTAAAACTGCGTCGGTACGTTTGTTATCAGAATGCGGGAAAACGGCGGCGGGCAAGCGGGCGAGATTGTTTAAGGTATCCAGCCGGCATCTAGGCAGCTCAGAAACCATAGAAACTCGGTGTAATAGCATTATCCCCTCTCATTGAAGCTCTGTCTTTCAACGGCGGCGATATTGGATTCAACTGGCTTTCAGGATTCGCGACACGCGAGGTAAACACGTGTTTCGCTAGCGAGAATTCTTGTCGCCGACTTAAAAGGAGGCGCGTCTACTTTGCGCGACTCATTGCAATCATTTCTCGTTTCGCCGAGTCTGACTAGGATCGAGGGAATCTACTTGGAGCGTGAGCTTGGTCTACGAGGCCGTTTCACCATTCGGGATCTTGACTCACATGCCACGAGAATGCACGCATGATTCATCGTGGCCGGAATCTATGCGTGAACTTGTGCCGGCTGGCAGTAAGCTTGCAGGGGCGCAAACACGTGATCAGGCTGCACGGGGGTCCAGCTGCGGAGAGTCTAGAACCGACTGGAGCCGCTTTCGTCGAGGCGATACACGCCGCCCGCCTCGACTTCACATTATTCGATTTACTAGATCAACGTTACGTAAACCTGCTATGCCTACAATGCACAATAAAGTAGCGTTTGCGCTCCCCGCGCGGGAAAAAGTCTTACGCAAGCCTCCAATAAACACTGATGGCACCCGGTGCACGGCAGGGCCGCTCAATCATTCGACTGCACTGCCATCAGCGGAGCTCCCGATAATACCGGGGATAAGATAAATCGCCCGACTCCGAGACTGTTTGCGCTCGTTATTACTCATTGATACCCGCCGCTTACAACTAAACCGGCTCGAGGAACAATCTGTATTTTAAGAACGGAAGCCGAGCCATAAATATTCCCACTGGCTCTACTATGTGCCGCACTCTCTATGCACGATTGACGTAAACTCTGCCATACTTGTCCTCATTATCATCAAACTGCCTTTATCCTCGAATCTCTCGGATTGATTTAAATATCCCTGCGATCTCTATTCACTGCTAGGGATGCGCATTTTCAGAAATACTCGAGGATCGTTGCCAACATCGGCCACCAGGAACGTGGGAGCGGAGCGTGACTCGGAGTCCGCTCCAATTTTAGTGCAAATTTGTCCGACTGCATTTTACGGTTTGACGAGTGACTCGATTTCGAGAAGTTTATGCTTCGGCCGGGGGAATTTCATCGGCATCCTTGCCGGCTATTCCCGGTCCAGTGTCGATGGAATTGTGCGCCAGAAGGATATGGAGCACATGGTGCGCTTATGACGGCAACATGTGCCGTGATAGAGCTCTCGAGAAAAAAAGATCACGTCGCCCGGCCAGCTGTCTGAGTAATCCTTGCGCTATTTTCGAGGGTGCTCAGAATCTAGCTGATGCATAGGGATTATCTCCTTGGAGCATATTTACTTTCTAACTGCCAAGAATCTCCCTGGCCACGGAAAAAAAACTCCAGCCAAAGGTCAGCCTGCTCTCTATCCTATCCTTGTTTGTCCTCGCAAGGACGAAACTACTATCCACCGCCCACTCCTATAACTCGCGACCCAATTCAAATGAAATTATTTTTAGTAATGATGAAACGAATGGCGAAACATTAAAGAACATTTCGCCATTCGAGCGTGAGGGGAAATTAAAATGAAATTCTTGTCCCACTAGCTTATAGATCTCTTAAAGAAGACAACATTGAGCACAAGCTAAGAGGCCCGAATATATTAAAATCGTGATAGCAATCGATGGGGAGTAACACTTCTCAGGCTAATAGAAAGATAGTAGAAAGGATACTAGAAAGTGCACATATCCATCTCGCAAGGCGCGTATACCGAAGAGAGCATACCCCATTCTCCACTTTCTCTTCAATTTCCTTTATCGGGCTCTCTTGCGCCGGCCAACCTATTGTAAGAGTGACAGCCGGCTTTGCATATTTCAGTGCGCCGGGAAGATTTCAATTGCTCGTCCTATCGCTCGGAGCAAGCGTAGAGGGCGACTTCAATTATTCTTCGTACGATTCCACCTGAGAGAGAATGCTTGGGTTCGCCTTGCAGCCGAGTGGACGGCGCGCATAGACTGCCGCTTAAATCTGAGCGCCGCTTCTCCGCTTCGAAGGGAACAAGGCCCGAAGCGCATTCTCCACTTCCGCGAGGTAATGCTCGAGCATGCGGCAGATAGAGAAGTACTAACGGCGGACAGAGATAAGTGAAAACAAGATACCTGGCTTTAGCGCCGCGACGCTGGAGAAGCCACAAATTCCTCCTAACGTTTGTTTTTGCTAACTATGACACCGTGACGCCGCATATTCCTGTCCAAGCACTGACTCTGTGATTCTGTCTGCTGACTTGTCACAAAAATCGCTGATTTTTTATGGGGGGCTTGATTCGGGGATGAAAATATTTCAGAGACGTTGCAAGTATTGAATTAAACCTATGCAGTGTTAAAATTAGTAGTAGAAATTTCTACTTTCGTATTTGATCGAAGGTGATAGTTACAGAAATAATAATGAAGGACTTTGAAGTGAGCGAAATTTGGAGGGTACAGGGTTCCTTTTTAAGGAGAACTTTAGGAAAAGTGAGCGGAGGACTCGGTTGTCGAGGCACAGATCTCTGTCCAAGAATAGGAAGCTCTCCGGGAAGAATACTGTGTCACCGAGTCACTTTCTCTCCTCCTCGGGACATCTATTTCTGCGTAAGCGGGCACGCGCGCGCTCGCTCGCGTTTCCTGCCTTCTTCTTCGTCGGCGTCTTCTTCCTCCTCTTGCGCGTCCTCTCGCGTAATGTCGCCAAGAATGGCCGACTACTACTCTGAACCATTGACCCGCCGTGGCCCGCCAACTTTAATGAAGCACCCTCGAAAAAGATCCGCCACTAACAAGCTGCACTGACCTACCACAGTTGGCCACTCTCTTCTTTGAGTAGTCGCTCGATTTCGTAGCGAGCGAGGGATCATTCTCGGTAGCGCAGTATTGTCTACAATTCAGCTTCTTCGGCTGCCATGCGAACTATATCATTGACTAATTTGACAAGGGGAAACACGGCATGCGAGCCGTGGGATAAATCAATGGCGAGATTTTATCGCTCCTAGCCTGTATTATTGAACCCCACCTTCCATTCTTCTCACCCCGCTCTTTCCTTACACGGGGAGAATATTTATAATCGGGTTGTGAGCTTGACCTTTTCCGGAATTTATCGTTGCGCGAGGGATCGTGAAATATCGGAATGAATTGCTGCCCGGGCTCTCTCCCGTCCGAAAGGAACCGCGCGCGCGCGCGCGCTCGCTGCCATGGCCTGTAATATTATGGGACCGTAAGTGTCAGTGGTTCGTTCCGTTGCACCATCGCCACTTTCCTTCGACGATCATGTTTGTAATTAATATACAAGCCGCGTGAGCTCATAAGCCGCTCGATATAACTCGCGTCCTAAGCCAACTATAACCATGTGTTTCTGGCGCTGTTTAAGCAGACTTGGCTACATAAAAGACTCCGCGAAGCAATTACTTTTCAAGCTGACCGTGCAACCTTCTTCGCAGACTTTCATGCAGTTAGTCACCGCGAACTCATAAGGACAGTCACGATTAATCGATGATTTGCCATGCTGTTGATTGAGGACTTCACTTCTGCGACTTCTCATTGTACTAATAATAACACTTATCGGAGAACGTTTCCAATCGTTGCGAGGGGCGAGTGTGAGAGTAAAGTAAATATAGAATATAGCGAGATCGAGTGAATTCGACGTCCGACTATGTGCTTGCTGGTTAAAAACACATAGTTAGATTTGAATGAGGTCTCAGGTTATAGTGAACGAGATATAAGTATCGCGTTACCAAGCGAGAAGACTTCCAGACTGCGCGCTCGCTCGTGAGTACGGAGAGCCCTCTGAAAACAGGAGGAGCGCGCTTCCCATTTCAGCTCGGCGCTGCTTCGCTCGAAGCGGAGCGTCCAGCTGCAATCGCTCCACGGGATCTTTGCTTCGTGACCAATCGTCATTGGTGTAATGGAGCCGGGGCACCTCGGCCGAGCGCGGCGCGGTTGCGTCCTTTTCCTCTTTAAAATTCAGCCACACTTCCGTCATAGGCTCGGATCTAGCGCGGATGTTGCGATACCGCTCGGCGAACTCACCGTGCGATAACACTCGGACATCGCATGTGCAACCAAACCTGCTTTTTTTACCTAGCCGGTTTTTTCTACGCACTCCGACTAAAAAGAAGTGTGATTTGGAAGGAGGCTAAAAGGAATTATTTTGAAAACCAGCGTTGTTTCTATGATATTGAAAAGGTACGAAATGGAAGAGCGTTGTTTGGGAAAGTGCTGGAAAAAAGCGTATTGTTCGGAAAAACGAACGAGAGAATAGAGTGACGCGTAGAGAAACGCGTAAAAAGAGAGAGGGTAAAGGGATGTTTGGATGCACAGTGTTTGGCAGAAAGCCGGCAAATGGCGGAGCGCGCAATAAAGGATTCGCAATAAAGGAAGCCGCGGCTGCATGATGATACGAAGTATCCACTAGAAATTTAACGTTACTCTCCGTTCAAGCAGTGATTCGTGATTTCCTTGAAAGCGCCAGATGGAAGGTGGAGATTTGCTCACGGCATTTACGGCTCGGTGGTCGATAGTGTATCGTTATGGATTAAGACTTGCTCTTCCCACAAAGGCGTGTGCGCCTCACTTTGCCAAGCCTCTGAATAGCAATCGAGATTGCAATACCGCACTGCTTCGATTCTCTTTCGGCCTTTCCTGGCATCACCCCCGAGATACTTTCCTCCCTTTTATTCTCTCTGCTTTCCCCCTTTTCCCGAGTAATGACGTGCAGAAATCCAAGGGGACCCTCGCAACTTCCAACGCAATGATATTCCTAACAAGCAGACTTGCTCAGAGCTTAAATACGTATTCCAATTGATCCTTATGGCACATGCCATAAATCTCGCACTTGTACCGATGTAGATTTCCACACCAATTGATCTCCACTATATTCATCAAGATATATTCCTATGTAACATCTGTTCGCATTGTACTTGCCAAATATAGTAATTCCGAAACATCCAATTCCATCGAGACTCTCACTACCTAGTTTCATTTCTCCCCGACACCCACGCCCATCGAACCGTGGAAATTAACAACAAAAGCCGTTGTTCCTGAAAGTGGAATGCAATACACTTTCACGAGTTGCCGATGGGAACCGATGCCAGGGCGAAGGCTATTCACTCCGTGCACTGTTGCAATACTAATATCTGCATCCGCCTGTAATTGGCAGGAATTAAACGCTACTCTCGCTTATCGCAATCCTAAGTGGGGAAGAGTCGGGTAGAATGTAAAGAGCGGCGATAGCATGTTAGCCCTTAAAATTCGACGAAGCTTGTAGAGTTCCAACGTCAGTGAGGCAGTGCGGAGAGTAAGAGTGAGTAGGGTGAAAGGAGTGAAATGTCCAAGAGACAAAAGAGGCTCTGCTTTCAAGCTCTTTTCTCCTCTAGCTTGGCCGAATGCCTGATGCAGACTCTCTTTGACATTTGACTTCATTCAGCCGCCCCTCCTTTCCCCTCCTTTCCCCACTGAAAATGGAAGTTGAAGCCGATCTTCGTAGCGCGGCGTGTGCAAGTAGACCGAGTTTACCTCGGCAAACAGGCAAACGCTCGGCTCGCCCTACGGCCAACTTTTCTCGCCCTACGCCTATCTTTCCCACTGAAAACACGCCTTCCAGACATGTCCACACCAACATGCACACACAGCGACACGAACACCAACACAAACACACACACAAGGCTTGGGGTAGCTGGCAGAGAAAGAATTCTAGCTGCGCATCTTCCATGCCCGCTTTTAGCGAGGTTCGAGTGGCACGAAAGGGGAAGGTCGCGATCGATTGCTGGTCTTGGAAGCGTGTTTTTAATGGAATTGCTATAACCGTGCCAAGAGCACTCTGTCATATCTATCGGATTCGACGTCTGCATTCTGTATTTCTATAGAGAACCTTGTAAAAAAGTGAAACTTCTCGAATGATAGATGTGTCAAAGCGAAGGAGAAGCGTTCCAAGTAATACGGTGAGAGTGGAAGAGTGATGTGGCGGGCAGTGGAAAAATGGCCGAAATGGAAGGCGATCGAGCCGCGCGGCAGGATCCTATGCATCCTGGCTGGAGAGAGCCTGGCCGGCCGGCTACACCCTTCCCAGCCAGCGGAATGTTTTCAGGACGCGCAGTACCGAAAGCGAGGCGTGAACTTCGCTGCATAAATGCGCCTCCCCGGGAAACAGGGGTTGAAGTGGGAAGGGGTGTCGTAGTGTTGTTACCTGGCTTTTTTTACGGCGCAGCAGGTACTCGGCGGGGACCGATGAGAACGTGCCCTTAGGGTCATACGTGCCAGAGAAATTAGGGGTTATCAGGCACATGCACGCGTAATGAGACTCTCTCCTGAATGTCGACTCCCTCGCGCGCGTACACACTCTCTCTCGAAACGTCCCACTTCGATTGTCTCTCAGCGGGGCGAAATAAGCCGTCACAATACTCTGATTATCATAATACATGATAAAAGGAATTGGCAGTGCTCAAACTATCGCTTCCTTCCGAAGTAGACTGAAGGGGCGAGTAAAGGAGACCTTATTTAATTTCCTCTTCCCTCCAACTTGACCGATCCAATTATGCCGACACTCGACTCGTGGCGAGGTAAAGAATAATGAGGGGAATGCGAATTTTAAACAGAGAGGAAGGGATGAAAAGACGCGGTAGGAACTTTTGTAAAAGACGATAAAAGGCTAGCTCGTCTCTCTGAAAGCATACAAGTTACCTGAAAAAGCCTTCTTTCATGATCTCCTCTCTTTTTCTCCTCCCCGTATCTCTCCTCTGTCATACACACGCACACACACGAGCGAATGTACATACACAGACTCTCTCTCTGCCGGTTGGAGCCGAGTATAGCTATGTCTGCGGTCGCCGGGAGCCTCGAACTAGTAATAGAAGCCGTATAACAACAACTGGGACAATGGTTAGAGGTGACTCTCTTTCGAGCATTTCGATGCTCGCGAGTTAAGTTTGAAGGAGGGCAAAGTGGCCGTAACTGTTCTCGGGCTTAAGTAGAATTGGTAGGGGTTCGCGGTTCGAGTGCGCCGATATATCGGCCCTCGGCGATGTATATGCTACTCGGTATTCAAACTCACTCGTCTCCTCTTTTTGCTGGAAAGCCTTCGACGTGTATTCGTTTCGAGTGGTAGTCACCTCGGCGTCGCCGCTTACTTGTCCCAAATAAAGAAGAAAGTGCTTCTCGCCGGCAGACGACGAGCGCCTAGCCTCGATGACCCATTACCTCCTCTCGCGCAAACAGACTCGAGAATTCGACTCACGAGCGACGACACTCCGAGCCGCGAGGGAAACTCGTGTAATACTAAACTGCATTAATCAGATTAGCCGCGAGAAAGAGAGAGAGAGAGAGAGGAAGGCGGAGGACGACGACGACGAGCCAAATCTCAAACGCAACGCTCGTCCCGCGAAACGAGGTGACTGAGAAGCATCGAGCAAGTAAGAGGCTTTGCCTAGAGAGAAGCTGTACATGGTAATGATTTTAAGTTAACAAGTCTAACGACGCGGAGGCCGCCTCCGGCACGTTTAGCATCGACGAGAGTGCAAACACGCGGTACCTGTGTAAATCCTATCGATAACGCTCGACTAATGTCTGCCAGGTATATCGCGCGCTTGCCACTAGCCGATAAACACACACACACCACGACAAAAATGAGCTACTAAGCTCGCTCCTGCGAGCGGGAGAGAGCTTGCTCGGAAATAGATATCACTCAATCGACGACCCGATGCCCTCCTCGCTCCTCCGAGCGACAAGTGCACGTCAATACTCCGGCGACCTTGTCACGTGCTAGCTTTTTTCTCGGCAGGAACGCACCTGACACCCCGGCAGGTGAGGCCGGATACTATCCGGCCGTAGTAAACAAAACAGCCGGCAGGGATCATGCCATCGGAATTTCGGAGCAGCACTGCCGTATACGGTTATGCTTGGGCTGTGCAGCCTCTCCCCAAACGCGCGGCCGCTTCTCGCGCGAGCCAGCCTCACTCTCGCGATTTCGATCATGTTAACGTGAACCGCGAAGGAAAATGGTGCCGAATTACAAGGGCGCATATACAGATGGCAAGCCGGTGCGTGGATGCGTGCGTACGCAAAGGTGGGTGGGAGCAAGGGGGTTGCGGGGGTCGGCAAAAAGAGAGGGCGAGACCGCGACAGGGAGAGAGCAAGAGAGACCGGGCGAGAGAGCGAGCGAGGGCAGGAGGGGGGGAGAGCGAGGGGAAGAGAGAATAGGAGCGAGAGCGAGATCCAGAGAGACAGGAGGGTGGGCGAATGCCCGGCGAGACGGGAGGAGGAAATCAATGCCAGCGTCTGGCGAGAGAAGAGAAACTTGTCGTGTGCATCGGTGAGTTTTGCGCCCCGGCCGGCGCGCTCCTCTCCGCATCTCTCTGCCGGAGAGTGCAGAGAGGGCAGAGATGCTGCGAGAGAGGGAGGACCATCCGGGGCCCGATCGTGAGGAAGAGAGCAGTGTCAAGGCTCCACGGGATACTCACTTGGCTGCTAGCGTAGCGTAGCCGCCACTGTCTTCGTCCTTCGGCTTCGACGATGCACTCTCCCTCGTCCTTTCCTCGTCCTCCGAAGCGGCGGCTCTTGGTACCGTATCTCTCCTGGCTATGCTTCTCTCTCTTGGTCGCGCGCGCCCTCGTACTTTCCTCGTCCTTCGTCTCCTGCTCGGCGAGAGGGCTCGGCAACCGGCACAAAACCCTTGGGGAACGCGGACACCCTGACCTGCGGGCGGCGTATGCGCGTATGACACTCAACCGGATACTATGCTCTCCTGGCGACTCTCTTTCTCTCTCTGCTATCAGTCGGAGTGAGACTGATAAGGGTGGTGGTGGTAGTGGTAGTGGTAGTGGTGGTGCATCGAACGTACGCAGACAAGAGGGGAGGCAACCACCGCTCCGATCGCGCGGGTGTCTCGAGCCTGACTGACGCACCGCCCGAGCCTGCCGACCGGCTGAACCCCGTGCTCCGACTGACTCTTCCTTCTCCTTCTCGCACCGACACCACGCTTTCTTCTCCGTTCGACGCCCTGCCCGCTTCTACTCTCCTTAGGCTCGACTCAGACCGGACACTCCTCGCCATATACTACCCATTTTATCCTCTATTCCACTATTATACCTCCTTCATTATCTTTTCCACACCCACTGGAATTAGTTCGTTCCCACAAGGCATATCATCTACTTCCAAGCGTTCGATTAAAGTTTCTTCTTTGTAGATATATATATAGTATTTTTAGAAGTGTTGTTTTAGACTTCGATCGGTGCTGTGGAAGTTTGGTGGGAAGTTGAATGTGACTGGGAGGTTTTCGTTGGAAAGGTCTTCCCTATAATTGAAGTGGAGTGCGACGGTCTGGTATACTGCGGGTATCTAAGGCATCTAAGCAGATAGTCTGACGCGGCTGAGTGTCAGGTGCGCCCTGTCTGCGCACGACGGTCCGCATCTACTTCTACTTGGCTCGCTTCTACACTGCAAAAGCGGTGACGCACAGTCTGAGTGCAGCCTTACCTTTCGCCAGCTCCGCTTCGTCTACACTCTACAGGGCTTTGCTGGCTCTCATCTCGCTTCCTCGCCGGTCTCCACGCTTCCTTTCGTTCCTCGTTAGTTGCAGGGGCCTCCTCTCGCGCGCCTCTACCGCTTACCTTGCTCTCCCGTCGCTCCTGGCACTCTGTCTGTGTGTGCCTGTCTGTCTGTATGGAACAGGACGCCCACCGCGTATCGGCTGTTATCGGCGAGACGGCGCTGCCCTTCGCCAGGACCTTCTGCGATGGGAGCGCAGGATCCGCCAGCCTCCTCCGGTTTTATGCTTCTCTCCTCCTTCGTGGGGACCAGTTCCCCCTCCGATTTTCAGGGATGGAAAGCCACGCCGGGATTAAAGACGCCACGCCGGGAAAGCAGCCGGTTCGATCGACCGGCTCGCGCTGCGCCAACTAAATGATAGCGCGTGTACGCTTAATGATTGATCATGTACTGATTACGATATCGCCGTTACGCCGATTGCGGGATCGCGCGAATAATGGCTTTTTATGCTGGGCCCCCTGTATGCCTCTCATTGTATCGGGCCACGCCACTGATTGCCTCTCCACTTATAAATGGACGGTGATATAATAAAGTCTGCCCTCGACAATTCCTCTTTCGCGAAATCCCCCGATTCTTTATGTACTTTGCGCCCAGTAACTCTGTTACTTTAATTGAATTAACTCGAAAGAGTTTTAATAATGCAAACCATTGGCTTCGCGTGAATATAACTGGAACGGTGCCAATTAATGTGGATCACAGTGTTGAGCAGGGCACTCGCAACTTACGTGAAAGTAAAATCCAAAGAAACCTACGCGGAGCTCCTAGATTTTAGTTCAACTAGCGCACGCATGAGTTCAAACTAGAAATTACGTTACTTGAATTTAAGTAACTCGATTAACGCGATAGGAGTTGTGCCCTTGACAAGTTACTACGTTCAACAATGTTCGTCGATGATTCTTCGAAATGTGTTTTTCAAAGCCCCTTCAAAGATCAATCTTCCCATTGACGCTGGTCTTTTCGTACGAAGGGTGAATCCCAAAGGTTTTCTTCGCGAGCCAGCGCCAAAATTAATGGAGCTTGGTTAGTACTTGTTGAATGCGCATTTTCACGCGAAACGTAGGTCCAGACAGGAAGGACGATCGAGGGTGAGCGAGAAAAGGGGGAAAAGATACATTTTCGTGGTGGGCACACACGTAATTTGTCAAGGCCAGGAAGCCGTGAGATCTCCTCCCTTTATACTGCGTTATCGGCTTCGCTCCGCGATGATTAATCGGCCACGCTTGGATTATTAATGAGTCGCATATTCGTTTCGATAACGATGGAACTCCCCAGTCCGGTGTAATATCTTAGACGAGGAATGCGGGGCCTTGCGTAACGCGCTCCATTTCGAAGTAATCGGATAAACAGCGATTCCCGTGGAAAGAAGCCTGAGAAATTGCAAGAGCTCTCTTGGCAGGGTGCATTCCACGTTTCTTGGGCGTTTCGTTGCCGCCGCTTTAACGAGTCGTGTATATTCATTCACCAGCATAGAGATGAATCATAGAAGGGGGGAAGTAAAAATTAGACTGCCAGGGAGAAAGTCATGGGGTTGAGTACAACAGGGATTTATTTGATTCTCCTTTTTCCCATGGGTTTTGCTCGGACGGTCCTCTAATAAGGAACGTAGCGACGAGATCTTCATTTACATGCACCGAGTAAATACGACCTCCTAACGATACATGATTAACGAAGCACTGCCAATATATAACTGTCTTCGGGCTGGTATATAATTTATTGTATATCGGCTCGGTACTTATTAAATGTGCTAGGGACGCTAGTTAACAGCAAGCTCTCGGGAAAGTAGTTATCAGAGTAAGGAGAGCTGCATCAGTTAGTTTCACGGGACATTCGAGCCAGGAGGCAAGACTTGCTCTCGAGGAATCGGAAATCCAGAGTAGCTGAGGCCAAGTGAGAGAGCGAGAGAGAGAAAGAGCCGACGCTGTGAACTGCATCTACATTAAGGATGAAACCACTGCGATTACACGAAACCAGCTAAGAGGGTGTCGAGTGTGCACCGACGATAAGATAAAAGCGAATTGAACGAATACAATATATACCGACGAGAAATTCTATTGGCACAATCTTCTGTGCCCGAAACACGAGTCTACGTACTCTGCTTTTGTTCCCTGTTTCCCTGAGATGACTAGATTTTATTGAATATTGATGGCCGATCAATACGATCGACTGGCAATTGACTCGCCTTGAATAATTTAAAGCCTTAATTAATTTATCTCTACTTCTTCCAAGTAATCGATATCCCCGGAGGATATTGGGCAATTCTGCTTGTGGTTTCCAGCTAAGAGGGGTGGCTTCATCCGCAGATGCGTGCCGGACTCTCGTAAAAGGAATGAAATCAATAAGAGTCGGAGCTATGCCTTGACGTCACAGGCCGTCATCTTCTCCACTGGGATATCCTCGACCTCGACGTTATCAGCGGTTACCAGCTTCACTCGATCGGTCGGCTTCGGTCTCATCAGGATGAACGGCAACTCGGCCGACAACTCTCCGCCCAGAGCGCCAAGATAGAGTTTGACCTTGACGGCGTAGGAAACGACGATGCCAAAGGAATCGCGGACATCCGGCGAGGTGAGAAGCGTACTCGGCGCCAGCTGGCTGTCTTCTCGTTTCAGTTGTCCGTCCAGGGCGATGCCTCGTCGATACTTGTTGTTCTCCAGTGTCGGTTGCAGGTACAGCACTTTCTGCAGGTTGGAGCCTGGGTTGATAGGGCAGCCGTCTTGAGTCTCAACGGCATCGATGACTGTCCGGAATTGACCGTTCTGGAAGATGACTACGTCGATCCCCTGCTGCACCAGGGCCTTGATCTTCTTCACGACCTTGTTGCTGTGATTACGAACGCAGACGTTCACGGCTATCCTCTCCCCGTGGTGGTACAACTGCTTGTCGAGAAGAACCTCGAGTTCTAGCTCGCCCGGACTCAGAAGGAAATCCTTACGTACGACGGTGCAGGGCTGACGACCCTGCTTCGTCGGAGCGTACTGGATCTTCCGTATGCCAAGGGTTACCGTGCTTCTCTTGTGGGTGAGGTCGGTCTCAATCTCTCCCGAGTAGACCTTGATGTAGTAAGTCACGCCGCAAGGCTCCCCGGTTTCCTCTTCACCAGGCTGAAGAGTCACGCTCGACGGTGCACTCTGTGGAAACTGGAAGGTAAAGGGGATTGCGTTTGGTCCCAGCTTCCTCATCAGACGTTCCTGGACTTTGGTCAAATTTCCTTCCATCTTCTGTGTCTTGGGGTGCAACTGGTCCGAGGCGAGGTAGAGATCCTTTTGGAAGTTTAGCCCCATCACCTCATCCTCCTCTCTCCCGTAGCGGAAGCTACACACCAATTGACCCCAGATCTTCCGGCCGCTGTCGATGTAGTCCTGGTCGACCAAGATCACCCCATCCACCGGCTCCACTCCCGACAGATAGTCGATGAAGTCTCGCTTGCCAAGATAAATGGCAATCTTGCCGTTCGGCGAGCATTTCTTGTATACCTTGAAATTCACCACCATCTTCCAGTAGGTGCGACGATGCGCCTTTCTCGAATGCGAATGCACCACCGGTAACTGGATGGTGCACGGGCATTTCGAGCTCTTATATGCGAACATGCTGCCGGTGACGTCGAACTCTTCGAGGGCTTCCTAATCCATTCAGTACGCCGGATAACTAGCTGGCCAGTTTCCCGGTCGCTTTCAACCTTTCGCTGCTTTTCTACGCAGATTTCTTGTTCCTTCCAGCTCTCACGCTGGAATGATCCGGCGGCCACTGACGATTTCAATCTCATCATTGGGCTTCGTGGGCTTCGTTTCGTCATTACTATTAAACGGATGCCCGATCCATGTCAGCGAATTGCACCCGCACTCCTACTTTCTTTCTCCCTATGCAAATTGCCTAATCAGATGCTCATTGGAATTTCTCCTTTCCTAGTTGTAATTGCGTCAGAAATGTAATCTTCTTACATTTGTCGAGGGATAAACTGATGATAGTGTGGATAATATTTTTATAGGTTTAACTCTAGCTTTGTTGTTTCGTTTGGTGTGTTTAGTGTATGAATAAAGAATGCTGTTCTTATAGGAATTCATTGATACAGAAGTAGTGGTTATGATCTTGAAAGATCGAAATATATTTTCGTTCTAATTTATCTCTATGAGTAAAGAATGGTTTGCACAGGTGATAGAAGTGGAAAGGCTACCACAATAGCATGGTAGTCGGTTTCCAGCAGATAGATTATTAGATATATGCTTCGAGAAATTTTCTGCCGCGCTGTGGCAGACATTTCATCGAACATAGGAATGCGAGAATCGATATTTACCGACCGCCCAACAGTTTTACTACACGAATAATCGTACAATAGAAATAAATAGGGTTTACTTAGAATCTAAACGTACCTTTTCATATCCTAGTTGAGTGCGTCGAAGATGTTTAGTAAAAACGATGCAATATCTTCTTTGCACTCCTATTTTTGAACACCAAACACTGCGTTTTGCAGATGTCGCTACTGCACAAATGTAACATCCACCGAATGTTCAGTAAAACCTAGACAGGCACACGCCACCAAGTTTCAGCCCCACTTACTATAGATCTTGATATATTATAGTGCAAGATCACATACCGTGCTACACACAAGCTCATGTTTCGCAGACGGCAGAGATCTCTGTGGATCGTGGTTCTTTCTAGAAATTTTTCGAATGTGCTGATTACTTTTAAATGGCATAAGTGACACTATTCGAAATAAGAATGTCGGAGGGTGCCAATACAAAGATCGACATGGTACGTATGATCCTATTATTTTTGCAAGCGCATACAATTGATGTGTTATGAATCCCTTCGATCTATGAAATACGTGCTGCGCAGAGAATTAACCGCATTGTTGAACATGCATGAAAACAGTGTTCGATGTTTGCTACTATTGACATTGTCACTCACGATGAAAGCTTCTTTAGACTTATTCATCCAATCGTTGATTAATCACTACTTGCATGAAAATTGTTCTTCCCAATCAAACTTGTGTTTCTTAGCTGCATATTTCAGTATTTGTAAATAAAAGTTACGACGCGTGAACTTCACGTTCCAGGCTAAATCCATGACCGTAGCGATACCACCCGATTCTCCACGCAAGCCAGTGAAATCCACTGCTGTGGTAAAATATTCAGCTGTCCAGACACCAGCAACTTATGCTCAGTTGCAATGCAACACGGATCTGAACCTGCCACCAAGCAATTGGTTGAGCAGTTCAGCAGAGAGTTATGGCTTGCAGAGTGTTTGGTCTCAAACAACTGGCTTCTCCAGTTTCAGAATGGCTCATATGTTCCCTGATTGTGTGGGAGAAGTTGATGTTGTGTCTGATGCTGAAAATATTAAGAAGCTACTTAAACTGCCATACAACCATGGTGTAATATCCATGATGGTTCACCGTATAGAGAATACTCTTTTACTTGATGATTTCGATATACACAAGTACTTGCTGAGACAAGCAGAGAGCGAATGGGAATGGTTGAAAAAATTCTTCTACGAGCACATCTTTCAAAGTCTGGGAGAGAAAGAAAAGAGACTGTTCCATGAAACTAATAGTAGGAGCAGCCTGAGGCAAAGAAACTTGGTATCCAAGTTCTTGTATCACTCTATAGTATTAGCTGACAACAAAGAGGAACACTCAAAGCCACAGTTGCCAGTGAAGACACTGGAGCCTTGTTTACCAGAGCCGACTCAAGAGGAGAAAGTTCCCGATCCAAATTGCAATCATAGCTTTGCTAGAAATGTTGTATGGACTTTTGAGAATATACAAATGCTCATTGGTACTGACATGCCCATATTTGGTGGTCAAACTCATCCTTGCATTAGTCTGAGATTAAGAGACATGTCAAAACCTATCAATGTCTTAACTGGCATAGATTACTGGCTAGATAACTTAATGTGTAATGTTCCTGAGGTGGTAATGTGTTATCATCTTGATGGAATTGTGCAAAAATATGAATTAATAAAGACAGAAGATTTACCTAACTTGGATGACTCCAAGTTTAGTCCTAAAGTAATAAGGGATGTTGCCCAGAATATTTTAAGCTTTTTGAAGAATAATGCTACCAAGGCTGGACATACTTATTGGTTGTTTAAGGGTTAGCATTAATTATGTTTACAGTGTTTTGCACCAATGAGACGCTGAACATTTTGTAATTTCATATTTTCTTCTTAGGCAAGGATGATGATGTTGTCAAATTATATGATTTAACATCATTGTGTAATGATGTTGCTGATGAAAAGGGACAAAATCCATTCACTGTGCCTGTTGCAATGTTACTGTACAGAGTTGCACGAAATATGAAGTATTCATCTGATTACCATAGACATCAGGGCACAATAAGAATGCTCCTGAAAAATTGTGTAGAATTATTGACCAAAGAAAAATACCCTCAAATTGTTACATCAGCCCATTTCATGTTATCTGATTTGTACATACCATCGGACACGGATCCTGCTACTCCAGGATTTCCAGACCAAACTGACGAAGATGATACTCAGAGTGAAACTAGTACAAATTATGAAAATGATAAGGAGGAGGAAGAGGAAACTGAAGCTATTAAGTCTTTAACATTAGCTAACAGTAAGTATTATATTTTATGTCATGTAATTTTCAACATACTTGTCTTTATCATAAATTTTATTCTTTAGTCAAGGAACATATGGAAAGGGAGGAACTGAAGTACAAACCGCCGCCCATCACGGGTTCTGTCGAAGAACGATGTTTAAATGCATTAGAACATGTTAAAAATGGTTTGGATTGCTTAAAGTATTTCCCGACAGAGGATGGTACTGAAGAAGACGAAAAGAAGACAGACGAACTAAACAGTGAGACTCGAGACTACGAGAACCAGCAAAACGTAGCGAAACCGTTTCAAGCAATACCGATGCCTTATGCTCCTTTGCACTCTGACAAAAAAGAAACTGACTCAGGAGATAATTCTACGAATAATAGTCCTACTCGTAGAAAAATAAAGCAGAAGAAAAAAAAATCTGAAAAGAATATGTCCAAGGATACGATCGATAATCTGCCGAAAACATTATTGTGCAAACTGAAAACGCAGACACTGCCAACGTGGCAAGCACCGAAAAAAAGTGATAATATAAGTTGGAACGCACATTTGAAAACTCTTTTGTATGAGAAGGCTTCTCTAATATATGCTGTACTTGCCGAATACGAATATGCAAACAAAAATTACGGCGCTTCTTTGCGCTATATGTTGGCTGTGCGCCGGTGTCAGAAAGTATTAGAGATTTATTGTGGAATTACAAACGATAGATCGATCAGTTATTTACTAGGTCGGGCAGGTGACTGTTGTTTCATGACGGTTCAAGATTGGGGTAATGTAGAGCGTCACAGAAAAGATTATGAAGCAAAGAACGATACAGAAGAGAAAATTATAGAGAATCTAACCAGTATTGACGAATTGGATAGTGGTATGTGATCTTTGTAGAAGCGAAGGCTAATCTTATTTTTTAAAAATTTTTCTTCATTAAGAATTATTGATTGCAGATGATACAGAATTACTGCCATTGAAACTAGAAAGTATAGAAACCACTATGGTAGCGTCGTACAAATGTTATGAGAAGGCTTTATCTTTAGAACCGCTCGACGCGGATAGAAATAACTTGCTTCGGCGCTTGGGAAATATCCACAATGAATTGGGTGTTCTTTATATGAATCAAGCTGGATGTAAGTTGTCCAAGTATCAATAATGCACTAAAGGATATATGCAAGTTTTACATTATTGGTATTTTTACAGCTCGCTATCAACAAGAGTCAATGGCTGATAATTCTGCTGGTTCCTCTCCGGATATATCCGAGTTACTTACAAAATCCTTGACTCATTTGGAAGCGGGGGTGAAGGCTTTTGAAACTGTTCACGACGAGGCCAATTTAGCATTGTTACATTCAAATACTGGTCGACTTATGCGTGTTTGGGCACATATGCACGTTAAACAGAATATTGAAGAGCGACAGTACTATTATAAAGCCCTTGCCAATTATCAGAAGGCACTCCAAGTTCTGGGCACCAGAAAATCGAATCCTGCCATATGGGATACTGTTACGTGGGACTTAACGACAACGCTCTTCACAATGGCTACATTATTACAAGACTATCCTATAGCCGGATACAAGACTGAAGAAGAATTGGAGCGTGAAGTTGTTGATATCTTACAAAAGGCATTGAAATACTGTGATACTGAAACACCAGGCCCTCGTCAACCTATTTATCAATTTCGTGCTGCTGCCATCCAACACCGCCTTGCCTCCTTATATCATCGGGTGTATTTAGAGCTCGAATCCGATGCCGACAATGCTAAAAGGAAAACAAGCCTGCAGCTTTGTAAATTGTATTACGATAAGACAGCGAAGATTTTCTTCGCTTTGGAACAAACGAGAGAATTCCTAACCGTACAATTGGAACGAGTTGCGCTGGCTGAACATCAGGCACGCAGTGCAACATCAATGCACAACAAAATGAAGACATACCAGAATGCACTCGAATTAATCTTACAGTGCAGGCCGATGTTAGAAATCTCATGCGAGAGGAATAAATCGCAACCTGAAAAAGCGGAGGAAGCAACTCAGCCAAATGGTAAAGAGAAGAAAGAGAATATAGACACAGAGAAAGGAGTGGAAGAGACAACTGAGGACGAAGAATGTTTGGTAGTGCTTTTGGAACAAAGACTGCAGTTTCTCTTGAAATCGTTGACAAAACTATCCCTTACCAAGAGTAACAGTAGCAACAATAAAGAGTAAGTATTCACTCCCTACATGATCTTAAAATATGGAGTATTATGTGTTGGACATCCACCAAATTAATATTTTCTATTTACAGATCTGAAACACTAGCCAATCTTTATAAGCAATGTTATAGTCGCACCTTACGACCAGTTTCGATGGTTGGTCCTGCATTGACGGAACACGTGACACGCGTTTTACAAGAACTCGAGGATATACTATCACAGAATGAATAGTAAATCTGTACATACATTCATAAACTGCGTGCATTTCTTTAACGAGCAGTACCTCTGCAAGATCTCAGCCCGTGAACATACTTGACTACTTCATCGAGTTGCCAGAATACGAATTACGGTAATTCGGCGAAGGCTCCCTTTTTTTTTAATTTAAAGATTGTGTACAGAAGATGCAATCATTAACGCTGGACGTTACAGTGTTCAGGGAAGAGATCTCGAGACAATGAATATTCTCTAGGTTACTGTGTATTTGAAGTCTCACACAAAACACTTTATTCTACGTTGTAAATATCGATGATAAAACTCTTATTTATATATAATTTGTAAGCAAATAAATAACAGCTCACTCCAATAAGTCCTGCCAACTGGATCCTCTACAAAAGTTATCCCCTAAGTACGCAATTAGCCGCGAAGTTCTATCTACCGCATAAAAAGAATTCGCATGAGCGCGATGCCGTCATGTCCTATTCATTGCTTTAATAGTTTCAGTTTTTCTTACCCACAGCGCTTACTGCTATTGCGTTTTTAGATTACCCTCATCAACGCTATAACAATCCAGAGTGTCGGGTGGCGAGTGAGAACTTTCGCACGGTTATAACGCGAAAAGTATTATCGGGTTCTGCACGCGATTTGTTGCTGCTCTTGTCGTGACATTAACGGAGCGTGACAAATGTTTGTGCTCCGCAAGAGCTCATATAAATTGCCAAATATATTACGAGAATATGCGAATATTCCTAATTGCCGAAGCGTGAATTCCTGGAAAAAAACCTCCCACTCGCTGGCTCTTTCGAATGGTTAATGCATGACGAGCTATGCCCGACTGTGTTGGTTCATGTTCGCATTTGATTGCAGGGCGCAGCTTCCAGAGGTCCATGGAGATAACATTTTTTCAGAAGCTACCCAAGAGTTTTGGCGGTTGATGGGGGATTGGGCGGTGGGATGCTCCCTGGGTTAGTCCGGGGTAGATTCAGCCCATTTGTCTTCGACCACGCTCGTTATTTGTTCAACCGCCCTTCTACTGTCCCGCAACAGGAGGGTGAGAGGTGAGTCTTGAAACGTTTTTCACTTCTTGGTTTTTCACTCAAACGTTTGTGACCGGAAATATAAGAGGAACGAGGAGGCTGCTTCGATTGCCCTCGCTGCAAGCCGAAAGGGCCGCGCGTACAGTAATACCGCGAATAAGAATTCGCCTTTATCTTCCCATGGAACAGGAGCAATTCATTCTTCCAGTAGTATTACGCAATAATCTCATAATGCCAGACGATCGTCATATTTTATGCGGTCTCTCATATACCGCGCACTCCCCCAAAATATTAATCCGTGAAATTTGTGGAGGAACGCCCGTGCAATCTTCCTCTTCTAAGGTTTTCTGAAGGGGGTGTTCCCTTCCGTTGGCGAATCCTTATCCAGCTTCGATCTGGCGAGCACAATTTCTGCCGATCCCTCGTTCGACTTACTGTTCGCACGACTGGCACGAGACGCGCCCGGAAAGTCGAGTCTTTCTTTGAAGTGTTTGAGGATCGGTGGGAAGGGCTCGATTATTCGTCTGCGGCGGGTGCCGTTTCCCTTTTTTTCTGCTTTATTCTCCGAGTTGGAGTGTGCCCGTGTCTCCTGGAGGGCTGCTTGATTGAAATGTCAATGATACAAATAGTGGCAGGGACGGCTTTCTCTTGGATATCGAGGAGGAAAATAGAAGCCGGATATCAAGATAACACGAGCTGGCAGCTCGTGTGTGCCAGCTCGAGACGCTCGGAGGGTTGACGATTCTAAGGACAATCGTAAATCTTACACCGGTGGGCCAGCATTCCTGGGGCGGAAAGGTCTCGGCGCTAGCTAGCCAGTAGCACAGTAGTAGACTGCGGACGCGCAAGAATGCCCCTGAAAAAAGTCTCCGGCCAAAATTAAGGGCGGCGACGATACTTCTCGTCAGGCACGCAATAAAGTAAATTGCGAAGTTAAGTGTGCCTGCCTCCGCCTCTCCGGCTTCGAGGCCTCGCTAGAGTATTACTTTCCAGGGTAGTTTGTCCGTTTCCACCGAACTCATCCTTCGGATCTACCCAAGACTTTCTAGATAGTCTGGGTACACAGATAAAGCGTGGCGGGGCTGGGCTGGTTAGGGGCGAAGCGAACTTTAAAGAGAAAGGATCCAAGCCCAAGAATACATTATATTCCTGCCGAGAGATAGGACAATACTGGAAGGGGGTAGAGTGTACTCGTCGCAACAAAGATAATTAGTCTCCGGCGGAGATTCACGCGCCAGCTAATCCCGTGCCATTCAGTCAAACCCGCAAATTAGTCTGATTCGAATTTCAGGCTGAGAAGGCGGATGCCAGATAATTTCACTCGGGTTCGTTCTTAGTAGGTTCTCGAAGAAAGTCTCGAGGATCGTCGGCGTCGGATGGCAAAGAGCACCTATCCTTCTTGGGGTCGCAGTGCACGCGTCTCACCGTTTCCTTGGAGGTCGAAACAATTGAATTCCAAGACGTCGTCGGCGCGGCGCGGCGCGGCGCGGCGCGAGGGAACCTTGCCGGGAGAGGGTTGAGTAAAGAGGGCCATTACACGAATTACATAATGAATCCGTCGTTGGCGAAAGAAAGGAAAAAATGTCGGTTGACAGTCTAGCCTCGTCCGTGCGGCGACGACTGGCTTTCTCTGCAAGTGCCGATGGAATTTTCGGCTTGGACAAAGAGGAATTCCGCACGGACCTACGCTCCCTCCCTCTCCGCACGCCCTTCTCTATCTTCTGTTGGCGGCCGAAGCGGATTCAGGCCTGCGCCGCTTTGCGGGCTTCGAATTCAAGCGGCATTCCCATCTCTTTGCGCGAACGTTGCTCTCTTATCTGGTTATATCAATTAGAGTCGGCACCCTTTTCTTCTTCCATCGCTTCCACGCAACCCTCTCCATCCTTCGAAAACCAGCCGCGGACGCTTGCCCACCGACTTTGTGATCAACCCGTGCCTGCTATCGACACTTCCGGATGATTGCTCCTCTACTGCCGATTTTCCACAAGGCGGCACACTTTCTTTCTCTCATGTGCAACGACAGCTTACGTTGATTTTATCCTCCCAATTGTTTTCAGTTTTTTTTATATATTCGATCTTACTGTTTTGGGAGTGCAGCTGGCATTTTTAAAAGTGCGAGACCAAAAGCCATTAATATAATTGAAAGGATTTGAAAGCTGGGAGGGAAAAATTCGAGTGGAAACCGGCGGCAAACAAGTGTCCCACATTGGGAATCGCAGGCGAAGAGCCATAAATATTAATAGTCGTGTTACCTGCACTGTTAGCTGCAGTCATTGAGCCATGAATTATTGGCTGGCACAAATGCGATCGGACATAAATTTCATTTGCAACGTGCAATTACACACCGATCGCCGGAAATGAGTTGTGTCGAGAGGAAATGTTACGGGCCGAAAAATATGGGACAGTCACAGTTACGAATCTTTCGTCTCAAAGTATTCGTAACTCGGACAATATATTTCTATGATTATGATCTAATAAAAAGCTTTAACGATACACCGGCTAGCTTTGCGCTTGAAGCGCACTTTCGCACGTAGGAGCGTGGTCGAAATTTCCGTGGCGTTCGATAGGAAGAGCGGCGTGAAATATTGGTCGGCGAAGTTTGCCGAATTGCGGGGAAGGAAGAGGCGATCCCGTAGGAAAAGCAGGCGGTGTTGGCGCGGGAATGACCAAGAGCTAACATAACAGGCGAAACTTCCATATTCCTTGGGCATCTGAATAAACAGGCGGTACGTGCTCGGCGCCGAGGTGGGAGTTGCTCGCCGATCCCATTTCGTAGTCGCGGCTGGTATCGGTGTCGTTGCCACTTAATCCCGGTAATTTCAACATCGACGCCAGAAGTTACAGGTGATGATCGGGGGGGGCGGCCAGCTGTTCCTCGGCCAAGAGAGAGTCGAGTGCACTGCAACCAGCGGGATTTGCAATTCAATTTTGGTAACCGCTCCGAAACTGCTCCGGACTCGCGGACTGTTTGCGGTGCCGATGGACCGAGGTCAGAGTGGAGCCCGAGTGGAGTCAATGGGCATCGAGTAGAGACCCTCGCGCTCCACCTCACCCTCTTCGATAACCATCCGAAAAGAATCCACTTAGCTTTTAGCGATTCTCATCCAAATCCTACGTTTTACCTCACCCATATGAAATCGACTCTGACTCTCTCTTCCTTTTTTTATTGTATACAAGAATAATTCTAGTTAAATGTTTAAAGTGTTATATAACAAAAGAGTGACTTTTGAAACTATCAGCGGTTATTATACTATAATAGTAAGGCAGACTCCCTTTATTCTCGCCGCAGGCGGCACGCCATAAAACACATATTGCCTTCTGTAATAACCTGTTGTTCCATCCCACCCTCAATTCCTGATCCTGCGCTTTCTCTCCTGCTTATTTTTCACCACGATAAAACATGTCGACGCTCTGATAAGTATACTTTTATACGCATAAGTTGAAATTATGTTTTGTCATAGTGAAGCAACAGAAAATGAGGAAGATTGTAGATATTATTTATTGAGTAGTTTCGTTGTTATTAGATGAGGATAAGTTGCAGATTACAAAAAGGAAAGCCGGGCGAGACAGTGTGAAATGCCGTGGAGAAAGAATGTTGGGTTCAACAGGATTTTCGGGTAGTAGGTTGGTAGGGAGTGGCTCTGAAATAAGAGGATATAGCTGACAGATGGGAGCAAGCAGTTCCGTCAATTTCTTATGGGATACTTTGTACAGCACGATTTTCGTTAGTGCCATTCGTTACTGTCAACTGGGAAATGTGGAGCGGCATTCGAGCTACTTATTGTTCCCTCAGTCTCGCCACGCAATTCATAAATCCTTGGTGACAGAGGCTGCGCGTGCAGCCGAGAACAGTTTTACAAGAACGATCTGTACACTCTTTTGACAACTGTCACTACTGTCTCCCGGATATTCAAATGCCACTCTCTTCCGCTTTAACTCCCCAAATCCTTTACTAGCACAAAACTCGCCGGGATGAAATCATTCTCGATCAAATAGAATATTAAGCACTCGATGAACACGTGCTTATAAAATTTAATTCCAGCATTATTAGCTAACTAATAGGTCGGTGATAATACTGGCTAAGTAATCTAATGAACGACGTGGAGGGAGAGACAATTCCCTAGGGACTTTTGGCCCCGAAAGCACGCTGCTGCCACCGCCTGGCCGAAAGCACACATTCTAATTTCGCCGGTTAATCCAGCTGAAGCGAAACGCGGATTAATTAATTAATAACCCGTGCAGTGGCGCACCGTTGCTTTTCATCTCCTGGTGGTATCGCTACGCTCGGCCGTCTATCTATTTACGTGCGCGCGTATCTTTGCTGGATGCTGTGTTTGCGGCCCCGCGGGATCTCTCACTAAGCGGCGAGCAGTAAATTTTCCTCGAATTTTGCGCACGTATCAAAGCTTCTCTGCGATGTAGTTCTTTGCCCGGCAATTGGCCGTACGCTCTCCCCGTATGTACGTTTAGCAGTTTCCTTCCGAACGCGTACACCGCACTGTTTTTCTCCAAGATCCTTTGACCCCTTTCTTTTTCTCTCTTTCCCATTCAACTCACTAACAATGAATAATCAAACAATGACATACGATTTTTGTTACACTCAGTGTAGAACTACAAAGAAAATTGAGAAAGAATAACAAATGTGTCTCCGATAACGCCAGTTGTGAAAAGCGAGACGCTTGGAAATATTGATTGGGGGACCTGTTAGAGATGAGTGGTGACTGTGTAAACACGAAAATACGGGGCGAGTGAACTAAAGGTCATCGGAACACTGGCTCGGAGTCAGACAATTTACGGAGACCAATACGAAAATATCGGGGCGCGTGCGCGTGCTAGCACGCTGGGATGAATCGAGCTTGAAATTTGCTTTCGATGTGCTCTGCTCTTGCGAGCCTGTTCCGCCGAGGAAGGTGGAAGGGAGCGTGTTGTCGAGGGCTGCGAGATTCAATTTTCAATAAATTCGAGAGGGCTCCTTCGTTTCCAGGTGGTCTCTGCCCATTGCACACCAGCAGCCGCCGCCACCACCGCGTGTATTACAAATGCGAGGATCGACGCCCTCCCAACTTCCTCCTCCTGTTTCCGCAGTCGAAACAAATGAAGTTCAATTTATGATTCAATTTTCCAAGCATTCCGGATACACTCCCTCCTACACACCCTTCGTCATTCGCTTTCCTATCCTCTCGCTCTTCGCAACTTCCCGCCACCTGTACTCTTTCCACTTTCCTAAGCCATACATATAATTATTCCATGCTGCGGCGAAGTGCACGCTCTCATCTTTAAGTAGAGAACTCCGAAGCTGTTACATATAACAGGCTTAGTAGTCCTGTATTTTATTAATCCTTTCGGTACAGCGTCGTCGACTGAGTAGCGATTACTGTCGGCGACGTTCACCCCGGAGCGACGACGTCACACGATCAAGAAAAGCTCGCTAGTTTCCAGGCTGCATTAGCGCGGTGCATTAAAGACGCAACTTTCGTGAAAGTAAAAAAAGGATTTGCATAAGAAGAGCATTTATTTAAGCGTGCGTTGCTATCTGGAGTCGCAGGAATACCGATCGGCTTTCAAGGGGGGGTGGGAAGGGGTTAATTGGGTGGATAGTCTGGATCGAGAGAATCCTACGATTTAAGAGGCCAACACTTTGCCATTGGAGACATGAATCTTCACAGACGAATGCAGGATCGAGTCGGAGAGAGTAGCGCGCCCCGGTTAAATTAAGATCTCGCAGGACATTACTTCCACGGCAGTGTAACTCGCGCGAAGGAGTACTGCGCCTGTTTCCGCGAGTGAGACAAATGAACTTCAATTTATGATTCAATTTTCAGTGCATTTCGAACGTGTCGGCGCACTTGCTTTCTTTCTCCCTTTCTCTTTTCCTCGCGGGCGCGCGCGGCGCCGCGCCGCGCCGCGCCGGTAACTCCTCCTCGCCCGCGGCGGCGACCCTTCTTGCACGCCCAATCCGCCTTGTGCTTCTTTTCCACCGCGGAGATCCTTTTATCCTCTTTTCTCTTCTGAAAGGCAAAATTAAGCCATTCGTCTCGTTACCAGCGCGGCCGAACGAAAGTCTGCGAGCGAGAGAGCGAGGGAAGATCGCGAGTGCAGCGGAAGCGAGGGAGAAAGCGGACGAGCAGCAGGCTGAAGTGAGAATCCTCTTACAGTGGAACAAAATCTCGTTCAATTTAATTACATTAGAAATTCTTAACCAGCTTCGCCCGCTCCTCTCCTCTCTCTTTATCGCTCGCTTCCTCTCCACTTCGAGGTCAAACTCGGCGCACTTCGGATAAGAATGATAGGTGGCTTCGCTCTCCTAAAAATTATACACTCGTTTATGCACTTCTGAACTATTAGTGTCACTTGACAATAGCAGAAGAGAATGGAAGATCGTAGGCTTCTCCTTTTCGATTTACGAAACGAGTTACTTCAAATTCCTCCCTTGGCATGCCCGCTCACAGCTCAAAAAGTACGCTTGGAGTAATAGAGTGCGCTTCTAGTGTCCTTATGGGAGAAGGAAAGACCAGGCGCACGACTTCTGAAATCATGATAATATCCTCGAATGAGAGGACTTGTTTTGAAGAAGAATAACGTAGGCTCGTCTTTTGATTATAGATTCAATTATTCCCTCGATATCCTTCTTCCAAATTTCATGGGATTAATTAATGGCGACATCAAACGAATTGTTAACAACTTCTGATATACTTACATTTTATTTAATTATATTTTCAATGAGTTTCAAGCAGGTATTATCGGCGATATATTATAAATCTTTCAAAGTCTAGCAGTGGGAATATATCGCCGGAGAAAATAGTGATGGTTTATGGGAGCGGTGTATCGCCGTACCCTCATTTTATTTCGTTAGACGGAGAATTTCATTTCGCCGCTAAATTAAATCGCACTACGGCGGCTTGATTCGCGCGGATATATTCGCCGTGGCATGCATATCGAGAATTAACCCCGTCACCCTCGCTCACTCCCTTTCCATCTCTTGGTTACTCTATCCAAGCGGGGCGCGGTCGTCCCCATCTCTCCGTAATACAAATTTGTTTTAATTCGGGCAATGCGAGCCTGCCCGCCCGGTTATATGCCGCGTTACATTTAATACGACTAACGAAGTCCCGCCTCCAGTTTTCCCTTCATAGATTATTTCCCCCCGCCACTCCGACCCTCGCAGTTTCCCAAGTTCGCCGGGAGGACTTCCGCGCTGCACGCGCTGCACTCTGATCAGTAAATACGGCGAGGAGAAATTTGAGATTAAAGCTGAAACGGATATGGGAGGGATTGTGGGAGGAAATGTAGTATATTAAATTTTCATAAGGGACTAACGGTGAAGAAGGTACCTGAGTCGCGAAGGGAGGAAGAGGGAAAGATAGATAGAGAGAGGGTAGGAGAGAATCTAGTTACCGATTGGCAGGAAGCATCTCGCTCGAGAGGAATAATTAATTTTTCTGTTAAAGACTCCACTTCGTACCGTATCAAGCCTTACTCCTCGGATCCCATAATGGCCGGTACTTTCTAAGGTCGGGGAGAGCACCGTTCCCTGGCGTATGCTTCTATTATGCAAAGTGTTCCGCTAAGATTTTACTTTCAAATGCTACTGTGCTACGAACAGTCTGCCACCGTATATGTGTGCCTCTCTGTGTATGTGTGTGTATGTGTGTGCGCGCGTTGAAGTAAGAAGAGAGGATACATAAAATAATCCAGATTTCAGCCGGTCCTTTTTGCATAAGCGCCCGCGCAAATCGAAACATCGCACCTGGAATTTCGCCGGCGCGGCGCAGGGATCCCCCTCGAGGATTTCCTCTCGCAAATTAGTTTTTACCGCTCTGTTGTGAGAGAGACCGGGCGAAACCGGCCGAATTGTTTCCCGGCCCGAATTCTTCGCGAACACTTGGAATAACAGGCTTGTCAGTTCTAGCATTGCACGGATGAATTCAGGATTCTTTGCCGGCCGAAGAAATAGTGGGCGAATGCAAACGAAGAACAAATACGACAGGGAAATCGTGCAAATAACTTCTTGTAGAATGTCTGTACTGATTTAAATTTAAAATTAGCAGCTATGGATTAGATTTCTTAATATTATATAAATCATTATTTCCTTCGGACTTTTTTCATTGCAAGATTACGATTATTTTACAATTTGTAGCACGCCGTTAAAATCAAGAATGGCAGTGAGCAAGTGTTCGTAAAACAGTCTGAAAAGTAGTGAAGACACGTTTGTAGAGATTAGTAGGGGAGAAAGGATCTTGTGCAGAGGGTTGCCGTTTGTTCTCGCGGCAATTATTTCTCGTTTAACGTTGCTCCAGTGATGCTGCTGTATATCAGATCGACGGAACGGACGGCGGACAGTCACGTACGCGCGTGTGCCCCTCGGCAATATCGCTCGCCGGGATCTTTATTCTTTCTTATTACTTAATATCCTCGAGTAACAAGGATAAATGCGGTGGCCAGTCGGCGTGCTAATTGGCAAACGCTCCCTCTTCGTGGCTGCCTTTCTCTCATCTTTACCGCTCCACAGACACTACTTTTCTTTTGGTTCGCAACCCCTGGCATCAATCTATCGGCGCCCTGGCGGCGATCCGCCGGACTAGCCAGCCCCAAAGTGAGCGGCGAAAAGTTGCAATAAACCTCATTGCTCGCACACACACACACACACACACGCACGCACAGACATTTGCCGTTGGCGTGTGCTCTCTCGATCATCCAGCTGTCTTCGATGTACAACGCGTGAAAGAGAGAACTCGCCTTTCTCTATGTGCTCTCCTGGCTGCCCCGCACCGATCGATTACCTTTCAGCTTGGCCTTCGATCTGCTTGCCGGTCATTTCGTTGAAAAGCACTTGACAACCTATGATATTCTTCGCGTCCTCCCACAAAGATTGATAAGTGGATTAACAAATTCCAAGTACTCAACAGCTCCTCCCTCTAGTCTGTCGAATTTATACAAGTGATTTCCAACCCTGCGATATTTCCCGCAGTTTTTTCTAAGTTAATATATTATTACACTATAATAACACAGGGGTAGTTAAAGAAATAATGAACATTTGTAAAACAGTATTCGCCAGCGGAATAGCTGTCGTCAATTGCGAGGTATCAGCGGGTTGGATCAACAAGGGTGTGGGAGAAAAAATCGTAGGTCATTATTTTCGGCGGGTGGTCGCCGTTTATGAGTCACGCGCGATGTCTGTTATCATTATTAACATCGGCCACCAGCAAAGCACGCAGATCTCGTCTCTCACTGGGAACGAATGCTGCAACAACGAGGCTCGATGCATTTTTCCTCCGGCGGCGTTTGCATTCGAGGGACGATAATATCGGAGTGACGGGGTTCGGTGTTGGCAATCGAGAGCGTTTAGTTCTCGCTAATAGATCGTCGTCCTGCTTATCAAGCCGGCGACCACAATTCCATAATTCGTGGTCGCTCGGCGCGATCACCCACCGATGAAAAGAGGCCTGCGAGGGAAATATCGAGGCCGATATTGCCCGGAAAATGGGTCAACTTCGCTCGATGAATAACAGCTCGGTCCGTTCAGTGAGCGATTTTGATTCTTTCCAAGGGAAACTATGAAAAGAAGGAATTCGAAATGGGAACATGCGAATAGCAAGTATTACACTAAGAGGATGAGGAAAGATTATTAAATGTTATATGAATCATGTTGTAAGGCTGTTATTAATTTAAAGCAGGAATTCTAAAATAAATTATATGTCGGATACTTCTCAGACCAGTGAACTGTATTAATTAAAGGGAGAAGGCATCGCGCCGACACTCTACCGACTCATTTCCAAACACGAGAGCTACTCGGAAGATCGTGAAGGGTAAACGAGGTATACGAATTGGTTAGATGCTTCGCTGCGGTTATGGGCCATTCGCCGAATCTCACAAACGTAACTATTCTACAGCATGGATGAAATTATTCTGCGGTATTACTACTCGCGAGCGTTTATGTTCCCAGCGATGTGAGAAGAGCGCATTACATTTCGCGCAAGACTTTAGCAAAGGTTCCTCTAATGGGAAGACCAACTTTCTCATCATCCCTAACTTTTTCCTTAAGATTGGTCGTATGTAGGTCGCAAGAATGCACTAAACAATAGAAAGCATCGAATTTCCCATAAGTAAGTCTCGCCCCCATTAGTCGAAAGTTGAATGAAGCTCGAAACTTGAGAAGGACTTGAAAGGAAACTTGAAATCGAATGATTAACAGGTGCACATTGGCTGAATGCTTTCAAGCTCAGTCGGAGCTGCTTGAACTCAAGTACGAAGCACTTTAGCAAGGTGAACTTGTTATTCATTTGATTCGCGGTTGAATTTTCTTTCAGGCTTTTCCTTCGTTCGAAGATAACACGAAACGCGAGGAAAAGCATAAATAAATTTAGCCAAGTACAAATAAAAATCTCGACTAACAAGCGACACTCATACCTTTTTTATATTCGAATTATAATAACATGGATCAGAAGTGAGACTGATTATCGTTAAGCGAGGATTTAAGGAGAATCGGATTATTATCAGACGCGCTCCAACCTTTCGCTCGATGGCTTGGAAAGGAAGTGCTTTATACGCGATCCTTTTCATTCGTTGGCCGGGGGCCGTGAATATCCCGCTTTAATCCAAGCGAGTTAATAGGCCGTGCGGTCGCGAGGATTTCGCACCAGGAGGTGTGCGCTCTTTTGGTCGAACGCGGCGCGCGGCCACGGTCAAGCTCCGGGATTCGTCCGTCATTCAGTGGTAAACATACGCGTGTGGTCAGCCGCGAGGAGCCGCATAATAAATTCAACGGCTTGGTTACCGGAGAACACTACTCTACTCTCGGCATGCCCTGTGGTCCAGCCGGCCCAGCATCCGGCAGACTGGATCTCTGCCTATATCCGTTTCAATGTACAGCCGAAAAGTTCAAAGCCGGCGCAACCGGGCATCGTGAAGTAGCCGAAATTTCATTAAAACCCAGAACATCTTCCCTTCCATTTTGCCACCTCATTATTCCGGTATTAACGAGAGAGGAGCGCGCGCGCGTTGGTGAAAGCAGCTCTGCCAAATTTCCCTGCTGCAATTAGTTGGGTCAAACAGTGGGCGCACTCCATGGGAACTTATTCGGATTCGGATATAATGACCGGCGAGAGTGGCCGGCGAGAGTGGGCTAACCAGAAAAAGCGGAAATCCCGGTCAGGAAGCCTGTAAGTTTCTTTTATTCCAATTGTGCCGGTATACCAGCCTTTGATGCGCGCAACCCCCTTTCAATTCGGAAGTAGTAATGATCCAATAAGAATTCGACAAACTTGGTGGTTATATGTTTTATTGGCAGAGTGATGGAGAAGTGGGAAGGGTTAAGGGTTTAACGAGCTACAACTTTCAAGGTGAGTGCGCATCAGGATTTCTAGGGAATCGGTGAATGAAACGTTGGTAATAAGGGCTGAAAAAGTGAATGGTTCGATCTAGACTCTAGAGACTGGCTGATTCGATCTCTAGCGTAGGAGAGAGCGTCCTTAAGTATCGATGATAAGGGCGAGCAGACGACTCAAGCCGAGGATGGCTTTTGATCGCGCGTCAACTGCGAGACTGTAGATTTTATTATGGAAATGGGGTCGCTTTCCAGTCGCTAATGGGAGCGCTTTCATGTTTTGTAATCCCACGCCAGTCGGCAGTGTTCTGCCGGCAGGTTTCGTGCTCTGATAACTTCTCTCGGCACGCCTTTCATGCCCCAGTTGTCTTGGCCTTCGCGAACTGCTCTAAATCGTTATCTCTTATGGACACAAACGCTATAGAAGCCCTCTGTCCTTCGTCCTATCCTCTCGCGAATTTTTTATCGCCCACCCGCTGGCGTAGAACTTTTCGGAGTCACGAAGATCCAAAGAATAAACGTAGTCAACTGCGAGGTGTCAGTAAATATTAGCAAAAAATTCTTGAAGCCATTATAAGAGAAATTTGCAAGCCACATTTTCCTTTCTTTATTACATGCAATAATAAAAAACCACTGACAAATGTGTAACACGATATAAAGAATACGCAAAAGTTGAAGAGTGAAGAATGATTTCTTTTGCTTGAAAATTGATGCTTTCGAATAAAAGCATGGAAAGTGCGAGCATGCCAGTATCAATTTTAAAGAGACGCTACATCGTAAACGGACGAGTCGAACGAAGGGCGGACTTTTTATGCTGTCGGTGGAGATCGCGTGGCAGGAGATAAACGAGCTCGCGAAAGGGTGGCGGGTTAGTCATTCGACAGATGGAAACGCGCGCGCGCGCTTTCTCTCTCACGGACGAAGAATGGAATAACGAGATTCAAATCCGCATCGAGAGGCTGCGCAGGTGTTTCATTTTTTCCCTGGTATTACTGGTATTACAGGGAATCCAGCAACCATCTTTCAGGCCCACTGCTGCCTTCCTCGAGCGAGTGCTATCTCTTTTTCAGCATTTCATTCGCACCTTATTACTTTCGAATCCAGCAGCCGTTCCCGTCGCACTCGTGCATGACGCTTCGAAACTCGTGAAACCCCATCGCCTACTTTTTCTCCCCCTAACTCTCAGCCGTTTCAACCGGGCTCCAGTATTTCTGCTCCCGGCGAATGTATATTTCAAAAATCTTTCTCCACCATTCGCCACAATCTTCGTGAATCCTGTTTTGCATAGTAGGTGGCACGTGATTCCTACTGATCCCGGAATTCTAAACTCTCGCTGCTCTCGGGCGTTAGTACTAAATTTATTTAAATCCAAATTGCGCGCTGTCTCGAAATTTATTTAAATTGAAATTACACCGACGTATGTGGCTATCTCTCTCTCTCTCGCTCTCACACACACTCTCGTTTTATTCCCTTTATGTTGCTCCGCTAGGTCCAATGTGTTGGGAGTACGCAAATGCGAGCTCCGAATGGCCACATACATTCCGGTAACACAAACCCCAACATTTTCTCGAGACCTTAATTTAAACAGTTCTAGTCTAAAACAATTAAATCCTCTCCGAGAAATGAATTCAATTGTTGAACATAATTTTTTAAAATAAAAACTCTCATTCGTTTCATTTCATTGCGATGAAAAGTGCAGGTTTAACGTTCGAGTCACGAGGATTCCTTTAACGCGTCAGTAAAGGCAGGAGAGTTTCTCGCCAATCTCGGAATGTCAGATTAGACTTATAGTGTCA
This sequence comes from Ectemnius continuus, assembly GCA_910591665.1. Taxonomy (NCBI): domain Eukaryota; kingdom Metazoa; phylum Arthropoda; class Insecta; order Hymenoptera; family Crabronidae; genus Ectemnius; species Ectemnius continuus. The sequence continues at coordinate 6,936,462 of OU342867.1, forward strand.
CGAACCTTATCCGCTTTAGCTCGCGAGATCGTGTTCCTCGTCAGCAAAGAGCACCGGGCGCACACACTTTCTCGGGTGGCAGGCGTCAGGCTCTGATGACATCCTAAAATATGCAGGCTGTCTCCCCCGCAGCGGTTAGTTACCCTCTGACGAGTTTCCGGAAACTGAGCCGCATTGCTTCACTCCCTCCCTCTCTCTCTCTCTCTTCCTCTTTCTGTCTCGTCTGCAGTTCCTCTTCACATGGATATGGACTGTTCTTGACCTCGGTACACACTGGTATAATTACTACTCGCGCGTCGCGACGCAACGTGTCAGGGAAATGTAAGCTGGCAGAATGAAAGAGCGAGAGAAAAACCGGAAAAGGTCAGATCCATTGGAATGGGATTCGACGAGTTCACCTATGAAAGACTTAAAAGGTGAAACGAAATTTTGTACGTGCCTTCAATTAGGAGTCTATGCTTTCCTCTGTTCGAGCAGGATGTAATTAATGATTGGAGTGATGATTAGAATGACATTTCAGTATTTGTTTGGTATAAATAATGGAGGATACGTTGGCGACGACAGGCGCGTAGTTAACCACCCACATGATGGAAATGCGTTCCACTCGGTGGCGAGCTTGATTTCGAATGCCAGACGCGTGTTACTGCTCGTTAAACGAAAAACGATTACACGAGAGACCCGTAAGCCAACGCACTCACTCCCTCTTCAGGTTCGTGAATCGCTTAAAAATACGCTTCCTCTCCAAGGTGGAAGGAAGCTTGCTCCGATGAGATGAGGCGAGTCGAACCAGAAGAAAAATCTCCGCCAGACCGTTGGGATATTCCCTCCTGACATTTTCGACGAACAAAGGAATTAAATCCACTTTAATCGCTCGCTCTTCTAATAGGGCGGCTCGGCAAGCGGAATTTAATGGCGGCGGCCGATGCTCGCGAGTGTAACAGTAATCTATCATCTCGCAGGGCCGAACCTCTCACCCCATGATACTGCATATTCGTAATGAGAGATCAGCTTCGATAAATCTCCAGTCAAACAGCTTGGATATCGCTTTTTCGAGACTCGAAATAGTTTCAAGTTGCTCGATCTGTATTGGATTCCCGGCCGAGGGACTTGAGAGTATTATATCGATAAAAGTATTATCCTTGAAAGGAATATAAGACAGTTGAAGAATTCAATCACTAAGATATCTCTTTGAAGATCATAATTAAATGGAATCGAGGCATCTCCGGTATTGACGTGGGGAGTAATATCATCTGGAAGTTCTGATCGGCTACATTAAGTAGAGCAGGGTAGAGCGTAGCCATCCTGGGGAATCCTCTACCTGGAGACGTTCCCCCTTAACTTTGCCCTCGTCTTTTTTACTTCGGCCACTCGCTCATACCAGCCGCAGGACCACACCACTTACGCGAATTATAATTTCCCTGATTCGTTGAAAGTTTCGTGACTAAGCTCGTCGACAAGGGGTGGAGAAGTCCGGCCGAGGGGTGATCCCGACAGCGTCCATGGCAGGTCCTGCGCCCACTTGGTTTATCTTATTAAGGCCGCTCGTTATCCACCCTCCCGAAAATCGCAATTTGATGGGGATGACTCGGCGAAAGGCGTGCGCGGCCCCGAGCGGAGAGTGATGGTCCGCTTTAAAATTGCCCAGGGCGCTACAAGTCCCCGCCGCGCCGCCCCGCGCAGCGCCGCGCCCTTCCCACCAGACAGATTTTCCCATGATTTTTCGTTTTATAGCTCGGCCACTTGTCGATACAGTCAATCTCTCTTATAAAGGCCTTATTCAATCCTCGAAACTCAGCAAATATCAGCATTCCCTTCTACAAGTACGCTGGAAGGAGAGTTAATGTATGATCATTCGGATTAGATTCCAGTATCATTTCAAGAGTACTCACTAATGGAAACTAATAGTCCCGTGGCATGATGTATGAGTTCGGTATGCTTCACGGAGTGATCATAAATCATATTGTCCTCTTTAGATATTTTTTACTGGAGAGAATCATTCAACCATTATCAGAGATTACACTGTCGCATTATTGTGGCAGGGAAGGACACTCTTCATCGAACAGTTACTTAGAACTGCATGCAATTAGTGAATTATCAACGATAATAATTTAATTCGCCAAGTGAAAAAATCATATTCCCATTCATGAACCCTGTGAGATTCCACTCACTATCAGTTGAGCGCTCTCCTCCCTCTATAATTAATCATCCCCGTTAGGTGCACGTTCGTTTTATTAATGGGCCGGGGAGCGAGGGTGCAACCCTCCCTCATAAAAAGCAATTCACCAGTAAGCGTTTTCACCTGACACTTTTTGCGATACTCGGGGGCCTTCGCTTCCCACTCGACTCTTTCTAGTTCTCGGCAAGGAAGAATAAAACAATCAGGCCGCAAACGTCGAGACTGTATTATTGGGGAAATGGGGAGGAAAATTGGGGAAATCGGGGGTGGGATCGGTGAGAATAGGAAAAGTCAGGCGACGGCAGGGTCGGTTTAATATTTTTGCAGCTCGTCTCTCAGCGAGGACGGGCGGGCGGGCGGGCGGCTCTTCTTGTTCCCCGGCTGTTGAGTCGGAATGGCCGTTAGGGGTGAGTTTTTTATGTCTGTTATGGCGAGGGCGGCCCTCTCGCACCCTCCTAGACTGGCTTTCACGAGAGAGCAGTGTCCCCGGCGCACTAGTGCCTGCACCCGCAATTTACTCGCATAATGGCCCACTGTACCAGGCCAGATCCGCACTGCTGAAAGACGAACGAAAGTAGTTCCAGCGGCGTATGACCGGCCGAGGAAGCCCAGGCAAAGCCCTTTGTAGACAAGTGCGCGTTTTGTTATCTCCAAGGTTTGTTTATGAATACGGAGCGTGGAGGAGGAGGAAGTGGAGGAGGCAGTGGCGGCGGTAAAGGAGCGAGCCGCTAAAAAAGAAGGAGCAGCGGGAGAAGCGAACAAAGGATAACCTAGTTCTATAAAGTTTCGTTAGACTAATGTCCCTCTAGTTTCCGACAATCGAGGAAAGGTAGAACGCGGACGCGACTAATACACGCCGCCGAGGCATTTCAGACTGCTCGGCTTTTCCCTCTGACGTTCCCCCGGACAAATGGGGCTTTTTTTATTAAAGCTCGGATTCCACCGCTGCTTTTATTTCCCCAGCCAACGAAAAGGGTGATTCGCGGACGCTATTGGTGAGACAGGCTCATAAAAAACTGAACATAGTTTTAGGACTCGATGAAGGGTGGATGTTGCGGCGTAACGGTGGGCCCCCCCATGAAATCATGGCTGGTTAGGTGAGGGTGAGAGTGAGGGTGAGGGGGTTCGACGAGAGAAAGAGAAAGAGCGGTGGAGGCGAGCTGGCTCTCGAAACATAAATGAAAGAAAGTCGACGAATAGGTGCTTAAGTCACTCTCGAGCGAAAAGGGAGAAAGAAAGCCGCAGGTGGGGTGGAAGCCAAGCAATAAGAGGACGCTTTTACCTCGGCGATCTTTGCTCGACTGCGACTCCTGCGAGACTACACAGTCGCGCTAAGGAAACCTCGCCCTTCTTCTATGACTTTTCGGCATTCTTCCACCCCCCCTCTTTTCTACGTCCTTCCCCCCTTAATACCGAACGCCACTTCACCCGGCGAAAGCTGGGACGACCTTCTTTCGTTGAATGCGCCAGCGATTTCTTTTGTTATTCCCTGCCGCAGGAAGAAGTCTCACGCAAAGGGGCTTCGAGCGCGATGGAGACCTTTATAGAAGCCCGACCACTTCTTGACTGCACTCTTCCGTTAATTAAGCATTTCCCCGATTGAGGGTGGCTTGACTGACATTCTGACATAAATGGCTACCCTCCTAGAACTTGCAATCCTCGCCATCGGGGTTAATCATGGCGCCTTCGATACATACGAGAAGATTTCTCTACTCGGCTGAAGATTAGTAGATTCTGCCTTACAAGTCACGAACCCTCCGAATTAACGTTCACCCTGATTTCCATATCTTCATTGTCGGGGTTACAGAGTTACAGCGCTGCAGGATTGGCAAAGCACGCGCGTCGATCATCCTCGAAGATAAGTTATTACCGAGAAACGATCCGATAAGAAAGGGTAAGAATTAACCATAGATAATCGGTGGGATTAGCCGTACGTGACGGACTGTAATTGAATCGGGAGCGTGTGCTTCTGATGGAGGGTGATACTGGCGGGCGATTGCAACGCGTAATCTCGCACGCGGATAGTTGCAAGGCGATTTTATCGGGTTTGCAGGGGAAGGGAGCAGCAAGTCTTTTCTGGGCTCTCGTAAAAGCAGACGTAAAGGAAAAGCGGAAACAAAAGGAAGCAACAAAAGGTCGAATGGATAATACGCTCGCGGAAAGTCACAGCGAGAATGGCAGTAGGTTGGAGAGAGAAGGAGGGAGGGCCGCGCGGTGGCTCAACAAATTAAAAACAAAAGCAACTTTTAAGAACCTTGCAAAGTGTTTCCCGCTGTAATGCCGGACATAAATGCGGCCTCTGGCTGGGCGGGCGAGCCCACGGAATGATTTTAAGCGCCTTAATTAAAACTAAGCCCAGCATCCGAGCCGCGAGAGATAAAAACTTTCCTTCCAAGAGCGATTAGTTGTTTTGTCCTTTCCCCCGTATGCATACTCCTGCAACTGCACTTCCCTCTCATTGGAAAACTCACTCTACTTGGCGATGTTTATGTAACGAAAGACGACGATACAGCCACAGAGAGAGAGGAAGTCAGACTTTCCTACCATGGAACTACATAATTTAAAGATAGACTGTTCAACCAAGAATACAAATTTAATCCCACAGTACTCTTCAGTCGGTTCTCCGATAGGAATGGTGTACTTTTTACTCAGCCCTTCAGTTGGGATTATCAATTTGATTCTAAGAGTTTGACGAATACGTTCGAAGACGCTGGCGTAGATAGAAGCGCGCACACCAATCCCCCGCGAAATCGCGTTCCGCCTTTGCTCTCTCGAGTCGCGACCCGCTGAAATGCAATACTTACCACGATCGACGCTGCGGAATTGATGCCAGTTGTCGAGAACTGCTTCTATACACTGCATACAAAGTATCACGGGAGAGAACGTTCGAGACGAGACGTGATCGCATATGATAGCTGAAGGTTGGTGAGGGCGATCGGGCCGTATCCCGGGAAAAACGATATCTTCGCCAAGAGAGAAAAGGGCATTCTCACTGACTGACGAAGACTGGAAAATGGAAGATGAGAAAAAATGAGATTCTATCGAAACAGCTTTGCCGAGGGAAAGGCGGCGGCGGCGGCGGGGGATAAGTGGAGCATAGCTCGACGAGGGATGATAGACTGGGCGAAAGGCGAGGTGTGTTTGGGGGAGAAAAAGCAACTTAGAAAGTATAAGAACTCCATCGGAGTCGCATACAGAAAGGTTGCGGGCCAGTGCAATAGAAATGGAGAGCGAGCGAGAGGGAAGCTGGTGTTGCTTGAATGGAGTTTACTCTGGCGCGAATTCAATCTGCGTGTGAGAAAGGATGCGATCATCTATGCATACGAGCAATCTGATGTCGCCCGATGCACTGCAGATGCAATGACTGTTGAGCTCGCGGCGTCACGGGAAATTGGGCGCACTTACATTTACGCTAAAACCAATTCCATCCTACTTTCCAAGTAACTAACGAAGCTCTTATTAATTGCGGCGCGGTTTGATTGTACAAACGAAAATAAATGGAATTACTCTTTACAGTTGGCACGTTCCGGAATTCATAGGGTCTTGTATGTGTCAAAGTCTATTGATATAATATTGATGGAATTTGCAATGGGGCCAACGCTCGGAGCCGCGCACCGAAGATAGAAGATCTCTCGTATCGGAGAAATGCGCGTGTGTAGCACGGAAGAAGATCTCTGCCGAGGAAAAGCGTACTTTAGAGTGATATCCACGATTTCGCGGGATATCTGCCTACTCTTGGCGCCCGCTCACATCGGCATTTCCCAGGGCCGAGGGCTCCTGCGGGCTTTTCCTCCCGACTTCCATGCGATTTGTTTGGCTTCCCTTGAAAAAGAGATAGGCTCGAAGAGCAATGTGTGAAATACGAGACAGATTACTTATACGAGCGGCTCACTTTCTCTCTTCCTTTCTAACGTTCAATGGAACAGGAAGCGAATCCTCCTTCTAGTTCTGGTATTTCTCGCGAGGACTTTCGTATTTGCCAAGCTCCTTCAGCCCCGTACTTGTTAATTCGTGGAGCAAACTTCTTCAATTGCCGCGAGAAGCAACGAGACGGAGTACTCGGCCAGGAGAATCGAACCCACTAGTAGGAATTCTTCATCATTGTTAGGAAGGTGATCCAGTGCACTTCTTTGCACTCTTGGGAGGCTGGGATGGAGCATCTTCTATTCTCTGCAGGAATGGCCCCGCCGCCGCCGGGAATTACTCTTCTTCTCTTAAGGGTGGCAATTACGTTAGTCTGCCGTTTTTTCTTCATACGCTTTTAGAGTGCATTATTCCTTTGTTAAGATATCGAAGATTTCCCTTCAGCTGTTATCGGGCCAGTCTTGGCGAGCCTCGCACTTCTTAGAGTATCACCTGTGTCCTCTTCACTGGCTAATAAGTCTATAATGGAATCACGTTGAGCACTGTGCTCGAGTCAAGCCGATGCAGTTGTTAACGTAGCACGTAACAAAGGAGCAGGTTGACGCGGTCGAAGGCACTCGGGTGTTAAGAGGGGTTAAGTGCTATTAAAAGCTGGTCGCGAGAGCGAGAAAAAAGTCTGGAAGACGAGAGACGTGTCGGGGGAACAACCTGATCCTATCAAGCTTCCTCGTCACTTAAATACGTAAGCGATATATTCATTCCATAATCTTTCATCCATATCCTATGAAGAATAATAATAAAACTGGTAAGAGCCGGTCAAATTGTGTGTTTAAAAATGCAAAAATCAAAAGAGGTCGCTAATATTCTTGAAATTGAGTAAATACTTCTATTCTATACATTCCTTTCCACAAAAAGACACACAATATCAAACTGAACATCAACTGTATCAACCATTACAATTTAATGCACGGAAATAATAAAATCCTGTTTAATTCAAAGTATCTTTTCACAAGAAAGATTGTAAGAAACAGTGAATATCTGACCGCGATTAGGACGGAATCACAGAATCGAGTGGTATGTGAGTAGCCTAACATATCATCCCTTCGGCACTCGGATGAAAGGGTAGCAGGGAAAGGGAGGGGAGAGAGAGACACGGGGATTGCAAGAGTGATTTCCGAAGGCATTCGTGCGAGGAGGATGCGGTGCTCGTCGATGCGGAAAAACGTGTTCGCCAGCATGCACGCAGACGCCGGCGAACCACAGGCAGACAGAGCGTGTGCCGGCTGAAAAATGCGAGGTGTGCCTCTGACGGAAACCTGCTTCGCTCTCTCGTCAGATTTCCGTCATAATCCTAAAGGGTGCCGGCGGTGGCGGAGTGCGACGCCGGTTGCACCGTCTGCAACGCCGAGAGAGCTTGCCGAGTAGATAAGGGTGCGAGAGAAGAGAGGAGAAGAGAGTCGCGATGCTGCTGAAGCTTTGAAAGGACACGGTCATGCATTCCTACCATTGACATTGACTTTCGTCGCCGACTTCCGATCGCTGTGGCGAACACCAGCCCCCCTGAAAGGAAGTATGGAAATCGCAGGAAGGAAGAGGGATTGCCACGCTACGGATAGGACAGCCAACTGAAGCCAGCCAGGAAGTGTCAATTGAGCGGAAGAAAATTATGGATCCACCGCTGAAGTAACTAACATTTCTACCATAATTCTACCGACTGAATTAGAAGTGAACTTAACTGGATTATACCAAGTATTAACTGTTCCAATTAAAAGAATAATCGTGACAGGATAAAAAAGAAGAGAACTGTCTGGTGGAAGGACACTTTAAGAAGAGCCGAGGGAATTTCTTACCGCTGTACGTGGAAATGCAAACCGCGGATGTTAACTTCGCTAACAGGTAGAATATCGAAGAAAATTGGGCAAGTTTTTCACGTACCCTCGAGAAGACTCCGAGTCCGCCCGGGAGAGTGCAGGGATCCTCTTGAATATGCACGCTCGCGCGAAGTAAAGCTGGAAGTCCGGGCCTGGAGCGAAGATTCAATTAAGAAGCTGAGAAATATCGGAGCAAGAGAAGAGCAAACGTTCTAGCAGGGAACTGGAAGATAGCGAGGAATCTAAGCGGAGAGGGAAAGTTTCTCCTTACAAGTGAGCTCTCCTTGCGCGCGCGCGCGCGCGCGTGTGTGTGTGTGTGTGTTATGCGAACGAATTTCACTCCAAGTTCAGGCCACATTTTGTTATAACGTGTGGCTCCCACGGGAAAGCTTCGCTAGGAGACGATTTGCAGCTACGTATCTATAACACATTCACTGTGCGCCCCTCTCGCCCCGCTCGACAAGCCTCGAGGGATTTCAAAAATGGAGAAACTTTACCTTTCCTATTGGCCCCTTTATTGTGCCGGCGCGCAAATAAGATAAATTCTTCATTGATTCGAGAGTCCCAAGTACCATGGACCGAGGACTAAAATTCCTTGGTAGTTCGACTTCACCACACGTAGACTGTTGTCCAGAAAGCTCCGACCCACGAAGTTCACCTTATCTCGCCTTTGTTAGAAACCCAACTCCTTATGGGCATGCTATCTCCCTCGTAGTCGACTATCGTAAACCTTCGACAACCAATGACCCTGCCGAATTTTCCATAAACGTACGTTGTTTAGGACTACGGGGTGGTATCGACGCATATCAGTTATGTTATCACTCTCTGCATATTTTATTTCATTATATCTCAACTACTAGATGAAATAAATAATCCCACGATCATAATAAAATTAAATAATGCTGCAACCCTATAAACCAGGCGTTAAACCTTCGAATACAGCAAATATAATTCGCGATACTGTTACTGTTTTTATTCTTCTCTATTTCTATGTTTCTCTACATTTTCTCACTCGCAATCGTAACAGCGCGAGTCTATGTCACGCCCGGTTAGTGAGGGCTTATTGAGGCCCCAATAGTGAAGGCTTCTTGGAATAGAGCAAATATAATACGCAATAATTTTCTATGCTAAGAAACTCATACTCGTGTATGCATGTAATAAAATGCTGGTACGCGAACGAGGTAAGGTTGGCATTTCCTGTGTTCGCGCCGGAATGGTATGCGGAATAAACACGTAGGTACGCAACGAGACCATTGTGAGAGACAAGGTGCTCGTAAAATTGTCGAAGCCGATGCACAGCCCTGTCTAATCCTACGTGGACTCGGTCGCCGACAACGATAGTCAGAAGTAGAGCTCGAGACAAAGGGAAAGGTCGCAGGAAGCTTCGAAGCTGAAGGAGCTGTGGTATCGCTCGTTACAGGCCAAGACTTGCAGAAACACGTGCATCTGCTTCACCAATTCCATGTGACTAGGTAAGCGTTTCTCCTTCGAGTCTCGCAATCCTGCGATTTTGCTTTCTCTCCTCCTTGTTTTACTATAGCGTAGATGTTCCTTGAGATTTGGCAAGAATTCGAAGAAAGAAAAATTCTACAATACGCTTATTATATTGTTATGGTTTTGACTAGTTATTTCTTTGAAATTTGTCTTATTTACGTGTTAAGTTATTTAAAAATTGCTAAAGTTTGTTCAGAGATAAGAAATACTCATTGATAACTCCTAAATAATATTGATATTCATATACATATAAGTTTTGATGCATAAACTTATCAGACGCCAGGCTTAAAAACGATGTCGATACGAGTACGCATTACAGAGTAAGAATTCATGTGTGTCGAGTCGGGTATTTGGTATTAGAGCCTTGGGAGGCATTCTTGCAGTAGCTTCTAACGCATTATTGCTGCATGGTATTGTAGCAAGGTTGAATTCAGGAAGATATCGTTTGGTGTACGAACTCATCTATCACGTATTGCAAGTAGAGCATACTGCGCGATAGAACGCCGCGCTGCGCCGCGCCGCCACCGTTGGGCGGTGCGGTGCGGTGCTTGGTAACCCGGTCGCAGAATGTTTCGAAGTGTATCGATAATTCATCGTACGCGCTACGATGTACCCAAGATGAATTCGGTGTCGTGACCGATGATCCATCATTCAAATGGAATTCGATAAAGTGCCTATCGCTCGGCAAGGTGATAAAGTTGCCGAAACCCTTCGCCAACTCTGCTTAAATAGTTCTTGTTTGACCTTGCTGTTGCGATCCTTTAAGCAGCTTGTCGACTTCAATTAGTTCCAACTAATTTCAGAGCCGGCAAAGAGGAATTAATAAGTCGTATGTGGCATTTCTGTTTCTAGCCAAGCTTATCAAAAGTTAATTACAAGCTACTCTCGTTGAAGCTGCGATGCTTACTTCTGTTCCCCGGTAACACCATTCTATTACAAAGTTCTTATTCAGTTCGGAGCATTTAGATCCGAAAGCAGAGATTTCTTGTCGATTGACTGTTCACTCGATGACGCAAATCACGCACGCTCGCACACTCGTCAACCATGTTCCTCGACAAAAGCATACTCTACTTTTTGCCAGCGAGTGGAGTAAGGCCAGGCGCACACAGCCCGATTTCAAGCGGCTGGATTTATCCGGACAAAACAGTGAAGCACACGCCAGAGTATTATAGCTTTTACATGCTCCAGTCTCTCTCTCCCTCTCGCGTGCTTTACTGTTTTGTTGGGAAAAGCCAACCGGTCAAAGCCGAGGGTACAAACTGCCTTAAGGATCGACTAAATTGTTAATCACCGCTAAATCCATAGTGCTGGCCTTCTTTGCCGCCATTACAAGAGCAGTCCTGCAATAATAAAGGCGAATTATACACGCGGATCCTCTGAGTTTGAGCGGGTTGGAAAACAATCGTGACGAAGCGAAGTATGGAGGTTGCGTGGTCGAGGCGTTCGTGCTTGCAAAACGACCGCACAGTTCGAGCTAAACGTGGCTCGGCTCTGCTATGGCCAGGCAAATCCACAAGTAGCGACATGCACTCTCGAGGCCGCCATGAAATATTCCAATGGCTCCGGTGTACGTGATATCAGCGGACGCACGGAGTATTCCTTTGTATCTTTCTCAGCGCAGATGACACGAGCAAAGTGCACTTCTCTCCCGGAGACGAATGAAAAATGAGACGCGCGAATGTTCATCCCCTCCGTCCCTCCCTCTTTCCTCCTCTCGCGCATCACCTTCTTGGTGTGACAAGTACCTGCATTGGTACAGAAACGGACGCAAGATTTCAAGCGAGAGATAGAAGCGAGTAATGAAACGTGCCCGCGTAATTGTCTCCTTTCGCGACAGAAGTATGAGAGATAACTGAAGAGAGAGTGCCTAGAATTTTCAAACTAGTAGTTGAGGATGTGTATTTGCAATTCGAATCCTCTTTATTGAAGATTACTAGTAATTGTCAATTTGAAATAGAATTTCTACGCTTCAAGGTACTAATGCTCGATTAATTTGTAGTAATCTAGTTTAAATACACTTGTCTTTCTTCAGTTTTGTATCTTTCAGTTTAATCTAAGAAGAGTTAAGTTTATATCTGTGTGTTTCAGTGCGAATCAATTGGATCTTGTTACGGAAGAGATTAAAGTGGATTTTAAAACTCCTTGTTGTGTTGGAATAGATTGTTTCCGGAGGGAAGCGGGCATTCTTTCTAATAAATTTGTTTCCCTGAATGTAGAATGTCCGATTCACTTATTCCGGGTAATGGTTCGGATGTTTACGGGCGGCGTGATAGCCTCAATTCTCTCGCACTAATTTCATTCCCTTTTTCATTGCCTTTTTATTGCTTCTTCCGCCGTGTTTATCTCCGCCGCTACCTTTACTACCGCGCACTGCTTCAGTGTATTAATCCGGCCGGTGTGCACACCGAGATCACATTCGTTCTCCTCCGAGTTTACTGTCTGAAGCTGGTGATCATCGTCTAGATACACGCGTCAGAGTCTCCAGACAGAGGGAAAGCAGAAAATTGTGTAAAGATGTTGGTGAAACTTCTGACAACTGCACATTTCAAAAAAGGCCTATTTTGACAAGTTTAGATTACAGAAACAACAACCAAATCTTTTGTTGCGATTCGAAGTCGATACAATCATTATAAAAAGACCTGAGAATATTCTAGTTGATGGTGAGCAATGATGGTACATCAAATGCCAATCGGACTTCTCACCGTCTACGTCTGGATCAGGTAATTTCGGTTAAGTGGTACTCCGGAAGCGATCGAGACAGCATTCCGTTAAACGGCCTGCTTCCTTCCACCTTATCCCGAAGGCCTCCACCTTTCGGGGGGGTTGCATCGATCTCGCACGCTAGGTTTCCGCCGGTGGCGCGATCCGCACGTACACACCTCCCCTCGTGTGTGTACAGCTCTCTGGAGTAGAGCCGAAGAGAAGCCGCGAGACGTCGGGCGCGTAAGCTTTGTCGAATTAGTGCCTTGCTTTTCGCCCATCTCGCGTTTACCCGCTCGGCGCTGCCACCGAGCGGATTCGCCAGATTTCCTGCTAGAGGTAGGAGCGCGTGTGAGCGAGCGTTTCATGCTTCCTGCGTACGAGCCTCCATTTGCCATCGGGCTTTCCACCCCTCGCTTTACCAGTTACGCGCCTATCCGCCGGCAAACATAATTAACAATTAGCGTCTCTCCCTCGTGCCGCGGCCTGACCTCGCTGCCTGTCCGATCGTAAATTGCGTTTTCTTTCTGCGGAATCAAGCGGCCAACTGCCGCGGGCCACTCCACCTATCTCTCTCTCTTTCTCTCTTTCCCTCTCTCTCTCTCTTACTCTCGCCAACAGTCCCGTAATTCAGTCTGAATTAGCAGAACGCTGCTAATTAAATGCCACGTGAAATAACCGAGCCCGGGCGGCGCGCACTCTCACCCAAAATAAGAACAATCGCGAAATCAGTATTATTTCGTTCGCGAAACAGTTCGGTGAAAGCTCTGATTATTGACAGAGAATAGGAGAGTGAGTGTCGGTCTTGTTAATTAGTCATTCTTAATGCGGCGGAATGTTATCGTGTCAAGCGTAATAAAATTAGGGTATAAAGATATAACTGTTCGATTATAAATAATTAAATGTTAAGAATCAAGAATACATGTGCTTCGGGAATATCAATTATAATCGTAATGATAATGATAAATTTAGGAAGATACTGGCTCGTTTTAAAATGGAAACTATCCAGCGATCTGGCGTTCAGCGAGCCTACTTTCACTTCTGCTTCACTTTCATTGATAATAGAGATAGACAGAGTTTCGCCGGTATTTTTCGTGTGGCATGTTGGCAAATGGAGTGTGATTAGTGGGAATTTGGGAAAAGGTGGTTGCGGAGTGAATATCTCGCGTGAATGAAAGGGCGGAAAAGTGGCGGTTCGAACTATGGGATAGTGGCGCGGGCGCACTGGCCAATGGGAAGAGCGCGCTCCTTAGCTGTGTTGCGCGGTACTCGCAGTCCCGCGACAACCCCCGAGCAGTGAGGATCGTGCGAGACGACGCCGGGCAAAGAGCGGCGCAACCAGCAGCGTCGAGACGCCGCCGCGACAGAGAGAGAGAACACAGTAACTACTCACCGAGTTGTGTCTCCCGTGAAACGTGAGAACCTCCTCCTCTTCCCTGCCGCGCTCCCGTTTCTCCCCGGACCAAATTCGTGCGCACTCCCAGCATCAGCACCAGCAGCAGCCCACCCGTCGAATCTCTCTTGAGCCAGCGGCGCCTTCAAACGACACGCTCAATCGACCTGTATCACTAATTATCTCTCTCGGCGAGAGGTCATATCCCGGCAGTGGACACGGGCCAGCGGAGCCCGCCTGCTCCTTTCGGCCAATATTTATCTCGTGACTCGGTGATATGTGAGCTGTGATTCCGTTCGCGATATATCCTATTGCCAGGACAGGAAAGGGCTTGCTAGTCCACCGAGTGACTGACTGGACACTTGACTCTTAGTGCGAGGACGGACACCTGGAGCGTCGGCGAGAAGCATCGCTGCCAAGGTAACCTCTTCACAGATGATGCTACTGAATTCTTTGCAACTTTCACTGTTGCTTATATTGGTTCGTTGAGAGTGGTGAAGGATGTATAAATCAATTGAGAGTTAACGAGCATTCGAACTGTTTTCCGTGCTTGTATTACTGTATTAAACAGATGTCTACGAACGTACTGTTATGCTGTAGTTCTCTGACAAGTGAAACGATGAAATGCGAGCGTCGTATGCTAAGGATTTTTGGTGTACGGTATTCGATATTCCAATAGGGTAAGAGGTTAGGTAAGAGTTTACAGTATGGGCCCGGTGTGTTACAGCTGAACGTGTTTTGAATGATAGTTACTTTGGATGTTTCTGAAATTCATCTCTCGAGAGAAGTGTGCTTATATGAAGGTGTGCACTCGTGACTTTGATTTTCATTTGAAATTCCTGGTCGCAAAAATACCGGATTCTCGTGGAGCGGAGAGAGAGAGAGAGAGTAGAGCGGGTACAAGATGAACAGTGTCGAGTACTCGGCAGTACGTATGTACTTTCGTCTATGACGCTTATGCTTCGTACGTTTGCTTTTGATCCGAGTTTTTTTGACTCACAAAAAAATTCCACTCCACGAGCCGGCGCGAGAGGTTATTTCAGGATTATGATCCTTCCTGGTATTACAGTCCCGAGGAAATGTAGGAATCGTCGACTAAAAGCTAGATTTTTGCGCCTTCAACTTCCTCTAGCTTTGTAAATAGTGATCCATAGGGTTACACTTGCCGCACAGTAAATCCATATTTTTTTTATTACAGCAGTACTAAAATTGAGAAGTTCGTGCGATTCTTTTCTTAGGGACAGAAATGACAAGTATAGGTGTACTAAAGAGGATGGAATGATAGAAACTTTTGAATGGAGCATCGAAGAAAATCATTTTGGGACTGACACATTACGAATATCCGTGAAACACGGACTCTCTGACAGAGTCTAAAAGCATAGTGAAGCAGATGAGGCTAGGGCGCGCGGCACTGTTGTTTCACGATCGGCGCCTCTCTGTAATATGAACGCAATTGCGATGGAACGGTTGCAATTAAATCGATCTTGGCCCGCGAGCGATGCGTTCATAGTCGAGTGGCGGAGAGACAGTTTACTCGGCTATTACTCTGTATGGATAGGCAGGCCGCCCACCGATATTTGTTTGAGTGCATAGCCACTTTTACCGCGCGGTGAACATATTTCCTCCGCTGATGAAGAGCCACCAGCGGACACCAGCTCTCCATTTCGCCAAATCGAGTTACTCTAATTGTGGCGGTAATCGAATTTAGCCTCGACCATACCCTCCCTCCCTCCCTCCCTCCCCGCCGCACCCCCTCCTCACTCACCCTCACTCTGTTTGTCCAATTGTTTTCCACCAACGTTTTCGACCGTTTGTGCTGTGTCGCTCAATTGCGAGAACCCATTCGACTCGTGACAAATGATTCGGCTGTCACTGAGGTTTTTCGTTTATTACAGAAAAAGTGCTGGTGGAGCATCTGATTATTGCCACGGGAAATTTGAACTATTTTACTTTGTATTTTGAGAGACCAATGAGAGAGATACAGGGAACTCCAATTACTATTGAATTTTAATTTATATGTTAGGATATATATTTTTATGCCTTCGAAATCTTGATATCGTTGGTTTCTCTCTACATTTGTACCACTGCCTTTATTTACTGGTGATTTTCCGAACGTAATTAGCCAACCGAGCTAAAATGGCAGTGCGGTTGCAAATTAGGATTTCAATTAGTCGTAATCAGGCTTTGGAATTCGCCGGCGGAGTTTCCCTCTTTTTCGTGGACAGGAACGTTGGGGCATTCAACGTTTCTCGGAATTCGTAGTTACCTCGGTCCCTCGCTACTAGATTCAATTACGTTTTTTAGCCAGTTATTGAAGTTAACGTGCTCTTTGTCCAGAATGGCGGTGAGTTGCAGTGTGGACGTCTCAATTAAAGTTCGGAAGTCAGGAATTGGAGTTCGGCACTCGGGTTGCACTTCCGTCAGTGACTTTACTCGGACTGCTACTGTGGTACTTTGCGTTCTGCCACTGAACAATGGCAAGAAAGAGAAAAGATCAACGTGGCGGTAGAAGAGATTCTTGAATTAAGGTTTCAAGAGCAGCGAGTATTTATTCGGCTGGGCGATAATATCGTTGAAAAGGCGAAGATCGCAGGGTCGTTTATTTATCGCGGGACGGAATTATCGGTGTAGGAAGCGGAAGAAAATGCGGCGATTTAGCAGCAGTGTCGCTGCTCGTTTACGCTAGCTTAGGGGAGGGTTAAATGCGCTACGTTTCTCAGCCGGTCTGTCTCTCTGTCTACTTGCCTGGCGACGTTTCCTTTCTATTACTCGTGGGCGCACGCTGTGTGCCGTTGGAAACCAGCACAGAGGAACTCCACTCGTATGAAGTATAGATAGGGAGACCTACTTGAATTAAGACTCCCTCCGCCGCCCCTCCTCTTGATTCGTAGACGACTAGGCAAATTAATGGTGACTCGCGTACCGAGCCCCGCTGTAACAGGAGAGCTTACAAAAGACAGGATTTCCAATGTTACTCGAGAGAGAGTAATACCCAGTTAAATAAGATGCAACTCCCTGCCGCTGTCGAGCCGAGTCCCCATTTCGTTCCAACAAACAGAATGTTATTGACAACTGCTCGGAGTCACTGGGAGGGATTGCTTTATTCAATTATTGGTACTTTGCCGGAAGTTCGCGGAGTTGTCACTCGTCCAGCTAGCCAACTATTCTCGACACTGTGTTGCATTATGTTACACTAGCCAACTCCCTACTTCTTTTTAACTCTGACCGACATGCATCTTTCGTTGAAAGAGGATAGAGTTTCCCAGGAATATTTATCGTTCGTTGGCTTTAATATTTCTTAATAGCCAACTCTTGTCAGGTTTTACTTTCCGAGGGAGTTCGGGGAAAGGCAAAACTTGACTAGTAAATCGTGTCGGTGTCACCGCATTTTTCGGAAGGTTACCAAACTTCGCGTATTACATCGAGCTACTATCTGCCTAGTGGTGCGAGCTTTAAATCGAAGTATGTAATGCGCCACTCTTGTAGCGGCTGGCGTAACACGAGCGGGGGAAAGCAGTGCTTTTAAATCAAGTTGACTTGCATCGCGTGGCTCTCTTATAGTCGACTGGGACGTGTTGCCCGAGCGTTCGTCCTCGGTTGTGCATTAGGAGGCGAAAGGGTTGAGGAGAAAAAGAACGGGAGAGGGAAAGAGAGTCGAAGAGAGAAAGAGGAACTTTGCTAGCGTGGATTTGGGGGGGATGAAGGCCGTCAGGAATCCGATTGGAATTGAATATCCAGCGAGGCACCGACCGGGCACATGCAACTCTCCCTCGTCTTTTGATCCTCTTCCTTTCACCACCGGCCCTTCCCTCGTCCCCTCGCACTTCCGGAGGCACCCCCACTTCCGGCAGAGCGTTTCCTTCCTTCCAGAGTCGCCGTTCTCCTACCCCGCACTCCGTCTTCTTCCTCTTCTTCTTCTTCTTTTTATTTTTCTTCAGTTTGCTAGGCGGACTTTATTATTGCGCCGGGTACACGAGCACCACGCGATGGTAACATCCGGACGTGCTACTCCACCTCTTTCTTACCACCCCAAAGCCATCCCCCCCTTCTCTCTAAATCCAGACGCCGTTGTACATCGGTGACTGCTACCCCCGACTGAAAAACTTTCCAGCCCTTTTTATTCAAACCTTATTTAAAGCAGCGTGCAGCCAGGCTCACCAGCGCGCAATATTATTCAAGCCGTGGGAAGTTGTGTACCTTCGAAGTTACTTATCTCCTCTGCGGAATATTGAGATCGTTCTGGAGGCGAGTACACCTCGAAATACATGGGTTTCCATTTTTCTTCGACGCCCCAGGAGTGTTCTCGGCGTGCCTTTGAAATGACTGGATTAATTTAATGAATGTACAAAGTCGTACAGAATAGAAGTGTTTTTTTTCTCCATTCCGCGGGAAATATCCGAGCCGTAGTGAATTTAAGTCAATTGTACGCTCTTATAAGTTAGAAAGGATCCTCTTCTTATTGACTCAGAAATGCTAAGAAACTTTATTCCTTCGGGGACATTTATGAATACTGCTGTTAAAGCGACATTGAATGTCTTCCTCGCACTCTCCGGACAGGGAGAGCCGTACGCGTGCCTTTCATCCGGAGATCAGCTGGCCTTTCATTATTTACATGTCGGCCGAGCAGCGCGAGCGATCGCACGACTCGCGACAACTTGTTGCTCGCTCGAGAAAAGGCTGAAGCTATGCCCGACGGCAGCGGCGGCGGCGGCAGCGGCGGCGGCAGTGGCATTACTGAAATACACGGGATTCGGTTAACAAGTCGGTGACACGTTATACCGCACTGCCGCCCTGAAGTCTTTCATCATGGAAACTGATTACACGTGCGGAGAAAGACCACCAGATTAGAGAGAGAGAGAGAGTGAGAGAGAAACGGAGCAGAAATGAGTATGACACTTTTGCCATGCGAGTCCGGGTAGAAACGATCCTTGAAAATTGGATTTCTTGCTGCAGTAATCGCAACCGTAGCAGCTCTGTTACATTGAAATATGGCCAGACCTTTTTTCACTCATACGCGCGCATACGGTAACCGCACCGTTAAAACGCCGTTTAATGGATTATACAGCGGGAAATTCGTTACAGGCGAGCGAGATTATTCGATACCCTCCCTTTTTTCTCTCGTGAAGTCCAGCGGGAGGAGGATTTTTTCCTGGTAAAATAGAGCTTTGTTGGACTGTGACAATCAGTGTTTCTCTTGTTGGATTATCAGGTTAATTGAAATATAATTGTAATAGAGAGTGCTGAGATTCAATTGTTTAGTTGTATAATTCTTGACATAAGATCCTGGGATTTTGATTGGTGTAACTGTTCAGTTGCACGAGGAGGAATTGAATGTCAGATGGTAGGAATTATTTTAGTTTGAATTCGTGATATGGACAAATGTAGATATCCCCGAAACCAAGTTAACATTGCGGTTCACCAGAATTAATTAGGAACCAGTAAAGCGGCGCTCAAAATCGGCGACCTGAAAATGACCGCAGAACCCACTGAATCTGCGGAATCGGGATTTTCACGGGAAAGTTCCAGTGATCAATCTGAGTGTCGTGAAACATGGGATCCTGCAGTTGTCCTGCGCACCGCTGGCCTTAATTAAAAGTATACGTGTCGTTATAAATCTGCCGAGATTGTCTTTGTGTTCGACCTTTAGTGTCTGCGCGCTGGAAAATGTACGAGCTACATTCCAGCTTCGAACAAGCTTGCTCGGTGGCTGGAAGATTCATTCCATTCAGATAAATTATGAGACACGAATAACAATTCATTCTATTGAATGAGAATCGTCACTCAATAAACAACATTTTAATCAAACTCAATGAATTCCTATCGCGGCGAATTAGAATCTTCTTCAAACCAGATTTTATCGGATAAACATGATTTTTAAGCGGCAATCGCGTAGAATGGAACTCGTCGACTTTTATTCGGATTATTTCTTAGCGCGCGAGCAATCGTCGAGTGGAGAAGTGGGAAATCACATGGTAGAATGTGGTTCGCGGAGGATAGAGAAGTTACGAGCGCGCGCTCGCTTCGTTAACAACTCGCATTCATACGCTTGGTGGGCGATGCCAGCGGCGCGGCGGCGCCGCGGCGGGTTGCCGCTGGCTCATCCTGTCGTGTGTTTGTATTTGCGAAGCGGATTAACGCGGCCGGGAACTCGTTTCTAACTTTGGTCATTTGTTGACCGATGGAAAGAGATTGCGAAGTTATAAAGTGCTGTGTTTGCCGTGCACGCTCGCCCCGGGCATCTCGCGTTTCGCGCGAACCGCGTTGAATATAATCTCCCGGCGAGCGCGTCCCGCCCAGTATCAATCCGGTCTGGCTCGCGTATATCTGCGAGCGTTTTGCCCATAAAATTCGATTTTACTAAGCCCGAAAATGGGATTCGGGACCGGCGCAATTCGGCTTCGCGCCAGCGGCGATACAATGTTTAATCAGGCATCATTTATGGAAGAGAAATGAAGATACTGATTGACTGCAGCTCCGCGAATTGGGAAAACCGCTCGGGATCCGCTGCTCTTCTGTAATTCAATCTACTTCCGTATAACTGTACTCCACTGTATGTTTGCACGAGAATGAAAACATTTTTTCGTAATTAAATAGCGCACTCTGAATACCCGCTGTAACGACTCCTCTCGCCTCTATGCTGAGTGGCAGTGGATGGTTACGACGCTACCGAAACGTTCTTGGTAATCTACGTAATCAACGAGATATGAAACTACCCTCCGTATCCGTGTAATTGATGAGGATTATATAGATAACCGGTAGCTTGTTTCGCCCCTTGTATTTTCCGTTCGCGCAAAATTAATAAACACGTGCGCGCGCGCCCTTATGAAAGAGAAACAAAACGGGAAGTAGTACTCTCACCAGCCCTGTAAATACGTATTCTTCTCTCTGCCTTGTTTTTCACCGGGTAAATAGAGTGTGTGTGTGTGTGTATATACGCTGCTTCCAGTGGCTTTCGACATAATAAATCGCTTCTAATTTACGCGGGCTCAGTATTCATTTGGAGGACCAGTCGTTACCAGGAAATTATGAGTGGAACCTGAAGAAAGAGCAGTACGGCGAAGTGAAATCGCGAAAGACAATATTTTTCATGGAACGTGCGGCGAAATAGAATGTAAATTCACCCCGGCGATATTCCTTTCAATTACCGGCGGGCCAAGCATGCTGGCGCACTTCCGATTCTCCCAAGTCGAGTAGTTCTTCTTCTGAAAGGTAAACGTTGCGGCGAGCTTCGCGAAAACATAAACAGTCCCTCGGAAAACTTGGAAACGGCCGGCTTCCTCTTCTCTTTCTCGCCGAAATGTAACTACCCTCTCTTTCCTCACCCTAGCACCCCCGCTCTCCTGCCTGCTTCCTTATTACTCGAACTTTCGCTTCCTTTTTAGCCCGCCGCCATTACTTTCACCGTAGGAAGCAGGGTCGGGTTTGTGGGAAACGCTAGACAGAGTAGCTTCGGAGTTTTGGTGAAGCCTCGCGCTCGAAAATTCGAGTCTGAGAGCCAACAGTAACCCATGCGCTATCATCAACCCTCTTACTAGTACTCGCTTCGCATCTACATTGAACATGCAGTCATCATAGCACCTATTACCGTCCACATACTCAGCTTATATTTTCATTCAGTTTCCATCTACATCATATCCGAAAACTGTAAACAGGGATTTATTTCATACTCTCCATTGATTTTATTCCAAAAAGCGCTCGGAGCACTTTCCATTGTTATTAGCGGCGGGGTCGTTTTTAAGCAGAATTCACTTTGCTTTTTGCCCTGCTAGTTTTGCATCTTCGATATATGTGCAGCATTGCTTGAGGGCATGATTGTTTGCTTTTTATGGATAAAGCTCGAATGATTCTGGCTTGTTTCGGTCGAGTGTATCGCTCTCGAGTGAAATCCATTCTTGTTTTTAGTTCGGGTGTGCTTGCTACTTTGAAATTGTGAGTTTCTGAGAGTTCTTACTTAGTGGATGGTGGGTGAAGGGATGGTTGAGGGTGAAAGGGCTAAGCAGACTCGAGCGGAAAATTGGCCGAAGCAATCGCGTGGCTGGCGCTGTCGAGGCATCCTCGCTCTCGTGAAATTTCGGGCGATTTGAGGCCGGATCGGCCGATCGGAAGCGATTCGAATGCGATTTGAATTTTGAGCACACCTCGCGCATCTGCATATGTAAACACGATGCATGGAGCGCTAGCGCGCACACGATACCCTTCTCTCGCTGCTACCTAGCTAGCTATGTATAGTATGTCTACGTAGCCTGCGACCCTTTGCTCCAATGGTCTATGCGCATACAAGGTGTCCCCGTCGATCGAACATGCCCGGAAATTTCGATTATTAAATTCCGCCGGAAACTTTGAGCGACAAAGCTCCATCTCTTCCACCACGATATATTGATCCAGTGATTTAATTAAATCCGTCTTATTACACGCGGCACCCATACTTTCGCTTGCTAGTTACTTATTGTGAGAAATTCCCGATCATCCTAATTGGTTTTGGTAAGAACTTTCCTAGGAGATTTCATAACTAGGTTAATATTAATATCGGATAGTCGAATAATAAGTTATTCTATTGTAAGCAACACTCAAGCAATTTGACAGATCTGTGTTAATACACTGTTAGAAGGACAATTCCTAGATAGCAATTAAGGCAGGGACGCGAGAATAGTGGAATAGTTATACAAATACTCGAGTTCTGATTCAGCATCGAGCGGGCGGGCAGCTATAGCAAAATCCCCGGGTAGTTAGAAGTCCGAGCTACCCCGCAATTTCACCCCTAACAATTTCGAGCGGTGCACCCTGTCTCTGGCTGGTCAGTTGATTGACATTTCGATTGAAAGATCACCGGTCTTCAAAGCATTCTGGCATTTCTACTGAGCGCGGCTTGCGCCTATATCCACGCATCCGTGAATCCCTGACGCCATTTGCCAGCAACGTATTGCCGAGTTTGCCTGGAAAATCAAGGAAAAAGCAAACCGTCCAGTCGGAGGAATCTGATAGACAGCCTGAGAGAAACGGAGAGAGTAGATCATGTTACGGATAATGGATTTACTTGCAAGCTGAGGGCCGAGATTCAAGCGAGTTCCTATTGCCGGCAAAGATAATATCAGCGCTCTCTTGGAAGAATGTTTTCCTTTCACGCGATGTTTCTTCTCTGAGAAGCGACTGCGAAGCACTCTTGCTCGATGTGCGCTGCAAAACTCTCCTTCGGGAGATGCTGTTGCCCCCCAGCAAATATTCATGCTCGCGTACAGATTGCCGCCTCTGGGGCAATGAAATCGGCGAGCGCCAATGAAAATTGCTGGCGATGATCATTCATGGTGATTGTCTCGCGTTTGATAGCAAGTCAATGTCGCCTTTGGACAGACTTTCGTTCTCGGGAGACTCGCCGATGCAATCAGGATCCATTCGAAGCCAATAAAATGCGTTACAGAATAACAGAAGCTGATGGAAGCCCGTTCGACTTTATAACTTGGCCCACCTCGCATCGCTGTGTATTAGAAAAACTGGCGCGCAAGCGTATCGCTTTTTCCGGCGTGTGACGCATATTGACCGCGGTCGGAAAAACGTGAGTGAGATGGAGAATGCCTGATGAATGTAGAACGTTCGGAGAGACCAAAGAGAGAAACTATGTTTATTAGACCAGTCAGCATTTTTATATCCATGTCCAGTTTTGTATAATTTGTGTGTTTCACAAACCCTCACAATTACATTTGTTAGATTTTTTAATTCCCCAGGGAATACAAATGGATTTAGAAAAGAAAAGGCATAATCCTCGTATGACAACTAGAAACTAAGAGCGTCCTTTAGAATTATGGACTAGCTATTAGTAGAAACTGATCGTGTCCACTTTCAATTTGATTCAATGACCATTTTCCGTCCACTATCACGAAACTTATGATACGAATCCAATTTCCATCGTGGTGGTGTTTCTCCCTCCCGGGGGCAACACAGTGTACGTGTGGTGTGAGAGCGTCCTAGAAATGCGAGTCACTGAATAACAACGAGCGCATTAAATTAAGCGTGCATCTGCATACTGTGCCAGTAGCAGAACACGTGGTTGGACTCTGCAATTGTTCGAGTGGCAGCGTTCTCGCGTCTGCCGTTGGATAATGAGGCAGTTTCGATACAAATCGGTAATGCCATTCCACCGGGACGCTAAAGATTTAACGAGTCATAAGTGGCCTGTAACCTGTTACGTGCATTCTACCTTTTTCAATATATATTTGCATTCGCTCGAAATTATTCCGTACAAATGATGAAAAATGGAAGGAAGTTTAATTTATGAAAAGTGATATTGCGTGACAGCTCTTGTTTTAGTCGACAAAATCTTTGTACATTTCAGATGTTTCACGGGACGTGGCTCCGGTGGTCGATACTGGTGATCTTACTGGGAACACGGCTGTTCCTGGTGGTGGCCCAATGTGGATCGTTCACTCAGGACAGGCAGGAGAAGGTGGACAAGCAGGATAAGCTGGCGCTTTACAAAGTCACTCTACGGACTTACTGGTCGAGGGCGCGATTTCCACGGCATTATCCCGAATGGAAGCCGCCGGCGCAGTTTGGCAAAATCATCGGTGAGTCTTTCCTCACCCCCTTTGTCACCCTTACGGCAAGTGCCCTCCCTCCCATCCCTTATTCGAGATCCAATCTACGAGCATCGTAGTCTACCAATAATACTAGATAATGGGGTATTACTCGAGGAGCTTATCGTACTCCTCGATTCTTCGAGTAGCTCTTGGAAAATCCTGTCAAGAGAAGACGTTCCCGCCGTTTAACTCCAACCGAGCGAATACTCAAGTCGATGAGAACTTGTAGTTCTATGATTAACTTACAAGATATTGATACTGTAATTCTTGATATTGAATTGCACGCATAATATAATGGAAGAATGGATTAAGTGGATAATCCGAATTGTCGAGGGCTAAGAGTGTTCATGCGATATTCTGGAGGTGTCTCAAATTCGCATTAGAAAGGTACGTCCCGCCGAAATTCAATTCCGGTTTAAGGTCAGTCCTCTCGCATTCCAAGGGGCGTTTCTCGCCGACACGAGAGACTTCCGATCAAAAGTGAGAGGGCGAAGTGGCGAGGAAGTGGTTGCGCGTGGAATGTCGATTTCCGCTTTTCCTTTCTTCTACCAACCACCCCCATTTTATGCTCGCCAATTTCAACCTTGCTCGCGTGGAACTCTCTTGTAATTAGTGGAGATTCTTTCCGAGAGATGCGATACTTGGCTTGTACAGCACTATGAAATTTCTGAACGATCCTATTAACTCGGATAATGAATTCTCATTTGCCCCGAAGCTTTCCTACCCAGATTCTTCCATTAGATACGTCTTTCAATATACACTAAGTCCAAATTCGAACGGAACTGTACATTTTACTGCTGATTGGATTGGTTTCTACAAACAAACTCGTAAAACCTTTGCCTTTCACTATCCAAATTTAATACCTTCTCACAACTGTTTATGCTTGCTTTGGCGAATTAGGCGTCAATTGTAGCTGTTCATTGTTGCATTAAACCTCTTGGAACAATGGGTTAAATCGTTCGGCAAGCCTAGAACACGTGGGAGGATATACCGCAAGTATCGGCAAGGAAAAGGGGTGCAAAGGCGGATGAATCCCATCCTATCAAGCAAAGCACGCGGCCAGAAAGTGAAAACAGGCTGGGGAGGGTTGAAGGCTTGTGGAATGCGCGCGGCTACAAAACCCAATCGAAAATCCTTCTGGGCGATTCGTCGCGTACCACTATCACACAGCCGGGCGAGCTTGATGGCCGAGGGATGTTGCGGCCTCGGGCTTCGGGGAAGGGAGAGAGAGAGAGAGTCGGACGGTCGTTTTCCAGCGTACTTCTGGTTCGAGCCGCATTCCTGGTGAGACCTTCCCGTGGAAAAGGCTTGCCAGGATATATTCCGCGCGTGCATGGCTGCTCGTCCGCGTAGGTTCGATCGTTACCGACCGCCTAATGGAATGGAATTCGTGCCACCCATCTCACTGCTAGATATCGGCTTCCAGCATCCCATGGCGCGCCCGGACCCTCCTTTTTCCCGCGATCCTGCACTCGTAAAATCGCCAGAGACGACCAACACTCCTTTCCAGAGAGCGCTTCTTTCCTGCAATCCCTGTCTGCTCGACTTAATTCAATGAAGCCCACCTCGCACCCCCCAGCCAACCAGCCAGCCACGGCCTCAATCTCTCCTTCCTGTTTTCTTCCCTGTACATGTACAACATACGTAGTAGAGGTACGTCGTAGGCAGCCAGTGCGTGCGCGCCGGGCTTCTGACAGCGGCGAGATTGAGCTCGAGAGATCGACAGTCACGTACACGCCATTTCCGCATCTACCTCGATATTGTCCCGAGCAGAAAGCGTGCCGAGATTCCATCTGCAGATAGACCCGCTGGTCGAAGGGTCGGCAACGCTCTTGTATTCCAAGAAGGAATTCGACTTGCAATTAAAATGAGCGAAGAAGTCGAAGCATATGTGCCTTTGTGCAATATTCATGTTGGAATTTCACTTGGAATCTTAGTATTTCTACCAAGGAAAAAGGTAGATAATTATTACTGTCATGTTTATTCAAGACTATATGAAGCAAATATATTTTATATTATTGGAACTGAGTTTATTGTGAACGAAGTATACATAGTGGAAAATCTATATTTCCTCCAATCCGGGATTAGATGTCGTTTTTTCGACGCCAAATTCCAGGTGATCTTCCCTTGCAGGGTACAGGTCGATTTTTTCGGTTGGTGACACCGGTCACGACTGTGCGTCACCGAGTGAAGAGAGTGTGAAAATTTAATCGAATCACACTGTCTCTTGTCAGCGGTGTGCTTGGCAGGCCGATCTCTGTTGAGGATCGAACGCAAACACGCCGGAGGAATAGAACGAACGTACGAGCGAGCACCGGTCTGAATAAATATGCGGTGGTTTTCTGCGCGAAGCCACAGCCTCCATTGTCGCGTGACAGTATTACGGTAAATAGGGTGCGTGATGATGACAGCAATCCCTGGGTTGCATTCGCCATTCGTGCCGTCACTGAATAAATAGGAACTTTAATTCTAGCCGGCTGCTACGAGTGGCGAGAAAGCTGCGTATACCTGCCATTCGCTATAACCTCGGTTCAAATAGACCCGCGACTATTTTACTAACAATTTTCCCGACTCATGGAAATCACGCGCTCACTCTGGAAGCAATCTTCCCCCTCGTATACCTCATTCGCACCAACTTACCTTTCTAATAACTCACCTGAAATAGCTTTGTTTCGAAGAGACCAAATATCACTAAGAAAGTTTTGTAATTTATCAAGACAGGTATTATGAATATATTTAGTAGACAGTTGATTATAATAAAAACTTCGTATGTTTGTGTACAGAAATTACTGTTCTGTGCTGATGTTGTGACTTTCTTTGAGAAAGGAATTCCGCAGTGGTCGAATTGGTTTGGCTTGTGCTTGGATCGAAGTCTCAATGCTAGTAGTGAATTCCTTCTCTTGCTCGAGTGAATGAAACTTTCTGCAAGTTTTACCTTCTTCTCGGTGTCGAGGAGGGCAGCCTGCCACTCTTGTTTCAAGTCGACCAGCGGTTCGTTTCACAATAGCGGAATTCCGACGAATTTTATAATAAGCTCTCGCTAACTACTATTCATAGTGGAAACTTATTCGATAAGCTGGGAGCCTGGGAGCCTTATCGGGAAGTTTCGCCGCGGCGCGCGCCGACCAACTTACGTGGCCCCCGTTGAACCGACGCGCTCGCGCGCGCGCGCGCTCTCTCTCTCTCTCTCTGTACGGCTCGAAGGAGTTCGTCGCTCGACCGAAAAGTTTCCTAATCTGGCTATGCTAATGATTCGCGTGAACAAAAGGCCCTCGAGGAAATCGGCCCGAACGAGAAAGAGGAAACTCTGGAAAGTGTGGCGGTCGCTATGAGGTTGGTTGGCGGAGAACGGTGGTGGGGAAAGAGCGGAAAAGGGGTGGTCGAAAGGATAGTGGATGATGACAGTCGAGTAGGAAAGCTGCGAAGGAACGACAGTAGTAAACACTATTTAAAATATTGCGTGTACGATTTGCCGGAAGTCTCTCCACTGTACAGAAGCGTGCTGACGATACTTAATCCATCTTCTCGCCTCTCACGAGCGCCAGTTTCTTGGCTCTTCCAAGCTTCCCCGCCGTCTTCCCACCTTCCCCGCATGAATCATCTAGCCCAGTGTTTCTCAAAGTGGGTTGTCGCCCTCCCCCTTGACGCTTGATCTTTCTAACAATATAACAAATATTAGTCACCGTTCGACATGGTATAAAATTAGCAAGAGGCACTATTTAGATAAAACATGCTTCTTATATTATTTTTTACGTAATGTCCAATTCAGAGTTTGGAGAGAATAAATATTATACTTGATTATAGTTCAAAGTAAACATTTCGTATGAGTTGGTAGATTTTACCCAACAGTCTACTAATTTCGGGAGTACTGATCTTTGAGGTAACATGCATCGGGTGTTTCAAGAAGACCTTGGTTAGCGGTGTCGACTGTCTCCCTGCGGCTAAACCTACCTTTTCCCGAACGCTCTATTCACGGCTTTTACGAAAAAGCATCTTTTGAAGTGGCGCCCGACAGAAAACACGGTGGGACGCGACCGAAAAGAATAATAATACTCGGTTCCCTGGGGCTGGCAACACTTTTCAGAGGGGTCGCGGACAAATTTTCGGGCTGCTGTTCTGATTCGTGGTCATTAGGTGGTGCGCGTTCGAATTATTTAATATCGTAGCTAACTAGATTTCCGGGAGAGCGGGCTTAAGAGGTGCTCAGACAGCCGGGAGTCAGCTTGACCCGCTTACAGGCCTGTAATTGCAAGCTTCGCTCGGCCTCTCCCTTCACCCCTGGCATCAGAAACGCTTGCGCTAATTGAACTCGGCATGAAATGTATGTCTCTGGAAAAGTACGCTGGCTCGCGAGGCCCTTAGTGCCACTCTGCCACTAGCTTTCCGCCTGAAATCAAAGCCACGAAAGCCTCGAGTGATCTCTCCCGCTGCGCCGACGCCGACGCTGCCGCCGTTGCCGCTACCACCGCCGCCGTCGCCGCCGCCGCTCTCTCAAAAGCTTTCTCGAACTCTTCCTCCAAGCTGCGAGGAGGGCGAACACTCTCCTCGCCTTGGGCGTGTACACACGCGCGTTCTCTGTGACTTGGTGCGAAAGTGCACCGAAATCGCTCAGAAGGCCACATAGGCGGCTTACGCGACGATCGTTCGCCTGCCGGATGGAATCCTTTTACGCCTAGGATCTCTTTCCCCTCTGCTTTTTCGCCTCTGTTTCTCTTCTCGCCGCTCTGCGGCCACGCTTCTAATTATTCTTCTCTCGAGACACCCGCAGAGAGAGCGAGAGAGCGAGCGCGCGCTCGCCAGCGACACGGTGTGCTCCCGTTATTTTTTTATTTATAGCCGCGCTGAGGGACCACGGTTTTGAGCGAAGCTGGTGTGGAGAGAAAGCGAGGCCGACGGAAAACAGAGAAAGAGCGAGAGGGTGAGGCAGAAAGAAGCGAGAAAGAGCGGAGAGAACAAGAGCGAGAGACAGAAGTGCCACTCAGGGTGGTGCGCGCGCGGGAACGAAGAGAGCGGGTGGCTAAAGAGGAGAAGTATTTTTAGCACGAACCGAGAGAGCCCGGCTTCTCGTTTTGCTCTGGTTTCACTGCTCTCTCTCTCTCTCTCTTTCTCTCTTCCCTTCTTTCTCTCCTTCGCGTGCGAGCCTCCCTCTCTCTCTCGCTCTCTTCCTCGCTCTCCTCCGCCATGAGGAACGGCAGAATTAGGGAAAAATGATGCACTTGTTGCCTTGTTCTCTGGCATGCCATTTCAGCCGGTTCTGGAACTAGCTTGGCTCCGCTTCTGGATTCATTTATTTCGGACATGCACCGCGTCGGATTTTAAACGAAATACGCGCAAGAACAATATCCCGAGTAATAACAAATGGCAATAGCTTATTAACTAATTTAGGAAGCTTGTAATATTCAGCGTGCTATTCTAAAGATCGCTCAGAGTTTGCAAAATGAGTTGACCCTTTAAGATTGACGCGCTGCTATAAGATAGACTGGTGTCTGATTAGAAAGGCACTCATTCCACTTGGCGCAGGAAGCCCTGGCAGAGCTGTCGCTCGTACCGGAAACACCAGCTCGCGTGGGTCGTAAGCTGCGTGAGGGGGCGAGTTTTTAGTCGGCCTCTCAGTCGCGCGTTTCTTGGACGATCGCTTTTAAGCGGTTGTCCTCCGCGCTTCCTGTTTCCCGTCATCGGAACTCGCTTCTATATATATAATACGCAACACATAGCAGCGGCCTATCTCGGTCGGCGCTCCCCAAATTTTCCAGCGTAATATTGTCTGCATTCTTTTGAGTTACGAGTGCCTGATTCATCGCTCGAGTCGCCCGCCGCGCCGCGCCGCGCCGCTCTGATCCCCGGCAACGCCGGATAATGAGAGTTCGTATAAAATTAGATATTACCGTGGCGCGCACGTCGCTTCTGTATTTGGAGGCTGCTCTTTTCACCCGTAATTCGGAGCAGCACATCACCATGCCGGCTGGTGCGCTTCAGCCGGTGTAGTGATATAGAAATGAAAAGGGCATCAAGTGCCTCTGAGTGCTCTTACCTTCTGTAACCGTGGACTACACTTCACGGCAGATATACCTTTGCCAAAGATACTGTCTGCCTCCACTTTCCCTTCTACGCACGCTAGATTTATCTCCGCGTTCATACGCAGGTTTATTAATGAACTGGCAAGTCGGGCGCGGGAGATTCGCTTGGGTAATTCAAGGAACTAATAGCGAAGGGAAGATATAGTTTGCGAGATAAATTATCATAATGAAAAACTGTGGTTTGGTATAATTTTAATAATTGTCTCTTATATTTTTACCCATTGCGACATCTGTTTTTATCGCTGGGTAAAAATGGATTTATAAGACTTGGAAGGAAGTAAACTTCCAACGAGTGAAACAAACTTGCAAATCTTTCAGTAGTTTCGCAGATTGATTTCATCTCGTTTCTCCGTCGTTCCTTCTATTCGGAGCAGACGAGCGTTTATTAGGCTCGCGGAGTAATTAAAGCGGAAGACGTGAAGTGGAGCTTCGGGAAAAACTTGAAGGTTCTGGTTGGAGCGGGATGGAATAAGAGAACGGAGAGAGGATCGTTTCGTGGAGAAGTTAATCTTTCGGGAACATCTTGCCGCCTTTGTAATTGCTCGTCTCTTATCTATGTCTTTCTCCCTCATTGCTTTTCGGCCGGCCTGCCGAACGATGATTTGTCAGACCAGGGAATTTCGTATGCTGGTAATTCGCGAATTGATTTCGCACCGCGTCATTTCCCACTGGGAAGCGGAGTGGCTTCTGTTTTCGAGGAAAAGTCGCTTACTTGGAAGGAAGCAGAGATCGAGAGTTATACCGGATTGCAGGCGCCGCTCGCTCGAGAGTGGGAGACGCGGATTCAAAGCGGTTTGCGCAATGCGAGGGAGTCATTGACATCGATTGAGTCCTCGGTTTCTTGCCTTCGCGATGCATGATTCTCCCTCATCTTTTTAGACCATCTACTTTTTCCGCTACGCCGGATGCGAAATCAATTCGCCCCGAGCATTATCATTTAACTTGGTCGATTAAGTATACAGTGGAATTCATTATCCCAACTGATTGGGAGCCAGGATAATTAATTACACGTACTTTATTAATTGTCCCGTTCTATTGGATCGGTGGCTAAAGCGACCATTGACGTGGGAAATTAATAATTTAAATTATTTCGAAAAATTTATCTAATTCAATATTGACTATAAACGAAGTTCCACTGAACTAGAAAATTGATTAATCGCCACTGAAGATTTATTCCTTGTACAAAATGAAGAAGAAACACAAGGGACTGTGAATATCATTAAATGCGATAGTTGTACTCCCCGGTGAGATGTATTTATTTGGATTGGCGAAGTATCAGTGGTAGTTCTGAGGGAGCGCGAGTTAAAGCCGATGGATCAAGAAGCCAGTCGGAGTTCAGGAGCGGCGATGTTTTGCCAGACACGCCGGCGAGTTCCGGGAATCGATGTCCGCTCGAAAGTCCTGGGGATACTATTTTTCAAGGAAGCCCGCACTCATTGTCGCGACGGACGGCGGCGCGCCCGGCGGAATGCCAGTTAAATTTGTTTACTCGTCAAGTCCATGAAGGGAAAAAGGAAGATCGCTCCCTATCGATTTGCACTCTCACGTTTCTGATGTAAACACACCGAATCCTCCTACAATTCAGCCAATGCCAGGGATAATAATTCCTTCCAGCGAGAAACTGCTGTGCAACTCTAATAACTGTTCATTCCACTGCAGTGCCGTTCTCGTTTCAACCATTTGTTCTCGAACGCTGCGATCTCTCGAAATAATTTCAATCGCTCGTTTTCAACCCTTTCTGATAGTTCCACTGCACACATTTCTCTGTACACTCCAATACGTATATCTATAAAGTTCACAAGTAATAATTGGAAACGCTTTTCAATGGCGCGATGCATGGAACATTTGCCTGATCCAAAATGAATAAACCTCCAAAACTGATAACTATTTCTATCCACTAAAGTTCTTACAAAACACGGAGACAAAAATTCCATACAATTCTCCATACTAGCGCGATAATTGGCTGGCATTCCGCTCGAAATAAATATCGTTCTACTTGCATTCTCCGTCAAAGTGCGCCTTGGTACAAGAATACACATTGCGTTTAATTAGTTGGTATGTGTAGCAGTTTACAGGGAAACGTCGGACACTCGGCATTGCGAAGGCGATTAACACTAAACGCGAGGAGGGCGCGCGGGCGCGTTAGAACAAGAAGAGAGAGATCGGTGTTGGTGGTGGTGGTGCGAGCGGTGGGAAGCATTGCGGGATGCTGCGCCTGGTTTTACTGGGAAATTAGCCGCATTTTACAAGCGGCATGCCACGAAGCACGCTTGCCGGCAGGATCACACGGGGCCGGATATGGAATTCTCCGGTGGCATTATCGCGATCCGCAAAGTACACCGGGGCAAGAAGCGAGTTGGTGGGCACACCAAGAGAGGAGAAAGCCAGATAAATAAATAGGGAGGAGATGAGCGGAGGCTGCTACTGCTGGCGGAGATGGCGAGTTGGTGAGAGCGAGAGGGAAAAGGGGGGAGAAGAAGAGTGGGTGGGATACGACGGAAAGCTTTTCTGTAGCAGATGTACCACTCGCGTCTGAAAACCACCACCACCACCACCCCCGTGGGGCTTTTGTTGATTTAATAAACGCGAGCACCCCAGCTTACCGCTTCGACTACCCATTGTCATCCTATCCCGCTTTATCTCACTCTCACTCGGCCGACTTCCATGCCTACTCTTTTCTTCCCACTTCATACTCCGCTCTTCTTCCCTCTGCTCAGCCTCGCGCAGTATCGCTGATCAAAAGTTTAAAGGCAACTCCGCTAATTTTCACCCAACAAACGGAATTCCTTGAAGAGCTGCTGCTGCGGGTCGCACCATCTTGCGCTCCAACGCAGCGAGATGAAACAATAGTGAGAATTTCGAGAGGCGTGAGAACTATTTTCAGTGCAAAAGAGAAAAGGGGGGGCCGCGGGGAGGGCGGAGACGCCTCGAGGAAACTCGATAAACAGTTCCAAGAATCTTTGGAAAATACGGCGGAATGTCTCGGGTTATTTCTTGGATTGTGGAAAATTGAGATTTCTTTTCGGCCCCTCGAATAGTTCGTCGTAAAATATGCATTCTCAATGTTTAAAACAATTCGCTGTGGAATGTCAGCTGTAGACTGAGTCAGACATTGTGTGGGTGTCTGTGTAAGTGTGTGTGTATGCAGAACGGATGACGTTGATCCTGCCACTCGTGACGAATTCCCAGTGCTTTTGCACTGCTATAGAATTTCCCCCCCACGATAATTCCTATCTTTGCCATTCTGTCCGAGACAATCTCGCAATCTGCTTACTTTTTCCCCAATTCTCCTTTCAATGATTGTTCTCTCCTTGGGAGGCAGACTCTTAAGCTTCTCCAGGGCATCGGCAGCTCTCTCTCTTTGAATTGATATACAAGAGCCTACTGAATGATACGCTCTTCCGCTCGATAAAACCCACTTACGAGCGCGGGTCTGCCTCGAGTTCGGCCTCTCTTACGATTGATATCGCTTCCAGCTGCGGTGGAAACCGACTCCCATACGCCTTCGCCCTTTCACCCCCCTCTCCGCAAGTAGAATGAACTCCTCGAAAGTTATGATGCGCAGTCTGCGAAGAATTGTCCCGCCAGAAAAGGACTTGCTAGCTTACCGACCTTCTCCTTCACGGCAGACCTTCCCTCTCGATGCGAGTCGACGCTAAAATGCAGCTGAATTTTTGCTAGCTCACTGCCAGAAAGTAAGAGAGAAAGATGAAGGCAGTAATAAAGTCAGGACACTAAGGCAGACTTGATGCGTGACAAAGTGGCACTCTCCTACGAATTGACGCGGAGATCGTGCTGCCGGGACAATTGTTTTGCATGAGGCATGGCTCTATTACATCGGAGGGCTTAGATCATGGAATTTACCTTTACGACACCTCAGCGCGAACCTGGAATTTAATCTACCAGGGCTTCTCTCTGTCGGAAGCTTTTAGCGATAGTACAATTTTATCGCGAACCATATGGAAAGGATAATGAATAACGTGCGTTCTCCAGCACGGCAGCGAGCGAGCGGTCACACGCTAGGGACAATTTGATTCTAGGTGTATCTTCCTAGAAACATCATATTAATTACAATTTACCGTGAAGGTTGAGCTTCGTTCCAGCGGGAAAGATCGAGTTAGGAATGACCCACGTGGAGTAGCTCGTTCTCGCGAATCCGATAATGCACTTAGCTAATTCACAAAACGATGAACCCCGTGAGCTGATCTGATTTGAACGTGCGATCCGCGCTCGGGCTTGTTCCGCGCTACTTTTCTTAGCTCTGATTTATTCCACCGCAGCTTCTCCTATGGATTCCCACTCTCTTTCTGTTCCGGTTCTCTCGGCTCATCTCTCTGCTACTTTCTTTCGCTTTGAAACAATTAACCCCAATTACTAAAACTGCGAGGGTTGGAGGGAGGGGGCTGCTGGAGTAGCGGGTATTACGTGTAGCGAGCGGGGGATAAAATCCATTTGGATAATTCGTAGGAAGTCGCTCATCTCTCGAAATGCACAAAGGAAGAGGAGCTGCCGAGCTGCCGAGCTACCAGCATCGGATCTCTCCAAGCCGAACTTGGCGAAAGTTCTGTCGCGCACATTCTCTCCGTCCTTCACTCGCGAGGATTAGTTTGCCACTGCCAGCAGGTTCTCCCGGTAATCCTGCCAGTCCTTTTTACTCCAGGCAGGTTGGAGGCATTCCCAGCAGATGGTAACTGTGTGCATCGCGATGAAAAGAGGTCCGGGCGAGTGACACACTTGCTCCATCCTTGCTAGAGGAAGGAAAGTTGAGGGGGGGAGGGGCTAGGTTCGCTCGTGCGATTCTAGCGAGGTCACCGTTGAGGTCGCACGGACAAACTGCTCGCGGAGAGTAACTTGTTAGCTCTCAGCAACTCTGGCAAACCTTCGACCTCTTTGACGCTCTACCGCCACCACCCTCGATGAAAGCAACGCCGCTCTAGGTTGGTGGTACTCCTGCGTCCACCGGAGCACGATCTCTTAAAGCAGGTGGGCATCCCGACGCCGCCGCCGGCTCTTTCCTTGCCCGTACTCTTCACGCAAACTCCACCTTGCATCTACAAGCTATGAATTACCCTTTTGCTTACTAGCAATACTAGTACTCTCACAGCAACTAACACCGCAAATGCAAACTGTTTTCCTTAATGAATATTAATTATTGATCAACAATTCAACGTTGTGGATGATTTGGGGAAATGGTAAACAAGTGATAAAATGAATGTGGTAGGGGTAGTTTGGTAGTTGGTTGGGTTCTCGAGAGTTGGTTGGGATAGGTCCTGCGACAGACGCGCGGTGGTTGCATGCTGCCGAAGTGGCGAGATAGAGTCGAGAGTCGGACAATCGGAGTTACACGTGATCGAAACTTTCCTTCGCTCGCGAGTTTCGTGTTTTATCCTCGCTCTCCGGCCGTCTCTTCTGCTTTTCCCTTGGCCTCTCAGTGGAATCGGGTCGTGATGCCATTAA
This sequence comes from Ectemnius continuus, assembly GCA_910591665.1. NCBI lineage: Eukaryota > Metazoa > Arthropoda > Insecta > Hymenoptera > Crabronidae > Ectemnius > Ectemnius continuus. Next base: position 6,972,065 of record OU342867.1, read on the forward strand.
AACACTCGAGTTTCCGGGCGCAGGCAAGAGTGGAGTGGTTACTAATGGCACGATACTCTCTCGGCGATTCGTTACTTGCGCATTTCCTGGATTTTCCATACTCCCGTGCGGCGGCGTCCGCACCGAGGAGATATCGTGTAGCTTTTCGAGGAGCGGCAATGTCGGCGGCGCAGCCGGTATAACAAGCCAGATATCCAGAGCTATTGTTCAACGTCGCTATTAAACATCCCCTGTCAGCCATTCGTCACCGTTACACCAGAGCTATCCGTGACGTACTAGCAGCCCTGAAAACCCTTTCTACATATTTCCGCACTATTTGTAATATCTTTCCTCTTCGGCACTCACTCTCGAAATTAACAGATATCCCAGATTGGAAATTGCTCTTTACCAGAGACGAAACAGATCTTTTTGCCGGATGTATTGTTCGCTTTTTTTGCGTAATGCTAGTTCTTGGAAAGATACTATTTCAAAAGACGGCGCAATGATCTCCCAGGCAGGCTTTTTATTATAAGAGTTAGAGGGCCGGCCTTTTTCAGGGAACCTCGAAGGATTCTATATTTGTCGGCTGTTTCAGCCACGTGCTCCATTGGGATGTAGGCGTTAATTGGAGGCCATTCACACACTGATGCCGGAATGCCCTCCGGTGGAATAGTCTTGCGATTAGGGCGTTTTTGTCGGCGGGTTCTGAAAAGAACTGGAGACTGGTAGGGGATTGTCGGGCTCCGTGAAAAGTCCCAGGTGGATGAACGTCCGGGGGCGATTTTTGCGCGGACACACACGTCTGGCTTGTTCAGCTGGCGAGAGGACTATCATGAGGAGCGGTCATCATCCCTCCCGCGTCTCTTTCTTGCCGGGCGTAAACACTTGGGGGACGTTGGTGCGAGAGAGTTCGATGTACTCGGCGTCGAAGGTCGAGGACGTCGCCTTCCCATGAGAGTTAAAGCGCCACTGGTCTCTCTCGACCACCAGTCAGCATCGTTTTTCGGGTGCTTTTTTTCGAAATTGGATCGTCCTTCCTCGGAACTATAGCGGATCATTTCATTTGCCAACCAGTCACAGCGCGCGGCACATTGTTCCCAGCGAAATGTCCCACAGAGTCAGCAAGAATACAGCGCTCGGCAAAGCATGTTCGTCGAATCAGCATTTAATAAAAGATTTTTCAATGGTGTCGCCGCTCGTTTTTGCAGTTAAATGAATGACTGTATCGAGAGGGGTATAAAAGCGAGGGCGACGCTTCATTTTGGCAAAATCCTTTGTTTAACGCCGGCGAGTGGGCTCTTGGCCCACTGTTGCGCTCGACCGAAATTAAACTAAATTAAATAAATGACAGAGAACAAACGCACTGGCGGTGCCGATGGTGGTAGTGGTGGTGGTGCGATCGTGTCACGTGTGCACACCTAGCCAGACCGCTGTTACAGAATTACTAATTAATGCCTCGATTGGCGCGCACTTTACACTCGAAGAGGCGCATTGAATCCCCAACAACCATTAACGAGCTATGAATCGTCGTTTTTCATCTCCACGTGTAAGCTCTTGCACCGGTATTAATTCATTGAGTTACAATCGCCTGTCCCAGACGTTGTAATACTTGGCGATGCGGCACAACAGAATTATAGGATTATTATTACAGTCGAAATGCCTTTTATTCTATTCCGTGACACATTGCAGTCTTCACTTTAATCGATATAACTGAATAACAATGCATCTTTTCATCTGCAGGCAGTAATATAAATGAACAAGTATTCAATATATATGAAATTTATAAACATAACATATAAACGTGTAACATATAAAAATCAATGTGTTCTCGAATTGCTAATATTCTTAGTGATTCTCATATAAATAATTATCAACTTAGAACAATCATTTATAGTGGTAGTTCGATTTAATTTTTACGATGCCAAAGAGTTAGTACAGGATTTAATATAACTATGATTCGATTGACATAACTGTGATTCTAGGAGTAATCGACGTGTCCCGCAGTGAAGGCAAACTCGGGCTGGCGCGCGCGAACACAATCCACTTAATGGTGTGCAACGGGGATCTATCGGCTTTTCGCACGCTCGCCGAGTTGGCGACGCCTCTCGTTCGTGGAATATCGAATCCGCGCGAATAAATCAGGCGGCCACGAAAGGAAAATGCGAATCGACAAAGCGAGTGACATCGGAAAACAATCAAGCTGGTGCGTCCTCCCTTTAAGACTCGTTAAGCCTCTCGGCGCCCGCCTCCTTTTTCCCGCTCTCCGCGTCTTTCATCCGCTCGGACCTGGAATCCAGTTTATCTTGAAATGGCCGCATTGAAGAGATTCTGCGCCTAATAAAGAGAAAACGGATGCCAGAAGACAATTCTCAAGAGTGAACGCGAAACGAGTGATCTTTTTGCGCGCCGTTTTCCGATTTCGCTGCTACGCTTTTCGACGAATCATTTCTCGCTTCCTCGAGGGGATTGTTAAAATTATTACTTGCATCTTCGAAGCATCAAGATTGCCCTCTTGAACTTTACTGCTTTTAGATACGATTTGGCATTAAGAATAATTGAGGACAAATGGAACTACCATCGGCAAGAAAAAAGTGTACTTTGTTCACTTGCAATATCAATTTTATTCGAGGATGTTTTGCGCGACGAAATATCTTCTCTTTACACAGCCTTCAATTGCGAGAGACTGGAATGTCATTTGCATTGTTGCGAAATGTAGAATTTATTGGTGTTCCATGCGTTCAACTGCTTCTCGAGTAATATCGTTTCAAATTGTACTGCTCCAGTTTCCCTCATCTCGGCTCGCACTATCTGACATTTATTACTTCTCGACTCCTTGAATCAGTGTCGACTCTCGCAACGAATTTAACGCGAAATGGTAGAATAGTGTTTCGAAAGAACGTGTTATTTCTTCTTCGAGTTAACGACGGATACTTGGCGTGGCGAGCGGGAACAGCGCGCGCGAAACGTCAGATCGGGCAAAGATTTTCGATGTTGGAAACGAGGGGAAGGAAAAGCAGGGGCTTTCGCCGAATTAGGTAAGCTGCGCCGGTTTGCATTTAATTCCGGGCGACATTACAAGATTCATGCAGGCAGCCGGCCAAATTGCCAAGTTTCACTGGTCCATTAGGCCGAACGCGAGTTTTTCTCTGAAACGTTGCTCAGGTCGAATGGCAGCGGCGTGGTGCGCGCTCCCTGATGCAAATCTAAATAGGAGCGCGGTCACGTTTTTCTTTCCTCTTCTCTCTTTTTACGAAAGGAGATTTTTCAAACTGGCTGACCGACCCCTTTTCGCCACGTGGATTCCTGCCTCGGCTGTTCCACTTTATTCAAACATGCACACGTCATTCCAGTCGGACATTCATTATCCGAGCAACTCCACCAAGAATCTAAATTACCATCAAGCCACAAATCCAAAGAATTTACTTATACCAATCCATCACATCAATTCTTCATTAACCTTTCATTACCCCTAATAAAACCAGAATTCAGGCAAAGATTGTATGTTAACTTCCAATAATATTGTCAACGGATAGTCCCAACGAGTATCTTGGAGGGTCTGGTTAGATGAGAATCCAGCGGAGGCTGCAAAGTGGTTGTCGTGGCTGCGAAGGAACTTGGCCGAGGCATCATGAAAGTCTTGGCGCTATGATGGGGGCCAGCAGCCAGTGCTGGGCGTCTTGTCCCTTTTCCTAAGGCGGTAGCAATTAAAAGTTTTATCGACGTGCCCGGAAGACGAGGTACTAGCACCAGTCGACTCTCTCTCTCTCTCTCTCTCTTTCTCTTCCTCCCTGGGAGTGCAAAGGGGTGGCGGTGGGGGTGGGTTGTGCAGCAAGCGGCAAGATTGCCGGTTAATGTAGCGTTATAAAGCGTCCTGGTTTTCGCGGATGGCGCTTCGAAGTAGGTAAAGCCTGGTGCGAGCAGTCAGCCACCCTCGCCGTTTCCTTTCCCGCCAAGAGAGACCATCTTGCGAGAAGAACTTAAACCGCAACACTCCCCCAACCGCCCCTCTCCCTCTCTCCCCCTCCCCTCTTTTCTGCGTTCCCAGTACTCTGCCCCTCTCGTTGAAGACGTGCCCCGAATGCAGCACGAGTATGAGTTTTGGATAACGATCCACTGAAAATAGGGAGCGCCGAAAGCTACGTCGAAAATTACAGGGGTTCTCGCCGCGGCCCGGATTTTCGCCTGCTTTCGAAAGCTCCACCCCTCCCCCCCGGCCACCGCATCGCCCAGCTCAAGTTTTCACGCTGAGAAGATCGTAAATGCGTTCGTATATCTTGACACTGATGCGCGGATATGTCCGCCGTATACTTGGGAATATAAAGAGAGTTCTCCTTTCGGGGGGGAACGTGAGTGGCCTCGAAATAGACTCGTTCTCGGGACGGTAAATTTTCGATTGGCATGGTGGCGCCCCCGATATTCTGGGAGTAGTCGAAATTAGAATGGTCGACGGTATTGGGAAACAGTGACGAGTGTGATAGGTTTAATTTTTAGTTGGATATGTGATCGTGGAATATGAAGGAAGATATAAGGCGCGGGTCAATTTTATTTATGGTTTTATTAAAGGGGTGAGATTTTCAGGGTGAAGCGTCGAAGAAGTGCGCCGCTTCATCGAGTCGAGAGTGGCGGCAGGCTCTTCGCGGCGAGTTAACTCATATAAACTTCCGCCGAGAGTTAACTTTTCCTATAATTTTGCCCGGGGTCTCTGTGCCCTCTGGCTTCATCCTCCTCCGCCGCCCCGCCCCGCTCCTCTCCTCTCCTCCCCGCGCGCCCGACGAGCCGTCGAGTACTTTTAAAGCTGTCCATTGTTTCGTCTGGCCGAAGACAAAAGTCGTTAATGCTACTGGCAGCTGGAACTTCCGCTATAGGAGAGTATCTCTCTCTTTCGAGCAGCTGGCTTTTGTCGTGTCTGTACATCGAATTTATTAACGCTCCAGTGATTTTTAAACGTCTAAACGAATCACTTGCATCGTTCGCTCATGGAGAAATTGCAATGCGCTTAGTGCACACATGCAGTAGAGATTTACCTTGCCAATTAATAGTTTATTTTGTTAACAGGAAAGCAACAGTGTCTAATATGACAAAACCAATCCTATGGACTCCTAAGGAGGCTTTATTTATCATCGCGTACGAATGGAATTTTATTGTACATGCAAACAGGTTTTGCAGTTCCAAACCATCCTTAGAGTTTTCGAGCTCGGAGGTCCCCGCGATCACTTAAAAGGATCGTGCGCCGCATTAATGATGCCAACGAGCGGGAAAGTTTTTTGCGGCCGGCCGTTTCCATGCGATCGGTTTAATTCGATATGCCGGCGTAGCGAGTACGGCTCTGGGAACTTGCCTTTTTGCAGCTGTATCCGATAAGTTGGAGAATCTGTTTACCGAACAGCGGCGAATAATTAAAGAGTTTCATGGGGGGTCAATAAGCTTCGCGCGAGTTTCATAATGCCGGGCGTTTAATCCGAATCGCCGGGAAGAGCGCCAGCTTCTAAATACCTTGCTGCTCGTGCAATGCGCCCGGCTATTTCTCTCCGGAAGTTTCCTATTTTCGTAGTCTCTTAAATTGCTCTTCAAATTCCGAGAGTGGAGTAAATATCCGAGGGTGGGAGGGAGGGAGAAGTTCTTCCCGAGCAATATTTCGATCGCTCGCCCAGTATCTCTTGGAAGCTGGAACTATGCAAGTTTCCGCACATCTGTCGGATGTCCTCGGATGTTCCCTCGGAAAAGGGACTTCCTCGGCAGTCTTCTCAGCAGACGCGGGTCAGTGAGCACGAGAAATGGTCATCCGGCCCGAGCTGGTCATTACCTTGAGATCGCACGGTCTTCTACCACCGGCTGAATAACCATAGAGATTTGAATCCGCCAACAAGAAGACGAATATCTGGATACCCCCGATATTACTCCATTCATAGCACAGATATTGATAACTATTAATGCTGTGTGTATTCACTCGATAATATCTACGAGGCTACCAACCATTCGCATCCAATATATTCCTAATGTACCTTTATTTGTACGCTATACATTTCCAATATTATTGATAATTTAAGTCGAATATATTATAAATACTTTTCTAGCCAGGGCAGAGTGTGCTCGATCGATTAAAACGGGAGAAACTGGAGTACTTTCATAGTTAACTACCGGTTCGACGATTAAATCCGGCAGAAGTGGGTGCGAGGTACCGTGTGCTTTAACTTTTAATCTCCCACAATGTCAGATGGACGATCTCCGAGATAGCGAGGGTGTGACCGACTTTCCAAAGAGTTTGACCGATTTTCTGAAAGTAGCTTTGGCATTCTTGTCGATCGTGAAACCGCCTCATCCCCTGGAACGGATCAGGCTCTCTCGGTCGCTTTCGTGTTCCGCCCTCTTTCATCGGCCGCTTACTCGCAGGGCCAGCTTGAACGAATGGTGATTACATCGGCAAATGAGGAGAAGGTCGTCGACAGGTAGAGGCGGCTCCGAAGCCGAGAGGCAGCCAGGCAGGCCGAAGAATTCGTCGGAGGGAATCATTAAATTTAATGCGGCAGCGGAGTTCCGAGAGGCAGGAAATGGAACGGCAGTGTCGAGAGGGCCGAGCGAGCGCGGACTCTCCGCAGCCCGTCGGAGAGTTGCACGAATTCCCCCAACTGCTTCCCCTCGGTCCAGCTCCACTTATCCCGCCTCGTTGATTCGTCCTCCCCCGATTTTGTCTCAAAGCTGCCGGGCAACCTTACCGATCGCCTCCCAAGATGGAAGCTTCGAAATTTCGCCTCGTCTTAAAATTTTCCTTCTCTTCTCTCTTTTAGTATTCGAAAGTCCAATGTATTGTTTCAATGTTTCTCCGATGAAAACCGCATTATCTCCATCGATGACTGCACAATTCTAACGCTTGCACGCATGCACTCTCGTGACTCCATACGCGGATTATAAATTAATTAATCCCAATTAAAATATACGACGGCTGGCAGAGTGCGTAGGGGGGGTGGAGGGGGGAGTGAGAGCGTGCTAATAGCATTAAGTTTATTTATGACGGCGGCGGTGGCGGTCAGCTGCAGATTTAAATAATTGAACGCTAGATTGTTCCAAGGGACCGTAAATCCGATCGGGAATAAAAGCGAACCGTGAATTTGGACCGGTCTGGCCGACCTATTAATCGTGCCACCGGTAATTCAAATTAATAGCGCAAATTATACTTGCATGAAGAGAAATACTGATGAGCTTGGAAAAACTTAATAATAACTCCGGCACTTTTGCATTTATGGCATACTGGCCTACTTCGTACCAGTTTCCAGCAGCCGGGTTCATTTATTCACCAAATTTACAGGAGAAAATTTTGTAATAAATTTAGCCCGCTTCCGATCTCGCCTTTTCACTAGCGAATTTATCCGTGTCCGCTTATCGTTCAAAGTTTTATTATAAATTCGTGCTCGGGGTGAAATTTGTCGCTATGTCGCAACACAAAAGTACACTAATTCCAAGCGCAAAGAACCCTCGGCGGTGTCGAGTACCTTAAACAAAGCTTAGCGCGGTGTTAACTTTTTCTAGTCGTGGCTTTTTTGCCCGGCTGAAAAAGGGGCACGTGTGAATCAAAGCCGCGCTTCGTATTTTACGCCATTAATAATCGCGGTCTCGGCCTGAAAAACGTCGCCTCGAAATCGGCGAGCTTTCTGGCCGCGTGCATTCGCACGAGAGTGCCAAGTGTTAATGAATGTTGCCAGACGCGCTCCTGTAAAAAGGGTGACCGCAAACTTTCAGCCGAGCAACGAGTGAAAGAAAAGGAGTCGGGCGAGAGGCGGCGGTGGTGGAAAAGTAGGGAGAGGGTTGCTAGCTTCATAAATCATTATTGCTCACAGCAAGACTCACCGCCGGTTTCTCTGTCATACATGTTCGCTCGTCGAAAGCTGCTTACTTATTCTCGCCATACTCGTTCGCAGCATGAATTCGGAAGGAAAGCTCGCGCGAGCCAAGACGAATGTTCCGCGAGACTTACTTCTACGAGACTCACCAATATTTCCGGCTGCTTGAGAAAGCTGGTAGTCCTGAACTGGGAGCCGCAGGCTTGTCTATTAATTAGCTCGTTCCTCGGCGAGCCGGTTCTCCCAAAAACACATTAATATCTGATCGAGCCGAGAAGCACCCTCAAAGCAGAGGGAAAAGCTCGCCAGATAATTAAGAACAAGCACCGGAAGCTACAGTAGGCGTGCCACGCTCTCCTCGTCCGCCTACCGCTCTCTCTCTCTCTCTCTCTCTCTCTCTCTCTCTCTCTCTCTCTCTCTCTCTCTCTCTCTCTCTCTCTCTCTCTCTCTCTCTCTCTCTCCTCGAGAGTCCTCTCGGGCTCGCTCCGATTTATTCAAGGCTACACGGCGTGAAATTTTAATGGCTAGAAAAATCGTTCCTCCAGCAGCTCCCCATGGGGATTTGCGGGAATTCCTCGTGCGACTCCCCCGCCGAGAGTACCCTCGGCCAGCATTTTTTGCCTCTGGATTACGCTATCCGCCCGGCGAGTACGATATGTAAAAACCTGTTGACTCGGAGCGTGCGCGCCCTCTCTCTCTCTCTCTTCCTCTCCCTCTCATTTTAACTTAGCCGAGCGAGTTTAGTAGAAGCCACGCAAAAAACAGGCGTGGTAAATGAATGACAAGTATATCAGGATCGTTGGCGTCTCGTTCGAAATTGGCAGGTGCGTTAAAAGACACCTGTTCGAAATAGGAGGAGCGGCGATCGAGCCTGATGCCAGGATAGAGCGAGTGAGTAGTCAAGAGTGGCAACTGCTAACCAGGGTCATTAACGATGCAGATTAGAGACCGCCGGCATGAGAGTACATCAGGTGGTATGTGCCCTCGACGAGAGGGTGACTAACTCCCTCAGGAGCTAGCGGCTTGCTTCGACGTCCTCTCAACCCTTGAATGACTAGGAACCCTCAACGTGCAGAGGGCGGAGAGAGAGAGAAAGCGATATGTATAGAGAGAAAGGGAGAGAGAGAGTCGGTAGGACGCTCGTAATAATAGCGATGAATTGTTGATGGCATCGCGCTACTCTGTATTTATGTGAAGGGGCCGCACCAGCTCCCTCAAGCTTCTCTCTTTACACCTCGCCGTACACACACGCTCTCTTGACCGTCCCCAGTGTCGCTCTCTCTGTAAGCCTGGAATTTCGGCCTCTCAGTCATTCTCTAGTTAAATCTCCCTCGGTACGACGACGCCGCGCCGCGCCGCGCCGTCCTCGCTCGCCTTGTCCCGCGAGTCACGCGCCTCATTTCGAGCCAGCATGCTGACACCCTCTCCCGGCCGGCGGCACCCTTTCAAATATGCAAGTATATACGTGTATGCATGTATTTTGCGGGAGTGCACAGTCTCGTTACGGCGAATTCATCTCGGAATTTGCCGCCCGCTGACCACCGCGCCTCTCGCCGAACCTCACCACTGCCCCGCCCAGCACCTCGAGCTTGTGAGAGAGGATGCATTTTTATCTGGAATTTATTTTCCTCTCGTACGTACACTATGTACATTTCGCCTGGTTAGTGGATGGGCCGCTGGTGGTTGGCACGCATGAGTGATGTGGTTTTTAAAAGGTCGCCGTAAGGCTTCCGCGAGCAGAGCCCCCTGTTTTTAGGGCGCATTTTTCTACGGGAAATATTAAGCGCTAAGCATGCCGAGTGTTCTCCGGCCGTAAGTGTTTTTTGCCTCACTCGAGCATAGGGCTTTCTCTGTACGTGTGTGGGAATTCTGTATGTGTGTGTGAGTGCCTAGGTGCCTTATGCATCACAGCGAAATAAGTGGGCCCATAAAGTTGAGGTACTTCTCGCTCGTCGAGCAAACTCGAGCTGACCGAAGCCTTCGTCGTCTGCCTTCTAAATGCGAAGAACTTTCCTAGAACGTGAGAAATGAGAAAGGAGGGATGAATGTTAGGAGAGAGAAAGAGAGAGAGAGAGGGGCTTTGATGGGGTGGAAATGCGGTTGCCTGTTTTCCCGTCAACAGACCAGCAACGCGCGCGACCTCCTCGATTTTATGGGGAGGAGTTTATTACCTATTTTATTCGAGAACTTTATAACCGATTTCGCTTGCTGCGCCGATACGATCCTATCGCAGCCGCCGCCTGTGCAACTTACTGTAGAATGGTTCGGGAGAATTTTGACACTATCATGGAGAAATTCCACGAAATTCTCGCTTTTCTAGCAAGGTGGTAGAATACTTTATTACAATAATACAATATTCTGTTGGGAAAATCGGAGACAATGTGCTCTTAGGGATGTCCAAGATAAATTTTTAAAGGTGCAATGTGCGAACACCTTGTATGAAGATTTCTTATTGTGATTTCGCGCACTTGCCATTATGACTTCTAAATTAAAGGAACTCTCGACAGCTACAACTGGGGTTTGTACTTACTCAAGGCACGTATGTTTCATATCGAAATTCCTAAGGGAATTCCTCCCTGTGAGGTGCACTCGTGACCACGCGCGTCTGGATCGGGAGACAGAGGAAGTCGAAGGAGGCAAGTAACCAAGCGAGAGAGGGCGACGTTCCTTCCAATAATAAATTCCAGACTGCTCTTTCCTCTCACTTTCCCCTCCCTGATTTCTGCCTTGGTACTTGAAGAATGGTCCAGTGGCGCGCGGCTGCTGGCAGCAGCGCGGCCAGAAGAATAAGGGGAACTGTTCAGGCTGTGAGTGTGAGCCGGCCTCAATTTCCTCGCGAATCACGTAGCGGGCGAACATTGCGTCCGACACGCGTTCAAAGTACACAACGAATTTCCTGGCGGGAAGCAATGCGCCGGCGGAAACTTCAGCCCGGCGTGGCGCGGCGCGGTGCGGCGATGTGTATTTCGCTCTGTCGGGCATATCCTGATGGGACCGAGAGAGAAACAGATAGAAAGCGCTAGCGTGGATCCTACGTTGTGCAAGTAGCTTAATAGTGTCGTGAAGCCCGCGGCTTTTCCCACCCTATTTCCCGTTGCCGCTTCCTCGACGCTCTCCTGCCTCTTAGACACGTCACCGGTCTTATGGGACTCCGTAATTGATCCCGATATCAGAGAGCTCCTGGCTAAGGACATGCGAGCTCTCCTCCCTCCTGCTCGCCCTACTCTCTCTCTTTCTCTCTCTCTCTCTCTCTTCGGAGAGAGAAGCGCACAGCCAGAGAGAGAGAGAGAATCGGCAAGCACTCGCGCCTAACGAGCTTTCCAAGTTCGAACACACTCCGGGAAACCGTGTCACCCGAACTCCAACTGCATTTCTATCCCCCTGCGCGCGCCTCCGCCCGCTCTACTACCTTCCACCAGAATGATTAGCGATTTCGATATCACCGAGTGGATTCAGTTATACTGGTAATCATTCGATTATGCGAGTAATTGTTGGAATAACCTTTCAATCATACCCTGTGTCGATATTCGTGTTTAACAGCGTTTTCGAGAGAATAAACTACGAATTGTAAGGTTATTGTTGGTGATTTACTATTGTTGTATCATTTACCATTGCTTTGAGTAGCGAAATAAATAGAACGCAGGGTTTGTAAAGGTTTATACTTGGCGTAGCTTAATTGTTTACTCCTTGCTTTAAGGTTATTCCTGGTGGAAAAGAGCTTTCATCTTATTTGGATCTTTATAAATGTCACCGTTAAGCTTAGACTAATTAAGCTTTTTTCGAGACCACGTACGTACAGTTCGCGGACTATAATAAACCCGATTACATCCGGCGAGCGTGGGCTTTGATCTATCGAATTTTCATCGTCTTGCTAGGAGCGCTTCCCCGTCGAGGAAGCTGTTTACCACGAGTTTCAATTACCACATACCGCGCGTCCCGTTTCTCTAAGGACAAGCGCTTCTGTTTTGCCGGCAGGCGAATAGTTTCACGATTCCGTGTAGGATTGCGCGAGCTACTGAACGCCGGCAACTGAATGAAATTATTATTTTTAGCCCGGACTGCAGCCTGGAATTCCGCGCCCGGCACCGCCGCGCCCCAACAAACGCTTCTCGAAAATTTCCCGCTCGCCCTCCCCAACCCCCCCGGGCCACTTCCGGCGGCTGTGAGAATTCCGAGGATTTTCCGCATAGATTCGTAACCCTTTTTCCAGGCTGCGGCCAAGGGCGAGCGAGAAGTTGCCACTCTCTCGGAAGGAGTTCGCGATGCATTCCGACGCGCTCCCGGAATTCGTGCTTTCGATGAGAATAGTTGGCCGCTTCTTTAAATAACTCCTCCGACCACGATATCTTACGAGATCGTAAAAGGGAAGCTATGGCAAGTGTCGCGCATAGGGAAATCTTCCACTGTGCTCGGCACGATTCATTAAGGGATGTCGTCTCGCGATCTAATTAGAAGCGACCAAGTACTGCCGCGGAGAGACTAACAACCCTTTGACTAGAACCCCTAACAACAACCCTCGCCAAGATTTTCACGGTACTTCCACCTCCAGCCTGGTTAGATGTAGAGCGAGCATTTGTTTGGTTCTTACTAATACATTTCAATAGTACGTATAAATACAAAAGGATGCTTGTTTCATTCAGGAAGCAGAGAACTCGAAGGACAAAGGGATGAAAACATTCCTTCCAAAGTATCATCTCGTCCTACATTCACGAGATAGACAATTACCAGACTAGCTTTGAACTCTCATCTCAGTCGTGTTCATCCTACTGTTTGCCATCCTCCATTCAGGATGATCCTCGGCGTATCCTCGGTCTCTCCTAATCGCGAGCTAATTCGAAATTATCTCGGCAGCGAGTAGTTAGTTCGCCGGAGCGAAATGTCCTGTGTACGCGTGCAGCAGGTTGGCATGGAGAGTCCTCCTCCATTTGCGGTATGCAATATCGTGGACCAAAGGATGTGCTGCTGGGTCCAGCGGCGTCAAGAAGAAACACGGAGAGTCGTTAGGGAAGTCGTTACAACGGCGATGGAGGGAGGGCGGGCGGGATCCGGCGAGAAATTTAAATGCAGCAGGTAGTACCGCTTTTTCGTTTGGGAGCTTAGAAAAAGCTCGGATGTTTAAAGCGAGCCTCGCACCTCACCAAGAAGGAATAAGGCGGACAGAAAGGAATAAGCTCGGTGGGCGCAACGGGAGATGCTGCGAGCAAGATGCTTCCCGGAGTTTCATACCCCCGGGGAATTATAAACAAATGGTTTTAGCCGTAGCGTCGTTACGCTATGCTACGTTACCGAGCGCCGCGCCGCCGCCGGCCCGGCTGATGCTCTCCGTGGCGTATAACGACACGTTATTCCCGCGGTTACGACGTGCTTGCGAACTTGCCGCATCCAGGACACGCGATCCACCTACCACAGCTCGCCTCTTGCGCACACCGTCAGCTGCAACCCCCCCTCCCATCCCCTTCTCTGCAGCTGCATAATTCCTCTGGACGCCCTAGCATCCACAATAACGAGCGCCTCTGATTCCTTCGGCCTCTTTTTCTCCGCCTTTTATCTCTCCACGAATTTCTATTTCATCTTACTTCATTTTCTCTGACGCATTCTTTTATTCCTTCGGAAATAAGATATATATATATTTAATTTCATTTTAATACTATGTGTTGGTAATCGTTTGCTGAGTGCTCGGAGTTGATTTCATTATACGCGAGTCTATCAGGAAGCATGTTCGCATTAGTCATCGATGAAGCTCGAATGCTAGTCCCGCGGGTGGCTTTTAAGTCAATATTAGCCTTCAGTAGGCGACTTAGCATTGAAGGGATTCCAAGGGGAGCCGGGCATTTCTCAGGGTGGAATCTGCTCGGGAGCCCTCCTGGGATCGCTCGCTTCCTCGGGCCGGCCACTTAAACTGCAGTTCGGTAACGAGGAGCCCCGGTTTCCGGCGGCCTCATAGTTAAGAGATAATGCTTAATCGATAGGGAGCAGAGGGGCCGAGAGTAGCCTGAGACGCGAAGGGCGCCGCCGCTCCACTACTGGCAGCTTTCTCCTAGCGGATAGTTCGCCGCCACCACCACCGAAGAGAATGGAAGATGCCACGGCGAAGGCTGGCGTTGCATACTCTGATGCATGTTACCAATTTCGAACCGCACACGCCATAACCGTATCTGCACGCAGCCAAGTATGCTGCCGGAGCTCCGCCTACTCCTCCTATATTCCCTCTGTATTAATCCGGGCCAGCTTGTCCGTAGAGGGGCCGAGTTTTGGCGTCGATCGTAACTTCACATCAACAAGTATAACGCTTACTAGGCCAAGCTTTACGGCATTCGCCGCAGCAAGAGTCTGCCATCGACCACGCTCGATCTGATCTAAGTTTACCTTCGCCAAAGAGTTGCTCCCGTGGAAAAGGACATTTCTCATTCTGTATATTATTCTTATCACTGCTTATTGGCAAAATTATTATAGTTTATTTTGTGGTTTGGTACATTTTTTATTTGTTCGTTTTTTACGTTTAGTAAACACGTGGAGAAAACAGCTGTGCTTTAGTCGATCGATTTATTGGACGGTTCGCAAATTGTCTCAGCTTTTCCACGTAGGTGTTAATATATTGTCGACGCAGCCGGCACTCGAAAGTGGAGCGGGCGGATCCATCGGCGTAAAAGCTACGAAGGGTAGTTTCGCATAGAGTTACCTGCAAAAGGGGTCACTCTCGGAATACTTAGGGTCAGGTGCATCCGGAAACCGATTGCAGCCGCGTGTAGGTTTACGAGTAGCTGGTACAATGCAGCAAGCAACATACTCCCGCTGGAATTTTACGAGATCGTAAAGGAATATGTGCCGGATGAGCTATGCATAAGAGAATCGACAAGAGGCGAATATGCTGACTTTCAAAAATTCAGCGCGGCTCGTTTCTAGGACTTACAAAGTCTGACAATTATTAATGAAATATAATATCCTAACAAGTTCTAGTAAGTTACAAATTAACAAACTTTCGGATACTAAGATTAATTCTATTTTTTCCACAATAATGAACTGTGAGATCCTGGAAATGTCAAAGCCATTAAAAAGCCGTGGAAATGCAGTCTTTGTAGTATAAGATACAAGCAATCATTTGTTTGTCGCATAAGGAAGTCTCTGTTATGATGTCAAGCGCTAAGGGTGAAACAGTGAGACTGATGTTGGTCCGAGGCTGGCATCGCGTTCTCATCTTCATCATAGTCTGACTGGGTCGAGTGCACGGTAAAGAGGAACTCGTTTACGTATAATAAGCCTGGGTTAGGTATCCGCGTCTCTTGTGAGCCTCTGCCTAAGTACAACCTGGCTCTTCAGGTGGATGGCGAGCGTCACACTGGCGGAGAAGACAGAGAGAACTTGAGAGACCTGCGTCGAGCACTACTTCAAGGCGTAGATCATGAGCTTCCTTCCGTCTATCAACATTTGACAAGTATATACCTTCCCCCATCAGAGTTCGTCTACTTTACGTCATCAGCATAATTATCGACCGACTACAAAAATAGCTCGGCCACACGCGTCCCGTAAAGCTCATTACATGTATCGTCGGCTCTACTTGCTGTCACACAACACTGTTATTATACGTATCAATGTTTCAGTTTTCCTAGTTGTTTTCAGCGATTTAAGTCGTATCGGGAATGTGTTAAAGCTCTCCCTATAGAATGGTCTGGCATGTACGCTTCTGTGTATCCATATTTACAACTTTCATTATTCAACCGCATTAGTCCCTGCGTTCTCGAGGACGCGATCCTTCCTCGGCTTTCATAATTCAGTGCTTCGGCCACAAGAGAAGCAAGGGATTCGTTTATTTTTTACCGGGCACGATTATTCCTTGCTTTGCCACGCTGTCTCCTCCCCCTGCGCTCTTTTCTCCCCCCACCCCCTTCCTCGTGCTTTGTTCTGTTGTTCTTGCCGGCCGCTTTATCTTCCACCTTCGCACTGGCAGCAGGCTTGTTAGCCTCGCCGAGCCGGTTACATCCCCACCGACGAGCAAGGTCGCGATTCTTCAGGGAGGAATCATTGTCTATTGAGCAGAAGTAACTTTCACCGGCTAAAGATCTCCCTTAAATTTCCCTCTAAAGATCTCTCCCGGCTCGCTTCACTTATCCGGTATTAACTTCTGCATTTATTCCCCATTTATTTGTCGCCATCCCTCCGCGCTTGAATGTAATGGATTTTGCATTCGAGATTCGAGGGGTAATGCAATTCCATAAAGTTGTAAGTGGATGTATCCGGCGTGCGCGCGGAGGGGGAAGGGGGGAGGGTTGGTAAACGGGATGCGGAATTCCCTGGTATATCGATGGCATTAGCATCGAGTATCGGCTGTAACCGGTGTTGCGTTAACGCCACGCTTCGAGTGCTCGCTTTAATAACAGGCGGCGGGCAAATAATTCCCTGGGATGAGGGCTAATTCGCCCTCTGCAAACGACGTTTCGATGGGGAGGCGGCTCGGACTGCCGCCGAGCGCCGAGCGCCGCCGGCCCGTTTCTGTAATGACGTCTATCTGTTCGAGCCCGAAGATAAAGTACAGCTGGAAGAGAATAAAGTGTAGCCACCCTCCTCTTTCGAGGACAACACCCGCTGAAAGTGTGGGGCTGCTGC
Organism: Ectemnius continuus; assembly: GCA_910591665.1. NCBI lineage: Eukaryota > Metazoa > Arthropoda > Insecta > Hymenoptera > Crabronidae > Ectemnius > Ectemnius continuus. Next base: position 6,988,480 of record OU342867.1, read on the forward strand.
TAGTGTCCTCCGATCGATCCCATTTTCACGGGGAGAGGCTGTTATGAATTTTATGCTTATCGATCCGCCAGATATTGCTAATAAAAGTACTGGCGACCCTGGCCCTATCTCTTCCGGTTTCGAGCCAGTTGCCGGCTGTTCTCGCCAGGCCATACACTTCTCACCCTTAGCTTCGCAGCGTCTTCTTCTTTTTCCATTTTTCATTGACCTCAATAAGTTAGCATTCTCCAAGTAGCCTTGTATCTCTCGGGAATTTGTCGAAATTCGAGTACGCTCCCGGGAAATACTACTGGCTTTTGGAAAGGCAGTGTGGTCGGAGGAGTTAAAGGAACATGGCAAAAGGGTGGTTAGTAGAGACGGCGAGAGTTCCGCAAAAGATGTCTTCTCGCGGTGGAGACTGCTAGGCAAGGATATACATTCTGGTTCGCCGCGTGTTGTGCCCTCTTTTTGCGCTCGCTTTTTCCAGGGACTTTATTCCTCTCGACCCGGGTGTAATGGGCCAGCCGACGACGAGGCTGGCCGACGCACTGGCCATAGTCTCGCCCCCTTTTTTTGCGCCGGCGAGCTTCCGGAGCTTTCTCTTGGGCGCGCGCAAAAATGCAGAACAGCCAGCCAGCCAAGCTACGCCGCTCTCTGGCAAAGGAAGCGTCGCGCCGCTGTGTACAGTGAGAATGGAGCTTTTCGGTAGACCGCAAAAGGAATCCTTTCCTCCGTATTCTCCGCCAGACTTTGTGTATCGTTGCACGGTGCTTCGAGCAAGTGGGAGTGTTCGCCTTGTATCTCCGAGGATCACCAGCGACGGGGCTTGAAATCGAGAGGGAACACGGATTGATTTAATCTCAGCCACCCCCTTTAATACCATTCGCGCGCGCACCCGAAGAAACCCTTTCTCGGTGGGAAGCTTTCAGTCGCGAGCTTCTTCCAGCCTTGGATTCTCGGCACAATTAACAGGAAAGAGCTTTCCCTCCCAGTGCTCGTAATAGTTACTCCTGATCTTTCGGGATTTCTTCGCAATCCTAGCGCGCCCAGGTCGGCTTATCTTTTTTAATAATTGCGTCTCTCTGCACGCCCTTCCTCCTTTTTCCTCCTTTCCTTCGCTCACCAAGAGTGCCGTCCGAAGGAGAAGCTTCGAAGGTCCTTCCTTAGCCAGAAATGAAAATCTCTATCTTGTTTCGCGTCTGTAACGCAACTCCTGCTTTACATTTCGAGGGCAGTGCGTCTGCTGCTGGATATTCCAGCAGGTAGAACGCTCTCATTATAAACAATTCCGTCTCTACCGCAAGAGGGCCCTGCGCGCAAAGAGGAGGAATGCCGAGTGAGTGGAATTACGCGAATCCCGCTGAAATTGGGTGTCTCTATCCCTGGTGTTTGTTTTTCAATTCAAATCCGCTTTCCCCTGCTCCCACGTCGCCTTAATACGCCGGCTGAGGAAGCAACAGATTCAAACTCTGCCCTCTCCATTCACCTCGCCAAGGGTTTTGGGGGGAAAAACTCGTGTGCGTTCTCTCAGTTAGCCCGCTGAGAAAGAGATAGAGAGGAGGAGACTGGTGAGAGATAGAACGTCTCTCGCGAGCACGTATCTTAGGCACTCGGTACGTCGAATCAGTGAGGTTCATGGCAAAACGTAGGATTGGCGAGAGGCTAAGGGAGCGGGAACAAAGATCCGAGCAAACACCGAGAGAATGGGACGTGTTGTCTCCGGTGGCTGGGGCAGCTGGTATCTCAATTCTCAGGCAGCTTTTCTCTTCCGGCCTACGAGGGGTGTACACTCTTTCGGCGCTCTACTCAGCCCGCTCGCTCCCTTTACCACTTGCGGCCCTTCCACCACTCCCTTCGCCAGCCGCGAATCCAGCCAAAGGTATTTTCGGCTTAATCAAGCGTACTCAGCCCCAGCTCGTCTCTCCTACGCGCTCGTATTCCACCCTGAAGCCCCTGCGCGCTCCACCTTTTTACCCTTTTCTCCCTCGTTCCTACCACCACCCTCGACCCTCCAACCCGGCTCGCTCGCTCGCTCGCTCCTCTCTTGCCTGTCTTTCATGATTCGCCCGCACAATTATGCCTCGCACATCGAGTGCTCGCCCTGCGATTTGTCCTGGGATGTAGAGCAGAATGGAGTAATTGAGAGTAGGCTGGATTCTCCACTCGCCGAACACTTTATCCCCGTGGCTCCCTTTGATCCTCAGCTACTACTAGTTACTACGGGAATACTGGAATTCCTCCTGATTAATTACAGTTCTTACCGCGAAAGCACCACGCTCTCTTCATTTCTCATTCGGCTGGGTGTTACGTTAAATCGTTAAATGGCAAAGAAAAATATTAGACTTCCCTGTCTGGCGATTGCCGGCTGAATCTCCTTACGGACGGGGCCGATCTGTTGTTCCTAGGGCGCGCCGAGAATTGCTGCTTACTCTTCTCCTTTTCTCCTCGTTTCCTAGCTACCACCTGCTGGCGGAGAGTGCGCTAGTTGGCCGTCGAGCATTTTTTCTCTCGCGCCCGACACTCCATTCCGTGGCTGTCCGTCGCCTTTTTACCAAGTGCATATCAAATATGTAGCAGGCTAGCAGCCTCCGGCGTGACTGTCGCCTCTCCGCGCCAAATTGGATTTTGCCAAAAAATGGCCTCGGACTATTTTCACCCACCTGTCCGCACCCACCGAGCTCTGCCTTTCCTCCTTCCAACCCGCTGGATTCTGCCTTTGATATTTAATGGAGGCCAGCCTGTGGTAGCTAAGAACCTATTTACTCCGTTTCTAACACTGACCAACGCTTGCTCTCTAACGAACGATGCACAAAGCCCCCCTTACTTATACCCGGCCTGTCGAATACTTCATTATCACCTTTGAGAAGAAATCCAGTCCATCTTGCATCGCGCTTGATGGACTTTTTATTCCTCTTGTTCTCCCGGTTGTTATTGTATTCCGACCTCGGCGAGAAGAGTTGGGCGAGATAGCGAGGAGTCCGACGGAAATGTCTTCCCCGGGAAAATTTGATATCGTATCAAACGTGCTTGTCTCTCCGAACTCAATCTCTTTCTCTCTCTTTCTCTCTCTCGCTTTCTCTCTTCCTAGCACTTCCTCTCTTTCGCCCTCGTACGCGATTTTCTAGCCATGTCTGCGGTTACGACGTCGTTTCATGCCCGCGAAGCACCCTCGTACCTTGCTATTACGATCTCGTTATACCAAATGATAATGCAGCACAAATTGGGGGGGGGGGGGGGAGGACACCCCTTCCACCGCCAGCAAGCCGCTCGCAACCCTTCCTCCTCTCCTGTTCAAGCTGGGTTTCCCGGCTGAGTGCTTTCCTGTCGGAAGGAGCAGCATATCAGGAGCGAAGCAGCACTAATCGGTGAAAGATCATTTCGCTCCTGGGATGGGTTCGCGCGTGGAATGTGTCAGCGGCAATAGTCAAATATCAATAGTCAACGGCTCGCATGGCATTCTCGTCGCAGGGTCAAAGGGAGCTCTCTATTGAAAGCCGCTGTCTACAAAGTTAGTAATGTCAAAGCTGCCACTACGCGCCGAATAGACAGAGCACGATAACATTTTCGGGCGGAGCACTGTTGCAAATTTGATATACGATGCGAGATCCGTAGTCAGTGTAGCAGGCGTCAGTCACTCGTGGATTTGTTGGTTCGGAGCATCAAACGTCTATGATTCATCCGATGCGCTGCTACACTGTAAATCGTGTTTGTACGTCGTTGCACGTGTCAATGACGTGTTAATAAGCAACATGTGCGTCTGTGTTTGACATTGAATTATGAGGCGGTCGACAAATAATAACGAATATCCATTTATATTTGTACGTGCACACTCAATGATTGAATAAAAATAAAAATAAAAATTCCCTTGGAAAAGAATTTTTTGATTGAAATAATTTTGTTCAAAAAAGAATTTATTGCACTACCAACTATTATAAAGGACTTAGTGAGTAGACTCGGTGACAAACGACATAATGAGGATGGAGAGGTGGCGGCAATAAAGTATTCGGCAGGAGAGGCGTCAGGATATGTCGTTAAAAGAGACACGCTGCGAAAACCACCAGACAAAGGCGGACGGGTCGAGGCGCTTCATCCTTTTGGAAATGGCAGGGTTGAGTAGTGAGTCGGGCCGAAATGGTAACGCGATTTTCGGAGGAACAAGCGCCGTATTTCCGGCCGACGACCGAGCCATTAACACCCGGCCGTGAGACAGACTGAGTGAGGAAGAGCGCGAGAGGGAGTGGCGAAGCGCCGGTAAAAGCGACGAAATGCGAAATTAACTGGGAACTCTTCGTTCTCAACGCTGGCCGTAAGGCGGAAGTAAGAGTCGGGGTCATACGCTTGCCAGAACGTCCGGAGCCACTAGCAGTGTTCGAGAGAGGGAGAGAGAAAGAGAGAGAGGAGCGATCGTAGTGAGAAAGAAAAAGTGAGCAAGAAGGGGATGAAGCCGAAGGAGCAAGGCTTGCAACGGGGTTGGCCACTTTGAAAGTCAAATAAAGTTTTAAATTCTTAAACACTTTATTGCGCCGGGCATTTAAATTTGAATATCATTCGATTACGCCGCCGCAGCTTAAGGCAGCGCGCCACGAATTTATTTCCTCGTCGGCCCGTGATAGCTTGCCGCCGAGCACCCCACTCGCCTCGTAACACCCACCCCGCTTTCCCTCCAACGACACCCTTACGAGTGTAAGCGGCTATTTACAAACACCTGCGCCGACCTGATTCCTCTGACGTTGTCGCACGCTCTCTGACAACTAAAAAAGTTGGTAGTTCGAGATAGTGACTACCAGAGTTGAACAAGTATCGTTGGGAATTTCCGCCCTCTCTTGAAAGGGTTGATTCACTTCTTAGGAACTGTCCTTAGCGCGCGCGGTAACTTTATGACGCTTGCTTGCGCCTGTAAACATGCTGCGGAAAGTTTCACCCTTTGCAGATTGTATGAACAGTATTGCGCGCATGGAAGTAAGACGTTCCGGGCGAGTGTGCCTAATCTTGAGATTTGCGAGAGCCAATTTCTCCGGATTACACAAGGCCCCTTCTCTCCCACTCTCTTACTCTCTTGCCACGTTGTTCGGAGACTTTGAGAATGCCGGGTGTGGCGGCGGCGGCGGCGGTGGTGGTGCAGCTGGTACACACTGTGAGAAATTGGACTTCCTGTTAACGAGAGAACGATGCCGAGTTACTGCTGGCCTCGTAAAACTCGCGCCGGTAATGATGGACCTGCAAATACATCTGGCAGTGTATAATTTATACAAGAGTTTTCGCTCCCACCGACCGTTTCGCTGCCTTCGCCCGGGGAAACTTGCCATCTTCGAAATTGGCTTTTTGCACTTACCTCGAAAGGAACATCTTTTCAGACAAGATGCGCGAGCCGAGCCCCGCTGAGTGGGGATGAAAGAGGAAGTGCGAGTGAGCGGTGTTCGGTGTTCGAGATTTATTCCGAATTAATATTTAGTCGCACTCCGCTCTTGTTTGAACTCCGAGAGGACGGCAGGAAACTGCCTCGATCTTTTGCCTTTAATCTTTAACGATGGAACTCTCCTGTCGAAGTCGCCCGCTTGGAGGCTGAAATTTTCAAGCTACCACTTCGTGATTCCTGAATTTTTTCTCGTCCTATAAATTGCCTGCTTCCGACCTTGGTTTCTTATTGATCTGATTCGCCTTTCCCGCCACGAATATATACTTGTGGGGTGGAAATTGGTGAAAAAAATAGCGAGGAAATTGGTCGATATCGAAGGAGGGTTAATGGGAAGCCGGAGGGGGTGGATGGCACTCCTTGGCAGGCACTTATCATTGGAATCCTGTAGTGCGAAATGAAATTAGAAGCGCCGCTAGCGTTGGCAGGATGCGATATATAGGCGAAGAAATAAAATCATTCCTTATTATGTTATTCCTACCCTCGTCCTGTACCATCAGGCATCTAGTGATGTCAGAGCCAAAAAGGGCTCGAGCAGACACTGATTGCCTCGGACTAAGGACACGTCTCCATCTTATTTTTCACGCCGTCTCCCTCGAGTTTTCTCCCTTCCCACCTTTCCCCTATATTTCTCCCTTCAGCCAGTATTTCTTTACGTAACTTTAACGAGATACATTACACATCGGCGATCGATACAAATAACTATCTCGAAATGGACTTTCATAATATCCGCTTGGAAAATTTGCGAGTTTACATAACTTTTCTTATCCTATCTATTTTCCTAGAGGCGTACCATCCTTTCAAAGATTCTTTAGTGGGAGTGTCTGGGCGCTCCGGCGCGAGGAGACACTTGCCATCAAAAGGAATCCGGGAGATCTTCGGAAAATTCCCGTCAGCCCGACGAACAGTCCAGATTATCCGGGCGCTTCTCAGACGGTGAGCTAAAATTAAACGGCAGGAGAAATGCCTGTTTCCTACGGGATTACGAGATACACCGAGAGCGAGAAAGTCCTCCTAGCATGCTCGGGCGGTGGTTGGTTGCTCTCTGTGATCTTCCGTTCCGCTTCTCTCCGTCGTCGTTTCCTTTCTTCCTGACCGGGAAGCTGTCTCGGTTCTAAGTTCCCTGGAGTACGCCGACTCGGACTCGAAGTTAGCCCGACTCGGTAATAAGGCAGTGCCTGCCTTCTTTCCCCTCTCTTTTCTCTTCTCTCTCTCTTCTCTCTTCTCTCTTTCTCTTCGCTGCTTCTTTTCATTTCCTTTTTTTCCTCGGGAGCAGCAGCAGCCGCACAGGCTCCACCGAGAACGAGATTCCGAATTGCTTTCGTGCCGAAGCGCCACGGTTTGCGCCAGTCCTCATGCAAAGCGCTGCGCATACAGTATACAACTGGGAAAGCAATACCCTCAGCCAAGGAATATCTTCGACACTCGAGTCTTTGCGACGAGATCTTCTTGATGGATCCGAGAAACTAGCGATTCACTGCTGATTCCAGCTAAGAAAGCGCTCGGCTTGCATTCACGTTGACTCAGCATTAGCAGCGCGTAAAATCCGCACTGCCAGGAGAACGTGCTCTCCCGCTCGAAAGACAATAGACGAGATCTTTGAAGTGCAGCACTAATGAGTCCCTTCAATCTACCATCTCCGTTCTACCCCGCGGATCATCCGGACGAGTCTTCTCCCGCGTATTTGGAAACTGATAAGTCAGCTGGCATTGCAACCCCAAGCGAATCTCCACGGAAATACTTGACTCGAGTGTGCCGCGTCACTAAAGGTCGACACGTGTGCTTGCCAAGGGTCATTAAAGCACCGACACGTGTCGCGATCTTGTCTTTGCGCAGGACCAATATTAATAAACAAGGAACAGCACAAATCAAACATTACCCACAATATAAATCCATCCACGAACCTGACCTAAACTACAAATGAAACACGAGTACTCGATGGCTCGATCAAAGTCATAATTCTCATTTCCTTGCAATTCACTACACGGCAAAGCAATCGAGTAAATCCGGCTGGATTGGTGGGCGGGGGAAACAGTTTCGCGGAATTTCCAGGATGATCGCAAAGAGGAGCGAGGGAGGCTAAAGTGGAAAGAGGTAGCGAGTGCGTTGAAGCCACATAACAATCTCCATAAATAAAAGCATACGCATCCGGCGGGTATCAGAAGGCCGAGGTCCCAGGTGCCATTTTTATTTATCTTCATTCATAGCTGAAACCGCAGAGCGCGGCAGAGGAGGCGAAGGTGAAGGTGGAGGGGTGGTAGTGGGCAGCGAGGGGCAGAGCGAAATACCAAGTACCGCATTGCCGGAAGAGAGGAGAGGTGGGGGGGCGGCAAAGGGGATGGGTTGCTTGTGCGGGCTTTAGCTAGGGAAGCTCGAGGAAAGAAATGAAAAGGGGTCATGGTACGCTGAAAAGACTCTCGCTCATAAAAAGCAGGAAAAAGCGAGCGCGCCCGCTCGTGCGAGCGGAGCCGAGTCGAATGCGAGCTCGCCGGCCAGAATTCGGACACAGGAAAAAGTACAAGGCCTCCGGGCGCGTCGACGGACCCTCTCACTCTATGTTGAAATCATAGAGTACTAGCTATTTGACAGAGACTGTTTTATTACTTCTCTGTCATATAATAGAAGTATAAATGCAATGAACAATAAACATAATGAATATGTTGAAATTTTCTGTAATAAACGATGATTGCAGTTAGTTTTATGTTCGTAATAATAATATAATCATTCGGTATAACATTCTATATTATAAAGAAGAAGAGAAATGCCTTCTGGCAAATGCCTAGTATTTCCTGACGGCGACCCACTGTGAAGGGCCGCGCTCGAGGGGGTCGAAATGCGATCGAGCGAACTCTTGGCCGAATAATGGGCCGGCAATGAAGTCCAATTTCGAAAATGGATCTGCATGCCGTTGTCGGGAGCAGCGCCGCTAGCTCCGGCTGGAAAGGGCCGCACTCTCTCGTCGGCCTTCCAATGACGACAAACAAATTTAATCACGGGGACCCACCCGGTGCACCCTGCGGGATTAGTCCTCGTTCGAGCGGGAATCCTCGCCTCTCTTTTCTCGCGCGCGCACCGCCGCCGCCGCCGCCGCCGCCCCCAACACTCGCTCTGCAAATCCAAATCGACTTTTCTCCCTGCGACGACGACTGCCTGTCCCTTCTTTGCGCCGAGACCTCTGCCCACCATTCCACTATCCAACTCTCCTCTCCTCCTCTCTTTCTCCCTTTCTTTCTATCGCTTCTCTTTTACCGGAATATGTGGGATTTCGTGAGTTCTGTGGCTCTCCCACTACACCGAGGGGCGAACCATCGTGATTATCGGGAAAACCCGGCCACACCAGCCGATCGCTGCCGTCAACGCCACTCTTCAGCATGCTCCAATAAATATTCCGAAGAATCACATGGTAACTCAGCTTGACGCTTTGCCAAACATAAGATGACTCTGTAGACGTTAATAACTGACCCGGAACTAGTAAATACTTAGAGGCACAGATTGCTAGTCCGACAATCGCAGGCTCCGTTCCACCGAAGATACGTTCGATAAACTCTAATTATCGGATCGAAGCCGAGCGTTATTGATAGAGCTCGGCGTTGCCCTCCTCTTCCAAGTAATTGCGAGTATCGTCAATATTATAAAGTGGCCGGTATCCTCCTCTCCTCTCATAGCTTTCGCCGATAATTAAAGTTCAAACGAGTGGCGCGCCACTGGCGAACAGTTTACCGAAAATTCTTCGAGACTTAGTGGCGATATTTTTGGGTCACTCGCAAAGAGAAAGAGAAAGAGGAGAGGGCTGTGCTTTGTTTGCCGAGCTTTTAGCGGAAATCGAGCGGGCAGATATAATAAATTTCCTGGTAGAAGCGCTCCCGACGTGTACAAGGACGACACGGTGGGATGATTTAGGGAGAGGGGAAGAATTATGTACTCCGAACGAAATCAGCACACGCGCCCTCTGCGAAGGCCTTGTTAAATGAGGCTTTGTGTGGGTGTCGTGTAATATTAGCGCATAAATTTGCCCGGCATCCCTTGGGTGGTGGTGGTGGTGGTGGTGGTGGTGGCTGCTGGGCGATCAGGACACGGCCGAATAGGAGTTAATTCGAGAATTCGAAACCACGGTGGAGACGGGCCGAGATGAATACGTCGCTTGAGGGCTGACAGAGCAAGAGGGAGAGGAGAGAGGGTTGCGAGAGAGAGAGGCTAGTTGCACATAGGGCCAATTCCACATGGTCGGACGCCAAATTGCACGCCTGTTGACGTCAGTTCCGATCGAGCCGATTGTTATTGCTTTCCGATGGGCCGACTCCACACTTGCCCGTCCGCTTTTTATTCCGAGGGCTTCCTAATGGCATCACTCGGTCCTGCCACTTGAATTTCGTAGTTCGCTCTAATAGAGTTACTCGCTCCAACGCCGCTCTGATATCAGGCGTGCTACTCTCATTGTCAGCGGCAGGGAACTCAGTGGGGTTTGAAAGGGTTGAGTCAGCGGCTGAATCAAATTTTATCCGAGCGCCCGGCGCGAAGTCACTTGGTGACAGGCGGCTGGTTACAGGAAGATTAGCCATCTAGTCGGCAATTACTCCAGTCCATCGAATCAATGGAGAAGAGAATTATTTGAGTCGCCTGAGCCACACTGGTTACATCCCCTCGGCGTGCTCCTCCATTTTCCAGCCCCATGTAAATCGCTCCTCTTCCACTGGCCATGGAAAGGGGTAATCATTCGCTTGTTGCACCGTGCCGGCACTGCCAGCGGGGGAGAATTTATCGAGTTAAAATTCATCGGTCGAGAGATTTACGCGTGATAGCTTCCGATCACAAATCAGGCGCGCCTGACAAATGGCCGGTGGGAACACTCGCCGGGCGTATTGCGGACATTGCGGGCCAGTTAGATAATACACTTTCGAATGCTCGAGCCTGCCGCGGCCACTGTTAGCTTTACTCCGCGCGAGCTTATTCGTCCTCGCTTCTCCATTTTCCACTTAAGCCAAATGGATTCTCGTACTGGCCACGTGGACTTTCAACGGCGGCGGGCCGACTAGCTTTGCCCTGCTGGAGAATCGACTTATTATTATTCGCGCTGGTGTGCCGCTCCTTCGATATACTTCGCGCCAGGAATACATTCCGACAGATAGGAAGGAAATCCGACGAATTGCTAGGCTCGCAACCCGCCCACCCGCTCCAAGAAAGATAATTTCAATCCTGGCACGCACTCCCCGAATGACTCTCCCTCTGTCTCTCTCCCTCTTACTCGCACACCCGCACCTCAAGCTTTATGAGATTTGCATTTCACTTTCTCACGGGACTCCTGGCGCGGCCCGGGCCAATTTAATCTACACGCAGATCTTGGTCAATTAATGAGAGCCGCTCCAAAGATCCATCCGCCCTTCGCTCGCGCGGGCATCGTTAAGAGTTCCTTCCGAGGATATAAGACGTTACCTTTGCGATTCAATTAATCATGGAGTAAGACGAATTTATCGTACCATCGCCTCCAATTGAATAAGTCAGTGTGGAAGGACGAAAGGGCACCGATTCTCAGATGAAGAGCTTTAAAAGAGCTTTAAAACTCGAGCGAATAACTTTAAACCATGATGAGCGATAAATGTCGAGGAAAGCGTAAGACTGTCGGAATTAATTGACCGATATCAAACTGATACAGCTCCGACAACCCCTGCCAGCCAATCTTCCTTATTCCATCCTTCTATAAAGATGTTACTTCACGAGAGTTATCCTCAGGCGTTCCTGGAAGTCTCCTATCCGCGGGAATACAGGCGCGCGCCATTCTCTTGCGGTAATTGGTTCTCTGCCGACATTACCTGTAGCGTCGAAATAAATTCGCCCTCTTGCGGAGAACCTCATTAATTGCGGCGCGCACAATAAAGAAGGGTGCGCTCTTTCGCGTTGACCCTTCGCATCTCGTTTATTTACGATCCGAGTGCGGCCGGACAGAGGTGTGCCTTTAAGGTTCAGGGCCAAAGTAAATAGGAGGGAGAGATTGATTTCATTAGGGCCGGCCAGTCGTCCCGGGGATTTAATAAAGAAATAAAGTATGCCGGACCCGGCATGCTCAGGTAATTCCATTGGAATTCCGCCTGGTATTCCGCTTCATTCTCATGGGTTTCGGGCCCCGGTATATAACGCTCTTCATCGTCCAGCATCGCCGCAAGCCACTATAAAAACAGCTGTTTCCCAAAGATATCAACAAAGGAGTTACGAGAGACTCGTAAAATTTATGATGATGTGTTTGCACTCCGGCGAGAATACATATCGGACATACTGATTCAGCATTGTCATAGAGTAGTGTTAGAGATCTGTGTTTGTTAAAGCGTTGATTAGAATTCGGCCAGCAAGCAGTCTTATTCCTAGCATTCTTAGCAGCCGGAACAACGGTCGAGGGTTGGTATGCGTGCGGAGTTGTGGGAGGAGAAGACGCGGAGAGTTATGGGGATGGAATCCGATGGGTTGGGGAGTCACATAACAAATCGTATATCATTCTAACCTTCGCTCTTAGTACGCCTGGAAGACCTCCTGGAGTGAGAGGCATTTTTTCCTTGATTCCCTTGGCATTCCCTTTTCATCTCATGAGACTCCATGTCATATTCGCCCGTTGGAATCGACGCCCGACTACCTAACACGCACCTTGCCAGAGCTTGCCGCCGAATTTCTTTAAGCAGACAAGGGACCACTACCGCCACAGGGATTTCTTCCCTCCAACTTCCTTTTTCTTATTTCGAGCGACTTCCCCGCCGTTTCCGCCACCTAAGTTTCCCAGCAGCGTGGCGTGCACGGGACTACGGGAATCGTGTCTGGAATCAGCGATGCTCCCTGCGACATGAATTCGACGAGTTTATGCAGAAATAATAGTCGGGAACGCGCCACCTTCGAGATTCAGGAACAAATTCTCTCTCTCTCTCTCTGGCTGAGAGAGACAAAGAGAGGAAGTTCGCGCCGTTCTCAGTAAAGATTTTTCCCGACAATTCTAGCGAAGATTTTCTGGATGCTCCTTCCCAGACGGATGCGTCCCGGCGTTTGGCAGATTTTACCTGACGCCCGAAAACTCGACGATTCGCCCCCCTCAGTCGAAATTTGCATGCTTCTTGTGGCATCGCTGGCGACTCGTAATTGGACCGGGTGGTATAGCATGAATTTTATTCGCCTGTAGAGGGTGTCGTGAGGATATGAATTTTTATTTCACTATTGTAACAAGCCTCAGTGGAGATTCTTACGAATGTATATGATGTTTTATACGAGTCCATCACATTTTTTGGATGTGCGATTTAAGTAGAAATGGTTCTACGAATTCCCTGTTTTTATCGAGTTGAAACGCTCTAATGGAAAAGTGCTCCGATAAAGCAGCTTCAGGAGGACGACATTAAAGAAATACTCTGTTTTGCATACATTTGCGCAGCTGGGAAATGCCAATTCGCCAGTCGTGCCCTTCGTGATTACACGGCTGCCGGGAAGCTGGAGACGATGTAATTCCGAGTTCATTTGCTGTCGGTAATGTGGACGCGCGCGTCCACATTTCGGAATTAGCCTAATGAAAATGACTTCGTTATCTGTATTAATAAGGTTAGCAGGATTGCGCGTTTCAATGTCGCTCTCTCGCCTCTGGAGGTCCTCTATCGGGCTGGTGCGGGTTGGGAGCAGTCCGGTTTAAATCGTTATCGCATTGCCGGGGAGGAATTAGCGCGGGGCCGAGTAAACGAAAGCGGGGACAATGCCAGCCGAAAATAATAAAAATGACCGAGGGCCAAACATATTTACATGAGATACGCGCCCAGTCAGGACGCAACGTATTTGCCTCTCTGATATTTTTCCATATCTGGCTTCTCTCCCTTTGTTATCCGCTCGTTCATTTATTCGCTCGATGCGATATTGATAGAGAGCCCGAGACCAGGTGGGAGGCATCCCCGCTACAAAACAAAGTCAGCCAATGAGAGAATGTACATAATATTCTCGAGGGTGAACTGGAATATTATCAGCTCGTTTGTCGACGGGTTAATATTAAAATGTTTGCACGCACTCTTAATATCAGTAATACAATGCGCCACCCCCGACATAATTAATCGGTCTTTACATCGATTACTCTCTCCTTCATTAATGCTCTCTCGCTAATAATTCTATGTGCGAGAAATGACTTTCAAAATTCTACGCGCGAATTATTCAAAGTGACAAAAAGAGTATGTGGAAACTTTGCATCAGGATTTATGTAGGGCATTGGAAAAGAAATAGTGACACAAATTGGCTGTTAAATATCATTGTTACGTGATACAAATAAAGGAAAAGAATTGTAGTCGTATTCGAGGACTTTTATAGAATTTGCATGGTGCGGATGTCAGTTGTTGCGAGGGAAATGCTAGCATTATATAAAGGCTCCTTTAAAATGATGAGAGAAGCCAGCCGATTTACCAAACTGCCCGAAGATACGGAGAACTGAATGTTGCGGACAAAAATTCGAACGATGTTTGCATGAGAGAAATATTGGCTCCTTTGAAGCAAAGGTTCCTCGCTCTAACTTCTTACTATTTCCCGGCAATTTTCGCTCGCGCGCGTCTTCTTCGCTCTTGCGGATCAAAGTTGTATGAGAAACTTACGGTCGGCTCGGTCCAGTTTCTTCTATCGGATTTGTACGTTACGACTTGCTTTCGACTTTTATCATAAGAAATGCATGCTTGGACGCCGAGTTCCCTGGATGCTTGTACGCCAAGAGTACCGAAATATTTAGTGCCAATGTGAAAGACCGAACAGGAAAATTGATACAAGGCGGATGAAAGTGCGTGCGTGAGACCAACGACCATTTTTTATAATAATTGTCAGGTGGTGCGTGGGACGGAATTCTCGCGTTACCGTCGACGTGCTGGTTGTCAGTCGGCGTATCATCCGATGATTAATAGACATCCTAAGCTGGGAGCAAACTACCGGGGGCTTGAAAGGAAATTCACCAAGCTTCATCACTCTGCAAAGCAAAAAGCTCCGACTGTGCTAGCTTCTAAGAGTACTTCTTACTTTATATCTTCATTTAACAATCTTATCTTCTAACGAATGAAAATATACTTCCATTCATATAAGATCAAATTATTTAAACATGGATAGTAAAAGAAGGTTGTGCGCCTTTCGCAGAAGTAGAATTGAAACTTGACGCGATCGCCAATGTATTCAGTAGTTGGTCGTGCACGTTCTCCTGTGAAATTTGTGCCATGACGAGCAACATGCCGCCAGCCAGCGGGCATGTGATAAAGCATACACCGGTACAAGTGGAATTTATCAAGCTGTTAGTCGCTGTATGGAAGGAATCATCTGGTGAAATTGATTTATACGCCACGCTCTCTCACACTTGGTTTGAGCCGAATGGCGTACTTTATTCAGGTTTACGCGGGGATCGGTGCCATTCTTCCCTTCTCGAAAAAGCCTACTCTCTCTCCTGGCGGCAGCGGCGGTGGGCTTCGGAGCGATTTTTGGCACGTCGCTCTACTTTTATATCATCGGCCCTGTCCCTAAACGTAATCCCGAAAGCCCTCGGACCAACCCACTGTATTTACAATCCCGGCGGCCTTGTACTCCTTGCCAGGCTACACTGGGAATCCTCAAAAGGGGCGCGGTTGCATAATTTATTTGGTTGTAGGTACGTAAGCGGATTTTCTCTCGCATCTTCCGCGTACTCCGGACGAGTAAGTCGAGCTTCTCCTTCTCCTCCGGCCGGCGAGCAGGAAGAAGAAGAGAGAAGATTCTAAATAAGCTAGTCGAATTTCCCCAGGCACAATTTGCGATCGAGGCTATGCCATATTTGCCTCGACGTTATCCCTAGTTTCTTGAACGAGAGAGTCACTTAACCATTACCCATCAGCTGCTCTCTCGCGCTTCCCGATTTTTCCAGGTTCCTCTCACCTGCCCTCTATTGATTTCCGATATAGCCGCTTTCTGTGCCAATACACCTCTCGCCACGCCAGCCCTCTTTCCCCACGTGAAAAGTGACCGAATT
Source organism: Ectemnius continuus (assembly GCA_910591665.1). Classification (NCBI taxonomy): domain Eukaryota; kingdom Metazoa; phylum Arthropoda; class Insecta; order Hymenoptera; family Crabronidae; genus Ectemnius; species Ectemnius continuus. Next base: position 7,003,845 of record OU342867.1, read on the forward strand.
ACATTCCACTTCGTCCTCTGTCTCTCACTCCCTATAACCTGAGACCAAATTCGATTATAACCAGGTGTTTTTCAGGCCAATTAAGTAAGCCCATATGCACGAATCCTTCGACAGAAGTGTTCATTTTTTATTCGCTCGCTTGCAGTTTTTTGGCGACTTGTTACTAATTGTTACAAATTAACAACTAGAGGAGTAATTGCATTTCTTTTTATATATCTGAATATCGCTGATCTTGGATATTTGATTCGCTGGTGGATTCCGGCCTTGACATAACTGAGTTAAGAACCTTGTCACTGGCGGCTAGTTCAGCGCGGTAAAAAATTGACGAGATACTTCGCAATTAAGTGAAGTCGAGTTTCATTAGAGTTACTCGGTCTCTTCTATAAGAACGCTGACCTTCGAGCGACTGATTAGAGCAGCCATTTTCCTATGTAATCAGGGGAAGGTTTCGATGAAGTTCAAACACTTCTGTTAATTGGAAACGCTTCTGGAATCGCAATTAACGCTGAGGGAAGCACACGTGTATCATCGTCTTCTCAGGATATATATATGTGGGGCTCGGCGTCAAGACGTGTTTAGATACAAGCAAAGTTCAAGGCCGCCGGTAAGAAGGGGCGCGTGCGAGAGTATCAACATAAGTAACTAATTTTCAGAGAGGATGGCGTCCTTGCCAGCTTTTGTTAACGACAAAATAGAAGGCTGAGCCGTAATTGATTGGCGGCCTTGATCTCCTTTCTTCCACGCTTTTTTCAAGAGGAACAGGGATTAACGAGACGGGGAGAAGGCGAGCAGACGCATTCGATATTCTCTCGTTTCCAGCGGCTCTCCCATCCAAAGCTCCCTCTCGTTCTCTGTAACCCGGTGACTTAAACCGCCCTTTCTTCTTTTCAATTGCTCCGAGCGACAATCGCCGATGCAACGAATCCACTACCTCGCACAGACACACTGCGACATCTGCAAACCTTTCCATGTCGATCGTATCGTCATCCCTCGCAATTACGAATCCCTCGCCGAGGGCAGCCTGTTTCACGAAATTCAGTTCGTCCGCTGAAACACTGTTCATTGACGAAATAAAATGAGACCGATCGCATTTAATGCTTCTTTGCCTTTAATGATTCTGACTTGATTGTTATTCTCGAAGAAAGCTGCTGGTAAAGCAGTTCGATATTACGCTTTTGCGAGATTGTGATACACTGGAACGTGCTTGCCAGCATCCGTCTTGTCAAACTGGTGGTTCCTCGCCGGCCAGGATTTAGCGGCATTCCCATTTTTAATGTGTATCGTTTCGCACGTGTCGGAGAGAGTAACTCGTTACTTTGCCGGCGGCAGTTTGTCTTGGAAGCGGCGAGCAAAGCCTGGCAAAAAGTCTGCGAGCGTTTCGTCAGCGTTCTGCTGCCACTTAATTTCCTTCATCTTCCGCCCCAACGATTAATAGGCTCCGAGTAATTGTGCCGAGGACAGTATTTTATCCGGGCGATTCATTGCTCGACGAATCAATCATAAAAGCTCTGAAAGTCAAGCGTAACTTCGTCCTTTACTGCGAGTAAAGTAGAAATCAACGCAGAAAGAATCTTCCATCGTTTCATTCTTCCTCAACAATTAACAGTAAATACACACAGACACACTCATTTACGCGTCCATGTCAAAATCCACCCTCAGACTGGAGGGACACAAACACATGGTATAATCGCTGATCATCCGATTAGCGGCGGCGGGCTCTTGTTTCGGGTGACCGATGAGCCCAACTTTTATGCCTAATTCAATGGCGAGGAATTGTATCGTGGCAATCGGTGCTGGCTCCCTGCGGTCTTCCAAACATGTTCCCCCTGTCCATTGGGTGCCGTCGATTATCGAGTTCGTTTGGAGGTCGATGTTGTTCGCCGATTCGGCCGATTCGCTCTATTGGTCCTGGCAGGACGAGAGAAAGCGAGCGAGAGAGAGAGGGAGAGAGAGAGTGCAGGGGTTTGTGCTCTCTTGGCGCAAGGGGAGATTGGTTGACAGGGAAAGGACCAGTCGAATAGAACGCCCGTGGCAGGGGAACGAGCGTTTTGCGACGAGTGGCATAAAATGGATAGGAACTCTGCTTCCAATCGAGAACGAACGGCAGCAATTTCGCTAATTTCACCGAATTACATACAGTCTGCGCCGAGTGCTCCGCGTGGAAATTTTGGCGCTCGTTACCCAGATTCGCTCGATAACGATATCGCTTCGGCATCGACGCCATAACGACGCAGCACACATCGTTCCAAGTACGAGGGCGCGTTTCGTTCTCGTTGCCTATCTATCGTTGGATTCTCAGGTGATAGTTAAATTTAAATCTGGGTCTTTAAATTCTCCGCTTGGAATAATGAGTGCCCCGGTCTCGATGTGGGTTACAATTAAAAAGTGAGAGATCTCGGCTATCTTAATATATCGATTGAACTCGACTGATTTATTCAATAGTAGGACGTTTCTCGAATATTCTCCACAGATATGTGGCAAGGCATTAAAATATCATGAAAAAGAATTGATTTACATGCAAGAGACGTGACGGGCTCATTAATATTACAGACTAATTGTTGCGCGCCAACGAATCGATCATTCGCACCTCGAAAGAGAACTCGCGCTGGGTTGGACGAGAAACAGAGTGGTTGCGGGAAAGATTACAAAAAGGAAATCCAGTTGGTTGCGCTCCGTAATACGGTGCAGCGTGTGGAAGAAGTTTGCGCGAGATATCACGACGAGATTGCTTCGGCCCACTGCTCCAGATGCACGCCTCCTTCCACGTATGAACTTGGTAAGCGGACACGCGTGCGCGCGTCAAGTAAATGGTGCTCGAATTACTTGGTGCTATTGATGACTGCCAATGCATACCGCTGCGTCTAATTATACAAGTATTTGTCCGAGAGCGGAACAATGGAAAGTGAAGCGATGGTGAAATGCCCGAATGCTTGTTGCGGCCTCTTCACGCAGTTGTACCCTCTATCTCTCTCTCACGAGAGAGAGAGCCAATCACCAATGGCCTGGCTTCACTGATGCTCCATTGTCCTTTTGACGTTTCGCCGAATGGCCCTCCCGCTAAATACGCGGAAAACCCCACTCCGATCGATCAATAATATTTGATTAAACTTATTGATGGATCGCACCGGTCGACGTTGCTGCACTGTAGTGCGATGAATCCGGTTCGTTTCGACAAATGTGGAATAACGGAAAGTGGATCAAGAGAGACATTTCATTCTAGCTTCTGGCTCCTTATGATTCATAGTGCTCGCTAATTTCATTAGACCTAATTTCACAGTTGCAATGAGAGAGCGAAGACTAATTGGTAAGGGTCGAATTCAAGCAAGTTCCAACCACTTTTCGGAGAAATTCTGGCCCTTTCGCCGGTAGGACTGTACCGAGGTCGGATTGAATGAGAGATGTCTGACACTAACAGCCAGTTTCTACTGGCTGCTCCATGGAGGCTCGTAACTCCAGCTTGCCACCTAGGGCAGTATTTTTCATGCTCCTCCTGGCAGCTACACGACACAGATTTTAGCGTCCTGGCTACGCCAGAAACCATTACGCTCGAGTAATCGGGCGTAACCTTGCCGAGAAATTACGTGGCAGCTCTTTTTCACTTAACCCTCGCATTTGCATCGCCAGCTTTCCCTTCGTCGCTAATTCATTGTTTGGGGTTTGCAGCAAGAGCCTCGGGACTTAGTCGTGTGGAAGTTCGTGCTAACCTTTTCTCAGCAGCGCATTTTAAGCTCCGTGACGCGCCATGTTACGCCACCGTAAAAAGAATGAAAAATATCGAAGACCACTTTAGTTGAACTCCTAGTCTTATTGCAGCGCTCTTATATTGGCACTGGGCGCGGAATAGTCCATTACCTTTCATACTGCTGTGAGTTCAATATGCCTTTTTACACGCCTAATAAATCAACTGTTGTATATTGATTCATTTCAATTGTTAAGCTTTTCAGTTCAGGGAAAATGTTTACGTGTAATCAAATGGAGTTTTGTTCGACAGTATGTATATATAATGGACGATTAAATATTGAAATATATTAAATCGGGGTATAAAAATACATTTAGTAGTCGCAATTGATGAATAGCTTTCTGAGATCAATATAAAGTGTGTATTCGGGAATTGGAGAGTGCTCAGGAAGAGTGGCCAACGTTGAAAAGGCCGAAAGTCCGGATTTTTAGCATCGGCCCTCTTCATTCCGTGGAAATTGAAATCCCGTTACCCGATTAATTCCATCGTCACCGCTCGGCTAGGTGCAATCGTATCGGCCGATAAGTTATGCGAGAGCAATATGCTATAAATTCAGCGGTGAATTGACTGGAACGAACGAAACCCGCGGCAGGCCCAGCGGCGCTCGTGTAATCGCATATTTTTGTTATTCCACTTTTGTTATTTTAACAGACGAGCGATTGCCGGGCGAAAATTCTGCTGAAACAGGATTTCAGTGTACGAGCCGCTTATTGCTGCGCGAGGGATATTCTACTGACGGAACCCGGGCAAATGATAATGCTCGATATGGCCTGGCGTTTATGGGACCGAACTATCAGCCGAGTTTACACGCGGTAATCACGCGTCGAGTGTGATAGCCTAGTGGAGGATGTTAGCGGGTCCGGTTTATACTCTCAAACTTTTCCCGGGCACATATGCATCCTGTCACGAGAGCATATTACTGTTTCAAACATGCAACCTCGCACGTGTTCTACCCATTCTCATACTACGTCTATGTGTGTGTGTGTGTGTGCGCCTCTCTTGCCACGTGTGGGTATATGCAAGAGTGTAAGCAAGTGCGGTGTCGTTTGCAGGGCTCCTCGGGGGAGTCAGTTGGAAGTGGCGGGGCCACTTCCGCTCCCTTAAAGTGGCGGAGCAGGTGCTACTCCTCCAAGTGTCAAGTAATGCCTTGCCCCGCCATAAAATCTCCTCGCCGGCAAGTTGCATCCTCGTGTTCTCCTCCTCATTCGCGGGAGAACTTCTACTCCCGACGAGTTCACCTAATTACCGGCCAAAGTTCCGCATCGCTTTGTCGCGCGGCGCTAAAAGCTCGTCGTCCACGAGCTTGCGAGATCTATTTCGAATTAGGACAGCACCCAACGGTGCAAGAGTACAAATGGCCTCTGTAGCTACTAGTTGAAACGGCAGTGCTGCTGCTGGTGGTGGTGGTGGTAGCACTGCACGCTCGTCCCGCTGGCAAAGACCGCACCGAATCCCTACAAATTTATATGAACAGTTAGTTCCGTGGTAGTTTCGGGATCGGGGCCGCCCCTTCCGCTCTTTCCTCCCCCCCCGGGTGGTTCTGTGTGCCCGGAACCACCGGCGCCTTCACTTCCACCAAAAGCTCGCTTGCGCGTCGGCTGCGGCAAGCTTGAGCTCCTCGCTCCCGCTCGATCGTAGGTTAAGCTCGGATAAATACAGGCTCATAACTTCCGTCCCCGCTCGCACGGTAACACAGCATTTCGACAATCCTGTGGCGGCTGTCCCAGTCCAAGGCTTCCTCGCCTTTGAACGGCCACAATATTCACCCTCCAGAACCAAGCTCACCCTCTTCCACTCCTCCACTCCTCCTCCACTCTCTCATCTCTGTTTGCACCAGCAGGCCAGATACGTCAAGCTAAACTCTGCACAGCATCTTCCGCGCGTATCAATCACGTGTCCCGTGGAACCGGCGGATAAGTCGACACGCGTCAAGCTATACATCCGACGCGACAACCGAATATATCGTCTACTTCGTCTGTGTACTTACTCGAGGTTTCGTACTTGCCGTGAAATGAAACGCGAGAGGTTTTATCGTCTCCCGTTGGATAAGCAGACTCTTCCTTTCTCAATTTCTTCGCGTGATCCGGTTGTCGTCTGCAGAAGATAGTTAGAGAGCCAGGATTTCATGTCTGTGATTTCTCTCGTTTGGTCGCCTACCTGGTACACACCGTATAAAGAGAGAGAAAGAGAAGGAGAAGGAGAGAGAGATATGGCTTTCCCATGCTGCTTCCTCGGCACGCTCTTGGAGGTCGCCGCTCGAGCGGAAAAGTGGCGTTTGGACCTGTGCAACGTGCGCTGCAAGAGAAATTAAGGCTGGCCGAAAGGTCGCTCTGCGCGCTGAAGGGAGAGTGCCGGTGCGGCGCATCCTCCCGTCAAAGGAGCCACTGGCGCTCGAGCGTGAATTATGCAGGATTCCCTTAAGTTTCTTTTTGCCGAGGTGGCCGCGTGTTTGCCGCCACCACCCTCTCTTCCTCTTCCTCCTTCGTATTGGCTAAGCTTCTTTGGGATTATGCGCTCCTGTGATTAAAGCTACTGCACTCTCTCTCTCCTCTCCCTCCCTCTTTCTCTCTCGATCTCACCGAGAAAATGTCTATGAACGTCCTAAAAATGAAAAACCACCGCTGCTGTTGGGAAAATTTTGAATTGCGGTACTGCGACATGTTCCCTTTGAAGCGAAGGGGAATGTGAGTTTCGTAGTCGGACAGCTTGGTATCATTCGCCCCTTTAATTCTGTTAAGAGGGGAAGGTGCGTCGCCTGTTGAAGCATATTTTGGAATATGCAGAATGTACGCGGCGCGTTTTCTATACCGAGTGATCTTATGAAAAGAGAAAACGGTCCGCTATGAAAGATACATGAGGTTAGGCCGGCGGTGTTTGGGTACGCGTCAAATTTTCACCGATGAAAGAGCGGTCAGACCGAGCTATAAACAGAAGGTGAAGCGACACGGGGAGGACGGCTAAAGGAGAGACATTAAATTATTTAGCTTCTGCGAAATTAGATGTTGTCGGTGGGCTGGACCGAGCCCGCATTTTCGAGGTCGCTTCACCTCGCTTTCGAGGACAACTTGTTTATTTTGTAGGAAGTTTTCGACGGCTGGAAGGCGCATATATTCACATGGCTTAATTTCCTAATTTACGGCTTAAAGAACGGCGGACCACGAGTTTCTTTAGCTGGGTGAGAATATATCTGAGTAAAGGAGTAGTTTGCTGTTTAATTATGTCACGCAATAACCACTAAGTAGTCTCGACATGGCAGGATGCATCTGCATAGTAGAGGCAGGGATGCCCCGTCACGCGCCAAGGTAAATTTTAATAAGTTGAATGCACCCTGGATTTCCTTGTCCCGGGGGAAACAATGACCGCATTACGCGCACGTATGCTTAATATCTGTGCACAATGCCCGTCTCCTGTTGCACTTGGCTTACAGCAGATTTCGCCGGGAGCTATTGTTTCCCTAAATACTGGCGGTGGCCCCTCGCCTTTTCAGAAACATTAACATCAGGCCCCTCGAGATCATTAGATACTTAGATCCACCCGTAAAGTGCTCGCTTTCTTAATCCGCAATCACAATTCAGAGTTCTCCAACTAGCATTTACTTAATTGGTTCAAATGTCAATGTTCCCTCTCATTAGTCATTAAAGCCGCGTGAGGCTTTTGGGGGGTCGCTTGGAATAAAAGCAGTCGACTTATCGGAAGGACAAATCTAATAAGGTACCTAATGCGGGAAAGCTCCCTCGTTTTAGCCGTAGTTCCAAGTCTACTAGTCGGGGAGGCGTGTTCGCCATGCAAACTGCCGCTTTATTTTTATTATCCCGGTTATTCCTGCGGATGCGAACTAGGTCGTCGTTGATGCTTCCTTGTACGACGCCGGCGGCTTGTATTCGGCGGCGCAATCGGGTGTAAAAGCTGGTCGGAATTGCAACTTTGACCTCGGCCAGGGATTATTCGCGCGCCCGCATACTCCGAATTGAAGTTGCCGAGTTTGCTCGAGTTCTCGAAGTCGCTTGATCTAATAAAGCCGCGCGGAGCGTCCGGGCTCTTGGCAAATTTGTAGCTTCAACATTGTCGGCGTAGCGGGATAAATTGCCGATCGCCGCTGGTGTAATATTGGCCTCTGTATACACGGAGAATTGACGGAGAAAGAAGTATCAGCTGATCCAGATGAAAGGGAGGCAGAGAAATGGTTCAAGCCGGAAGATCAAAAGTTGTTGGAAAAGCCGAGCGTTCCACATTTGGGCGCAAAGGCTACCGCGGAGCAGTGTGATCGATCGAAAAAATATCCCTGAGCTATGGCGATTCTAACGCCGCCGGCAGTTTCTCACGTGAAAGATAGAGCAGCCGGAAGTTCATCTTCTTTGAGGAACCAAAAGCCTAGCGAAAGAGCGTGTGAGCGAGCCCTCGAATCTCGGAACTAGCGGCAACTTTTCGTGAAACGTTCGCCCCCGTGAAACTCTCCATTCTTTTCTCTTGGATTCCATGACCTCTTTCCCCGGGGCTTATTGCACCCCCTTCTTTCACTTTTTCTCGTGGCACTTCTATGCCGATTCGATATACTCACAGTTGGGTAACTTTATTAGAGCAAAATCGACATTTTTTAATGAAAAAGGAAGTAAAAAATGCTTGTGAATTCATTTATTACACGTTGCTATATTTGCGAAACATTTCTGTGGTTCTTTGACTCTGAATTCCATAGTAAATTTAAAGGGTTGAACATTGTTCCAGAGCATAGTTGGAATTTTATTGTTTGACTAAGTGCGATCATTTTCAATCGGATTACACTGGCCTAATGGACGAACATCCGAATACCTGCGATTAGCCAACAAACAGCTCGCAAAAGCGTCCAGTAAATGGGGCAGCGTTTTATTCGATCGTACGTAAGAGGAATTTCCAAGCGAGTAAATGCATAGAGGCGCACGTCGGATGTTGTTAACTGGCACAAGAATTTCCATTTATCGCTCCGCCATCGGCACAACCATTCTTCGGCATTTTTCGATTCCAGAAAATCCGTCCGGCACGGCAGCGCAGTAGTAGCACAATACAAATATTTGCGGGATCGGAAAATCCCCGCCGGTATGAGATATGCTTAGAAAAGCCACATACCCTGCTGATAAGAGATACTTCAATATTTACGTGGGCGAAAAATCGCACCAAATTGCCGACGATACACACAATAGGCCTCCAGCCATACCATATTCCAGAAGGGATTCTTCTCTGATCGCCTTTTTACTGCCTCGCATTAGTTATTACATTACTAAACAAATTAATTTTCCTATCAATTCTTTCAAGTCCACAAAACATCTGTTCTTACGTAGATAGAATTAAGAACTTGAATATTTCCATTGAGGGTGACTCGATGAATTAGTATAAATCTAATGAGAAAATCGATTAAATTCCCTCTGCCCTATTACGAATTTCCTGGAGAGAAGTTAATCCAGTTCTCTGTTCGATTCTCAGGACAGGGAGTGAGACTTGGTTCGAGGGGCGACCCAATTTCTAGAAGAAAGTTCGGACAGTTCGACTGATCTACGATTATCCCTACTTAATTCTTGGTTTACTACTGGCAGACTTAGTAGCGATGCTGTATTCTTGGCCAGTTTACACTGGGATTAGATTGGAGATAAGCATTCGATGGCAACTGGTGATATCTCACTGCAAAATCCCCAGTGGCTTTAACCGGAGAACATCTAGCAGTGGTCGAACAGATTTCTACTTCAGTTTCATGACTGCAAGGAATTTCGTTCTACGGTGAACCACCTCGAATCCACTATTTCAAGCATCCCTTTCGGTCACGTTTATCCATTCATCCATTTCTCTTCATCCGAAACCACCCAGTCAATTTCGCCCCATTTTACCTGCGTCTTTGGAAACTTCTCTTCTTATCGTTTATACGTAACTCATCTCCGACGAATCTTTATACAGTTCCAAGGTCTAAAAGTGTTTCGAAAGTCCTTTCCATTCTGATACGACGATCTTGGATGATAATCGTGACGAAGTTATTTCGGTATTCGTCTCACAAAAGATTCCAATGATAGCTGGAAGTCAGCTTCGTTAAAGCACAAAGTTACTTTTTTCTATTAACCTACTTTTATCTGTTACACGTAACTGATCTTCGACGAATCTTCATTCAGTTCCATGGACTCAAAGTGTCTCAAAAGTGTTCTCTATTCTAATACGACGATCTTGAATGGTAATATTGTGGAGGTTATTTCGATATTGGAGGTATAAAAGGTCTGGATGCTTGCTGGAATAGATAGGGGCGGTGTTGAACCTCGTTAAAGCAGAGGGTTCCGTTGCAGGGAGAAGGTGGGGGGGTGGAGGCTCGTCCAGGTTATATAAGACTCCCTTATGTATAATAAGATGAGGAAACGTAACGCTCCCGCATTGCCAATTACAGAATGCACCGGTATGAGTACAGCGATAATGGTCGGACTAAGGTCAGTCTGGGGAGAGATCGTCTTTCTCGAAAATTGGCTGCAATTCCGAGACCGCTTCCTAAACTTTACTGTCAAGAGGCTGACGTGCTTCTATGAGCGCTCTCTCTCTCTCCGCATCAGCTTCCTATCTCTGATTTACCGGGCGAAGCTCTGCATCTCTCGTTATCCAGAATGATCGCTGCTCCACTGAACGTAATTCCACTCGAGAACTTCCCCCCTACTCTCGAGCCTCTTTCCTCTTTCTCCGGGGATGTATCGAGCGCGAGAACGTTCCGATAATTCTCGTTACTGCTTGTCGCAAACTCGATGAGAAGCTATCGTGCGCTACCGGTCGCTGGCTATTCTTGGATGATTGACGTTTATATGGAACGATCGCTCCTCTACTCCCGCGCGCCAGTTTATTCATTAGGATAATCGAGTATCGCTAATGCAATCCTAATATCGCTCGAGGATCATCTCTACGCATAGGAAGCTTTAATTATTCACTTAATCGAATCCGCGTCGATCTAGCGGCTGTGTTTTCTAGTGCTAGTTAATCCGTATCGTAGTGATCGATTTCGGAATTTCGTTAACACGCCGTTTCCCTTTCCAAGAAATGAATTGGCAATCGCTAGTGGAAATGAGCGACGGGAGTATCGTTTTCCTTAGGGCGACTTTGAAACTCCAATCCCCTTTTCGATGATTCCCAGGACTCTTTGGTGATCCTCTCTTAATTAACATCTTCAAGTCGAGCCTCTTGATGAAGTTCGCAGACGAGTAACCAGTAATTTGAGGGCAGCCAGGCTAGATTAAAGTATCGGCGGCCAATGAGTCTTCGTTAGCTCCCGGTAACAAGGGAGGCCAAGTTTTTCTGCCATTAAATATAAATTCTAATTACCATGCCAGTGCGCCAACCGGCTTAATACATCATCTCGAGTTCCAAACGAGAGTGCGGCTTCACCCTCGCGTGCAAGAGTCGATATCCTCCCGAGGCAGTGAACTTTCGACTCATCACTCGGCACTCTCGCCAGCTCATCTTTTCCGAATTTCTCCAAGTACTCGTAATTACCGGCGGCCTCCCCTGGAGGCCCTCTACCAATCGGAAGCCGACGATGTATCAGTGTCAGCGGCAAGTGCGAAAGTCGTAATAAGGTCGGAAGTTCTCTCATCAGAGTTTCCCTTTCGGCGAAGGAATAATTGCATGTCAAACGACACTTTCCCTGAGTGAGGTCGCGTGGATCGAGAACGGCAGGAGCTCGTAATTGCCATCGCCATTCTTGGCAAGAGCAAGTCCGAGACCTGCCAGAAACAAACAACTCTCTGCCGCTCGATCTCCGCCACAAGTTGCCAGCTAAAATAAACCCATCATCTTCATTACACGCGTTTACAACATTGTTATTGAAATACGAGTGGGACTCATTGCTACATTGCATTTGACCGGATTCATCAACGCAATGTGTCCGGCGGAGCATTTCTCTTGGCAACGACACCAATTGCTGTCAGCCAATTAATCGAATACAGTATTTAGCAGAAGGTATACAAATACATTCATTGTCGCCGCTTCTGTTAACCACACAATGCTCCAAGCTTTTTGCTCATTCGACTAATTAGCGAAGCACGTTTACATTTAAAATTACAGAGCATATATCGAGGTCGATCAATACCTCGATCATTCGGTAACTGTCAGTCATAGAACAAGAGAGGAGAGAAGGATGGAAGGAGGATCGGGCCGAAAAGGGTGAGGCTCGAATGCCAGTGGTAGAGGTCGCCGGCTGATCAGCCAGGCGTAAGGATCCATTGAACTCCGGGCGATTTCCTCGCACGGGAAACGCGATCGGGCTAATACCGGATCCTGATTTCGTGGTTGGGGAATTACAAGGGGCAGGAAATCGGTATGTTGGTCTCTCTGACCCAGTTACGAACACGCCGCGCCGTCAGGTTAGCCGTCCCGAAATGACGAATATCTTCGACGATCTTCGCAAACAAAGAGTTTGTGGCATGTGTGTGTGTGTGTGTGTGCATGCGGGCGTGTTGGGGGAAATTCGGCAAAGCGAACTCTGTGAGTGAAGGAGAAAGATGGTGGTCAGGAGCGACTGGCGAATGGAAGTGGGAAGGGTGACGAGATGAAAGCTGGACCAAGCCTGGAGATTAATATTGGCAAGCGCGCGAGCCCTTGTTTTCACGCTGGTTCCTGCGATAAATCAAACAATTCGTGGCGGACAGCGCCGAAATTTCCCTTCGATCCGCAGCTGCTTCCACTCGTCTTCTCTCGCTGCGTTCTCTTCCTTCGAAGTACATCGTTCTCCGACTCCCTCGGGATCACTACTCTCTCGCTCCAATTCCTCGCCGCCGAGAAGATGCTGTTTACACTTACCACACGCTGACGCCGTCTTCGAGAATCCTGACACTCGAGACGCCTTCGTATATCTATATGTGTGTGTAGTGTAACACGCGGCTAATTCCACTGCACAACTCGTCTCGCAGATTTGAGAGGTGTACTTGGTGTATGTCAATTTGGAACAAGTCGTTAAATACTCGATGATATTCATCTAGGAAGTCCTCTGTTAGGAATTGTATCATACACACGTACTTGTGATTAATTCAGATACAAGTAATATTAATAGTTATTTTATGAAACAGAATTATGCGGCGGTAAAAACACTGATAATGTAAATATCGATTTTATGAAAATGATTCCTGGGACAATGTTAAAAAAGAGGAGACAAGAAAGAGCTGTGTATCAGTGGCTGCTTCTAGTGATACTTAAAGCAAGAGGGAAACAGTGGAGTGCACACACGGGGATGACAGGCGACCCTAATATTTTCCTTGGTCAGTACTCCAATCCGAGACTTCAGCGGCACCCTGGAGAATTGAAGTACCGGTACTTCTTTGTAGAAAGCTTCGCGCCACTCTCGTAAACAGCAGTACAAAATCCTTTCCGGAGATTTCGCTGAAGTCCGAGTAAACAGTCCGCCCTTTTGCAATCTAGCGGAACGTGAATCGGGCAGGGCATTGCTAGCGATCGCCTTTCGATTTGACTTCTTGTAATCCGATGTTTTCGTTTCATTGGGGTCCGAAAGGGCGGAGCGGAGAGGCGGCAGCGGCAGTGCTGCACGCCAGGAGTTCCTGGAAAGTCGAAACTTCCGAGCGCTCTGTAGATCTTCGTGAGCCGTCCGTGGAAAAATCACGACGACGGCGGACCGCGCGCGCCAAGTTTTCCTTCCTACCCAACCAAACCCAGGTAGTTTCTTCGCCTTCTCGTCCTCCGTATATCTGGACCGCCATCCGTCCCGAACAAAAATGTATTGCAGCCACCATTTGTAACACACGCTCGATCTTCTCCACGTTACTCCTTTCTATCGGCCACTCCTTTTCTCGAATACCACTTCGCCTGTTCCTTTTCTACTAGTGCTTGCCTTTGTTATAAATTGGAAATGTAAACCTAGTAATATTATTTTCTAATGTAAATAGAAAGAGAGTTATCTTCCCGGTGAAAAATATCGAATCAAGTGGTGATATATTACAGGATTATTGCCGAGTGTTTTACTGACGATAGGAAAGCTAGATCGATCTATTTAAATAGCGGCGGGGACGTGTGTACGAAAAATGGACGCGCCAACTGGGAAAGGGGGCGGCGACGGCGGCGGCGGCGGCAGCCGTCGAAAGCGAAGTTAACGCCAGCGCCCGGTGAGAAATGCCGTTTAATGGAGGGATGACGGCCGCGCGTATCTCCAAACGGATGTGTATCCGACGTGTGTATTCAGGGACCGAACGTCCGACGGACTTCGCGATATTCCGTGCAAACAGTTCGTACTCACACGCCGGCATACTCTGACGCACACCGAATTTGCTGCGCTGCCAGCCAGAAAAAAAGTGGAAGCTCCGAGACAAACGATTCATCGCTTCCACGCCATATAAAATGTCCTGTTGCTCTTCCCAAGCCGCTCTACCTCCAATTCTTCGAACCTTCCTCACTCTTATCACTGATACAATAACAATTCCACTAAACAACAGAATTCTCTGTCCAGAAATTCCCTCGCCCAGTACAATAAACAAAATGGATCTCTGGAATCCGCTCCAGTATCAATAAATCAGGATCGGAGTATTTTTCATAGTAATACTTTACAGGATTTATCTCGAAACTTGTTCTATTTATTTATTTACTTATCCATTATCAAAGATCATCAAACAAGCTTCTGATATAATCAAGTAGTGTTACAATAGTCTTGTCATTAAAACAGTTTGCCACAGAAGTAGAAGTAGAAATGGTCAAACGAGCGAGCAATAGTCAGACAGTAACAAAGTGACGGCTGAACTGGCAGAAGAATCGGTGCTTTTTGGGGGACTTTCTGCGTCGAATGGCGATGGCGAATCAATGCACGCATTGGGGTGGATACACGTGAAAGCTAGGGGTTTCTCTATCTCTCCCAGTGGATGGCCCATGCCCGTCTGTCAATCGAAGCCTCCCTTGCATTTATCCCGACAGAGTAGGCAGTGGCAGGCTGGACCAGGGGATTGCGATTGGTCGTCAATGACCACAGCAAGACCGCCATCACAGCGATCATAGCTACCCCAACTCGCTAATGGCTATTGCGATTCCCTCATAAGATTCGGTACTAATCGAACCCTACCTTCTAGTAAGATCAATCGCTTTCCTCGACTATAATAACACCCTTTTCCCTTTAAAACAGACCCTTTTTCCCTTGAGTGATTAAAGGCTAATGCTCCGAGATTGCTGAAAGGGATCGACGTATTAAAGAGTCCCAGCACATTTATCAAATTCACTGAGAGAGTAATACAAGAGTTGGAATTCTGCTTGGAGAATGCTTTGAGGAATACAGGATAAGAGGAAGAGAGGCGATTGGCGCTGGCAGTTAGAGAATCCAATCGAGCGGCAGCCATAAGAAGGGAAGCATCGGATGCGATCCTGTTTAAATTCAGTTTGGAATCCAAGCCTTGTATTGTATTACTTTGCACTCGATATCGATCTCTCTCCTCTGATATAACTAAACAACACAGAGCTACCTGGAGATTAGATTATCCTGCAACGTTCCTCCTTAGCAGTTTGCATTCGAATGAAAATGGTGGCTGGGGGGGGGGAGCTGGCGCGGAGTGTATCTATCCTATCGTCTGGTTAAATAAGGAATCCGACAAAGTCGGGACAGTGAGAAGCTCGATTTCCTGTCCACGACACTATTTCGATCCATGGAAACCAATAATCTAGAATGAATGATTCCTCGTGAGCCATCGGGCAAGCTGCATCGTTAAGCTTCCATAGAGCAAGCGAGTGCTTTGACCGAGATCTATTCGGATCCGTCGAATTCTAACTCCTGTCCACTCGAATAATCCAACCTCGTCGGATTCTGCAGATCTTTTTGCCACGTAATTATTCCTGCCGCTCATCACGCTAGTCGTCCTGATTCTTTTCACATTCACACTCACGGAACAAGTCTCATTGTTCTAAAACCGTCCGAAAGTCCGTTGACTTTGATCGAAAGTTTTTCTTCGTCGGGAACATTTAGCGTGGGCACTGTCGCTCACTTGAATTCCGTCGATTTACGTCATCGACTTAATAATTAACATAATGGAACGCGAGGCGAATGAATTGCTTAACATAATTTATTATGATAGAATGAAAAATGTTGACGAGATACTGTAATCTCGACGGACCTTTCGCAAATTTTATTCAAGCACTGAGAACGCTGATGGAAGCGTAGACATCCATTAACTGGCCTTATTATCCAAAAGTCAGGAGGCGCTCCTGGCAAATTCATGATGGAAGAGCAGAAGTAAGAGTCGATGTTGGCGCGTCAGATAATTAAGGGTGGGGCAACATGAAGCAAGTGGAAGCGGGCTTAAATGGATTAGCAAACCGTAGAGCAATCAGGGGGAATAGTTAGGACCTGTCGGGCAGTTAGTGGTGGCAGGGTCGCAAAAGGGGTTTAAGGTATGTGTAGGCGGTGCCAGGTAAAACCACAAACCGGTCAAAAGCAGTCGAACGCAGCAGCGTTGCCCATCAACACAGAGAATCTGTGCCCGCCGCGCTTTCACTGCAAACTAGTCGGCTTATACTTTGCTTCGAAACAAAACAAAAGTAACTATAGTAGAAACTCACTAAACGTTCACAAAACCGGCGCGACCATGAGCCTTTAGGAAAATAGCACTTCACTCAAGTGGTAACCTTTTGCAATCTGTAAAAGCAAGTGAAAGTCGTCTATTCTCCGAACGACTTTTGACTGTTTCAGAAATTATTATACAATAGAAACATTTGTAACCTTCATCATAAATGCTTGGTAAAAAATACTAGAAGTAATAGAATCTTTGTGTAATCTTTATTAAGATTTCTTACTGCACTTTAACGTTGAAGTACACCAACAAATTTAAATCGTAGCATAGAACTGTCGAAGCATGAAAACGAATTCTTTGTTATGCTATTGTTCGAGCTGAGAAGTGAGCATTTATAAGTATATGGAATTTTCCGACGGAAAGTCTGGGTTGGGTATTTTAGAGGGGTGCGTATAGGTGAGCGATCGTCTGGTCGGCCAGCAGCCCATCGGGAAATCATCCTCTAGGCCTTCGAGCGGAGTCAGTCACCCCTTCTCCTGGCACACGTGAATTGCTCCTCGAGCCATGCTCTCGCCCTTCGGCGATTGATACAGCGGGCTTAAATTATCCCGGGTCCCTGATCCCCGACGCTGCCCAAGGCAAGCACCCCCATGAAGCATGGATTTGCGCTGCCGAATTCCACCCGATCTCCGAGCAATCCACTCTCCCTTTCCACATAATATCCAACCGCCCCATGCTAATCGTACCTGCTAACGATACACTTCTAATACACCTGCTCACCAACCTAATGAATAATGCAAAGATCCCTAATTATTACATAGTTCGAGGATGTCATTAGTTTGTTAAATCCAACGTGTTAATGCAGTGTCAGTAGGAAATCCTTTATTGAACCTGTTTCTATACACTTGTCAGTGATTAGCACAATCCTGGCGAGCGAGAGCCATTATGGTTGCAGCACTTCATCAAAGAGCTTGCGTTCAACCGGAAAACCACAAGGTACACTCGAACCCCTTGAAGGGATCGCCTAAGGACACAGCAGTGAAGAGCACTGGTTAAATATGGATTCCTTACGCAAATCGCACACTATCATGACAGCTTATTTTTCAGGGCGCGAAACACGCGTCCATTTCAATAGAACAAAGTTTTGTGAAATTACCAAGCTGTCAGGAGCAGCCGGACATTACGGCAAATCCATTTCACCTACATTTCTCGCGATACATGCCGCGGCGCTTCGCGAATCAGGAGCAGAACTTTGTCCTACTTTGTCCCACATCCGCAGAGGGAGAACGAAATAGCTGTTGGGAACTTTCGTAGCGCGAGAATAGCCGGCTGACAGTAACAACGGCCCCGTGCGGGATGCTCCGTGCAGCTGGTGGTCAGTTCACCGAGAGATCATGCCCCTTTTCTCTTCCTTCATCCTCCAACGATGCCAAACTCCTACCTTTTTACTACCGCGTGTAATCTGCCTCGCTCTCGAATATACCGCTATATCTCCTCGCTCGCCGTTCGAATCATTGTTTCCTGCGTGAACATTGATCGGAGTAATCGCCTTTTTTTCGGATATTACTCGCAGCATCCTCCAAAATCCAAACTCGCTTATCGGTGACCCACCGTGCAAAGGCGAATTGCATCCGCAAAGTGTACGCCCTCGAAAAAGTAGGTCGATGAGGGTTGCTGTTTTGCTACCCTGTTGGAAGCATGTTTGAGTAGTTCTAGTAATTCCACCGTGTGTGTAAGACAGAATGTTTGCTTGTTTCGTTCGCGCTGTTAATGATTTGATCGATTAACGCAAAACGTAGAAAAGAGTTACGTTACCAACGTTAACTACTTTGAAATCAGTGCAATAATAACTGAAATTGCAATACGTTTTAAATATATTCCCAATTTTTAGACAACGAAGTTTCATTCATCTACCATTTCTTATTTGAAACAAATAAGTAAAATAAACACTGCGAGTCCTTTGAATCATCGATGGACGAAGAATTAATCCGAGGCACAGGATTAGCTTAAGAGAGTGGGCGACTAGGAAGTCAGACTAGGGAGCCGTCGGGCTAACGTCGAGTTTACGCACGAACAATCGCAGCCAGCACCCGAGGCGGTGCCTAACTAATTTATCAGTTTGAAAATAGACGAGCAGCCGAGTTGTAACCTTCCTCGTCATTCCCGGCCGTCTCCGTGTTTGCTTATACTACTAGGAAAGCCCAAGTTTCGCGACCGCCCAGCACGTCGGCGGCGAATAACTCCAAGCGAGAGTGAGTGAGTAAGAGGGAGAATTCGAACACTCAAGAAAATCTTCTAGCAGCCTCCTTGGCAGCAATGACTGACGACGTCTCGGTGCCTGGTGCGCCCTTGCACCTCGCCGGCGTCGGCGGCGTCGGGGCGTCGCGGAGACGTCCGCCTCCAAAGCTACCTCTCATCCGTTATTATCCGTCGACTTTGACGCCGACTCGAGCTCCCGTCGACGCCGTGACGAGCCGCCCGTCACACTAATTCCAACCGGCACGCCTTCGATCGATCCCTATGATCGATCTTCCACGTAAATTCGATCCTTTCCACTGTCCACCACTTGCCGGTACATCGAGTTGCTCAATGGCCCGAATTCGGATGCCAATTGATCTGCCTAGTATCCATCGATAAATTATTGTATTCGGGATTGGTGCGTTAGTTAGATCTGTAAACGTGTCATTTGGTACTGTCGAATTGTTCAATTGTCGGTGGATAATTCATTGATGTGATACTTTTTTTGTAAGAAATATTAGAGCGCCGGAAGTAGTCTTTCTTTTGACACCGCTTGCTATTCATGAGGGGCGCTGAATTTTACTGAGCTTTTATTGACATCCCTCGAGAAGGTTATAAGAGGGCGTGTCCCTCGTTATTGAATTATCTTTTTACTTATGTTAATCAGTCAGATTCCATAGAGATTAGAGGAGGCGGAGGCCGCGCGAAGCATCTTGGTCGAGCGTAGCTAATGGATGCATACCGAAGTGCATCCACCGGCTGAATTTCGATTAAGCGAGAGCCATCTAAATCGCAAGCCCCGAGTGTGCACGTTCGAAGCCCGCCCGCCTCACACTGCCTCGATTATAACTTTAAATTAGTTCACCGCCGAGTTAGTTACGTGATTACGTCCGGATATATTCTTAGTGCCGGCTAATTATAGTTGCTTTCTTGCCCCCAAACGCGGAGCACCACTCTTTCCAGCCTAGTGGCGATTTCCTTGGCAACAACCCTCCTTCATCCTTCACCCCGATCACGCACCTTCCAATTATCGTACCGGCGCTCTTTCCCGCACACGAATTTCCTTCGAGCGACGAGTGCTTTTCCCGCCGGAATTTCCATGGCTTTCTTATAGACAGGAGCCTTTAAATTGGAGGAGTGGTAATGCCAGGGGGATGAATCGTACGCGGAGGGTTGCTCTTTCCACGCTCGACTCTAAAGTCTCTTTCTCTCTGGCGTCAGCCGGCAAAACGTACTATTGTCAACCCTCGCGGTGGCAGGCATGCATGCTTACAGCCTCTCTTGAATTTCGATTAGGCTGTGAAATCATCGGGAGTCGGATCGCACAACTTTAAATTAGTTTTGTGCGTGAAAGCGAAGGGTTCGGGGGAAGTTAAGGGTGCGCGGTGGCGGCCTCTGCGGTTACCGGTTGCGCCAACTAAACCGTGCCTTAACGTGTTAGGCATGATTTTGAATTATTGGATGTACATAATTCCCTGGTGACGGATGTTAGCTACGCGAGCGGCTAGTTCTCTCCGCCTCTTCCTCTCGCGCACATTCTCTCTCTCTCTCTCTACGCTGCTCTCTCAGAGCCAGAAGGCCTCGCCTAATGGATACATGGCGAAGTACATCCCCTCAATTTCGATTAAGTGCCCCATCAAAATAGCGACCCTTGAGCGCGCGAACGCTTAAGGGGCATCGTCTCCTGCGCCCCTTATAATTGCTATCGCAGCAACCTGCTTTGCCATGAAAGGCACTGTTAACACGCCGCGTTAATTGACTCAGTGCGGCTAATCATTTTTTAATTAAATGTCTAACGCCTCGTCTTAGCCTGCGACTATGCGTCGTTCTTTATTGTCGCGTGCCTTTTTTTTAACACCCATTAAGAAAGCGTGACAAAAGTCGTTTTAAATATTAATGTTTAGAAGGGGAGAGGTAATTATATTCTAGATTTCCCGCGGGTGATTAATCTTATCTGGTTAAAACCGGTGACACGCAATTATGTTTGAATATTCGACTGTTGGTTTCATGAACGATACGAGCGAAGATAGCCCGAAACTCCCCAAGTAGATTAGTCCGCGACTGGCCAGACAGGGAGCTGCAACAAGAAGATAGTGTTTCTCGCCGACGAGCGCCGCTAACCTTGAATTACGGCAATTTGAACTTGGGATTTCGACAGTTGGGATATAAATCAGGACCTCCTGTAATCTGTGAGTCGAAGTATCTGCGAGATAGGAGCGCGGCTGGGGAAGATGGAAACGGCTGGAAGCAGTGGCCGTGATCTTTCGCTTTCGACTTGTTTCCCGCAATCTTTTTACACCCAACCGCAACGACCTTCTTTACCCCACCACACACAGACTTAGATATCTATCTTTCTTCGCATGCAATTGAAAAGAAATTTGAAAAGGAAATGCCTTGCAACGATTTATCAGGCTATACTCGCTGACTTCTCGTATCGAATTTTGTATACTATCGACTATAAAGTTAACGAAATTGGAGCCGTTGTTAGAACGAATCAAATGGCCGCGGATCACATGGAAAGAGAGCAAGCATACGCGAGGGCGGAGATATTAGAGAAAAAGTTCGCACACCCACGCGCGCGCGCGCGCTCGCTCCCTATGAACGATATTGGCAGAGTGCAAACACGCGGGAAACAAATAATTAAGTTAATGCATCATCCTCTCTCACCACCGCCTCTGCCCGCCGCTCTATTTCTCGTTACTTTCCATTCAACGGAGATACCAGCCATTTGGCTAATTGTCAGCAGCAGGCTGAAACGCTTTTTTTTCATTCCATACAGGTCATCGATTTCTAAGCATCACGCGAGACCCGCCACAAAAGCGTATCCCTTTTTCCCAGCGCTCTGTATTCGATCATTAAAGCTGCCTAATTCGTGCTTTAATGGTTGCGTGCTTTGATAAAAGAAATATCTATTTTTATTAATAAACCGTGAATAAGTGTAATGTTTTTCGTTATATTTGTTAATGGTCGAAGTGCACGAGTATCCAAATGGGATTCACATCGAGTAATCACAGGGTCGAGTGCGGGGGACAATGTCTAGTCGCAATTATCGGAAGGTCATTATTCGGACATCTGTTTACACTTGTAACTGCCCGTACAAGACAGCGGACAACCGCTCCTTACAGGGGCCAAATCGAATATCGGCTACGTAAATTGACCGCTCGAATCTCGAGCTGGACGATCCCGACAAGTTCGTGCGCTTGCCAATTGGCAGTGCGTATATCCACAAAGCTTGATGCTTCTCCGAAGAGGGTAAGAAGGGGTCGAAATGGCAATTATATCTCGAGCAAATATTCTCTGCATCGAAGGGTCAGGCGGTTTGTTGCGCCTTTTATTAAAGCCCAACCCTTTCAACACACGGCTGTCTCCGCTTCATTCCTTCCTCCGCAGGGTTTTAATAAAAGCGCCAATATTAAAGGTATTAAGTGCAGAGTCACCCGTTGGGGTGGCAGCACGGTAGTCGGGGAAGGTAGGAAAAAGCGACGGTAAATTTCTTTCATTTATCTTGGCAGTCGGCGATAGCGCACTAACGAGTCATTGCTGCTCCGGTTAGACAGCCCTTTTCTCCCCAATCCTCCCGATAAGGCATCACGCCGTTCCTAGAACATCGGTCCAGTGACTTCTGCCGCTAGTCGACTAATTATGTTCGCGTGATACGTAACTCCATTGTGCGACAGCGGGCGGAGAGAGCGGTCTGGCAGGGAGGCGGAGTGCGCGCCTTAATTCAGTTTGAGTAAACGTATTTCAGCGGTCGATGGCACGGAAGACGTTTCACGAGCCATTTAGCCGCGCGCGATCCACCAAGTTCGTCTGGTGTTCGTCTTCCCCGAGAGTTCGCACGCTACGTCTCGCTCCCTCGCGCTTCCTCTCTTACCTTCCCATTGTCTCTTTCATCGATTGGCCGTATCAAGCGGAGTTCATTTCGCACTGGTGCCTAGCGGCGCTAGTCGAACTCGATCTCCACGGGCCTCGGCGGTACGCGACACTCCGGAGGGAAGCTCTCTCGTACTCCTTTAATTCATGCGACGCATCTCCAGGAACATGTTCCTTCTCGGAGTGTCAGTGTGGCGGCGCTAGTGGAGCGAGAACTTTCCTACGAGGCTAGTCTATCAAAGTATCATTCAATCCTGCTACCAGTGGGATATACACACGCTAGGATAGTTTGAAAGTGCAGCTGGCACAAGTGTGGGATTTAGTTCCCGGCGGGCGGTGTCCGTGATCCTTGGTGCGCCTAGTAAGAAAAGGAGGAAGCGCCGAAGAGGTTAGGTGGGGAAAAAAGGTAGGGCGCGCCACCCTCGGCTTCCTCTTTAGTCAAGCTAGTATGGTATAGCCGCGGGCGGAATTCACCGACGATAAAACCAGCCCTTTTTTTGCTGCTCCTGTGATCGGGGCGGAGCCAGGCCGCACCAACGCTCCCACTCGCTCGCTCTCTAAATCTTCCGTGGGCTTGCCGGGTTCAAGTGAGCATCATTAATATCGAAGTACGCCGCGCGTACATATCGGGGCTAGTCTGCCGATCCTCCTCGATGGGACTCGAAGTAGAAGCGGCGTTCACGTTACCATGCATATTTCAAGCCACTTGAAAAATGCAAGCTTCAATGTTAACGCCTGCACCGGGAAAACTCTGCGCCAAGCTTTTCGATATTATCAAGCTTCCTCCCGCGCGGACTACTCGCCTTTCTTACGAATTCAGTTTACCTGAGAATTTGTCAATCATCCAACAGGAAATGCAACTAGTCATTGTTGCATCCTAAGTGCAGAATATGTGGCATCCTCGCCGAGAAATTAGGTGCAATGCCAGTTGCATAAAATATGAAATATCCAATTTGTGTTGCGTTCTACGCAATTCACTTTATATGCCAACTGTGCTCTGCGCGAATTTCATAATGCCAAATCGTACAATGTGCAGAAATTACATTAATCTCGTGTGATTTACGTGAAACCTAATTCAAGCCTGCCAGAATCCGCTCGCTTTTGAGCCATTGCTTTACGACCTGATTAGTGTCAGTGCATGCCAGTCCCGATTATTTAACGATTCGACCAATGCGTTTAATAAATTTTGTTGCATTTCCTCGGTTACACGAAACAGAGAAACAATTCAGGAAATGCACTGCGTAATTCTGCACAAACCTATCAAACACCGATTGAATTTCTCTCTGTATTAGAAACACGACTCATCGAGTGAGGACTTAATAATAAATGTCGAAAAATATTTAACCAGGAAGTCGATATGAAAACGAACATCGATCGACAAGCTTTGCTATTCAAATAGAATATCGTCGGTGGAAAGAAGTCCCGTTTCATGTGG
Source organism: Ectemnius continuus (assembly GCA_910591665.1). NCBI lineage: Eukaryota > Metazoa > Arthropoda > Insecta > Hymenoptera > Crabronidae > Ectemnius > Ectemnius continuus. The sequence goes on from OU342867.1 coordinate 7,027,609, forward strand.
GGAGTCGGAAGGAGAGTGAGAATAGCATAGTTGAACGAAAGAGGGTGAGGAAGAGAATGGCGATGTACACGCGACGGTCAAAGGGGTCGAAAGACGCAGGAGGAAGCAGACTCCCATGAATCACTCGTGGAAAATTGACAATTGACAAACAAAACCCGTTTCGAATTCCCGGCGCGCGTGCTGAATTCCTCTTCCACTCTGTCGTTCGTTCGCTCTTTATTCCATGCGTCGCCCTCTCCGCCAGTGCGCTGCCTCCGGCTTACACCCAGCCACTGCTTCGCCTCACGTGTGTACACGTACGTGGTCGCCGTTTTTTCACCGACAGCTCCCACACACACACACGCACACACTCCTACGCTGCGTTCCGCATGAAAAATCAAAGAGTCAATGGGCAAGCAAATTTTTCGAGCGTACCATACGCATACCTTGATATGTTCGATTGAGAGGAAACATAGAAGAAGAGATCCTCCTCGATGGGAAGGTTGGTCCTTTCACTACCAATGTCAACCGGATGCCATTGCTCGCAGCTATAACGCCAGATCTTACACCTTATTGCAACACTCCTCAGTCATTATAATGAACCATAGAAAGCCCCAAAGTAATTTCGCGTGGAACTAAATGTATATAAGTTCGTTTATTTACCGTCAACCACTCCAATTTCGAAGTTGTATTTACGACATCCGACTGTACGAAATCAGCGGAGTATTCTGGTCTTAACGACAGTATTGTACTTACGCAGATTGCATTTCATCTGTCGTGATAGTAGAGTTATGTGTCTGACATAGTGAGCTTCCAGTAGAACAGAATATCACATTGTTGTCTGTGCAGGCGGAGAGAATGGTAGCGCAGTGAAAGGGACATAAACATTCGATATGATGTAGCCGCGGCGGAGGGCAGAGACTTTTTACGGCTGCTTCTCTTTATTGCCGAGCGTTTCATTAGCTTTTCCGCACACTTGCTTTCGACATCGAGTTTGGCCATTTGCGTGCGCCGCGCCGGCATCGGGGCCATAAATTCCGATCGGCGTGTGTTGTTGCTGCTGCTGCGCGCACGTGTGCGTCGCCGACACGGCCGAATAATTTATTCCCATTGCGCCTATCGGTACATCCTGCAGTAAGAGAAGGTCTCGCGAGCAAGCGAGAGACGAGGCGATCGCTCGATTGTTATGCAGATGGAAGTAACGGGCTACTCGATTGTTATTGCGCCAATTTCGACGATGCTTAGCCGGGATGAAGTTACGCTGGATTCCGAGTGGTCCACAAGTAACATCAGTCCCAGTTTGCTGAGCCGATCCTCGTTTAGGCTAATCCCTCGAATATCTCGATGCGATCAAGCTAATATTGAGTTGCATCCTGATCCCCGCCCGCTAAACTCGAATCTCTTACACTCCCGATTGATCCCTTCCTCTATTTAACAGTCTGATCCGTCCGGTAAGTTTGCTCAACATCCTCTAGGATTATGCTTTTTGTCTTTAATCCGCTCCTCTTTACCTCGGTATACACGACTGCCCTACTTCGCCTCTCTCTCGCTTTTTTTTTTATCAACAACGACTTGAGTTTCCCGCGACAACTGCGGTTGTTGGAGACTGCGGTGAAAGGATTAGAGCGAGAGATAAAGCTAGGGCTAATTTATTGCTGCGGCAATTTTGAACAGTTCTCTGCTGATTTATAACATTTTCGAGATCCTTCTCATTGGATCGCTAATTATTAGTTAATTATTAAGACTGTCAGACTTAAAATGATAAAATTCGTAGATTGCTACTTGGATTAAATTTCGTACAGAAATAGTTGGGCGATTCTGTCAGGATAATTTAGAATTGTCGTCGGGTAATGAAGCGTACATGCGATTTTCATGCCGCCTGCTAATTCAGTTAATATGCCGATAATCCGTCTGCTAACATTAGGCGACACGCTGTGGTAATAACGCTGATAACAGGCCACGCTACAGCAGCACTAGACTGTATCTCTAATAACAAACGTGTGCCAATCCGATAATATTAATTAGACCGCTAAAATACAGACTCGGAGAATCAGTGTAATAAAGCACCTGTTATTTTTTCATATATATATATTAATTAATCCGCTTTTGCCCGAGCTTCTCTTCCTTTCTCCTTCAAAGGTATTCATTGCAGGCAAATTTCAAAGTTTGCCCAAGGTCTGCTAACTTCATTGTAATTATCTCTGCTAGAATATCAGTTTTCTTTTCGAGGCATGGATCTAGTGATCAGTTTTACAATAACAAGCCATTTATTATTATTTCTGATATCGCTAATATTTTAATACGAGGATAAGTTGCGTAAACCAATCCGCTTTGTCCGGGCTTCTCCCTTTCTTCTTTACAAGCATTCAGTGGAGGCAAATTTCCAAGTTTCTCCGAGGTCTGCTAGCTTCATTGTAATTATCTCAGCAAGAGTATCACTTTTCTCTTGGAGCGACGAAACAAGCGATCGGCTTTCCAGCGATAATATCTGATGGTTTCCTATAAAGGCACTCTTCTCGAGGACTGCTGCGTATCGAGTAGAAACGACGAGAGAAACGGGAAGAGGTCGCGGCGGCGGCGGCGTCGGCGGCGGCGGGGATAAAATCGTTACGTCGATAAGACCGCCCGCTGATTATGATATAATTAATTAGCTGTCTTCCTTCGAAGCGGAAGAGGGTCGGCTGAAAATCGAGGCGACGCGATGCGATCTTGTTTCCCGCGTAGCGAACCAAGTGTCCCTTCTCCAGTGCGCCTGGCTAGACAAAGATTAATGACGGCCTTCATCAGATTACGGATAATGAGCGGGCGCGGCCGCGATGCTGCGTGAAAAAGCCTCCGATGCCAGTTAACTGCGCCCGAAGATTATTATGTGTCCGTGAGACTGCTACCATTGGGAGCAACCCCTTCCACCCAATGTCTCACTTATGCTATCATTACCCAAGACAAACTTGTGTCATCCTTCAGTTGAGATTCCAAATCTACAAACGTCTTTCTTCAAATAATCAATACTTCCCTCAGAAACATATTTAGCAACTAATTTAACTAAATTCTAATAAAATAATATCTCTATCTTCATTGATAAAATAATATAAAATTGAAATGCTCTTGTAATTCTACTGATTAACTAAAATCTGTGCTGCATGAAACTTGAGGGAAGTCAGGATAGTTTAATTGAGAAGCTAGTCTTTAATTCAGCGAGAGGTGTTTCGTTTCTTTCATCGAAATAGCTGATTGCGAGTGCGAATAAAATCCTTGCTGGGCGAAGGGGGCGACGCGTTCTCGGGGTGTTTCAGGCTGGCCGGGAATTGAAGTGCAAATATCATTACATCGTAATTCAGGCTGGCGAGCGTGCTCGAGCTCTATTCATTACGGAGCAGAGCGCGCGCGCGCGCGCGCACCATGTTATCATAAAAGTTCCGTAGCGAAGCGGAGGATTGCGGTAGTTGCGAAAAGCGGCGCAAAAATTGCTCGCTAGGCGGAGGCATTTTTTTCTCCCGCAGCAGCCGCCCTGCGAAACTAGCCTCGGCACGAGGAGGAGAAGGAGGAGTACGCGTGAGATTGTTTCAGGCGCAGGTAAAATAGAGGCGGCGCAGCCACTGCGAACAATCGCAGTTAAAGTACACCGTTCGGAGGAACGAACGAACGAACGGCATGCAACAGGAACAGGAATAACGAAGCCCCGGAAAAACTAATATCCATGTCACCATGAAATCGGAGAGAAAGCAAGAAGAGCAAGAGAGGCAGAGAAAAAGTGTTGTAGCGAAAGAATCACGAGAAACACGTACGATTCTCCGCACACGTTCCCTACGATTGCCGGGTGAACAGCTAGGTGCGCTCTGTTGTCAGTAACTTCCCGGGCAATTCCCTGTCACAAAAGCGGAGCACCTGAAGTTTCAGCGGGGTACTCGCAATTGGAAGTGGAAGGAAGGATGAGGAAGGGGGGGGGAGTGGGGCGGGGGTTCAGGTGGCGAAGGGGAAGGAGGGCATTTCCATTCTGACAATGGGAATGCTGCCGGAAAAAGCTGGGAATTACTAAGTGCGCGCTTTCCCTGCCACACTGGCACAGAGTGAGAGGGAGAGAGAGAAGTGTTAGAAGGTGGCTTCATTTAGCGACTTAAAAGTGTGCGAGCGTGGCTCATTTCGCTAGGGAAGAAAGGCGCGCCGAAATTTCGAAGCCCGCGACGCTCGCTCGCACGGCCTGCACTTTAAAGCGGAGGCCGTCGCTTAACGCTAGCGGAAGCTTCTCCCTCAAAGGGTCAAAGCACGTCGCGCAGGGCTTTGGCTAAAAGCACAGCCACACGAGGGAGTCCACGCGGCCAGACTCTGTGTGTTAAGCCATACGGATGGATCTGGGTGACGGAAGGTAGAGAAAGAGAAGCAGCTACCTCAGTCGGCTACCGAGCTCGCCTTGCTTTTCGCTCCGTCGCTTCCGGTATCCCCAGGGATTTCGACGTAGCCCACTGCGACCACCCTTCGCACACTCGTTCGAGCAACTGACCGGAAACGCCCCTGGATACTGGCCTTCGAACGATCTCCAGAAAGAGATAACCCTCCTGAACCCATGCATCTTTGTCACGCCTCCTTCCTCTTTTTATTCCCGATCCTTTCTCCTGTCAGTCTTCGTCCGCCAAATCAAGTTACGTCGAATCCCCCACATTCGGAGTCGATCGTTACTCTACATCGGCAATCTATTCCACTACTTGATTACAGTTTGTATCAGGCATGAATACACCTTTCCTGATTGTCTAGATTTTAATTAGGGCTTTTTGTTTAAGTCAAATAACAAAAGGAATTTAAATACTCAATTGTGAATGCGAGCCATCAATGCAAGGGGGTATTTGTTTCTAAAGTTTCTTTCGGTGAAGCAAAGGCGGACAATGCGCGCCTGACAGAGCAGGCTTTTTCGATGCCGCAAGTTTTTGGCAAGTCGATCGACAAAACCAAAAGCCCCCGGGGATTTTTTGCCACGGCTTTCCCTGCGAACTTGGTGGCGCATCCAAGGGAGTGTTATCCTCTGGACAGATAAATTCGCCACTGTCCTTTCTCTCTCTCTCTCGCTCTCTTTCGGCATCTGTCCTTTCTTTTTCGCAGCGGAGCGCGTTTGTTTTTCTCGCGAACGTGAACTTCGGTTTCAGCCGGTTGTATATCGATTCGCTTTGGCGTTCGCCGCTTTTTGCAACGGCACACACACACACACACAGGCGCGCGCGGGCGAGCGAGCTGCGGGGGATTTGTGCGGAGGGTTTGGTAGGCGCCGCTGAGGACGCTGCTCTTTTTTAATGAACGCGCAACCGGATATAAATGAAAGCTCGGCCTACGAAGGCACACGTCGATATTGAATGGAAAGCCACCGGCCGGATTAACATATGTATGCTCCTCCGTTCGTCCTTTTATTCCTCGGCCACCTGAATAACCTGTATTAGTATCGCGTGGCGGGGAAGAGCACTCAGTCTGATCAACTTTCCGATGGACACTTGCTGGCTCGTTCAATGACTATAATCGATTTCATGAGGGTGTGTCTATCCGCAACAACAACGAAGAAATTATATTACGCATGATTATTGAGTATTTTCATGTAATCTGCATTGGTATTTTATTTATATTTTTATCTTCGTATAAATAACTTGAAGAATTTTTTTGTAATTACGTTTTTGAAAGAACGTAAAATAGTAATAGAAAGTCACCGGTTGTTGCTTTGATAAGAGCACACTTTTAGACTGATTAGTCCGCGAAACACAATACTACTTGTCACCATAATTAATTTATCGTTCAACCGTTCATTACCGCGACTTTTTCCCCCTCCGCTATATCAGGTATTGAAAAAAAGAACGCGAGGAGCGCCGGACGGTTTTATTTTATCCGAGTCCTTTTTTTTCCAGCCGCTTTCAACATCTGGTCGAGCACGCTTACCTTTCCTCTTTCCAATTCTCGGCACGGCCGCCCAATGGACAGGCGTACAAGCTGTGTCGGGATTCTGTGCAAGAGCGTTCGACGCAAATTAAATATCCGGCGACAAAAGGAACGGCTGGCACAATAGTACGTCGCCGAGCCGTTTAAATTCGCTTCACCCCTGCGGGCGAATTAGCGGAGGCGCGAGATGCATTAGCCTCGCTCTTTTTCACCCTCGTTCTCACTTATATTCGACTACTCAATGCTCATTTCGACTGCTGCTAGATTCACCGATTGCGTTTTTAAGTGACACCGCAAAGGAGATTCTCAATTCCTATATTTTTTTTTTTCTAGATATCTAAGTTTTGCACAAAATTTCCATTTCTAATTATAAACAGAATTAGGAATTACGAAATTTTTCATTTATGGCGTTTATGATAACTTCAGAAATTCCTGCATTAAATTATTGTACACCCAATAGTGATTTATCCTGATGATAGACACCTCAATTTCGTTTTTCCGATCGAAATATCCAAGGTTTCTATAAAACCTTTACTTTCTAACACGTTTCTGTTACTTTCAAGAGTTTCCGCAGTAAATCAACGAGACCGACAGATTTACGTAGGATATATCTCGTAGGCAGGCAGACCTTATTTAGGAAAGACAGGGTCGCGTGAAAGTTGTCGGTGTGTGGATGGGCGCAAGGTTGTTGCGGCAAACTGGACTAACGGAGTCGGGTTCGAGCAGACCGGCAAACACAATTCGTTACTGAGCTAGAAAGGAGGAGGTGGGAGCGGTGGTGGTAAGGCAATTCCCCGGCAGCTCTAAAATTTCAATGCGCGGCTCATTTATGTAGCGCCGGCTTCTCCGCCGGGTTTATTTTAGCCGGCTGTCGCCGCGCCATTTACCTCGCAAGGTGCCTTAATTATCCGGCGGGCGCGGCCGAATTAAAAAGCGGCGGACAAGCGGCTTACAAATATTTGCGCCGATATCGCCGCGTCGCCTCCGGCTTTAATCCCTCCAATTAGCGCGCGTGCCCTTTATCGATAGGAGGGAATCGATCTCCGAGGACATTGCCTTTGCGATAACCACTCACGCATACGTATATCGAAGCAGCCTCTCTCTATGTGTGTGTGTATGCCGAGTATCTCCGTCACTCAATGCTTTCCATCCGATGCTATTAGACCTTTCTGCTGAATTTCAAATTTCAACGTCACGTCTGGATAAACTGATTATCGTAAACCAGATGAGAGACTGACACTTTGTAACTAGATTGATTAATACCGCGCGAACGGAATTGAAGTATCAGTTACAACTGACGCGCGCCTGAATGATTTCACGTCAGATTTTGGGCAACTTTAACTGGGCGCACACAAGACTCTCAAAGATTCCCAGCGTATCGGAGCTTTTATTAGATATCCAATTCTCGATATTTCCCCACCGTTTTATCCTCCTTCGGTGCAAGTTCAACTCAAGCGGGATTATTAATCATTCAACAACAAGGACCAAAAAAACTCGTAGATTCCATTGGGTACGCAAAGAAATCAAGATGAACGACGAGGCTGTAATCCGATCGAGCGTTCAGTTTGATCGAAGCTCGTGCAAGTGAGTTGGAATATTAATTGCGGGTAATCCACGCCAGAATGATCCCTCGTTCGTTTTATGCCAGATTCCAGCTAAGTACGCCGAGGGCTTTTCAACCAAGCCAACCGTATAAATACACATACACACACGCGCGCACAGATTAGGGGTTTTATTCGGCGTCGTCACTCTTAGTTAGCCGGACTCTCCGCCGTCTGTGGACTCGTTTCGGCCGTGAAATATATCCTCGAACTTTCGGAGCTTGCTCACCGCCGGGAAAATGGGTCATACATGGCTAATTTCGAAACAATCTACAACTCCCCCGCGATGCCCCTCCACTCGACCCTCTCACCGAGACGTGTATTTAATTCAGCGGTAATCAGCTTAACGATTAAAAGAGTGTTTGCGAAAAATTGTCAAGCACACGCTTCGACCGCAGAAATATGCCAGCTGGAATTTCGCGATGAACGATATTTCGTGGGAGGGCAAAAACCGAGAAAGAGACACCGGCACATTCGAGTGTATGGACGACGCATGAATATTCAAGAGAAGCCTCGGAGAAAAAAAGAGGGTGGGAGAGAGAGAGAAAGATAGGAGGATGCTAATTCCGATGAGAGAAGATAGCAGGGAAGAAAGACGGGTTAGTCGACGTTTGTAACTATAATCGCATTACTACCCTCGTGGCGGTGATATCAGGTGGACGGGTAAACTCGTTAATCCATCCCAGTTTTGCCATCCCTGCTTTTGGCCCTCGCAAGCAACCCTCTCGCGCACTAGCACATCGTGGCTTTATCATCCGGCCGGGGCGGTCGACGAGGCGCAGTGTCGTCCGGAAAAAAGTTTCCCATCGCTGCCGAGAGACTCTCTCTATCTCTCTCTCTCTGTCTCTTTCTCGTTTCTGCTCCCGAGGGAGAAGTCCTGGGCCTCGGCTAACGATACCAAACGAGCGCACCGGCTTCCGCCGTAAATCCGTCGCGCCAGGAAACGCAGTACAGAGAATGGCGGGTGATCGAGGGAGAAAGGGTGCCTCCGCCGGATGTGTGGCCAGCCGAAGAACTTGATAGAAGGAAGAGAAGGAAAAGCAAGAAGCGAATTCTTTATTGCACTCGCTCCGCCACGTGACATTTCGAGGAGGCATTCCAGCTATGCGAGAAGAATCTTGATGTTGATTTTTATAGGAGAAAGATCGAAGAAAGAAGGACAGGATACGATCGAGTATGCATGATTCAGGAGGAGCCGGAAGAAGCGGCATCTTTAATGTCACTTTGACTTGCCTGGTATTTGCATACAGTGAGGCTTAATGAACACTGGCACGACCGCTTATGCATTCGGGGATCCCCTGTCCCATGCAAATCTCGCGCCACGCTCCAAGAGCTTCTCGTTAGAGCGCTAATCGGCTGAGAGAGCGGCGGGTAAATCTGCTCTTTGGGTGAAAAAGCAGCAGCAGCAGCAGCAGCCGACTCAATGAACGCTCAAGGACAATCCGGAAATGATGGGAGCGGTCAGTGAAAATTCGATAAGTGCGCGGAAGTAAGCCTCTCTCTTGCGCAGAGAGAGAGAGAGAGAATCAGCGCGCACACATCGCACCGATTTAACGAGAGCAGCCTGATTGCGCGATAAAATTTACGAGGCGAATTTAAATTAATCACTGCTCAACGAGGGTGAAAAGAGGGGAGAAAGTCCCGATGGAGGAGGTGGCGGTGGGAAGTAAGTGCGGAAGCGGTAGCAGCAGCGTGCGAACAATAATTGCTCGGAACTGCTGAGAGGATTGCACGGGCGGGATTAGTGCGCCCGTAATGATCTCTTTATCGACAGCCGGCACTCTCATTGTCAGTATGATAAGTTCACTCGAAAAGATCGAGCAGCACTACCTTCCACTTGCTCCCACTCGCGAACAAGCCACTCAAATGAATTAACCTCTCATTAATAACCACTTCATCCGTTCCTTTCCACAGCTTTTCACTGCTTTCTCCTAAGAAATCTAGAAGGAAGAAATCGACCACCTATCAATCCACGAGGAATCTCTAAATCTTCGTTTCGGTAACAAACAACTTTCGAGGTTCAAAGGACTCTAGTGAAGAAAAGATTAGTGGAAGAGTAGAGTGGGGAAAAAAGGTAGTCTAAAGCGGTGGAGTAGTAAGAAGTGGTGGAGAGCTTTCGGTTGACATTGAAACAAATACGGGGAAAAGTAAAAAAGTGGATGCGAAGTGGAATGGCCTCGGAGGCAGTGCTTCTTTAGCCGTCGTCATTGGGTTGAGGGTAGAAAGGTGTAGGTGTGTGGAATCGCTGCGACAAGGATCGACACTCGGGCAGGAAGCTCTGCGGAGGTGGTAGCTTGGAATCGCGGATGAAAGGCGCGAAAATGGTGGAGCGCCGTCGTCTACGGGGGATGCTGGAGACAAGAGATGGCTCGATAGGCCCCATGGGATCGCCTCGGCGTCGCGTCGGCATCCTCCGAGAGAAAGCCTTTGGCGGACCCTTGCTTTCACTGTATACACCGCCACCCTCCGGATCGAGACAAGTGCACACTCGTGCACCTGCTTCGAAACAGTCCTAAGAATTCATTCTAAATCCCGTCTGTCCCGTTTCCACCCCCTAGGAAAAGGGAGCTCCCGACACTTTCCAGAAGTGACGACGTTTTCAGACCAACTCCGTACTCTTCGCCCCACGCTCCCTCGCTCGCTCACTGTCCAGACTCCCTTTCAACTTCTTCTCCACGTAAATAAGAATTATTAAACTACCCCAAAACTACGATCTACATCCAATGATTTTTCCCTGTGATTTAATTTGGCAGAAATGTTACTTCAATTTTTCATGTGGATACATATGAATTTTCACGTATCGCGAGGAATAACCCGTAAATAAAGTAATATTAAAATTAATAAGAGCGAAAATGCAAGAGTGGTACAATTTTTCCCGGTTTCTGCATTATAATTACGGTATTTCTGTGGAGCTCTCAGGCACCACTGAATTACGAAGGGGTGTGTTAATTGAGCGCAAATATGTTTCGCCCGGGAGCTATGGAAAATTGTTAGTAAAGTGTATGCGTACGAACGACGAGGTATCAGGAGCATCGAGCCACGTATAAAATAATAATATCATTATTAATAACAAAGATTCCGAAATCAGGCGATCTTTTCTCCTTTTATGTTGTTGCTAGGGGACTTTTCGCGAGTCAGCGGGAAGGGTTGCATTATGAAAGGGTTGCGCTAATTGAGCGCAAAATGGCTCGAGCCGCGGGCTATGGAAAATTGTTTGAAACCCAATCCTCGAATCTCCCTTTATCTCGCGCGGACAGAAAGGGCTTTCGAAGGGTCGCTCGAAGCTGACTGCTCTGATTAGTTATTGTAGCGGAATCTATTAATTCGTCCTTGGCTACTAGGCTTAGAACGGACCAGAGATATTTTAACCGAGATGTTTGATCGACCCGGTTGGTCTGCCGAGGTTCGGACTCTGCGGAACACGAATCGGACGAAAACCATTAGCGTTAAGGAGTTGTTGCCTCAGGGCGACCTAGCTCCGCTGGGTTAAGGGTGAACTCTGCGTCTGTCCCTTCGTTTGTCCTCTCCATAAACAGGCAGCGAGCGAAGCTCGATTTACAAACGACAGGGTTTCCGTTTTCGCCCTCGGCACACCTAGCCGCATACAGAATTTCTCGAGATTACGTCCGATATGACTGAAATCACGATAAAGTATTCTTATTTTCCATCAATAATTCGATATTTAAATCTTCAATTTAATACTTCGTACGATGTTTGTAATTCTTTAAATAAATATAGAAAAATTGTGGCAACACTTGTTCCTCTGCTTTTCGACGAGAGGAACGAGGATGCAGTTGAAGTCAGTCACAATGTCAATCAGCAGACAGTCATTATCTAACCTCAGTGAAAAGCAATGACACGAAAGTATCAGCGGCTCTTTGACTGAGCTCGCGCTTGAACTCATTTCCCATAGGAGAGAAACACAGACGCAGACAGACACACACGCGCGCAAATTGCGAGCGAGGAAGTTGCGAGAGGTCTCCTCAGCCGGATAAAGCAACACGGGGAATAAACCAGGTCTAAAAATTGAAAGCCTCTCGCACTTGTAATCTTCGCGCTCGCCTACATAATCCAATTTGCGCGCGCTAACAATTGAGCTTGGATGTGAGTTAGGCGAATAGCAGTCATTCTCTCGCTCTCTTCTTCCTCTCTCGCTCGCGTGCTCGCCTCTGAAAAGATCGAGGCAGAGCGTGTCGGCTTTCAGCGAGCGGTGGTAGAAGCGACGCGCGGGGGTTGCTGGATGTGAAACGGATTATCGACGAATAAAAACACTAAGGGCAGTCAACGACAGGCAACAGGACAGAACTCGAACTCTTTTATGAGAGCCGCATTACTTACAATAGATGGCCTCCCACTCACACTTCTTCAATCGATAAGTCTCTAAAGAGCGTGCCATTTCACTAGAACTAAAAGCATCGCGTTCCTCCTCCGCCCCTCCTCCGCCCCTCCGCACCGACGCCGCTGGCAGAATAAAAATGCCCGAGCGAGGAAGAAAGACGCGGGGAAAAAGTTGGGCAGCGATGCGTGCGATGAAACGCTTAATAACCCGGCTAATAAGCAAGTTAATAAAATTGCAAGTTGCAGTTGATGAAGAGAGTTGCTCGACGGTGCTCCATCCGAGTGGAAATATGACTTGCTCGACCCAGTTTAAATCAGTTGGAGTTTAGCAGGCCTCCTCGCAAGCACGGGAGTCAAAGGCCTCGAATATCCTTCGCAATCGGCAATGTAAACCGTACTAAATCCCCATCGTTTATCCTCCCATGATATCATCGACAATATAACTAACTTCCTGCAAAAAGGGAAGAAGAAATTCGTCAACAATTCAACCGGGAATCTCTCTCTCTCGAGTTTCCAAGTGGAATCGTATTAAAGTCTGCTCGCTGACTGAATACTCTTGGAACAGCCATTTTCATAATAGGTCTAAAATACAAGAAAGCTTGGGGAAAGTGGAGCGCGTTGAGCGATCGCAAGAGACTCGAATGTCTTTTCGCTGGAGGAAGGAAATGGAGGTCAAACTTTTCGAATCCGGTGTAGCAGCGAGAGGGAGGAGAGTGGGAGAGCTCGCCATTTTCCGATAGATAGTTTCGCGGCTAGGTGGAAGTGAAATTATCGTCACCAGGCCGGCGTTACATCACCCCATCAAGGCCGATTGATGGGCTCCATTCAAGCGGGCTTGAAAAGCTCTCGGTGAAAGGGCCGCAGCTTTACATGGCCTCGCGCAAAAACCGACGCCGCTCGACGAGGCGTCGCTCCACGCTAGCTGAGGGAGAGGAGAAAAAAATGGTAAGCATAGCGAGGGTGCTTGCGAAGATCCCCGGCTCGGCATTAGCATACGAATTCGTATATCGATGCGCATACCAATAGCAGTCTACCCCAGATGTGCGAGCACATCATCATTGTGCCGCTCCTCCCTCACTATTCCTCCTATTACAGGAATTGTAACATAAATCCCTCCTCAAACTTAGTATATTTTCGTCCGCCCTTCCGGTTTGCTAGCTATATAATATATATATATCGATAGAGTCATATTCATTCGATTGAAACTCGTGCATAGAGTTGGACATTGAGTCGGTCTTGAAACGTAGAGCGGCATATTGAAATTTCGCAGTAATGGAGGGCAGAGCTGTCAACAAGTGATCGATCTCGCGTGAAACCACCGCAGCCAGCTTTCTCTCTCGGTCTGGGAGGAGGGGGAGAGGATCGCGTCGTCGTCACGTGTGTATGGAAGCATTTAAACTCGAGTGCTGAAACTCCGGCACGTTCTCGCCCGGCCCTCGGCCGATTCGAATTCCAGCTATGCAGAGGAGGGAAACGCTCGGGTTTCTAGCCAGGCCGTGGAAAAATTGATACCCTGGAGCGAGAGGGCGACGAACAACGGGCAGTTTAATCAGCGGACACGGGAAACGAGCTGCGAAGAGGGACACTCGAATTTCCGTGGCCTCGATAAATTCCGAGAGCGGCGTGCGCCTCCGAAAAGAGGGGAAAGCTACGAGAGAAAGAGAGAGAGAGAGAACGCGCGAGCTTTTTTCGGCCCCGGTGATCCTGCGAGCAGCAGCGGCGGCTCACCCGGGGGCCGAAATGGAGCGGATGCGACGACGCCGCCAGCGTCCAACTGGAAAGCCAGATTTTTCATTCGACCCGAGTGATCGTCGCCGCGGCTGCAAATCCCCTGGAATAATTCGCAACGCCGCCGACGCGCCACGCCGCGCCACGCCGCGGCCTACTTATCGGTTGGAGAATCAACGCTGATTGAAAATAAGGCCAGGCATAATGCTGCGGATATCTGCGAGTCTGCCGGACGAATGATTGAGCGAGCGCAATGCCTAAATGCGAGACCTCGTTCCAGGTAGCGCGCGTCAATGAGGAACTGGAACGCGAAAGAAACGTGGACGCACGCGTTCCCTGAAAACACGAAACCGGCGGTAATTGAATTCCTTCACAAACATCCCACGTTTCACTGAAATGTCGAGCATTTCGGCCGGTGTGTAACTAAACGAGCGTCATTCCTAGAATTATAAATTACTTAAATCCTATCTGCATTAAATCAGCACTGCATCAATCGAACCTTCAATTTATACAATCTTGCTTTGATAAATTTATATTATTGCATTTTATTTTTAGTACTGTGTTTATGAGAAAGCACTCCAAGGATTTATTACTTAGTTAAAAAAGGATTTATTGGATAATTAGCATTATTTCTTGGTGCTTGACAATGTAAGTGTTGTTAATCAGCCCACTTTAGATAAGGAACATTTTTATGAGTGCCATGAATGCCACAGAGATCGCATTAAACATTCGTAAAGGTCGCTCAAAGGCACTAACAAGAACATATGAGAGAGGATGCATAAAATATTCAGATAGCCCGGAATCGAGTTTCCAGGCAGCGGACTCACCTTACCTTCTTACTACTCGCAAACTTCTGCGAATTCCTACAATATTGCATTACACGCGACTGCATATGTAAATCGCCCTGGCAGTCTCCACTCTCAACCTGGCACCCTTCGATATTTCTGAGCATTTTCTACCAAGGCTTTGCTCACGTACACGAATAACAGGTGAACGCCTCTGACTTTCCCCAACTCTACCTCGGAACATTTGGTCATCGTATATATTTTCATCTACTGATTTATGTCGATGATACTCTCTACTTTGATACAAATATCCTTGAGTATGATATATCGCTGGCTGATCGATCTTTCGAAAATAGAACACGTATCACGTACGATCGAATAAATAAAATAACAAGTGGTTTAACTTTTTGAGAAATCTTTTCTCATCGATAACTTTCACGTGATCAGTTTATGTCCTCGGATATTTTTTTCCCCGTTTTTACAGTGACACTTAGAAGAGTGTGCACTTCAAAGTTTACTGTTGTCAGTGTCAATTGTTGACGTCGATTCCACAGATTCATAGGGGAGCGATAGTATTTGGATTCTGCACGTCGACTCGACAGAAGGATGCTCGTCCCGATTTTTGGCAGCGCGTCCAACAAGCACGGGAACGAGTTATCGATGCTGAACTGTCGGTCGACACTAAATCTGTAGTACGCGCCTCCCCTTAAAGCCTCGCTCGTTACTCCCGCACTTTTGCTCGACTTCTACACGCGCGGCACGTGCGCGCACCGAATCGCTCTGCTTGAATATTTGAGCCGATCGAAGTGCCTGCCAATGCTTTCTCTCCATTTCCCAATTGGCAATTTGATCTCCCGGTCGAAAATTATCGCGCGCATCCCTCGGACTTTAAGTTTATTAGAAGAATTCATCGTCGCAAAAATGAGGGATGAAATTCAAGATTTTTCTATTACTTACTCTTTTCCCCCTGCTCGCAATTCCGCTCTCGTAACAGAGAATTAGAAGGAGTCCGGATCTAATTGCGGCGGAGAATAATGGCATAGGCGTACCACAAATTTTCTATCGGTAACTTTATTCCCTTCCAGTGGCATTCGGGTCTCGTAGGGCAGAATTAGGCGGCGGCACAATCTAATTGCCGGGGAGTTATGTATCCGACAATTCTCCGCTCTTTCCCGGAACGAAGCGGGTATAGTGAACGCTATTACGACGACTCGCCACGCGGACTTTTAATCGCTTTTACCCCCAATACCTCCTAATTTCACCTCCAGTACGTATAAGCTAGTTTCTCGGTGTTTGCATGTGTGTCTGCGACTGCGTGTTAGTGCCCTCCGCTGAATAATTACGCTTGCAATTGTACACATTAGCAGGGTCTGCCAGTTGCGAAGGGTTCGATCAATCAACTTGAAGAACTGCTTTCCCATTACTAGGAAAAAGTACCAACCCCCCTAAGAGAGCTCGATTCCCGTGCAAAATAAAGCTCCCATCCTACTCGTGACTACTAATCAGAGTACCACGGTGAATACTCCATCGTTAATTTCGATTAGTCATCATTACTGGTGCATTGCTCGAGTACCATCTTCACCCTTCGTATTATCATTGAAGAGTCAAGCGTGTACTTCAGAGTCTTTTTCTACTGACCGTTTAGTGCAAATTGATATCAAATTTTCAAAGTATTCTCTTTATTATAGTTCATTAATCTTTTTGTTATTTGTTGCGCTAACCTGTAAACCTATCATTAAATAATTCAATCAACAAAAAATAGAAATACGGGTATATCTGAAACATCACAGTGAAAAAATGATAATGCATTATTAATAAGTCTGGCGGACGATTGAAGGTTGCAGAAAGTGATCGCGGTAGAAAGTATGGGTAGGTGAAAAAGGGTTGGTTCGAGTAGGCTAAAGTATACAGCGCCGTTCGTTTCGTGTTCGACAGTGCGGTGTCCCAGGTTGCGAAGGATGGATCGCCCAATGATATATCGCGCTTCGAGGACACTCCTATCGTGGAAGAGTGTCCCGTCGACATAAATCAGTGTCAGGCTGGGGGAGCAAGCCAGCGCGCAGCCGATGAGAATGTAGCGACAAATTGGAAACAGGAATTCGTCTTCGATTTCGATACAGTTCCGCCTCGGCGCCCAATGAAACTGCGAGCCGATTTAATTCTCTCAGAGCGGAACATGTCGCAATGTGAAACTCGTGGCGCGAATTTAGTTAGATTATTGAACACCTCTGCAAAGTGTGCCAACTACGAAATCATTTGTTTAAATTCTCTACTTTCGACGAGTGCGCTCATATGAATATATAAAACGTACACGGTGATTCACTTGCCTTTGAATCAGAACTCTCCTAGCCCTTATTTTATTTTGGTGGACTTCCCGACCTTTCCCGAGGCTGAAATTTGGCGGGCAATGTTTTTTTGCATCAAGGAAGATACCATAAAAATTTCAGAGTCCTAGCTCAAAATTTGTTTTTCGGCAAATTTTTCTTAAGGGGTACCCCTTCAGATTTTTTCACGATTTTTCGAAGTTCTCCGAACTCGGGTTTTTTCTTCAGGAATCGATTGTTTATGAATGAAAACGGATAGAAAACAAGAAATCCGTCGAAAAAAGTACGGATTTCTATCGAAAACACTAAAAAAACTGCCTTTAAAGTTCGATTTTTTCGGAATTTTCGCTGGTTTTTCCCATATTTTTTGGACTTCCCGATATTTTCCGGGGCTGAAATTTGGTGGGGAGTCTTCCCCTGCATCAAGAAAGATGTGATATAAATTTCAGAGCCCCAGCTCAACATTTTTTTTCCCCCATACTTTTGGCCATCGAAAATATCCAATTTTTGGTGGTGATTCAAAGGCAAGTGACTCACCCTGTACAATTTATCGGGCGATCGCGAACAAATAACTGATTCATCGCAATGAGAAAGAGAAGTTTCCATAAACTACCAAAAAATAGAATCGGCATTAGCGAAGCGTCCGTTCGCCGACGAAGAAAGAAAGACGCGCGCGCTTCGTGTTGCGAGCATCCATTTTAAGTTTCAAGCGACTACACCGCAATCTCCCTGGAAAAAGTTGGCCAAGAAAGGGACAAAAGAAAGGGGTGGGAGTAGGAGCGCGTCGTCGGGCAAACTGCAAACAGAATAAAGTTTGGGCGCAGAGCGCGAGAGGTGGAAAGGGTCGAGATTGCTGCTTAGAAGGGGTAGTAGCGCTAGTGAAAGAAATATAAAATAGTAGCGCGACTTGCAATCCAAGAAGGCGAGGCCCTTTTATTTTCCACCGGTGAACTTCGCGATCTACCTTTCTCCCTTACTATTCTCTCCTCAAAGGCTCTCTATTATTCTCCTAGTTGTCTTTAATTCCACGATTCGACCTTATTCTCCAGCGAGTTCTCAAGGATCGAGCCACTTTAATAAGTCCATGCCTGGCCCACTAACAACCGCCATTCTTCCGAGCAATTGAAACTGCGCCAAACGAATTTCCTATAATTCCCTGCCGATTACGAACTCGAAAAACTGTCGTGTTCGAGGCAAATCAATGTTATAATTCAGCGGGCAATCGATCACGCGCCACTTCTTAGGGTGGCTTCGAGGACGGTTAAAGGAATCGCATTTGAATGGGGGCGCGAGCGCGAGCGCGAGTGCGATTCTCGAGGTAGCGATCGCAGCCCGATACACACGCGCGCCCGCCCCCGTAGATTAGCACGTCCGATCGTTATTCATGTATTCCAGCGTTATTACTCGACGCGCGCGCGCTTTCGGCGAGCGGTGAAAAATAAAGCGCGCCGGAATCAATTAAAGCGGAACGAGATTAAGCGCGTCTACGGCGGCGGCGGCGGCGGCGACGACAGCGGCGGCAAGCGGGAAATCAATTAGAGCCACTCGAGATTACAACACTCGGCTCGCCGCTCATAAACTCGCGCGAATGAATAATGCAAGCGCTGATTGACAACGAGCAGCGGCCAAGGAGACGAACGCTCTTCGCCTCCGCAGGATGAAACGGATTATCAGAGTGGCGGACCTTCCCCCCGCACCGCCCTTACCCTCTCATCGCGCACAGGATCACAGTTATAAGGGTGAAGCCGATTAAAAGATTTTTGAGAACGCACTCTCCCTCACGGACCAAGGCTCCACCAACCACCGTTAACCGCCTCCACCCTCCAAGCTTCTGTTTAAACGGGATGACACCTTTTTCCTCATCAGACCGTTCTCCGCCCACTACTGTCGACTTCATGCTTTAATTAGAAGGAACGAGCTATCATTAACCGCTATGGCCTTTCCTCCACTCCTAATATCGTGGCTTGCGACATTTAAGTCTTTTATTCTTACTGCTGACCGTCCCTGGCAGAAATGAAGTCCGGTATGCTCGCTCGGGCAAAAGTAGCTCGGATAATTCGATTTTATTTTTTATTTATTAGCATTTGAAGGTTGGTGACAAGTTAATGGAGATTCGACTTAGCGTGTGAACTTTTTCCACGCGCGGACAAAAGTTCGTTGCTGAGAGAGTCTTGTTTGGCGAGAGGGAGAGTCGACGCATAAACGATCGGGAACAGGATGTCGTTGGCAAAGAGCAAGCCAGGCATTGGTCAGGCAAATTGAATGGGTCGCACATGTCTGCGGCTCGGTGTTTTCGGCCGCGGAAAAATCTGGCGGTTTTAGGCCGACATCCAAGCTGGCCGGTGCTGGTTCGGCCAGTCGATCGCTTCGATTTCGAGTCTGTTAATTCGCCGCGATAGCACGGCCAATCGATCCCGGCAAACCGCGCGGAATTAAAGCGGGACTTCCGCGTGTCGGAGCGATGTTTCCTCGCGAAATTTCGACCCGATACTCTTCCGGCTGGGCCGCTCTCTGTCAAATTTGCTCGGCGATCCTGCCGAATGACAGCAATTTCCCGCCAGAATCGAGCCGAGCATCCGCTCGTTCCAAGTCGCATGTTTATCCAGCCGTCGCCAATGAGAGAGCCGCTCGATCCTCCATTCGATCTAATTAACCTCACCGATTCCAACTTGATGGCGGCCTCGCGGAAAATGCGAGGGAAAAGAACGCAAGTCGACTGGGGAAATCTCTCATGCGAATTGTAAATTCTCGCTGCTCTGTAGGAAGCGCGGCGCCGGCGCGCGCGCGCGCTTGCGAGGGGATAATTAGCGCGACAAACAGCGCTGTATTCCTGTACTGCTAAAGTCAACAATCGAACGCTTTATGGCGCGGCTACCGAGTAATTATGCGGCGCTCACCTATTATTGAAATCGCACTGTGGCATCGGCGATGGTTTATACTTGATTTTGACCTCCAATTACCAAGCCGGGGGTGCTCAGTGACTTATATCGCGGCCAATTTCAATGGGAGTTGGTTGCGCTCGCGAAAGGGGCAATTACGTTTTAGCCGGCTGATTATCCCCTCGAGTGTGCTCAGGCACAGAGAATGAGAGAGAGAGTGTGTGTGAGAGAGCGAGAGCTTGCATATTCGTCAGTTCTTTGTATTGATGTACTGATAAGCTGGGAGCGCGTGGGAGTAGCATTAAACGAAGGTCTCGCATGAAATGAAGGCAATTCGTATGTAGGATAAAGGATACGTATCTCGGCAGTGGATACGTGGGTGTGTTGCTGAATGAAGGAAACCTCCCTTCCAATTTGCCAAGCCTATACCTGAGAGCCATATCGCCGGAAGACCATTGTGCCTTGCCGGCTTGGATACGCATTCAATGGCCGAAACGTATCCGTTGGCAATCTAGCACACCGCTAGCTTTTCATTAATACATTTTCGTCGGATCGCCGCAGTCCTCCCTCAACGGAGACGCTATTCCTGACATACACGCCATGTGGGGAAAGCCTCGCCAACTGGATGGTCGGCCTTTCTGCCCGAAAGAAAATTGAAGCGCGGCTAGATTGCTTTGCCGCACGATGTCAAACGCTGCCTGCCTGCACGCTGCCTGCACGAGACAGTGCACTCCACTAACGTGAAGAGTGTATTAAATTAGACGGAACAGAACGTTGCGCTATGCTCACCGGCTGACGTGCAACAAGGAGTCTCCGTGGTAGTTTACTTTCTACGCATAAAGATTTAAGTGGAAAGTGTCTGCCGTAGTTGGACGCGGGGAATTGTAGGTAATGGCGTTTGAACGATTTTATTAATAGGATTGATAATATTAGGAGAAAAGGGAGGGAAATAGAGGGGCGGAGGAGGGGAAGGTATCGCCGATCAAAAGTGGAGGAAGATTGCTCAAAGGCCAACTGGTAATCGGATGCAGCAATGCCTCGGTAATGAGGAGGCGGGCGTAGCCGGGCTTGCCGAAAAAGGGAAAAATTAAAGCCTATCCGGGCTCATTCCAATTACGCGCGTTCCTCAGAACTCGCGATAATTGAATAATGGAAACTGCTGGCGCGCTCGAGGACGAAAAAAAGGGCAGGGCCGAGCACTGCGTGCCAGTTGTGCCACTCGAATTTACAAATTTACTCTTTCCCTCGGGCGTCCGCCGAGGCCGCCCGCATTGACTTTCCAGCATCCTCATTTACAATTTCATCAGTTAATCTCTCAAAGTGAATGAAGCCGCTCTCGCTCCGGACTATTACCAGATGAAGACAATATAGAAAGCGACGGCTTATTACAACTCGGAGTAACTTGTTCGATCCGCACTCGTCAAAATGACGCCCTATTAAACTTTCAAGGAGTCGGGCGTCAGTTGATTATGCAATTAATAGAGAGAACAGACAAATTTCAATTATACTCCAGGCTCGTATATCTTCGAGTGTTTTGCTAATTGAAAATCATCGTGAAATTTTGAATCACACTGCGGCGAAACAAAGTTTTCCGCGGATATAACATTGAATAGAGGTGCACTCATCGGCGGAGATATTTTTTGCACGAGAGTCTGTCGGGAGAGGCGGCGAGTGGGGTCTTTGAGAGAGAGGGAGAGAGAGAGAGAGGAGGGACGCTACTCAGGTTCTTAAGGGCACTGACAGCGCCTTTGAAAGCACGAATTTTCAAAAGGACCTTTGACTCCCGATGGAAGGCAGCCTACATAATTCAAAACCGGCCGTGTCACTTTATTCTCCTCGCTATACTGTCCTCGCAAGAGAGCAGCCGCTAGCTCCACTCCTATCATATACCAGCCGAGTATCACAACTTATACTTCATAAATAAGGCGAACCTCACTGCCGCAACAACCGTTTCTGTTACCAACTTCGAAACATACGTTTTACACGAGTACAAGCTGAAAGCCAGGAGAAGCTTTCTCTAAACGCACTTGCAAAATTATAATTTTGTATTAACTATTTATATCTTACAAAATTTACAAAAGATAAATTTAACACAGTACATTTAAAGATTCCCATCCAATCAAGTGAATGCAAAATTCCAGCAAATCTTAATTACTATAATAATTTTTAAAAATTCCTACAGACTCGCAGATATTTTTACATGGTATAAAAACGTGTCAAGTTGGCAGTGGGAGCGCGAAGGAGTAATACTTATCTCACGGAGGGAGAGACGCGTCGGGCATTTCACATTCCATAACGCGCAGACGGCACAGTCCTTTGATGGATGCTGGTAATAAGGCAGTAGGAGGGCCGCTCCATCTTAGTTCGAATGTAGGTAGACTGTTTAAGCAGGTGAGAGTGCGTGAGGCGGCTCGGCACTTTGCCGAGATGTAGACGCGCGCTGCATACGTCCCAGCGTCGAGAACTCATCAGTCTCTGAAGAATACACCGAGCCACCAGCTACAATGCGCCACGTACACCACGTAGCCGCAGGCTTTGGGGAAATGCATGTGCAGAGACGATGCAGTATAGCGCATCAGACGGCCCAGAGCCGCCACAGTACACCTCTTCCCCTTGCAATTGAATTTTTCATGCCTCGAAATTCCACCCTTAATTCTCGTCGGTTGGAAAGCATTCATTTTAAATGCGCCCCACTATTCAACTAACCCTTCCAGATTAATCCATTAATCATTGTCCGTCCGAACGATTCCCTCCGCTTTTCCCGATTCTTGTCTTTAAGTTGAATTATTTCTGCTTCCAACTTGTTCTAGTATTTCGTGAATTTTAGGGACTGAGAGTTTTCGGATAGTGAAACCACTTTCAAGAATACGTAACTAATAGGAAGAGTTAATAGAAAGGTTTGTTAATAGTTAAATGGTGTGAAAAATAATGCGAAGGAATGGCAAATGGAATGATGTATGTTGGACGAAATCAATTTCGCTTGGAACAGAGTTGCCACGCGCTGACTACTGATGTGCACGGATGCATCAGGCACTTTTGCGAACGAGCCCCTCGCGAACGCGTGCGTCTCAATCGAGCGGCCTCGAAAGGCAATATCTCAATGGTGGAGTAATAAACGAAATGGCTGCGGGAACACGTGTACAGATATACACAAAGTCGGGGTCGTATGAAATCGCTATGGGAGAGAAAGGGAAAATATCGAATAGACATATGACGCTTCGACAGAGATTTCAGCCAATACTTCGCGAAGAATAAGACAAAGGCACGCTTTGGATTCCTTGAGCTACTTCGAGCTCACAAATTTGAATCATTAGCTTTTACTTTTTTGCCCTAGTCATTCCAATGCAAGCTTCGATTCTTCCACCACTTCTAAATAATTATATTTATTTATAAATACAAAGTGTAAATATTTGTAATATCTTTCGTTTCCTATATTTTCACAAATAATTCCACCCAGAATGATGATTATTATTTATAGATAATAAATATAGAAAAATGTGGAAGAGTGTACTAGTAGAGTGCAATATCGTTGCCAATAAAAAGCAGGACGACCTCGCGATATCACAATCGATTTTCTATGCCGGCCTCGATCGAGTTGGCCGAAAATCTCGGGGCGCCGATCGCAAAGACCACGGAAAATAGAGCGACGATGCATTCAGGCCGATATTAAACTTGTGTATCGAAGCCGCGATCCTTTTATGCGGCGAATACACTGCCGTGGCCCAAAGAGAAAGTGAGAGCGAGATAGGACATTGGCGGGAGAGGAAGGGAGAGAGAAAAATAGAGTGAGAGAGGAAGTGAACTGTGCTCGGAAACATTGATAGCTTCGGCCTCGGCACAATCGCGATCAGAAACTCGACAGAAGTCGCGGTGAGATACGCGCGCCAGCGGCACAAAGGCGCCCTCTCGCCCGAGGACACGTTGTCAGCGGCAGGTTTTAAAGCTCCGAGATCAAAGTCACGTTTTCGCCGCCGCCGCCACCGCCGCCGCCAGTTCGGCCAATTCGCGCAAAAACTCTTGTGAACACGCGCTGCCGCACTTGCCGATGCCAGCGGACACGGCACCGCCTTTCTCTCCGGCAGCTCGATGATCATTTCATTATTCAAACACTCGGCGATCCTGCCGACGAGGAAACGAAAGGCTCGCGGCGAAAAAGTGCTACGGCTGCGGTTAACAGTTAAATGGATACTGTCGGTGACGTTTTACGTGGACTTGAATGGTTTAACACTTTTTGCTTGGTTCTATGATTCTTAGCTTTAATGCTGGATTTTTTATAAATTGTAAGGGATTATTTTTATTCTGCCGAGATGAGGAAAGGGATGGAAAAAGGAGAGTTCTTTCCTTGGCTTCTTTGATTCTGACACTTTCTGCGCTGCGGAGAATCACGATGGATTTAAAGTTCACGAAAGTCCTTTCAGTTGCGTATAAAAGCGTGTTCTTTGGAATTGAAAAACATACTTTTTTAAAAAGGTGTTTAGTTTATTTCTTTTGAGTAGCTTTCAGTCGATTCTGAAAATGGACCGAGCGACTATTCGTACAGTTTTTCATTCTTGACATGATTAATTAAGGAGACAAATGCTCGCTCGAGGTACTTTTAATCTGATAATACCCTGGCCGGTTTAAGCTCGCGATATGATTATGGCGGGATCAGAGGAAGCGATCTCGTCAAATACCATAATCCCTTCCTTAATTATTTCATCGGCCGGAGCTCGCCCGTTTGATGTTGATTTATTGGTTCCGCGAACACCGTCGAGCAAATTTCCCCGCGAACATTACATCCAATCTATATATAATATCGAGCAGCATTTCTCTCGTAACGAAACGAATAAAATCAAGGCGAGTCATAAAAGCAATTCAGGTCACATTGAAATTATCAAAGAAACATAAAATCTTTTATTGCCAGCCAAGAGAAAGGTTTAGCTGCAACGATATTTGCTCGTCGCATGCTAATAAACTTGCTTGACGCGGCTCTTCTTATCGTTGATCCTCATTAGTTTTCATTGTCATCAAGAGAGTCGCCGGGCACAATCCAGCCACAGCCTCTGAATAATGGATCAGCCACCAACGGAACAAGCCTAGTAAATACGGGATCTAATGTCTAGACAGTGCAAAAGACACTAAAAAGAATGTGAAGCGTGGTTGCCGGCGGGGCGGCTAGCAAGAAGAAGGAAAGATTGGAGCGTAAAATGAAAGGATGCTCGGAGGACAAAGCGCAGATGGGCAAGCGGAGACAAGCCGCAGATCGACGAGCGAAAAACTCACCGCGAGAAAGATGGAAGGACATTGGTGAAGAGCAGATCGAACTCCAAGGATGGAAGAAAGGCAGAGAAAGAGAGCGAGAGAAAGAGTGGCCGAAAGGGAATCCAGATGAAACGGATGAACATATCGGCCGAAAATATTCTCCGGAAGAATAGATCGCTGCTGGGGAAGGGATGGGCGAAATAAAATTGAAGAAGTATGGTTCGGCCAGAGAAAGGAGGAAGTCTCGTTGAATTGGGGCAAGCAGTGGAGATCGAGGGAGGGCAGAGGGCGAGCTAGATCGAACCAGGAAGAAGGGAGACATAGTCGACTGCCCCTCAAACGACTGCCTTTTTAAGGGAATCCCGAAAAAGTACAAGCTACATCCCTCTCGGTAAACTCAATTTTTTCGACCACGCGAGACGGAAGAACAAGCGCTTATAAGGTCTCCTTTCTAAGGTTCTCTCTTTCTCCCTCTTTGCTCGCCGAGAACCTTCCCGAACCCCCATCACCGCCAATCGATATTACCATTACCTCGAAGCAGCTTTCGTTAGCCACTCGACAACGGAAAGCGGGAAAATTGGGTCATTCACCAGACGATGGCAGTCTCTCTATCCTCACCATTAAAGCACCGAATGAAAAGCACGATTGTTAATTGCCCGCTGAAAGAAAAAGAGAAGGAGGACAAACGCTCGAGACAGTGGCTAGCGCGACTATGTAACAAACTGGGTGACTTACGTATATTTATAACTGGGAGATGATGCAACAGCCACGTAATCGCTTCACCACTTCGTGGAAGCTGCGCTTTGGATGATAACTTCGCTAAAATGTAACATTCGTCCACTTCCGCTGCATCCCTCGTTCTCACCGAGCATTTCTATATTTAAATCATCCAGAAATATAGAATGATACTAACTCGAGCTATTCTCATAATAGTACTGTTTCAATTAATAGCTAGAACGAGGGAGGTATATTTGCCGGGAGTAATTTACTCCCGGCTGGCAATCACGGAAAAAGCGAAGGGAGACTATCAGAGGGGTCAAAACGTCGCACAGGCTTACGGCAGCCGGTAGCTACCTGCAAGTACACACACGCCGGTTATTACTCGCTAGCAAACAATACCGAGTGTGAGTACACGCACGTACGTGTATATACGCGGGCGTAGGTCGTCGCTGGGTAAACAACAGCAGGTGAAAGAGAGTGGAATAGTGTCGTTGGTAGGTGGAGCGAGGCGATGTGTGTACGTATGTGAAAAGAACTGTGTATCGCACTCTGAAATCCAGCATTCAGAGAGAGAGAATAACGATGAAAGGACAGAAGGGTGGACGGTCCAGAGTGAGAGGAAACAAGCAAAAGGGAGTATCAGTGATGTTTGTCAGAAAGCCACCCAACAGCTCGATCCCATCTATGCGAATTCGCGTGCAATAATGACGTAACATCCGACCTCTACCAACAGCATCACTCTGCCAATGCAGGAAGAATCATTTCGCAAATGGCCCCGAAAGCCGCTTTCAGCGGGATCGGAGGTCCAGCCCTTTCAGACGATACCTATATCATCCGATCAGTTCATCCCGATCTCCCCAACATTCCAAGC
Source organism: Ectemnius continuus (assembly GCA_910591665.1). Lineage (NCBI taxonomy): Eukaryota > Metazoa > Arthropoda > Insecta > Hymenoptera > Crabronidae > Ectemnius > Ectemnius continuus. Next base: position 7,053,985 of record OU342867.1, read on the forward strand.
ACGAAACACCTAATGCGTGCGCGTAATATTCCCCTCGAAAGCTACTGGAACGAGAAAGTACACCAACGTCATTCACTCTGGCTAGAATGTAGATTTAACAGAACTCTGTGTCTGCGTGTGTTTCTCACTGAATGAGAGTGCTTGTTCAATCGTCAAGGTGGAATCTCCTTGCAGCATTTGGACCCTCGTCGTGTAATGTTATTTAGAAATGAAAGGGTTACTATGCGTGTTTCTTTGCTCTTGTTATTAATTAATCCGCGTCTGTGGATACATTTATTTCGCGGTCAACAATTCGGCTGACGACAGAAACCAGGCGGAGTCATATGCGAGCGAGCTTGTCTGTCAACTATTCGTCAAGCCGACAAAAGCATACTCGTGTGTTTTTTGGCAGCCAGTCGAATTGGGTCGGTGCAACTCCGCTAAACTATCAATCAACAGAAAATCTGTTGTAAGCGTCTATCGTGGTAGACGTGTCCCACCTTTTGCTGGTGCGATTGCTCTCTTTGTAGCTGTGGCGTCTGACAATTAGGGTACATCCCTTTGACGTGTCAGGCTGTGTGATGTGCATTAAGCGACGAGCAGCAGACTCCATTGATGAAGGTGTACACAATTTATCGAGGCGGACCGATCTACAAGGGCTTTGGTAATTAGTCATTGAGTATTACCGGCGGATAATTACTGGGGGAAGCATTATAAAATTCTCTTGGTCGTCGCTCGCTCTCGCACTTCGTATTCCAATGGCGATATTAAAGAATCAGGAGCGGCGGCGGCGGCGGCGTACTCGTTCCTGGCAATAATGCCGCTTTATTGGCTCGCATTTCATCGAAATTGTAATCGGTGCTCGGGTAAAACACTAGCCGTCAGAATGCAGGGGGCTCAGCACGAAATCAGATATAGACGAGGGGAGATATCGAATGGGAGTGCGTGCATTACACAAACGACAAAATAATTTTCCGAACGCCCGCTCTCGCTCGGCCGGGTCGCCCGGCGAATGCATTAAATCGTGCAAAATTCACGGCTCTCTCGTTTCGAGTTCTGGTCGCGCGGAAATTAACAGGCTTTTGTGTCTCGTTTTCAAGCTATCCACGATCCACCTCTGTGTATATGCATCTCCCACCGCTCCCTCTTCCTACTGAACGATAGCTATCCCGGAACTTTGAATTTTTCTCCTCTCCGATTACCCCAGTCGAGAATCCAATTCGTCGGAACGTAGGTGTCCAGTTCAAAAGGTTCAACTTGGACTCCGCACAGCTGAGAGTAAACTTATGTTAGATAATTCTCGCTCGTACGCATTCCTGTTTACTGGAACTTCAAAAGACCTAAGTTTTCAATTCATTTTCATATATTTTCTACTATTTTAACTCTTCGGCGTGTGATGAAGAACTCGGAACTAAATTTTGCATGCATGCACTCTGAGATTCAGCTTCCAAAGACTCAAAGGAAATTTAAAATTGGCTTACGTCACTTTTCTTGTCAGTGGAGCATACACGCCCTAACAAATAAGGTGCAAGTCTGGATTAAGGCTGACTGGGGTCTTTGATATGGGTGCGCGGTACTTATCGCAAAGGCCATTTGAAAATACTGCAGAAGTAGTTGAGGAGGCGGGCGAGCGCGCGCGCGCGCGGGGTGGTTCGTTCTGCCGAGAAATTACAACTCGCCATAGCCGAAGGATCAAAGCTAGCAGCTAGCGCGCGGTTCGTCGGTGAACATAAGCAAACAGAATACATAATTGGTAACGCTCGCAGCGAGGCCCGACTATACTCTGCGCGCACTACCCGCTGCCTTTGGCCTTCCTCTCCCTGTTAGCTTATGAAATAAGTGGGGTTAAGCATCAGGACCCTGCGAGTCTCTGTGTGTGCGTTTGATCCTGGCAAATCGACCCACCGAAAGTCTACATCCGAGTTCCTGCGTCTTTTTTCACGCAGGCGTAACGCGTTTGTTCACCCCTTGCCCGAGAGGTTGCTGAACCTTTAATGCTCCTGTTCCATCGGCTATCAGTCGACATAGCACTCCACTTTTGCTCTTTTATGCTCAGACTCTCCTTTCTACATCACCTTTCCTTACACTTTCATAGACCATTTCAATGTTAAGCTCGCATTAAAGATTCCTCTCGAGAGTTTCATTAGATGCGGTAAGGGTTCGATTAACTTTTTACTTCATACTTCCTTCGATATCGTACTTATTTATTTAATAATGCTAATTTAATCTATTTCGATTAATTTCATCAATTACAGCAATACTGTAATTTAATTAATGAGATAATATAATATTGTAGAAATAAATTGTATTAAATGAGCTTGTAAAGTGATGCGATTAAAGGAAAACATAATGTAAGTAAAGAAAGTGAAGGTGTTACACTAAAGCGAGGATGCGCACTCATAATTCCCATCTTTGAATTGTAATCTAGATGACGGGGCTTGATATTCGAAAAGGCAAGCGGGAGTTAATTTCACGCGCACTCGCGCTTCCACGCTTCAGAGTTGCCGTAAATGGGGTTAAAGGCTCGAGCGAAACGCTTTCTATACCGGCAAATAATGGATCAGGGGGTAATCGGTCGGCTTAATTGGTCGCCCCGGGGCTAGACTTGAAGGATTTCTTTCCGTTAGTCGGCTCGGAGCTGCACTAGCGCGGCGTTCATTGCGATCGTTAAGAAGGAGCCACCTTAAAGTCTCCCTCGAGATAAGACGGTATCACAGCTAAAGTGGAGCTTCGTTCACTATTTACGACTCCTCGTTGCCAGCAACAAATCGTGATTCGCCGAGCTTTCACGACATCGATACAGATCGAGCAGATAACTACTCACGACTGATCTTTCCTAGATCACTTACAAATAGATCTCTTTGAAATTTGCCGAGGGAACTTGTTATAAGCGTTTTAGCTATCTTTATTTAATTATTGTGTAGAATGATTAGTTTGCTTTGGAATCAACGAATATTATTGTGTGATATATTATAATGAGGTTTCATAAGAGGTTTTCTTCGATCTCAAAAAGCTATTTAAATGATTCTACTTAGTTTTCCTATTTCTCCCTTTCATGATTATTCCCTGCTTCACATTTCCTTTCCTCTTGTATGAGAAGACTGCTTCTCCTTGCTGTTTACTTTCTTTCCATTCACCTGTTCCTCCGTCTATTTCCATCTTGTTGTATCTATTCCTAACCGGTGGTGCTAGACAAGTTGCAAGGCAGGTGGCTAATCGCGTTGGAGGAAGCCGGAATTCCTGTCGGTCAAACTTGAAAAGGAAAAAGCAAGGAGAGTGCGAGGAGAGAATGAGAGTGAGAAGGACGGGGGAACGGCGGATTAACAAGGAGGGCATTAAAAGAATGCGCGAAATTTATCCGGACAAACGAAAGAGCGATAATTCTCTGGTAAAACGAGCTGCTTGGGCTGTCGCATTGTTTTACTGGGTGCCAGCTGTACAGGAATTCGTCGGGTTTGTTGTTGGCGAGAGTGCGCGCGCGCGCGCTCACTCCGTCGCGTTACTCACTTCGCGGCGTTAATTTCGTCGCCGCTCGTCGGACAAGCGAAAACGAATGCCAGGGCAGCAGACCGCTTGCTTGCTCTCACGCCAGAAACCGAGCACACCGGACGCGCCCTGACTTTGTTGGACATTTGCAGCTAACTTCCACGACTCCAGCCATTTGTCCCCGGCAATTGTGCCGCCTCCCTTCTCTCCTTCAACTCCCTCTGGCCCGCTCATTTTTTCGACTCGCTTTCCAACCAGCCTCAAGCTTTTGTAGCCAACAAATCTCAGGCTTGCTGGGATTTGTTAATTGGAATTAGTCGGGATATTCGAGTTTCAATAGAAAATCAGTCGGGTTCAGTGAAGAGCTATTTGATTGTCGTTGTTTCCAATTTTCTTAGATTTTCTTAAACTTATAATGGTTATTTTTTGGGTCGTCTTTCAATAAAAACGAAGCTTTTGTACAAAACAAATAGCAGGCTTGGAATTAATCTGGATATTCGAATTTTGGTGGGAAATAAATGGAGTTGAGTAAGAGGCAATTTGATTGCCATGGTTTTCCAGCTTTCTTTACACGCACTAGTGGACAGCTTGCTTTTCGAAAGCGGCTCGTCGAGATTGGGTCAACCTATAATTATACATACACGTCGCCGGCGCCAACCTGACCGAGAGCAGCACAAAAGTAACCGACGGGGTTAAACCACTCGGGCGCTTAATGGTCTTGCGTAATTGTTGGAAAGCCGGCCTATAGAATGAAAGGAAAAAAGGAGAAGAGAGCGAAAGAGGGCGTCAGAAGCGCCACTGAAAATGAGAGCGGAAGAAACGGAGGAGTTTCAAACAATTCGAGATATTATCTCGCAAGATTCACTCGACTCTATTTCAGCCACGAGTGCCGCTCGCACACTCCTCGCATCGTGAAAGTTTCAGCCTCCGCGTTTCATATTAATAGAAGTTCCAGTATTTATTTAAGCAGTTTCCTGAATCCGACTGGACCGCTGCGTCTACTTCGTTACCGCTCTAATTGTACGCTTCCCCACGGAAAGCGAGAGACTCCCGGAAACTAGACACACGATTTGCCCGGAAATCGCAAACTTGTCCGAACAGGGAGCAACAGACGCCACAGTGCGGCTTGCTTCCCAGTGCGAGGAGTGTTAAACCCTTTGAAGCACCATATAAGGAAAATATACGTATAAATAGAATTCGCGATCGATAGTTTAACGCTCCGCGATGTTAAAAAATAGAATTCTATAGAGGAAATCCTTTAAGAAAGACTTGCAAATAAAAATAACTTAAAGGAAACACACATCTAAATAAAAATCGCAATTAAAAACTTAATGCTTTATGATGCAAAGAAAATATTCTATACTGTAAACGCTCCAGAAAAAATCTACAAATATAAATTAGTAGAACAATGCTTAGAGATGCAAATTCTATAAGTTTGTCGAAAAAGAAGCCCATTTTTCTAGATGAAGAGAGTGTGATCCTAGTTATAATAGGCTTTGGCGAAAAGCCCGCGGGCGTTATACCTTTTCGGCGAATACTGCTGTCATCGGTGCGTGGACACGCTCGTAAGCGCGCGTTTCAACGAATATTTCGGATATTCGGAGATTAATCAGAACGATATTGTCACAGGCCGGCACTCAATTGAGTTTTACCGGGGACTAGGCGGCAGGATGAATATTCAACGGCTGTGCTAGGAAAGCGTTGCCACGTTTCGCGCATTCGACTAATGAAAATCGGGCGGGCTAAGCTTTGTATTGGGCAAAAATCGTGGAGAAGAAAGCTCCCCCGTAGGAGAAACTGTTTTGTCACGAGTGAAAAGTGCAACGAGCAATATGTTTGTTCTTTACTGTGTATACATGCCAGGATGGTTGTTCTGGCGCGCTGAAAATGGCGATATTCCCAGTGACACAAACATAATACAGGTTGTTTGTCGATCAACAGTTTATTCAAGGTTATTATATGTATATTTCATCTACGAAATATAAGGCTTTCTTTGCCTGCCTAGTTACGAGCAAGAAATTGATAAAATAGCTCGAATTACAAGATAGTCGAGAGGGAATTTCAAATGCAGGGATATACAAACAACATCTGTAAATACAAAAATATGCATCTTTTTACATAAAGAGCCCAGAATACCAGATTCACTAAACAAAAGGTGTCAGCTTGCCGCAGAGAGTGGATTCGAGTGCAGGGAGTGGCGAGTACGTATTAAATAAACCACATATCCGCGGAACGTTATTTTTCCTGGAAAACTGAAATTCGCCTTGCGCTCGGTTGCCAGGGGGATAAAAAACAGGGGTGGTTTTAATCTGTTGAAATGTATCAGTAGCCATTATACAGGCACGCTGTGTGCCGCTGCGTGCCAGGCTAGCGCTATTCTCTGCGATTTATTTTTTTGCACTTTTATTGAAACTCCCTGGTACACGACTGTTTGCAACGGCATCGGCGGCGGCGGCGGCGGCGAGTTCTCATTCGACGGCGCGGGAGGGTGGAGGAATTGTTGGTGTGTGTGTGTGTGCGCGCGAATGTAGTATTTCGGGGAATCGGCGCGCGCAGCCGCAATTTCAGTATTCCAATCGTAATTTCGGATGGTATCGGACTCCGTGCGAATTTAGGACGGCAATAATTGCTGTCCTAAAGGACAGCATTTAATTATTGAGCGCCGCCCTATTAAAACGGTGCATTATTTAATTTTAATTCGACCACTATGTGCGCAGCATCTAAATAAATTACCGGCTGGCAAACAAATATTGTTAATGATTTTGCGAGCGCTTCGCTACTCCTAGCCACCTGCACCTCTCTCTCCCTCTTTCTCTCTCATTCAACCGCTCGCTTCGTTTCCGTATTAACGCACCGCGCGCGCGTTCTACCGGTGATTAATGACCGACAATATTTGAACAGCTCTCGCTGTTTCATTGTGCAGCTTCTCCTCCTACAAAAGTAATAGATTATTATAAAAACGTCCCGCGCAGTGCGCGCGCGCGCGCGTCGCAAAAAATCAACAAGGCTTCATATTGCTCGAGCTTCTCGTCGGACGCTCAATATTAGATCGGCCGTTTGCGCGTTTGCCGCGGATATAGCGGCGCATAGGCCGCACATTTCCCGACTAATTGGACACCGAATGAACACGCGACGAGAATCGTCTCCGGCTCCACTTAATTGGCGGTGCCGAAGTCCGTAAATATTTCAGCTCATTTATTAGTGCTCGCAGCAAGTATGCGCTACCTGCTGCACCTCGCACAGCTGGTAATCGTTTTTGGTAGAATGACGATCCGCTTTCATCAAAGCCACCGTGAAATTCTTGCATTCTTCGTCGAGTTTTCAATCATCCAGTTTGTCCAGAGCGATTAATCCACCGGTGCGAAATATCTCCGAGCTTCATCTACATTCTACGTCATAGGCCGAGATCATTTCACTAGAAACATAGAGGCGGTGGGTGAATTCCGATTGGCGCGCCTCGAAAAGTTCCCTGTTTCCGGGGAAGCGTGAAAGTTTCGCCGTTGTTCCCCGAGGGAACTGTCATCGTCAGAGAGGACGCCGACAATGAAGGACACGACGGCGGTGGGCAACCAACGACGTCAACGAAGTAACGAAGCGTCCTAATCCTCCTCTCCACGTGGCCTTTGCTTCTGGCCCGGCTGTTTGACTTTCGGCCTGAAAATCCGTACTAACGAAGTCCTCGGGAGTTCTTGCTCCCCGCACGCGCGCTCAATCCAGGACGAAGCTACTTGAACTTAAGGATGCCGAAAGGCGCAAAGACGACGACGTCCTTTGCCACCGAAAGAGCAACCATCCGATCCTAGTACTCCCTTACACCCTAAGTACCAGCCTCCTCCCCAATTTGCTCGCACCCCCGGCAAGCCGAATTTTCTCCTGGAATTAACCGATTACCAGGAGCACGTGTCACCCCTTTACCACCTTTCCCACCCAATCCCTGTTTGATCCGGGCCACTCGACTCCCCGTCGAAATTATGTGAGCTTGTAACTTAATGCTGGGATTCCTCTTACATAGCCGCCTGATGAGAGAGAGAGGCCTTCAGATCTCGACTTGAGTCACTAATTTCCCAAAATTTTCCTTTACCCTCATCGTCCGAAAGCCTTCAGTTATCGTGTTGCTGCTGGGAATCCCACGTGTCACGGGACACACGTATGTTTTCGTCGGGCGTGTACTTTGATCAGTGTAAATCTTGGTCGCGTGTAAGGAGACAGATTAACGGAGTGACACGCACGAGCGTGCATCCTACGTGTTTGAATTTAACCCTGTGTTACGGTGTGATTATAAGGAAGTTGAGGGTTGATTAAGGGTTTAGAGTTTTGATTGGTGTCAGGATACATAAGTAGTTTCTTGTATTTTCTTCTTTTACAATTATACCCTACAAAGCATTATTTTGTCTGCTCGTTTATATTTCGAGAACCATTAAACACTTTTCTAATTATAATTGAATTCTTCCTGTCTCTTATAAACTATTATTAATTATTATTCCTGACGCTAGAACACCTCAAGAATGAGCATATAGTAAAATTATAATGAACCGTGCAGAATACAATATATTGCCAGCCGCTAGCATTTTACAAAGCACAGAAGGATCGTAAACATTTACAGCCCCCAAACCCAAAACATTCCCAGTTCATTAGTAAATTAACTGAACATAAGTCGAGCCTTCCAGTGGATTAGTAGCGTTCGGAATGCGGTAGAATCCGACGGGAAACAGAGGCGTTCCCAACAGGATGGAGTGGCAAGCCGTGACAGAATGGAACAACTCGGCTAAAAATCATTCGGTCGGAGGAGTCACGTTGTTCCGATTGGTAGGAGGGCTGGCATGAAAAATGTAACGACAGTCCGTCGGAATCACTGTCAGGAGAAAAATGTCGGTTGACGTGGCAGTGGCGCAGGAGTGCGTACCTCTGTAACGCGGTTACCGGCATCGGAAATTACAGCTTGCACGCGATATTACACGGCCCTCGGCCGCAGCATCCATTTATATTCACGTGCGCACGGCTCGCGAATAACTCCTATTCCCTGGCGGTTCCCTCTGCCGGCGATGGCGCCCTCTCCCGCCTATTTCCCCATGTGCACCAGAGGCCCGCTTTCACCCCTGCACCTGCATACTGAGTACTACCAAAGTCTACTACTACTCTTTGCCCTCCTCGCCTTATTCCACTTGCACTCCAACCATTTGCTCGCCTAAAGTTTTTCCCGCCCGCCGCCGCCGCCGCCGCCGCCGCGGCTACCTTGATTTGCACGTCCATCGGCCGCTCTCTCTTACCAATTGCTTCTCCTAAACTTCCAGCTACTTTTATTGCGCACTTCCTCTGCCGTGTGTGCCTCGGTGAAATTCGTTGCATTTTGTGGCAAATAACAGAAGGAATGGAATAACTTTTCATGGATTTATTCATTGGAAGTAATATGATAATACGGAATTAATTAATGTATTTGCTAAATGGATAATACACGTGGATTATTGTGAATAAGCTTGATGATCGTTCCAGGCAAAAGCTCCTGGTAAAAGCGCCTTAGCGATTTCGCATTTTTCGTATTAGCTCGCGTAAGCCACCATTCGATACACCGTTTAGTTATGGGAATCGATAGCTTTATCAATGCATGGTTACGATAAATACACATTTCCGAGAATCCCCTGGGCAGTAGTGTACGTGCACGGTCCTAGTATAAATAGGCTGCGCGTATACTGTGCTCCTGCAGCTTATGTAATACAATAGGTAGTATGGTAAACAGGCTTATGTGCCTGAGCTGCAAGGATGTTGGTATTCTCATACGTCATGTACGCTGAGGTAATCTCCCATTTAAGTCACTGGTATACCGGAAGTGGTTTCAACTACGCATAATATCTGTCAATCATCTTTTTATATATGAGTAACTCTCACAAACTCAATTAGTAAATTTTATATTTATAAAAATAGATGCTTCCTTAATCTGCTAAAATTCACAATGATTTGTTTGCGGCGGAGTTTACTTGTCAGCGGATTATAAAATTAGCAGTATTATTACCAGAATCGAATGTACTCGCATAGGCAGCGTACAAAGTCGTAAAGTTCAAGCTTGATAGACCAGCCAGTGGTAGAACAGCCGGGAACTTCATTATTCAGGGAACACGCTCACTTGATACCTGTTTCTTGGGTTAACAACGCAACCGGGAAAGCTCGAGTTTGCCTGCGTCCGCGGTTTTCCTTACTTATGGCCGCCCTGTTTGCAGTTCCGCGGTTTCTCGAGTTCGTCGACAGCAGCTTCTCATGTGGTGTACCCCTTGTGTTTCCGCGTCTGTTCCTGACACTTCTCCTTCTCCTCCACTTTCTCAAGGCCCTTGGGATTCCGACCGTGCTTGGTCCAAAATGAATTTCTTCCCGATGCAATATCAACAGGCTATCTCAAGTAAACACTCGGAATCCTCCTTGCATTGATTTTCACAGAGACAAAAGATGTTAAAGTATGTGTCAAGGCATGAAAGGCGAGCAATCTGAAGTGGAACACTGATGTGTCGTTTCGTCAATGCTACTAAATACAAATATTTAATAATTCTCCCGTAAGAGGAAAAAATTAGATCAAACAATCCATTGAAAATTCGACTAAGTTTACAACATCAATTACTATAAATATTCACACCGCAAGTGGAAGTACAATCAACATTTCGTAGACCGAAGTAAACGACGAGGGTGGCGTCGCCGACGCTAATTAGAGAGGGATTCGACTTCTTGTGAAAATTCGAGTGGCCGCTTAAGTGAAACAGTCCGATTGCGGTCGGACGGTGGAAGTATCAAGCGAGGAAAAGTGAGATGCGGTGGAACAATCGAGCGACATTAACGCTCGCCGTTCATTTCGTTGGTGGAAGTCGGTAGGAGGCGCGCTCGTCGACGGCGGGCGGTGCTAATGCGTGCCATTTAAACGTTTCACGGGACATTGTGCCGGAAGAGGGTGCTTGGGGCGCGTGCCTGGCCGGCACGTCGGGCTGGTTCGTTAGAGAGCCGTTTGTTTGCGCGGCTTCGCAACACTCGTTTCCGAGCAGCCGGCCACAGCGGCCAGCCTGCTAAACGACCCTCTCTCTGTCTCCTGCAACCCTCATCCTCGAATTTTACGGGGCACTCGATGCCCTCGCATCGAGATACTGCCGCTGCTGGCCGGAGTGTCGAGACACACGTTACCAGTCCATATCAAACTGGCCGGAAACAAGAGGCCGCCAGACACAGAGGGTTGAGAGCGTCCAGAGGACGGAAGTGAGATGAAAGCTGGCTGGTGGATCGCGTTAGAGCGGAGAGAGAGAAAGCCCGTTCATAATTTATGCGGCTTCACGGCAAATTAGTTATTGTTCCCAATAAATCGGACGAGCAGGGTAACTGCATTACGCTGCATTTCGTTATGCCAGCGCAAACCACACCCCCTAAGCCACGCACCCTCCTACACCGTGTTTCCTGCTGTTTGCGTTACTCGTTAACGGGTGTACCACGCGTTAATACTTCATTGTAATGTCACTTTGTCGATCTTCCCACCTCTGTCTCTACCTCTCTATCTCACTCGCTGTGAATGCCAACCCCTCTCTCTCTCTCTTTGCATTGTATATTCGTGGCTCTCCGCGTTTTCGAGGAGCGAGCTTCGTCCTGCCAATTGATTTTCACACTGGAATCAGCGAGCGTGACTCCCACCGCTCGTGTTCCCGTTGTACTGAATGATGCATAAGCTCATTTTCTATTCGGATATAAAAGCAATTAATTATGGACTGTGGTAGGTTTGATAGTGATATTAATATGACAAGTAAAGTGGGTAAAGTAATTATGGATATGCATCCGGTGGCGTGACAGCGGTGGCCGCTTGATTGAAATCGGCGCGACATTAATGACAGCCGTGCCAAAAGCATCGGGTTTCGTGTCTACACTTTTTGCCCGGCAGCCTGTTAGCGCGCGGGCGCGCGCGCGCGCGAGCGGAGCATTAGACGCAAACTAATTATCGGCGCCGATAAATTCATTAGCGATCCAATTATATGCGAGGAAAAGACCCCCTCGTGCCGAGGAAAGTCATCAGCTGACACGGCAGGGAGGTAACGGCTGATGGAGAGGTGGCTCCCTTGCTTGCCCGATAATCGAGCGTTTCCGGCTGAATCTAGACGAGTGAATTTTCATTTCCTCCGGCCGACGACACTCCATGGACTCTCGCTTGGACTGGAGGTACACGGGATTCCGGATCAGCTCGATTCTCGAAATTGCTAGTGCACCACCCACCCGGCAGCCGATCGACCCTCGTCGATAAGAGCCGCCACTGGCATCCGGTTTCCAAGCCGTTCCGCGAAACACGTAGCACACGTTTAAAGCGAAACTTAAATTTCGCCGAACGCCCGAGCGATTTCGCGTAACTGCTTCCTTCTGTACACATTGAAATCCTAGCTTCCTCCGCCAGAGCCAAGCAGATCCTTTTAAACTCAATTTATTCTAAAGGCCAGAATTACCAAGCTTGATCCGCAGGGCAAATCTTCGAGACTTACCTATCGCCACACCCAATTCCGGCTGACCCGCACGCCCCATTCTACTTCCTACCAGCTATACATGTCACTGCGAAATGAGACACGTAAACTACAAACTTCACAGTCCTCCTTCCCACATCCTCCGATTGCCCAAGATCCCTCTCTCTCTCTCTCTCTCTCTCTCTCTGCTTACCCAAGCTCTCCGTAAGACCAGTCTTACTCCCGGCACGTGTCGATTAACCTATCAACGGTAAGCGCCAGTCTTACTTGAAACGTCTCCCAAGGTGACTGAGCGTCCCAACCATTCCCTTCAAAATCCCCGGACCAATTTCCCCGGTTCTTGGAAATTTCCAAAGAATTCCGAGCTTTCTTAGTCAGTCGAAATGAACAGCAAGTACGAGTATCATCTTGGCTGGTTACCAGTGTCGCGAGTGGACCAAGCCAATAGATGAGGAAACAGATCTCGCACACTTGAATCAACACTATCATCGAGAACGTCTGGTGGCCGGGATAGCCTGGGAAATTGGGTTATTCACTTTCGAGAAACACGTCTCTCCAGGGAGACTGGAAGCGCAAGCTCTCAGGCTTGGAAAAGGTGTTGCTACTGTTGGCAGACTCAGCCTCTCTCTTACTCAGTCTCTGCTTCCGGCTGGAAGGAACCAATGCGGTACGGAGATGAGCAGTCGCACATGGTACGCGGAAGAGGAAGACGCTTGCGGTTCCAGCGAGTTAAGACCGGCTTGTCAGGAAAGTTGTATCAAGTTGGATCACCGGCTACGGAGATTTCCCAGCCCGCTTCTCGTAGATTCCTTCTACTCGCTCTCTCTTACTTCCTCCCCACCACCACTCATACATGCCACATACACACACTAAGAGCTTGCAAACTCCCAGCATTACCCTTTCACGACGTCGTCCTTTTCTTGCGTGATTGCTGGATAATCTTGAGTGCTTTGAAATGGCACTTCTTTGTCGCGCATGTAGAATGCAGTCAAATTTGTGTCAGATTTTACTTCTACCCTAAGAATTCCCTGGCAACGTATGACTAACTTGGCACAGCTGCCAGAGTCGGCAACGAGATCCTTAGTGTTTTAGTGAGTTGGGTCGAAGAATTCGGGGGAGTCGAGTCGTTCTACCTATGTGCCGGTAACAAATGGTCGGCTTCCGGGCTCCGAGCATCGAACGGTCCAAGTTACTTCCGGGAATCCCGGAGTGAATATAACGAATGTGAGTTCGCCAGGCTAGAATTTGTCGCGCCGATATGGAATGAGGTTTGCTTGCTCCAGTTCTGGCATTCCTGCATGACTTTCATATTTCAATAATTTAAATCTATGATTCAGAGAATTTTATCATTATTCATTAATTATGGCGAGTTGAAAATCATAGTTGAAATTGGAGAAAGTTTTTCATTGGGTGAGATTTCAAGGTTTCATTCGGCGCACGCGAGGGCCAATAAAGACTCATGTAAAAAGCTCCATAAAGCTGGCCGCCAAGCTCTCAAGACTTATAGCTTCAGTAGCGGGCCAATAAAAGCGCTCGTCGGTAGGTGCAAAGAGAAATTTATGGAAGCGTGAATGCGTTCTAACAACTGGCTTCGCTCATAGTCCTCGACTCCTCCTACTTCGACCGACCTTCCTTTCCCGACAAATGTCCCGGTGAAGAGTCTGGCGATAACGGTTCATCAAATTCGAAGCCCTCGCGTGTTCCAACCCTATAAGGGTCGTGATACCTTTCCTGGATTCCGGACTACGTGACTAGTCAATCAAGAGCGCCCCTATCGACTTTCCAACACATTCAATCAATATCAGATGGAGCTCTTTGAAAATTCACTCGTCAGTATCCTTGATTGTATTTCCTTTTTAGACTTTCTATTCGCGTCTCTCTAAATTCATCTTACCGGCTGCTCGCGCTCTGTGTAATGTTAGAAAGGATCGTCGAAGAGTATTTTTGTAAGGTCAGGCGTTAACAATAGATAAACGAAATTGTATGAAAAAGTAATTACACTGTTTGTTCTCCTGTTTTCTTAGTGTATGAATATGTTAAACGCATAATCATTAAATTTACATTTCCAACGATCGCAACATAAACAGTTTGGATAACAGTTGGTACATTCTCGGCACTTTTTAACTTCGTGCTAAACACCTTCCACGGTCGTCAAAGAGACATTATCCAGTCTGATGCAAATCTAAATTGTACGCTGGGAACAACGGCGTTCGTTGAGATAATCGAGCAGGCGGCCCATTAAAAGCAGCGGAATCCATTTCTCTTGATAATGTGTCTCCATGAAAAGAACATTCGCCATCAGTAATTCTCCGCATTTGCCTCTGTTTACACTCGTTGCAAAAACGCAGAGATAAACAAAAAAGGGAAGACAAAGGATAGAAAAAGAGTGCTTGTAAATCAAAAAGAAAAATATTTAAAGACCATCATTAATACTCCAGTAATTTTTGTTATAATATTACACTCTAACAAATTACACAACGTCTACATTTTTACAAGGCAGAAAACCCAGATTACAATTTTCTGCTTTCGAAATCCTGTAACTGGTCGATTGCTGTAGTTACGGAAGGCAGAAAGGACGACTTCGGCGAAGTTTCCAGTGGCATTGACAATTTTGTCAAAGACTAATGCCGGCCTCGGTCTCCGCTCGGAGTGCTCTCGTGACGATTTGTCAGGGAAGAAGAAGAAAGGTTAAGAGCGGAGAGAAATCGCACCGGCGTTGAAAAGGGGAACAAGCACAGTTGAGCGATACTTGTGTGTGAGTGCGGGTCGGTCCAGGTGAGTGCGGGTTACCTTGCGGAGGCTAATTAAAAAGTGAGGGGGTATTGTCGTGACCAAGTGCTTTGTCCCACGGTTTCTCCCGATTGACGCCAGTCGAATTTCTCGGGCCAATCTCGGCAAACGAGCGAGCGAGAGAGAGAGAGAGAACGAGAGGAGAAGGGAGAGGCGCACTCTGTGTGCGCCGGTAGCACTGGCAGAGCTTTGTTCTTGGAGCCCTCGGTATTACGGCCTGATGGATTTCGCTCGAAGAGACTGCTGGCACGGCCGAGATTGAACCCCGCTGAAAATACATCGCGGCCCTTTGAGCCTCGGCCGAGGAAGCTTAATCAAATTTCTTATTTATTTCTTCGCCTCATAAAGCGATCCCACTCGACCCCTTTCCAACTCTTCTCCACCCCTCAGTTACGCCGACTTCTCCGCTGGAAATTCCCTGCTAGATTGATTGCGCCAACCCCACCGCCTTCGGTACACCTTCATCTACCCCGCAATACATCTCCGCGCCGCCGACAGAGAGAAAGAGAGAGAGAGCTGCGAATCACTGCTACATAACATTATGATACTAGCTGCTTTACGGTGCGAGGCTGAGCGATAGTTCTCCTTAACCTTTTCAGTCCTTCCGAGCCGCGCTTGTATCTGCCAAATGGAGTTGAACTCTTGAAAAATTCCAACTGAACACATATTTGTTTTTATGCCGGATATTCATGAACTTTAAATACGGAGAAGATATAATAAGGAAAGCAAAGGATTTCTGCAAAGGATTGCAAAGCGAAGAGTCTGTGGACACAGTTTCAAAAGATAAGTCTTTGGAATGTAAAAAGGTTCCGAAGCTGAAAGCGTTAAACTCGAAACATTCCTTTCACGATTTACGATAATAATCAAAGACGAATGGAGACACCAGGGGGATTACTGATCTCGTATTTACGGTGTCTCTGGGAAAGGACGCATACGTGCCTCTTTCTGCGAGCGATCGCCATAAAATGCAACGGCACGTGCGAATATAAAGCACGCTCCCGAAGAATTATGAGCTCCGAAAACAATGCGCATTCCTCGCTCGTAGAAATTTAAATTTTCTCCCTCCCACCCCGCCCGCCGATCCTGTCCGCTCGTCCCGATGCTCTACGAGCATTCTCCTATCTCGCAACATAAACAACGCTTCGTATCAGTTATTAATGCGGATTGAAATCGTCGCCGATTTATGGAGTCGATAACTCTTCATCCGTAGCGCGCCGCCTATTAAAACATCACTTAATCGCTGATACAGGTGGCAGAACCGATGGGAAATGCATATTCGGCTTTGGAAAATCTGGAAGTAAGTTAATCTCGGCAGAAATCCGATAGCCCGTCGAAGAACGAATTAGAAATCCAACCTTCGAAATTTCCCTTCGGCCACACGAGTCCCACGCAAGGGCCATTTCCCTTGTGGTTCTCGCTAATTTTGCAACTAATTAAGTCTCTTTGGCCCTCGATAGGATTACGTGCGACCGCGACGGAGAGTTGGCCAACGCCGCCCGCTTCACCCTTTCCAAGAGGCCAATTTCGGCTGCACGTCGCCCCGGAAATTCTGTATCCGTATTAACTTGTAAACAGAGGCTAAACACATTGGGAAACATGATGGATTTGAAAGATCGATTTTGACACTATTAATTTATCGCTAGAAGTAAACCATATCTTGAATTCCTCCCAACTTATTTATCCAATGCTAACTCGAGAAGTTAATTATACAGATTTTGTAATAATTCGAGCAATCCAGCCAATATATATTGTAATAATAAATAATTAAGCTCTTCCGTTCCAAATGACCAGTTTTACAGAGATCTTTGCGAATTAATAACAAACGAGTAAAGCTTAAACATCGATATTTTACACACGAGCTAATATGCGTGCCTCCAGTAATTAACATCGAAATTTTCCCCAAATATGTAGAATATTGAATAAGTTACATTAGATGAATTTCCGGCGGCACTTTGTGAGTGTTCTCTTGCGAGGCGAGGGGTTGAATGGCGATTAATTAAACTTCAATCCTCCAGTGGAATACCGCGTTTGGGAAAACGTTGGAATGCTATCCACAAGTGCACCTGGTTATCGAATGCAATTTGAGGCTGTAGCAGTCAATGGATGCAGGGACGCCTAATATTCGCCGAAGGCCTCCTCTGATATCGGCAGCATTGCGATTGAATTCAGCCGATGCGCGAATAATTAGCGCACTAGCACTCGATGCGTGTACAACTATCGGGCCAGAGAAACATGTGCTCCAATGCATCGGATGATGTATCCCGCGGCGCGGACCGATGCCGAGTGAAAAATTAGACGTCCGTCAATGTAAATACCAATTGAACCTATCAGCAGTAAAGCTTTGAACGACGGCGGGACAAAAAGCGAGGTGAAAGATGAAATTATAGAAAATAATCACTTAGTCTCAAGTTAAATATTATAATACAAATGCGATAATTTAAAGATAGATATTTCTATTCTCTCCTTATTGCATTAATACTACTTTGAATCAACATATTGACAGAGACCGACATATTGGCACAAGCCGACGACACTAACACCAACCGGAAAGTTAAGGCGAGCGTAATTCCAGTTTGGCACGCGCCTGTCCCGAAAGCCGAGGTTATTAATAATGGGCAGGCTCGACAATGTATTGTTAAGCGGGACAAGGGGCCAGCGGTCGTTACAAGTTCCACAGAGCATCGCCACAGGAAATGCATTTGCAATGTGGTAGAGGATGGGAATGGTAGGAGGGCGAAAACCCCGAAACTGAAAACAGGTCACTGCGAGAAAAAGGAAAGGACGTGCGTTACGCTGCTGAAACGCGCCGGCCAACGCATTTTGCGATTTTAAAGCAGTTAACAGCAGAACGCGCTAATGGTCCTCGGTCAGAGAAAAAGTAGCGAGGACACTTGATGGCGATGATAAGTTGCCGGCGACATAACGTTTTCGAATTTCATCCATCACTGGCGCGAGCGGCGCATAAGCAGACGCGAGAGAGCAGAGCCTTCTCTCGGAGACAAATGGTGCCTTCCGCACTTTATTTCCAGCACAGAGCTCCGCCGAACATTTGTCGAAACTGGCGTCTCTAACGCGCAGTAACAAATATCCTTTTACTTCCTGTGCGACCGGCGACATTTAGCGATGGCGAAAATGCCGAGTACCCAAGTCCTGCGAACAGCTCTTGCTTTCGGTCCAATGCACTGTTCGACTCTGTCGAAAGAATCGATTATCCACTTTGCTAGAGTGGATAATCGCTGTATTTATACGCTTTCCTTGAGAAGAGGCTTTAGTTTAAGACGATTTCCAATTGCTTTTTGTATAATAGTGTTAGATTTTGTCTAAGTCGAATTTATACTTTCGGATTATCGATTTAATTAATCGATACAGTCATATGTTCGAAATCATCAATCGGCGTCGGGTGAACGGGCTATCTCGAGTTTCATGGTTGCAAGCGGAGAACAGTCGCCGTTTCCGTGAAAAGCAGGAAATGTGTGAATCAAACGGCATTTTCCGGAAGCGGACAAGCGCGAGTGAGCGCCGCGTCGGGACGTGGATTCGTGACAAAAGCACACGCTAGTTTTTCAAAGAGTGGCCGACTAACCGTTTATTTCGGCGGGCGATCGTTAAATCGCTCGTGACGATGAATGCGCCGCAGAAAGCTGGACCGAGTGAAAGCTGTCACAAAAGGGCGCGTCAAAGATTTTTCAGGATAACCGTGTGTGCATAGCCGCGAAACAGACGGCAAAGCTCTGCCGACCCATTGCCAGTTTGATCCTGATCCCGATAAATCCCAGATCCATTAAGATTGATTCTCGCGTGTCAGCATTAACCATTTTTGGGGTTTTCGTCAAAAAAGTGTCTACCACATATATCAACAGTTTCCATTGTACCTCTTTAAAAGTCCGTTTAGAGACATCAGTCATCTTGACGTACGAATGACGAACCATGTCAATATCTTTCATAACCATTTATAAGTACAAGAAAACTCTTTAAATGCAGAACGTTAATCTAAAGCTATAAAAAATACTATCGCAATCTATCGAAATTTTTAAACATCAAAGATTTCTCCAACAGCGTGAGGACTTGAAATAACTCTGGTGTGACTTAACTCTTAACAAATCCTGATTTAGCGTAGCGCGTGTATGTTTTCCAGGAGTAAGGTGGGAGTAGGAATATCAGCGGGAAGCGTTCCAAAAAGTTTCAGGGATCAGGAGAGGGCCGTGAATTATTTGGGGAGGAACGTGTCGGTGCGACGGGCTTCTCGAGTGGTGCATTAATTGACTATAAATTCGGCGGTCGCATTAATTCGACTATCTCGGGCCGCTTGTCACGACGTAGACCTGGCTGGACACTAACGATCCCCCATAACGGCTTGGACCCTCTACTTCACGTCGACCGCAAACTGCGAGCATCGCGAAATGTTGCGGAAATGTTGGTGTCCGCGGCTCCCTCTACCGCACCGGCGACGAATAATTAAAGCACTGCGGCTGCGAGCGAAAAAAATTGCGCTTTCCCGAGGTCCTCACGACGCGCGCGCGCGCGCGCGCGCCCGTCGAAAAACCTTGCCTAGTAACTGTAGTGATAAAATGAAACAGGCAGAATTCATGCGTGTTTCGGGCAACTCCTATAAATCGACCTAGAGAGTGGAAACCTTATGACGAAACTTTTTTTCCCCGCCAAGCTAGCCTTCGAAAGTAATAAATGTTCCGCGGCTATAAAAACAGGGGTCATACATTTCATTTAGAAAATTCCCTTTTATAAATGAGTCACGACGTACAAATCGTCGATTTAGTCATATTAAAAATGTCCGACACACGAGACATATAAAACTTGCGCTTTTCTCCCTTTGAAACATATCCAGTTGCAGAGTTGGCCGCGCGGCCGATGTCGGCAGCATAAAAATAGTTATAAATCTTCAGCGAGTGCAAAGAGAGCTGAACAAAGGACAATGGGAGCGCTCTGGATTTCGCGTAAAAGCGAAATGGTATTTCGACAACGGGGTCAAAAGTGTAGGAAGTCTTTATTGACGCGTCGCTCGACGCTCGAGCGGAGTGTGTTGACATGCTTCTTGGTGCTTGGACTCGCCACGAGATAGAGAACATTTCTGCGGTGCTGAGAGACCTTGTCATTTTGGTTTCAGGTCGAACACACGATTCCTCGTACACGCTCTACAGACTCGGCGAGAAATTATCGAGCAGCGGCAGATTCTACGTAGAAACCGGGCGGGACGACGGTCTCAACACCGGCGGCGATTCACCGAGCAATCTGCACTCCTTTATTGGACCGCCGATATCGTCCGGCGAGGGTACCAGTATCGCTCGAGCATTCCTCGACGGGAATCATACTCTAATAAGCATCATGGCACGAATCAACCCCAGCCCCGATTGGTTCGTCGGCGTTGATTCTTTCCAGCTGTGTGTCGAAGGAAATTGGGTCGACACTGTCACCGTCGAGGTAAGTCCTTATTCATATATAATATTATTAATATTAATATAGTACATACTCATTTCATATTAATTTTGTACCTCAAGAAAAGAAATATTGCAATTTTTATCTAACGCAGAATATTATTTTCTTAACTTTAATGGGAATTAAATATTTTATTATGAAAATATTTGATAGCATAATAGAAAAGATGGGAGGTGCGATATGAATTTTGCACGATAAGCAGCTGGAATAAATAAAACCTTGGGTGAAAAGTAGTTTGCGGCAATCGATGATCGAGAAGTATGATCGCTCGCTTTTTATGAGAGAGCCTCGTCGGTCCAGATGTTCGTCCTCCCATCTCATTAAAATCTGCCAACCATCGATGATTTGCCGATAACCCGAATTCCTCTTTTTCTCTGGTAGCTCGACCCACTGGACGGTGGGACGGATAACGGCTTCACATTCACAGCTGCGAACTGGCCAACACAACCGCAAGGAATCGCCTACAGGATCACGTCACGCTACCCAGCACATCCTGCAGGAAGCTTCTATTATCCGAACTTGCCTCGTCTGCCACCCATCGCAACCCTCACCTTCACCAAAGTAAGACGTCATTCGTGAACCCATTTTCCCCAATTATCGCTTACACTGATTTTCCCAATTTATTTCAATGTTTAACCTATTCCTGAATAACTTTTAAACCTTATCTCACTTGTTTTTTAATGTGGGAACGTTAAATATGGAAATTAGTATTTCTAGAAAGAATTTCTTTCGACTCGCTCCGCAATTTTTCCACCTTTTTCTGATCTCAATAATCGTGGAGGACGTTCGATATCGAGTGTAGGTTCTTGTAGCCGCCGTTAAGGACATTTCGATAAGTCAGGAGTAGTTAAAATCCAAGTTGTTCCAATATCGGAAGCTCGGGGCTTTCGCCGGTAGTTCACACTTCCCCAAGGAGACTCGGTTAGCATCGTGGCTGACGTTAAGCACATTTTCCACTAGTAAGATGTCTCATCTTCATCCTCCGTCAATATTTATTTACGGGAAGCTAGGAAGACTCAATCTCATCGGTTCTTACATAAATTTCGTCTGGCA
This sequence comes from Ectemnius continuus, assembly GCA_910591665.1. Lineage (NCBI taxonomy): Eukaryota > Metazoa > Arthropoda > Insecta > Hymenoptera > Crabronidae > Ectemnius > Ectemnius continuus. The sequence continues at coordinate 7,075,209 of OU342867.1, forward strand.
AAGCGTACTTTGTTGGAGCTTTACCGTCGAATTCGATGTTCGAGCGTCTACCAACAGTTGAACTCTACTTTTCTCTGTTCGTCCTGGCCGTTCGTTTCCTCCTGGTGGCGACAGGAGCGTAGCCGGAAAGGACAGCTAGCGTAACGAATGTCGAGGGAGAGCCACTCGTGTTAACTTGCTAATTATCTCGGCCTTCCTCTTCCTCCCCACAACTCTCTCCTCTCTCTCCCTCTCTCTCTTTCTCTCTCGAAATCCCACTGCCATCTTTCCAAAGTGACTGGCAGACAGTGCCAGCTGTTTCCGCCTCGTAAAGCTAGTTAAATCTCTTCAAGAAGACTCGCAATCACCCAGGATTAATCATTCTTAAAGCAAGTCTTTTTCATCACACTGATTTTAACTTTTCTCCGAGCCAAGTTCATATTCTTAGGACACCTTTCCAATTTTGACAGTCCGCTTAATCGTCTTTAAAACAGTGGAAAGTTTTGCTTACTCCTCAGTCTGTTTTCATCATCACTACTCGAGACTGGAGGTACTTCCTGAGTAGGTCGAAAGGGTTAGGGGAAGCCCGCCATTAAATTATGAAAGTTCGTCCTTAATCCTGCTAACTGTATTACTTATTTGCCATGGTAGAATCCGCTATGGAATAGCGTGGTAAGCGGCTTCGTCAGCTGTTTGCTGGAGTAGGGTGGAAGCGACGAGGACCTGCTCGTGTAAACGTTTTTCCGGCCGAGCGGGCAACAGCACGCAAATTATAAGCCAATTAACGTTTAATTATTAATTGTCCCTGGCTCGCTCGGGCGAGCCGTTGTTTCCGGCCTGATGGCTTCCCTCGGCTGTAGTTAGTCGATATTTATTGATAGAGTGCCGTGATAATGCCTGCGGATAACCAGCAGCCCTTCTTTTTTTTCCCTCCCCCCTCGGCGGCAGGACATTTTTCGGAAGAATGAAGGTTCCATTAATGCAGCCGATAATGAACGGTTCGAAACGAGCGACATTACTATATCCATTCTTCCCGACTGATTACGAAAATGCGCTCCGCATTCGTTTTGCATCTCTCCCTCGGCGATTCGTCAGCCACAAGTGTTCCCTGGTAATTCTCGATTTCCCCGGGTGCAATTCCCGACGACTATTATGGTTTTAGTTAGGAAGGAGGGAGTGCCGTTGGAGGAAGAAAGCAGTTGTCCCATTAAACTGAATGCCATCGATATGTGCTTCCATTAAAAGTAGGAAGTCGGTGGCATTCTCGCTCGCGAAAGCACTGCCATTATGACAGGCATTTCCCAATAAAAAGCTTCGAATCAATGGTTCACCAATCGCACAGGTATCATCTTCCGATCACTGTTCGATCGAGCACTGAAATGTCAGAGGGGGAGGAAAAAAAGAGCGTGGAGGCCACATGGCTTTTAGGAAATTCTAGTGGCAGCACTTTGAGGATGAAAGCTGTATTTCCATGCGACCGAATATCGCCCAGCCGGAAAACAACTGGCTGGAAATTTAATCAGAGAGCCGAGCTGACGCGTGAAGGTAAAGGCTTAATCCTGAATTTCTCGCTCGCCTCTCACTCGCTGCCGCGTTGCGACCCAGTTGTGAAATAAGACGGTGGCAGCTCTTTAGATTCATATCGCGAATAGCAAAGCTCACCGCTTCAAGACTCCCACTCGAGATTTCTTCCAGCAATCGACACTTTAACCGAGCACGTAACCTCCGCGAGCTCCTCTTGATTTCGATCAAAGTGCGCCTGTTTACTTCGCACCAACAACAATCAAACAAGGAAATTATAAATTAATATACAAAACGAATATTATTACAAATAAATTGGTGTACTTTTACACGAAAAGCACATCAAAATATTCCGGAATTTTATACACCAAAAAGTCTGCAATTTATCACGATGACAGGTTTAGTTGTTCAGTCTGGGAAAGTGCTATAATTCCAATTGAGTTTTTACTCTTGTATTTAAACAAGAGAAATTTCGAAAATTCCAGCCGAAATATCTGCGTGCCAGAGCTCGTAAAATGATATAAAATGTCTAGCACGCATTTACCAGCGGCCACAGGGTTTCATCATTAAGCCTTCAGGTGGGCTGTGCGCGCGCACCAATTAACTCTGCGCCGTTTAACGTAATAATATCATAGAGCGAAATAATGTTTACGCTCCGGTGATATTAAAGTATCGCCCGGGCGATGGTAATACCATAAACGCTCGTAGTATTCAGCAAGCACTAGTCCAGAATTTCCAGGGCTTTGGTTGTCCTCCTACGGAACTGCTCCCCATAATCGAAGCATTATTATGTATTAATTCGTAAAGCGTGCTTCCTATTGGTTGCACTCGCTCGGAATCGTAAACGCGGCTTTACTCCTACCTGGCCGAATTCGCCAGTTATTAATCGCGCCTTTAATAATCCACTACAATAACAGAGTGAACGATTATTTAATAGAGGATAAATACGAGAGGAGAGCGTTGTTCATTGGGAAATTAGTACGATGCACATTGAGTGTCGTCGGCTAATTAGCGCTTCAATAAAGTAGGAGTTAGTGAGAAAGTCGCATCGGAATTAGTCCGAATAATATAAGTTCTCGAGCTGAGAAAAAGTTTCACCGTACATTACACGCCGGCCACTTTATTTACATTGTAATTAACCAGTGGATAATTGAACGTGCATCGGACTAATTAAAAGAAACGCGCAGAAAAGAAAACATCGGCCTGATTGAAAGAACCTGCGTAGTGGGTTAACAGAGTAGCATCAAAATTAATTGGGTCTAATTCCAACTTTTTCTCGAGAGCAGCTACTTTCTCCAATTACGCGTTGCAATTAGTTAACGAGTAATTCGATATGCATCGCACTAATTAACGGGTTGGCATGTATAGACTAACTTAAACGACCCAGGCTTCTAGTATCTAGAATTCTCAAACGTTCTTCTCCATCCTTAGGATATAAAATTTCTTGAAATGACAGAACACTTCCCAAATTCTTATTCTTTACACAATAATATATCAATTCCATCTTCCATATTCGACTATTTTAGAATATTTGTCTTTGAACAAAATGTCCTTTTCAGCTTTAAGATTAATTCTTTGAAGACTGACTAATTAGACAAGAATGGGGAAAATGATTATTTGCTGGTGAGATATTTGCACAGATCTATAATGCAGACGTGGACAACTACGTTGGAGAGCAGTGTTTCGGAATTAGCAATCGGTAGTAGGGGAGTACTGGCCGGGTAGAAAACGCGATCGGAAATTCCCGATTATATTGATTATCCGTCGTTATAATTGCAGGCCGGGGAGTAGGACGGTTATCTCGCGGGTCTCGTTAACGCTGGTAAGCCCTGAGTTAGTATCGTCAACTGCAGATAAAGGCTTGCACGTCGATGCGAGCTCAGCCAGCCGGATTATTCTAACTCGCAGCCGAAAGCAGCAGGACGCAGCCGGTTAACCCTGACGCACCCGGCCTGTTCGATATTTCCCGTAATTACCGACAGACCCAACAAATCCACGCGTCGATTCTCCTACACGCGATCTACCAATGCTGTGTACTAGCTCCGAAAATCGGCAAAACTCTTCCTCAACAGGCCATCCATTGCGGCTCACCGCCGATATACCGCAATGAACAACTCTAATAGTACTGTGTTACACGGCTGCCGCAGTATTACGCTCAGTCTTTGCGCGAAATGCCTGCAGAAATTCATGGCAATCCTAGAATGTTAACATGTTCCCTCTTCCACCAATTCCATGTGATTTCCCATCCAGACAGGTATTTGCTTACCAAATGAAATTAACTGGTAAACATCCTCCGCTTCTCCAATCAACCTCTAAAGCGTCTCATATTTTATATTACTTTCTCGTATCTTTTTACCAAATTATATCAACCCATGCGTCTCAACATTCTACCACAGACGGTTTATTTCATTTCCTCTTCCGTTACAGTACTTCCTATTGTCCTCGGACCGAGTTACACTACTTGTGTACATCTCTTTGAGCATCCTATTACGTCGCTCCCCTTATTGCGTGTTGTTTTGTGCGCCAAGCCATTACATTCCGACTAGATTACACCGGTTCTTGTAATTCGGTTTTCTCACAATTTTCAAAACGTTTGTCGCTGAGTAGTAAATGTAAAATGAAACAGATCGTGCTTTGTAGTTTTTAAAAATATTAACATTTAGTGATGTTATAACAATTTTTCTATCGGCGCGAAAGGACGGCATTCGAAACGAGCCGACTATATCCGAAGATAACCGAACGACGCGTGACGTCATACCGCTGTTCCCGAACTTCCTACACTATAGACGCTATAGACGCTAGACGCTGTTAGCCCAGGTTACAGAGCGAGTTCCAAGTTTTTCCAAGTTTTTCCCAGTTTTAGTTAAGTGTAAGGTGAGAATGTCGGCGAAAAGGAGCTACCGGCGGTGCTTCGTGCCCTTGTGTATGAACACAACGAAAAAAACACCACATAAAGTGTTTGTATCTGCAATATGTAGTCGATGCAAATCGAAGAAAGCTTTGGTTCAAGCAAGCAGGACGCCAGGACAAACCAACGCAGTCCAATTTTTATTGCTGCGAGGACCATTTTAATTTAAAACAAGATATGGGCAATTATGTTCGGTTTTCTTTAATGGGTGGTCCCATTAGAATGAAACCAAATGTGGTTCCCCACATTTTTGCGTGTCAACCACATAGGAAACCTATGTCAACTTTCTAGCTCCTAATAGTACCTAAGGCCGCTGGCCTCTATTTTGTTTATGACGAGTCCAGGTTGAGTAATAAAGTTATTATAATTAGCCATGGAATAAATCTTGGGGAGGAATATTGCAGCGTTTTCGACCAACAAAAGTCCTTAAGAACCCAAGCCTGCATTTCCTTTGATTTATGACGGCCGAATATCCCCTAATATTTTCTGTTGCTCTAGCTTTTCTAACCTTCTATTGGACATTTTACTAAGGCTAATCGTTGCTTAAAAGATCTACCGGAAAACAAATTACCGTATGAAAAGCAGTCAAAAGTATTCCCGAATGAAGAGTTCAAAAATCGTACAGCACGTATGCACATGCACTAGGTGTATATCTCAGATATTTGAATATTCTGGCTAATGCTATGAGTGCCGTGCATATGAGATTAAATAATTTAAGTGATTGACAACATGGTTCTGCAACAGGATAATTTAAATATACCACGACCGACGATAAATAAAGATTTTCGTGCACGTCCGCTTCGATATGCATGGGTACAGTTTGCGCGCGGAGCTGGAAGCAGCGGTATGACGTCACACCAATCACAGAGCGTTTGGCTAGATTCAAATATACAGGGTATTTTAAGAGCGAATATCTTTGCATATAAATAAAGAAAGGTGGTTTTGTTGGTGTTGTTATACTGTATGAAGGCTATTTTATTCATATAGCCTATTTTTAGCATATTTTTTTTAAAATGAGAAAGCCCTATTATAGCGAAGCCAACAGTACAGAGAGACAGTGAATTACAGTGAATTCATAGTTTACGGTCTGTAAACTGGCTTTCGCTCAAACCCAATTCATCCGATGACAGAGACTCGGTTAGTTGCACTAGGAATCAGAGAAATGTGTCAGTGAAAGCTTGATTTGGTTTGCGAGGAAAGTGAGGATGCAGAGAGAGAGAGGGAAGAGGAGAGAGGGAAGGTTGGAGGATAGAAATGGGAGAGGTGGGTTGGGAAGCGGATTAGTCGGATTAAAGCTAGAGCAATGGGGATGCTCGTTTGGGAGGCTGCGGTGGTGGTGCAAGGCTGATGCAAGGGTGTGCGAGGGTGATCTGTGTACCCGCGTCAACGGAGTCGCGTCAAGATAAGCGTCCTCCGGAGGGCAAGACGAATGCGAGAATGCTCACTCCAGGGTAAACTGGGCGGAGAGCACACCGCCCTCCTACTAGCCCTGGCCGGAAGCCGATCTTCCAATTTATCGGCGGCACGCACATCGACGCGCCCGCCGCCAGATCCGATCTTGAATGATGATCCTTGAGCGAAGATGTTGTTTACGCATTAACCACTGTCGCCCGGCTACTGCCTGTCGTCGAACGCCCCAACCTACTCCACCACTGCCCCTGCCAAGATCCTATCGGCAGACACTTGAATTTCATTGGCGAATACGTGCCGGGAATCAACTCTTCCTCCCTTCCACGCATAGTTCTCTTATCCTCGGTAACTTCCGGGTCACCGCACTTTCGCGAAAATGTTTTAAACACCCTAAAAATACTATATTATGTTTCTTTGAGAAAAGAATTGTTTAAATTCAATGAAATATCACTTTGTTCTGAGATTGTATAATATTGTGAGTAGTATAGAATGAAGGAGGGTATTCGCTAAGTCTTTTCCGCTTGGTCCGCCAGGAAGTCTCGTCGCCAAAGCTCCGGCGCGACTAGCGGCGGACGGAAATTCGATTGGAGGATTTTTGCGTCGATGGAGAAAAAATGTGGACGTGGTCGACAGTGTTGTATGGATGAAAAGAGAGAGTGTATGAGTAGGTAAAAGTAAAGGATTCCAAGCACGCGGCACCGAGGTAAACAGGGGAGGAGGGAATGTCGCGCGTCGTCGACGAGCGAAAGGTTCGCCTCGCCGGCAGCCTTTTGAAGAGTGTGAAAAGACTCGTTATTATTTGGCCCTTTTCCTCCCTCGCACATATGTAAATAAGCTTCAGCCGCTGCTCTATATTAGATTTCCTCGGCTGAATGCTTAGCGCGCGCGCGCTCGCTCGCGTGCCGCGGGATTTGGATGGAAAATAGCTGGCGAATGCTGGCCGTTGTCGCCGCACCACCGGATTCACCTTGAATCTCGCAGCCAGTGATTCCGCCTCTGAATAAGGATAAATTCCACCATCGCGAAAGCCCTTTGTGATACTGTTGACACTTGGCCCGCCACCGCCGCCGCCGCAGCATCCACCACTTCTTTCACGGCTCTGTAGCCTTTTTCGACAAGAAAAACTACAAGTGCTCTTCTATACTTTCTAAAGAAGCATTCATTGCCAAAGTATATCTGTGTTTATTTTTAATTGACAAACAGTAGTCAAATGAAGAATGTTAATGGTTTTATGTATGTTATTTCTTATGCGGAAGTAGAATGAGGAATGTTATAGTAATAATTTATGTAATTTCCTACTTCAAGAATTATACGATGAAGTTGTTAAATGTTAGATGGAAGCTTTTCGGAGTGCTCGTGATGTATTGGTGGTAATATCCAGTCATGTATCAATGAACTACGAAGAAGAAAGTAATTCCAGCGGCGAAGGTACTTCGGAAGTAGTTACCTCGTTTCAGTCGATTTAATCCCATTTCCTCGCGCTAGCTCGAACCCTTATGTTTTCTTCAGAAGACGGCGCGCGCGCGCGCTTACGAGAGCAGAGCGAAGCTGAGCGTCGAATCTGTGTCAACAAGGGACATTAAAAATCCGAGATAATGGACCAAGTAGTTAAGGCACCGACTGGAAGGAGACGCAAATATTCCAGGGGGGTCCGCATCGATTTAACCCAGATGCACCCGTCGAACCATGCATCGGCATTCATATTAATGCGAATCAGGAATAGTGGAGTTCCCAGTTTCCGCTCTTACTTCCACCCAACTTCCCAAGCAGGCAAGTTCTTCTGGCCGGAAAAATTGGAGAAAAGCAGCAGCGGCGGCGGCGGCGGCGGCGGTTCCTTCCGCGGAAAGTAATCGAACGATTCCGGCATTACGAGATTAGCTTCGCAAGAGCAACGGAGAACGTTCAATTTGTGAAAAGGCTTCCCTCCAAGCCGAAGTTTAACGGGCCGCGCTTCTGATCTTTACTTATATAAATCTGTAGGCGCATTCTCCCCGAGGCTGCGAAGCGGACGAATGAAACTCATGCTAGTACTTCATAAACATGATGGAAGTGGTGGTAATCTCGATGCTAGAAGTTCGACAGGAATTCCGCGCAATTTTTGTCGTGAAAGATGAAGTACTGCTAACTGCGATCGACTTTTTACCACCCACTTACACTTCACTACTTTATTATTATTGACGAGTTAGACACGCTGCACTGATTCCCGGAATAAAGCATATTGAGAATTTGTCGAGATTACTTTCTCAACTCTTCCAGTGGAGTTTTCAATCCACTTTCGAGAACTAACAAGTTGGAACGTTTGATATATCGCAATATTTCAAAGAGTTAAACAAGCTAGAATATTTCCGTAAAGCAGTTTTCTACAAGTAATCATGAGTTATTCCATCGCACAACTCAAACTCATATCCTCCCATATATCTAATAGCCACTTTTCCAATACATTATACACGTGAAACTTTGTTCTTACACGGCGCGTCCAGGAAAGAGTTGAACGATCTTGGTGCAGGCTTGGATCGTCCTCACACTGTAAAATAGTCATCGATCATCAAAGAGGTAAACGAAGCGGAAGGAGGAACGGGAGCAGTGAGCGCGCGATGCTTGAACGACCACTTATCGATAGAAAAATCTATCATGGCAAGAGAGAGAGTGCGAGTGAGAGAGAGAGAGAGAAAAAGGGAGAGAAAGAGAGAATTGCGTTGGTTCTCGAGAGAAGCTTGGAAATCTGAGCAGTGCCGGTTTGCTGGAAAATAGAAGGTGGAGCCGAGGCGAGGCGAGGCGAGGCTGGCCGCTTCCGCTTTCCTCCAGTATTTCAAGCTGGCTCCGGAAGCCTAAGAATTTATAACTGGTGACGCGTTACGGGTACGCTCTCTCCTCCCGGAGATTTATTCGCGGCGCTCGCTTTTTTTCTCGCCGCCAACACTCTGTCAGCCCTCGGTAACTCGGAATCCTCCTTTCGGCAGGTGAAACGCAGAAAAACACTCCGATGAAATAGGACTCCCAGCACCACAGTTGGCGCGTAAAACTCCTGGCGAAGCGAACGCCATTTTGTTCGGGATTTACGAGCCGCCTCGAGCACCGCATACCCATAGACATTCCCCAACTATTAACTCTGGATTAGTACCGCATTCTATGAAATACCACAGTTGGTAGTTATGCGTAATTTTTAGTCCTATAAATCTGGCAAAAAAGTTTAACTCGACGTTCGTGAATTTTAACGGGACGATCACGCGGTTTACCACATTTGAAAGGGTGGAATTATTATAGAATAATATTACAGATGAATTTAGTCTTTTATCGAGTTATTTATTTATTACAGTAAAGAACAAGGAAATAGATTCACGTTTGCCATTTTCGAATTCTAATCCATCTTGAGGAGAAAGAATTGTGGGTTGGCATGGTTCCTCGAACTCGCAACAGTTGCCTTGGGTCGGATTTTGAAAGGAAGGAGACTGGCCCGGGTCAGTGGGGATTTGCGAGGATGTTGAGATGCATGGCCGGGCAGGCCGACGAGGTTAAAAGAAGAAAAAGGTCGCGATGGCGCAGGGAAGCAATTGCAGCGGGGGTCAGGAGGTGTAGTATCGGAGTTTGCCCGGTTTTACGATATTACATCTTGCGCGCGCCCGCGCGCCCGCGCTATAGTAGGCGCTCCGGGATAAAGTCTTCCACGAAAATTCCGTGCCCTCTTACCCGGGCCGGGTTCGCGCAAAAAGTACGTACTATGGAAATGAATATCGATCTCTTGCCCCACCCACAAGCCACCGTACGCTCCTCCAGGTACAATAAGTATTGCTTTTTGAAGCCTGAAGCCGACCAATATCAATTTCCCCGGCGGCCAAGTACAAAAACTACTAAACCGCTCTGTTTGCTACCCAAGCTCTTTTCCTCCTCGCGTGTGAGTGTCTGTGTGTATGCTCCAACTATCGTCAAATCTAACAGCGCTCCGATTTATTCCGAATTCTCATTCATTTAAATGAACGTTTTTACCTGACACGCTCGCCAGGATCGTGCATAAATGATTGCATTCATCTCTCTCGGCCGAGCCACGTTTGTTTTGCCGGGGGAAGCCGGGAAATTTTATGTGTTTCCCTTTGCCATTCGACTGACATAAAAATTCAGCGACATGTCCCCACTTTTATGTACGTGTTCTTTGACGTTTAATCGGAGAGAACGACAACGCGGCTCAGAGTCCGCGAGGCAAGAAATTTACTGCAGCTTGTGCTTAATAAGTTTTCCATACGTAATTAATGGGGACTGTCAGTCGTACCATTTTTAGTCGCTGTCTATCTTTTCTTTTTCAAGGAAAGATAAAGCAGAACGGTGCTTCGACTTTGATGTTAGCTCGTGAATGATAGTCATGACAGACATAAAGCACAATAAAATTGTTATCATTATTAGAGATAACCTTTATTTTCACAACAAAGCAATCAATTTTGATTTTCAACTACGAAATATTTCTCTTAAGTGATTCATTTTTTAATCAGAATTACATTTAACGAAAACCCAACAGTTCACTAATTTAACATTGGAAGAATACTTCAAAATGAAACATTATTTTTCGAGCCAAAGGAAGCATTGGCTACAATTACTATTAATAATCCTCAATAACGAGGAATAGCGAAGCGATTCAGCATTGATAGGAAGCTTGTCCGGAATCGGCAAAGTGTCAGCGCGCGAAGTTATTTCAGTGGCGGAGCTATTAATTATTTATGGAGCGGCGCGACGCACGAAACTGTTCGACAATTATTCAGATCAATTGATTAATACTGATTTTCTAATTACTCCGGCTGCGAGGAAATGTGCCCGGGCGCATTTCCCGTTCATATCGTATGCAACAAACGATGCAACGCGAATGGAACAGCGTGCGATGTGAAACATGCATGCCGGGGCGCATTGCGCGTTGCCAGAAAATCCGTGCGAGAGAGAGCCGGACACTTTTTTCCCAAATTAGCGGAACCTTCAAATTAAGCCGGATGCAAAATTCATGCGTCCCCGACGCTTATAATTCTCCGGCGGCGAGACTACATACAATTTTCACAATTCCGTGGCGCAACCGCTTAATTCATTAAATCAGTGTCGACGCGTTCCTTCAATTATTTCCAAGTAATTCCCCTATTTCATTAAGGGCCAATTTGCACCCACCGGCCGTTTATTGCTAATCAAATTTAATGCACAGCCTACTAGTGAATATGTAATACTTCATTGCACCAGCCTTAGAAAGTTGACTCAAGCGCCCCTTTTAGTGTTACTAAAATCCGCGTACTCGGAGCAGTATAGCAGTGTCTTCACCGCATAACCCCAACGCTTACAACTCTCGTCTAATCTTTATAGCCGAGACTCCACTCGGCTAACAACCACTCATGTAAGACAGAAAATTAGTACCGTTAAAACTGAGTACAATTAAAGTTTTTACGAGGATTCTTAACATTCTTATAAGATTCCTCGTAGTTTCCAACTAACTCTTAATTACATCAAGATAACTATTATTATTTCTATTAATATTTAACTTTAATCGCTTCTTAACAGTATTCCATTCCACGGCAACTTCTTCAGAGTACAAGATGTTATCTATCACTCTGTAGCATATTATCGGCTAATAATCGACACGTTAATCCGCAATAAGTTACCAGTCACACTTTCACGGTACCGCGGGAGGGAATAATTTCCGGGAGACTTCGTATTCCCGTTGAATGGGCTTCGTTGGTGAAATATGCGCGGCGGACACACCGACGCAGAGAAATTCGGTCGATGCCATTTGGTGGTAGTGCGGTCTAACGTGGTAAAAATTTATGGAAGCTGCGGCATTTCGGTGCCGAGTACCACTGCTGCCAATGTGAAACGCTCTAACGAGCAAAACCCTCGCCGTCCGTGTATGCACGCGTGTATATGTGTGAGCACGTAATACGGGAGACTTGGACGGAGAAAGCGCCGGCAATCGGAATTACACCTGGCGCCGCGCCGCTCGTATCCCGATGACAGAGACTTTTTGCCGTCAGCTCCCGTTGCAGCTGCACTCACCGCGGTCAGCATTGTTAAAACTTGCCAGCCAGCACCTGCTTGATTCCTCCCGGCAAATAATTGGAAATCACTGTTTTCATATTTCATGATGCCGCCATATATTCTACATCATTCCGCATTATATCCGCTCATCGTGTTTCGGATGGGTTACAATTTAGTATTTCGTACTGTGTGGTTTATAATTTGTTATCTTGTAGTGGCACTCCAGGATAGGTTTGATGAAGTTCTCGACAGCCAACTTGTTAGGGTGTACAGTTCTACATTCTGAATTAAATGAAAGGTAGAATGCACAGTCAATGTAGTGTTGCTCTGAAACACATTAGTGAAGTAACTTGACCTCGAAACAACTGTAAATGAAGTAACGTGCTTTCAAATCTGCTTGGAAAGTCCTCGAGTTTGCTTCAAGTTTTGAAAGAATCTTGAAGGGTCATTTCGTGTCAGATAAATAACGCGTTCGTATTGGTAGAGCAGTTTCAAGTTACCCAAGTTCAAGCAATTTAAAAGGAAGTGACGCGAATGAATAAGGTCTTTCAGTCACTGGGAAACTGAAATCCTTTTAGTACCTCGGCCGGAATAAATTTGACAGTCATATGAGTGGGATATTACGTAAACGACCTTTACGATATCAATAAAGCCGGCAGATCGAACTTCCAAGTCTCATTGTATAGCGCGATCCCGGATAATCCGAGTAAGTGTTACGTTTCATCGAAAGTGTTACAACGAATTACATAACTCCGCGCGATATCCGCCATTCGCCATCGAAAATCTCCAAGCCGTTGCCCGCACAAATCGGCACCAAGAGGATTATATTGGATATCTCGTATTGTAGCTCACCATTCTCGCCGAGTTCCGAGATGTTCAAACCCGAATTAGGGATGTAAATCAATATTCTGGCCGGTTCCGATATCGAATCCTCCTATATACTTCTCCTACACTTCTATTCTTGAAAATTATCCTCCTATACTGTTATAGTTTACGAAATTCAATCATTTACACACTCATTAAATTTTCTCATTAATGTTTGCCATAAATAAATTAACAATACTACTTTGAATCTCACCATTAATTTTTATAACATTCGCTAATATATTATTGTTTTATTAATAACGTGATAATCACTCTTAAATAACTTATATTGAACTGCGAATGGCCAATCATACAACGGTAAATTAATTCGTTGAAAGAACAACACAACTCGTAGAACAACATTTCGAGGAGAATTTATTTTAGCCATCACTCGGCCTGCAAAGCCGTAGAGCAGCACGCGGTGCCAAGTAATGCGCCGTTGTCGAGGGACTTATTTTTCTTTGGGCTCATTCCCCGACAGGCTTTGTCCATCGAGGCTGTAACGTGTGTGTTACGGTGATGGCGATGGCACGCTCTTCCTCGGACAGCGTCGGTTTGTCACGCTTGTCCGACTATCGACGGATTAACCACTGAGTCGTGCCGAGCTAGTGATGCTGCCAGCTATGTGGTCAGCCGCCTCTCTTCCGTGTCTTCTACGCCCGCCACTCACCATCACACTCTCTCCCATCATTGGATTATACTTATTGGCAGATTTATCCTCCTCCAACCAGAAATGAGAGTTGCCTCTTCGAGGAACTTCGTCTTTTTCCATGATTTCTCATCTCCGGATTAATGTTCGCCAACGAGGATAAAAAGAAAATAGTGTAAATAAAATACTCGTACAGTTCAAATGACATGTTCGAAGATAGACGTTTCAGTCAGTGGATTGTTCTTAATTATTCCTGTGGAAAACAAGTGAATTTTGCATTCGGGACGTTGAGAATAGCGGTTGAACGGTATATCTCTGCTGTAAGTAGTACAATCCGCATTAGTCGGACATACACTCGGCACGCAGAGACGAACGAGCGAATGGACTATGTCGACAAAGCCGCACGCTTTAAAGGATTTGCATATCACATTGGGAGCGTCTAATTCGATTGTTTCACAGTATTGAATGAACAAAGTATTGAATAACAGTGTAAATGGGAACGAAATGAAAATATCTGATCGCCGAGATTTGTCGAGCCGGCGATGGGAACCGATTAACATCGGCTCCACGGTTAAATGCAATTCCAATTTGTTAGTTTCGCCGGGTTGCGTCACGTATTTAGCGGTAAACAGGAATGTCCAATTACGGGGGAGCCTGATGAAACTTAACTCGGCGCGGAGGTATTCGGTGAAATCGAACCAGTATCCTATCCGCTAATCGAATTGCCGGGCGATTCGTCTTCGTCGATTAAGTGCAGCCGACAGTTCCGGTATATCACTGTTATTAACCGCATTAGTGCTATCAGACAGTTGATTCGGATTCCAGCCGAACTCCTGCGCCCGTGATTCTCAACTTTACATCGGGCTGAAGGAGTTTTAGAGAGCTTAAATTAGTGCTAGCATAAATTAATTTCTCAAAAACGTCCAAAAATTCTCGAAATATTTTTAACTGGCGTTGAAAAAGAAGAAATTATCAATTCGTATTATATATTTTGTATATTTCCAACTTATATTGAACAGCATATATTTATTCGTAAATGTACCAAATGATAAAATGCAAAAAGCGATGAACTTGAACCAACTGACATTCGAAGATGTGTCATTCAATTACTGGGCTCTTGAATGTCGCCAGATTTACGAGGCAGTCTCTGTGCTATTCAGTGCCAAAGTTTCTTGCTCTTTCCCGGGCGATACTGCCGCCCGATTGTTTCCGAGACACATGGCTCGTAGTCCCGATAAATGGAGGGCGCGTTTTTGAAAGTGGTTTATTGAACTCAGGCCAAAGGTGACCGATTCGCACGCTGTCGTCCGCGCGACCCCTGCATTTCTTCCGGAACTCCTTCGCTTCGGATTCTCAGGGCAAAGTTCGACTAGCGAATTCGAGAGAGTCATAAAGAGGGAAATGAATGATTCACGTGCGATTCTTGTCATAGAACATTGGTACAAATCGCTGGAACGCTCCGTGGAATACGTTTTGGATACCTAATACGTTCGTCTTGACTTTTACGATTCCACCCCCAGGCTTTCCTTTCCTTTTATACGTATTCTTCGACACTTGAGTTATTAGGGGACATGCTAGATATTGAATTTCGGAGTTCACACTGCATCTTGACCTTAAACTCATTGACATTCACATATCAAATGAAATAAGTGTGGGATTGAGTCTTCCTTTTATGCTAAATAGAAGTAATGCTTCTTTTTCCATAGATTCTTAAATTAAAATTAATACTATGAATGACTTAAACAGTATTTCCCAACAGATAGTCAATATATTTCCACAAAGTGCACCAAAAACAGTGTTACTTTAATTGAGCCGTATTCGTTGCAAAAGAACTTGACTACTTTCTTTGACGATTCACCGCACGTGGCGGACTTTGGAATTGGCTTTGATGGTCGAGGCTGGAGTAAACAGGCTAGTTAGGCCGATGGTTGCGAAACTATCTCGCGAAGTATCCTAAAGTAGTGGAGCCGCGCCTTTGTTAACGGGGGTCGACAGGCCGGGCAAGAAAGTCACATCCGAAACTTACTTCGCCCACCGAGAATTCCCTTTCTAGCGGGAAACTTGCCGGGCTGCGCTGATACATCGGACAACAGTTCATCCAGGCGTGCAGGCGTTCTTGTTACCAAGGATGAACGGCAACCACCGACTCTCCCACTGTCCGAGCTTAGTTAGTACATCATTCACAATCACGCGAGTGAAACTTTGCTTCCACTTAACCCTCCTTTAACCCCTTGTTTAACTAATTCTCAAGTAAACTTTAAAATAGATTATGAAAGGATAGGAAAGAAAGTTGGGTTTAAAGGGTTAGGCTTTGATCGTCCGCGGTATAATAAAGTTTAGGAGAATCCTTTTTTTGCTGGTGTGAAATAACTTTGGTTTCGAAAAGATTTCAATCAAATAATACTTTTAGTCGTCCAAATCAAAACCAAAATCCATACATTTTTCAAGATAATCGCACTCATTGGTATGCATGATTCGATAGACGCCACAAGCCTTCAAATTTCTATGAGTAACTCAGAGGGCGACCAACTTACCAAAAGTCACGTGACTACCCTTCAAAATGACCTTCTTTTCTAGAGTGCCATTCGATTTTATTTTCGCGTTGGTGGTAAATTTTTCTTCGCATTCCTAGGTTTATTGAGCCCCGCAGATTTATTGGCATGATCGTAAAATTGATCGTAAAACTTTACCGTTTCAGGCACAGAGTATTATCCAAAGTTGGCGTAACTTATAACGTTTAATTCGTCGAATCTCCAACGAGATTGAATTTCACGGGGAGTCGCGCCTACCGCACATCCTGTCTCTTCTCAAATACGAAGAGGCGAGAGCCTTTGACTGAGCGGATCTTGTTGCTTGTTGCATTGGTGCGGGCGTTCCAGGAACTTAGTGCAGGTTTTACGAGAAGGCGTCGGCAGACTCGGCGAACGGCGTCCACCTGACAAACTCGGCCCGGCACTGGCGAGGCTTTCGGCAGAGTTTGAAATTCCGTTTGAGGTCGGCGAGTGCTCACTTAGAGACATCGTAAAATCGCGGCCGCGAAGAGTGGAAAGCACTTCTAACGCGCCGTGTGCGAACTCGCAAGCTCGCTCCGTTGGCTAGCAACATTCCTGACAAATAGCGGTCACAAAGTGTAGCAGCGCGCCGGATACACAGAAGAGCTGCAACTCCTCGAAGCGGCACTCTGGATCTTCGGCTCGATTCCCAGTTCTATCTTCCTCTCTTACTCACTGCCACTCGCTCGCTCTCGCTCTCTCTCTCTCTCTTTCTGAGCGGAGCGTGAGCTGAATAGAGCATCGACTCTAGTTCGAGAGCTGCCTTTCAAGTCTGACTCAATTCAATCGGTTCTTTCTCGAGCGCCCCTAAGTAAGCTAAACATCGGTTCACACCGTCTCAAATTAGCTTTGGATTGTGTTCGCTTCGAAGCGCCAATTGCAAGTCCGCTTGGCGCGAGACTTGAAACAAACTTGAAAGGATACTTCGAGTCAAGTAAAAGTTTGTCTACACTCCAAAAGACGTACTCTCTCTTTGCAAGTAGTATACAGGATTGACTTCGAGAGAGTTTGAGCAAAACTTTCATCGCTGCTAATAACAATTTTAGGATCACTTGAAATCAAGTATCTTGATGAGGAACGAGTGAGGTTCAGCGGTGCGAGAATAATTACATTTGAAGGATAGCCTGACATGGCGGGGGGTTGGCTTTCATTTCGAGGTAGCTGGGCAGACTGGCGTCGCGACGCCCCTGTATTTCGAGGGTGAATTGTTTCAGAAAAGTGTCAAGCGATATCGCGGCCTCTGCTCTGGACGTTTGTGTGTGCGCCACTGGACAAACTTGTCTCCCGCGCACAAAGGGCCCCAACACGTAACGTACACCGGGATTTTTGTTTATTATTCTACTTTGTACACATGCTCTCTCTCTTTCTCTCTCTTTTTCTCTCTCTCTCTCTCGGCTAGCGGGCATCCACCTTTCACGAGGCGTTCGCACCACCGCACCGGCCCTTTCAGTTATCCCTTTGTCGCGACAAAATGGATTTCGGCCCTCGTATTGTTTTTCGACTTGCTGCTCCCGCCAGCTCGAATCCCATTGATTTTTCCTAGCCGCTCTCGCTGCAACTCGTTTACCAACGCGCGCACCCAATTCTCCATCGGCGCTGATCGAACCTAACACTAAACGTGTCTGTGTATCTCTGAATGTCTGTCTGTCTGTCTGTCTGTGTGCCGCGCGGTCTGTCGCAAAATAGTTTTACTTGGATTTCGAGGTGGCTAACGCGATTACCGCCATCGAAAACATTCCAACTCCGAAAGTCAATCGGGCAACTCGGACCGCGACAGAGAGCGGCACGCCGCGCCGGCCAGCCGGCCGCTCGTTGGTCCGAGCCGGCATTTCCAGAGCAGAATTAATTGCACGCGCCGCTTAATAGTTCTCGGCGCCTCCGAGAGCCGCGCGCGCTCCCCGGAAAGCGCCAATATTGTTAGGAGGCTAACCAGAGTCCATTACGGGATCGAATTAAGTCAACAGGCGACCCACTGCCGATTCAAAAACTAGCTGCTGTTTCCACTGTTCTCTCTCTCTGTCTCTCTTCTGCCACTCTCGCTGAGAAATTAACAACGCCCATTTTACTTCTTCCTTTCTATTTTCCAAGCTGATGAAAACTTCGCAGACTCTTTCTCTATTTATCTCTGTTTTATAAGTTGGACGTCCTTCGGTTGTACTTGATGCGACCCCAGTGTACGTCTGCCAATTAACTCGACAGGATGGCAAGCAGAATGTTTCCCCGTGATTTCTTTCGCGCGCACAACTCCCTTTATGCATTCACCGAATTATATTTCGCCGTCAGCATCAGATTTTATCATGTTAAATAAACTGGCATGTCGGCGAGATCCATGCATTTGTAATGCTTTTTCTCCAATTCAGAGATATTCCTGAAAATTAAGCGAGCGTCATTTCTGTAAATAACCAGACAAATCAATTGGAGTGTGCTTGTCGGCTCGCGATTAACTTTGACAAGCTCTGCGCCGGAATTTTGTATGGAAAATTCGAGTGTTGGAAGAGTCGGTGAAATTTCAAGGATATTTCCTATATATCGAAATGGGCGAATCCTTCCTTTTTGCGAGTGGAAACGTTCTCGAATGCGAGTCTCGAAATATGAAAGCCCGCCGGGGAAGCTATCAAAGCGGAGTGCAATGGTGTGACGAGGAGTCAAGTTGAGACGAGAGGAATTTGACTTCCTGACACGAAAAGGAGGATCTCATGGAAGAAAGCGAATGGCTTCGATCGCCGGGACAGGCTTGTCTCTTGAGCTCGAGGAAAGGTAGGCGTATGGCCTCGCGCATCAAGGAACACACGTGACTGAGTGAGGCAAAGTACTCGCTTGCTTCGAGCTAAAAGCAAGGGTACAGAAAGAAATAGCAGGAGAGAGAGAGAGAGAGAGAAAGAGCGATAAAAAAGAGGCTCAAAGCTCGAGAACGCTGGGTGTGAAAGCGTCGAATTCAAGGAAAGCTCTTCTCCCGGCGAACACACCCCGCGCCTGTCCCTGTTTCTCTGACCCTTTTTCATCCGCGAATCTCGTGCAATTAAAATTTACAAATCCGCTCTCTGCCACCTGCATTTCCAGCCTTTCATACCACACACGTTTTCCCTACACGGAGAGCTCGCACACGCTTTTCACCTGTCGCTAATTCCTCGGCCTATCCGAAGGACAGCCGTGCCCCAGAGACACACGCGTGCATGCGTGCAGAGCTTTTTTCTCCCCCCGCCGCCGACAAGAGTGCAGCGGCCAGTAGCGCGACGTGTCGCAATCGCGCCAGAGAAACCGAAGCGGAAAAACAATTATTACCTCGGATGTAACGAGCGCTGCCGGCAGAGATCGAAAGCGGACGTGCGGACATCCGAATTCGCCGGGTCACGCAACGACAGAACTATTTCCTCTTTCGTAGGCGATTTTTTTCCCCCGAAATAATCGTAGACAGACTCAGAACGTGGATGGGAAAGCCGCGAGAGAATTACAGGCTGTCGGAGAGAGCGAGCTCTTCTGGGAGAAGTCAATTTTGGAGGGAGGAAAAAGTGATGGTGGAAATTTATGCGAGTTGTTCGCGTTCGACAGGGTAAACAGAGGGGCGTCGGCCGATCGGTGGAGGTCGACGGGCGCCCGGAGGTCACCTGGACGATTCATTGGTTTCACCCAAGCTAGTTTATACGTGCGAGTGTGTGTGTGTGTGTGTGAGTGGAGAGGCGCGTAGATTAGGTTTCCAGGGACACGGAAAGCTAATGAACGAGGAGGTGTCGTTTGCAAGGCCGGCGGCACCGGCGGCGGCGCTGGTGGTTGGCGTCGGCGAGCAGGGAGACGGGACTGGGAAATTTTCAAATTTGTGTTTGCGCCCTCGAGCCAAACGGCATACCATCCCCCCCTTCGAACCGAAACATACTGGCTTCTGTGTGGATATATATGTGAATGTCTGTGTGTGTGTTTCGTGCCACCCTCCGTTCTAGCCGATGTTGCTTGCCCTCGAGCAAATGAACGTGCAAATGCAACGGGCGTAAATACTAGCGAGATTTATACTCCGCCTCCTTCCCATTTCGATGGCCTCCGCTCCCCGTGTTGCTTGACAGACTCGAATGAACCACCTGAGGGGGTCGCCCAGTTAAATCTGCCGGTGTGTCTGCTACCGAGTGATTGATAGTCCAGTCCGATAGCTTCGCTGATATTGATTCCGGACGGGCCTACGTAATCAAATGAGACTCACTCGCACTTCCTCCCTAGTTCATTCTCCGAATTCGATTTACATATTCTTCGATAACTAGCTTCTTATTTCGTAACATTAATATTTCTCCAACTACAAAAATCGTATTAGAATTCACTGTAATATAAATATATTTAAACCCTTCGATTTTATAAACAGAGATACAGAATTTCGTGTTATGTTACTCGATGCTACTCAGAATTTCATAGAACAGGGTGAACGATCCTGAGCGTGTATGAGAGGGGCGTAGATTTTTCATAAAAGGGGTTGGAGCCGGAAAA
The DNA here is from genome assembly GCA_910591665.1 of Ectemnius continuus. Classification (NCBI taxonomy): domain Eukaryota; kingdom Metazoa; phylum Arthropoda; class Insecta; order Hymenoptera; family Crabronidae; genus Ectemnius; species Ectemnius continuus. The sequence goes on from OU342867.1 coordinate 7,095,556, forward strand.
AAAGGGCTGGTAAAGGTGGCGAGAAGGAAGACGGTGGCAGGGCGACGTCAGCTTGAAATAAGTCGGGAGTCTGGGAAGTCTCGGTCGGCGGTGGAAGATGCAAGGGTTGTGTGCGGCGAGGAGGGTTGCAGGAAACCGCGCGGCAAGATGATCGCACACATCGGGCACCAATATTACCAGAGTACAACTGCAATGTGTATAGTCGGCGGCCCCACTTCCACGTGTCACGTAGGCGGCTACGTTTTGGTTGGCAATATCAACCCTAGCCGTAAGCAACCCTCCGACACGTACTCCGCAACCCTCCCCGCGTTCTGTTGGGACACGCTTCGCTTTTTGTCCCCCGCAATGTCGCCTCGACTTTGGATCCCTTGGACAGGATCTCCCGACCATGGTAACGAGAGCACGCGTATCCAGTCGCCGGAGTTCCGAGTTCTTTAGTTCGGATGGACGGCAGAGTGAAGCTGCCCGAGGGGTGGCGCAACCCCCTAAAAGCTGCCTCGCTTCGAGGACCACCGGAAAATTGTCGGAAATGTACGATCCTCGCTGAGTAAGCCCGAAATAATGTCGCTTTATTTATGCTGCGTTTTCTCTCTCGTCCACCACTTTGACAATAAATGTTGTCCATTGTAGAAAATGGGGTGGTTTGGACTAGTCATTCTTTTTATTAGTCGAGGATTATTAGAAAGCTTTCCTCTTGCTAACATAATGTAGAAATTTCCAAAAATTGACTCAAAGCAAAAATACCTGAAAGAAAGGGACGCTTCATAAAAGATCTCTGAATTCCTTTATGAATTATATTGTACAATAATAATTAAAGAACAACCAATCCAATAAATATCAAGAAGTAAATTCAAAGAGTTTCTCAACGAAATTCAAAAATCTCTCGAGCAACATGGCGTCATGGGCGAATGCTTTGGTGAGTGAAGGGCGAATTCGCGGCAGGCTGACCAGTAGACTTTCCAATTACACGGCTCGTCCCCAACCTGGAGGCACATAGCCTGGCTACCAACGATGGAAGCGGCGCCGGGCGCCGATTTTCCAGCGCGTTGAGCGACTCGCTGAGCACGGACCTCCTGGCAATCAATGTGTGTTGCCGATACCTCGTTACGTGTGAATCGGTAAACGAGAAATGGATGGATCGCCTGATTGATAGATCGATCGGGCTTCATGCGTATCGACGAATAAATAGGCTGCTGGAGGCAGAATGACACGTTGTTCCTCTCTCTACTGTTATCGTATCGTTATGGTCAGCATCCTTGAGGCTCCCAATTCTCGCATGTGGAACCTTCAAATATTGAAATGTGTCATTCAGATCGATTGATATTGGTCACTATAGATTTTGATTGACTCAATAAATTCAGGAAACGATACAACTCGATATCAACAATTGTTTGTACGAAACTAGGAAGGACAAATGAACAATGGTAATTACAGGCTTCGATTAATCGAACATTCAGACTCTATGTGGATTCTCCACAACCACAACTCTCTGTCGTTTCTGTTCTTCTCAGAATACATCTCTTTCCCTATTGTCGTTCTCCTCTTTGGCCTATGCTCTTGATTCCATCTCTCCATCGTACCCGATTCGGCAGCCTCGTGAGAAGAGCGAGGCAGCCTCCGATAATCGATTGGAAAACCATAATTGGAAGCTGCCGGAGTACGTGAAACAATTAATTAGACCTTAATTAGCGCTCGGCCCAGTTTCAAAGCCCCGAGTGGCACTGTCCTCTCGACAAGACAGAGAGCGAGACTCCCTCATCGTTCTAACGCCAACGCAACCCACAAAAGAGACCTCATTTCCTTCTTTGGCATGTCGAGCATCATCGGTTTATTCGTCGATGACTCATTATCGGGATAATTACCCTGTCTTAACGTGCTTACAATAAATTTAAGTCCAAAACTAGCTCAATTTTATTAAAGTGGATCCTTGTACTAGTTCAGAGTCCTGCGAAGTCCTGTAGTATCGAGTAAATTTTTCGCAGACTGTACAAGCCGGGTAGGAATTCGCTTACCTATGAAAGAAAACCGAGGGATAGAAGAGGGAAAGAAGGAGAGCCGGACGTGTGTAAAGAGACACCGTGGACTCTCGTTGGCTCTCCAATTCCAGCGAATTGACTGATCAATAGAGTCTTCGTCGCCACAGGCCTTCCTCGTGCATCGATCGGCAATTCTTAAGGAGTCCTTCCTAGCATTATTCAATTCGCCGGAAGAATCCTCGGGCGAAAGATGCAGCGAAGTATTGCCACGGTAATTCCTGGCCCGATACAATTGGAATACGATCGAAAAACCATTAGGAAACGAGAGGGAGGGGGGGGAACAGTGATATTGGAGAGGTAAAAGCTGGAGAGAGAGAGAAAGGGCGCTGCGTTATCGGGGGACAAGTGGGTCGCCGGATAATTTCATGCTCAATCGTCCCGAAATAATTAAAGTCCGAAAATCGAGAGAGAGAGAGAGAAAGGCGGAATTCCCTTATTATCGGAAGTGGGCCAACTACGTAGTCCTCGCTCCGATTAGAATGCGTCTTCACGTAGCGGGAAGAAGGAGCGAGGGGCTACGCGTAGGAATTCGGCATTATTCAAAACGGACGACTCGAGGGAGTTTGCTGCTAGCGGTGTATCTCACCAGGTCCGTCTGTTGTGTCTGTTGCAGTTGCGGGAGTACACCTTAACGGAAACGTATCACGAGGACGACGTCGAGCTGGAGTTCGTCAGCAACGACAATCTATCGCCGAACACACCGACCCCCAGGGGGATCGATCCGAACAGGGACCTGAACGAGGCCATCGCCGAGGAACGAAAGGAAATGGACACTCAGAGATACAGGTATATACTATGTACGTTCTTCCCTTCGGCCGCGTTCATTCTCGCCAAATTCTCGCCGCCCGGATTTCCTCACCCTCACCCTCCCACCCACCCTCCCTCTAGATATTCTCCACTAGGAGAGCCAACCAAACGCGAGTGGTAAGTTGTAGTTGGACTAACATTCAACTGCGTTGATTAAATTGTTACGAATGCCTACGATTCCCTTGTCAAAAGTAAGAAAGTTAGTTAAACCTTACGTTCTTTTGACAGTAATTTAAGAGACTTTCAACGAAGTTTAGTATAAAAACAACCCTTTCATTTTACGGGAGAAAAACGTGATAAAAATATGTTTCCTTTACTTATACTGACTCATTGAGAAAGTGGCGAGCCTCAGTGAGAGATCCATGTGGCTGGCGAAAGGGCCATGACCTCGAGACACGTGGAAAGAAGGCGGACGTCTCAACTGGCCGGGAAATGCTCTCGTCTCGCTCGCAGCGGTATAATACGGTAGATGAAAGTTTTGGAAAAGCCGAGGTGTAAGGGAGGAGGGAGTAGGGTTGCGCGAGGCAGGAAGTAGCCGGGGGAGAGTAGGAAGTTTGGGCTGAATGGACACTTCTCGGGCGCATGGCGCATTCCAACGTGAGCGGCTTTACAATGCCGGGGAGACGTATCGCGCGCGAGAGAAGCTTCAAAAATAGGCCACTGCTGAACTCGAGCCAGCAGCAGCAGGGAGATCTCTCGTCTTTTCTAAGGCTTGCTGAAGGTTATGCCGAAGTATGGCCGCCTTGAAAGATCCATCTTACGCTTTCCTGCTCTTTGAAACGCCAACTCTTCACGGCCGAGCCTCTTCATACCGATACGACGTCCTTCCTGCATCCCTGCATCCAGATTCTTTCGACCTATCCCATTCCGCATCTTAAACTTTCACGGTACCAACCCATTTCGGTAATACCTTGCATCTTCCACAAGCTCGCTTTATATTCCTCCTCCTCTACTCTTCAGATTAGCCTTGTATCATCGACTCTTTATGTAACTCCTACTCAAGATTTGTTGGAATTCACCCCTTTCACTGCGATGAATCGACGAAAAATCTTTTGCCTCTTATTTGTAGCAATGTGCACAGTAATGGCTGTTCATCCAATCTACCAATATGCTATTCATTATTTTTTCATGTTGCACATGTCCATTATAGTGGTAATACACTGCGAGCCAATCCTATCGTAGAGAACGTTAAAATTTAACCAGTTTTTAAAGGCTATTGTTTTGGATTATTTTAAACTTCCAATAGAATTATTGATGGATAGAAAATCCGCGCTTGCAACACTGCAGTGTTCAGATTTCTTTCGAATTCGATCTCGATAAATCTGATCACGCTGGCACTCAATAGAAAGCTTTACGATCGCGTATAAACAAGGGACTTGAGAATTCGAATGGAAGGATGTCCTCCCAGGAAGCTGCATTGCCTCGCACTCGGAAATCCCTAAAAAATGGCAGTGCATTTGGCAGGGGTGCCTCGAATCACATGAAGCGCAATGATCTCTCCGTGCAATTCTGCCGGCTGAACGTTATGTGTCGCTCATAATATACTGGAGTATTATTGCCGCTACTTTATAACAACGTTCCACGTATAAAACGAACGTCACTCCTCGGCCGAAATCATAATTTATACTCGCCGAATCGTCCACCGTTTATCAGTAGTTGTTCAACACGTACTCGAACCACTTCCGTTGCCACTCTTTTCTCCGGGAATTAACTACTCATGTGTATACTTAAATTCGTTATGATAATTTAATACAATGAAACAAGTCATTTTATTGTAGGATTCATTGAATTCAAAGAGAACATATCAAATTTTTATAAAAGTAATTTTAGAATGACTGTGCTTTTAGAATAATCGCTTGGTATACAAAATTAGGCGAAGGAAGCAATAAAACACGTGGTTTCATTAAGGAAATATATATAATAAACGTGATTCTTCAGCGGAAGCCACAATTTATAGTTGGCGTATCGTATATCGTTTATCAGTCGGTTAACACGTACTCGAAGCAGTTCGGTTGCTCGGCTTTTCTCAGATCTGAGCCCCAGAATTATGTATACATGTATGTATCGGGGAATCGGGGAGCGAGAGCAATTCCGTAGAAATGTAATAACGATATCCACCAATCAAATGTGCTGGCTGGAGCCGGGGTTGGGAAGTGCGCGCCCGTTTGACATCAGATGCTCCGATAACGATATTACTTTTCCGCGTACCTTCGATTCCCCGAGTGTCCTTATCGTTAGTAATATCCGGCGGAGCTCGCAGCGCAGCGCCTCGCCTCGACATGATCGGTCAAAACTGAAAGCTAATATCACGAAAGCACACGACTACTTATTCTCTCCTTGTAGGAACTTCCACGTCGCTCGGTTCATTTCTACATTCTAGCCATTTTCATTTCATCGAATCTTCCAACTCTCGAATAATACGACCTTCGATAATCACCTCGTCCAACCAACCGAATTTTCTCAAGAGACACACATCTATTCCTACCATTATTCTCAGTCTTCCAAATCGTATCGCCGCGAATAAGTTCCAAGAGAGCTTTTTTCATAAAGTATCAAAGGGAATCCTATGAAAGATAGAAAAGAGTAGAGAAAAGAGTAGCAGCAATGACGGGTAAATAATACTGCGGGTAAAAGGAGGCTAGCTAGCTATGCGTAAGAGCAAACAGTGCTTTCATCCATAAAGGGAGTAAGGTTTCAAATATCGAAGCGGGAGTTACGGCAACTCGGCTTTACCATAGAGAGGAACACATCGAAAGAACCATTAGTATTAGTGGGCGGTTAAGGTAAACACGTAAAGGGAGAAGTAATGGCGGTTGCCGGATAAACCATATTGGAACCTGGTGATATTGATCTTCTGTAAATTGCGCGTTTTCCTGGCAACTATACCTCGCAGGCTATCGTACAAGTGGAGGTGAAAGAGAGGGAGAGGGAATACATGTTCAAGACCAGTGGCCGTAATCGCCGGCAGGTAGGAGCCTCATGCGATTAATCGATCCCCTGCGATAACCATCCTGCATCCACGTATCGAGAACCATCACATCCTTATTCACCTAATATCCGCCAGGCGGCATCGCCCGCTCAATATCATCTATCGGAGATAATGAATTCCTCTTGCTAGTTTAATGCACCTGCCGCGCTTACCAAGCAACCACAATGAGACACTTTACTTGCCCCTCCAACGCAAATCTTGTTTGCCTTTGTTATTATTTCTTTTTGTCACGCTCTTCGCTGACAGGCAGGAATTAACGCATTGATACAGATCGGCCAATGAGAGGTTTATGATGGAAAAAAGGTCGTAAGCTGATAATGGACATCCTGTAATATTAATCCATTATATTCTGTTATGATAACACATTGCGTTCGTGTCGTTTTTTAGCTCGGTTTTGTTTTATTATCGAATTATATAATTCTGAATGTTGTGAATGGGAAATGGCGTACCGAGCGTTCGGGTAATCACTGGTGTTCAGTGTTTCGTTCTCCATATAGCAAAACAATTATTTAACGCATGAATAAGAGAATTTTTAATCCATTCGGGAAATGTAGCTGTATACTCGAATGGATAGTAGTTTATAATTCAAAGCTTCCGGTTGCAAAGGGAGATCTCAGCATGTCCGTTGGCGGACTCGCGAGTTTGGCGGCGAATGTGGCGTAAAATGTGAGATAACCCGACTGACACAACATGGGAAACGCTCGGAGATTCTTATTAAAGTATACACGCTGCCCTTTGACTCGGATCCCCGACAGACGTACTCCGAAATTAAACAGAAAATGTTCCGAGCGCTGGCCCGCCCGCTTCGCTACCTCTAAATACATATTTTTCCTCGGGATTTCCTTGAGAGCGAACCATCGCGCACTATTGTTTGCTGAGCGCAAATTCAAATGTAACTGCGCAAAGGCTCGCCGAAAGTTGTGAATTAATGTTAAAAGCTAATTCTTCTCGAAGCCCTGCCCTCCTCCACTCAAGTTCCCCTCAATTATTACTGGGAACACATAGCTTTGTTTGAATTTCCACTATGGTTTCAGTCCACCATGCACCGAGTTATATTTTACTTGATACTTGTGTATTTGACTCTTGAAACTAGTACGAGGAATCATACATGTTTAATAATGCGCTCCTTTTGGCCCATTGTTTGTATTATTTCAGTTATATCCACTGGATTGCTTTGACAAAAATTTCGTCGACTTGAGACCATCGACTAAAATACATTATTCAAAATACCTTAGGAAGTTACGATGTTGCGCGATATGTTGCACACCGGAGACTTCCTTAATTAGTACTAAAACCATATGGTTACGCATAACAGCCTATTCTACTTGCCGGCATTAATGGGATCTGAAATCGTGCCAAGCAAGGGAACGCGCCACAGGGAGGCTCCTCCGAAATTTACAGCGAGCGCAAAATTTCGCGCACACATACCCAGTTTACTACTCGCAGGAGAAAAATCGCGGCTGCTGGTTTCGCAAACTAAAATGGCAAGGCAAACATTCGTACGCCCGGAGATTTGTATGGAAGTAAAAAAGAGAGAGAGAGAGGAGAGAAAGAACAAATAAATTCAACGAAGCGATATTCGAATTCGCTCGAAAGTCCTGCGACGTGTTTATTATATTTTTCGAGCTCGTTGGTAACACGAAACTTTTATTTGCTTCGTCGAGAGATGACTCTCGCCGCTGCGCTCGAGCCAACCTAGGATTTGAAATAAAGCTTGCTGTTGGCATCGCAATTCCCTGCTGTTCCTATCTATGCACTTTTGCGGCAACAGTTTTATAGGTCGATTACCGCCGTGGGCAATCGGCTTTTGCATTCCTCCTAAAAGCTCATGTCAACGGGAAGCATCCGAAATCCAACGTATCCCCGTCATCAAGGTAGTAAGCTCACCAACATCTGCCTCTATCAACTATATAAGCGAAGCTTTACATTTTAAAATCGCCCCGGGGCACTATTCTAATGAGTAATCCCCAATTATGAATGTAATATTATAATTGGCCGTAGTAAACAAACGGTTTGGCCCGGGCGGCGATTAATACATCTAATAAATTAGGTGCCCATAATTAATGTGCATTATCGAGCGTTATTCTCAGCGTATGGCTGCTCTCGAGCTGGCGCGCCACACAAATCATAGCAACCCGATTATTATTATAAGCATTGTCATCCGACGCGAATTGCATCGAATTCCACAGTGACATAGTAACAAGTATATTATCCCCAAGCGACGCGGGAAAGGGGTGGGTGGGTGGGAGAAAAATTCATTTCACAGCCATTGGTGGAGAGGACACGGGGCGAAAATCTGGAATTTCACGAGCAACCCGATCTCTCATCCACTCGCCGGGATCGCCGGGATGCTGGATTATGCGTTCATGCGAGCACTGATTGCTACCGTTTCTGCCATATCTTCTGGCGGGCAGGCTCATTGTTCTAGAGCGGGAAAGGCGAGCGGCAGAATAAATCAAAGCGAGCTGGACCGAAGCTCCAGTCCGGGCGCATTGAGAGGACCATAAAGAAGGCATGGCGATGAAGATGACCGCATTATTATTGTCATTGTTAGAACGTACTGTTTCCAGTTTCTTGCCGCGATCCACCCTCTCAGCCCAGATATATATCATGGTAATACTTTCTCCCTTTCACTCGCCCGGAGGGTTGAAATGACTTCGACCTCTCGAAGGTTAACGATCCGCAATAAGTTTTGGATTCACGATAAGAGCGTCGGATCGCTGCCTATTATGTCGGCGGCAAGTCATCGCTCAAAGTTCAAACAGACGTCTGCTTCCCCCAACTTTTTATGTCCGCACACGCGCTTGCTATAGACTGTCGCGGAGGATCTAAATTATAGTCTGCATTAACTTATACGCTAAGTAGAATTCGTTTGTGCGTAGTTGTTACATTACACCCAAAACTAAATGATCTTTAATTTGATTTACAATATTACAGTAATTTAAATTTGTAAAATATATGCACCGTTTATTTTGAAAGTGACCTAAGTCCATTTATATTGAAATAGACATATTAAAGAATTTGCGTTATTTAATCAACAAAAAAAATTGATGAATGGTTTTGAAAGTAATATGTAAATTAATGTAAATTTATGATACATGGAAGTTGACGTATTATATAAAGGGACGCGGATGCATATTATGGTAACAAGGCTCGCACGCAAGTTTACTTACGGCCAAGTGAATTTTTGCCGCAGGCCAATCGGGCCGAGGCTTCTGTCTAGACTGGTACAGCCAGGCGAAAATGTGAAGCACTCTCTCTCTCTCTCTGTCCCGCTGGCAGGAGGGCAGAGGAGCTTATTCGGTTAGTACACCTTCGCACAGATAAATGTAATTATACCGTAACGACGCTCGAATTGTTTTCGTTATTCCGGGCGAAGTTTCGAGCGTCGGCCTACGTGAGCGGAGTACCCAGCGTTGGAGTGCGTGCGCGCGCCTTCGAATTCACGAGGCGTGAATTATCGTAAAACAAGAAAATAACCGGCCAGTAAGGGATTCGCCTTTGAGAAGAAAGCCGCTCGAGGATAATGGAAGCTGCCAAATGAACTTCCGATAAACTTTTAACGAGGCGAATGCATAGTATGCTCCTAGGGAAAAAAGGTGCGAGGTTTGCCTGCTCGCTCTCGGACGCTATCATTCGCTGGCTCGGAAGATTCAGTTTCGAAGTAATCGGCTTGGCTTCCCACCTCCCTTTCGGGACCGATCGATCGTGATGGATAGTTCTGATTACCCGAACTCTCCTGAAATTCTATAAAAAACTTCCCTCCTTAAACCTGTCACCCCTGCCGCGAACGCCCGCCACCGCCGCCACCGCCGCCGCCGCCTTCTAACGCTATAAATTACGGAATTTCACGCGTCCTCCTCCTCCTCCTTCGCCATTCTTTACTTCCGGAGATTCTCTTCTCGGGCATACATTTTTTAGAGAGCTTAATATAATATACAAGATGTAGTTGGCAAAAGAATAATAAGTATCGAGTTGGGACTGTTTGTACTTTATACGTAAACCGTGTTATGGAGAAAATACAAAGGTGTAGCTGTCACGAAGACAAATCGTCTCAGTGCTAAAGCAGACCATGACGGAACTTTTCTCTCGGTTTCACCATTGCCCTCGCATTTCGTCTCGGTCGCCAAGGCCATCCTATAAAAAATTCCCGCGACGCAGTTGAACCGAAACCCACCGAATATTATATTCGCCGGTGCACCATTTGTCCTACCACAGTCTACCTTTCTCCTATTTTTAAAGTGTTATAATTAACATCACAGCGGACTGAAAACCTTGCGAACAAATAAAAATCGATAATAATTCCCATTACAATATTACAGCTTTTAAAATGAAAATTATTATTGCGGAAAGAATTTATTTGAATTTAGTTTAACGAATAGAAATATGATTGTTACAGATACTGGACAATGGCAGGCAGCGGTCAACTAATAACGGAAGCTCCACGCGACAATAAAGCCGCGATAATAGACAGCATCGCATCCTCGTACGCGCTGCAAAATCCACGGTATCCAATCCCAGGAGCAGCAGCGCCGAACGCCTCCAAATATCCCGAAAGAAAGACGAGCTGGCCGTACTACCAAAAGTACAAACCGAACGCTGAAGCCCAAAAGGCTCAGATATTCGAGGACATCCAAAGAAAAATGGCAAACGCCACTGCTGCCGCAGGAAACAACGTCGGCCACTCGTGGAACTCGACCGACCTCACCGAATCACGCCAACACAGGCTCAGGATGAAGCATCACAGGCTCACGTCCAAGGGGAAATTTTTAAGATCACGTAAGTGCACTTTGGTTTATTTCAAGCCACGCCGAACAATTTCACGCCACTTTGTGGCATCGTTCAAGCATTCATTCGCGCGGGATAATAATACTTTGTTGACCGGCTGCATTATACAAGAATATAACATGCCATCATCTATTTTCGTAATGCAGCCGAGAGATGCTACAATATAAATAAAAGTCAATCATTTTATTTGAACGTAATTTATTATTATTAGTATTTGCGCCGCTCGAACGATGTATCTCGAATCAGCCACTGGATAATGCAAATGCATTTGGCGCATTGTAAATATATGTATTACCGAATACATAAGACTATAATGGCAATTTACACAACTTTGTTGCTTAATAATTCCATGAATTTGATGCATCCACAAATATCACTGGGCTGGCGAGCAGTTGATGCATTTAAATTCTGCATTGCGCATTGCCAGAGATGAAAGGTTAACAGATTCGGTAGAATGAATTGTTCGGTAGAAGGCTGGGCGTGGCGATGCTTCGAAGTTAAACCTAATTCCTCGGAAAATCGCTTTTTTTCCATAGGAATCGACGACGGCTATTTCACGCAATTCACGCCGATTAACGGCGATTCGATGATCGGCGAGGCGCGCGTTCGCCGCGTAGAGCGTTTAAGCCGCGCAGATGTTTTTTCCAAGCTGTTTTCCACCTGTTAACCCTTTCTTTTGATGTTCCGGCGAACTCTCAATTAACTTTTTAACCCCACGTCACTCGGCGAAACCACCGCGGCCAAAGCCCGCAACCGTCCGCTTTCTTTATACGATCGTTTATTGAAGTTAATGTCAAAGGGTGCCGCGTTCAATGACCACATTTCCCGCGCACCTGATCAAAAGAGGTCCTTCGCTCTCTCGTATCGCACTCTCCGCCTTCTCTCTCTCCCTCTCACTCGCTCTCTCATCGCAACCCTGCGAAAGCCAGCGCTCCTCCTCTGTTTCCACTTCGCCTAGGATTCGACCTTACTGCCACAACAGCCAGTTTCCCCTTTTACTGTTATCGCACACTCTAGGAGCCCGTGGACCTTTAATGTCAAACGCTGCTGGAAATTAACGGTCGGGCCAAGAGCTGCACGCTCTAACAGTTGTAAAAACGTAAGTCCCTCGACCCGACTTGAAAATGATTCCGCCAGCAGCTTTTACAGCGAAAGCTTGAGCCGATAAATGAAAGGGCCAACTAATTCGATAACTCGCGCGCTACTTCCACCGTGTCGAATTGGATTTCCATCTCTGTTCTTTCAAGGCGCCAGCAAGGAAAAGCAAAATTAATCCTTGTAACACCTCAAGGAAAAAAGTATCGGGAAGAAAATTGTGAAAAGTAGTCCGCGCTCATTGTTCCCTAGAATCTATCACTGATGCGATCATTTAACACGCCGGCTGACAAAAGCTGCGGTAGTGCTTGCACTCTCGTCATTAATCTTCTCTGGGTATGATCAGAAAAGAGGCAAAAGCAGACAGGGATAACGAGTGCGGAGTTCTCGTCAAGAGGGTCGCGTGAAAATAAGAGCAGGAGCCGGCTAAGCCCGGCTTAATCTCGAGGGGTACTGCATCAAGGTTGCATCACGGAGAGTCCACTCGTTTCTACCGGGATATTCGAGGCAGATCCGAATTGGATCTCTCAGTTGGATCTGTGTCAGATCACTGAGTGATTTGTCTTGCACCCTAAACGCTCTCAGGGATTAGAAACGATTAAATCACTATCGTTTCAGATTATAGTTCAACTAGTTTTATATACGTCCACAGCTTTCAACCGTTTATTTATTTAATATCCAAACTCAAAATGAAAGAGTACCAGTAATTGTAGTTCAATAGTACTCAAACATCTAATGTTAAATTAATCTTATTAACTAATGTTAAATCGAAGCAACAGCTGTATTAATAATTTATATATATCTATATAATTCAGAGAATCAAAGAGCGAACCATCCATAATAGTAATAATACAAAATAAAGATAATCTGACGAGAAGGTCCAACTGTTTCAGGACCAAGGGACTGCAAGGTTGGGGAATGGGGTCCGTGGAGTGCGTGCAGTCGCAGCTGCGGGGTCGGCGAGACGCAGAGGACGCGGAAGATAACGATAAAGCCACGTCGCGGTGGAACACCGTGTCCGCCTCTAAGGGAGACCAAATGGTGCGGCAGCCCGAGCCCTTGTTCCGAGAGCAAATCCAACGTGGACAGCTATCAGTGGTAGTCATCTTCCTGGCCTAAGTCTCCGTGCTCGCCTGTCCAGCCAGATGACTGGGACATCGATCAGAGAGCGGCATCGGGGATCGGAGGCTGCAGGGCGACAAGGATTTCACCGGCAGGACATAGAGCTGAAGGTGCCGAGTGGTTTCGCGCACAAGGTTTCGCCGGGACGAGCGAGCGTCAATAATATTATTGTAGCCGTAGCACCAAAGATTACGCACGGGAATGACAAATACAGGGCCGGCAGCCGCCTGTTGGCTACCCTTCATTCATCGACGATGGTTGAATACTGCCTTGACGAGATAATCATTATTTTCTGATAGCCACGTTGGCAGGGTGCACCAATCGTACTTCTGGTACACCCGCAACCACAGTCCCTTGTCAAGCTAGCATTCCCCAATTTCACACACCAGCAAACACGCACACCCACGTACAGACGCACCCGATCGACGTATACAGATACACACAAAGAGAGAAAGAGAGACAGACACACACACACAAAGATACGTCTAGGCCTATGCGCAGAACAAGAAATTTTCTTTCCGTGAGAGGGGACCTTAATGGGAGCGAGCTTCGGCCCGACTCGAGCTAATCCATCGCTGTAGTCGTGAAGGCCGCTTTCCTGCGCGATACTTCCTAAGAGAACGTTACAGTGAATCACGAACGAACCAGCCGCTATTGAATGTCTCGTTTATGGGTTATTGACTTCCTCGAATAGCATTTCCTGCCCACCTCCCCGCCACGCCGCCCGCCCGGCTAACTTTTCTGTCAGTCTGTCACGCCTATACTTTCCAACTGTCGCCGCCGGGCGGAACTTTCCTAACTTTATTTGGAACGAGAAGGCGCGCGCGCGCGCGTAAGCGAGCGAGCCAGCGAGCGAGTATCGGGAAACGACGCCGCTGGAAAGAAACAATAACAGTGAGATAAAAGCGAATGCCGGGATGAAAGAACACTGTCGGCGGATCACGAAACCGGATTTGTTAGACTAATTTCGCCGAGAGTTCGACGATCTTTTGCCACTCAGAATTCTGCTGTTCCTCCGCTGAGCTAAACTTTGATCCTCCGAGCAGCGCGGCGTCGGGAAATCGGACTTTCGAGCGACACCTGACAAAGAGAATTTCTCCAACAATCCGATGCGAAATTCTAACGCCAACTGAAGCACAATCGGAGATGATTTCGGCGCTGCTGGAATTGGAAGGAGTAGTGAACACCACCTTGCATAATTCCGGGCCGAATAGGACGGCAGAGAATTAACCAGTTACGGATTACCTAGCGGAGAACGAATTCCCGAACGAGATCCTTTAAAGCTTAGATACAAGCGGCCCAGTTTCTCTTGGCGAACCGGATATCCTGGCGGCCGCTGCCAGGGTGACCCGGGACTTCGCTCGGCCTCTCGAAAAGGAACAAAGAGAGAGAGAGAAAGAGAGAGAGAGAGAAGGGGGTGGGTGGGAAAGGGAGAAGGAGAGCACTGGAGTTTTCTGAACGGTCGAAAAATTGCTGGCAATTCCCCTGAGGTAAGCGCCGAACGCAATTAGCCCGTCGAATTCTCACTCTCTCACTTTCTCCCTCTCCTTCCTGCCTGGAGAGTCGTAGCCGGCTCCTATAACGAATGGGAAACCGCTGCCACGAATGGGAAACTTTGAGAAGAAATTTAGTTGGTAGCACTCGCGTGTCGATCGGCCCAGTCTTATCGGGACTTAGCCCGGATATCCCCCGTCGAATATCGACGGAGTTCTCGCGCGATTCTCGAGTCGCTCCCGGCTGAAAACATACATATAGTGGTTTCAATCCGGCCGGCTTCCGTGTTCCTTGGCACTCGTTATATACGCTCGGTACTCGATTCACTGTAGTTCTGCTAGGAAGTCAAGTTAAAGGAACCTCCTTGGCGATCCCCGTAGCAGAGGGAAGTAAATTTAACTTCGAACTCCGAGCTAGTAGTAGAAGTGAGTCGGGGTAAAAGTCATCGGAGAGTATCGGCGCAGGGAAGCACAGTGCCCTCGGAAGGTCTCTTCGCTCATTGGGTACACACGCGAGATCTAAAGGTCGAGAGAACGTAGACAGGGCGAGCGACGGCCCCCGAGCAGAGAGCGCCACGATGCCTTTCGTGTACGGCGCGATAAGGAACATTTTTACAAATGATATCATCAGGTATGTCTTAGGTGAGTGTATTATATCTTAGAAATAAATTTAACGATAATAATTAAAAACTAACGTTTAATCGTAATTCGTTAATTACTAGGCTCGTATTACGGCACCCGTGGGGCTCCTACGAGCGGCTTGCCTCCTCGCCCGCTGCACTCCCCATTCCAATCACGGGCGACTTTCAAACTCTCTTTCCACTCGAAATCCTACTTCCAGTCAAGATCGTAACAATAACATTCGGACTGCCCAGAAATGATTTAAAGTTAACGAATCTACAAAGAACTTTCTCGCGCACGAAGGACTCGCAGTTGTTGTAACGGTAATTGCAAGGATCTCGCGAGAAGAGCAATCGGGACAGGCGAGCTAATCTATTCGGAGCGCAGCGCGCCATTGGCACTCTTAAAGTGAAGAGATTCTGCATTCCGTGGGAGGAAGCGTAGAATAGGATTACCGGACGCGCAAAGCACAGATTCAATCTTCGAATCAGAAATGATTCCCTTTCTCTCGTGGCTAAAGGCTGGCAGTGACTCCTTGAGAGGAAACACAGTCTCTCAGTGGGGCAGCGGGCGGGGGGAGGGACGGAGGGAGAGTGCGAGGGAGAGCAGGCCGCCGTGGTCTTAGTAGCATTAAGGATGAACGTTTTATAAACTAAACGCTCGGAGAGGAGGATGCTTTCGCAATGAGAGCTTCGACGGCATAGAGAGAGAGAAAAGGAGTAACTAGACGTTCGCCTAAGAAGTAAAAGCGCGAGATAACGAGCACAGGGGGATGCAACCAAAGAAAACGCTCGTGTAAATGTATATCCTTCTCTTCCTCCTGTTTCCTTCTAACCGAGCCGCTCACCTCATATCCCTTTAATCCCCTCGACACACACCCTCGGAACCTTCTCTATCTCACCCCTCGCTCATTCCCTCTCTTTCTCTCTCGCTGGCCTCTTCCACTTCATGCTCCCTTTTCCTCTTCTCTCTCTGGCGAATTCACGGGACAATTCACGGGGACAATGACAAATCAATGGCAGAATGACGACGAGGGGAAAGGCAGGAGGATGAATATTCTGTACAAGTCACTGTGCATTCTAGCCTCTAAGGACCTAGCCGATAGGACCTAGTCGTTAAGCCAAAAAAGCATATGTAGCAATGTATAACACATAAGTTTATATTACATAATAAAAGGTCTGTCGATAAAATCCGTTCGAACGATATTATTCACTTGTGACGTATGGATGCTATTGGTATCACAATAAAGTAGCAATTATTTCGGGAAGTGGCCCTGTGCGAATTTTTGTTGGATCCTTCTCTTTTTTTCCAGGCACTCTCCTTGCGGAGTTTCGCGGCCGGTAATTGGCAGTGTGGCAGTTCGTTCCCAGCACGTAGGAGCTCGGTGGGCGCGCGTGGTGCGCGCGTGTGGAAACAAACTCAATGAGTAATATTCATTTTGTGGCAACACAGCCGTTTTATGTATATGAAATTCGCGGAGCTCTCCTCGCTGGCGTAGTGTACGGATTAAATATTTTAAATGCGGTCGCTCAACTTTCGGTCGGCCGTATTTTCCTCGAAATTCAGCGGAGCGTATTATGCGCTGCAGGCCAAAGACCGCCGCTCTCCCAGTTGGAAGCCAACGCTGTCGAGTGCGCTTTCCACGGCAACGAGGACTCCTTCGCCTTTTACATTCTTCTTTCTATTACCCACCTGAATCAGCCGACGAACCGGCAGCCCATTGCGTTGCAGATCAACGCGAAATCCCTGCTTCAGGATAATTTATCCTCTTCGAGCTCCTCAGCATTATACATCTACAAACTGTCTCTATAAAAGAAGAGAAACATATATATTGTATAAAAGAATTAATATTATTCTCACACCTATTATCCTTTAATTCTTATCGCAAAATTGTATCAGTATATTTTCAAAAATTCTCGTCGTCCTTTCGAAGTCCTGTTGTCAGTTAGCCCCACAGGAATTGTCAAATCTAATCGACAAGTGGAACGAGGAGTCAATCCGAGCCAGAGGTGGCGCAGGTACACCAGAGGCATGGAAAAGTGCCGGCGGCTGTTCATTCGCGCGTCTTCATAAACAAGTGAGGATTCTGTGGTGTGAAAAATTGTATCGCCGGGAAATTCGATCGCGGCACATCTGTGTGTCACCGGGGAAAATCTCATCGCCGGCACCGGAGTCTGAGTTTCCTCGCAGATTTCCTCTCATTTCGAACACAGCCGCGGCCCGGAGCTCTAACGAGCTGTTCGAGCGCGCGCGCGCCGGCACGTCGAACTTTATTAAATCAAGCGTCGAGTTCTCACTCTTTCTCTCCCGGATCCTACTTTTTCACGCGTTCGTCGGCTACGTGAAATTTTCGGCAATCTCCTCGTTATGATGACGGAGCGCCGTTGCATTACGCAAACTCTCTTCGTTCCTGGCTCATTTTCGAGCGGCCCTTCCAAAGCAAAATCAATCTTCGCCTCTTCATCATTTTCCCTTCTTTAAGAGGCAGCGCATGTTGTTAGGGATTTCCGTCTCTATCTTGGTTGGCTTGTCTGTTCCCTGTCAGTCCAGCGAATAAGCGTAGCACGCCAGTACTTGGGGGCAAAACTGGATTCAATTTCGCTCTCTATACTCCTCTTTATTTCCTAGAACCCTCTCCCTCCACCCCTTTCTCCTCGCCTCCCCTCGTATATCCTTGGCACGTCGTGTGCTTTATTATACGGCATATTTCGTTGTAGAAGCAACTGGCTAGGCAGAGATAGAAGGAACAGAAGAGGATCCCGTTTCTTCCAGCTCTTCGTTCCTTCAACTATCCCCTTTGCCGTCTGGAATGAACCTTCTGAAAATATTTGATGAAAAGCGCACTCTGTGATGATAACGATAATAAGAAACCGCCCTTCTCGCAAAACGGGCACACAATGTTTTTCTAATAAATATCTCGTCGCACTAGTCAAGTTACGTCGATTCGAGTGAGCCTAAAGCACTTTAGTAACTTGAAACTTTCACATAGTATACGAACGAAAGCTCGAAGTCAAATTGAATCGGTGTAAAATTCGCGGAGATCGAAATCAAATAATTTCACTAATATGAAAGAGACTTATCGATCATCTGCGAATAAAGCTCGCCACTTGAAACTGAAAGAGTCACTTTACTCTCGACTGTCACCGAGCGTAGGTAAAGTGAACGGCCGATAGAGTGATAGGTGGAAAGGAGGAATAATTGAATCCAACCTATTTCCGCGGCGGAGTGACAGGGAGAATCGTGGAAATTAGGGCCGACGATATCACATTCTCCCTTTCCCAATTAAGCGAGGCCGCAAATAGGGCGAGGTTTACGCTCAAACTGACTCCTCGAGGTTCGGCTAAAATGAAGGACGCTTATTAAAATCCGGCCGGGTGGTGGCAGCTCGTAGCAAAAAATCATCCCCTATCGATAAGAGAGCAAGAGCATCCCCGACGGCGCTTCTTCCTAGCGGATCGATCTGCTAGCAACCGTACTCTCGCCGTTCCCCGAAAATCAGCGAAGCGAGAACTAAAGCCGACGGTGGCGGTGGCGAAGGGTCTGCTTTTTATTAACAATCCGAAGAGAGCGAGGAGCCAGCAATATTAATAATCGTCCCAACGGGCCAATTCTGCTGCGGAGGCGGCCGCGCTAGCGTTGCTTGTTATCACGCGACATTACCCCGAAATAAAGGACAGCCCTGTGTACTTCAAAGGAGGGTTGGATTACCAAGCCGGAGTTCCACTTTAGCAGAGCCCTTCGATACAATACCTGAAGGCGCGCACGATTTTGCAGCACTCCGCTCCCCGATAAGAGAAGGAAATCTACACCGAGAACCTGGCATGCCCTTCCCAACCCTCCAACAAGCAGAGTATAGCCTCGCCGTTGTACCAACGAGAATTCGGCCAATGCTGCTCCCGTTCTACGTGAATACCAATTGGCGCAAACTGAATTGCACCGGGTGGTGCAGCGTTCGCATGTGGGTCGTAGGGTGGTAGGAACACCTCCGCGAGAACATTAGCCAGCAGAAACATTCGATCCTAGTCAAATGTTGATCTTCTCCGAAGCGGTGCTCGAGTGCTTCCGGTAAGCAGCATTACTGCTATTACATTCTTCTGTTATCGAGGATCCATCGCAGCGTGGAACCGCGCGATCTGACCGCTGGTTCGTTACGCTTCTTAACCAGGGATCGAGCGAGTTACGCTTCGGTAACGCGCTCCACTCCCAAAGAGGAGCGGCTAGATTAAACAACATGTAATAAGCCGAGCTTGCAAAGCCCGAAGGCCCTTCCAGAGAGAGAGAGAGAGAGAGAGAAAGAGCCAGTGGCTCGGTAACCCCTTTTTCAGAACCCCTGCGTGTTTGCCCGTGGGACTTAATGGGGAGTATGCCTCGTGTTTGGACTGTAACACTTGGGTATTAGAGCTTTGAACGCCATCCCTACTATCCTCGCCCTTCCCGCAGAGACTCCCTGCTTCTTTCCACGCAATTATCGCGGGAGATGTCGAGTAATTTACTGGCTCCTCTTTCCACCAAGAGAGAAAGAGCGAGTGGGCCAAGCCAGCAGGAAAAACACGAACTTTCCTTCCACCTAACTCGCAATCGTATTCGTACCTGGGAAAGTAGAAGTGTAAGTATACTATAATTGCCTGGTAATTCTGCTATAAAGTTTGAAAGTAGGCGCTGAAATCGAGTGGAGCGTGCGGTGCTCTTGGTAGATCTGGTGCGGGTCAGTGCTAGCAAGAGGAGAGCGAGAGAGAGAGTTGGTAGTCCAGCAGGGAATGCAAATGTTTAACAAGAGAAATCAAAGGGCGCCGTGTCTCCTGGCTTGTTAGAGCACCGCTCGACGTGTAAACATTTCGCGACGAGTGCTTCGTGCAAATAGCCTCTTGGGGGCCGCACTTGGCGGATTAATTATATTAATGTTTTAATTAATCAAAGCCAAACTCGAGAGCAAAACAAAGGCGGCAGGCCGCGCGCGGAGAGAAGCCTGAATAACGGGGGAGAGAGAGAGAGAGAAAGAGAAGAGCGCGGTCCAGCCGCTTGGGAGATAAGGAGCGCACCGAGCCACCTCGTAAAGCGAAAATTCACTGGTCTCGAGCCTGTTTATCTTACTTTTCATTCGCCAGTTGGCCAGCTTTTATCCTGGCGAGGGTATAATTTTCTTTAACGAACTCGCCTCCAGAGGCCGTCGAAACTCTTCGAACTCCTGTCGGAGCGCGAGCGAGAGAGAGTCTCCTCTCGATATCTTGCTTGGTCGAGCAGATACTTGGGCGAGGCAGGTTGCAGCAGTGTCTTTTGGCTGGCACAATAGGCCGCCGCCATTCTCCTCTCTGCTCTGCGATGCTGGATCTGCAAACGATGCTGCAAACACTGCACTTCTGTCAGTCTGCGTCAGTTACAATCACATTGTTCTAAACAATCCTGGGTGGAATGGCACGGCACCCAATCAGCCGGTATGTGTGCGCTCCTCTGACTTCGTCTATCCTCGAAGGTCGCATTGTCCTGCCTGCCGTCCCACTGTGTTTCACTTACACTCCATCTTTCTGTCGGAAGCACTATTTGCTGGCTAAATACCAGCCCTCTCGAGCGCAGCCTCTTCACTCGGGCACATTGACGCCACTTGAGTCTCATTCTTCTTTGAGTCCCTCTCGCGAATCCTCCTCCGACAGCGCATCTAATCACTTTTCTCGACAGTCTCGTCTAAAGGAAGTCTGCCGAGTCGAATATTTCTTCAATGCCAGTGTGAAATAGTATAAAGTATGAATGCCCCGCCGAGTGATTTGCAAGCGGGCGCGCTTGGCCATTCATTCGATTCGATGGGCTGCATTAAATTTTCTCGTACATGCGGAAGGCAATCACTTAGGCCACCTTTGGAATCCTGGTCACGAACAGGTAAGCCATAAGACTCGCGATACTGTAAAATGGCACGATAAGAGGCACGTCCTCTGAAAGCCGGCAGCGGTAAACGGGTTAAGAGTTTAGAAGATAGAACGCCTCGATCAATACGCCTCGTTGTAATGAGAATTCCTCCTGGTGTAAAAAGGATCACTAATTATTTCTTGTTACTGTCGAGACTCTAATTATGAGTAGAAAATTTGTACAGGTCTTAGAAGTTAGCCTTGATGAACTTAGAAATATTAACCCAAAGCTTAGAATTTCACAGTTCTCCTAATAGAATCCAGTGGTTTAGAGTGCAGAGCTTAGTTCAATGCTCTGAATAGGTCAAAGGACCTGTTCAATTAATGCTGGACCTTTCAGCCAATCGAAACAGTCAACGACAACTTGACGGACTGGCTTAGGTGGAATTAGAGTGGGTATAATGCCTTAGTGGCTTAGTGGCATATGAATAGAGTGACTGTCAGGTATATTTGGATGGTAGGTGATATTTTGGAAAAGGGAAATTCGATTTTATATATCGGAGAGTCGGAGTAAGGTGAATTAGAGTAGAAAGGTATTCTTAAGGGAGACGATTCCGAATTCGTCCGAGGGTATCTGTCGAGGGTCTTCCAAACTTCGAAGAGAGCGACTTTAGTGGTCCTCGGGATAAAGGTGACCCGGTTACGGACTCGATAGTCATCAAAGCACCGTGCGCTAAGATCACCCCGAAGACCGTGGAGAATCATTTCGATTGCAGCACTTAATTCGGCCCCGCTCACTCGGCCAAGTAAAACATTCCTGGTGATCGAAATCTTTTTCCTCCGGCCGAGCCTGAGTGCCGAACTCAATCTTCCCCGAGTGATCCCCCAGTTACACCCCTGATCTCAATTACATCTCCGGGAGATCTCCGATTGTAATTACAGCCTGCAGAAATTCGTGAAGAACTGTTCGCTCCGCCAATCGATCGACCCTCGCGCCCACCAATCCCAATAATTCCAACAATTTCTGATACACGTACAGAATAAATTACTGCTAAATAATACATTAATATTCCCGTTCGAAATAAAGTAACCCGAAGCGAATTAACAATGTGCAAAAGTAAACTCTGAATTTCATTTCGTGCGAATTTATGACAAACCAGCAAAAAATTCGATTATACTTATTACAGGCGGCTTTTTGCGAAATTCGCAGTCACTTTTCGAGGGAGGGAAATTTTCATACGCATTATTCCAACATTCCACCCTCCTGCCGGAAAGTTTCGAATTCCATATGAACTGCTAATTACATTTAATGGCGAATTCGGCCGCTTTAATAAAACCACTGTCATAGAACGAAAGTGCGTGGAACATTATTGATAGAAATGTCGGATTACGCGGAGGCGCGGCAGAGCTGTGCAATTTCTCGGGCGAATTTGTCCGCGGTGACCAAGTGATCAGTGAAGCCGGAAGCGAGATCGATTCGAGTCCGTCGAATCGACGGATGAGTAAGCGACAAAGGGAGGCTTTGTCGGATGTGCTATGAGCGCACGTCGCATAGTGAAAAAGAGGAAATCGAAAACCTGATAGGTCCTCACGGGCATACCGAGCCTCCAACGTACCATCTCTCTCTCACTCTCTTTCTCTTTCTCTTTCTCTTTCTCTATGCCTCTGGATTAAGCTCACTTCGATCAGCCGTGCCATGAAGATCACACGGCCGCCCTACTCTCTTCACTTCCACTATTCAATGATTTTCACTTCTGTCAGTGCCCTCCACTTTGTCCATCAGGAATTTGCATTTATTTTGTAAAACACAAACCATTCTCTGTGAAATTTTACATTTTATTTTAAAACCTGTAAAATATCGCGTTGGAATTAATATTTGAGTAGATTTACTTGTATATTTTTCATATGTAATAAATTTATAATTATCTGTCGGACGAAAATTATTCAGAATAAAATTAGTGGGAGAAATCAAGTTTATGTATGAGCCAAAATTCAAGTCGCTCGAGTGCTTACCAACGGATCAATGGATTACATTGTAGCAATCGTTACATTGGACCCCTCGCGATTTTAACCCTTTTATCCGGCGGTGAGTCAAACATGTCCCTCTTAATTATCATGGATCGTTGGGCGTAAAAATGAACAGGAATCGTCTCCCACTGGGAACGAAAGTGAACGATATCGATGATACAACGCGCGAGAGGGAAAGCAAAGGGGACACGAAATGAGAGTTTATATGTGTACTGTGTAAAATGAGGGTGCGAGAAAGTTTAAACTCTCTTTGCGAATCCCAAGCACGACAGCGCTACTTTTGACTAATCAATTCGTCAGTAAAATTGATTGGAAAAACACGCTTGCATATCATGTCGAATGTAAAGCCTCACATTTCAAAAGTGATGTGTGCGATTCCCGTTGCATAAAGTTTAGTCAGTGATGGGTGAAGCTTTGAGACGACCAAGTGAGATGGTTGCATTTCCATGGTATCGTGATAGACATCCGCGAGCCTCCGCCAACTTTATCGACACCTGACATTCTCCGCTGGACCATCTATCTACTCGATTCGCCCATCTTATTTTTCTTACTAGCCCTCTTTCACTCGCACTTACTTCCCACCTATGAATAACTGAACCCAGCAATGTTTCTACATTCCAATACATATCAGTTTCCCTTGGAACAAATTCCTCCTCGAATATAAGAAACCAGAATCCAAAGTTTTATTAAATTTTATGTCAAAGTATACATAAATCGTATTAAATTTTTCTCTAGTTTTAAAACCCTCCCAATTTTACAACTTTCTGTTTTACTAAAACAAACTAAAGATTTCGCATTGATTACCAAAGAGGCGTCCAACTTCCTATTTGATTAGCAGAAGTGGAAGTTTAGGAATAAGAAGCCCGGACATGGCGCGCTGAAACTAGTTCGATAGAAAAGTTGAATTGCACCCGCGCGCATAATTGAGGTACAGGAGGTAGAGGAGTTCGCTCATGAAACTCGGTGTACCGAAGTTACAAGAGATAATAAAGTTGGGAGGATAAGCGCGTTTCGGATAAGCCTGCTTTTCGCACGCATCGGTGACGATTAAGCATTATTATCAGAAATATCGGGAAGCTCTCGGTGTCGGGATAGCATCATCGATGCACCGGGCATCCTGCTGCACTTTATTCTAGGCTACTCGAGTGCAACTCCTCTCTTCCTCTCCCTCTCTCCTCGCTCTCTCCCTTTTTCTATTTAACGAGGCAATAGAGCGGCTTCAGCCGTTTACCGATGAGCCGCGAACTAAAACGCTCCATAAAGATGCAAATAGCCGATTGCCTTTCAAAATGAGAGCTATCGAGTATCGTTTACCCGCACGAGTCCTTCGGCCCGTGAATTTTTCCGTATAACCATCGATACACTCACTGCGCCAGCAAGGTGTCAGGTTGACGACTCTCCGCCGAGACTGGCTCTACTTTGAAATTGCGTTATGGTAAAACCGTGCTTGGAATGGAGATGCGATTTCCAATTTTTTAGTCGCGCCTCAAGGATCCAGACTTGCAATCTCAGTTCCGAAATTGAAAACTTTAGCATTTGATTATAAAAGGAAATTGCCAAGACTCGATCCTTTTCTCTTTAGATTTCCTTGTACCTCGAATGGCAATTGGTCCATTTATTTTTAACTCAATAAATAACAGTGTTCCTCAATGGTTTAACCGAGTCACTATTTACTGTTCTCCAATCAGAGAGAGTCTTTGGCGAAGTATGCATTAACATTAATTACCAAACGCTGTATGGGCGCGCCAGTAGGATTTAAAGGGGATGAACGGGGGTGGTTGGAGAAATAATTCGAGCGAGATCTCGCAACGGAATCTCGGCCAGTCTCCTCCTCGCAGTAAGTGGAGAGGTCCGCGGAAAAACTTGTCCGTGTGCGCTGATAACGGGCCAAGTTTGCCGGTAATTACTGGCGTAATTAACCCCGGAGAAGCGTTTTCCTTAGCAACGAAGTTAGCGCGAAGGATGTAGCTCGCTATCTCGATTAACTGAAATTCGAGTGGCTCTACATTACGGATCGGCTAGGCAAATCCTAGCGCAGTTATCCGCCGCTCTGTTATCTCGACGATGATTTCGTGTATCTCTTGAATAAACTTTCATTTCACCTAAACTGGATCATGAGCGGTCATCCGACCCCGTTGCGGAATTACGAGCACGTCGCCGGCACACCGTGGACCCGCTCGACGAACAATGGCGCATTGTGTCTAAGCGAGAGACAATTTCGCCCACTTGGATACTTGCAGCCACCGACTATAGGCGCCCCGCTAAATGAATAGTTCCAGATTACAAGATAACACCGATACTAATGGCTCTAATGAATATCCCGCTTGCTCGCCCCGAATCTATTATGCACCGCCTGGAACACTAGTCATCGGCAATTACACTCACCGCTCGATTCCGCTGACAGACTACTTCTGAAACGACGACAATTTATGAAAAATAGTTATTCGATATAAAATAAATATGAAATATAGAAAGTCAAAATTTCGACGAGTGATTAGTACATGAAAGGCAATCATATGACAGTAATTTAAAACGATTTTTAATCCAGTTTTCATACGAGTAGATTTATAAAAAAGTTGGTGGGGCTGTTTTGTTAATATTGTGGAATAATTGTACCGAAATATTCATGCTTTCATGCGAGTAGAAATTGTACTATTAACTGGGGCGAAGATCAACATAAAATGAGAGAAATCCCAAGCGTGCCGTCTAAGTCAGGAACGACTTGATCCACATTAATTTGCATAAGTGTGTGGGGTTCTGTCAGGATTGTGAGGAATATCGTCGGGAGAGTGCTGGTTGGCTATCCAGGCAAATCAGAGAGGTCTCGAGGGATTAATTAAGTCGTGCGATGCAGGAGTCAGTGGGCAAAAGAAATTAAGGGATTCCAGGTCACTTGTAAAAAATCAACCCTCTCAAAGTATGTGTGTGTCGATAGCACCTTCGAACCACGTGTGAACACACATACCATACAAACGGTATTTATGGACGACAAGCGTATGAATGGTAGGAAAGCCGCACGGCGCCTTAAATATTGCGTGTGCAGACACTTTCATTTCCGAGCACTTCCGTCCGGAGAAATATCATTGTAGGAAATTATCCTCGAAGCAGTAAATGCTAGACTGGCGCAGCTCGATCAGAGAAACAGCGCGAGTCCGCCTGACCGAGTTTTCACGAGATTATCAGTAAGCTTTCCTCTTGCTCGCTCCAAGTGATTCCTCCAGCATGTAAATTCCAGTGGACAAAAAGCGTGGAGCGTGCGTGTACGCTCGCGTCATCCTGGCTTTAAAAGTATCCTCATTGTTCGGCTTGAAGTGGCGCTCTTGCCTTTTTCTCCGGGCCGCGCCATCCCCGTTCGAGTTTGCCGCTGAGGACTCGCTCGCTCCATTGTGTCAGCTTTCAAAAGTGAAACCAATCGACGCCGGCAAAGTGACACTCGTTGGTTTCCGATATGAGTGAAATTCGATGTGGATCGTTCCTTGTTTCGCGAGGATTTTAACACTATCGAGTAGCTTCAATGACCAATTATCATTAATGACAAATACTCGGAAAATACACAATGTGAATCACAAAATACGAATTGAAAAAAACTTATCAAATAAATAAGGAATCGAAAACTTTGTTACTTTCACTCTTTGCATATTCCAGAAACGATAGAAAGCTTCGGCACGTGGCTGGTAATTAGACAGTTGTGTTTGCGCGTGCAACCTCGGCCTTAGCATGACTATCTCCTCCGAGGTGGTAGTAGGCCGGCGTTAAACCACAACCCTCGAGAAGGAGCCCCATTTCGGTGTGGCCCATTTAAATAAGGGAGACATCCCTGACGAGATGGAGATAAGCGGGAAAGGCAAGCGCGAGGCCAAGAACGGTCGCCCGGATTCTATAGGGTGATAATCCGCCGCCCTTAGATTCCCAACGTTCGTCGATTACACTCGAGGGTAGCGGCTTGTTGAAATATAATCATCCTCAAATAATAAATAACATATTTCACGACCTACAACCGCGGTTGCACGGTCCGTCCGAGATAAAGGAAGAGTATCGTCATCAATTAATTTCGCCGATGAAACGCACCGCTGGTCATCGATCAGATCGCGTCCATTGTCGTCGATGTTGGCGAGAGGCTCGTTAAATTAATCATTATATTAACGGGGCTTGCATCGAGCGCTTCAAGTACATGAAAACGTATTTATTAATAAAGGAGGGAAATGGAGGTGCGCTTGCGAGATGTTGCGAGGCGAGGGTGAAATTCGTTACTAGCTCTTTGCGACAGGCAGGCAGGGGTGGGTGGCGAGGAAGGGGGTGGTGAGTGTATAGGGGAAATACTGGTTTGGCATCTACGCAATTTCCTTCATTAGCATCGAATTTCCGCAGGATACCCTTCTCCGCTCTGTTACCCCGCCCGGCGGACCAACCCTCTCTCGTCCTCCTCCTCCCAACCCCAACCCCTTCTGTTTCCAGGGGAGTCTGAGCCTTTCTCCTTCTATCGCAGCAACACTCTCATCTTACCGGCTGCGTAAACCAAATCTCTGGCCCGGCGGAGGCGCACACAGCATCTTGTTGTCGACGCCCACTGTAATTTCGTTAGCAAACTCAGCCTGTTTATATGGGCATACAAGCAGGTGCTGCTGGTCTATCGTCCGGACGCTATGTGTCAACTTTCCCCGATTGACTCCGCTGCTCGCTTCCATATATTGCTCTATTTACATATTCTCATACGTGTGGAAGTGTAGTTGAAATAATAGAACGTTATTTGCCATCTTCGCTGGTAATAAATGGACGAGAACGTATTGCGAATATGAGAAATTATATATTCTTGCGACGATGAAATTTAAAGCGTGCTTTTATCCCTAAGAAATATTATCGCGATATTTAAAGCGTGTAGTTAACGGCTTAACTTCGTTTCCAATAACTCGAATAAGTTAGGAATATCTGCAGAACAACTATAATAGATAAGACGATTCGAGCAAGTATAATTCAGCGAGAAGTACGGAATAATAGAGAGCTAGTAGAATTGTCTCAGAATGTAGAACTCTGGCGTGACTGATCGAAAGATTGCGCAGACTCTCCTGAGTCAATATTGAACATAGTGATAATAGAAGTGCTCTTCCTTTAAGATCAAGTTGCGTCCCACATGACTGTCGACTCTTCCTCCGCGTTGACCTTGACTTTGTCGAAGGTCCAAGGTGAATCAGAGATGATCCTGTTTTATCGGAGGAAGATCTTTAATTCATTTCGTTAAAATATTATAAAGACATACGGGAAACTTGTTGGAGCAGTGGGAAATCAGGAAAGAAGCAATCACAGTCTGGCAGGTGAAAAAAAGAGATGCTGTCAGTGACAGGAGGCTGTCGATACCGAGTTCGATCAGTGTCTTCCAGCAATTGGTGCGCGCAGCAAGCATGCACGCACGCTGACATACAAGAGAGAAAGAGAAAGAGAGAAAGAGAGAGAGAGAAGTTGGGAGACGCCCGATGCAGATATGTCCCAGATGCGGCAGTGCATTGTCGAGCAATCGGTAGAAGGGAAGGCTGTCGGGCCGAAAATTCGGAGGAATGCTCTCCTTATCGAGATAGCCTGGTCCCTCGAGCGAGATGATTGCGCGGAGAAGCTGGGAAAAGCGACGTTTCGATAACGCGCCACTCCCGATACCAAGAGAACCGAGCCACAACCAGTATGTACACACGCTCCGCGTAATCTTCGAGCGTAACACGCGCCCACGCTGAGAGTGCTCCGGAGAAATTGAAATGCTTTTTGTTCTGGCATAGCAGCGCTGCCATTGCCGAGCAGATCCACCCGCCTCCGCCGCCGCCGCCGCCGGTTCTTTCCGTAGCTTCAACAGAGAGCGCTTTTCTCTAGGTTTCCGAGACGCTGCAAGCTGGAATAGAAATGCGGAGCGCCGGCGAACCACTCGGCGCGAAACCCCCCGTTTTTCAGATAGCGTGTTTAGGAGGAGCTCAAACTGGAACTTGAAGAGGCAGCTCGCTTTGATTTCTTCTTTGCTCCTCTGACGTTTCACGCTCGAGCAAGCCCACTAGCCGAACAGCAGTCAGCCAGCTCGGCAGCAGCCACTTTCGGAAAAATTCTAATTATGTCGTTTACCTTGATGGCGGACTGGAAAAAGGCTCCTATTAGCGAAAGAGACTGTTGGAGGAAGCAGTACAGCGTGCAAACAGTGTAAAACGATCATAGGAGAGAGGAGCTTGGTCGTTTAAGAAATTTCTCTCGTGAACTGCGCCACGTTCGCCGCTCTCTCTGTCTCGTTGCGGGTATAAAGATGAAGTGGGGGCCGATTTTCCAGAACAATATTGCGAATACGAGGGGCAATCGAGTGCACGCTGAAGCTTAGATGGTATGCCGACTCTCAGGGATCCTAGCGATGGTGGGGAGATTGAATGGAACAAGAGGAGTCCCGATGGAATCGCGCCCTCATTATGATTTCGACCGAGCACCGGAGGAGGTCGCAGTGCTTTCATGCTCGACTCCCCCTTGTAATATCGGGGAATACTTTGCCCAAGTCTATTGAACTCATCAGCGAGCATATCTATTCATTTTGCGACTTGTTGCCCTCCCTTTGCACTGTCACTCTTATCCCAGCAGAGCGGTAAGAACCAATATCGGGCATCCTCGAGGAGCATTCATTCGCAATCAATTAATTGGAGAGATGTTTCGTATCGACGAAACTCTCTCCCCATTCTCCCGAGAACGATTTTATATGAAAGAGGGAGATCCGCAAACCCGCTTCCATTGAGATCGCAATTATTCCGCTTTTAAAACCGAAGTAAAAAAGTCTCCAAGTGGAAAGAACGTCGGTATAAACCAGTCGATTTTCGTAGCTGAGAAAGCGGTAGCTAGCGTCGCCAAGCGATGCACGAAGGAACACTCCAAGGGGATTCAACCCCCGACGCACAGACTGGAACCTCCCTTAACAACCCCTAGCAAAATCGATTCCTGGCTCAGTGGAGAATTTACCGTTGGAGTTGGTGTGATCGGGGGAAATTAAAAATCTATACGTCAGCCCTTGTCCGGGGGTGAGAGCTCCCAGTGACGTCATCCCATGGGACAACATCCCCCGTTCCAAGGATGAAAGCTCGGCTGTATAGAGCCGCCTCTTTCGCGAGCAGTGCGAGCAGTTCAGCCTTGTTCCAGCGGGATTGCCGAGGCGACGGTGGACTCGACGCCTGGCGTCGGAGGATGAGCAAGCAGGGAGTGCCAGTGGAGAAGGAGCAGTGAGTTAAAAGGGTGGAGAGAAGAGAAGTTCGGGGCATCTCGTGGATACGCAACAAGCGTCGACGCATGAGAGGCACATCGATTCCGCCGGGAAAACATGACTGAGGCAAATCCTGGGCAAGTCCAGCTAAATAGAATCCAAAGCACTGGACGTCGTATTGCGAACGAACGCCTCGTTGGAACGGGTGAGCAGTGAGAGTATCAGCTTCCACCCTTCAGTTTTCTATCCCTGCACTCGGTCTTCACGCTCTTTCGGAGCACTCGCTTTTTCATGCCACCTTCCCAGCCGACAAATCAATTAATCGTATTTTTAGTCCCAGGCTATACAGTCCGAATGACAGATATATATATATATATGTACGCTCGCTGCTCCTTCCTTCTCGAGCACTCGGTAATAACGAGTGCGCCTACGTTCTCCAGCACTCGCGCGCTATCGTATGGAGAACGCAGTAATGCGTCCGCTTTAATACCGATGCTCTGAAATTCCTAACTCTCTCTCTTTCTCTCTCTTTCGCTCTCTCTTGGGATTTAATGATTCCAAGCTTTGCATTGTGCGCGCAACTGGAGTGCTTTTGTTTCTATTCATCCACATCTCCAGTATTTCCACGCACTCGACCCGCTACTGCCCCGAAAACCCTGTCCTTTTTCCAGTCTCATTGTTCCAAGCTGAATCAACCTGTCCCGTATATTAGAATCGCACTCTCCGAATTCCTCTATCTCCTTGCTAATTAAATACTCTCGCTCGAACTATTGCGGGCGCGCGGCACGAGATCCATGCATGCGGACTGCCATGTTTCGAGAAGCTTTCCCTTCGGGAGCTTTGTAATAGAGGTGTAGCGCGGGGCTTTCAAGAATAATTGCGGTGCACTTGCTAGGAGAAGGCAAAGTAGAGGGGAAACAGCTTGACTAGCGACTATCAAGATCCTCTCAGGTGTCTCTGACTTGTTGCTCGGAGTGGTATGTGCCTATATGTAGTCAGCCACTTCGAGGAACAATGGCAGACAATTGCAACAGACCCTTGCACACCGCGCGCGCGCGCGCCGCACACACCCGCACACATAGACACGTATAGAGCTTGCACGCTTAGAGAGGCTAAGAAAGTTGCGGTGCTCGAGGCTAACGATATTATGATTGCCAAGATGTGCGCCGGAAATCGAAGGACACGGCACACCTGTAGATGCGAAATGCCGGACTAGAGAGCGAAGCACGACCCAGTAGAGCAAAAGTAAGCAGCCTCCGCAGAGTAGTGAAGAGAGGTAGAGAATCGAGAGCAAAAGCCAGAGCAGCTGGTGATCACGATGAGTCATGCTCAGCAGCATGTCCTTGCAAGTGCGATCGTCCTTGCCCTGATAGTGGTCTTCGGCATCCACGTCTTCCTCTTCCCAATGTACATCTCGAATCCGGTCGCTCGTCACACCAAGATCTCCACGTACGAGCAAGCTCTTTGCCGGACGAACATCAAGAGTGCCAAGGTACCGTTGGAGTGGAGGAGTCCTTGCCCGAAGGAAGGCATCATCTCGGCGGTCCAGGGTGGTAGGCTTGGTAACCAGATCTGGGAATATGCCTCGGTTTTGGCCACCTCCAGGAACATTGGCCTTGAAGCCTTCATGCCCAGATGCATCCTCAAAACTCTTGAGGAACACTTCGCCAATCTGAGCATCCCGCCACTCAGTCACATAGGCAGGTGTACCTTAGACGTCGGCCAAGTTGTCAACTCCCCCGATCAGTGGAGCAGTATCCATCAGACCGTTATTATACCAAGGTACGTAAACGCAACCGTTGAGATCCAATCGTACCAAGAGTGGATTTCAAACCTGCCCCTTTAATCAATTTAATCAATTTAATCAATTTAATCCGCTGCACACACGGTATCGCTCTGTAAATATGCGCTGCTCAGTTTTACTTTAGAGTTAGTTTGTTCGATGATGAGAATAGGGAGGAGATCCCACTTTCTTCGAGTTGCATTCCTCTAGCGGAAGTGGGGCCTCACTGGTAGTGTCAAGTACTTTCGAGGGAGTTTTCGTAGAATTATTAAGGGCAGAGTACGCAAGGCGAGGAAGCGGGAAAGCGGATGGCGCGGGTTTTGGTGGGTTTAGCAATTACAGGTGATATATTTCTCCCTGTCAGACACGCAGCTTACTGGTCTGATATCCTGCTCTGGTTGGACGATATACGCAAAGAGTTCACGTTTAAGCCGAACCTAAGAAGCTACGCCGAGCGAGTGCTGAAAGGGGTCGCGGAAGAATTCGATCTGGTCGAGGCGACCTACGTAAGCATACACGTGCGCCGAACAGACTATGTTGATTACCTCTGGGAGAAGCTGAAGATTAGACCAGCGCCGGTTAGCTATTATGTCTCGGCGATGGATTACTTCACCGGCAAGTACAGCAACGTAGTGTTCGTAGTGACCAGCGACAACATAGCTTGGTGCAAGTACAACTTGAATAGCAGCCGACATAGAATCAGCTTTGTCTCGGATCCCGATGGAAGAGGACCCGGCAGAGACCTCGCTGTTCTCTCAGCATGTAATCATAGTATCATAGATTACGGCACGTACGGCTCCTTCGGTGCACTCTTAGCTGCTGGTGAGACCGTAGTCTATAATGTAACCACGTACTTTTCTACCTTGATCGCCGAGAAGCTGCCCAACTGGAGGATAATGAGTTGAACGATAATCAAACAAACAAGAAGCAGACAATTTTCTTACCATCATGCGTGTCTCTGCGCGTCTACAAACGCGGAGAAGAAGGCATCACTCTTTGCCTACCATTCTTTCTTTATCCCCCGCGGCACATCCTCTTCCTCGGGCAAACAACTTTTCGTCAGTCACTCTTTTCTAAATTACGACTGCTCAATGGAACCCATGAGTTTCGTACACCGAACCTTTTTACACTTGATATCGAATTCGTTTGGTAGATTCGTAGAATGAGGAGTATCGCCTGACGGGAGAACGTCGGAACCTTTCTGAATTAAAGACCTTTAATTTCTTTCGTCGTTTGCATCGATATCGCCAGGAACTCCGAGAGATTTCCGCCAGTTGGAATAACTGGTCGGCTCTGGAAAAGTCAGATCGCCAATCGAGAGGAGCAGATTGAAAGTGTACTGTTAAATAGCGCGAGCGCTGCTTTCGGAAAGAGAGAAAGAGAGAGATTATTACGAGAAGATTTACCGAGAGACTGCTTGCAGGCAAAGTGTAACTGTTTTCACTTTGATCACGGCACTACTAGAGAGAAGGAAGTTAGATGAAATTCGCACCCCACCACCCTACCACCCCCCTCTTTCCACCCCCCAAAACTGTAGTAAGTACAACTTCTCAGACCTTGACGGAAGTTCGTGAGCGAACCTTTCACCGGAGAGGCTTACAAAGGAACAATGGACCACAAATATGTAAAATTAAAGATACAGATGCTTATTTTTTCTACTACTCTCTAATTCGTACTCACGTGGCCGACAAATCGTATTGTTGATTTAACCGATCACACGAACACACAGGCACACATACACAGAAACACACAGAGACACACACACCTTATCCGACTATCAACTTGTTGAGCCTAATCGAAAAGTCGATCGCAACAGGCGCGCGATCCACGTTATCGCAGCGGTCACTGGCATCTTTAGTGTGCAACTTTCTAGCATTCCTCATTTTTTCATCCTGTTAGCCAAACGATATCGCGTAGGACCTTTTTCCCCAAGTAGGAGATCGGCGTACCAGGTAATTCGATTGGAAATCATTTGGCTAGTAACACTTAGCGAACGACTGATAGCAGCGTTGTCGAAAGTGAGGGTAAAGATCGGCGGACATGTAGAGAGAAAGCATTGAGGATCTACGACTCTTATAATGTACAATGATTTCAACTGTGATTCTATTTCTTATTGTGCCAAAATTCTTGATATATATACATAACGTATATATGAACAAAAAAGTATATATGTATACACCACACACGTATATGAATATATGTATATCTATATTGCGGAGTTATATCTATACAAGGTATTGTATAATATTTACAAATCTACGAGGAGACGAAAAATATATATATATATATATTATTTCTTCACTTAACGAACTCACCGTTTCAAGGGGGCGAATCAATAGAATGCAGTGTACACCAGAAATGTACACGCTTAAACACACACACGGACACACCGACACCGACACACAGACTACACGTTACACATAAATCACAGCAAACACCTAATCTATAAGTGTTTCGAGTGTATTAATCATGTGACCTGATATATTCGAGTTATAATGTTTTATAAATTAGACTAGCGTATATGTGTCTCTGTCTATAACTTAACACTCGTATATGAAGCTAAGTATCTTCAATGTATTCGTGCCTGTTAGTTCAATAGACAAGTGGGAACCATGTAAAATCCAGCATCGTAAATTCCTCCATTCCAATCGGCGAAGAGAGGTGTGTCACGTAGCTCTAACCCGTATAAATATAAATATATATATATATGTATACACTCGAAATGTCTATGTTTGATATCACGGCAGCTAGTTCATAATACGGCGAGAGCTATACAACTTTCAGGCACTAATATGCCACCCTATGCATTCTCTGTGATAAATTTGTGTAATTTGTAATGGGCGCCCGCGGACGAGCGAGCGACACTTGCTCGCCCGGGGAAATAAAGATGTTCGGTGTCAAAGTATAAAACTGCGAATTCATGCAACGGCAACTTTCAGCGTTCCTCGCTCCACACATCAAAATTCCTGTAGTCAAACTTTAGCACTTTCGCAACTGCGCTACTAGGCGCCGAAGTGCTCTAAGTTCGAAGCCGTAAGAAGAGTATTGGAAGAACGCTATAAACTTTCTATGAAAAGGTACCTTAATCCTAGTATTTATATCGCGTTTTTGCCAATACTATCAGAGTTTTATTTTCGTCCAAGATACATAGTACTTTTTCACTGGGTTTTTTTCCTGGTTGTATAAAATATAGAGTTTGCGAGAGGTGTGGCAATGGAACTACCGGTTCTGCGTGACCAAACCGGCTGGACCAACAGCTACTTTCGGCCGCAGCATCTTCGAGCGAAGTGGGTGGAAACCCAACTCAGCCTTTGGTATTCCGTATTCCTGTAGTTTGATTTCATAGGTGGCTAGTAAATCATCGTGAGCCTTGCAGACCTTTGCCAGCTCGTATTGCAGATCTTGAATCGCCGTGTTCTTCTTATTCAACATGTTCTGCAGAGATAAACATTCGAAATTAGTATGTGTCAGTAACAATAGTAAAAGATGCATTGTGTACCTCTAATTTCTTGTTCACGTTGACTATCGCAGTTGGATCCAGTTGCGCGGCAGTCAACACTTCACTGATTTGAACTTCCCTTTGCTCGAGGAGATCTGACAATTTCTCGAGCTTCTTTTCTAGAAGGGCATTCTTTAATCCAGTCTTCTGTTGAACCTCTAATATAGCTGCTACGAATCTCGAATGCAACTCGTCCCTTTCCGCTTGGCACTGGCAAATAAAGTAAATTAATAAATTAAAAGTTATACCATGCAATTAAGGGTACGTTTGAAAATGATACCTTTTCGAATCGTAATTCTAATACTTCAGTCTCCCATTTGAGATTTTCCAAATCCTTCAGAGTTACATTTAATCGACGTTTAGTATTCTACAAATATTCATAAATAAAATTAATAATATTCTCGAGCAAAATTATTATGCAGTATGAATATTATTATGCACTAACAGCCAAGCACTGTTTATCCTTATCATAGTTTGCTAATTGTCGAGAATATTCGGCTTGTTTTTCCCGGCAATCCTTTAAATCGGCGGAATATTTCTTATTCTCGATGACTAGATCGCGAACCTGTTTCTTGATTCTTTCCTCATTACTTCTCATAACTTCCATTTGCTCCTGCGCAATAAGAAATGTGTCAGTGGGATAAACCAGTAAAAGAAACGCAGTTAACATTATTTAAAGCGCAATACCTTCATACTTTTAATCAACGACAAGTTATTAAGTGTAATGTCGTTATAATAATTCTTCATTTCGGCGAAGGCATTCTCGTGATTTTTAATTAAGTCTGTGATTTGAGTGTTCTTTCTTTCTTCCACTTCGGTGAGCTCCATGCGATGCTTTAAAGTAAGGGATTCGTACTGGTTTGATAATTTCTGCTCATACTTCTGCTCTATTTCCGCGGCCTCTGACTCGAATTGCTTCATCATTTTCTCGAGTTCTTCCGCATTGTGCTACACGAATTAAAGCCCCGCATGAACGTTGAGAAGGTAATTTTGTTGCTTTAAAAAAATCTTGGGTGATTTCGTAGTACCAATTTCAAAGAACGGATCTCATTAATGTGCGCGATTTCTTGCTCCTTTTGCGTCTTCTTCAATTCCATTTTGTCCTTAATAAGCTCGTTTTCTTGCGCGGAGTGATCATCTTGTGCAAGATTCAATGCCACCAGATGCTCTGCTTTCGATTCGGTCAAGTTACTCTGATGTTCGTACATTAAATGTTTAACTTTCTGCTTGTACAATTTTATTTCCGCTTCTTGCTGCTCCATTAACTCTTCCTTTTCACGCTCTTTATTTCTTTATAAGGGATAACATATTTAATTGATATTATTATTATTGTCTGCCTTGGTGACATAGATCAGTAGTACCTAATTGCTGCTCTTGCTTCCTCCAACTGTTGTCTCGTAATTTCCCAAAATGTTCTGATCTTGTCTCGTTCTAATTGGAAGAAATTCCTTTCTTCCCTCTCACGTTCCATTTCTTCAAGTATTCTGTGAGCATATATTTCTAGCTGCTCCCGATTCATTTTCGTAGTGTCCACACCATCTACGCTGTCCATTGCTTTGCTTTTTGCCTTTTTAGGCCCCTGAACGATGACAATAGTGTAAAGTGCATTAGGAAAGGGTAGTATAATCAAATGATCAAGAACAGTAAGATAGAAATAAAACCACATTTATTAATGATATGTTTACATCGCATAATCGTGAACAACTAGGCCAAGCCGCTACACGAGTACAAGCTTGGCTGCTCGACTACTCTGATATATCAAATCTATGTAACTTACCATTTTGGTATTATTATTGGAAGAAACAGGGTAGCTCGCAATGCTTCAGGGGACGAAAGGGTACAACCAAAGAATAGTAGGCGCTTCAATTGCGTTATAAATGTCAATGATATTTTGTGCCGCAAGTACAAAATGTAGACCACATACTACCTAAAAATTCACGAACGTACAGGCTACGGTGCAGGTGTTACTGTTTAACGGTGTATGGGGGAGTAGCGTACGTAGTATCTGTTTTGACAGGATAGTTGCTAAGTAACCATCCCTTTTTTCCACTTGCCACTCTAGGAATATATTTCACGTAGTATAACATTCCTAGTGAACTGATTATTAATTAGAGAGTCGATGCTCTCTTCCATTCTTTTAATTATCACACCAATGGGATATTTTACTTTATATAGATTATCTCAGATTATTAATCAAATGATTTATTAAGTACATGGAAATTACATCTGTCAGAGTCCCGTAAAAATAAACTTGTGGGCAAGTAAGTTTCCGTCTTCCTTGCGTATTTTATTACAGAATTTATACAGTTGCAATCAATAACATATCGTAAAATATGTTCGTCGGGAAACGAATACTCGGTTGTCTCGTTGTCATGTTTTGCCACGTTTCGGATCTACTTGACGTCGAGACTCTACCGAATCTCCTGATAGCAATGCGTTTAAATTCATATTGCTTCCATACTCGTGTTGTTGTTATTATAGGTTTATTTTCGGTTGTTTTAACTGCACCGGTCTTTTAGCGACGTCAGTAAAAGTTATCTGTTGCATGGACTTGACTT
Source organism: Ectemnius continuus (assembly GCA_910591665.1). Taxonomy (NCBI): domain Eukaryota; kingdom Metazoa; phylum Arthropoda; class Insecta; order Hymenoptera; family Crabronidae; genus Ectemnius; species Ectemnius continuus. Next base: position 7,133,416 of record OU342867.1, read on the forward strand.
AAATTTTGCTTGCTTGTGTATACCATTCTATAAAAAAGGTCACGCGATATTGCAATTTTTAATCTTGAGGCATCCCACCGTCTCCTATACTTTTCTGCACTTATTAAGGCATTGTAACTTCACAGTAGCAAAATTATGATTGTTCATTATAATAGGTGCTAATTATTAAGTAATAACAGTGTTCATGTGCATATTCGTGTTACTCGTGTATTATTTGAAAATTCATATATCTCCAATAAGAAAATTGGCTTCCTCCTATTCGCAAATCTTAACCGTGCATTCGTAAAAAAGTGGAGAAAGTAAACTATGAGGTAGACCTACTATAGTAAAAAAAAACATAATCGGGCGTGCCGTATGCGTTCGGATTTGGTCCGTTAGAATTTGGTGCGTAAAATCGTGCAAAGTTTCGGCCCAAAATCGGGCTTTATGCAGTAGCCTTCTTCAACTTGATTAAAAAAAGTAATCCTACTATACGCGTATGCGTGTCATTATAAATATATTGACATTGAAAAATGTACATCCCCAGTCCTCAGGCACTTCGTATCGCTAAAAACTGTATGTAAGAGTGCATCGGTATGTATAATATATACTATTTAGAGTTCTGCACGTCATCGATCGGATTGTTGTTGTGTCAAATGAGTCATAGAAGTGAGCGAAGAAGTGTTGAATACATAATGTACAAATTGGAACTGCAGAACTCTCGACATACATACACCAGGCCTGCTGAACTAGCACAATCCAGGCTGGAGTAACCATTCCAGGCAGTGACATCGGCAGTGGTAAGCTCCTGGAAAGAACTGCATGCGCATAACTGCACACGATAATGCATGCGTTCCACGACAACAGAAATGAAAGTGACGCAGGCCTGATATATATATATATAGTAATTCCTGAGAAATCAAGCAATAATACATAACAATTAAATAAATCTGTTAGACATATGTAGATCCTTTTCGCGCAAGAAACCGCATGCCCCAATGTACTAAATGGAATGCTTGATATCCTGCGATTGATCCGCTACTGACTTAGCTCGTCTCGCCATTAAATTGCAGTAAACATCCAACTGCCCCAAAGTATCCCTACAAAAATCCAAAATACAGTAAGCACACCACATGCGCAATTCGTTTGACAGTATATGTTTATAAACTGCTACCTCGTGCTCCAGGAACAAGGCTTTCATCGTCCCCCTAGACCAATAGTCCATAGCATAGGCCAATAGTTTCATCGATATTGGATTTACTCTGAGGAAGTTTCCAACAAATACTACCTGCAAATAAACATATCCAGTTGTGGAATACGAAATTATAGAATATCAAATCGATAGATGTCAGATATATTTATAATCTTTACCCTTTCGATCTTCTCATTAACCGCACACATTCGTGCGATTGAACCGATATTGTTCGTGATAGTAACAAGCGTCGCGCGGGCAAGATCTTCTTTTGAAACGGCATTCCGGCGATCTTTCGAGTTCATTTGACCAAAACTACACAGAAAAAGAAGGCACGCATACAATAACTATTGAAAAAACAATCAAGCCACCGCAGATCCGAAAGGAAAAAACAACAAAAAAAGTATACCTGCTTGCAACAAGATCCCCAGGAAGCCCAAAAGGTCCATAGTCACCTCCATAAATATCTTTAACTAACTTATCTACTCTGGTATTGTCACCACCAGTAGCTAATTCTATTGCCTCCTCAAAGGTATTGCATCCAGTCAGTAGGCAACATAATCCTAAGAACGTGCCACCACCAAGACTGAAAAGATATTGAAGAGTCATATATAATCGCTAATTGTTCTACAATAGCGGCCGACTATTCAAGTACTAATATTCGTTACACACCTTGTCCCCGATATTCTTTTAAAATTATCCGGCCCGTACACCGCTAATATACTAACTCCGGATCCTATATTTACAAGCTATAAAGTTTAATACAATAGTTTTATTATCCAACCAGAAGTACGTCACATTCAGATTTAAATAGCGCGTGCAACTTACGAGAAATGGGTAGGGTTCAGAAAAGTCAAAAGGTACTTTCTGACATTTGGTATCATCTGTCGGATGAGACCAGTAATAACATTCACGCGGATTGGTTGTCTCAATATACAGCATACCGCGAATTAAACTATCTAATTCATCAAACTTCGCTAGATTCATATTTACTTCCTGTAAATGCAAATGAGTCATTAGCATTTTTAAAATGGAGGTATTACCAACGCAGCATCACACATTCAATATTTACTTGTTTAAAATTCTTCTCGAACTTATACGCTCCACCACCCGTAGCGCAAACAGTTGTTACGAGATTAGCCATTCCCTTAGATCGCGCTAACGCCAAGAAATTTCCCATTTCGCTAGTAGGAAACCTAATAAAATGTAATGTACCCCATCTACCTCTGATACAGACATTATCCATCTGCAATAAACACCTTCCAATTAAATCGTTTCAGTTCAGATCGAGCAAACACGCACGTGAGTTGTGACACCCAATAACAGAAAAGTGATCGCCGATGGACATACTTGTAAATGTGTGTCCCTATGACCCGTTTTTCCATACGCTGAATTTTTAGTTAAATATCGTCTGATATTCTTCAATGTTTCTACTTCAGCGGCCGCCTCATCTCTCGTTATGTCTTTCGGTTCAAAGTAGACTAACTTCGATAGGGTTCCGCCTATGTCCATGCCGAACCATGGCATAGCTTTGTAAATAATAAACAAATGTGCTATGTAAAATTTATAATTTTTACATAGCAAAAATTTTGTGGGGACATAGCACAATCAATACAAGTGGGGTCAAACAGTTACTCATACAAGTGCAAGTTAGTTCAACATCTAACTCATTTGGGAATATTATTTAAAGATTGCACGGTAAAGTCATGTTTCAACTAAAGCTTTAGTAACAATACATTGTGATAAAATTACTTTTAAACTAGGATTAACAATTAAGAGGGGGAATATGTTGCAACTGGTAGAAATATTAATTTTGTACATACTAGGATCACATTCAATTACAACATATGTGGAAGTCTAAATATTACATGTACAAATTCTACAAATTTGCAAGTTTGCAAGTTTCTCTATGTGCAAAGCATAAGTATTACTTATTTTAGTGATACGTATGTGATTTTTAATATAGTCCTTGTATGCATTGATTAAAACTAGTAAAAAATAAAAAAGTGGCTAATCTAAGCACACATACAGTTGAATGACTCACAAGGTGATGAGTGCTTCTTTGAGTCTTTGGCTGGGCCTTCGGCACCAGCATAACCATTGGTAGCCATTACTTTTGTTGTAATATGATTTTTACGACTCTGTGGGCTCATTGTCAGTCCTTGATTTATTTACAAAAAGGTTCCTTATTGTACTGTGGGCTATTCTGCCTGGAAAACAAGAAAGAGGACAAAATTATAAGTGTCTTATTAAATTGTCATTTGAATGTACATACATTTGCGAGTAAAATAAATATCAATTATTCCTTCTTATAATAACTCATATTTTTAAGAGCTGACTGTATCATGATATGAGAAGAGTATCAGCGAATACTTGGTTGCCAGATCAGGAACTTTCAACTGTAATATCACATTGTAATGGCCATGAGCTGTTGATCATGAAATAGGGTAAAGGCCAAAGGTTGAACGTTTAATTATGTATACAATGAACAAGGGAAAAGAATAGATATTAAAAGCACAGATGAACCATACCGACTCTTGCATAAGCACTGGTTCGTTATTAGATGTCACAGCATATTTTTACTATTAGCCAATTTAGCCGAATATCTTATCTCAAGCAGTGTTCAAAGAAGCGTATAATCTTGTACACCAGAACGTCATCATATCTTTCCAGTAACTCTCCAACATAAGCAAAGACTTGGCAGACTCTTTGAGGCACTTGCTGACTACAACGCTAGCATGGGATCCCAGCTCCAAATATAGAATTGTATTATCAAACAAACCCGATGGAACTCGAATTGGCAGCAGGAGCAGACGGCTGCGAAATCGGCAATGGGATGACACGACAGTAATCGCGAGGACAATTAAACTGCCAGTACATTTTCGTGAGACCAGCAAGCTGGACTATCTGGACGAACTATCAATTAACATTAACTGCGAAGCGAGCGAAAGGTTGCATCACCGGCGTACGATAATCTGACATGCAGTTTCTACATGATAGCATCGAAGGAAGTCGCTGTTATGCGAAGGGGAAAGCAAAATTCGAAATGATAAACGATGAATTACTTGCGGTGTAACGCCATCGAGGCCTACGGCTCAGTCGCCTAAGGTGGGCTCGTGTGGAAGCGAGTGACGAGTCGGCACAGCAGTAGCAACAAAAACGCACGAGAACTCGCTCGTAGGCTTCGTAATTTTTTTACGGAGCGATCAGGCGACACTGACAGACGAATCATAAGCCGCGTACGCACGCGAGAAAATGAAGTCCATCGACGCGAGGAAGCAGCGATGACCCACTAGAGTGTGTGTTCGGGCCCGGAGCGCACACTGGCACTTGCTCGCCGTGCCGTGCCGTGCCGCACGCTAGCCAACGGCGGCTCGAAAATCTAATAACTGTACTGCGAACGGTATTGCATTGATAAAGGAACAGCGCTCAGTTATAGCTCTCCTCTTACCTGGAAAAGACATTTCGAATACCGACACTATTCCCGCATGCCATCGAATTAACCGAGTCCAATTCCTAAGACGCAGACTTGCCGAGCGAGCACCTGAGACCAGCTGATTTGGCAAATAGCGATTGCACTTTTTTGCGATCACTGCACCCGGTGTTGTTGCAAGCCCATAATAGTCACAAGCGAGTGTGGTAGATAACAGGCAACGACATTCCACTGAGGAACACTCTAATCCGCTCGATATTGAATTACACTCCGTGGTACATTAGTTTTTGCGTCTTTACAACGCCTGACACCATTTAATCTCCTTCAATCTACCTTCACCACCGGCCGCGATAATAAATTGACAGATAGGATACTTTTTGGATGCTTTATCCTCGCGAACCTTTGAACAGGCCGATTGAGAAAAAGCGAACGATAAGTAATACAGGCCTTTTTTAACCCTGGGTTGCTTTGTACAATCGCAAGGTCTATCGAAATGGAAAACTACCTATACACAAATGTTATCTCATTCTTCAGAATTTGCGTCTAAACTTGACTTTTACTGACGTCATGGTTTCATTTTAATTTACATCGTAAAGAGTATATTTACGACCGCGAGTAGACATCAATTGCTACTATGTTTAGCTTTTTGCTGGAAACAAACAGATTGAAGAAAAGATATATGGAAGAAAAAGAGAAACATATGCGCAATTAAACGCAGCTATGGCATCGATATACAGTTTCTCTGCAATAAATACACTCGATAAGGAATTATAAAGTATATTACAGGAAATTCTAAAAAATGCTTATACCTTGGACCTATACAAATTTAAACCGCACGTGTGCTTGCACAACTTTCAAAACCTGTTTCGATGGACCTTTTAAAAGCCTCAGTGTCAGACAGAGAAAGTTAATAGATAGGAAGCGTGAACACCGTGTGATGGGTTGAGGGAATTGGATGAAACATCAATGAAGACATGAATGAATTCTCCCGCAATCGTCCTTGATTAGTTAATCAAATGCGAGAGTTAAAAGTACATGAACAGAAAGAACTTCATTTTTATTTATCTCTCAAGATTTTGTACTTTATTACGGTACTCACTACCCATGCTTATCACTAAAATAATCTAAGTACATTGGGCACGAGCCATCATTGAAATTTTCTGCGCCTTTTGTACTATATCGGGACAACGGCGACGACGTACTAGTCTGCAATCCTGGAAGAACCCTTCGTTCCTCGGAAATCCATGCGAACCATCAGCATAGGTCACCAACCCTACGCAATAATACTTGGTTCTTTACGTAACACGTTAAGAGGAAGCAATTCATTAAGTTTGTCGTTTCTAGCATACCCAAGCCCCAGACGCGACCTCCACGAAATTCGCCTTCGAATTTCATTCCATCCGCTCTCCAGAATACGCCGTGTCCATGAAACCATCCTTGCATAAATTCTCCTTCATACCTAAGACACAGTAAAGATGTCAAAGCTTCGAGGTCTACGAATTTGAAAGTAAACCATCGAAAAATATGCAAAACACTAACTTAGCACCATCCGGGAACACAATAACGCCTAAACCTGAACACAATCCATTTTGAAAAGCACCATCGTAACGAGTACCATCCAATAGAAGTAAGGATCCAGCACCATGTTTCAACCCCCGTGAATTCCAGTCTCCGATATACTTGGTACCATCCTCAAAAGTATACGCACCATGCTTCGCCACACCTATCGATGAATTTATCAAAATATTTAAACTATTTTTTACTTTGCCACTTAAACAATAAAAGGGTGAAGAGTAACGCGAAAGCAGTGCTCTTACCATCACCCATGCTTCTGGTATACTAAGAGCATTACGGGCATCTTCCAGGTTTCAATCCAATTACGAAAATCAATTCTTTATTCAATTATGTACATCGTGCATAATATAACAACATTTAGATCAAGGTTTCTCGTACTTCGTATAAAAACAATGCGACGGTATTACAAAATTTTGTTAAGCGACTGTATTGTCAATTATTGTACATCTTTGGAACAGAAGTGATCATTGAAGTATTTAACAGTATTTCAACTTCGCTACAAAACAGATACACTTTTACACTCTTTGTAGAAAAGTTATATCATCTCCCCAAAGAAAGAGACAGTTCTTGCGCATTATGTGTCAACGATCACTATGTTGTTATGCCGCCCGGTGCACCAACTAAAAACCACTTCGTTCTTGCTTTTGCAGCAGCTTTTCTGACCAAACGTTTCCTATCGTCCAAGACTGGTATTAACTTCTCTAATATGTCTTGCTTGTATGTGTTGGTTATAACAATTGGGTAGTAACAATAGTTTGTTAAGCATTCCAACGTCGCTATCCGTACTCTCTGAAAAAATAAGGGCCATTATAGAAACCAGTGCAAAGTATAATATTATCGTAAAATATATATACTTACCATAGTTTCATAATTTAATAGTTTTAAGAGACGGGGAATAAAGCTCTGTATTTTATCCGAGAATATCGGATTTTTCGTATCCAGCAAGAGTTTCAGCGTTTGCAACGTGGAAAAAAGTAACTTTTCGTTGTTCAGCGATAAAGATTCAAGTAATAGGGGAACCAACTATAAAGTCAATAAATGTTTACGTTATATTATTGCCCGTACGTAGCTTTGGGAGAAAGTTAATTGGCATTACCTTTTGGAGTTTCATAAACAATAGTTCAACAGGTACTTCTTCTAATAACTGAACCAATGCAGTTAGATAATTTTGCCTCGACAAACCGTGGAAGTTCGAATCCCTTTGTAAGAGGTGCTCGAAAATGCGTTGTTTATATAGAAACCGTATGTTACAGTAATTTTCTACAGTTAAGGCATCTTCATTTCTACTTGTTAGTATTTTGTATTCTTGTGCGAGGTGTTGACCAAGAGAGTCTGTTTTCAGAATCTCAGTGAGCTGTAAAAGAACAAAAGTGTTAACACATATACTAGATAACAATATTTTCTGTATAATATGTACGTACGCAGTTTAATAAGTTTTCAACGTCATGGAAGCCTTTTGTTATAGCTGCTTTTGTTAGCCATACTTGTAATGTAACAATAGCTTCTTTTCTTCGGCCATCAAGATTAGATTCGAGATCGGCGATTATTTTTTCTTTAAGGTACGATAGCAATTGTTCATCTTCCATTTTGTTTAATGCCACAGCCAGGAATTTGAATGTTGTTTGTCTTACATCAAGACTACAACTTTCAGTCGAGAACTCGTACAGTTTGTTTATTAAGTCGGGAGTTAATGGATATGATATGTTACGCCGTAACGGAATTAGTATGTTCATTACTAAGAGACCTGTAGTATCTAAACTTTGTTGATTCAAGACTTCGAAGTATTTCTGCACAATCGCTTGTTGTTCCTCGATCGTTAAACTTCGTATAATTAGTCGGCAAATATTTGAAATTAAATTCATTCTAGGATCCGTGAAATCGATATTTAAGGATATCAACTTGTCAATGATATCGCATTCGGTAAACAAGTAACGTTGAATGTTAAAATCAAGATTTTTTGTGCTAACTAATTTATAAAGGCACGCCAAAGCTGTAAAGCTTATTTCAGAGTTGCTGGAATATGTTTGTGACATTAGTTGTGGAAGAACTTCCGTACTTAATGCCCGCATTTTTGCTACAGCTGCTAATGCTTCCAATCTACGAACTTGTGCTTCCGTGGTCAACTGATCTGAAATGTTGACAAAACTAATTAATTTTCATTTATACTTTTCTGGGACAGGTTTTATGTTTTCAACTTACCATAATCTAGTAACAATTTATCTTTTATAAAACTCATGATTTCTTCTGGATATAACAATGCAAGCGATAAAATACATCCGTGACACGCTGCTCTAGTTTGATCGGAACCATTCTCGATCTCGCTGTAAATCGCGTCATATAGTACTCCACGATGCACTTCGTTCAAACACGCTTTTTGTACACTTAATCCATGCAAAACTTTCGTCTTTAACTCCGCATCTTTTGTGCACAGTTCGCTTAAATATAGTTGTGGTATGTCTGTCCATGAGAGCTCAGGTACACCTATATGATACGTTTAAGGAATTAAAATGGTATTGAATTACATATTACAAATGATATGCGAGTAAAGACGTACTCTTCACATTAAAACCGTGATCCTCGCTAATTTTCAAGAAATTGTTTAAAGTTTCCACCAAGAGAATTTTGTCTGTGGTAGAGGTCTTAGTTGAGTACTGACCAAGACATAATGGTATCACTGCCCGCAATACTTGAGTACAACACTCTTTATTAACAACTGCTACTGCTTCCAGCATTTTTTCAGCTGGTCTAAATAAACTGAGTTGTACATCGCATAACGACGATTTTGCATCCGTAATTATTTTATCTACAAAACTCTCGCGAAGAGATGGGTTGTCTGATATAGCGCCAAGTATAGTTTTTAATGTAGTCAAAGCAGCATTCCTCAATTCAATATCACTGCCAGGCATAATTTCACTTCTCAAAGATGTCCATAATTCAGTCACATGTGGCTCAAGACCCTTTGATCCAAATATAGGTGCTCCTTTACACAACAGTTTTAAGGAATCCAGTTTTGCCACTTTCAAACTTGAGAATAGTTTATCATTTATAAGTGGCACACAAAATTCAGCAAATTCTGGAATAGCAATAAGACATGGAGCCAATTTCTCTGCTAGATCTTCACGTGTTATACCAAGACTCTCTGATCCAGTCTGAAAATGTTTAATCACCTGTTAGTCCTTGATATTTAATCAAATACAATAGCAATAATAAACTTACAGGATTAAAGTCTACAGGAAAATAACAGGCAATAACTTCAAACATCTCTTCAGTTAAATGTCCTAATGGGAATGATTTGATAAATTCTGGAAGGATGGTAAATAAGAGTATAAGATTCCTGGGATCTCTTTCCCCATCAATTGCACTGATGACTCCATAGACAAAGTCTGGACCCATAGACTTCAAGTCCTCTATTCTGTTCTCCAACAAAGTCTTGAATATCAAATATATATTATGCCTATCAGACAACAGCTGAGATTGGCATGGAACATGTTCAGATAAGACTCTGAATAGGCATGATGGGGAATCATGTGGCAAATGTTGCATTTGTACCTAGAAGATACATAACACAAATTTAAAAGCATTCTACATTATAAGATGTATTGATACCAGAAAACTTACAATTGCCAAAATACCCTTTAATGCTGCAGGTATTATACTGTGATGATCTTTAAGTCTGTCACAGTAAAAGGACGTAATGAAATGCAACTCAGTTTCATTCAAAAAGTCCTTAGGCAAATTTGACAGAACTATTGAGAGTAATGATATGCCTTTCTCTCGTAAGCTAACATCTGTGTTAGTTACGAAAGCACCTAGTTCCTCCACCAATACATACAACTTTACAGTACCAAGTTGTATCTCTAAAATAAAACAGAACATTCACTTGCGCATTAACGTTTGACATGTGCGAACGGGAATGCTGGCCATTATGAATACAAACCTGTGGCTAAATCGCTGCCAGTGGTAATAATCGTCGCACTATCATCGAACGCAGTAAGCAATCTATCTTTAAGAAGGGTGGTCATTTCTGCGGGCATTCTAAAACATGCCTCGCCGCTGGATCTTTTAACCTCGGCCTCTGCCGACAAGTAATCTCCCACTAAGTCTGATATGATGGAGTTTTTGAGTCCTAGTTCAGTCTACAGGAGCTTAAGCTATATAGTGGCTGGTGTCGATAGTTGGTCAGGCGGTGTGTGTCATTCCAAGTTTGGTAATTTATTTCAATCAGATGGAGTTGCATCTGAGCGCGATACGGTTCGGATCTCCTCGGATTCTGGAGCACATTTCGGAGCAGTGTTAACGCGCCCCCGCGTTGGCCTGCGGGTGTGTTAACGGGTACTAACGTTAACTGCGAAATCAGCGCCGTTGGTGGAGCGGATCAGCAGCTTAGTGTATAAGATGGACGAAAATGGCATGTGAGGTGTTGTTAAATTTCAGTGAAATGTTTTGTTACTCCAGCCACCTAGGATGGGAGGCTGCATAGGTGTAACGAGGGCTAGGAACGCCTCCGTCGATGATACCTCAGGAAATCCAACGAGGACAAATTCGGGTGACTATTTGCTTAGTTTCGACATCTTCGCCGTTCTATTAAATAGCGACTAACCTTGGGGACCCTCCAGCGTTTTCCTTGCGATAGCTCCTAGTATTTATTGCGCTTTATGTTTATGCATTAGCATATTAATCTATCTGCGTAGTAGCGCATACACGCAGATTGTACTATATCGATAAACTTTCCTGCCACTATCAGTGGAACGTTTCAACCTTCCCTTTGCAGCTTTCTCTCAGTCTATAATAAGATGCGTTTTCGCTGCAAATGATATTCACTACCAAATATCGATATGAGAACGGACGAATCCCTTAAACAAGTCGCAAATTCGAAAATTTATCTCCCTCTCAGCTGATCACACCTATGCTCCGAAAAATCGGAGTTTTCTATAGCATTTTAAATGCTTTGCAACGCATTTTTCAAATTGTTAACTTAATTCTACTCCCAGACGAAATATCATTCTACGAAAAATTATATTCGACGTGAATGCTGTTTGTACAGGAAATTCAAGGAAGAATCATCCATTATGTCACGAAGTAATCAGATGGAAGTCGGATGTACCATTGACAGAAGGACAGCTGAGAAGTAAGAGAGACGAGTTCTGGGACACAGCTCCAGCGTTTGATGGAAGAAAAGAGATATGGGATGCATTGAGAGCAGGAGCCACAGCAGCCGAAGCTCAAGACTATCAATTAGCACAGGCCATATTGGACGGAGCTAATGTCTCTGTTCCTAATGGATTTCTTACAGAGTGTTACGATGAATTGGGCACAAGATATCAAGTCCCTATTTATTGTCTATCATATCCAATCAATATTGTGAAGGAAGACAGTGGAAGAGACTCTCCTGCCGACTGTTCAGGTGATTCATTTCTTTTGTGTCTGTGTTTCCTATTATACATTCCAAGTTTCCAATTTTGAGATTTAATATCAAAATGCTTATCCATAATAAATTGATAAGATATCCGCCTTGAGATATACGATTATACTTCAGTGTATTGAGAGTAACTGAATGCTACATTGATAAATCATAGAATAGGCCTCTTGTATTCAACTTACTCAATAACACTTAGAATGATTTCTTTTCTTCTTTTGTTATAGAACCTGTTGATAGCGGTACTGAGCAAACCTTGAAGTTGAGGCTATCAACAACATTGGGGGAAGTTAAACTGCCTGTTTACAGTAAGGATACTATTGGCATTGCCAAGAAAAAATTGCAGGTTTGTTAATACACTTGATATAACATATAATATATAGTCTTAATGCTTCTATTTAATAATAGATATTTGTCACTGTTATGCTCACTCATCTTACAAGACGTTGCAATAGAACTTTCCGATCGGAGTAGAGAGATATCGCGGGTTTTCGAAATCGTAGAATATCATTTTTTCCAGAGTCAAGAAGGCCTAGAGCCTTCAAGGCAAAGGTGGTTCTTCGGTGGGAAGCTTCTAGGCGACAAGATGCACATCGAAGAAGCCAAAATCCAACCCGGTTACGTAGTACAAGTCATCGTGTATCCCGAGAAAACAGACGATAGTCCGGTTAAAGCAAGTTGAGCTCACATATTTGCAAGACACACCTATGCCGTCTTGAAGTATAGCAATCTACATGCACATTCTTACACACTTTCAAGTAAGATATGCATTTTTTTAATTTTGTATGGTCTCGTCGGTAAAAGTAGGGTGAAAACTCCGAAAGCGAGTGAATAATAAAGTATACTAAAAAATAATCGTTACAGTACGCATACATTTCGCACGAGCAAGCTTTTCATTTATTTAACACGATAAAACTGAAGGTATTTAATTTTATATATTTAAATTTTTGTTACAATAACATTTACAATGCCAAAAACTCACTGCAAAAATTAGGTATTACGATGTATTGCGCGTTTTTCTCTTAATAAATGTAATATAATTACATCTCAATACCATAATACTATGACTGATATAAAATTAAAAAATTCATGTACGTAAATATGATCAGAAAAATTCGATTTAATATCATTTCCATCTCATAATGGAAACAGAATAATTGGGATTTGTCCTTATTTATAAAGGTGCTGGAATTATAATGATTAAAGTCTAAGTAGAACAGTAGGGAATCATAATTTTGCTTACTGAGCCATGCTCAAACTATGGCATCAGAAATAGTTACAGAAATAATCACAAAAGGATATCAATAATAAGCTCGAAAATACAGACAATACAGATGAAAAACGTGAGGTATATTCTACAGGAAAATGCACACACTTTTTAATGGCGTTCATAATTTGAGTCGTTTTTTATTCTTAAATTCCCTTCCGTTTTTTTATGACGAGGCGTTGAACTTGTATCAAAACTAAGTGATGATGGTTTGCATTATCTTTGTGTAGCATATAAGTTACATTGGTCATACTTGCATTGTTGGTCTTTTCTTCGAAATGTACGCAACACATCTGTAAATGATAGATTGGTGTAATTTAAAGAGGTTATTTGTTCTATTCGTGGCCTAAGATACGTGATTCCTTCATATAAGTACTAATAAGGTATTATATAAAGTTTTCACGGTAACATATTGTGCAGAGAGGAGGAATAAGACTAATTTGGATGTGGTGTGGAATATATTGATAGAATTTTATTGCTGTCGGAATTCACAATTGTTTGCTCCCCTTAGTAGCTACGAAAAGATTTTCAAACTTTGATCGACTCCATGTGAAAGAATTTTGCTCCGATTTGCTCTCACTCGTTTCAAACATCATAAATCCGAACCTCGGCATCTTAATAGGCCAATTTTATCAACGAGCTAGTAACAGGTTTCGTTCATCCACAACGGCTATACCATTGCTATATTATATAGCATCGTGTGGATGTATATGTAAAAAGAGTATATATATGACATAGAATACACATATGTACGCAGGTACATATACCACCTATTGAATACCTTTCTTAAATCGCGATTCAGAAAGCAAAGTCTAAGAAAGGTCCTTAAAAATAACTTATTTCAAGTAAGTTAATCAAATACGACACATTACAATTACATCACGACTGCGAGGCGCACGAATTCGGTATAGCGAAAATAGCAGCACAAACTCCAAGTATAATAAATAAATCTGATCACGATTTTTCAAATGCGTACACATACACATCTTAAATGGCAATCACTGCAGTACTCCGGAAGAAGTTATCAAAAAGTGTCTGTCCTCAGTTTAATTGAATTCGAAGATGTTTCCCGAAAACTTGCTTCGCATACTTAACACAACGAGTGCGCGTTATAATGAAAAGTGTAATATTGCATTTAAGAGTATACTTGTCACTAACATCCAAGTACTGCATCTTAATCCTTAGCGGGTCCTTAAACGTTTCTTAGACTGATATTAAAAGAAGCGATTTCAATTACTTACGTGAGTTAAGAGAGACTGCATTCGGTTCTTTCATTGATATTACGGCACTGCTATGCGCATAATGGATAATAACTGATATTTACGGTCTGTGTAACTGAATGCACTGTCGTCTTTCGATGTATGCATATTATGACTACATTTTCCCTTAATACTCATTCTCACGAAATATCGAGTAACAATGCGACGCGATGTAATCCACAAGTCTAGGGATTGCGGCGAGTGTAAATAAGGAAGCGTTACAATAACAAAAGTGCAATTGAAAACGCCTAATAAAGCCACTGCTTAATATTAATATCGCTGAGTCGGACCAATGCATACAAGGCGTTTTAAAAATCAAAGAACGACTGATTGGAGGGTATGTAGAATAACTGCCAATAAAATAAAGCTGAACTCAATTTGTTGCTGATCCGAAATAATAAGACACAAGAAGACCTATCTTGGGCGCCAGCTGATGTACTGTTATAATTAGATAGCAAGTATTGAATAAGCAGGGTTTACACATTTTTTAAACTAATTGCGAATGACAACTGCCGTTACTTTGCTTTTTTATGTGACTGTGAAGATAAAGCAGGGTAATGTCGGCAGTGCATTCACAATTAATAATTATACATATACATAGTCTGATCAGTTCCACAAATTACTCTTGGCGACTTCAGAGGAGTGAAAATGCTAGGGCTGGTACGCAATTCGTCTAGGAATTACTTTTGAAACGTATATATATTTATTTATCCTTTGTGAGTTCAAAAGTGAGTGCATCCGCAGATTGAATATAAAACTACTTAAATGTTCATTATTTCAGTATACGTAATTTACTTTGGAAATTCCGATAATTTAATTTCTACAATTATACGTATTATAATGATAACGCGTTCTCGAATAAAGCATGATGTTGTGGAAGTATTATAATAAGTATGTCTTTTCATTCATCCCACAGCTCCAGTAACGATCAGGAAAGGAGACAAATAAAGGTGTAACATTAAAAACTTTTATTTGCAAACTTATTTAGGGATATATTTTACAAGTTTAAGTTCATGACATAACCAGATCATAGAGCTTAATAAAAGGAGGCTACCCGATTGGTGACACGCCGCCAACGCAACAGGTACATGGTGAACTAAGGTCGAAATTCCTAAAAGTACTTGCAAGTAACCAAAGCATAGTGCCGCGGCAACGGCTTTCCTGGCGTGGCCAGGAAGTACGTGTTTGCGGGACATAATAGCCATGACAGTGACAGCAGATAATGTTGTAATTCCCTGCAATAAAAAGCACATATAATTACATTTGAATCGAACTTTGAATTGTGCAATGCACTTACTAATATTCTATGGTCAAACTGAACAGTTGTTGGATTCTCAGTAAAGTTCTTCAACAGTGGAGAGAGTGACAGTATATCGTCCGGAATCCATTTGTCTGCCATTTTAGGGAATGAATTATAAATAAGGCCAGCGTCCATTCCCGCGACTAATGCACCTGACAAAGCCGTGAGGAAGACCAGTCCTTTCGATGAATATACCAATGTCTTGAAATTTTTGAATGCTTTTGTAACAGGGGCTTGAATCATAATGTTATTGATTTCAATTGGAGTTAGTGGCTTGGCTGGAGTTAAATGGTTTAATGCAGTGTTTAAAAATCCTGCATATAGTAGAAAAGCCATAGCTAAATGTGATGTTAAGCGGTACTGAGATACGCGTGGTACATCGGATGGTTCTTGAAAACGATCTTCCAAGCCAGATTGTACCATGTACCATCCCATTAGCCCTTGCATACCAAGTAGGATACCAAGGGTAGCTACGCGTCGTTTTGTGTATTTACAAAGTTTGCCAGTTGCCCAAAAATATACAGCTGGCACAGCATACACAAGACCAATCAAACGACCCCACATTCTGTGCCCATATTCCATCCAATAAATTCGTTTAAATTCCTCCACTGTCATATTGTAATTCAACCTACAAATACTATTCTAAGTAAGAAGTTCTTTGTCTCACTCTTATTAAAATAAACTCCCATACATTTTGTATTCAGGGAACTTTTTGTACTGTTCAAATTCTGTAACCCATTCATCATGGGTTCTAGGTCTTCTCTCTCCCAGTAATGTCCAAGTAACCATTGATAAACCAGACTCTGTTAATCTAGTTATACCCCCTAAGTAGAAAGTAGACAAAATATTATCGTTTATAAGGCTTTAAGAATTTTTTATTTGTCTACACTTATATTAGGGACGACGCTTATGAGAAGAGATTCAAGTTAAACGTACAAGGAATATTACTTTCCCAGTGTCTTTTTAACAATAATATCCATAACTTCAGTGATGGAGTAAAACAAAGCACAATAAGCAATACCTAAAATAACAGCCACAAAAACCATGCCACTGCAAACTAAAAGCCATGAACCCACAAGTTTGTTGCCCTTCTGTGATGATGGTTGTGTGGCAAAACCAATTGATTTAACATAATATTCTTTGAGCCAGCCCTGGAAACTTACATTAGTTAGAATTATAATTTTTTGCTACACAGCTTTATTGTTAGTACCTTTTGCAACGTAAACGGATTCTTCCTCGTCAGAATACTTGTCCTGCTGGTTAATACTGATCGTAAATTTTGAGTGAACAGGTTTTGCCGGCTCTGGAGCAATCTAGTGATACCATTTCTTCCGAAAGTAAAAGTACAGTGTCTCGCTATGCAGTACATTCTGCGGCGTATCAATAACCAAGAAGAATAAGGAAAAACGTCAGAGTCAACAATTACAACTCTTAACAACCGTCCACGAACACTTGTACTTACATATAAATATTGTATGACAATGCTAAATTTTTTTATTGTCAGTGTTATGTTATTCCTGCCGACAAGTTAACGTGCTAGCACGATGCTACGAAGATTTCATAGTAGCGTGTAATGATTCTAATGATTACAAAGTTCCGCGCAAACTCGAACTTGGAATCGTCAGTGAGAACGAGCGAGGATGTCATCCCTCAGTCGTACCATCATCTTTTGTATTCGTCAGACGAAGAGAGAAAAGTTATCCGAATCATGTAGATGTCGATAGCACTGTGCTTTTGAATACGCGTCTCAATTCAAACTTAAATGTTTAAGTTGCAGGAATTGCTGAATATTGCCGCCTTCTTTTACCAAATGAAAGTATTTTTACGGAGACTCATAGCATTTTAAAAGCAGTCTTTAAAGATAAGAACGAAAGCAGCAAAAATGGCATTAATCATACCATACATGCCGCTCTTTAAAATTAATTATATATTTTGCGACCCTTTACAGTATTTAAACTACAGTTAAATAGAATTCTCCGATGACAGTAATTTCACGAAATACTAGAAGTGTCATGACTCGAAAGTCATCATTCCCTCTGCGAATAATCCTAAAATAAAAAATCGTGCATTCCTTCGGTGTTGTTTCTCTCATCCTTAACCTTGATTTGATGAGGTTGTTGTTCCACTGTGGGAAGCGCATATATGTATAGCATGTAAAAGATATTCCTATCGTATGAGAATAAATTGACCATAGTGTTTGCCATTTATCTGATAAGAGCTCGAAAGTCCCGATAAGACCGTCCATTTAATAAATGCGGACGTGAAGTGTATTGTCGAAGTTCTCTGGCTATAATTGTACTGAATTGATTGTAACTACATATACAGCTCACCCGGCACCACACAGGCCTACCGAAATTGTGAAATTAACAAACATTTTTCAGGCAGGTAAGTGCAAATATTATCATTCACTAAAGAAAAGAAAGTAAAGTTTTAAAGTGTTTCATCACAAAATAATAAACAGAGTAACCTGAAATGCACTGTAGTAATATTTCAGGGGCTGCAATATGGCACAGAGAACTGGAGCAATGAAGCTTGCTAGACTCAGGGAGCTAATGGGAGCTGTTCAGATCAGTGGCTTCAAGCAAAAGGGAATACAAGCTATTGTTGTGAAATCAGATGATGCCCACCAATCTGAATATTTGAGGGAAAGGGATAAAAGATGTCAGTTCATAAGTGGCTTCACAGGCTCATTTGGAGTGGCAGTCATCACAGCAAATCAAGCTCTGCTTTGGACAGATGGAAGATACTACACACAAGCATTAGCAGAGTTTGATCCTCCAGAAGCTTGGACACTTATGAGAGAAGGGTTATTAGATACACCAACTAGAGCAGCTTGGTTGGTTTCTAATTTGCCTGAAAAATCTACTGTTGGTGTGGATGCCAATTTAATGAGCTACACAGAATGGTCGATAATGCACAGCAAATTGTCTGCTGCTGGCCATTTCTTGATGCCACTTGAAGAAAACTTGATAGATAAAGTATGGGGCGAAGAGCAACCACCACTTGGTGGAAATGCTATATTGCCCCATCCTATAAAATTTTCAGGCTGCTCAGCAGTTGATAAGATCGAATCATGTAGGAAAGAGATGTTGAAGAACAAGGCAAAGGTTCTTGTAATAACAGCACTGGATGAAGTAGCATACATTTTAAATTTTAGAGGATCGGATATATGCTATAACCCTGTATTCTTTGCCTATGTGATTCTTACACTGAAAGATGTTCATCTCTTTATTGACAAAAGTAAAGTTAGTAAGGAGGCCCAAGAGCAGCTAGTGAATGAAGGAGTGAATGCAGTTTACCACCAGTATGAAGAAATACATTCTTTCATAAAAGAAATTGCAACTACCTGCACTGAAGATGAACATATTTGGATAAGCAATAATTCGAGCTATGCTCTGCACGCCGATTGTGGGGAGGCAAAGAAACACACTGCCATTACACCAGTTAGTCTTATGAAAGCTGTGAAAAATGAGGTGGAGATCGCTGGAATGAAAGCTTGTCACGTGAGGGATTCCGCGGCGCTTGTGAAATACTTTGCGTGGCTAGAAGATCAAGTTAAGAATAAGAAATCGGTCGTTACAGAAATATCGGGGGCGACGCAGTTGGAAAATTTCAGAGCGGAGCGGGAACACTTCGTTGGATTAAGTTTTCCAACAATTTCGTCGGTCGGCCCGCACGGCGCGATCATTCATTATCGTTCTTCGGAAAAGACAGACGTTCCCATCACTGATAAAGAACTGTACCTTTGCGATTCGGGTGCACAATATAGGGATGGCACAACTGACGTGACGAGAACTCTGCACTTCGGCGAGCCTACGAAGTTTGAGCGTGAATGTTTCACTAGAGTGTTCAAGGGACAGTGTCGACTGTCCACTGCGGTCTTCCCGCTAATGATTCAAGGGAATTATATTGATTCCCTTGCTCGTGAAAGTTTGTGGAGCGTTGGGTATGTAGCTATAAATCAAATGCTTTCTCGTAATATGTACGAATACTATACGATATAATTCTAGTCTTAACTATCTCCATGGAACTGGTCATGGGGTGGGTTCCTACTTGAATGTTCATGAAGGTCCAATGGGGATATCTTACAAATCATTCCCCGATGATCCCGGTTTACTCCCTGGAATGTTTGTCTCGAATGGTATGGATCAATGATCTTTAAACAGGTGGTGAATCCAAATATAATTGATATGATTTTCAGAACCAGGATATTACGAGGACGATGTGTTTGGTATCAGATTGGAAAATATAGAATTGATCGTACGAGCAAATACGCCATATAATCATAAAAATCGTGGCTTCTTGACTTTTGAAACTGTGACGCTCGTGCCGATACAAACGAAAATGCTTGATGTCTCTTTACTAACGGAAGATGAGGTATTCAAAGAAATTTAAACCAATCAAAAACGTATTAATAATCATTCGAATCTTCTTCCAGATTAAATACTTGAACAAGTACCACGAAAGATGTCTTAATACTTTAAAACCTTTCCTGCAAGGGGAGGAAAATAGCCAAGCGCTTGAATGGTTGGAACGGGAGACACGTCCGATTTCCAAATAACATGCACTTTGGTAGCACATGAGATGTGCTATTAATTAAATCAATGTGATATGTACCCTATTTTCACACCTATATCAGATACTAAACCCGTTTTTAAGACGAAACATATTCTGTTTTTAAGACGAGTAAAAAATAAAAAATATTTCATTAAACAAACATATTTATTTCAATAGTTCAAACACAAGTGGAAAAAATCCGTAATTAAAAATCACCAAAACAGCCATGGCGGTTGAGGTAACTTATCTATCGACGTGAAAGTAAGATTCACTGGTATATTAATCAAGGCAAACGGTAAACTTAATCGTTGTAGTGTTTGTCGAATCATTCTTCCGTTCTTTCCGAGCAAAAATCCTGCCGGAATATTTACCGTTTTCGACGCTGGTACTGTACTATCCCGAATCATTTCTATATAGTAATGATCGGTCCACAGTGGACTAGTTATTGATTCCTCCAAAGAAGAAGCATGATAGTCTGCAATAATGACAGCCTTTGCTCCAGCTTCTTCAGCATTAATACTCTTGGAGAAAAAGCTGCACTCTCCCCTTTCAACCAGGGCAATGTGCCCTCTTAGCTCATCAGCATTTTTAGCCAATCGACAGCCATTTGGAGGATCGGTTGGCACCAGAGGAATATTCTCCTCGAAAAAGCTGGCATTCTGGGTGACAGTATTTTCTAAAGTTAGTGCTACGCTCACTCTCTCTACGGTTCTCCTAATGTTAAGAACAATATCTTGTTCACTTACAAATGGAGCACCAAAGTCTTTAGCTGGCCTTAACTTATACGTGTACTCCAATTCAGGCGGATATATGATTTCGAAAAAGACATCTGCTCCAGTGCTTGTGTCAACTACGGAGCCCCTACTTCTTAATCTGAATCCTAACAAAAAATCGTTAATTGAGCGTGTATTCCCAACTGATTCACTTGTCACTACGTTTTGCTACGACAATTAACAAATGTGCACAGGCTACACTCGGATGAAATAAGAAAACTGCAGCGAATTCGATCGAAACGTAGAATCGGAAAGAGGGTGCAAACTATCTTCGTAGGAAGTGTGAGGAAGTTGTTAGATAGTGTGCGAACGAATGACGTTAACCGAATGTTGAGAACAGCGAGAACAATCGGAAGAAGAGCCGCGACGTGACATAGGATGTTCGAAATTGAACGTAGAGCGGGATACCTTTGGTGAGAGCCTGAAGGAAACTGCT
This sequence comes from Ectemnius continuus, assembly GCA_910591665.1. Classification (NCBI taxonomy): domain Eukaryota; kingdom Metazoa; phylum Arthropoda; class Insecta; order Hymenoptera; family Crabronidae; genus Ectemnius; species Ectemnius continuus. Next base: position 7,154,603 of record OU342867.1, read on the forward strand.
CGTGCAGTAACCTCATTTGCAGTAGGATTTTACCAACCTCCGCCGACGCCGCTCGTCATACCGATGCCCAGTATTATCAGTAAGCTGAGCGGCCCGTACAATCTCGGCCCCTGTACCTGCGTTCGCATATTGCTCCTCCTCACGTCAACTCAACGATTCTCTTGAAAAGCATGGTCATCGGACTACTTAACCTAACTTATAACTGTCCGGACTGAACTCTGTACTTGAGTCCAGCTGTTTCTACTCTCCGCTGGCGTTCCAACCCCGATTTTCCACCACATACTTGATTAGCCACGATTCTCCATTCAATTCATAATGACCGAACTCAGTTCTGCTTACTTTTATAGATTAAAGCTATCGGTGATAGTATTCTAACGGAGAACACATTTTTAACTGGTTTGAAATAGCAAAACTGTGAATGAAATGAAGTGAATATTTCAGAAACCAAGATATCGTCTTTATTACTTCACAGGAATAATAATACTTTAAAAATTATGGCAGACTTAAAATTAGGAATATAGTAGTTAATTTTCCTGTCTGTAGTATCTTCGCTATTCGAATTATAGACAGACTGATGGAATTAGTGAATGGGATTCGAGAAACAATTTCTTTCCCCAGTTCACAGGCTAATATACGCAGTGCAATCTACGTAACTCTCACACCAGGACTCCGAGCGACTGGAGCGATGCTTATTAACTTGCATAACCACATATTTATCACATATAAATTCGCATCGTTTCTCCCTAAAATTTTATTATATCATAAAAGTGAAAGTATGAAAAGAGAGCGGCGTCGTTCACCGGCGGCTTCTGCTCTCTGCTGGAAACTCATGGAAACATGGAGCGCGATCGGCAGAGTTTAGGCAGTGCGGAAAATTCCCGTGGGGATTTTTGGCAAAAGTGGATGCAGGAGAGACGCACTTGCTGAAGGATGAGTGAAGGGGAGGTCGAGTTGTGACGTGAATGAGAGAAGGCAGAGGAGGTGGTTTCGAGGCGATTCAAAGTGAAAATTGCAAGGGAAGAAGAAGAAGGGCGGTGAGTGCGCGCGCAAGCGCTTTCAGCTAGTGCATTTTATGAATGGATGAGCGAAGTGAATGAACGGACGGACGTCAGCTGAGTAGGTTCGGCATATACGCAGGCAGGCACAGACACAGATGCACGCCCACGGACCCTCGGAGAGCCGCAACCGGACACGTAGAGGGAATGCGTATGCGAAATATGGGGGTGCACCGGCGCAGATCGAAGATAACAGCTCAAATGCTCTTTCGTCTCTCCTCTTTTCGGCCGGGATCCTTCGGGTGCAAAGCGAAACAGAGAGAGAGAGAGAGAGAGAGAGAGAGAGAGAGAGAGAGAGAGAGAGAGAGGCGCAAAGTCACCGCTCCGGGATAAAAGTCCGACGCCTCTGAATGGCCGATCCTATATACATCTATCAAAATGACGCAAAAGCTTTGGGGGTTTGACTCTCTTAAAAAACGGGCTTCACGTCACTGGCTGCTCATCATTGTATTAGCTGATAATGGATTACTGGCCCGCCTGGTTAGGCTCCTATGAATTGCGCAGAGACGCAACATGATCGTCTGTCTGGAGCTCTTGAGCCTCCGACTTTAATCTATAACGATTAGCCCTTTCTGTTCCCAGCCACTCGAAAATTTTCAAATCCCAAAGATTATTGTTTCCATATTTCAGTTATTACTTCTGTAATAATTGTAAACTTTTCTTATTTTCTAATGATCGACTGCAACGGGTTAATATTAAGAGGATTATTCCATAGATGTTAACAATCCTGTTCGGCGAAATTAGATAATTAATTGGCTTTCATCGTCTTTGATCATTAGTAATGAGGAGTTCGCAGTATTCTCAGGTTCCTGGACCGCAGGATAATCTCTCACCATCCAGTTTCTCGGAAAATCCAGGAATTCCATATAATAGTTCAACTAAATGTTATCGCTGTGCTATGCAGAGATATGTCAGAGTGATTCGTAATGAATCATAGAGTAGTTCATCGAGTTCCACTTTAATGCTTTCATTACGGAAGAATACTGTTTGCACTACTAAATATGCGTAGCAACTTTTCCCACTCGCTTCGCATGCCATTCAAACTCTCGCTGATGATGTTCTTGTCACAGTTTTCCTGAACGCATCCTGCCAAAGGAACATACTCGACGAAACGTACTACGAATCGAACTGGGAAAAGCCCATTCAAGTGCTAATGCATTTAGACCAGAGACATAGAGGACACACGCTCGTTCTCAATGGCGCGTGAGCTTCCCCGGTTTCATCATCCCCAATCTTGTTATCTTCGATTTAAATCAATCACGTGGCGGATTACCCGAAATCTTGTGAACGCGTGTTGCCCTCCGACGCAATCTACGGGATGATGCAAATACATGACTCACAATCATCGATATCACAATCAATAAATTCATTATTTAATAAGGACAGAAATTAGTACATCGAAAGTAGCCTTAAGCGTCCAACTTTCCCTTATGCATCCCCTTCAAGCGATGGACTATTGGCCTCGAAATACCATCAGAAGGGTGAGAGCGTCAACGAACTCAGCGATATGCAGGAGTTCTCGCCTGCAGAGTTTGACTTTGACTTTAAGTCGGCGATGGAATTCGAGGGAGTAAACAGGAGACAAAACAGTCGGGTGGAGTGAACGAAAGGGGTGGTTGGTGCGGGGGAGTTGAGGGGGGAGGGGAATGGCAATGAAGGGGTTGGCGAGCTAGGGGAATGTCGGGGGGGTGGCGGGTTGCTTGCCAGGGTCGCCAGGACGCTCTCCTCGGCGTCGCGTCCGGCCGGTCAAGGGCAATGGCGTCGCGTGACGTCATGCGGCGCTGCAGTGACGCAACCAGTCGTCAGGGGCAACCCGCAAGCTGATCGTCGCCTGGCAACCCCCGCCGCACCCCGAGCCAACCACCCCCTCCGCCAACTTTACTGATACTTCTCTCTATCTGGAATCTCCCTTGCCCCTCGCCGCCCTCCTCCTCTCCTTCCACCTTGCGCCTGCCATTCCTCAATGAACTCCCCTTCCTACCCCTCGATTCGAGCTTTCGAACCCCCAACCCCACCAGCACCCGCACCCTCCCTCTCTCACCTGCCCTGCCTGTTTACGTGCTCCCGACCCCGAACCCCCAGTCAATCCTCCTCCTCTCTTCGCAGCCTCCCCGGCTACACTCGCTCTCGCCCTGGCCGTGACGTCGTGACCGTAACCCCAGCCAGGGCCTCCTGCGGATGCTGCCCGACGCGCCAACCTCCCGGCGACCCTGCGCCAAAGCCTCCAAAGCTCCCTAACGCGCCAATCTCTCCGCTCTCCCACTGTATTTACGCCTGCAGACCCAGAACCAGATTGGCCGATCTGCTAAATGAGTTGTCCCCGTGTCGACTCAATTATTTCCCCATTTTTCACCAACTATATTCGCACTGCTTAAAATGTAATCTCGGAGAGAAAGTTGTATGGGTCTGTGGGAGATGCGTCGGTGAAACGAGAGCAATTTTTCATGGGATTCTTGACGGCTCTTCGAAATTAGTTTCTTCAGGATGAATGTAGTTAATTATTTTTCGGGGCTGGAGATTCTGGATGTTGGTCGTTTATCATTTTAAATATTGTGGTAGTAGATGTTTCTATATTAGTGGATTGAGAGGAGTGAGAATGGTAGATCGATAGATCTTTTATTTCTGAGAGAGCATCATTGATATTGATCGCAGAGGATGCCACTCGGAGAGCTATCATTAGGTGAGAGTTAAGGGTTGAAGGTCGGCTGGCGCGACATGCACATAGCGAAGCCGTTCCGCGCCGCCCGCCGAATTACGTCACGACGCTACCGGAGATGCGAAATTCGAGATGTGCGGACGCTCGGTGCGGCGGTGGCTCGTTATATTTTGGTCGCGGATCGATCCACTGTCTGTCGAGCGAGCAGGGATAAGAAGGAACGTGGTGTATCAGAGCCGAGCGGAAAGCCCCGAGACGACGACTTAAGGGCTGCCAGGCGCACGACTCTCGCAAACTTTACACACTCCTCTCCTCTCCTTTATGAAGACCCTTGCGCGCTATTGTCGGCTACTTTCTGTCGGTCGGGGCCCACACATCCGTAAATCCCTGTTTGCTTTTCTACACTCCTACGTACTTCCGGGGATGTACTCTTATGTCTCCACTCTCTGTACGCTACGTGTTCTAGTACTCCGACGATACAGGGATGTACACCCTCGCATGTCCTTTACTTAAAGTAGAATCTATACCAAGCATCTATCTTCATTTGAAAATCTTCGTAAGAACAGAAATAATAAATCACAAAAATAGATAGTTGTATTACAAACATTAAAAACTCTAAAACAAATCCCAAGATTCATGAAAAAATTACTTTGGAACTATTTTCGACCACCGAGAGTTCACACTTACTTTAGAAAAGTTTAATGAAATTACAGTCGGTGGAACGAAACTTCCCCCAAAGGGTTTTAATTGAGTCATCGCTGACTCAATTGTGTCTCTCTTAACTAAACAACGGCTCGCGATATCGAATCGGCTTCATCGCAACCGCTTCATTATTCCAAATGCAATTACCACCTATCAGAAGCCTGTTACGTGCTTACGTGGCTTTAAAAAAATAATGCGAGACTTCATAAACAAACTGGGAGTTTCGAAGCAGAGTTCGAGGTCAATTAACATCGTCGAAGGGGGATGATGATGATCGGCGGTGAGGGGTTCATCGGGAGCGTTGGTATCAAGGCAGCAGGATGCATAATCCCGTGTCTGTTGGCGCTCGATCCGGAGTGCATATAAATTAGCGAGGCGCGCTGCCTCCAATGGATTTCTCGCGTCTGAAAAGTCCCGGAGTGATCCTCGCGCGCCCATATGCGCAGGCCGGGATACACCTACGTGTACGTGTCTATGGAGAGTCGGGCCACGAGCGAAGCAGCAACAGGTTTAATCGCGTCGGGGTGTGGCTGGCACTGCTCGCTCCGGCTCTCCTCTGCTTCGCCAGATCCACGCGACACCTCGCACTCCATCCTTCCATCGAGAACAAAACCTCCGACTCCCTATTCTACTTGCTAGGAAAGCGACTTCTTCTACTAATCCGTTCTATGTCGATCGAGTTCCATTTAGGGGTGTCGCATCCCTTTAACTCTTGAAATTTTTATCTTACTACTTCTCAAGAATGTAATCGCGATTTTTAATAATAAATATTATTAAAAGTGGTATAAAAAAGTAATGAATTAGAGAAGGATTTTTAATATTTATATCTGCGATATTAAAGTGTTAAAAACAGTAGTTAGTTATCAGAGGAGCAGACTTGTCCAAGGGATGTATGCTCAGTCTGATGTAACTTTAGGCACGCGCATGTTCGGAAGCAGGATTATACTTCTCGGCGGGGAATCAAATTTCACGAAAGAGCTATCGCTCTCTTGCATTGGGTAGTCGATCCCTGACTCATCAATGCGATCTCTCGATCCCGGAGAGATACCTTTTTTTCCCTGGTCGAAGATTCGCGATCGGAGGTGGAGCTTGCGTTCGTGCGGCAGGAACTATATTTTTCAGCAGCTTTTTGCTCTTGCCTCCCGCACACCAGCATACCAATCTCCCATAGACGTACACGTACACATATAGAAGGATGGCTATACTTCGTACAGGAGCATGTGCGTGATGTGCGACACTCGTGTCGCGCGAGAGGAGTGCTCTCTCTCGGCTTCTCCGCTTCGCCGACGTCCTCGCCCTCTTCGTGGTCGTCCTGGCGGGAGGGGTGGCTGCGAGGAGCACGGCAACAGGACCAAGAGAGGGAAGCCGGAGCCGAAAGAAGAGAGACTCGAGTGAAGAAAGAGCGAGAGTCCTTGGAGAGGGGGAGAAGTCCGAAGCATTACGAAGGAGCGAGGGCTGGAGAAGGAGCGCTGCACTAAAGAGAGGAGCCAGCGAAGTGAGAGGAAGCCGAGGAGCAAGAGAGAGAGACCGGCTTCCCCGGGAAAGAGTGGCGCGCACCGGGCAGCAGCAGTCAGAGGGCCGAGCGAACAAGAGCGGGAAAAGGAGAACGCGGCGAGGAAGTGGCAGAGAGACGAGAAAGAGCGCTAGAGAGACGTGGAGGAGCCACGGAGAAAGACAGAAGGTGTACACACGAAGTGCAGAGGAGGCCTCATCTCGATCTCGGTCCTATTTATAGACGTGCTCTCACAGCCTCACTCCTGCTTCCCACTTCTTGCACTGTCTCTCCTACATAGGTGTGCATACATACCTACAGGCGGCCCGTGTCCATTGCACGTTCTCCACGCTGGCGCGAGCCAGCCAGCCAGCCGGCCAAAACTGTCCGTTCGAGCGCGAAGAATCGATGACGTGGACCCACATCGACTGGCAGCAGCCTGGCACAGTAGCCCTCTCGAGCCCATCGCCCGGCTCGACATTATCGTTTTCCATTAATTCCCCGATTGCGGAAGCGAGCCTGCCACTCGATGGATGGCCGCACACTTCCTCCGACTCTCGGACCCATCATGCTTCGGAGCCTGCTATATCGCCTTTTTTGGACAACTCCCGACTACCTTCGCGCAACGGAAATCTCCGGCCGACTGGCCTAATCTTCGAAAGGAGTGTCACCTCGCATATCTAATGTCTCCCCGATTCCATCTAACGTGTAGCAATGTAAGCCTTGCGCAATTTGATAGAGTTGTAACGAAAGCTTTCGATAGTGTTTACATTCTATTTGGTTGATAATTCAATTATTATAGATTGTTTGCAATATGAATGCGGACGCCATATGGAGAGACTGGGAATTGAATTGTCTGATTTGCATTGTGGACTGTCGAGCTTGGAAACTCCTTGAAAAGTCAATCTGTCGGTCTTTAGGCGCCAAGCGCGTGTTTACGGTGAAAGGTTGCACGTAAGTGCACTGGCCCATCGAGTGGCAGCAGCCCGGGCATTCGACCGGTCCTTATTAATCCTAACGGGCGCGATTCGATTGTAAGTGTCCCTGGAACAATAACTTGACCAGCGTGGCTGGTACGCTCAAGTACACTCGAGTAGCGGCGATATTTCGTCGGACATTCCTCGGTGCGCGAGTAAGCAAGAGTTGCCAGGGAGTAGCAAGCAGCTCAATCACCGAAATCGAAGGGGCTCTCGGCTTTAACGGATCCCGGAGAGCTTTAAAGCCGATATCGCGGTAGACTCTGGCATACCTCGGCCAATTGATCGGGGCTTCCTTCCAATAAACAACTCTCTCCGTTGCTCTTCAATGTTAACTTTGTATTTCTGTTAATGATCGCCGTGTGCTCGCCGGCCCGATCACCGGGCGCGAGCGAGGACACCGGCAAGACAAATATACAGGTCGTCGGGAGGTTCTGCTTTTTACGTGCATTGCACTTGGAGCACCATATGTATAATAATTACATATAATTTACCCAGCAATAGTATAATATCGTTTTGTAAAAAAGTGTTTGTCCGTGTCGCTGTCTGTTTGTGTCTGAAGAGTGTGTGGGTGTCCAAGTATAACTGTGTGTGTGTGTGTGTATTCTGTGACTCTGTCTCTCACTCTCTGTCTCTTTGATTCACACGCATCAGCCACTCTCTCTTCTCCTGTCGGGAAGAGTGTGCCTCCTCCCGATTCATCCATTCCATCTCCAACGGCTCCACATCGCTCCCTCTCGATCTTTCAGGGAAATCCTCGCACGCGTACACAGGTACACCTGCACTCTCTCGCATCCGCACTTCTTCTCCTCGTCTCGCCACGAGAAAACAATATAAAGGGATAATGCTCGCGCGTGTCCGCCGCTTTCCCCTGGCAAAGATCGAGAGCGAGCTGGGTGCCGAATGCACACCCGGCTAAAGTCCATGCGCACTTCCGTCGGTGATAGTTACAATAAGCCACTCTCTGCTAGTCTTGTCTAATAATACAATAAGAATAATGGTAATAAAAATAATCCTTTAATTTTAACAATATATATATATATATCCTTCTTTCATTTATATATATATAGACGTCTTGTTAATAAATAGAGCAACATATACATAATATTAATCGCTAAACCATAATCTTTTATACAGGTAAAATGACTGCGGGTGGGGGGAAAAAAGTGTGGAGGAGGAGGAGGAGGGGGTAGGGGGAGGAAAAGGTGGGGAAAGTATTTAGGTTGGTGGGGCCTCAAAAGAGGGATAAGGGGGCTCGAAAGGGTTTTTCTCTTTTCTCTTTAAGCTCTCTCACTCTCGGTCTCTTTCTCTCACACTCGCTGTTGCATGGTAGGTCGCACTGCGCGAGATAGACGTAGCCTATGCATGTATACATTTAACACGTTTATGTACATATTTACAGGAAGAAAACAGTTCCATTCAACAACGATGATGACGATTAATTACTAATCGATCGAGAATAGCGGGGTTACCCTGCGCGCTGAGAGTGGCGGGACTCGAGAGGCTCGGTGTTTCGCACCGTAGAATATGCGAGAGTTGAGCGGGAAAGTCGAAGGTATATGTGTGTATGTGTGTGTGTGTACGTGTGTGTATGAATTGCGGTGGCAGAGGAGCGTCGGGGATCAATGGGAAACGAATGCGGAAAGTCGCAAGGGCATGTCCGAGGTTTAACGTGTCTGGAGCACGAGGGACTTGCGAGGAGAAAGGAGAGGAGTAGGGAAACGGAGATGCTTCAGGGAAAATAGGGGATGGTGAGAAGCAATTGTACGATTCCATGATTGAAAGACACGAGGTTTTGCAGAAAATGTGTGCCGCTCTCGATCCGCCGGTCGATGCTCTCTCCATTATTCAACCCTTCGTATATACTTTCTAACCCAGTCGCCTATCGACGCGTCCTCCCTCACTGAAACCTCTCGCTGCCGAGTCATTTCCAACTAATTCGAACTCCCCTAACGAATGCCCCTTGCGCCTCCGCCGTTTTTGTATAAAAATACTTAAAAAAATATCTCCGATTTCGGCCGAAGGAGGATTCCGTGAGGGATGCGTCTGTGTGTGTGTGTGTGTGTGTGTGAGGGAGCTGCTGCTGCTATTCGGCTATGTGGCGAAGTCTGACGAGCGAGAATTCTCCACTTCACCGCAAGGATTATCTGGACTCTCGACGACTGGGGGCTGGTAATTTATGCGAGAGCATCGACGAGCCTCTCTCGAGATGGCCGGCAACGCGGATCCCTGACGGTCCAGAAAGGCGCCCGATTTTTATGCGAACTCGTTGCATACGAACGAGTAGAAGGCTTTCTCTCTCTCTCTTTCTTTCTTTCTTTCTCTTTCTCTCTTCCTCATATGCACGCCGAATTCCACTTGGATTCGAGGGAGCTACGGGCGGTGTATCGATTGTACGGGTCGTTCTCTGGTGGAGAATGCACTTGCGGCATTTCGTGGCACCTCAATGTTCTACGGACGGCGCGCATGCCGGAGCACCGCGCACGCTTGACTCTCTCACTCAATCGCTCTCTTTCTCTCTCTCTCTGTTTCTCGCTCGTTCTCTCATCTGCATTTGCTCTCCCGCACGCAAACAAGGGCATAAAACCGCGTCGTCCGTGTGCGCGTGTGACCCGCGCGCGTATCGAGTATCCCCTCTCATTTATGACTAAAGCTCCACATCGCGCTGCTCTGAGTATCGGTACTGACCGTTGTCGAACTTAAGGGATAAAATAAAGCTAGAATTCCCCGATCGAGAATGAGAAGAACGTACGTACTGTATCGCGTCGCGCGCGGCAAGCTAAATGCAACTAGGCTCCCTTCGCTAAGAAACGAACAAAATGCAAGAACACCATAGGAGCGGATACTCGCTGTACTCTGGGTTTCGAGCTTTCAGCTGGAAGAATAGGCTGAGACTTATCGAGTTTCCTTCTCTCCTCTTTTACCAGCGCCCGCCGCAATCCACGGGCCCGTTCAACACTCTCATTCTCTCAACTTTTCTCTTACTCTCTCTCTCTCATTTCTTTCTTGTTCTCCGCGTCCACGCGAGCAATAGAATCTAATAGAATTTGGAAAATAAAAATTTCCCCAAGTATTTACAAGGATTTTATGAAAATCCCTCGAGCGCGCTCTTAAAATACTACTATCCCAAAAAGTGAATATCACGTGTCAATTGTAAGGACGTCCCCGGCCCTTGGAAAGCCGGGGGTAGTCCGTAGCACCGGGCGAGCCGAGCGAAGATGCGTTCGAATTAGCTTGCTCCTGACGCAATCGCCACCACCCGCAACCGTCCAATTCTGGACAGAGAAGATCAGATTGCGTTCGCTCGGCCGGCGACGATCGGTGACGGATCAGTCGGTGACGGCAAAATCCGCCAAAAGGTCTCCGTCGATTCCTCACCGGCTGCCTATCTCGACAGGGAGCCGTGCCGATTGGATCGTGCACTTATCGAACAGTTGCAGCTGGAGATCGCAACGAGATATATCTTTGGCCCCGGGGAGTCATCCTCGAGGCTTACTGATTGCAGGGTGAGGATGCGTGGCTCTGAGGGTGGCTTCTGCTATTAGCGTGAGTCGCCTCCCGTTTCAGCCTTTGCTTCAGGTGGACCTTGGCATGCCGCTTCTTCTCGTCGCTCCTGGCGAACTTGCGGCCGCATTGGTCGCAGCAGAACGGCTTCTCGCCGGTGTGTGTCCTCACGTGGGTGGTTAGATGGTCGCTCCTCGAGAAGGATCTCATACAGATGCGGCATTGAAAGGGCTTCTGGCCGGTGTGGATGCGAATGTGTCGCGTGAGCTCGTCGCTCCTGGAGAACCTTCGGTCGCAGCGCTCGACCGGGCAAGCATAAGGGCGCTCGTGGACCGGAGTCTTGCTCGGTCGATTCGGATACTTCCGAGGCTTCACCGGGACCAGCCTCAGCGGCAGAGCGCTCTGTTGGTACACCTGCGAGAGGATTTCATGACCTTTCGAGGTGCTTTGATTATACTCGGCGAGTTGTACATTCGTCCCGCCGGCAGCCGGTGGTTGCTGTTGTTGTTGGGGTGGTGGTTGGGGTTGTTGTTGCTGCTGCTGTTGCTGTTGTTGTTGTACGCTCGGTCCATAGCCGGCGGGTCCGGTGGGTTCTTGCTTCAAAGCCGTTTCCGGATGATGGTGATGAGGGTGGTGATGGGAGAGGAGATTGGGGTCATAAGCTTCCTCGTGGGCCGTCAGCCACGCGCCGGGGGTGGTAGTAGGCGTATCGTGGTAACCGGGGGGTGGTGGTGGCTTCGATTCGACCTGAAGTAGTTCGACGGTCTCACCGCCGTAGGGGCTCGCATGGAGGGTGGGATGAAGGAACGGTTGAGCAGTCAAGGTCAGGGTCGGAGAGGGTAACGGACCCCAGAGTTCCTGACCGGTCGGCTGAGGCTGCTGCTGTGGTTGCTGCTGCTGTGGACTCTGCAAACTGTTCAGCGGCGAAGACTGGGTGCACGTGGCTGTAAAGATACTCCCCCGGTACGTCACCGTTGGCACGTTACAAATGTTGACGCTGGTCGCCGGCGCCGATGACACCGAGGACGTGGAATGCGGCGAGGAGTAGAGGATGACACCACCCTGCAGGACATTGCATCGATCTGCTTCCTCCTGAGTCTGATGGTGTCGGGGTGGACTGGTTGAAGGTGGTGCACCCGGGGTCGAATTATCTTGGGATTCCTGATGATGGTGGTGGCGATGATCCCTGCCGGCTGATGCCGCGGTGTCGTCTTCCTCGACAGTGGCCTCCTCCAGCGAGAGGTCTTCACCCGCCAGGCTGCCTGGAAAGCGAGCATAAGGTCATCGGTCATTGTTGGCTCCATATGCAATCCTCCAACGCAATTACAAAGCGAGGCATGCGCGCCCTGGGCAATCCAACTATTCCCGAGAGGAACGAATCCTCAATGAATGTACGTGCACGATTCAACTAGCATGGAAAATCGACAGGAAGGACTACGCGATAGAAGGATGACTTTATCAGCTAGCACGCCGTATCTATCTTGTCGACTGCATCCTGCCACTCTCCCTCTCACTCTCCTTCTCTCTCTCTCTCTCACTCTCTCCTATCTCCTTCCTATTCACACAATCGCAAGCTCCTACCGAAAAAGAAGTCGGCGGACTCCCAGAACCAAGGCGATTGGAGCATCATCCGGCTCTCTTTGGTGAAAACTCAGCATACAAGCGAGACATGCACGTGAGCAGCGCGTGGCTGGCTGGCTGGCTGGTTGGTTGATTGGCACTCTCTTCACTGCTCTCCCGAACCCGTCAACCGATTCTCGATACACCGAAGATCCTCGATAGCTTGAGTACAACCGACGGCGAGGACGAGGGTCCCATGATGGGCGCGGGTGTATCCCGAGGGAAAGCTGGCGGCGAACGATCCCGAGAGCAGGAGCGACGGTATATCGGTTGGCCGTCCTCGCGGTAAAGTCATGCAAGATATGACCGGGCAGCGTAACGCAGGGTGGTTGTGCCGCTCGGGGTGAAGCGAAGTGGGGGCTGCTGGAAACATGAATGAACCGGCGAAGGGGTGGTGGGAGGCGTCGTCCCTCGTCGGGGAGAGGGATGGTGACGCGAAAGGGGAGGGCGCGCGCGCGAGGGAGCGAGAGAGCGAAAGAGTGAGAGAGAGAAAGGAGGAGGAGGTAAGAGGAGGTGGAGGCGATGGTGCAGGATGAGGAGGAGGGCTGGTGAATGTCGGGGTCGTCGAGTATTGATCCGCAAGAAGCGGGCAGGTTCGATATTAGCCGTGTTCGCCAGCCAGCCGATATACGTCACCGGCACCTCGTGCTTCGCCTCGCAAGTCAGGATCGAGATCCGAAAACACTGCACCGCTCCGGCGACCCGGGCCATTTTCATTGCCAGTGTCAGGGAGCGGGCGAAAGTAATCGGCGACTGGCGGCCGGCCGGCTTTCGGAGGGGTGCTCGATGCAGCTACGAGGGTATCAGGAGGCAGGAGGAGGCTGCTGGCTATGCGGAGAAAGCGAAAGTTGGACGCCCGTGAACGCTCGGGAGTGCAAGGGCGGCCGATTTCGTGCCAGACTTATGCTCTGCTTCTGCTACCTCCCAGTTTGACTTTCCCGATACATTCACCGCCGATTCCGTTCTACGTGGATCGCGCTACATCAGACAAACATCCATTTCCTAATCCTCGCTTGGTCTTATTCTACTTGTTCAGTCGAGTTAACCCTGTCCTTTAACTCCAAACGTTCCTTCGCACTAGCTCGGCTGACTCAACGACTACTGGGACCAGTTGACCGAGCCCGTGCAGGCGCTTAAGTGATTGCTGATTCTAAGTACCTGAGATCGGCGGCGGTTCGACGAGTGCGGAGGGGCCGAAGAACGAAGGTAAGTCGCTGCTGGTTGTAACCGGGGTGTTAAGATCGCCAGGCTTGTCCTTCTCGTTCTCTTGGAGATCGTCCCGGCAGTTTCGGATGCAATCCTTCTCCTCGTCGCCGGGTTGCCGGTGCCGCTTGCCGTCGGCTGCGTCGCTAGGCGACGAGGGCGCATCGGGATGCCGGTGATGCTGATGATGCTCGTGCTCCAGCCGTTGATGATGGTGGTGATGGTGCTGCTGGCGTGCATGGTGGTCCAAATTCTCAGCGTTCTGATGATGCGTGTGAAGCGGCACGCAGGTTGTCAGCGACAATGTTGGCACAGTCTTGCTGCAGTTGCTCGTAGAGGAAGTGCAGGTGGTGGATGCCGGTGTGGAGGTGCCACATCCGATGGAATTCGAGGCTGGCGTATTATTGTACGGTAGACAGGCGTCGAAGCTCAATTGGACTGTTTGCAGGTTGAAGGTAGCATGATGATGGTGATGATGATGGTGTCCTAGGGGCGGCGAGGATAGTAGGAACGGGCTGGTGGCCGCATGGGGCTGCGAGCCGACCACTTCCATGCCGTCCATCGTCATCCTCTGGAGCGGGTCGCCTCCCTGGGCGGCAGCTGCCTCTTCGGTACCGCACTGCGTGTCCTCGCCTGCGGTTGTAGCGTTTAACGAAATTATTATGGTTATAATTTCCTTCCTCGATTCACCGGGCACAGTGTGTTAGGTCTGGCTTAATTGTCCTCGCACTCTCTCTCCTTCTCTCTATCACCCCCTCTCTATCACCCCAGCGCCAACAACGTTAAAGGCAACCCCCACTGTTCTGGGATCCTTATACCTCAGCTGTTACAGAGTTACTACAGGATGCTGATGCGGTGTGTCGCGCGTGATCGCTCTCTCCTCTCTCTCTTTCTCCTTCTCCCACTCTCTGTCTCTATGGAATATCTCGTATCTGGTCTCGTCCGTCGATCTGTCACTAGCACCCTCTTCGATGTTCGCGCGGCCGAGAGCGTCACTGGGTTAGTATTCAAGCCACACGGAGCACGCGCTCCCTTTTTTTATCCGTCGCGGCACGCGCGCCGGCTCTCTTTGAGCGGTGTGCTGCACGAGGGAGCGGACGTCGGCCGGCAAAAACTGAGCCTCGATCGCCTCGCTCGATCCTCCTCCACCTCCTCCGTCGCCTCCCTGCGCGTGCCTCTATCTCTCCCTCTCTCCCCACCCTCCTCGCTCTCGTGCCCTCTCTCCCTCCCTCTCGCCGGCTTTATCTTCTTCAGCCCTCTCTCTTTATCTCTCGCGCGCGCCTGCGAGATCCCCCGAGGCTGGTTACACCGCCGCACCAACCACTACCAGCCACAAACCACTACCACCACCACCACCACCGAGAGACAGACCGCCACCTACAACCTTACGAGAGTGCCGGGGAAGCCGGGAGGGCAAAGGGAAATACGTACACGCTTCGCTTCGGAGATCTCTCGTCCTGCGTGTGCGATCACGCTCGGGACACGCACTTTTACGAGCGCTCGCTCTTGCCGTCCGTTCCTTCCTGGCCGAGGGAGGAACCGGACGATAACGTATGGTATGCGGACTCCGAGAGACTCGCACTTCTCTCTTATCTCTCTCTCTTTCTTTCTCTCTTGTCTTGGCCCTTGTGTCTCTTTCGCTCTCTTTTCTCAGTGGGGAGAGGCAGGTATCGGCGGACCCTACGTGTCCACGCGCGCCACGAATTCGTGAGGAGGAGGTCGTTTTCTCTCGGGCGGAGGATCCTCCGCGAGTGTGGCGCGCGCGCGCGCTCGCGGGCGCGCTCGATCTCGAGCGAGTTTGCGGGATGCTGGGCGCGCGATGGAGCGGGTGTGCGTAGGTGAGGGAGCGCGCGCGCTCACGCGCGCCTCTTCGAGTTGTCGCCTTGTCTTATTTCTCTCTCTCTCTCTCTCTTCCTCCTCCCTCTTGGTTTTGCCTTCTCCCTTTCGGTGACTTCTCTCTCTCTCTCTCCCTCTCTCTCTGTTTCTCTCTTTCTCTCTGTTCGAGGGATCGAGTACGTAGGAATCTCCGGCGGGTACTTCTCCCGTTAGGTGTGCGTGGACCAAGGAGAGAGAAGTACTGGAGAGAGAAAGAGCGTTGCGTGCGTGTGCGAAGAGGGATTGTCGGTGGACGCGCGATGCGTGGGGGTCGCGCACGAACTGAGCCGAGCGGCGGCGCGCCCCGTAGTTTTATGAATGGACCGCGGAGACTGTCCCATATTTGGAAGCGGCGAGTCCGCCGCCAGCCAATCCCCGCTCTCGGCTCCCTCTATCAAGATGAAGCTGGCGCGCGTGTGTCAGTGAGAGAGCCGCGCGCTCTTCCCCACACGTGTCTCTCCTTTCTCTGTACGTGGAGGCGAGCAGCAGCAGCGGCAGCAGCAGCAGCAGCGGCGACGGCGACGGCGGCGACGGCAGCGGGCATCGAGTCGGTGCCAGCGACTTCACGCACACACATGTATCTCTCGCCGCCTCCCACCAACCTTTCTTAGCGTTCCTAGCTTCCCCTACCGGCCTCCCCTACCTTCCTCCCACCCTCCGAGCCTCATCCATGTATATCTGCTTGGTTCTCCAGTGACGTAGAGCCTGTGACGTAGAAGAGGCGCGCGACTCTTCTCCCTCACGCGAGCTTCACTCTCAAGCTGCGCATCCACGCGGCGATATCCTCATGCTTCTTCTTCCCTCTTTTTCTCCTTCGCCCCCCTTCTCCTATATCCCTCTCACTGTCTTTCTCGCGCGAGGGGTAATCTCGCTGGGAGAGAACCCATTGCAAGTTGAGGGGTAATCCCCACCAAGACAGCCCTCTTAATTGCACTACTCTGCTTTCGTCACGATCCTTACTATTTACTTCACGCTTTCATCCCCCTTCCAAGAGAGCACCGAGTGTGTCTGCTCGGAGCGGTTGGAGCTTGCGGAATGCTGACGTGCCGGCATGCCACGCAGATAAGAGAGCGCGCGCTCGTCCAAAGTCGTAAAGCTCGCACGATCCCGCCACTATGTTCTATCTTTGGAGCGGTGGATATGCTCCGGTGCGAGAGCCCTCTCCGAGACAGAGAGCGAGAGAGAGAGAGGACGCATATTATCTCGCGAGATGCCAATTCGCAGGAATGAGTCGGTGGTTAAGGCTGCTCGAATCGGAGGAGAGGACGGCGTTATTAACATAATTCTCAGGCTGGGCGATTGCCGCAATTGAGGCGTCTCCGACATGTCGTACGAATGGAGGACTCGCATCAGCGGTGGTGGTATGCGGTCGAGGAGGAGGCTCGCCCTCCGATAACCCTAACAGAGTGGCGATGCCGTGGTTTCCCTCGATTCACCCTAATGAAATTCCACCGGTGGCGCCCGCGCGCGCGCGCCGCGCCGCGCCGCGTCCTCCTCCTCTCGTCCCGCGACGCCCGGCAGCCAGGCAGCCGTCCTACCAGCCGGATGACGCGCCAGGGATCGATCCGCCGGCAATCGAGAGCCTCTTCGAGCCCGCTCTATTAGAAAAGCACCACCGATTCCACATTGTACCATTAAGCTCCGCGCACGTACATAATACTCGCTTGTACTCTCGGAATTAAACCTCATAGAATTCTAATACAAATGTTTTTATTTCAACTTTTTGCACTTGTTATATTACTAATATATATACTAAGAATGTTGGTTTATATTTAGTGATATTTATTATTGTTCATTATTATTTCTATTTAATTATTCATGAGGGAGAACTCGGAATAGCTTTGAATGTTGTGTCAAGACGATATTGATCAAATGTCAGCATGCCTGTACTTTTTCCTGGCTATGAATCGAGCCGAAGTGCGCCGGCTTCTGAAGGAATGGGGGAGAGCTGGTTGGCTGAAGCTGAATGGAAGCGAGAGCGACTGACTGGTGCAAAGCGAGGCGTGTTGCGTGGGGTGTCGAGCGAGCGAGCGAGGCGAGAGCTTAGGCGGGCATTTGGCGGCAAAACAGCAATTTTTCCATAGTCTCGACCGCTCGCCACCACCTGTAAGAGCGCGCGCGTGCCACTCCGAGCGCGCACCACGCACACACACACACACACACTTGGATGCAAGCGTGCGTTCGTGCGTGCGTGCGTGCGTCCGGTTTCAAGTGCCGACGTCTCTGCGCACGCGTGGACGATCTTTTTCTCGAGCGGGCGTCGTGCAACCACCTGATGCCCTATTTGGGGCCACGCACGGCCACGCGACCATTCTCTGCCTCTTTTTCTCGGCCTCCTCTCCCCTCCCGCCCTCTCTCCCCACACACTCTCGAGACACCACACACACACGCACACTCTATCACAGGCATTCATTCCCTCCCTCCGCTCGCCGCCGCCGCCGCCGCCGCCTCCCAATCTCACGGTCCAATTTTCTCTCGACTCGGGACACTTGGGACAGCATTTTCTTATGCCTCTTGCTCTCTACCCAACAACCACCTCCAGCCCTCTCCCTCCCTCTTTCTCTATATAATTTATATTGATTGCTCGCCGACTCGTATGCCTCGCGCTCCCATGAATTTCGAAGGTATTGCACTCCTGTTCTGGCGGACTTCGTTTGCAAAGGTGGCCAGACATTGATTTTAATTTGGGCCTTTTAATCTTTCGCAAGAAGAAAAATGTCTTCTTTGAGGAATTTTGTTTTTTAAGTAAGAGAATTCCTTGTTGAAGAAAATGTATTTATATTTAGAGAGAATAGAGTTCGCTTTTGAAAAGAGAGTTTTCAAAAACACTGCGTTTGTAAGTCTATTTTTATCTATTGTATTTTAAGAATTTTCGAACGATGTTTATTATATTGGATTGTTCTTATTCGTGGATTTAGATTGGCTAGGTTGAATATGCCTGGCGGAGATAGAAAGGAGTAGCGCGGTCGAGTGAGATGGGAGTTAGAGGAGAGTTTTGTGCGAGCGCTGTCTCTTCTACCATATCAGGTGTGCTGGGCGGCGGCGCTGTCGGTGGACGTGGACGTGCGATAAGCATATTGGCTCCGCGGCTATCGGGAGCGATGGACGAAAAGGGAGAGACAGGTTGCGAGAGCCGAGCGATATTATACTGAGTCAGCGCCGTATTTAACTTTATCATAAGTCACTTACGGAGTGCTCGAGTGCCGGCGGATATTAAGCCGAGCCGGCACGCGCACTCTGCGCTTTCCCGGCTCGATATTCTAATTGAGAAGGCGGCGATATGCACGCCGCCACCGCTCGCACAACCCGCCTCGAATGCTCTCAATTTTCAAGTGGCTCTTGCCGCCGGACACGAACAAGTGTACCGACTTCTACCAATGGCTTAATTCCACCTCTTGGCGAAGATCACGCCTGATACTCGCCGAGGGTAAATTACACCACTTCACAGATTTAGAGAAGATATGAAACGTTGAGTAATTCAGAACAGTCTCGCGTGACAGTTATATGAAGTGTAGAATGTGTTTTAATAGAAATTCTACATATTTTACTATTTTTACTTCGAAGCTGGAAATGTTTAAAATGACTGCCATCGGAAACTGTCAAATTTATATTTATGTAGAATTCGTATGTAAATTATATTTCCTACGAAAATCAGAGCGAATGCAATAAAAGCTTGGATTCCTGTACACGAATTTAGAAGAGATGTGATTTGCTGGGTCATCCAAAGATTTTCGTGTAACCACAAAACGATAGACTACGAGTTTAAATTTTTCCTCTCGTAAGAATCAGAGCAACTGCAAGGCAGACTTGAAAAATTTGTGTCCACGAATTTAGAAAAGATGTGAGTTTCCGGATGAAGATCGGGAAGAGTTTGGTGTAACCCTAGCCCAAAGGTTTGGGTGGAATGTGTGTATGGCGATCGCGGACGGAAAGCGGACAGCGTGCGTGCAGCGGAACGCACGCCGGCGTTCTGGCACGAAAACAAAACGTTCTAAAATTACCGACGCTGCTAGAAGAGGTGGTGGGCGCGCACTATTCGTGGAGCGACTCGACGCTCTTTTGCGCGGGCGAGCGTCTCTATTTCGGGCCGCCACGCAACCACCTGAGCCACCCAGCATCCCCGAATACCCGGGATGACGATCACTATCGCGCGCGCGGCACACGTCGAATCCTTTCGCGCGCGTCTCGATGACTCACTCAACCGATCCAAACAATTTTTGGCCGCCCCTTTTTAACCACCCCTCAATACGTCCTATCGACTACCGAATCATCCGCAATTTTAGAATCCCCCAACTAATTTCTAGAACACCTCCAACTCCTTTCAGATTTCCTCTCATAACTCTCATCATTCCTATCGCATCAAAAGTGTAACAACATCCAAGAAAAGATATGCAAAGACTGTTGAAATAATCACCGTAATGTTGAGTCCACATTTTATACGTCGCGAAACGAACTGTATATAATTTAAGCTCGTCTCGAGTTATACTGAGCGGCCGAAGAGGGGGTGCTTGACTCTTATACCACCCTTATCCCATTCCTAACAGGGAGCTTTTCTCGATAAACGACAGGTCTATTTCGGGAAATGAATAAAGCCCTCCGGTTTCGCAAGATCCTCAAGAAAATCGTAGTATATGCCCGACGGCTGACGATGTCAGGAACTCTGTCGATACACCAAGATTCCTGCCAGCATCCGCGATGCCACCCAATTTTCATAGATACGCGTATCGAACCTCGACGGTGATTTAGCTTGGCGCCAAATTAATTTATACACGGCTCTAAGTATCTTGAGCGATCGTGAGCCCTTTCGACATGCCACACTCCTCTCTCCCGCATCAAAGTGGTGCGTTGCGACCCTTCGAGTTTCAAGGCTCGCTCGAGTGATTAAGGGAAGACGGAGTGCGCGTGAAATCGCGATATCCTCTGTAATGGCGGTGATCGCCGGACAAGAGTGCTGACAGAGGATCCTGCACTCCGAACACCGAGGAGAATCGATTGCCGCCCGGAATGAAGATGTGCCCTCTTCTCGATCCGTTTCCCCCGAGTGGAATCACTGTCCCACTGGTTCCGGTACGTTTCGCAACCTGCTTCAAGATTTTACGGCCCTTTTTGCAGTACTAACGAGACTCTTAAAATAGTACGATTAGTAACATACACAGAGCTACTATTACGTGATCATTTGTATCGTAATAGAACACGATATTAATCCAGAATTAATTCGTTTAATCTTTGGAATACGTTTACATGTTATCGAATGGAATTTTGTATAATTTCGATATTATTATCTTTCTTGCAGTATACAAAATGGCAGAAAAAATTCCAAAAATTCCAGAACTAAAAGGATGAAACTACAAATTGTACTGTTATTTGTATCGATGATAAAACAATCTCCAGATAGTACAAGAGTTCCCGAAAACGTTGTGTGTGCTGGGCGCCGACTACTCTTCCATTCTCATTGATTACTTAATGCCCGGCGCACTGGCCGTAATCGGCCGGACAGAAAACAAGGAGTCGTATCTTGTCTGTAACCCACATATCCGAGTGCAATTAGGAACGAGCGTGTTTTCGCTGTAAGCCATCGGCACGTGAAGCTGGCATACGTGTATCGCGCACTCGCTTCCTCAGGGGCGCATTAATCGCCATCGATTCTCAAGCACCGACAAAACGATTGCATTTATCGGCGATATAAGTTTCTCAGGTTGCTCGCCGATGAAAATGGTACGAGCGCGAGCGCGAGCGCGTGTGCCGCTCGTATTTCCCATCTTTATCGTGTCCATGCAGATCAACAGGCTTTATCGGCATCCTTCTGTGAACTACTGTGCCAATTAAAATGACACTTTATTGCACCACCAACTGGCAGTATTTCACGCGGATTACCTTGCAATGATACCACCTGACTTCTCCAAGCTTATCGTGGGCAGAATGATTCTAATGACGCGCCCTATTTGGCTCCGAGCGAGAAAGAGTTGTCCCAAAGAGAGCAAGTAAGAGAAGACTGATTAAGACACAGTGGAAAGTGAATACATTTAGAGAAGGTTTTACGAGCAACCAAGACGTATCTCGGAGATTTGTTTGATAGTAATGACGATAATCAAGAGCCTTTGAAATCCGCTCCTGTGCACCGGCCACTGCCGGTATTACTTGGACGCGACGTGACTCACGACTCGCGAGTCTTTCGCACGTTTTTGCGCTATGCAATCCTGGGCTCGTCGATTAACGAGCGTTTCCGCTCCCGGCTCCTATCTATTTGCCCCTGACTTCTCCTCAACCTCGTATACCACTCTCTGTTTGTCATCGACATCTCGCATTGAAGTTCTTCTAATGACATTATTAGTCTGTCTATTTAAATCTTCTTTAACGTTGAAAAACAGAGATTTGTCTTTCAAGATTCGATTCAACCTACACTATTTTTTCTCACAAGCAGTCATAAGCGGAATCGATCATTTCTGCGATTGCAGACAGTCGTTGAGAGATGAGCGATTAGCTTCGCGAGTTTGGACGGTGGAGTTTTTCTGAGTGGCGGCGTGGCTGAGTTGACAGGCTCCGATAGATCGAGATCCATAAATCGGTGACGTAACGCGGTTGCAAGGTTGAGTCGTCGTCGAGGAAGAGGAGAGGCTCTTTAGACGATCAAACAAAACACACGGGATGATCTCAAGGGCTCTCGTGAAATCATTGCCGGAGGGTGGCTGGCTGTGCGATCCATCACTCTGGACTCGCGATCGCTCGGCCGCTCAACAGCTCAGGATTTCGTCTTAATCGCCTGGCCATTAAAGAAATTACGGGTGCGTCGTGGAGCGCAATCCCAGCCCAGAAGAAATATCCACAGCGTGGCTTCTTGACGCCCTCGCTCGCCCCGTACCCTTTCAATGACTCAATGCCGGCGAGCGCACGTCCATCGCACGTTCGACGATTCATCAACAACATTGCACCGCCATTGTCGACGCTCCTACTCGCCCGCTCGCTTCCTCCTCCTCCCGCATCGTTCGAAGGTCCGCGTTATATCGCCGGAAAGGAGTAATAAGGCCCGATTGCCGGCAGAGACGGGAAAAAGTACGCTTGGGGCGAGGCCGACTCGACGATGCCTCGGTTTCCTTTTGGGCCTCGCAAAGAATAATGGAGTAGTTAGCATAATCGTGCAATAACGAGGCACTCGTTAACGCAGGACTCTCCTTCGTTTGGCAAGCAAACTCGCGCTTTTAATACGCATTTACGATTGATAATCGTAATAGGGATGCGTATTTCTACGAGCCACACACGTGTATGTGTATAAGAGTGTGTGTGTGTGGTGGGTAAGAACTCAAGGCGGGCTTTCTTGAAACGGCGACACTTGATGCGTTTCCGAGTGTTGCTTGGAAATTTACCGTCGCGGAGGCGTACAGGTAAATTTACTATCGGCGAGAGAGACGCGCGCTCGCGCGCCCCACTCGCCCCGGCCGTAATTCACATCATACTTCCTTGTTCCTCGGCCTTTTAATGTGTAATTTCGTTACAATGACCGCTCGCCCCGAGCCAGATCCGAAATTGATACCGGCGCGTGCGGGAAATCGTATTTCTAACTGGACTTTCGACATTACCGACTTTTCCCTGGCTTTTTACGAGCCTGTAATACTTGGTGAAAGAACGCTTGAAGATTCTATTAGACATTTACGGAGGGAAATCAAAAATGGAAATGGATATCTGTGGAAAACTAAGAGCCAAGTCATGATTCAGATTAATTAACATATAGTAAAGTCAAGGTTTGATTCATTGGCATTTAACTTTAACTTACAATATTGCTAAAAACAGTGAACGAAATTCATGAAACTGCACACACTAAGTCTTTTTTAATTTTAGAACTGCAAGTTAAAGTTAAGTATCAGTGAATGAAACCTTGTCTTTACTGTTGTTAATTATTTAGAAGAATTAAAGATTTACGAAGGAAAGTGCAATTATTTTTACGAACTTTAATATTTTGAATGGCTGACTTTCGAGTTTGTATAAAGTCGGACCCAAATTGCAGTGGACGGCGTCGTCGATTCCGATCAAAGCGACAGGGACACGTGGCATTTCGGGTCATTGGCAATCATCCCCGTAAATCGTGAGGGATTTCGAGCAGTCGGAGAGTGGTATGTCGAGAGCGAGGCGATCGTGGAACGGCAGGTATCAGACGCCGCCGCCGACGACGACGATCCTGGCACAGTTTATTCTCAGCGTATCGCGCAACCACCGTCCTCTGTCATCTGGATATCTTTATAGCAGAGATCCTATTTTAGTGGATGTTTTTTAAAAATTCCCCTTCGTGCGCCGATTTATCGCTAGATCCAACCGCAAATAGTTCACACACACACACACACAGACATACACAGTGAGAGACACGTGGAGACGCGTACATCGACACATGGGCGCATCTTTTGCGTCGAGAGCGTCACCGGCGACATTACTCTCTGCTCTTTACTATTAAACTATTAAAAGCTCCTTACTATTAATAAAAATCGCGGCAAAGTATCGCCGGGTCTTGATAGCACGTGCGGTCAAGCTCGGTGGAGCTTACGGGGGCGCGTACATATTAATAAAAGTGGCAAGGGAGGCGGCGAACGATCCGATGAGAAACAGGGGGTGTGTATGACTGGACACACTAAAAATACGGCGGTGCCCGCCGGCTTCCCCGTAAAGTGCTTTATATAAAATGCGACTTAAAAATAAAGCCGGCGGAAATAGCCGCACGCGCTTACGAAAATGAGGGAAACTAGACTTGCGAGGGAAACCGGACGACCCGGCCCGATGGGACTATTCTACTCTCGTTTGTTCTATTCCAGCAGGCATTAGTTACCCCTTTCTTAACAGCGCACTGTTCTACTTCGCCACCGAAACCATCAATCTGAATTTCGTAAATGCTCGATTGTCGTCTCAAGATAGCTCACTCTTGAAATTACTACTCAAGCTACCCTTTCTACTTATCTCAATTTCGTTACAATATTAATCATGCAACTATGTTCCTTACAAATAAAACTGACATCTGCTCCGAGCCTAACTTCAAACCTATATATTTTATTACTGATTATATATAAAATTTACTTTTGAATATTATACATTTGATAAAGTCTGTCTTAGTAATTTATTTATGAAAAAAGACGAGAATTGGTGATGTCAAAGTGAGTAGATGGAGGGATTTACCGTAAGTTTGAAGTGAGGCTACACAGGGTTATTCAATAGGGCAGTGGCTCTTGACCTCTATTACCTGGTTCTCCCTAGAGCACACGGAAACGTACACCTTATGTGCCAACACTCATGATGTATCACAATCTACGCAAGACTCTCGACGAACGGGACGATCGTTTTAGCGGAATGGTGGAATGATCCTAGCCGGAATTGGCTTTAACTTTAAATAGGCGGTGCTCCTCGAAGAGAGAGAGAGAGAGAGACACTTTGCTCGTTTCCTCGCAGTGAGCAATGAATCGACGTGGCGCGTACCGTCGTCGGTGGAATTCAACTGACGATCCGAGGCGGTGTACACAATCGTCGCACTCCGGACTATTTTTGACCGGTGTCCTGCCCATCGATCTCTCTCTCTCTCTCCTTCTCTCTCCCTCTCTTTCTCGTTCTCTACCCTTTCTCACTCGAGATCTCGACTTTGCCTCTCTGCGCCACGGGCCACGTGAGTTCGCTTTCCACTGGCCTCTAGCGATCCAATAATTGGGCGACTCGCATGTTAACTCCTTCATTCCCGCCACGCAATTTTCTACGCTCTTCTTGTATCTTGGAGAAATTTAATATACGATATGTAAAATTTAATATAATACATTTTAGATTCTTTATTATTTATTACTTTCATCTATGTTTTAGTTTTTCTGTTGATTTACAAATGTAGTTACGATTAATTCGAAGGGTTCCAATATTTCATTTTCATCTTATATCTTGTATGATATAAAAATCGTTTAATCGATTCTATCCAAGGACTCGTTCTGCACTGAGTAAATGGAAGGACCGCCGAGTGAAATCTAGCGAAGCGAACTAGACTCGGGACTGGATCAATGGCGTCTCTCGGTAGGCAGCATGAGTGCTTTATGAGTCTACGACCTTTTGAATGAGTAGAGCCGAGGGTACAATGAATGGATAATGCTTAGGTCAGAGGCAAATTCCTTATTCCCGGACGCCACCACCTCCGCAGTTCGCGTCGGTGCTTTCTTTAACCCGGCGACGACGAGGGCCGAGTGGAAATACCGTGGGCACCGTCTACGATACCACGTACCGGACACTATTTATAACGCGCACCTCTTCCTTTTTTATCTGGCGTGTGCCGATGTTACTAGCAGCGCGGAGTACACAGGGTCGAAAGTGCGACACTCTCGCGAGTTTACTGCTCGTCGCTGACATTCAAGTGCATACGTCAATCTCCGGACTATTTCTGACCGATGCCCTATCGATCCCTTCTTAATCGCTACTTTCCCTAGTCGTTCCAGCCAAGACTCACCATCAAAGGACCGCAGACTCTTCTTCCCGCTCGGGGGTGTTCCTGCCGTCCCTTGTCGCGATATTACGATGACACTCCTTTTTAAATGTCAACCTTTATTCTTGACCATAATATACATTCCAAGTATCAACTTGTAAATTCCGCGGTATATTTAGTGTTTTAACCGGCTAAGAGAATTTCGTCTGATTATTTCTGGAAGTCCTTCATTTAATTAGAGACGTCATCCAATAATTCTTGATTTATATTCTTTCCCGGTTTCTTATACTTACGATTTTATATTTATATATTAAAGTGTGGGAGCATATATAACTTGACTATTTCTAACAGTCTTCAATTTAATTCTGTTGTACATAATTAATTACAATCTCTACAAATCTTTCTGGACAATTGAAAATAGTGAAGAGCTTGCAGAAAGAGGTTCAGCAGGGTGTATTGGCCTGGGTGGAAAAAAGTGATGTGTCAGGGAGTTGGAGAATTGACATTAGCCTGGGGCAGGTGGGTGTTAGCCAAACTGGGCCAACTGTTACGACACCGTGAAGCATGTCGATCGTCAGCTCGAGAGCAGGAGTTTGACACGAAGGATCGAAGGTGCAAGCGGACATTACAGGAGGGATGCGGTACTATTTTTGCCGGCGAGCGTATCGATCTGCCGCTCTCGCTTTCTCGGTGTACATCCTCTTGCCCTGGCGGCGAGTGGCGCGGCGCGGAGCGGAGCGGAGAGGGAGGAGGATGGCCCCGTGGGCACGTCTCGTCCATGCACTTGGACGTCAACGCGCCCGCTCCTCTTTCTCTCACTCCCTCCTCGGCTTATCGGTGTTCACGCTGACGTAGACGGCCTCCGTACGTATATAAGCCATTCATAGACACGATAATGACGGACCTACATTGCGCCCGCTTATTTTTAACCCCTCGCGCGCTCTCCGATTTATGCCCTTTTCCGTGATCCGCGTTACTACGCCGTACCAACAACTTTCTACCCCCTATTTTAGTCGCGCATCTATTTTTGCTCCGTTATTTATACGTGGTTCGTGGAATATTTTTGTATCTCATTTGGGATTTAAAATGTGCTATTAAATACGTGTTGTTAAATTAAATGAACTGATTGAAATTAGTGTGGGTATAAAATAATAAATATAAAATATAAAGTAAATAATAAATTATTAAATATACTCTTACTAGTAATATATACATCTTAATTAAGATATATTTCTTCGGATTTATTGGAGATGCAACCCCATACTCCAACATCCCCAAAGTTTAAAGAGGGTAGATTAAAATATCCACCGCGATAACCCATCATTTTTCCGAAAGCGAGCAAATTCGATCGAAAGACAAATGTGCGGCGAGTCTTTCGACGAGCACGCATTGTCGAGGATTGCGCAAGGACGAAGAGGAATGTCTCTATGGGGGATTGTGCGGAACGACGAGCGCTGAACAGCCGCGCGGCCGACGGTGGCTTGCGAAATCGACTCACTTAAAAAGCCCGACATACCGTCTGACCTATTTCCAAGCGGCATGAATGAAGTGCACAATGCGAGCGTGGCAAGGTGTCGCGTCCATTGCCCGGAATAGAAATTACATTGCTCGGTTATACTCCTGAGTTAACCCACCCCCGGCACTCCCAGACTACCTTTTTGCGTCATTTCTTCCCTTTCGTCGCATCCCACTTTACCCCTTCTTTCACTTATTGGAGTAATTAAGACGGATATGTTGATGGCAGTCATTGCCTTAAGGAAGATGGACAGTTGGGGGAGAATGCGATCTATATTGATTTGATAGATCGATCGGCTATCCTTAGGTTATTGCTGGATTCAAGGATCTAATGTTGGTAATTTAATTATTGCAATTAAAATAAAAGCTTTGCAGATATTCTTTAATATTATACACTTGGAAACTATGTTTTTTAAAGTAAAAATTTAACGATTCAACAAGCTTAAACCCACACTTCCGTCCGAATTGCAATTCATTAAGAATTCGTTAAGAATAAATATTAATATTGATGGAACAAGAGTAAGAGTTTTTGTTCGATAGAGCCAAGTTGACGCTCGCCTCGCTTGATCTTGGAAAGATCGCGCGGGGGTGGTTGGGCGTCCCCTTCGAATCTCCCAACGTCATCGTCATCGGAAGCACCCCGGCAATTACCGCCGCTTCTATTTGCGTCCTCGCGGCCACTGCGTATAAAGAATTCATTGGAAGCTTTGCACGAAGAATTGCGCCGCTGCTTTCTAGTCGATCGTAACATTCTTTACTAGGAATCTAGTGTGAACTCGAATGTAAAGACACCACACACTCTCAATTATTTATATATACCTACAGGAGTGTACAATGTGAGACAAAAAGTTGGCTTGCGCAGAGGCTGTTAAAAAAAACACACCCATCTTCCGAGAGCTATTATAAAGGATGTTTTTACACTCTTGGATCGGCGAGCATCAATTAAAAAAAGTTGCCGCCCGATAAAACGTACCGGCGGCGCACACTTTGAAATTGCTCGACCCTTCGAGCAATTACCGATCTTGTTTGACCTGGCTCCCAATTAGTTCGAATATCGGCTCTCGCGCCGTATTTATAACATAATAAGCGGGTGATACCAAATTGGAAAAATGTTGTCGGACGTGTATCACTTTTCTCTCGTGTACCCTCAATATTATAGGTGATCAGCGAGTATCTAAGCAGGCACGCGCAACCTCCGATGCTCGCTGATTCGTGTAATTCGCCGGGCGGCGATATCGACATCATTAAATTCGAAAAGTGTTATTATTGGGGGCTAACTGCGTCGAGGAGAGAACTGGCTGTGGTGATACGATTATTATTAATCACCCTCGGTGATATTATAACACGGCGAGCTTCACGCATTGCCATTTTCATCGCGCGAGTCACCTGGCAGCGTTGATTTATATTGATACACTCCTTATCAACTGTCATTAGCCAAGGTGTGTTTTATAGTCGCGTTGGTTTACATATCGCACGATATTCTAATTGACACGTGGGCTTATTTCCTCGCCTTTTTCTTCTCGTTGGCCGATCGCGCTCCTCAATATATGCGCGCACCTTGTAATACGCACTGCGCTCCAATTAGCGCGCCAGCACAAAACGTAACTCCCCATAGTTATTAAATTGCACGCGAGCGAAATTGACGTGCGATCGTCGGCCCGCGGAGAGCCAATCCTCGTCGCTTGCTTTTTACCACGCTGTGATCGATGGCGATCCGCCGCGTGAAAAATTGCGCGTTCCGATTGCGATTTAATAAGACGCGCTCACTCGCTCCCCGTTATATTGGCGACCATTGATTCAATGGCCGCGATATTGCCTTGCCCTTTTCACCCACCAGACAGCAATACCATTTCGAGAAAAACCCTGTTGAAAACCTGCTCGATTGTAAAGTACAAATTTCTTCTTACGCGAACTTTCAAGTATGGAAATTCCAAATTTTTATGAGTCGAATTTATCTTTCTTTATGAACTATTTCAAATATATAATTTAGAGAAAGGTGCCTTTAAACTTTTTGTTACTTTTAATCAAGTTTTAGAGTAATGGAAACATTGATTTTCCATATCAGATATATCTGCTTGAGTGTCAGCGAACTAGAAGTAGCACTTCGATTTTAATATATCATGTACTTATTTTACTTTACACATCAGCGCGCTTACTGGAAAGTGCGTCGAGCGCGTACTACAGATTTCTTGTCGATTGACAGTTCAGTCGAGTTAAACATCGTCCTCGTTGGACCGGTTGCCAAAAAATGTTGGAGCACTCGACAAGCATGTGCGCTCCCATGTGAGTCCAAGTAATTTACACCATCGGTTTAAATTGTCGATCGACCAAAAGGTCGCCTACTCTGCAACGCCACATCCACTCGATAAAAGCATGCTCGCAAGCTGACTGAGTCGAGCAAGGGCACTGCGAATCAACTGTCATTACTCAGAAAATCTGAGTCAAATGATAATGCTTATACGTCGCTAGTTCGATAGAAAGATGGAGAAATCGATGAATATGGATCTTGGACCCGTCATAATTTTTACAAGGACAATTCATTTTCTCTGAACTGTGTTCTCCTTGTACAGGGTGAGTCACTTGCCTTTGAATCACCACCAAAAATTGGATATTTTCAATGGCCAAAAATATGGGGAAAAACCAGCGAAAATTCCGAAAAAATGGAACTTTAAAGGCAGTTTTTTTAGTGTTTTCGATAGGAATCTGGACTTTTTTCGACGGATTTCTTGTTTTCTATCCGTTTTCATTCATAAACAATCGATTCCTGAAGAAAAAACCCGAGTTCGGGGACCTTCGAAAAATCGTGAAAAAATTTGAAGGGGTACCCCTTAAGAAAAATTGGCCGAAAAATAAATTTTGAGCTAGGGCCTTGGAATTTTTATGGCATCTTCCTCGATATCAAAAAACATTACCCACCAAATTTCAGCCCCGGGAAAGGTCGGGAAGTCCACAAAAAAAAATAAAAACCGTTAAAAATGAGCAAAAATGCACTTTTCTGGACGGTTTTTCGACCCGTTTTCGTTGCAAATTTGGACTTTTTTTCACGGATTCTTTGTTCTCTATCCACCCTGATACGAAAACAATCAAAATATCCCGGGTTCGGCCGATTTTGAGAAACTTGGAAAAATTGAGCATTTTCGTGAGTCGAAAATAGGTGAAAACCTAAACTTTGAGCTAGGGCTCTAAAATTTATATCACTTCTTCCTTGACGCAAGGGCATATTCTCCACCAAATTTCAGTCCCGGGGAAGGTCGGGAAGTCCACCAAAAAAAATAAGGGCTAGGGGAGTTCTGATTCAAAGGCAAGTGAATCACCCTGTACGTCCATCCACAGACATATTGATTTTCACAGAAATTATTCCAAATAAAACTCGACTATTCAATCATTGCTACCTTTATTTCTGTCCTCTCTTTTTTTGTTTGAGCACTAATAAAAATTCCAACAAGCCACATCGAGCAAAGGCATTACGAATCAATTGAATAGCGACAGAAAATCTGAGCGAAACGAAAATGCTTGTACATATAGAAAGATCGAAGGATCGATGAATATGTATTGGCCGATCGAAGAGGGATCGTGTGTCTCAGAGGGAGAATTCATTTTCTCGGCCATCGCCACGGCCATTGGCCAATATCTTATCGTGGCATGTTCTCATTGCTCAGGTTGGATCGGCAAGGATCGAACGGCGTCGCCGAGGGTAGAAGGTGCGTATCAACTTCTCCTGCACAAAGTAACGAGGCACGCGGTCGACTTAGAAAAAACTTAATGATGTCCCTCGACCGGTCGATCTCGGATTAACGAGTCCTGCCGATCGTTAGAGATGTCAAAGTCGACGTGATAACTTGCGGGGCCCGCGCTCCCCCGGCAGTAGCTATTACCGCTCAGGTTAAACATGTAATCGGCCGTACGCAGGTGATGAATATTCCGAATCGAGCTACTCGCTTTGCCCTCCGCACTTGCTCATTACTCTCTCTCTCTCCCTTTTATAGGAGAGAAAGAGCAACTGCATCTTCCGCTTCCCGCTCACCCCTGTAATAATTCTTCACGCATTCCTCGAGGAATTTATCCTTTTCTTCGTTGAGAAATTATATACTCGATTAAAAAAGGATATCATTAATCAATGATTATTAGTATGGTGAATCATTACTTGCTTTTCTTTTGATAGTGTATTTTGAAAGTGTACAAAGTAGAATACACTTTATGTTGATGCTATTATTTGCATGTATTATTCCACATACTTGCAGTATTAATGGGAGCTTTCAAGGGATTGTCAGGAAAGCTTCGCAGCTTTCTTCGGCAGCGTGCGAGGCACTCCGGTAAATACGCAAATCTCGGCCACGCACGGGAACTAATGGAACGTGACGAGTGAGCGATTAAAGTTGCGATTATCGCGAGTGCAGTGAGAAAGGTGGCTCTCCATTTATGCAAGGCGTAAGGCTCGAGTGCTCGAGTTGCACTGACTGGCAACGAGGCGGCCGAGAGAAATGGAAAGTGCGCCACAAGGTGAGAAAGTAAAATCTCGACACTTGCACTGGCACATCGATGTTACTACTTCCAGGTGTACCTTCATTGAGTTCAGTCGGATTGGAATAAATGGCTGGCTAATGAGCTGAATCCCAGCACTCCACACGCTGCTGGAGAATCAATGAGTATCAATGATTCCGCTTAAGATAGCAAGCTGTGCACTCGCCCGAGGAAAACAAACGTTATTTTCGCCAAGCGTGATTCAGAAGAGCGTGCTTGCTGCGCGGTACGCCGAGCTCTCTTCTATCACCGGCGGTTCTCTGTTCCAATTTTACAGATCGTGACGTCGCCCGTCATCGATGACGCTGGCAATGATTTTGGCAGCGGATTCGAGCGAGCCACCAGTCGAGCCAACTCTGACGAATCTTGTTTATTGCCACGGAAATTCGAGATGCCTCGCGTGTACCTGTTGCAGCTGCTTCATCAAGAAGGAGACAGCGAACACGCAGGTGAAATCTTCTTTGCGCATTGTTAGTCGACTATTTTTATAACCCGATAAAAATGCCTGTTGTGTGATGAAATATTACGTAATATTTTAGCGATGAATTATATAATTTGCATATTTTAATATTTGGATAAGTTAGCATGGGTTTGTACAAATATGTTCGTAGATGCTTGTGATTGATTATCAATGTGGGAAGTTTGTGCCATATTGTTTTGTTCAATGATATTTGATCAGCCTTGCTTTCTTTCGTTTCCATCGAGTGCTGTTCGACCAATAACGAAGCATTCTCAAGGGTTTAACGGCCGTTTCGCTCCGAATGACTGATAACACTCTTACGCGCGTCCACCGCGTCACTATTCACTATGATGACACATAAATCCGATATGAGATCTTTATAATTTCACGATCGAGTATGTACATACACGACAGGAACTCGTCATCACTGACGCAATATGCCGATAGCGATAATTGTATCGACGCAACACCGTCATTTATTAATCCACGATCGAGCTGATCGAAATATCCTTAATCCTTTGATCCTTTCTACTTTTCCATCTACTTAAATTCAACGTTGCATATTACTTTTATTTTTCGTGTTACAATTCTTTTCATTCAATAATATATTTCTGAATAATCAAGAATTAATAGCAGAAAATTAATAATACATCAAACTAAATACGAACAGTTATTGGCAACAGAAACACTAAAATTCAGAGATAAAATTCGAAGTCAAAATTACAAGAAGGTGACAAAGTAGTTGCGTGATTCACCGGCTCGTCTCAAGCCAAGATCAAGAATCATCGCGACTTAATCATACTTGCCACTGAATCCGTGGAGCGAATCTTCAACACGAAATTCAGCGATTATGCAAGCGCCAAGAGGAGCAGCAAGAGGAGCGATCTTGGCAGGCTTATTCATATCGGATAAACGAATCTCGAACGGCACGCAGAATTCCCAGGCAATTGTGGTTTCCGGAACGAAATCGATACCGTGTCTGCAGTAAACGATACCACTACTTATCATGCGAATTAGGCGTGGCAGGTTACATAACTAATAAGAAAGGTCTCATGGTAATTTTGGCAAAGTTCACTTGGACGCTGGGAGAATGGCCGAGAACGTACCATGCAAACCATGTGGCTTCTTAGTCAGAGAATAATGACAGTTGTATTAATATATGCTCCACTGACTAAAAAACCATTTTTTACAGCAGTGGTTGTTTTATTGCGTGAACGCGTCTAGTTTTAGGTCTTTTTAGTGACTAATAAATCCATTTCAATAAGAAGACCTTGTTGTTATATATTCGCTTGCTACAAACTTGCCCATTTTTCTTTACTAAATTAACAGTTGAAATAATTAAACCGCGCATTCCTTTCAAAATATTTTATTGTCAGCTTTCTGGTTCACAATTTGAATAACAAATCGTTTAAAAATTGATTTAGCTATTCTTATATTTGGAATTAGATAAACCTTGTCTTTATTGTTGATAAAGAAGAAGATTTCTGGATTACTAATGCAAGCTTAATTATTCCACAATATTTTCGAACATGGTATGGCAAAGCTTTTATTGCGCACTCAAAGAAAAGAAGTCATCTACAATGTTTTCGAGCGTGGAATGGCAAAGCTTTTATTCTACACTCGAAGAAAAGAAATGAGTGTGTGTGTATGGAGAGGCGACACTCGGTTGCTAGAGGAAATGGGTCAAAGACAGAGCGTCGGGAGACAGTGTCGGTCTCTCGGTGGGCGTCTGTCATTCCCCGGAGTCTGGCAGAACAGAGCGACTTCGCGATTTCGCGTGGAGCGCCGCTCGTTGAACAAAATAAGCTGTGGGATGCTGGGAGATACTATCGCCGTGCTCCGTCACTTGACAGCTATTCAGATTAGTTAACGCGAAAGAGCGCCGGCTTCTGCGGAACAACCGATCGTGTTTCAGAAACAGCGCGTGACAATGCGCGACTCACCATGCCGATGCCACCACGTAGAACAGGGTGAAACGGGGCGAAAAGCAGAGGGAGGAAAAGTTACTGTAAAAATACGAGGTCAGTGAGACAGCAGCGTGCAACGAAGTTACAGATTTCCAGGAGAACAGGAAAGTAGAACTCTGTGCTGCGTATGAATTCTAAATGGATTTTATATCCTTATTAATGCGATTCAACTTTAATTACTCTGCTGTGCATTTTATTTTAATTGCTGATATATTAAAAGATTAATAAGTAAAAATAATTCTAAATAAAAATGTCTAACCTTTGCATTAGCAGTCAAAGATTAATGGAACTGCCCAGGATTAAGTTATACGTAGGACTGCTATTTCACAATTTCCTACGCTGTGTGAATGAAATTTTGCAAGAAATCTTCCGTTCATTGGCTGGGTGTTTGATTTGATCTAAGAAACGAGTGGAAAAGGAGCGGTAAAACAAGAGGGGGAGAGAGGGAGAGAGGGGAGGGGTAGCGGTAGACAGTAGCTCGTTGGAGAGTTACAGGTTTCCCGGGAGAAGACGGGCCGAAGGTGGAAAGCCGGAGAGGAGAGAAAGGAAGAAAAGGCACGGGGAGGGCGTATAAACACTTAGCATTGCGAGGAACGCCAATGAGCCGAACAGACCGCGCAAGACAGAGAGAGAAGAAGGTGACTTGTTCCCTTTTACCCGCCCACCGTAGGTTCGTGCATGATGTACGATTTCCTGTCTTACGGCTCGTACAATAATAACGAAATGTCAGGAGTGTACATACGATTTACTCCGCGTTACCATACAAAGCCATGGCACTTTAAACAATGATCTATGAAAGCCCCTGCCTCCGAGTTCTCTCCCCTACCCCTTCTCCTTTCCACCGTTCGTTCTCCCCCTGACAAAATACCTCCTGTTCTCCCGAACCTCATCAACTAGAAACCATTTGACTTTTACGCAGTTCAAACTGGACACGAACGAAGGTATCCTTGTGCCTGCAACGCATGGATTTTCGTTGCTATCAAACTACAAAACGAATTGTATAAAATAAAATTCGATCAAAAAGATATGCAATTTTTCATTGACTTTAATATAAATACTTGACTTTTACGCAGTGCAACTCACAATAAATGAACTTCGCTTTGTTTAAATACAGATTTACGCAATTCTCAAATTATAAAAGGAATGATTTGAAATGAGGTTCGATGAAAGAGGTGTGTACTCTTGGAAAGACTGAGGAATAACTCTGAAACCGACAGGACACCTGTTCGACACCAACTGGCCGGTAGAGAGGGCCCGTAAAATTCTCCACGGCATCTCCGAGTGTACCCACGCCGAGGATTTATAGCCGGCCGAAATTTATGTTGATTAATAAGTATACGCAAATGATATTCGCGGTTGGTACGCTGCCCGGGAGAAATGCAGCGGGAGATACGGCTGGCATAACTCAAGTCCCTCGGGCTACCAAATGAGGGGTCCAGTTTGGAGAAGAGTCCGAGTGACTCCGGCAGTGTTACCCGCGATCTCTCGCCGCCGGCCCTTATAAGTAGAGGATATTAGGTCAACCAACATTTCTCACAGGACACAACAGCCAACGTCCAGCTTTTTGTGCGCCGTGCGATATGCCTGTGTTAGCCACACGCATTATTTATGCAATTAGATCGCTTGATACGTAACTTTTCGATATTTCAGCTTAGAAAAAGAAATTCTTTTGTAAAAGTCGATTTATAGAATTATATATTTCATCTTCCAATAATTCTGGCACTACTTGGCTTAGAAGAACATTTAATTGGTATAACTTTTAAGACAAAGTTATATCAGAGTGAAATGTCCGAGTATAAAATAAAATGCGACTGTAGAAATGATTTTTTCTTTAAACGATTCAAAGACATGCGAGACGAAGCGGAGCCGAACAATTCCAGCTATGTAAGAATTGGAAGGATGGCCTAGGCGTGGTCCGATCCTTCGGCTCTGCTCTAATCGCTTCTCTTCTCGGAGGGGGATCGCTTCCTCGAGAGAAGACTGCTATCCCACACCTGGTTCTTTTCGTACGAATTCAGGCCAGCGGGCCGTCGGGCCCTCAATTTAATGTGCTTACCAATCTTTCCTATCATCGAAATACCCTGTCACAACAGCCGCAACTATCTCCTTCCTCATCTTCTTCCGCCTGCCCCTCTCGCTCTCTCCCCCAAGCAATTATTCTCACTCTGATATTCAATCCGTGTAATTGAATATTAATCAGATTTACTTTTCTAATACTACGACACGTCACTAAGAAAGTCCTGTTTAAATCAGTATCCCTTCAAGCGAATCATTTGATCACAGACGTATCACAAAGTTGAATTATCATTTTCTTGAATTAAGTTATTAATAATAGAAGTCAATAAAATTGCTATGGTTTCGCTGGAACGAGGCTGTTTTAATTAAGAGAGTTTTCTTTGCAGAAAGCATTGGTCGTATCGGGATGATGTCTTCATTAATCGTCGGGGTTCTTAATGACATTACGGCGCGTCGGAAGATCGAGGGTCACGTTGCACGCGTCCTGACCTCTTTTCTCTTATCTTCTGATCGGCCTCTAATGCGTGCACTCCTCCATACACGCATGCCAAGAAGACAGACAGACAAACACATCGTGTCCCTTCGTGTGTTGTGCAGACGATCGACACACAGCAAGAAAGCGGCAACGAGAATTATAGTTAATCGGTCTCGGATGGTTTCGTTCGATCTAAGTGCAGCCTGTCGACTCTCCGAAATGGCCACGTCGTCGAGGTGTCCTCGCAGTAATTTCGCTCCGAGCTATCATTAGCCGCGGATTTATCCTGACAGTTGACACATTGTTGGCCGGTGATTTTATGCTACGTTCAGCCTGCCTCGCTGATTTAATTTTCATAATTGAATAAAGTAAATTTCTATGATTTTATTTCTGCATCATTTAGTCAATTATAGTATAATAACAACCTGTGGTATTTTCCACTTAAATCATTGTGGAAATTGGAGCATTTCGAAGTATGAATTTGTTTAAAGATAGCCAAGAATGTGTTAAGATCGTAGAATATTTACGATGGAGTTATATTTGTTTGTAATTGGATTAATAGTATTATTGCGAGTTAATATTGTGCTAGGTGGAGAGATTATTCGTCGTTAATCGTGAGATAGATGGTTCCGCAATTGTAATTAATAATGACAATGAGGTCCTCCTTTCGGATGATACCAATAGTATTCACAAGGATTCGGATTTCAAGTCCGACGGCAGTGCACCGGCGCCGCCTCCGCATCTCTCGTTAAGCAAGCGACACAATAAACGCATGGCAAAGCTGGCACTAGCGAAAGGCAAAGCACTAAATGTCAAAGCAAAGCTAAGCCTCATCGAATCTCCATTGACTTCGTAGTAGGCTAATGATTCCACCGGATATTCCAATGGTTCGCGAATATCCGTCCGTTCACTCTGGAACCATTAGCCAACCAGGGTCACTAATACCTCAGTCAACGAAGATCTCCTCCACCTTACAGACTAATAATCACATCAAACGGGTGCACATTTATCGCCAAGAATCGCAATTCTCTTTGATTACATATTTCCACACCGGCAATGAAGAAAATGAGCCGCCTTTACTTTCGCAAGTGGAATAGGTCGCTGGAATACGAAAGGATGTACTCGACGGTGTTAACCTCCACTTAACAAGATTACTATTAATCGGCGGTAAGGCGCGCCAGAAGTGACAGCCTGTCGGCGATCTGGTAGGAAAGGAGAACACGAGTTTTCCCGGAAAGCTAGGAATACATGATCGAGTTCGCTGGAGGGTAACCTTCGCCGGCGAGTATTTCACACTGGCTAGGCGAACGACGCGACGCGACGCAACGCGACGCCGTGATCGGTGACAGCGGCGCGGCGCGGCGCGCTAGTGGAGGAGGGCCAGTGGAGGCCCCTCGAGCCACATTCAAGTGGTGACAAGGAACTTAATAGCCGGTCTTGAAATACAGGTTTCGACGTGGCGGTCGTAAAGATCGATTATCGAAGGGGACCACGGAGTGTTTGGATCGGCGCTAATACCGGTAGCTCCGGGGAGCGAAGCGATCCTCGATCGAGCGCCAACCAACCAACCAACCACGGGAAAAGCTCCGTCGCGTCCGCGAGCATTACACTTCCTCTAGCAAAGCAACGAGAACTCCCTATAAAGAAGCCGGTGCTGCCTCGATAAGCGACACACATACGCTCCCGGCAGCGTCTCCTATCTCTCCGAGCAGCCTAACAAATCACTCCTCGGTGTCCGGCTCTCTGCTCTGCGTATCGCTCTCCCCAACGCCGAGTCTCTCTCTCGGGCCCCGCTCTACTTTTAGGGCTAGTGACTTTTTCCTATCCAACACTCTCGCCACTGTCACCTCCGGCTCAGCCAAAAACCCCCCGAGAATTTCTCCTGGTTTCGCTAGCTTCCGCTTCAAAGAATGATAAGAGAGTTACCGTTTCGAGATAGTCGAACTTTGGGACCAAGTGCACCCGTGAGAGTAGAGTTATTTAATAATAAGGCTGTTGAGATTACCTGAGGGTGGTGGCGGGTGATGGTGATGATGGTGATGATGATGGTATCCCAGTGAGGGTGGCGGCGGAGGGTACACGGCACCCCAGATGCAAGAAGTAGCACCGGCGGCAGCGGCCGCAGCCGCCGCCGCCTGCTGCTGATGATGATGATGGTGATGTTGTTGCTGAGGTTGTTGTTGTTGCTGCTGCTGCTGTTGTTGAAGCAATTGCTGCACCTGGGCGATGTCGACAAATTCCTGGAGCTCACCCTCGGCTTCGGGGTTGTTCTCCCGGTTGCCGGGCCGACCCTCCAGCGACGGAACCACCGCAAATGGATTCCCACCGGCGGCGGAGGCGGCGCTGTTGTGCTGCAGGTGCTCGAAACCCGCAAGCGGATTTGCAGCCTCGTAATTGCTGCGCCCGGTCGTGTGTTCGCGGCGCATCGCCAGAGCCAGCATCTTTTCAACCTGTCGCGCCGCCGGCCCTCGTCCCGGTCCCAGTCCACGTGCTCCTACTCTTCGGCGAGGATTCCTCGCCAAACGACGACAACGACAACGACGACGACGACAAGGACGTAGATTAGCCCGGGTGCGACGGGACCAGTCCAAGACAGTCCGAGTAGCACCAGGAGCGCGAGCAGCACTGCGACGAGGACACCAGCGATGACGATGACGATGACAACGTCGACCGGCAATCGCACATGTCACCACGACGCACCCAAGGATCTATCCACGCGCTGGCAAGTTCCGTCCGGCGGTATCACCGGCAAAACACTGTCTCGCGTGTCCTCTCTCTCTCTCTCTCCCTTTCTCCTCTGGTTCTCGTTCTCTCGACCTCGGCAGAGGCTAAGTGGCACTCGCGCAGGAGGTCCCCCGGCCGATTACGAAAACGAGATTCCCTGTCATACACAACTCGCCACTCGAATTCTCCAGGCTGTGCGCCTCTCGCCGATAACGGGCTCTGCCTCCTTGGCAGGCGTCAATGAATCAATGAGTCCGAGAGTCCGCCAGGCGGAGGATGTACGGAGGAGAGTACTCTGTCCCGGTAGCGTTCACCGCAGGGGTGCCGAATCCCCTGGCCGTCTCGGGGCCCGGCCAAGTGATCCTCGGAATGTGCCAGAGGTAGGAAGGCGGGCGCACGCGCGCGCGCACCAGCGAGTAGTCGCGTGCTCTCCGCGCGATAAATCCTCTCTCTCCCGATGGAGTAACAGGTAAAAAGGGGATCCGCTGCGGCGATAAAGCACACGGCGCGGCGCACGCACGCGGGGATCTCCTTGCTCCTCACGCTGCTCTGCTTCTCTCTTCCTGGGCCGGCGAGTGGAAATACGCGCGCGAACGAGCGAGCGAGCGAGCGAGCGAGCGGCCGCTTCCGGCAGAGGAGGAGAGAACTTTCGGAGGACGTGCTCGTCCGTGGCCCGATAAAGCCAACGTACCGGCGGGCGCGTGCTGGCCGCACTGTATCACTGGAGGATCCTGCTCTTTCTCACTCTCTTCTCGCACTCCTCCGCCAACGAGCGCCTCTCTTACTCTCCTCTCTCCCTCTCTGTTTGGCGCGCGCCTCGCCTCGCCGCGCCACGCCGCGCTGCTCCACCTCTCTGTATCCCTCTATTCTCTCCTTTATCCCGCTCTTCTCTTCCTCCTCTCCTGGGGCCTCCTCCTCCTCCTCCTTCTCCAGATACAGCCCGCTCCGCTCGGCTCGCGCGCGCCTCGCTCCCTCTCGCTTCTTCCTCTCTTCCCTCTTGATTCTCCGGATCAACGCGATCTCTGCCACTCTCTCCCCCCACCCCCGCGCTCGCCCTACACCCCGACGCTCACTCTTTCTCTCTTTCTCTTAGCCCTCGCACTCGCACTCCCTTCGTTCCTCCTTCTTTTGCTCCCTTTCTCGAGGAAGAGGATGCCCAGGCAGCCCAAGGGCTTTGCGATCCTTCGCGATGGACTAATAAAGAGCGAATCGAGCGGGATGCCTTCGCTCGGGCCGACAGACTGCTCGAGACCGAGCCGGGACAACTCGCTCCAGGACTGGATGCTGCTCTGCTCCCGGTACCGCTCGCTCCCGGTGCTCTGTGTATGCTGCGGGTGGCAATGCCGGCGATGCCAATGCCGATCCTTCCTTCCCTCGACACACACTCTCTTTGTCACGTGTCGTCGGCATCGGCTCTTACTCCCGGTACTGTTCGCGGCGCTCGCCTATGCGCGTTCCGCACCGCTCCGCTCCCTCGGCACAGCCACCGACATTCGCTACTGTCTTCCTTGCGAGCCCGAGGATCTCTCGTCGTCTCGCGTCCTGCTCTTCCTTCCTTCGGCAAGGAGTGTGTGTCTGCTTGCTTGCTGCTTGCTTTCCTTCCTGTGCCCTCTCTCCGGCGACGTGCTTCTCCTCTCCTCGTCCTCCCCTCCGCGATGCGTGGCCCCACCGAGTCATCCGTCTCTCCGCGTGGTCTGCAATCTCCATTCATTCCTTTTACCGACCCTCCACGCCGCACCCCCGATCCTCCACCGATCTCTCTCTTTCTCTTGGAGACTATCCTGGATCGTCCGTCTCATTCTTCGGATTCTCCCGCTCTCGACCGAGCATCCCTACTACTTCGTTCTGATGTCTCAGTGTCTTCGTTTAGTGTTAAGGGTACGTGTCGCTCGCTCTCTTTCTCCGGCGAGGTTTCTGTCGTCCTGAACTTCCCCTCGCCACGCGATCGCTGTAGGACGTCTCCTCTCTCTTTCTTCGTATCCGAGCCTCCTCCATCCTCGTCTCGGACGTTTCAGAACACCAACGCGTCCATCGCCGGCGAACACTGCCAACGTTCGCCGGGTGACGTCACCGGCGTGGGCGCACCCCCACGCGAGAGAGCGCGTCTACTCGCCTGCGTGCTTTCTGTCCTCTTTTGGCTCAGCCGTGTGTGTGTGTCTGGCATGGTCCTCGCCTTCTTCGCTGCGAGAAAGATGCAGAGAGAGAAGGAGAGAGAGGAGAAGACGAAGAGAGTCGGATGTCTGTCTCTCCTTTCTTGCCGCGTTTTGCGGGCCCACTCGGGAAACACCTTGGTCGGGCTCGTGCCCCGAGCGCGACCGGAAGTACCATTTTCTCAGCCACCCCCTCGCTCACTGCCCGACCTTGCAATTGGCGGAAGAGGGCCTCGCCGGCCAATCAGGGAAGATCGGGGTCGATAGACTTGGGTTGGATGACTTTTCGTATAAACACACTCGACGATCGAAGGATTGTTCACTTCGCAGAAAGCATTGGTTCTTCATGGCTCTTCATGGCTCTTCATGGTTATATTTCTTCAAATACAAAGTTTTGTTGTCAGTCCTTTCTGTCAGGATAATGTTGACTGATGTCTACTGAAAGCTGAAATATTATTAAATAATACATTTTTATATGCTAGCATTATTATAAATAATACTAAAAAAGAGAATACCAAGTTTAAAATAGAAAAAGAACGCCATAAATTTCATGTATTTAACATAGTGTTACGTGATGTTCTAGTCGAAATAGAGTATAAAATGTCTCTTATTGTATAGTGAAGTTGTATGTCGAGCTGGTTGGGTTGAGGGGTTGAATAGAGCTAGGCAAGGTGTCACTGAATAGTAGAACGAGTGGAAAAGGGTTGGCGGAGTTGAATGGGAGCTGGCGTGGCTCTATCGGCTATCCTGAGAGGAAGCGGTGCGTGAATTGATGGATAAAGATCGACTTCAGCGGCGCGTAATATTAGGGGCACAAGTGGCTTGTTAACTGCAGGTTTCGACGCGTGCCAGAAGAGCGTCACGCGTATTACGGTTTCAAAGCCTCGGCGATACATAGCGCGGCAGCCGGCCGCCTTCGGGCTAAGCGTGCCGAGGAGGCGAAACCACAACGGAAGCGGCCCCTAAACGTGGGCCGAAATTACCTGCTGCCACTTGTTGCATAAAAACACCTCTCCCTCTATCTCACTTCACCTCGGAGACTCCCCTGGCGGCGTCACTTTAATGAAAAGTGAGTGAAGACACAAAGTTGTTATCGACAAAAGTATTTGAAAATCGATCTAGTACAAATACGATTAAGAATTATATTTTTATTGGACAAGCTAATATATAAGACGTTATTGAACGAGTCTCCTTTAGTGGTAATAAAACTATTTACAAGTTTCTTCGAGTGGAACGAGAAAAACATAGACGAAATGAAGGAGTTGAATTTGGTGGAAAAACTCGTCAATCGCCGGGTACGTTCTACCTCATTTGACGGGTTTGGATGCGGCTAATAAATTTGCAACAAATAAATGCAAGTGATGTTAAAGCGAAAGGAATCGACAGGACGAGTAGCGAGACGAAGTTGCAATCGAGATCTTTATGAAGCTAATAGATTCGGAAATAAGAGAAACCGGCGAGGAAGCAAAGGAGATAGGACAGACGAGTTGCCAGACGAAGTTGCAGTCGTCCAATCTCCCTGTTGTCCATCTGACAATTTTATCATTAACCGTGCGCGGCGGAATAGCGGCGATGCTGCGAAGATAAGACTAATACGAGGCACTTTCCAGCAGCTGGCGAGCTATCGAAACAGGTCAGTCCAGTTCCACGCAATTACGTCAAAAGGACCAGCGCGACTGAATGCCCTCTAGGTAATCGGGGTTGCTACTTCCCTAGGAACTTTTCCCTCGCGACACGACCCAAGGTCCTCGCCAACTAAACATTTTTCTTGTCGATCGACTGTTCGATCGATCGCCCAGATAAGACTTACATAGTTCGACGCACACTTGCAGCTGTTGTTGCAGATTGTCCGCAAAGAAAACAAAGCTCAGAACATTTCATTAAAACAACAAGTAAAGCTTCCATTTGATCAAAGTAGCAAACCACAGACATTCTCTAATATACTACCTACATTCATCAACCCACAATCTAATATAATCTAAATTTCGATAAAGTTAAACTAAATAAACTTGTATCTACCCTGCATGATAAAATTAAAAAGACTGGTCCGGTTAAAAATTCGACTTTGGCAAAAGTGTGCGAGAGGAAGGCGGCGAGTTTCGCCGGAAGGGGGAGAGGACGATGACGACGATGACGACGGGAATGGTACCCGAGGACGATAGCCGTACAGCAAGCAGTG
Source organism: Ectemnius continuus (assembly GCA_910591665.1). Taxonomy (NCBI): domain Eukaryota; kingdom Metazoa; phylum Arthropoda; class Insecta; order Hymenoptera; family Crabronidae; genus Ectemnius; species Ectemnius continuus. The sequence continues at coordinate 7,198,120 of OU342867.1, forward strand.
GCGATGGTGGTGGTGGTGGTGGTGGTGGTGGTGGTGCGGCTCGGGCACACGCCATATCTGGCGAGACTATCCTACGTGGGCTCTCTCGATCCTTCTCGCCTCCTCGCACCTCGTAAGCGAAGGAGCGAGCGAGCAAACGCACCTTTTTAGCGGCATTACATTAATAACGTAATGGCAGCGGGACGGAGCGAAGCCAGCGAGAGCTCGGCTGCTGCCCGAGGCTTTTCGTCCTTCTCTCTCCTGACGTCGATCCACCAACAAGGGAGACGCGCTTCCTTCGCCAGCCTCCCCGTGGATACGCTAACTGTCTCGCGTCCGAGTCGATCATTTGTCTTCCTCGGGGAAGAACAACTGCGCATATCGCGAACTCCAGGGATTCTCCGCTCTGAGCCATCAACCTCTTCTGGCTGGCTCCCTCTCTTTCTCAATCTCCTTTTCTCCTTCGTTCTCTCATCACTGAAAGATCATCCGAATGCCGAGGGTAGATGAAACAGGGTTGCTTCGGCCCGCCTTTTATTTCATCCCCACCACCATCGCTCGCGCACACACGATCCTCCTCGCTATTAAGTCATTCGATGAAAGCACTAGCCCGTTACCATTAGTCTCCCTTTCGATCGGATCGCTCAGCCCTACCAAGGGAAAATAGGCTTATCAAGTGCGGGCGCACCAAGCACAAGGGATACTCTTAAAGCCACGGCTAATTGGCTCGAGATGGGTTAGAAGGTGGATCGGCGCACCGTATCGTGATTGAACTCGGCGAGTTAGCGAGGATCGCTCACGGCGTTCACCGGCTCTTCATTAGTTCGGGCAGCGGTGCGCAGCAGCAGCAGCGCCGATTAAAAGATTATCGTTTTCGCCGTTAAGTCAACAAACTCCCTCTTGTAAGAGCGCTGTTCTTTCTCTCTCTCTCTCTCTCTCTCTCTGTTTCTGGTTCTCTCGAGTTTCTGTCAACGGGACTGAAAGAGTCCGAGTGGAGGACGGGGACATTGATCGCCGCTCGAATTGGACCTGACAGCTTCGTCACAAAGCGCGTAAAAATAGACGACGCCGCCGCTGTCACGCGGAACGACCACTGCCAGATAAGAGGCTGAGGAAGGACTTTTTACGGGAGGATGTCCTATTGGTCATTACAGCACGGTACGCGCGCGCGCTTGCCTGTGTGCGCTGAACTCCCGGAGGTCGGTGGAGCAAATATTTATCCTGCGAGCGAGTTGGTAGAGCGCATAGAGACGTTAGTATGTAAAGAGGAGCAGTCCATCCAGAGGGAAGACGTTGTGTTCCTTCGACACACAGACGCAGCAGCAGCAGCAGCAGCGCGCGCATTTATTTGGACGCCTTATAATCGTATCCCACGGTTTGTGAAAGCTAACAACAAGCCATATTGCCGCTTAACCGCCATGCCGAATCAGCCTGGAAGCGTGAAGCCGTAAAACTACGGCTTCTAACCGTGCCCTTTTGTTAGAGTACTTTCTTCTGCCTTTTCCACTGACTTTCAACCCTTGAGCTTGCCGTGACTTATACGCCTTTAGGCTAAACGTGTTCTTTCCACGGCAGGACGAACACTTGTCAAGTATGCACATTCACTTCCGTGTATGCTCGATGATACTTTAAAATCTATACCAAAAATCCTGTTTTTGGTTTCTTTTTTATTGTATTGAAAGAGTTTCCAGCTTTAATTATCATTTCTCTTTCCATCAGAAAAATCATGTAATAGATTCAGAGCTTTATTTTTTGAAAAGTAAGGATAAGACTACTTAGTCCTTAATGGATCAAGTCTAACTGACAAAAGGCATGAAAGGCAGGTTCGGATGAGTTAAAGTCGGTTCCACCAAATGTGGTGCATTGGAAGCGTAGTGTTTCAACGAAGCCGAGAAAATTAATGAGGGCCGAGGCCAGAAGAATGCGTGCATGTACCGGATGCCGGGGTTGCCGGTGTCCGGAGGAGCATCGAGAGTTCGCGGATGCTGCGTGCGCGCGCGAAGAATCATGAGCGTGAGCCACCTTCGGAGAGACGTCCCTGACGGGAGTATATCCGCTCTCTCGGGGAGACATAATTCGAAATTGTCGGTTGGGTCAAAGGGCAGGGCCCGGCTACTTAAGCGAGTTGACTCCGACGGTCTTAGGGGTCACGTGCCACGGCTACTTCTTCTTCTTCTTCTGCTTCTCCCGGGCTTCTCCGCGCCCGCCGCTACTCTCGCTCTCCTACCTCGCCTCGCCTCGCCTCGCCTCGCCTCGCCAAGCCAAGCCAAGCCCAACCAAGCTTGCTTTCCACCTCTTTCTCGGCCTCCTGAAACCTGAAGTCATCCTCGGCAACAACGTTACGTTATGAGGATCATTGTTGTCGGGCTAGTTGAGAGCTTCCTCTCTACACTCTCGCCACCCTGCTTCTCCACACGAAGAAAGCACAGGCAGTTGAAAGCTATCACTGTCCACCCAGTGAATTACGTGGACAGTAGGAATGATATTGATTCTGTGTGGTCTGTTTATTGTTGATTGAGTGTATTTATTATAAGATATTTAGAAGAGGTTTAACATTAACTATCGAACACTTTATAAAATTAATTTTGAATTATTAAGCCTACGGAAGATAATGCAAAATTCGATAATAAAACAGTAAAATATTATACCAATCATTTCGATTGTTGAATAAATCAAGTGTTAACTAACACTGCCATTCAAAATACAGCCAAAAATTACAAAGGAGGCATAACTTCTAAATTTCGAGCTTCTCACTAATTCACGTGCCGTCCAAGAACTATCCGTACGGCGACTGTCTCCAGCGTCAACTCGAGCGCGGTCATAGGTGCTGACATAATCGTCGTTAGCAACGCTGCCAATGTCCACGTAGCCTGATTACGATACACGTTCCTCCTTCCCCGCTGGCAATTGGTTCATTGGGATGCCGGGGGTCTCACAAGACGAAATAGCTGCTCCAAAATCCGGAGCCAAGCGTGCGCGTGCACGGGATGCTCTGGTCTCGGGAGCGAGCGGAGAGCGAAGAGGTCAGTCTACCGGCGACCCGAGCCTCCAAGAGACGAAGCGGAGTGGCGCGGCGGCGGCGGAGGAGGAGGAACGACGAAAAGGAAGAAATAAAGAAATAAAGAAAGAAGGAAGGAAAGAAAGAAAGAAAAGGGGGACATGGCAAGAAGTAAGAAGAGAGTCCAAAGTGGTGGTGTGCAGCCGTGTCGAAGTGACCTCATCGGATGTGGCTCTGATTCGCTCAATTCGTCCACGGCGTGCCAGAGCTCGTGCTCCTCCTGCTCGCTCGCTCGCTCGCAGAGCGTCGCAGCCACGGACGCGTCGCGTCGCGCGGAAAAGGAGCCTCCTCGCGATTGCTATCGTCTTTTGCCTCATTATTCCATTATGATGGCGTGTGGCGTGTGCCGTACCCCGCTCGACTCCGCTCTGCCTCTGCCTTCGCCTTCCACCCTCCTTTCCTCCTCCGACTCCACTGCCAACTAACTTTCTCTCTCCCCCACTCTTTCTCTCTCTCACTCCGTCTCGGCATGATAGCGGCGCCGCTCTTTCTCCTTCCTGATTTACCCTTCGTTCATGTCTTACGCGTAATTACCGTCGTTTACCTTCTCAGGCTTTCTACTCTTTCATTGCCTCTCCTTATTGTTCGCCATCCGTTTTTCTTGTTTCTAACATTTAATTGTACGCGATAGTCCATTCTGTATTATCGATATGCTTGTAGGGAAGAGAAAGATTGCGTAATATGTATTGTTTGGAGTGTAGGAATTAGTAGGTACTAAGAAATCGTATCTTTCATTTCGAGAATTCTTTAGTCGCCTCCAAAGGGAATCTTGCATGTCGATTTCCCTCGCGATGGAAGTCGATCTCATCGCACAGGAAGTGCTAGTCTTTAGAGAGAGATAGATAGAGAGAGAGAGAGAGTGAGAGAGAGGAAGGTCCAGAGCATGAGCGAGTTCAGCATCCCCGAGCAGGCTGATATATCCCGGTGACGATGATGTGCGTGATATTACAGCGAGCGCGAGGAACGTGGACGAACTCTTCGCGCGAGTGAGCTTGAGAGGAAGAAGCGGCTACGGAGAGGAGGAGGAGAGGAGAGGAGGAGGAGGATGCTGAAAACGAAGAGAACGACGCTCCGGCGCGGGCCAGAGAGGAGCGGGAAAGTCAGCGGGCCGAGTGAAAGAGAGAAAAGTAAGTTGCAAACGATCGGTGGCGGGGGCGGCGAATCAACGAGAGGAAGAGAGAGAGAGGGAGAAGCAAGAGGATTCTCTCAGGTGAGAGAGAAGACACGGAGAGTTGGATGGACGACGAGTGAAGCCAGGCCAGAGACTCTCAAACGGTCCGGAACAGGTTCCAGGACCGTTGCTCACCTCGGTGGGTGGAGAACGAGTTACAGTATACGCGTATGCTGGCCAGGAAGACACCTGGTTTTCGGTCAAGCCGCAAGACGCCCGGCTACACAGTCCTCCTACACTCGAGATCGCTCCAACAATGTCACTCATTCACTGTTTTTCTCTGCAGCTACCAAATTTTTTAACCCTCCTTTAGTTCTTCCTACTTGAAAATTTTTAAAATATCTTCACGCGCAAAAAAATATATTTCATTCTTATTTAAAGGTTTTCAAAACCGATAAGACTTTGATTCATGTTTCACTTCAAGACACTCTTAGCTAGTTTTCCAACTAAAGAAAATATTTAAGAAGTCTTCGTTATAGTTTGACAAAAATACTATTTTAAACTTGTTTATTCATATTTACGACTAGGATTATTTAGTTTTTTTAAAAAATGTTACAGATTTAGTTCTCTCGTTCACATATTAATACTGACACGAGGAATTCCAGCGTGGATCGAAGCTCGGAGTGACGTTGCAGTGGACGCGACACATATCCTCTGCCTAAGTGCTCTTTCGCACTTGGTGTACCGTTTCACGGGGTCGAGTCGATTGGCTGGAACGCGGCCTTTATCGCGATGCAAGGAATATCGCTCGGTTGTAAGTAAGTAATCTCAAGTAAGGCGAAAGGGGGAGCTGCGAGGGGGATGTTGGTGGTGTTGGTGTTGTTGGTGGTGAAGGTAAATCGGCCGGTGGGATCCACATGGAGCAGGCGCGCATCGTATATCGGTGGAAAAAAAGGGGGAAGAAATGCCGACAGCGTCGATCGTGTACTTCCGCGGATAGAAATCATCGGGCGGCTGGCGGATGATTCGCCGATCCCACGATGCCCGATTGCCGCTGCCAGAACAATGGGGCCGGATAATGCGGAATGGGCCGCGATAGGCCGCACTTACAGCGCCGATAGCCGATTCTCTTTATGAGAAAGCCGATTGTAATATCGTTACGTGCGTTCCGGCTCTACACACCGAAAAATATCCTAGCCCTTGCCTTTCCCTCCTGCGGAGGATTCGCCTCGTACTTGCCGCACTACGATTCCCAATCGTGATACCTCCAGATTTTCTTTGAATATTATTCTTCATGGAAGGTCGATTTTTTTACACTCTCTTAATCGTACGATTTATTAAAAAATCGTGCAAATATTTCCATCTCTTGTATATTTCTAATCTTTCCAATGCAATGTTCGGCGAAACTTTTGGAAATTTAGATAGTTTCTCGGACAAGATAAAAGAGGAAATTTATCTACGGTCGGGATAATAATATAGGAAGGTACGAGGATAACAGGCGATCCTTTAAAAGGCGTGTGTCAATGGTCGAACGATAAGCCGTTCGCTCCCGATAATCCAGCGGATCCAACCTGATTCCGAATCATACAGACACACTAGTTTATGCAGATATGTGTATATGTATGTGCGTGTATGTCTCCGGGAAGAGTGGCGTGGCGACCAGTTTTCGAGGCAGGGAATGCTGGCAGCACTCGATGTCCTTCCCGGACAAATCTATTATTTCCGGCCGATCCGCGCGCGCATTCCTCTAATGACCGGATGTCTATTGCAACGGCTAATAGCCGGCTTCCAAATGAGCGCGGGTGAGACGAATCGGCGCGCTCGCCGCACCACTGTAATTTCAGGCTGAGTGACATTATAGATATTTCGGGCCCGATCCACTGTCATTAACCGAGCCAAATACGGCCGGGCTCTCTTGTAGTACAATGAAATCGTTTCGGGACAAGCGCTCGACCTGACGCCGCTCTAAAAGGAATCCTACGCTGAATTGATTGGCTTTACCACCATGGAATTAACCCTTTGTACTCCGAGTGCTGTTAAGAGCGAAGAAATACTCCAACTATTTAATACAGGCACACCATAAAATAAGGTGGGATTAATTTAAATATCACGTACTACTACTTCCCGACTACCACTCCAGGATTAACTAAGATTAAGACGCGCGTATCAGTCCGTAAATCATAAGGAAATATTGTAAAAATCTGTTATAGTTTAACTGACAATAATAGTAATAAGACTAAGTTTTACTGGAATAATAAGAGGCTGTAAATAGAGATTGCCAGGCATATATTAAATTTAAACAGGTGTGCAAATGAACTAACCGTGAAAGTCTTTGGAGTGCTAAGGGCTAGATTATAGTAATGTGTATGAATGTATATGAGCGTGGATGCTGGGACGCGCATCCTGCCAGAGGAATCCAGTTTCTATGTCTGCATTCTATTTAGCGGCGCGCTCGCGCCATCCAGCCAGGATTACAAGGCGCGTCCGCCGGCGATTGATTTAAAACGATCGACTCGATTAATGTCCGCCTCGATCGGAGAAATTACTCTGGCAGTGCCAATCTTGGCTACGTACGACTTTACCGGCGATAGAAAGCACTTTGCGGAAGTATGCGCGTCGCACCTTCCCTCGAAAGGATTCCACCGATTTCTTTGGAATGCCTGCGATATCGACTATCGCGTCCCGCATACTCCGAGCTAATTCAATTACGATTACGCTCCCGACCTTGGAGATATCCTCTCCGACACGCACTCTTCTTGCTTCCTGCAGCCTCTGCCAACTGGAGTCCTTTAATTCGGAGTCCTTAATGTACTCTTAGGATAGTTTAGAATTTACTTTGCACTCCGGATAACGAAAGTTCTTCCGATGCAAAGAGTTCATATTTTAAGTATTAAGCTGTTGTTATCATAAATTAAATATTTAAACATATCACTGTGCTAGTCAAATATAATAATAACACAGTTCTCTTAAGTACTACAAATTTTAATTACAATGCTAATTGAAACCAAGCCCAAAGAATGTAGAAAAACACTTGGAATTTAATGCGGATACTGCGAAGTGTCTCGAAGGAGAGGAAACTTAACTGTCACCCGTTCGTCCTGTTGGACAGCTCGCCGAAGGGTTAATAGCGTGCGCGGCGGGAAATCGATTCGCCTCGGTTCGAGCGATTCATCGTTTCCTCTTAAAGCAAAGCGCGCACTGAAGGATCCAAGGCTACGAGTTGGGAGTGTCGAACGGTAGTGCGATAAGTGCCCCACGGAGATCTCTGGATGTCTCTGCGACGAAAGCTTTCGAAATCATTTGCTACCCGCTGCCGTCTAATCGGAGTTCCGCTCTCAACTACTTATATCTGTGTCTACTCGCCCGTTACATTGCAGCACGCCGACTACATTATTTCCACGCTTCCGCATAAATTTTCCTCTGATTAAGAAAAAACTCAGGCTGTACTTTCTGTGACCGTAGCAATCAGTGGTGAGCCTGGATTCCTGAAGGAAGTAACACTCTTACAGGAAATAGAAGTAGTACAGAAATAATTCTCTGCAAGTTTATGCGCGAGATCTCTGCTCATGTAAAGCGCAATGTTTATTTGTTTGTGTGTTAGCGATAAACTTGAAGATGAATGAGCTGATTTTAATACGATTTTCTTTCCTTCGTATATACAGGTTGTTTCAAGATTAATATCGAATTTTACAAGATAGTTGCAACTATTTATTATATCTTCGATTAAGATATTTGTTATTTTTTGTATTGTAAAACAATACAAAAGGAAACCAACGATGATGGAAAGGATTAAGGTTTAACGTTGATATAAAAACAGGATTTGTATTTGAATGCTGGGTTTAAAGGGATACCAACTCAACTGTGACTCAATGTTGCAATACAAGAGAACAGCCTGGGATTTACATCGTATTGCAAATCCCCCAATCCGAAAGAGCGTTGTCTCGTAGAAAATGAGAAGGATTCAGGATGTTCCAAAGATATTGATGCGTTATCACCGCTTATAACTGTACCTTCTCTCAGCGGCGATTTTTCCCAGCAGAGAACTTCAAATGCTTTCGATAAAGTATGCGCGATGCAACAGACGGGAGGATTTATCGGCCGCGAGGTTTTTCCGCTCGCTTGAAAGAGCATGATTAACAGGACGAGGCTCGCGTATGCCAGGAGCACGCCCGAACTTGGAAAATGCTTTGACTTGAATTCCAGCCTCACCCGTCCCGCCGCTCTTCCTTTTACGTCGAGGTTTCTGTAATCCTGAATATTCATAGCGCCGATCGCGCTGATCGCCCGCTGATAGTACGCGATCGCAGCAAAGATAAGCGAAGGTATTTCTCGTCCTCTTTACCAAGCTATTGGAACCAATTAATTAACATCAGCGGCCCTAAGTGTTAACTTGAATGATCACCGACGTTCATTCACGTCGACTTATAAGAGCGCCCATTCACACGGAGATTTGTATCGAAACATGCGTCGATCAAAATCACAACTTCAATGAGACCCTTAACATAAGTACAGCTCGCCTACTGAATCACTACCTTTTTGCATCTTTCGCTCCGCTACAAATAAGGTGTTGATTAACTTAATCTAACAAAACTTGTATCCAATTTAAAAAAGGCCTGGCGGGACAAAAAATCGTCCTCCATTTATAACTAGGATGATTACAAAAAAGATGTTTGATGAGCCGAGGAGTGGCTTAGTAATGGGTGGCTCATTAATCGGTGTTCCCGAAGCCAAGACATACTCCGGCATATTCAGTTATGGTAGCGCGAAGGTTCCCGCGCGCGCGAGCGGGACTCCATTGAGCGAGTGACGGAAGGGAAAAATCGGCGACGGATACGGCTAATCGAAATTAGAATCGTTTGTACTCGGCGGGCAGTTTGTCCAATTTGTCGGGGCGAGAGCGATCGTGCGATACTTCTTGCCGGGGCCGGGCAGTGCGTAAACGCGCTGTAATTAGGCTGTTCTCGGCGGCCTGGCCGTAAGCGGCTCGAGCAATTTATCCGTGCTGCGCCGACTTGCTCGCTCGCTCAACGCTCCTCTCTCCCTCTCTCTCTCTCTCTCTCTCTCGCGCGCCACTTCCAGACGGAATCTCTCTCCTTGTCGAGCCGACGGTGGCTATCCGAGCGTGTGTACCTACGCTATCTCGATTCCTGCGCTATTAGTTCTCTGCGCGGTTGGAGCGGCTACTTTGCCGCCCGACGACGTCCCGGACAATCGACTCTCTCTCGCCTCCGACAACCCTTCTTCCCCCAGGGACTCTCTCCTCTCTCGTATACGCGCGCGCGCCCTGACAAATCAGGAAGGCATAACTTGCCGATGTAACGCGAAACGAGACGAAATTAACCGGTCGATAGGTTATCTCGACTCGATTTGCCGCTCGTCCGGTTGGGAAGGTGTTCCAGCGCTGATAGGGAGTACTTAAGCCAGCGAGATATCCCGACGGAACCCTCGCAGACCGAGACCATCCGCTGGCAGTGCGGCTAAAAAAGGGATTATAGATTTGAAACCTGTTATGCCGGGAGTAGCTTTGATCGATGATTCACTCGGCTCGGCGCGTGTTCGATCCTTCCGCTTTTGGCGATCTCTCTGTCTCTCGAGCCTCCGAGAAATTAGGAATTTATGGTACTTCCTGTCGGCTGGCGGCCGCCGGCGCGGCGCTCTCTTTCGCCGTGGCGCTCGTCCCGCGCTTGTAATGTTACGTGTTTGTCAAAGAGAGACGTTCTACCTGAGTGGGCTTCGCTCTACGGAATGCTCGAGCGTGTCTGTAATATGTACGCACCACCACTCGAGCGAGCGAGCACTACCTGAATGACTGAATCCGCTCCTGCGGGCGATGATATCATTCGAGTGTCGAAATGACCGCGTAAGAGGAGTTCGCGTACTACCGCTGGACTGTTCCCAGCGACGCCTGGGAAATCTTACTCGCCTCGAGGCTCGCTCCAGCCGTTACGTACAGTAGCGCGAGACAGAGGCGCATTAATTATTTCACGCCCGCCACCAAATCAATGGGAGGAGCGGCCCGCCGCTCCGACAACTCCTTCATTAAGCCCGTTCAGAGTCTACTCGGCCCTGCTTTCTTCCTTTCCAGCCGATCTGATTAAGCGTGTACGGTGCCAATGAGCTAATTGATCTAATATGTTGCCATCCACTTGTACAGGAATCGGAAGTAGCCGAGAAATGCGGCTCGATCGACTATCAATAGTGATATGTCTTCGGAGAACTAGTTTCAAAGCTGGAGCCAGCTTTGCACTTGTTGATTCTTTTGGCTCTGCTTATGTAAACGACATTAATTTTACAGTTGCATGATTTCCTGCCACTATCCACTACTGGCAGCCATGTTTGCGCTTACTGTGGCGCCACCTATGTCGATCTATCTAGTTCGAGAGAAATAGTTGATAAAGACTTTTAGGGAATTGTATTATTTGGAGTGTTTATTCATTTGTAGAAGAATAAAATTACTAATAATAGAAGGGATGCATAGAATATCTTGTGGAAGTTGTATTGGATTGATTTGAAGTCAGGTGCGTTGAGAATCACTGGGTTGGTGGCGAGAGGCACGCGACAAGGCAGCGTGTGTCCCACGCGCGCGCTCGCTCGCTTCGAGGAGCTCTCCTCAAATCAAATCACGTAACACACACGGCACGATGTATATCTCTCCTCTCCTCTCCCCTTCTCGCCTTTCCTCCTTCGCGCGCCGTTTCCCTCTTTTTCTCGCGCTCTTTCTTCTTTTCCCTCCTACGAGTCCTCTCCGCTCGGCTCCTCTCCGCGGCGTCCATCACTCTTTCGCGCTCTTTCCCTCTCCGGCGAGGCTGGCTGGCTGGCTGGCTGGCTGGCTGGCTGGCTGGCACTGGCAGTTCGCGTCTCTTCAGTCGGCGCGAGCTCTCTCGCAGTGAAATCGTGGACGAATCGTCGAATCGGCGGGGGAGAGCGGCGCTCTTGGCTCTTGGCCTCTCGTGTCGAGTGCGATTGGCGAGTCGCAAAAATCCGCCATTAAAATCCGCGATCGGCGAGCTCCTCCCATCGCGCGCGCTCGAGCGCTCGCGCGAGCACACGCTTTCGAGAAAAGACACACGAGAGATCTTCGCCCGATCGGAACGCTCGTAGGCGTCCCTCCCCTGCTTCTCCCTTTGATATCCTCACGCAGACGCGCCTCTTTGTCTCTCGCCAATGACACCTAACGGAAGAGAGCCCGCTCTATGCGCGGCCAAAGCCTGTCGCCATTTTGGTACCGCTTTCAATCACCATACTTTACATCCCTCAATCTCCCGGTCGCAAAGTTAGAAAAGTAACTCCAACAATTATTAAAATATTTTAATGAACAACTACGAAGTTCCTATTACGATCAATTAAATTACACTATTAAAACTTGTAATTCAAACCAGTGGACAATACAAAGTTCGCATGAAACTTTCGAGATTGCAGACAAATGGTATTATTAAAACAGTAAAAAATGGAGCTCTCCATTAGACTTGATGAAGGGTTATTCGAGAGTGTGAGCTAAGTAAAAATATAAATTCTCTTCGAAAGTAATAACGTCGGAGTTTATTACGAGGATGCCGGAGAGATTGAATTAAATCAGCGGCTTAAAAGCAGGCTGTGCGCCACTCTTCACCCAGTATTACTCATCCCGGCGAGTTCTGAGACAGTAACCACCCCTTAATCACCGTTCGCCAAAGCCGAGAGTCGAGCGGACTCTGCTCGGTACGGGTTTCCAGGATCGCGTGATGCTCGCCCGATAATTCGGCCTTCTCCCTCTCCGCTCGAGCGGAGAGTGTCGCGCGAGAACTTGCTGTCGGCGGAAGGGGGAACTTAATTCGCCGTGCATTTCCCCTTATTTGGGCTTCCGCGCCCGATCGCCGGACAAGCGTGCGAGAGAGAGAAAGAGAGAGAAAGAGAGAGGGCTCTGGGAGGGACTGGCAAGAGAGGGTCGGGCTTCCGAGGTGTATCGCGGGAGGCTTGCTGAGTGACGAATGTGTATTGCCGTCTGATTCGCCTCCTACCGTATTCGGCGACAGGCATTCGCAGCCTAGCTCGGCATTAAAGCCTGTAATTCTAATCGAGCACCCGGCGGCGTTTCTCCTGGACGCTGCTTTTTATCCCTCTCTGAAACACCCACTGCTTGCGTGCACGCTCCTATCTCCGAAAGACTCTAATTGCCCTCGCAACGTGGGAACGCACTGTAACTTCTGCGTCAAGCTCGACTTAATAACTAAAAACCACCAAGATATATCCAAGAGAATATAAACTGTATTTCGAAATCTCGCGAAATAGAAATAAATATAGGTCAAGGTAGCGAGAGGAAAAAAAACCTAGACGGAACTCTAAAAATATCTAGTCTCGCCGATAGAAGCGACAATGGAGCTTACAATTAGATCTGTCTCGAGGGAGGAATGCGTCCCTTATTGCCCGGCAGAAATAAGCCAGAGGCAAGTCTGGCGAGCATAGACGTCGTAAAGATTGAATAGTTCGAAACCGGTGGGATTAATCAGTCGAGATAATGGCTCACGAATCTCGTAATTCCTGGTCTGTACACATTATCTACTGGGCGGAGGCAGCACTTTGAGAGCACTCGCTCCCCTTCCCCTTTGGTTCCCTTCGTCCAGCGGGAGAGACTTAATGCTGGCGCGCGAAGTAGCTCCATGAATCAGGGTGGCTCCGGCCTAAATTATGTTGCATTCATAAGTATTACACGGCTCAAGTATGCACTGGGCGATCCAGCGTTAGTCGCTTGCGCCTTTGACGTATAGAACTCTCTCTTGTAGACGCGGTCTGATTTATCCTCTCATTTTCGCGACGGCCGCCACACGCTCGTGCAACAGGTCGGGGAACAGGCATCTCTCTGCTGATGCTTGCTCCCTCACTCGCACCAGAAACCATTGCTTTCGTGAATCATGCCCAACCAACTGCAATAAAGAGGAGCGGGCATCTAGCGGACACGGCGGAACGGTAGTTTCGCAGTGGGCATATCGGTTGGTCTAATGACTGCGGGGGTAAGCTTGTGAATGCCCCTTGCCTCTAGTCACCATCTATCGCCAGTGCTAGACCCCTCGGTTTGTTAATAGAAAGACTTACTCCTAAGTAGTTCTGCTACTTAGTTTAATAACATCTTAATTTCATAAATTACTGTAAAAATCTTCTGGTTCCTTCATTTTATTTGATATTTTACAGGGACTTTTGACAGTGCTTGTGTAAGTAAATATAGCAGCATTTATAGTCTATAATTTGCCCAACTGATTCAGCTTTTGTATTAGTAGAGATAATGACTAGGGTAATCTCGATGAGAAGCATGAGCGTTGTGCGATGCAATGAATTACAAATTAAAGAACGAAAATTAGGAATGCAAATTATACGTAAATTATACATCCTGCGGATCCAGTACCGGTTTGGTTAACTACACATATATCTACGCGGATGCTGCACTCTGTGCGTATACATGCAACCTAGCAAAAATAAGGGATGATTCTGTTCTGAATGAAATCAGAAAAATATAAAATTCAAATATTTTCCTATTGTTTCATACATTTCATGAATTTATCCAATGCGAGATTTTGATACGAGAGAATTCGATTGAAAATCAAGTTTATTCAGGCATGCGGTGAACTATTGGAGAAGTGGTGGTGATATGCGCGCAAGGGCTGGCGATGGAGTGTTGGCGCGGGCCAGAAGACTAAGAGGACACGGATTGCAGGCTGCAGGACGTGTCCTGAAAGGCTCTAATAATAGCTCGATCTAATCGGGCCGCGTTACTCCCCTATTATGTTCTATGCAGATCGGCGTCGCGATCCGCAGGGAAAAAAGGCAGGTTCGCCTGCTCACCGCCGCGTGTACACGCGCCGCGCCGCCGTCCTCTTCGTGGACGTAGTCGCGCGCGACCTTAGAAAGCCGATCGTTTATTGTTCGGCCGCGCACGTGCGTGCGCTCGCTCGCGTGCTTGCAAAACGCACGATCTCCTCGCAGCTGTGCGCTCAACACAAGAGAGGCACAGAGGCGCGCGCGCGCGCGCGGTCCGTCTTTACGTGCGTGTACAGCATCGGCACGCGCACCGAGTGCATGTACGCCGGCGCAATCAGGCTGAACTTGCGACGGCCGATTGACAGGGAAGCGGGGCCAACATACACTCGCGTCGAGATTGATTTGTGCGGCCGAGAGCGCGCCGAGACGCCGAAAGAAAGGGCGCCCCAGAGAACGACAGAGAGAACTCCTATTCATGAGAGCGAAGCCCGAGAGAACATTGTGACGGATATCGTCCGAAGAAAATTGCTCAATTCAGAATGGACGCCGAGCTGTTGCCGGCGATGCGCCTTTACAATCATCAACAGACTCTCGTTGCCCTACGCTCAGCTCTCTCATACACGCAGAGAGCACGGCTCATTGTCAGTAATACGCCGCTTCGATCCGCATATCTCGCTTTACATGTCGCTTTTCAAGTAGATTGTATCTCGTGCTTTATGAAGACCAGCCTCGCCGAGTCGAGTTACTCTCCGCGCAGCTAGATCGGCTATCTCGGCGATCAGTGTTTTATATCTGTCGTCCGGATTATGATCGACTACTCTTTTGCCACGTGTCTATCAATCCCGGTGGCAAACCCACCTCTTGGAGCTTGAGTTACCTTTACAAGCGGATAGTTTGACTTTGAGAAAAATCCTACGTCTAACTATTCCATTCCAAACACGATGATCGTTATATTTTTGTAGACGAATTAATAGGTTTATTGAGTAATAAAAATACTTCAAAGATTTTTCAAAGCGATCGTGATTGGTTGAAGGCAGACTTCGTTTTATGTATTTATGACAGGAAAATCGTTTATGATGATCGTAGTGTGGCAAAAGTATAGTTGGTGTCTTTTGATCTGTTTCGTGGCACGAAACATGGACCAGGAATATTGGCTGGTAAGATCGCTCGGTCAGGAACATCGGGTTGGAAGGGGGGAGGAGGCGAGGCGAGGCGGGCATAGTCCCAAAAAATCTGGACAATGCGAAGGCTCGTAAAGGAGAGGCACGTCTCGAATTTTATAGGAAAGCCAGTCGGGCTGTTGGTGTATCGTATATTTGGAATTTAACGAGGAACCACTCGAACAAGCGGCCCATGTTCCGTGATCGGGAAATACCTGCAAGAACGCGCGCGCGCGCAAGTATTTCTTGCATCGCATTGGGTTCCTCGTATAAATGACAAACTGGGTGGCAGATACTTCGAGCGTGTAAGAAGAAACGTGATGGATTCCACGAGGAATTCATCGCGTTACGAAGAGCACGTACGTGTGTGTACGTGTGCGTCGGTCGTACGAGCGAATCGACGGGACGTTTTAATTCAGAGAGTCGCCGGTTCATTGAGGAAACGTGTGTGTACGCGTTCGGCGGACACTTGTGCCGAGTGCGCTCGGTGGAATCCGACTGAACCACCTCTCTTACGGGACACCGTCACGGGTTAATGTAGTGCGTATTACACCATTACATGTTCCGTTTAATCATGCTACCCGCTAATGGCCCATGCACTTCCTTTATCGCCCGTGATACACAACCCGAGCGACCGCCGCCGCCGCTCGCCGACCACACTGATACCAAATACGATCTCCCTCTGTCTCTCTGCCGCGCGCGCTCTCCTTCCCGATTCCTTGTTTTACAAGGATTCGTACAGTCTCCTGCAGAGCGAGCAAAAAGTCACCACTGTAATCTACTCGATCGAAAACACATGCCAAATTCAATGAAAAACAGTGCGAGAATTGTTGAACTCGCAGTGTTAACTTATATCTACAATCTCGAAAGAATACATCTGACTTTTTTCCAAGAGGAATAAAAATAATATGGCAATTTTAAAATTCGTGAAATAAACTTTATTCTTTAATAATTTTTGAAAGTTTCAAATATTTAATAAATGATGCAGTATTTTGTTTGTATCTCTTCTAAATTCAGCGAGCACGTGAATGGTCCATTAGAATTACGGAACGACGAGTTTAAGCGATAGTGAGGACGCAAACTCATAGCTAGAAACCTCAAAGCTGTCGTTAGTAGATGCCATCCGCATTGTGTTGATTACCAACGGCGTCGCGGCGGTGGTGGTAGCGGGAGTGAGAGGGAATGAGGGGATGATGGAGGCGAAAGATTGGTGCAGGTACGTCGAGGGCTGCTCGTTAATGGTGCAGGTATTTTCGCGTGCTTTATATGCCATTATAGAAGCGTTATTATTTACGAGCTCTTGCGTGGCAAATACGTAATAGTTATGCCGGCGATCGGTGTGCGTGAAAGCTGCGCTGACTGGAGTCGCGCCGGAGCCGAGAGAGTCGGCTCTAACAGCAATTTATAGCGAATTTGTTGTCTGTCGGGTAAGGAGAGTCGGTGTTGAAGCGCGACGTCATTACGTCACCCGAGCGATTTCTATTTCCGTTCACTTTCTACTGTTAGCCGCTTACGATTAATTAGGGATTTTACTCGAGCTCCCGCTCACACACGCAAGAAAAAACCAAGAAAGAGTTTACCCTATTTACTTTTGTTATCCACCACCCTGACAGTAGTCAATTCTCTCTGTCAGAACTTGTACTTTCACCGCTCGGGTCGTAAATAGTGATACATTCATCATTTTGTCAAGTCATAAAACAGTCGGTTGATTTAAGGCGATGTTATAAAAATCCGACGGAAATTGCGTCAGGAAATGCAGGTTTAACTTTGCAAAAATCGAGGTTTAAACGATTCTACTTTGTGCAACTTTGTATGTAATTTTTGTTACATCGAAGTTGTGCGAAAAAGGGAGGAAGAGTTATTTGGAGGATCTCATCGTTAATTGTGTCTTCTGAGATGAAAGAGAAGGAGCGATCGCTGCATCAGTATGACCTAGCCCCAGCTAATAAACGGGATCATCGCTGTTGTTAGTCATCAGTGAGCTAAAAAGCAGGCGCCTTGGATATCTGGGTTATTATCAAAGTCACTGCTCCACCAGATCGTGAGACTTTCGACCCGAGGCCCGAGTGACTTTAATCGATCGAATGTAACATTGAAGATTGAATTTACGAGTGTACGATTGCAGCCAATAAGCTAATCAACCAGCCTCTAACTCTGAAGCTCGTTGAAGATGCTTGACTTCGTTCTACGTCGCTTCGAGCTACTTAGCATCAACTTCGCTATTTTAAGTAATATAACTGCTTCCACTATTTCCCATACTTCAAACTCTTAATTTCGATCATCGTCACTGAATTACGTTCTCACCATAACTCTCATTTCCTAACAAGAAACTCCCACCAACTGCTACATCACATGCAATCATAATTTCATACACACCAGCGACTTTAATTGATATTCCGTGTTGCGCGATGACGATCTGATGATTCCACCAGACTCTTTCCACGATACTGGAAGGGAGTGCTCGTAGGGAACGGAATGAATGAGTGTTCACACGGCAAGAGGAGCAGGAAAATTGGTCGAAGGCTTTTATTGCACGATCGGTCCTTAACAAGCTCGTACTAAGTGTTCCGAGCCGGAACCCTTTTTCCCCGGGACACTTGTAAATCAGGTCGAAAGTCAGGGTGGCCGAGTCAACTAATTTCCCAGCTTTTGTGTGAACGCTTTGTGGTTTGGTATTGGTGTAAGGAAGAGACAGTCGAAGGAGGTGTATCCGGCTGGATAAAAAGGCCCGGTGGAGAGAAGGCGGGCGTTGCTCCGTGGCCTAATACGATTTCGTTCTGACCATTATGTCCTCCGGCCGAACCTCTCGGACCTTCTTCGTCCCCGAAGCCTCCTTATCGTGTCAGGCTGCGACAAGCTCTCTTTTTTCGGCGACAAGACAACGCAATGTCGTCCTTCCCGTCGGTCCTCGTCCTTCTCTTCCCGAGCGAACCGATCGGAATCGTCCGAGACCTCTCTTCGTTTCTTCGCCACTCGGGAAAACGATCTTCCGAGGCGGGTGGTGACTATCACCGGTGATTTACACGCCGGATCCTCTTTCACCAAAGAGCACGACTCTGCCTCCTCGGCCGGCGCGCGTCGCCCTCTCCGAAAGTGAGATGTAATTTTGACGGCGAAGACATCGATGTTGATAATGTAATAATTTGCTCGGGAAGAACATGGGTGGTCGAGAAAGTGGGTAACGGGAATTGGTAACTCTTCTTTAATTAGTACATGCTTTCTATTTTTTATTTCTGCATTATTTAAGTCAAAATGTAAAGAAATTAGTTTTCGATTGTAGTACTATTTTCCATACAATTGCCCAACTTGTTGCTTTAATTTTGTACTTTATTATTTCACTGATAATGCAATGAAAGTAGTTTAGGATTTCAACACTCTGCTATTATTTCTATATTTCATGAAACTGTCAAATGGGAGGTTTCGAGCCCGAAGGGATCAATCTATATGGCAGAATGGAGTTTGTTCACCCCGAGAACGAACTATTGGAGAAGGCCTCGGGGCCACTCTTGCAATATCTTGTCACCGTGGTGCGTTGCTCCATGGGGGCGCGCGCGGCGATACATCATTCCACCGAAATAGAATTCGGCACGCTTAGTTTTCTAAGCCGGCACGTTACAGCTCAGTTGTTCCGCCATTGATCGCGTCGTCGTGCTCCGGGCACGAGAACCAGTGGAATAATGACGTCCATTAATTTTCTCGACTCGTTATATAGAGGACATCCTCGTGCTCGCGCGCGAGCTTGGCGACGCTCGCCTTATGAATGGCGAATGCTGTTCGGTAACGCTGCGCTCTCGCTTCGGCCTCGGATTTTTCGTCTTCCACTCCCTTCCTATCCAATCCCGATCATATTGCAAGAGTATTTCTATTTTCATATACTTTAATACAGTAAAATCCTGAACACTCTTCTTCAAGGTCGCGATTATTTTTAAATTACTCCATTTCTTATTAAAAGAATACTATTTTGCTAAGTATTCTCTGTTTGAAAGGACCTTGCTAATATCTTCCACGAATGCTACGCTCAATGTAACATTAAATTAATCACAGACATTAACATTGCGCACAAGTGTCTACGCGCAGCAATGCGTACGAATAATCCAAGGGAGAGTGAAAGAGAGCTTTCAATCGTGGCCAATGACGAGAGGGAACTAATCCGATTTGTTTCGTGGGAGATGCACGCGACGATGACGATGACGATGACCGCGCGATTTCAAGGGGGCCACCGACACGTTGAGAGTACGTCTATTACAGAGTACATCGCACAGCAGCTCTGCTCTCGCCCGATTATATCTCTGTTTTCTGGGTTAATTGGAAGTTCGCCCGTAATTAGATACCAAGAGCAACCCTTTCCCCTCCTCCGTCCCCACCCTCGCCCTAGACAACCAACGAGCAAGCATTCTTTTTCTCATGCTGAAAGGATGACGCGGTCCAAAACCGAAATTAATTACGATATGTTACGACTGCCGGACTTTATCGAACCGTTCGATCGCACCTTCGCTGCCTATTGATTACTGGGTGGTAGCCTACAGGTTTTTGTTGCCGGTCAATCATACAGTTGACGGCGCGAATGAAAAGTTTCAAGATTAAGCTGGTCTTGATCTTGAATGGTCACCTTGGATCGAGGACCATAGGGGCAATGAATTGAAATTGATCTCCTCGTTGCTCGCGTAGAATGCCACTGAATCAATAGTGGTGCTGGTAATCATTGGAGGATGTCGAAGTATTTAATCGAGTTATTATGAAGGAACTAATAGAAGAATAGAAATATTTCTTTGATTTAAACTTGCTGATCTTAATCTTCGAACTGGAGATTAATAATAATACAAAAATATGATTATCTGCTTTAAGAACGAGAATCAATGAATAATAAGAATTAATTATCGATGAACAGAAAATCTGTGAGTGGCAAACGGGCGTCGATAGCCTTCCCTCTCTCGATCTAAATGTTAGCAGGCGGAAACTGCAGAACCGGGTGTCCGCGGTAGCCGGCAACAGGAAAAGCCGGATCGAAGTCTTCGGGATCGTGGCGCGTAATTATAATAGCGAGAGCAATCACCGACAGAATTATCTAAGAGCGAGGGAAGCTTCGTCCGGCTGGCTTCCCACTATCGAGCAACCAGCCACGCGCACTCTGATTTCATCACCGCAGAAAGAATCGAACATCTCTGCTACAATTCAAGGATGCTTGTTACAAATTTCCAATTCTCCCTACTACACAAAGTAGGTATACAAAATTCTACAATCTCATCTGACTTCACAGAGAGAAAATCCGAGATCTGAGAAGTGGTCCAGGGATGCTGGCAATGCGGACACGAGTTTTCGATTTTCCCGGACGCAGGAGGGTTCCAAGGTCTCTCTTAACGAGTGCGAGTGAACAATTCGAGGGGACGAATGTAGCAAAGAAGGAAGATCAGACTCAACTATGTCGAACGACGTAGAGAAGGACAGGCGACCTTAAGCAGCGTACGCGTCTAATGGTTGCCCGTATACGTAGGGGTCCAAGCATATACGGCAGTGAGGTCTGCCGCGAGAGGAGAAGAGACAGGTAGATCGCGCTCGATCCAGAGAGACAGAGGCGAGAGGAGGACGGAGTGAGAGGCAGTTCTAAATGTTGGACCGAGCGCGTGGGATGCTGGTTGCAGTTAGGCTCGTGCCTACTCCCTCTCTACCGGTCCAGCGCCGTCCTCTTTTCTCGCCACGCTTAAGAAGACCGGTCGGTCGCTCTCTCGCGCGCAACTTTGAATACCGGTCGCGTCTCCGTCCCTCTCTCTTTTATCCGGCGCTCTCCTCCTCTCTCGCGCGCTCTCAGTCTCTCTCTAGCGCGGTGCTTGTGTGTGCGGTCGCCGAGCTAACCGTACGTGCGCGGTGCGGTGCGTGCGTGCGTGGAAACATTCACGCACACAGTGAGGGAGCGCCGGGGCAGCACGCGCTGGCGAGACTTCTTTTGCTACGGGCGAGCGAGTGCGTATGGTATGCCGGCGCGCGGGATACGTATGTAGATAGATTCGGATGCTGCATGGACCAGTCTCGGGGCGCGCGAGACTCCGCACGGGCGCGGACAATGCCGGCGAGAGGTCTTCGCTTGCCTTCTCTCTCTTTCTGTCTGTCTGTCTGTCTCTCTATCTTTCTTTGGCTCTGCCACACCTCTTTTCTTCCCTCTTCTCTTCTTTTCCGTCTCGAAGTCGAAGGCTCGGCGCGCCCTTGCGCCGGATATCTCTTCGTCCCTCGTCCTTTTTCACCGGCTGCTTTTCCCTTCCACCTCTTTGTCATCCGCTCCTCTTCGTCTTCTTCTCCCGGTGCGCCGCCGCCGCCGCCGCCTTCCACTCTCATTCTTCCCTCTCGAGAGAGCGGCCGTTCCTCTCCTCTTGCATATGCAGGACCCCCTTATACCTGACGATTCTTCTCCGGCTTCGTCTCTTCTTCCACCGCAGCTTCCTTCTTCTGTTTCTCCCGTAGACGCGAGAGCGCCTCCGTGTCTCCTCTACGCAACGCCCCGGCGAAAGTGTACATATGCACGTGTGCGCTGCGCACCACTGGATCGTTGCAATGTCTCTTCGCTCGTATTTCGTCGCGTCTTTATGCGCCTCCGCTTGGAATTACTTGGCGCGCGCGTACACCTCGATCCCACTCGCACCGCTCGCAGGCTTCTGCAAGCGAAGGAGAGAAAGAGAGAGAGAGCTTTCGTCTCTTTCTCAGTTGTGCCTTTACATCTTCAGAGTCTCTGCTCTTCCTCTCGCTCGTTTCTGTCGTCCTGTCTTCCCTCTTGATAAGGTGGTCCCCGTCGGCGAACGCGCGCGCGCGACGTCCGAGGGGTATAAATATCGGTGGCCGAGGCTCGCCGATAGGTCGATCGAAATTGGAGATCGCCTGGGTATTTTTACGGATACGATAATACCGCGCCGCCGCTGTCTCGCTTCTCTCCGAGCGGGATGAGTCTCTGGCGACGGGATTGCTTCTTCTTGTATCGCTGAATCGAGACCCCTCTTTCGCTTCCTCACCCCTCGTCGTCGGCCACGACGCCGATTCGCCTTCCTCCAGGGTTATCATATGACCGGATGCATTTGTAGTTTACGCTCATACCGCCGCGCCGATTTATGCAACGCCAATTTATCGGCGGTCCCTGCGTAAACCCGAGAGACACGCGCGTGTCTGCGTGACCCTCCCCCGATACGCACACACACACACGCGCGTCTCTCTCTTCTTCATCGAATATCGTTGCCGGTGGTTTTTCCCCGGTGAGTCCCGAGTGTTTGTACTCGATGGGCGTGAGAGTGTCTAGCGATTACATGCGTGCGTAAAGTCGCGTTAAACCTATGCTTAAGCATCGATAAGAAAGCATTTACGACGCGCTCGGTACTTAGGCCGACCGGGCGGAAGTTACGAGCGCCGGGATATCCCCGATGAAACCGGTGGGCCCCGATCCTACTCGGTAGACTAGTAGTAGTGGAGAGAGAGGGAGTGCGGTAGCGTTTCATTAAAAGGGGATCCCGAAAAATTACAGTGTTTCAGGGAGTCGCCCGGTGATCGCTTTATTATTACACGGTGGGCTCGGTGCGCCGAGCTGGCGCGCGCTTCAACCGGCAGCCGGCGAAAGAGGAAAAAGCTTCACTGCGACGAGATGAAGCGAGAGAGAGAGAGAGAAATTGGTTGAACACTCAGTGAAGGGAGAGAGAAAAGGAGGAGGAGGAGGAGGAGAACTGTGGACAGGAAAGGGGGCAGCTCGTGCCACCGTGCACGCGTATATCGGAGCGGGCCCGGCCAGCCTTTAATAATCAATTTATGAATGAACAAGCGAGCGCCGCCGTGGCAGCGGTGAAAGTCGCCGTTAGGGCCCCGTTAATCCGAGAGCGAGAGAAAAATGCGCCAACCGCCGAGAGACCGAGAGAGAACCTGACCGCAACTCAGCCGCGGCGGGGAAGCTGGAGAAGCCGCGCCGCGCCGCGCCGCGCCGCACCGCCGCCTCGGTGAGCGGGCGAGGCCCAGATGAATTAATAGATAGAGCGAGCGTTTATTAATGTTTTTCGATCGCAGCCACCAGCGAACCCCGAACGATTACCGAACGCTTAAGCTTCCACCGAGATCAAACGGAATCCGAGCGCCGCTAATGAAATCGCGACCAGTGGCAGCGAATTCTGATGAATCGGCCAGCGGCACGCTTTGTCTCCGCTCTCCGGGAATCCAAGTTTCCATTTGAAATTATAAACTACAAAGTAAACCAGTCACGTAAGAATGCGATGTTGTAATGTGTCATTTATGGTAGTGGCGATTGAAATTCATTCATATAATAAATTGGATTCGAATCAATTATTATGATAAGAATTTGGTGGCTTGTTATTATTTGTAAAGTGATTGTGCAAGGAATGCATTACGTGATTGCCCTGAGTGATCCACTAAATGATCCCGAAAGTTCTCTCGAAGTTAACGGGCTACCTTTCACAGGATCCATCGCGAGCGGCCAATCAGTATTAAGAGCACGCAGTTATATTCGAATTTGCACTCTGCTTACGGTGAACGACATGTACGAGCATCAACGCCAGGACTAACAAGTACTCCCAGCAGGATCTTTCTCATCGAGGGTTTAAACCGTATCGAGGGAATGCGGCGCGTCCCAGCCGAGGCTTCTGTCTCCGGCAATATGCTAATCTGCTCAATTAAGATAAGAAATTATATGCCAGTGCGCGCGGGGCGAGCGGAGCCGAGCGAGCGAATAAAGATGTAGCTGGTAATCGGACCGTTTGGTCGCCCGTTCCCGTTTTACCGCGCTAATGATACCCTCACTTTATTATATTCCATTCCGGGCAATGATCGCTCTGTTTTTGCACGCAAATCAATAGGTTTATCCACTAACAAAAAATCCTTCACGGTATATATAAAGAGTTTGACAAAGTAACCATTAACGGTTGATTGCTACCTTCGTTCCGAGCGTTGCAGTAGGAAAAACCTTGCGAAGGAAGAAGATTCTCGTACTACAACATATCTACAATTTACACTTTCTATATATTTCTGCTCCTGACTTTTTAATATTATCATTAAAACGTGATCAAAATAAAAGAGAAAGAATGGGAGAGTATAAAGAATGAAAGTTTCAGTGTGATTGTTCTAGTTATCTGACAATTATTCGACTGAGTGGAGCGTTGGGCGGCTGGGCGGCTGGCAGAAAAATGAGGAAGGAAAAGGAAACGGGACGGCTGGCGAGCAAGCCGGAGCGAGTGGACCAAGTCAATCGGGCGCAGCCACCTCTCGGGAGAACGAGCTCGGCCAGTATGTGTCGCAAGTTTCTTCTCTCGCGCCGATAATAATCTACGAGGCGGATTATGGTAGTCCCTGCCCGATGGCAACCTTGAGGCGAGACTTATTGGTGAGACCGTGCCGGCGGACGTCGATGATTCGTCGTTGTCGTCGTTCTCCTGGCCGTCTTCTTTCCTCCCGCTTCCTGCCCGGAGGAAACACCGAAGAGGTTCGCGCGCCTTCCGAAGCGCAGTAATGCCGAAGAACGAGAGAACAGCTCCCACATGTTCACGGTGTAAACCTTCATCGATCATTAATACAAATCAACGATATTTCAGGCTATCATTACGTACACGCGCAGTTAAATACTTCGCATTTCGTACGCTCCTTTAACTGTACATTCAAAACTATAGAAATCCCTTTCTCCGACTAATCCCTCACGGAAATGAATCATTCATCAGTTTTATATTTGATGAGTTATTTCAATCTCGTGCTTCTCCCATTGGAATACACTCGTTAGTTAATAAGATCTATCTCAGGAGATATCTATGAGCACGTCTGCAACACTGTCTCGCAGACTTCCTTATCACGCGGAGTTATCGCATCCCGAATAGTTACCAGTTCGAATTAAGGACACGCGAAGGCTTACGCTGTATGGAGGAGTGTAGTCAGTGAGGAGAAAACAAGGAGACGAAAAGAGAGGGAGCTCTCAGTTGAGCGGGCGCGCGCGCGCGATGAAATTAAGACCGACCGTCACGATTATTACATCAATTAATTACGCGGTCCTGGACCCCGTGATCCGGCCATCCGGTCGCGCCGGGAAGACGCACGAGGATGAGAAAGAGAGAAGAGAAGATCGTCTACCGTGCGAGACGACGCTGGGAATCTCAGGAATTCGAATAACGAGCCTGCTACTGTGATACACTGCTCGGCCACCTCTCCGAACACCATCGATCTTCGTCGATCGACCGCTCGCCGATCGACTACGGTGTTAATCACAAGTCCCTCTGGCACACGCCCCATTCGCCTTCTCGCCGATGTTACACGTTTTTGCGACCAGCTAACCCTCGCTCCATGCCGCACCGCTCCGCTCATCTTATACTATAACACCGTGAACAAGCCTGCTCACGCTCATCGACCGGTTTCACTGATTATCGAGACAATTTGATCCTGCGGGTGGCGAACCATCTTCTATATAACGATCTTTTGCTCTAAAGTCTGCTGTTTTAGTATTATTAATCTTGGAGGAATTAGAACATCAATATGATTGAAAGTATTTGAATTAATTTTGATACGATATTAATTGGAATACTCTCAAAATTGTGATTTTAAATACTGTTATAATATATTTAATATTACAAAAATGGAATAGTTCGAAACTTTATCCATCTGTTTAAAAATAGAAACATCTTAATCGTTGCTTGTTCTAGTATCAAGGAATACACTGGTTTAGTTGCTCGAGAAAAAAAAAGGACTATGGTCCGTCGAAATTTGAAATATGCACGGAGTACTTTTAAGAGGCAGGCTTGAAATGCCGCGGTGCTTGGAGGAGGGCGTTTAAGAAACCGATAGGAGAATTAATGGCGGCGGTGTGGCCGGGCGTTGTACTGTTTTGATTCATAATAGCCCGCTTTTATACGGACTGGCCGATGCCATTTCTCAATGGCCGGGGGGATATGTATCGGAGCCTGGATCGGAGTCAATAAAGTGTCTCGTGTACCGAGGGCGACGAGCATTGAATGGGCAGCAATTAGAAAAAAGCCTTCACACGCGAGCGCACGTAACGAGAGAGAGAGCCCGGGCGCCCAGCGACTCCTAATAAAGTGGACGGTAAGGCACGAAGGAGCCAGCGAGCCGGGAGGCTGTGTTTGGTCCACGTGCGGTGCCGTGTGCCATCGATATCTCGCTTCTTCCCGGAGAGGAGGATTTATAATCCTTGGGAGGACAACGGAGCTCGCTCGCGCGCTCGCTGGCGTACGCATCCCTTCGAAAGCGAAACGAGCCTCCTCCTTCTCCTTGGACCAGTGCTCGCCAGTACGAGAAAGAGAAGAAAGATTATCAAACACGACGAGGAATAAAGGAGACGAGAGAATCACGGAGGAGACGCAGAGGCCGGAAAGCGAGAAAGGGAGGTGGCGGCGGCGATACGCCGAGTCTGCCTATACAAGTCGAACACTCACGCAACGTGAAAAAGAGGAAAGCGCTGATGGAGAAAGGGGAGTCGAGGATGATCAGGACACGGTGGACGGTGGTGTGTCTCGTGCTGCTGCTGCTGTTGCTGCTGCTGTTGCTGAAGGCAACGGTCCCTCCGGTATACACTGGCGAAAGTGAGAGGAGGAGGCGAATGAATCTCAGAAGGAAAGAGAGAAGAAGAAGTCTGGCAGGCGGTTGAAGCCAAGCGGGATCAGCCAGGAGGAAGAACGAGAGAAGGAGAGCGAGTAGAGTGTGGTGGTGGTGGCGCGCGGGCACAGGACACCAGGAAAAAAGGACGACGCACACGCGCGCTCCCGCGGATACACACGTGTCCTGGATCATGGATGCAAATATGGCATAGTATCCTGGGCCGTGCTTGGCTCGCGCCTGGATATACCCACCTAGACAGTAATATGGGTAGGTAACTCAGCAGAGGTGGGTTGAGCCGCACCCTGTTCCTCAAGCATCCACCGGAGCCGCGCGCGCGTGCATGCGAGTCTCTCTCTCGTATGTAGGTGAGAGCGTGGAAAGCACGCGCGCGCGCGCCCCCTCTCGCTCCCACTAGAGTTACAACGCCTTCCATAGGCAGACACACACAATCTTACCGCGAACGGGCTTTAGCTGCGTGCGTAGAGACACTTGGCCCGTGTGTGTCCACTCACACGTGTGCTCGGGAGGACGGAGATGCGAGGTGAACGCCCCCCACAATATCTCAAATCTCAACTGAGCTGTGTGCGTGTGCCTCCCAACACACCTACGAGCCTGTTTGTGTTTTCAGTGCTCCTCCCGAGATGAACTATGCCTGTGTGTGTGTGTGTTTGTCTGCGTATGTGGACACCTATGCACCAAGTGTTACCTCGTCTCTGGCGAGCCTCGGGTAAACTGGTTGCATGTGTGTTATACTCGTTCGATGTGTACGCGTCTCTCCACTCGCTCTTTCTCTCTCTTTCATTCTGGTCTCGCACATATAGGTGGTAGAACGGGCCTGTCCAGTTTTCCCATGGGAACAATACCCCACGGGATATATAATAACAATGGTCACGGGCGTGGGAGACGGGTCGATCTTTATTTACCCGCTCGTTTTTCCTTTTTTATATTTTTCCCTACGTCGCCGAGGTGCCTCCTCCTCCTCCTCCTCCTCCTCATGCTGCTTCTCCTCCTTCTTGGCTGCGCCAAGTCCTCACTCCTCCCTCGTCATCCCGCGAAACTTTTGCTCCTTCGTTCCGAGTGAACGAAGCGAGCCCTCCACCCGTTTTCGCCAGCGAGCCTCTCCCGCAAACCTCCACCACCGCCACCACCTCTCACCCTCGCGATTTCCGCCCGAAATTATGGCTCCTCGCAGCTCTCCGCCACTTGCCGGATTCTTTCCTTCCTCCCTTCAACCTTCCCTCCTCTTTATCTCCCGTGAGGCAGATACACACCGGCTTAACATTCGATGGAGGATTTGAATGGGAGTCTTATAGAAATGATTTTAAGAATCTTCATTTTAAGAATTAAATTTGGAATCCTGTTTTTATGGTTTTAGAAGTATTGGATAAATTAGTGTTGGTGTAATTTGCGTGAGAGATGGAGAATGATAGTTTTCGATTTGAAATTAGTAAATAGCAGGATGCGAGATAATTTCAAATGGCTCGTTTTTCCTGGATTCACTGGGGAACGGTGATATCCGCTGTGCTGCGAGTCCAGCGGTGCAGAGCGCACTTATTTACGAGGTCCGCTCGATCGGACGGATAAACGAGCCGATGTAAATCGGCCTTGAAATTTAATCGACTGCCGATAAATCTGGCGCTCGAGATAGATCGCGGGAGATCGAGAGAGCGAGATCGATCGGAGAAAGAGAGGAGCGTTCGCTATCTCGTGCAATTCTATCCGACGCAGCGCTCCTTTTCGGTACACTTCGCACAAGCTCCGCTCTCTCGCGTGCGAGCGTTCTGAGGTTTCAATCGCACGCACGCGACTCTTGTACTTACACCAACTGCCTACCGTCTACACACTCAACTATCGGCGATGACTCCATGCGAGGCCGATGCATTGCGCTCTCTAATAGTTCTCGATTCTCGATCCGTATCGCTTAACCCTATTGGACACGCTCTTTTCGAAAAGTAGATGTCGAAAGGCAATCGCCCGGCAAAAAACGTATTAGCAAGCCTACGCACGATTGTGTATAAAGGTGTGTGCGCGCGCGCGCGCGGCCCTCTCTCTATGTGTGAGTGTGGAAGGAAGGTAGAGCGAGCAACAGGTCGTGAAAAATTAGCGCCGGGACGCCGCTGGCTGGGAGGCCGGCGGGCGGCGGTGGTGGCCCCGTTGAGACACGTCGCGCATTATCGTTCATTAAATATCATTAGGGCGCGCCGTTATTAAATTATATCATATCATTACTCGGCATTACCGCGATTCTCTCAAAACATCGATTCGCCTCGCTCGATTCTCGTCCTCGCCCTCTCCCGAAAGCCGAAACCCCTCTTTTCATTGTGGCTCTACACACCTATGTCTCGAGGAGTGTGTAAGTCTTGCTATGTCGACGAGGAATAAGATGAGTAGGACTAGAGAGGAGAGGGAGAAGAGGGCAGGAGAGGAGAGTGAAGAAGGAGGAAGGTGAACGCGGCATTAATGCCGAAATCTTCACGAAGGACGAACAATTCTGGCTCCTCGAGTACTTCGTGGTGGGTGGTGTGTGTATGGTGTACGCCCGGGCCAAAGACTCGGGCTCCTCTCTCTCTCGAGTGGCTCCGATGTACCGTTGGAATCGGTCACACAAGCCGATGAAAGAATTTCCCGCTGCTGTTCCTCCCGCTGCACGCTTTATAAGAGTGTAGCGCGGCGGCGCCGTGTCCGGAGAGGGACAGTTAAGAAAAGAATTTGGTAGCCAGGAATACACGTGTACGAATTGATGACGACACGCTAGTTCCAATGGATGGTAATCCACGAAGCGACGGAAATTTTTAATCACCCTGAATGAGTTGTACGCCCATTGTAAGAATGGTGTAAGAGCGCCAATGGAGAATAGTAAGATTCCTCTTCGTTAGTAAAGCAATCACGGAGTTAAAGAGAGGCATAATGAAAGCAGTCTTGAGGGATAATCGTAATGATGGTCGACCACTCTTCGTTGACTTAACGAGAGGATCCCCGGAGCTTTCCCACCTTTCGGTGCCTCTTAAACTGTAAATTTTCGGCCACTGATTAGATCGAGATCTGTGGAACTATCGTTCTGCCTTGACACCCTGGCTGCGGTGTAGGGAGAATGTAGTATAATTGTCTAGGGATCGAAAGCATTCGAGTTCCCCGTGCCACGTGTCCACCTGGAATTAAGTATTCCCCGTGGCAGTTAAGATAATGGCCGGCAGAGACAACTGGTGTAAAACCGATACCTCGAAGTCGAAGGCGATGCCAGATAAATAGCTTGTTGCTCGAACGTCTCTTGCATTATCTGATTCACCTATTCTGTCGAACTTTTTACAAACTTATTTTATAATGAGCTCGATCTAACCTGCCTCGTCGCGTTACATCTTAATACATTAACATATGTTCAAAACTTTCTACATATTCGTAATAAACTCCTGAATAGAATTATAATTCAAGGTTTATAAATAATAAATATTTGCATGATTTATAATTCTATGCAGGGGTTTGTCGCGAATGACAGAGTGAATCAAGTGTAACTTCAATTCTTCAAGAGGAATGCAAAGTGGAGCTATCCATTGTTAGAAGATATTTACACTAATGGTAAATCTTTAAATTAAATGCTTATTAATTATTAATACACAAAATTTCGTTCGGACGAAGCTGAATAAGGCAAGTAATAATGGATGTACTACGAATGTTTATGCAAAAAACACACCCCACCCACTTAACTTGTTCTTCTTCCTTTTATGACAAATGTATCATATGCACCCTTTGAGGATATTGGAACTTATACGGCATTGGATGGAGTTCTACTAGGGTCTGACGTAGGCCAGGAGGTTCTCAGAGAATTCGCTAGAGTTGAATGACGATTAAACCACGACTGCATCTTGACCTGCCTCTACGGAAGGCAAAGCTTTCTCTCCAAGTCAAAAGCGATAGGAGTCGATCGAGTGTGCGCGTGGACGGATCAGTCGTCATTGCTATTTTTAATAGCTCACCGATCGGAACCACCTTTCTAGCGGGGCTACTAGCGCTCGACCATTATCCTCCGGGAGTGGGGACTTAACGAGCCAGCTGTCGATGTAATTCTGAATTCCAAACGCCGCTACCACTTTATTTGCCATATTAGTACTGTTATGCGCTACCCTATTTGCTTATCTCACACGCCCTGCCATTAGTCCAGTCGAGACTTAAACGGTAGTCTTTTGCAAAACCTTGTATACTTTTGCAATTAAACTGAAACACTGTCAGAGAAAACTTGAAGAATTATAAGTCTCATAATTATAGTCTTATACAGTAGAAAGACGTGGTTCGTTAAGTGCGACAATATCAGCCTACATAATTTCGAAGCTGTCACAAAATACAATCGTTCGGGAGCAAGCGGAAATCTCTTCACCCTTGAACTTTCAGTCGATTTCTCTCATTTCCTGCCGTGATCGTTAAGAGGTCATTACCGTGCAAAAGTGCGAACTCTCGAAAGATCCTTTCTTAATTGAGTGCCGCGCTTCCTCACCGTCCAAGACGAATCAGCGAGGGGAAACTCTCGGCGGATCTATTTGAGGGGTGGTTGTGTTTCCACTGTAAGGGGTGCGAGGTTCTCGCACCCTGGTTTACAGAATGGTCTTGACGTACGGCGGACGTCCAGCGGGAAACAGAAGCGGAATCAGTGTAGAAAGAGTGCGGAGAGCGAGCGAGGGAGCTTTTCATTATATTTGCTCAATGAGCGTGCACAGCGACTTCTTCATTTTCGCAGAAGAGACATCCGGCGGAGCGTGTTTTGTCCCTGATACCTCTCGGACGAAGTGGTTGTTGCGGAGGCGCGTGGGCGACCGGAAACTATCCCTCCCACATTCGCGTGCCCTACCTCCGCCAAGGGAGCTCGAGGAGAGTACGCGAGAGAAAGAGAAAGAGAGGCAGGCAGGGAAAGGGAGAGGGAGAGAGAGTCATACTCGCAAGTACAGAGAGACCAAGTGGGACAGGAGGCGAAGAAATGCGCGGGTGGAAGGGAGCAGAGCAGAGCTAGAGAAAAAGAAGGAGAGAGAGCCTGGTGAAAGAGAGAAAAATGCCTGGACCGAAAGAGAGCCGGTGAAGAGAGGAAAGATGCATGTTGCAGCAGCACGCCAAGTCGCGAAGCCAAGGAATACGCGAGAGAGGACGGGAGCCTTCTTGAAAGCCTCGCCAACGAGAACTCTAATGCACCCTCTCTGCTAATCTCAGCAATAAACCACCTCCTTTCTCGACTCTTTCTTACACTTCTTAGACTCTCCCTAAGTATTAACTCTCCTTAGCCCACAACTGCCAACCTGATTGGCTATTGCGCATAGGGAAATAAGCCCGGACCGGTCAGAAAATTAAGAAATCACGATTACAGCCACTACTCCCAATAACCAATAGAATTAACTGGGCGTAGCCGAGTGCAACAGCCGGATAATGATTAAAACTAATATATAATGCGCGAATGAATATGAAAGTATCGAATAGCATGACGCAAGATGAGTTGAACTCGGCGAGGATGCCCGAGGCAATTAGAAGGTGAAAAAGAGAAGAGGAGAGAGTGAGAGAGAGACGCGGCGCTATACAAATTTATTCCACGGAACTAAGAACCTCGAGAGGTTCTAACAGCGGATCCAGGTGATATTAATTAAGGACGGTGCGTGCGCTGCGTCACGAGAATCGAGCGCCGTGTGGGCGTCCGATTTCAAAATCGTGAAATTCTCAAGCGGGGGCGTCCACCTGGCCGACGGAGGCCGTCGAGGCAGAGAACCGACGGCGCGGCGAGGCGCGCGACTCCTTCGCCGGAACACAGGCACGCTTCAATTAATACAGGAAGTATCTCGACTTGGTTTTAAAGTTGGCCCGACGCTATAAGTCAGCCAGAAGGCAGAGATTTGATGTGGCGTGATCATTAAGATAGAATCGGGGGCGTCTGTCGAGTGGCGGGAAGGGGTTGGGGGGGGGGGGGGCGGAGAGGGAGGGTTTGACGTAAACGAAGAGCTAAATATTTTTAATTATGTACCTTGTACGGGCGTCGAGAAGGTCCCGGCTATTTTTTCAGGGAACGTAACGGGCCATCAGTTGAAATGCACTTAATTGACAGGTAAATTTATCACCGGCCCCGATCAATCGGCCCTTCGCGCTCTCCTAAGGGGAGCACTTTCACCCGAAAATTTATTCCTGTGTTAATCGGCCCCGCTAATGGTGCCTAACTCGTGCGAGCCCGGACGATCGATTAGTATCGACAATAAATGAAAGCAAGCATCAGCTTCATCATTAATCCCGCGTCCCGCCGCGCGCCCCACCGTTCCTCTCAGGGTTATCGGCGATTCCACCGAATTCGTTTGGGCTTCTATCGATTTATAGCTTTAACATGAATAATTACCAAGACCAACAATGTTGAGAAATCAGGAACGAACAATGATTGATCTTTATGATATATTTACCTTGGCAATATCTCAAAACTTTATAGTACTAAAGTAAATTAGTGTCCAAATAAAATTTCTATATTTCTATATTTCTGTATCTACATTTATACTTCTTATACTTTGTCGTCCTGATGTATTTTTAATAAGCGTTGAGTCCCATATTAGTATAGATAGTCAAATGCTACCAATGACGTGGTAGATTTTGGGGGCGGTCGACTGCAGGTGTTCGGGACACACTGATTTAGGGGATGTGCCTTTTCAAGGAGACCACACAGGCAGAGAGGGTAATATACGGCGTGGGTAATTGACACGAAATAACGTCGGGATTGAGCGGATAATATAGGGTGTGAATATGGTAATCCCGGGGGCGAACGCACCCGGGACGAAATAATAGCCGAGCATACTATTATAGAAAAGATACGGGGCGCACATCTTTCTCGTATTTAATGTGGCACCCTCGTGCTTCGGGAACATATATGCACGTACGTATGTATGGTCACACCCAAGAATTTCCGAGAGTGCAACGGCTCACATTTTCGGCCATAAATTCTACCTAAACTTCGGCTTCCCTCTCTTTCTCGCGCTCGCTCGCGCGCGCGTTCTCTGATACTAAATCAAATATTAAAATTCGGCCGAAGGATTTAATCGTGCTCGCGCGCGCGCGCGCGCCTGACATAACCGGATTCACCGTAGCAGGCGCGCGCGTCGTCTTGGGATTACATTGGTCCACCTACTTTAATGCACTGAGCGCTACTTTGCCCGGGAGAATTATTGATAGCCACCTGGTGGCCTCACTCCTATCCCAGCTAGCTGAAATACACTCACCAAGCCATTGACCAAGCTGCCAGGAACAAACGTGATTTCAGCTCTGGCGTCTACCGCCTCGAATCTCCACCCTTCATAAATCCCGCGAGCAATGGCTTTCCTTTGACTGAGTTACTCCGCGCCGAGCTCTCCGCTCACCCTGCAACTGAATGAACTCCATACAGTGACAATAATAATACGACGGTAATGGTAAAAGTACCTTTGTCACTGGGATCAGAGGCTGCACGCTCGGCCGTGAAGAGGCAAGAAAACAACGACAATGAAGAATATAGATATACGACGATTAGT
This sequence comes from Ectemnius continuus, assembly GCA_910591665.1. Classification (NCBI taxonomy): domain Eukaryota; kingdom Metazoa; phylum Arthropoda; class Insecta; order Hymenoptera; family Crabronidae; genus Ectemnius; species Ectemnius continuus. Next base: position 7,232,233 of record OU342867.1, read on the forward strand.
GATGCGGAGGGCACAGTTCAGCTTATAGTAAGGCTGCTTCCAACCGCCTGCAACAACAATGATGAGTCTTCACTTTAGATTTATTTCATTTAATATCCAAAGCTATTCTCGTCGAAACTTTCCAGTCTTCTTGCATTAAGAAACAAACAATATTAAATTAACTATCCTCCTTCAGATTTAAGCTATCTTTCATTCGAAACTGATCCATTCGTGAATGTCCACGTTTCCACGTAGGAATCTTTGATAGATGGGCGTCGCTTTCCGCAGGGAAACACGAGGTATAACTAACATACAAATTGGGTTGCGGCTGGCGACGTCGCCCCACCAATTGAGAGTATTGCGCTGCCGGCAGCAGGGATTACTACTGGCCAAGAGCAGTATCCCGGCACCTGAACCGAGAGAGGATTTTCACAACGCTGTGAGCACACCGGCGTGCTCGCGTGCAAGAGAGAGCAAGAGAGAGAGAGAGGGAGAGAGCGGAGCTAGGTTGTGTCGCGTGGGCGACCGGAAACCGTACCTTCCTACCGTCTTTGGTCGTCACTCGACGACTCCGCGCGAAAGGGGGGACGAGAAGCAGGGGGCCAGAGGAGGAAAGGCAGACCGACCGGCCAAGAACTGGCGCGCGGCTCAACGACGACGTTGCCTTCTCCAGCGCACTCACTTGCCGGGGTTCGCGTCAACTGAGGGCGGATCACTCCTATTCCGAACGTGACATCCTGGTACCACTGCATCCCTCAAGCAAGTGTAAGGAATTCGCGATCATTCCAGTCTTTCTCTAGTCGAAAAAGTATTTTTCCTACTGGATTATATGATATAATGATAATGGTAAAATCTTTGTAAGAAACCCTGTCTTTCTTCTATATTATCTTGGTTGTTTTAAATCTTGATTGTTGAAGACCGTCTCTTAATTTAAGGTATATCAATAAACTATTAAATTTGCATATGTATATTAACATCCCCCAACTAAGGAAATCATTCAGAGGAAGGGTTGATCACTGAGTGATTCAACGACAGAACAACAAAACGATAAGTGTGCTCATTTCTAGCATGAAACTCTAATCAAGGGTGAGTCGATGCGCAAGGTGGGTCGACGCGTCTCTGATAAAGCGTCCGAAGGACGCCAGGAAGATGTCGAAAGGCTGAGGAGAGAGAAAAAAAAAGAGGTGCGCTATCTAGTCTCTTCTGCTGCTATAGAAAGGTGATGACCTCGATCCTACGCCCGGCGCGTATAAAACACCGCGCGCGCCGTGTATACCCGCCGCCGTCTTGCACCTCGTTCCGCCTGTTTCTGCTTGCCTGTTCCGACTGGGCTGCCCACGCCTGCCCTTCTGTCAATTATATTTACTATTTCATTCATACGAGCGCGCGCGCGAGCGCTCGCTCTCGCACGACGAGCAGCCGTGCCCATTCACGAGAACGCGCGCGCATGCCAGATATCGCTGTGCCCGAGCTGAGAGAGAGTGCTCTCGCTCTTACTCTCTTCCTCGAGCTCTATCCTCCCTCTCTCTTTCTCCTCTTCCCTCTCTCGTCATGCTCTCCGCGCGATAGGGTTGCTCGCGCCCGACACCATATATGTTGCTCCGATCTCGCGCGGCAAAAGAAAAAAATCCAATTGCCGCAATCTCGGATTATGAGCTTGCGTAAGTTCGGGGACGAATGAACGCTCGATAATATCTGCCCTCCTCGTCCCTCTTGCTTTTCCCTCTGTACCATTGTTATGTAACTCGTTATCGGACACGCTGGGAAAAGCTCAATGAATTGAAGAATGTATGCTGCGCATTGTTATGATGATACTGTTTACTGTCGTTTTAGAGTTGCCAATATGAATTTGAGGAATCCTAGTGCGATAATGAATTTGGGAATTATTGAATTGATGTGGAACATATTTTGGAACGTACATGTATTTGGAATTTTGGAATATTGCATTTTTAGGAAAGAAAGTTTGACTTTATACGTGACCCAATTTTAGTGATTGGAGTATCGATGAAACTTGTAAAACTGGATCCCAGGATCCATATGCCTTCAGTGAAGGATTATCCATGGAGCGTGCGCTTTTGAAGTGGATTAATTAATGCGCGCTGATGGTACCGTTAATACACTGTCAGAAGAGGTATCCGTATTGATATCGGCGGCATCGATACTTGGTAGATGTAAGCTCTCGCATCGCGCTTTCAGATGGAAATCGTTTCTTTACTTTCTCACCGTCCTCAAGTCAGAACGCACTCGAGGAAGCGTGAGAATTTTTCTCAACACTCGAGGGTCTTCGACCACTAATCGAGCGCTAATTCGGTTTACGGTTTAAGAAAACAACCGAGCGGGATTCTACTCATTCTTACTCATGGCTCGTAAAACTGTTCTATTTCGAGGCGATTTCTGTAATGGTAGAACTTGGTTCGGAATGAAAAAGAAAAATTTACTGGTAAAGTTGAATTAACTTTAAACTGTAATTAGTGATTAATAGAGAGTAAGAAAATTGAAACAACTTTACCAAAATCGAATTAAAACTACAAGTATACACTTCTACTGTAATGTAGCAACAAGTTTAACTGCTGGAAAGTCGTAAATGTAAGGGCATAAATGAAAGTCGCATCTGTGAATGAAGGATGGATAATTATCAGAGGAGGTGGCGGCACTGATTGAGTAACCATTCGATGAAGTGAGTTGTTAGCGCGGCTGAAAAATGCTAAAAGTTCCATTCAACGCTAAGTTGAGGGGGTCGGCCCCTTTCCAAAGCCATTTTCGTATTTCATCGGGAGAGATGAGGTCAACGTTATTTTCTAATGGACTGAACGTTCTCTCACACGAAAGCGCACACATGCAATAATCCGAATAATTAAGTTTCCACGTTGATTGTCATATTCCTATAAAGGCCTCGCTCCAACGCCTACGCTCAATTCCTCCACGTCTATTCTGTGTAACCTCACTTCTGATTGCAAAGCTGTTTCAGTAGCAAATGATATACTTTTCTCATTTTGCGAGCCTATTTCTGCCACCCTCAAAATCAAGAGCTTTAGAAAGCAGTTTCGAAGTGTTTTCGAACAAATATTATTATACAAATGTTTATTACCTACAGAATGAATGATTGGCATGATTTCCAGGAGTAAATATTTATGTAAAAGTAGTCAAGATCGAATTACCCCAGCAACTAGCAATATTTGAATCAGCTTGGATCCTCCGGTAGATCTTCATGCCGGTGTACGATCCTAGTATTACCATCTCGCGTTGCCAGCCAGAAGTTCGAAAGGCAACAGGCTTTATCATCATATGGAAAGCCAGAACGGTTACACTAACTATAACTGTAGTATGCAACAGTTTTTGATAGTGCTTCAAGCTACAGTTTCATGTACAACAAAGTTGTTATGCTTGGTTTCGCTGCTACAACTTTGTAACACTCTAATTTTGTTGTATAACTGTGCTTTTCTTACTGAATCACTGAGTGATCCGACTTTGAGGAATTACGTAACTCGCCTGAACACCGCTAGCGCTGCATTAGAATAATTTTTGACAGTGGCACGATGACGTCTCGCACCTTGAGAATGTGAGGACTCTCGGTCGCAGTGTCAAAGAAGTGCGTGCAATGGCAGAGTGACATCGAAAATGGGCAGGAGGAACGCGATGCTCCGTCGGTACAGATCGGAGTGGTCAGTGGAAACGAGCGGTGGCGGAAAAAGAACCCACATGTTGCCTCTCTGTTGTCATACTGTCATTCAATAAGTCGATCAGTCATGGAGACTTCCATCCTTAATGCAGTGAGTGTCATTCCGCGCTACTTGCCGTTTAAATGCCCGATTGTCGGCCTTGGTTCGAAGGTCCCTGGTATCTCGTGTCACTCGAAATCGGCCTGCACACCATCCTACTCCTATTGTCGTCGATTTATCGCGCGCACTCCAACTTTACCAAAACAGATAGACTTTGGAGAGGCTCGGATTCTGTCAGGCTCGCTCGCCTTTGGTTCATCGAGTGTCATGACAGATTAATGACACGAGTTCATCGACGAGGAACGCCGACTCCTATTGACTTTTATCGCGCGGCCTGTTTTTCGCAAACGCCTATCGCAATTACTAGTCTTTTCCGGGCTAGCGTAAATACGTCAATCCTAGCTCTCACCGTTGGAACTAGAGATATGCTAATAGTGCTGTGACTGTGTTCTTATGTATATTGCTAGTGCGATCTCAAGAACGCGACATTTGGCATTAACGCAATTCTTTGATCGCAATATCGAGTGAGACGAATTTTGGCTGCTCCGTGATCGATTTTCCCACCAACGGGTTTGTGTTGACCGCTCCTTCCCTTTTCACTCTCGGACACATTCGGATGTTTGTTGTTCTGCCGTGGCAACTGTTTTAATTGCGCGAGCCCACGCATTCGTCGCTGGAAGACGTTCGATTACTGTTCAACTTTCCTTAAGGATTACTGTTCAATTAATGTGCTGCATTACATTTAAGGCCCACGAGAGACAAAGGAGAGCAGAGGCATTACTGAGAGAAGGAAGATTTGAGGAAGCCGCCAAGTGCCACGAAGTGGTGGCTGATCTCCTAGAACAAGCACATGGCAAATTGGAATCTAGCTTTAATCATCTACACAGCTCTACTCTGTCTAGTCAAGAATCCCCACATTTAGTATCTTCCATTCACTCCCTGTTTACATTGGAGTCCTTGGCACTCCAACATGATTATCACAAACGTCAAGCTGACATAATTAGGTATGTAAGACCTTGCGAAAGTACTTGTGACTTAATAAGAATGCTAGTGGTAAATAGGGTACAATTGTTGCAGGATGAAACAGGCAAGATATGAAGAGTACAGAGCAACCTTAGAGAATCAACAACGCGAGCTTCTCAGTAAACAAACTCCGAAGCAACTAGAAAAAGATAGTACGAATAAATTACTGTGGGACGAGTCCGAGGGTCCTTTAGATAAAGCTATCTACAAGGCTTTGGACAAACAAGAGAAACTACTTGACCAAATCTGCCTTTCGGATAATAGTAATAAGGATCTGAAACGGCGGAAGGATATCCTTGTGATTGCCGAGGATATCAAGAGCATTAATGTCAGAATGCGTTACCTGGCAGAAACTCTGGTAAATCGATTGAAATTGAAAGAGGAGGAAGTGCAGCATTTGACAGAGCAGTTAAATGCGCTAAATCCAAATGACGATATGAAAACGGACGATGTGCATGCATTGCGTCTCGCACCCTTGCCTCCTTTAACGCCCCTCGAAATGCCATTATTCGATTTTACGTCGACATAATAAGCCCGATACTTCCCATGCAATGATTACAGTACAAAATTGACGATACAAAAATTGATACACAGTTCGACAAGTAAGTTGTAAAAATATTAATTGATTTTAAAATTAAACCTTAATTGCGCCGTTGCGTACCACCTGCTCGAATGCTCATTCTCGTACGTATTGCCGTAGCTTTAGTAATCACGAGATCTATTTTTCTTACCCGATTCTTTCAACGACGATACGCGGTACTGGGATGTTTCCCTTTTATACTAGTCCTTTACTTCTATTTAACGCGCAAGGATTACTCACCGAACTTTACGAGAACAAAGTTGCACTCGAGACAAAAACTATAACGCGTATAATACGAGTACTTATTAACTTGTTATGTATAAAATTGTGTGTACATATGTTTCGGATGTTGTTTATGGGGATCAAAACACATATCAACTAGTACAATACTGCTTAGTATGTTTCACCCGGACACGTGATATTTCTGCAGGATTTTAATGAACTTGTGTACAGATTGTTAGAGTAGATATTTCACAAATAACTACTGCCATTTAACTGTAAACGTCGACAATGAATAATGTGCATAGCCAATTGTTAGTCTCTCATATTAATTATAATTGTAAGTACTCAAGTATTTCGAAATGGCAAGAATTGTGCGAATACTTGAGTAATTATGATCGTCGTTTTCCTTCGATGTTACACTTTGAACAGTGAGTTTTGAACTATTATTGTGTCCTTGCATTCCAATATATAATGTCATACTCCTGCATAAGTTGGGTTAATGCGTACAACGTGGACGATGGAAATGTTTCGACACAATGTATTGTTTAGTTTTAGTGTGACAGAATAAATGGGTGCTTGACCAAATGCAATTTTTTTCCTTATCCTGCAATTCTCCAAGAATATGAAGATAATCCATACGCTTGAATAAATTACGATACCTTTCGATCTATGCTCCCTTTGTTCCACGCTGTAGAACTTCATAGATAAAAGGAGGAATTAGTTAACGCAGTACTAAATTCAAATTTTGAAACTTCGTGCAAAGTATATATTTCGATAAGAAAGTGCACAGCCTGTTAGTCTGTTTACAGTTGTAGGAAGCCGATAGTCACGCTAGTATGGTATGACACAACGTTACCGCCATACTCGAATAGAATTTTGAATAGAAATTCTTATTACTGTATTTTGAAGCAATAAACAAAAATAAAAACGCATAATCTATTTCCAATGGTAACTGACCCGTAACATTCCAAGGGTGTGACGTTAAAACATTCGTTACATAATGGTAAAATATAAAAATGTAGTAGTTCGCCTTGACTTTCTTGTCACGTCTGTCAGGAAGATTAGTGAATTGGAAACAAAGAATGTTTTGCGAGTGGGGAACGATTTATGAGTGCTGAAGTCGTAGCATTTATGATTAATGAAAGCAAATGATACAACTAATTGATGCATGATACTTTATCTAGCAATCTGAGGACAAAAGATAATATAAACTTTTCGTTACATCACTGTACGCCACTATCGAAACTGTTCGTACAGCATGAGAACGATGAGAACCGCCTCCCTCTCTTTGTTGAGCGATAATTATTTTATCTGACTGGGATAGAATTCACGATGATTTGCGTTATCTATGTACCAGTTCTCAAAACCAAATACGGATCGCGGAGTGCGACTGTACTCGTCACATTGCGAGAGATTCGCGAGCAGCGAACGCTTATGTTCTCGGCACCTGGCGAACTCGACGAGGATAGGTAGTGCTACGTTGAAAGTCTTAAAAATATTTCGGAGCTATTGCCAAGATTTGCGTGACCCACTTTCCCAGTTCGCCTGTCGACTCAAGTGTAACATAGTAGCAGAATATTATTTTCCGCTTAGATAATTTCTTATACGCGAACAAACACCTGTTTCACGCGTCTCCTTGTTGTCACAGTTACTGTGCTTGTAGTGGATTACTTTGCCGACGTTCGCGCCCGCTAATTTTTTTTTCTCGCGGATATAACTTTCTCTTGCACGGTGGCATTAAAAGGCGCTGGTCGTTTTTAGAAAAATATGCACAACTCACTTTGCGGTGTGCCGAAACAATTTCTGAACAACACGTTCCAGAACAAAGAACCATGGCAAATAGTGACTATAACAACGACCACTGTGCTCGCCTCAGTCTGGCTGTGGAATTTCCTTTTCCAAGATGAAAGTAAGTACTCTTAATGAATCTATAGAAATTCAATTGTACAAAGGGGAGCAACAATGGGCTTTGATGTTCTTCATTTTTATATAGGCATTCCAACAAGGGCAAAGAAACAAGTGTTAAGATTAATGAGACACTTGCCTAGTATTAAAGCAAGAATAGACAAGGAAGTAGCTAGTGTCAAAGCAAACTTTGAAAGCGAAAGTTTACATAGAGTACAAGATGTGCCATTTATTGTGGAACTACCCAAAGAAGGTTTCGGCCATGACGAGATATTACAGAAAGTTAAACAATGTGTTCACTTAGGTAAGATGACAAATTGATAATCTGTGAAAAGGACATCCGACATTGACATTTGTATTCACAGGAGAATATGATTGGGAGAGAGGAAAAGTATCTGGGACTGTGTACAGAAATGATAGCAGGCTTGTTGAATTAATGGCAGATGTTTATGGTGTTGCATCTTACACGAATCCTCTACATCCAGATGTATTCCCTGGAGTATGTAAAATGGAAGCAGAAGTAGTGAGGATATCTTGCAGCTTATTCAATGGTGACATCAATACATGTGGCACAGTAGGCAAAAATCATACCAAGAAATATTGTTTTAAACAGATTTAGATCAATGAGAATATGATATTCTAGATGACTACTGGTGGGACAGAATCAATTTTGCTGGCTTGTAAGGCATACAGGGATTACGCAAGGGAAGTGAAGGGTATAAAGAAGCCAGAAATTGTCATGCCAATTACTGCACACTCAGCATTTGATAAGGCTGCTCAATACTTAAACATTAAGATACGTACTGTACCAGTTAGCCCCCATAGCTATACAGTTTGCATTGAAGATATGAAGAGCTCTATTTCAAGAAACACAATAATGGTAAGCATAACAATGCCTTGCTAGGAAATGCTTTATTATTTACACAGCAATCTTGCTATTTTTTGATAGCTAGTTGGCTCAACTCCCAATTTCCCCTATGGCACAATGGACAATATACAAGCTATTTCTGAGCTGGGAGAGAAATATAATATTCCTGTTCATGTGGATGCCTGCTTGGGTGGATTCCTGATTTGCTTTATGGAAAAAGCAGGCTTCTATTTGCCACCATTCGATTTCAGATTGAATGGTGTTACCAGCATCTCTGCTGACACGCATAAAGTATGTCCTGTTTCGATTCATCCACGACGATATTAATTATCGTAAAAATATGTACTTACTTAAATTTTGTTGTTTAGTATGGATATGCTCCAAAAGGTTCATCTGTGATACTTTATAAAGATAAAAAGTACAGGCATCATCAATACACTATCTCTACCGACTGGCCCGGCGGTATTTATGGCTCGCCGACGATAAACGGCTCGAGAGCTGGTGGAATTATAGCTGCGTGTTGGGCCACATTGATGTACTTTGGCTATGAAGGATACTTAAATTCTACAAGAAAGATCATAGAAACTACAAAACACATAGAGCAAGGGTACATTTATTTTCGGAGAATCTGTGTATGCATTCTTTATTTATTACAAAAGTCTTAATCGCAATAATTGGTTGCAGGTTGAGGAAAGTCGATGGAATCTTTATTTTTGGTACACCTGCTACATCCGTCATTGGATTAGGATCGAATGACTTTTGTATCTACAAACTGGCCGACGGTCTTTCACGAAAAGGATGGAATTTGAACGCATTACAATTTCCTCGTGGAATTCATCTGTGCGTAACTCACGTTCATACTGAACCTGGTGTAGCCGACCAATTTTTGGAGGATGTGAGAACTGAGGTAGCAGAAGTTTTGAAGAATCCAGGAGCTCCAGTTGAAGGAAGGGTATGGCTTTAATGATACGCAGTATATTTCGAAACATGAGTTATATGTTGTCTTCTTTCGCAGCTTGCAATGTACGGAACCTGCCAAGATATCGTGGATCGAGGTTTGGTCGGCGATTTCGTCCGGTATTTCTTGGACTCTTTGTACTACACGGGAGATAACACTACCCGGAATGGCCCCCGCAAGATAAAGTAGCTTTATTCCAGCGGATGACTTTCCTAAGACAACTTGAGATTGATGTAATAATTATATACTTTATTTCGATCCACGGATCGGTTGTACGAAACATTAATTTTATACAATACTTTTTATACGTCTACTGTACTTAGAAAATTTAAATCACAATGGGTATCGCTCTTTGTATTGTTATTTATTGATTGACGATATCCTATTGTTGAACAAAAGTAATACAGATGTAGACAACTGAAGTGTTCGATGTGATGTTCTCAGGAATTTTTAGATAAATGTCTATGTACTATTGATACACTAAGTACAAATGGTGTTCTGAACGTTGTACAAATCGCACTGTTAACTTTTCTGATAACAAGTTTGTGCCCAGCAAAAGCAACTAATTCCCCGTCCACTGAAAATAGAATGTCATGCGGTAGCATTTAGGGAAACGGTCGATGACCGATTGCGCAGGAGAAATAATAAAGACTTTGTACAGTGTCAGCCTGTCTTTGATTACATTTAATCCAATACGAAATCTCTCGATTATCTGCCAAGCCTTTCGCACTAAGTAAACGAACAACTGCGTGAAAGTTGGAGCAATCAAATCGTATTGATTTGCAGCGTCATTTCGGTACATATGAACTGCTCAAGGCCAGCTGATCTTCGTAGTGTCTGCATATATGCACACTTGCAGAATCTTGGTCCAACGGGACATGTAAACAAGTGATAGGAGTTTCATATAACCGCGGAGAGCATGGCCATTACTTTCCATCTTATCGAAATCTAATATCGTATCGACGACCGGTGTGCATCATTGAATGAAACATGTTATTTTCGGCTCTGTTTTATCAGTCTGGTTAAGCTTATTGAAGAGGAGGCGCGTAATAAACTCAAGAATGCGGAATCGAGTTCCTTTGAGGCCTAATATAGCCACGTGCATCATAATAAACTGTTATTGCGACTGATGTCCAATGAATCTACGCAACTGAAATGAATTCCTGGAACTACTCATTATTACTAGTAGAAGAAGACAAGTGTCCATTCTTCAAATTTCATACTTGAATCTAAGGGTCAGGGTCTTCAGGAAATTTCAGATAAAATTGGAGTAGAGGATAGAAACGTCACTTAGCTTGACAGGAAGGACAAAGGACGAGAAAAAATGAAGAGCCGCTCAACATGCTACCGACGATGATAAAGTGTTTCTATCACTCCCTCGGTTTCTGCGTGCGAATCAGACTACGTGCATGCTCGGGAATAATGAGCCCTATAATTGATGCCATTAAGACATACTGGAAACTAGAAGTTCTACAGAGAATTCCAGTTCTACCGACTTCCCCTGGAAACTCTTTATTTATTCCCTTGATCTTCATACACGATGCGTATCATCGTCATTCAAAAAGCTATCTTTATTGTTCTAATTACTAGACGAAAGCAATAAATCACTCATAATCCAGGGCAACGGCACAGCGACCACTCTAAATTATACAGTGACATAGACGAGGACTTAAATAATTATTTGCATCGCAAATTACTTGATTTTATGCGCATCGGCATCAGCCGCAATACCAAAGCGCACGGACCATTTGCAGGCGTTATTGGAGAGCGTGATAATTACGATAAAATCAAATTTCATTGGGGGAGTTTCGAGGCTAGTGCAGGTGGGGGTGTGTGCCACTCGGGAAGAAAGTTCACGACTCCAAAGTATCTCTCGAATATTGAGCGATCGGCCGAATTAATTACGAGCGATTACTCATGCCCGCTCGCACAAGGGTGAGACCTCTTTTGACACACTTTTCCCATTTTCCCTTGCTTACCGAACCGTATAAGAAACCGAACACTGCCTATGATGAGCATAAACTTTTAAATTCGAACTTACAATAATTAAAAGATATACAAAGTGTTTTAAATGCATATATGCTGAAATGTACAGGATGTAATAGATTAGAGACGTATTGTTTTATCAGTCCATATAAAAACATGGGTGTAGTATAGTGTGTCTGATAAAGAGAAGCATATATATAAAGCTGATTCAAAGCCAAGTGATTCATCCTGTGTCCAGTCTCAAGAATCATTAGTTTAAATTAATGACAGACGATGGTTTACACCCGACAGCCTTGGTATAACTGTCGACCAGTTTTTGTGTCTCAAGAAACCATTAAGAACGTCCGTCTTCTTACAACGTTCAATCCACTTCAGCTCATAAATGTGTTACTAGAGCAGGAACCCCTGATCATTCACTTTGCAGCGAGCCACTGCCGTTTAACTGAATATAGCGCAGTTGCAAATAAGAAAAATATTATCTCGAGTACGTCGAGATAATATTTAGATAGGAGGTTGCGGGGCATCTCACTAAATTGAGGGTTTCCTCACGTGCAGCAGAAATCCCGTTTACTACGCTAATATATTCAATCAACGCGCCCGGCGCGCAAACACGTGGCGCTCGGAATAGCCGGTGTGATTTATGAAGGTGGGCTTGAGATTCGTCGGAGATCATGTAAACTAAATTCCTAGAGTTTGCTATCGCATATCTGCCGCTCGAGAGCAGGTGGATACACTCGATCGAGAAAGGCTAATGCCAACTGCTCCACGCGAAAGGGGCCAGTGCCGCGCGATACGTGAACTCATTATTATTTCTGATAAGATAATAGGAATTCATTGGATGGAACTCTTATTCCGAATTAATTCTCCCAAGATTGACAGATCCGAACTTCCGCATACAGATAGCTAGAGACGGAAGGTACTGGGAGTCGTCGATGCGACTGCTCCTGTGTGCACAACTGATTGAAAACATTTCGATTATGTATAGGATATCGGCCTACACGATGATTCCTGATTGAAACTTCCGCTCGAGGATTTCGTTGTCGCTCTTCAATCTCCCGGCACGTCCCCCTGAAGACGGCGCATTTCTATGTTGATTCAGTTCAGTATATTAACGCCCAATGAACATGCCCGTCACGTGCGTCCCTCCGATTAAGTTAATTACCCCCGGAAGACAAGGCCATCGCCATGGAGAGCCGGCTCTCCTATCAGATCGTTGATAAATACGAGTAATGTACATCGAATTAGCAAGCTGCTCTAATCAAAGGCATCAAGCTCACTATTGTTAGAACCCTGTATATTCAACATCCTATTGCACCACTTACTGTACTATTGATCACTGTCACACGTGTCTACACTAATATATAAAGACCTACAGGTCTTTTATTTATTAATAATCTTTCAAATCACACAACTAATTTTTATACAATTTTTATTATCACATCTTTTAGATTTGATGTGTGCAAACTATGTTTTGTCACATTACTTCCATTAAAAAATGGGGAGGAATAAAAAATGACGTTTTATTTGGAGTTAAAAATGTCTATTTCGCTATAAATAGAGAAAAGTTGGGGATGCTTTATCACAGCTAATTCGAAATGTATATTAACAATAATGCGTCTCTCCGAGCGAGCAATCCTCCCCGTCTGCGCGAGATAACGCAATCTAGCGAAACACTCGTTCAGTGTCAAGAGGGTGACAGATTTTTTGCCGCCGGCAGTTTTTGCGGGAGACGAGCGAACGTGGAGGAGAAAGGTGGTAGGTGTAGGTGAGTAGGTACGAGAGAACGTACTGCTCTGCGAAATCGTCGGACGGAAATCTCGAGACGAGGGTCCACGATATCAGATTAATCTACCAATATGTCGAAAGGTTTCACGTGGCTGAGAAGAGGGCGAGGAGCTTAATCGAAAAAGCGGGGGGAAATATCGGATTCAAGAGGCTCCACCTGCATTTTCATGATCCCTACTTGCGTGATTGAGCATTATCGAAGCTAGCATTCCTACATAAAAGCGGCTCATTAAGCGCTAATAAATTGAACACGAAAGAATCAGCAGTCCTCCCCGCGGCAGTGAAATGACCGCGAGTTAATTGCTCGTCGATTTGTGTGGAGGAGTGTGCTTTGTCCGTTCTTGAGAGTGGCTCGATGACGCGCTCAAACAGGCGCGCACTTGATAATAGTATCAATTGCCAGGATGTCGGTGGGATCGGGCAGCCTCGCCAGTATTACTTGCTGCTAATTTAATATCTCTGAGTGATGCCTGCAGCTCTAATACGCTTTTAATGCCACAAACACTGTATAATGCTGTTAATGCGGTGGCGCACTTCCCCTCTGTCGAGCGCGGACCAAGCATAATTGCCCTCCTGCGTGGATTGTAATGCAAGCCCGCCGCCTACCGAGAGCCCCAGTCATCCTGTAACACGATACACCTTGTACTTGACAAGCCAATTTACCAGTTCTACACGTAACTAACATTACAGATCGACTTCCGAGTATCGAGCCTGAGAGTTCCCTTTCACAGACGCGAAACTTCTGCCGTAGTTACCATAACGTTCGGAAGAGTGTCGCTCATCCTGAAACTCGAATCGATGGGAGTACGTAGTACCAATGCGAGTACTCTGTAACATTCGATATCCTATGGGATTGCAGCTTCGTTTACGAGCCAGGCATCTCTTAGTGCGAGAGTAACTGTGAGATGTAAAGTACGATCTTCGCGAGTACTTGGGGGATGAGAGCACGACTTCAAAGTGCGTCGAGAACTCGAAGTGGCGATTCGCTCTGGTAATTTTAGAGCTATCGCTATCGCATTAGTCAAATGACACGAATTCAAGTGGGAAATCAAACGAAATAAATGCGGCATGCTCTTTCTGTGTCACTCTGAATTATACGATTCTTCGATGGAATGTTCAGTCGTGCAAAATATCCTCACTTTTTTAAAGAAACGAAGTTATTTATAAGAAATAGAAACACTTACTGAGGGAACTTGGACAATTATTAGGGAACAGTGGGAAAAATCGAGTTCTTAAATAAACAGATAAATAAAAAAAGAGGGTGATGTTAACTAATGGAAGTTGGGAGTGGCACTCTTGACGGCTCAGGATTTCCCTCCGCCAGTGCCACGTACCGAAACACGCGCTCCGCCGTATTTATTGATCCATTATCTAATAGAAACAATAAAGGTACGATGTGATGTCCCGACACTGTCTCTCATCGACTTCCATCAGCAGCTCTTCGCTTTGTTTCTGACATTGGACGGGTGCATCCTTCACCCTCGGCTTCTTTTCCAGTTGACTTAGCGCTGGCAAACGATCCAACCACAAACCAGCCGTATTCACCTGCAGCTCTCTTCGAGCGAGTGCACAGGAATTGTGGAAGCGCAGCTTACTGCAGCAACACTCAGTTGCCATTAGGTGATTATACACCTTTTAGAAGCTCAAACGGCTGTGATAGTTGATTCAAATGCAGGACCGTCTAATTGCGCTCTTGGAACACGTTATGTGTTAACTCTTCGAAGACGTATGCAAGAAATAGTAACACGGCGAACTAAACTCTTTTTCCACTTTCAAAAAGAGAACGTCTTTAATTAGTCGATTCTTTTCACTTTGTTACTTTTCCTATTTTTTAGTAGACTTATATAATTATTTTCTTTAAATAATAGCAATTCTACATAATAATCAAACTTTTGGTTATACTATGAATGAATGTTGCGTTTCTGCCAAAATAAAATGGAACAGAAAAAAAGGGGAGTGAGACACAAAAAACAACAGTGAAATAATGATGTTTTATTTGGTAGGTCACGAGAGTAAGCCGGCGTAGCTTTTTATATTTCGTCTCGAACCTTTTGAATGGAAACAAAAAATGGAATGGATGTCTGACTAGAGTTTATTGCGCTCAAATGGGACAAATTGTATGTCGGTTAAAAAGGATTGGTGCTCCCGGCACATATAGGAATTGCATGCCCAATTTGGGGAATTGCATCCCCAATTTGGGGCCTATTGGGGAATCCCGTAATAGGTCGAGATACGGGTTTTCCTAATTGGGCCCATGTTGGTACGAACTTATCATCCCCGCTGTCCATCATTGTGGGGCCGAATTGGGCAGCGAAAGTTGTGGCCGCGCAGCCGAATGTGCAGTTGTATTTTCTTACATGGAGGAGAGAATGATGGATCGCTGTGGCAATGCATCGGCGCGCGTCACCGAGCAGCACACATGCATACATGTAGGTATGTATATGCAATTGCAATCGGGTTTCGCGTATCCGGTGGGTTCGCGTGGTCTAACGTTAATCAAATGTCGGCCACTGCCAGCGCCAGCCGGCATTCTGCAGCTGAAAGTGTGGCTGTGCCTTTCGAAAAATTACGCCGACTGCCAGGACGATTAATTCCGTTCCGCTCGCGTTATCGCTCGCTTCCCACTGTGAACTCCCACCGGAGTGAAACCGAATTTCCAAAGCACGCTTTCCTCCACTCACCTTCCCAAGCGCTCTGTTGTGTTTTCGCGCGGACAATACTCTCGTCGATTGAGTAAAATACAAGGAAACCCACCCGGGAGAAAGTCCGAGCCTCGAAACTTCGGGAAAATATTTTCCTTGCCGAACGATACGAGTTTCAACCCAGTGCGAGTGTCTTCCAATTCCAACAAGGACGAAGACGTAAAATCGATGAGGAATGGGAATTATAAGAGAAGGCAGGATTTATAAAGCAAACTCGATCAAGTTATATTAGATAAATATTAATCTTGGCGTTGCTGAGCTCTGAAATAGACATAATAATGAACCTGAACGATGCACGCTTCACGAGGAATAATTTACATCTCTGAAAGACTAATCATCTTCCAGTCTGGTGTACAGTAAGTACTGCGGTAACAGGATGACTCCGTCAATCTAATTTTTACGATCCAATTAGTTCTCCATCTCTTATCACACTCGAGTCTATTAACCTTCATTCATACAGAAATTCACATAGCACTTACAATCAGACTCATTATTCCCTCACACAAAATTTCTTCATCCCACTCTTTCAACTTATCCACCTGGCGTTAAAAAAAATCAAAAACGTGTTGGAAAAAATTGATAGCGTTCTTCTATTCTTAATTAAAACTGTGCAGCCATAAGAGAGAGGCATAGAAACTAAAGAATCACTCGGGGAAAAGTGGGAAGTGTGCCCTTAATTTAAAAGATCGGTAGGGAGAGAAAAAAGAGTTGGGGTGGAGTGTGCGAGGGGGGTAAGTGGTGGTTAGTGCGAAGGGTCGACTGTTATAACGTGGCCAGGAGGCTCTCCGGCGATATCGGGCACAGGATAGGTCGGCGTCTGGAGTACGCGCTCTAGCTTCGAGCGAGACGCGGAGACGCGACGCGAGTGCTGCGAGAGGACGGCCAGTATTGTGGAAGCGCGCGTCCCGTTCCGATCGTCCGCAACCCTTAAACGTTCCGGGCTCTGAGAACTCGATCGAATTGGGTGCCGCGATATTCCGCGATATTTCTCCTGTGCCACCTTTTACCAAGGAAACCAGAGAGATTCATCCCGCAAGCGTGATACCCTCTTCCGCTCTCCGGTGAGTTTATTTAATCTGCCGCCTGTTAATCGTCGGGATCGCCGGAGACTGCTGGGAATCCCGACGCTGAAAAAACCAGCCGACAACACAACACCCTTCCCACTTTCCTCGCATACCCGATCAGATTTGTTTTCTCAGTCCGGTTTTACTGGTTTTACTGGGAAAGAGGCAATGATGCCCGCCCGTCGCCGCCGAGTTAATAACGAGTTTTGCCAGCGGTAATCGGGTGAAGGTGCAATCGTGCTGGATGATCGAGGCCGTCATTGGATGAGTGACGGGCGGACAATAAATTCGAGAGTATCAGATCCCCGGCTAAATATACGGATGAGTGTAATTGCCGGAGACGAGAGGGGAGCACCGCACGCGAGCGCCGATCGTCGGCTCTATGCGCCGATTGTTTCGTAACGTGCGTATCCATTGTGCTTTAGTGCCTTTCCCCCCCGAGAGACCGGTCCTCTCCTCTCCTCTCCTCTCCTCTTCTCTCCTCTCACCCTCGCCCGCCCCTTGTCTCTGCTTCTGCATTGATATACTACTCTCTTTTTTATTTCACCCCCATCGCGAGCTTTTTTCACGACCGCAGCTTTTCAGAGGGTCTTCGAATCGACGAACAATACTCTGGAACCCGTCTCGTTGCCCTCTCCATTCTAAAGAGTCCTTGCATTGGAAATTCTGTTTTTCAAACTGTGAAAGCTCCCTTTCAATTCTTCGTATTTATTGCAATTTTTTGCCGGCTCGCGATTATCTCTCCGGCGCATCTGTGAAGTGAAGTTATATTAATATAATTAAATGGTATATGAAATTGATATACCAGTTTAATTAATGTGGATTAGTTCTGGTTGTGTTTATCCTCTTAATGAAATGCCGTGTTAACTGAATGACTTCGCCGCAGTTAGAAATGTCCATTAAAAAGGGCGCGGAGCTTTCTCACGTCGAGGAAGAAAGTCCCTGTCGTTTTTGCATCGCTGGAGGCTCTCTGACTTTAATGCGATCCAGTTAGTTTTAATAATGACTGACTCCCACTTGCCGCTGTCAATGAGCGGCTCGAAGGGCTGCGCGGAACTTTAAGTCACGAAAAAGTTCGCGAGGAGATTTTAATTCACGCTAATGGGAAATTAGCGCGACCGACCTTCGGCGCGATAGCGAAGCTCGCTGGAACTCGCTTTTAGACGGAAACGCTGACGCTTTGGAATAAAACGAGGCTTGCCATTCGTATTTCGCGACGGACGCGCTGAGAAAAACTGGAGAGAGCAGCGTAACAATTAGGTGGGCGCCGAGCGTTCTGAACATGAAAGTCCTTTCTTTCTCTTACTCGCATGACTCGTTATAGCTGACACTGGCGTTCGCCTTTTTACGAGATCCGATTTGCATAATCTTGCCTCGTACATATATTTATTGCGGCTCCCTTTTTAACGTGCATACGTATATTGCGTGAGAACTTAGACGAAGGATCATGGTAGAACCATTGTAGAATCAGCAGTCAAGAGAGCTCAAAGGACTCAAAGGGTTAACAAGCGAGCTGACGTTGCGGCCTTTGTTCCCATAATTCTAAGCTGTCTTCCTTCTGTTCTTTAGTAATTCGCTTTACTTAATGAATAAATGCAATGCATTTCATATGAAATAAATTAATTGCTGTTTAACATAAAAAGGCGTGTTTGTACTTCTCGCGTAGAATAATATTATTATGTCGCATTAGTTTATTTATATATTTCGAATGTGTATTTTAGGATTCCTTTGATCAAAGCGTTCATCTGACAGACTTATGATTACTCTTCC
This sequence comes from Ectemnius continuus, assembly GCA_910591665.1. Lineage (NCBI taxonomy): Eukaryota > Metazoa > Arthropoda > Insecta > Hymenoptera > Crabronidae > Ectemnius > Ectemnius continuus. The sequence goes on from OU342867.1 coordinate 7,250,794, forward strand.
GTGGAGCTATGACTCATTCTAATATCGTCGACTGTCATAGAAAAGAACGCTCGTCACGCTGACAAAATACGAGATGGGCGTGTAAGATGGCACGCGCCGATTTTTCAGATCGCCCGTCTTCGCTCCCCAGAGTTCCTTAGCCCGTTCTACTTTCGGCGCGAACCTAAACTCTCATCTTCGCTCCTCGGTGTCATTGAGAGAGCTAAAAATGGAACAATGCCCTGTCGTGTAATGGACGAGATATATCTACATACAGTGGCAGTCAAAAGTACTCGCACAGTACGGACGTGAAAGTGAGAAGTGGAATTTGTTTATCATTGAATAAATTGACATGTGCTATTTTTGTCATTAGACTATTCTTAGGAAACAGTTATATTCGATCATTAATATTTTTATATCGAATATTATTAATAGTAAATACAAGAAAAAGTTGCATTCATATTTGCATAGATTATAAATATGTTAGGTTTTCAAGATGTTTTTCATTTTATGGCGCCATAGTTCTTCATTCGATCTTCTCCACGCGACATTAAAGGATTATGTGTGGTCATTATGTTATGATAATATTCATAGAGTTTTTAAAGGACCTGCTTAATAACTTATTCAGGAGGGTAAACCGGATTTGAAAGGCAGTCTTTAACATTCTTTTCAGTTTTATATTCTTTCCCTTAACAATACCGTTCGCTGCTGGATAATAACAAACTTGATAGAGTTCTCAAAGGATCTGCTTATTAATTCATTCATAAGGATGAGCCAGTTTTCAAGCAGAATCTTCAAGATTCTTTTCATTATCACACTCCGCTACCGCAAGAATACTTTTGTCCTGCGCTGTATTCGCGGGCCTGCTGCGCGCTTCCATGCAATGTACGAAACCGAGCGGAATATTATCGTCTCGAAGCGAACCTTTATTTCGACGGGGCAGCGATTTGCATATGAAGCGCTATGGAAAGTAGAAGGGCGAAATAACCACTGGCAGAAATAGAGATACGCGAAAGGTTGCCTCGCCATGAATGATTGCGTGTTATTCAAGCGCATCAAAATCACGCCCGCTCGGAAACCATATATTCCATGCACGACCACTTCTGCTTTTTTCACTCTCTCACTCCCTCTCTCTCTCTCTGAAGCAGATTATTCAGTATTCTTGCTACGATCGGAAACTACTCGCTGGAACGGCGGCTAGTGGCGATAATATTAGCGAAGGATGCGCCAGTCGATAAAGATAGATGCGAACTCGCTGCGATTGGCATTCCCGTAACAAGTGGCGCCACAGAAACCATTCGGTTCTCATGCAAATATTGACGGAGCCCAGTGAATTATCGCGCTTATTAACGCTTGTAATATACTAGCCGCACCGCATTGACTTGTTTGCCGAGAAGAATCCCAATATTCCAGGCCTCTGCAATAGTTATGATGGATGGCAATAGATTTCGGCTGGCTTTGTCAGTCCTCCCCAGTCGAGGAGTATTGTCAACTGATCTTGATCCATGATACCAACGCGCGCGCGCTATAGTCAATGGACCGAAAAGAGATTAAGTCTGTCCCGTCCAAGATATTCGAGCAAAACAGACATTATTTCGTGGATGTTGACATCAATCAAACATAACAGATTCCGATGGATAATTAAACGAAAATAATCAGAATATACAAATGTTCCCTCCAAAACAGGCCAATCGATGCTTTGCAAATAAACATCGATGAAATGGGTTGTTAATAATTGTAATTATTAAATGGAGGTTGTGTTTACTTATGAAAAGGGCTCGTTAGAATTGTATTTCAAGTTTCCATAAACTGAGATCTTCTGTGTACAATATGTATTCAGCGATCGCTCGGTGGCAACTAATGTCTGACCACAGGCGCACTGTATCTACTTGAAGCAGCATACTCCCCAGACGTTTAACGCGATGCAACAGACCATCCGGGTTAAGCGGAGGGTTGCGGCCCGCCGATTCACGTTTCCCGATCTGCTCAAATATTCAGCAGCACCCCATTAAAGCTGAAATATCCTCGTTCGAGGTACGGTTACGAGCTATGATCGCCTCGATATTTGACATACTAAGCGGCCCAGATTTTCATGGTCCATTATTAACACTAATAGTACCACTTACGCCTACGCTGTTGCAGGTGGTTTCTCTACTGAGCTTAAATCGACACGTGTATCGCTCTTTATTAGCACCTTTGAACACTAACACTTTGTTATACTTATAGACCGCATGAAATTAGTTTCTATTAGAGGGCGTTAAATGAAGTACTGTTCAGGGGGTTAATTAGACTTTGGTTTATATAAAATGATACGAAGTGCTTCGTGTATTTTGTAGTATGACGATATCCAATCAGGGAGAGACTTCTCTTTTCGTGCGGGAGACTCGTCATTCCGCCGCGGCAGAGATCCATCTACGCAAGAGCCGCATACGTTATGCCGGCAACCTGTTTGTCAGGCACGTTCCACCGGTGATTGATTTCTCCTGCTTTTTCCGTCGATTTACCAACGAGCGCGTTTCAAACTTCGATTTCGTGGGCAGTGCGTCAACTTTCCCACGCTCCCTATCCTGCTAGACTGACAATAATCCACGCGACACATCGCAGACTCACTGTCGATTGACAGTTTGCTCCAGCTGCGACGTCCTTCCTCCATTCATTACCAAAAAGTAGTCGAGCTTGCTTTTGCCCAGTCGTTGACAAGTGTGCGCGCGCGCGCGCGCGAGCCCACGCGAGTCTCAGTCATTTGCGTCATCGAGTGAACCGAAGCGTTGCTCCGGTAAAAAGTCACTGGAGTACGCATGGCTCCGAAAAATCACCGGCTATCGCAATAGAATGACGTTGGTTCGCGATGTCACCCATTTTGCTTGGGTGCAAGAAACCCAGGAGAATGATTGCGAGGTGTTGAGTCTCATCATCATCTCATTTTACTATTTTTTATATTAAAAAAGATATATTTGTGTTAAAATCAAATTTAAAAATCGTCGTAAGAATAAAACTTAATTAGACAACCCAAGGGTTGATCTAACAGTTGATATGATAACTCCTGTAATAATAGTTCCCCTAACTTATTTTATCATCAGGATTAATTATCAGTGGGGCGAAGGAACACCAAGCGATAAAATAACTATCTCGAAGAAAGGGACAGCTGTATATATGTTTATAGGGAATGCTCACGCAAGATCTTTCGACGAAACTGCCAGAACTAGAACAGTTGGAGGCGCGAAGAAATGTCTATCTTCCCTTGAGGATAGAAAGCAGATCGTGCGATTTTCCCGTGGGCATCCTTAAGCCGTATAATGACGAAATGTTTCTTTTCGCCTGTCCGTAAGAGGAACAGGTATAAATTGAGTTTACAGGCCGATTGTTTGCCCCGCACTCTCCGTCGAAAATAGCTGCTCGTGCCGGGCAAACTGTAATGGCCCGGCGAATCCCATCGTTGCGAGCGCAGAACCATCGACACTGTGCACGCGCGCTCCTAATGGAAAATGCCAATTGGAAAGTTCTACTAAACGGGGCACGTGCGACCACCACTAATCCGCCATTCGCGTCACAGCAGGACTCCGCATGGATTGCGGTCGACCTGTAAAATATATCCTTTAAGACCGTGGATTACTAAGGATTTTCGTTGCCGATCGACAATCTGATCGATCGCGTGAATTATTATTGTTCGCACCGCGCAGCATATTTGTTGGGATTATATGCAAAAAGGTGGTCTGTTGATCGGTGCGGGTGATTGATGAGTTTATGTTTTGTAGCTGGTTATTTATTTTGTATTTTGAGAGTCCGGATCTAAAGTGTATCGAAGTCTTTTGTACGCTGTATATTCTGTATCGTGATGTACTACTTTGTTAGTTATTTTAGATTTGATTTCTCTGGCACACGTGCACTTGCTATCGAAGTAGAACGAGTTCTTTGATCAGCTCGAGTACTCTCCTTCAAGAGGAAGTCTAGTTTATTTGAAGATGTCTTACGCCTCTTCCAATGTGTTATCATAAATGTAATCCTTGTGGGAATCCAATACATGAAATGGAATTTATTAATAAATATCGATTGATCGAAGGAATCGGGAGAAAAATTTGGGGGAAGGTGATTTGAGGATGTCGGGTCCCACCTTCCCTGTCAATTTCACGTCACCTTTCCACCGGGGTTTGACCTCGGCCGAAGCACGCTTCAGGTTTCCGGTCGGCTTACACCTTACGCTCTCTCGAACCCCGCCTAATGACGTCTGCCAGCCGGCTATATCTGCCCAATCAACACTCAAGAACAATTTCGTTCGCGATCGTTAGGCGTGACGCGTGCTTTCCTTCCGCCCCGCGTGCGTTTTCTCCTCTCGCCAGTGAGAATTCGTTAAAAGGACTGTAAATGACGTCGAGATTTATATCGAATCCGATCGCAACTTGAATGGAATCCTTAAGGACTACGACAGACTATCGATGATCGATCGTTTTCTAGATTGGAATGTTCACTTTGTATTCTTGTATCACATTTTCTTACATATCGCTGTTTCTTATTGCGATCACGCAGGAGAAATGTCGTTTAATACAGTCTTTGAGAATTAATCAAAGAATCTGTTATAAGCGACGGACGTTCAAGTGCTTTCACCGATAAATTGATGAGTGCCACTCATCTCTGCGCTTGAGTAATTATTGTATACCGTCTCCGTCGTCTGATATACTATCAGTAGTTGTCGAGTGTCTCACTGCGACAGTATTAACATTTCTCTCTTCTTAAAACTAAAAGTAAAACTATATAATTTTGTATTCTTATCTAAATATTATTTTAATAGATAAAATAGATAATTATTTATACCAAAATCAGGAAAATATGACATTTAATTTATTATAAAGTGAAGGAGCGTTCAGTTTTAAAGAATGAATACGTTTGTTAAGGTCGGCAGATGTTGCATCAAGTTTTCCGTTGACTGGCAGTTCTCTTGACTTGGCTACTCTTGTACGCCTCGTTCCCCTAAAACCTGAAGAGCATGGTTTGTGTGCGACTTGCATTGTGTTACAGCGGTGAACGTCAAGCCACTTTCCAGCCAGTTACGTGCACGTACTTCTCGGGAGGAACAGTTGAAAGTTTCCGAATAAATTAATGTTAGTTCGGTCTAGTTCTTCACCGGGCAACCGGTGTGTTACAACTTTCTGCAGGGGGTTTCGTAATAAAGTTTCATAGCTTAATTACGCCGCGATCTCAGTGCTTGTCATTAAATAACGGTCAGAAAATTTGGGTAATTATATAATGCTTACTCAGATGTACTTCATTCGCAGAGGTTGATGAATCATTTCACTTCTGACGTAGATTTTTCTTAGCGTGAAAGTAAGATCGCTTTTTATTTTAAACAAACTATTAATAAAATCTTAAATATTTATAATCGTAGTATAATAGTTTAACAGGAAATTCGTCGATTTTTAAAGAATTTTTTAGTTGTACGACAGGAAAATAATTGTTCCAAAGGCAGTAATGTATTCCTTTTCGGCCCTAATTATTCAAAGGTCTGAGCAGTGTATAACGAACACGCATTTATTAAGATTTGCAGCGAGTCCAAATACAAGCAGACAAATTAATTCCCCCTGCAATCAGGCTGACTCCAGTGTACCGAAGGCTCGAGGGACGCAGATGTTCCAGCTAAAATCTCTCATTTAATTTAATGACAACCCGTCTTTATTGATTTCATCATATCCCATTGTATTCCCAACAGCATCTAATCTACAACATTTGCATCGCTTTATTAAAACAATCCAAATCTCCACAAAGGAAATATTCCCCCTCGAAAAAGAAGTCTTATCCTCTGGGAGGTTCAGGGGATTCGATTTTATGGACCAATGAAAATTTCATCCGGCTCTAGAATTACCAGAGAGAGTAATCTCCATATCTTCGATACTGCTCTTAATTAAAGCTGAGCGAGCGGCTGGATGATCTCAGCGGCACGTCAAAGGACGCCAGACGACAATGTGTGTGGATGCTCGTCTAAGCAAAGCACTGATCTCAATCAGGCTGTTTGAAATCTAATGGTTCAGCGCTCATTATCAGTCATCGCGCTAACATGCGACAAGTGAGCCGAGTTGCCGGACAAGGAATCCACCCTCTCTCGCTATCTGATATTAATCGCTCTCACTCGTGGCACAAGCGTGAGCTACGACGAGCACTCAATACACCGAGATGGAACTAAAGCGGACAAAGGGCTAAGGGCCGCCGCCGGCGTATATTGGGGATATTTTTGTCGATCGACAGTTTGGTTGACGGCCTGAATTATTGCCCTCGATATTAAGCCCGACAATCCCTTAACCCATCAAGCATCAACGCTGGATCCTTAATGGGTTGAAAATAATGCTGCCGATCGGTTAAGTGCTTCTTCCTACGACGGCTTCAAGGTGAAACAGCGAAGAAAGAGTTAGTCGCTCAATCGTTGCAATTCTCATTTATAAGGAGAATGTTAAAAAGGAGATTCAATCATGGAAATTGGCCGGGCAGACTTGCAAATGAAGCACGGCCGTTAACAGAGCCGTTAGTACTTAACGAGTTCAATTAATTTGAGCCATTAGTTTGCTTTATAGAATTAAATATAATTCGATTAAGCGTAATATAATTCACCGAGTGATAAACCGGTTCGGATACTCGCGGGAAACACTTAGCCTTGATAGAACAGTTTGCACACAGTGAAAGCAGGAGTTTAGGGTTCAAAGGGTTAAGGAGAGCTGTCATTTCGGGAGGTTGGAACTAGTGAAAAGGCAAGCATGCCATCGCCGCCGTGCAAAGGTGGATTCGGCGAGTATACTAATTACAAGTATACTGGAATAAGAGCTTGTTTAATCAGCGCTATCAACTAAGCTGACAACTGTCGGGGAGGAAAATCTGTACGCACTGGCAGTGACCCTAATTCTCGTGTTTGCTTGGCAGCCACTGTGCCAGCTGCCCGGCTAATTGCACGCGGCTCCGATTGGGCCGCGCGTGCAAATAGCGCATTACAATTGTTAATTTCCTGTACAATTATTGCGGTTCGCGTCTGGATCGATTAAGTTTGCGCCCCGTAATTGACTGGTCTGCTTTGCCGCATCGAGCGAATCGCCTTCCCTTCGTGCGAGCCGCGCCGCAGAAATTATTCGCGGTTACCGGGAAATTGCTTCACCTGCGAAGAGACAAATCTTGCGCTGGAACGCCGCAGTGTTGTGCACGCTGCCTCTCAACTAGAAATCCTCCCACTATAGGTGTATCCATGTAATAGAGTTTCACTTCAAAGCGGATCCAATCAGAGATACGAATCTTCCAGTTCATTGAGTAAAACTGTCATTCTTTCATACAGGAACTAACGAAGTTATGAGAACTTGTTGAATATTCATTTATAAAACATTTTTATTTATGAAATCCTTTTTGATTTTTATTGAAATATATAAATGGTTAATTGTAGAATATTTAAAAAATTGGAAAGTATGCCAAACGCATAAATAATTGAATTCTGAGTTGCTAAAAAGTATTAAAAAGAACGTTACATAAGATTTACTGCTTGAATATATATAAAGCATATATAAATTTACATTTTCTTTTTGAATAACATGATTTCTCGAAAACAAGTTATTCTGCTCTTTCGATAAAACTAAGAATACACTGATCTTCGGTAGTTTCAGGTTTAAATACTTATAGAACTACATGTGATTTAGTGTGAGGATAATCTTGAGGATAGGTGGGTGTATGATACGCCTAGCCTGAGGAGCTTCGCGAACAAACTGCCGAGAGAATCGAAGTTTGACGAAGGTTGCCCGTCCGACGGCGATAAATCTTATTATCTCGGTGATTTCGGCTTAACGCATCGCACGCGTCTCGAGACTTCGAGAAATGGACCATTATAAATTATATACCAAGGCTTAACTGCGTGTGTCTGCGCGCGCCGGCATTTCGGAAGGTGGCTCATTTCGAATCCTGGCAATTCCTGACGTCTGGCAGAGAGAAAAGAAGAAAGGCGGAGGGTGGAAATGGCGGATGGTGGATGAGTGCGGTTGATGGCAGTGGCAATTAAAGGAGAAAATGAGCCAGATTAATCCTCGACGAGCTCTGTCCATCCTTGCCAATGAAAGAAGCTGCGATAAGAAATCAGCGCGGGGGGTCGCCAGGTAACTCGAAAGTTCGACCAAGTTCCCCCTTAATTAAGGAGTGAATCGAGACTGTCTGCCGATCGCAGCCCTCATAATCACGCGTCTCCCTCTCAACTTGAGAGCTTAACAACTGCTAACTTCGGATTTCATTAACACTGGAATTACTGATGGCTAACGTATATGTACAGGGTGATTCACTTGCCTTTGAATCAGAACTCTCCTAGCCCTTATTTTTTTTGGTAGACTTCCCGACCTTTCCCGGGGCTGAAATTTGGTGGGGAATGTGCCCTTGTGTCAAGGAAGAAGTGATATAAATTTCAGAGCCCTAACTCACAGTTTAGGTTTTCACCTATTTTCGACCCTCGAGAATGGTCAATTTTTTCAAGTTTCTCAAAATCGGCCGAACTCGGGATATTTTGATTGTTTTCCTATCAGGGTGGATAGAGAATAAAGAATCCGTGAAAAAAAGTCCGAATTTGCAACGAAAACGGGTCGAAAAACCGTCCAGAAAAGTCCATTTTTGCTCATTTTTAAAGGTTTTTATTTTTTTGGTGGACTTCCCGACCTTTCCCGGGGCTGAAATTTGGTGGGTAATATTTTTTTATATCGAGGAAGATGCCATAAAAATTCCAAGGCCCTAGCTCAAAATTTATTTTTCGGCAAATTTTTCTTAAGGGGTACCCCTTCAGATTTTTTCACGATTTTTCGAAGGTCCCCGAACTCGGCTTTTTTCTTCAGGAATCGATTGTTTATGAATGAAAATGGATAGAAAACAAGAAATCCGTCGAAAAAAGTCCGGATTTCTATCGAAAACACTAAAAAAACTGCCTTTAAAGTTCGATTTTTTCGGAATCTTCGTTGAATTTTCGCATAGATTCAACTAAAAGCAATACAAATCAGGAGAAAATTAAAAACATTAAATTTTTCAATAGTTCGTACTCGCAATAAAATATTTCAGTTCGGTAGATCTGGTTTTAAAGGAACTCTGAACAAGAAACGCCTTCATCAATCATTCATCTTAATGTTCGAAACACCTGAAAGATATCTTGAGAGTTCCATTTCAGGTGGATCGAAAACGTTAAGACCTGTCACGACGCACACTCTGGAAGACAGGTGGATTGCCACTAAATTGTAGTTGTCGTACGCTCGACAAGATGCTAGCTGGCTCCTGCTAGGAGCGACATCGAGCTCATGAGATTAATCGATAGTCAATACGACGAGTTAATCTAGTGGCTTGGCGAACGAGTACACGGAATTCCCTGGCTGTACAGGGAGTTTCGAGAGCGAACCTTCTGACACCAAGGATCATGAAGATTTTTGAGCGATTATAAACTTCCAGATGAAAAATTGAACACTTCTTATATCAGGAATAATATAATATAAAGTCTTTGATATTTTATATCAAAATAAAAAAAATATCTTGCATTATTATTGCAGTAAAGTTTTAAATGCGGAATTTAAAAAAATTATGCTTATTACTCTTAAAAATATAAATTTCTTTGGGTAAAAATAGGTAAATAATAAATATTTATTGTTGGCCACAGTACCGATCATTTTAAAGTTAGTCCTACGAAGTTTGGGAGAAGAATGCACAGTATCCGCCGATTTTTGTGTTGAAGCGTAGCCGAGCCGAGCGGAGCGACGCGGGTAAAACCATTAAGAGCTTTCGCGCCGTAAGTGGATTTCAGCAAGGTCTCGGAGTGACTTTAAAGATAACAGAGCGTCGGCTTAAGTTACATCGCCCGGCGGCGCGGCGGCGTGTAAGCCGCCACTCGTCTCAGCGTTTACTTGAAAACGTTTAGTTCGTTAAACTCCTTTCGCTTTAAGGACAATGCATGCATGCCGCACCATCCAAAGATGCTCCAAAGACCGCAGGGAAATTTCTATTTGCCGAGAAAAGCACGCTCGATTTTCTTGAAACACGTTTAATCATTTTACATTTTCACTCGGCTGACTGCGACACGCGACAATCTACTAGGCGCGGTTTCTTGGGTTATACAATTGGGAAATTTCTGCGACCAAGGATTTCCATGTGTGTCGTGACGCTGGTGATTGCGGAATGGTCGGTTAAGTTGGGGAAAGCACCTGTCGGGAAAGTTCAGCAGAAGTTTGGAGCAGTGCACCTACTCTCGTGCGAGTGCACTTACATTTAGAGTCTTCTTTATTGTACTCTTCGTCTAACTTTCAACAAGCGTGTTTAACAACAAGAACGAGAATATTACTTTAAAATTATCTTCATAGTAAATTCTTGTGTTATTCAAGTCCTCGCATGGTACAAAACAGTGTTTGTGATCTTTTGAGACTGACAGAGTTTACGAACCAACTGAAAAACTCGTCTGGACACCTGTCAATGATTAATAATCAAAAAAAGGTGGGCCGAAAAATAGAGAATTATTAATACCCATCGCAATGACTTGCCGTCCATATTTCAGATGGAAAAAGGTGAGGATCGAGGATGATGGTGTGTGCGGGAGAATAGGTCGACGTGACAGAGGAGTAATGCGAGGAGGAGGAGTTTTGGGGAGGTGGAGAACGTTGCCCGAATCTCGAAGGACCGGGCCAGCCATAATTCAGTTGTCATACGCAAATTTCGAGGATGATTTGAAACATTGCCGAGTGAAGCGCGATCGGTCGGACATTGCTCACCAGATTCCTCCGGCGAGGACAGACGCCCGCGCGTGGACCAATCGGACAACTTGTCAGCTGCAAGCCGCCCGGCCAAATAATCTAGCAATGCCCAGCTGCGGTCTGCCAATACGATTCTGCCCAAAACCATCACGCGCTAGCCGCACGAAATCATTACAACATCGATTTTTCTGACCAAGATTCCCGCGTGATGATAACGCAAAAAACACGACTCATTCGCGCCCCCTCGCGCCAATCAATGCCGCAGTCACTATTTCCCACAGAGGCTTTTTTACATTTCTCTTATTCAGAAACGAAAACCCCCGCAATTTCATCATTGCCGAAGAGAATTTATTGGATGCGAATCAATTCCTTCACACATTGCGAGTCCTTCCGCGGCGGCGATTTATTAAATTTATAAACGAAATTCCAGTGATGGACGAGTGTCGTTCATTGGCTGTGACACAAATAAAATAGTGCAGTCGGATTGTGGTGATGGCTCTCATGCATCTGCATAAAAGCACAGGCCAACACTGCTACCACCGAGGATTAATCACCAGTCTGCAATAACAGCGGATTACGGACATTAAACACCATCGTTGTCGCGTCTCGTGATTACGTTTCATACAAAATACTGATATCTCCAATAGAGAACAACCCTTTACAAATTGCTCCACTACACAGCTTCCTAAACTCTTAAATCATAATAATTACAGCTAACAAAATCGAAATTAAATCTAATAAAAACCAGAAAACACAATTAAAAAAGCGGAAAAAGTTCAGCTTCCCAATTGGAAGATCATTGATCACTGACCGTGCAGAATAACGCAATTTCCGGCGTTCTTCTTCTCTAGTGGGTTCTAAGATTCCGAGGGAAGTCACGTGAGCCTGGCGAAGGCTATTTGCCCGGTGGCAGAGTGTAAGTTCGGAAGCAGCCGGCTAACAATAGAGCGGAGAAGAGATCGTGGGCGAAAGAAGATCAGGGTCGTCCTTTTGTGTACACTGGCGATAAGAGTTCACGGGCACGCTTCTTCGAATGCCCGACTGACACAAGACGAATGACGACGTAGCAGCTTTTATTTATTGGGCTTGGTTGACGGGAATCGTAACGTTTACGTGTGTGGCCGCTGCTTTCACCTCGCTACGATTTCCTTCGGCCTCCCTGCCAATGCCATTTCGACCCTGACGAGAATTTTATACCGCCGTTACCCGACATCCTTGAACCACCTACAAATAGCTAAGGTTACGTGCCACATAGAAATCGGCCCAGCCGGAAAGCCATCGATTCAACCTCACAAATAGTCCACTTTACACTTCTCTTCCGAGTGCACTGCTCTCCAGCAATTAATCCTTCCCACTCGACGGCCAATAAAGTGCTGATGCAGCTGACTCGCATTGCCAACTACATAAAGAACTAACATTGATTTATTTGACAGGTCATTAAATAATTAGTCACTCGATCGGAACAGATAGTTTAACGCGTTTAATGAAACGTGAAATTATTATTGTACCAAGTAACTGCAATGTATGGTAGAATAACTCATGAATATTAAGATGAATATTCATGACACGGCGTCGGATTGCGACTGATATTGTTTAATTCTGCATCAGGAATTTATGAGCTGATATAACAACTAGAATATTTGATTTTGCGTAGATGGCAATTTAGTAATGTATTTAAAATATTTATTGTCAGGGAAATCTGGTGTACTTCAATTAAAGGTTCACAAAGGCACTCAGGGATTCAAGTTCCGTGCGGATGTGATAGCTTTCGACGCGGTTCTGCTTAGAATGAGATCTGTCGACGGCGGAGGACCGTTTAACGGCAAGGCCGACGAAAGGAAAGCATAAGGCTGAAAGCTGCTGGCGGCACTCAACGAAAGGTGCTTATTAAGGGAATCATCCGCAGCCGGTGTAATTGGATGCCGTGCTTGCCACGCGTTCCGAAACCACGTACTTCGGACTAACTAAGCATACTGACGAAACAAGGGACACACAGCCTTTCGCCCGCACAAGCTTTCCTGTAAAAGCCTGGCGATAATATCGAGAGTAATTGCGGTTAGCCTTACTGGCCTCCAAGAGCTTTCGCTAATTTCATTGGGCCAATCTCGTTGTTCTTCCGACCGCCAATCCTTCCAAGTACCACTCCAGCAATCCTTCATTTTCTGCTTCTTTCGACTCCCATTCCATAAATTTCCCAAAATTGCACAGATTTCAACAGGAATTGGCTGAGAGTGGCTGGCAACGGATGTGCAGAAGGAGAAGGTTAACAGTCGTGTTTAAGATTCGAGGGTGGATTCGCTAAAGTGCAAACTTTGAAGTCAAAAGGCGACTTGCCCGAGGAATTGTGAAAGTGCGCACTGAAAACCGTGAGGAGCAACTTTACGGAGGCGAAGGGTAACACATACACAGACACAGGTCTTAAAGGGACACGTAGACCTCGTAGAACTGGCAAGGGATGAATATCAAACGCAATCCGACTTGGTTTTCAGCGAGCTTTTGTCGGCACAACGAGCTTTCCCTTGAGAGCACATCGGGTTTCAAGGTGCAGCTGTTTAAAGCTCAGCCCTTTGCCGCTGATTTTGATCCCAAGCCGCTTTATTGGATTTGGTTCACCATGATGCCCGTGCGCGCCCCTTTTCATTATACATCAAAAGATTGTTTAAACGGATTCGACGAAATTTTATAAGTGCTGCATTGTTGTAATCGTGAAACAAACTGGAAAGTCTTACGGAGAATAATTCACAATGATTGAAGTAGAAGGTAAAGAAAAGTTGTATGAAACCGGGGAAATTGGATGGAAATGGAGAGGAAAGCAGTGCTTCGGAAGCTAGAAATCTTTGCTTCCTGTCAAGTTTGATACTCCAGCGCAGTAACAACTTTAGCTCGTCGTCGTCGATGTACTAAGCCGTCCTGAAACTACGTATTCTGCAAACATTGCCGGCGCTGCGCCTTTGTATTCCTGCCGAATTGTGTTGCGCTGATTCCAGCATTTGCCCACGCCACTTTAGGAAATTCCAGCTGATAGGAGGAACCAGCGAAGAGAGCTATGCTGGTACCGAGCAGCAGCTACCAGCCTCCGTTATATTTTCGTGCCAGTATTTCTTTCCGGCCCGAGACTCGGATTACCGGAGGAAAATAAACATTACCGTCACCCTACGATAGAATTAAAAGCAGCGAATTTGCGACTCTACTTCCGCTCTGCCAGCGCACATCGTCAATAACACTTGTAACCTCCCAGAGAGATCCACCGATTATTGGCTAGATTTCTTTTTCAATTAAAGAAATAAACGAATAATAAATCTGTCTCCTATGAAAAGAAACAGAAACTAACAATAAAAACTGAAGAACCCACTCTGTTAACTTTAACTAAATGAAAATGTCACGCCATTCATACATAGTGCAACTAGAGAGTACAAGGTTTCCATCAATATTGTCTACAAGGAGTGGTTAGATGACCGAATATTGTTAAAGGTACAAATAGCTCTCGGAAGTTTGAAATTCAATGAAGTAGAAAGTTGAAAGAAAACAATCCAAGCGGATCTCCGTTCGGCTCGGTGTACAGTGAAAGTATAATACTTGTAGAAAACTTCACTTACGTCGTTAGTGGCACGATTATAATGTAATTGTAATCTCTGGAGGAAGAGCTCAGGAAGTTCGCGAAGTCCAGCGATACTTGGTGGAACGAGCGTGGTTTAACCTTCCACGGAGCAGCAAGAATTTCGTGGAGCGCATGAATAATTCATGCCTGTCGAAATACAAGCTGCGGAAAGTAGCCTTGTGGGGATACGCATTAAGAGGAAAGAGCGGAAAGGGCCACGGCCTGTTGAGCAGCCGGCCGGCAACCCTCCGCTATTTGTCATAGAGCCGACGACGAAAAAAAACCGAGCGAGCGAGCCTTACGTCATGATAACATCTCTCAGTAAAAGCATTTTTGACTGGGATATATCGGCCATTGCCCTCTAAAGCCTGTGTCAGCCAACTTTGCACACGTGTGGATCGCACCTTACCTTCGTCGAACGACCTTCTTTTTCTTAAATCTTCAGTTAACTGAATTTTACTAACCCCCTTTAAATTTCGACATTTTTTACTGGAATATCTCGGTCGTCGACCTGTAAAGCTATGCTCGTGCGGGGGTCACACCTTACCTTGGAAAAAGGACCATTCTATTTTTAAATCCCATGCAAATTGCCGACAGTACTTCACTCGGACGGTCAATCCAATTTGCAAGAGTCTGGCCAGTTAACTGGATTTGAAATATATCACTAACCTCGTTTAAATTTTTTACTGAAATATCTCGGTCATCGACCTACAAAGTTATGTAGGTATGGGTCACACCTCACCTCGAAAGAACGAGCATTTTATTTGGAAATCCCATGCAAATTGCCGACAGTACTTTTACTTGGACGCTCTATTCGGTTTGCAAGAGTTCCAGTGGTTGGCTGGAGTTGAAGTATCCCATACTACTGGCGCGGCTTAAACTCCGGCCAGTAGTATGGGTCGATGCGTGCTCCGGCAAAAGAGTCGCCGCTCAGTATTGAACATAGAAAGGAAAGCTTATAATACGCGTACCAGTCACATGGCCCGCATGAATCTCGGAATAAAGGATACGAATTTAACCACAGGGATTGCGCTCCCACAATGGATGGCCATATGAATCTCGCCATATAAAACTTTTCTCTCCAACTGAATTCCTCTGTGGTGGTAGCGAATCTTTTAAATACCTTTGAGCGCTCCCTTCCGGTGAAAGGAATTCTAAGGAATTTCGTCGACCTGAATCTCTCATATAATTTCGGAGAATTTCTCATTATTAACATTTTTGGTAGCAAGTCACCCATAACTTGGACGAACATTTAACAATGTGATACTTGTACTTTCAGTGAATTAATATAATACAGCTGTATAAGTAAATCATAAATGAAATTGATTCCCGTAAACTTGGATATTGAATGACAATAATGTCATTCGCGGCAGCTAGTTTGTAGTTGGAGTAAAAAGCGAAGAAGAAAGTTACCGGTATTCGAGGCAATTAAGAAAGCTCCGCGTGAAATGTCAGCCCGAACGGCTGTTCATTTAAGATCAACAGGAGAAAAATTACGGCTCCAGGGCTTAATACCTCTCACGCTACTAATTTAGGAAGTTCGGCGTGCTCCTGATTAGCTTGAAAGTAGCCTGCAGGTGGGTCGAAACTTCGACATTAAGGGACGCGACGACGGAGAGAGCGGAACTCGCGATCGACAAGAAAGATCAAATAGCTAGGAAACTGAAGTAACTAAAGGAAGAAGAGTTTCGCCGGCATCGAAAGTCCCAATGATAATTGGGACTTGGCCTGCTAAATCAATGCGAGTCACATGCTCGAATAAATTCGAGTGGCGAAAGACTGGAATGCCCCTGAGAATGGGAGCTCGATTTTTCCAATAACCATAAGCGAATATTGGCAGACTGGGATCGGAATTGGCGATGAGGGGGGGCCAACTTGGCCACAGAAATCAATTTGTATGCTGTCGGCAGGGGTTACGGAACACCGGCCGATTCATATTTCACTGGATAAATAGATTCACCCGGTTCACGTAACACGTGACCTTAGATGATAAGCGTGCGCACTTCCGACCACCAAACACATCCATCATGCTTTGCGAGGAGCATAATGAATATCGTTTTCACTGGAGAATACTACGAGATTGGAATATTCATATGAGATCTCCGGCGAAAAAAAGCCCCGGCAGCTATTAGTTCGAGGAACACATGGACAATGGCTGCAAGCAAGGGAAAAAGGAGAGGCAGTGAAATGAATCGTCGCGCGCGGTATGTCATTAGCTGCTAATGAAAGAGTTGCCGGCCTCGTAAATGTCAGACCAGCAGGGAATAAATAGTTTGCCGGGCGCACTTATTACAGGGCGATTCATCCCGGCCATTCTCTCTCTCCCAGTACTCCGCGAGTATTGCATCTGCCAGACAGATCTCCAACTGCCGATTCCCACTGCGAAACTACGCTTTAATAAAACACTCGCTCGCAATATGGCCTCCCTGATGCTCGAATATCGCATTATTCCAATGAAAGAATTCGTCGATCCTCGCAGACATTCGATAAACTCGTTTCCACACCCTCGAAAATTCTCAGATGGAAATAAAGAGCGAGTGCTCCCATTGGCTGAGCGGCCACTGCAACCAGTACACGTCGACTTTACAGCTGTTTAGCTTGAGCTTTTAATGGCTCGTCGCTGAAATCGACAGTGGTACTCCTGGGAAAGTCCATTTCGCGGAGAATGAGAGGATAAAAGGTGAATACGATTATTATGGGAGAGGGTATGGAATTAGATTCTCCACGGCTTTTGTCCCAAGGGGTTTTAAAGGGAAAAAATTTCACGAGCCAAGGACACTGCGTGTGTCATCTATCCCTATTAGGGAGTTCGCTCTCCTCGAGAACTTTCGAAGGACACGAATTCTGAGCTGGGACCTAATTTCATAGGAGTCCCAAGTCAGAGATATCTCCGATCTTCTCCGAAAGGCGAAAGTAATATTTATCACGCACCTCCTCTAAAGCTTTGTGCCCATGGAATCACTAAACTCGAGCATTATATCAATTTTCCAAACGCTCCTAGCAAAGAGTCGCTGTAATAAGAAACCGTTTAACTTCTGAAATGAAAATTCCAATAAAAGATTAAATTCTGAATGCTTTATCTGAGAACAAATAAGACTCTGCACGAAGTTGACGAGAATTAACTAACAGCGGAGGATTTAAAAGACAATAATCGCTTTATTAAAATAGAATTAACATTCATTAGTCAATCTTTATTAAATCTGTGATTGATATTAGAATTTCCACGGAGGATATTGGAAATGACGAACACTTGTATTGAAACAATCGTAATTAGTTATACTTATCTTTCGATCGGATTGGCGGTGTTAGTAAGCGAGGGAAATTACTATGCAGCTTATGTGTGTATCGGCGAGGCGAATCACAGAGAGGATATTGAACAGCTGTATTCTAGTGGCCTAATTTTCTAATTGGCATGGGATACACGTCCCTCGAGCCAACGAGTACATAACAAGAGCGCGGCGTACACCTGAATGAGCTCAACTTAGAACAGTGGCGCATAAACTTTTGTTTCGATCGAACCAGTAGACTTTTCCAATTTGGTGTGTGTGTGTTTTTTTTATTCCACCGTGAGTGAGAAATTCGGAGAATTCCGTCGCGAGTACTTTCAAATTTCGTAGTCACCGACGGCATGGATTATCGGAAGACGCGCCATCGCTTTGAAATCCCCTCGCTGTTTTATTGGTCGACTTGATATTCCATCCGCTGCACCGTTTCTACTCCTCGTTAATATTTCGACTTGCTGGCCGCCCTGAAGCGACTTTATTGAACCACTTTGAATTAATCGACCGTTCCCTCATATTTTGGTTACTTTGGATTAACGTATACTTTATTAATCTCGTAACGTATTCACTCACTCTGAATTACTCATTCTCATTCATGAAATATTAAATTTATATTTAAGTAGTACAAGCTTAATAATAATTATAATAGTTGAATATTTATTTTATAATTCTAGACTTATTGTAGATGCTTTTTTTCAGATTAAAATCAGTTTGTATTCATAATGGAAAAAGAATACAGTATTTTATATTTTTCTTCTTAATATTTCGTTTTTGACTTGTATAAAATTTCAGAATTGCAGATAACCCATGACAGAATCACTATTACACGGTACGTTGACTTGCAGAAATATGTATATCGTTTTGTCATTTAATGATCGAGCGGAGCCAATTTATAAAAGACAGCACAGTGATTGGAATCTCCCACGCTCGGAGAATAGCAGAGCACTGATGTAAAAGCCCTGTTATCTCTGTGATACTCTCATGACGAATGACACAATTATATCGATATATCTCCGGTCACGGCTGAAATTCGGAAAATTCGAGAAGCAACCCCTGGCATTCGTAAAATGGATAAAGATCGATCATCTATTATAATAATTCATGAGGAAGACAGCTCGCACATGATTCTGCAGTAATTTCACTGTTTAATAAAGCTGGAACGACGGTGATATTTTAAAATAAGCGTAAGCCTTAGAAACTTCAAGCTGCTTACTTAATTACCCGCAGAACTTTCAGTCGCTTTTATACTTTGTAAAAGACACGCCTTCTGATCGAAGTTCTTCATTCTCGGCCCCTTGAAAAGAGCGTGATCGAAAAAAGAGTGAGAGTTCCAGCCGAAAGGATAACGAAGATGTTCGCGCGGACTCTCGAATTCCCTTCGGTCCCTCTGGAAAAGGACATTTCCAGAACTTGCAATTTCATCCCGTTCTCTCCGACTCACCGAAGTGCTCTTCATCTGCTTCGTTGCGCTCGGATCCTGGCAAGCGACTGCTAAAAATTATCGAACCTCTCGCAGATATTACTTGGCCAGGATTCCTCTGATAACGAACAGTAGCCCGGAGGGGCAGATTTGGTAACACGGAGATTGACTCTCCGTCAAAGAGAACCTTACAAATCGTATCATCAAATGCTGGGAAATTGGATCAGGAATCATGAGCTGTATCCTCCATTTCCTAACTTCGTTCCGACAGACTTCACCTCTGAGATACGAGCCACCCAAGTGGAATATGTCTAGTCGTGAAGTGAATGACTCTCCATTTTAGTTACCTCTGCTCGACCAGTCGATAAGATTTAATTGATATTAACTGTAATGCATTCGCTTGGTATATTGATAATTATCACCCATTATTATGATGTAATGGACGCTAGACAATTACAAACTATGTTGCAAACGCTATATTCGAACACATAGATAATTATTATTATCGCACTATCTTTCTGATGCACTAATGGTGTGTTAAATAAAAAAGAACCTGTTTTATTCGAATAAAATGATCATTCTACGAAATTGCATTTGATCAATTAAAAGCAGACACGTAAAACTTCATTGATCTTAACGAGCAGCATTCTCCTTGAATACACTTGCAATTACGATTGCTTTCTATTCTCGAGGAAGCCTCGGCGAGCTGTTCGCCCAGATGCAAGTGGCACCGAAGCGTAAAGTTAATATCACTGGCCTATTAAATTCGAGCGAGGCTCGGCACACGCACCGATGAATTAATAACCACACGCAATCCAGTTCAAGCCCCGATTTAATTACATCCCGCATCTGTCACGCGCAATCCTACCAATCCCGGAAGCGAGACACTCCTCGCCCCGAACCAATGACGATAATGTAACAGGATCGCCTTTTTCCCAGGGCGAAATTCGCGAGATAAATCGGTGCTGTACCTCAGCTCATTTATTCCTATTTCGTTGAGAGAGCGCTCCGCTAACGAGCTGAATAAACGATCGGATGTTTGACACGCGAGCAGCCGAATCTACTGGCGAGTGGGGTGTTGGTGGCGCGTTGCTAATAAGCCCCTCGCTCCAATCTAGCAGAAGCTCTCATAGTACGCGGCATATAGTATACTAGGTTGGTAGTGCATGGTGGCCCAGCAGGCAGATACTAAATAAATAGAATTAGTGCGAAAAGCCGCTTTAATTGTCATCTGGCGTATGGGCGCCCAGGCGCAAGCTCTCCGCAGTAATTTTCACGCGAAATCGATTTTACGCTAATCACTATATTGTGTTTACAAGGGCGGCGCGGCTGTATGTGTGTGTGTGTATGGGTGGATGGGTGAGTGAGTGGAAGTTGAGCGAGTGTAGGCTAGCCGGGAATCCAGGTGTGCGTGAAACTTATTCGAGAGTGCTCTCGCCAGCACATACACGCTATCTATATCGAGTTTCACTCGGCCAGCCAACTCGGATGTGCCTCGCTGTTGTTTGCCTTTCGCCTCGTTTCTCTCGAGCCGAAATGCTCTTCGGATCGGACGGAGGGTGGGAAAGGCCGGCGCTACCTTAATACCAGGGCTTTGCGCATACAGGCCAGTTTTAACGCTTCAGCCTTCTGCTGGCTGGCGCGGCTCGTTCTATTACGCTACTTTATCGCATTAACGCACTAATGCTAAACAGGTATTGACCCGGTGGTGAGCGCACCCGTCCATTATTCACTCCTCTGCTATCATCCCTGATTGAAATTAGTGGCGCCCCTCTGTACAGGTGGCAACCCCCTGTCACTCCTTGTCTCCGGACGCTGCCAAGAATCCTGTGAACTCTGCCACCTGCTTCCCCAGTGTCCCTTGTTCCTACATCCTGGTAGTCACTCTTGCGAGTTAATTAACTGTTCTCGGATTATCTTACTTCGACTAGCTTGAGTATGAAGTCCACACTTTGCAGTTTTTTCAACTTGTAACAGAGCCTTGAATCTTGTTTTATTATAAATTATGTCGCGTCATTTAATTAGACCGTCAATCCTTGTCAAGATTCCGTCAAGAAGTATTATTTTGGTTTGTAAGAAATACTTGAATCTTGTATTATTTTTAATTATAATGTGGCTGTTTGAAAGTAGTAATATGTCACTCCTTGCGGGGACTCTGCCAAGAGTCCTGCGAACGTTGCCAGCTGTCTCGGCAGTATCCTTGAATTCTGGTGGATTGTGTTGCGAATAAATTAATTGTTATAGCATTATGTTGACGCGACAGCTTAGAATACAAACTTCACACTTTCTTCGGTCATTTTTCGTCCGGCGACAGATCCACAAATCCCGCATTATTACACTTTGTCGACATTGAGGGTGCAAGGTCGCAATTTGCCAGCTCGAGATCTTCGCCCGTTAATCTTCCAGGCTGGCTCGAATGGCACAATGAATTATTAGTGGAGCGCCAACCGACCGACGTCCGAGACGATAACTCTGGCTTCGCGATGGAGAGGCGTAACTTTAAAATGTATTCCACAAAAGATTAAACGATCTCTCTCGTCTCTCCCTTTGCCGGGCTGTCGAGCCGCGCTCCCCACTGAAGTTTATAAACAAAAAGGGCGAATCCCCCGCCTAATTGCGTTTCAATGCAAATGAGAAAGAAGGGTGAGCCCATCGTCTGGCACGATGCAATACCTTTTTATCAGCGGTGACACGCTTTGTCGTCTGCGCCAATTCTTAACACGAGCATCGCATCCAATGCGAGCCAAAGTCTTCGAGAGATCTACAGCGAACTACTGACACACTACTTCACACAAGAAAAGTAGCACCAATTACAAAAAGTTGATTTCAAACTTTGAGTGAGAGTACTAACTTAATTATGGGACGAAAATTGAAATTTATACTTAGATTTTAATTTAATAAAATAACATACGAATTCCACATTAACTTATTCGTAATTGGAAATATCAATTATAGTCGAATATCATAGTAGAAAAGATAATCGACTTCATAAGTGAATATTCTAGGCTGGCAATATCTTTTCAGAATAAATGTATCTCGGTCACTCAAAACAAAGGCTTAATTAATTCTGATATTGCGCGATACATTATAAATCCTATGTCCATGCCTCTGTATTTTATACATTTTCGGAATAAAACAGGTAAATATCGCAGTGAGCATCAATAAATATCAGTGAGCATCACCAAACATCAATAAACTCCGTTTTTCCATTCATTGCAAAAAGGGATGTTGCGAGCTTGGAAAAGGTGAGCGGGTGGGCGGAGGCAATAAACAGCGAGGGAAAACCAGGCCGGAATTATTTCTGTTGCGCAGAGCGAAGTAAAAGCGCGCTTGCGATCTATCACTTTGATCCGACTGATGGATTAGCCGTCGGGGGGGCGGGCTTTAACAATATTAAATCATTAGCAGGCCGAGTCGAGCTCGCTCGAGCTTATGTAATTGAGACGTTTGTGTCTCTGCCCCTTTTCATCCGTCTATTACTATCAGAAACCGGCTGAAAAGCACGCGCTTCCCGCTGTATTCGCTCCTCTTGGCAAATAGAGGCTGCTCAGCCTGTTATTAGGTCTAACACCGAGCGCCCAGCACGCATCGTGTCGGGGATCTTTGACGCATAATGGATTGTTAATTTCGTTAATGCCCAATTGATCCCACCCCGATGGTTTCCGGTTACATGTCTGCCGCACTGCATTCATTATCTTCGAAACGCTCACGTCGCTCAGGGATTTCTCCTAGAACGGTTTACTATTTCCTAGTGTTTCCGAGAATTGCAATAAAATTGTTTCTTGTGACGAAACAACGTATTAATTTATTGCTGTTTTTTGTATTGGGAATTTCAGTTTAAATCGTGAAAGCTTATTTTTCGTAATATAAAATACAAGGACGTAAATCACGTAATATTTAGCAAGAATATTATGTTATGGCTTTGAATGGCAACTGACTTGGCGCTTTTGTTCTATTTAAACATCCATCTTCATTACTCTGAATTTCCTAGGATGACCGGATGCTGGGCGATACTGGACCCCACGTTACTCTCTTTAAACCTTTCTCATTCTAGAAATATGTGGAAAAGCCAGCTGCCTTCTTCCTGGCTTTTGTTCTAATTAAATTATTCTGACTTCAATCTTAATTAGCCTAGTTTTTATAACAGTGTTTTGCATTAGTTTTCGACAAGCATCTTGCTTGAAATTCATTGGTAGCGACAATATCTTAAGAGAAGTGGAAGTAAACGGATTATTGTGAAAAGAGCTCGAGCCCGTTGCGAGATAAAGATTCCTGAATGATGTCGCGATTAGTTACCCTCCCGTTGAGTGAAAGCAAAGAATTACGCTTCCTCGGGCGAAAGAAGAGCATGCCATTTTTCCTCCGACTTTCTCTCACGTGTAAAAGAAAGAAAATAGAAGGGGAAAAATCATCTTCGAGACTCTCCAACCGAAGATAGTCAGATGCCGAGGACTCTGAATTCTTTGAGTGGTGAGAGAAAACTCTGATCTTCTCTTCTCGCTAAGATTGCTTACCCTTATCGATCGCTCGAACCTTTTCTCGATCGCTTCCATTAGCCCTTCGTATTTACAGGCAGTGCCGAGGACGAACCTTTTTCGAAAAGTTCTCTTCGTTCAACTGAACCAATTAAGAGGAGTTGCAACTTCCTTCCTACTGAGATCTTGTTATGCGCGTCTGGACAGATTAGTACAAGCTTGAAAGGATTCTTCCTTACAACCTGTCTCGAGTCTCGTTAATGGCAGCAAATTATGCAGGATTCGCGAGTATCAAAGGGCTGCTTGCATTCCTATTTAACCTTTTGCTGCTACTTCGGTGTAATTTAAAATTTGTGCAACCTTTATTAGTACGATACTTGCTCTTTTAATTCCTCATTTTCCTTTCAGTTTACTTCTGTTATATTTGTATCAATGAAAAGTTGCGCAATCTGATTAAAGGCCACTTTAACCTTTCGGGAAATTGTTTTTAATCCAAGCGAACAATCAAATAAAACGATCGAGTGTTCACTCTCTTATTCAAGCAGATCACGTACACTGCGAGATTGCGAAACGATTTTACCTCGTCAATCAATCCAATTCTCTTGCGCGGCGGTGGTTTCGAACAAAAGAATCAGTGAACGATCAATGAAACACTATTTCTGAGTCTCTATGGAACTCCCAATTGCAATACTGACATACAACTCGAGCACGCACGACGAGTTTGCCACGTGTGACGCCTGACAAGGTAAACGAGCGGAAAAAAAGTAAAAGTGCCACTGCAAACTAGCCGAACAAACGGCGCCTAATTGACAATGTTCTCCGAGGGGGAGCTCAATAACGATAATGTTTGAACAGTCGAAGACACGCGCGCATAGTCGACGATGAAAATTCCCTTCGGCGGTCTTCTCGAGGAAGCGAAGAAAGCTCGAACCACTTTCCTCGTAAAGCAGGCTGGATCTTAGATTTTACGATCCTCCGGAGGAGAATCGTGATGCCTTGCCAGAAAACGTTACTCGCGATCGCAAAGCACCACGCTGCTTCCTCTTCCCTCTCGCTTTCTCCCTTGATAAGCGACTCCTTCTTCCAGAGAACGGAAGCGGAACGCAGAATCCTCACCAAGGGAACGAAAGGCCGATGGGGATGTCGTGCGAAAAAAAGTGAGCTCGATTTTTCTTATCGGTACTTGAATATCTCTCGAAAAAAGAGCCGAGCGGAAAGGATCCAACGGCCAGGAACTATCAACAGGAGGATCCTTAGAGAAAGGAGGCTCGTTGATCTGGGAAAGGAAGCGTTATAGAAAACGGGGACAAGCAGACGTCATTGGCTCCTACCGCTGAAAGTAAACAAGGTTTCACGCTAATTGCTATGCCACTTTCCTCTCGCTTTGTTCTCGCCGACAAGTCCCTTTCATCAATCTCAATTTAAACGGTGGACGCCGCGCTATTTGTCAAACGCCGTATTTCTACGGCGCATTTATCATTGGAGTGTTTCTACTTCCCGTCGCGCCATATCCTGCCCGCCAGGAGTATACGAATACGAATAAGCACAGTCGCACAGGAATACGAATAAGTTGCGAGTCGCTAAATTTCTCGGAGTGATCTGTGTCCGCGCCAAATGATCACTTGTTCGCTGAATGTCAGCCAGCACATTCTACTTAATCATTCCGTTGCGGCGAGAAGCGCGCCAAGTTGCATTTCACAGCAGATTGAAGTAGCGTCGAAAAAGAATAATCCTTTTATTTGAAACGTGCATTCATTAACAAATAGAAGGAAATTAAGAAAGAAAATAGAATGCGATGAGAAAATAATTTTAAAAGAATAAGAAATAAGACAGGGTTAAATAGAGTCAAGTTTCAGGAATTCATTAGAACTTTACAAAGAAGATTCTAAATGTAACAGAGAGATGACTTTGGCTTCTCAAAGCACGAATGTAGCCTGCGAACGTAGATGTATTTTTAGACGGCAAGGATAACATATTCCCTGGCGAAGTCACCTTTCCAAAGGAGAAGAAAAGTATCCCGTTTCCGACGAACTGGAAAAAGTAGGAATCTATTCTGTGCTACCTATCACGTTTCCAACAGTGCAAAACCTTTTTTCTCTCCAACACCCAAAGCAGTAATAATAGCTGCGGTATATTTCTATGTGTGAAGACATACACATGGGAGAAATAAATACAAGGGCAATGTATGCCAATGCGAAAAAATACAGAGTGCACTGATATTATTGTCAATATTTCATTCTATTTCGCGTGATTTCCACTCAACGATCTTTTGCCGAAGTACAAACACACGCAGGGAAGAAAATCGATATGCAAATTATAAAGAAACGTTCGTAAACTTGTTAAGTTACATACTAGAATTGGAGCGTTTGGGGATGTGCGTGTTGTTAGCAGGAAAACTAGAAAGCCTGCTGGGTTTGCAGGGAAGGCGAAACACCGACTGTTTACGATATCCGCTGCAACCGCGCTCACCCAAATGTAAACCCTTTCGGCTAAACCTGACCTAACACATACACCTGTACGCTCAACTAACACTAACCTTAAACGCCCTCAAACCACACATACTTTAACCGCGCCGCTAGTTTCCATAATTCCACTTTTCCTACTAAATGATTCGAATCAGGTAATTAATGTCCCCGCGATTTGCTCACCAGAAGAACAATCGCAGCTGTGATCGCACGCAATTCCACTTTTCATCCGCCTAGTATGTTTACACGACTCCCGTTATATTTTATAGAACTGTCATAATGACAACGGGAACATTGTCACGAGAGAAGGTACTTAAAGCTTGCGTTTCATGATGCCGATTATTCCCATTTGATTAGACTCTCACCTATGCAAATGGGTGAACTGCTCGCATGAAGTAGAGTGCAGCACGAAGCCACGTTGTATAAAAAA
The DNA here is from genome assembly GCA_910591665.1 of Ectemnius continuus. NCBI lineage: Eukaryota > Metazoa > Arthropoda > Insecta > Hymenoptera > Crabronidae > Ectemnius > Ectemnius continuus. The sequence goes on from OU342867.1 coordinate 7,277,160, forward strand.
CAGTCTTATTAATCGGTTGCAAGGAATGAAATAATGGTAAAAAATAATGAAGTAAATTATAACAAAATTAATAGAAATTATCAATATTATAAATTAATAATATCTTTGATGTTATAAGAATGTTAGAAAATGGAAAGCGAATTAATTATATGAATTGATCCAAAAAGTGGGGGAAAATAAAAGGAACGTGATTGCGTAATTAATTAATGCGAGCTTTAGTATTATTTGATTCTAAGTCGATACTAATAATAAATGGAATAGATACAAAAGCGAAAGGCCTGTGAGAAACGAGGGATGCCTTGTCACCGAAAAAATTCTAATCTCGGCAACATTACGAGCCACCGGTGTTTGTAAGGGTTCGCATAAATTCCTTCCGCTCAAGGAATTGCTTTTAATCTTGAAGATGGACCAGGTTTCCGAATCCCACCGAACCACGTCAGATAGAAATCACCGTCCCATTAATAAACGCAACACACAGGCCGTTGTTATTGATGATGCGATTAATCATATTGATTAATGATTTGTTACGCGACGGATACTAAATCAATGAATCCTGATATAATTACTACTGTACCTTTCACATAACAATATGCAATACGCATTAACAAAATTCTGAATCAGTAACTCGAATGATTATCATTCACGTATTCATTTTACTCTTTTGTTTCTTGATATTAGTAAAAATTAAACATTAGAGAACACTTTTTAGTTTGCAATTCTCGATTTCGAAAAATCATTGGAGAAATAAAGCAAGGCATTAAGCGCAAGGCTTAAAGCCTTCAAAGATTAACTGGTTCGGTTGAGGGAGTTTGGAGTCAGGGGTGGTAAATCGTCATTTGCTTAAGCCAGAGCGGTGCACACGCATCAAGGGATTATCGGCGAGGGCCAGCTTTAAACCAGACTCGTGGCAAAGCTCTCTCTCTCCTGGTACTTTCGCGGAACTTTCCTCGTAGCTGGTATCTGAAAGAGGCTGGGAAAAGGAAGAGAGGAGCCTCGGTGGTATTCGGCGTGGTAAAGTAGCGCTCGAAGTAGCCGATTTTATCCGAGCCCCACTTCCCTAATAACTTCATCGGAGCAGCGCTGGATGCGCTGACCGGAACAATGCGCGGCGAACAATACCGGCGTATGTAATTGTTCTTAAGCCAGGCTGCACGTGCATTTCAGCGGCTCGCTCTGGAGAACCATCGCTAAACAGACCTCGAGCTACTTGACGACAGGGACAAAACGGGCGAGAAGAAAAAGAGAGAGGGAGAGAGAGGGAGAGAGGGAACCGGAGAGACATCGAGATAGGCAGGGATTCCCTGAAAGAACAGTAAGCGCACACCTCTCCTTTCGTATCCCGACACTGCCACGGGAAACGAGCGAGCAAGCGGCAAAGAGCCAATGCCAACTGGAACGTGATAGCCTTTGTGGAATCCCAAGATATCGTAATATCTTCAAGCGCATTTTCTCACATCTTTTTGCCAGGCCCTCTATTGTTACAATCTGCTCCAATATTCAAATAGAAATTCAAACGCGACTGCACTACCACCACCACTCGCGTTAAAGATAACACGATCGTAGATATAAAATTCCCCGCAATAAAGACAGCCTGAAAAGAAACTGATTACTATTCGCGGCTCAAACTGAGCGTGAAAATCGAATCTAATAAAGGGAATACATTGAATACCGTCAATGATTAAGTTAGTCCATTCGACTAACATAGTAAAGCCCTAAAAAATGCCTTTCGTCCAATTCTCCCCGGAGGGATCTTCGCCGATGCTTAAAGCTCCCGGCACGTATTTCGGGAGTTACGGTTAGAGAGTTAAAGGAGAGAGAACGTTAGGAGAAAGTGCGAGACTGTTTTAGATGGAAATGGAAAGAGGCATTGGAAGTGGTCGGCGCGTCGTCCTCTGAAATAGTGGACGGGCCGAAGCACTCGGTCTGCCTCTGGAAGTATTGACAGTGTCTTGATAACACGATCAGGCCCCCCCTCGCCCCCCCCTCGCGCCCCGTCGCCGCCCGCTCCATTACCAGGGTGCTTAATCATGTTAGCCCAGGGCACATCCGCTGCAAGCTCCCTTGACAAGCAGGGCCACCGCGATACCTTTTGACTAAGGTCGATTAATAAAGCCCGATGTAAGCATCTGCCAGGCCCATTTCCCATTGAAACCCAGCCAATTCCGAGGATATACCTTGCAACCGGCAGCTCCCTTCCTTTTCAGGAGACGAGCGTACTCCACGATGACTTGCGTGTTAACCTTTACACTACGATGTTCGACTATACTCGAATTTTGGAATCATTAATCAGATGAGAAATAGCAATAATCTAATGCGATATTGTTGAATCAGCGAGGTTAATCTTACCCGCGATTTTCATTGGTGAGAACATTGATTTCTGGAGAGTAGTTATTTAAATATATAAAGAAGTCTGTATTTTATAGTAATATGAGAAATTATGTTGCATTTTTAATTTCCTTAATTCTAGTGATCTTCATTCCGATATTGAAATATTTATATTTTGCTTCTATTTGAAATGGATATTTCACTGATTTAGTTTTAATTACATTATTTGCTCACTCATTTGATCGTAGTCAGATGCTCTGGTTCATTTATACAATTATCCAACTATTGCTAGTAGTTCTGCATTAAAACGAGCAGGATGGAAACGTCGAGTGGCGATTTCGACAGGCGAAGTAGAATGGCCGGCATCGGGCGAATTCGATTTCGAGTCCTCGGAAAGTTGGAGCGGCGCGCTATGATGGGAGCCAGTCAATCGACGTCGATGTCTGCCCTCCGGCTACGAGACTTCACTCTCTTTCTCTCACTCGCTCTCCCCTTTTCTCCAACCGCACCAGCAATTTCTCGCTCGGGCGAAGGAGTAAAATTCGCCGGGAACACGCACGCGAGCGCCAGTGTGTAACCATTACGAGAGAGGCAAGCCCGTTCAATGCATTTCCCGCGGGAACGCATTGGTAAACACCGATCGCATAAGGGAAAATCGTCGTTCTTATTTACTGGGTCAAATTGCATTACGTTTCCGAGGCCGCTCGAATGTTTACGCACTTTCTATTCCACCTGTCATTGCGTTATAGTAGGTTGTTTATTTATGCAGTAATATTATAGCAGAGGTTTGTAAAATTGATATTCTAACGCAGCATCCCACTGAATTACGTTACAATTCGTTTTGTATCTCTGACGTTTTCCAGTTTCATTATAAGTCGTCCGAAATTAATACGTTTATCGTTTTTTTGCAGTACATCGGATACTTTGTGTTTGCAAGTTTCTTAAGTTCTAGCATGAATCAAATTCGTCTTCGTTATTGGCTAAGTCAATTAGTACTTGCGAATGAAGGCATCGAAAGCCTCTCTCCCATTCGCCGAGAAATATGGAATTGCATTGGAAAGGAAGATTATACTATGTGGTATATCGATGGATCAATCAGAATAGAAAGCAGACATCAGCGGAAATCTATCCGGCGGTGGATCTGCCTAATCCCAATACTGAATAGAGACTTTCGATCTATATGTTAAATTGTCGAATTATGCGTTTTCTCCTGGCAAATAGAGCCGATCGCATCGCATAGGGCCTTCGAGAATATAATCCGAGGCGAGTGGCTCGGTTCAGTCAGCTGTGGACTTCATGTTTTCAAAGCAGTGAGAATCCAACTGGATTCAAGCACACAGAGAACTATGCTTTCCCTTTCCTCCAAGAAGAACTTTCAAGTCTACTGCGCTCTGCAAACTGTAATCGTACTACGCATCGCACTAAATTTCAAGGAAACTTCAATATTGAAAACATCGCCCACGTAGATCCACTTCCTTTCTAGTCATATCCGCCTACGCGCAGATTTACTCTTTTTCATAGTAGTTTGCAGAATCCCATTTTGATCCTTCCTCGTGGATTCTGTACATTTCGAGCTATTTTTACTTGCAACGCTTCCATTCCTGTGTCTGATAAGAAGAGGAAAGATCGCGCGCATACTCATGAATCTTCATAAGCCGTGAAATGAACTCAGCGTCTAAGTGTGAATCTGGAAGTCAGTATAATTTGCATACCACGCTGCGAGGGAGAAAGAGAGAGGGAAGGAAAGGACGCAGACGCAATCTTCGGAGAAGCTAGCTAAGAGCGCTTTGAAAGGCTGGTAAGAGGAGGAGGAATAGGAGGCACAAAGATTTTCAGAAATACCGGGGAAATTAGAAGGGGTTGCCAAGTAATGCTAGCAGACGCGCCAGATAATTACACGAACTATTGTTCCAAATGAAAGGGAAAATGGAAGCATCTTACAAAATGTAAATAAAAACTATCGCTTTACTGCGATTATTGCTTTCATTACGCGCAATTATTATCGCCAAGAAATTGAATTAAACTTTCCCAAGATAAGAAGAGAAATTTCCACTTGAAGGGAGAGGAGCTTATTTTTGCTTGTTACGGCAGGTGGCTTCAAAACAATAAGGAAAAATAATATTCTCGCTCGAGCGCATTTGCTAGCATAATTCCAGCAGGGCTTCATTTCCTGCTGGCAAAAGCTCTTCAGCCAAATGCAAGTGGCGCGGCAAGTGAGAAGGCGGTGGCGTGATACTGCCAACACTTCTCGGATGAGGCTTCCTTTAAAGCGGAAATACAGCTTAGTTTATATGTACCATCCTCTGGACGACTCTCCGGATCTCTCACTATCCACTCTCCCGAAGAACCAACTCTTCCTTTGCGTACCGCGCAGTAATAGTTCATGAAGTTCGCAAATACCCACCCGGAGAGCTTTCAAAGCACGAAAGCATCACTTTATTCAACAAGCGGAAATAGTCGCCGAAACATTTTTGCCAAGGTCTCACTGATATCCTGTGGGATTCGTAATCGTCTCCACAATCCTCTCAATGTAAATACAGTCTTAATTATAACAACCTAAAACTATTACTATTACTCTACAATGTGACTCTATTAAATTCCAGCGAATGATCGTTCTATTTCTCTAGTCAAATGAACACATTTATTCGCAAACAAAAAGTACTTCACAGTGAATGTAAAAAAGTTTCTCGGAGTGTTGCGATCCGGAGCAAGTGCTACTTACATGGGAAAAAGTCTGACGAGGCCCTAAAACGGAGGATTTGGTGAAAGTAGAAGGTGCCGGTGAAAAAGAGTCCTGTCTTTCTTAAAAAAGGGGATCCCATGAAAGTGAGGGGAGAAGAAGATGAAGGGGCGAGGGTGTGGCGATGTGCTGGAAAGCTGGAATTCGATTGCGGCGGTATCGCGTGCACCAGGAGCTCAAGGAGCGTCCCAAAAGCTGGCGGATAATCCGAGCACGAGGGTGCGCAATCGGTGCACGAGTGTTCTACATAGTATCCAAGAAGCTCAGGGCTATCGCTCGGCGAACTCGACGTATTTTCAAGCGGATGATTGCTTTGTCCCGATTGGCGTCGAATCCTCGCCAACGATTCCTAGCTATCTGCCTTCTATCACTTGCACGCGACTCCTGCTTCCTCGCCTCGAGCGATCGCTTTAATCTGAGAGCCAACTCTCTACAGGGTGGCGCGCGGATACACGCAAGATCATTTTCCAGATGTCGTCCTTTGAGAAATATCCTTCCGACATCTTCCATATTTCTTACTCGCCTGTTTAAGAACGATATTTCACCATTTCTTCGGGAAACAAATGTCTTCTTCGGAAATCCTTTGGGATAGAACAACCCCTATTTTATCTAGTTTATAATAAAATCCTTGAAACAATCATGACAATTTTCAATGAGGATAATTTTAGAGTAAAACTGTTCGAGTTAAAAAAGATATCGAACAAGGCGCATCACCTTGTGCATTCAAGATCGAAGTCAGCCTTTCGTGCGAAGTGTACATTGACTGTGCTAATGCGATATGAATCGTGATAGAACGAACCGAGTTACCTTGGCTGCTGTTAACCACGCGAGCCGAGCAAATGACGAGTGCGTTCCAGTTTCCGGGCGTAACCCATTTCTATCGGCACGCAGCCATCCCCCAAAGACTCGGCTTCTTTGTTGGCTGGCTGGCCGTTGTTTCTCGAGAGCGTGCAAGAGCAAGCCGTCCCCGAAAGTGTCACGAGTCCGCTTGACAGTGGCTTGCCAACCTCCCAGCATCCCCGATGTACCAGAGAGTATCGACTCCGACACTTTTTCTCATGCATTCGACCTCCTTTCTCACTTCTCTCGAGCCACTCTCGCTCGCTCGCTCGCTCCCTCGCGCGAAAGCTTTTTTGTGAATATCAATCTCGAAAATGCCCCGTCAACCTCTCGCCGCTACGACGAGGTCAGATCCTCCTCTCGCGAACAACGATTATCGAGTGCCGTTCGGCTGTGAACTATCGAAGTTAATTCTATCCCCGATTTTCACTGGTGGCAACACTGATTTTTGCTGGGTAGTTAATTAAATACGTAAAGAAGTCTGTGTTATGTAACATAATACAGTTATAAAATTCGTGGTATTTTGTAGTAATATAAAAATCGTATTGTGGGTCTAACTTCTTTAATTCTAATAGTGATCAGTTCAAAATCACTACAAATTTTGATTCAATTATCTGTAAGAATTAGTACAAAATTCAAATGACAAAAACAAATTTTCCCAAGTGTATAATAGTCAATGCGTCAATAAGACCAAATAGTCAGAAGCGAAGATGTACTGTTATGCATACAAGGTAGATGTAAAATGCGAGAGCGATGTCGGGCGTATCTTATCGCGCGAGAGCTATGCTTTCCAGCAGCACTTACCCGAAACAATAATTCTCTCGAAGTGGCGCACACTGGACAGATAAATATCGTATCGTTCCTCGAAGGTACGAAATCTTCGTATACCAGCACATCGACATGACAACAAGGATGCTCAATCGTTCTTTAAAACTTGGCCGAAACATCAAGTTGTCTGCTTGCACCGCTTTTGCATTTCCTCGGAATCTATAGCGGCTGATTTTCTGTGGAAGCGCATTTGCCGAAGACCTTGCTCGGAAAATGTAATGCAACTTTCTCTCTCATTCATTCTGGCGGCGGCGGAGTGGTTGCTTTGCTAAGAGTTCTCCCAGGTCAACAATGCGACGGGAGAGCAGCCACAGCGCCGGCTCCGCAACTCGACTCGGTAACATGCTTTAATCTAGTTGAAATCTCGGCGAGCAACTAAAGAAGCCACCGCTAACGAAGACCCTTTCAGAATTACTGGAAGGCGCGCGTGCATCCGACGATGTTAACATTAAAAGAACACACGTACTCTACCCTCTCAAACCCGCCGATTTCACTCGATATCTCTCTCAAGTATCATCGATTCGATATTCACTTAGCACTTATTCACCAAAGTTTTTCTGTTTAATTCACTCAAACATATCTGCGTTATTTATTCCTGAAATTAATTCCTAAATCTGTTTGAATTAATTAAGATAAATAAAACTGGAATGTGTTCTTATCGGAGCAACAATGAGAAACTGGTAAAAACAGATACCTTTTTCAAGAAACACGAAATATTAGTAAAAAGTTTTAAGAAATTTATATTGTAAGCTTTCATCGACAAATCATTGACTGCTAAAGCTTTCTTTGAACTTGTTCCTGTTAGGTGACACAATTTTTCAAATTTCCTTGGAATCAAATATATTATTAACAATGAAAAAAGTGCTAATCTTTAAGCGGCTCATAAAACTGCGGAACAGCTCACTCGAAAAAAGCTGAAAGCTCGAGTCCTCTCGCTCGACTATAGCACTGTGAGGCTGCATTTTTTGCTGCCTGACACCGCTCGACACCGCTCGACACCGCTCGACACCGTTCGAGGCTTCAGGCTTTTCCCTCCCACTTCTGACGCATCGATTCTTCGACAAGGAAGTTCGTTCGGACGACAGTTTCATAAGCGACCCAATGAGTCTCGCCGGAAGTCCTATTTGGCAGTGCACTTCACCAAGTTCCGGTGGAAATCTCTCACCGGCCGAACTTTACACGCCACAGAGAGAGCAGCCAAATCCCTTTTTCGTGTAAGCAAAGGAAAAACTAGCGGATACAAGCGTACCCAATTCCATTAGTCTTTTTTGGATACAGATTTGTGGGCACCAGCAAGAAATTGGCTAACTATGTTACTAATGATTGATATAAACAAGCTAATCGCATTTCCTGAGACTTTGTGACTTGCGCTGATTAAATTATAGATTGTAAATCTTAGAACTTGTTCTATCACGTTATTATTATATCACATTGAGGTTATAAAATCTTAAAAACATTTTTCTATATTTATAATTATAAATTCAATGATGGAAGAAATCACCAATAACTTTCAACTATAAAAAAATAATCTCCGTTAGCTATTATATTACATGTCCCTGGCGAAGAGTCAAAAACAACAAAAGCTATGAATTGCTGAAGCGCATCGCGCCGGACGTGAAGGAATAAAATCATCGGGGGAACGTAAATGGGGCGAGTCAGTAAATATAGAGTGCGCTGGCGTCGGATTCTCAAACCCGCGCGAATGCGGCAAACTTTTCCTATTCTGGCGGAGCGCTTCGACATTTCACGGTTTGCATGCTGCGGCGCAGCATCTCTTGCCTCCCAATTTACTGGGCTTTCAGCTTGCATGAATATCGCCACTGCTTTATTCATCCGCAGGGCTTCGCGCCGTCCGAGCGAAGTGTCAGCGCTCCGAGCAACATAACACTTTCAATTTCCATGAAAACAAGCAAATGAACTTGGCGCGGCCTCCTTCCAACTCTTCGTCGAACTCTCAGCTTGTCGTAGACACGACAGAGGGGAATGAAGTTCCACGCCGGCTCTCCTATGCAAAGATGATAAACGATCCGATTTCATCTGATGCCTGTCTAAACTCAGCAAACTCGGTCGACCAGAAAGTAATTCATAGCTATCGCGACGCCTGTTCCATCCGATGTTTATCCTCTTGGAAATCGAGTGATAGTGCTTTTCCATCTTGGTCTTAAGACAGTTCTTGTATAGATTTATTTTCTCAAGAATTTTGTGTATTCTCTATTTTAATTAAAGAAATACAAATATTTAAAGTAAATGTGACCGTACATAAAAACCTGAATGTGTTATTGTCAATTCAGTCATATTATTTGAACATCTCCGCATAAACTTTATCATACACTTTTTGATGGAATCGCATAACACTGTGAAAAAAAGAGACGAGCAACTGTTTGAATACAATAAATTACTTAAAGAAATGTTTGATAATATTTCTATTTGTTTTATGTGTAAGGAAACGATTTACTAATAATCGTGACAATACAAAACGTGGACGCTAGTCTCGTTAATTCTCCTCTCTTTCTGTTTCATCGATCTTTTGGCGTCCCAGCTGCTAGACACGTATTCTTCCCTCGTTAATTGTCCCATTTTCGACGGCGAGCTTCAAGTACAATTTCGTGGGCGAGCGGAGCGCGCCAGCACGAATGATTTCGACGAGCGAATCGATTCCCGGATAAATTGAAACGAAAACAGCTTCCGCTATCTTGCGGTTTCATCTGCAGGACCGAATGTAAAAAAAGGGGGGTGGTGCAGTCATCTGACTGGAGCACGTATTCGGAGTGCCGCGCCTGAAATACGGGACTGTTCAAAAAAAAAAAAAAAATACTGAAATAGAATAGCATATAAACGAGTCACAAAACCATCACAATAATATAAATAACATTGTCGAAGTCATATTTTTCAAAACCCGGGAAACAGAAAATTACCATTTGTCAAACGAATTGAATTACTTGTTGAATTTATTCTTGAATGAATGCGTGGAAAATAAATGAAAAATTCGAGAATGTATTATTAATATTTATGCATATAAAGATGTAACAACCCCTGCGTTATTTCTGGGAGTAAACAAAAACGATGGCTGCATCGCGACTAGCAAACGAGCGAGCTTAAATGAGTCGAGGCAGTGTTTTGCTCTCGTTAGGCACCCTTAATTGAATGTCAACTTAGACGGCAGCTGGAAATGAAAGTACTTGCGGCATAGCCAACCTTTCGAAAATGGATGAACGTATCTATCTTTAATACCACACAAGGTCTTATGGCGAGGAGAAAGCATAAGAATTTTTAAGTTTCTCCGATCGTTCACGACGAATGGTCAGTGATCGATGCGTTGTATTAATCCGTTGCATTCCGAGTTTCAAGTAGAAACTTCTACCTATGAATCATCCCTGTCAGGCATACACTATTGTATATACGGAGATTATAATTTGTTTAATAATTCTACTGATATACGAATTTCTATCTTTAAGTTTAAAACATTAAGCTTTCCTTGTTTAATATTAGTCATGTTAATTCGTTACAATTACAATGTAATAAATGATGAACAAATTCCAGTTCTTTCCATTCGCTCTATGTCAGATAAAAGGGTTGAACAATAGTGTTTCAAAGATAATCGCATCATTCTGTACACTGGTTGAAAGTTTGCACAAGTATCTGAAAGCGGTGAAAAGAAAGCCTTTAACTTCTCGAAGGGAGGCATCCTTCGGATTAAGAAGGGTCTGAGAGATAATTGCGAGGAGAAAACGACGCTGGCAAACAGGCACTGGCTTAATGTCAATCTTTGCCGATTTAAAGTGCCGCTAATCAATCACGAGGAAATATTTGCCCGGGGATAATGGAGTTCGCGTATTTTTGGCCCGGCGCTGCCGGAATTTAGCAGTAATTGCTGCCTTTTGACCGGCTCCCTAATGAAGTGCTTTATACAACCGCCGAGAAGGAGGAGTGGGGGGAGGGCGCGACGGGAGCTTTCACTTCCCTGCTGCCGATTTAATTGAAGCAATAAGATCCCTGAATTTCGCTTTGTAATTGAATTCTTGCCGGGACAAAGTGCTACTCCGTTGGCGGCGAGTGCCAATGATTGTCAACGGTACTCTTAAACTTTAATAACTTTATTGACATTCTTATTTCGCCGTATTCCATTCACTTGACATTGCAATTACACAATTACAATCACTGTAATGTTCACAACCTGTCAATATTAGGATAATTAAATGAATTTGCCAAAGAATTGACATCGCGAATCTGATAACAATATTTCCAATATTGACACGAGAGCAACATTAACAGAATAGTTCAATGAATTCAGAAGAGAATTGTGTGAAATTGCGAATCGCATTGAGAAATCGTTCTAACAATATCACGCATTTGAAATATTGGTAGGGGAAGTGCGACTGAATAATATAGGATATCTCGCAGTCCTGGGGGGAAAATGCAATCAAATTTAAATAATGGGCTCCTTGCAATCTATTGTTCCAGAGTGTGGGCGAATCCGTATGGGCCGCGGCGGATCACCGCCGCTGAAATTGCGAACGTGATGAAATGCTCGGAAGAGTCGAGAGCCCGGCGATGCCGAGGTAGCTGCTGCTGCTGCTGCTGCTGCTGCTGGCCGGCATAATTCCGGGACAACCATTCCGAGGAGCATCGACGTGGCGATCGTGACTTCAAAAACGCGCATTCTAGTTCGCGTGCCAGCCGCGCACTACCTCGCCAAGTAATCTCTCCGGCAGCGGTCAGTTTCTCAAGCAAAGAAGACATCCAATCGAAACCGTCCTCCCTCTGGCATACTTAACCGACGACTTAAATCCTCCCATCGACACTCCTGACACCGCCGACTTTAGAAACAACAACTTTACAACCGACTCACTTTACAAAGAATAGAAAAAGCTGTCGAGCGAACAAAAGTCGGATCACAGCGCGCAAGAAGCTTGCAGGCATCGCAATCTTTTCAGGCACGTTCGACTGTAACGTCATTTGAATGGAGTTGCAAAAGTCTCCTTGCGGAAGCAGAATTCCTGTAAAATGTCGGCCGAGCAGAGATTCCGCTGAGAATCATCTTGGCAATGAGAGGCAGACTGTTTTTGACTCGTACCAGGCGATCCGCTTACTATGAATTCCATTGTATAATTATAAGGATTTCCGCCGGGAATTTCGAGCACCGGAAAAATCACCGCCCGGAAGGATTTGCCGGGCGCGGCATCCGCTTGGGGAAATCTGAAGCACTCGAGCAAGTCGAGTAGTAGTTTCACTTAAGATTTCTCCGATTACAAGTCAAGCTCGATGAAACTAAATCTTTCATGATAATGTACACAACCAACAGAAGTGAATGAAAGCATAAATCTTCTAGAAACACGAAGAAGATAACAATTATCAGAAACTAGAAGTATAAATTAAACAAACCAATAATTACGGCATAATGAGAAACATTACAAATAAAACATACTTGGAAGACAAATATATCTGAGTTAGAAAATCTCGAAATCTATTCGAAACTTTCTAGAACCCCAATTATCGGCGATTTTCGGCTTGCCTAAAATACATCAGTGAGAGTAAATGGTGGGATCGACTGCTGTGCGGGTTCATCAGCGGGAGAAGCTGGCTTGTCCATTCACTATTTTCTAGGGAAACAATAGTTGTTCGAGGGTCAGTGGGTCTGTGGGCTGAAGCTCTGATGGCGAGAGAGCGACTGTTAAGAGCGTCGATGCATGAAAAGGAAGTGGAAGTGAGCTCCAGCGGATAGTCCGCTGCGGCCAAGTTGAAACAGCATCCCTGCACTCGCCGGGACAATATCGGCGACTGGAGCAGCCGCTGGAACTAATGAAACTCGCCGCACCAATCCCACCTTCCTCCAATTGTTGCAACTATGTCGAGAAACAAAAAGATCGCCACCTTTTGACGCTCTTAAACAAGCGGATTAACCCTCGCACGAGAACTAATGAACCACTTGCTCTCCTTTAAGAGAGTCCGACTAATCATTTACATAAGTTAAGCAACAAGTGAAGGACAAAGAAAGTTTCTTTATCAGTGGTTGTGTCCAAGATGAAAAGACTGTCTCAAGAATACTAAATACTAAAACTAATCTTAACACATTGAAGACATGATTTAAGAAAGTTGTTTCAGTTGTAGTTAGGGATGACTGGAAATTTGTTAACTGTCAGTGCCAGTGCTACTAGTTCAATCGCGAGGCTCGAACGATTCCCGAGGGAATCCCGAAGTAGTGAAATCCTTCTTGCACGTACGTCTGACCGTACGCTAACCAATTCGGTGCAATTTCAAGAGCCGTAGTAGAAAATGATTAACGGCTAATAGAAATGAAGAAGTAGAACTAATAAAGTTAGAATTAAATTATATAAAATTCGGACTTCTATTAAAAAAGGAAGTAGTAGTAAAAAATTGCGCGGAGGGAGCGAATCAAAATGGAAGAATTCGATGACTACGCGAACCAAAGCCTGGAAGCATGGAACGCCAGTTTGTGGACGGACAATTACACGTATTTCAATAGCAGCAATTTTACAGACCTACAACAGCGAAATCAATTCATATTGCCATGGTGGCGGCAGATGATATGGACAGTGCTCTTCGCTGGGATGATCACAGTCGCCACTGGCGGCAATCTCATAGTAATATGGATCGTCCTGGCGAACAAAAGGATGCGCACTGTCACCAATTACTTCCTGGTGAACCTGAGCATCGCGGACGCAATGGTCTCGACCCTCAATGTCACCTTCAATTACACCTACATGCTGAACAGCCATTGGCCCTTTGGCACCCTTTACTGCAAGATCTGCCAGTTCATCGCTGTCCTCACTATTTGTGCGAGCGTCTTCACCCTAATGGCGATATCCATCGATAGGTACGTTCATTTCCATCATACTATCTTAATAACTATTTATTCCGCCTCAAATATAATTAAATAAATAATGTAACCTTCACTAAAAATCGAAGAGTACTCCAGGAATTCTAGGACACTCTCGACGCCGAAAAATCGGCAGATTCGATCCCAAGGGAATTACTCCGTTCGCCAGCGTGCAGTAACTATTCTCAGTGCTGGGAGTATCCGGGAATGTGTGGAAAGTGTCTTATGTGGGAGGAATTCAATTTTAGCTTTCTCTAGCGAGCGCGATTCTAGAAAGGCTCTACGCGCTCCGGAAAGTAGATCGAATAACGAGAGGAAGAACGTGTTGCAGTCGAATTGTCGAGGGCGTTCTAACCTCTATCGTGAGAAGAGGAGAAAGAGGGGTGGAGCGAGCTATAAGGAAGAGGAGCGACACACAAGGAAGCAAAGATCTCTGACACGTCCGCATTTTTCTCTCCAACCCCGCTAAGCATTTCGCTTTGGCAGGCGTCGCGCTTTTCCGCTGCCATTTAGCCCGATGCCACTTTTACAGCAAAAAGCACATTTCCGCCCGTGTTTACTAGGCGTGCCCTGCAGCGCTAACCTGCTACGTCCGAATACGTCGAATGCTTGTATGCGTCGCTTGGTGAAGGGCTGTCGTTATGTTCTGAGGGTGGTTTTAGGGTCGCCGTTAAGTCCCGGCCGGCGTGCCAACGTGCTCTACCGGATAGATCAATCCCACGAGAAAAACTCCACCTGTCAAGCGAAGCTTTTACACCGCTTATCATGAGTGCTTGATGGTCCTGCGGCATTTTTTCTTTCACAAAGAGCTCTCGAATTCCGACATTCGTATTTTTATATCATTCATTGGAAATATAATGTTTGAGTTACTAATTAATAATATGTGATGGCAAGAGAAAGTAAATAGTAAAGGAAATCTTTTTAAATTGAATATCTTGATAATTGTTACAAATAGATAGAAAGTTTATATTGTCAGATTGATAAATAGATGCAAAGTTTGTTGAATAAGTCATTTAGAACTGCGGTTGTTGTTGCTGGAGTATTAAAACTGGCGCAGTTATATGTATGTAAATCTGAGTTGATGCTGTGTATAGGATATCATCAATGAGACTATATCAACTGGGCCGAGTTGCCCAATTGGTTTAGCCATACTATTTGCGGCCGGCGCATCATGAATTTTCGGAGTGCTTTGAAGTACTAGGTTAGGAGATCGGAACTTGGAGCGCAACCACTTAAGGATCCATTTAGTACTGACTCGACGAAAGCCGATTAAATTCCACTCAATTCCTTGCGGCCGATTATCCCGCAACTTCCGACAAAAGGTGTTCGAAACCGTGAAACTATCGGCTGAACGATTGCCAACGAAATAAAAAGTGCAGGTTCAAATTACAAATAAGACATTATACACAATCGTGCCAGATGAGAAGATTGGATTAATTCGAGATGCTCGACTTCTTCAAACATTTAAATTTCCGAGCAATTAATCACTGAAAGGCCAGAAGCCAAGTGATTAATTGAGGAACGTGGATATCGAAGATAAAGAAAAGGGCTGCGTTCATCTTGAATGTCTCGCCAGCTAATGGCGGAATCCAAGGACGAAGATCCTTCTTCCCTTTTGGATTTATTGCCAGAATTAATAAATAGAAATGTGGCAATATCATTATTCTCCCAAGAATATTACACGATTCATGAAAGGATATCAAATGGAAAATGAATAAAGATTAATCTATAAAGATATTCTTATAAGTTACAAGGACAATTTATAACTTATAGATCAATATGAAGATAAATAATTGAATCAGTTGACATTGCAAGCAGTATAATATCTAACGAACAAAGCAGAGATAAGAGTATTAATAACAACGTCAGCATACTGGTATCAAAGATGGAGAATCGATGACATTTGTCATTGACAGGAGCCATAAAGAGAAGTGCGCACTATCAACTCTGCTTGGGAAGCTGGGCTGCGAGTGATCCGCAATGAAAAGGATCGTTCCATGAGATGCTATATGTAGGAACATGCCGCAGCATCTCTACATGCCTAATGAGACAATGCATTAAAGATATCTGCAGATGCGAGCATGCAGGAAACTTCGGCATAGATTCCGACGCGCTGAATGAGGATGATGTATTGCCGACCCATTTACATATGACTGCTGCGCCAGCAGCACTCCCCCTTTTTTCGCCGGGAAACCATATTTCATTGGATGACAAGAATTACTCGTGCAGAATATACAATTCGACGATACAACATATGCAATACAGTTATTCGTCACACGTAAATCTTCATATTTTTGTTTATATATTTTATATGGTTTCATTAGTGCACGATTATAGTGTATTTTTATTTATGGAGACAAGAGAAGAATATAAATGAGAAGCTTTTACAATGCTTATCAAAAAAGCTTGACAGTTCCGCAGGAAGGATGACGAACTCGATATTCCATTAACTTCTACTCTTTGCATGAACTGTTTGATATGAGTTTTGATGCATTTGGAGAAAACTATAAAAAGAACGCGATTTAGATAAGAGAAGTCCTTCTGTACAGAATAAATGGGAAACGATGGAGCGCTTATCAAAAAAAGCTCGATGGTTTGCTTACATCTTTTCCGACTCTCCAGGGAGATTTATGATTTCAATATTCCATTAACCTTTACTAGATATCGTATATTACAAGAAAAATAATCAAAAGAACGTGATTCAGATAGTAGACATCCTGTTGTATAAAATATGCGAGAAACATTATGCTTCTCTTGATTACAAACCCAATATTCCATTAACCATTACATTCTAGCCAAATTGTTTGATACCAATGTTCACTATTTATAAAAAGAAAATCACTGTGAAAAGAGTGTAATTCGTAGAATAGGGGTCGTTGCCGTCTAGAATATGTGAGAAAATCTTATGAAGTAGACGGGGCCGGAGGGCGTCTAATATCGCGCGAAGTAGATCCTGCCACGATTACCATCGCATCGTGTGTTGTTGCCGGCCGTGCGAAAATGGGGTTGGCTTCCGAGGCTTTTCGAGATACGGAGGAACATTCTCGGCCGACGGACGCGCCGGCGAAAGTTCCGCCCGGGAACGAGAAACTACGAGCCATAGAATGCGATCCGCCGCATAGCGCGTCCGCTTTTCCTTCCCCGAGACGTCCTTTTCATCTTGGCGACGTATGTACGATGTACGTATGCCCGCGGTAACACTCCGCTACAAGATTCCCCAACGAATTGCTGCACTCTTCATTCCTCCGCGCTGCCAGGAATTCTTACTCGACAATCACATGCATTCGAGATCCTTTTCACTTGGTTATATTTGGCTCCGGGCGGACTTGTATAAACTCTCCGCATTCAACTACGCGAATTTACCCAGTTTCAGAAAGCTCATAAGCATAAATTATTTCGACTATCGTCTCGTTCTGCTTACGAAAGTGGTGCAGTAAGTGGGTCTCAATAAAGATTAAGATCGAGCGAAAATCATTTTAGGTCAACGTGAAAGATATGATTAAATTAGAAAGTAAATTGGAACTCGGGATTATAATGCAATATATACGTTTCAATATAGAATAATTTTATAGTCTACTTCAATCATGTTTATCAAGATCAAGATAGTGTAAAGACATTGTAGTCGAACCGAAGAGATATAACTAAACTATAAATAAAACTTGGTGTCGGGTTGCAATGCAGCGTATAAGTTAGAACATAAAACAATTCCATGGTGTATTTTAATGAACAAACCTTTCACATTCTCCAATTAAGATTAAGTGATTCCTCGAGGCCGCGGCCCCGCACTGCGATACGGTAAAACCAGCGGTCACGTTTGCATTTTAAGCAGGCTGCCGGTCCACCCTGCTCCAATTTACATTCTGCAATGCACTTTGTCCCGAGAGAATCGTTATTTTCGTCAAGCGCGCAGCCCCCAGGACGTCTAGCATCCAGTCACTTCCAAACTTTGCTATGTCATGCTCACGTTACTAATACTAATTTAATCGCAAGCAACTAAGAATCATCTTAAGATAATGTAGAATTCTATTCATACATTCAATGTGGCTCAAAAATATTTGTACAAACTAAAAACGTTATTCATTATTGAAATATTCGACTGCAGTCGTCTACCACAGAATAACCAATTTCGGGAAAAGACAACTTTCAATTCGTGGCGCGGTACTTTTTTATTCATTGCTCCAATTTCAAAGTTCTATATCACATATAATACCTGAATACACGAAATCAAATGGATTCAGACCGACGATTTCCCATGCACAGCAGCCGCAATATGGACCGTTTGCTTGAGCAAACCGAGCTGCACGATGTGAATGGTATAACAGGCCTGCCAAGGGAATCATTTGAATATGAATGTCCGTGCATTCCATCTCTACGCTTCCAAGATCACCATCGTCTATCATCTGCCGCTTGACGGGAAGAAACTGTGACTCCTTCAAGAAATATATCTTTCCCACAAGTTCCACAAATACTTTCTATCGTTGGAATATTATTCAGATTCAAAGAGAATCATCCGATCATAAAAGCAGGATATGATCCGAGTCCAACAGACTAGCAGACAGTTAAAATAAGCGCGGAAAGTGCAATAAAAAGCTCGATGGGAGAACGTGTGGGAGATGAAACAATCGTAAACGAGATTGCCGTGGAAGGTGAATTGCAAGAGGAGGAATGAAATTTAATCACTCTCCCTGGGGGAACATGGCGAGACTGTCAATGAGAATGAGCACACCGATAAACTCCCCGGTAATGTCTTCGGGAGTAGCGGGAAGAATTATTCAACTGTACACGTGCAACTGATACCGAAGCGACCATAAACCACGGTGAAGTACAGTTTCAGGCTGCCAGGGATGAAGTCGAGGAACCGCGAGGAAATCGGTCAAGGATGTAAAATCGACTTGCCCTTCCTTCCCTCGGGGGATAATGTCCTACAGGAAGTAACAGGAAGGACCTCCGACGCTCTCGGGGAAGATAGTTTGCGCGTTACATGCTTCACTTACCCGGAAACTCACATGGAAAGTCACCGCTCTGAAAGCAGGATGGCTAAGCGGGCGGTCGAAAAGCTCGGATTTCGGGGAGCCACGAAAGCTAGGATTTTTCTGGGCGGTGAAAGCTCGAAAACACGGGTCAATCGGTACACAGTGTCAATCCCGGGGAAAGCTCACGTCCACCTTGTAAACAGGGCTCTAAATATTGACGTTGCCTGGCGTAAAAATAGAAACGCTTACCAAGATCATCAAGGATTGCTTGCCCACACTAGTACCAACTAGTAGGATCGAACTAGTTCAACTGTGAGAATGATTGGAAGCTCCTGTTTGGAATACAAATATATTGTTTTGCCGATAAAATACACCGACAGCGATTGAGGTATAAATTCGTGCTGGGCGACCGCTGCATTTCAGTAGGGTGTCATTGCTCATTCGCAGAAACAGCAAACAGACCTGTTGAGTAACAACCTGTTGCCCGACGAGTTCAACAGTCTCTTTCAACGTGTATTTAACAATTCTGTTAATTCTCCGTTTAGAGCGGTTCTATAATGCTCGAGCAACAAGATCAACAAATGCGCGGAGAAAAGTTGCTCCAATTTATCTCTTTGAGATTAAATCTAAATTAAAAAGAGGTAATCTAGCTTGAGAGAAATGTTGTTCCTACAGTTTTTTCAACTTGTTTATATTCAAACAAGAGAGAAATTTTATATCCTTCGAAGTCTTTTGTATTTATTTATTCGATTCCAATATAATCCTAGTGACGTCGATAAAATCGACGAAAAAAAGTGAGCAATATTCTCATGGCGAGTTTAAATTAAGGAATAATACAGAATAAATAACGCAAGAGTAATAACGCGGTGATTAAATCGTGATATCCAAAGCATTCAGCCGTTCTCGAAAGCCAAGAACGCAACAAAATAAGTACGACTACCAAAACGTAAAACGAGATTTTCCATCGAGGAACAACGCAGCGAGTTTTAATCAAAATACCGACACATCGGCGTTTCCCTGCACTGGGAATCGAACGAATGCCGATTAAAATTCCCATCGCTGCCTCAGTGGTCGCCCGATCGATTGGGAACGCGCGGCTATTGAACGCATCCTGACACGTGAATCTCCATTGTAATGCCATCTCGAACGGGAACGATAATTCCATGGGGAACGTCGCCAATGCTATTCTCTAGTGTGAATTGTCGCAATCGTGGAATGAATGTGCCAAAGCAGTCTCAAGTGCAAGCTTACAGTCGTGAAAAATGTGTCAACACGTCTCTTGACAAAGAAGAGCGTTCTTCGATCATGATCTTGAAGAAAAGCCGATTAGCTTCGTTTAAAAAAGATTTAAATACTTGAGTCACAATAAAACTGTAATTTCGACCGTAGAGACTTTCTAAAGTAATTTTTAATGAAAAAATTCTTATTAAAGTTCATAAATCCGCTTTGAGAGGATCGCGAAGGGTCACTTAGAGAGGCTTTTTTAAGCGGACTTGTCACCGGTGAAAAAAGGTCAGCGAATATATGCTTTTTAATAGCCGATAATGCATCGAGAGTGAGTAGCACTAATACAGGATCTCTTTCATGAAATATGTTTATCGCTCGCCGTGCCACGATTATCCTGGACGTACCAGTGGAAAAAGTCCGAGGAGATGGCGATTGACGATCGCGCGACAATAGATTTTCAGCGAGGACACGAATTTCAGTTGTAAATCCGTCGAGGATCATCCCCTGCCAACAGACGCACCGACGGACAGGACATTCCTGACGAATGACACTTTTCCCCGAATAAAAATCACGAGTCTCGCACCTGCGATGATACCAAGGCACATCTTTCATTCGCACAAGTACGTTTACTCGCATCGCTGATATTCGCCGACGCGTTTGTAAAGCTTTTCTACAGGCTTTTCATTTCTCATCGCTCCTGGATGCCTTGTCACTCCCACACTATACATCAACCGCCTTACTACTACTTCTCTGCCATTGTACAGTTAAGATGTGCCCTTACTCAAGAAAGAACCTGCAACTTTTTGTCGATATTTCCCGTTTCTTAAAAAACTTGCTAACTCTTACCTAATATTTCTCAACACCCCCTTAATGTTAAAATACAAAAACACTGTAATATCCAACAACAAAATGTTCCTTGTTACTCCACAATTTTAGAATCAATTTAAAGAAATATAAATCACCTTTGTTCTTGTTAAACGAAACCACTAAATCCTTAACCTTTCAAAGGAAGAACCGTATTTTCCTATAAACATCTGCAGTGATTGCAGATAAATTAATTACTTCGCCTGTCCAATAAGATAGCAGGGCTCCCTTTCCCTTTGGCACACCGCAACTCAGGGAGACGCAAAAAACGCTAGACAGAGTAATGGAAATGGCGGGAAAAGGGCATGGATGGGGCTGAGGGTGTACTCTCGAGCGGACGATAAATCGCGTTCACGGAGTTTGCGTGTGAAGGACGCGGCACACGCACTTTAACCCCGTCACTCGCGGAATCGGGCCGCGTAACTTTGCGGCAATGTAAATCCAGCGTGATGGAGTGCGAACTATATCGGGCAACATTGGCGGGATAAAGTGTGGAGATAAAATGAACACTATCCCAGGATCTCTGCTAGCCTGTCTGCACTCTTTGCAATCTTTCCACTCGAGTGCCTACGGATTTTTAAACGACTTCGAAACTCGTGAGATTCTCAATTTATGGCGAAATATTTCTTTGTCATGTTTGTCTAGTGGTTTCTCTGCGAAACTGTATGCGATACTGTCGTTAAACGATATCGAACTTAGAAATATGATACCTTGAAAACAACGTCTCTTTCTATTTATAAATGGGAGATATTTATTATGGCCTGTTTTCTACATTTTACCGCATGTTTATGATTTAAAGATGTTTTCATTGGATCGTTTTGTTACCCCGCAGAATGGAAATTGCGTATTCTAGCTCGCGGGGAAACACTAAATGCAAAAATTGCTTGGAAGTAAGAATAAGCTTGCACCGTTCGTCGCTGAGCAAGTAATAATCCCTCCCTCTCAATGGGTTTCTCGTATTTATCTTGTTAATAGCCCCCAAGTGCCGGCTGCGAATTGTAAATCGTGAATTATGCTGACTACGCGCACCGTTTTGCAAACCTTCCTTATCGCACGCCGTACTTTTTCCCCACTCGTTCCTTTTTTTTTTCACGCGAGACTCGATTAAATGAGGGTATAGTCGTTTCGTCTGATATATCGCCTGATCTCTGGGAAAACGATAGTCAAGCTTAACCCATTACGTTCCAACATTGCGTTAACGCAACATTTCACTTCCACTTTTTGTGGAATCAGTAATTTATATTATTCGTTTCCGCCTTTTAATGATTTAGTTATTATAGCTTGCGTGTCATCACGAATATTGAAATAGAATTTACAGAATAGTTACTTCAAATTATATACTTTAATAAGAACATGACGAATTCTGAATGTAAAAAGATGTATCTTAGGAAAAAATTCTTAAAGCTTGGTATATTTTTTGAAAATCAACAAGGCTACTTTAAAAGCTGCGCAGGCGACAACTCCGTCCATTCATAATCGATGAAACTACAAAGGGATCTCCAGTGGTTTTCGAAAGATCCCAGCAATGCAATACTTGGAATTCCGTGGGCAGTTTTGCGGACGCATATTCTTGAAGGGAGGACACGCTTCGACAGGAATGTTCCTCGGGGTTAACATTTCCCGAAATTTACTATCCAAGTGCATTGAGAGCGAAGGGAAGTGGCTGCCGGTGCAGGAAGCACCGACAGCAGCATTGATTCGTTCTGTTCTGCCGAGGCGGACAATCCCCCACAGAAATTACCAGCCCCGAGGGATTTCTTTCAGCACTCGTATTTCTCCTGCGGCTTTTCTTATTCCAGGCAAGTTCTGCTGACCACAGCAATACACCATTTCACGAGCTTGTTTCTAACAATCGAACCACTGCTCGCTTCGAATGATCGCAGTAGCTTATTGCAGTTCGTGTGGTTTTAAATCGGCTTGCCGTCGATTTAATTCCGCTCCTTTTTATTCCATAACAATGACGTATAATTACAACGTTTATTCATTCTCGTGGTATATTTATTTATAGAAAGTGCATAACTAGAAATACGAGGATGATAGAATAAAAGAGGTAGTCTTGGGTGAACTTTTGCACTAGTTGACATTCCATTTATGAATACCAAATAGTTGCATACTTTTTTGCAGCAGGCGGCTGTAAATCACGCGTGAAGGAATATTTCCGAAACAGAATGTAAACGGGGACGGAATGTCGATGCAAATAGTTCTTGAAGTTGACGTGGCATCGTTCACGATTCTCGACGCGACTTCCCACGAATACAGAGGCGCACATAACTCAGGTAGAATCCGAGATAGCTCGACATCTACTGCTCGAAACATCGAAGTTATTGTCAAGATCGATCAGCTCGATCCGACACTTCGCCTATAACAGTGAAAATTCCGGCGACGAGATTCGTCGAAAAGTGTAAAAAGGGGGCGGCTCGGGCGCGCCTCTGGAAATTCAACTTCCTTTATCGCGGAGGTTATTGCAGCTGGCGGAAAGCTTCAAAAAGTGTAAGAGGAGAACGGTGTCACGTACTATTCCGCAAAAAGGTACTCCAAGCGGAGAGCAAATAACCCGATTGTTCTGCGCCTCGCAAATGGAAGCCGATGCCTCTCGCACCGGAATAACGTTTGTCTTCCAGCACCGCCGCCGCCGCCGCCGCCGCCACCGCCGTCTCAACCTGGCAATTCTAATATAATGAGATCTCCATAGTCCGCACTCCACGCTATGTCTACACACTGATTAACTAGCCTTACAATGCAGCCAACTGTTGGCATTAGAGCTACCAACTAGACCTGGCAATGATTTGCTTAAGAGTTCTTCATACTTATTACTCAGTTCTAAAACTGTTTAATCCATCTAATTGTCTCTAAATTTGATTAAATTGTAAAGATGATTAATTTAATACACTGGAATACCTCATTTTGAGCAGTTCTGAAATCTTAACGTTCATATTTCAAAGGTTTTTTAACTTCCAAGTAAAAAGTTAATTCTGAAATACCAGGAATCCTGCGCAGTCAAAGTGAAAATGGGTGAGTGTGTGTGTGTGTGCGTGCAATTGATGTGACGGTGGAACAGGGGAATGTGAAGCGAACTCCTGGCGGACATGGTGGAATCACGAAGGGTAGGTCGAATCGACGTGTCAAATAAAGATGTCTCTGTCAGGCGAAAAAAGACCAAAACCCCTGATAAGAGGATAAATCAGTGTGAGCCTTTTGTTAAGTCGACAGAGAGTTCGAACTGGCAAGAATTTTGGAATTCCAGCGAGACTAAAGCTGAAACCTGATACAGAGAGAAGGAAAGGCAAAGCCACAGCTGACGCCAGGCAAAAGGACTTGGAAAGGGGGGGGGGGGGGGGGGGTGAAAGGAGTTCCAGGAAGTATGCGTAATTTGAATTTCACCCCTGCGGTGAAGGCAGTGTTTTCCCTGATTCTGGCAATCAAGCTCTCCTCTTCCTTTCTGAATGCTCGGCATCAGGTGGTGGAGACGGGTCAAGCTCGCCGAAATTGGCTGGGTGCTTCTCAAAGGATGATATATGTTTTCCTTTCTTTCTCCGAAAACGTTCCGCGCGCACTCGTCCGAGCTGCTCCTGTCTCCAAAAGATAATCCTGGATAAAGAATTCCGGGTTCAAGCGGCTCGAGTACCGAAACTTCCACGTCGAGAAAGCCGAGGGTTGTTTTCGCCCGTGGAAAATAGCTTGCAGATTGTCTGCTAAACGAAACTCGGATCTCATTGCGGAAGACTTCGCATGGCGTATACCGGCAAACTACATCCTCTTTTGTGTATCTACCACTTCACTAACACCAGCACACTGTTATCAAGCCTGAGAGTGATAAGAAAACTGAAAACGAGCGGAACACTTTTGAAGTTCGAGTGGCATGCAAAGTGGTAAAGTTCACGGGCGGGCGTCCATCAAATGCCAGTTAAAAGCCGCGAGGGAATTTTCTCTGTCCTCGGAAAAACTAGCGTGCAAAGTGCTATTAAATCGCTTGACTCGCGTATAGCATGAATGTTCTATCGATGTGGCAAAGCAAATTGAATCGTTCCTCAGCGCTCGAGAGAATGTTGATTCTATTCTACCGCTCGCGTCTGACTTATTACTGACTCGTACTACTAGGGCGCACCAAGCGCAGCACAGAGCTACAGTGAAAGTGGCGTGTCTATTGTTGATTAGACGTCGTCAGCACTGCGAGGACGTCATTCTGCTTGAAAGCTCTGATGGGTAAACTAAATTTAGATGAATTGAATAAATTAAGATGAGTACATTTTGCTAGTTTCCTTTCCAAGCAAATATAACTGTATTAGAGCAGTAATAAGTTTATCTTGCTTGATTGTTCTTGGCAAAGAATATACTAATAAAGCTTGTGTATGTAGAATGTGTTTGACCCAATTTGCGTAATTTCTTCAATGATTCCAATCGTTCGGAGGTCGCATTGATTCGGCGAAATGTTTGCTAGGATTCAGCATTCAGGATCATTAACGTGCAAGCGACGTTCTCGATTAATGGATTTCCGGGGATTTCGTAAGCGCGTAAATAACGAATCGCGGACAGATTTAAGTGCTGATTCGCTATCGCTGGAGGAGAACCGGCACCGAGGAAGGAGGAGATTGGACGGCGCAAATTGTATTGCGAGATTAGGGAAACATAAAATTCCAGTAAATCCTCTCCCCCGCCGATGGCTAAGTGATTCTCCCTATCGCACTCCTATCTATTTCTATCCACGTACCCAACGAAAATTAGCTTCTTGACTTTAACTTAACTTTCAATTTCTTTAACATTACTCTAATACTTAACCCTTTCCACCCAGGCGTCAAGTTGCTTTCACTCCTACAAACTTTGCAAGTACGTAACCCAAAACATAAACTTTATTCTAAAAAGAATAAATGTGTATTTGAAAAGAAATGTATAAATAAAGTTTCATTGCGAAGTTTTTCAGTGAGGAATTTTCCAACTTTACATATTGTCACCAGGGATGTTTCAAAAGATCGTTGGAACAGCACGAGTATCCTCTGAGAATAAACACTTTTACAACTTATCGATGGAAAAAAAGCTCGCTGTAAACGATCGCCTATGAACGATAAATAATAAGATCAGTTGTCCCAGCATCGTAGAAACATTCCCACATGATTTTAACTGCCTATGTCTCACAGACCATTGAACCCAGACGTTATGGATCGTAACCCATGCTGGAGGCTTTTCAAGAGAAACTGGAAAAATAACAAAACACTCTCCACAGACATAAAAATATCGTAATACAAGCTATCATTCACTCAACAAAAACCATCATATTATTCCATGCATTTCCAATTGGAATTTCTTTATTAAAAAATTTTCCTACATTGAGAGAGCTTTGCTATTTTTCGCATATCCTCATTATGCTAATTACAATTAAAGCATTTGCATAGCTTGATAATTAGTGCAGTCGGAAGGGAGAAGGGCCAGCGAATACCATGAGCAGGTGGACACGGAAATAGTTTCAGTGCTGGCAGAGGAGGCGCCCGTTTATTTTAAGCTTTCCCGAGAGGCAGCAGTGACAAAGGCGAAATACGTTTTGTTCCAGATACATGGCGATCGTGTATCCTTTGAGACCGCGGATGGGGAAAAGAGCGACTCTCTGCGTCGCCGGCATTATTTGGATCGTGGGAGCGATACTCTCGTTACCCATGTTTCTGTTCTACACGACCTACACTATGAAGTTCGTGAACGGCGGCGAGCGGGTAGTTTGCTACAGCGTCTGGCCCGACAGCAACGACGAAGAACCTAGTTACGACGAATACTTGTGAGCTCATTTTCATAATTCTCTCACTCCATCCACACACACACACACACACACACAGGAATCTATTCTATCTGTAGGAGTCAGTAAAATTCGTCGCATTAACTGGAACGAATTACGACGGCGAGTCAACAGATTTTCAGCTGACTAATCGCTCCGTTGGAATCCACCCAATTAAAAGCCGCCGTATGAAGCACCGCGAGATTTAGGCTAATAGGAAAGTAAAGCTCTCGAGTCTGCGTGGTAAATCCAGGAGAGGAATGAAAAAATTTAGAACGAGGGAAGATCGACTCTCGCCAGATTCTTCTCGGTAAGAGGGAATCCGTGTGCTGAGAGCCTCATCGATTCGGGGATGTTGTCGTGTGTGCAACTGGTTTACGATCTCGAGACGCGCCACCGTTTCGCCGCGCCTCGCCGTTTTATAGTTAAGGGCACGTGATCGCCCCACCGAATACAGCCGTTTTTGTCCCGACAGAGAGGGAATAGCGGAACCTGGCGGAACTCCATTGAAAAAGGAAGCTCGTGATTGTCCCACGAAATTCTAGCGGTTCCCATGAAAGTACCATTACCGGCGTCAAATGAAATAGACCGCGAATAATATACAGCTATAACAGCGATTCTTACTTCCCGAAGTCCATCGAGAATACGAGATCAAATTGTAGCATAAAAGACTAGGAATAGTTCTAGTGAATATCAACAAGTTTCCGGATGAATCTAATAGCAGTTCGAATTTACAAACTTTACAATTAAAAGAGTTATTTCATTACAATTGGAAATACGAAGGATTAAATCAATTGTAATTTCAGTTAAATCCAGCGGTAGAAACTTTGAGCTAAATTAACTTAAAATGTGTAGAATGGATATATTTTCAATAGAAAATTTTTCAGAAAGAATAAATAATTATCAGTTTATCGAGGTCAATTAGTTTATCGATAATCGTAGATACATAGAGAAAATGTCAATGCTTCGTTATGCAGAACATATCACAGGACTATCAGAGCAATCTAATCGGTCTTATCGGGCGAAACCTCCCATCGACAGCGATAACGATAACTCGATATATTAGACGACGAGGGAGATCTCCGAGCGACTACACATTTGGCAGAGCGATTCGTTGCTAATATCTTGCAGAGAATTCGGAACGGACGATGTACCTGCGGGATTCGGATTTTGGCGGAAGCAGCAACCACATCTCCAGTTTCGGCAACTAGATATACGCGCACACCCACATAACCATACATATGCAGGAGGGAATGCTGCGAGTGTACTGTGGCATTGGTTCGCCATTGAAATTTCGGGAAAGGCAGACGATCCATTGGCACAATTAAAGAGTAGTACACAGCGTACGGTGTCATTGCTTATGACGCAAACAGCCCCGGAATATTTGAACCCTCGCATTTCGTGATGCAGCCGGAAGCTTGTCCGTTCGAACTGTAATTCGATCGACTGGCTAATTAGATCCCAGCGAAACACACGCACGCTGCTGATGCTGCTTATTAAATACACAGTGGATGATCGCAAAAGTAAAAGCCTATTAACGCGTCAGTTTATTTAATTCGATTAGTCTAACTGTATAAACTCAACACTAAATCCATTAAATAGTTGTACGATCGTTATTGGGTTAATTAAATTAGATCCAATCGAATAGGTTTATCGTCGAGTGAAATCATAGTTAATCGCATTATCAAAACTAATGAATTAGTTGGTGAATTTAAGAGATTCTCTAATTCCAGTTGAATTACGACGATTTATGTCATCGGCAGAACTCTCTTTGAAAAAAGGCTCTCTGCTACGAACGCGACTTAAATGCCGATTGACGCGGACAGAACTTAAGAACGATTGGTCATTCAATACTAAAACAATCGCTGCTCAATATCGGGGCGGGGCTTAACAGCGCCCGCAATTCCACGGGAAATTGTCTCGCAAGCATTTCATGGGATTGCCTTTAATTATCCAAGAAGTTCAATAAAAGCGCGCTTTAAAATAGAGAGCGTTATCCTCGTGGACTTCTGCGACTAGATCGTATTAATTGAATTCAATCAGATATCCTGAAATGAACGTCATTTTATCTCAGAGAAAAAGAAGCGGAAAGCATTATTCAATACTAATAAAAAGCTCCGACTGCGCCCTGTTAAAGGATAAACATTATTATCAAGGACAACACTCGCAAATTCAATCAACAATTACATTCACTCGACGATGCCAGATCGGCGCACTCTTAGGAGCCATAAATCTGCAAAAGCCAATTAGCGCCCAATCGCGTGTTTTCGAGAGGGTTCAAGAGGAAGTGAGACAGGGAAAGAGGAAGGTCGATTTATCGAACAATTAACCATCGTTTCGTAGCGTTTTCAATTTTCGAGATAATATCGAAGACGTTCCTTTAGCTTGGAATTTCGGATTGCAAAGTCTCCTCTGATTGGAGCGGTCCCACTCCCGTTTTAAATTAACCCAATTAACGGACAGCAGTATTTATTGCCGTGCAATTTGCCGTAGCTGCCCACTTCGGGAAATTGCATCGGCGGGGCTTTTTTGCGCCGAAAGGGGCGAGTTTTTCATGCCAATTTGTCCGGCAGACGCCTTATCGGGCGCTCATAACTAGCTAATGATCTTGGCGGCGTTCGTTAACCGGTTAATTAAGGCGTACAGAATTACAAGCGCGATACTCTTCGCAAGATAGGCCGACTTGTCAGATATCTGAGACGATATGACGCGTTAACGACGCCTATCTCACGCGCCGCTCGTGAACGCTTGGATTAAAGTATTCGTTCCGCCAGTGGCAGATAAGAATCATCCGCTCGGATATAACTCAACTCAGGAATCTTGTCACGCAATTCGAGGAGAATCCGAGTAACACTGTCATTAACCTGGCTGAATACAATAAAGAGATAAAGGAAGAATACTGCTTCCAGGTACAATGTTATCTTCATGATACTGACATACTTCCTGCCGATCGGATCGATGACCTTCACCTACGCGCGAGTCGGCCTCGAGCTTTGGGGATCGCAAAGCATCGGCGAAGCCACTGAAAGGCATCTTGATGCTATTCGCAGTAAACGAAGGGTACGTATTCTATTTTAGTTTTTATTCAAGCTGAAAGCTATAAAATCTGCTGGAAACAGTTTGTTTCTTAATAACATGTAATAACAATTATGTAGTTGCTTCTTCAAATTAACTTTTGAAAAGAATGAACTATGTTCACTGTTTCGAGGCTCAATTGAACTTCGAGACAACGCACGGCATTGATTAACGACACTTTAATGAAATTACATTAGAGCGACGCAGCAGCGAAGCGAAACAAGGGTAGTTCGATGACAAGCACCGCGATCGCCTAGCCCAAAACCTAAAGTCGAAACTATATAAACTGTAAACGGTGCCAATTAATTAACTTGCCGCAATTTTGCCACGAAACGCGGTACACACTGTTACAGCTGGGGGAAGCCGATAAGGGTGGTAAGAGAGACTCGCATCCGCTTCGCCCAATATACCCGCAAGGATTTCCATGATCGTATTTCCCTTCCTTTCCAATCGGCGACGTATTTCTCCGGAGTAATTTCATTGCGCATTTCACTCCCGTCTGCTCTGCTTTACTGTTACTAATGGGATCGAGCGAGGAAGAGATTAAAATGCCGCAAGCCGCTCTCCCGCGTGTCTCGCCAACAGGTTTCGTCGAGTGGAAGAGGGAAAGAGAGAGAGAGGGGGAGAAAAGCTTCTTACGCGAAGCGTTAAGAATCCGACCATTAAGATCAGTATGAAATGATAGGATATCCCGAGCCGGCCACTGACGATATTGCTCTCACCCTGAAACTCGTAAAGCTTCCTTATCAGTACTGTTTTACTATCCATCGGGATTTTCTATATCCCCTAACCGATTTCGAGCCTCCCTCCTTCCTATGAATAACTCGGCGGGATCATTGATCCCTGAAATAACCCGATAACCCGCCGCCAATAATAAAATGGTAACAAGTATCGAGGAAGGATGCGATATGTCATAATTCGGTGAGAGTGTCAGCTAAGCTCACTGACCAATGTCGAGTCCGATGTTTTATGAAAACCTCGGCTGTTAACTTGAAAAGATGATTACTCGAAAGCACCACTGGCTCCGGTAAATCTGGCTCCACGGGGATTTCGGAGATCGTCATCAGAAATTCTCATGGGCTTACTTGTGGTTACCTTTATGACGTGGTATTTCGAGGTAAGCACGGTGTGAAACTTCAATGTGTCATTTCATTTACCCCTTTCGTTGTCGAGTATAGTAATAAAAATAGTTGATAAATGATCGACTTTTTTCTGAGCAACTCTTCTTTCGTTTGTAATAAACAGTGGAGAAAAATATATTTTACTAGTCTAAAGTTTCCTTTTAAAGAACTAAAATTTAATCGACACATTTTCCATGAGATTTTTCGTAGTTTTAAATTTGAAAATTTTCAAGTTTGTGAAACTCGGTAATCTGACCCATTTATCTGGTCTTCCCACACACCGAACGGACTTGACAGCGAATGGATTAAAACGGTAATGGCTACTCACTAATACTTTTCGCGCGGGAATTTCACGCTATCGGAAAAAGGCGAACTACCAATTAATTGGGCCAGTGAAGCATGGGATCCCTTGGCGATAGTAAACCGCAAACACGCTCGGTGCTATTAAGGCATGTCACCCTCATGCACGTGCATCATCAGTTAAAGACGTTTCGGTGTTTAAGCGAGTTGCCAGCCAGTAAATTGAAGGAAGCATCCCTCTAGACACTGTTTACTTCCTCCCAACTAACTCATCTTCACCTGCCAACACTCCGTTCTCCTCGAACAGAAACCAAAGCTATTCCTTAAATCTCAACTTTCTCGAAATCTGAAAGTATGCTGTGAAAATTCTAGCATGACAGATCACTTGGATTTTTTATTGAATTCATTTTACAACTGGACTTAATTTGTCGATTTACTCAACTTTCAAAAGATAAAAGTAGATGCAATGTTCTTACCCCCACCAACAGGGAAAGTTGCAGAGAACTTTGCGCAGTCGCATGCACGTAACCAGCTAAATCCCACGTCTACCCTGAATTTACAAAGTATCGTTTTGTCAGATTTGCATAATGCTGGGAAAGCGCTATCGTGCGATTATCGACTGAACGAACTACTCTACTTATACTAAAGGATTGTATCGTCGATAACCTGCTACTTTAATCCCCGTGTATTCCCCGACAAAGAAATAACCAATAGTACTTTTATTACTGCTGGAGAACTGCTGGCTCTACATAATACTTGTTATAACTTATTAAAACTTGTCGTTATTTCTCGTTATAACTTATTTCAAGATAGAGATTAATAATGCAACTTAAAATCAATGAACAACAAGTCAAGATAAAACAGGATATTCTTCTTGCCGGAATAACAATAAAACACTGAAAACTTCGAGTTTCCTCATTACAAATCAGTTCACTCACAAATTTGATGAAAGTCAAATAGCACAGAGATCAAAACTTTATTCATAAAATAGTATTATATTATTTAATGTGATGTATTTGAATTCAGCTGTTATTTACTTTCGCTGGATTTGCCAGGCGCGTAATACGGCAAACTGGACGCGAGCTGTTTGAAAATGAAGTCGGAAGGTCGGAAAATCCAGCGCAGATAAAGTAGCAGTATAATAGGAGTGCTTGAGACAGGTGGGCGTGCGGTGGAGAGTACGTAAGGCAGAAGAAAAGTATTATCTGCTCTTATTACAAGGGTAGGTAAGTCTGTCAGGGACAGTAATCTGTAACTAATAAACGCTTTAAACTTCCCACCGCACAAAAGAGACTACTCCGCCCTTTTATATCAGCGTCCTGGTTACCAAGCAACCCTCTTCACCACGCTCACTACTTATGAATCCCACAGCACTGTAACATCAAAGAACACTGACACTAAGCTTCCACGCGTCTCTCGCCAATAATGACAAACACTTGAAACAAAAAGAACCTAATAAATTTCGTCCGAGACTAAAAGAGAATTAGAAAAGATTTGGAAGGAAAGCTGGGTTAAGTGTAATGTCTGTTTGGGAATTAGTTGCTCCGAGGAAGTTTGTCGATTTCATTCCAAGGGGAGAAGAAAAAGGCGAGGATTTTGTCTGTTTAATCTAAGAAACGCTTGCGGCCACTGGGAAACGATGCCTTGAAACTAGCAGCGGCCACTTTGAGAAAGTATTCCGTTCACGCGAGCCCACTGATTTTCTTAGTTGGACGATCGGGAACGTGTCGAAAAGCGTTCTATCGGATTTCAATTGAATGAGCAGAACGGAGAAAGAGAATAGCCATCTACACGGAATGCAACCAGCTTATCTTGGCCGCATTCTACCCTCGAAGCTTGTGCCAGTGTAGCTGTGGTCTATCTGACATTCAACACGAATGCAGAGAACATCCTTCGATCCTCCGTTCTGGACATTGCACTTGCAGGAAGTGGCAGTGAAATTTCATGGGATTGAAGTGCTTCTGACACTCTGCGTCCCAATGGGCGCAGGTGTCTGGTCAGCCAACAAATTCGATTGGAAACGCAGACGAATTATTAATTCGATGCACTTTCGGAACCATTTGCTAATTCAATGGTTACTTCCTTCAATGCATTAATAACCCAAAACGTAAAAGTAATTCTTGTGCAAGAAAGAACTTTTTTGCAAAATTGAAAACAAGAAAAAACAATATTCGAAATTAATTTCAGAGTTTCGATTTCAACTAGCAAACAGTAGGTAATGAAACAACGTCAGAAAGTAATAAAGAAAGTCGTACGAACTTTTTACGCGTACCCAAACCGAAAGCACGGCTGCACAAGAAATATGCTAGGATGAAAATATACGGACTGGAAAAGACAAGCTTAATGCCTTAACCTTAATTATAGCTATGTCTCGTGCATTATCTGATAAGAAAGTTAACAACTAGTAACCGCTATTACAACCTTACAGTCTATTTTATGGCTAGCATTCTCGTAATCTTGTAAATCAACGCCAGAAAAACGAAGCAAAGCCCTGATTCTCTTCCATCACGGCGGTCACTAATTGCCAAAGTTTAGCCGGCGATAAAAAAACTAAATAATATAATTTCTTTTGAACGTGCCATTATATTCGTGGATGAACTTAATTTAAATTCATAATACGAATGACCGAAGAGTTTGGTTATATTATTCTTGTAAAAAGATTGTTTTAAAGTTTAAAGTAAATGTTGCGAAAAGTGAGTTTCAGTTCCGATTTCCTTAACTCCAGTTTTCTCGGAAACGCTTGTTCGAAACTGACAATGAATCAAAGAAAGGAATGAGTCCAAAAACATTAAAATGTAAAAAAAGTGCGCCAAGTAGTTTGATTTCCCGACAAAATTGGAATATAATAAAAAAGATAATAGATATCATACAACAAAGCCAAGTTTTCATTCAAAGATACCTTGATTTAACTCGCATTAGCAACGAACAATAAATTAACAATAAATTAGCGATTAAAAATAAAAAAAACTTGGCGTGTGCGTGCCTCGCACTGCGAGGTAAAAAGATAATGAGAAACTGATTTAAACCTAACACTCACTTTACCACAATTTAATTTCTTTACAACTTTTTTAGGAATATTACCGGTGCGAGTGCCTCGAATGAAGTGCGCAAACGCCAAGTTTTTTTTATTTTTAATCGCTAATTTATTGTTAATTTATTGTTCGTTGCTAATGCGAGTTAAATCAAGGTATCTTTGAATGAAAACTTGGCTTTGTTGTATGATATCTATTATCTTTTTTATTATATTCCAATTTTGTCGGGAAATCAAACTACTTGGCGCACTTTTTTTACATTTTAATGTTTTTGGACGGATTTTATGTCTTTTTGTTAGTTAACCGTTAGCAATAATAAAATTCATTTGAAGGCCTTTATTGTATACTTTAAAGAATGATTACAGTTTTTTATTTAATTATTTTCAACAAAATGGCAGAGTTAGAGCTCGTCAGCAAGTGAAAGCGTATTTGTGTTCTACGGCCAGAAACGTTTCTCTAATTTTCAATCTGGAGTAATAAAGCAGACAGTATTCAATTCTATATACGCTTAACTCGAAAAGTACGTAGCAAAAATAAATTAAAAAATATTGCTTTTTGTTAGAACGACGTACAATAGAAATAAATTGTCTCTTAAAATTTCACATAATATTCTATCGAAAACAGAAACTTTCTCTTATGTGCGTCATTCTAACAAAAAGCAATATTTTTTAATTCTGATAGGTACTTTTCGAGTTAAGCTTACGCAGAATACAAGATTAAACAATGTTTATTTTCTTGCTCCAGATTAGAGAAGAAATCTTTTCGACGGCAAAACACTACACAGCTTTACTTGACGTGCTGTAGCTCCGCCAATTTATAGAAAATGATACAATGAAGGCCTTTAAGCAAATTTTACATAGCATTTACTGTGTTGTCTTAAAAAAACTGTCAAATTTCATATATTTTTTCGGGTGCTGGGGTGGCATTATTTCATAACACTTTACATGTTATATTGAATGAGCTATCCTCATACACTATCTAATTTTAGTGTATTCTGTTTCTCGAATGCATAACTCAAGATGGTACAACCTTTAGTATTGAAATTTACTAACAATAAGTACTTATTTCACTATAAAATTTATGTACTTTGA
The DNA here is from genome assembly GCA_910591665.1 of Ectemnius continuus. Taxonomy (NCBI): domain Eukaryota; kingdom Metazoa; phylum Arthropoda; class Insecta; order Hymenoptera; family Crabronidae; genus Ectemnius; species Ectemnius continuus. The sequence continues at coordinate 7,312,172 of OU342867.1, forward strand.
TTACATCATCTTAACTCTTTAACTGATACATTTCTTAGACACTTCACAGTCAGGAACACTAAAATTAAAAAGCCCATGGAGATGTTGCCTGCCAAATATAATTTGTAAAGTGTTAACATACAACAATTCAGGTTCAAATCAGCAGTGATACATTACCAACAGCTAGGATACATTTAAATTTCAGATTAGATAAGTTATAGCTGCATAAGCACTCTAACGTTGATACATCTTGATTGGCAAATGCATAGCTCAAATAGTGCACAATCAAAAGTGATGAAATTTGCTAAACAAATACTAATTATCAATTGATAATATATTCCTAAATGACGTATGACTGGTAATTATTACTGCATTATGTCATTTTAGGAAAAATGTTCCTTGAGCAACAAACTTGACAGTCACAACTAAATTAGATTGCGTATGAGCATATCATTTAGTTCATATTTTAATTGTGAAGGATTGGCTCAAACAATGATTTAGATTTTGTTAGCAATATACCCAGCTCATACACTATCTAGTTTCGTTTGGTGTATCTTGACTGTCAAGTGCCTTGCTGATGCAGCAAACACGTAAACTCCTGAAATTAGTTTGAGCAAGCACTGATTACCAATAACAAGCATTCCCTTAAATTATAAATAACTGCTCATATTGCTTAAAAGATTGATATACTACACTCTTGACAATTTTAAATATTGGTAATCAACACTTGTTTACCAAAACAAGGACTTGCAAGTGGCACACTTAACACTTTCAACATTCCATAATTCTTAATAATGACAAGGTCACAGGGACAAGGGCAAGGACACTAGACTCTTTTATTAACTAAATAAAGCATGGAATTTGGAATAAAATGATCAAATCGGACTGTGTCATATAACCATTACTGCACATAACCAACCATGGCATAACCGGCTTAACCAAAGTGTCGGTATGACACAGATTACAGATTATAGATCGGTAACGTAAACGCGACATTTGGCCGTGGTGCCAACTGGTGTGAAAAAAGTGAAAGTCACATTTTTAGGAATTGCTGAAACTTCTGAACATAATCCGCCTCGCCTTTTCGACGAGTAAAATAAGGAGGAGAATTCATATCTCCTGAATTACTGAACCGATTCGCTTGATTCTTGGCCCATTCGATTCAGAAAAATCGGAAAAAAAATACAAAATTGAGAAATAAATTCTTGGAGCTATAACTTTCTCATAAATCGAGGTGAAAGTTTTCTAGCAGACGACAACCGCACCACTTCGGGATAAGTATACTCGGTAGGCTCGCGCTGTCCTATATATACTGCGCCGTCCTATATATACTACTACTTGGCGCGAGACTCTACCGAGTCTCCTGATCCGTACTTGGCGAAAGTCGTAAAGAAATCTCACGCGCATCTAGAAAGCTAAGGGAAGGTAATCCTGCATGAAAACATATTGGTATAGTGAACTGGTGCGGGAAAGTTTATTATGACAGGCAGAGACGCCAGTGGCGAATGGCACACCCAGAAAGAGGGTGAGTCCGGAGCATTCATCTCTCTTAGCCTGGCATTTACTACGACGCAAACACTCATTCTCTCTTTTGGCACCTGGCAAGAAATACTAATGAAACACGTAGCTGAATCAACAGATCGTACTTGAAAGAGAAAACTGGACAAACTTCGAAAAACTGTATAAAGAAACTCGTAATTTCTTTTAACGAATCTTTGATGGGCAGTCGTAAATCAAGCGGCTCAAATTGATGCTTAGACGTTGTCTAATACCCTGTAATCCCGAGGGAAAAAAGCTGGCAACGGATGGTCGTTACGTTTATTCGATGGCATTAAAGTATGGTGGACGAGCCCTTCCTGGCGTATCATCCGGAAGGGAATAAAATCCGAGCGATGTAGTTACATCGTACATCCTGGAGTAAATAGGGCGCGCAAACGGTTTGGTCATCGAGTACCCGGAAGGAAAGATCTTCGGATCGGCGAAGAGCTATCCCTCGAAATCAAGGATGCCCAAAAGAAATCAGCTGCCCGGACAAAGATAAGTCCGGCGCATAGTTTCTACTTCGGCTCCGATCAGATTTTACGTTCCCCTATAAAAGTTCCTAACGTATCCTAACTATTTCTTACGGCATCCTAAGAATTTCTTGTGGCAAGTTCGCAGTTTATATTTTACGAGAAATCGACAAGTGTATAAATACTTCAATTGGAGCGTGGTTACTTTTTAAACCCTTGCGCTTGAAATACTCTTCACAGATACTGTTACCTTAAAATATCATTAACCAAATTTTATTAAAACTTATTCTTTACCATCGTAATTGCTCTTCATCCGGACGTGAAATTATTTCCAGATTCACTGAGAGAGTGCAAATTTGATATTCATTATCTCGAGAAATCCGATAATGAACAAGAATACTATGCCGGGAGAAAAAAAGCTCGAGTGCAGAGGGTTGAATTGAAAGTGAATCACGGCGAACCATATACGGATATATAATACTGCAACAATTTCATGTACGTCGAGCCAACAGAGCGAGGTTACGTAATACCTAGCTATCTAGTCAGTTCTACTGCGTGAACTCTCGAGAGCAATTTCGCGGCCGGAAACTTTAGTTAGATTTAGTGCTCTAGTTAAATTCGTTTTAATGCTTCTCACCGCAATCGCTGCTCTATCGAAAAATTCTGCTAGGATTATTTCAGCTCTGATTTCAATGCTCGGACCGTCGTTCTGGCTGTTTCGAATAATCGTTTTACCGGTCGGATTAGATAGTTTAAATAAGTGAAAGGAAACATTGATTGGGAAGAAATATAGATGTGAAAGCCTTGTAGACTGAAATCTGGAGAGTTTAATCTCGGCGCGTTATCGCGCGCAGTTCTCCTTTAATAGGAAACGGCCGGTCTCCAAGTACGTAAGTATGCCACGTGAAAAAGGGGGCGGGTGGTATCGCGCGGCTCATAAAATTTCCTCCATAACTCCTTGTTTCGAATGTCCGGCGGACACGCGATTTTACCCACGCGAAATGGAAAGATATTGGGAACAACGCAAACGCACCGGAGAAAAATTAACCGGACGAAAGTCCGTCCGTTCGATAACGCAATGACTTCTTTCGTGGTGGTAAGAAAATTCAAAATTTATGACCGACATAATTTATGTCTCTTACACTCTGTTGTATATAAGATAACTCAAAAGTACCTAATTATATATAAATGTTTTTCAATTGTTCTTTACACGTTTCTTATTATTTATATTATTATATATTATACCTAAAAAAGCGCAAGGGTAAATGAATCATCCTGTAAAGATAGCCTTATTCTTCATAACTAAAGGGCAAGGACGTCTCTGACGATAAAAGTTGCTATTCTTTATGGTTTTGATGCCCTTTCACTCACTGTTTCTATTTAGTCGTAGTTGTTGTCTACGTGACAATATAAAAGTACATCCACAGCTGCCAATGCGTTAATAACAGAACGGTAGCTCCGACGGACGATGAGTGAAACGGCCATTCGTCGACGCACGCAGACAGTTCGGCCGAAGGCCACTATATTGGTCCTTTCCAACGAAAGGATTAATGATACACGAAGTTATACGCCCTCTACATCATTTTTCAAAAAAAGCTAGTGATGGATATTCGTTCTTCCTTTGACATCGTAAGCCGTGTCTGGTGAGAGAGTAAATCCACTGCTAAATTAACAGAAAAAGAGATATCCTAGGAAAAGGAGTCGCATCCCGTATCGCCGAATCCAATTTCTCGTGGTTCAGGTAGTCTTGGAGGAAGTTACCTTAAAGGAATTGCTCGTAATCCAATAATGCAACGCGATAAAGTCTTCCTTCGACCGACGAAAGACTACTAATAAAAATGTGGAAGATTAGTTCAACTTGGTGAGAACTCGAAATTAATTGATGAAGTGTAAGGAATATCTTTGAGAATTGGATTAATTAGTAGAAGTTTGGTAGATGAGAAAAATATTGTCAAAGCTTAGTTGCGTGGGTATGTGTTTAAAGAAAATGACCACGTGTCGGTGGTTTCCTCGGCGAGATTGGAATCTGCTAATACTCTTGCTTCACCAGCCGAGAAATGAGAATCGCTTGCGTCGCGTAAATGGCTTACTCCGACTGTTGTATTCTACTACTGTTACCTGCATGAGTCTCCAAAGGAAGCCAACATTCTATGAGTGCGCGACAATTAAAGAGAACTCCATTGGAGAATCTAAATAGTGCACAAAGTGAAAGTGGCTTTGTTGGAAGCACCGCAGATCTTCAGAATCTTTCTTCAGTTTCCGAACGGTCGTGCGTCTTAACAAATGTCAGAAGACTTGACTTTGTCTTTTGACATTTGTTAAGTTTCCTCCTAAATATTCCCTTGAAAATACGCTACGAAAAAAGTTGCCTTGGCACAAAACCCACTCCAAAAATATAAATCAATATCATATGAAAACAAAAGTCAAATTTTCATTCAAATAAACCCACAGCCTCCAAACAAATATCATCGCAATATGTGGAATGTTTTTTTAACTACGTTTACGAAGCTGGAAAAAAAGGATATTGCTTTTATAATTACGATTTTGTTTCTCTAACAATAGGTGAACTGACCAACATGAATCATTTAATTTTCCAGGTAGTCAAAATGATGATTGTGGTGGTGTTTATGTTTGCGGTGTGCTGGCTACCCTTTCACGTGTACTTCATCCTGACATCCTCCCTACCGGAAATAACGAACGAGCCGTACATTCAGGAAGTGTACCTGGGAATATATTGGCTCGCCATGTCGAACAGCATGTACAACCCCATCATCTACTACTGGATGAATTCCAGGTAAAGCATATTTTGCACGTCGAGGAAGTAAAGTTGCAAGAGTTTCGTATAAACTCGAAGTGGAGGAAATCCAATTTTATATGACTTGCAGTATTTACCAATGATATGCCTGCACTTGCAATATCCAGAAACTGTTCCTTCGGTCTCGCGGCCTCGTAAAGTCGACAACAAACTCCATTCAAGTATGAAAGCTCACACGTACACATCTGACGCCGCTTTGATATTTTCCACGGGCTGTAATTGCAACCCTTTCATGATGGTCAATACTTTAATGCACTGTTCACCAAATATTATGAACAAAAGCTAACGCTTTTTAACGCTACATTTATATAAATATCGCTGACTTTCCTTATATAAAATTGATTTACATGAAAGTACAATGAACAATTCAATGCACGATTCTTTTTGTTCTTCCTATTTCTTTGAATTGTTGATACCAGTAAAGGGAAAAGAGGGGAAAGGTCAGTGGCAGGATATAAAATATTCCCGGGACAATACTAAGGCACATATCAATGTGAAACGGGAATCGTGACTTGGTAGTTACGCAGTTATCCTTAAGCGATCGCGTTCCTAGTTCCCTGAAAACGCTCGCTCACGAAGGACGGAATTCCGGGCAATGCATCTGCAAGTTTCCCCCGGCTATTTGACAAGTAACGACCCTGAACTTTCTCCCTTGCGTGATGCAGTGGAACTTTAACATGATTTCGAACTTTCCACGCGGAGAATGGAAATCTGGGGGATTTTCACCGTGTGTTAGATAAGCATCGTTAACAGACTTGCTTGCCACATATTGCCAAGTAATATTGATGATCAGTCGAAGAGGAAGTGTAAGTCGAAACAAAATCCGATCTAATAGAAATTTAGAGCGGTCAAGTGACGAAGTGATTCCATCAAGGAGGAAGCAATCGGTGGACAATTCTTTCGGCGATAATGGCTCTTTGCTACAATAGAAAAGTCTCCAATGGAAAGTTGTCCGAGCGCGAGACAAAAAGCGAGAATCCAAGGAGTTCCGAATGCTCCTAACGATCGCCAACGGTGGCTGTGTCACCAACTTGCAATGCCACTTCAAGGAATCGTTCCCGACGACAAAAGTCGATCTCGCCCGTCTGCATTGTCCGCAAACTACTCTGATGGATCTTGCGAGCAAACTAATATTATTGCCAAAGCCGACATTCATTCGCTACTGGTAAAAAGCCAACAGCTTTCTCTTGAAATTGCAAATCAAACGAGAGATTGACGCGCTTCTATAGCTAACTGCTAGCCGAAGAATAGTGAGTTATAAACAGAATTGATTTCACTGCGACCTTGTTTATTCCGTTTTATAGCGGAACTGCTTTACGGTCACTTGGAATTTAACAAGCCACTGCACTATTCGAAACAATGTTTGAATCTGACCGCAAACTAATACCTTCGCGTTTACATAGACGAAATTCGTCAACACAATCGTCTTCTCACCAAATATACACTAGTAAATGACAAATTCTGCTGCATCCTTCATAAAGGACATTACGTTTACTTCTATCAAACCAAGCCTTTCATTGTTTTCTCTTAAAATTCCAGTTTTATTATTCTTAATGGAATTTTGCAGATTTCGCCGGGGTTTCGCTGAGTTCTTCCATTGGTGTCCTTGGGTGCATGTCACGCCGGCACCTTCGCTCTCACGCTCGGAAGCCGTGACATCCCGTTACAGCTGCGCAGGAAGTCCGGAGACGCACACCAGGATATCACGGAACGGTACGTCATCCTGCACATCCTCGGAGCGTCCTTGCACCACCACGTCCACGACGCCCACGAGCGAGACGCGCTCCGAGCACGACGGCAGTCCCACGGTGCCGGGAAAATCCTCCATAAATTTGCACGTTTTCGCCGGCAGCGTGGGCGCCAACGAAATCATCAAGCACGAGAAGACACTCAATGAATAAATCGAGAAAACGAATTTATTCATTTACAAATCGGACCAACAGTTTCACTAGAGAAATCTGAATTGCTTGGGATTTTGTTAGTCATACAATTGGTCCTTCGACCGAATACACTTGGAACCGCTTTTACAGTGATCGTTCAGTAGTTGGCTTCTTTTACTCATTTATCCCCTTTTTAAGTTTCAGTTATTCTTTTGGCACTTGTCATTGTCGCACCGTACACATTAGCGATTAAGGAAATGATTTTATTGTTAGATTTAAACATTCGTCATCCGACTCCCATACTCCCGTAGAAATCATCGCTTATTAGAATAAAGTGTGAAGAGCGCATGTGTTCTCTACGAAAGTGGCTTTAGTTTTGATTTTTTAGTTGCGTGCAATGGTTTATTAATTCAGTTAGCTTTATGTGCAAGTCTGCCGACAATAGTAGCATAGAACAAGTCATTTAGGGGAAACCGGATGGTCAGAGAAAAACAGGAACTATTTCTAATTTAATAGGCACCGTGCAAATACCACTGAACGATCGAATGTTGGCCCACCATCGTGGTAGAAAGTGGAAGGCACCGCCACAGACGCCCCGAGGCCACGTGTCTTGACAAGAGGAAGGAAATACCCAGCACCAACCAGCGCACACTTGGATATGAAAGTTCTCCGAATCTCAAGCATGGGAAAAGGATAAAAGCAAGATCAACTGGAAGAGAACAGTTCATCCTGATCTTCATCCTGAACCCTTAAGATTCGGATATAAATTTCCTTCTGTCGAGCGATTTACAAATCGATCGCTCCTCGATCCACTTATTTCTCTCGATCTGATTTACGCTCTGATCCGAGCCTTTGAAACTGTGCTGCATTGTTCTGCGTGCACGATGGAGATTGTACAAATAAACGAGCGAATAATCGAATGTCGACAGACGATCGATTCTCCTGGAATCGTAAAAGCAGTGAGAGCAGACTCGCATAAGAGTTTAATCGGAGGAGAAATTGCGTCTCATATCCAGTGTATTTTCGGCAGAGATTTTTACAAGTTCCGCCCTGACATTTAATTGTCGGAACATTTACTTATCCCACTGGTTTCACTACTGTCTCACGAATTGCTACGTGGTAATCTGATACTTTGAGTGCAGGTATCGATGTACTTTTAGATACCGTATCCGATGTAATCAATGTTTGTGTTCATTATGCTATTGATTGTATATCTATCACAATGAAGCGTCACTACTCGACGCATCATCCGGGGAATACTAGTCGGCCACTACTTCCGATGGAATGAACGATCCCATATTTCCTACTGTCACATCTCTACAGACGTACCAATGGACCAACGATCTTGCATACTGCTTCTTCGACATTTAGACTAAGAGTACGTCGTGACATTTCTAGTACGCGTAAACTGTCTCGGCCGAAACTGCATGGTATACTACGAAACTTTCGAGTGCTTGCATACACACTTGTCGGTGTTCCTATCACACTTGCTAATATGTGCTAATAGTTGTGAGAATCGCGAAAACACACCTCCGCAACGCTCGCTCGAAATCTGACGGAATCCTTTTCTGCGATCATCACATGATTCTAATTCGTTTGACGATCACGATCAACGCTGCAAATCTTAGGTGAAGAATGTACCAATTTTAATGATTCAATGTGAGTGGAGTTCTCTGCAAGTAATGAGATGTTCGTAAGTAGGAAGTGTATTTTCAAGAGTGTTTTTAAGGAAACAAGAGATTCGCCAGCATTCCGACTACTCGGTCTGTCGTTGTTAAAGTTCGTATAAGAATGCCAGTAATAGTCTTTAAAGTCTTTAAAGGAGGTCTTGGAAGGAAGCTTGCTTAAACCTATTTTTCAGCTACTACAAACTGCGGAGCAAGAAACTCTGGGAAAAACAGACGCTTTTTAACATAAAAGTACGAGATAAGTGTATGTACAGTCACTATAGGCACTATCGTAATTGTAACGAAATCAAATTGTTAGCGAGATATCGCAGTCTACTTGTATCGCTCGAAACTACTGATCACGAAGGATGTTAAGGATAGGATATTCGCGCGTTTCACGCGGTGCATGCACATCTATTGATTTCCAAGGGAAAGCCAATAAAACGATGAAAGAATGCAGATTTTCATTTTTGTACTTTTTCCTCTAAGCATACCGCACACAGAACTCATGTGTCATACAGATCGTCTACATTAAGTTAATATTCCAGCTGGAATCCTACTGTTTGATATCATATCAGTGTATTTATTAACGTATGCGTCAATGAGTAAGAGGTTTCTGCGAATAAGAAAATCTATACGATACTGAAATCGTATTGACCTCGTAATCGGTCCTACTCTCAAAAGGAAAATACTTCGAGAACATTAAAATGTAGAAATAAGTCAGCTTGGTATACTGTGGAAAACTCTGCTACGAGATCTTAAATGACGAACACACTGACAGACAAGGAATCCAGTTTCACAGAGTAGAGATTGTATTGTACGCCGTAAATCAACTGTTACATAGTACACTAAGAATGTATCCGAACTGGTACATTAATAAATATCTCTTATTTTTTAAGATGCCTTGAATCACTCATCGAAGGAGAGCTGTTAAAAACCTGGACTTAAGAGTTGGCCTATAACTCCACATTATATTCCCTTTTCGCCTATTCACCTCCTCCCAGAACGAAAGCGAAAGAGTACTAGCATCCATTTTATCTGTATAAAGAACTCCCTGAAAACAATAATAACCCTTACACCTATCAATTAAGCTCACTCCCCGAAGACTAAATCATACGACGAAAAGTCATTTCTCTCTTGATCTCTTTGAACCAGATGCAGAAAATTAATTCGCATATAATAGGTGTAATTATACTGCCCTGTTGAACAAAGCGACACAATTAAAGGAGCTTTTCACACGCGACACGCGAAAAGTGGGTCACAAATTTACCCGTTTTTCCGCGTCGCTTCGATAACGGCGTTTCAATTAATCCTACGAATCCCTTCGAATGCGATCACTCGCAACAAAATTAAAACCGAAGCAAATGCAATCTTAATGTAAAAACTGAGATCAAAGTAGATTTATCTCAAACTTGGAGATTTTGCAGAAACGTTCATATCAATTAATGTTACAAACATTAAAATCAACGTTCTTCGAGGAACAATGTGTATAATATGTATGTAGGAAATAAAAATATTTGGATAGAAATGAACAAATATTTAAAACTAATGAACAGACTCACAGATAGATGATCGTATTTGTGCTGGATGATCCTAGCTATGTATCCCTCAGCTTTTAACTGGAAGGGCTGGCCCTTTATATCCAAAGCTTCCAGAATGATTTCTGAATATCGTGGCACGTCCGCGGTAAAACCGTGTATACTCGCACACGACTCGTCCTGCGTGATTAATTTGTAGTTCGTGACGTTCAACTTGGGATTTATGGCGATCGTTAATGGTATGGGCTTTATTCCTTGGGTTTCCATCATTTGTTCGGGATACTGTTGCAAATCCTCCTCGATTTGCTCGATTGCAAATACTTGGTAGGGAAGGCCGATCTGTGGCGCTGAAAGGCCGCATAAGTGATACTTTCGCATCACTTCTACTAAGTCGGTCACAACCTGGAAACATCGAAAACATTTCCTTGGTGAATACACTTGCGCATAGAAACGATTTTCCAATCGGCGTTGGTGGATTATCATTCTTTGGCTCTCAATTATGGCCGACTCAAACGTGGAATTGATATTATAACCAGTTATCGTTATCTATCATCGCATAATAATGTTGGGATTAAATTATATGAGAATGCATGGATTTGTATGTAATATCTTCTGTTTTGCTAAAAACCGCGCGATAAAAGTACAATGAACCGTGGCCGGAAATACTGAATTGCAACGCAGAAAATATAGAAAATTGACGATAGCAGCCAAGAATGTCCGGTAAGCTGATTAAAAGGAAACACAAAGTAAATCCCAAGATAACGTGAGAGCAAATACTTAAGTATTAAATTCTGTAAAAGTTGAATGTTTCGTACTCAAATAAATGCAATAAAGAACCTACACCCTGGAATTCAGGTGTTTGAATCGACTCCAGATCGACTTCCATCGCTTGCTTCCGAAGGACAGGGTCGCCAATCTGACAGACATGAGTGTACGGTAGACATGGAGAGCCCCATCGCACTATTGACGAGAGAATTTTCTTCACTTTATAAAGGCTGATGTGTCGTTTACAAGCATGCCACACTGTGTAAGAACTCTGGCTAGTCTGACAATGAATGAGCGTTCGAATCAACATCGTCAAACCACTAGTTTATTAATTTTCCTGGCACTACACAGGTTAGATCACACAGCAGGTTGCGCCATCAACTGGTGCACTACTGTGTGCGGCAGCACTTGTTCATTATAGTTGCGCGCCATAGTTACGCGCTATAATTTTGAATTTTCGAATTATCGTAGACTCAACATAGTTTTAAATAACAGTATAAGATAACTCGAATAATGTATGATAAAGATAAAGACAGAGAGTTTTTTTCCATGGCTCTCCTTTATCGTAATTTCATTCTTCACTGACCTTGAGTAGCAAGGCTTCTTTAAATTAAGAAGCAGAGATAAGCGAGACGATGAATGTCAATGAATGTTTCTGTAATTACTTGGATATCGGTTTACAGATGCACATGTCAATAAAAAGAACAGTGATAGAGTGATTCCATTATCATATCGCACTATATTGTCTTGCAAATCAACTGCAGCTCACCAGTCGCGAATGAAACTCTGAGGAGAAAATCTGTCTATTTTCTTTTGATTCTAATCGTGGGAGTGTGCTCCAAATTCTAAAATGGCAATAAGAATTGCTTTCTTCCGGCATCACTTTCAAGTATCTTGCATCGTTCGAAAATTATCGACAGGAAATAGTAAATATCGAATTCTATCCAAAATAGTGGTAAAGTGATTTATAATACAATAATTGCAATCTGTTCTTCGATTATTCAGACGCAATGAAAGATGTCATGAAAGTGAACGTTCCCGATATTGAAAAAGCTGCTGAGGTTTGGAAAGACGACGACGAAAATGACGTCTTGTTTCACGATGTGAGTTCTTGAAAATTTAAAGATTGATACACCAGACTAAAATCTACTTCGCATTAGGCGGGAAGTACTGGATTAATTACATTGAATCGGCCACATGCCATGAATAGTTTGAAAGTGCGAATGTGTTTACGAATGATCTATACTCTTGGCGATTGGGAATCCTATAAGAAAAGAGTGGTGATCGAAGGTGCTGGTGACAGAGCGTTCTGTACCGGTGGCGATCTGACAATGATGAAATATGCAGCGACTGTGGATTTCGACTTTCGAAGAAGAAACATCTTCGGCACTTTTTACACGTCAGCTCATCTTCCACGAAAAAGTCGAGTTTCTTATCGAATTAACATTAGAATCAACGACCTCAATGAGATCTTCCTTTTAGATTGTTCCACTTAATTGGAACTTACAAAATTCCAATTATCGCTTTAATGGACAACGTAACAATGGGAAATGGGGCTGGCGTAAGCTTGCACGCAAAGTATAGAATTGTGACAGATAAATCAGTTTTTGCTATGCCCGAGGTTGCCTTGGGATTTTCACCCGATGGCGGGTGTTCTTACATATTCCCAAGATTGCAAGGAAATTTGGGCTTGTTTTTGGGGCTGACTGGTTACAGACTGAAAGGTACACATCGAAAATGAACCCATTGTCTTATTAGCTGTCATCAGCAAGAGAAATCCATTCGAACTTCATGCAGGAGCTGACATCCTGCGGTCTGGAATTGCATCGCATTATGTACCTTCCGAAAATCTGCCGAAGTTAAAGCAGGAATTGCTTAACTCTCCGGACAAATGTATAGATTCAATAATCCGAGAGTTTCAACAAACGAATTTGTCGGATGAATCCCTTTTTCTTCCATATATCGAGAAAATCAATGATTATTTCTCTGCTCCAACCGTAGAGGAAATTCTCGAGCGGTAATTGCAATAAATATAATAACTTCTTTCTTTCTCGATGATTGAAACGATTGATTCTGATTGTTGTTCTGATAAGATTGAAAGCTGATGGGTCTGACTGGGCAAAGAAAATCGTGAAAACCATGAGCACCGTGTCGCCGACATCGATGAAAGTATTCCATGAAGTTTATCGAAGAGGAAAGAATCTAAGTTTGTCTGAATGCCTAAAAATGGAATTCCGCGTTTCTTGCTCCCTGGTATATCCGAAATCGGACGTCTATAAAGGTAAGTACGTCTTCCGCATGGAATCGAATACTGTGCGGATCGAAAACTAATTTCATTTTGCAGCTTCCATGGCTAATATTTCCAAGGATAAAATGCCAGAATGGTTTCCTGCTAGTCTGAAAGATGTAAAAGAGGAGGATGTCTTGCGGCGATTCGAACCACTACATCCTGATAAAGAATTACGATTATAATCGACCACTTCACTCGATTCAATCTTTCCGAATTTCAATCCTTTATATTACTCTTGTTGCCTGTACTTTTAACAAAAGTAATAAAGGAAAGTATCAATTGAGCAAATAAATAAGATTATTCAATCGAATATGCTTCATTGAAATTTGATTAATTTCAAGTTGCGCGGCCCGTTCGAATGCTAGTCGTTGCCCCTACGAAACAGCAACTCGTATATTATGTAACACGAAAATTCCACGTGTCCTATTAAACATAACTTGTTAACCCCGCGTTCAATCTGTACAACTTTAAGCACTGGCATGGAATGTATCAGTGTGTTACGGTCCGCCAATATCTTCGAACTCGTAACCTAAATAGTGGTGTATGAGTTTCCGAAGCAATTAACGGATTCTTCTCTCATCCAAGTGTAATATTCCATTGATAAATATTGTAAACGAAATAAAAACTAATCTATAAAAATGGTAATGGTATTATTATTACTCTATTGTTATTAATTACTCTTCGAAGTGTTGTTTATAACTGGGCAGTCAATCACATTAACTCTTCTCACTTTCTAAATAGATCAAGAATAGTGGTCTGAAATTAAACCAGATAAGTGCTAATGCACTAACCACAATTAGACTACTGTCGGCGCAAGCACCGAGTTCAGGTAAGAACGCCGGCTCTATTCTCGGCAGCCTCGACCCAATACTTCGACCACCCCCACTGGAACCATACCTCCCCCTTCACGTACACCCTGGCCGTATCCTCCAATAATGCCCCACATTGAAATACTACGATGCTGGTTAAACAAAATGTGTCTCATTGCTATTCCTCCGAGACAGGATTACGAAATCGGGGATTTCTTCTTGATGCACGTGTAAATTAACAATATGTAGATTATTTAACTGAATCCTTTCCTTGCCCATCCTCCTAGTTGTGCAATATTCTAAGAACCCAACTAAACTTTCAGGCAGCAAACAAATGAGTGCTGATGATGATGTTATATTCCATGATGTATGTAAATCCATTAGAATCTTTCAAGAATATTATTTAAATAATTAATATTTGGGTACATATAAAGGGATATCTTTCTTGCTAGAATGGGAAAACAGGACTTATAACACTGAACAGGCCCAAGGCATTGAATGCTTTAAATACCTCTATGGTGGAAAAGTTATACCCCACTCTCAAGAAATGGGAATCAACAAAACAGTTGGTTGTAATTGAGGGAACAGGAGGCAAAGCATTCTGTGCAGGTGGAGATGTAAAATCTCTTGTAACTGCATTGAATGAACCCAATGGTGAAGTGGTTGGGCAAACTTTCTTCAAAAAGGAGTACCTGTATGTCTTTGATAATATATTCAGCTGACTAAGGGTTAATATAGAATTATGTAAATTTGTTTTCTTTGATATTAGAGTGAATCATTTAATTGGTACATATAAAGTACCATATGTAGCTCTTATTGATGGTATCACTATGGGAGGTGGAGTAGGTGTATCAGTCCATGGGAAATACAGAGTTGCTACTGAGAATACACTATTTGCAATGCCTGAGACTGCTATTGGCTTATTCCCTGATGTTGGTGGAACTTACTTCCTTCCAAGACTACAAGGAAAATTGGGACTATATCTGGCTCTTACAGGAAACAGGCTGAAGGGTATCTACCATACTTTCCTGAGTAGAGTTTCTTACGATTTTTTATTTCCATCATGTATACTTTAAAAAATTGTATTTAAGGCATTGATGTACTTTTTGCCGGAATTGCGACACATTTTGTGCCGTCGGAAAGATTGGCCGATTTAAAACAGGAATTGAACACAGCCAATGTCGAGGAAGTACTAAAAAAATATCAACCGCCGAAGTTTGACCAGGAATTTTCTTTGGCCCCACACATGGAGCAAATTAATAAATACTTCTCAGCTCCTTCTGTGACGGAAATAATAAAATGGTGAGTCAAGCGGTATAAAAGGGGAATTGAAATATCTCAATACATTTTATATTTAATTCTTATATGAAGTCTGGAAAAGGATGGCTCAAAATGGTCACAAAAGACAGTTGAAACCCTTCTCAAAGTTTCTCCCAGTTCCCTGAAAATTACTATGAAAGCACTAGAAAAGGGGTCAACATTAACATTGAAAGAAAGTTTGAAAATGGAGTATAGGCTAGCGAATGCATGCTTAAAGAAAAATAGCGACTTTTATGAAGGTTTGTAATCGAACTCATTTTTTAAGTGGCACTTATATTGAAAATTATCGATATTTCTTCTTTTAGGTGTCCGAGCACTTCTAATTGACAAAGATCAAAAACCAGTATGGAACCCTAAGTCTTTAGATGAAGTGACTGACGAGTATGTGAATCAACAATTCAAAGAACTGTCGGCCGAAAGAGAATTGCCATTATAAGAAAAATACTATAAATAGTTTTGATACACCTTTTTGTATAATGAAGGTCTGTTGATTTTTATATACATGTATTTTTACGAAGAATGTTAATTTAATTTACTATTCCCAAGTTCCATACATACAAAATATCGTGAGCCACTATCTCTAAGGAAAATTTTGCAAGAAACAACAACAAACTATAAAACAACAGACTTTATTTGTGTAAAATAACGAGGAAAACACCATAAGTACTTATAACTATAGTATTGACACATAAAAATGTAATCGAGAGTATTTCAATTTTGATTTCGTCTTTGATTGTAATCGTTGAAAATCAAAAAACTATCTATCGTCCAATGAATTTACAAAATGCGATTAGTGCCCGCCGTAAGGGCCGTAATAAGCTAAACCTGAAATTTTAGCTGCACAATTGAGTGACGTAACTTATCTATCTATTGATAAGGTGATTACGCTTCTCCTAAAGATCATACTTATTTATTTTGTGATGAAATATTCCCTGCAAATAGCAACAAAAGAGTCACAACCTTTCTTCATTTTCCGCGGCACCCAAAGTGTTTACACGAGACCTATAGCTATATCGATGTTTAAATCGAGAGATACGATTTCCTATTCATTCACCCTTCCCACGACAAATAAGCAAACGATGTAGGAAATAATCCGGAAATTGTAGTCGTGAAATTTTAAAAGTTCACATCATCCAAAATGAAGATGCCTTGAAATTATATTAATTTTTATATCTGAACAAATCTATTGATTAAATCGCACTGCGAATCCAGAATTTAGTGTAGTAACGACGTTTGTAACTCATGAAAAAAAGTCTGGAAAAGAAGTGGCATTCTTAAATAGTTTATCATTTTATTTATCAAAATGTTTATATTATTCTCCAGCATGTCAAGTATTCCCATGACGATTGGTTTGCGAAAGATGGACGTTCACAAAACTGTTATTTGAATTTAAATTGTCTGTACGAAGATTGGTATAGGTTTCACATGTTAAGGTGACAAAAGAAAATTAATCCTATCACTTGTTCATTATACTGTGTTTTCAAGAATAGTTGTCTCCTTTACTTATTTTGCACAGTTCTCAATCTGTTATAATGCAGTTCTTGGCTCAGTATTCCTTTCCTACTGCACAATTCACATAAAGGCTAATTCACCCTTGGTACCGATACTGTTATCCAGTATGAATCAGAGGAAAGGGAAACGTAATAAACTGCTGAGAATCAGAGTGTTGAATATTACGTGTGTTCAGTCAATGTACTGAGCAAGCCAGCGGAAGCCCTCTCCGTAGCCTTGCCTTTTCAGAACTGAGCACATAAACAATTCCAATGGACGCCCAGGGATCTCGGAGCGAGAAATTTTGCCCTGAAATTCAAAGACATTTTAATTATCATTGCACATGATTTTCCTACAATAATTGGAGAATAACATCTTCATAATATATTATATACCTTTCCTGTGGTTTGGCCGTACAAGTTGAAGAAACCTCTGAGCTCTTCCTCAGATGCAGCACCTGGCTTATCAATTTTATTGCCTAGTACTAGAACTGGACATGAGCTGAGTTGCTCATCAGTCAAAAGTGCTTCGAGCTCAGCTCTCGATTCTGGCAATCGCGTTCTATCACTTGCATCAACAAGGAACACTATCGCATCTACTGCTGGGAAATAATCTTTCCATACTCTGCGTGCTGTTAAAGAATTCGTAACATAAACACAGGCCAATCATCTTCCAATAATAATCTAAGTTCTTAATTGTACCTTGAGTATGGCCACCAAGATCGAATGTTGTGAACCTCATATTCCCAATGGACAATTCTTCTGAGGCTGAAGTATAAAAAAGTCATTACAACTCCCATTCATATATACACAAATGAATTAAACATTGAAAACTAAGTGATATTTACTTGGGTGCAAAGTAGGCACATGTTGTGCTAAACGGTCATCTTTGAGCATATGAAGTAATGTGGTTTTCCCTGCATTATCTAAACCGAGGAACAGGAGTTTACCACTTTTCTTCCATAGCCCTGAAAGAAAAAGCGTCACCTTCTAAATAAAGCTCGAGCCAGCAACTCCAAGGTGCCGAAGTCCGCAAGAGGAACTGCGGCGAAATCTGCGCGATATACAGTTATAGAAAGCAACAAAGGAATGCAGCGATACCCGTTGTTTTTCCACAACCGCATCACCACATCCCGTTTTATTCAGAGTAATCATTAAAACCGCTTTGTAAAACATCGAGAACCATGTACAACACCGTACTCTCGCCAAGTACTCGGAGCACTTACCTAGATAATTCAGAACCCCTGCGAACCAATCCCAAATAAACATATTTGTGGCTGGTAGTGAGACTCGTCCACTGTGTGTTAACTAACGAATGACTCTGCAACAATGAGAAACCACGGCGATTAGCGGAAACGTGTGTAATAGTGGGCTGACAAGGCTACTATTGCTTTTGAGAAGCAGCGCACTCCCAAGTGGCAACGAAGTCGTGCGTAAATTGCGGCCGCGCTATAGACCGCGGAGGCGAGAGCGTGTGAAAGAGCAAGACGTCTACGTCAGCACTGACAGACAAGGGGAACCTGACTGGCCAGTGTCGAGGGTCAAAGGATTCGAGTGATTGCCATATGATCGGTGAAGGATCACGACGAGACCGCGGACGACTCACCAGCTCTCTCGCCCGTTGACAACAGTTCGACGGTCTCCCGTGCACCGACACCCTCTACGCAAGGATAGCCCGAAGCGAGTCAGAAAAGCGTTCGCATGGCACGACTACGTGAAACCTGTTACTCCACTGCTCCACGTACTCAATGTGAAAAACTGTTGGGGGACCGCGACACTCGGCAGACGGAGAAAAGTACTTTTCCTCCGACAGAACGCGTAGCCCGTGAGCGAGCCTAGTTGGCTGGCAGTTGGCACTGGTGACGTCTACTTCCGTTAGCCATCTTGATCCGAATACTGCTGTATCATACGCGCGCCCAATTTAATCCACATTACTTCGATATTCCCTTTTGTTACTGCATTACTATACAAATTAGCATAATTATTGCACTGCAGTATCGTGCCATGCGAACCTTGTATGACGTCGTTTCCCGATTCTTTGAAGTCAATGTTGCTGGAGGCTTTACTATAGAAATGTATTGTTCGATACTATAAATGTCTAAACGCAATGATTGTATTAAAGATGTATTACATATCACGTAGTTGATGGTAATTTAAATAAAGCAGGAAACAATGACCATTGTTAAAGAAGCTGAAGAAGTTTCTAAACATTGTTCCAAATCCCCTCTACGTCAGCAATCACCTCCCTCTGTTATCAATACTACACACGATAAGCTTAGAAAAAACGTGTACAAACGGTATCTAAAGATACAGGACTTTGATCTCTGTCAGACGACTAATGCTGAATATTTGAGCATCCCAGCATGAGCTGTCACTTGAATATTGCGCATGAGATATATCAGAGACTCGTCATCGTCTCTCAACCCCATAATACTTACCATAGGTCGCAGATATGACGAAATTACGCACTCCTTTTTGTACAAGGCTCAAAAAGCTATATATTAGCATTGGCCTGCACTGACCCAGTTCTTAGGCTTTAAACTATAGCACTACAGCACTAGCGTCAAAGCTGTGAAAGTGCTATAGCTTTATCAGGAATTTTAAGTACTACGTGTCGAGCGAACACGACGCTCAAATTTGGCGTTGCAATTGAGCTCGAAGCTTAAAAAAGAAACCGGATATCTGCAGCAGCGTTACGGTGGTCTCAGTCATGAGAACCCAATAGATGTCAGATAATGTTAAAATCAGCTTGCTGTTATGCCGAACTCGAATGTCAGTCGGTAATGACTGGGAATGGCCGACCAGCTAACGGGTTAAGGGGGATTTAAGTCCTATTGTCTATAGGAAGTAAATTTTGATACGGCAACGAGAAACTGCCCAGGCAAAACGCACCGCTGTCTTGGATAGGCGTACCGATGTTGGTATTTATAGGCTGCAGTTGATACTGTTAAAGCGGCAAAATGTCGTATAAGATCGGCCAACGCGTCGAAGTCCCGGGGAAGGAGTGTCAAGGAGTGATCGCGTACATCGGTCACCCGAGTTTCGCCTCCGGAAAGTGGATCGGAGTTATTCTTGATGAACCGAAGGGCAAAAACAATGGCACTATCAAAGGAACTTCTTACTTTAAAGTACGTCCGTGTACTATCATTATGAACTCGGGTGCAATCCCTGGCTGCATGCAAGCTGTCAAATCAATAATTATTCTTTCACCAAAATGAAATACATCGAATCCTTTCAAAGTTTAAATTTGCGCAATCTTTTATGTGTTATCAGCTAGTTTTAGTATTGAAACGTTTTATTCATTTTACTTTATATTGAAAATATTTAATAGCAGTGAGATATGTTCTGTCATTGACTTCAATAATGAATGATCTAACTTTAATATATTCTCATTTCAGTGTACTGAGAACCATGGAATGTTCGTTAGGCAATCCCAGCTTATCTTATTGGATGAAGCTGGTAACAGGACTGAGCCTGCAAGTCCCTCATCCGCAGGTAGTGGAGCAACAACACCGGATGATTCCGGTGCAGCAAGGGCCAGAAGTCGGTTAAATAGGTTTGTCCCTGTTCTGTCGTGAACATGCATGTAATGACTTTTTCAACTGAGTAACAGAGGTCAAAAATTAGAAAGTTCTTGCAGTGAAATATATCTTTTCTTTCGTGGTAGAGGATCTTTGTGTTACACTAGTACAAAATGTGGCCTAATACTGTTCTATAGGAATATCTTACATGTAAACATGTAACCAAGTAAAGTGTGTATATTATGAACTTCGCGTGAAATAAAACATTGTAATTTTCATGCCAGCATTAGTATGCGTCGCAGGAACGAACCGACCGCGTAAGTTGTTATTCTTAATTAATTGCATACAGGTATCAAGTTTTGCCAGTGGATCTTCCACTGATCTAATATAATTTATCATTACAATCTAACCATAACAACTATTGACACCATTGGGGCCAATCACAATTAACAAATCTTTAAAATTCATGTGCTGGCCATTAAAGAGTACGGAGAAAAACGTCTCCCGCGCACGTTATCCCGCAGCAATCTGACAAGCTCTCTGGGTAAGGGTTTGTGTGAAGTAAGATTGGGAAGTAAATGTATCAGCAATGTCTTGTCTTATGAAGCTTGTGTATTAAATTGATGTTATGGAATGTGGGATCACCTGAATTTTCTAATTCACAATTCACTCAAAGCCACTGCTTCTTATATGCTGTACTTACATGAGAATAGCATTTACAAATAGCGTGAGTTTGATGTAGACATAGGAATAGATGAATGATAATCATACTTCAGTTACTATCCAAGTTTTGAGTTTTATGTGTTCTAGTTTTATGGAACGTAGTACATTTCCATAATAATCTATGGTAATGAACCACCTTCCTAGGGTCTACATAAAACACAAGACCCAGTGAATATTAAACTTGTAAGTGTTGCTGAGAAACAAAATAAAAAAGCTATGCTTATATACACTGAGAATGCTGGTAGTTGTGTGCTAAATGTTATATGTTGCTTTTCTGTAAGGTTCATGGTAATTGTAACAGTAGTTGTTGCATTCATAACAAAATTCATGTGGCTGTAAAAAAAACTTCATTATTGGTTTGATGACAAAAAGAAAGTATTGTCACTATGCTTGAATAACATCGAGGTTTACTTGCTCGTGTGTTTAATGGTAACATTAACATTGCATTCACGTTTAGAGAGAACTTAGAGCATTCATCATGTACATGAATTCAATGCTATTTCCAGAGTTCAAACATTGGGAACCACCGAAATATTGTTCAATGTTGCTTGTTAATCAGAATTCTTATGCTTACAGCTCTCGGCTATCGTTGGCGGGAAGCAGGACCATGTTAAATGCTCCGAGTACTGAAAGCCTGACCGGATCTCAACACGAACGAAAGGATGCAGGAGAATCGCTTATCCCAGCGCCAACTACTACGAAACGAGCTTCTTTCGTCGAGGTATTGTGCTATTATTAGTTTTGTAACGAGTATACAGCGATTATTATTACAAACGGCATTAAACAATTATGCCGATTACAAGATACTGACAACCAACGAACTGTTGCAAGAATTGCATTGATATCTCGACATACATCTGATTGTGAAAGATTTTCACGATGAAGATAACAGGAAATGAAAGGTGTTAGCATCACAATCTCTTCAGCCTTCTTGAATTGCTTACATGTCTGTTACTACCACGTTTAAAGAATCCTATTCTGTGACCCGACATTTAAGTGACAAATCCTTTCTGTGCATGTGACTCATCGGCAGAGAGAGTCTTGGAATTCTTTGAGAGAAAAGTGTGATGACAAGCTATATATTTTTTGACAAGAAGTTAGAGAAATTCCTTTGGCACAGAATGATTCATATGGGAATGCACGTACGTGTTTCAGAAGTCCCCTAGCACGAGCTCGCCTCCCGGCAAAAAGCCAAAGGCCCAAGATGATCACAATAATGTAATTAATACTCATTAATTGTAATACCTCAATTTTTTCTCATCTGATCTTAAACTTTCATATACTAGCTGTTTGCCGATCATCAGTATCATAACATTTGATCATGTAACAACTAGTGCCATTACATTTTGATGGGTTCACTTGTTCTTTGTGAATAATGAGAACGATTTCTTTTTTTATCCTTCATCACACTCGATTCGAACATCTGCTTCACTAATTAAGTTGTCTGATGCTTCCATAATATGCGCCCTGTACGTAGGAAGGGGTATTCAGAGACGCACTAATTCGCGTAATGTGTAACAGACTTCCCTTTGTAAGGGCACTGAAGAGGTGATTGCAATAACGATAATGTGAACAAATAGTTAACAGTATCGTGGTACGAAGGCATAACATCGGTGGAATCAGAGTTTCCCTTCAACCTGTATCCCCTTCTAAGAATCAAAGCGCTCCTATAACTTTCTGGGAAAATATGGACAAATTACTAAATTATATTTCGATTATGAATTTCGTGCTAACATATCATATAACACGACTTCAGCCCTGTTTCATCAAGTGAGTTTCCTATGTTCCCTAGAACTAATAGATCATTCGGTGTAGCTTGTTGGTGTCCTCTTCACGACTAATCCCATTACTCACTTTAAGATAGACTAATTTTACTAAATGTACATACAAAAACAATGGCGTTCACCTGATTACTGTTTTTGTATCAGTATCATAGGGTGTTTTTTTCATTACCGCAAGTCAAAGACAATTATATCTTTCGTTGCACCATTCATAAACTATTCAGTTGAACGGAATGTATGTGTATTTTCGACCAAAGCAGGTGCCGGATGGAACTTATGGAAACTCTATGGTGACGCTGACTTTGTGGATGCGATAATTAAAAAAACACCCGATTGTTTTTAAGACTCTAGCTTAATTTGCTCTTTTACTATCCAGACAGGTTTCGTAGAAACATTGAAGCCGCAGTTCGTACCCGGTCAGGTAATGGCAGGTTCTGCGGCGGCTGCAAATATAGTTGAAGAAAAGTTGTCGCATCTACAGCTCATGCAAGAAAATGAAAACTTAAAGTCACAGGTACTAATAGCGAAACGACTCAGTGTCTCTCGTGTATACTTGTAGTAGCTAAGGTCAATATATTTGGTGTTCAGGTACGAGATCTTAATGAGAAGGTAGACACTTTGCGCGTAAAACGTATGCAAGATAGGGAGCGAATGAAGGACTTTGAGAAAACGAAATTGCAACTTGAACAACTTTTAGAATTTAAAACTAAAGTCATGGAAAGTCAAGTAAGAAATTATTACTACTGAATATAATGCTGTTTTAAACTGTAAGGATTTTCAATTAAATGGTATTGTGCGTGGTGTGCAACATAGGCGAGCCTTCAATGGGAACTTCAGCGAGCGCGGCAAGAAGCACGGGATTCTCAAGTGGCTAAGGAGCAATTCCAGGAGGAGATGGCAGATCTTGCTGAGACAGTAGAAATGGCGACATTAGACAAAGAAATGGCAGAAGAAAAGGCTGAGGAATTACAAATCGAATTACAGCAATTGAAGGAAAAATTAGAAGAACAGACATTGGACTTGGAAATATTGCGCTCAGAAATATCGGAAAGGGTATATTACGTTTTTTTCTAACATATTGCTGATTATTTCCTGTTCTCTTGGACTCTAGATTTATAATTCGTAAATACATAACAATTTTTGCAGACTTCTGGAGGCGGTGCAACAACAGGCGCGCAGAGCTACGAGATAAAACAACTGGAACAACAAAACAATCGGTTGCGTGAAACACTTGTAAAAATGCGCGATTATTCTGCCCAAGAAAAACACGAATTTCAGAAACTCCAAAAAGATTTGGATCAGAAGAAATCAGAAATTCTGGAACTGGGTCGCACAAAAGAAAAATTGTCTGCACGAGTGGAAGAAATGGAACATCAAATTGCCGATTTACAAGAACAAGTATGCAGAATTTGTGGTATATCACTCATGACTGTTGAACATGAACTGAATTCTGAATTGAATCTGTAGGTAGACGCTGCTTTGGGTGCCGAAGAAATGGTCGAAGTTTTGGGTGAGAAAAAAATGGCCCTAGAGGAGAAGGTTGCAGAATTAGAAGAAGCTGTTGCTGATTTGGAAGCTCTACAGGTACATTTACATGAATAGTCCTGTATTATATTGTTATATTTTTTAATATTGTGAACTTTGAAAAAATAATCCCATATTTTAGGATATGTCTGATCAATTGGCTGAGTCATCAAAGGAATTAGAGTTGGAATTACGAGAAGAATTAGATCTTGCTCTCGGTGCAGTACGTGACGCTCAGCGGCATAGAGATGCTGCACTTGAGACCCTTGCGGATCGAGAGCTTACAATACAAAAATTCCGCGATCTTACACAGCAATTGCAAGAACAGTGCATGCAGTTACAACAAAGAGTAGAGTCAACAGAGTCATCAAAAACTGGCCAACGTGGTAGGACCTGTTACAGCATCAAATTATTTTAAAGTCTTATTGCATTAGTCTTATATAACTTATTTACAAAAACTATATATAATCTAGCTACGGAACAACAGCTGGCAGAAATATTGGATTTCCAAAAAACATTTGCCGAAACACGTGCCCAGACAAAAGCGGTGGATCTCGAATTACGGCGATTGGATGCCGATGAAGCTCGAAATCATGTTGCTTACTTACTAGGATTTATGCCACCTGCATTTTTGTCTCGTGGTGGAGATCATGATGCTATCTTAACACTTTTACTCATACCAAGAATGACACAGAAAACAGAAATTCTTATTTCTCAAGTTCGTGAGAAGTATAGATCGATTGAGAAGGTTGACAGGTATGGATTCTTATTTATTCGTATGACATTCCTTTCAGTATGTGTTTTCACATCAATGTTTCTTCTCTCCTAAGGACTAGCGTGATAAAGGGACACAAGGTTGCACAGTACACATTTAAGTCACGACTTTGTCTTTATATGTACGCATTGCAAACCTCTCTTGGTTGTTTCAAATCTGCACTAAATACGTGCACGCCCGAAATGTTACTAAAAGCAGGAGCAACCTATCCTGAAATGGCTGCGCAAGAAAAATCCTTAGATGCATTAATCGAACTCGCAAAGAGAGATCAACTGGACGAAAACGTCCCGACTGATGCGATAGAAAAATGCTGCGTATACTTCTCTACAATGTTTAATGTACTGTTTGGAGAGGCGATGTCCGTAAATCAAGCCCGACTAGTTATCAATGGCACAAGAATGCTTGGTAGTGCTTGCGATTCTATTTCCATCGACGCTGCGGCAGTAAAGACTTTAATTCAAGGAGAAGGTGGAGATATAGGATTGCTCTGTCAGCACACAGAAACGACGTGCGAAGTAATTCAACAACATTTAACGTCAGCTAGACGACGCGTACCAAGAGATCACTTAATGGATGAAGTTAACTTAGGATTAGATAAAGATTGCTACGAACAGTTAGTTACATGCTATCAACATGCAGTCAAAATTATGAAAACTTTCCACATTTTGGTGAAATGTGCAGTGCAAGCTGTAATAGCAAATGCCGGTAAGTATAAAAAATCTCATGATGCGTTTTGCTTTAAATTGTTTCTGCATACATGGCTTTTTATTTTGTCATTGCAGAATCGGATTCGGGACTTACTGCCGAAAAACTGAAAGAAATGGCAGCTATGGCAAGCGAGAAGATTTATGATACCGAAGATTTAGGCCCTATCGCTACTATTAAGGGCAGCCTGATGCAAATGCAGCAATTAGCAGCCAGTTTAGCACAAAAAATGGCTGAATGTGAGAATGAAATAGCAATCACTGGACAAGTAATACAGCGCACAGATCCAGGAACAGAAAATGAAGTAGTCACTCCTATATTAGTAAGAGCGCAAGCAGCAAGAAAAGAATCTGAGGAAACGAAGATATTAAGCAGGTATGTTGTGTAATATGTTCTTATTAACGTGTGTTATGCTTTTCTTCTAACATGTACAATATTTTTCCAAAGGAAATTGGAAATTAGAGAAAGTGATGTGCGGGAGGCAAAACTCGCACTTCGCGAGAAACAAGATGAGCTATCAGAGATGATGTTGAGAAAAGAAATCATAGAGAAACGACTCGCAACGCAACAACACGAACATGAATTGAACGTTGAAACACTAAAGAGAAAGTTGGAAGAAGCACAGAATCAAATGAAACGCAAGGAGAAGGAGTTCGAAGAAACAATGGACCATCTGCAAACAGATCTAGATAGTTTGGAGACTGAAAAGGGGCAATTGAAAGAAAAGCTCAAGACATTTGCAAAGAAAACTTCGTTGGGCATTTCTGACACAGATAGCATGAATACAAGCGGCACAAGTATATCGAGCACTGGAAAACAAAGTGCAGACAATAGATTCCTTTTGCAAGAGATCTCCGCTTTGAAAGAAGCTCTGAATAGCGAAAATCAACAAAAGAAGAAACTATTGTCAGATGCATTACGGCAAAAACTGAACAGCCTAGAGCCTATAACACCTGCACCAAGGAAAGAATCTGTTGATCCAAAGATATTAGAACTGAAGAAGAAAACCAATGATCTCTCGAAGGTGGCTTACCTTACTCTTTATTTATCACATAATCACGAGAATCAGAATCTTTATTGGCGTTTTTTTTTTCAGGACATCAAGAAAATGATGACGTTCCCGGTTGTGCCTGATTTAAGTCGTAATAAACCTATCGATCTAGAGGTCCCAGTATTAAAGAAGGCTGTGCCAATTTATCAACTATTACAACGGCAAGAAGTGATGAGGCAACTGAAAGATCGAGCAGACCAACTTATGGTCAGTATGACAAATTATCATTAAATATAATTATATCCAATAAGAATTATAGATAAATTTTAAATATACGGCCTATCCTTCAGGGTGAAGTTCGAGAAGAAGTTATAAAGCGCACAGCTGGCGGTCGGGCAGAGGCAAACTTCGCTGTGTTTCCAAATCGTGAAATGGCAGCAGCAATGCACGAAAATGAATTACTAGCTGCTGAGGTCGCAATCCCACACATTGGCCCCGAGCAAACACTTTCTGTCAATGTAGGAACTCAAGAACTTAGAAAGATCCATGCCTTGTTATGTTACTAATTTAATTTTACTAATTTTAATAGATTTTCTAAAATTTCGCACTATTTATTAAATGCGTGGCGGAATATACTACCACAGAGACACTAGTGATACTATGGTGTAAAATAATAAGTTCTAGTTTACGCTTTGTAGGTGGAGTCTCGTAGTTGTAGAATTTCGCCTAAGTGCTCTGGGGTCAAAGTATTCCGTTATGCCTACGAAAGGATCGTTTTTTACGCCTCAAGCACGCGACAAATAGAGAACTGGCCACAAGAGCATTATTCCTAAACTTGATATTCGATCGGAGTGAGGTACATATTAAATCTACAAGATCGTGATTAACAAGCGTGCAATTTTTTTTATTTATTTCCAATGAGCTACAGTACGATGACCGGTGCATCGTGACTGATAGACTATGCGCCACTCAATTATAAACTCAACGGTCGTTATTAACAATTCAGAATAAACTCCTGTGCCTCTGTGGCTTCTGTATTATATGAACTGTCGAATATATGATCTAAAAATATTTACATGTGTTATACTTCATACATCCTTCGCACTGATATCACAATAGAAAGTTGTTGCTTTTAGCGGAAGGTACGTTTCACCTACCTTGGTTGAACGATACATCCTATCATGACGTACTATATCGCGGGCTTTGCTTATACTTTCTTAAGTTAGAGTTTAGTTATAATAATCCCATTACCGTTAAATTAATCAGCGCTCAATGAAACAGAAACCATAGTACAATGTCTGAGTGTTTATTTATCGAGACAAAAGGAGCAGTAAACTGTTGATGTAACTTTCAGTATTAATGAAATGACGTATGTCTTAATTACTGTCACAATTTTATTATACATACATACATGTACATATGTATACATACATATAAAACATTTTATTTGTATATATACATATATACATCCCAAATAGTAGTAAGTGCATATACCAGTAATAATTCATTAAGTTACTCGTTCATTCATTCACTCTCGACTCTCGCTGCATGGTAATACACACTCATAACTCATTCATATATCCCGCTTTTTTCAGTTTTTTTAAACTTTTCTTGGTAATAGTAATTAACCATACATTCACCCAAGGATATTTAATGGTTATATCTTCTTTTTCTTATCATCGTCCAAGAAACTTGATTAGACGGCGAATTGTCCACGCGAAATACGATATACGCACTAGGGTCCAGTCGAATTCATCCTTGGCTTGTCGTAGTAGATCATCTGAACGCTGTGAATCCCTAGCGTTCTATTTGTTTAGCTTTTGTCCCAACAGTGAGGTCGTACCGCATTAGAGATGATCAGTTATAATCTTATGAGTGTTGTGCTCGGAACATGGACGTGAATGTTAACAGCTACGACCGACATAAACAAAGATTTCCCGGTAGCAAAAACAGAGAAACACGTTGTCTAAAACTTCCTCAGTTTAACAATGATCACATGCATGTCGTGATTACCTAAGTCCGCCCGGCATTTATATCGACAGACGGAAATCGATGGGAGTGATATCACGGACCTAATTTCATATTTAAATTGTTTACGGAAGAAATCGTATCAGTGCAGATGCGATCACAGGCTTGCCGTGTGTCATTTGAAATGCTGAGAAAATGTACGTAGTCGGCTTGAAGAATATACGGCTCACCGCGACTTTTCTACAAAAAGAGTTCCGCCTTCATATGCACTAGTCGACTTAATACACCCACAGAAAGAAAGAGAGTAAGCAATGGAGTTTATTCGGACAAGAATGCTAATTATTTGTTCGTTTCTTGATCGACACAACATATCTAAAACTTAAATTGCTGCCTTAACGTTAATGTACCTTTTAATATTATGCGTCAGTATTACTTCAAAGATACTGCCATTACTTGTATATGTATATAAAAAAAATGTTATCATGGTCAAAAATATCAAAGGAAAATCTTTGATACTATTGACGTGGTATCTTATGTAAGAAAAATATTAACATTTCTCTCGAAGTTACACACGCACTATACTTATGTTGTATGGGAGGAAAAAACAAAAATCAGGAAGCAGAAGACTGTACTCAATCGTCAGTACACTTATACATATAATATTTCTCATACTCTCACGAAGTCACTCACTCACTCTCACATTATTTTTCTATTTGCAGAGTAGATATAAAATTTTTATATAATTTACTGAATCAAGTACCCCGAGAGCCTAAGGATGGTCGAAAGATGGTTCTCTCTTTCTTTCTATGAAAATTATATGTCGGAGTTTCGATTGATTTACATTCTATATACTTCGGGGCATGAAACCTTTTATTTTCACGATCGTTAACGGTGTGATAAATAGATAATAACAAAATTGGAACAAGCCACCTCTGGCCGATCTCACTGTCACTCAAGCCAAAGAGGTGGATCAACCAAAACTCTAAGCACTGGAAACACATCGAAGTGTTTCTCCATCAGCGAATTCTCAATTGAGTGATCCGGGGAATAGTCCTTCTTTACTACTAACGACACACTTGCGGTTGCAGTCGGTCCTTTGTGTAAACTTAGAGGGTTGATTGATTTGACTCTTTGCACAGGATTCGTATCCATTTGTATACCTGCTTTCGGACGTTTTTGCGACTGCAAATAGGATTGATGCAACGACAAAAAATTATAGTCTTAACGAGCTCCTGAAACAATCATAACATCACCCTTCGCGTAAAGTGAATCACACAATGCAAGGGTATATCCCTAAAATAGCGTCGTATTAAGGTTTGTTTATTGACCTTGTTCATCCAAGGGATACGCTTAAAAACCCTCTTTTACGCGTGGAAAGGCATAATTCAGATATTCAGATTTATCAGTTAAAAACTCTTCATTCTCGCAATAATAGCACAGTTCTATACATTACTACTATAATGAAAGTGCAAATAAAAATACAAATCCACAACTTGGGAAACAGCTTTACTTTTCTCATTTTTATCAAGATTTATGTTGCTCCCTTTAGTTTGTGGAATTCGATAGGCTTGACAATTTGGTTCTTAATAATAATGAAAACGAATCATGAACGAAGGATGGGCGACATGATAAAATGCAATTGCTTTCGTCTTCCATCGTTAAGGAGAAGGAAGTGCTTGAAGTATCTCTAGAAATGAACGCTCTAGTAATGACTGAGATGTGCAATAATGATGGTCATGAGCTTGAAACAAATATCTCGCAGTATGTAGTAAATAACATATTGCATAGACGATATTAACGAAATATTGATATACTATCGATTTCGATATTCTTTTCTTTGTATATTTGTTTGATAAAATAATATTACCGTAATACTTTATAGTTAACGTTAAGTGTTACATACATGAAAACCGAAATATGCCTTTCTCTTTTCTTTACTTACGGCGAACATTGTTTTGGGGCATAAGTAAAAACATGTTGCCTAGCATACGCCTATAAGACTACATCGTTCTTGCAATCTGAAAAATTCTTATGATGATTTTGAGGGATTGATCCGCCAGTCACTGAGTTCAACTTTCTTTTCCTGTCGACCTGTTCATTATGACGCTCGTATCAATGTTTCCTGCAGTGCAGGCAATACCGATTATCAGGAAATCATACCTGTGGGAGTGTTGAGCTGGTTGGATGTAGGTTGGGCCTGTCCTTGATCCTGAGCAGCGGGATTAAGTTGCATTTGGGTTAATGTCACTGGCCCACTTGCAATCACACCAGTAGTCGCTTTTTGTTTTAACATGGTCCAGTCGAATGTGTAGTCGTATTGGTGATTTAATGTACGGAAAAGTATGCGGAACAGCTGGCGAAGGTACATGTAATCTGGGCCCTCCTCGAAGCGGAGGCCGCGCGTGTAATTCAGATACATTGCGAACTCTGCGGGGAATCCCTAGCGAACATAACGATATACGTAAATATTTGTTCAACAACGGGAAATGTATCGAGCACGTGTCGAAGTACTTACTTTACAGAGTACTTCCACAGGGGTAGACATTTTTTTCTCACTGATTTTTTCGTATTTCTGCTTTTTCGTTGCAGCTTTCAGTCCCTGCCATGGCAATGAACCGCGATTGAAATACATAAGCACATAGCCGAGCGATTCCATATCGTCCCTACGGCTCTGCTCGATACCAAGATGCGCGTTGATAGACGCGTACCTTGCTGTGCCTGTTAAGTTTTTGTCTTCGCGGTACATTATGTGCATTCTTGTACGACTATCCCTATACTTTTTAGCTAAGCCGAAATCAATAAGGAACAGCTGAAATTTGGAAAGATCCCATTGTCATCCCGTTTTATCCACTAAAACGATTTTAACGCTATAGACAAATACCTTATTACAGTGACGACCAATTCCCATTAAAAAGTTATCTGGCTTTATATCTCTGTGAATGAAGTGTTTGCAATGGATATATTCGATTCTACCGATCATTTGATCCGCCAACATGAGGACTGTCTTAATTGTAAACCTCCTCGAACAAAAAGTGAATAGATCCTCCAGAGATGGACCAAGGAGGTCCATAACAAGAACATTGTATTCCCTTTCTTGGCCAAACCTGCCATTGACAATAACGATATGTAAAAGCAATACACGTTACCGTAGATATTGCGACACATGCGATTCTCCGAAAGCTCGGCGGACGAATTCTCACGCGGCAGGAAAATGCAAAATCGTTTCGTGGACGACTTCGACTTAATAATTACCAACGTATATGAGGTATTCCTATGCCACCATGTAAGATTTTATAAAGCTTTGATTCATATAGCAGTTGCGGATGTCGAGCACGGACGTTCTCCAATTTAACAGCAACTTCCTAAAAGGACATAGGAGCAGTCATTCTGTGTATTATCTTTCCTGGAGTAAAATTCATCTTACTCTGTATGATTTAGAGCAATATTTTCCAATCGCCCGCGCTTGAAAATCTACATATACATTTACAGTCACCTCGTATGTGTGATTAATGTTATGTGAGATTCATTACTGCCTATAATACATTCGAAATTATTGACAATACCACGGAGCAGATCGAGCAAGCGTATATAAATCGTTGTTATTCGTCGTAAGAAAATAGCAAGCAATTGAGCGGGTGCGCAACGTAAAACACTTGGCGAACGGATTTCGTATTCGCAAACGGAAATAGAAAATTCAGTACACATGTAGATAAAATGTCTAAATCGGCGATAAACAGTGACAAATTTGCGATAGCTGTTACCAAAGGCGCGTCTTACCTAACATATGATCAGAGAAAAATCGCGCGATTGCACACAACTATCAATGAGAATCTCGTGTATAGAAAGTCACGTGTATATGTTATAGGTATAAACGACTAATTCTCTAAACGATGATCGTCGTAGAAACAAAGCACTTATTATATGAAGCCTATCACTCGCCTCGACCCCGAAAGCATTATCACACTAGCAGCTCTCTCATTTGTGTATACGCTCTCCACGCCTGTTGTTCATAACAAATGTTTCATTACGACAATATTTCCGCTGATTCTAGTCCATATGAAATTCAGATCGCAGCTCGTAGGAAGCAGTATTTCACGTCGTGCGGAATGCACGAAAGAATAGGCGACGGCACCGTTGCCAGCAGTAGTGGGACGATCACCGTGGGGAAATGCAAGTTGAAAAGGCAACGTGAGGGTTCCTCCTCGACGAGGAAAGCTTTTCAGGAAGCATCGCCAGCAGATTCACGTAATCAAAAAGATATCGCGCATCGCGTATTAGCCGAGGGCGAGCGCGAGGTGAGTAAAAATAATAGGGCACTCGGGATATCGCGATTGTTTATGCTAAAAGGAGGAGGAAGAGGCAGCAGGAGGGAAGGAGAGAAGGGAGACGTGGTGGCAGGTCGGCCGACGAAACGGTACTCCTTACCTCGCCATTAGCGATGTTGATACCGAGGTAAATGTCGCCAAAGGAGCCCGATCCGATCTTCCTTATGAGCTTGTACTTGCCACCCACGACAAAGTCGCTCTTTGCTGCTGACATCGCCAACTGCAACGATATATCACTCTTGGCTTCCTTGTTCTCGCCTTCCTTCGGGAGAACCGACTCAATGGGCTCTCCGAGAGACCTGGCTTTTCGTCGCCAAGCAAACCTGATTTACTCAGCGTACCCGGATTCTTGTAAACGCCTTTCCTCGTTAAATCCGGATTCCTCGTCTCCTCGGAGCCGTACTGTTGGTCGCTCCTCTCCTCCCTCGCAAGGCGTTCTCAGGAAAGTCGGGCAAAAGTCACTTCTGGCATAACAAACCCCACTAACACGCCGACATTTTCCCTTTCGCTAGAAGCACGAAAGCAACTGACGTTGCGGAAACGATG
The DNA here is from genome assembly GCA_910591665.1 of Ectemnius continuus. Taxonomy (NCBI): domain Eukaryota; kingdom Metazoa; phylum Arthropoda; class Insecta; order Hymenoptera; family Crabronidae; genus Ectemnius; species Ectemnius continuus. Next base: position 7,345,596 of record OU342867.1, read on the forward strand.
CGTCACTGCCAACCACGGTCAAGCTTCCGTCCTTAATCCGTATCAGCCTACTCTACCTCACCTTTTCCTCGTCCCGATTCACTGCCACCTCCCAACCAAATCCCCGACTTTTTTCCTGCTGCTAAAATTTCTTCCCAACCCCGACACACCTTGACATTGCCCTCAAATGCGGCCGCTGCAGTGTCTCGTTTGAACTTGCAGTACTGAAGTTTCGTCAGGGCCGTGACTGCCCGATTGCGAAACCCCCTTTCAACTGAAACCTTTTTATATACTTATAATTCCAAACACCCATCGAGCAGCCAGTAGTTTTTCCCCTATAAACTCTCGCTGTTTCATTCGTTAACTATGCATCCGTCGCTTTGCGTAATAATGAAATATTGGATTAATTACGAAGATGTAGAATTTTCAAGTCCCTGTTGCTGGCTTGATGTGTATATATTTCGCATCAGTACGATAATCGAGCGCGGGATGCGTTTGAGCGGCCAAGATGAAAGATTCAGAACTTATTCATGTTAATTAATGATTTCTCTTACGTTATGTTGCTCTTGAAAACTTTATACGGTTTTCCGATGCCGTTCATCGAACTGCGATAGTGTATATTAATAAATGTGCGTTCCTTACTCTATTTTGTATTAATAAATCCTGGATTTCCTTTTTATTAATCGAATGCGTCTAGCTAATACTGATTAGTGGCTATAAAGATTTAGCAATACATAATAAAGCCTATTCTTAGCCAAATGCTGGAAATATATAATTCTCTCGAAAGGTATACACATAATTCTTTTTCGGTATATACGGTACTGATCAACCGGAACTTTCAGCACATATTGCTAGACTTGCACGAAACATATTTTACTAGTACGAAGATTTTTGTAGACCAAAAGACGAAAAGTTCAATGACTCCCAACTGAACAGTACTTATATGAAAATTCATGCTAAAGAATGATTTTGGAATAGGCAAGATTTTTTGTGTGCCAAGCGACATCTGATTTAGCTGAATTCAAATTCTGGCGAAGATGGCAAGCATGCGTCGGGCATGGAATACGGGACTGCCTAGAAATAACTAACCTTGGAAGAAATAAACTTCTGTACGCCGGTGGTCCACATTGATCGACATTATTTCGATAAACATCACTTTGATTTCCGAAGGAATCAATGGCAGTTTGTTTCTTACGTAGTGTTAAGAACCTCTCGAAGTTGACGACGTCGCGAATCAGCTGTGTTACACTTATTAACGATCGATCTATTATGACTTCGAGAGCTAGGCTAGACAAAGTTTTGGAGGACCTTCAGAAGAATCCTTATTTCAATAAGTATGCTCAAAAGATTGCCAAGCTTCAGGAAACTGACCCAACGGAGTTTCTCCAACGGGTTGAAAGCCAAGAGAAAAGAGTGAAACAAAAAGGTGAGTTATATAAACCTGGCAGAATTTTTCATTCCTTTCCACTATTCTTCATCACCCTAACTCCGATTTTATATCTGACAGTGCGATATGAAATAGTTCATTGATAAATCCATTGAATGTAATGATTTCCAGTAACTGGTAGTTCAAACCTGATCGGATTAAGGAGAATTCAGGGTGATACATTAAATTGACTAAGTTTTCTATTACATTTAAGAATCACAGAAAGGAGAGCAAAGCGCGTATCAGAGTAAGGCAAAGCCAGACTTAACAACTGCCTCTCAGGAACAGGATGTCCAGCTGGACAGAATAATGAAGGTGGATATCATCCGGGATAAAAGCAAAGAGGAGATTATAGAAATTTGGAACGAGTATCATAAACATAAGGACTGTATATGCGGAACTCTGACACTGGAACAATTCGATAAAATGTTTAGTCGGGGAGGAAAGTACACTACTTTCTTGTTACCTCTGCCAAGAGAACAAGGATACGAATTCATTGTGGTACAGTTCTTGAGGCCGAAAGTTCATATGACACCGTTGTTGTGGTATCAGACTCATAAAGAGAATGCCCCTGAATGTTTGACTATGACTTACTATGCTGAACTTGGGGAGAGTAAAGGTGTAGTCTTAATGGTTGGGGAATATGATAATAAATATATGAGTGTTCAGGAAGCACAGTGTTTAGCTAATGAGTTGCAACTGTATTATTTGAATGATCATCCTGAAAGGCTACAGTTACTGGAAACCTTTACTACAAGACCGGATGAGTTCAAACACATGGACTTGATTAGACAGCTAGAAACTATTTCCTTTGATATACCTAAGACGAAATGAATGTGTAAATAAGTTAATGTCTGTACATATGTTTACAAACTAAACCAGGAATAAAAACTGAGTTTTAAATTATGCGGATCTGTCTTTTACATCCCCTGAAACACCTAGAATTCCACACCCTTCCCAAAATATGTATACTGAAAGATTTTCATGATTTTCCTACAAACTGAACTATGTTTCAGCATTGCTTTGTAAACCAAGAACAGATAAAATGCCTGTCTGTGGGAGTGTAATCCCTCTATTAATAAGAAACAGATCACAATGGGCACATATTCCAAACAGATGTTATGCAACGCGAGCGTCGGAAAGAATGTACATAACAACTCCAATTTTTTATACAAACAATGGTATAGTGCATTCCCATAAAGCCGAGAAAATGTGTGTTTCATTAACTACACTGCATTCCTTGTAGATCCCCATATTGGGCATCTGTACACGGCAATTATTGCAGACACAATTACAAAATATAACGAGATGCAAGGAAAATCTGTATTTCTTTCGACGGGTACAGACGAACACGGTACTAAAGTTCTCGAAGCAGCTGCCAAAGCAAAAATGCCAGTTGAAGATTATTGCAACAAAGTATCGGCCGAATTTCAGAGAATGTGCGACCTGTTCGGAATTAGATACGATGCATTTAATAGAACTACTGATGAATTTCACATAAAAGGAGTTCAGCATTTTTGGGTAGAGTAACTTAAGCGTATATTAATCGGAGAATTTTTATGTAAGAAAAAGGAATTGTAATATTTTCGGATTCAAACTGTTTTATAGAATATATGGATTTTTAGAATGAATTAAACGGAAGGGGTCACATTAAAAAAGGTCAGTATACCGGATGGTACTGCAAAGCTGATGAGGCATTTCTATCCCCGATGGAAATAAAAGAGGTAGCTGGCAAAGATGGTAAATTGATGAATGTTACAATTAGTTCGGGACAACCGGTGGAATGGACACAAGAGGATAATTTCATTTTTGAACTTGCAAAGTTTCAAGATGATTTGAGACACTGGCTCAAAGATGGTACAGATATTCATAAATTAAGTGTGCCATCTAACGTGACTTGAATTTTCACTCGATGAAATATTTGAATCAATCAGAGAACGTGGTAAAACCAGCGACATCCCATAAAACATTGTCCATGTGGATTGAAGAAGAAGCACATATGCATCCGCTTAGTATATCAAGACCAGTTAGTAGAGTACCTTGGGGGGTACCTGTTCCTGGTCACGAAGACCAAACGATATATGTCTGGCTCGATGCTTTGGTGAACTATTTAACATCGTTGGACTACCCGGGTGATGTACACAGAAGTTACTGGCCGCCGAACGTGCAGGTAGTAATTTACAGAACAAACAACAATAAAGTGCCAATTATTAAAGGGGAATACGTAAAATGTAGGTGATCGGGAAGGATATATTGAAGTTTCACGGTATATATTGGCCAGCACTTTTAATCGCTGCTGGCATGGAACCACCCCGGAGGCTTTTGTGCCACAGCCATTGGACAGTCAACCAAGTAAAAATGTCAAAGTCGATAGGAAATGTAATATCACCATTTGACATTATCGAAAATAATTATCCGGATATTCTAAGATATTATCTATTGTGCCAGGCAGCGATTGCAACTGATGGCGGTAAGACAAACCACGATTTCTGCAGAGATTTGATATTGCAGGCGTATACACATTTTCAACAATTTTCTACAGATTTTTCTGAGAAGTACTTCAGAGAACGTGTGAATAGTGAACTGTTCGGAGCGTTCTTGAATCTTCCGCACCGATGCCTAAGTCGCGTTGTCAATCCAACTGCTGAGATATTTAGCCCGGCTGAGTACATGAATGTCTTGCAATCAGAGAAAGTCTCCGAGTTTATCTCACTTTTAGAATCAGTCGGCAAAGTCTCTCAAGAACACTACGAGGAATACGAGTTCCATCATGTGGTGGAAACAGTCAACAGTTTAATAAAGTCTATCAATGCGTTGGTTAATCACTATGCTCCATGGGATTTAGTGAAATCCGGTGACGAAACTTCACAGATCCAAGCAAAAGCCGTTTTATCCCTTAGTTTCGAATCCTTACGGATTTGTTCTTTGATATTGTACCCAATCATCCCAGAAGTAACCACTAATTTATTGGATGCCTTAGCTGTTCCCCGTGAGAAACGCACGTGGGGCTACACCGTGCCTAGTTACCACTTGAACGAAACTTGTGAAACAAAGTTCGCCAACCGCGAGAACTTACCGCGTTACCAAAGATTAAAGGTGTAAGATTCCAATTCATTGCAATAAAGAAAAAAGATTGGAAAATGCTGACTTTATTAAATACCCCCAAACAACTTCGTTCCCTGAAACGCGTTCGTTTGTCAGAAGGATGAAAAATAGGTGAGGGGTATGGTAGAAGAAGACTCCGTCTGATTCTTATGTGGAAGTCTTATACTAATATATTTACAGAGAACGTTCATTCGAATATAGTATTAGTATACATCAACTTCGTGCACGCGACACTCCGACAAGAGACAAGAGACAGAGAGATAGAAGTTGGCGAAAAGGGGTCGGAGATCGGACAAGAAATAGAGAGCGATGCGTTGTTCCCGGCGAGCGATCCTCCACGATCGGGAGGAGGAAAGTCTTCGGTGTCTCGTACTCTTTCCTTCGGCACCCTGCCTCTCAGTATCGTCGGAATGTAATGCACATTGCATTGCGAATATAGACGTATGGAAGAAGCTCGATAAAACCTCGCGAGCATCGATTGTTTTGTCGAGACGGTTCCCTTCGTTTTCTTTCTTGGATATGTGACGCAGAATTGAGTTAGATTCGACGGGCGCACGAGAACTGTGCGACGCGTCAGCCAGCAATTTGATCTTGAGCTTGGATGGCGCGATCGCCAGCGGCTTCGTGTCCCGCCAAATACAAAAATAAACAAATGGCTATTTACAAGATGGGAAATGAGTCTGGGCGGAACCGACCGCGGTGTCCCCTAGTACTAATAAGCTACGATTCGACACACATTACTAGTAGTGTGTCGCGTAACATCCAACTTTACATCTTAGATGCGCTATCGACATTGCTTTTATAGTTACAATTGCTTTATGAGAACGTATCCTAATCACTACGTTCAAAGTTTCTCTATGACGGATTCCCTCCTCACAGTTCCTTCTAATCTCTCCCATCGAAATAATTCTCTTACACCCGTCTCTTCGAGTTAGCTATTTTGTGTTTTGCTTTATCCTGTGGAGATTATGTCTTGCAGATATGCTTCGGACTAACTTCTGATGATTGTCGCTTACAAGTTTCTCGTTCGATTGAGTGTTCTGGTTGGGCTATTCTCGGTGAATCTCGACTCTCTCGTACGAACTCGATCCGTCAATTTAAAATACTGCCAGTAGAAAGAAAGTAGCGCAAGGTCCTAATGCTGCCTTGTATTAAGAAGTCTTGGCATTGTCCAATCAATTCTTTGTAATACGCGGACATGGAAACTCGCTTAAACCTGACTCACTGATTACATGCGATATGTGCTCTTATTGCTTGCAATATCATTAAACGGGCTTCTATCGTCAACGTATGAACAGGCTCGTCCCAACTCTACATGCGCGTCAATCTTACGGACCCTGTGAATAATGTGCTCGGCATTTATCGGGATAAAGCTTAGGAAGATCCTCGAAGTTTCGGCGGACCTTGTTCATAAGGTTTCGCATTGTATCCGCAGTAATTTGGCTGGCTAGCTCATCTCGCTCGAACGTCAAGTTCAATAAGTCGGATCAGTTGTACAGTGAGGCTCGCTAAGTAGGCCCGAGTTCCTCGGGCTCCACGAATCACGTTTCAAGTGAGAATGCTTTAAATACATATCGGGAAGACGTCGACCGTACTCTCCCAGACTCGAGCGGCGTGATTTGCCAAGGAATCGTTCAAGAAATACCTAGATGCACTCTTGACAATCTTAAAACTTTAGATAGCACTGACAATAGTGTCACGGTGTTTTGGTGGCATAATGCCGACATGACTACTGTCCGCACTCGATCTAGGACTAATGTTGCTCTCGACCATCGATCCGTTGCGCTTCTGTACCACCACCGATCGGAACTCCCCGCATTCGCTAGTCGAGGGCTGATTGCCGCGTGCACGCGCACCCTTTGTCAGGATCCTTTTGAACGCCTCTCGGAATTCTGTATTGAAGATACTGTAGATGATCGGATTGAAGGCCGAGTTACTGTAGCCGAGCCACGTGAGGACCTAAAAACACAATCAGTCCTTTCAGTTTTAATCACTTCACCAATCGGATTTTTATATCTCCATTAATTCTAACAATAACTCCTAATATGTTGTTCCGGGTTGAAATTTAGTAAAGTGGCAGGACGATGCTTCACCTGGAATGCTCCGCCTGATATGCAGCTCTTGCAGTACGCCGCGATGATATTGACGCAGAAGAAAGGTACCCAGCATATTAAGAAAACGCCCATGATGACACCGACGGTGATTGCGGCCTTATGGTCGGACACGTGATAAGGACTTGTTGGCTTCGGTCTCGCCTGTGGCTTCGGCGGCTTGTTGCGCGAGCTTCTCACACGAAAACTCTTGGCCATCGAAGTCTCCGGCAGCTTCGTCACCGCCCGGATACTCCTCACATGTTTCTGCGCGTAGCAATAGAGCCTGCAAGAATCACAGTTAATTGCTGGCCTCTTTAATTCAACGTTCAACGTTACCGGAGGCATTTCTCAGATTTTTCATACAAGTTTCAATGGACGACTACTGAATACACATTGACTTGTATGGAAATCGCCCGAGGGCACCCTTAACTCCGAACGATCCATTCTATTGCGGCAAGCATTCACTGGAGATTTCTCTCATTTCGATAATTTAGCGAGTGGGATTTCCTTCATTCTTAAATAGAAACCGCACTGAGAGCTCTGAACCACCACTGTTCTCCAGGGTGTACTTCGAGCTGGCCGGCCTCCACGCTCGGAGGATATTCGTATAATCGCGTATAATGTGCGCATTCATAACTCGGAATTGGCGATTCCCCGGAAACAAGGCTAGCTCAAGTGTTGGTAAGGCCGATCGAGCTTACCTGCAATAAATTCCCAGCATCACGATGCAGGGCACGTAAAAAGATATGGAAGAGGAGACCACCGCGTAGGTGGGCGTGAGGTCTAAGGCGCATGTAGGATGCGTCTGAAAGGATAAATAATCCATGGATAATAAGTTCGACAGTTCCGAAAATAACAGTCGAAATTTTGGCACTAATAAAATCTCGGAGCGTTTATCGAATAAAACATGAATTTAATAACTCTGTAAACATCAAAATTCTTTCGTTTTGCCCAAGTTTATAGAACAACGTATTCAATATTTGAATTTTCAAATTGACTTACTATGAAATTACACAAATATTAGTAAATGTATACAATTCAACGACAAAGGACAATTTACACCCTGAAAATGTATATCATTATTAAATGAATAGAAGGCGAGTTTTTACCTCCTTCCCATCGTCGTACACTACGGGTACGTCTGCTCTGTGAAGGTCTAGGCTGATCGGAACGAAGGATATGAGTGCTGCAAGTAGCCACACGACGATAATCCCACCGACGGCGACCCGTCTTGTCACCCAGCGACCATACCTAATCACAAATCCCAAGTCATCCAGTTGCGCAACCACTATCCGCATACCCTCATTCGCCTTTCAAAAGGAGTGACACTGGCTCTAATGGTCTTTCAGCCTGTCGGAAATGAATCGCGGTGGATTCTGACGTGCTCGCAAGCTCGAGGACTATTCGAGCTTACTAGGAGAGGCTCTGCTTACTTGGTAAAGGGTTAATCGAACGTAGTGCTGCTTTCCACTAAAAAACTCTCTTCGGTTGCTCGCGTAAACCCATCCACCCCCCTTCAATCCACCAGCCCTCTCTCTCTCCCTCTCTCCCTCTCTCTTGGCCCCCCTCGATCAGCTCTCCTTTATTCAGTGCACACGCATTACCTGCTAAATGTAGCGTGGCAAAGGACGTAGAATGTTCAACCCCGATCGATCTACTCCTTCGCAGGGGTTCGCAAACGATCATCACACGCGATGCACGCGTGCAGTCGGAATGACTCGGAGCTTCCGGGTACCAGCCGCTTGTTAAGTGCCCCTTTTTTTCTCTTTCGTTTCGAGCTAATTCTCCTACTACTTCGTTCAGCTCGCCCCAAAAAATTACACACCGCCATCCCGTTGATCGGCCGTGTCTAATTGAAATTAATGCGATGGACTCCTTCGGTGGTTTTGACTAGCTGATATTCTTTCGATCAATTGTTACTGTGATTTAGCAGGATGAGAGTAAGCGGACCGTTTTAATTATTAGATTTTGTATGGATATTGTAAAACTATCAACCCTTTTGCGATTTGTAAGCAGTTTTATGAGCAGTTGTATTCGATTTCATTGTGGCGAAAGGGTTAAAATTGGTTGAAGGGCGGAGGGTTGTCACCTGAGTGGGTCTTTGATGTGGATGTAGCGATCGAGCGAGATGGCGCATAGGTTGAGGATCGAGGCAGTGCTGCACATGACGTCGAAAGCGATCCAGATGTCGCAGAAGCGCGGGCCGAAGATCCAGTAGCCGAGCAGGTCATTGACCCCGGCGAAGGTCATCACCAGACAACCGACGAAGAGGTCGGCAATGGCCAGCGAGGCCAGGAACAAGTTGCCTATCCTTCGTAAGCCGCGGTCCGTGTAGATCGCCACGCACACCAGGATGTTCCCGGCCACCGACAGGAAGATCAGGATCAGGAAGAGGAGTCCTGGAATGCCGAGTACACCGGGCGCACTGCTAGAGAGAGACCAGTTACCGAGCTTCGCCGAATCATTCACCCCTCGAAGACCCAGACCCTCTCCAGTAACTTCCTTACTAGTGCCAGATTCAACTTGTTTCTCAAGATTATGCCAGCCAGTCTCAGCCTATACAGGGCGATGCAGTTCTATTTCAATTAACGCTGTTAAATAATATTTTCTATCCGAAATGTATGTTATTTTGATTATACATATATATAAGGTAACTCCTGTTAATATAAAAGGCAAGGTTTGCTTCTATAGTTTCGATATAAATATTGCGATATTTATCATTGATAGTTTTCAAGCATATCACCCTGTACATTGGTCACTTTCTATAACGTAATCTTCAGATCCACACTGCAATCTGGTTGATGGAATCCAGGGTACAAAGCTTCATGTGCCATTCATCGAACGGAATCATTCTTGAAGCTGAACCAGTCTTAATGACGAGCAACAAAGTGTCCTTCGATATTTACATATCTCAGCCTCAAAAATAACCAGTTGTAATTAACGACGCATAAAGATTCAGATCCAAGAGAATTCCGTCATTACTATTCCGTGGGGGTTCAGTTATGAGGAAGTCACCGTTCGCACTGACGTTTCCGCGCGCATAATTAACTTCCGCAAGGAGTGGTTGGCTTCCCTCGAGCGGGAGAGAAAAGAGAAGCAAGGAAGCTTGCGGGGAAGCTCGGGCGAGAAAGGAAAGCCAAGGTGGCTCGCAATGGACTTAGAACGAAAGTTTCGAGGTTCCACAGAATTGTGGCTCTGCGAGGGGTGAGACGCGATCGATCAAATGGGAAGTTTAGCGAACCAACTAGGAGCAGCGACAACAGCGAGAAATCTTCTTCTGGCCGATCTTCTTCCCCGTCTGTCAGGTTATTCTGCAAGCATATACAAGCCAACTTAGCTAAATCCGTTGAGAGAGCAATGTTAGACTCTTATGCGACACACAGGGCTCAGACTATGCGAAAAGGGGATCATGCGACATCTGCGACAGTTCACATGCGAGTAAGGAAATAGTGGTGCTTTTATAGGGAAGTTTGCGGCAACACTGAGCCGCATGGTATTCTTGTAAAAGATACACAGTTGTCTGCATGTTTAGTGCTTGGTGTCATTAACGCCATTACTGGGAGTAATTAAACTGGGGGCTCAGCTGGGTAAGATAGGAACGATAAAGGCCTAACTCGAATACAGCTTGGATTAATATGCTAATGTAGCTTGCTCTTAAACTGGAGCGCTCTAAGAATTTGTTGCTTTCTCGCGTGTGTTAGTCACGTGCTTTATTTATGCAATTGGACGGCTTACTAGGCGATTTCTTGATATCTTTGCTTAGAATAATGAAAGAGAAAAGCTTTTCTAAGAACAATGTTTCTATAAGATCGAAAAATATAATTGGAATATGATAGAAATCTTTTTTCACTTCGTTTTTAATTGATTTTTAACCGATGTATAATAATACACACATGCCTTTTAATGTTTGTGTATTCTTTCGAGAGGCTATTTTGATTTCATTGTACACTTCGTTACGAACGAATAGCTAGTTGGTTTAACTCGCTTCGGAGGCTGCCTCTATTTCCCCTTTCAATTCGAGTTTCATTTCTCGCTTCGGCGTCTGCCTTCGCCACTCGCTCCAGTCGTTTCCCACTTTATTAGCGGAAATTGATTCAAAGGGCGCAAACAATTTTCCGCCATTCCCACCGGCGTCCTTCCAATCACTCAATTTCCTATTGTTTCACCGCCGAGCACTTCTTTCCTATGCAAAGCACTCGTCTGTTTGCTCAAATAATTTTCGTTCCCAGCCACAAAGGAAGCCCGATTGACGCCCAGGCAATTGGAAAATGTCTCGAACTCCGTTATTGGTTTATACACTTCGTCTGTAATGAACTGTGCTGGGAAAATAACGTTCATATTCCCAGCGATGAGAGTCAGCTGGGAAATTGTTGCGTTAATGGCTTCTACGTTTTTCACCGTGGTTGAAGGTTGACCGGATGAAGAAAACGTTGTGAAAAGTAATCAAGAACATAATCGACTTCATTTTTCCTTTCGTTCTCGCAGTACAAACTTTCAAGGATTGTAATTTACGTCTTCCAATGTGAGAAGACTATTATTTTTTTAATCTATTAATTTCACATCAATTCTAAGATTATTAACAATAAAAATTGCTAAACAAATTTCATAGCCATCATATAAAAGAACAATTGAATAATATAAACTGAATGAATTGTATTGAAAATCCAAATGGAAGATTGAGTCAACACAAGATTGGAACACGATGACGTTATCTCGGATAAAAGAAATCCTCGGGCAAGAATCACTGTCGAGTCCTAGTGAGGGAAAGTGAGTTGTAGGAATTTCATTAAATCGGCGTTAGCAAAGCGAGGCAAGGCTTGCGAGTTCGGCGCGAATGAAAACATAACAGCAGCGCGACAGATCGGAAATTCCAATGAGGCTGACATGAATATGGAAACCGCGCGACGGAATGTCGAGGAAGAAAATCATTGCCAAGTGACAGTGTTTTCACATCGAGCGCGTCGATACTTTCATCTTATTAACATCTTCTCGACTCTCTTCTTCGAGTTCTCCTTGACTCACTTGCGATCTCGACAAAGTGAGATTCCTCCTGCTCGCTGGGTTTATGCGCGAGGCAAAGCGGAAGTGGAAAGTGGAAGCGGGCGTCAGCCGACAAACGAGCAAACAGCAGAGAAGAAGTAGACGACGCGTGCGGAGAAATCGGGCGAGTTTATTCTTTGAAGAGAATAAACAAGCGCGTCAAGCACTTTCCAGCACGCTTTATTTGCGACAAGCCACGCCAACTCTACCAGGCAACTTTCCGCTTTCCTAACGCGGCTGGCGCACATTCACCTGTGCCTTGACAATTCAACTTGCGCCCGGAAAACGAGCTTCCCCTTCCTAGGCGAGTCCCCGAAGTACCGCGCGATGGGCGGACAAGTTTTTATTGCCCGTCCAGTAAAATGTACAGACTAACCTTCCCTACAAATGCGTCAGGCATGACAGTGTTATGTATTGTGCAGCCGCATATTTCCTAGGAAAAATGAGCCCTGCGGGACAACAGTCAGCCCTGCCAGACCTTTTTTACTCGCTTTATCCGAGTGCAATCGGTGCGCGGCTTCAATTATCCTGCGCCACATGCTCGCCGAATTGCAATTCGATTATACTTTTTAATTCGCCCGATATTCATTCCGACTGCCGCGCGAGTTGTTTCTCCCGCGAACAGTTGATATTCCCATCAAATCTGATGGATACACAAATCAGCAATAAAAATTGTTACAAAAGCTTTCTATTAATATTTCTTATAGCAGTGAATCTTTCGTCGAAGCTTTATTATCCTTTCAATCTTTTCTTCTGAAGAAAGAGTTGGAGGGCGAGTGCAGAGTAATGGGGACGAGGATTATTGGCATATATTCCGGTTAAAAGTAATGATCTAATAAGAGAGTTCTCGGGTGACACGCCGCCGTCGCCTTAATCCGGCACTCTTATTCAACGTCCTGGTATAATCCGAGCGCTCACGTTCTCAGGAATCGTTAAGAGAGCTTACAAAATGGTCGAATGAGCCTTGAGAATAAGATTCGCAAAGTTCTTGCGCTCTGACACTTTGCACGTTAACGAGAGCATTTCGCCGAGTGGAATAAGGCCTGCTAAAACTCTTCCCAGCGATTTTCCAGCGTTCCCAATTGGTCCTGGAAACCTGTGTCAGAGAGTAAAGTCGGAGCTTTTCCTAGCTGGAAAATCTACGGAGGACGCTGGCGTTAAATCGATTTTCTGTTGCTGTAACGCATGCATATGCACGCTCGAAAGGTTTTATTGCGGCCGACACCGGCGTTCATATGCGGGCTACTGTTCAATTAAGATATTGCACTTGCCGAGCTACGAAATTCAAATCAACTCAGTCTCGCGTATGCTGCAATGGACTTTTAATAACTCTATTGAAATATGTTCTCGCACATATCCCTGGAAGTATGAGTTAAATGGCGCGGAATCTACCTATAAATTTCTTGCTTTCCACACCCTCGCACCCCAAACATTTGCACTCTATGTTGTTCCTCGCATTGTTTGGATTTGTGTTGCGTTGCATTTTTGAAATGTTTGCTAATAATTCACAGCATTATGCATAATGCTTATCTATGTTAATTACGTTTAATAGAGTTTTAATAATGGAGTTTAAATATTTATGCGTTATTCACATATTCTTGCAGAGATCCTGTTTAAAGTAGATGGGGTTGGTAATTTAAATGCGATTGGTAAATACGATGAATTATTTACAAATTACATGCAGAGAGACTCGCAGTGACTTCGAGCAGTTGAAACGATTGCACTTTCAGGTATGTCGCCGTAAGACGTTAACAGTGAATTGTTGTAATCGGATTTGCGAGAATGGGCGGACAGATCTGTCGTTGCCATGCACTGCCAGCATTGTAGAATGGTAATCCTATTTCGCAGTGAAATCCTCTGTGTTAGTTCACGCCAACTTTCCGGATTAGTTCCTCTTTATTCTTAAATATGCGAGCGAAGGCAGAGAATTATATGAGAGCTTAATCGCATTGTCGCGTTTTAGTTTTGATAAGAGGCGCGCGAAGACCGCAAGGATTATCTTTTTTGCGCTCGGCTTAATTGGTAGCTGTTATGGAGATTAGTCTTGCTTCATTGTTGCAATTAGAGGCGGCACGCTCTCCCGAAACGTTTCATGGATGCACGCTTAATAACCCACTTCATTTCGTCGGCATTAACTGTGATCGTTTTGCTACTCCCATTACGCTGCCACTTCACGCATTGTTACGAGTGCTCGATTATTACTTGATGAGTTCTCGCTCATCCACACACCATTTCCTGCACGCGGATCGAAGAATTATCTCGAATGATGATTGAAAGACACTCTGAGAAATACGTGGTATATCATTAATGGAAATCGACTCGTCCGTTTAATGTATTCTAAATGTATTTAACCAGTAATACATTTTAACTACTTTAAAGTATTATAATTTACAGTATTATAGTTCGATTATTATCTGAATTTATATAACTTGACTAATACGAATGTGATAGAACTTTCTTCGGCTGATCTTCATTATTTATTTAAGCTAGGTCAGTTCGTCGGTTCAGTAGGAATGAAACATTTCCTGCGAAAGGAACAAAAGTCCCAGTAAACTTGGAGCTTTTATTCCCCTGTGTACGTGGTAAGGTTACTATCTCTTCGTGAAACTTTGTCGCTTCTTACCTTCGTCTCGCGTAGAACGCGTATAAATACTCGGGCATCGAAGCGAATAATAAATATGCCTGGTGGGAGATAGTAGATTTTTTCCTAGGATAAATATCCATAAGGATTTCATAGGTGGATGCGAGTGGGATGATTCGAAGGGAGATATGATCTCCCAGAGTTTGTCTGATGGCGAATGGAATAAGTACGTCTGAGAGGGGAATCTTCTTGCCCGGCGCTTTATCAGTTCCACCCCACGTCAACTGAATAATTTAATCACCGAAAGTGCATCGCCGTTCTCCGCCTTTGAATTATGCAAGAAGCAACCTCCCTCCCGAACAGACAAAGCGCAGACTCATCGGGCACACATCAGTCCTCCGTGATTCCATGCAAGGGGATTTCTCCGATGGGAAATTTTCGCTCCGGGAGAGAAAAACGAGGGAAAACCTAGCCCGTAAATCTCAATCGCCACGTCGCCGGCTCACTCTTGCCGCGATTATGGCACATGAAATCCTTTCGCACGTCGCGTCGCCTTTTCCACGAGTCTGCCTTCGCGCGAAAGATGGCACGAACGCGACACGCACACCTAGAACTTCGCCAGCGGGATGCGAAATAAAAGATCAATTGAGGGCATAAATTCCACAGGCAACTAGGAGCGTACGAGTCTTCTTGTCACGGTGAACTACGTGACCCTTGTCGGTTGGCGTATCTTTCTGAAAGCAGCTCTCTTCCATGAGAGCGAAACAGAAGCCGAACCCCCTCGAAGATACGTGTCTCACTGAATTATGAGCCCTCCGACTTAATTCCTGGCGAACCCCTCAGGAAAAGGGCCGCCTGTGCCTTGCTGATCTGACGCTTCTTGACTTATGGCGATCGTTCAGATCGATCGGATAGAGTCACTCTCCCGCAAACTATATTACAACTTTATTCAGCTTTTTCATACTTTTAATAACGATGTAAAAAAGAGTACAATCGTTCTAATGTAAAAATCTGTTTATTAACAAACCGGAAACTTGTTATAAATATTTATATAACATAGAATAAAATTCAATGTACTATTATTTAGAGGAACAAATTAATAATGCAATGGTAACTTCTGACTGCAATTATAGTGGTTTATACACACAGTTTAGTGAAAGGTAACTATCGCATCTTGCAAAAGGGTGAAACCCTTCGAAGTACACAAATGGGGAAGTAAAATACACTGAGGCTCCTACTATAATTTCACTTGGTGGACTTTTGTTTTGTTTCTCGGTAGGTTTCGCCCGAAGCGAAAGGGGTAGACTTTTCTAAGGAACTGCTGGAAGGTCTTACTCCGTTAAGACGGTAATAGTCGCGGCGAAGAAGTTGCAAAATGTGTTTCAGTGCATTAGGTTGGCTTGGTCGGCAGAGGCCGGCGGGAAACACCGTCAGGAAGTGTAATACGATTTCTTTGGCCGAGTTTGCTCGGCGGCCAATCGAATTTTGGGCCTTTGCGCCGCGCCGGCCCGCTTTTCCGGTTGGACGCTCGGTTAGTTTGGAATTGAATTGTTCCGCTGCGGATGGATAGACAGAAGGTGAAACCATTGGGAAAGCTGCCCCCGAAAATGCTATTGAATGATTCCGTTCGTCGACTGACGTTCTCATAGTATGCGCGCTAACCGAAATTCGCCAGTTCGTATGGCGTAAGCGATTGGTTTGCCGATCGATGTGCTTTCGGAAATGAAAAGTTCTTAATTGGAAAGTTCTCCTCTTCGCTGAGTTCATAACGATGTCGATAATAAAGCAAGATTCATCAATATTAAATTGTTATTATATTATATATTAGTAAAGCGAAGCCTGAAAAGTTAAAGACTAAAGAAAACTTTCTTCCTCTAGAATTACACTTTCAGAATCAAGACAATGGAGAAGATTAATTACAGATCGTGAAGACTGAAGGAAAAATAACTAAGAAAGGATGTCCGAGAACAAATGTAAAAGTACGATGTTCGTAAGAGTTTTACAGGGAAAGTCCTAGGAGAAGAAAGACTTCTATACTTGGTTGGAAAAGAGAGATCAAAGTTTAAGCTGTCAAGTGAAGGAAACTCTTGCGCCACTGTCCCCGGAGCACGAAATCCCTGTTCAATCGTTAAGCATCCTGAACTCCCATTGTACGCACAAGTCAGCTAAAGATAAAGTTCGCCAGAGGAGGTCATAAATTAAAGACAGAGAAATATTCAAACAGGTAGGCGCGTGATCTACGAGGGAATCACACCCTTCTCCCGAGGGTAATCCCTCTTCCCCACGAATTTCACAGTCCCATCCACCCTCCAAGACGACCCCAGAACCACTGTCGTTCCAATACAGAAATCATTATACGAATCAACATTTCTCTTCCGGACATTTCCGACATTTAAGTAAAAAAATCTGATTTTAACAACCTTTTCTTATCTCATTGGGTTATAATTTAATGAATTATGTTTAATTATTAAGGCATGAATTATTGAGCAATTTATGGGTTAATGTTGCAGTCTTTTGAGATATGACGCTTTTTTTGCGTAATATTTTACAAAGTCAATTATAATGTAGTCCATTATTTTTTAATTTAGTAAACGTTTAATTAGCTGAGTAGATTACTTCTTGAGTTATATCTTGTTGTTAATAATTAATACGTTTGATGTGGTATACGAAGGAGCGGTGAAAAAGCATTGCCGTAATGAAAGTTCCCTTTATTACAGCTGGTGTCGGTGCTCCTGTCATTAAGGATCATCCGTCAAGGGATGCTTCCGCCGGTTAAGCCGGCATTCTCGGCCAAATCGTCGAAGCCCCGCAGAAGTTGGCGCGTTGATGCTTCGTGGACCGTATCATGGGATACCAGTAATCGTTCTCTCGGGAACACCAATGGAACAGACTGAAAGAGCGCGTGACTTTCACCGGAATGTTATTAACCCAATCACGCTCCAATTACTGTGGCCGCTAATGACTACCTGCAATTAATCCTGCACGTACTACGGAAACTCCGCAGAAGCACTGTGAAAAATGCCCTCGTACGATTATAAAGTGATTAATGCAATGGTCTTCCCATATTTTCCAGTGCTTTAAAGCCTTTAGAGCTCCTTGCGAACTTTCAGAAATGGATGGAATTAAAAAAGGAGTCTGTAAATGACTTTGTCGTGTAAGTTTTAAAGGAAATTTGAATTATTTATAAAGAATGTGTTTCAGAGTACAGATATTCTTCAGAGTTTTAAAGTTGTTAGAGCTTCTTGCGAACTTTCAGAAATGGATGAAATTACAAAAGGAGCCTGTAAATGACTTTGTCGTGTAAGTTTTAAAGGAAACTCTAATTATTTATAAAGTATGTGTTGCAGAGTACAGTTTGCACGTTTTTGGATTTCTAGTTTTGGCCGATTGAAGACAGTTATTGCAAGCTGGCCGCGCAGAATGTGTTAATTTGGAAGAGGCAGGGCAGAGTTTCGTGTCGACTTGCCTCGATAATTAATTACAGATTTGGAGGGCAGCAGAAGTGGCAGCGATGCGATTGGTCTAGCAGCAATTACTCCACTGTCCCGCTGAATTTTCATTAAAACTTTAATATCGGGCAAGCGGCAGTTTCCTGCTCGCTTTCAGTGACGGCGGGAGCTTCAAGCGGCCTGGTAAATTAACTCGGCTGAGATACCCGCTGAACTTTACAACCAGCTCGTGAATACCAATCAGGCAAATCCGTAAAACTAAGGGATAAAACCTAATTTCGCACGCGCGAATGAAACTCGTCGCTTTATATTAAGCGAGCACTTCAACCAAGTGTAGGTTCGAAGAAAAATGCAGTGTAAAAATTTAATGACAATTATTCCCCTCGATTATGAAGTTATTGGATATTGTCGATGATCGATCTGCAAAGTTTCATGACGGGAACACCAGAATCCCAATGATTCTTTATGATGCCGACATGAATGAGTGTAACGAGCTGCCGAAATTGGGTGGAAAGCTCAATTCCGCCGGCTCGAAATTCAATTCAACTGTGCGGAGAGCCAAAAATTCGCTCGGGTAACGAGAGCTTCCACTCCATGTACCTTGTAGAATAGGAAGTATGATTTTCAGCGCGAGTGAATTGCACCTGCTCACCGCCCTCGCCATTGAAAAGCTCGGCAACCTCGCTGAATGTCAAGTGTACTCGCGACCTTTTTATTTCCCAGACTTTCAACTCCATTCTCCCATGAGAATTTCCCAAATTTTCTCTATTATTCTTTCTAATGAGCGTTGCACTTTTTCGCTGGAATAAAAATCGAGATTTATTCCTCGTCGCGATTGAACCTGCACTTTCGCCATTGGTGATCAAACTTTCCACAAAATTTCTGCATCGGAAATTCTGTGAGTGCTTCGTTAATTAGTGGTCACTGTGAGTGGCAAGGGCTTTCTACGGAATTTATGCTGTTCTCCGAGCAAGATTCTTCCTTTGCTCTTTGACCGCGTCCGTCATTATTGAACCACCTGCCTTTCTCTCTGTCACCCGCACTCACTGTAACTCTCTATTACTCTCCTTTCTCGAGTCAGCCTGCATATCATATACACAGTGTCTAAAAAATACTCCCTTTTAAATTTTAAATCACAATATTATCAGATTTATTAAACAATATAAATATAAATTAAAGCAAAAATAATTCATAGCAATATTTATACAACAGAATATCCAAAACTAGTTCAAAATCCCAAAATACTAACAAGAACAAATAATTGCCTGGCCCGAAATTTCTACATAATCCTCGTCGGATTAAATCCAGGCATTGGACTTGTTTGTTAGCGGTCGGCTTATAAACTATCATTTAGTACTAGTTGATAGTGCTGGCTGGTGGCGGCGGCGGCCAATAGTAATACAGGATAGCGGGTTATATTCAAAGGGGGTCTGGCGTAATGTCGCTAATGAACTTCGTAACTAATTGCTACGAGCCTCGACATTGGAGCGACAAATCCATTTGTACGAGTGGAATCTGCAGGCCGTTGTTCAGGGTTTGCTTTGTCGAGCGATTCATGCCGCGGACACTTCGTCCTTCATATTACGAAATATGAACTCTTTACGAGGTCGTGGACCGACGGATATACGAGAGTTTGAAGCACCCCATTCGCGCGCGCGCGCATCTCTATCTGTGTGTGTGTGCTTTGTGGAAGAGTGTGTTCTCTTTGACATAATGGCCGCGGTATTTTTCATGTGCCCTCGGCCGTGAGCGTTGTCGAAATTAAATCCCATCCACGAGGATCCGAGGGCAGCTCGAAAGAGAAACGGTGCCCATTTCCGGTTGATTATTTTTGAAATGGTTAACACGAGCCCTCTTAATTGCTGTAACGCACGCAGATTATTTGTTTTTATTATTATCTGCCTTCCCTCATTCTTTTTCACGTTTTTTTACTGCGTTCCATAAATTAATTCAGTCGATTGTTTTAAGGACCCTGTAATTGATTTGTTTATTATATTTGCTTTTATTGCCTTTACATTTCTTTCTGCTATTGCCCTGTGATATTCTGTGTCCGCGGGCTTTCGATAAATCAATTTGCTGATTCGAAGAAGGGCATTCGCCAATTTGAAATTAGGTAGCGGCGGACATAACTTCTGCTTCGCAAAATTCCCGGCGGGTTAAAGGAAGCCCGGGAAAATCGCGGAGTGGAGGAACGCCGGCTTGTAAATACGGGCGTTGTTGGTGTGATAACTGAAAATTGATATTTCTCGTGCTTGCTTGCCGGGCGGCGAAATGCTGAAATGTGCGTGGAGCTTGGCCAGCGCCGATAAATGGCGGCATAATTCAAGAAACTCGTTATACCCGCTGGCTCCTACTGTTTCGAGCGCGTGTTATACCAACCGCAAGCTCGTTGTGTGTGTGTTATGTTTGCTGGTGATGCTTGATATCAGCTTTACCCCGAAAAATACATCGCGCCACATAATTTCATATCCCCTAATACCCACGCGCGCCTTCTGATAAAACCACACCGAGCGAATCTTGGATATTCCCTGCTGGATGCTGCTGCGTCGAATATATAGCTGTAAAAAAAAGGGTAACAGCGTTTGAGAAAAAGTGCCGCATTTCCCAGGGAAATTCGGTGCGGGTAAGTCTCGAGCGACGAATCGGTGGCAGTCGGCGCTGATTTTATCCGGCCAATTGGAATTACTGGAAACTCCGGAAGCCCTGCGAAATTTATTGAGCGAACTTAATCTCACCTCTGAACCTCTGCTATATCTGTTATCGGAATGCTTGTAATTCTCGAGGAATCAGTGACAGCGAAGCTGCTGGTATTATCGAATGTTATTAATACGAAAAGCGCCAGCTGGCCGGAAGCTTGGATTTCTCCGAACATTCTTCGCGAATCCTTTTAGCTTTCATGTCGGATCTCGTGTCGATGCTCTTCAATCTCTGCGTAACGCCGCATTCTCCGCGTTGCTTTTGATCGGACCTTTCCGCCACTGGCTTCTTTCACTCGGTGTCAATCTCCGAGGTAAGATCGAATCGAGGTGAAACGCGAGGGAGCATCGTGCCAATACACCTGGCTTTCCGCGTATTCGTTCTGGTAATGCGGAATTCCCCCAAATTGCCACCCTCACCTCGTAAAGAATATCTTGGTTATAGAACGGTTAATATTTTGTCAGAGTCAGCAATATTTATGAGTGAAAGCACTCGTGAAAAATATTTAGTGGGATTAGTTTTATTGAAACAGATGTGTTTGCGCATTGCAAATACCTATGAATATTCCCAGCGATCGCATATGCATCACTTGGAATTCAGTCGTCTATGCAACCACATATTTATCCAGCCATTCACGCATTCATTTACCAACTCGTACGTTCATCTACTCATTCATATATTGATTTTTACATTGGTATAATTATTCATTCAGCCGCGCATGCATCAAAAGTCGCGTCGACCGAGATTCTTTTTATTTCCAGCGGCGGCTGACGAATAATCGTTATTGATAACGAAATGCCTTGCTATTTTCCCCGCGGCACTGCGCAACAGCGCAGCATCCTTCATCTCTTCCACCGTTGGCGCGGTGTGGTCTTAATATTCATCGCGTAAGGCGATCATCGATCCATCACTTATCTTTCTCGGGAGACACCGGTAAAGAAAGAGGGAGAAAGGGAAAAAAAGCGGCATCTTCCCTTGAAGACGATTTATTAATGACTCCCTTTTGCATCTCCGTGAGCCGAGCGCTTCTTCCTCCGGCAGGGTTGCCTTTCTCTTTCTTTCCTTTGAGACAAGCCTTATCGTCCATTTGCCTTTATCATTCGCCTGACAAGTCCCGAATAAACGTTTTCCCGGGCGACCCTTGTTTTTACGTGAAATTCAACCCTGTGAAAATCATGTCAAAATCTCCCCTTCGATTCTTGCCTCCCTTTTAAAAATAGGACCTTCACGAATATTGGAATCAGGTGGAATTTTTAGCCGATCAAATTCTGTTCGTTTAACACTACTAAATTTATTTCGAAGCAGTAAAAGATAGCTCTTCTATTCTTAGAATTTCGAACTATGTGAGCGAATTTTTGAATGACTGTATAAATACTTGACAAAAAGTAGAATACGACAATTGAGTCAAAAGACAGGTGGATCAGTCAACACACCAGCAAATGTAACGGGAAATATCAGACTATCCGGGGAATTTGTTGGATAGATGCATCAAGGGGCGCATGTCCAAGATAATTAGAGCATTAACAGCCTCGTTTGTCATAGCTGTGCCGCCTGCTAGCATCAGCCATCGCGACGAGCTGACATATCTCGACGAACGAGAAGGCTGGGATGGCAAAAAGGGCGCAAAAAGAGTGAGAGAGAGACGATTCTCGCAAGGGTCGCTCTGATAGAATATCAGAGGGAGCGAAAATATCAAGGGCCGACGCGGCAACGGCTATAAGCTGACGCAGAAATTTCGTGATAAGGGGAGGAAAGTCCTCGGGAAAGCTAAATCCGAAGAATTATGCAGCTGAAAACACCCCCGAGAAGCTTGCGACGACCATGATATTCGGTGGAGCAGCCCACCGTAACTCAACTTAATTAGAACGAACTCGGCAACAATGCAGAATTCGCTGGAGATAAGGTGTCAGTTGGGGAACCAATGGAATTTCAAGACTTCATCAACAACGTCAGAAACATATTTATAATAATAAAATAAGAATTATTTTGACCAATTTTAATGTGATTTTTCCAATTTTTTCAGGCAAATATTCTATAAAATAATACAAGAATATATTACTCTTTAAATTAAATTATTATCAACGTTCACAGAAGATATTATCTGGTTGAAATATACCACTAATATAATAAAAGCATATAATTCCTGAGAATCGTTGATGGCTTCGTGTAACAGGCAATAATTAGGGATCACCGAGTGACGTAGTACTCAAGTCATCAAAGCGAGGTAAAAGAAGGAGGGTAAAAGGGGTGAGGCGAAATCGGGAGCGAAAGTGCGGGGCGAAATGTTGTAGGGCAATCTCGGGCGGGCTTGTTTGAAGGAAGGCTGAAAGAGGGCCATCCTTAAGATCAGCTCTGCAACATCGCTTGTCCGCAGGAGCGAGCTTTTATCCGCTGGAATCTAATTAGACAAGGTGGATGTACGAGGGAGAAGGTGAAGCCGAGAGAGCCAAGGTAGAAAGAGAGGGGGAAAGTTGATGGGAGAGTGGCAAAGAAAATAAGCCGACCGCGCGGACCGAAAACAATTTGCCCTCTACATCATGAAAGATTATCGCCCTTAAACGCGCGCCTCTTTCCCAAGCTCGGCTGACACCACCGCGACAGGGGATGATGGCTGCTCGCCGGCTCATCGATCCTGTTTAATTACCACCCTCATGCCAGCGAAAAATAAAGTATCAGCAAAAATGTTGCCCGCGAAGATGCCCTTGTGCGAATGACGATGATTTATTGCGTCTTCATGTAGTTCGCGCGAGCTACCCTGACAACTCCCAGCTGTGTGCTTACCTTCCTTTTTAGTTGATTTTACCACCCTGTTTTTAAGGAGTAAGATCATTAGATCAAGATTATTTTTAAAGTCCTCAAACATAATTCGAAGTTTTTTAAAATTATTTCTATATTGACGCTTTTATTTAATTAAAAACCTAACTTAGAATATGAAAGCATACATTTTCTATTTTATATGACTTTTTTACGTAACAAACTGTGATTATATCGTTATTGTTTCGACCCTCTAAATAAAACCAAGTTATTATTCGACAACTTCCACGAGTCAATAAAAATTCCATCAAAAGCAGAAGGTGGTGCTCGAATTATTGAAGGTGGACGCCACCGAAAGTATGATAAATAAATAGAAACAGTAGCAGGGGAGTTGGATGGAGGTCATAGAGCCGAGAGGAGGGCATTGGTCGATATGCCAACGTCTTCTGGCCGCAGGTGCACCAGAGGTCATACTCCAACCAGTCCGACCTGCATCCACCTGTGCTTGCAAGCCTTGCGTGCAACTCCTTCCTAAACACCCTTTCTTCCGGTTTTAAGTACGCCAACTAGGGAGCGTCAAAATGAACACTTATTTTAGGCGTTTCTTTCTTTAGCTCGTTAACAGAAATCCTTCATTAATTTTATATCGAACATTCAGGATTATTCATCAATAAATAAAGACGGTAACTGATAACTGTCTTATTTATCTTTTGATCTACATTTAAGACGATAATAAATTAGAATTGGTAGTGCATTTGGAATTGATTTATTTCGCCAATAATTAGAATTGTATTCAACAATTGTTTGAATTATTTGTTGATTTTTATTTAAAAAGAAAATATGCAGAATTGTCAATGCATTGGTAAGAAATGTGTATCGATCGTGCAGCTGGTCACCTGCCAGGTTACGCAGCCATTATTTGAATGGACAGCACGTTCCGAACAGAACTGTGTGCAAACACACCGGGAAACTGGTGAAACGCAAGTTTCCGTCGATTCAGAGTTCAGAATTTCCCTGATTTTCACGTGAGTTTCCGGAGTTCCGACTGCTACTGAATACGACATCAGAGCGGAGCATTGCGATGAACACGCATTTCTCGAAGAATAGATAGCTGGGAGTGGGCGCGCGAAGAGGCGCGTGTCTTTGTTGTTACTTGCTATTGCGAGAAACCGAAGTTTCAAGACTGCTTTGTTTAATTATAGCAACGGTAAACAGTAAAGCTCTTGCGCGAGATCCCCAACTTCCGACACTGTTTCGCTTTGACAGGTGTTTGCTGATATTAAATCGCTTAACAACCTCTGCCACTTGAAGAACTACTTGTATTTCATCCGTACTTAACACAAACCCTGTTATTAATTAGTTTTTCATATCAAAATTTATTATACACGAAATTTCACAGGTTGCAGAGTTCTTATAAGTTCCTGCGAAAAGGAAGAGGCAATAACTAAGCTAGGATGTTGCATTGGAGCCATCAGAGAGGAAAGATGGACCGTATAAGAATCAGTGAAGCGTCGATCATTCGTATCGGGAATGAGATTTCGCCGAGGGAAGAGAGATTCTAGAGGAAATGAGATCGCTATCTTTATTGGAACTCGAAAGGACCGCTTCGACTTAAGAGTGCCTCGTTAAATTGAACTCCGGCCCGAACTTTCTTTCTCCCACGGATAGTAATAGACTCGGCTGACAATCGCGTTTGTAATGGCGTCATTTTTGGATTTATTCAACTGATTAAACAGCGCAGTGCGGCCGCCACATCAAATATAGGGTGATATCCGGTGGGCCGACGGGGTTGGGCGCGGGTCTTCATTAATTTCCGCGGGATTGGGGACGTTGGCAGCAGGCGGCACACGTACACGCATCCCGCTGAATAAATAAGCTGGCAAACAAGGCGAAATATCGAAGTTTCAATGGGCTACGCCGCCTATATATATTCTCGCTCTTGCCACTTTAGCGTAATATCAATTTATCAAGCCAACCCAGCAAAATTCCATTAACGGAGAACTCGCAAGATGTACCTCGTTTATGATAATCCCGCCACACTATCCGCTTGCGAGGAGAACTTGCGTCGTCCTAGTGTGCTTGCGACCCTAATTTAGTAGATCGATACACTTGTTATTCATGCCTGAAGTATCTATCGTTTATTAAAAAAAAATCGTACACTTTTTAATTACTTCCCGTGATTATTGATTGCGAATTTAATTGCATCATGGACAGTGGCAGAAAATCTTTAAATTCAATCTTAATGCCAATGTTTATTCAGGAGAGCGATAAAACTTCGAGATATTGTTCTCGAAGAAATAGACCGGCGTTTGTATACGATACTAGTGGATTCATGTACAGGGTGATTCACTTGCCTTTGTATGAAAACTCTCCTAGCCCTTATTTTTTTTGTGGACTTCCCGACCTTCCCCGGGACTGACATTTGGTGGAGAATGTGGCCTTGCGTCAAGGAAGAAGTGATATAAATTTCAGAGCCTTAGCTCAAAGTTTAGGTTCTCACCTATTTTCGACCCTCGAAAATGGTTAATTTTTTCAAGTTTCTCAAAATCGGCCGAACCCGGGATATTTTGATTGTTTTCGTATCAGGGTGCATAGAGAACAAAGAATCCGTGAAAAAAAGTCCGGATTTGCAACGAAAACGGGTCGAAATACCGTCCAGAAAAGTCAATTTTTGCTCATATTGGACGGTTTTTATTTTTTTTGTGGACTTCCCGACCTTTCCCGGGGCTGAAATTTGGTGGGTAATGTTTTTTGATATTGAGGAAGATGCCATAAAAATTCCAAGGCCCTAGCTCAAAATTTAATTTTCGGCAAATTTTTCTTAAGGGGTACCCCTTCAGATTTTTTCACGATTTTTCAAAGGTTCCCGAACTTGGGTTTTTTCTTCAGGAATCGATTGTTTATGAATGAAAACGGATAGAAAACAAGAAATCCGTCGAAAAAAGTCCGGATTTCTATCGAAAACACTAAAAAAACTGCCTTTAAAATTCGATTTTTTCGGAATTTTCGCTGCTTTTTCCTGGAAAATATCCAATTTTTGGTGGTGATTCAGAGGCAAGTGACTCACCCTATACACACCAATACAGGGGCGAATGGACGCGGTCTAAATTACTTGCAATTTCTCAGGGAAATCGCTGTAAGCCGACGGAGAATGAAAAGCCGTGGAAGTTAGCGTTTTCATCGGGGAGGACGTGAAATTGTTCACTGGCGAACCGCCCCTCCCATTTCTCCTGGCATCGTTTCTGGACCATACATATGTACGAGCGTTTTACTTGATCCAGAAAGTTGGGGAGGCGGCCGCCGCCGAGACAATGGTCAATTTCCAAGTGCCCTCTGAGGGCCGACGCTTTATTTATTCACGCGTTTCCATGAACATTCTACGCGCTGCATGCCTGGCATCAGCAGCTGAGCATTCCTGCTCCCTTCAGTGTACCGCAGATTGCGGCCTCGTGGCCAAGCCGTCTGCCAGTGCGCGCCTCCAATGCCGAGTGCCGTCTGGCGACGACGCGTCATCTTCTACTCGGCGTTACAGACCCGCTACCACTTTACACCCGAAATTATTG
The DNA here is from genome assembly GCA_910591665.1 of Ectemnius continuus. Taxonomy (NCBI): domain Eukaryota; kingdom Metazoa; phylum Arthropoda; class Insecta; order Hymenoptera; family Crabronidae; genus Ectemnius; species Ectemnius continuus. The sequence continues at coordinate 7,372,283 of OU342867.1, forward strand.
TCCTCGTGCAACTGTCTGCATGTGCGAGCGTGATAAATGCTTTCTGCAGAGTGATTTACTTCTCGTTGATGTATGCGATGCAAGAATGTGTAATATTGTTCACAGTATAATTGTGGATGAATTGTTAAATACTCTTAATCAGTTAATTCTAATGTTATATACGTGGTAATGTAGAAATATACTTCGAAAACATTGTTGCAACTTAAAATTAAATGCAGGATAATATAATTCCTTTTGAAATATGTGATGCAACTATGTGTAAAACATTCCACAATATAATTATGAACGAAAACTTTTTTAATTCTGTGCATAATTTTTAAAACGCGTTATAATTTATGTTGAATATAATATACTCGATGTATAATGCACATTGATGTATTATGTAGTGGAGTGCTGTCTGCGGATAACGCTTCATCTTCCACTCGACATTATAGCACCGTTAATTCTCTACTCCCGAAACTAGTGTTCTGTTGTAACTGCCTACACGTGCGAATATGATTAAATGCAGGCTTTCTGGAGGGTGATATACTCCCCGTTAAAGTACACCCTGTAACTATGTTCATTCCACAGCATTACTGTGGGTAAACAGTTTTCCAATTCCCTTTTTAATTATCACATATTCTGTAATTTAATTCGGATATCGTATGATTTTTTATTTTTTGTAATTTTGCAATCGCCGGTGAAATATCGTTCATATGATGAAGTTTAATAAAAACGACGGCAGTGTAACCACACAGGAATTGCGGGAATTAATTTGTGCGGCCATATTTATTTATATAAAACTTGGACGATATTTATATGTGTAATCGTCAATATGCTTGCATTTCAATAAAAAGATGATATTGATTCATTGGGCGGTCTTTTTTAATAAACTTTTGGCGAAATGCGTGTTTAACCCACGCCTAACTAGGTTGCGCTATGCATCGAGCGCTTTGCGGAATTTTCGAATGGAAAAGCAGCGGTGCGTGTCTGATTTCGTGGTACACAGGATTTGCACTGCTTTCCGCGAACCGGTATCATGTTCAAGCACGATTTCATCATCCTTTTTGCGTGGCCACATTTACGGACGAGCAAGCAGTTTTGTTTGGTATTTCGCTTGCCGAGAAATACAGCGATATTATTCGCGGGTTTCAAACATGCCTGCGCAATATTCGCCCGCATTACAAACAATTACTCTGCGATTCAGCGGGCAAAGTAGAGATCGTTTTACGGGGGTGGGTATCGTTTTATCAAAACGCGCGTTCCAAGCCTCTTCGAGCCGTCGACCGAAGCTTTTACGGATTCCGAGCTTACATTTCCTGCCTTTTCAGTAAAATGGCAAACCTGTTTTAAATTCCTGAAACCAAAGGCACAATCGGCGAGATCAAGCAATCCTCGGTTAACGTGCGGCTAATTGAACCGTCAAGGTTCATCCAAGTGAAATCAAAAGAATAACCTTTCCTGCTTACAATTAGTGTAATTTCTACGTGCGTCCTTTCCAACTGTTGTACGCTTGTAACGCGGCGAATACAAAAAACCTTCGACGTCAAAGAGAGTTTTCCTCTGTTACGAACGCTTTCAAAACACTTCAAATTGAAAAAACCAATTTCCCCGAGAATACAAACTAACACAAGAAAGCAGAGTAACTTGGAAAATGAATGAAACACTAATTGCAGTAGAAATGCAAAGCGAATAGGAAGTTTTTGCTATTTCCTTCGAAGCATCTTCAAAGTGAAATGGGTTTATTATCATCGGAGATGAGCAGAAAGTAGCAAATTCCTGGCGTTCTTCGCCTTGTTTACGAGGACTTGTTTTACGGAAGTAAGACAGCGAACTTTTCTCCGGTGCCAAGTTTCGGTGGGTTATGATTTCTCGGATGGTGTTTCTCTTGGAGCATTAAGCAGTGCGCGGAACGAGGAAAAAGGGCGAAGGTAGAAACACACCAACGGGAGAATAATTTCGTCATAACGGGTCAGAATGTCCTAGTAAAATTGGAAGGCACGTCGCCGCCACAGCTGTTTTTACGGCGCGCACAGAGAAGCTGGTAAAAGCAGCCGTTTTTAACGGCGAGCGACCAACCAGCTCTTTTTCATCGGAGACGTCAGTGTAACGCGCAAACTATTGAAGTTTTGAAAAGCTGACGTCTGCTTCTTCATCGAAGCGAAATTATCAGCTGAGAAAGGAAAAATCATAATTTTCCCAATCTTTTTTTATGTCAGGTTTGCTCGATAAAAAATATTTAATGCGAATGCTTTTAGTATTGAAGAATATAAATTGATAAATGGAAATATTAAAGGCATATAATTACTGTATCTTTCATTGGTCGCCCAAATATATTCGTATTTGCATGAGCATCAATTTATGCAATTATTAATGTACAAAATGGTAATCTTCGGGTGACTAAATTATACACTAAAATTTGACAAAATTGTATAATTGTGCTGTCGTTACAAGACTCCTATTGAAATTTATATAAATAACAGTCTGTTGAAAATGAGTTGAAAGTTACTGTGATTCCGATCGTGAAACTTCAATAATGACTTCTGTCATCAATCCAAGTCTTAAGTAGAGCAAGAAACTAAGTCAATATCAGAGATCTGAGGCCGCAACATGGTTGATATTGGAAAGTCGAATGGGTGTACGTGTGATAGGTGAAGGGAGAAACTTTTATGTGGGCCGCCGATATAAAACGGGAGTGCAGGTCTGCTTGGCGAAAAGCGCAATTGGATTTTTATGATGGAAACAGATGTGTTCTGCTCGAGTGATGAATAAGAGTGTAATACAAGTAGCAGGGCAAAGTTCAATTTGACCGACGGCGCTGCTGGATCGACGTCGACGAATCTCCAAGAGAGGGACGCGCTAATCTCTTCAATATGTCCTTTCTGTTTCCTTCGGAATTCCAATCGTACCCGCACACCTTCTCCCATCCAACCAATCTCAATAACGTTCCAATAAATCACATTTCTGCAATTCATTCGCCATCTCGCCCGACGTTAATGGATCAATCGAATTATTTGAGGGAGAATCCGTACGGATTTCGAGCCGAGAGAACGTACAAGTGAAGAATATGGACGCCACCTTAAACTGATTTCGCCTAACCGTGACATTAATAATATTCAGGAATATTTTCCACATTGTCTGCCGTTATCGATGCATAAAACAGGAATCCGTAAAGCACGCGAAATGTCTGCCACTCGAATGCGGTAAATGCATTTTTAAAAGCTTTATTTAACAATGTATTATTAGGTCGGAAATTGTCTGAGTTAATGCGGAAATAATTTCATTCCCTCGAATTACCGATCGTACATTTATGCCAACAGCTATATTTTTAATTAAAATGGTTATGCCGCAAAAACTGGCGGCAGCCATAAATAGATGTCAGTTCTGCGTTTAAACAGAAATGGTCCAAAATATGAAAATGCGAGAATAATTGTCCGGTTCATGGCTAATTAATTGTTGGAGTTCTCGGCGCAGTGTATCAGCTTATTGATATAAAACTCTAACGAATTGGTTGAATGTCGAATAAAGAGCAACACAAAGTAAACACGCACGAAATGAATGGCGTATTTAGTTGGCAAATAAAACGATCGCTTATCCTCAAAGAAAGCCAGCAACATTTCGAAAAGTTGATTTGCTTGATTGACCAGCAATGACGCAACTTTTTCATACCACTTGATTGAGGAAAAGATAATAGATTGAACGCGCCAGTCGAAGAAAGGAATGCCAGAGTAGATTGAATCGACAAAGGGCCGGATATTTGTTTAATGCAACTGAAGCCGCTGAAAGCTTTCTGCCTTCGGCGGACGCAATCAAATTTTCATTGCTCCATTCCGGTGTAACGAGAGTTTCGGCCAACTTTGATCGGAAGCTTTCTCCGCAGCTAACAGTATTAATTGTTCAGTGGCAGTATTGACCGTTATCGAACTTGGAGCATTTTCCGCCGGGAAACTATCTTTTCTTCCGGCTTCCCACTCTTCCCGGTAACAACGAACAAAAAAAGGCGCGGCTTCGCCAACTCCCTTCTCGCAAGCTCGTCAGCTTGGTTTGCTCACACGCGCTCACGCAGGGATTAAACTTACTACTTTCCCTTAACGCGTGCATACTAACTTTAAAGCGCAAGTAATTAAAAACTCGTCGGTAGTTTCGAAATAAGCTTCATTAATGAATTCCGGACACGCGGCCCGTTAGCGAAATGAAGCTTAGCCATTCCCATCGACGACGACTCTTTTTTAGCAAGTCGGGCGAAGTTTAATTAAAATCGCGTTAAGCTAGGGAAATGGTTATGGGACTAGTTTTTACAGCTTGGTACTTTGGATATGTCCGGTATGTCGATCGAGCAATTTCCTCCGCAGTGAATCAGCGCTGCTCGTTAAAATACGAGTCAATTAGATTGGTCCGAGTGGCGCATTTATCGAACACACAAGAGAGCGTTCCGTTGCGCAAACAGATCGAAGTGTCCTTACAAGCTCAATTAAGTGGCAGTTCTGCGAACGCGTCGAGTTCCACTTGGAGTGCTTTAAAATCTCCCAGAAATATCCACCTTTATCTCTAGCGGACCACTTTTTCCCCGAAATTCCTGCTGTCGAGTATCACACAGTTGCAATAAATTGCGCCAACACTGCACCGGAACACTTTCCTCTTTTTCCCTCCTTCACATTCCGGCGCTCTCGGCGAGCTAATAAATTCCAGGAGCGTAAATACCGTTCTGTTTTAGTTCCGTGGATACCGGAAGCGTAGGCTTACCGGTGAATATTCGATTCTCTCGATTAGAAGTTGAAATGTAGCGGAAAACTCGCCGAGAGCGCAGTTCTCTCTCTCTCTCTCTCTCTCTCTCTCTCTCTCTCTCTCTCTCTCTCGCTCGGTGAGGGAGTCATGCGATTTGTGGTATCGGCTCTTACATTCTCCAGAGAGATGTCGTAACTTCGAACGAGGATTCAGCGGTCCGATCCGCCGGCCCTTTGCTTTATACATATGTGAGCGTTACTCGAAAGCCCACCGTATAAATCTACATCCAGCAAGAGCCTACCAACCCTGCGCTTCCCTTGAATCCATCCCCTTGGACATTCACATACACACACACACCCTTTGCCTGGAGGATTATGTGAATGCTTATCCCCGATTTATTATACACCTGTACTGTCTTTCCCGCAGGGTGGCCGAAGCCTTTGCGCTTCCCTGAACAACCAGCTTCGTTATTACAGCTATGGGATTTCCCACCCTCGAAACTAATAACTTGGCTTTCCAACGTTCCAAGCTAACACATTGTTTCGTAGATATCAAATTATGCCTGCTATGTTTGACATAGAGCACGTTATCTTGGTTAATTATGGTAATCAGTGATTATACATGAATGGGGTGGAACGAGGTGTCAAGTTGAATGTCGCAATAATGTCTAATTGAATATCTCAAAGCGAGCGCAATGCCTGTTGCGTATAACGGAATAAATTCTCTCTGTTTCCTCGAATGCGATACGAGTCACCCCGTATATCCAAAGTACCCCCATACACACATACCGGTCCCTTTTTACGCGCGAATGAAGAAATCCCGGCGAATTCGCGCCCCCATAAAAAGTATATCAAGAAGAGCTGTCTTCCTTGGCGCGTCTCCTCGGCCATATTGCGAGTTATGGGTCCTTTTTCCCTTGCGAAAATCTCGTTCCTTGGAAATCCCTGTGAGAAGTAGCGCGCGCGCGGAGAAGTAGCATATTACAGGCAATTTCAACTGGGCCACTCTCCCTTTCAGTTACTCTTCTGCCGCCGCCATTACGCTGTTCTATCTCCTTTCGGCATTAATCGTATATCTCGTGAAATCGAATCATACCGAATAATCCCACGAGCCGCCTCTACCCCTCTTGGAAACTACCTTCGAGATTCTAGATTCAATCGCGCCGCCCTCGGGATACGACGATATCTACCTCGAGCTTGAGTGTTAATTAGGAATTACCGCTCCTGCTGCGATAATACCGTTTGTATATTTAGGACAGCTTTGACAGCAAGGGCTTCTCATGACGTATCTATTAGTCGACGAGGAACTTTACTCGAAACCCAATGCATATTATCAAGATGAAGATATACATGCTCGCTTTCTCGGAGAATTGAACCCGCGGCTCCCTTGACGATATTCTGGATGTAATTATAGACGTGTAGGTGTGTTAATGTTAAATCATTAAATATATTATATTCCATCCTTTAAATGAATAATTAATAACAACACTTTAAGAAACAACGAGTATATATTTTTTAGTTCAACTCTATAAAAAGGAAGATACACCTTTGCCTATTACGAGTTCTTACAGACTTTAAAAAAAGGATGCAAACCTTGACTATTACAAGAAAGGAATAGAGCTTTAGGGAAACCGATTTCACCTGGAAATAAAGCAATTGGCTCTTTTGCGCGGAGGGAACTTTTCAGATTGGAAGATCGTAGAAGTAAAATAAAAGGAGGAAGTGTAAGCAGAGCGAGGCTGCTGTTTGTATACCTTGATGGAAAGCAGGGCGTGGAAGGGATAGTCGTTGCGGTGGATCGGGACTTACATCTTGTAGGAAGGAGCCCTGCTCCATTTTCCTTAAGTAACGCGCCCGCCACTCTAGTTTCTCGTTGGCGGGCACCTCGCCCTGTTACCCCGAGGGAATGAGATTCGCTGCGGTCGGATTAAAAGTGCATTAAAGAGTCGCGATGCGCGCCGAGCATCGCCTCGAATATTTATCTCCCCCAGCTAAGAACCCTGTAATCCCTAGGGATACCATGCCACACTGTATTCAAGTCCCAGTAAGACGTTGCTTCTTTTACTGCCTCGCATCTATTCACCGGCAAACCCACACCATTCCTCGCTGACAGTTCTCCACTTACCGAAGACCTTTGTCCAGTTTAACCTTTTGTGGAAAGCGCGCTTACCGCTTCGCTGCCTTGGGAAACATGCATACGTATTTTTGTAACTGGAAGAAATAATATTAGAATATAAATTATAGAAATATACTTAGATTGAGAAATAATATAAATGTTGTCAATTAATTTTATTCTGTAGAAAATAAATAATACAGGCTTTCCCATATTTTCTGTATATTTAAAACCGTAATATTTAAAATAATTAACGTATTTAACGTATATTTAAAATCGAATTGTTTTCATAAGATAAACTCTACAATATGTTTTCAAAAGATAAACTCGATTTAATATCACGTAAAAGCTTTCCTAGTATTAGGAACGTTAATAGAAACAAGAGGGTAAGTTGAACGCGGCCAAAATCAATGATATCATGAATCCAAGCATGATTGGAAGCTCGAGTCACGAAGGCAGAGTTACGATATGGTTTATAAGGTGGTAGCCAGTCTGTTAGTACTGGCGGGCGTATCACAGCGAAATGGGAGAACTTGGCTGGCTCGTAAGTGCGCGTTAACGATGTTTTGCCCTGGATTTCATGAAACAGGGTGCACTCGCAGGATGTATTGGCTCACACACGCAGAGGGCGGGTTGCGTCGGTGAGGGCAAACTGCACGTTAGATTAGTATATCGACCAATGTCAGCCATTGACCGTACCCACGTCCACAAGTTAGATAAGCTTGCATATGCACCGTTCCACCCCACCCACCACCGCCCCTTCCTATGCATAATGCATGCTGCTGAGAATAAACGCGCGAGCTATGCTGCCCGACAACACCCCCGCACCTGCTTTAAGTTTCCGCGAGACCTCTTGGGAATTGCCAATTCAATCAGGATCGCCTTGCACATTGTCAGATTGTTAGTTCAGATGGACGCACGTATTTAAGAAAAATACGAACGATAGTGAATTAAATTTCGTTAATATTTGGCAATCCATTGTTGGGTTATAATTGTAATTATTATTCTAATTATTATGCCCAACAATACTGTTGGATTCACTTTATTCTGCACATTGTCAGACTGTTAGTTCAAATGGACGTATGTGATTAAAAAAAAATCGAACGATAGTGAATTCATTGTTGGGTTGGCTTTGATGTTGCAATAATAACTTCTGACTTATAATTGTAATAATAATTCTAATTATTATATCCAACAATACTGTAAAAAAGCCTTGACCAACAGTGAATTGAATTTCATTAATATTTTCCGCTCCATTGTTGGATTAGCCACGAAGCTTTAGTAATTATTGTAATAATTATGCTCTTTAGCAACATCCCTGGACTCGCTTTAAGTTTCCACGAGAGCCTCCGGGAATTTGCGATTCAATCCGGATTGCGCTGGACATTGTCAGATTGTTCGTCCAGCTGGACGCATACGTTTAAGGAAGCCAGGAACAATAGTGAATTGAATATCATTAACCTTTTGCGGTCCATTGTCGGGTTAGCTCTGATGTTGCAATAATTATTCCCATGCAGTTCCTTTGAAATTCAAGTGGACCTGAACTGGTATAACGCGCGGAGAAGATAAAGTTCACTGTAAAAGGTTAAGGGTTTCGATATTTCGATTGCAACCCTTTGCGATGGATGTAGCGTTTCATTCATTATTTAACAACCACCGCACGGATAAGAAATCATTAATAATTTCCAATACCAATTATTTATAATTGGTTGACAATGGAAATGGAAAGATAAATAGGGAAAAACTTTTGTGGAAAATCCAGGTGTTTATTCAGTCGATGTCGAATTCGAGCGCTGTTCCCGGGAATTCCATATTTGCCTGGAATGATTTTGGTGGCAGTTAGGCGTCGCTGTGGTGGGCGGCGAGAGCTGATTGGATGGCCGGGCGCAGCTCGAGCTACCAAATAATTTCGGGATCGCATATTACTTCGTGGTAATGCCGATTGCCGCGGGACTATTGGAAGGCTCCGATCACGGAATTTCGGTTCCCTCGACCAATGATAGTGCGGGCCAGCGAAGAAATTAATTGAATTCCAACATTGCTCCGCTTGAAACACGCGACAGGTTGCATTCCCTTATTTTAGTCCTTTACTCGTCCTTATTTCCTTCCTTCAGATATTCAACAGGATGTCCTCGTAAATAATAAAATACCTCTTTCTAAATCCTTCCTTCCTTCATTTCATACATTATGTAATTTATATATAAAAGTCTAGCTGGTTCTTTTAACTTTAAACTCAAGAACTACATCATTTTTAATGCGGTTTATGTAAATAATTCATTTAGTAAATGTGTCACTTTAAAAATAACTTTAAAATTACAAATGCAATAAAATCTCGAGCTATTCACGGTCAAAAGATTTTTCTAACAATCTATTAGATTCCAAATGAAATTATTATTAGTGTGCCCACGAAATATCAGCTAACTCAAGCTCAATTAATCAACAAAGCAACTAACATAAAATTCAAAGACCAGTTAATTGCTTTTACGTGGAATTGAATTTACCAGATAATTTATTATGCAAAATATAATTTATTATAAAAATTGAATATACAAAAGCATAGTTGACAGCGGCGAGTCAAAGGCAAGAGACTCACCCTATACGTTCGATTTTGCAAGTAACTGTAGGTGGGCGTGTGTAGTTGCCGCCTGTGGTGCAGCGCGCTCTTCTAAATAAACTGTGGCGAACTATTCCCGCCTGTATCGACTGCTCGTCAATGACACCTGTAACGATTGCCGCTATTTCGGGTATCGAAGCCATCGCCGCGCGCCGCCACCAACTATAGACCGACAAAGCCGAGCGCACTGCTTTATAGTCATTCTACTCACCTTGCGAATTTGCATCTGACATATATTATAAACCTAGCCAGAGTGGAATTAATGGAAGTATTTATGATCGCGATTAGGTTCGGAGTCATTAGCGTAAACGTATATCCGGATTTTCATTTGACTCTTCTTTGAGATGGAATGTAATTTACAAATTTCGGTCAAATATATATAATTAGATGTCGCGTTAATTATAATTTAACCATTCATCGTTTATAGACCTTGTAATTACTTTTGTAATAAAGTAATAAATATCGCAATATTTAGTAGCGTATAAAGTCGCATTCAAATCCATTGAACCACTCTCTAAATTATTACCGTTATATAAACAGACAAACTTTGTCTTTTGTATTAACAGGGACAAAGAAGACCTTCTAATTATATTAATTAAGTCTCTGTTAACCGTCAATGTCTTTTGTCCGGCTTGAAAGTAAGAAGAGTGGATGTCCGAGAAGCCGGCTATGAATGGAGGGTGGAAGTTAAAGTGACGAGTAAATTGTGATCGAGCGATGCTGCTGCTGCAGCGGAGTATCATTACGATCCTCGGCTTCTATGTATACTCAGCCCTTCCAGTCCCTTGCTTCAGCCTGAATTCTCGATATTTTTATCGCTGCTGGGCGCAATCGATATCCCGATAATGTTGTAGACTATCGCGAATATACAACCGGACGTAATACGGCTTACCCGCCGCTCTGCTCCGCTCCGCTCCCTTTCGCGCAATATTTACTCACGAAATCTCCCTCTTGACTTAGCAATACTTCCGAAATTTAACATACACTTATGGATGTTGACAGTGAAAACATATTGCAGTTTTAAAGTAGCTTTGTTTTGATATTTTTTGTATAAAAGTTAAGGAATCTTGTACGTTTGTTAATGTGTATTGTGTTTTTTAGCATTTGATTTAAAAATATTTCATATAACGGTGCCTGGCAAATATAACAAATATAGTACGAAGAATTTTGGTAATTACAGATAAATGAAGGCGGTGTCAAAGGCAGGCGGTTCACCGCGTACGTTGATTTACTGAGGATTTAATAGGCGCCAGTTTTCCCAACCGGCGTTCTTCATAGCTCGCACTCCATACATCTGATTGACCTAATTGAAGCTACGGTGAATCTCATTAAGCGATACTCCGCGGAGCAGTTCGTGCATCTAGTTGATTAAACTTACAATGAGCTTGATGCTTTAATTATCCTGGAAAAGCTGATTGCTCGGAGGAGCGGCCTGCTCGAGGCTACGTTTCCCTCACCGGCAGATTTAAATGTTCCTAACAAAATGAAGCGGCTGATACGTGGTCCGAAATTTCGGCCACGCATTATTAATTTAAGCCGGATAATCTGCTTGGCTTTGGAAAAGCTGATGCTTGGCAATCAGCGGTCATTAAGCAGAACCGTCCTGGCAACAACGGAGGGACGACGGTGCTTGGGAATAGGTGGGAATCATCGTTCCAAGCGTCACTCGCAATATTTACGTAGCCGAGTGATCGAGCAATTTCCACGGCAGTTCCTCGAGTAATTTTAGCGACAGGTCACTCAAGGGCCGCGCATAATTAAAACTGAGTCAACGCCATTTATAAGAAAAAATCAATAGCTGATGTCACGTCTGAAGCTTTACCCCGCAGATAACGGCCGCTCGACTTTTCTGCCTTAAGGTAGTTTCCCGGCCAACTCCACTTTTCTTACGATTCCCTAGAAACTTGGATGAAATACTCCAAACTATTATCTAAGTATTCGGTACTTGTTTCATTTCAATTGATCGTCTACGAGAGTTTATATTTTGAATTAAAAACAACACTTTGTATGCGTGGGTTATAATCGGCATATGCAAATAGAATCGGAGCTTATTATGCACTTTTGCAACAACTGTTGAACTTTACAGAGTGAAACAAGCAGGCCGAGCTATTACAGGAAGACAGACACCAGATAAACCGGCGCGGCGCTCAAATTGGGAGTCAGCGCATGCGGATAATTCGCCGAGGCATTGAGGAGCGTATGCAATTAGTCGGGATTTCAGTGGGATGCAAAACTGGCAACGTGAAATAATCAACTTCATTAGGCCGCTGCATGTTTCATTAACGAAACAAGCTCGCTCGGGCAACGCCTCCGTAATATTTACCAGCTGGGTAATCGGCCAATTTCCATGGAAATGCCGAGGGGTAATTTCGGCGACAGGTCAATCAAGGGTCGCACGCAAATCCGTCGCTTCCTCCGAGGATAGTAAAGCCTGCTGGACGTTTCTCAGGAGGCTTGCCTGATCCTGTCAAGGCCTTGAATCATTTCGCCAAGCTTGTTTCGCACAGGGGATCACCACCGCTCGATCAACAGATTAACACTGGAACTGCCACTGCGGAATTTCCCAATCTCGCCACTTTGACTTTGTGCACTTAGCCGCCCCAATTATCCCACACGCCAGATATACTCATCAATATTAACCAGCTTCCATTTACCAATGGAAATGAACCTGCTGTTTTTTCATTATGGAAAATCAAAATTTCGATTTTCCTTTTTGCATACTGAACCGCTGCTTTTGATAAAAAGCTGAATTTAATGACAAAAAAACAAGATACGTATGTTAAAGAAATTGACTTCTTTATTAATTCTTTAATAAAATCGTTACTTTATGAATTTTTTTAGTAAATTCGTTTCTTTATTAATTCTTCGATAAATGTTTGCGTTTATTAGTTCTTTAATAATTGTAACAGACGCGATGGCAATTCGATGAGCGAGAGCATTCCCAATTTGGCGTGGAATGTAGGTTCAGTGCAGCGGGAAATTCGACAGGATGGCTCGTGCCGGTTAATGCGACTGGAATTCTCGACACCTCGACAATTGGCAATTACACGGGCGATTTGGTGGCGTTGTTGCGACAGCCGATCAATCATCCCTCTCGGCGCTCTCGCTCTTATATTTTGAAGATACAGTCTGCTATTATTAAAAAAGGGGCTGCTTTTCTTCGGTTATAAATGGCCGCTCGGCACCGTTCGAGATAAATAGCGTAGAAGTAGCTTATTTAAAAAAAATGCCCGCTTGTGTTCCGTCCCCTTGGACATTATGAACAAGCGATGTGAAATAAATATAATCCATCGCTTTTCTTTTTTCATGGTCAGACGATCGCATGAACAGCAGCAAAGCAGCCTCTAGTCTCGTTTATTCCCTATAATTTCGCCATTTATCGCCGTTTTTCTGCCGATCCTAATAAATATTAATAAATGCCCGGTCGATAAAGACTCGTTCGAGAGAGTAATCCAACGATCGTAAATCCCCGAGGCGCCCATAATGCATTAATTAAAGTTTTAAATGGGATAATGCAAGGTGAAAAAGCTCGACGGGAGCTTTTCACGAGGGAAAATCGATGGGCGCGAAGTGGGTTAATGCGAAAATTGTCGTCTTGGCCGCGTTGCAAGACAACCCTCTTCGAGGATCCGGCTGAGTGCAATTTTAGAGCCGAGTATGCAATATCCTTTTAAAGATCATATTGTTATACGTGCGAAGTGGCCAAAAACGAGGCAGGCTCGCTTCAATCAAAGAAATGGTCGGCCTAGCCTGTCGAGGAAACGGAACGCCATTTGCTCTGCTAATTACATCCTTTTCCGGTACTGCCGGCAATAACAAAGCCCTGAAATACATTTCTGTCCCTTTGTGCGAACCGCTGGAACTCGGACGCGTTTATTATTATAACTCCCAAGTACAATACTAACTATTCAAACAATATAACAGATTTAGAATTGAACTATTATTCACTTTGCTCTGATAATACAAAATCGCGTTATTGGCCAGTATTTGATTTTCATTAAATATATAGTTTGTTTGGCCGATAGGTAAATGTATGAGTTCTATCGCGAGATGGGGGTCGAAAGTTCACGTGGTTTCGGATGCTGGAGAGAGAAAGCCTGCGGCAGAGCTGAAGGGAAGGGAGAAGAGACTGGCAGCGGATTCAATATTTCACAAGCACTTCGTAGCCGCAACATTTAATCCAAATGCACTCAAAAGTACGGAAAACCACAACGCCGCCGGACGAAACGCCACCGGCTAAGATAAACCGGGCAGCCACGGAAGACTAGCGCGCGCGCGGGAATCAATTGGGAAACTGAGACTGACATTGATTTATCTCGGATTAAAATGTTTAGTGCCCTCTGCGAAAGGACACTCTAATCACTTATCGCTGGAAAACTCCGGCGATTAATCCTGGCGTAACTTTAGCACTATGATGATGATGGAAGAGAGCGCGCTGGCTAGGCGCATCCGCTCATTTGCCCGGAACACAGTTTCCTGTCCACCGGAAATTCCCGATTCAGCCTCGCTCTGATTTCGGAAATAACGGTAGTACATGATATATGTATCTCCATCGACCACGTTCGACCTATCAGATTTTATTTCACGGACCTCCTCTTTTTTAACTCTTTGTGTCCTGACATGTTTATAAGTTCTCAACAATTTTGCTTTTTGCAACGTAGGTTGCTCTTTGCAACTCTCTCTATCACTTTTCATTGTATTGTGAAAGTTTCCATTGAAACAGGAATGTATGTTAATGAAGAATAATTTTAAATAATTGTGTTATTATCACAGTAGAAAAAGCAATTTTGTAAATTGTACCGAAATCAAGTTGTCACGAAATGTTTTGAATTCTGACAAGTCGGATTACGTTTGTGTTAACATTGGAAGGTTATTTTTCAGGCTAGAACTAACAGTGCGTCGCTTTATGATTTTTGAGCTGACACTCGGATGGATCAGTTCTCAGTCAGGAAGCGAGGGATAATAGTAATCCTGCGCTGCTAATCCGACGATTGGAGCTTTGGAATAGCGAGCCTTATCGGTTGGGAGCAGTTGCGAGGAATTATAAATGGGAAAATAAATCCTGGCAATGCTGGGCGATGTGTTTATTAGCAGTGGCGCTGGCCGATCAAACGTCAATTTAGCAGTGGCCGAGAGCGAATATCTCGAGCGTCCCGATGTCAGCGTCGCCAGCGCAGCAGACGCTTGATCAATAAATGCTGGCATTTGAAAAGAGTGGCAAATAAAGCGAGATTTATTCAGCAATCGGTCGTAATTCAATCGGGCAGTCTTGCCCGGGCCGATCAGGAATTTATATCGGCGCGTCAGGGGGAACGCGCAAATTCCAAACCTGCCCGTCAATATTTGTTGCAATCGCTCGGGATTAAAGGCACGAATTACCGAAGCCGATAAGTGATCGGCTCACCCGACAAATTCAGCCCTTCCGCCATCAATTGATCGATGTCTCCTATTAACCAGCTTTAATGACATTTTATAGAAATTATTCCCTCATAGAGATTATTACTATTTCAATAGCTTGAACGGGAGAATCAAAAAAATTAACCCAGTCATTTCATTGTCGAGTCGAAGTCAAATATATTACCACTGAAAAATTTTAATAACATTCCTCGCTACGGACACTCATCATATCTTAATTACGGGTCGAATAGTTTTACCTTTAATAACGAAATCGGAGTACAATTGCTCTGAATTCTGGTCCTTCCAACCTTTCATTAAAACCGGTAAAGGAAATTCGAAAATTCAAAATGAAAATCAGAAATTAGAATCTCGAATCACGAAAAACCCAAGATTAATTCCACCACAGGATTTGCAGTGAAAACACGAGCATTAAACAAACTGCCCTGCTTTCGATATACACACAAGGAGAAATCTATGAGAATTTCAATTCTCTTCTTTCACGGAAAGCCGCACTAATTACAAGGGTCTAATAAAGTGTTAAACAAAAGTGCGCGATAAAGAAGCTGTTCCTTTTATATTAATTGGTTCGGTCCTTTCGGGAGCGGGTAACGCCGCCGCTCTAATTGAATACTTGATGGTGTGTGTGCGTTTAATTCGCCCTCACATGGAGAGTGTGTGTTGGCGGTGCGGGTTTTAGGTGAGGAAAAAGGGCGAGGCCTTCGCCCTTCGGCCGTATGGCGAATGAATATTACAGGCTCGCCGGTTTCTGCAGGCTAGCGAGGCAGGGATTATGCCGAGAATTAACTCGACAGCAGAAGAGGGAAGAAGAAAGCAGCGGCGGGGGTTGAGTTTTCCGTTTTCTTTAGCGAGGCGCAGATAAAAATGGGGCGAACCACAGAAAACTCGGACCAACAGACTTTCCCACCCCAGCAGCAATCTGATTCTGGTCGGAGGACATTCTCAGTTGGAAAAAGTTGGCGTGTTTAAATCAGACCTTATCACGTGGACGAATAGCGCGCGCTCCTTCTCCCCACAATTACGCTATCATGTATACACGGCTTTCTCTGTCGCTGTATGCGCCCCAGTGATACATTCTCCAAGTTTATTATTGGCCATTTGTCCCCGCCGATTAATTCCCCGCAATTCAAAGGCTCTGTGCTCGCTTCGCTAATATTTCTCTTTCAATAAATTATTGTCTTTCTAGTCCGCAGTGAACTGTTTGCTTGGCAAATAACTCTTGGAACAAAGATAAATATCTCGAATTTAATGAAATAAATATGTGATGTATAAAAAGTAGCTGAATTATTAAATATATGAATTATTGTATCAAACGATTTTGATTTCAATTTACGCATAGCAGTAAGTTGAAAGTAAATATTACGAATATCAGTGGCAGTGGAAACCGCGGGCAAATCTACTTCTAAGCAATGTAAACCCATATCTTTGGAGTGCAGCGATTTTTAAACGAGATTGGTTCGGAGTGCAAACGTTACATTAAAATCCCTAAACGAGTAGCGCGCTGTGTATCCGCTAAAACGTTCCAACCGAGCGGGATCCAGACAATTTCAAAAACGTTGAACTCGCCTTTCAGAATCTTTGCCCGCTGAATTCCAAGGTAAGCGGGGAAAATATCTGCTTAGTTGGGCGGCGAGTTGAGGGAAAAAGCGGAAGCAGTACTTACTCAGGGCGGAGAGGGCGGGCGGAAAAAGCTTCCGAGGCATTTGGGCGGAATGTAGTCTCACTTGGAAACGAATAGGCACGACGCTTCGCCATTGGTTGATCAAAGCGATCTTTCCCTTGCTTAACGTGCATTTCCAGCTGCTTTTCCTACGATTTCCACTATTGCCAAATGTTTCCTTCGGTTAGAAATCAATGTAACAGGAATGTAAACTCTCTTTGGGAGGAAGTGAAGCCAGTTTGTCGCTGCCAGGAAAAGGGTAACTCTCTTTGAAAAGACAGGAGTTCGGAAAATGTGTACTTGCACCGCGAAGAAATCGCGAGAGACTCGGGCACATAACTAAACTCTCGTTTGCTTGGGAGGAAAAGCCCCCCTTTTCAAAGCGAACCAGAAAGGGGCCTTGCCCGGAAGTGAATTAATAGGCGCTCTTCGAGCGTATGCTATAATTCGATAAAGAACTGGATCAGTAAAGCAAATGGACCGACAGACCGTGGCACAGATTCTCTCTCTCTCTCTTGGCACGAAAATCTCTCGAGTGCTGTGCCACTTGGTTCCTACACACACTCACGTTCAACCTCTGTAGGCAGAACTTCCGGTGGAGGAAAACTGGAGTAATAAAACCGCTGGATTTATGACACCTAACGCGTGAATCTCGAGCTTCTTGGCTGAAACTGCTTTCCACGCCCGACATATTTTCCAAAGTGTTCTTGGTAAGAATTAATCGCCCTTTAATCCCGCCCAGTATTCTTGTCTCCTGGCGGATATGGTCAGTTTATAGCCGATTTACACACACGTACCTGTCAAGTTTAGTGCCTCCCATTGTTTTAAACCCCCCTATTTTCACATGCATATACAACCAGTAAATAATAAGAAATTATTATTCCACCGTTCTGCTTAACACTTTTTGTTGGGTTTGTAAGTTTGGATACTTTTAATCCTTGCATGAATACATGGAAAGTAATATTTTTTTCTGGGTTAAATCTCCTGAATAAAATAGTAAATCATTTTGAATATTTTGTGCTAGTAGTCATGAAATATGTAATTTTACCATTTTAAGATTCATTTCAACGTTAAAACTGAAAAACACGTATAAAAGAAACATTTTTAATTGAAGTACCCGCGCAGACGGTTAATTGGCTTAATTCATAATTTCCTCTAGACATTAACAAAATTAAAAGCGATTTTTTAAAAGTGGTATAAAATGAGAAGTCTGATAGATGCACTGGCGAAACCGGCGCGCCGCCGTCGCTTCTGACATCTCAGCGTGAAAGGTGACTGGGAGAGGACTTTTCCCAGGGGGAAATTTCCGCCGGGTGGAAATCCGACGGAAAATATTCGATATCGGACATACGCGGTGCGAGGAGACGCGGAGAATAGCCAATGGAATTTGCCCGGCGAAATATCTGTAATGCGGTTTGGTAAATCTCTCTTTTTAAGGGGTGCACGGCGCCGATATAGCGCACTCGGGGAAGCCGCTTCTTCTCTGCATTCTGAGCCAGGTGTACGAATAGCTCGTACACCGATAGCGATAAAGAATCGTAGCGCACGCCGAGCCAATACGATATCGATCATGTCGCTGTCCTGCTATCGCAAGCTCTCGCTCGACCTCTAACTCCGCCGGCGAATGCTACGCTTGCGAGAAGAGAGCGTGTTTACACTGATAATACGCAGAAAATTCGACACGATTCCGATTTCCGGATCCGCTTATGTTTATTCCTTTATACTTATTTGCGTATGAATTAGAATACAGCTTGCAAATAGAATGGCAGATATTTCCAATTCTTTTTCAATCGGTCGTAATAGTTATAGATCGAATAACCATACGAAATTTAATAATGAAATATTTCTGTATTTATAACAGAAGAACACTGAATTAAAATCCTGGGATTACAACTCATTTAGTACGAATCTCGTTTCACGTAATAATCCACATATTTTGTTGAAATAAAAATACAAAAATTATGAAGCCAGTCTGAACGTAATTTTAACTAAACCCAGCTGTCCAGGATGGACGGATAAAAAGTACGTCCACTTTCTGGATTACTTTACAGACACCTGCGATGGTTAAACAATAGAAATGCAAAAGCTAAACGCGAACATAAACGCACTTTCATAATTGAAATTCATTTCACACTTTCCTAACAGAATGAAATCACTAATATTTAAACACCTTGCTAGAAATGTATTATTAAATCTGGCGGGGACACGGTGGATTAATCAAGTTCGTCCAGTGTCTATTTCCGAAATTAGTTTCTGTATTGAGAACTGAACCGCAACGCTCGGTGGCAGAGTGTATTTGATCGGCGAGCGGACGATACGGATGGAGATGAAAGGGGTATCAAGCAGTAACAGGATATCAAACATAGAAAGGGTAAGTGAGATGCATTATTGGATGGCAAACTTTCGTGGTAGAGAAATGTACGCGCGCTGGTAGCGGCTTATCGCTCGATGGTACTCAGGAAGCGGGTTCCATTTCGGAGAACGACGGGCCAACACAGTTCGAGCTACTTGTCGCTCCTCGGTCATCTCTAATAATGGAATTTCGAATGTCAATAAAACGACAGCACTCCGACAATGTTCACCCAAGTTACTTTCGGCTTCAATGAGAGGCGAACGATATACAATTTTCTAAGAAGCTTGCCAAAGCTATTATTTTTCGAAAAAAATGTAGATAAAGTGTTTCTTATTATGAAAGTATTCTAAGTATTAATAAGAAACTATTCAAATCTAAGTTAATCTGACGGATTTCATTTCCTGTTGTGTGATTAATACTGACAGGCGGAATTTAATTACAGAAATAGATCGAGTTGCTGTTTGCCAAAGGCGGCTCTTGAAGCTCGTTAATTAGAAGACGCGCTTGCAGCTTTGTCGAAGATAACAAGCACTCCTTCTCACTGGCCAACTAGCACTCTAATAGATTTCGAGCTACTCTCCGAACATCCAATAGATTTCTGTCATCCATTTTGGTTGGCTGCCACGAGAGTGGATGGAATTCGAGGAACGGATGCTACACGAACGAAAATATAAGCGCGACACCCAAGTTTTCCACAATTTCCCATCGTACTCAATAGATTCCAAGCGCTGCTGGTGCACCGGATAAAGAATGGATGAAATTCGAGCGAGTGCGGAATACACGAGGAACTGGACAAATAAGAGGGAAAAGAGGAACAGGCGAAGACCTTTACAATTTTTCGGGAGCACCAGTGACCGTTTATTGGAAGCAGCTGCACTTCCGGGTCACCAAAACTTGTCAAATTATCCTTCCACTGCCTCCCTTTCCCTTTACTTGCCGCCAACTTTTCATCGGCCGTGAAAGTTTCCTCGGACGAAATAAAAGTTAAAACCGGGAGCGCATGTACCAATTAAATTTGATCTTCCTCGAGTATATTTATACTCGCAAGAAGGCGAGGTTCAATTTAAATTTTGTTACCAACTCTGTCGAAGTAATATTAACGAATAAAATCTCGAATAAGGCAACCAGATTTCTGAAGGGACACCTATGAAATTGAGTAAGTGAATTCATTTCGAAAACATTATCGCAAAATCTCTTTATACGCTCGGTACAAAGGGGTCCGATCAGAAAATTAATGAAAGCCGACCACGGAAGCAGGGGACTCGGAAAATTAATAGAAGCCATCCTTTATCCACCTCGTGGTGCATATTAAAGCATTAATATTCTTTAAAAATCTCCCAGTGTTTCCTTCGCTTCTTGTGAAATATAAACTATTATTACGTCGAGCTATAATGGTTGCAAAAGGTGGTAGGATTTCAAGATTAATCGACACCACCTTCTTCTTAATACGCGAAGTAAAAACTCATTTAATTTAAGAGCAATACTCTATCAACTGCGGGATGTCCTCGCTTCATAATCGAATGCATAAAGGGACTTTATTAGTGGCTCGAAAGAAAAACAGACATTGTTACTGGAAAAGTTAAAGGGCCTTGCTGGCGTCGTTCCTTACGTAAAGAGGATAGCTTGACATTACGGTTTTCGCTGCGCGTAGCGGAGAGTTGGATTTGCATCCGCGTGGTCGAGTCCCTTTGTGCTTTCACATCGAGTGCCCATCCTTTGGCCGCTATTAAATATTACATAAAGTGTAGGCTTCCAAGTCATAATTCA
Organism: Ectemnius continuus; assembly: GCA_910591665.1. Classification (NCBI taxonomy): domain Eukaryota; kingdom Metazoa; phylum Arthropoda; class Insecta; order Hymenoptera; family Crabronidae; genus Ectemnius; species Ectemnius continuus. The sequence goes on from OU342867.1 coordinate 7,392,908, forward strand.
ATTCGCACGGGTCCACCCTTGCCAACTCTCCAAAAGCGTAATAATACTGGAGTAGAAATTTTCATGTTAAGCATTCATGCGACGGGGTATTTGCAACCTAGCCTGGCAAGTATAATCACATGGAATGTGGAGTTCATCGTCAATATTAATTAGTAATATTTAATGAGAGCCGGCGGAGATGTAAAGCCGCTATAATAGAAAGTATAATCTCTTTGGGAAGAAGTTTATACGAACGCGGGTGGATTACGTGCGACGGAGATGTAAAAAGTTTGAAGTGCACTCATCGCCGAGGCACTTCGTCGTGGTTACACGGCAATATCGTTTCGAACATCGGCGACAAATAGCTCTTATCAAGCTTTCAGAAAGGGGAAATTACTTTTCTCTCGTGTTACTCGGTTATTTCTTCACGAAATAAAACACACGACACACCTCAATTTACACCTGCTCTCCAAATATACGAAAAATCAACCTAGTTTTCATAGCACCTTTTGAAAAATTTGTTATTCAAGGGAATTCGTCGAATGAAGGATTTAAAAGGCAGCTGTATAAGCGAATTCCGTGGGAATGGCAAAAGTTTGGAGAAATTCGGGAGTTGAGTAATCCGGCGACACCAAGGAAATAAGTGTGTGCATGCTTCCACGCGAACGAGAAACTCGTTAATACCAGCTTTCCCTGTGCTCGACTGTCGCAAAGAGTTAGTTGAACTAGCAAGCAGTAACTTCCCTAATTATTAGCATTTATGGTTGCATGGCCTGCCGGAACTTTCGAGCCTTAAACAGTAGATCAAAGGTAGAGCGGGCAATTAACCCTTGCGACATCGTCAAACCTATCGCACACATTGTGCTTGCCGACTTACACAGTTTTCAGAACGCTCTATAGTTCCGTTCCACTGCACTAACTGACCTAGGATGGAAATCCACCAATTTGGGTTAATAGTTCAAACTTTATAATTAAACTAATCGAAACTTATACTTCTCTATTTTTACGCCTCGCTATCGTTCGGACCAATAAATCTTTACGATCAATCGTCCTACAGTTTCTCCCGTTATTTCCAGTATACTCAATTAAAATTCCAATAACTAAATAAATTACACCGGCCCACTTTAAATGGGGTATCGAACCGCTGCTAAAACGAAAGCTTTCACCTAGAATCTAACGGTGTATTTCCCAATTAATTAAACCTGTCTTCTCTTTCCTATTTTCAGTGCACTTAATTATAATCAATAACAGAATTAAAAGGTGTGTTGAGTAAGGTTACAACATAACTAAAATAGAAACTGTGTTTAATTATCGTTATTTTGGAACAATATATATCTTTTTCGCGTCTGACAATGCATGAGATGGATTTGCACGTCTTGGTCGTAGAAAGTGCAATAAAGAATTTGTCTCGGCTCGAAAACTTTCGCTGATAAGTCAGAGGGCGAAGTCGTGGGAATTGGAAGGTAATGCGCTGGAAAATGAGAAAAGAAATCTTGAGAGCTATCAGTTCGCCTCTCTGAACTTCGAACGCAATGATATCGTACTGACCGAGATATTAAATTAGCTTCGTACTCGGATTCCATGAAATTGTCGGAAAATGTCAGAATCTTACAGCATTCTATTACTCATTTTTTATATTACACATTATTATATAATTATTAAATGATAATAATAACTTTCACCATGAGTTTGTTATCATTTTTGTTAATTTATCCATCAAAGGAAACTATAATCGATTTTCCCAACGCAAATGTTAAAGCCTCGAACACGCAAACAACTTTTCGCCGAATTCAGTTAACATGATCCTTCGTCAAAGTACAAGTGCGTACCAAACATTTGCGCTCGGTGCAAAAGCAGGATGTACCATGCTCGAATGAAGTTTCTAGGGGGCGGAGAAGCTCCGAGGCCTTCTCGACTCCGTGTAATCCTGTTAACGAGCTGTACCCGCCTGGGATCCGTGAGAGGATTTCTTCGAGGCCGCTTTAGCCCGCTAATGAAATACACCGTGCGAACTTGCAGAACGAAAAAGATTAGCGACTTGACATTGCCGCCCGCACTCCCTAAGCCAACTCTTCGTCCTCAAATTATACCGCAACTAAGATTTCACCGCATGTTTATAACGATTTCACCGGGAAATCTACTTGCCAACTGGTTGGGAAAGTGTGCTCGAGAATATATTCAGTTCTAGTTTCACGCATTTCTGAAATTCGCGTTTTCGAATCTCCTGATACGTTCGTTATGGAGATTTCAAGGAGCTTAAGTAGTTTGTGGGAAACTTGTACGGTTGCGGTGAGAAACCATGACTGCTGCTCTTACAGTTCACGAAGGGAGTTTGCAGGATCATAGAATTATCACTAACTTCTAATAACTAATTATATAGATCCACAAAAAAATAATAAATATAATAATTCTTTTCTAATATATTAAATGTTGTAATATGCATTTTGAATGTACTATTTTGTGAGTCTCAAGTGTGCCAGCACTTATAAAGGAAAAACGAATCTTCCAACAATTGGTTTCGGACATAGCATAAAAGATACGTTAAAGGGAATTCTTTTGATGGGACGAAAAGATGTGATAATGGAAAAGCGTGATATATGATTCTCTGATTGCGTATGATGAATCGACAGTAAATGATGTATCTCGTGCGTGCCTGGTGTACCGTTGGAAATTGGAAGACACGAATAGTTTTACGTGGACAAAAGGACGAAGTACTTGTGTCCTATTCGATTGCGTCACTAACGTTGTTTCCGTCCATTTTCAGTGCGACCATTTCAGCGACACATCCGGCCAACAATTCCTCGCTGGAAAATTCCACTCGGCAGTGACAACTCCAACAGTTTGAATTTCTAACCTTGATGTTTTCCATTGGCTCGAATATCCAGTTGTTTCAATTGCGAAATTTTGAATTAACAAAAATAACTCGACTTATTCCGTCACAATTAACATTCCATCGATGATGAGACGAATTCTGGAGAGATGTGTTTAGGATTAGTGTAATTAGAATGGGGGAGAAACTATGTGGGCATTCTCGACCTTATTTCGCCAGGAGAACTTGGTTCTCTGTTCATTGCGAATGTGGAGCAATAGCGGAGGTCTCTTATCGAGGAGAGGAAGAAAGAGGGTCGACTCCAGCCAGAGAGAGAACAGCAATCCATTACAAAACAATTTTCCCAAGCCGTAATAACCTTCCGCGTGGATTTCTCGGATTCTAATAACGCGGACCGAAGGCCAATAAGAAGTTGATTTTTTGACGAATCAACGAGAATCGACTTGCTTCTATCCTCTTGAACGTTAAAGATGCAGGAGTGCAAGGTAAGTTGCAAGTGGCTTATCAACCTTTAGCAGAAGTAATCGTAGAAGAAGGAGAAGAAGAGGCGGTAAAGTGAAGAAGATTGAAAGAGCGGATTGGGGAGAGAAAATGGACTTCCCACAAAGAGAGAGGGAAGACCTAGAGCCGATAGCAATTTCCATCTCTTAAAGCGTCAAAGTGCTCGTGCAAAGTTCTATCTCTCATCCTTCTGCTCTTCCACACCCACTTGCACTGCCATTCTTTCTATTTCGCACTTTCTCAAGTGTCTCGAGCAGAAAATATTCTTCTATTCCTATTGTTAACCCTGTCACCAATATAAATTCTTACTCTATTTCTCTCGAGCCAGACGAAGAAATTCTGCAAGAACAACTGGTGTTATTGAAGTGTAGTTTCTAATTTTGAGTGACGCACTTTCTGTACATTATCCCAGGAATAATTTCTAGTAGATTTTCAAAGTGGAACGATTTTACTATCTAATGAAGGCACTCTCTTAAGCTTTCAAGAGAAACCTGAGTGCTCGAGTTTACTTTAGCTCGAATGACGTATCTCCGATAGATTTCCCGGTTGTCTCTCTCGCTCCCTCTTGTTTTCCTGGCCTCCCATTAAATGCCAATGCGGAGGGTTGGATTTCTCTGGGAGTCCTCGACTTCCGATTGCTTTTTTGCCGGTAATCCTGAAATAATTGTCCGGGCAGAAATCACTGCGACGAGACAATCGCTGCGGCGGCAGTGACTCTTTCCATCTGGCGGAGCTTTTCCACGAAAGTGAAATCCGGTTTGTCCGTGAATAGTCGAGGGACGCGGACCATAAATTACAACTGAAGCGGTGTGATTGAACGAGATCACCGCGTCCTTTGGACGGCTTTAATTAAATGAGCCTCTGTTGGCGAAACTTCCAACTTTAATTACGGCTACGGGGATACGAGAACGTGGCCAGAGATAACGCTGTGATAGTAAAAAGAGAAGCGGAACCCGCCGCCAGCGAGGTTCCGATGAGGCAGGACTTAAATTCTTCAACGAAATCCCGTCAATAAGTCTCTGCTATCGTGTGCAAATGTCCAAATGACTAATCAACTTGAAATAGAATCCACGATTAAGTAAAATTAGAATTGTGCCCTATTTCCCCAACGAAGAAGAAACTTTTCGTTGAATGTATGAACTTTTAATTGGTGAACTACGTACGCATATCATTTGGAAGTTACGTACTATATATTCGCCATAGAATTGTACCAAAACTCTCTTTTGTAACGCAGTAATATTTTCAGAAAGATAGAACGTCCGCGTGTCTGACCATACGCTGACTTATACTACTCGCACACCTTTAATGACTGTTTCTTCCAATTTCGCATTATATCAGTCAATGTCTTCATGGATTTCTGATAAAGTACTTTAAATCCACTATATAATCTTTTCAGAATTTTCTTTTGTACTGTAATAACATGTTGCTAGAGATAGAACGCTTCCTCGTCCGATCACACGTTGACTTATACTACTCGCGCGTCCCTAATCGCTTGAACCTCTAATTACCATGGCTTTTAGTGGGTTTCTTCGTGAATTTCGGATCGTTTGTCAATATGCATCTACTAAAACCGAGGTTCTTGTCAGCCGGACAGTAAGGCAATATCGCACATGCCAGGGCTGGGAATTTAATATCGGCCGATTGCAATTCACGCGGTATTGGGTGTCGAAGTTAGAAAATCGACAGGCCTTTGCCAACCACTTTCCCTTTGGCCTGGCAGTGAAAAGTCATTAATAATCCATACAAAGCATGGTTTTCTCAACAAAATAAACTTCATCTATTCTTCTGATATAATTCCTTGTTTCACTGGATTCTGTCATTGAATTAACAGGGATGATAATCAATCTCTAAACTATGATCAGTGATCGATCCGACGGGCAGCGTGGAAACTCGAAACCAATGCACTATCACTGTTCGTACTTGAAGATATTGACACATGTTTAGCCAGCCTGCCACAGATTACTGGTTCGGCTAAACAGTAATTAATTAATGGACAGCGGTCCACAAAGTTGCGATTGGTGTTCGAGATGGGTAATGCGAGTGCATCAGCTCCGAAATGGCCGGGAGTACTGACACGATGGGCACCATGATTAAGCTGGGATTGATGGCCGAATAATTAGCGGGGCAGCCGGAATCCCGCGACTATTATATCTATCTGCTTAGCCGCTCGTGTTCCGACAGCCCGCCGCTCTTCTAATCGATTATGCTGATTACGGGATAACGCTCAGAATCGACTGGTTTATTTCGCAAATACTCCGATTCCACTCAGTCAACGGTGCAATAACTAGAAAACGCAGGGTAAAATATAATTCTAGTGCCAAACACATATTTATTAAAACTGCGACTTATTGATTTAATACGCTCATAATAAATTTTATAATAATAAATAACTCAAAGTATATGGCATGAAAGTTTTGTTGAAGTGTATGCAATAAAAAGTGTGTTATTAGCGTGATGGATAGTTTGCATTGGCAATGGTAAATTGTTCGGAAAAAGCTCGACACGGGAAAGCGAGTGGCGACAGCGCGGAGAGGTGAAAGGAATGCGATTACAGTTGTCGGCGGTGGTAACCAGGCTGTGAGTTTAATTGGATTAATTAAGCAGCGAATGAGTGCGGTCTGCGGTACGTGAGGGGCGTCAACGAAAGATCCGCAAAGTTTCGGCGAGCGTGATCGGCGAACCGAAGTGAAACGAAGATTACTCGCTCGAGGGTGAAGTAATCCTAGATGAGATCGGAATCTTGCCGTTTACCAAGCACGCCTAGCGAAAGGTGATTCGAGCAACGAAAATTTGATTTGTAGCCTGAGATATTCCTTTTCAATTCAACATACTTCTCTAGAAATATCTTATTACAAGAAATAGTTCATCATAAATATCAAATTATTAATGGATGGAACACAAAAGATCAAATTAAATGCTTCCGGAGATTATTATTTCACATATTCGATGCGTGGTAAAAGCGGGAAGAAGTTCGTTTAAGGTTGAAAGTTCAGTGAAGGGAAGCTAGCCGTAGGTCTTTGGTAAAGGGAAGATCGAATTAAGGGAGAATTATCAAAAGGGCGACGACAGCGTTCGCCTTCGAGTTGCTCGGATTAGCTGGGATTAGGTTTATCGCGGGGCTACTCTACTTTTCGGGGGGGTGAATGGCCCTTAGCTCCTAGAAGAGCGAACCCTTTATTATCAGGAGGAAAGCTCGCTACGTGGAATACAACCTTCTGACTTCTCCCTGCAACCAACTCAATCCTTACGCACTTTTATCCTTTCTTTCTCAGCTTCTTGTGGACCATTGACTTGCTTGGTGCTTCACGTCGACGCATTCACCGAGAAATATGTCCCGAACAATTGGCGAATTACAGGCTCTCGAGATTCGAGGACGAATAAGAATCCGGAAGGACGAGGAGACGCATTGAATACCGAGAAGGACATCCTCCTATCCTTGGTGAAAAGAGATTCCGAGCGAAGTACTTAGACGCACGTGGCTTTGGGGGACGCGCAATACTCCGCTTAATAAATTCGAAATCAATATTGATTCTCGTTTAATATGAACAGGCTCGGCTAATAAAATAGTAGTCGGAGAAATCATGATATATTCGTGACAATGCTTCATCAATCTATGAACTGCAAGGAGATCCGTGGAATACTGAGAAACGTCGAGAGGAATCTATTGAAACCCCAGTTTCTTAGAAATGTGAAAGCAGCAAGAAGAAAATTCTGATTTCTCTCTTCGCAAGCATCTATTTCCTTTACTTTTCATCCCCGGTCGTTTTACATATCGTTTTCCAACTGCATTTAATTAACTCTTGAAGTACTCTGCTTTCAAGAACGAATATGAGAAAATTTCCGCATGGAAGGATAAATATACTAGCGACATATTATTTCCATTACAGTGTAATGTTGTTTGCGACTGGGAATATGAGAAAACGGCTCGAGTTCCGAGGGTTTTGCAGTAAACTCGGCAAAATAAATCATTAATAAATCTTCGCGTCAAAACAGAGAATCATATCCAACTTTTCCTTATTGCAAATACAGATAATCTGTTGCGTTCACAAATGAATTCGCAATTTGTAAATCCAAACAAAAGCGGACCAATTAGTTTCGACTGGGACGTTAGTTTCTCTGACGTGCCAGTGAGATATTACGGGAGTTCACGTGTGTAATTCACCGAGAGGGCAAGATAAGTGTGGGTCAGAATGACACAGTGGAGGCAAGAGCATACAGCGAGACAAATAGATTGATAGATAGACTCTTTATTACAGGAAACTGAGCTGGCCAATGCGAAAGAGGCAGACAGTGATATAGGAGAGAGAAACTGACACGTTGACTCGCTCGAAAACATAATTCCAACCTGACCCACATTCCGCTTTGCAGATGAACTGACAAAAAGATCGCGAATCAAAGCACGAACTTCCAACTTCTTTCATTAAATTCAAAAGACAATCATACAAACTTAACACAATGTTCATAGTATTCATCCTTGATAAGGAAAAAGGTTCGCTTATCGAGTGGATAAAGAGCTGCTCAGACAATTCACTGAAAAGTACTAGGAACGCTTGGGGAGATATTGATCAGCATTGGTTTTTGCTGGTCTGAACAGCCAAGATAATCGGAGAGTGACTTCTTACGGGCTGCTAGCTATCGAACGGGCATGAATTCTTCGGGAGCTTGGAGATTTCAGCTCGTTACCATCATTATCAATATCCGTCTGGCGTCGCGGCGGCGAAGGGCGAAAAAACATCGACTGCTGTTAGGGGATGGCGCGCGCGCGCGTGGAAGTTGGGACGATATAAAACCTGATTTATTCGGGGGATTCGATTTCGAGAATACGACGTTTCGACGGCGCCGTAAAGTTCGAAGGCGCGAGGCAACCCTGACGTTTTCCTCTCCGCTCTCCGCTCCCTCTCTCTCTTTTTCTCTCTTGAAAAGGACTCTTTTCAGCCTGAATGCTCACCTACCCCGACTACGTAGGAGTTTGTCCCCTCGCGTGTGAATTTGCGCTCGTCACCGATATATGCACGATGCTGCCTGAATTACAATAGCACGTCTCGAGAGATCCAACCCTAAAAATATCCCTCAGCCTCACCGGTGAACCATTTCCCTCGGACAACTGTTGACCCGCTTTTACCTTCGCCCTCTTCGATTCTGTTTTACTCGAATTCTCTTTCGATCCTCAGACTGGATTCAAATGACCATTTCATTTTATTCCTCTGACACTATAACTCATACGTATGTGATTTGGAAGGTTTGACAACGAAAGTTTCTCAGATTGATTGATATTGAATGCTTGTTTCGTTCGCGAAAATTGTCAAAAGTTGTTTTAATATTTGAATTAAAATTCGAACGATTTTTGATGTATATTGGCGTTTGGAATATTCGAGGAATACTTTGGAAAAGGAATGATTTCAATGGGGAGTTTATCTCGCTTCTAATGGAGCTGAATTAAAGCAGCCCTTTGTAATGTTAAGTGTACGTGACCGATCGAATTAATAATGGGGCCATCAAACCTCACACCGCACCGATATTACTGGGAGACGGTCTTTGAGAGGGCGGGCGCGCCTCTCTCATTCTAATTCCAATCGAAACAATTTCCCAGACCGAACGGGAAGTCGAGCGAGGCCTCGTGAAGGAGGGAGCGAAAGGCTATCGAGCTAACTGAGCAAACTCTGCCTTCTTAAAGCGAAAGGACCCTTCTCAAACGACCTGTTCTCTCCTTTGTCTCACTGTTGAAATTAAGGTCGATCTTCTTGTAATTACAAAGTGCTAGTTCCCCACTACTCTCCTTATGCGATGCCTTATTTAAGGTACTTGTCGCGTTCTACCAATTTTCTTCATTCTTCTGTCATGCAGAAGAGATCATTACCCAACCATTTTTCAAGTTTGAACACAATTAACTCCCTTTGAAGGCGACTTCTATTAAACACTCTACTTTTTACGCTCTTTATAACCGACAAGTTGAAGAGATTCGTTTTTAATTTTAGAATAACAATTGGATTTTAAGATTTCAATAGAAAATTAGAAATTTATAAAAGTGTATAATAAGAATACTAGGAAAAATATTGAAAGATCTTGAACGTTTACTTAAAGACATGTTGAGACTGCAGGTTGAAGTAGCACAAGATCAATGGCGATTGGACTAAATAAACAGGTCTATTGTAGGCAGCTTAAATATGCCACAGTTAGCAAAGACAATTCCGTTTCACGGCAGTCCTGACCTCCTATTCGCTAGGAAGACAATGAAGCTAGCCATTGTGCCTGTTCCCCTTTACTCTCCTTCTTCCTCTGGACGGCCTTTTTCGGGGAAGAAGGAGAGAGGAAATCGAGATGGAGCAACACGTGAGTGCCGAAGTGCTTTCCGTGCATCCATTTACCAAATGGCCAGGTAAATCATACAGCAGGCGGAATGCGCATTAAAACTTTTGTGATATTTTAAATAATGCAAAATTTAATGTTTTCCATTCCAACACTTTTTGAAATTCCCTGGAATTTTATTTAGAACATATACGCGACTTACAATCTCGACTTTATAAATTTATAGAAATATCCAACGATAGCGATGAAAAAGTATCCGCGGGAAAAGAACTTCTCGAACTCTGGTTGTGGGCGAGTAAAAAGTATGAAAGGAAGAAAGCAGTGGAAAGGTAGGAAGAAGTGGGGAAAAGAGTGGAGGAAACGAGGAGTGACATGGGAAGCTACGGAACCGGAAGAAAGACCGAAGGAAAAAGGTCTGAAAATTGTGGTGGTCGAATTGGAGCGCAACCGAAGTGTTCGCATGGCTCCGAATTTAATTGGAACAATTTCCGGGAAGCCCTCGCCGGAGTTTGCGGGAACTCGCCACTAGCGGAAGTAGAAATGCAGAGGAAATCGAAACGAGCTGCATTCTTTAGTAGCAGCGGCGGACGCGTTCGTGCGAGTGGGCGGTCGAGCAAGCCTGTTGTTTCGAGTTAGCATTGAAAATTAGCTGGTCCATGCTTCGGACAAGAATTAATGAGGCCGGACCGCTCGCGCAACTTTAAAGCAGCCTCTCCCATTGTGATCTACTTCGACACACGCGCTCCCTGTAATCCTGTTTCCGCTCGCTGCCCGAGCGGAAAGTACTTGCTCACGATTAACGCTCTTCCCGACAGCTAAAATAACGACAAACTGTTGACACTTTAGCTCTAAAGAGAATTAAACCCACGAATTATTGTTTAATAACATTCTCTGCAAAATGAAACATTCAAAAACCCTCGCCATATCATACTCCAATGATTCTTCACAGGTTTACGTATTTCCAATTAGAACTTTCTTCTTAGATTAAAAGAACTTGTGGAAGACAAATCGGGAACAGTTAGTTCCCAGTGAAAACACTTTGATTGCCGGCGAGGGGAAAGTTTAAGCAGAGTAGTTGGACGGTGACGTGGGACAATATTTACGGAGCAGTCATTCAGCCTGAATAAATCAGAAACTTGGCCGGAGACTGAAATGTGGAAGACAGTTAAAACACGAAGGCAGATAACACGCTGCCGGAGCGAGAAGAGGAAGAAGCCGAGTATGCCTACTCGCTGTGCCTACTTGTTTATCGATTCCTCGAGAGAATTCTCTCACGAGTAACTTGAATTTCGCCTAAACTGTGACAGGCACTCGCTCGTCCTAGATTAATGTGCCGCCTGATTACCAGGCTTGACTCGCCCCACTCTGATAAAGTGTTTACCCATTCGTAAAGTTCTCATGGCGTTAAGCCAATCAAACTTTCTCACCAATTAATATTCTATTATTAACCATTTAATAGAAATATATATAAGAGACGACAAAGAGACAACTCATGCAACAGTTTACTGGGAATTTTCTATCGATCAACAGGTCAATTGATGACTTGCATTATTTAGACATCCGTGAGAGATTTAAGTACACTCTTTGACAATCGCTCATACACTGAACGAAAGCACGGTTTTTGGTTTTTATCGAACTAGAACGTTGCAAGCTCGAGGAACCTGTCGATCGACGGGAAACTAGGTGGAGAAACTAAGGTACATGCAGGAAGATTTATGCCAACTCGGTGTGTCGAGAATCACTTTCGAATCTTTGTCGTTTCACACTCGAAACCGGCGATACTTTCAATGTCAGACTTTCTACTGATTTATTGGCAGACTCGGAGTTCTCACGGAAACAAGTGGAAGCAGTTAATCGTCGGCAGCCGAGCATCTCGAAATACAAACTGGCACGATTGAGAGTCCATTAATCCCGCAAGCTCGAGCTTCAAACGAAAGGATCGACTGCGCACTTGGACACTTAATTGCCAAGTGTCGGCGAGAATCGTGTCTCCCGGCGGAACCTGAACGAGCGGATCGCGGTAAACAAACAATGCCTTTGGGAGGACAACTTAAACAGAGACAATGGAACGCAAACACGAAGAACCGGCTCTCACAATATTGATTTCAGATTGCAACGTCTTAAGACGACTACGCAAACCATTCGGAAAATGTTTAACTTTGAACTTGAGCCGAGTGACACCAGTTGAAATCGTAGCAGTTCCTTGAATTGCACTTTGAAACTTGAGAGACACAACAAAGCCGACTGAAAGAAAACTTCAAGATTCCAGATATCTGGTAGCTTTTAACACTTCGAGTGCTTGACTTGCGGATTTTTAACTTTGTCACTACACCTTAAGGAAAACATTTATTAGTATTATTTCCATTGATATAAATAATATTGAACAAACTGTTCATTGATTTCTCTCATTCTTAATTCATTCTCTCATTCACAATCACACATACGATCAAGAATTGTTACATCTGTCAAACAGATAAAGTGATTTTGATAATGAAAGGATTTATAAAGAAGGAAAGTCGAATCTGAAATTTCAATTCTTCGAACACAAACACGGCTAGAAGAACTAATCGACTCAAGATCAACAGAAAAGAACGCCCGAGGCTGATTAGTATAATTAACCCGTTTACAAACGAGAGCTCGCCGAGGGAACCTGTTGCAGCTTTATTAGGCGCTCGCCTTCTCCTCAGGATTCGTTCGTTCGACAGCGCTTTATCCACGCGATCAGACTCAGCCCGCTCTCGGCGAAGAGCTGAACGCTTCGAAAACAAGCGGCGATTAAAACTTTCCCGTCGAACACACCAACTCGCTTGTGCGCTTCTCCCATCTGAATAATCCACCTTCACCCGCTTGCACCTCCAAAATCAACGCGACCCACCTTTCCCGACAAAGAACATTCAACTTCATTCGCGCGTATTTGTTAAGTCGTTTAATTGTTCGAGAACTGACTTGAAAATTATGGTTTTTTGAATGATTGGCAATGAATGAGTATGAATTTTAACGAACTTGATGTGAGAATCACAATAGAATCACTATTATTGATATATTCTAAGTAAAAATGGATTTTGCAATGATAGTTTTATTTTTAATGACACGTAAAGTGAGCAATTTATTTAATTCTTGGGGAACTGACTTGAAAATCACGATTTCGGGATAGCGACTTGCAACGTTGGACTTGCGACGAGTGATAAGTCTGCCTAGGCTTGAGAATCACTATTAAATCACTTTTACGATTATTTTCTAAATCAAAATGACTGTTTACAATGATGGACGTTTGTCTTCTAACAAAAAATCAATGATTTTCATATTCGTTCGCGATAAATTATAAAATTTAGAATTATGTCCGAGCTGTTTAACGTTTACTCGCAAGCAAATTATTATCCAATCATTGTAAATGTCAAATACTTTTTCTGCTAGCAAGTTTTGTAAAACCCTGCGCTAGATAAACAACTTTATAAATCACTGTATCGAAGCAAAGCTTCTCATCCCACTTTAAGTGCCACAATAATTCACCATCATTCTCCCATTAAAAGCTGCAACTCCCAAATTCCTTTGGAAGCAAAACAAAGCAAAGGCAAACAAAAAATCTACGAAAATGCGATTATCAAAATGTATCCAATTGATGATCGCACGCGGTGTGGAAGCGCGTGTTTTCGCGAGGCGCTCTATCATAAAATCTCTCTTCAAAGATTACCGCAAGATCGACGGGCACTGAAAAGGATCGTGAGAGCCGATCGACGCGTACCACTACGAAGCAGGCAGAGGCGGGTAAAGCGTGTAGCGCGTGACTCCGTCACACGAGTCACCGAGTGGCAAAAGGCGGAGAACAGGCAGGCGGATGCAAGCACACACGGAATCAGGCAGGCAGGGTGCTCATGCTCGAAGTCTGCGCCGCTGAAGAGAGCACGCAGAGCGAGAGAGAGTCGCCAGTTTCATTGGCAGAAGATCGTCGGCGATCTTGCACGCAGGTGTCTGCGGCGCCGGTGAGAAGCTCTCTCTCTCTCTCTCTCTCTCTCTTTCTCTCCTCGATCAAAAGTAGCAGTGCCGCGATCGCGAACTTCGCACTTGGAAAACGGCAGAGAGACATATCCGGTTCTCGTGCTTTTCCCGGGGAAGATCGAGGCGGAGAATAAGAGTGCACAGTGCTCGCCGCGTGCTCTCGCAGCCGATGGTGCTCTGTTGCTAGTACGCCGTTGGCGAGTAGTTCGAGGCTCACCTGGGGTAGAATCATGACGTGCGGCAGCTGGCGCGCCTCGCCGCGCACTGACTCCTCCGCGCCCCGAGGAGCGCAGAGCCTCGACGCCGACCACCACCGCCAGGAGGTGGAGAGGCTGCTCCTGCTTGGCCTCCACCCCCGCGCGCGCACGACCCTCCCCGCCGCCACAACCCCCGCTCGCCGGCTCCAACCCCTCGAGGAACAACGAGAATACACCGCTCCGCTCCGCTCAACTCGCACTCCCTCTTCTCGCACCTGCACCCTCTCTCTCTCTCTCCCCCCTCGCCCGGATCCTCTCAGCATCCAACACGCCCTCCTCTCCTGCCCTGAACACCATCCCCCTTTCTCACTAGCTATCCTCTATCCATCTACCAACGATCTCTATCTCCGCCAGATTTCATCTTATACACCAGCGGCACGACGACGCGCCTCGAAACTGATACTCCGCTTATTGCATGCTAAATCGAAGCTCTAACCGAATTAGAGGACGTGACACGCCGCACCCGTCAGCTCCCGGGAAATCGAGCCTTTTCATGTGGGGGACGCTTTTAGCTTTGAGAAGGAGAGAATTCTCTGATTGTAGATTCGCAGGCTTGATATGTGAGCCTTCTCGTTGTGGGGAGAGTCGTGGTGACATTTGATTTGTGGGGAAAGATGTTGGTTGTAAATTGAGTTGCAGATATTTAAAGCAAGTTTTATTGTGATTGGATGATCGGTTGTTGTTTATGGTTCGTAGTACTCCAAAATTTTAGAGATATTAATCATAATTATAACGCTTTTTGCTTTTATACATTTCCATAAATTATAATATGTAACTAAATTCAATTAAAACTAATGAATTAGTTAATGCTATTATAAGTAATGTATTTACCACACGGTGAGTGTACAATCCATTACAATTTATGAACGACTGTCAGTTGTGTTTATGCAGCACTATTGTCTTTAGCTGTCAGTATTAATTAGTTATTTTAGCATTGCTGAATTCAGCGAGGAATAAGCAAGGCTCGAAAATGAACATCTGTCTGAAATACGCTTGAGGGGCGACGAGAGTGCTTCGCTCGGTGTAATAGGTAAATGGGAGTCTCTTACAGCGATTTCTCGACACCATGAGAGGAAGCTGCGTCTCCTCTCATCCCCTCGAATATGACCCTTTCGCTGTCAGGCACTCTCTCGCTCGTACATCTCCGTCCATCCATCGAGCCGTCTTCCCTTACAACTGGAGAACACTGTGCGGGCCTTTGCAGCATCCCCGAACGCTGTCGAAGGCTAATCTTCCCCGCCAGGCACTAATTATGAAGGCCCTTGATGTGCGAGTATTATTACGGCAGCGAGATGCAATTTACATTCGAAGCTAGTATTTGCTGAGAGACGCAGCTAATTATCGGGGGACAGGACGCGAGAAGTCCTGCTAACTAACGCGCCGCTACGGGACTCCCTTTGAGAAATCGTTGACGGAAAACAGAACGTGGAATTATATAAGTTGGAGAGGAGTATCTTTTTTTTTCTGGTAAGAAATATTTATTTTTGTATTGTAAATTGTAGTTTTTGGTTGAATGATTTTAGGAATTTTGCAGTGCGATTTGTTTTGCTGTGACGTATTGGAAAGAAACGTGAAAGTCTAGTAAACTGAATTCGGAAAAACGTAGTTGAGTAATGAGCGAGACATAAGAAGTGAGAAAATATTAAGAGCCAGCGTGTGGCGAGGTGTATAAATGACGTTTTCACTGGGAGCAAAAACACGGGCGTGGAAAAATGGAAAAGTGCGAGCTAGAGATGGAATTGTAAGTTAAATAACAGCGTTACGCCCACCCTCGGCAGAGTCGCTGTTTGCTGCGGTTGGGCCAGTAAAAAGTGAGGATCCAACGCAAGAAAAAAAACTAGCACCATATTTTAAGAGAGCTCTCGCGCGCACAATGTAACATGTGAACTACCGAGTCCTCAGAATCGGTTCAATAATTACACCTTCCCTTATTTATTATTTACAATTTCAAAATATCACCTGCCACCAATAAATTTCCAAACTAAAATAATACAAGTCAAACCACTTCGGTCGAAGCTCTGAAACAGAACTTGTTGAAAAATGTCAACCCTCGCAAGCAGGATGTTTTCCCTGAAAAAAGAAAAGTTACTCGAAACTTCAGTGCTGCTTTATAAAAGTCTGACTCACTTTTTGCCAGAAGGGCAGGAAGCATTTATCAATGTGCGAGTGGTTGTGATTAAGGAAAGTTAGCCGGCAAGAGGGAAGAAGTCCCATTCAAACAGTGATTTACGCAACACTTAACCACAGCGCAAAAGAAGTTCGGGGATGAAGTAAAGCTCGCGTCTCATTTAACCCCGTGAAAACTAGCCGAGAGTGACGAAGCTTTATCCGAGGACTTGAACGCGGCCTATCGATCTACGCTCGACTGTATATCGAATGTGACACACGTCCGGCTCGTTAACTATCGCCGCTTGTTCATTTGGCCCCTCGATTTTTCTCTGTGTTAGTTGGCCCAATAAGCCACCGGCCGGAGAGTAAAGGACGCCAGACTAGATTTCCTACTCTCCCCGGGGAAAAAACTAATAGCCTCGGGAACAATACTTTGTCTTGCTCGATCAATGCTCTCTCTAATTGGTCCTGCCAATAGTATCTGTACTCGCTGATGAACAATATCAATTGTAGCACGATTTTACACATTCAGTTGCTCGCACTGTTACAAATATTGTGCAACTCTGCCTGTTCTCCATGCCTGGTAATATAAAAGTGATTGATTTAAAAATAATAATTCAATATTTCTAAAATAAGAAAATAATAATATCAAATTAAACAATAATAATGGAATGTGATGAAAGAGGGCTGGAATTCTTCAGTGTTTTGTCTTTTTATTGAGAAACTTAAATGCAGATAGTACATAGATAGTGGAATCTTGTGGAAATTGGCAAGTTCGTCCTAGAAAAAGTTGAGAATAGCAGAGTTCCTCTCGTTAGTGCGAGTCCGTAGCACAGGAACCTGTTGCATCTGTCAGGCCAAAAAATGATCGCTTCTACGCTTCTACTTTCCAATCAACAGTATTTCACTTTTTGTTCGTTTCGTATATTATTGTACATCTTTAACAATACTTTAAAGCTCCGCTTCGTTTAGATCTTTCGCTTTTAGACAGTAATTAAAATTGGGAAAAAAGTGCGATCCATTAATGTCGAGTTAAATACGGTTATAAAGATGTCAGTGATAGTTCGGAATGCAAATCCATCTCTCTGTTATCGGATTACCTCTCTATTATTGGATTATCTGCAATGGAACTCACGCGGCGCATTAATTGCCGACTATCGTTTAATATGATTCGGGGAAACGTGCAAATTTGCACGTGTCACGCGCACACGCAGAGCCTGGAAATCGCCGAGTTAAAAGCGCTCGCTTCCGAGGAGGTGGAGGAGGAGGACCGTTAAAAGCAAGTCGCGTTAGCGAACGGGAAATTGAAACGGAATTAGTCGAATATTAGCCTGGAGATCGTGAAACGCGTCCGCTTGTGGGAGAGACAAAAGGCCGCGCTTCTAATAAAATTATGCAGATATCCGGCAAGCGGCTCGTGTGCCGTACCGAATGAAAATTAATTTTGCAACTTTGTCTCGCGAAGTTCCGGTTAGAATCTCGTGCCCAGAACAGAGCTCACTGCGAATAGAATACTCAAGTACCTCGGGGAAGATACTTGCTTCATCCTCTTCATAGGTATAATTTAATTAAACGAGAGTAATATTTAATATTATTCATATACAATATGGAAATCTTCCAAAGTACTTTTGACAGAATTCTGAGTTACGTAAAATAAACAAATTTGTTCTTAACAGTTTGTTATATAATAATCTGTTAAGAGTTAAAAATCTATTGAGTTATTTCATATTACATTATGAAAGTATAGAATTACGTATAATCTGTCAAAAAGTTAAGAATCAATGGAACTGCTTAATATTAGATGACTATAGCATTCTGGGAGGGTTGTGTCGGATGGCCGGAAATCCAGCACGTGCCCGGGCGCAGATAAGCTTGCTCTCCCCTTCCTTCTCACTCTGTTTCTGGCCAAACTCAAAGTACGTGTAGTGGTAACCTGTATAGCTGGTAATATGCGAAATAGGGCGAATGTTCCGAGATAAACCGACTGCCAAACGCATTTAACCCCACTCTCAGCCATTATTTGACTTTCAATCTAGTTACTTTTGTCACCTGTATTCTTTGTAGTTTCATATATTTTCTCTCACAAATCTAACAATATTTTAATAAATTAAAACCTAATGGAAGATCTTCGATAGGATTTAATAATAATTTAATTCTTTATTTCGTGAAACATTTTGTATACGAATGAATTGATTTACTAGTAGAAATGTAAAGAACTTTTTGACACTCCGGCACTCCACTAATTAAATTGGCTTTGAAATGGAAAACTCATTAGAGCGCGGCGCTATTTTTTCTGCGGAGCTTTTGCAGCCGAGGATTTGTTTGGAAACACCTTCTGAAAGGGGATTTGTATTTGGAGAGCTGTGGCTTGAAACGAAATGCAATTTAACATATTACAGGAGGTGGCCGCGAAAGTTTTGGCCCTACCTTCTTTCTTTCTTCTTCATCTCCTTCCAATTTCTCTCTTATTCTCTCTGTTTCTCCTTTTCTCATTCTCTTAACTTTCGGGGCTCCCGCGGCAAGTTTCCGCGGATGGATTGGCCGCCAGGAAATAAAGTAAACCAACGCGAAATTGGAATCCGTCGAAGCACTTGGAAGCCTTCTTGCACTCCCGAGAGGTAAAACACAGGCTCGCGAATTCCGAGGAAACGTCTCACCCGATCAAATGGCTTCGCGATACTCGAGAAAATTGACAGTCACATTTGGCACAGTCACATAACTTTTAGCCGAAAAAGCGGAGGAGTTCGTATTACGGTGGGTTAATCGAAAAAACCCTAATAAAAAACCTTAATCTTTCCAGTCCCTGTATAAACACGAACGTAAATATCTCTTCAAGCCAAGTATTTCGAAGACAAAAACCCGCTTGATTACATAGAACAGTTTTCCCAAAGACGAGAAAAGTTTCGCTTTTTCAAGAATTTCGTAAACCGAAGTTCGCACTTTAAAACAGTAAATACAAGCGCAGGGTGGAACGTCTTCCGCAAGGCTGAAAAGCATTCCAGGTGCATCCGCACGTGCATTTTTCTGGTGTGCTTACTTTGGTGGGCGCGCACAGAAGTATTGGATTCCGATAAAGAGAAGGAGGCAGCCGATCGTTTGACAGCTTTCAGAAAAAGTAAAAGTTGGACGTTCGGCAAACCGATGAGCATCGGCGCACAGCTGGCCTCCTCGCTCGGCGTACTTTTGAAGATGCAAGAAAGCAGCCAGTCGTAATTACACAACTCGATAGCCTCCGCTTGCCGGCAGATTAGATTCTTGTCAGGAGCCAATCCCGAATTAGCCGGGAGCGAGAATCGACCTTCGAGGAGATCGCTGTTGGGGAGGACTCCGAACGAACCCCCCATAACTTTTGACCGCCCCGAATAATGGGATTAATTCTGGCGCCCGAAGGCGCTTCGTTTCTATTCTTGCCGGGCAAAAGATAGCAAAAGATAGGATCGTCCTTCTCAAAAGCCTGCGAAGCTTCTTATGCGGGTGCTTACAAATCACCATTCCGAACTTTGCCGCAAACGCTTTGTCAAAACATTTTATCGAATATACAAAATTTCATCTTGATTTATCCCTCGCCGGAATATTATTCTATCTTTTTGAAATAACACTAACTCATCAATTTTGTATCACCAAGTATTTGTTACTGTATATTCGGCTCAGAGGTAATCTCGAGGATCGAAAAACCTGGAGAGCGATTCATTTACACGCCTTTGGAAATGCGTGGTCTTTGTGGTCTGGGAATCTGGAAAAAAAAGCGCTGAGTACGCGAATGCCAGTTGCGCGGAGGGATGGCAAAGGAATCGTAATGAATCGTCTGCTTTTTATTCGCTACGGGGAATGTGTTCTCGTCGAGCGACTACAACAGGCCTGCCAAATCCCACGTATTACTTTTTTCCTAGGGTGGCGCGCGATAGTGCTTCGCTCTAAATTTCCAATTCAAAGATGCCTGGCGGGGAGCATTGGCAGTCGATAATGATTTACAAGTAAATCGGATTAACTTCGTCCCCCTTGTTCCCCAAGTCATTTTCCTCCCAGTATTGTTATCCGCATTCTGTGCAAGTGCAGTTTAGCCATTGAAAACGATGAAAGAAACTAATCGAACGATCCGCAATTAAAGTCATATGGTCGAGAACGACTTTTGGCGAGGTTCAAGGGCGAGTTATTGCCACGGGCTGATTGGAAACGAGTTTTTAATAACAGTTTATTTGGAACTCTCGGGGAGATTCATTGTCGCAGGGATCAGTTCTGACAAGCCGTTTATCTCGTTGGAAAGTTAAGCCTGTCTCGATCCCCACCAATGAAACTATCGGCTATCCGCCGTTGAAAACGCTTGTATTCGATAGGCCAGCGGAGCTTTGCCGATCGATTGCTAAATTAAAAGAGCCCTAGTCCGTAAACTTGTTCATCCGATATCCATTTCGAATCTGGAATTAATCGCCGATTGCTTCTCCACTCCGCTTTATTAGCCGAGCGTTTATTCCTCGTATTTGCATCGTCGAGTGCCGATGCGATTTCGCATTATAGCGCGTCCATGAAAAACATATAAACCAGCGAGAACTTCCTTCAATATTCACTTCTTTCCAGTTGCTTTTTTCCTATTTACGCCGCCGCTTTTCAAAGCGTTGACTAGCTTCGGGGATTAATACCTGCGCGCTTGAATTTCGAAAAAACAAAAGTTCAGAGGTGGAAAAAAGCTGTTTTGCATTTCCGACCTGATTCCAGAGCGCAAGCTCGGCACCGGAAATATTTATAATTATCAGAGCGAGCACATACGCTTTCAACCTGTGGTGGAAGCAGAGTAGAAACTTTTTAATTATTCCATCATAATGGCCAGTGATTCATAAAAAGACAGCGGCGTGGCCTGCCCGCTTGCCAATTACGGATTGTTTCCCTCGGAACGTTCCATGTACATGTGTATCCTTGCACTAATTCCGCAAATTGGAACACAGCAAATGCTCAAGGGCGAATTCCTTGTAATTTCGGATTCATTAAGAACACAAAATACTAGACTTTGATTAGAAAATTTGCAGTATACTTGTAAATCAAACAAACACAGTCAGATTAATGCATTAAAAACTTTGGAGTGCAAAATAACGCAATATCGTAGTTATGGCAAAATTGCATTCTCTTCTATTGATTTTC
This sequence comes from Ectemnius continuus, assembly GCA_910591665.1. Classification (NCBI taxonomy): domain Eukaryota; kingdom Metazoa; phylum Arthropoda; class Insecta; order Hymenoptera; family Crabronidae; genus Ectemnius; species Ectemnius continuus. Next base: position 7,414,019 of record OU342867.1, read on the forward strand.
CAATGGTTGCTGGTAACGAGCACTAATCTGGTATGCCAGTGTCGCGTATGAATGCGCTCGAGGCTGATATGCTCGCAAAGCTGGTATGCCAGTGCCTTTAACGCAAGTGGACACGATGTCGACTATCCGAAAGCTTGTTATCATTCGATGGAATGTTGCTCATCGACAGTGATTATCTTCGATATTTGCCTCGACCGCATGTGCAAGTATATTCCGGCTAAGAGACTTCTATGATGAACCATTGATCCAAAGTTACCTAAAGTTCCACCAAAAATGTTGCCCCTAATTTCACACAAAACTTTATGTTTCTTATAATAAATAACAATTTCAGCAAAACCACTAGAAAACATTTACGATATTTGACTTAAACTATATTCCTACCAAAAAACATTCAGTGAAAGCTCTTTAAAGTACCACAAAAAATATTTCCTTTAATTACATTCAAGGATTTCGATCATCCAATTATATCGTTATATCGCGTCAATGTATTCCATAATAAATTACAATTTCAGCATTAATTAGTAAGCTCCGGCGGGGCGTTTTACTTTTAGCTTTACTGGTTTACGCGAGGCGGAAGGTACGCCTGGCGTAATCCGTGCTATAATTCGGTGGGAATCGATATCGAATTAAAAGGGCGGCTTGTCGAGGAGAGAGTATCCTGGGCGCAGGAGTACACGAGCCGACGAGCTAGTCGAGTCGAGTTGACTCGAGTGGATACGTGGCGGCCGGGTGCATCTCTGAGCGCGAGCTTTTGAGCTTTCGGCAGCGCGCGCGCGCGCGCTCCGAGTTGTCGAGCACTCGAGCGCGACCCACCACCAGCCTCTTCCACATAATCTGCACTCGAGAACTTGGATGGAATTCCCGTTTACTTAAGCCGCCTTCCCACGCTTCCCCACCAGTGCGACAGAGAGAGAGAGCGAGAGAGAGAGAGAGACGTCCCGACAGAAATTTTATTAGCCACCGAGCCTTTCAGCGAATTTCGACCACTCACCGAGAAGATATGCACATTATGCACCGGCAATTTTTATCAAACAGGATAACATTTCGCGGCCAATTACCACCACTCAAAGAAGGAAGGAAATGCAATTTATCTTGGATAGGTATTATATTATTAAAAGAGAGTAATTTAAGAGCGAGTAACAGAATATCGTAGCATAAAACTAGTCATTATTTAATGACAGGTTGCGAGTGTGGATTAATATTGCCGTGATACGTTGAATTTAAATATATCGTTGCAATTATCCTTGTCTATGATCCTAACGAGCTTGAATTTATTAGACAAGGTTATTAACGACGTTCTAAAAATTCTCTATCTCTCTTTTGCCAGGGTCGATTTTATCCAGGTATCCAGGAAGAATTACACTTATTATACGGATTGATAGCGACACCCCACGCGAATCTCCACGGCTTCCAAGGAACTTGGAAGTTTCATCAAATTGCCGGAAAGAATGCTCGCAGGAGGAGGCTGAAAAATATTCCTACAGTCGTCTAAGCATTATTGGTATTGGCGATCGAGTGGTTTAAGGGGGGGCAAGGGCAGGTTTCGTCATTCGTATTTCCGGCAATTGGGGCGAGAGCGTTTGCAGAAAGGGAGAAGAATGGTGGGCGAGCGAGGGGGATGATTCTTAAGGGGTTCGTGAGAGGCTTTTCAATGCCAAGGAAAAGTTGGGGCTGCGAGAAATGCTGGGCAAATGGAAGCGACAAAACGATATATCGAACAAGTTTGTGTATCGAGAAGTATCGAAGCTTTCGAGGAGCGGCAAGGGTGTGTGTGTAATCGTATTTACCGTGTCGAGCCGACTGACACGCGCTGTTACGCCGATAGTGGCATCGTCCTCTCGAGCAGGCAACGTTAACGTTAACGACCACTCCTCCCACTGTCCTGTGGGATTGTCTTCCAGGTACGTTTACACGCCGCTCGCACATCAAATTGCTTTAATCCTGCTTAGCCAACACACACTTCTCCAGTTATCCTTCACGCTACTTTAATTCTGGCTAATTTCAACTTGGAAATAATTGGTTAGCTAGAATTAGTAAGTTTATATTCGTTCCAGGAGTTTTCAAATAGCTATTTTTATAGTTTGGTTATTTTAAGAAAAAAATCTCGATGGTATCTTCAATTCCCAGGGAAAGCCTGTTTGCGGAGATATGAGTCTCCGTGGGAATGAAGCGCGCTTCATTAAGAGGGGCAACAATTAGAGTTCATTAAGAATTCGGGAAGTAAGTTCGGCAGCGCGACATTTAACGAGCCAGTGGCCATTATCGCGAGGAAAACAATGCAGCAGTAAAGTAAGATTTCTAGCTGAAAGTCCAGGAATAGCAGGCAGACGTATTTCCAGGTTCCTTGGAGCGGCGCTTTCGGGCTGTGAAAGTGGAAAGAGAGTGCAGTTCCGCAATCGGCAGGGAACAACAGGCCGCTTTCAAGTCTCCGCTTCGATATTGTTATAGGAAAGTTTAGCTCCGAAAGTGCGTCGCTGACGCCTTCGCGTCGTTGTTAAAACTGAAAACTTTTCAATTGCCGATCTTCCGGACGGTCCTCGTCGTCGGTCGACCCGCACTTTTTCTCTGAAAGCTGAAAAACGGGGAGAGAGCGTGGGCGAATTCGTCCTATCGTCAAATCGGTCAGTGGAAAAAGCTCTCCGCTCGAAAACAAGTCTGGTTCCACTGGCGCGCCGCTCCACGCCCGACACTTGCACTCGACGGTGCAATCACGCTCTAATTGAATCAGTAATCAGTGCACTGAGAATTCCCCGTAAAGCTCTGTCCATTTTTTCCGATGTTCCCGCCAAAATTTTCCATCTCGAATCGTACGTACCTCTCGCACTATACTTGACTCGACGTGTAATCAACCTTCGTAATACAAAAACGAAATTTATGTTAATCCTTCACTGTTCGATTATTTAAATTTTCTTTATCATTATTATCGAACATTATCATAAGTCCACTATCAGCAGGAAATTAATAAATTTCTTTATGATTTTTGTCTTAGTCCGACTTAAGTTTGATTTCCATCACCAGTCTTACTTCCCTCTTTGCCCGGAAACTTCTTACTTCCTCTTTTCAGAGGAGGAAAGCTCGGCTTACGTTCCGCTTATTAAAGAAAAAGCTTGCTTCCTCTGCTACTGTCAAGTTACTTACAAACTACTTAAAAATTCCTTGCCACGGGAATAAGGCGAGTCTTACACAGTTTTTCTAATCACTTTGGCAGTAGTAAGTCGTAAGTACTGAGATGAAAATCACCCTGCAGGCACTTGGAATTCGGCTTCGTTTGAGCGTCGTCTGGTAGGAATGCCAGGAATGTTAATACGTTCCTGTCGACGCACACTTGGCGAAACTCTTTGAAGGAGCTGCCCTTTCGCAACCTGAAACCGAAACCCTTTTGACGCTGTGATTGAGAATCTTCTTTGAGAGGTGTACCCTCGCCGATAAAATATTGCTTCGGTCACCCCCTTTTCAGCAAAGGCCAGCAGCTACTTTCCCAAACAGATGGAACGACAAGCATATGGTATTAACGTGTCGCTAAAAGATAAACGACTTCAACTTTAAGTATGGAATTCTCAATATGTTATCTCAAAAAGCTTTCTTTATAATTATTAACAAAGAATATTGCCACATATGAATTTCTATAATTTAACAAAAATTACGATATAACATATAAAACTTGGATAGAAGAAAAATTGTACATTTTGAAAACATTAGTACAACGCGTCATTAAAAGACTGTGAGACAAAGCCTTTGAAAAGGACAGAATTGTAGAAAGCAAGCGAGTGGTTACTGGTCGCAGCAGTGTAACAAGGGGGCTTGAAAAACGTTTGGTCGTTGTAGTAAACTGCCCCTAGGATTGCCGAGGATTCGTCGGACCCTCGGGTAACGATTGGATTAATGTTACTTCCCAACGAGCAAATCGCCCACCAGAACAACCAGCGACCTCGCTTTTTTAATTCCCTTATAATACAATTATAACAACAGAATAGAATAAATGAAGCATCTTCATATTTCGATATCAATCAAACAATTCCAAACTAAGACGCGCTTCGAGACAATTCCTCGAAACGTTCCAATTAAACAATACGCCTTGATTACTCGGCGGAAGGACGGGCGGAAGTTGCCTGCTTAATGCAGGACGGTATTATTCCTTGGAAAGCGTCCCGAGTAAGAAGGAGAGGCATTGCTCGGGAATGCGGAATAATACACGGGTGCAGAGGACACGGACCGTTAGAAGCTGGCGAGTGGCGAGCAGCACAAGTTCCAGTGGGTTTTCAGGAGGTAACAGCTTGGCTCTCCAAGTAAGCAAGAACTCCTAGCGCTAAATAAGAGGAAATGAAAAGGGCCGCACTCCTAAAATAAGGCCGTAAACTTCGACGAGCCCAGGCATTGTGAAGCTTTCGAAAATTCTAATTGGATCGGCGCTATTAATTAAGCTTGTGCCGATTAAAGCCCCATTAAGTGGATTGCTGGTGGAGAACTGGCGGCGGAGAAGTCTTGGAGGGAAAAGACTTTGAAAATTCTGAAGGAAGTGGAAGAAATGAACGCTTGCTCGACTAAAAGAAACGGGCTTCTCCTTTAATTATCACCGGTCGAGGCTCATAAACACCTCGAGCTCTACTGAAAGTGCTCGGTTTAGGGCTCGCACGAAGAACCGCCAGCGCCTTTTCTCTTCGCTCGGACGACGCCGCCGCCGCCGCTGCCGCCGCCGCTGCTACGCTCTATGCTTGTTAGGAAGCGGGAACTAGCGGAAGACCCTTAGGGAAAGAACGGGGAGGGGCAAAAAGGAGCAAGAAGTTTAACGAGCCTCTGGGATTCCGTCGGCGGAGCAGTGTTAACGAAGTCACTTAAAATTTCCTTCAGCTTACTGGTGTCGGGTTGTCGCCTCTATTAAACATATCCTACATGACGCACTCTACAAGTTCAATTGCACTTCAAAGAAACGATTTTTCTCCAATGCAACAATTATTGAGAAAGGGATAATTAAAAAGAAACTTAAAAAGAACATTTCTTACAATTCTTATCTATTTAAATTTATCTTAAGTTCAAACTGATATAAATAATTAAATAATAATTCCTCTTACATTAAAAACTAGCTTTACATTTGATAAAAGTCGACATTCTTCGCAAGGTAAACCGCAGGAATTCCTCCGAGATAAGATTTCTACAGTGTAATCAGTGCTTCTGCGTACCACTTCTTCAGGCACGAACACAGAATGCATGTAACGCCAACTTCCTTCTACGAAGCGACCAGAGCTCCGCCACATACCAGGGACGCATTGCGTGCGTTGCTAAGATAATTAAAAATCGAGGAGCAAGCTGGGTAATGCGAGATTCATAGAGGAATTGAATAGGCATGTTGCGTGGGAATTAAGCTCCATCAAGGAACGATCAGCGAGCCGATTGAATTTTAATTGTACCTTCATGCGCCACATTCCAAATCCGCATAGCTAATTTTATGTTTAAATATACATGCCCATTACCGTTACCAGTCACTCTAATTATGCTCGATTTATGCTCGATTTACATGTGCCCGTGTACGTGACGCGACGCTGCACTACTCTGTCAATATACACACGAACTGTATATTACATCTGTAAATACGTCTGTTCAAATAGTGTAGAACCTCTATTTGCCATCTACACTGGCAGAACGTGAGCATTATATTATAAATATGTGTTAGACTTATTAAGAAAAACTGAATTGGTGTTTTATTAAGCTTTGCAATACAGTAATTATTTAATTATGTCTGGAATGATTTTAATGCGAGTTTCATTCATGCAGGAGATAAAGTATTGCAATATTAATTGCTGTAGAGTTAGTGATAAAACGGACACAAGATTTCTCGTCAAGGAACGATTATTCCAATATTTTTGCCCTAAAATAATTGCAACGATTGGAGGATTATTATATAATGTAGTTTAAGATTTTGCATTGCTGTTTTCGACTTCCGAACTGTAGATGAATTTGTGATGGGGTAGTCGAGAAGAGGGCAATCTGTTATTGATTGAAATATCGAGGCCGTCGAGAAGAGGTGTGAAGGCGAATCCATTCATTCATGGGGATGAGAGAGCATTACCTGCCATAGATTCCTGCATCTTAAATTTATCTCGATTTGTGTAATATCCCAAAAGAATTAAAACCATCGATGAAATACTGTACTACAAATTTTCTTTAAATTACATTTTTGGGGGGTTCTTATCAATATTTCTGTTTTGCAATGTTGTGATGAGAAGAAGGTAATATATTATCACTTTAAATTAATCTTTGCAATATTTGACTTACTATACTACAACTTTATTAAATCTGTAAATCACATCTTTTTGGGGTTGTTTATCAAGTTCTCTTTTCTAGAGTGTTATTTTCGGTCACCCAACTATGGACGAAGGTGTGATGGGGTTGCCGAGAAGAGGGCAATCTGTTATTGATGGAGATATCGGGGCCAGTGAGAAGAGGTGTGAAGGCGATTCCTTCCATTCATGGGGGGTGTGAGAGCATTTCCTGCCATGGATCCTTGGCTACTCGGACATAGACACAGACGCATGGTGTCCACCTGACTCTAGCACAGGTAATTATGGCATGGTGGTGGGTAACCTCGTTCTGAATCAAGTCGTTCGCTCGCTCCACGAGCTACGGCCAATCGAGAGGAGCATTTGTGGTCGGTGAATGACTGGCTCTCTCGCTCCCACCGACTGTCTAGCGAGGTGAACGGTGAGCTTGTCAAAGCGCGCGCACCCACCCCATCCCCACACACACGACACATGGCCGCACATCACTCTGCAACCATACAGAAGCAACGCTTGTCGCCAGATACAGGCTGATTTAGGCTAAGCCTCTCCGCTAGCTATCACAGACATCCACTTCACCGAAAAGCTTCAATATTAAAAACAATTTACCAGTCTCTTTGAAACAGTTTCAACCCCTTCTCTTTCGCTTCGTCTAAATTGATTCGATACTTTGGGACCTTCAGAAATTATATCTACTGCCGCCACTTTTATTAATGACTCCCTCGCCATTCACGAATCCAGCGTAAACACTGAAAGATCCTACCACTGCGTAGAAAGAAAAGCTCGATGACACACAAGCGTTGCAATAAAGTGGAACGAATGTCGACGTTGCCAGCAAGAGCGAATTTAATCGGGAATTCTGCTACGTAGCAGACTTCTAATGACGATCAATCAAGCTGTTTATCTCCGCGACACTACACCGCCGTTCTCCGTAGCGATTTTACAAGACTAAGGTCGAATGAAAGACCCTCATCAGAGAGCGAGAGAGAGAGAGAGAGAGAGCTCTGCGATTCGACGTAGCGGACGAATTTCATTCTGGGCGTCGACAATATGAAAGTCATCAGGTGGCTTGTAAATCAGCCTGTAGAAGCCCGCGAGCGCACAATAATCCGTGGGCGCGTGCTGGCAGTCGGAGCGTGTCGTAGGTGAGAAGGAGCGAGCGAGAGGGTGCGAGGGAGATGCCAGTGGCAGAGGGATGATGGCAAGAGAGGGAGAGAGAGAGAAAGAGGGATGCGAAGGATCGCGCGCGCACGGTGTGACAGATTTCACGGGACGACGAGCTAACGAAAAACTAGTCGGCTGTGAGGTGAGAGGGCAGAGACTACGGCCGCCCACCCACTCCCCGACTTCCCCCCCAACCCCACCTTTTCCCACCCCTCCCTCTCTCCTCTCCTCTCCTCTCCACGCGCTCCTTTTATGTGACGCCGCCGGCCACGTCGATTTCAGACGCCCTCTAACCCCCTTAACACTCCTGCACCTTCTTCCTGTCGACATTACGACTAATTGCCAACTCGCCGAAATATGTAAAGTGTCAGGAGTACTAATGTAAGTAATGTTGAGGTTTTCAAGGGTTGCACTTTAATCCTTATGTAATTTAATGTTTTCGAGGTTTTTTCATCCCTTCTGCAACAATAATTTTTGTATGATTTTATAATGATTGTAATAATAAAATTTCAAAATTTTAGTGTGACAGCTCGATCCTCCAATAATTTGACATTTTTCAATAAGTTCTATAAGTAATGAATTCTGTAATATTTTATATCGTATGAATTTCGGGATTATATTATACGAGAGAAAATTGGGTTAAAATCAGTCCAGCTCTTTAATTCGAAATTTGTGCATGTCGAATTGGCAAGCCTTGTACAACAATATGATTAGTAAAACGAGAGTGGTTCGTCATTGAATTTGCAGCCGATATTGACGAGTCAAGAAAGAATCAGCTTTATCATTATATTACATTAATTACATTAGCTTCAACGGTTGGACTATTTATTCAGATGGGATTACAGAGATACTTCTGGTAATGGTATTTACCCATTGTTCATTTAGTGACTCGCATTATGGTATTTTAAAGCCGTGGCAGTAAACAACATGGCAGCAGACGCAAACACTGCGGCGGCAGCATCCCGATATTACAGTCGGTCCAATGTTTTACCGGGTGCACCGAAATCGTTTACTCTGCGCGGCCGTGTTTTTTATCCAGCAAACAGGGAATCTAATAACGAAACAAGCCGCACCGCAAAACAGCTGCTATTCACTCCAGTGAATCATCCGCTAATATTTATTGCTGTTGCTGTACTTCGCAGCTCTAAACTTTAGTATGCCTGTCGGGACAATTGAAACTATTAACAAAGAACAATAAAGAACTTTAACAAGATAGAATGAATAATTTTAAATAATACATCTCACAAACAACCCAGCTTCACCAACCAATCCTTAAACCGATCGAGCCACGCCATACAAAAATTCCCCATCACGCACAACTCACGCAGATCCTCCAGCATAATCCAGCAGCGGATCCGATAAAGATCGTAATGCAACTCTAACTGGAAATCCCATGCGACAGGACGCGACGCGACGCACAAAGTCGCCTTTAACGCGCAGTTGGTCTGAGCCCTCCGAACAGGAGATTTCGGATCCGATGTGAAAAGGGTGAGGCGCAGGAATTAATAGGTTCCGATAATCGGATATCGCTGGTCTTATCGAAGAGCGCGCGGCCGTTCGGCCGAGCGTTCGAAATATGCAGATATATCGATATCGTATAATCGAGGATGGACGAAGCCGACCGCATTCGCAGGCGGCGCGGCGGCGCACATATTCGCGAGAAGTGAATCGCATTAGGGGATGGTAGAAGTGTTGGTAAACACAGCAGCACCGGTTCGATGTGGGTTATGGAGGCGGAATGGCTCTCTCTCTCCCTCTCGCTCTCTCTCGCACACATATATGGGCTCTGGGACGTGATGGAGCTTGCAAAGGGGGTGGGTTAGACCCTATCGATCACGAGACCTCGTCCACGACACATAGCAGCCCCTGCCAGCCTGCCTGCTACACCAGCTTGCCTGGCGCAACCTATTTCTGCAGGTTCCGCATATCCAAGCCCCTTCAGATAAATTGGACCGACTCCCTCACACCGAATTCGCCCACCTCAAACCGACGACACCTTACTACAATTATACCTCTCGCTGACGCCGACTCTTGTCGATATCTTTGGTCTCCTGACATGTAGAATTAGTTACGGTTAATTTCGTATAATTGGAAGTATAAAAGGATGTAGAGATGTATCGAGTATTATATAGTTTTATGTAATATAAGAGAAATTCTGTGGGGAATAGCTTGTGGTAATATTTTGAATTAGTTGGAATTATGTGTAACTCAGTTTGAATATAGAAATATATAGAATTCTAGAGTTTGAAATGATGTAATAGAATGTCAAGAATGATGTCACGCACTGAAGGAATGCATTTGAGCAATCGATTCTGATTGCTCTGATCGAGGGGAATTTCGAAGGGGAATAGCCTGTTAAAGCGGGCAATATCGAGAATCGAATCATCTTGATCGTATTTAGTGTAAGTCAATTTTTCCTTTGTATATGTGCCCGTGTGCTTTTTATGTTGACCATCAAGGGAGAACGATAAAAACAGCATCAAGTGCTGCTCGAAGATTACGTGTTAAAGGAGGCATTTCCTGGACTTTCTGGATGGCAAGGCAATCAGCGATAAAGCACACAGTTGCCTTCAGATTTGGATTACAGTAAACAATATATAAAACGCTCGATGGTCAACTTTTGCGAGAGTTTAGTATATTTTCCTTGGATGAGGTCAAAGTAAAGGAGAGATTGACAGGCGCATGTGGAGGGGTTGGGAATGAAAAGTAGCACGAATGAAAGGAGAGCATCGATCGCCAAAAGAGCAGCTCCTTCCCACCCTGGTGTTCGCGCCCAGGATCATTTGGGAGGTCCTTCCATGCTGCCAAGTGGAAATTTCCTCCTCTTAGTATCATTTAAACAGGAATCCTCGAACTTTCTACACTTTGCTAGTCACATTCCTGTACGATTATTTATCACTGTGATAAAACACACGCACACACAGATCGAAATTGGTAAAATAACAATGCATTCATATCACATAGAGAGATTAATGGGATTGTTTCTCACCTGATAAATTACCAGGGCCAAATATCAATTGACATTGTTATTCCATCTGCCGAAGCATTCGAGGTCTGCCAGTATAATTGTATTCGAGGAAATACACGATTTGACCTATCGCTAGGAGCAAAGCCCAATTCGCAGCCAATGATGTACGGCGTATTAGCCGATTTCGGAACAATTGCATCGAATGTGGGTAGTGCTTGATTCAGTAGGGACAAATATCAATGAGGTGATGCGCGTGCATGTATTCGTGTATTCCTGGCACAGAGGAACCCTCAGGGCATGCCTGTATCCGATTCACAGGAATCTAATTGTACCACTATTCGAACACCGGCATAGATCAAAGGCCTTTTCACGAAAGTGCATGCGGAGAAGAATTTCCCTTACACACAATGTATTCATTATTTGCTGGACTAATTCAATAAATGAATATTAATTGAACTGAAATTAAAAGGATTGATTTTCCTTTACACATTCCGCTCGTTATTTGCTAGATTAATTCAATAAACAAATATGAATTGAACTTAAATTAAAAGGATTGATTTTCCCTTACGCTCTGCGTTCCATTCCCTTTAACAAGGACGAATAATTAAAGAAATGGTAATATTACTATCAAGATCAGCGAGAGTTTACGTGGACTTGACAGGTGCCATCTGCGATTACGTCTGATCCAGGAGGATTACTTTCACTCGCTTATCGTTTAGTCGTCAGAATTAGCATATCAATCGACTAGGCTCTTTCACCGCGTAGCAGCCGCCCCGCATCATTAATATTCAGCTGTCAGTACCATCAGCCGTTTACTTTTCTTGATTCAGACTCGAGGAAATAGAGGACCTTATTTACTTATCCGTTTATTATATTATACCATCTAATACCGACGAAAATAATATACAGAACATTTATAAATTCAGGGCAATTAATAAACTCTTGCTAAATCAAGGAATTATATCATTCAATATTTAACTCTTAAAAGAGCAAGCTTTCGCATTAAAAGGTGCTTTGTGGCATGGAAATTTTATACTATGCTTTTATGGAGAACGTTCTATTTGGGTTAAAGAACTAAGAAGGTGGTATTTCGTGGTATTATGCCTGAAAGAGTTCATAGAGATGCAGGTTGGCTGAATCATTAATTGTTTAATAGTCAAAAAGCTGCATCTAATGCCGAGGATAAAACCTGTTAGCCTTTTCGCTCACGCATGCACAAGCATACACACATATATAGACAGGGTTACGAGACAGGTGGAAAGGAGAAGCCGCCCACGAAGTTCGTTTATCGCCGATACTTCCCGCTGTGATAGCTTCTCTACGAGCTCTCCAGTTCTCCCATTACTCCTCCTCATCTCTCTCTCTCTCTGCTCCTCTCCGCTTTCCTTCTAGAACTTCCTTCCTCTCCCAATCTCTCTCACTTTCCCTCTCCCGCCGCTTCTACCGCGCTGTGGAATCTTCTTATCCTAGTTGCTGCCGGAGGCCCGATGCTGCTTTATGACTGTGCAGCCCGGGGCCGTGAAATTTGTAGTATCAGCGGCCATTCACCGATACACCAGCCGGAGAATGGAAGCAACCGCACACCGAGGAACTCGTGTCCTGTCGCCGCAAATATTTTCACACCCCGCTATGTCACTGATAGTGTGAACACAAAGGTGTGAACGGTTTGTGGAATCATAAATATTCTATTATGAAAACCGCAAGAAGCAGAGTTATCGTGTTTGGTATTCAAATTTGTCGTATTTGTGATTGTAAGATCAATTGTAAATAGGAAATTGATGCAGAAGTATTTTAATAGATGGGAGATTTCGAATTTTCGAGTAATTCTTGTAAGTAATAAATCAATAGACATAGAACTCCAATCGTATCATTGGAACATCGTTACAGTTGAATTAAAGTAACCCAGAATAAAGCACTAAAAAGAGGCATCGTTAAATCGAAACTCGTGTAAACGTTCGCAGAACGTAAGAACCGGTGACTGAAAAAGGGACAGGCGGCAAAAAAAGGACACGATTTCAGATATCCATCATTATTTCGGGTCATCGTACCGACGCGGCGCGGCGCGGCGCGGCGGCGGGATTGTGAGAAGGAAGTTTGTACGAGCGGGCGAAGTGGATTCATGACAGCACCGGTCAGACCACTGGGTAGGACCCGTTTTCGAGGATAATTACAGGCCGCGGTAAGTCGTGTGAGTCATTAATCAGAACGCCGAGCATGAGTGTGAGTCACTTTAAGAGCTCGCCGACGAAATGCCGCCTCGTGGGAAGGAGTTCGTCCAACTCCTCGTAGTGTTATGTTGCAGAACGCACCATTGGAGAAGACATCCTCCGAATAACTCTTCAACTCTTCCTTTGCATAATTTTATGCAGCACACATGCACTGACTGGCATAAATAATCGGACAGCCGTATGTTCCGCGCGTATATCCGGTATTCCAAATGAATTAGCGATGATGAGTGTAAACGTTTGTTAGCATTATGTCTCTTCGATGTACAAATAATACAAGAGTAAATATCTTTATCGTACTGAACGAAGTTATTAGATATTAAATAAATAAAATGTATCACTTCCTAAATTATAGCAGGCATCTGAATTTAGTGAAAGATACTGTGCATTATTTTTCTTTAGATTACAAAGTTAGATGACACATAAAAATATCAATTTCCTTTGCAAGTTATCAAAACGAAACACTGACAAGTAAACGCGGCATTCTAGCAAAACTGCCGTACGGAATCCAAAGTTCACGAACGATTACTTCTTAATGTCAAACTCAGCACGAAATTCCTAGCGACGGTGGTGTAGCGAAGTCAAGAAGTCTGCCGAGGTAAGAAACTCACCGTTTAATGTTAACAGCCCCAGAGAAACTTGGAACGTTAACGGAATGTGACTTGGTTCGCTCGCAAAGCTTCCTTCCAAGTCAAACAATCTTGGATCGGAACATTAAGTTCGGATCGCTGGGAAGTCGATTGGAGGAAAATTCCTGCTAAACCTTGGCAAACAAATGGTGATGGGCGCAAGGATACAGCAAATGAGATTCGGTGTTGACTTAGAAGTCGGTGTACTTCATTTTGCACTGATCCTTACTCATCGGAGGCACGCACGTTTCTCTTGACACGTGCAGCCTTGCAACTGCAATGACCGGTTTCGGAGCTGATAAATATCATGTTTCCAGAAATCTGTGGGAATTTCGTGAAGCGTTCGACTTTCCCTCTCATCCTGTATCTTCCTCATTGGAAACCGTCTTCCAATCCCAAGAAAGTAAAACCTAAACTGTTTCAATTAATTCCTCGAAATCCAAAAGCATCTGTCGTTAAGTATTTATTTGCCATAAATCATTTGTTTATTTGTGCTTTATGCATGAAGCACTGCTTGCTAATAATTTGCACGTCAACAGTCCTCTGAATCGATTGATGATCATTGAAGTATGTATGGAATTATCTTCCGATGAAATCTTTATAATACCTGTCTGGGAGCATTGAATCGAAGACTACTAACTACACTTACAATGTAGCAAGCTGATATGAAAGAAGATGCAAGCACGTTCGAGTTGTATGTAAGCGCGAGCAGAGAATTTCACTGAGGATGCACCAATGAGCCAGCAGAAAGAGACGGAAAGAGGAAAGGGGTGTCTCTGGTTAACGGATTCGTGCATGCGAGACGGCAGTTTCACCGTGAGACGAACAAAGAAACATGAAAGATTAATACACACGTCTGTCGACATACGCGAGCCGCAGGATGAGTCTGGAGAAACTGCTGTCCTTCCTGCTTTTCTTGCTCGTCCAGCTGCTAAACTCGCTTGGCGAAATCTCTTAAGCTTCCTCAAAGCGAACGCAAACTCCTTCACATTTGTCTGATATGCAAAGACGATTACTATCTTTCCAAATTGTACCAGTTTCGACTCGATTGACCGTTAATAAAGTCGTATGACTTTTTAATAAACTCAGGATTTTTTCCTATCTCTCTTTATTTATCTAGCTAAAATGTTGAAATAAATTTGAGTCGAAAGTAGATTTCATCAAATTTCAGTTGATCCCACCTGAATTTTTGCATTCTTAGATTACACCCCAGTAATAGGGCTATCTATGCAAAGATCGTAATGAGTTCCTTAGTTTTTTAGCGTCGAAAGTATCTTACAATTAAGATAAAAGCCTATAGGATTATAGAATAGTATTTTACAAATACAAAAGAAATATATTAGAAATTGTTAATCCTTTTGAACACGATTTCCTTTCCACTTAGTCTCTCTTGTCGTATCTGACTAACACACATAGCATTGCTTCGGAGTAAGTAAGCCGTGTTAAACAATAAAACAATTCCCCAAACCAGTTCAGTAGTTTCAGATTACTTGTTACGTTCGAAGCAGCGTCTGACAACTTTATATATTAGTGCAGAAGACGAAGTCTCCTCGAAGTGATATCAGAGCTATTCAACATCGCCCGGTTTCCCTGTGTATTTAGCGTTAGATTAATGCGGACGATAAAGCGGCCATAGCGGGAGAGACTGAATTTTATCTTTATTGCCGAGCTTGTTCCCTTGGCGAGGTCGGAGTCATCGCGCGCGCTCGCGCGCACGCTCATACCAGGAGAGATGAGAGGCCCCGCAATTTGCATTTCCTGAAAGTGCAATTACCAACGGCACTCTCGCGGCAAGTCCCTTGACTTATCTGACCGGCGCGGCTACACGCCCGTGTTCTACATTCTTTTCAATTGCCCATTTCGTGAACAGAAGTGGTACGCTTCATGCTACGCACTCTACAGGGTGAATCCATTCCTTTTTTATCATCGTTCTTAGTTATAAGTTGCAATAAACGTAATTAAAAATTGTCTAATATTTTCAATTGTACGCAATTTTGTCTGAAGTCTAGCATTATGTGTATTATTATTTTATATTATATTGGTGTAATTGATGACATAATTTAAACTTTGATAAAAGTGTAGGATGATATTAATGTTCCCATGAGAAATGAATCACCCAGTAGATTAAATCGGCAGCTTGCTCTTCGATGAGTTAACCGTTACAGGCATTGTCGTCGATCCGATCTTAGATGAGCGGGAACGTGTGAAGTGTAGAACCAATTAGATCGAGTGATCACATCGCGCGATTACATCGGATTTACGAAACAGCAGACAGGAGTAACAATGGAGTCGAACCGATCCCGTTATTTCATTATCTGCTATTTTTAGTAGTAGTGTGACGAGATTCTTTTTACGTCCGTGATTGAAACGCCTCCACGATCAGCCTTATCAAATTAATATTGGCACTAATACATTCAATACTGCAAATTATTGTGTGAAACTTTTCAATAATAACGCATTTAATTCAATTAATGATATAACATGTAAAATTCTCCTTTTCGTCCCCATTTAATACAGATTGCTTGTATGTCCCAGACTTTATTGGTAATTTTGTTATTTCATTAGCAAACTTTACAAGCACGAAACAGTTATTCTGTGGATTGCATGGAATGATGGTTCCTTAATTGAGATTAAAGGGAAAGGGCGCGAGTTGCTTGTCGATTGTCGAAATTTCCAGTATCAAATAGGACTCCAACTCGAGCGAACCGCGCTCGCACGTGACCGCAATCATCGGTACATTTACACTTGGTTTACTCAGCAGATTCGGATACACACTCGGAAACCTCGAAAAGAGCATTGATTCCACTCCGGTTGCCCACACGTTCCATCTCTCTCGCTCGCTCGCTCGCTTACAGAATGATCGCCTGCTGGCATTGCCAACTGGTCACACGCTGGTAAACCACACTCTAACAACTTCTGCGATGGACGGCGTGATGGAATTCTCAGTGAAAAAGGCTTCGTCACCGCGCGAACAGATGTGCGAGAAACGCGCTCCTATGATTTGCTAGTTAGTTACTGGCTGAGGAACCGATAGCACGTTTCACCGACAGTTTATAATGGTTTGTGGATTTAAATGACTCGCGTGATGATGCATTTGACTTTGAATTACTAGTGACAGACGTAAGACATTGTATAAGATAATTATAAACTGTCTACAAATTTTAATTGTATTATGTTTGATAAATCTTTGATATATCTTGTTTGTAATATAATATTTTTTTGTGAAAAGTAAGAAATTGATTCAATGGTGAATAAATCGCTTTGTATATTTTTGTGGTAATGATTGCATTTTTTAATGAATGAAAACGAGTGTTATTACGTGAGATTTGTTTGATTTAAAGATTTCACATATTTTAATGGGAACTTCAATTAGCATTTGTTTTATGCAAAAAAAGGGGGTTCAATTTATGAATTCCAATTACAGTCACGCATTGATGTTTCGGATGAGGGCGCTGTGGGATTCCTTTGCCGGATTCAGAGAGCGAACGCGCAAAACGTGTGAATGGCACGGTTCGTTGGAAAACGCGCAATCAAAAATCTCATTTCCGTGCCGCGCACTCGTCTAATCAGCGATTCCCATCCAATTACAATTACGAAGTCAGCGAGCGATTCGTTTATTGCTGCCAGAATGTCCTGGTGCATTTGACCAGCGAGATGGCGGACAAGTGCTCTTCGAAGTTCTCATCGCGCCTCGTCGAGCGGTGCTCACAGCAAACAAAGTCGTTATTAAGTGCTCGAACTTTTCTTATTCGCGGTTTGCCGCCCGGCGAAACGTTCGCCGAGATTGGAAAACTTTTCATTCTGACCGAGCTAACCGATTTTCCCTTAAAGCGGCTCCGATTTTTTTCCGAAAATGCGCCGAAAGGACGGGCGTAACGACTCGCAACGAGAAGCCGTTGAGAAAAATTCGATCGTCGAACACGATTTTCGGCGAAAGATTGGAAACTGAATAAAAGTTTCCATTCTGTCAATCATCAAAACTTTAATCATAAAACCGAAGTTTCTATTTCGATACTTTTTATCCTGAATTAAATAGTTAGCGGTGCATTAAGTTCTTGACCTCGGGAAAGTTGTATGATTAATTAAAAAATATGAATTTTAACGATGAGTTTAAAATCGAGAGTGAAACCAGCGATGAGAAACTTCCAAATCTCTTTTGGCCATCGATCAGTGGGATCGTTTTAGAAATTCGCTATCTTCGTGATCGGAAGCCACTAATAAGAGGCTGGAATTCATAACGCATCCCGGAAGTGAAAATTCCCAGCAGCGTGAACGAGGAAGCCGACGCAGCGGTATAAACAAAACATCGCTTCCCGGAATTAAAGTGTCATCAGGTATGTTTAAAGAAGACGAGATGAGTGCAATGGACTCGAGAAAGCAGCGAGATCTAATTGCAATATTAAAAAATAGCTGGAAAACTGTTAAAAATGATAAAAAAAATATGTTGAAGAGAATATATTTAACTAGCAAGAACCCTTATAATTATTTTGTCAGGGGGACATTTTTACGATGGTAAATTATTTGTCGAGAACAAAATATTTGTCCAGGACAGAATGTTCGTAAAACATTAAATCATCATCCATAAAATTATTCTGCCTCGGCTACTTGAGAGTGTTTCCTTTGAAAACAATTTTAAGAGGAAGACGGAAATCTGAGGGTCTTTAAACAGAGAGCGCGCTCGAGAGGAATAATTAAGGGCTGAGGTTTCACCTAAACAGATGGCGGACGTGCGAAGTGTTTTCGTTTTATTGGACGACTTGAAAACAGTTCCCACGACTATTATTGATCTCGTCGAGATTCTCATTACTTCGTCGTGTACATGTAATTAATTATAACAATTGCGTTTAATTAATTACACGAGCTCGAAAAGATATCACAGATTTTAGTGATTGGTCAACAACGTAATCCGATTACACGCTGCTGATTGCCCGAAATTTAATAAGACTTATGCAAATAATTCACTCAAATTGCCGGCTGAAATATCAGTGGCACAAAAACGTAAACGGAAAATCCAATTATTAATTACGGCTTTTGATTACATCCTTTTGAGAAGGCAAGTGAATGCAAAGTGCCAAACAAAATGTAATAAGGGAAAGTTCCTGAATCTCCTTTTACCTCTTCCATAATGCATAAAGCCGGAATTCACGGATTCCTAGATGATCGTTTCTATATGAAAATTATACAGTCGAGTTGTACAACGTCTTTATCAACAGATACAACACCTGATATCGCATGAATAAATCGCGTAATAGCAGATTGGGTTAATCAATCTTGTACCTCATTATTATTCATTTAGAACAAAGTAAATCTGGAAGTAGAATGTGCACGTGGTCCACAGACAAACTGCCTCTCTTATGGTATACATTTCAACTTGAGAATTATGCAATCTGCTTTTAGAATCTCTTTGGTATTAAATATAATATTAAATATCCCATGAATGAATCACGTAATTGGAGATTGGATTAATTAATCTTGTAAATCATTGTTATTCATTTAGGGCGAAGTGAAGCTGGAAGTAGTGTGTGCACGTGGTCCACTGGCAGGTTGGCTCTCTCGTGGAATGCAGGACAGTAGGTCGTCGACGAATGAAGAGGTTCCACCGCCCGTGCCAGCATCCTCCCTACCTGTTACTCTTCTTTTCTTCATCTTTTGTCCACTGCTCCGGTCTCGCCGGCTCTTTTCGTACTTTGTCTCACCGCACCCGCTTACCTTTCTCCTTTTCGCCATTGTGCCCGCCGCGCCGTGCACACACACACACACACACTCATTCTTACTTCGGGGTAAACTATCCGCCCGCCCTCTAATCCCGACTGCTTTCTTCATTGATCATCGCCGCTCCGGTTTCTCCGCCGGAAATCTTTACAGTTTGGAGTTTCTCTTACGAGTTCTGTGAGAGTTCCCAGTCTTTTGTCTCTTGTATTTATTGAAGCGTAAATTGAGTAACTCAGGATCGTTAGAGAGAATCATTAATTATAACAGAATAAATAAAAGAGTGGATAATACTGGTTCGATTGTTTGCTTTTGAAAAGTTGCAATTACTTTATAAGAGATCCTCTCAATTATCCAACGATTTTTCTTTTATTTGAGCTGATATTAAGACGTCAGTCCAGCCGGCTCCAATCTTTCTGCCAACTGGCCGATATTACGTCTTCATCCAACTGTCTATTCGGCCCGACTCCCAATCTCGACGCTCCGGCGTGTCTCTCCTTGACTCTTAATACTCTCTATATTTCAAGCGCTTCTTCTCACCCTTTCATATTACCCACTTTCTTATATCCGCCTCCGCATTTGTCTTCCAGCTTCAATCTCCCGGAGGTTGGCCCGCCAGGCCAAACTCCCGCCATTTCTCTTCCCCGAATTTCCCACACCACTCTCCGCTCACCTGTATTCCGAACTTCCTCATACAATTATTTCCTGCGGCGAGCTTCCGCTACGATTCTTGGCATTCGTCGAACGAGAGAAGGGGAAGAGTGGCGTCCGCTCGATTTTCTAATCTTCCCTTTCATCCGGGAATTCGTCCTGTTCATTGATCGTGCTGGACGCTTCCCGGAATCGTGCGTCTTCTCTCCTTTCACCGGTTGCGCGCCTCTCCCTCTCTGCTCTCTCGCGCGCGCCAGGATCCCTCTTCCACCTCCAGCGGTTCGATCCTCCGGGGTACCGTATCCTTCGAGCGAGTGCCCGCAATTTCATTACTCCGGTTCGCGCGTGCTTCCGAGCTATGCCGAGACCTGTCACTCCTCGGTCGCCTTCTCTTCCCTGCCGAGAAAACTCGCGCGGAGTGCACTGATTTCTCGCACCGCCTTCTTAGAGGTCAATGCTGTTAATCGGACGCTCGGGAACGCCACGAGCTTCCGCTCGATCGAGGTGTTTCGTTCAGGTGTTCGGAAGAGGTGCGACAGACTGCCAAGTGTCCTCGTGGAGTTTGTGAACTGACAGGTGCTTTCAGCTGGTGATAGTGTCAAGGTGAAGGATTAGCTTCTCGCGTGCACTTACTCCTTTTGAGGTGAGATATTTGGATTTTTCTCGAAATATATTTCTCCGGAAATATTTATTTTATTATCTCTTTGAAGCAAGAGATTTTATAATAAAAGACGTTTTGTTATATAGAAATTATTATTGTAAAAGTAATATGAATATGTCTCAACTAAAAGATGTTTTCTAATACGATGGTTCAAAGAGATATCGAACTTTCATGGTAGGCTTATTCTACTTAGGGAAATGATTTCTCTGTCATCTGTCATTCCCCGAAGCAGACTATGAAACGATTCCAATTAAGATTAAACTCAAGATATCAATCAAAGAAATAGACGTTGAGGTGAGAAGTATAAATGAGTGATTGGGAATGATCGAGTGAAGTCAAAGGAAAAAGATACGATTCCATTAATTGCATTCCGTCAAGACGCGAAGAAGTTGCGTCTGCCGCGAAGAGAGTCCCTGCTGCAATTAGCGCTAATTACCTTTGACTCGGGGAAGTTGGTGTTTAGCAAAAAGGCTCTAATTAATGAACTGCGAGATAGCTAACCAGAAATATCGCCTGCTCTTCTTTGCCTGCTCAAAGTAAAGTCTGCTCTTTCGGCATCCATTGTAGGCGAGCTATATTATTACAATTAACGCTCATCCGGCCAATTACGCACAGCCAATTCATAATTCGCTTTTCGCCCGGGAAAGCTGTGTACGTCGCTCGCTCGCACGCAATTGCCAATCTCCCGATTCATCGGCGGATCCTCTGTCGCACATGAGCGCACATTGGTGAAATTCCCGAGCCACTTCTCAGGCTCTTATTCACATCATTTTTCGCGCCAACTGGGAAAACTCTTCATACGTAACAAAGTGTTACATTCCCGGCTGCTGTACTTTCACGTCATCCTGGATCACTTGCTCGAGATTCAGTCGAGTTCTTTTCTAAGTCTAGCAGTTCAAATTTCTATGAAATAGTATATTTAAAAATATTTGTTGTTATTAAATATTAACTCGATTACTACATTTTTGATTTATTATTCATTCGTTTCCCTTTAGCTTTATTTTTCTTTATTTTTCTTTATTTATCTAATTATTTAACTCTTGCTGGGTAATTATTATTACCCAGCAACAGTTAATGCAAATTTCATAATACTACGCAAATATATTTTTATATTTTTCTCCTCTGCACATTTTTATTTCACATTTTGTCAAATGTATACTATTTTATCTCGCGAGAATTCAAGAAAGATGCTGTTTGGTACTGGGAAAAGTTCGGGGGCATCGACAGTGTGTTTATTTTCATGCTGCGTGAGGGATGCTGTGGCAGCAGAAATATTCGTCATATCCATAGCAGCGGAGCCCGGCAATCTCGCGTTAGCCAAGTGGTCCAGAGTTCCTCTCTCGCCTTTGACTTGGGCGTCGGGCGAAATTTTCGATGGCGAGAAGCCCGGCGCCAATCTCGCTGTTTATTTTGCGCTCGAGCTTCAGAATTTATGCAAATCCTTGGAACATTTTCCCCACGACAGAAGAAGCGAGAGAACCTTTCAGCCTTTGCACCTCGCAAAAACTTCTTCCCTAGCATGAAAACTACACAAAAAAAACCCGTCTCAAAAAAAGAGAGTAGCTGGAGAATTCCTTAGACATCTCGCATCGTCGAGAATATTATCAAAATTTGATAACGTGTTCATTACAGAAAGTAGTTTGCCTTTGTTTAAAATAAAATACTGTTGAAACCCAAAATTACTCATATTACGGAATGGCTCGTTGCTAAATTAGACCTTTAATTATCAAAATTACTTCGACATAGTCCCTTTGTGAGAATGCAGAGTTTCGAGGGGCTTTAAACTTTCCCCTGTCTTTTCTTAGTCAAATGCTCGAGCAGAGTCTTTATTTAAATAATTACGAAAAGGCGTTTCTTCTGTCAAAGGAAACGTACATTCCTACGAAATATAAAGTCTTACATTCGCAAGAGATAACTGTAGAACGTCGAGCAATTTACAGGCCTAATCTCGAGAAATAAAAATGGGCGAAGGTAGTCAATTTCACTGGGACGTCGAGCGTGCAAAGTTACCGGTCAGCTGAATTATCCGATCCGTAGGTCCAGGCGTTGAAGTAGAAGTGGGCCGGCGCGCCCGGAGGCTGTAGGCCAGCCGGTGTTTCGAAGGACCGGAGTGAAGAAAAGTCTCTCGACGAAGTAAGGAGGAAGAAAGAAGGCAGCCAGAAAAGAAAGCAGAGGTGGTCGCGAAGAGCTCCGACCGGATGCCCGTCGAGAGAAGGAAGTCGTATAAAACTTGACTCGCGATCATTTCTCGCATCCTGCGAGAATACATCGATCCGAGTCGATCTGAACTTGAGCCGATAGTACTGAAATCCGATTAGACGGCGGCGCATTAACATATCGCACAATCGCTCGGACTTTCTCCCAAGCAAGTAAGAGCGAACCAAGCGAAGACCTAGAAACACAGAATACTTGCGCACTTGTTACCCCAGCGAGACGTACTTGTATGTGTGCGAGAGGAGCGATCATATTCATGTCATCTTGACAGTGAGACAATCGAGATATCAGAGTGAGAGATGTGAGACCGAGATCGAAACGGATGCCTCTGCGAGAAATGAAGGAGCACCGGTTTCACGAGGAACTCGAGGAAAGTCGATCGAGAGCGGACATGAACTGAAAGTTTCCCGAAGATCGCAAAGTGCGTGGAGGGTGTTTTCCGGTTTCACAGGGAGGAGCGACATCATCCGTGGAAATAGAATAAAGTGAGGATGAGCAGACGAACAGTGCCGGCGTCGGGCTTGAATTCCTGCGAGAGGATTCGGCCGGAACGACCCAGAAATCCCATACAGAGACTCGTATGGGGTCCGGGCTCGCAGTTTCAGGTGGGCCAAATTGGCCTGCCCGAGGATGAGGGCTCCAATCCACGAATGGCACTCAGGAGGTTCGTAAAAATCATTAACTACCCCCTCGAATTTTCTTCAATATTTCAAATAATCTATTTCAACCATTTCATTTAACATGCACATATTTGCTGCACGTCCATATTGCATTGCCTTGAATCATACATCCCAAGCTTTATCTCATTATGAAATTCATATCAGTATAATCAATGAGGAACAAACTAGCATACGAATCGGAGGCAATATTTCACGAATTTAATGGGCCGCTCACATACTCGAGTAATTCGATAATTCACTGAATGTGCGAATGGAAGCAATTGTGGTTGGTCAACAATGTGGTAGGCATAACTGGGGTTCTATTGCACTGGCTTGGGGTGTCATGCATGCCAAGCTTCGCCGCATTAAGCTGTCGGCTTCCGATTAATCTGTCGTCGGGGATTAAATACTAACTTGGCTAATGAGGGAGTAACAAGGGGACCAAAGTGGGCAAATTGCTCTGCCGACAGATTGCTGCGGTTGTACGAAGGCAGGCAATACCGAGAAGCAGCGACGTTCCTTATGAAGCTACCGCATTACACTTTGAGGGCAGCTTTGCCCGACATACCGGTCGACCTGTTGATCGAGACATTGCCGCACAGCTTGGCCCTTCTCGAAGCCCTTTACTCGAGATTGGTCGAGCTGAATGTGAGCGACACCAAGGTCCTCAGGGTCGAACAGGTCCTCTGGAGGATCGTCCACCTCATCTCCAGCAGCCAGGACCATTTTCGCCTGAGAATCTGGTGCAAGCTTCTGGTCTCTCTTGGGAGATTGGCTCCTGGCACAAAGAATGCTCTGCTGGCAAGAAAGAGAGCGCTGGAAAGGGCCGTCGAGGGCTTAGGCAAACACGGACTGGTCGCCTCTTCGCAAAGCAACGCCTCGGAAAATGCAGCGACCTCCAACCTCGTCCCTTTGCCGGTCGCGCTCAGGGAGGAACTCGAGAGCCGGACCGAAGCTTATAAACTGGCCGTCCACAAAATCGAGAGCTTCGGGAAACACGCCAGGACTCACAAAGGTACGATACGGAAAGCCTCGATATCCACATACCGGGTGTCTTATACTTGTTTTCACAATTTTAATTTATTTCATTATTACAATTTTTAAGGCCTTTTTGAAATCTGATACTTTGAAATGCAGTGGAAAATTGGTTTCCTGACGTTTTTAGTTATGAATTCTTTTTTGTGATATAGTTGATATTTGGATAGCGAAATGTGTAGTGGAATTGTTAGAGAGTTGCTGACATAAAGAGAAATGCATTGCGAGCATTTCGAAACTTCAATCGAACGTGTCCTGCAGCCGACATACCGAACTGTTCGTATTCAGTATTTCACTTGCGTTGGCGCTCGCTGACCGACAAATAAAAGCTGGCCCTTTCGCGGGGAAAAATCGTCCACGGATAATTGAGAAAACATCTGCGCAGCCATTGTTATCTGCAAGAGCAACCATGGATGAGCAGCTGCGCTATGATGCAGCCGCGTTCCAAATAACAGTACACAAAAGCCGGATGGAAAATCGTTTGCACCTGAGAGTCGCCTCGTAAACTAGCAGTTTCTCGCCGAATTCCTCCGAGAAAGCCTTTCTCCGCGCGTGACAATCCGCCGTTTTCTATTTCTCCGTGTGAAATCAGTAGAAGAAGCGAGAACCCATCCAGCCACGATCTATCGATTCTCGAAGAAATTTATGTCCTCTAAGCAGCCACGCAGAATTCATCGGCACGCGTGCAAACGATCGGTGAAAGTTTGAGAATTTCTTCCCGATAGAATAGCAAATATCTACGATCAAATTAATGAAGACACTGAATGAGATTCTGCAAGACTTTTACAGTAGTTCGCATTAATTTCGTAAATTCTCGTATTTATAAAATTATTGTCACACATATTTCTTTATAATACCATTAACAACTTGATTACTTTTTAACTCAGACATATTGCAGTTTCTCAAGTCATAATTTATTTGTTAGATCTCCACTGTTCTTTACCTTGCGAGAAATAAACTCAAGCATGCTTCAAATATACGTCACTAAATTATTCATGCACGTGCTATGTTAAACGTGTACCTTAACGGAACGGAAAGGAGGAAAGAGTAAAAACTCGTTTCCTCCTGCATTAGTTAGGTTGCATATGTATGCCACCTGCAGTGTGAAACTTAAAAATTGTGCGTTTTCTCAGGGATGACTGAACGGAACTGCATTCCAAGACGTATCATTGCATAAACGACATTTAAATGTTCAATAAAAAGACACATAAATACATGTAATATCATCGGAAAGGATGTTGCAATAAATCGATCATTCTATCATGAATTGATGGTTCAAGTTAGATGATCGTCAATTAAATTGTTGAATTCAGACTTAGCTCATTGGGAGTGACATACATAGTGGACTGACGCGAGCGACTAAATTCAGCTTATGTCGCGGGACGATAGATTTAATCGGAAATATAACGAGACACGCGAAATCCCGTCGATCACAGGCGCTAAATTGAGCGACGAACGTATCAGTCGGTGAACATAACTACGTGACATAGTGCACGAAGGGGCTGCCGGGATTAATTCGTCGGGCACGCGATAGATTGATCGGTTCAAACGGCTCTCTTCCACCTCTTGAGCGATTACTGCGGCGAGATCTAGTCCAATCACCACCAAGAGTGTAATTGCTAGTGGAGAGCTGAGTTTCGAGCGGCACTTTTCCACCCGGATATCATCCAACGAACCAACCGACCGACCGACGCTCCTTGCTTTGGCCAATCTCGCATTAACAGGAATTACAAATCGAAAATGTGGAGGGAAAATCAGCGATCGCACGAGGGATTCATTAAAATTCAGCGGTGCGTGTATCGTTGATTACGGCTGTCATTTTTGATTTGCACGAACAAACCACTTGGCCGGCGCAAATTGGCAATAGCTTTTTGGAAATGAAAAATCAACAGCGCGGTGAACTAGTTTTGTATTCTTCACTCTTCAAATGAAACATTTTATTTCTAAAAAAGTGTCATCACGTTCGTGTATATAACTTCGTTACTATCATATTGAAAAAAATGGGGAATATAATGAGAGAGGTTTCATTTTTCGACCTCGTTATGCAAATGTCAGGATCCATGGAAACTATAGGGAGGCGGAAATCCTGATCATTATGGAAACCATCGGACTAACTGCTCCTCTAGCTTGCGAACTGCAACCTATATTTTACGGGAATGGACCGTTAGGAAGGATCCTGGCATACAATCAGCATAATTTTGCATGCGCACGCAGATAAGCAACGACAGGAGATGACATTAGTCACACGAGAAGGAAGATGACTGTCGGCAGCGATACATGTCGCGCACATGTTCTCACACCGAGACATAAACCAATGGCTTTTCGGTATCGGCTTTTTCGGGAATGCAAGCAGCTCGATGCATCCAAGGCTGCCACGCCAGAATTTTCGACGATGTGCTGACAAGCATGCTTCGGCAAAGCTGTATTAAAGTCACCGGCAAAATTCCGTAAAGTAGTCGAAGCATCGCCGCCGCCGCCGCAAGCATCTCTCAGCGGTGCAATGCACCGCCGATGTAAAATGAACTTTACGAGCGCGCGTGCAAAATTTTATCGACGCAACATCTTAACACCTTCGCATGTAAGCGAATAATGACGGCGTCGCGATAGCGCTCGGCACTATTGCCTTTTCTTACAGCTAATTTTCTATAATTTCGGCTGTTACGATTAAATTTAAAGATACAAAAATTCGTAGTAAAAATCTGAAATTAAAAAGAAGTCTAGTGTTATTAAATGTATTCTTTTCGGATTTATTACTAATATTAAATGCTAATGAATACATATTATTTATGTTGCTGTGTAATAACGTTATTATCGCTTTCACTGTTGCATTCTTTCTTTACAAAGAAGGTATTTTATAGCCAAGAGATTAAAAGCTCGGCAAGTTTCTAGGATGGTAAACAAGCCTTAATGACGTAGCTCCATCCAATCTGTGGAACACGACTGATCTCTAATACGCTTGGAAATCTCGCTTGGTTTCCCGTAGGGGATCAAGGGGGCGTGCAGGCAGCGTCGCATCAACGACAGCTCTCCCTCAAGTACAGCGAGATCCAGCAACGGCTGATAGATAATCAGAGTCTGCTGAACACCCTGGAGAAAGCCAGCGCCGGGAACAGCAATAGCCTGGAAAATCTGTTGTCCGAGCTGAAACGTCGAGTGGAACAAGACAAGGAGGCGCTTAGACAATGGACGGCCTTGCGGAAATGCTCGAGCAGCGGAAACACGAAAAATCCGCCACTCGCCGCCCGACTGCTCCAATTCTCCAGAGGCTGCGGACTCGCTCTGCAACTCATGAACGAGGATAATCCACAGGTATCGATTAGAACTTCCACTCCCACTGCCAGGAATCCTCTTCCCTTCCCATCTAACAAGGCTCTCTCCGCGCGTTACGCCTCGAGATCCGCGCCACCAACTCCGCCGTCAATTAAACTTGTCCGGCAATGGATATCTGCCATCGCGAAGCCGAGAGTAAAGTGCATCGGTAACAACATCGAGCAACAGGAAATACGCCGATCCTCCCAGTACATTCAACGGGTTTGAAGGATTTTTAAATTATAAAACGAGGATCGTATTATCCTTTGAAAGCAAAGTCCTACCGAATTCCATTGCTCTCGCTTGGATTCCGCTAAATAAGTGGAATGGAAAATGGCTTTAAAGAATGCCGACGCGAGATAGCCAAGATTCCTTAACGATTTCACATACCCCATGGGGAATTACGCGAACGAAACAATGTAAGAGCCTCGTATTTCGTGGAGTCCAGGAGGTTACTAGCCTTTCCGAGCTAGTTTCAAGCCCTCCTGTATTTTTACGCCGAGAGGGGTGGAAGAGAGGAGAGGGGAGTGACGGGTGGCTCGATCGTTGCAATCGTAGAACGTCCTCGTAAATCCGCTTCCAACGACGGAAGAACAAGCGTAATTCGAATTCTACGGGAGTTGTTGCAGCCTCGCCAGTGTGCGGCATCTGTCCCGGTTGTTCGATGACAATTAACGCCGCTCGCTTCAGCGACTCTTCAGCCTCTCTTGAGACAAGTCGAAATTAGAATCCTCGCTCCCAAAGGCTCCAACTCTACACCGGGAAGTCTCCTCTCGTTCATTTGTCAATATCGATTTATGACGCAAGATGAATGCCTCCGTCGGGAATATAAAACACACTCCAGCTTGCCAATGCAAATTTGCTTTGATTTGTTTTGTTTTCGTATTTCTTTTTTATATAGACATAGTACGATAACAGTATTTTATATAATAACACTGTTATTATAGCGATAATAATTGCATTGAAAATGGTATGCAAATTCAGTTACGCTCGGTAATTTCTCTGGCTGTGAAAATAAATCGATCTGATTCCGGACATCGTGATTATGCTTTATTTATGAGGATGACAGAATATGCGTGACACTCGATGCTGTTAAGCTTGTCGGAGCGGTCGGCGCGGCGCGGCGTGCGTGGAAAAGTGGCACATGCAATCTCGCGAGACTTTACGACGTCCTCGTTGGTCCTCGGGCCGGCAAGTTCTCAAAGAGTGCGCCGCCGCCATCAAGTTATCCTAGGCGCTCCGCTTCATAATGAGATACACACGGCGAAGAATACATGCCGATGTACTTTTACCGGTAACTGCATAAAAAGAGCGACTGTCGAAAGTCGGCCACGCATCCGAGAAACTTGAGGGCTGCCTTAAGCCGCTGCCGGGACTTCAGGGATCAGCGAATGTTTTTGCTCCGGCATAAATTCAAATTTATTTAACTGAACGCATTCATAATTCCCTCGTACTTTCTTTATTGGTGTATAAATTCGGCTCGTTCCACGAAATATGACCGTCATCCTTTACGACTTTCACTGAAACCCACCGCAGGAATTAGTGCCGCGCTATAAAGTTCGGCTGGAACTTTGCCTTCTTATTCCGAGCTTTATATGATCCCGGAATATTTACACTACAATGTAAACAAACTAAAAAATCAGTCATAATAAAATTACGCTTCTTCCATTATAATTTATATAATTTACCATTTTTTAAAGTAAGTGAATTCGAGGTAGATAAAATGATGGAAAAATTCGATAGGAATTTCCGGGGGATGAGAATCTTGGAGACGAGTACGAGGAGGAATCGAGCAGTGCCGGTTACCACACGGACGAGAGTTGCAGTCCAACGCCAGAACCAATGGTGAGGAACAGCTGCGAGCTTCTGCGAGTGGAAGAAGAATCCACTTGTCCGACCTTAACTTCCGGCGACGTGACTGCTGAGAGACTGGCAGAACGATACGCCGCCCTCTACGCACAGGCACACTTGCACACCCTCGACGCCCTCGACGCTTTAGCACCGCTGAAGGACGCCCCCGATTTGAAGGCGAAGATCCTCTACTCGGTGGTGGTGGTAAGTTGACCGTACACGATAACTCGATAGCCAACTAGTCCCTCGGCTATGACAAACTTTTAATCCTGCCTCCGTCTTCCTACTTCCGCTTAAACCGAATCCACACCTCTAATATTCTCTTTCGCAAACTTTTCTTTCGAGTATCGAAAGTCATAAAAACAATATTTCTTTTGATTCGTTTAATTTCATTGCATCAACACTTTTGTAATAAAGTTGCAATATAACAAAATGTATTGCAAAGAATTGTGGGATAGAATATTGGATTCAGTGTGAAACCAGCTTTCTACAGTGCTCTGGTGGCTCAGGCTTCGATTCAATTGAATACCGAGTCTGGAAAGCACCGGGAGCCCGTGTCTGACCACGTCTTTCTCCCGTCTTATTCTACTGGCTCCTCGCCGGCTCCGTTGTCCGGAGCAGAGGACATGCAGTACCAATTGCCAATTGACAGAGTAACGCACTCTAAAGTACCTTCGATTTCCTAGAAACCCTCTGAACCATGTTTTCCCGGGGCTAATGTGTCATTGAGGTGGACGAAGGTTTAAGTAAATCATTAAGGATCGATTACTCGGCACATTACCTACGTAACATAGTGATTCCTCGAGCGCACCTTCCTTCGAGTCCTAGTATTTACTTATATAAAATATTTTATCGCCCCCCACTATTTGTTCTTCTGCTTTTCAAGCCGTTGCTTTGAGATCTGTGTCGATGTTTGTCGATGCAATTACTGCTACGTGTAACAGAAATTGTGTCAAGTATCAACGATCAAACGGTTGCTTAGACGAAACGGCGAGACGTTAGTTCGGTTCGGGACGTTGTACTGATATAAGATTCGAGAGACCAGTAAATTACATTAATTAAGTAGGTTAATGCAATTTAGTAGCACGATACAAGAAACCAGGACACGTACACACGCATACATGCTGCAGTATGCAAAAATGTTTGCACGAGTTAGAGGTTTGGAAGTTCCGCGATTCCGATCCGAGTGACGATACCAACTGATATTGATTCAGCGATACACAAAGAAGCAAATATAGGTTGCGATTTGCATCGCGATACTGATACTTGCGATACATATCGATACGAATCTCAGAGGCCCTTTAGATATGACGTCAGAGATGGCAGGAATTAATATTTATATTCTTGCCCGAAATATTCCCCCTAGTTCTCACGCTTTCGAACTCAACTCGTATCTCTTTATTTTATATAAACAATCACGTACGACATTAATATTTACAATATGCGTCGATACAAACACCACAGGATTTTTAGATGTGAAATCAGATATAACAGGCATTCATATTCATATACTTCTCCGAAATATTCCACGTAGTTTTCACGTTGCGAACTAAACTAGTATTTTTATTTTATTTAAACAATTATATGGGATATTATTATTTACAATATGTATCGATACGAATGCCAGAGGTTTTTTAGATGCGGCTATAAGGTTGACAGGAATTCATATTCATACTCTTCTCCGAAATATTCCCCGAAGCTTCCGCAGACTCCGCTTTGTTAACAACTTCGAGCTGGCAGTTCACCAGGATAAACTGGTTTCCCGGGTATTCCCGCTCGTCGAGATATTACGATGGGAGCATCTAATATTGCATAGCTTCCTTGCAATTATTAGATGCAGCTTGCAACGCGATGCCGGCGTTTCCTAATGAGCATACTACAACTTTGTCGAGCGCCGAGAGTAATTACTGTGCTTCTTTGGTGCAGCCATGCCGATTGCAGCACCGATCTGATACCGTTCCCGGGCTATGTCTACGATTTTCCACTCGCCCGGCGAATATCCAATTGCAATCGTGCGACGTGCTGATTGAATCAGTCTATCATCAATTATAACTTCATCTTTTTGTTAGGTTGAAATTAGTAGTTGTGAAAGGTTCGGTAAAAAGACTAATAAAAGGATCAATTGAAATAATACAACTATATTAATTGAAATTTGCATTGAAATGTGCATTGAATCATAAAATTAGAAAAAAGAATATGCAATCAAAGAATATGTTTGGCGAAACAGAATTAATAACGCAACAATAGAGATAGCCACCATATGTAATGATCATTTGTACACAAAGATAGTTGAGTTATAAGGCCATTATATTGGCTCTTCCAAGCGAAAGGGTTAATTAATTGCATAGCTTCGTTGAGACTGAAACATCACCTGATTGCAAGGACACCGCAAACGAGCAGGATATACAATCAACTGTGTGCGAACAATTAAAGTGACTATAAATTTTAGCGAAGCACTCTGGCGCAGAAGGACCAGGCAGCCAGATCAGTTCGTGAAATTTACAGTGGTGCAATCAGTCGCCAACCTGCACTTTTTCCCGATTGTACCATTCGCTGACGTTGGATGGTAAACGGAAAAGCTTCCGAGCTGCCCGGAATTAAAGCCGCGCTCTTTATTTCTCTAGCATTCCACCTCTCACAATCACTCGGTCTCTCTTAGTCGTTCTAACGGTGGCGGCGAATTTTTCCTGGCCTTCAATGGCTCGTCGAGCAAGGAATTCGCAAAAATTCCCGCTAACGAGCGCCGAGGAAAATCCACTGCGGATTAAAGTAGCATTAGCGCTGCTTATTCGGCATCGGCCCACTCGGCGTTGCCAAGTGTGCTTGATTGACGTACCAATCGAACGTACTTGATCAATTCTGAAATCTGTGCTCGATTCATGTAAGCTTTGCCATCGGAAATCCTCGCGGAAGCACCCGCTCTTCTTTTTCTAAATCAAGTGGAACATTTTTCTTACGAAAGAAGTGGAGCTCTTCTTTTCCTCGTTTTTGAATTCTAACTTTCGTGTTTTATATATTTGCGCGTATTGGAGAACTACGGCGGGTAAAAACAGCATTGGCAAAGCTAGTTTTTCTCGGTGAAAATTTTCCTCTATTTCTGGAAAATGGCTGGTTATTTGAGTACTTTAAAGAGAAAAATGTTTATTAGTTCACGTAGCTTCGTTTAGATCGTCGATTCTATTAATACGTCCGCACATAAATGCATACTCAATCACGCCAACGCTAAAGAAGAAATCGTTACTACTACAATGATAGTACGCGTCAATAAACTCCGTTGAATGAAACACGTTGAAAAGTGGAATACTGCATTGACGGAAACTGCCATTCAGTGGCTTAACGCACTAATGGAATAAAAATTGCTATCCAACAGTCTCCTTTATCTCGCCTATGTTTCAAACGTAACGACGTGGAAGGTTGATCGGACATCAAAAATCGGTATCGAAGGCCTCAGAATTGATTTTACATCAGCGCTCAATCACCAGTGTTTATCGCAATGCCGTCGAAACATTTTTTCCCGTCAGGCAATGTCGATCATTATCTAAACGCGCCTGCCATATTTTCTCCCTGTCACACCGATTTTCCCCGTTCTGCCATTGGAGGCGTGCCAACCATACATTATTTGACACAAATGTTTCATTAGCATTAGAAAACATTTTACGAGGATGTAGGCGTCAACTCGCGAAACGAGCACTCCACGAAACCTGTTATATTCCACTAGCTAATACTATGAAAAAGATCTCGTAACAATTTATTTATTAGTAGAAATATCAAAGTGGAACTTACAGAATTATTAGCTCAAATCATGAACTTTAATTAGTAAATGTTGAATTTCAAATCAACATGTTGTATCTTAGGAAAAACTTGCCAAATATTCTGCTGTGTATAATTAAGTATAATTATAAACTATTCTATGCACAATAGGATACTTTCTTCATATATATTTAATTTTGTATATTATATAATCACAAATGGAGTAAAACAGAGCTGATTTAAAAAGATATGTATTATTCAGCATCTGATAGGTTAAAATAAATTCGTGAAGGTCGTTGGGGGGTCTTCTTTGACGAAGTAGCCACCTGTTAGAGAGAGGAACTGCGTACGGGATAGGTTGGCAGTGTTGGGTGGACGCGAGCCATCCGTAGAAACGGGCGGCTGGCCCGTAACAAACACTCGTCAACGGGTGCTCGAATCGTTTTCCGATATGAAACGGTGTCCGTCAAATCGATTCGGCATGTCAACGGGCAATCGGTGACATTCATCGGCTCCTCCGACGCGCAGCCTGTTTTTTCGCCTACTCCGGCTCGTTAGTGCCGCGGGCCCGTTATCGATAGTTAGCAAGTACCTTGGCCGCTCGATCGGTCACAAAAGCCAGGGCAAATATTGACCCGGAGACTTTCAGCCCGGCAACCCTCTGTTTGCCGAGAGCACACTCTCGTCTTTTTCTTTAAACTTCCGAAGACGAGCGCTCCGGGAATCCGTCCCCGCCAAGGATTACACACCAGCTAGAAAGATTTTTCCTCCCAGAGAAAAATGGCTTTTCGAAGCGCAAAGGAGAAAAATGTAAAAATCGTAATTGTTCTCTGCTTGTGGTGAGTCGGATGAAGGAGGAGACTTTAAATGGGAGAAAGCAAGGCCAAAAGTGAAGTTATCTGCCTAACGGGAAAGGCACACACTAGACAGCACGTGGACAAACACTCCTTTGCCACTTAAAAGCCACTGAACGACGAGAGCTTTTGCTCAGTCGTCCTCCAAGCGGAGTTAACGCGGCAAAGCGCTCCGCGAAAAATGGATGGAGCGTATTAATTGAGTTGCTCTTTTTTTAATCAGCGATATGAATATTCAAGGGGCGCTAGCCTCTGCTTTTTTTTTCAATTCTGTCAGATTCATGCTCGCCCTGCTTTGTCTTTGATCTTGCGGCTTTCCCCCGCAAGATGTTAGCCGATGAAGATAATTAAATTCTTAGTGGACCATAATCAACATAACAGTTGGTCTATTAATTGGCAAAGCGCACCGACAAAGAGGCAATGATAATTAAGCGAGTGAGAGGCAGATGGTATGCGGGGGAATGTTTGATTATTACCGCAGTTTGTAGGTAAACGGATCGCGCGCTGCTCTAATTAATGTTTATTAGTCCATATCTGTTACCTGCTCGATAATAGATTAATAATAGAGTAATCGAATAGTGCAATCGTCAGATTTTTCGCCCATTTAATGAAGTAGTATCCTCGGTAGAGGTATTATCGGTTAATCAACGATATTAGTATCATAATTTGCATCGGTCGACATTTCAATCACGTTCTAAATTAAATAATATCAAATTATATGAAAACTTTCAATAGAAATCAATCGATGCAACTTGGGTTAGTATTCCATTTGGTATTCCAGCAATATGAATACAACTTTACATTCGAAATTCTTTGGCACACTCAAAGTCTTCGCATCTCATAAATATATTCAGATCACGCACAGTACTGTCATCGATCATCTTCGACTGCTAAATAAAAAGGCGTGAATTTAATCGAAAGAAATAAATCAAACTCGGGTTGTCAACTAGACTTTTCCTCTGGAACGCAATTTCTACTGTTGAGATCTCGTCTAAAGGAAAGTGGGCAATATCGAGGGGGGTCGAAAGTGCGCCGGAGAATCGAATTCTGTGATCAAGAAAAAGCCGAAGTGTGGAAAGATCAGCTCATGAATTTTGAGTAGTATTTATGGGAGGCGACGCTCTCGCTCCACACAAGAGGACGCGTGGACGCGTGTACCTCTCGGAAAGCGGGTCACCGAAATGAACGCATAGAAAGTAAGAAGATTAGCGAATCCCCTCGGGCCGCGCGGACTTTCGCCGGTTTCAGCCGAGAAGAAGAGCGAGAGGGCTGAAAATAGAAACAGAGAGGAACACACACACACATAGAGAGAGTGAGAGAGAGTACCAATGAAAATTCTCTCGGTGATTCGTTATTTTGGGCAGACGAGGAGAAAGATTTAAAACCGCGATTACTTCCTGCCTGCCCGACTAACGAGCGACTCGCAGAAAAAAAGGCAAAGGCTAATCTCTCTGATGGGAAGTATGAAGTTCCAGCGAGTGGCTTCGTGAAAAAGTCACCGGGGCAAAAGCCCTGCT
The DNA here is from genome assembly GCA_910591665.1 of Ectemnius continuus. NCBI lineage: Eukaryota > Metazoa > Arthropoda > Insecta > Hymenoptera > Crabronidae > Ectemnius > Ectemnius continuus. The sequence goes on from OU342867.1 coordinate 7,449,487, forward strand.
TCCCGTAATGCATCTCGTCCATCTGACCAGATAACATTTACGTTGACAATAAACTCGATCATTAAACGACTCATATTTCCTACTCAAAGTTCAGCCAATTCCTCTGACAAAAGCAATTACTCCAACGATTTATAATACACAATCAATTTCCCGAAATACCGGATTACACAAGAATTATTTCCAATCATAATCATAAATATCGAATACAGAAATAAGACTTTGACAAATTGCGTTCACAAATTCGGATCCGAGCCACTTATCAATGAGTTCCCTAGTGGCAAGCTGGAAGGAGTCCTTAACCCCGAAGAGCGGGTGCGGCTTGAGGTTTAATTAAATCGAAACTACGATTGGCAATCAAGCATCTCCGCATCAGCACCAGCTCCCACCAATCAATGGTAGTTCTCGACACCCTTTCAAGACCGACGAAACAGTTCCTCGTGTGTCCGAGCGGCCAAGCAAATTTCGCCTCTCGCCCCTTCGAGTCTGCTGGTGAAGAGGACGGCGCGACACACACTCACACACTCACACACAGGGATACAAAGATTATTTTTGCCACCACCACGCACCTGTCTCCGCTCAGATCGATCGACCATTAACGTCAAAGCGATCGGCGCGAGGGGTGCGAAAGGCGCCGCCCGAGGAGGAGAGGGTTGCCGGTTGAGGGCGACAGGGCGAGGGTGCACTTTTGCGATCGAGTGTACAGGGTGATGCACTTGCCTTTGATTCACTATCATACACCACTTTTTATCACACACACATCTATATATCACATGCACTGCAAGTGAAAAATAATATTACAAAACTTGCGCAAGAAAGGAAACATTCGTTAATAATTAACCAGTTAAGTGCGTTTGACGTGTATACTCGTCGTACTTGCATTTGCTTAATTTTAATTCCGCACTGTGTGGGGGATTTTAAAAACTAAATTCCACAGTTAAGGGGTTAAAGTAAATTATTTGTAAGATAATAGAAATCAGGATTATTGTAAAACAGATCGCAGATTTGACGAAGTCGAGAAGATATTTGAATGAAATTGTATTTATAAATAGATTAATCTTTTGATTCATAATTAGGGCAGATAGAGGAGTGTAGGATAGTGGCGATTGAAAGGCAAGTGAATCACCCTGTACAGTAGCCAAGTGGCAGAGGGAAGAGGCGGTAGTCGGTAGTCCGTCAGCCCTCGGGGCTACCACTTTGCATACATACAGCCCACCTTCTCGCAGCAAGCTCCTCCGGCCGGGAAATCGATGAGCTAAAATAAATACCTGCGACGAAAGCGGCTCTATCCACTTGCTCTAGCCGTCTACGTGTCCAACTCTATCCCTCCGCTACATCGTCCGCACACACGTTTTATATCCTCCTCCTTTCGATCGAGCTATTCTCCTCGGCAAGAGGAAGAAGAAGAGAAAGACGGAGAGTGCTTTAAAAAGTGGCTGCAATCTGTTGCCTCCCCGCTTTCCTTCCCTGATCGAAGCCCGTTCGCCTTATCCTGCTGGCGATAGCTCTCAAAAACCAGGATTAGATTCAGTGGATACAACCCCCTCGCACTCAGCCGTTCTTTGTTCCAATCAACTAGAATGATAAGTCTATTCTCGATAATACACAATAACGAAAAGCGTACGATTTGATGAATGGAATCTTGCCAGTAACACTGGCGTTCCTTGATCCAATTATTGGAAGGATAGCTTTATTTTTAAAACGGCGAATAAGGAGAAAGATAATTCTAATGAGTGAGGAATCGAATGGTATTAATAACGAAATGTTCCGCGACACATGTTCCAAGCTCGATGGGAAAAAAGAGGAATATCATGTACGGTGCAGCTGGTTATAGATCTCTCGGTGTTAAAGGGGATAGAGAGAAAGATCGAAAGGCTCCCAACTCCCAAGTGGTATTTAAGTGCGAGATTCTTTCTCGCCTCTTTCTTTCTTTCTTTCTCTCTCTCTCTCGCAAACTCGAGAGCCGGGCAACTTCCCTGCCACAGTATCCGGACTTACGAAACTTTCTCTCGGCTCTCCGCTGTTGGCCGTAATGATTGAATACGATTCAATGTAGAGCAGTGAGGCCAAGAATAATCGTGAGGGAGTAGAACTTCTCCTTTCGGAGAAGTATCGTCGAGTGAACAACTTTCAGCTCGGCTTAATGCTAAGACTGTTTACGTAAAAACGGAGCGGGGCGTAAAAAAGTTGACGAAGCATATCAAGTGCTGGATGTTTCGTTCCCTTAAGATAAGGCGCGGCGAGGGCCTCGCATTCTTGCGAAATTAAATCTTCCCAGTTATGTGCCATTATACCAGCCGGTTCGCAGAGATATACAATGTTATACGCGTGGAAGGAAAAACACTGACGCGCGCGCGCGCACACACAACTATACGTCCTTTCGAGCGGAGGGAATACCGTGCATGGTAAGGGAGTATAAAAAATTCATAAAATGCACCGTACGATATCCCGAAGGGGACGCCATGACCTGGCGGGGATTCCTCAAACGGAATATGGGAAACACAACTCGTCTCCTCCCACGAAAATAGTCGTATTTTTCGAAGCGTGACATGTCTCCTGTCGTGTTCCCGCGTTGAAAAGACATATTCCTCCCATCCGTTCAGATTGGTACACGCGACGCAGTATTACATTTGTTATCGAACCTTCCAAGTTTTTATATCGATCGGTTGAAATCGGGCCTTCATTCACTAGATCGATCAACAGGAAACGAATTCGATGATTGTGTCTGCCAAGAATCGAAATGCAAAACACATATTTTTCTCATTCTTTCACATTGTTATACAAAACGCAATATTACTTTTGTTATCAAAGCATTTATTAAACAAGACTGATGAACCGGAAGCAATTTCACCAACTGCAGCTAGCGACAATGCTGACGCGGGACGGTAATAGTGCGCCGACGAGTAAATCCGTACTTTTCATGTGATAACGGGACCAGCGTGATAACAGTTAAGGTCGCGCGTTGCGCGGCTGCAATTGCAGCAGAAGGAGTAAACGACAGGAGGAAGGAGAAAAGGAATTCTGAAGTGAGGGAATTCTCAAGAGTGCTCATAAATCGTCCATTGTTGTACTCCGCAATGGGAAAGAAGGATGCTCGGTATAATTACTTGATAATCGCAGGGAGAGAAAAAATGTGAATAGACGTGTACAGGCTAATGCGTTTCCCTTTGATTAAACATTTTCAACCGCATTATGTGCCAAATTTTTTATATTATTGCGCATGCATTAATTTTAAGGGAAATTACCACTTTTGTATTTAAAATTGACACAATAGTCGCTTCAGTTATATAATTTCAAGAGTGTAAGAGTTGGGAGAAAATCGTATATAATTAAAGTTATGAGACATAATTAATATAATTATTTTATACAGCTATAATATAAGAGAGGTGATTTAAAAGTAATTAAATGACTCTATAGATGTATCTAGGAGGGAATATCTTAATAGGAAACCTGTACAGTGATTCATAAATCGGTTCACATGCTTCCAAATGATTATATCTTTAGTAACGAATCCAGTGGAGCTTCTTAACAGGTTCGAGTGTAACTCTGCACGCCACTGCCGACTCCTCTCTGTTGCGGTGTGTGCGCACACAACTCGACGATTCCGAGCCACGCGGAGTCAAGCCTTTTGTCCGACGCGCAGCCATTAATCCGCGCGGCGCCTTCAATGACGACAAACTAGGGCTTGACGTCGTCAACAGACGAACGAACGCGCTGAGAAGCAGTCTTGAATGGATTTCGGTCTCACTCTCTAACCCTGTAAACGCGATCCTCGGTAAAGGCTTGTCAACTCGGAGTAAGAGTTGCTTGGTTTCGCAAAGGAACGAGTATCAAATTTCCCGAAGGGTTTTGTCCCTTCTCAATATATTATTGATGGGGCATATGCATTGTTTTGCATTTTTCGTGGATTTTTGAAATATATGCTGAAGACAAGCAAGTTCCATTTGATATTATTTTGTAAACAACCTGTTAAGTTTAAAAGCAAAAATGTTTAATCAATTTTTGTATATCCTTTAATGGCACTCCCTCAAAATTGAATCAAAGAATTTCATATAAAACAGAATTCTGTCCAAGAATATCAAATCCATGTTAATGATATTACGAAATATAATTCAACTTTTGTCGACATCAATATTATTGTACAACGTTCGAGGCAAAATTGCAAAGCACTCATTTTTGTGATAATGAAGCAGTGATAAAGTCATTCGGTGCTCCTCTCACGGTGGATCTCGTTAGACGGTGCTCCCTTCAGAATTTTAATTAACGCTCTCAGGGCGCAGCTCCTTCTCAAATATTTGCGGAAAGATTTAATAGAGCCGGTGTACAGAAAGCACGGCAGCAACTAGGAGCATCGGCCCCAATCTTGACTTCGTTGTTTGCGTACCACGCTCCTACTTTACCCGAAGCTTATCCTACTAAATGACTGCTTTCCCTCACACATCTCTCCCAGTGTCATTACAAGCCCTATCGTTTCGTGTATCTTAATGTTAAGACGTCTTCTTTATCATTACGAACACGTATAACAAAATTAGCATCATCCTCAAAGTAAAAGAATTCGTGAAAACTAATAATTAAAACGCATTGAGAAAGAAGTCATAATTAATTTCAAAGCAGTTTGCAATGCAAGGGTTGAACCCAACTGTTCAAACATCGTCTATAAATTTGTATTAAATATAACATTGCATATGATTAGAACTGAAGAAGTTGTGAAATATTCATTATTGGATTATTTATAATACTGATATAACAGAGTAATATATACGGGAGAGAGAGGTCATGTAAAGGCAAGGAGGAGCTTGCAGATACATTTTCATGATAAGTGATGCGCCGAGGGTCGAAAGCATGAGAAGCCAGTTATCCAATAGAGCGTAGGATCGTCGAAGAGGGCAGTTACTGCGAGGGGGGGAAAGAGATTTTCCTCTCGAGTGGGTGATCAAGCGAGATTGGCGAGCGACACTTATCCCATTTGGTGATTCTGGTTGCAGCTCTCGTGGCGTGTGGCAGGCACGATCCAGACATCGCGATATCTCGAGGCCTTGAAGGTGCTGAACGGTACCGAGAACGTGGTGGAGCCGAGCGTCGGACTCGAGGAATGCATAAAACGGCAACTGGCCACTTCCGGAGCTGAAACCGGTTCCGAAGAGGTCGCTGGACAGGTGGTCAGCCAGCTGGAGAGGACTCTGTACGACTTTCCGTGTCTACGGGGATGCGCCGAGGTCAAGAGATACGCTATCGCTTGCTCCAGTTTAGCCTGGCTCTGCCTCGCACGCACTACCCCCCTTGTCCTCGATGTCGCCCAGGGACTCGATTTCCGGAGGGACCTCCACATTAGGCACCACGCCTCGCCCGACTCTAATTCCACTAGGATCAAGTCCGTTCTTTGGCCCGGACTACGGGAAGGCTGTCAGGGGCCCTGTCTTCATCGAGCTGTTGTCTTAACTCACTAATCCCTCAAATTCCCCGCGATTTACAGACTGACAGAAACACAACTAAGCAATCCCCAGGGCAAACGTACACCTCGAATTGGTAAACCTGTTTCATATTCAAGTGTTTTTTAATACAATCCATTTCATTATTCAGGACTTATTAATGTTTATTGAAATGCAAGTGGTAGCACTTGGCGAAAATTGAGCAATTTTTTAATTTGTAATAAAGATTGAAAACTAGTCGTTATTTTTGATCTTTCTAGGTGTATGTTTGCTCTTATTGTGTTGTGAATGTGTAATATCGAAGGGAGGAGTTTCTCACGTCGGGCGTACTTAAGAGCGACTAGAAATGGCAGCAGGTGCAAAGGTCTCGGCAATGAGCGCTCTACTTGGATGGTAGATGCACCACACCACGCAATCTTATATTTCCCAAGGGTAGTAGGAGTTAGCATTGCGCTCTCTCTGTTATGCAAGAGAGCAGCCTTTTCCTGTGAGTACCAAGCTGGCTTCAATGTCAGGGCAATGGTTGGAATTACCGTCAGATTCCCGTGAAATTCTCTGGGCGAAATGAGCTTTCGAAGATGACTCTTCTTTGCAATCTGGAGTATCCGCTTTCCTCCAGCGAAATGTTAGCCTGGCGTTGTGTGCCGTTGCTTCCGGCTCGTAAGAGTATTCGCTCGAGCGAGTGGGTGGAAATTTAATCTCTTATTTCGCGAGGGAAGTGTCTTTAAAATCGGGCGGCATGGAGATGAAAGCACAATGGGAGAATGAGAAGTCTCGCGATCCGACGTTCCCTTTGAAAAGTAGAAGCTTTCGAGAGGAAAAGTCAGAGGAGCGGTAAGTTCGGTTGCCAATTCGGTCGGGCGAATCTGTTCCACGTTCACGAGCGTTCAATTTGAAAAAGACATCGACGAGAACCTTGTCTGACCTGGCTGGAATGAGGAAGTCGTCGAATGCAGCGCACAATGTTATCCCTGTTTCACGGTTACGTCTCCACGTATCTACGTCATTTCAAGCGGCAGATACGCCCACTTCTCTCTCTCTCTATCTCAGCCTCCTAGCAGTTCTGACTTATTCATCCTGAGTGCAACGTATTCCTCTTGGCTCCGGTAAACCCGATACGGAAAGCCATTTCCACCGAGTTGCCAATTCGCTTGGGAGAAAGAATAGTCCTGGAAACGATCGCTCCGCCGTCGCCGAGGAAACGGCAAAGCCTCCGAACTCAATCTTAAAGACTTCAGCTAAGGATCGCGAGCCACATTCGTGCGTCTGACATGCGATTCCAGCACTCTTTTTCCCCGTGAGAGAGTAATTTTCCAGGCGGAAGTTTCCCCGGGATCAAAAAAAAAAAAGGAGTCGACAGCATCCGAGGAGCGATTATGCCGAGGTCGAGCTGTCCGTCCGCCTATCGATATATCAAAATTCCGGACAGCAGCTGACACTTCGCGCCTATAGAATTTCCGAATTCTTTATATGAATCTCACGTAACTGATCCGCGCGCGTCCCTTTCCTCGACGATTCCATGAAGAATCAGCCGTAAGAAATTGCCTTTGTTCGCCGGCCGTCCCTCGACAAGGACTTCCGCGAGACCTAACACACTCGATCCGTCCTCGCTCGAAAATTTCCCGATTATTTATTGACTTCGATCTACTTGCGCGAGCGGATCACGCCGAATAGAGGATGTCTATAGAATAGGCTTTGCCACGCACGAAAAACCTATACCTTCAATCCTCTTTCCATAAGCAATCGTGCGTTCCGATCAAGTTTTCTGCTCAAAGTTCAGGCTTGAATCGACGGTGCTATGTCCTTAAAGTTTAAGTAAACTTTTGAAATCTTCCTGATACCGTTGAAGTAAAATGCAACAGAGAACTGTATCACACGCACTTTCTTACTGCGCTTCATGCCGATTCTTCCTTTCTTTTTCTCTCCCTCGCTTGTTAGTTAATTTAAAAGTTAACTTTTAAAGTTATGAAAATGTTGAAATGGTCACGCTATGGAATTCTTGTGCACTCGACTAATGATTCTGAGTTAACGGATGGAGTAGTTTCTTACTCGTTGATATAACGGGCTTGATGTGTTAACGATAAGGGAAATACCTGAAGCCCGGCTACTTTTACGATGTATGAATCACTCTTGGACAAAGGCTCCTTCACTTTAACACGGCGAACTTGGATGGGTTAAAGGGATCAAGCGATTAAGTATTCCAAAAATGAGCAGTAGTCTGGACATTAACGTCAACGGTAATAGCAATTTAAGTATTTATTTCTCGAAGGAAACGACGCAATTAAAAACTCATTTTGTATCGTTAATAGTGCTGTCTAAGTTTAAGCCTAACAATATTCAACAAATGATATACCTATTAACTTGAAACACTAATTCTTAATCGTATAACTCATTAGCTACACGAGTCTGTAGAAATAATGGGTCGTGCTTTGTAAGTCATTTTACCTACGGTAAAAATGTTGTCCTTCGTAGCATAAGTCAGTTATAATATTATGTACTTTTATGTATATGCTCAAATAAAACTTATTCCAATGTTATAGTATGTATAAATACTTTGTAATTATTATTTACAGTAAATCAAATTCTGAAATAGTAAGAGAGAAGACTTAATGTTAAAAGAGGATGTTGCAGTCACAGAAAGGTAAATGGGATCTTTCTAAATTTCTTGGATTTATTATAAATCTCACCTTTTCTATATACATTATTCGTACAGTGCTAATGCATTCATTAATTTAACAAGTATAAAAATACGTCGAACAGTTACACGTTTGACCCTAATAGAGACAAATGGTGGGTCATCAATTTAAAATTAAGAGGATGATACTTTGTGACGCGGAAGAATAAACATGCGAATCAAATCGCGCGAGTATCCTGATGGCGGAAGCATTATCGCAAGCGCAATACTATGATGTGGATACTCACGATTACTTAAACTTAAAGCAACGATTGACAATTAAAAATGGCTTTGGTCGAATTACGCGATTCCCTATTGTTTCATTAACAATATGATTCGGCAAGATATCCCGGGGCTTTCCCCCTACTCTAAACTGTGCCCGTAAAAACCAGAGGTTTGCTAGTGTGTTCTATGTAACGTAATGCATGAAGTTCAACGAAACGCCTATTAGCCCGCCCTGCGATGAAACCTTCGGGGTAAAGTAGTGATTATCATCACTTCGAGTAATTACTTTCTGCCAGTCTACACCCACATAGATTCACAGAGTGCCGATACAATTCCGTACTGGCACTCCGTGACGTCGGTCTTTGCAATGAAATACATACGGCTGCGAAAAAGGAGACGTGCTCCACCGTAATAAGTGAAAATTAGAGCTCGATAGCTCGCTATGACATAAGAAACTACGCAAAAAAAAGCTCGGGTTCATGAATACCAACTTATCAACTACAATATCCTATACAGAGGCACAGTATTCCTAAAGAATCGAGATTTCTCTTCTGTAGTAAAATATCCTAAGAAAATGATCGAAAACAAACTCGCAACACTGATTTCGGCAAGAGATATGCTTGTTCGAAGTAAACGCATTATTGCGATGGAATACTTCTCGCCTTCCAGTACTTCTCCACAAAGTGCAAACGACACTACCAAAGATCAAGGAGTTACTTAATGTTAAGATATGTTATAAGAAATCGAAATAGAATCGTCCTCAATTAAAAATTTATACGAAAAATTTCATAGTCGATAAGAATTTTAAAACAATGTTAGTGCAATGTTTAGAAAAGTATTAGTAAACGACGACTAATTAAAAGACATTGTGTACATATCGGGGTACAAGAACGATATAAGCGATATTTCTAGAGAATCAGGTGAGCTTTGCATTTCTGGGACGAAACTGTCTTCTAATTGACAAAATATAAGCTCCCTACTTCGTGAGTGAATAGTCTAATGTCTTGAATTATTAATCCAATATGTAAATGCCTTACGATAAACATTTCAATGGTAAAATAATTGTCCTGCGACAAGTAAGTTCCTAAACGTATTATTCGTCGGATAATTACATACAGAATATAAAATTTATCCCAATCTTAATAATATGTAATAACATAGTATATAACACGGGATTGGGATCATACTGATGGGATGAGCATCCATTCATGTCGGCAACAGTATCAATTGCACAACGCTATGTATGTACTTGCCATGGAAAAAAGGTCGCTACTATCATAATGTATGAAATTAAGGGGATCAGAATTGAATCAGAGTTTTCAATATCGCGAAAAACAGATGGCCAACGATTTATTCACCGGACAAATTTAACCAGTACGATAACGAACAAAAATAATCGTACACATACGAATAGTAACGTCGCAATATTCTAGGTAACACATGAAAAAAAAGGATCACGTGCACCAACTTAGTCTCAAAATATGTAACTCATTTCAATGAAGTGATACCATGATTTAGCGCAGCAATCTACATTATAACACACCATTTCTTTGTACCCTCTGTCGGTCCTGTCAGTATTTTTGGTTCCTCGTCTTTGTCTTCCATCCCACTAAGATCTAGTTTACTTGTTGAGAACTTGAAACTTTCTTTAGTGGGCGTGGATATTTGAATAGGTCTTCGCAAACCTTTCAAAAGACTGATAGACGCACTCAAAAAGCTATTCTCCGATTCTGTTTTCAACTTCTTCGTCGGACTCCAATTATCCGAGTCCAATTTACGCTTCCTCTCCGCTGGCGTTCCATTCGTCGAGAATGTGTCGGATAGGCCAGTACTGTAGCGTAGAATTTTGAAGTCTTGTGTATCGTCGGGCTGTAGCGACATATTCGACGTATTCACGAAGAGAGAATTACTCGGGGACATTCGATGCTCACGTAACGTTACATGGCGCATTCTGCTGAGTGAATTCCTACCAGAAATACTTCGGAGTGTTTTGCCGAAAGAAAGGTTCTTTCGTTCCTCGGATATTGGTGTGCTAACTTCTTCTTTTGTTGTATCGAAAAGCTTCGAGTTTTCTTTGAGGCAGTCATTTAATTTTATCTGTACATCTTTTAGCATTATGGAGGAGTCGTACGTAACGAACGAGATGTCACTCGGTGCTTCGTCTTTTGGTAACTCCTTTTCAACATCCGCTTGTGGAAGACTTTCGGAAACTTCTGCTACATCGGACGCCATGGATCCAACCAAATCGATGGATGAACTCTCTGTATCGGTTTGTGATTCGTTCTGTGATTCTTCCTTCTCGCAAGTGCCATTTTTATTTTCTTCTTGCACGATGTGAACTTCTTCTGGCGTGTCTTGAATCTGTGTTTCCTTCTCGTTTACCTTTTCTTCCGATGGCTTTGCAGGGCTTCCTTCTACGTCGAAGCTTAACTGTATGTCATTTTCTTCGCATTCCTCACTTTCCCGCGCTTGATTCGCATCGTTGTGGGAAGTTCCATTCTCCTCGAGGGATACTTCCACAGGCTTTTCATGAGATCCATTGAGGCTTTCCGTTTTCGATTCTGCCTCTTTTTCGAGAACTAAAGGAATCTCTACTAACGTCTGTTCCTCACTCACTTTGTTATAGATACCGTCACTGATATCTTTATTAACAGTCGCCTGTTCGCTGCTTTCTTTTTGTATGGATACTTGTAGCTTCAATTCAGCCTCTTTGGATTCTGGTTGCATGTTTGCAACTTTTTCCTTTGCACTTTTTACAAGGAGAGCTGACTGAGAAGGCTTTTTATCCTTGGTGGACAAGGGTGGCCTGCCAGGGCGCGGACGATTTAATCCAGGTTGATTGAATGTGCTTGGCTTCTGAAAAGTCACATGAAAAACGGGAGCATTATTAAAAATCAACCCTCTAGGAACTGGTTTAATCGCGACGGTAATACGAAACCATACGTACGTTCCGCGAGCACAACTGGCCTTCGTTATATACTGGACTACGCGACTGATGCATATCACAGAATTACACTCCCGAGAATATTGTTGGTTGAATAAGTGCTTATAAGTACGCTATGTCATTTAAACAAGCGCAATAAGATACACACTTAATCATTATCTCAGATTGAACACAAAAAAAAAATTGCCAGATAGCAAATCACAATGATCCAGTCCGCGATGGACTTCGAAAGAACTCAGTTTAAATTTCGGAGTTCAGTTAACAATTTCGAAATAATTTTGGTAAGTTTTTACAATATTCGATCGAAGATTGCGTTGGCTCGCTACTAAACAGTCTTATACATATATAATGCACTGTAATAAAAAATCAACGATAAGAAATAATCACCGTCGATATGTGTGCTATACCGTTGATTAGCGGCGAAGCAGCATCAAACCAGTGACAGTAATTTAATATGAACAGATAAATATGTCTCTCGCAAAATGGGCGCAAATATGTAAATAAAAATTAATGAACAGAATATTATATTCACGAAGGACGAAGGGAAAGGTACTCACTTTGAGTGGCTTCCCTTGAGCCGTCGGTATCCTTTTCTGTATACCGCCTAATTTTGGTCTGCAACAAAAAGGATTAAATATTCAAAATCGATTATAGGAAATCCGATATTTATTATCGGCTATTATCCGTGCAGCAGTAGATGCCGGAGGTGATGAGAGGTACAGCTTTAAATAATATTTTACAAAGCAGCTAAACCAAAGTTTCTCATTCGGAAAATCTCTCGCTTCTAACTGGGCAAGCGAGTGATCGAGAATTCTATTGAGAAGAGAATGCTTCGTATTCGGGTAGAGCCACCAGTTGCAAAGGAAATCTTACAGGAATATCTTCAGACTCAGCCGGGCCAATTATTCTCAATCATCTTATACAATTGGAGGCACGAAGGCATTGCCAGAAGTACGGGCGACGGATTCCACATAAGAATCCATGGATTCTCAACTCCTACCCCGCATGCTCATCGAACGTGTGTACGAGTGGTAGAAATTGGGTACGAGAGAAAAAGGAGCAACGAAGGCATCCGAAGCAGCCCGCTCTGCTCTACTGAGAGCTCGAGAAGACCCGCTCGCATACATTCCCGTGCGATCGAGTCGACGTTCCGCACGATCGATTTCGCCGGATGAATAACGTGCGTGCGGCAAAACACTCGAGGCACGAATGTAAGCGGAGAAGAAAAGGGAGGATTTACACGCGAGCTCCGACTCGGAGTCAGGGAAGCGTACGACACAGTTCGTCGTACACGCCGTGGGGGACGGTGTGAGCAATGGGAAAAAGTCACATTGAGAAACTGTGGAAAAACTTGCTTGTTCTTGTGCTGATTAGTACTACAAACCTGTTCGAATTCTCGTATTCGCGCTGTCTCTCGGCCGAGCTAGTTTCAGAAGCTTTCGACGGCGCGGTCGTTGCCTTTTGCCTCCGAACGTACAAATCCCTCTCATCGCCCCCAGGGGCCGCTTTCTTTGGCGTCTTACCCATGGCCTAGCGTACGTTTACGTCCTGCCTAATCGAGCCGCCTTCGTTTTCCTCTCCACACCCTTTCTTCCCTTTCTGTCGCCCCCTCTTTCTCCCTCTATATATATCTTTCTCTCTCTCTCTGACTCTCTGTCTCTTTCTCTCGGTCACTCTTCCCTTCTCGTGGCTCGTCTATTCTGACTCCCAGGGCGCGTGTGTGTGGTGCTCTCGACACGAGATCGGGCGCAAGCACAGAACGCGGCGAGGAAGCGAGCACCCCGCTTCACTGGCAACTAGAACACACACCAGCAGCACCCAACGAATCTTCTCCTCGATACAGCGAAAGTGGCGTTTTCGTTCCGAGGCGCACGCACTGCCACCAGCTTCCCAACCGAGTCGTCCTTCACATTACGCCGCGCTCGCCGGAGGGATCAGTTTACCGGGCGCACGTAATTTAACGCTTGGAGAATTCACTATACTAGTATTCGTGTGACGCCATGAAATCTCTTCTCTCACTCTTGGCTGCCGCGCGCTCTCCCAGCCCCGCTTTCATTCGATTTAATCCCGACGACGCAATGGGCCACGCAAGCGCGAGCAAGCCAGCCACCACGATTCCTGCGAGAGGCGCGCACCCAAACACTCCAGCGCACCGAGGAATTACGCGCGGCGGCTAATTGGATTTCGATGCTTTTTTACGTAACTGGTTCTAACCAATGCACCCGACACGGCAAACTGTCAACGACGCGCACGCAGGCTTCTATCACGCACACGAACACCACTCTGCTTGCCCTCCGCCGGCACGCCAAGTTCTCGGGATACCTTTGCGATGGTGGACGCGCCTTGCGAAACGACGCTCGAGTCGCGCCGTGCTGCCATCTGGCTCCGCTAATTGAGATCATTTTTAATGGCGTCGCACATCTTTGTATCTTATGGTTCATGATGCCAAGGACGGAAAGATGATGGCGAGTTTCTAGTCTAAATATTAGTTAGTAAGTGTTCGGCGGGGGTTAATTCATTCAGTGGGCGGCCTCCAGGTGACAGCATTTGGCGTTTAAAAGTAAGAGATTACCCTTTTATACAAAACTACTGTTGGCGTGCATATATTTCTCTTGTATGCATTTCTCATGTAACACTTCAACGTTAGCTTCGAAGCTATAAAAGTGTTATAGTTTAATATGGAAATTTATTCATATTATTACTAAGTATTAGTAACAACGAATTCAAGATGGAGCGAATTTTTATACGTATAAGAACAGAGAATGTGTGTAGCAAATGTTTATTATAGATAAGATCAGTATTTTATTTATTATAAACATCGATTTCGTTGACGAATGTTCTGATCGATGATCGAGCATCGGTAAACTAATGCCGTTAATATCACAGACCATTGATTAGTACTAAAACTCAGTCGGTTAGTGAATTTGAAACGGTTAGCCAAGGAAGTAGTAGGCGAGCGGGAAACGATGACGAGGTCATCGACCGGACGGGGATTATTGATTAACATTATTATAACCTAATTCACATTTTTATTTTATGATGTGAATACATGCACCACAAATCACATTAAAGCTTTTACGCACGATGTTCCTTATTAGTTTTTGTAACAGTCATTAGAACGGTAGAAGGATTCAGTCAGTTTTAAGTTGTCGAGCAGCCCTGCAATAACAAATAATTACTAATGTTGTCAAAGAATAAGTTCAGTTGAAAACGCACCTCTTTTTCGGCAAATCGGCAAGCTGTTGAACAGGCGATTCGATGAGAAACCACAACAAAATACTAATTATTATGGAAATAGAATAGTCGAGGAATAATTCCGATATCTGTAATAAAATTATAACAAACAAAATAATGCACTTCAGGTTTTCTCTGTAATTGCAACCTATGCGACATAATTGAACATAGTATTATTACCGCATTCGTAAGTAATAAGGTTTTTGGTGTACGCAGACTCCCGTGAGTGTACATTATAGCGAGGGGGTGAGCCAGATATACCCCATAAGTTAATTTACTCAGTCTCTGTATCCAAGGTAGATTCAAACTCTGCCAGAACTCACCTAAAAAAAGATCGTTTGAAAGAAAACAACCCCAAAAAATGCATTCTTTATCACGAAAGCGTAAACAGTCGACAAAAGCGCAGAAAATCATTTCACAATTTCTTTAGAAAGATATTACTTTATACTCTACAATATAATGAGTTTTTTGCCACTGGAGACTAAAATAGCGCTACAGAGGAACGTGGCGCGCGAATAGTAAAACTCGTTTTCTGATTTATTGACATTCCTTTCCGCCTTACTTGTCAGACTGGTTCGATCAACTTTCCGTATTGCTTATTAACTGTGAGTGCAATTAGATGCTAATTCTATCAATAGCTTACTTATGTTTTCTGTAAATAGTAATGCTATTAGGCAGAGAATACCCAAGGCGGCATAGATCGTTCTGTGAAAGCCGCCGTAGAGAGCGATTTCAAGATCGGAAGCGATACCCCACACGTATCTCACAACCAGCACCTGTAGGCTGAGACCTCCGACTATCGAAAAGATAATTAGCGAGAGACCCGTCGACTAAAACATGTTTTAAACTCAGTTCTGATCGTATATATGACTAATGCTAAGTTGCAACATTGATGGGAGAAGGGAATACCTGGTGAATGCGATAATTCATCTGTTTCATCTTCAAAATGATCACACTCGCTAACGCGCCCAGGATAAACGGTGGCATACGGTAATGAGTTTTTATATAAAACCGCATCATGTAATCAATATCTCGCACATCCTCCATCGGCTTCATTGGATCCGTGCCAATTCTACAAATGATGACAAATGTCTCCTCATTCAGAAAATGCTCTTTGAAATTATAATTAGCTTCAAGAAGTTGATGTGATTTACAATTACACACACTCGCAACTATAATTTATTACACTACAATTACTTACGCGTGTGCGGTGAGTAGTGTTGGTGGGAATTTATTGACATACGTGACATACATGTTGAAACAACTAAGTGCCACAGCCAGAAAAATTAAAAATAGAACATTTACGCGCCGCGGGAGCTTCCAGAAACAGATCACCACGAGGAACAGGATAATGTGCGCTTGTAGGTCTACAGACAAGTACCACGAGTGATACATGCACTGAAAGAGAAGTGTACGCAAATTAATAAATATATCTTGTGCGCCGCTTCCTTTTTTTGCTATAATATGGCGAAGTTAATACACTACAACGCTAATCACATTAGTCCAACATTAATTAGATCGAAACCGTTGCTGTATTCATTCATAAAAATCTACAAAGACAGGATTTTCGATAACTCGCCCTTAAAAGGGTAATACATAGGATTGAATAAAGGTATTTCTGGAAACAACAGTAGCCAGCATCACAAAACTTTGCGCGAATGTTTGACATGGAAATTAAGAAGTCGTATACACGGTAATGCATTAGACGATCAATCAGCTTTTTATCATCGTATGAGGAATCTGTATATATAACGAACTTACGTATCGGCCTCCCATATAATTATTGATGTACAAAAGATTATGCCACCAAGTCTCGCGACAGACATCTGCTTCCTGTTCGGCTTGCGAGCTCCAAAGGGCACCCGATCCAACATAGGGCATTACGAAAATGAAGATCAGGATCACGAAGGCATACGAGGGAGTAAGTCTGTAACGAATTGCAACGGTATCTATATGCGTATAATTACGTAGACGCGCGATATTCATCTTAACGAAAACGACGAAAGAAAAACATGAATGGTCTGCAGAATTGTTTGTCGAGCACTCTTTGGCCTTTTATGTAGACACTCTATACATCACTACGTGTTTTGACGATTACTGTTTGACAAAAAAAGATTCCAGCTACGTGGCAAGAAAGTAAGAAAGACAAAGATGTTTTTCACTGGAAAAACGATGGCGGATAGTACCGCATTTGCAGTCATGTTATTAAGCGAACATTAAGCAAAAACACTCATTTCAAAGTTCAACAATATCTGGCGCGCTTTATTTAATAGGTTGCGATTGCCCGCTTTACCTCATATATCTGCGAATCATAATGCCCCAGAAATCTAAGGGTTTACCCATTTGCAGCTTGATTAACCAGCTTGTAGTCGCGAAGATTGCGGTCAGAGTAAAAATGGGATCAAGTGAGGCAGTGGTATTCGACAGTCCGACGAGAAGCCAGTTGCCAGTGTCCTGAAAGTGTAGAAATGTGAGGCAGCTCTGACATTGGATTACTTATTTTGCTACTTCTTTTAGAAACATGTAGAAATTCAATCGAATGCAGATAGAATTAAAATATAAATTTTAGAATAAGCAGACGGTCGAAGTAAATGGAATAAAACTAGATCGCCACAGTCAATAGAAGCATAAAATGAAGTGCTTGAATTTAGATGAATTAAAAACTATAATAACAATAAATAATCTCTAACTAAGCCAATTAAAAGTGGGGCATTCCAGTATAACATATATTACTAATAGAATATTTTAATGTTTCCTCACATCTCCGAGGGAAAAGTGCTAAGCTTACCACAGTCACCGATTGCGAGTTTATGGCGGGAATCTGTGTGTAGTCTATGTAGCGATGCGACATGGTAACAACAAGCGCCAAACCAATCCGCCACACATCTGGAATGGTCATGACGCCGCTGGTGTGGTAATCTTGCATAAAGTTTTCCATATTTCTCTGCACCGAAAAACAGTCTACAATATCGATCACTAGGCTAGTGTTTTCCTGCTCTTGGGAGGGCTTAGACCAGCGTAGCCAAGATCCCAAGCCGATTAGCGTGCAAAGTACTATTACGAAAGCGCTATTAAAGAAACAGAAAGTGCCATTCATTGTTAAGTAAGATATTTAATAAAGTAGAACCAAATCAAAAGAGGCCGAATTTTGTAGATCTTTATTGTAGGCGCAGACAACTCTCTTTCAACTCTCCGACCAAATTTAGTTTGGAAACTATTTGCTATTGCGTAAGCAGTATGATGCTTGCGGCATAATAAACCTGAACTATGCAGTTCACTCAGTATATGACGAGTTTCCAAAAGAGATATTGCTTGTAAAACAGATTTTTCCAAATTCTTACGCCTGTTTTGCGATTCTACTTGTTCGAGAAACAATTTCTGATAGCAATTGCATAGAGTGAGTAATATTCACCAAAAGAGTTGACTGCCTAGGCCGAAACTCCGACGCTCATCGCGTGCTTGACAGTTATATGGATTCACTGAAATCGAAAGCGGAAACTCGACGCTGGAAGCAGATTCTTTCAAACTGTTTTCCAGGGCTTTCGCCAAGCAAAGTTCTATGTCTTTCGGCGTGCAGGAAGATGGGGCGCATAAAGCCACCCGTAGACTAGAACTATCCAGGGCCCATACTCGTCGCTTAAGCTAGGAAGAAATCATTATTCATTCCTTATCCAGTCCAATAATAGAGGAATATTAATTGGTGTCTTGCAGAATTATGCATCATTAACTAATAGAAACCAGTAAATGGAACATATGAAGAGTAAAATTAGAAACGAAGAATCGGAATTTATTTTCCTCTTTTTTTTTGTTCTTGTTGTCTATCACATGTGATATATTGCTTTTACAATACTATCGCAGAGATCATTAAAGTTCCGTGGGATGCAAGTTTCTACTCGTTTAGAATGAAAGTCATACTTTGAAATAATCCCAAGTGCAGTTATTCGCTCTGACATCAGTGTAAGGGGGAAAGTTGCCAGTGTCTAGTTGGGAACGATTGAACGCGATATCGATCAAGCAGTATCTCGTCCCAAAATCCTCGGTTCCACCAGTGTAGCACTCGTCGAAATTGCCATAGTGTGCTTTGTTTC
Organism: Ectemnius continuus; assembly: GCA_910591665.1. Taxonomy (NCBI): domain Eukaryota; kingdom Metazoa; phylum Arthropoda; class Insecta; order Hymenoptera; family Crabronidae; genus Ectemnius; species Ectemnius continuus. Next base: position 7,468,078 of record OU342867.1, read on the forward strand.
CAAAAAGCACGCCCTCGGGAACTTTGGTCGAGGCATCGAAGACTAGCACGAGGCGGAAAGCGGTTATCTTTATTAGTACGCAAATTAAAACATGCAGCAATAAGGTCAACGGCAGCTAAATCTGTCAGAATATCTAAAATGTCGCAATATTTATTACTTATACGAGGTGCTTGAAAAGTAACTTCAACATTTTAGAATGCAAAGTCAGTTGTAATTACTTATTACGTTTTAAATTAAGATACTGTTAACTTGTACGTTTAGACAAAAGTATTAATACATACATATATACATGTATGTAAGAAAAATAAGATTAGTAGATTTAAAGGTCAATGTATTTCGTGTAACTTACTTCGTGCAGCCCAGAAGGCACCGTCATCTAATTGGTTGAGGAACCTTTGGGCATCTCTGCCACATTGTTTGTCAGCCAGCAGACTCGAGGCTGATTTCGCAAAAAGAATCGGTAGGAAAGGTGGCACCGAAATAAGTGATTGCAAAGCAACAGGCGGCTTGCATGGAGAAGTAGCACTGTTTTCCGGTTTCTTCAAAAACTGGTTCACCACAGGAACTTGCAGGTCCTGTGGTGACACTTTTGTGAGAAGCAATGATTTAGCTTCATCCTCGGAAGCACACGATTCTCGAAAGAATATCGCACCGACGCAGAATACCGTAACGCACAGCCGGAGAACCATTTCTCTTGGTGTTCCACAAGGAAGTGACCAAATGCCTGAAAAACCAGTTTCTGATCAAGCCTGGAAGTTATATTATTGTGCACCACCCATTTCTTACATGGATTATATCATTTTTGACAGCGTCTACCAAACCGGTTTGCCGAATGAATATGTATAGAAAACTGGTACTGATAATGTACAATATGACAGCGCGTTTCTTCAGTAATGCTAATTTCAACACTACAAGAATCACGGTCAGATACTTGCAATGCCATTATTTCGCCGCCGGCATTTTGACGCTGTCATACAATTTTGTTAACCCTCGACTTGCGATAGAGAATTAGTTGGTTTTAGTTATGAGTGAGAACTTAGAGTTTAAAATAGGCGCGCAAGAATATGATTATAGAAGTCGCGAGCGAGCGCGAGCCAGCCTACCGATTAATAAATGGAGTGCATCGGGAATTGTGGTAGGTTGTGCGTTTGTTGCATCGCCAGTATGCAAAGCACAGCTAACAGTTTTACAGTACTGATATAACTACTTTAAGATAAGAGGCAGAAGAAAAATTTCTCTAGGCAATATATTTGTGAATACAAAAAGCATATTGTTTAACAAATAATTGTTTAACAATTGTTGCAATGTTTACATTTTTTTCCTTGAAAGTTCGGCTCTTTTTGAAAAATATGCTGCTTTCGCTTGCCGATACTTCTTAAAGAGCTGGAATTGTACAAAGAAACGTCGGTTTGGAGAAAGTGTGTTTGGGACCGTGATGACGAAACATGGATTCGTCTAAATACACTTTCTTCGGAGCTCGGCTGCCTACATTTAGAAAGGAGATTTTTTTGGAACAAGATTCTATCTGATGCTATCACGAAGAATATTTATTGTGAACACTGGGAGTCATTTTTACTTGCGCTTAAGTATCATCGTTACATCCAAGCAATTATCAGTTATCATTGTATTCATTCTGAAAGTATTAACCGTTATACTTTAGAAACACCTTAATGCATTTAACACGCCAGCTTGTGTAACCATATGCGCGCGAACATGGATTGTTGATTGCTATTATTATAATATAATTCACATTTTTGCATTATAATTAGAATGCATGCGTATCCAAACGCATTAAAGCTTGTACACGCGATGTTCCTCGTTCGTTTCTTTAGCGATCACTAGAACGCTAGAGGAATTCAGTCAGATTTAAGTCGTCGAGCAGCCCTGTAATGACAAATCATTATCGACCACAATTATCGGCAAAGAAGTTGAGCTGAAAACGCACCTCTTTCTCCGCAATTTGAGAAGCTGTTCAGTCGGCGATTCGGCGACAAACCAGAGGAATATACTAATTAGTATGGAGATGAATAAGTCAAGGAGTAATTCCGATACCTGTAATAGAATTATAACAAACAAAGTAATGTTTTCTCTCTAATTTGCAACCTGTGCAACTGAATCGAACATAGTATTATTACCCCATTCAAAAGTGTTATGGTTTTTGGTGTACGCACACTCCCGTGAGTGTATATTATAACAAGGGTGTGAGTTAGATACATTCCATAAGTTAATTTACTTAGTCCGTGCATCCAAGGTCCATTGAGACCACGCAAGAACTCGCCTAAAAAGAAGATCATTTGAAAGAAAACTACCCAAGAAATGAGTTTGTTATAACGGAAGCCTAAGCAGTTGGCAAGAGCACAGAAAATAATTGCACAACTTCTGTAGAAACCTATTATTTCATACTGTATAATATAATCAATTTTTTCCCCGCTGCAATCTAAAATACTGCTAGAGAGAAACGTGATGCAATTCGACGAATTTTCCGTGCTGCTTAGTAACTGTCGGTAGAATTAGATGTGAATTCGATCAATAGCTTACTTAAGTTTTCCGTAAATGCTAATCCTATTATGAACACAATACCCAAGGTGCTATAGAGGGCTCTGTGAAAGCCGCCATAGAAAGCGATTTCAAAATCGGAAGCGACGCCCCACACGTATCTGGCAACCACTGCGTGTAGGATGCCAGCTCCAAGTAATGAAAGGGCAACTTGCAACAGACCCCTTGACTGAAACGTGTTTTAAACTCCGTGGTGATTAAATATACGGCTAATGATAACTGGGAACACTGATGGGAGAAGGGAATACCTGGGAAAGGCGTAGATTTGCCTGTTTCATCTTCAAAACAAGCGCACCCCCTAAGGCGCCGAGCATAAACGGAGCCATACGGAAATGAGTTTTCACATAAAAATCCGGTACGTAATGAAGGTCTCGGACATCATTCATAGCCTTCGTTGGATCCGAGCCAACTCTAAAAATTATTGTGTACGCCAACTCTTTCAAATTATAGTTATCTCAAAAAATTTGATTTGATCGACTCGGCACACATACAATTATAATATATAAAGCCACAATTACTTACATGTGCCCGCTCAGTAATGTTGGTGGGTACTTATTGACATATGTGGCGTACGAGCCTACAAGACTAAATATGATCGCTAGAAAAGTTAGAAACAGGATATTTATGGGGCGCGGGAGCTTCCAGAAACATAGCACCACGAAGAATAGGATAATGTGTGCTTGAAGGTCTACAGCCAAGTACCACGACTGACTGATGCACTGAAAGAGAAGTTTCATGTTATAATAAATATAATATACGAATAAAATAAATATAATATAGAATAAATATAATATAATAATAGTTATAAGAACAAATATTATACGTGATTCATTTTTTTTTCCGATACGGCGAAGATAATAGATCACAACGCTAATCACAGTGATTCATTAGTGCATAGATCAAGACCGACAATGTATTCATTTAGCGAGTATTCAATGTATTCAATGTATTCTAGTTCATTTACAAACATTCCTGGAAACTGGAAGAATCAGAGCCGCGAAAGCCACGCCTAAGGAAACTTTAGCCGGGATGGTAAAAAGTACATTGAAAAACTATAGATGTAAATTAGGATCAACTGTACTGCTTGAATAATTTCTAGATTAGGTAAACCTATGTGGATTAGCATTCGTATCTGAGGAATCTGTATATAAATAACTTACGTATTGGCTTCCCATATAATTATTGATATACAAAAGATTGTGCCACCAAGTCTCGCGACAGGCGGCTGCTTCCTGTTCGGCTTGCAGGGCCCAAAGGGCACCCGACCCAGTATAGGGCATTACGAAAATGGAGATTAAGATCACCAAAGCATACGGGGTAGTAAGTCTGTAATTACAATAATTGCAACGGTTTCTATACGCGTATAATTACGTAGACACGCGATATTCGTCTTATCGAAAACGACGAAATAAAAATATAATTGGACTGTAGAATTGTTTGTTGAATACTCTTTCGCCTTTTATATAGACACTATAGAAATCACTACATTTTTGGACGATTACCGTTTGACAAAAAAAGAATCCAGCTATGTGGCAAAAAAGTAAGAAAGGCGGAAATGTCTTCTACTGGAGTCATGTAATTAAGTGGACATCTTAAAGGCGCTAATATCGAAGTTCAAGAATTTCTAGCACGCGCATAGCTTTATTTAATAGTTTGCGACTACCCACTTTACCTAATATATCGGCGAATCATATGGCTCCAGAAATTTAAGGGTTTACCCTTGTGCAGCTTGATCAGCCAGCTTATAGTGGCGAACATTGCGGTGTAAGCAAAGATAGGGTCAAGACTAATAGTAGTATTCGTGAGTGCGATGTATAGCCAGTTATCACTATCCTGAAAGTGTGGAAGTGTAAGACAAGCTCGGCGCATTGGATCACTCATTTTCGCCATTACTTTTACAAAAATTTAGAAATTAAATCAAATCCACTAAATGTTGTTATAAAGCAACGGGCAAATGTAAGAAAATTAGAACAGCAGTAATTAGAAGTGTACTATTTCAACTCTTTTATCAATATAATAGTAATGTAGCATTCGAACGTTTTCCCAGATCTCCGGGGGAAAGTGTTAGGCTTACCACAGGAAATGATTCCGAGTTTATAGAAGGAACTATCGTATACTGTATGAACCGATGCGTCATAGTAACAATAACTGCAGTTTGAATCCGCCATATGTCTGGAAAGGACACGGCGCCACTGGTATGATTGTCCTGGAATAAGTTTTCGGCATTTGTCTGCACCGAAAAGCAGTCTACAATATCGATCACTAGGCTAGGCTTTTCCTGTTCTTCGGAGGGCCTAGTCGAGTGTAGCCAAGATGCCACGCCAATTAGCGTGCAAAGTACTATTACGAAAACGCTATTAAAGAAACAGAAAGTGCCATTCATTGTTAAGTAAGATATTTGATAAAGTAGAACCAAATCAAAAGAGGCCGATTTTTTCGATCTTTATTGTAGGCACAGCCAATTCTGTTTCAACTACTCCGACCAAATTTAGTTTGGAAACTATTTGCTATTGCGTAAGCAGTTTACTCAGTATATGGCGAGTTTTCAAAAGGGATATTGCTTGTAAAACAGATTTTTCCGAATTGTTACGCCTGTTTTGCGATTCTACTTGTTGGAGGAACAATTTCTGCTAGCAATTGCATAGAGTAAGTGATATTCACCAAAAGAGTTGACTGCCTAGGCCGAAACTCCGACGCTCATTGCGTGCTTGGCAGTTATGTGGATTCACGGAAACCGAAAGCGGAAACTCGCCGCTGGAAGTAGATTCTCTAAAATTGTTTTCCAGGGCTTTCGCCAGGCAAAGTTCTATGTCTTGCGAGGTGCAGGAAGACGGTGCGCATAAAGCCACTCGTAGACTAGAACTATCCACCGCCCATATTCGTGGTTTAACCTTGGAGCAAAATTATTAATCATTCCTTAGTCGATCGATGACAGGCTGATAGAAATCGGTAAATGCAACATATGCAAAGTAAAACTAGGAACGCCTTGCATAATGTGCTTTAACGCATAGTGCGTAATTTGTTTTCCTCTATTTTTTGTTGCCCTCGTTGTCTACTACATATGATAAATTGCTTTTGCTGCTTTGTCGTAGAGGTCATTCAAGTAAGGCGTTCCGACGGATGCAAGTTTTTACTTGACTAGATTACACCTACTTATTAACCGTCTGGAGAATTGGAAACAATTGCGAGTGTTCTTAATATGATTAGAATGAAAGTCATACTTTGAAATAATCCCAAGTGCAATTATTCGCTCTGACATCAGTGTAAGGGGGAAAGTTGCCAGTGCCTAGATGGGAACGATTGAACGCGATATCGATCAAACAGTATCTCGTCCCAAAATCCTCGGTACCACCGGTGTAGCACTCGTCGAAATTGCCATAGTGTGCTTTGTTTCCAAAAAGCACTCCCTCTGGAACCTTCGTCGAAGCATCGAACACTAGCACGAGGTGGAAAGCCGTTATCTTTATAATTACGCAAACCAAAACATGCTGAACCTATCTGAATGTCTAAAATATTGCAATATTTATCACTGACACGAGGTGCTGGAAAAGTAATTTCAGAAGTAATCGGAAGTTACTTGTAACGACACTTGTAACTATTTTATTACACTTTTAATTAAGATACTATTAATTTACATGATGAGACTTATTACATATGTAAAGAAAATAAGATTAGCATGCTATCTACTCATGCTTGAAACCATTTTAAAGTCGAATATATTAAATAGCTATCATATATTATGTGTAACTTACTTCGTGCAGCCCAAAAGGTACCGTCATCTAATTCGTTGAGGAACCTTTGGGCATCTCTGCCACACTGTTTGTCAGCGAGTAGGCTCGAGGCTGATTTCGCGAAGAGAATCGGTAAGAACGGTGGTACCGAAATAAGCGATTGCAAAGCGACAGGCGGCTTGCACGAGGAAGTAGCACTCTTTTCCGCTTCCTCCGAAAACTGATTCACCGCAGGAATTTGAAGGTCTTGCGGTGACACTTTTGTGACGCGCAACGGTTTCGCTTCATCACTGGAAGCGCACGATATTGCGAAAAATATCGCGCAGAGGTAGAATACAGTAACGCACAGCCGAACAACCATTTCTCTCGATGTTCCACATGAAAGTGAGCGACCCAGTGGAAAATCATTCCTTGATCAAGATCGGAATTAATATTATTGAGCATCGTGCATATATTACATTGATCATCTAATTGTTAATATCTAATAACAATCCGGTTCTCATATGAATATACATAGAAAACTGGTATTGATAATGTACATGATAGGACGTATCTTTTACATTTCTATGTTAATATATTAGTAAATAGAAAAAGTATATTACAACTATTATTTGCTAGACAATTTCAACGACAATTTTTCTTGAAAGTTTGATTCTTTCTGTATAATAAGCTGTTTTCGCTTACCGTGATGACGTGATATGGATTCGTCGAAATTCACTTCTTCGGACTTCGGTTACCTACATTTGCAAAGGAAATTTTTTTGGTACAAGGTTCGGTTTATAGTTCAAAATGACAATGCTGACGCTATCACGTTTAAAGAAAATTTATTGTGAACACTGGGAGTCATTTTTACTTGCGCTTAAGTGTCATTGTTACATGTTTCAGCTGCCTGGAGAACCTGGGATGTAACAATGTTATTAATGCGTCAGTACAGTAATAAGAAAGATACAGTAACGCGTGGTAGAGGATATTTGATAAAATCAAATAATTGCTCGAGGGTGTAATAAACAAGTGTACAAAAAAGTCTTGTGCCCCTGTACAACAGTTGAAAAGATCATTAAAAGGACAAGTTCGTTTATGTAATATTCTGCCTCGCTCGAACAGAATACAAATCAAATAGTTTATCGCTTCTTTTACGTTCTATTATTAATACCACTCAATAAGTAAATGAGGCGTCGGTGCGTCAATGAAATATAAAGGAATTACTTACAATACGCAGTATTCCTGTAGTAGTGTATGAGATCATTCTAATTATACTACTAGGAAATGTATTATCATAGCACTAGTAGAAACAACGGTGCCAAGATTCTCTGAGGCGTTACAGAAATGCAATCGCATTGGCTGGCTTTCAGATTTGGACGAGCAAGATTGTGCGGCGACAGTCTGGTTTAAGGAACTTCTCTCCAGCCTCTCTTTTCTCGGCTATTCCGCGCGTCTCTCCAACTACCACGACGAAAAACAATTATTCGCGGCTACCTTCGCTTTTTAATTGACATTTTACATAAATTACTACAACCCAAGTTTCGTTACAACATTGCTCTTGCTCTTACAACATCGATCGCGAGAATGCCAGGCAAAGTCTTCGTCACTCCTAAATACAGTTAACATGTATTCGATATCCGCCTTTAAGAATAATTGAAAGAACAGACTGAACTTTACTAGGAGAGATTAGTTTCGTCAAAAATGAAAATTGCCAAAGGATCACGTAGGAATTGGTGGGGGTCGTTTTAATCTTTTCAGTCCCGGAAAGACGCTTATTATATAATCAAATGGAGTGTGGTTAACTTTAAATACTATCGTCATTATCTGCAGTCTACAAACTGGCAGAATGAAAGAGGCTAGGGAAAGCAGGGGGAGAGTTCGAGGCGTATCGTGATTGAGGGGATGGTCACACACACACAGACACACACACAGATTAAGAGGACGCGCATTCTTTCATTCTGGATCATGCCAATTCTCCCTCTTCCTTCCCCGTCCATCTCTCCTTTGTACATAATAAAGACAATTTTTGGGAATGTATAAAAATGCCGGGATTGAAAGGATTAAGTAAAACAGTTGAAGGGTACAAAGTCTCTTTCAGCAATTAAAGTGGTCGCGTAGCGCCTCAGTTTTCTTAATTACTTGGCCGTTGAATCGGAAAATGAATCGTCTTATTAAGTCGGTGTAATTCGGACGGCTTCTTTCACGTAAATGTAAATGTTGTATTATGTAAAAAGGATCTCGCATGGCTGGGATGTTTAAGAGTCCAAGTTGCTCACCCAACGATTCCCCGACTTTCATTTATATCTATTTTATATGAAAACATTGAGAAAACACGTTGGTTGGACGAAGGTGCCTTGTAATTACACCTACTTCCATGAATAATCTTTCTTGCATGGTAGTTGCTGACATAATGAATTATCAGCGATAAGTAGTAATAAGGTAACAGCTTCCTCAGTATCTTCGACAGTATCAGATTTACACGTAGTTTTTGAGATATTGATGCCTCAGTTTCTACTCAGGACACTTCCAACAACAATATACAACTATTCGTGCAAGTTTATTATTATATTTATTCTGGAAGCATTAACCACTGCACTTTAGAAATATCTTAATGCATTTAATTGGAAAGTCGACAGCTTGGGGAACCGTAAGGGAAGCGCCTTGCTTCTAACTGGCCGTACACGTAGAGGTTTTCGTAAGTTTTCAATCAAGCCTGACGTGTCAGTTGAGTCAATTAAGAAAGACCTGTCACAGGTGTCAGCTAATGAGAAACCGTCAGTATTGTGTGTGCTGTCCTTGTTTTCGAGCAGCTGGCAATCCACTCATGCGTTTAATTATCATAATTGAAAACTTTTGATTAAACGATGCTTCTCTCCGAAGCAGACAGGCAGCCCTGATTTCCAAACTCACGAAAAGCATGTGGAGATCAAACTCAATGATTAACGATGAAGTGTTATTGTGCAATCTGTTTTCACTTGCTGTAAAGGGGCACAAAGATCAGTGTATATTTCTATATACATAAGTAATCGTCACGACAGCATGAGTAGCAGTATGTGTAATTAACATAGGCAGCGCAGAGAGACTGCTATATTAGCGTCGAATTAGCAGCACAGTTCTCGTCAGGAAAAAGATACGCAGCAAGGGTTGTCCGAGTTGTCAGATTGCAGCTTGTTTTTCTTCCCCTCCAGTTCTCGCTAAACATTGATATCGCAAAAATGTTGCGCATATTGAAACGAAAAATCAGTTAAAACGAGTACGTTCACGACAATAAATACAGTAGACGTGTAACGACGCTAATTGGTTATCTATACTTCCTTTGTAATAGGGATTAAATTTCTTCACTAGATCTGCGCTCGCGCCTCATCTGATAGCCGTCAAGTGGTTTTTGCTCCCTTGCGGAGTGCGACGTGTAAACTGATGATTTGAAAAATAAGAAGAACGCGGATCATTCTCTCCGACGCTACCGGGATTCACTCATTGCCGAACGTAAGATGGAATACCTGGCGGAATAACGGAAACGGCCCGAATAAGTACGCAGAAACATTCTGGACAGCGATTTCTACGTATTACTGTGCAGACGCTACATCCAATAAAATGTCATTCACTTTTCTAGTAGATTCACAACACTAGTCTGCCGAAGTATAAGTAAAGTCTCGACAAAACCTATAAACTCCATCGATCACCGTAATTTCTTTTAACAACAGTTCATTAAATCTCGGTCACAGCTTCTCGTAACTGATAGGGTGTGTGTCTGTGTGAGAGAGTGGAAAAGAAAAACGAAAGGATATATCCCAATCTGCTCGAATGCGAAGCTGTGATGCTCTGACAGATCTCCGCCCGGAGCACTATAAATATCATATCTCGGGACATACATCTCTCTTTTGTTTCCCCCCTCCTAGTCAACGCAGTAGGTTAAAAGTCTAAACTTTTATCAAAAACTTTTGTTAATCTGGTTCTGCGAGTAACGTTCATTTGTGTGTATGTGTGTGCTGAAGGTCACCGTCTTCTGCGAGTATGCGCAACAGTCAATGAATATCACATAGGTTCTTTTGTATATGAATCAGACGGTCATCTATGAATGTCCAATATTGAGCATAGCCGATATCGCACGCCGCCTATATCGGTACTTCGTTCGTACGCTTAATGACTAGCACAGTGATCACTGAGACCCATCATCGTCGTCGCATCCTCTCTCAATCTCGATCAAGCCGATTAATTAACTCAAGTACTTCGCTTAAACTAAAATAGATTTTTCCGGGACTAACAACTGAGCTTCCGCCTGAAGCTCGAACGGGGCTCCTCCCCCCAAACATCACCCCCTCCAAACATCATCCTCCAGACGGAGGGATGACTGTCGGCCAGACTTCCTTCCGATTTGACAAACGCATGTCGTGCAGTCGGTTTTGCAGCCTCGATTTAAAGTCACTTCGGGTAAATATCATTAGTGGAAGATCGTTAAAGATACTCAACGATGTCGCATTTGATCGCTATGTTCGGGCAGCTTGCTATACTTGCGCCGTAGCCGCTCCTCGATGATCCTTTGCGCCTCTCGGTGAGGAGCTTTTGAAAGATGGGCAAAATTGCCAGGTCTAACAATTCGCCATCCGAAACGGCGCTGTACATTTTCGAAGTTGAGCCACCGACAACGTCCGAGCTTGTCCCGCCGGGGCCACCAACTCCGCCGCCGCTCGAACCGTTCCCTACGCTGCCACCACCTCGAGGATTTGCACTGGCGAATTTGCTATTGTGAATGGTCGCGACGTTCGGCGTGCTTTGTACGTATTCGAGACGCGCTTGCTGGCGCAACTTGGATTCGGTGTGCCGGCATTCCCGCATACGCCTCGCTGCTCGGTGCGGACACTCCACCACCGTGTGACCCTCCTCGTTTCGTAAGCGCGGACACTTCTCCCGCGAACGCTCGGACACTGATCGCTGGATGATCATCGATGTTGATTCCTCGTGTTTTTCTGGGGAAATTCAATCGTAGTGTTATTCAATTAATAGAATATTTAATATAATAATACTTCTGATTGAATGACGTGATCGAAAGTTTTGTATTATTAATAAAACTGTCAAATTCGTAGAAAGAAAAATCAAACTTCTCTCTTTCGAAGTTTTAGAAAAGTGCGATTTTGACTATCTTACCGTACAGAAACACTAGGATATAATCAACAGTCTTACCAGTATCGGAATAACTCGCGCTGACAACCGCAGGCACGCTTGGCGAGCTGACATTGTGCGAATCGTAGTGCTTTCGTTGTTTCCTAGGTGCGGGTGGCGTTTCAACCGAGCCATTAAAAATCGCGTGCGAGTGTCCTCTTCCACCGTGTTTCTCGCAACGATAACCCGTGCCGCCCAACAGTGCTCGTCTGTGACCGCATTCGCCAATCACGTACGACTTATCAAAGGAACTCAGTGATGCTTCTTGTCCGTCTGGCTTCGATACGTTTTCAGTTGATATATAGCTAATTGCATTGGTTGGTACGCTCGTCCGTCGACTTTGGAAGAGTTCGTGGTGGGAATGTGCGACGCTGTTCGTTTTTACGGATGATCTTCGTTTGAGAGATTGATGCGCTGACGAACACGTCACTGAACACATATAAATAACAATTTCAAGTATTAATAAAACTAGAAGAAGAGAAGTTAAATATTTACAGTAATATTTCAATTTATAAATTTAATTATCTGATAAAATTTGCTTTCTTTACCTGTGTGTCGATCTTTCGGAACGAATTGTAATGGTGGCGGTAGAATAGCTTGGTCAAGGTAATCCTGCTCGGGTAGTTCACCAAAAGAGACATTCTTCGTTGGTGGCGGTGTTGGCAGTCGTGAACGGCGTTCGTCTTTACTCTTTACGTGTCTGCCGTGTCTAGGAATTTCTGTCTCCTCCAATACGATTTGCGTTTCTTCGACAATCTCGGGCACAAAGTCGACGTTTAGTTTGCCCTCCGGTCGCTGCTCTGGACTACGCTCAATTAAAGGCTCGCTTTCTCGCCCAGCCGCGCTGGATCGTCGCCTTCTTCGTGTACTCTCGTCTATCGTGAACTTGGACGAAGTATTATCGATTATTACACTTAAGTCTTTTTGTGGCACTAGAGGAACGCGTTCACTGTCGATGGCGATGGCCGGAATTCTCGAAAACGATGTCTTTTTACTGTTAATTGGAGATTCAGTGTTAATGAAAGATTGAAGAAGTTGCATTAGTAATTTATTAAGGAACTTGACAAACCTCGCGACTTGCTGCTCCATATTGGTGATGTTAACGTAATCGGCTTCCGTTGAATTTAGACTGCACATAGACACTGAAATGTCCGTTGTTTCAGTTGTAATTGACACACCTATGCAATGGTGGAACTCAATTTTAGGGTAATATTATTTAATATAGGATTATTGGATTTGTGGAATCTTAGTCGGCTATATTTACCTTCTCTCTTTATCGTGCTTTCCTGCTTCGGAACAGTCAACCTGTCTACTGCTTCTTGCGTGTTACCCGCAACTATATCCTCCAGTCTTGATAGGAACATCTACAAATAAATGTAGTTCATTAGATTTTTTTCCGTTACTAATAATGTCAATTAAGTAACTGTAAAATGTCACAATGATTTTGCATTGTGCTTGTAGCTTACTTGAAGTTCAGAATCCTTCTCCATGAGTTGTTTACGGAACTTCTGGTTTGCCAAAGTGGCCTCCTTTAATCTCTCCTCTAATTCACTCACGCTGGAATCTCGTCGGGTTTTCGAGACAGGCCGTAACGTGGCTCTAATTCGCTTGTCTATTGAGCCTTGAGGATTTCTTCGTAATTCTATTAACTGTAACAAAAGTTACAATCGTTATACACGGTGGCCTTTTAGAAAGATTCGAAGCCGCTGTTGTATGAGTGAAAATTAAAAGCGTTGACTGCCACTCGAGTCTTATGTTTTCCTTGGAGGTTCCCGAAGGAAGTTTTGCAAAAACGAAACCTATAATTCTTACGAAATATCACAAGTGTCGCCGATCTATTTGATCATCGGCATTCGACGAGGACTCGAATAAAAATCCATCGTTGCAAAACTCGAGACAAGTGCTGTTCTTACTTTTGGAACAAATACTAGGCACAGTGTTGCCGTACTGCAGAATATTATGAACACGGCCAGCATTATAAACATGGCGTCCTGTTTGTCCGCAAGGACGAAGCTGATTGCCGCCCCAGTGACACACATTATCACCACGTTGTACACACTCATCCCCACATACTTGCTATCGTTTAACGCTGGTATGCTGACATGCCTTGTTTCCCAAGCCAAGAAAGCACCAAATATCTGCAAGTTTAAGGACAAGAATTTTTCTTGCTCCGCAACTGAAATTATCTTCAACTCTAACTAGAAATATTTTTTTATTTTCATGTTACGTTTTTCTATACTCTTTTTATTTTTTATCTGAATTATAAGATTTATTTTGATAATAGAAGTAAAGACAGGAATAATTTTGTGCGACTTACCATTAACAAACCTTTATACGCATATATACATCCTAAGTAAACAGTCATTCGATTACTTTGACAGTATTCATTTTCCGGTATTATAATGATGTCTGCGCTTGAAGGATGGGGCTGCGACAATATTAGTTTATACAATAGTTCCAAAGGTCAAAGTTGAAGTCGTAATATGTGGATATTTACTTACATAAGGTTCCATTTGTTTAGTTTCTCTATAAAAAGGATCGGCGACTTGCCATGTCGTCATAATTGCTAAATCGATGACTAGCAACACTCCCACAACCATGAACAGCTGATAGTCTTTTATTACCTGTAAAGTGAACATTGAAATTTCTGAGATATTAAATATGTAAATGATGGGCCACTTTGTACATTTTCGTGTGCAATAATTAATCGGGTGGAAGTGGTTATAAGCAGATAAGATTCGTCCAAGTATTGGGAGAGTTTATGGAAAGAGATTTCTGAAATATTGAATGAATCCATCGAAAAGTTTATTAAATGAAGTGGAGAAACGCACCTTTTTGTTGAGCTTTACATCAGTGAAGATGGAATGTACTCGCCAGGTTTTCGAGAACATGGAGCCGAAGGCTAAAGAAAAGCCAGCCATTAGCAGCCAGGCTCTTGCAGTACAAATATACGGAAACGCCGTTACGCTTGACAGCTGGGAATCTAATCCAAGGAAAATTACACTGCTGTAGGTCAGTATGCATCCGACGATAATGAGGTTGTTTAAATGCGGCGATGACATTTTTATGTATCTGGAAATATTCAAGATGGGCGGTTGACAAACAATTATGGCCAACAGAGAAATTATTTGAGCGAGATTTAACAACGAACCCGGCATCGACATATCGAACATTTGACAATTTCGATAATACAAAAATTAACTTACTAACAAGTTAATAAAATATGCGTTCTTAATGCGTAAGATAAAAAACCCAAGAGTTTCGTAACCCAAGAGAGATATTTAAATATTACGACGCCTGATTTTTGTTCGCATAACATTATCATGTTACCTGAATTTAATTCGATGATGCTTGTGAATGAGACTACGAAAACCAAGTTTCGCGCTAAACGTACATATACGTACAACTAGTTAAGAAATCTGTAGTCACCTTTGATTCCTATATTTAATGTTGATGGCAAGAAAGATCGTTGCCATGACGATGCCGACGCTAGCAGCGGACGCTAATATCGAATATATTGTTATATTTACAGTCGAATGCTCGATCATATGGAGTGTCCTGTCTTTCGGCGGCGATCTACCTCTCCATACTAGTGGATCGCCCCTAGTCAAATCTAACACGCCCGTCACTCCATCGAATTCGCCCACCTTCACTTCGCTGCCGCCTAGAAATATTGACAGTACTCCTTTTTATACTCGTCAGCAGTTAGAAACTTGACGGATTTCAATGCCATTACTTCTTATAGGCTATAAATCGTGTCATTAATCTAAGCCAGTAATTTATAACATATTGCAAAATTAAAAAGAAGAATTACGGAGCATAATTTATTTTAGAATACTTTATTGACACTTACAGGAAACTTGATAGAATATTAATTTGTGGGCAGAATTGAGTGTCAATCATGCAGAACTTACTTTGAAATTGTTTCAAGAGTATATACGCCTTTCGCTCGTTATCGTAGAATCTTACGGGACCCTGGAAAGTAGAAAATGCGAACGTAAATTCCATCGATCCTTCGGACTAAAAATAGTAGGAGAATCTCGATTTTTATACAGCCTCTGGCTTTGGACTATTTTTTGTAGTCGTTTAACTTTATGAATGGGAGTCTTTAAATAATCTTTGAACTATTCATTAAAAATGCATGCCAAGATGAAGATGTTTGTCAAAGAATACGAGCTGTAATTATGGATGCGAAATTCTTTGGGCATGTGTGAGCCTCGTTTACGCGTCCATGCGAACTTCGGCGCTCGCTTTGGGCCACATAACGAGTGGAAGGTACAGTTAATCCGATCGCGCCGCTCCTCGCGATATGGAACAGCACTGTTTGTGCAATTAAACAACAAGCCGAAGCTCGCCAAATAAATTGCCGTTGAAAGTTCATACCAATCATATAAAGCGATTCAAGGACGCAAATTGTGATCCAAAACAGTTAGCCAATTATATGATTTGCCGTCTGCTACTAGATAGTACGAGCGCACTACCATTCGAAAGCTGTCAGATGAGTGGGACTCAATTTGAATGAGATTACGGTTGGCATTACAGTTGGAAATGTTGGCGCAGGAGAAGCTAATGCGATTGAAAGGAATCGATAGAAATCGATAGGCGAGCGGTTCGCCCTCTGCAAGTGTAATTAAGGCGGGCGGGAAGGGATTAAAGTTCCCGTGGAAGATAATTATTGACATAGGCGCATTCTTCCCTTCGACGCAAAAGTGGCCAAGTTCCTCCAATGATTCTTAATGTTATCAGAGATGGGGATGTTAATTAGATAATTACAAAGTCGATAAAATCTGGCGGCGAAGCTAGTTGGTAAAAAGGCGGGGGCCGGCCGACGGACTGGTGCGATGGAAAAAGGCGGGCAAATTTTATTTGAAGTGGAAATTAGATAAAAATGACGCTGCCGACGCCTCGAGTAATCTGGTACCTTAATGACCAAAGTTTACTTTCAAATTCCTTGAGGTGGAATTATCCTGCTGGAAGTTAGGTCGCTTCCATTATCATACATTTTTAAAACATGTTTATTCTTACTTATGGCCGGGCTGAACTTGCACTTGCAGTTCCAAGGGAAATTGCCGTGACGACTTTTGTTGGCCAGAAGGCCTTAGCCCCCCAGTAATTTACTGTAGCATTGAAGCACTCGTAATTAGGAAGAAACCAGGGATGAGTATGACCTATTTACATTTTAGTAACTGTATAATTCTCGAAACTCTTGAGACTTCTGGCCCAGGGAACGTCAAGAGACAAATTTTCATTATTAAAATTCTAAAGCTAGATTGTAGAATAGATGTCGCGATGTGAAATGTATGTTTCATTCAAGAGATATCTACATAGAATGAAGATAGGAAACTTGATGCGTGTGTATAAGCCCAGTACATATATGAATGGGTTTAATTGTCAAATGCAACGCCGACTACGAATTTGAATAAACCGCTGATGTTTATTGTATGTAATGACGATTGCCTCGCGTGTTACGTTTGCAGATTTAACGTGACAAATAATGTCATGTCATCGCGCGCTATTGTTGTTTGGAATGGGATCGATTTTCTATTGTGACGAGGGACGGGCAAACTTTCGGCAGAATTGCATTTACATTTATTTCTCTGTTTACCCATTCATTCGCCCTTCTATTTGTCTTGGCATTTAATCAGCCTTTAATCCGATACTTTGTTCTTTATTTCAATCATTGTTTCGCTCGTATTAACATTGCCAAAGAAAAAAGCACGCGCTACGAATAATTAATCTCACTCTTTTCAAAGTCAGTTAAAAACGGCTATTCAACCAGTTACATACACTCGAAATAAAATTAACGCAAGAATACTGAGAAATGCACGGGTAGAATTCAAATGAAGTGAAACAATTTCAGTATGACGTTACAATCAAGACCTTTTATGTCATCCTGTTCATATTATATTTGAGAAACCAGAGCAGTTCGAAACAATCAATCTTAATACCGAAAATATCCAATTTATCATTTCTGATTTATTTCCGCACATACAGAAACGTTTTCGAGCAACAATAGTTCGGTGGCTTGATTCAGCATTGAAGAAGACTAATGAGTTTCGTTTATTGTCTTCAACTTCCGAGTACTTCTTGGGGAAGAGTCGGCTGTCGAAAATCGCCCCGAGTAATTAATCATAAGAAGTTTCGCGGTGAGGAATGAAGAATGCTTTGTTTAAATCTGCTCGCGACACTTTCTTGCTGACCTATTTTGAGTTATGAATGCGCACGCTGTTGTGACAACGAGCTTCCTCCAATGAGGTATAGCGGGCACTCCCTTTCCCGAGCTTCCATCGAAACTTGGCGAATAAATTGCTCCGGCATTCCCATTCTGCTCAATTCCATCGTATCCTATTGCTTCGTTATGTAGAATTTATGATAATGAACTGTGCGTACTTTGATCAGGAATTCGAGTATATCTATATAGTTATCATGTGCGTGCCAATAGATGGACCAGTTGATTGAGTGCTTATCTGTTTGTTATTGAACGGCCCTGGGCTGTTCAGAACTCGCGAGCCCATCAATAGGACACTGCACGGCTAATGTGATGATGTCGATCTCGCCTGCTATAAACTTTGGACCATAAACGTTAATGCTCGCACGCAGAGCATCCCCCAATTACCTTGATTTCCAGGTGGACCAATTAATGCGATGGCTTAAACCGGGCCAGTATATATAAATATATTAGTCAAAGGAAGACTTACCGTGACTCCTTCGAAGCTCGTGTTTCGTAGAGCATCGAGAAAGAGCCTTTCCCAGAGCGCGTCTCGATATCGAAAGTCTGATATCGTTTGATTGCGCCGAAAATGTTTTATCCTTCGTGCCACGTGATGTATCGCCAAAGCGACCGCCCATATTCCATCGTAAGTGTATCCGTGGAATCTCGAATACTCATTGCCACGCCTCGAATCGTATTCCACTCGATACTGCTCCGGTGTCTGAAAGAGAGAAAACTTTCCTTTTAACAGACTTCGAAAAGGAAGTTCTCAATCCTATATCCTGTTCATCCGTTCAAGAATATCTGCATTAAAGTATAACTATATCGTTGTGTACGAGCTCTGAAAAGAGCATTTAATAAAATATCCTGTACTCAATGTAGTTAGCATCATCAGCACATATCCAATCGAAACCTTATTAACTTGGGTGGATTCGGTAATTCCGGCGAAAATGGGTAATCAATTTCGGCAAATTTCCATGCGGATCGTAACGTGAGAGCTTTATATGAAATAATTAAATGATTTATGCAAACATATTATAATTACGTACGAGGAGTCGTTCAAGTTTATCAGGAATGAGATATCAATTATTGTTCGGTAATAACATCAAGCGAGAATGATTATTATGTATCATTATCCATTCATTATTGACAGCCGTTTATTTTATCTGGCAACAACGCTTCCAAGAGTCTCTTATTACATGATAGAACGAGCGCTCGAAACAAGTCGGAGCGTTTTGCGGGGAAATGCGGACTAATGAGGCAAAAGAAGGAACTCGACAGCCGAAGAATTCCTGTCAACGCAGTTCTCGCAAGCGTAGAGGAGGAGAATCGAGAGGAATACAACAACACAAAGGCAAACAAGAGCCGAAGGAAAAACAGCTTGGAAGAAAACGAGGGTAAATAGTAAGCCGTATTGATAAGAGGAATGAAAACAGGCTTTGGACAAGTGCCAGGTCGATAATAGGAAGGATGGTAAAAAGCTCCTATCAGAAAGGGAGAAGCAGTCGTAGACACAGGATGGATAAAGCTCAACCCACCAGTAGGAGACAGCTTTTGCATTTCACTACACATTGCGCACGGAAATCTCTAGGATTCTAAGGTCCGCCTCGAGATGAGCGGAAGCATGAATGTCTCTGTCTGTATGCATGAAGACATTATCAGGGTCATTGTCACCCTGGAAAAGGAGTAGCTCGCGTTTAAGATACTTCAAGATAGCGCAGCTCGATGTCGAAAGGAACAGCTGCTTCTGACTCAGCTAGATTCTCTCTAATTCAGCGATTAAAAATCCTTTCATATAAATTTAAAAATTTTACCAACGCGCCAATAAAGATTACTAATTCCCGGACGCTTATCAACCGCAGAAAGAATTAGATTCAGTAATTCACCGCAACTTATAAAGCAATTAAAACTAATATCCATTAGCTTCCATTTAAGAAATTGCTATCACGAAGCCACTTTCATTTTCCGTCCATGGCGCTCTTATTTATTAACGAGCAAATAATTTAACAGAAGGGGACTTGTTTCGTGCAAGTTTCCCTCGGCCAATTTCTCGAAGGTAATCGCAAGATTATGGCAGGGAGTTGTCTGGCAGGAAATGGAAAAGTCGAAGGGAGGCTTCCCGGGCGTGGAGTGCCGGCGTGTATGCGCAACGGCCGGATCACTGAGCAAACAGAGTAGAACGGGATGGACCAGGAAAAGGGGAGGGTGGTAATTGCTGAAGTCATAAGAGGATTAATCAACGGGAACAATGAAGCAAACAAACGAGAAGAGGATGAGACACGGGAAAACAGAGTTCTACTTGTGCAGGATGCGTCCGCGGTAATAACAATATATGTCAGCAGTACACTTTACGCAATATGCGACGGCAAAGCATTGTCGGGCCGAAAGAAATGGCCAACTGGCTCCCTTTGTTACTGGCACATTCCCGGAAGCTATAAGGCCTCCGCGCCCTGAAAAGCAGGACTTCGCGCACCGAACAATCGGAAGTCGAATCTTCAATGGGCAAAAAGCGTATTCGCACATTCAGTTCTTCCGTGATAAATGTTCTTGCGTAAGAAAAAAAGGCAGGTAGAAATGTTCTTTATTCGATGAGGGGTAGTATAATTTTATTCGGTGTGAAGTTAATAATAGAATCAAAGATCTCACGCGTTGTCGCCTCTTGACGTATACTCCGGTATCTCGAATTCTCCGGCATCCGTTAGAACTTTGAAAGCGGCAGAGAATTAGAGAAGGGGCGGCGGAGTGTGGCGGGCGGGAAGGGGAGGAGGGAGTCGAAAGTTAATCGGGCAGACACAGCGGGCGAGTACAGCGATAGCGGAAGGAAGTAGCTGCCGGCTAAAGGACAGGAAAGGGGGGTTATAAGGTGTATGAGAGAAGGGAGCTTCAGGGAACACCTATTAGGGTGACGTGAAATAGAGTTTAGATAGGATATCACTGCCTCGAGACGCTGTTAGCTGAAGCCGGAAAGAGGAGTGCGAAGAACTCGGTGGCAAAGGCGTTACGGCTCATTCGAGCAACTTACACTCTAGTTGGCGATGTGTGAGTAAACGATATCGGGATCCTAGGAAATATGAGGCGCTCCGCACTCCCTAATGCAACCCAAGCTTTGATTTAAAGCTCCATGTCACCTAAATGAATTACCCTTTAATCATCCGTGAGGGATGATTTCACACCTCTAATCTATCCTTCCGTAAAATGAAACTGTTGCTCTACGATTAGCACAAAATACCCTGCATTCTCACAAATCTTCTATGTTAGAACAAATTGTAATCTTCGATGTGAATATAAAGTATAGTTAAGAATTGTTAAAAGTAACAAGAAATTTCAATATCGTTTGGATTGAAGGTAAAGGAAAGTCAAGTAGAATAGATCAACGAATAGTCAGACGCCGAATCAAGTAGTCCACATCATAGGATAGTGGGACTTGCAGTCTTACTAGTAGTCAAGATCAACATACAGTCAGACATTAATTCTCCTTAATAAGTACTGGGTGAGTCACTTGCCTTTGAATCACCACCAAAAATTGGATATTTTCTTTAAATGAACTTTAAAGGCAGTTTTTTTAGTGTTTTCGATAGAAATCCGGACTTTTTTCGACGGATTTCTTGTTTTCTATCCGTTTTCATTCATAAACAATCGATTCCTGAAGAAAAAACCCGAGTTCGGGGACCTTCGAAAAATCGTGAAAAAATCTGAAGGGGTACCCCTTAAGAAAAATTTGCCGAAAAAATAATTTTGAGCTAGGACCCTGGAATTTTTATGGTATCTTCCACGATGCAAAAAAACATTGCCCACCAAATTTCAGCCCCGGGAAATGTCGGGAAGCCCACCAAAAAAAATAAAAACCGTTAAAAATGAGCAAAAATTGACTTTTCTGGACGGTTTTTCGACCCGTTCTCGTTGAAAATCCGGACTTTTTTTCACGGATTCTTTGTTCTCTATCCATCCTGATACGAAAACAATCAAAATATCCCGGGTTCGGCCGATTTTGAGTAACTTGAAAAAATTGACCATTCTCGAGAGTCGACAATAGGTGAAAACCTAAACTTTGAGGTAGGGCTCTGAAATTTATATCACTTCTTCCTTGACGCAAGGGCACATTCCCCACCAAATTTCAGCCCCGGGAAAGGTCGGGAAGTCTACCAAAAAAAATAAGGGCAAGGAGAGTTCTGATTCAAAGGCTAGTGAATCACCCTGTACAGTCAGACGTTAATACTACTTCAAAAGTAGTACAAGTCAATATTTTCTGATAAAGATAAATTCACACTTGGAGGCAATCGCAGTCAATTATTCCTTTCGAGAATTCGAAAAGTATACATGGTATAAGTTTATACTAATTTGCCAGTATTGTTTGAACTTACAATCCCAGATACAGCGAGGCGATTGTCTGTTGTTAGTGGGAGTAGATCCGTAAGGATGGCACCGTGCAAAGCTTCAGTGAGTTCGGCAGGAGCGCAACCACCCCCCGGCTGAAGCCACCATTCTTCGGAATACGTTCCCATTATCACCCATTGATACTTTCTTCCAAACATCCCGAACCTGCAGCAATATACGCTTTACGTCCTGCCTTTCCATTTTATTCACTACGAAAGAATAAGCGCAATTCTAGTAAATAACGAATGAAAGAAGAAAGTTTAAGAAGAGTAGAAATTAACCACGGATACCAAGGTTCATTTGAGCATTTTTAATTAGTAAGAAAGTTTGCTGGATTATGATCCATCTAAGAATAGACAGGCCTTACACAAGATTCATCAAAGCCTCGGTGAAATTATAATTTTATTATGAAGGCAAACAATGTAACTTTGCTAGTTTGCAACTTTACCGACTTAACCGCTTGCCCCGGTGAAGTGAACATTTTCGAAGGTGGGAAAAAAGATCAATGAAGAAAGTGGAGCGCAGTCTCTATACCTCTTAGACTTTGGCTTTTTACGGAACGTTGAAGTTTTGCAAGCCAACATAATATCGACTTTCCATCTGTTTTTCTCGTGATAGTGCTAAAGCCAACTTCATTTTCGAAATGTTCGCGTGGATATTCATGGGAAAGTTGGCCAACTTCAACACGCCGATTTTTATAGAAGTTGCAGGGAAAAGTTTCCGGGCTGCTATTCAAGTCCGCTTTAGTAGCTATTTCTATTGGGGGATCAAAAGTGTACCTGTAGGCTTCGCAAAATATTCGTCTCGCCCAAGCCTCATTAAAATTTCCTAAGATAATCCTAACGTCCTTCTCCTTCAGCTTCTCGAGCGCCGATGTCACCTCGGTGGCGAAGCTCTGCGTCTCCACCACTTCCATCTTATTGTCATCTAAATCTGCGACCAAACGATTGTGTGCCTGAAAGCAGAAGGCGAAAATCCAGAAAATCGAAATCATCTGCTATTGCAGACATTCGATCGATTTCAGAGTGGTTTGAACTCCACGAGAATCATCTTCTCCACAGTCATACCAATTTATTCTAGTCGAATGTCACAACGTAAATCGGTTGCATATAAAGTCTTAGAAGGAGAAATGTGGTCGTTCGCGAAAACATTAACATTTATCTTTCATGCTCGATAACACATTTTGATTCTGCTCCTAGATGGAATGCAGCGCTACTCACCAGAGCGTATCTCGGTTCGTTTTGATATACCGTACCGACCCTGGTCCAGTTGAAGTGTACTAAAAGTGCAACACGCGGAGCATTGAACGCGTTCTCGGATGGCACGACTCTGAAGAAATTGGGGAAACTGCTGCTGGTGAACATGGGATGCGTGTCCGCGTAACTGAGCTGCAACAGATAACACATCCTATTAGTACAAGCACTGCAAAGGTATTTCTCCCACAGAATCACACTTAAAAACATTCGTGTTTCGCCTCCAAATATTCCATAAGAATTCCGGAGCCCGAAAGATTAAAATATCGAAATACGTGAGCAGCTACTGGATTGTTTATCAAATTAACACCTTTCTCTTTTCAATATTATCCAGTAAATTATCCGCAGCTGCATTAGCAAAGCTCGGGGCTTTTTCGCGTATTGTAATAAAGCGGCGAAATTCGTGGACGCGGGCCGTGACGTGTTATATGAGCGAGGGTCAAAAAGCGTTAACGATTTTCGTTTTACACTCGGGCGAACGTACTAAATGCCGACGTAAGTGATTTCGCTTCCGGGGGGTTGAATATTTGCGCGGCTACGGTGTGTAAGCTTTTACGCTACGATGAAGAAGGCGGACAAAGCAGAGAATTGATGGTGCCGCGGCTCGTTAGGCTTTCAAATGTTTAATTAGCACTCCTTTCGCGCAGGGCCCTCGAGCGTCCGCCGGCGGAGCTGCATTACCGTCTGGCACCGAACGATTCTTTCCTGAACGATCGTTTCCCTATTAAACGTATTCAGAACCCATTCCGCTTTATGCCTTATTATTCCGATCACTTAAATGGCCCTTGCTTAGCATAATCCCTCTATAATATTGACTACTGCTCCTTTAAATCGACATACTATTCTTGTCTCCCTTATCCTTGTGATGAATGATTGTCACTTGGTCCTATTGATTCGCAATTGTTCGCGTAACACAGGAAATATTTAATAACAGTACTCTTAAATATCCATTGTTAATGATAATCAGCCTATAATATTGATAAGTCCCTTTTGGCACAAACTATTCTTGCATCTTATCCGGAAACGTGCGATTGTCACTTCGTCGATTGGTCGAGGATTGTTCGCATGGGACGCCGAGTATTTGGTAACAGCACAGGTGATCAGTAACCGACCTAGATGGCCCTTTATTTGGCTGCCAACTTTATTACGCGACGCTCCTGGCGCCCAGACAGTCAGCAAACATGGCCCGATTTTCGCCTGCCAATTCCTTGCCTAATCACTGGTTACATTTCTGGCAAAATAATGGGCCTTATCATCAAGTGTGACATACATGCGGTTCCCCCTTTTCCTCGATCTGCCTTTAAAACAATTATGAGGATTGTATTGTTTCTCGCGGTTATATGATTCATGTTATAATCGCATTTATAAAATATAGTATTCCTAAAACCGAGCTTTTTACATATAGAAAATTGTTGATGAATAATAGTTTTATAAGAATCAATAGAATTGTAATTTTAAAAGTTGCAATTTGTTATCGTATTTTTAAAATGTTAGGCATTTAGTCTGCTAAAAGTTGACTGAACTCAAACTTCACTGACCCCCATTTTCTTCTTACTTTTATCCCTATTTGGAGTCTTAATGTATATCATAACCTACTTATCATACCTTAATGGATTTCTGTCTTAAAGCACAGCGTAATGTGCGCCAGAATTTCTCGGCCGTCATAACTTTTCCTGCTGAATTCTGATTGCTTTCTCGAAAAAGTTTTGATTAAAGAAGGGCGTGAATGCCTCCGCCAAGGTATGGAGAGCATTGAAATGCGGTAGTGAGGAAGTCGGATCGTTGGAATGCTTCGAGGTGATTGAACTTAGGATTTGCTCTGTCGAGTCTGACGCATGGAAAATAAAAAGGCCTCAGGATCGAGGTCTATTTATACGCCTATATTTCCAGTAGAGTACAACCCCCCTTTTTTAAATCTGAAACTTGTTATTTCTTCTCTCTACTATCCAAACACTGTTAAATTATTTTATCGTTTTTCTTCGCGTCAATCTACATGAATTTTTTGAAGAGTTATGCAAATAACAGACTGTTTGGATAGTAGAACTCTGGGATGAAGTATTTCGAATAAAGCAGATTCTGTATTAATCCTTTCTAATTTTGTACAACATTGGAATCACACAGTGATCTGCATACTCATATTGATCTCCGAATGACAGATGGAAATGGAGGAATTCTTGAAAAAGACAATCCTTGAAAATCAGAGACGCGATTATTGATTTGCTTGGTGGTGTGATAGGGCTGACTCGGGCAGGGGCTAGCGTTCGCCTCTCGAGGATACTCGCCCCGAATGTAAATATGTGTTCTCTATGCTCGTTGAGATGCAAAATGTAGCCGGCATCCCGATGGTTTTTGCTGGTTCTCGCGCGATAAATGTGCCCTAAGGGAAGGAGGGAGCGCGCGAGAGAACGCTTCGCTCCGTTTCCTGCGCTTCCGGGAGTCTGCGGGTTTCCCGCAATTTATACCCTCTCTCGCCCTTTTTTCCAATGTGGCACTTGTGATTTGCGCTTGCCATTCTATCCCATTATCTAGATGAATAGATGAAGCCATCTCGTACAAGTGGGACCGCAAATAAGGGGCGAAAAATCCGCCAATTCTTCCCTTACACGCGAAAAATTCTGTTTTAAACTCGCTAAAATATATCTACTCAAATATATGTATATAGTTTGAACTAATTCTACTATTTCGGAGACCGTAAATTTCCTGAACAAGAGCGGAGCTAACTAAATACTTGACGCATTCATTAGAGCCTTTGGTTTTTTGCGGCAACTAGCCGATTGAACGAAATGGTGTTGGTAAGCGGCCGATAAACAAAGCACACGTTCCGGTCCATTGAACTAAATCTGTTTTACAGGAGTGGAATCATTAGTGTTACTACCACTCGACTGGGTTTGCAGTTCTTCACTGTGATCGCACTCGCAGAAAAAGAGAGAGCTACGTAGAGGCAAGTAATCAATACGACACAAAGGGAAAAGAATGCAATTAAGGATAATAAAAACGAGAGCCAATGATGATAGCAGATTACCAATTAATAAACGAATAACTAGCTTGCCAATTTCATCCAACTCCCACTTAAAGCAGCATTATGTCAAAGATGTATTTGATAAATAAGTGGTTTGTAATAGCCTCTTTGAAGACAAAGTCCTCCCTCGATTCATACGCTACTCGACGCGAACATCCACTCGAACAAGTTTGAGCATCCGTCGCGAGTGATCTTACCATTAGTTCTGGTAAACATATTGTCCTTAATTTGCAACTGATTTTAGAATACGTATTAAATAGGATTCTGTTAGTTTTATTTTTTTATCATTGACTCTATGTTTGTATGTGTTTTTATATGTTTGGTTACATTCAAATTTGCAAAAGAAAATAGATATGCAATTTTTATTGTTAGTCTGTAACGAATCTTTATTTTTATAAGCAATGGAAGTTCTCAGTTATACCAGAAAGATAGAATTTTCCAAAGAATCTAACAAGAGGAATTGCATTGTGGTCTAACATTGAAGTGGGAATGGAAACTTTTAAGCGATTGCGCGGCTCGTTCACTTAGTAACTGTATAAAAAGATTTCGCGTGGAAACGAAGGAGACAAAAGTTTGACAAAAGTTGGAAAGCGCCAAGAAATCGTAAGAGCGATGCCGACCGCAAGAAATATGTCTGCCGAGTGGGAAATCTTTACGAGTCAGTTTAACTTCTTCACTTTCTCGGAATCCTATCAGCACTGTCTCTCACCGTAAATGACTATCGATTGGACAATATAGCCAATAACCAACCCATTAGTATCCACATTATTGGAACGAACTTAGTATCACTCGGAAACTTCTAATGAAACGCGCCATAATTCTAATATTCCCTCTGAATAATAATTATAAGTAAACAAAGAAGTCAGTCATTAAAAAATGTCTGACTGACTTTGTAACACTAAATAAATATTATCTCAGACTGAATGTATATTTGAAATAGAAATAGAAATGGTGGCCAGTATTTACCACGAAGTTAAATGTGACTAAATATTCCCCGCTCTTGGTGGCTGCAATTTTTTGTCCGGCCAACAGAAAATCGCAAATGGAACGCTGTCCTAATTACACGTCAATTTCACCAGTTGTTTATTTAGTTAATTACTCACCTGTGTTAGGCGCCAGTGCTTTGATGCTTTCGCGATGGGGTCCGTCACTTGCGTGCACGCTGCGCCAAAGAGCATTACTTTGTGTGGACCGCTGTGCATCATGTCGAAAAACGCCTTTACGCCAACAGCCGCGTTGCACTGGAACCAAAAAGAAGCAGGCCTTTTTTTTCAATGGGCAAAGTTAACCTTCTGTTATTGAATTGAATTCTCAGCAATTTCTTTTAATTCATTATTGATGAATTTTATGCAATTGCATAAATTGTCATTTATTTATACTATTTTCGTTTATAATATGGGAAAAAGGTGTGAATTTTGGATCGAGAACTCTTTCTTTTCTCTACACACATTTGTCTATATTATTATCGAATAGGCGAACAATACTTTAGTCAACAATACGAGGGCAAAAAGAGAGGAATCTTTCTCGGTGGGGCGCGTAATACTCGTTCACACGGTGACAGATTTCATTTGATAATCCAGCCGATCTCAAACGCCCAGTAATACGGCGGAACCCTTCCGATATTGGAATGAGAAAAAGGCTGACGACGTCAAAGCGACGCCACGTTATAAAGCGTCACTAGAAATGGAGCCCCGACTGTCTTATCGGACAAGTTACAGGGCTTTAAACTTGAAATACCCTTTCAGTAGGCGAGCACGCCGGATCCGAAATGTCTTATTCCACTGACTTGACAAGCGTTTACACTGTGCCCGCGAGAGGGAGAAAAAAGGATTAGATTTGGTTGAAAGTTCTCGGGAGAAATTTGCGTTCCAGAAAGAAAAGTTCGCTATTCTTGGGAGTCTCTTGGGGAGAGCAGGAAGAAAGTTACTCCGCTCCCAGTGGCCAGGAAACGACTCAAAAACCCGACCTCTCTATTTTTTGCTCCTAAAAGAGTTTGAATCTACCAGTACGAATCTCTGCACGGGAATGTCTGCTACATAAATAAAAGTTAACATTTCGATAAATAGCTGCGAAATGATTATCTTGAGTGGCAGATAATTATTTAGTTAGGGAAGCATCTTAGCGGGCAGTAAGAGGAGTCTAATCAATTAGAAATAGCTAAAGCCGCGATGTCACCAGGCATAAAGGGAATGACGTCTCCCAGCCGCGGTGATCGATCTTAAGGCATTAGTTGATTAACCATCAATCAACACGTGCGTGCCATCTATTATTAGTCGGAACTATAACGTTGCCAAGGCTTTAGAAACTATCTACGGTCTACCGCAACCATGTCAAGTACCATGCACCGATGCACCTTTGTACATTGAGAGATTACTCAACGAAGCTACGATGTAGCAGAGCATAGGAAATTGCTGTTCGCGTCGTGCTCTGCATCTGGCGACTCTGGAATAATATATCTCTGCCTTTGAAGAACACCGACGTAACTCGGCAATACCAATTTTCTTGCGAACAAACTACAAGGTAGACAATACTGGATTCGAACGAGTTTCGGATATCATCATTCTTTCTCTATTTCAAGGGGCATAACTGACATTTCCAAGGAAATTTCTGTTCTTTTTCTTCGAGTGTTATTTAAGATCGTTTAAAACTTTAGCAGTTATGATCTTTTGAGTGAGTAGAATACGTGAGAATGACAGAAGAAATTGGCAGTAAACTTTAAGGGGAATTTGCGGCAGCCCTTTTTTTTAATGGTCCTCGGTGATCCAAGGGAGGAGAATCGCCGAGTGTAGGTCACAACTTACAATTTTTTTCTCCGCTCTGTACATACGTATTACGGCTAGCATTGCCAGAATGAAAAGTGTAATGGCCCCGACGGATATTACACGGAACACGTGCGCCCCATGGACTACTTTTAATGTGCGGGGTCAGGTATGTACATGTACCAGACGCCCGGAGTTACTCCTGGTTTATCTCAAATTCCGCACATTTCACCAATTGGCCGAGTAACTTCTAATTTAGGAGGCCAGTCGGCCACGCGGAGTACGGAAAAGCTTGATATTTCAACAGCAGGCTGAAAGACTATTTTTAAAAGCGTTTTTATTTTTCGAGCTTCCATTAGTTCTGATGATCTATCAACATAAATTACTAGATCGCAGTGCAGTTAGTCGGTGATTAGAGTGTGCCGTGAATGTTGGGCGTGAACTAATTTCAAAAAATCCGTGCAAGTCTCACTGGTTGCGATCGCCGCCGATCCCGTTGAAGAAGCTATTGTTCGATGACGTGACAGTTCTCCCCGACTTCTCTTGTTAAAGCCTTCCTAGAACTGCTCGTTCTCCACTTCCGACACGCTCGTCAAGTGGATACGGCTTTCATAAGCGGCCTCTATCCCACTTTTAAAGCTGGAACGCGCCTCCCTCCCGAACGACCTTTATCCCGGCATTCTCGGGATTAAGACATTCGTTCGTTCATCCAGATACAATGAATCGGAGCTATACCACTTCCTCAGACAATTTCCGGGTACACTGGCATTTCCTTTCCATGCCAATTAATACCATTTCATCATAGCGTATTGTAATTCCTGCTTGCGATGATAATAATATCAAGATCGGATTCTTTGAGTCCGTTGCATAAATCACTGTTTCAATTCGGAGTTCTTATTTCTGAATGTCCGCAAGATCGCAAATTGAAATAGAAGGTAAGCTGAATTATTCATCGACGCTGGCCGGCCTGACCTTTTCTTAAGAATCATCTTGTGATTTCTCATTTCGTGGGATTCCATTACCGCGTAAAATTCGGTCGATCGAATGACGCAATCAGTGACGGCCAATCCTTTTTTAGCAGGCTTTAGTGCTATGGGAAGACCAGCCGAGACAGGAATAACACTTGACGTATGAACTTATAAGCCGATAACTTTAATTATAGATTACTCTAATACCTTTTCGTTAAAATTTCGAACCCATAGACAACCTGCTGTTTCTAATTATAATATACATTAACTTCGTGTAAAGTTAAGTCTCCCAAGTCCAACTTTTAACTTACTATGATTTATCTTGCATTTTTCAGTCGGCCTAACAAAACTACTAGTATTAGTAAAAAGACTTTTTATAGTCGTCGACAGGAACATTAAAAACTTTATGAGAGTTCTTGTTGAAATCAAGAAACTTTGACAAGAAACAAGTTCCACGTTTCTCCTCTTTATAGACTTAAGAGATATGACAGCTGGCCAGCTTTTGTACTATTTCTTTCATGCAGTGCACACGTGGCGCGTGTGAGTACTAGCGTAATTAATTATGTAAGTGTTAATTAAATGGCTGCATGCCAGTTTAGTGTTCACCGCGGTACGCAAACAACTTAGATTGCTGCTAATAAATGCACGCTACAAATCGATAGCAACGTCCATCCGGCGTGCAGTATGGGTGTGCGACACACATATATATATATATATGAGCGACGTGTGTGCGAAGGAGCAAAATAAGCCGGTTTAATTACCGCCCGTGTAATTGGAATCGCGGCGGCGGCAACGGCGGCAACGGCAACGGCACAGTAACTACGATATTCCGAGCGGGCGCGTTCACACTTTTAACACAAAAATAATCCCGCCAAAGACAACTGATTGTCAGCCTGTCAGCTCTGCCCGGAGCAGGTTAACCGAACTGGCGTCAAATCGAATTTCGTTATCTCATCCTGTTGGTACGTCTCTATCAGTTTTTTCTAAAATTAATACATTTTTGACGCCAGCCCTCCAGCGCCGACATCCGCGTTTCATTGTATGTGCACAGTGTCACGCCGGCAATATGTAGAAAGCGTTCCGTTTAACCTTGCTGGAAAAGCGGAAACTAGTTTTTACTGAAATTAGATCGAAGTTCAAAGTAGTACGCATGATTTATTCAGCGACTCATAAGAATTATAAATGCGTACGGCTGTGATCGAAAAAATGCCTTAGTGGCAAGTGTCAATTGTCATTGACTTACACATTCTTTATGACAGTTATGCAAAGAGCGATTAAATCATTTGTAAAAACATTCGTTATTATTCATAAATGATCGCCGATATAATTTCTACTGCCAGATCGAATTAATCGATATCGTTTGACAAACAAGTATTACGAGTGCTAATAAGCGAACGGTAGGTGCGAGCAGGTTGCGTGGAATGCGTGAAAATCAGCTTGATAGATAGTAGAAAAGCAATCGTAGTGGGGAATTGGTTATCGGCGGTATTCGGCAGTGGGATTCGCCGAGAGGGCACAATTAGGAAAGATACAATTAGTGAGGGATTTAACGGGCGGGCGACGATCGAATGAGGGTAAGTCAATTTTGGGGAGAGGCGCCGCCAGAGGAAATGGAGTCTTATTGGAGAGCAAAGGGAACCGATTAAGACGCCTAGTTCCTTCTGACCATCTGATAGCAACGTGTCCTGATTATATCGGATTGCTGCGGTGCCACGGCATGCAATAGCGGTTTCGTCCGAATTTGCCCGCGCAGCCGCCGACGCCGCCGACGCCGCCGCCGCCACCGCTTCTCCCGATTTGCCATATTACGAACAATGGTCAAGATTGCATACACCCGGAACCGCCAGGGTATACAATTATCGCGACACCAGCGGCGCCGCCCCGAATTTGCGAATGCCAACGGGTCTAAT